>CM066031.1:701277817-703952377 GCA_033557465.1 Ichthyophis bannanicus | reverse complement strand
ACCATACCGGATCGGTATCGACATCGGGCGTAACCGGGTAATGGAAGCGGTATGGAGCGAAAGCCCATACGGTACCGATTTGCGTTTAGAAGAGGAAGGCCTGGGTTCCGGCATGGCGATGACGATTACCGGAACCGGGCCCGAAACCGCTGGAAGCGTCGTACCGATGGCGTTGCAGGCTTTCTGAAAGCCATGACGGCCTGCTGCATGGATTGGACAGTATTGGCCCATAGACGCCACGGCTGCCTGGATGTCGGTAGCCGGTATGGGCCGGTACCCCAGAGCAGTCCAACAGGTGACGTGTCGAGGCCGTGCCATCGATGTCAACCTGTAGCCCCTGTATTGGCGTTTTGGAAGGTAGGGCTTCCCGCCGTGGCTGTTTGGCTGGGGCAGGGTCCTCAAAACTAATAGCCTCTCGATGCTTTGAAGGAGATTTGCTCTTTGAGGACTTGCCCACAGAAGGTTTGGTTACCTGAGATCCTTCCGGGGATGATGACCTTGATGACTGTGATGTTTGATTATCTGAAGCAATCAGCACTTGGAATTTGTTGGCCCTGTTCTGAAGCCAACGCTTAGACATTTGGGAGCAGGAAGGGCAGTCCGGAATGGAGTGGTCAGGCCCCAAACATTTAAGACACCATTCATGGGTGTCTGTGACTGATATTACATCCAGTACACTTGGTACACTTCTTAAATCCAGGGGCTGGCTTCTCCATGTGGAGAATTAAAGTAGGCCTGAAGGCCTAACTGAAGTGACCAAGTGCTGAAAAAATATAACAAAGAAAATATTTTTTTAAACAGAAAGAAAAAAAGGAAGACCGGCGATACCCGGTATCGGTAGGGGAAGGCAGGTACGCGGTCTACAGAAACAAAACAAAAAACTACAATTTGCTTCAGCGGTGACAGGATACAACGACCTGCTGGCTCCGCGGAAAAGAGAAACTGAGGAGAGCTGTTCAGGAAGGCGGAAGGCAGTGCGCATGTGCAGTGGGAGGTCCCAAAAGCTTCCATTCTAGGAAGCTGGGGAGCTTTCCCGCGCAGGCTCCGTCGGTACCGACGTACCCATATGTGAGGACTTATTCCTGCTTGTTCCTGGAGATTTCTCATTTCTAGTTAAATAAGTAGTGCTACACGTGGGAATAAACAGACTCATTGTGATCTAAGGGAGAATTATATCAGCAGGAGACACAGGCCATTTTTCTCACATGCATGGCAAACATTAGCCAGCATCATCTGTGTCTTTAATATGCATTCTTTTACCTAGTCAGTCAAATGGTGTAGACTTTTTAAATTCTGCCCCATTTTTCTCCATAACTGCTTTGTTCCCATTTCACTGAACACTAGGCACCATCTGTATATACTACTTTGAATCACGTTTCCTCTTTTTTTTAAATCCAAACTACGGTTGGCCCTGTCAAATTTTCTGTTATGAGATTTCTTCTCTCCTTTTCATACGAATTATATTTAAGTAAGCAAAGGGTGTCAAATACATTTTGTTTTGGATCTCTCAGATTCAATTTGCAATCTACAAGAGTTTCTCTTTAAACTTTCTTTTTCAAATTTTCAGAATAGTTTGTACTAAAAGTAACAGCTGCAATTAATCTAGTCTTGGAAGCATACTTCACTTGAGCAAAAGAGAAGCTCTTACAAAATAAATGTTTACTTGCATTTTTATTTTATTAATGTTGAATCTGGTCTTTTTAGTCTGACTTATTTTTTGAATTGCCATTTACTCGCAGTAATAAATTCTTTTATTTTCATCACAGTGCATGTACAAATGATGCAAACATTTACCTACCATTCAACATTTTCAGTATGAAACAGCACTGGTATCCTTATACATATTAAATCTGATTAACTTTTTGTTATTCAAGTGGTATGTATTATTGTCTTGCACATTTACAATTTCATTGCCACCACATATTAGAGACAACTATTCCTGCCTGCAAGCATCAGTTCATTTCAATCTCATTTCATTTTCTTTACTTTCATCCTAAGAGGAATTTGGACACAGAAAACATTTTTTACTTTCATGTGCTTGACAATTTTCCATCATCATTCTGTATGTTCAGTGGGTGGGCTCAAAAGACTGCGCTTTAGCTACAGTGCTCCTCCACAATCACATTTACTCTGATTTCTTTAGACCTATACACAGTAATGGAAAAGGACAGCCTTACCAATATAAACCTGTTGATTGTGAATACAATTTGAATTGAGTATTTATTTTCACCCATGATTCATGCCTTTCCTAAAGTTAAGGTAGCTCCAATGCATTTGTTCCTGAACTACTGCTCAGGTATTTCTCCTTTCTGTTTTTTCTTGACAGAAAAATGATCCACAGGTTCCGAGTTTCTCCTCTGTTGTTGCCTACAAGTTTATACATTCTAGATAGGTATTAAAAGTTTCTTTGAACTTTACATCTTTTACTTAACCCTCCCTCCCTGTTATTTTTAAAGCCTAAAATTCCTTTCCACATTTAGCACTTGTCAATTTTCATTCTCTTCTGCAAAGCAATACTTGCTTATATACATGTACATCATGTCATCACTTTTGAAGACCCGTCTGTTTATGGTGGCCTTTCGGGGGATGACGTGACAGAACGGGCTGGACACTAGGCTGTTTTGTGGTGTTCTCAATGTCTTCTTATCCGCCTCTAATCTTGTCTTTCCTGTTTTTATTGGTACCTCATGGCAGAGAGCAGTATAGAAAGTTTTAACTAAGCAAACATCTTTCTTTGATAAACGCCTTTCTGACGAAACAGGCCATATTAGGCTATTAATCTCCGTTTCCTATATTTTGTTGTTTAGATAGCGTTTTTACATCCCTTTCACTATTTTTCTTATCAGCATGCCTCTGTTATGGCATAAATACATAAATATGTTATTGTTATCTAATTAAATTTTGGTTTTAATTTCTAAAACTTTTTGGGTGAACTGTTACCTTACAATAAATATTTTCTAATCACTTTGTACTCTGTGTCTTGCTGATATACACCGCACTACCACGTTCTCCCTCTGTTTTGAATGTGTCTGTAATACCTATATTTTTTCCCCATCTGGATGTTATCCCTGTGAGATTATCTAGAAATGATCCAAGAACATTCTTTTTACTGCTACTTACCATAAAGACACAAAGAGAGAGTTAAAGGGAAGGAAAAAAATACCCAGAAAACAGCTTTATTTACTGATTACTATTGTATAAAAGAGAAACTACATTTTATTTAGAAGGGTCAATATATAGAAAATACCTAATTTCAATGTACCAAAATGAAGCAGTAATGATATTAAAACTAAGGAAATCTAAATGAAAATATATATTTAAAGAAAATTCCCAAACAAAAATAGTTATAAAAAGCTTGAGGTGCTTTGTATGCCTGTAAGTTTCTTTTTTCCATATGTATTTTCGAACAATGGAAGTGTAAAAAATGTTAACTTTTTTGTCTAAATTATAATATACTATATGCTGCAATGTATGGAAATCGTGTATAGTATTTAGGAAGCACAGGCTGCAACATTATGGCAATTTTCTCTTCACTGAAAATCAGAGTTCTTTTAGGTTGGAATATCCTGCAGACCACTGACCACCAGTACATGATTGTACAAATAATTTTTGCATTAAGATGAAGTTAACTGTTAAAAAGTAAAAAAAAAAAAAAAAAAGAAGTATTCAGCATTGGTGGTGTAAGTACACAAACCCCAAAGAGGTCAAGGTATCAATCTCCAACAAGAATAAAAGAAATATCAAGCTGTCAAATCCACTATAGAGCAAAAGTGTGTGCAGGACTGGTTGCATGAATCCAACGCACACTCACATCCAGGTTGGAATGCTAACACAGATTAGCTTGCTGGTGATAAATAAAAGCTTTAAAATATTTTCCCTTTCTTCTTGTTCTTCTCCAAAGTTCTAAAAAAGAATAAAATAATATTTTTGTTTACTAACAGTAACAAGAACATGCTTATGGTAAAAGAAATAGACAGGTAATGATCTGAAAAAGGATATGACTGTTTTGGAAATCTCAAGCGGTAAGGAAATTTGGCTGATCTAAGCTGGTTGCTTTAAGACCAAAAACAGCACCACCAATATCTAAGCTTTTTGACTGTTCTTCAGGGCTCAATCCAGGATATTCCTACAATACAGTAAGGGATCTTTACCGAACAATTCTTTGAGACCTCATTGAATCAGATATACAAATACACTGAACATTCTAGGTGTGTTTTGAGGAAACTTTGTTTATAAAAATACTATCATATCTAGCCCACCACTGTATTAGCCCAAATTATGCTCCAGTTTTGGCTGAAAAATAACCTTCAAGAAACCATACTCAATCATCATGACTAGTCTGGTTTACGTAAATAAGGGAATGGTTATTCACCATTTCAAATTCTGCTAGAACTAATCAATAGCAAATTTGAAACAAATTGGAGAACTTTTTTCACTCAATGCACAGTTAAAACTGGGTATTTAGTTATTTAAAAAAAACTTATATCTTGGCAGATTACAGCACAAACAGCATTAAAAATATGACAAACTATATATTAAAATCAAAACAAATGAAACTCCCCTCTGCAATACTAATAAAGAAGTAAACCAAGACAATGAAGTAAAAAATAAAATAAAAATTGCCTACAAAATTAGGTTCAATCTAGCTACCAAAGAAAACTAACTACCGTATTTTTCGCACCATAAGACGCACCCGACCATAAGACGCACCTGGTTTTTAGAGGAGAAAAATAGGAAAAAAATATTCTGAACCAAATTTCCCCAAAATACTTCCTCACCATCTCCATAGGTGATAACAAAGGAGACCTAGGGAAATTTGAAATATTTGGTTAAATAAGGCACAACAAGCTATTTTTTTTGCAGCATTTGCCTTTTAGGTTCACAGTTCAGTAAGATCCAAACTTAGAATTCAAGCCAGCATTTTTCGGATTGTGCTAGTGGCCTATAAGTAGGAGGACTGCTATGTGCCATTTCCTCTGGATCATCGTGGTCGCTCAGAGACACAACAAAGACAGGTACTCCTTGAAATCAGGCAATTTTTCTGCCCATCACCAGAAGTGTTTGCTGTAACACCAGTTAGAGAGTTCATTTAAAAAGGGGAACACAAAAAAAATCAAACACAAATCTAAGCCGGGAGAAAACCAGCCAAACAACAAAAGAGCGATACAAAAAAAGAAGGGATAGGAAAAGTAAGACCATCGGCTACGAAATCCCTCATGGTGCAATCGGGAAAAAGAAACACACTTCAGCCCACACCATACCTTTGGGAGGGAACAGCTGAGAAACCAGTCTCTAGTCTTGTTTCCAAACCGAAGCAACGGCAACTAGGGATACATTTCTGCCTGTCCCCCTCAGCCGATCCCAAAACTCCGCCTCCACCCGCAACTCGTTACCCTAAACCAGGGCAAAACCCACTCCTCCATCCCACCTCACCTCGAACCAGTTTGTAACTAGCTCAGTAAAGACCAGGCTCCAGGCCTCCACTCCCTAACCCTAAGCAAGGGCAGGCTGGGGCGTGAAGGTGCTTGGAGCCCGGCGGCATCACAATCCGCGGCTGGAGCTGCTGTCCCACTGCCGGCTACCGACGCTGCTCAGAGCGGGGCTCCTTTATTAATGCTTCCTGTGGAGCGATCTTCTGGCGCTGTTGCATCGGGGCCCGCTGGCTGGAAAAAGAGAGGAGACTTAGCGTGGCTGCGGGGCTGTCTGACCTGCAGCAGGGAAGTACAGCAGTGAGTGAACTCGGCTTCCCGGTGGATCCTGCGCTTTGCCCCATCGCATCACCTGGCTTTGACAGTAGCAAGCACACTTTGCAGAGGTGAGAGTGTCGCGGTCTCCGGTGAGCTCCACCCCCCGAGGAAAACTAAAACTTCTTCTATTCGCACCATAAGACGCAGGCACTTTTCCTCCCACTTTTTGGTGAGGAAAAAGTGCGTCTTATGGTCCGAAAAATACGGTATATTATATGAAGCCTTTGCATGCCTGCTGAAATAAGTAAGCCTTTAAAACTGCTTACAAAAGGGTAGATAAGAAAAAAAAGAAAAACCTATGCAGCTACAAAGGGAGTGCCATTCCAAGGACTGGCCCAGCAACAGAAAAATGCTCTATCTATCCTGTATACTAACCAGATGGCAAGGTATCTCTGATGGAATAGGCAATAAAATATGCCCCTTTCATCCACAGATTTTAATGGGTGATAAATTCTTAGGGCAGTGCATATGCTAAAAGGTGTTTCACTGGATTAATGCTTTGAACACTAAGCATAAAATCTTAAAAAGAACCTGCCAAAAAATAGGCAACCAGCGAAGACTGAAAATAATATATCCAGGACACTTTGAATCAACTGCAATAAGCAGATAGATATCGCCTGTAATCACATAAAGCACAATACAGTAATCTAATTGGAAAATCACAATAGTCTAACACCATATGAAAATTTTCACAACTTAATAATGGCTTTAAATGACAAATCAGTTGTAGCTTTTAAAAAGCTTTCCTAACAGTGCTGATTTGAACACACATACTGAGGTACGAATCTAGGACTCCTAGAATTTTTAATTGTTGCTGTAATTGAATTCCACAATAATCAGAGACAAAGGCAAATCTGGGAGATTGGTATCCCTAAATACAAAATTTGAGTTTTTTGTACATTCAAAATTAATCTATAATGGGACATCCAACAGCTATCAAGTGTATATACAAACCAATCAAATCAGTTGCTAAGTCCAGATCTTCATTAAAGGACAAAAAACAGAATATTGTCCATGTAAAGAGTATATTTCAATGTAATGGGGCAATGTAAATATTTAAAAAATGGTACAAAGAATGGACCTTGAGAAATTCCAGAGGAAAGAGTATAAAACATGAGGATGAATCAGAAGCAAATTTAACCTGTGACCTACGATTTGCAAGGAAAAAGCCAAACATTAGAATTTTGTTTCTCTAATCCGAATTTCTGCCAGTCTTATAAGCAGCACACCATGACTGACCATGTCAAACACTGCTAAAATATCAAGGGAGGCTAAGTAGTAAGAGGTTCCAAACTCAAACCCTTATCAAAGTTTTAAGTACACAGTAGAAGATTTTCTGTCCCATGGTAGTATCTACAGTAAAGACAAAGTGACAATGATCCGACAAATTACACGGAGGAATAAACTCCTGTAGCTAAATATAAGCTATCTTCTCAAATACTTTTGAAAAGAATGACATGGAAGAAATAGGATAATTAAGTGGAGGAAATTCAAAACTGGGCAAACATCAGTGCGCTTCAATAAAGGGTGTATACCTTCACACAACAATTTATTCACGATATAAGAGGCCAGCTGAATATGCAAAAACTTATCATCAACTGCACACAGGCCCAAACTATTTTAAGTGTTCCGAAAAAGTGCAATAACTGACCATTTGATCTTCAGATATGGTAGTAAAAGACTGCCAAGGCGGAACATCAGGCTCTAGAGATGTAATATCCGCATTAGAAAAATTTTCAATTATAGCATCAACTTTTTCCTTAAACGCATCAGCAGAGGACTGACAAAAAACTTGTACTTCATTAGCAAAGGTTTAAAAATTAATCTCTAGTCCTTTAGCAATAGAGAAGTTGGACAGAATGCTGAGGGGCTGATGAAATTAAAGTATTGAAATGCGTCTTTTTTGCAAAATACAAGGAGTCAAGGTATGATCCCTGACAAACTGAACTGAGACGTGATCGCTAGTGTGTCCCCTTTTCCATTAGTTTTTGTTTCTCACTTTGTAATCTAGGGGTCCTGTAAAGTCATTACACTTCTGACAGGAAAATTCACTGCCAGAGGATGTAGTGAAGGCATTTATCATAGCTAGGTTTATAAAGGGTTAGGACAAATTCCTGGAGGAAAAGTCCATAAACAATTAGCCAGACTTGGGGAAAGGTCACTGCCTATGCCTGGGAGTAAGTGAAAAATGGAGTTGCTTACTTGTAACAGAGGTTCTCTGTAGATGGCAAGATAAATAAGCCACACTTGTGAGTGATGTCATCCAATTTCACCAATGCCCAGACAGGCCAAAAAAAGGAAATTGTCTGAGTATGTGCTAGGGTCATGCATAACTCTTCTTGAGGCACTCAGTTCACTTCAAAAGCTCAATGTCCACTCTCTGGTATGGTGAGCAGCATGGTGTGATTTATCCACATAAGCAACTTCAGCTTCTCCATCAATAGCTTTCTGTGGGAAAGCTGAGAGCAGATGAAGCCTCTGTGGTTAAGTGACTACAGTCAAACCTCGGTTTTCATGATTAATCCGTTCGAAAAAGTCTGACTAAAACCGAAACGTATGAAAACTGAAGCAATATTTCCCATAAGAAATAATGTAAATCCAATTAATCCGTTCCAGACACCCAAAAATATTCACAAAAAATACATTTTATAGAGAATAAAGCGTAGTTACTCACCTGTAACAGGTGTTCTCCAGGAGCAGCAGGAATCAGTCCTCACATATGGGTGACGTCGGCGCCGACGGAGCCCTCGCGGAGCAATTTTCCCCAGCTTTCAAAGAAAGCCTTTGGGAATTGCAGCGCGCATGCGCGGTCGCCTTCCCGCCCAAGGGTGCCATCTTAGCCAGTCAGATGACATAGCTAAAAAAGACAGCATAAAAATATGCAAAAAAACTTAAGCAGATGATTGCAACTCCAAGGGGAGGAGGGAGGGTTGTGAGGACTGATTCCTGCTGCTCCTGGAGAACACCTGTTACAGGTGAGTAACTACGCTTTCTCCAGGACCAAGCAGGAAGTCAGTCCTCACATATGGGACTCCCAAGCTTAAGGCTTCCGGAGACCCTAAGCACAAAAATGAGCTCCCTCTAGCTCAGCAGCACAGAAGGAAGGAATTTTCGCTGAATTATTACCCACCGGTAGCCCACATCCGGGATGGAGGGTAGGAGTTGCTCAAACCTCAAAGAGATTACGGAGGACTGCCTGTCCGAAAGCACTGTCCCTGCGGGACTCCCTCTCGAGACAGTAATGGACCGCAAAAGTCTGGCTCGAAGACCAAGTAGCGGCCCGGCAGATGTCTGCCAGCGGAACAGAGCGGAGGTAAGCCACTGACGTAGCCTTTGCCCGAACACAATGAGCCGTGACTCGACCATCCAAGGAGAGTCTGGCTGCCCCATAAACCCAAGTGATACAGTCCGCAACCCAGATGGACAGAGTACGCTTGGAGACCGGGAGTCCCAATTTATTGGGATCAAAAGACACAAAAAGCTGAGCAGCTTTACGGTGCTCCCACGTACGGTCAAGGTAGAAGTTCAATGCTCTTCTACAGTCCAGGGTATGGAGGACCATTTCAGCTCGGCTGGAGTGTGGTCTGGGAAAGAAGGTCGGAAGTACCACCTCCTGATTGATGTGAAAAGGGGAGACCACTTTTGGAAGAAATTTTGGGTGAGTCCGTAGGACTACCCTATTTTTGTAGAACCGAGTGTAAGGGGGATCAGACACGAGGGCCTGCAATTCACTTACGCGTCTAGCGGAAGTGAGGGCTATCAAGAACAATGTTTTCCAAGAAAGAAAACGGAGAGAACAGGTAGCCATAGGTTCAAAAGACGGACAGGTGATCCGCTGTAAAACCACATTCAGATCCCAGTCAGGCGCTGGCGGGCGCAGAGGTGGTTTAAGTAGAAGGAGACCTCGGAGAAAACCTCGCTACGAGAGGGTCGCTGGAAAGAGGTCTGCCGTCCACCGGCACATGATGTGCTGAAAGAGCACTGAGGTGAACTTTGACGGAGTTGGACTTAAGTCCCAGATTAGAGAGGTATAGCAAGTACTGCAAGATCACCGACACCGGGCAGGAGAAGGGATCCTGAGACTGTTGGGTACACCAAACGGAAAAGCGACGCCATTTAAGGGCGTAGCATTTGCGGGTAGAAGGTCGCCGCAAAGCTAGGATGACCTCTTCCACCTCTGCCGGCAGGAGAAGGGGAGCAAGGACTACCCTCTCAGCAGCCAGGCCATTAGATTGAGAGATCTGAGGTTGGGGTGTAGCAGAGACCCCTGATCCTGAGTGAGGAGATCCGGTTGAAACCCCAGAGGGAATGGATCCTCTACCGCTAATTGCAGCAGGAGTGGAAACCACGGCTGCCTGGGCCAGCGAGGGGCCACCAGGATCATGGAGGCTTTGTCTCGGAGAACCTTGAAAAGAGTTCGAGAGACTAGCGGGATGGGAGGAAACGCATACAGGAGGCTCTCCGACCATGAGAGTAGAAAAGCGTCTGCCGCAACTCGAAGGGGATGTGGCTGACGAGAGCAGAAGCGAGGAAGTTGCCGGTTGAGAGGACTGGCAAAGAGATCCATCGTGGGGAGGCCCCACTTTAGAAAGAGCTTCTGAACTACCAAGGGATCCAGGCGCCACTCGTGCGGCTGGAGGATCCTGCTGAGTTTGTCCGCCAGGCAATTTTCTTGGCCTGGGAGATAAACTGCCTTGAGAAGAACGCCGTGACTGACGGCCCAAGAGCAGAGCTTCTGTGCTTCCCGACAGAGAAGGAAGGAGCCCGTGCCCCCCTGCTTGTTCACGTAGAACATGGCAACTTGATTGTCCGTCTGGACAAGGACGGACTGGTGAGAGGTCAGGTGGGAGAAAGCCTTGAGAGCCAGGCGGATCGCTCTGAGCTCCAGGAAGTTGATCTGCTGAGCAGACTCCCACGTGGTCCAGAGGCCCTGAGTACGTGCCCCTTGGCAATGTGCTCCCCAACCCAGGAGGGACGCATCTGTCGTCAGCACCTGGGCCGGCTGAGGTGACTGAAAAGGCATGCCGAGTACCAGGTTCGGCCGATGAAGCCACCACCGGAGAGACGAGGCCAGCGGCTCGGAGACGCGCACTAGGTCTGCTAGGCCGCCTGTGGCTTGTTGCCACTGCTTGCGAAGGCACCATTGAGCAGGCCGCATATTCAGGCGGGCATTGGGGGTCACATGGACGGTGGAAGCCATATGTCCGAGCAGTCTCAGGAAGCGCCTGGCGGAGACCAGGGGCTGGCTGCGAAAACGGTCGGCTAGGTCCATGAGCCGTTGAGCCCTGTCGAGAGGCAGGAAAGCTCGTGCCTGAGGAGTGTGCAGTCTTGCGCCGATGAACTCGAGATCCTATGAGGGGAGCAAAGTGGACTTTGCGAAGTTTATGACAAAGCCCAAGTACTGCAGAAGAGTCACCGTGCGACGTGTGGCGTTGGTGACCTCCGGAGCGGACGCTGCTCTGATGAGCCAGTCGTCGAGGTACGGAAAGACATAGAGGCCGTGAAGCCGGAGATGGGCCGCCACCACCGCGAGACATTTTGTGAAGACTTGCGGTGCGGAGGACAGGCCAAAGGGCAGTACTCTGTACTGGTAATGATTTCCTGCCACCACAAACCTTAGGTATTGGCGGTGGCTTGGGTGGATGAGGATGTGCGTGTAGGCATCCTTTAGATCCAAGGAGCATAGCCAATCTCCCTGCTGGAGGTAGGGCAGAAGGATTCCAAGGGTAAGCATTTTGAACTTTTCCCGCACGAGGAACCTGTTGAGGTTGCGCAAGTCCAGGATGGGTCTGAGGCCTCCTGTCCGTTTTGGTACTAGAAAATACCTGGAATAAAAGCCTTGACCTCTCAGGTGGTGGGGCACCGGTTCCACCGCCTGTTCCTGTAGAAGACCTGTTAACTCCTGAAGGAGTAAGTCCCTGTGCAGAGGGAGTCGTGGAGGTTCTCCCGGGAAATAGGAGGGAGGGACCTGGTGGAAGTGGAGAAGATAGCCTTCTCTTATGACTTGAAGCACCCAGGCATCTGAAGTGATGCTGGACCACCTGTGGGCGAAGTGAACCAGCCGGCCTCCGGTGCTGGGAGGAGCCAGCGGAGGGGGAGAGGCTGTGCTGAAGGAGTCAAAAGCCCCCACCCTGCTGAGCAGGGGCTGGTGGTGCAGGCTTGGGGGCTTGCTGCCTACGGGACCCGTTACCCCGTCCCTTGGCCTGCTGGCCCTGTTGGGGAGCTGCGGGGGCCTGATATTGGGGGTAGTGTTTATAGGCAGCTGCCTTTCTCGGGTAAAAGGGCTTCTTTCCCGAGCCCTTCTTTTTCTGGGAAGGGGCGGAGGTCTTCCTAGAAAGCCTAGTCCTGGTGAGAGTCTCAGTCTCAAGTTGTGCAGCCTTCTCGTCCATAGGTTTGCCAAAGAGGTTTTCACCTCGGCAGGGGACATCGACCAACTTGTCCTGCACCCAGGGCTCAAGGTCAGACGACTGAAGCCAAGCCTGTCGGCGGGCACCGATGCCGGCTGCGGCCACTCGAGCCGATGCTTCAAAGCCATCATAGGCTGCTCGGGATATGAATTTTGAGCATTCCCGAATGCCAGTGGACAAGGCTAGGAACCTCCGCAAAGGTTCCTCGGACAACCCAGCGGAGAATCCGGCTAACTCTTTAGCCAGGTCTCGGAGATACATGCCCATGTATAGCTGGTAGGTCTGGACACGACACGCAAGCATAGAGCCCTGGAAACACTTCTTACCAAGGCCATCCAGGTTACGGGCCTCCCTGCCAGGAGGCACCGAGGAGTGCATCTTCTGGCTCTTAAGACGATGCATGGCCGATTCCACTACCATGGAATGGTGTGGTAGCTGTGCTTTTTGGAAGCCAGGGCTCTTGCGGACTCGATAGATAGAATCGACCCGCTTGCTCAGGACCGGCGAGGAGGCCGGACTCTCCCACATGCGGAAGAGTAGTCGTTCCAGCATGGGAGGAACCGGTACAGTAAAGTGTTCCCTGGCGGGAGAGTCATACTGGAGGGCGTCGAGCTCTTCGGCTCGAGGCTCCTCCTCGGGATCCGCAGGGAAGGCCAAAGCCTTGGCCATATCCCTGACGAAGTCCGAGAACCGGGCATCCTCCGGGGGGGACTGCTTCCGAGGTTCGGACTCAGGTGAGTCGGAGGGGACACACCAAGTCCGAAAAGAATCAGGCTCTTCAGACTCCCAGACCGACTCCGACGAGGAATCGGTGGGGTCGGCCCGGGCAGGCCGCGGCGTCGGCCGCCCCGACGCCGAGGGAGTCGGCGTCGGCGACCTCGGTCCCGAACGGGAGGCCGAGGGTGACCTCGACCGAGGATCGACTCGAGTTCGCATGGACTCGAGGATCGGCTCGGTCTCCGGGGTCGACTTAGACGTCGACGTCCCGGCGGTCGGGGCAGCGGCGCCAGCGAGGCTAGCGAGCAGTGCCCGCTGCTGGTCCATGAAGGCAGACAGTCTGCTCTCCAAGGCCGTCAACCTGAGTCCGACCTCAGGTGACCCAGCAGCCCCCGACTCGGTGCCCGACGTCGGCGGTCTCGGAGGCGAGTCCAGAAGGACCACAGGACTTACCCGAGCAGGCAGCTCCGACTCCATGCGAGGTCGCTTCGAGAGGTGCTCCTTCTCCAAGGACCCGGGACGGCTATCGGGGCTATGCGACCTGGCCCTCGCGGAGCCAGGAGCGTCCACCGACGCCGCCCTCGCGGGTTTCACCTTCCGTCGATGGTCCCCGGAGGGAGAACCCCTGTCGGAGGAACTCCGGCGACGGTCCGAGCTGGAACCTCTGGACGCCGAGGCCTCCGACGAGGTCCGGGTACGGCTGGGGTCAGCGAAGATCCTATCCCGCTGATGCCGCCGACTTCTCAACGCTTTGGAGGACATTTTGCCACAGGCCCCACAGATCATTTCTTCATGATCCGGGCCCAGGCAGCGGAGGCAATTATCGTGTGTGTCAGTTAGTGACATATTTCGGTCACACTGACCACACCGCTTGAAACCACTGGCAGCCATCGGGGGAAAAAGGGCCCCTGCGAGGTCAAAGGACCGGGCTGCCAGTGAAAAAACCGAAAACGAAACAGACTAAATCAGAAAAAACCGAAAAGAAGAAGAGGACTCGTGACCGGCGTCGCGAGTCCAGGCGGGAAAAAGACCGGCGTCGAACCGATGAAAAAAGAGAAAATTACGAATAAAATCAACTTTTTCGCGGGGAAACGACGGGTACGTCTGTAGGGCTCCGCGGAAAAAAGAAGACTGGCTAAGATGGCACCCTTGGGCGGGAAGGCGACCGCGCATGCGCGCTGCAATTTCCAAAGGCTTTCTTTGAAAGCTGGGGAAAATTGCTCCGCGAGGGCTCCGTCGGCGCCGACGTCACCCATATGTGAGGACTGACTTCCTGCTTGGTCCTGGAGAACTATATTTTTACATACAGAAAACAATGAGAAATAAATATAAATGACTAATGAAATGGATAAATGAACATTTAACATCACTGAAAGCAAGCTAAGTACAGTACTGTACAGTACAGTATGTTAACATCTGGCCTTAGCCACCCCTGACAAGCTGCTGTGCCCAGCTCTCTTCGGAATCACATTGAATTCAGTCCATTAAAATACCTTTACATTATCTGCTCAATGCTTCAGAATGGCAGAAAATCTTAATGATATAGCTTCAGACGTACCCTGCAAGAGAAAGAACTGCCTCCCACATTCATGCAACATCTCCTGCTTACGTTGACAGCTTTTCTTCCCTGCTACCGGGACATAATCTCAGTCAAAAGACGTTGAAAACCGAAGCAATGCATGAAAACCGGGACAAAATCTCAGTCAGAAAAGACGTTGAAAACCGAAGCGTATGAAAACCGGGGCAAATGAAAACCGAGGTTTGACTGTATTACTCTGCAGGCAAACATGGTGACTTAAAGCTTGAGATAAGAACATAAGATATGCCATACTGGGTCAGACCAAGGTCCATCAA
Organism: Ichthyophis bannanicus; assembly: GCA_033557465.1. Taxonomy (NCBI): domain Eukaryota; kingdom Metazoa; phylum Chordata; class Amphibia; order Gymnophiona; family Ichthyophiidae; genus Ichthyophis; species Ichthyophis bannanicus. Next base: position 703,937,652 of record CM066031.1, on the reverse strand, counting down.
GCCCAGTATCCTTTTTCCAACAGTGGCCAATCTAGATCATACGTACCTAGCAGTTTCCCCAAAAGAGACAGGTTCCACAATGCTTGTATTGGGTCAAGCAGTGATATCCTGGGCCCTTTTTAATAATGGTTTATGGACCTTTCCTCCAGGAACTTGTCCAAACATTTTTTAAACCCAGCTACACTAACAGCTTTTATAGTACATCCTCCGGTAACAAATTCCAGAGTTTGATTACACTGAGTGAAAACATATTTTCTCTTATTAGTCTTAAATAGTTTACCCTGTAGCTTCATTGCATGTCCCCTAGTCTTCCTATATTCTGATAACGTAAACAATCGATCTACGTTTACCCGTTCCACTCCGTTCATTAATTTATAGACTTCTATCATATCTCCCCTCAGCCGTCTCTTTTCCAGGTTAAAGAGCCCTAACCTTTTAAGGCTTTCTTCATAGGGGTATCCTTCTATCCCCTTTACCATTTTGGTGGCTCTTCTCTGAACCTTTTCTAATAACGCTATATCCTTTTTAAGATACGGCGACCAGAATTGCACACAATATTGAAGGTGCGGTCGCACCATGGAACGATACAGAGGCATTATAATATCCTTTGTTTTATTTTTCATTCCTTTCCTTATGATACCTAGCATTCTATTTGCTCTCTTGGCCGCCGCTGCACACTGGGCAGAGGGTTTTAACATGTTATCCACAATGACGCCTAAATCTTTTTCCTGGGTGGTAGTTCCTAATGTGAAACCTTGCATCGTGTAACCATAGTTTGGGTTGTTCTTCCCTAGGTGCATAACTTGTCCACATTAAATTTCATTTGCCATTTCAATGCCCAGTCTTCCAATTTATCAAAATCCAAGATAAGGAGTTGGAGTTGATTGTATTCTTTATTATTTGTTGTTATTTGTTGTTATTCAGGAAATTATAAATAAAAATTAAAAAAAAAAAAAAAAAAAAAAAAATCCAAGATAAGGAGTTGTTGGGTTTATTTGGAAAAGTCTATTTTTAATTTCATTAAAAAATAAAATGTTCTCAGCTTGCTTTAAACTATTATAGTTACATACTGTTGGTCCTCATAGTCTTAAAAGAAAGCAGGAGGATAAATGCAAGCCTTAGAGGTTTTAAATCACAATTTCAGATTAATTTAGGTAGATCCTTATAGTCCTTAAAAACAGACATCCGGTCCACTACCCCACTCTTTATGGGCCATTCATGTGGTTGTAGGATTTGACTCAATTTGTCTGCTATACTGTTGCCCTTTCCTGCTAGGTAGGGGGCTTTGAAGGTTATCCCACGGGAGATGGCCCAGTACCACATCTGGAGAGTTTCTACCAATGCCTCCCTGCTTGTTCACAAAGAAGAAAGCTACCTAATATCTGGATTAGAGAATTATGAAAAATTGCAAGATCTTGAGAAAATGGGAGACTGGGCATCCAAATGGCAGATTAAATTTAATGTGGATATGTATAAAGTTACACACTTGCACATTAGGAGTCACCACATAGAAAAAGGATTAGGCGTCATTGTGGATAATATTTTGAAATACTCTGCTCAGTGTGCAGCAGCAGCCGCCAAGAAAACTAATGGGATGAATGGCATTATAAGGAAAGGAATTAAGAATAAAACAAAGGATATCATATTTCTATCACTTCATGGTGCGATTGTACCTTGAGTATTATGTGAAGTTCTGGTCACTGCATCTTCAGAAACATAGAAGAATTAGAAAACATACAGAGAAGGGTGACCAAATTGATAGAGAGGATGGAAGGATACGCCTATGAGGAAATGCTTAAAAGATTAGGGCTCTTCAGTTTGAAGAGAGCTGAGAGGAAATAAGATAGAATCTATACAATAGTGGGTGGAGTGGAACTAGTAAACATGAATTAGTTGTTTACTCCTTCAAAAAGTACAAAAATGAGGGGGATAGACAATGATGCTACAAAGTAGTACATTTAAGACAATCAGAGAAAGCACAGTTACTTACCTGTAACAGGTGATCTCTGGGAACAGCAGGAATAAGTCTTCACATATGGGTACGTCGGTACCGACGGAGGCTGCGCGGGAACGCTCCCCAGCGTCCAATCAGAAAGCTTTTGGGAGCATCCCACAGCGCCTGCGTGCTGCCTTCCCGCCTTTCCAACTGTCTCTCCTCAGTTGAGTTTTATAGCTGAGACCAGAGGGAGAGAAAGAGGGAAAGGAGATAGAGAAAGAGACAACTCCTTAGGGGAGGTGGGTGGGTTGTGAAGACTTATTCCTGCTGTTTCCAGAGATCACCTGTTACAGGTAAGTAACTGTGCTATCTCCAGGAACAAGCAGGAATGAGTCTTCACATATGGGGACTCCCTAGCTTTTGATGCCAGGGAGAGAGCCCATAGGTTGTGTGTCCCTGGAACAGGGTGCACTTCTCCACCTGGATCTCTGGCATCCCCTGAGGGATGGTGGGTAGGAGTTGATTAAGTATGGAACAGGTGTTTGAGGACAGCCTGACCAAACAAAGCATCCCGGCGGGAGTCTTTGTCCAAGCAGTAATGGGCTGTGAAGGTATGAACCAAGGCCCAAGTGGCTGCTCAACAGATGTTGTCGATAGACACAGAGTTGAGATAAGCCATTGAAGCTGCCATGGCTCTCACATTATGAGCTGTGACATGGCCCTCCAGAGACATGTTTTTGCTCTGGTAGGTGACAGAAATACACTGGGCAATCCAGTTGGAAAGTGTTCTCTTGGAGACTGGCTGACCCAGATGAGAAGGATCAAAAGCAACAAAGAGTTAAGACTTTCTATGTTGCTGTGTCCTCTGCAAGTAAAAAGCTAGAGCTCTTTTACAGTCCAGGGTATGAAGATTCCTCTCTGCACTTGATGCATGAGGACCTGGAAAAAAGACAGGTAGGTAGATCCCTTGGTTAAGGTGAAAAGGCGAGACCACCTAAGGCATAAAATGAGGATTAGTCCTAAGGACCACCTTGTCATGATGGAACCTTGTATAAGGTGGATTAGCTACTAGAGCTTGCAATTCACTAATGCGGCGTGCTGATGTGATTGCAATAAGAAAGATAACCTTCCAGGAAAGGTATTTCAAGGAAGTAGTAGCTAAAGGTTTAAAAGGCGGCTTCATAAGCTGACCAAGAACCAAGTTTAAGTCCCATGCCACCGGTGGTGGTCTAATGGGAGGCTTTGTTAAAAGGAGGCCTCTCATGAACCTTGCTACAAGGGGATGAGAGGAAACATGTTGTCCATTTAGAGGCTTGAGTGAAGCTGCAATAGCACTCAGATGGACTCTTACTGAATTTGTCTTAAGGCCTGCATTAGACAAATGCAGGAGATACTCCAGTAAAGATTCCAGAGGTATGGCTCGGGGGTTAAGACCCCTCTCGGAACACCAGATGGTGAACCTTTTCCACTTGAAGGCATAAGAACGTCTAGTGGATGGTTTTCTGGAAGCATAGAGAACATCCTTCACCTGTTGAGAAAGATGTAAAGGCTGGAGATCTAGCCCCTCAGCAACCAAGCCCTGAGATGCAGAGACTGGGGATTGGGATGCCACAACTTTCCGTCCTCCTGAGAGAGGAGGTCTGGAGCAGACCCTAACTCTAGGGAGGGAGCTTGAGAAAGATGTAGAAGCAGAGGGTACCACATCTGCCGGGGCCAACGTGGAGCTATGAGGATCATGTGGCCTCTGTCTCTCTGAAGCTTGAACAGGGTTTTGGGAATTAGGGGAATGGGTGGAAAGGCATAGAGGAAGTCTTGACCCCAGTGAAGGAGGAAAGCATCCTTTGCCTGAGCCCCCCTGAGCCGGAGTTCTGGAACAGAACCGGGGAAGTTTGGCATTCCACGGACTTGCAAATAGGTCTATGTCCGGAGTTCCCCAAAGTTGAAATACCTTGGATACCTGATCCATATGTAGGGACCACTCGTGTGGAAGCAGGACTCGACTGAGTCTGTCTGCCCAAGAGTTTTGAACCCCTGGAAGATAGACTGCCAGCAGATGAATGTGATGCTCTCTGGTGAGGGCCCACAGTTGCAGAGCTTCGTTGCAAAGCGACAGAGAGCCAGTTCCTCCCTGCTTGTTTATGTAGAACATGGCTACCTGATTGTCCGTGTGAATAAGGACTGTCTTGTGGCTGAGCAGGGTATGGAAAACTCGCAGAGCAAGGAAGATTGCTCTGAGTTCCAAGAGATTGATATGCAGACAAGTCTCTTGTGGGGACCAGATGCCCTGGGTGGAGAGGTCCTGAAGATGAGCTCCCCAGCCCATTGGTGAAGCATCTGTTGTCAGAGTTGCCTGGGGTAGAGGCTGCTGAAAGGGGGACCCCAGCAACAGGTTTTGGGAGGACTTCCACCATTGGAGGGACAAAATGAGGCGACTTGTGTTTGCTATTTTGTCTGATAGGCTGCCTAATGCCTGGGTCCATTGGGTGGATAAAGTCCATTGAGCTGCTCTCATGTGAAGGCGGGCATATGGAACCACATGGACGGTGGATGCCATGTGGCCTAGCAGCTGCAACATATCTCGAGCAGTTAGGAGGTGTTTTAACTCTGCTTGAGAAGCTAACTGCATCAGGCGAAGGCAACGGCCTTGGGGAAGGTAGGCCCTTGCCTTTGTAGTATCCAGCAATGCCCCTATAAACTCCAGGGACTGAGTAGGGATCAGAGTGGATTTTGGGATGTTTATTACCAGCCCTAAATATTGCAGGATACGCATTGTGCAGTTTAAAGTCGTCTGGGCCTCTGCTTGGGAAGGAGCTCGAATGAGCCAGTCGTCCAGATATGGGAAGACAAAGATCCCCAGGGTGCGCAGAAAAGCAGCAACCACTGACATGCATTTGGTGAACACCCTTGGTGCAGAGGCCAGGCCGAAGGGAAGCACCCGGTATTGATAGTGCTTCTCCTGAAAAAGGAACTGAAGGAACCTTCTGTGTGTTGGATGGATGAGAACATGGGTGTACGCATCCTTGAAATCTAGAGAACAAAGCCAATCCTGACTCTGACGGTACGGCAGCAGAGTTCCCAGAGAAACCATCTTGAATTTCTCTGACTAGGAATCTGTTCAACTCATAGAAACATAGAAATATGACGACAGAAAAAGACCACATGGCCTATCTAGTCTGTCCTTCCATAACAACTACAACAGTCCACTTTTTGCCTTTAGAGATCCTCTGTGTTGGTCCCATGCTTTCTTGAATTCAGTTACTGTCCTCATCTCTACCACCTCCACTGGAAGACTATTCCACGGATCCACTACTCTTCCGTAAAGAAATATTTCCGCATATCACTCCTGAATCTATCTCCCTTCACCCTCATCCCATGTCCCCTCGTAGCAGAACTTGCTTTCAATTGAAAGAGGCTCTCTCCCTGAACATTTATGCCACGGAGGTATTTAAACATCTCAATCATATCACCTCTATCCCGCCTTTCCTCTAAGGTGTACATATTAAGATCCTTAAGTCTGTCCTCATATGCTTTATAATGAAGCCCATTAATCATTTTGGTAGCAACCCTCTGCACCAACTCCATCCTGTTCACATCCTTTTGAAGGTGCGGTCTCCAGAATTGCACACCATACTCCAAATGAGGTCGCACCAAAGACTTATACAGAGGCATTATCACCTCCTTTTTTCTGCTAGCCATTCCTCTCCGTATGCACCCAAGCATCCTTCTAGCTTTTGCTGTCGCCTTTTCCACCTGTTTAGCTACTTTAAGATCATCAGACACAACCACGCCTAGGTCCCGCTCTTCTTTAGTGGACAAAAGTACTTCACCTCCTATACTGTATTGCTCCCTTGGATTGCTGCAGCCCAAATGCATGACCTTACATTTTTTAACATTAAATCCCAGCTGCCAAATTCTAGACCATTCTTCAAGCTTAGCTAGATCCTTCCTCATGTTATCTACCCCTTCCTGGGTGTCTACTCTATTGCAGATTTTGGTATCATCCGCAAAGAGGCAAACCTTACCCGACAGCCCTTCCGCTATATCACTAACAAAGATGTTAAAAAGAATTGGACCAAGGACAGATCCCTGGGGCACACCACTGGTAACATCCTTCTCCTCAGAGTGAGCTCCATTTACTTGTACTCTTTGTCGCCTCCCACCCAACCAATTTCTAACCCAAGCAGTAACTTTAGGGTCCATCCCTAGGGTGCTCAGTTTGTTTATAAGTCGCCTGTGAGGAACAGTGTCAAAGGCTTTACGGAAATCTAAATACACCACATCTAGAGCTCTCCCTTGGTCCAACTCCCTGGTCACCCAGTCAAAAAAATCAATCAGATTTGTCTGACAAGACCTGCCTCTGGTGAATCCATGCTGCCTCGGATCCTGTAATCCGCTGGACTCCAGAAACCTCACTATTTTCTCTTTCAGCAGCGTTTCCAATAATTTACTCACCACCGAAGTTAAACTAACCGGCCTGTAGTTTTCAACCACATCCTTACTTCCGCTTTTGTGTAAAGGCACCGCTTTTGTGTAAAGGCACTCTCTGAGATCTAAAATGGGTCTGAAGCCCCCTGTTTTCTTTGGGATAAGAAAATAGGGGGAGTAAAACCCTGTGCCCTGTTGTTGAGAAGGCACCTCCTCTATTGACCCCTGGGCTAAAAGAGTGGCAACCTCCTGCTCTAACAGGTTGAGGAGGGAGGTTGGAGAACTGAACTGGTGCACTCTGGTGAGAGGGGGCCAACTGGAAAAATGAAGTTTGTACCCCTCTCTTATGATGGAGAGTGTCCACTGCTCTGCTGTGATTTGCCCCCATCTGGGAGCAAAGTAACATAACCCTCCTGGAATGGTGGAGGGCTCTGGGCCTTCCAGAGCCAGGAAGGTCAAGTTCTCTAGCAGAAAGTGAAAGGCCCTGAGGGGGCTGAGATTGCTGGGCTGGAGCAGACCTTGCAGCCTTTGCCTTGGTCTGTTTGGAGGATTGCTGACGTTTAGAAGCTGCAGAAGATGCCCTCTGAGTATAAGCAGAATAGGACCTTCCTTTCTTAGAAAAAGGTGTTTTCTTGAACAACCTTTTCTTGGCAGGCGCAGCTGTAGACTTGGATAATCTATCCAAGGCAGAATTTTCAGCATCCATTTGATTGGCTTTTGCTTGCCAATCCTTACCAAACAGATTTTCTCCTGTACAAGGGAGATTTCCTAATTCATCTTGTACCCAGGTCTCCAAATCAGATGCTTGAAGCCAAGCAATCCTACGTGCACCGATAGCTATAGCTGAGGCCCTGCTTACACATTCAAAGGCATCGAAAGCTGCACGGTTAGAGAATTTGGAGATATCCTGGGCATGTCTAAGCCCAGCAAGATATTCTTGCCTTTTACTGTCAGACATAAAAGGACTTAAAGATTGTAAATGGTCAGTGACCTCTTTCAAGAACATTCCCATGTAGAGACCATAGGAATTAATTCTCGCAGCGAGCATGGAAGCTTGGAAGACTACGCCCAAAAGCATCCAAGGTTCTACATTCACGTCCTGGAGGATTAGAGGCATGTCTTTTGGCACTTCTAATCTTTCTCACTGCAGACTCTACCACAATAGAATGGTGAGGGAGCTGAGTTTTATGGAACCCGGGAAAAGGAGGGACACGATACATGGTGTCCAACCTGCGAGAATGAGGAGAGGTGGTTAGAGGTGCTTCCCACATCCTTAACATGAGATCATACAGAATCTCATGAATAGGTAAGGTAGCTGCCTCCTTAGGAGTCTTAGGATATTGTAAAATATCTAACTCCTTGGCTCGAGGCTCTGTCTCAGGGGCCACTGTAACAGAGAGGCCCCTAGCCACCTCTCTGATAAAGTCTTGAAAAGACAAATCCTCTGGAGGAGACATCCTTCGTTTAGGTGAAGACTCCTCCTGTGGAAGAAGCATCCCTGCATCGACAGACTCTTCAGAATCCTCGGAGTCATCAGAGGAATCGAAGTATCGTCTGTCGGGATGCTCTTGCAAAGCCCGATACCCGTACTGCTGAAGATCGGTATCGGGAATCGCCGGTACCGGGGTATCGGTACCGGAGGGCTGCAGAGGGCAGAGTACCAGCATGGCGGACACCGATGCCGATGGTCACCGATGGCAATGCCAGAGCCGGTACCGTTGGAGTAATCTGTTGCGGTACCACGGGCGTCGATGCCACAAGGAAAGCCGCCAGACTGCGTTCGATGGACAGAATCCTCTGATCCATAGACGCTGCCAATGCCTGAAAGTCGGTACCGGTGGAGGCCACCGGTACCCCAGAGCATGGCACCAGGAGATCTGTTGAGGCCACGCCATCTAGATCGTCCTGGAACCCCGATGATGATGCTTTAGAGGCCGAAGCCTCCCGCTGGGGTAATTTTGCCGGTGCAGGATCCTCGAGGGCAAGGCCGGAGGCATCTCGATGCTTAGCAGGAGATTTGCCCCTCGAGGACCGGCTGGTTTTATGTTTAGTTACCTGAGATCCATGTGAAGAAGCAGCAGCCCTGGAAGATGTCGATGCCACCGAAGCCGCATCAGAGGGAAACAGGATACTGAGCTTGGCAGCTCGGTTCTGTCGACCTCTCTTCGACATCATAGAACAGGACGCACAATCTGTAATGGAATGGTCAGGGCCTAAACACTTTAGACACCAGTCATGGGTGTCGGTGACGGAGATAGTACTGCCACATTTTGTACACTTCTTAAACCCTGAAGTAGGCTTTTCCATGTTTAAGGAAAAAGGTTTTGGGCCTAAGGCCCAAAACTGAAGTGCAACTGAAGAAAAATAAATAGAAACGGTTTTTTTGCTTTTTTTTTTTTTTTTTAAAGAAAAGGAATAACAACCGGCAATACCGGTATAGCGTCGAGGAAGGCAGACGCAACAGAAAAGAAATAAAGGAAAATTAAGGAAATTCTTCTGCGGTGACAGGAACACGACCTTCTGGCTCCGCGGAAAAAAGAACAACTGAGGAGAGACAGTTGGAAAGGCGGGAAGGCAGCACGCAGGCGCTGTGGGATGTTCCCAAAAGCTTTCTGATTGGACGCTGGGGAGCGTTCCCGCGCAGGCTCCGTCGGTACCGACATACCCATATGTGAAGACTCATTCCTGCTTGTTCCTGGAGATAAAGAGTAGTTACTCACCTGTAACAGGTGTTCTCCAGGAGCAGCAGGAATCAGTCCTCACGTATGGGTGTCATCGGCGCTGATGAAGCCCCAGCGGAGCATTTCCCCAGCTTTCCATGAAAGCCTTTGGGAATGCTGGCACGCATGCGCGGTTCCCTTCCCGCCTAAAGGTGCCATCTTACCTCAGTCAAATGACATAGCTAAGAACAGCACACAAAAATGAAAAAAATAAACTATGTACAACTGCAACTCCAAGGGGAGGAGGGAGGGTTGTGAGGACTGATTCCTGCTGCTCCTGGAGAACACCTGTTACAGGTGAGTAACTACTCTTTCTCCAGGACCAAACAGGAAGTCAGTCCTCACATATGGGTGACTCCCCAGCCCTGGGCTACCGAGGAACCCAGGCTGAACAAGAGAACTCCCTCTAGTCTCAGCAGCAAAGAAAGGCATTCCAAGGACACAACCTCCACCGGTAGCCCAACAGAGGGCAGGAGTTGCCTAAACCTCAAAGAGATTCCGGAGTACTGCTTGGCCAAAAGCACTGTCCCTACGGGACTCCCTCTCCAGACAGTAATGGGCTGCAAAAGTCTGGCTTGAAGACCAAGTTGCAGCCCTGCAGATGTCTACCAAGGGCACAGAGCGGAGATGAGCCACTGAGGCAGCCATTGCCCTGACACGATGGGCCGTGACCCTACACTGCAAAGGAAGGTCAGCCGCCTTGTAAGCCCAGGTGATACAGTCAGCCACCCAGATGGACAAGGTACGCTTGGACACAGCCAACCCCAACTTATTGGGGTCAAAGGAGACGAAGAGCTGAGTAGCCCTTCGATGTTCCTGCGTACGGTCAAGGTAGAAGGATAAGGCCCTCCTACAGTCCAAGGTATGCAGGACTGCTTCAGCCTGGCTAGCATGAGGCCTAGGGAAGAATGTGGGAAGAACCACCTCCTGGTTGAGGTGGAAAGAGGAGACAACCTTAGGGAGGAACTTTGGGTGAGTCCTAAGGACTACCCTGTTCCTACAAATCCTGGTGTAAGGCCTATCACAGACCAGGGCCTGAAGCTCACTCACCCGCCTAGCTGAGGTGAGGGCTATCAGGAAGAGAGTCTTCCAGGAAAGGAAGCATAGAGGGCAAGTAGCCATCGGCTCAAAGGGTGGGCGAGTCAGTTGCTGCAAGACTACATTCAGCTCCCACTCAGGAGCAGGACGACGGATGGGGGGCTTGAGCAAAAGCAAGCCCCTGAGAAAGTGGGACACCAAGGGGTGACCTGACAGAGAATGTCCTTCCACCAGTGAGTGGTGAGCTGCTAGAGCTGAGAGGTGAACCCGAACAGAATTGGACTTATTTATTTATTTATTTAACACTCATTTTTATACCGCATCTTCCAGAGATCAGATGCGGTGTACAAATAACAATAATTAACAAAGCTAAGTTTGTTTTACATAGAACATCTTAATTTTTACATAGAACATCTTAATTTTTACATAGTCCCTGATTTGATAAGTGCAGTAAGTACTGAAGCACTACTGGCACAGTACAGGAGAAAGGATCCTCTGTACGTAGCTGACACCTCACAGAAAACCTTTTCCATTTGAGGGCATAGGCTTTCCTAGTGGACTGTTTCCTAGAGGCGAGGACAACCTCCTCAACCTCCTGAGGCAGGCCCCAGGGAGCCAAAACTACCCTTGCAGCCTCCAGGCCATCAAATTGAGAGCTTTGAGATTGGGGTGCAGAAGGGAACCCTGCTCCTGTGAGAGAAGGTCAGGCTGCAACCCCAGAGGTAGTGGGGAATCCACTGCCAGCTGAAGTAGAAGTGGAAACCAAGGCTGCCTCGGCCACCTGGGAGCTACCAGCAGGACTGAGGCCTTGTCCTGAAGAGTCTTGAGTTCGGGCCACCAATGGCGTGGGAGGAAACACATACAGGAGGCCCTGAGACCAGGACATCAGAAAAGCTTCTGGTGCTGTCCACAAAGGATGCGGTTGACTGGAGCAGAAGTTGGGCAGTTGCTTGTTCAGCTGACTGGCAAACAGATCTATCCAAGGGAGACCCCACTTCAGGAAGATCTTCTGAACCACCAAGGGATGCAGCTGCCACTCGTGGGGCTGCAGAATTCTGCTCAACCGGACAGCCAGGCAGTTCTCCTGGCCTGGAAGGTACACCGCCTTGAGAAGCATGTTGTGCTTCAGGGCAAAGGAACAAAGGTCCTGAGTCTCTCGACAAAGGAGCTTGGACCCAGTCCCGCCCTGTTTGTTCACATAAAACATGGCATCTTGGTTGTCTGTTTGAATCAAGACTGAGCGGTGAGCCAGGGCCGGAGAAAAAGCCTTGAGAGCTAAGCGGATAGCTCGAAGTTCCAGGAAATTGATTTGTTGGGCCCCCTCCCAGGGAGACCAGAGGCCTTGAGTGCACTTGTCCAGACAATGAGCACCCCAGCCCCGCAGAGAGGCATCGGTGGTGAGGACCACCGAGTATTCTGGCATTTGGAAGGGCATCCCCTTCAGCAGATTGGGTGGATGTAGCCACCAGCTGAGGGAGGCCAAAAGGGGTTTGGACACCTTTATCCTGTCTCTTAGGCGGCCTGTGGCCTGAGACCACTGAGTCCGAAGGCACCACTGTGCAGGCCTCATATGGAGCCTGGCATTGGGAGTCACATGCACTGTCGAAGCCATGTGGCCCAGAAGTCTGAGGCAGAGTCTGGCGGAGACCAGGGGCTTGTTCAGAAACTGGTTGGCCACGTCCATCAGTCTTTGGGCCCTGTCTCCTGGCAAGAATGTCTTTGCCAGTTGAGAATCCAACCTTACCCCTATGAACTCCAAGTTCTGGGAGGGGAGCAAAGTGGACTTTGAGAAGTTTATGACAAAGCCCACGTTTTGAAGCAGAGCAATGGTTCTGAGGGTGGCTTGTCTGGCCTCCTGGCACGTCTGACCCCTGATGAGCCAGTCGTCCAGATAGGGAAAGACAAAGATGCCTTGATTTCTCAGGCAGGCCGCCACAACTGTCAGGCACTTGGTAAAGATCCTGGGAGCGGAGGTCAGGCCAAAAGGTAGTACCTCTGTACTGATAATGATTTCCTCCCACAATGAACCTGAGGTACTTTCTGTGGTCTGGATGAATGAGGATGTGAGTGTACGCATCCTTTAGATCTAAGGAGCACAGCCAATCTCCCTGCTGGAGGTAGGGCAGAAGTGTTCCAAGAGTAAGCATCTTGAACTTTTCTTTCTCTAGGAACTTGTTGAGGTTCCCGAGGTCCAGAATGGGTCGAAGGCCACCGGTTCTTCTGGGTACCAGGAAATACCTGGAGTAGAATCCGTGACCCCGCAAGTGGGGAGGCACAGGCTCCACCGCCCTGTCCACTAACAGACCATGAAGCTCTTTCAGAAGGAGGTCTGTGTGCAGGGGAGGCCTTGAAGGCTCCCCTGGAAAATATGGTGGAGGCAGTTGGTGAAAATGGAGGGCATAGCCCTTGTGGACTATCTCCAGCACCCAACTGTCCCCGGTGATAAGGGGCCACTGGTGGGCAAAGAGGGCGAGGCGACCTCCTGTGCAGGGTTGGGAGGGCAGTGGAGGAGAGGCTACGCTTAAGAAGTCAAAAACCCCCACCCTGCTGAGTGGTAGCAGGGGCCTGAGGCTTGGGGGTCCTCTGCCTACGGAGCCCATTACCCTGGCCCTTGGCTTGCTGACCCTGGGGGGCAGCTTGGGCAGCCTGATATTGAGGGTACTGTTTGTAGGCAGTGCCCTTCCTTGGGTAAAAGGACTTTTTACCCGAAGGGGCAGAGGTCTTCCTCGACAGCCTTGTCCGGGTAAGGTGCTCGGTCTCGAGCTGAGAGGCCTTCTCGGTCACAGGTTTGCCAAAAAGGTTCTCACCTCGGCAGGGGACATCAACCAACTTGTCCTAAACCCATGGCTTGAGGTACGATGACTGCAGCCACGCCTGGCGTCGAGCCGCGATGCCGGCAGCCACAACTCGGGCCGAAGCCTCGAAGCCATCGTAGGCAGCGCGGGAAATGAACTTTGAGCATTCCCGAATTCCGGAGGACAAGGACTTAAATCTCTGCAAGGGTTCCCCGGAGAGACCAGCAGAGAATGCGGCCAACTCCTTGGCCAGGTCTCGCAAGTACATGCCCATGTACAGCTGGTAAGACTGGACACGGCAAGCAAGCATCGAGTCCTGGAAGCACTTTCTACTGATGCCATCGATGTTGCGGGCCTCCCTGCCGGGGGGCACCGCAGAGTGCATCTTCTGACTCTTCAGACGATGCATGGCCGATTCCACAACCATGGAATGGTGTGGTAGCTGTGCTTTCTGGAAACCAGGGCTTTTGCGGAGTCGATAGATGGAATCGACTCGCTTGCTCAGAACCGGCACAGAGGCCGGTGCCTCCCACATCCGGAAGAGGAGCCGTTCCAGCATCGGAGGAACCGGGACAGTAAAGGCCTCCTTCGGAGGAGAGTCGTACTGTAGAGCATCGAGCTCCTCGGCTCGAGGCTCTTCCTCGGGATCGGCTGGGATAGCCAAGGCAGCAGCCATATCCCGGACGAACTCCGAGAACCTAGTGTCCTCCGGAGGGGATCTACTCCGGGGCTCAGACTGCGGTGAGTCCGACGGGACGCACAGAGTCTTAAAAGTATCGGGAGACTCCTCGTCCTCCGTCTCCCAGGCGGACTCATCCGAGGAGGAGTCAGGGTCCGACCCCGCGGGGCCCCGAGGCACCCGCCCCGACGCCAGGGGCACCGGCGTCGACACCCTCGGTCCCGAAAGGGAGACCTCGACCGAGGACGACTTCGAGCCACAAGGGTCTCGAGTATCGGCTCGGTCTCCGGGGTTGACTTCGAAGTCGACGTCCCGGTGGTCGGGGCAGATGCGCCAGACAGGCTGGCCATCAGTGCCCGCTGCTGCTCCATGAAGGCAGACAATCTGCACTCCAAGGCTGTCATCTTGAGACTCAGCTCGGGAGACGCAGCAGCCACCGACTCGGGCCCCGGCGGCACCAGGCCCGACGTCGGCTCTCTGGGAGGAGAATCCACGAGGACTATGGGGCTTACGTGTCCAGCAGACTCAGGCTCCACGCGAGGAACTTTGGCAGGCTTCTCTTGGTCCACGGGCCCGGGACGGCAGTCAGGGGTCTTAGACCCGGCCCTCGAGGGACCAGGGACCTCCTCCGACGCCGTCCTCATGAGCCGCTTCTTCCTCTTGCGTTCCCGGTCGGGGGACCCCCTGTCCGAGGAGCTTTGACGGTGCTCGGGATCGGAATCCCGAGATGTCGAGGCTTCAGACGAGGTCCGGGCTCGGCCGGAGGCAGAGTCCGAGAAAAACCTTTCCTTCTGATGCTGTCTACTTTTGAGTGCCTTGGAAGACATCTTCCCACATGGCACACACGACTTGGGGTCGTGGTCAGGGCCGAGGCACCGAAGGCAGCAGTCGTGTGTGTCGGTGAGAGACATAAGTTTCTTACACCGATCACACTTTTTGAAACCACTGGAAGCCATCGGGGAAAAAAGAGCCCCTGTGAGGTCAAAAGACCGGCCTTCCAGGGAAAAAATGAAAAAAGGGCGCGAACGCCAGCCACGAAAGGCAAAAACCGAAAAAGAAATAAACGGGCTTGATACCGGTGTACCGAACCGGGCGGGAGGGGAACCGGCGTCGAACTGGAGAAAAAATAGCGAAAATCGCCAAAGAAAAAAATCACTTTTTTCCGGGAGAACAGGACACACGTCCAATGGGCTTCTCGGAAAAAAAAGAGACTGAGGTAAGATGGCACCTTTAGGCGGAAGGGAACCGCGCATGCGTGCCAGCATTCCCAAAGGCTTTCATGGAAAGCTGGGGAAATGCTCTGCTGGGGCTTCATCGGCGCCGATGACACCCATATGTGAGGACTGACTTCTTGCTTGGTCCTGGAGAATATTTTTCACCCAACACATAATTAAGCTCTGGCTTTGTTGCTGGAGGATATACGAGGGTTGTTCAGAAAGTAATGCCCCCCATGTTTTTTCTCAGCCCAGAATGAAGATAGAGGTGTGAAACTGAAAGGGTAGTAACTTGGAACTTCAAAGGACACATGTGTGTAATTTACAGTTGTCCGACAAATAGCGAGGCGGTAGTGATCCTTCAAATGGCGTCTGTGAGTGACACACAGTACAAACAACGAGCTGTAATTGAATTCTTGGTGGAGGAGAAAGAAAGTCCTGCCTCAGCCACCAGTCCAGATCGGCGCATCACGAGTCGGGAATTGTCCGTACAGCTTTCCGTCAGTAGAGGTAGTGCAATGGCAATTATTGACTCTTTGGGATATTCAAAGGTGTGTGCAAGATGGGTTCCATGAAGTCTCACAACTGAACACAAACGCCAAAGGAAAGACATCTGCTCTGATTTGTTGGCACGTTTTGAAGCTGAGGGGGAGGCCTTTATCCCAAAGAGTCAGCAGAGTGTTGCCTGACCAATCGGGTCCCTCCCAGGCTCCATAAAAGAGCGCGGCTGAATCGAGGACTCCCTCTGCATCCCCGAAGCTCTCCCAGGAGGGATTGAGCTCTCCACCAGGACAGCGCCGCCCAGCAGAGTGTTGCCTGACCAATCGGGGCACTCCCAGGATCATTTAGAGGAGTGTGCCTTACAGGCGTGCCTGCGCCGGCGTGCCTGCACCGGAGGGCCTCGCCAGAGGGCCCTTTGGCGTGGCCCTTAGGCGGTGGCACGTTGAAGAACACCAAGAACAACAAGAAATACTTCTAATTTGGACCCATTTCCACGCTGTTGTGATCCCTTTTCCTGAACCGCAAGTATTACCAATCGCCATAAGATTTGTAATATCTAACCAGTAAATCTGTTGTCTGTTGATTATCACACATTCACTAGCACTAACGCTGACAGTCATTACCAAGCGTCACATCTAAAGTAATCACCATCGTGAGAAATATATACCTTAGAGTTTATTATTGTTGCCAATACTCCATTCACATACATCAGTGCTAATTGTATACTATTGCTAGTATCACTTAACTGCTATCACTTAACTGCTAGATAGTATTTCTGTTACCAACAATACATTTTCATGTAGCAGCGCTAATCCTATTACCATTGTTAGTATTTTACATTTACTTCTATCAATGTATTTTACATTTACATGTATTTTACATTGCTAGATTTTACATTTACATGTAACAGTTCTAATTGTATACTATTGCTAGTATCACTTAACTACTAGAGTCTATCTTGTTGTCAAAAACCCATTTTACATTGCTAGATTTTACATTTACATGTAACAGTTCTAATTGTATACTATTGCTAGTATCACTTAACTACTAGAGTCTATCTTGTTGTCAAAAACCCATTTACATTGCTAGATTTTACATTTACATGTAACAGTTCTAATTGTATACTATTGCTAGTATCACTTAACTACTAGAGTCTATCTTGTTGTCAAAAACCCATTTTTCATGCATCAGTGATAATCTTATTACTGACAACTGTGTCATACCTCATTACTGTTGGCAGAATTTCACCCTTACCCAAAAGTGTTAACTTATTATTACTGTTGGCAGTATATTATTCTGTTTCGTTCCTTGCTGAATGTTACATTGTCTCATATTCTGCTGACAACTGTTACATTGTCTCATTTTCCACTGACTGACACATTGCCTCACTGTTTGCTCGATGCTGTACTGTTCCTGTCTTATATGCTGCCACATTGTTCCAAATACATACTCATCGCCAGACAGTAAGTTTATACACTGCCAATAGCTAGCACAATAGTCAAGCCAGCACAATAGTCAATACCGGTCCCACTAATTACCCAGCAACAAACAGTTCACATACTATTTCACAAAGACATCACAAAATGCACCCATTCCTAGCCTTGGCATGTCTACACCTAGCCTCCTGGCTCCCCCTTACATCCCACGCCTTTCACGCAAGCACTAACCACATCCCAATACTCCGCAGTGACGGGAAAAGATGGACGGAGAATCACCAACACCCCCTAAGAGAACCCAAGGACGCGCATCACTCACATTTATTACACATCCCACTTCAACATCTCAAGAAGTCACATCTGGACCGTCAGCAACACCATCAAGCCCTGAAGTGTGCACTCATCAACGCAAGGTCAATACGTACAAAATGGCCAATAATTACCGATCAGGTCACGACCCATGATCTTGATATCATCATGATCACAGAAACTTGGCTATCAGAATGTGACAACGCAATCATCAACCAGATGTTACCCACAGGTTTCTCAGTCCACACATGCCATAGAACCAATCAGAGAGGAGGAGGAACACTCATCCTTGTCAAAACCTGCCTAGGCTTCCAGATGTGCAACTCAACCAGCACAGCCCACCTGGACTCCCTCACCATAACAAATGACACCTGCACGATCAACCTACTCTACCGGGCACCAACACCATCCTCAGAGGATCTTGCAACGATAATGGGCCTCGCTTGCAACTCAAACAGACCACAATCCCAGAACTGGATCCTAGGTGATTTCAACTTGCCTACGCTACAGGAATCGCAAGCCTCTGCTTTCCTAGAAGCGTTACAAGAACTAGGCTACGATCAGCTAGTTAATAATCCCACCCACGTCAAGGGAAACAAACTTGACCTGATCTTTGCCCCACAGACAGATAAGGATACCACCCAACCAATGCCACCAACCATAACGCCTGTGCCATGGTCTGACCACAGCCTGATCCAATTCCAGATACCTATTAACACACACAATAAAAACTCCAACAAAAACAACACTGTCCACGAAACCTCTTTGAAGCGCTTCCGCCCCTTTAATAAAGAAGAGTTTCGAGAGAAGATCCTCCCACTCCTCAACAACATACCACACGACCTAGATGCATTGGTGTCCACCTGGGATGAGAGCCTCAAGACCATCGCATGTTTACCAGCCACAAATAAAACAACAACAAAGAAACGAGAGCACGCACCATGGTATACCAGAGAACTCCGAGATTCACTCAAGTGCCTGCGCAGGCTCGAGAGAAGATGGCGTCGATCTCACTCTACTGAAGCACAAGGTACTTACATCGCTCACCTAAAATCACACCGCGATGAATTAACAAAAAAGCGGAAACAATACCATTCCGACATCTTGAAGCGGTCACTAAACAAGCCACACGACCTCTTCAATATAGTGAAATCTCTCATAAGAGAACCTCCCGCAGACCAGTCACAGATGCCACACCCCCAGGCATACTCCAACTACTTACAGTCAAAAATGATCCAGACTACTACATCTGCAACCAACTACCTACAACTTGAAGTCACCCAGGCTGGTGCAACCTCGAACTCCACGGAAAACAGCTCTCAGCACAACTTGCCCCAACCATCACCACTATCCGACTTTGAAAAAATATCACGCAGAGAGATTGAAGACACGATCGCTGCAATCAACCCCACTACCGCACCCAATGACCCATGCCCTGCTTTATGGATAAAGGAGTTACGATGTGACTTAAGCCAATATCTGAGCGAATTAATAAACCAATCTCTTACAACCGGATCGTTTCCACAAAGTCTGAAACAAACATCAATCAGACCACTGCTCAAAAATAACAAGCTGGACCCAACGAAAGTGGAATCATACAGACCAATTTCAAGTATCCCCATGCTTGCCAAAGTAATCGAAAAGTTAGTACAGCGCCAAATCCAACAGCATATTGATACTGAAGCCCCACTGGATCCTTCCCAGCATGGGTTCAGAGAAGCACATGGGGTTGAAACCCTCCTCACCAACCTATTTGACCATCTAGTCTCTGGAACCGACAAAATGCATCAAGGATTCGCCCTCATATTCCTCGACATTGCAGCGGCTTTCGACTCGGTGAACCATGAGATCCTCATACAACGCCTCAGCGAGAAAGGAATTCAGGGAACAGCCCTAAAGTGGTGCAAGTCATACCTGACTAATAGATGGCAACATGTAAGGTCAGGCTCCACAACCTCTGAACCATTTTTACAAAACCAGGGTGTACCACAGGGCTCGTCACTATCTGCATTGATGTTTAACATCTACATGCAGCCCATATGTGCCCTAGCACGTTCATTCAAGGTCAACTGTCTAGCCTACGCAGATGACATCCTCCTATACATCCCATTCAGGACCAACCAACCAGACCTCTCCCCTCTAACAAGATGTTTTGAGGCAACAGCAGAATGGTTCAGCACACAAAACATGAGAATCAACTACAGTAAAACAGATGTCCTCTTCATCTCAAGGAACCAGGACTTCACCCCTCCACTCTCTTTAAAAATCGGCAACACAGAACTGAAAACCAAACCCACAATCCGCTACCTTGGCGTTACACTGGATCAACAACTGGATCTGAAAACCCACATAAGAAACACAGTAAAAACAGTATACATGAAAATAAGGACCCTAAAACATCTCCGACCGCTGCTTGACTTCAGCGACTACCGATCGATCTATCAGGCATTAATATTACCACATTTCGACTATGCCAACGTAATTCTACACGGTCTCCCTCAAGCAACGCTAGCTCCTCTCCAGCTTGCAATGAACACTGCGGCAAGAGTACTAACAGGGGCTTCACGGAGAGAGCACATAACGCCAGTACTGATGAACCTCCATTGGCTACCAGTTCAAGCAAGAACCCTCCACAAAGTTCTAACCTTAACTTTCAAAGCCGCAAACACTCTGACCCCCACAGCCCTCAGCAAGATGATACATAAAGTACCACAGAACAGAAACAGAAGACCCATGATGCAAAACACCCTAGAGGTCCCAAAAGTAATAACAAAATGCACAAAAGCAACGACAAATAGGGCCTTTACGATTTACGCACCCAGAGCATGGAACGCTCTCCCCACCTCTATTCGAAACATCACTTACCTAATTGACTTCAGGAAGGCATTAAAGCAGCACCTATTCACCACATACTACCCTGAATCCAGCACTAGTAATCATACATATGCCCCCTCAGACAATCACTCATTACAATTAAACAATCAGACTCAGCATGAAAAAGGATAATCAACTGATCGCTCAGAAGATACCCACTGAAATGGAATCAGGACCCCCAGTGTAAATAAGATGTAGATATGTTATACAATGTACATAGTTCCCCCCAGTTACTTCCAAGTTGATCTCCTGTTTATTGTAAATACAACTCAGGGTTCCTGTGTTGTATGGTTGATGTTGAATGTAAACCGCTCTGATCTAAAATAGAGCGGTATAGAAGAACTGTTAAATAAATAAATAAATTGCCATTGCACTACCTCTACTGACAGAAAGCTATACGGACAATTCCCGACTCGTGATGCGCCGATTCGAACGAATAATGTCATCAGCGCGCTGCAACTTGTCTGGACTGGTGGCTGAGGCAGGACGCCCAGACCACGGCCGATCTTCCAGTTCGATTTTACCACGTCCTGAAGCCTTTACTTTCTTCACCCATCGTCCAACGGTGCTCCTATCTACCGCAGAACTTTCATACACAGCACATAACCATTTGTGAATGTTTCTCACACTTTCTTTCTCCTCCACCAAGAATTCAATTACAGCTCGCTGTTTGTACCGTGTGTCATTCACAGACGCCATTTGAAGGATCACTACCGCCTCGCTATTTGTCGGATGACTGTAAAATTACACACGTGTCCTTTGAAGTTCCAAGTTACTACCCTTTCAATTTCACACCTCTATCTTCATTCTGGACTGAGAAAAAACATGTGGGGAATTACTTTCTGAGCAACCCTCGTAGTAAAAGCTGTTACTGTAGTTGGGTTTAGAAAAGGTTTGAACAAGTTCCTGGTAGAAAAGTCCACAAACCATTATTAAAGTGGACTATGGAAAATCTATTGCTTATCCCTGGGATAAGCAGCATAGAATCGCTCCACCTTTTTGAATCCTGTCAGATACTTATGACCTGGCTTGGCCAATGTTGAAAACAGGATACTGAACTTGATGGCCCTTTGGTCTGCCACAATATAGAAAATCAACTGTTCTTATTCAAGATTTCTCTTAGATCTAGGAGTTTTATCTGAGAAATCTTTGAGCAGATTAGAGGCCCTGCGTGTGGAGTCCTTCAGTATTAATTCCCCAGCCCAGTTTGGATGCATTGTGTAATTAGGACAATTTGAATTTGAGGCATTTAGAGGGAGATGCCCCAACTAGATTTGAAGGATCGGATCAACTAGAAGCAAAGATAATCTCTGAACTGCTGGATGATCTGGGCGGCATCTTACAAGCTCTGATTGGGTCAAATCTAATGAAAGCATAGGGTCCATATTTGAAAGGTGCCAAGGAGGTTATGTATTGTGAAGCCATAATGCCCAATATAGTCCATGCTCCCTCTTATTTCTTCCATGATGGATACCACAGTGCTGATCCTGCCTTGTGGAAGAAAGCATAGTTTACTCACCTGTAACAGGTGATCTCTGGGAACAGCAGGAATCAGTCTTCACATATGGGTGATGTCGGCACTGATGGAGCCTGGTGCGGAAACACTCCTCAGCATCCAAATGGAATGCTTTTGGGAGCATTGCTCCATGCATGCGTGTGCCTTCCCTCCTGATCTCTTAGGTCAGGTGAATAGCGGAGCAAAAAAATCAAAAGAATAAAGGGACAACTTGAGTGGAAGGTGGGCGGGTTGTGAAGACTGATTCCTGCTGATCCCGGGAATACCTGTTACAGGTGAGCAACTATGCTATCTCCAGGAACAAGCAGGAAGTTTGTCTTCACATATGAGACTCCCTAGCGCACAACAATCTAGCGAGAGGACGCCTGGTGCAGCCAGAGGTTGCAGCAGGGATCTGACAGCACGTTCGGAGCACTCCTCACAGAGGGTAGTCACATGGGCAGTAGGCAAGTTGTCTAGATTTGAAAGAGGTTATGTAGAACAGATTGTCTGAACTGAGCATCACTTTTGGAGTCCTTGTCCAGGCAATAGTGAGCCGCAAAAGTATGTAGCGAAGACCATGTGGCTGCTTGGCAGATTTCCGAAATGGAGATTGAATGGAGGTTGGCCACTAACAGCCATGGCTCGGACAATATGGGCTGTGACATGATCCTGTAGAGACAGCCCAGCTTGCAAATAAGCAAAGGATATGCAATCTGCAATCCAGTTTGAAAGAGTCCTCTTGGAAACTGGCAACCATAGATGACTTGGATCAAAGGAGACAAAAAGCTAAGAGCATTGACAATGACCCTTGGTGCGGTTGAGGTATAAAGCCAGTGCTCTCTTAAAAGCCAGAGTATGCAGTTTCACCTCAGCACTGGAGCTGTCAGGGCTGAGAAAGACAATTGGTAGTGAAATGGACTGGTTCAAATGGAAAGCGTAGTTACTCACCTGTAACAGAATGATCTCCGGGAACAGCAGGAATTTAGTCTGCACATATGAGTATCGTCGGTACCGACGGAGCCCGTGCGGGAACACTCCCCAGCATCCAATAGGAACGCTTTTGGGAGCATCCCACAGCGCATGCGTGCTGCCTTCCCGCCTCTGTACCTCTCTCACTTCAGTTGAGTTTATAGCTGAGACCAAAGGAGAGAAGTAGAGAAAGAGATAGAGACAACTCCTAGGGGAGGTGGGTGGGTTGTGAAGACTAAATTCCTGATGTTCCCAGAGATCACCTGTTACAGGTGAGTAACTTCGCTATCTCCAAGAACAAGCGGGAACGTAGTCTTCACATATGGGTACTCCCCAGCTGAAAGATGCCAAGGGGTGACCCCAGCAAGCTGCGAACCCAAGTGAGATGGGTCATGCTTCCTCCCATGGACCTCTGGCATCCAAACCGTGGAAGGTGGGTAGGAGTTGTATTAAGTATGGAAAAGATGCTGGAGAACAGCCTGGCCAAACGAGGCATCCCGATGGGAGTCCTTGTCTAAGCAGTAGTGGGCTGTGAAGGTGTGTACCAAAGCCCAAGTGGCTGCTTTGCAGATGTCATCAACAGACACAGAATGAAGGTTAGCCAATGAGGCTGCCATTGCTCTCACATTGTGAGCTGTGACATGGCCCTCGAGAGAAAGCACAGTTACTTACCTGTAACAGGTGATCTCTGGGAACAGCGGGAATAAGTCTTCACATATGGGTATCGTCGGTACCGACGGAGCCTGCGTGGGAACGCTCCCAGCGTCCAATAGGAAAGCTTTTGGGAGCATCCCACAGCGCCTGCGTGCTACCTTCCCGCCTTTCCCAACTGTCTCTCCTCAGTTCAGTTTTAAAGCTGAGACAAAGGGAGAGAGAGAGAGAAGGGAAAGAGATAGATAGAGAGATACAACTCCTAGGGGAGGTGGGTGGGTTGTGAAGACTTATTCCTGCTGTTCCCAGAGATCACCTGTTACAGGTAAGTAACTGTGCTATCTCCAGGAACAAGCAGGAATGAGTCTTCACATATGGGGACTCCCAAGCTAAGATGCCTAGAGGAGGCCCCAGCATGTTGTAATCTAAGATGGGCCATGCTTATTCCTCAAAACCTCAGGCATCCAAGGGATGGAGGGTAGGAGTTCAACTAGAAAAGAGAAAGAGATGCTGTGGAACAGCTTAACTAAACAAGGTATCCAGAGGGGAGTCCTTGTGTAAATCATAATATTAGAAAAATGTTGAGTCCTAATTATCTAATGTAGATCTCACTCAGAAATATTGCAAAATATTTGTTGAGGGTAATAAGGGTATGTGGTTGAGAGCCAGATCGTTATCCTCAGAGAAATTACCCCAATGTGAAGTAGAGGGAAAATAATTTTGCAATACAGGAAGAGATGAGAAGTCCTCATGGACAGAACTAACCCTAGAGAAGTAATGGGGGAGTTCAATGAGGTTGGACTTTTGAGAATAGGTAAAGCTTCCGTAAAGTCCAAAAATTTGAATTTCTTGTCCTTGGAGCAGAATAAGGTCCTAGGAAGAGTGGAGATAATCCGACTGGTTTGGATGAAAAGGTAGAAATACCCTTTGCAGGAAAAAAGGGGGATAGGTCTTTTAGACCCCCTTCATTCCAATGTAAGAGAAAGATATTTGTACTAGGCGTTGAGCCTCCAATTTTTTAAGATCAGTAAAAGTCTTTGTAAGTGATGTCACTTATGATGAAGACTTTACATGTAGAGCTTCAGGTGTGACGTAACCTAAAAGGTAACGGTAAAGAAGGTATTTGGTAAAATACCATAGAAATTGGTTGTCTACTGAGTTTATGGTATGCTGGGGCAGCATTAATATGGACAGTAGACAAATCTTTCAAAGTCAGATGATGTATAGAGATTGACGCAACAAGGAGGATTACGACCTACTTGAGAATGTTGATGGAGAATCTCTGTCTGGTTAAATATGGAAGAACTATAGAGAACGTTTCATGGAAAACTGGTAATATGTTCTTCACTTACAGGGATAGGATTAGACTTCTTGAAAAGACCTAGCCCCTGAATAACCAGGTCTCGAGACGTACATGAATGAGTGCAGAGGAGATCCTTAATCTTAAGACAGCAAGTCTAGATCCTTCTACAATTTCAATTAGAGTCGGTACCGAATCTTCCATGCTAGAAATAGATTCCAGGCTCGGCATCGAGGGAAGCGATTCTGTCGAAGTAAGCATGGACGGTACCGACACCGATGCCGGTACCGGAGACGATACCGATACTCGAGGAACGGTCTGTAGCAACTCTAGTGGTACCGAAGTAGCCGAGAGTGCTAGACTATGTTCATCGGTGAGGAGTGTTTCGTCCATCACCATAGCCGATGCCGGGGTGTCGGTACCACTCGAAGCGGCCACAACCCCCGAGCATGGCCCAGGTATGTTCATCGAGGTAAGAACCTCGGGAACAACCTGGAGCCCCGTTAATGCTTTGGAGCCCGAAGACTCCCGCCGGGGCTTTATTGCCAAGATGTCCTCGAGGGCAAGGCCAAAGCCATCTCGATGCTGGGAAGGAGATCTACCACTCGAGGACTGGCTAGTCTTTACAGACTTTTGTTTGGTTACCTGATCCTGTGAAAAAGAAGATATTTTAGCTGGTAACATCAAAGGGGATGTGAACCGGGTATCGAGTTCTGCTCGATTCTGAAGACTTCTTCTGTTTGAGCTCCAGCAGGAGAGGCACTCCAGAGGGCAATGGTCAGGACCTAAACATTTTAGACATCAAGTATGAGTGTCTGAAAAAATATCTGTACCGCCCCACTCTGAGCATTTCTTAAGGATAGTGGCTGGCTTTTCCATAATGGAAGGGTGGAGGCCTAATGGCCTAGAGACCGTCAGGCACTAAACAGGAAAAAATTCTTAAGGAAAGAAGAAATTCTTCAGGAAAAAGAAAGAAAAGTACCGGCGGTACCAGTAGCATCGAGGAAAGGCAGATGCGACCGCAAAAAAGTGA
This sequence comes from Ichthyophis bannanicus, assembly GCA_033557465.1. Taxonomy (NCBI): domain Eukaryota; kingdom Metazoa; phylum Chordata; class Amphibia; order Gymnophiona; family Ichthyophiidae; genus Ichthyophis; species Ichthyophis bannanicus. The sequence goes on along the minus strand of CM066031.1, from coordinate 703,912,274 downwards.
AAAATAAAAGAAGAATTTTCTGCGGTGACAGAAATACGTCCTGCCGGCTCCGCGTAAAACGGAAAACTGAGGAGAGACAGTTGGGAAAGGCGGGAAGGCAGCACGCAGGCATGGTGGGATGCTCCCAAAAGCGTTCTGATTGGACGCTGGGGAGCATTCCCGCGCAGGCTCCGTCGGTACCGACGATACCCATATGTGAAGACTCATTCCTGCTTGTTCCTGGAGATAGGTTAATATCCTGGAATTCTAGGCTTTCAGTAACCACGCCCTGAGATGTAGGGACTGGGGATTGGGATGTAGTAAGGATCCGTCCTCCTGAGACAGAAGATCTGGAGCATTCCCCAACTCTAGAGGAGTGGTTAGAGAGAGATGCAGAAGAAGAGGATACCACGTTTGTCATGGCCAACGTGGATCTATGAGTATCATACGACCTCTGTCTCCCTGAAGCTTGAATAAAGTCTTGGGAATGAGGGGAATGGGTGGGAAGGCATAGAGGAAGTCCTGACCCCAGTGGAGTAGGAAAGCATCTCTTGCCTGACAGTTTTGAGCCGGGATTCTGGAACAGAATTGGGGAAGTTTGGCATTCTGTGGACTTGCAAAGAGGTCTATACCTGGTGTTCCCCAGATTTGAAATACTCGAGCAAGCTGGTATGAGTGGAGGGACCACTCGTGTGGCAGCAGTATTTGACTGAGTTTGTCTGCCCATAAGTTTTGAATGCCCGGAAGGTATACTGCAAACAGGTGAATTTGCAACTCTCTGGCGAGGGCCCATAGTCGCAAAGCTTCATTGGATAGTGACAGAGAGCCTGTTCCGCCTTGCTTGTTCACATAGAACATAGCTACCTGATTGTCGGTTTGGACCAGAACTGCCTTGTTGCTGAGATGGGCCTGAAAGACTTGAATAGCATTGAAAATGGCTCTCAGCTCTAGGAGGTTTATGTGAAGGGAAGCCTCCTGTGGGGTCCAGAGACCCTGAGTTCAGAGATCGTGCAAGTGGGTCCCCAACCCATCTTGGAAGCATCTGTTGTTAGGGTGGCCTGGCATAGAGGCTGCTGGAAAGGAAAGCCTACGAGGAGGTTTTCCAGAGATTGTCACCATTGCAGGGACGAAATCAGACGTGTGGTGATTCTGATTTTGTCTGTTAGCTGACCCGAGGCTTGTGACCACTGAGAGGATAGGGTCCACTGGACTGCTCGCATGTGGAGACGAGCATAGGGAACAACATGGACAGTGGATGCCATATGTCCCAGAAGTTGAAGCATCTCCCGAGCAGTAAGGAACACCTTCATAGTTGCTTGAGATGCTAGTTGTATTATACGTAGACAGTGTAGCTGTGGCAGGAAAGCCTTTGACTGGCGTGTGTCTAGATGAGCCCCTATGAATTTGAGTGATTGAGAGGGGGTGAGATGAGATTTTGGGAGGTTTATGACCAGTCCCAAGTATTGAAGAATTCTCATTGCTCGAGAAAGAGCGAAGCTGGCCTTTGGAGATGTTGATGCTCGAATGAGCCAATCGTCTAAGTAAGGGAAGACGAATATTCCCAGAGTCCTCATAAATGCTGCTACCACTGCCATACATTTTGTGAAGACTCTTGGAGCAGAGGCCAGTCCGAAAGGAAGAACTCTATACTGGAAGTGTCTTCCTTGGATCAGGAATCAAAGGGACTTCCTGTGATCTGAGTGGATATGCGTGTATGCATCTCTTAGAGAACACAGCCAGTCCTGACTTTGAAGGTATGGTAGGAGTGTACAAAGGGAGATCATTTTGAACTTTTCTCAGAACAAATATTTGTTTAATTCTCTGAGGTCTAGTATAGGCCTGTGTCCCTCCCGTCTTCTTTGGAATAAGAAAATAGGGGGAGTAAAACCCCGTCCCCTGTTGGGGTATGGGTACTTCTTCGATTGCTCCTTGAGCGAGAAGTGATGTGACCTCCTGACACAAGAGGTTTGTGGCAGGGGCCTGAGAATTGAACTGTTTTATTATTGTAGGTGGGGGCAAGTTGAGAAAATGAAGCTTGTACCCCAGTCGTACAATGGACAGAGTCCAGTTTTCTGATGTTATTTGTTGCCATCTTTTGGCAAAATAGCATAGTCTTCCTGGAATGGTTAAGGGTTCTGTACCTGTCAGGGGCAGAATGACTAAGTTCTCTAGGTAGAAGTCAAAGACCCTGAGGGGGCTGGGTCTGTTGGGCCGGATGAGCTCTTTGAGCTTGCGGCTTTCTTTGCTGTCTGTTCTGTTGTTGCCCCTTTTGGAGAACATGAAGCGGACAGTGGCTTTGATGGGTGTAAGATGGGTAAAACTTCTTTTTGTTACTGAAAAAGGGTTTTTTGAATGTTTTCTTCTTTGCTGGGTTGGCTGTGAACTTTGACAATCTGTTCAAAGTAGTATTATCAGATTCAATCTGATTGGCAAGGACTGGCAAAACAATGCTAAAGAGATTTTCTCCTGTACAAGGAATATTTCCCAGCTTTTCTTGCACCCACTGTTCTAAGTCTGATGCTTGAAGCCAAGCAATACGACGTGCTCCAATGGATATAGCAGAGGTTCTGCTAATACATTCAAAGCAATCAAAGGTAGCACGGTTCATGAATTTAGAGACATTCTGGGTGTGCTTGACCAGAATAAGGTAGTCTGCTCTTTCTTCCTCAGAGAGACAAGGGCTAATAAGCTCTAAGTCTTTTGTGACCTCTTCCAGGAACATTACCATGTAAAGAATGTAGGAACTGATCCTGGCTGATAGCATGGAGGATTGAAAGCATCAACGCCCAAAGGCATCGAGTGTCCTGGATTCAAGGCCTGGAGGATTAGAAGAATGTGTTTTAGCACTCTTGATTCTTCGCATGGCCGATTCCACTACCATTGAATGGTGTGGTAACTGAGTTTTTTGAAAACCAGGACAACTTGGCACTCGGTACAGTGTCAAGGCGTCGGGAATGTGTAGATACCATTAAAGGAGTTTCCCACATTCTCAACATCACATCATGCAAGATCTTGTGAATGGGAAGCATAGCTGCCTCCTTGGGAGCCAATAGGGTATTGTAGAATTCTTAATTCTTCTGCTCTAGGTTCCCTTTCTGGAATCACAGTGATTGCAAGACCCTTTGCCAAATCACGTATGAAATCCTGTGAGGACATATCTTCTGGAGGGGACATCCTGCATTGAGGAGGAGTTGAATCCTCTAGTAGGTTCACTCTGGTACCAGTGGAAACATCAGAGTCATCGGAATTGGAAGACTCAAAGGCAGTCTGTACTGGGTGCTCCTGTAACACACGGTATCGGTACCGCTCGAAGTCGGTACCAAAATGTCTCGGTTCCTGATCCCCGATACCCGAGATAGACTCAAGGCTCGGCATGGGGGGAAGCAGTCCTGTCTAAGCAAGTACTATCGGTACTGGTACCAATGTCGGTACCGATATCTGTTGAACCGTCTGTAGCGGTCTTAGCAGTACCGCAGCTGCTAAGAGGGATGCTAGACTGCGTTCAATAGTGAGGATTATTTTATCTATCGCTCCTGCCGATGCCTGGGTGTTGGTACTGGTGAAAGCGGCTACGACCCCAGAACGTGGCACCAGTAGTTCTGCAGAGGTGGAAGCCTCTGGAACATTCTGGAGCCCCGTTAATGCTTTGGAGCCCGAAGACTCCCGCCGGGGCTGTTTTGCCGGTGAACTATCCTCGAGGGCAACGCCAGTGGCACCTCAATACTTTGAAGGAGATCTACCCTTCGAGGACTGGCCAGTCTTAGAAGACTTAGGTTTAGTTACCTGAGATCCATGGGAGGAAGATGAAGCCCTAGAAGACGTCGATGCAACTTACATCATGTCGGCGGCAAAAAGGGTACAGAGTTTTGCAGCTCTATTCTGCAGGCCACTTTTGGTCATCTTTCTGCAGGAGAGACACTCCATTAGACAATGTTCAGGGCCTAAACATTTTAGACACCAATCATGGGTGTCGGTGATGGAAATGGTACAGCCACACTTTGAGCATTTTTTGAAACCACTAGCTGGTTTCTCCATGCCTTAAGAAAAGTGGGCCTAGTGCCCAAATGGCGCCTAGCACCAGAAACAGGGGAAGACCTCTGAAGAAATAGGATTTTTTTTTTTTGAAAAGAAAGAAGAAGAAGATCCGGTGGTACCGGTAGGCGTCGAATGAAGGCAGACGCGACCACAAAAATACAAAGAATAAAAGGAAATTTTCTGCGGTGACAGGGTACACATCCTGTTGGCTCCGCGGAAAACAAAGAACTGAAGTGAGAGAGGTACGGAGGCAGGAAGGTAGCACGCATGCGCTGTGGGATGCTCCCAAAGTGTTCCTATTGGATGCTGGGGAGCGTTCCCACACAGGCTCCATCGGTACCGACAATACCCATATGTGAAGACTACATTCCTGCTTGTTCCTGGAGATGGACGTGACAACCTTCAGTAAAATCTTAGTATGTGTCCGAAGGGCAACCTTATTATGGTGGAATCTGGTACATGGAGCGTAGTCCACTAAAGCTTGAAGTTCACTAACCCCATGTGTTTAAGTCAATGCTACAAGAAAAAAAAGACTTTCCATGTTAGAAACTTTAAAGGAGCCAACACCAAAGGCTCAAAAGGGTTCCGCATGAGTTGCACATAAACATTTAAATCACACGCCATAGGTGGTGGGCGGAGAATGGCTGCATAAACCTTGCCACTAATGGATGCACCAAAATGGGGCAATTCTCCAAGGTACGGTGAGAAGCAGCTATGGCACATAAGTGCACTTGTATCAAATTGGTCTTAAATCTTGATGAGGACAAAAGGAGCAGGTACTGTAGAAGACCTGGAACTGGACATGTGAAAGGATCCAGGGTTTTCTACGAACACCACAGAGAAAACCTGCGCCACTTGAAAGCGTAAGAACACCTGGTCGAGTCTTTCCTGGAAGACAGTAGAAATTGAAAAACATCCTCTTGAAGTCCTAAGTTTGAGGACAAAACACTCAGCAGCCAGGCTGTCAAGCGGAGAGTCTTGAGGCTGGAGTGCAGGAGAGTTCCCTGCTCCTGGGAAAGGAGAATGGGGGTACAATCCAGGCTGAGGGGAGGAGTCTGAGCTAGTTGAAGGAGAAGAAGAAACCACGGTTGCCTGGTCCAGCAGGGGGCAATGAGGATCATCATTCCCCGGTCGGCCTGGAGTTTGAAAAGTGTTTTTGCAATGAGAGGGAGAGGGGGAAAAGCATACAGTAGATCTTGTCTCCAGTGCAGGAGAAAGGCATCCGAGCTCACTCTGTGAGGAGACTGAATCCTCAAGCAAAAGTGAGGCAGTTGGGCATCCCAGGGAGAAGCAAAGAGATTGAGTACCGGCATCCCCATAGCTGGAACAATTGGTGTTACTTGAGGGTTCAGCACCCACTCATGTAGGTGGAGAACTTGACTTAGCCTGTCAGCTGATTCTCTTCCCCTGGAAAGTACACTGCGTGAAGGTGACAGGAGGAAGGCATCGGTGGCTTCCCTGTTTGGGTGGGGAAATGGGCTGCAGAACTGGGATGAAGGAATGCAGCTGGGATGAAGGAATTCTGGCTTCAGCGAACCCGAAATGGAATAACACAGCAATCCCAGGTAAACAACAATCAGAGCCCTGGTACACAACTACGCTAACCAAAAGGAAGAGAGAACTTAGAAGGTGTGAAAAAAAGTGGAGACGTAACAAAACCTTGGAACTCAGAGCTGAATACCTCGACATCCTCGTAAAATACAAAGATGAGGTAGATGATGCAAAAAGGAAACACCACACCAACCTGCTGAACAAAGCCATCAACAAACCACGGGAACTATTTCGACTAGTGAAAACGCTAACCAAAACAAACCAACCAGAACAGCAGAGTGACACTATTCAGCCTCAAACTCTCGCAAACCACTACGCAAGCAAACTAACAACAACCACAACCGCGCTATGTTTTGCCAAACCACATTTAAAAACTGCAGTGAAGCAAGAACAGACTTGGAACGAATTTCACAAAATTGATGACAAGCAAGCGATCGAAATAACCAGTATCAATACTACCACCTCCCTGCTTGATCCCTGCCCAGCCACCTGGATTAAAGCAGCAAAAAAGGATATTGTCCACCAGGTCTCACACATTGTGAACCAATCACTGTCCCAAGGAGTCATGCCCAACCAGCTCAAAAAGTCTATAATTAGACCGATACTAAAGAACAACTCGCTAAACAAAGAAGACCCATCTTCTTACCGCCCAATCTCCAGCCTATCTTTTTTGGCTAAGATCATCGAAAAAGCAGCCCTCATCCAACTGCAAGATCACCTCGATGACCACGAAACCCTGGACAAACAGCAATACGGATTCAGAAAAAATCATGGGGTCGAAACCCTGCTATTGGCCCTGTTTAACAACCTCCTCAAGGGTCTAGAAGACAGGAAGAAAATGTTTATTCTCATTTTCATCGACATCTCTGCTGCTTTCGACACTGTCCATCACCTAAACCTCCTTAACAAGCTGGCATCAATTGGAATCTTAGGAACCACCTTGAAATGGTTCTCCTCCTACATAACGGACAGAAAGCCACAGGTCCAATTCAACGGAGAAAAAGCCGAAGCCTTCACTCAAACTCAAGGCATACCACAGGGTTCGGCACTCTCGGCACTACTTTTTAACATTTACATGCAACCACTCAGTGAAATATTCAGGAAATATGGCATCAACTACCACATATACGCAGACGATATCATGCTGTACACACAACTAGAGACCGCTGACCCGAATTACGCTCAGCTTGAAACCTGCATGGAAGAGATGTTGGGATGGCTAAAACAAAACAACATGTCGATTAATCATAAGAAGACTGAAGTAATGTTTATGTCCAGTACAACTGACTTCGAACCACCTCCAACAATCACATTGTGCAACAATACCTACAACACTAAGAATGAAATTAGATATCTAGGAGTCACAATCGACAGCAAACTGAAAATGGAAAAACACCTCAGCAACACCAACAAAGCTATCTTTCACAAGCTTAGAGTACTACGACCCCTACGGAATGTACTAGATCCATGTGACTTCCGATCAGTTGCTCAAGCGCTCATCATGCCTCACCTCGACTACTGCAACGCCATCTTACAGGGTCTACCAAAGAAAGCGACCAACATATTACAACTGGCACAACACGTAACAGCTAGGATCATCATGAGAACAAGCGTCACTGAACATATCACACCTGTATTGATGGAACTGCACTGGCTCCCAGTCGCTGCCAGGATTCAATACAAAACATTGGTAACGACATTCAAGCTAATTCACAACCTGGCCCCTTCATTCCTCTCCACCCTGATCTCCATGCAACCTACCACCAGATGCAGGAGAACCATCAGCTCAGACACACTAATAGTTCCAAACAGCATCAGGCATGTAAAAGTCAGTACTAGCCGAAGAGCGTTCTCCTTCTCTGCCCCCACTTTATGGAACCACCTACCACACGAGCTGAGAGCAATTAAAGACTTAGTCGACTTCAGGAAAAAATTAAAAACGCATCTGTTCAATTGTCACTATGACCAGATGTAAATCCAAGAAGATAAAAATGAATTGAATAGCTGTATGTAAAAATGTAAATAGATGAAGGATAATCTCTTTTGTAAATGTATGATAGTTCATTAAGGTCTATATGTAGACCCTACTATGTGTGCTGTGTAATACCCCTATTCTCGCTATCTATGCCCCATATTTTCTGTCTTGATTTTGCGACAAATCCCAAAATTATAATCGAGCCGCTTCTGATCGCTGGAAGTAGCGGTATATAAGTGTTTACTAAATAAATAAAATAAATAAAACTGTGGGAGCTGCAAGTTCTCGGGGCTGGCTAAGAGATCTAAGACTGGAGTCCCCCAACGTCGGAACAGCTGCTGCGCTGTCTGTGGGCAGAGGCGCTACTCGAGCGGCTGGAGGAGCCGGCTTAACCTGTCTGCCAGGACATTGTCCTGGCCTAGAAAATAGGGGGCCCGTAGGGCTATGCCCTGGTGAACCGCAAAGGACCACAGGGCTATCACCTCCAGGCAGAGGCTATAAGAGCCAGTGCCTCCTTGCTTGGTCATATATAACATTGCCACCCGGTTGTCCATCAGGACAAGCACCACCTGATGGTGAATGTGGTGCCTGAGCACCCGGAGGGCAAGGAGGACCACCCCGAGTTCAAGAAGGTTGATCGGCTGCCGCGACTTCTCTAGGGTCCAAGTCCCCTGCATGTGAAGCTAACCGCAATGGGCCCCCCCAGTCGATGAGTGAGGCATCCGTGGTCAAGACGACATCATGTTGTGGAGCCTGGAGCGGCATGCCTCTGAGCAGGTTCCGGGCGTCCCGCCACAAGTCGAGGGAGTCTATGAGAAGAGGAGTGACAGAGACGGCATCTCAATGGCGACCTGTTGCCTGAGATCACTGAACAGAAGCTTCTCCTGGACCCATTGTTCGAGATCTGAGGACTGGAGCCAGGCCTGACGCCTGGCCCCGATACCAGCAGCCGCTACCTTAGTGGAGGACTTGAAGCTGTCATATGCAGCGCGAGAGAGGTACTTTGAACAGTCCCCCACTGACTTTAGGAGAGTCTGGAAATGGCGGAGGTAATCGCCATCGAGGCCCACCTGAAAACCTCCGAGCTCCTTCATGAGGTCGCGAAGGAACATATATATATATAGCTGGTAAGCCTGGATGCAGCATGCCAGCATGGAGGCTTGGTCGGCCTTACGCCCAAGAGCATCGAGAGCACAAGATTCCCTACCTAGCGGGACTGAAGAGTGGGTTTTTGGGCTTTTTTGTTTCCGCATGGTGGACTCCACCACCATCGAGGTATGAGGAAGCTGTGCCTTCTGGAAGCCGGGCCCTTGGACCCAGTACATGGTGTCCAGGCATTTGCTGACAATGGGGATAGATGCAGGCATCTCCCACATATGGAGTAGCAGCTGGGCTAGGATGGGTGGAACTGGGACCATGAGGGATTCCCTCGGCGGAGCCTAATATTCTAAAATATCAAGTTCCTCCACACGGGGCTCCTCCTCGGACTGTGTGGAGAGCGCTAGGGCTTGAGCCATGTCCCGCACAAACTCCAGAAAGATGGTGTCTTCGGAGGGGGACCGCCGTTTTTGAACCTGCAGGGAAGGGTCCGCAGGAAAGTCTCGATGAGCCTTGGATTTGCGGGAAGTGTCCCCCTTGGACTCCCAGCATGAGTAGTCCAAGGAAGACTCCGAACTAGGCTATTCAAGCAGAACCTGTGCCTTGTGCTGGGCTCCCGAGGCCGAAACCCACCTGGAGCTGGAGGCGCTAGCTTGAGAAGATCTCGCACCCAAAGACCAGGATGGAGATAAAGACCTCTGCTGGGTTTCCTTACGAGGCCCCTGGTTCTCGCGGGTTCTCACAGCAGTCTGGGGAGCCATCCGCCTTATGTGTAACTATGTATAGCCATGTAAAAATGTGAATTCCAAAATGTGTAAATATGTATTGTATAAATGTAAATATGTAAATATGTTTAACTCCATGCCCCAAAACATTAACCATGTGTGCAGTGACCCCCTCAGACCTGTGTATATACTCCCCCACCCGGTCCTGATCGACATCTCCCAAAAGAAGAATCAAACCGCTGCTGATCGCTGGAAGCAGCGGTATATAAATGTGTTCTAAATAAATAAATCACAGGCGTCACCATTGAGGTCTCAGGCCGCGTGCCAATGGAGCCTAGCACTAGCACCTGCTGGGTAGCAAGGAATGCAGAAACGCTGCACTCCAGAGCCAGGAGTGGGGCCCTGCGATGCCAGGGTGACCAGGTCGGGCATCGAGGAGGCCCTCGCCAGGACAACCCTCAGGAGGCCGGGTGCCATCACTGGAGGCCTCCATATTTGTATGAGGTACCTTTCGAGGCCACTCCTTCTCAGACTCTTGGGACTACTGAGGGGGGCTGAGGGACTGAGCACGAGAATGCTCACGCTTGTCTGGAGCCCACGACAGGGTCCTTGAGGCCTTCTTCTTCCGTTCCCTTTCGGGGGACCCTTGCTCAGAGTGACACCAGGGCCATGGAGCGGCTATGGGGGACCCCAGATGCTGAAGGTCGGTGGAGCAGGAAGCAACCGGGGCTACTGGGGTCGTCATGCGGAAAATATTGTCCCGCTTCTGCTTACGGCTCTGGATGGCCTTGGAGAACATCTTTTTGCAAAGGGAGAAGAGCTCTGGGTTGTGGTCAGCTCCTAGGCACCTAAGACAACAGTCATGGGTGTCTGTGAGCGATATATTCTTGGAGCAGCTTTCACACCTTTTGAAACCAGAAGCCATGGGGGCAAAAAGAATCCCTACAAGGTCAAAGGTTGGAAAAGGCATGAAAACGTGCTGGAGACGAACTCAAGAAAAAATGAAATAACAAAGTCCCGGGTCCGCTGCCGAAGCAAGGGAACTGTGGACAGCAGAAAGAGGAACAGAAAACCGAAATTAGAGAGAAAAAATTTGAGACTTTTTCCAAGGTATAGGATGTGCGTCCGAAGGGCTCTGTGGAAAAAGTGAGACTGATAAAGATGGTACCCTTGGGCGGGAAGGGTACCACACATGCATGGTGGCATTCCCAAAGGCTTTCTTTGAAAGCTAGGGAAATGCTCCGCACGTGCTCTTTCGGTGCCAATGTCACCCATATGAGAGGACCGACTTCCTGCTTGTTCTTGGAGAAAGACCATTTCTAGTATCTCATACTGCCCTATCAAAAATCTGAGGTTTAGGATAGGCTGACACACTCCTGTTTTCTTTGGGATCACAATAAACTTGTAGTAAAAACTCCCGCTCATGTACCTCTGATGGAACAGGTGAATAGTATTGATCTCTGAGGAAGGAGGGTTCCTTTGAAAGTGCATTCTGATGCTGAGAGTTTGACCATTATCCTCTCAGTAAGCAACCTGTTGGGGCTTCCAATAGGCATGGACAGGGATATTTGGTGGTAGCAACTAGCGCTTCTACAGCAGTTAGCTGTTGCAACTGAAATTTAAATCCGAATAACTAATACTGGGGCCATATCCAGCCATTGGTACTGAATATCTGGATTGGCTGGATAGCACAGAAGCTAAGTGAGCAGCAGTGATATTCAGTCACTGCCCAGTTAGCTTCAGTCTGTCAATTGCCTAACTTTTACCTCAAAGGATAACTCGCTAGCGGTTGAATAACTGCTGCTGATCAGTTATCTCCGGGTGCCATCTTCTATCTGCTACTGAAATGCATTCAGTGGCACTAACTGTTAATTGCTTGGAAAATGCGCCCCCCCCCTTAGTTAGAGTAGTTACTCACCTGTAACAGGTGTTCTCCAGGAGCAGCAGGAATCAGTCCTCACTTATGGGTGACGTCGGCGCCGACGGAGCCCTCGCGGAGCAATTTTCCCCAGCTTTTGCAGAAAGCCTTTGGGAATTGCAGAGCGCATGCGCGGTCCCCTTCCCGCCCAGGGATGCCATCTTGCTCAGTCTGATGACATAGCGGAAAGACAGCGAAAAATTTGCAAGATATGCAATAAGAATGACTGCAACTCCCAGGGGAGGAGGGAGGGTAGTGAGGACTGATTCCTGCTGCTCCTGGAGAACACCTGTTACAGGTGAGTAACTACTCTTTCTCCAGGACCAAGCAGGAAGTCAGTCCTCACTTATGGGACTCCCAAGCTTAAGGCTACCGGAGGCCTCAAGCCGAAAATGAGCTCCCTCAAGCTCAGCAGTACAGAAGGAAGGAATCTTCTCTGAATACACATCCGGCCGGTATCCAACACTGGGGCCGGAGGGTAGGAGTTGCCTAAACCTCAAAGAGATGGTGGAGGACTGCCTGACCGAAAGCACTGTCCCTGCGGGACTCCCTTTCCAGGCAGTAGTGAGCCGCAAAAGTCTGACTTGAAGACCAAGTAGCAGCCTGGCAGATGTCTGCCAACGGAACAGAGTGGAGGTAAGCCACGGACGCGGCCTTCGCCCTGACCCGATGAGCCGTGACGCGACTTTCCAAGGAGAGGCCGGCCGCCCCGTAAGTCCAGGCGATACAGTCGGCCACCCAGGTGGACAGAGTGCGCTTAGAGACAGGCACCCCCAACCGATTGGGATCAAAAGACACGAAAAGCTGAACCGCTTTTCTATGCTCCCGCGTACGGTCAAGGTAGAAGGACAAGGCTCTTCTACAATCCAGGGTGTGCAGGACAGTCTCAGCTCGGCTGGCATGCGGCCTGGGGAAGAAGGTCGGAAGAACCACCTCTTGATTGATGTGAAAGTGGGAGACCACCTTTGGAAGGAACTTAGGGTGGGTCCGCAGGACCACCCTATTCCTGTAGAACCTAGTGTACGGAGGCTCCAACACTAGGGCCTGCAGCTCACTTACGCGCATCGCGGAAGTGAGGGCTACCAAGAAGAGAGTTTTCCAGGAGAGGAAACGAAGAGGGCAGGTAGCCATGGGTTCAAAAGGCGGGAAGGTAAGCCTTTGCAGAATCATGTTGAGGTCCCAGTCAGGAGCTGGAGGGCGCAACGGAGGTTTAAGCAGAAGGAGGCCTCTGAGGAAACGCGCCACCAAGGGGTGCGAAGAGAGAGGCTGGCCTTCAACCGCTGAATGATGTGCAGAGAGAGCACTGAGGTGGACTCTGACAGAATTGGATTTGAGACCTAGGTCGGAGAGGTGAAGCAAATATTGCAGTACCACCAATACTAGACAGGCGAAGGGGTCCTCAGATCGCTGAGAACACCAGACCAAGAAGCACGCCATTTGAGGGCGTAAGACTTCCGGGTGGAAGGTCGCCGAGATGCTAGGATGACGGCTTCCACCTCCGGGGGTAGCAGCAGTGGGGCTAGGACTATCCTTTCAGCAGCCAGGCCATCAGGTGCAGGGCCCTGAGGTTGGGGTGCAGAAGAGTACCCTGATCCTGGGTCAGGAGATCGGGCTGAAACCCCAGGGGAAGAGGGGTGTCCACCTCTAGCTGTAGAAGCAGAGGGAACCACGGTTGTCTTGGCCACCAGGGTGTTACCAGGATCACGGAGGCCCTGTCCTGGACAACTTTGAACAAGGTCCGGGACACCAGTGGTGTGGGAGGGAAGGCATACAGCAGACCCGTGGACCACGGGATGAGGAAAGCATCCGGCGCCACTCGAAGAGGGTGAGGGTGCCGGGAGCAGAATCTGGGGAGCTGCCTGTTCAGGGGACTGGCAAAGAGATCCACAGTGGGAGAGCCCCACCGGCGGAAGATCTGCTGGACCACCGCGGGGTTCAACTTCCATTCGTGCGGCAGCAGAATCCGGCTCAGTTTGTCTGCCAGGCAATTGTCCTGCCCTGGCAGGTAAACCGCTTTGAGGAGGATGTCGTGACCGACAGCCCAAGAGCACAGCCTCCGGGCTTCCTGACATAGGAGGGAGCCCGTGCCCCCTTGTTTGTTCACATAGAACATGGCAACCTGATTGTCCGTCTGCACCAGTACGGACTGACCGAACGTCAGGTGAGAGAAGGCCCGCAGAGCTAGGCGGATCGCCCGTAGCTCTAGAAAGTTTATCTGCTGGGTGGCCTCCCAAGGTGTCCAAAGGCCTTGAGTGCATGTCCCCCGACAATGCGCCCACCAGCCCAGGAGGGAGGCATCTGTCGTGAGCACCCTGGACGGTGGGGGCGACTGAAAGGACATGCCGAGCACTAGGTTGGGCAGGTGAAGCCACCATTGCAGGGAGGAGACCAGACGGTCGGAAATCTGTATCAGGTCCGACAGTCTCCCTGTGGACTGATGCCACTGAGTGCGAAGGCTCCACTGAGCAGGTCTCATATGTAGACGGGCATTCGGAGTGACATGGACCGTGGAGGCCATGTGTCCGAGCAGTTGCAGGAACTGTCTGGCAGGGGCCGGCGACTCGCTGTTGAACCTGCCGGCTAGAGCCATAAGCCTGTTGGCCCGTTCCAGAGGCAAGAAGGCACGAGCCTGCCAAGTGTCCAGCCATGCCCCTATGAACTCGAGGTCTTGAGAGGGAAGCAAAGCGGACTTCTCGAAGTTTATGACGAAGCCCAAGTGCTGATGCAGAGCCACCGTACGCTGGGCGGCCTGGGCGACCTCTGGAGCAGACGATGCTCGGATGAGCCAGTCGTCCAGGTATGGGAAGACGAAGAGGCCTTGAAGCCTTAGGAAGGTTGCCACCACTGCCAGGCACTTCGTGAACACCCTGGGAGCGGAGGATAGGCCAAAGGGCAGTACCCGGTACTGATAATGGTTCCCTGCCACCACAAACCTTAGGTATTGTCGGTGGTCCGGATGAATAAGGATGTGGGTATAAGCATCCTTTAGATCCAAGGAGCATAGCCAATCTCCCTGCTGGAGGTAGGGCAGTAGGGTTCCAAGGGTAAGCATCTCGAACTTTTCCCGCTGCAGGAACTTGTTGAGGTTGCGTAAGTCCAGAATGGGTCTGAGGCCTCCTGTTCTCTTTGGCACTAGGAAGTACCTCGAGTAGAAACCGTGACCGCACAGATGCTGGGGCACTGGCTCCACTGCCCGCTCCTGAAGCAGACTTTGCAGCTCCTGAAGGAGTACGTCCTTGTGCAGCGGGGGTCTGGGAGGCTCCCCTGGGAAGTAGGGGGGGGCACCTGGTGAAAATGTAGGAGGTAGCCCTTTTGAACCACCCGCAACACCCAGGCATCGGATGTTACGGCTGACCACCTGTGAGCAAAGTGGGTCAGCCGGCCCCCCGTGCTGAGCGAGGGCCCCTGGGGGGGAGAGGCTATGCTGGCATAGTCAAAAACCCCCACCCTGCTGGGCCGGGGCCTGCGTGGTGGGCTTGGGGGCTTTTTGCCTCCGGGATCCGTTACCCTGCCCCTTAGGCTGCTGCCCCTGATGAGGGGTTGTCGAGGCCTGATAGTGTGGGTGGTGCTGCTTATAAGCGAACACCTTCCTCGGGTAAAAGGGCTTTTTTCCCGAGCCCTTCTTCCTCTGAGAAGGAGCAGAGGTTTTCCTGGAAAGGCGAGTCCTGGTGAGAGTCTCTGACTCGAGCTCCGCCGCCTTGTCGGCCATGGGCTTGCCGAAGAGGTTTTCCCCTCTGCAAGGGACATCGACCAACTTGTCCTGCACCCACGGCTCGAGGTTGGAGGACTGAAGCCAAGCTTGGCGGCGAGCCCCAATGCCGGCTCCGGCTACTCGAGCCGATGCTTCGAAGCCATCATAGGCCGTTCGAGAAATGAACTTCGAACACTCTAGAATCCCTGTGGACAGGGCTTGGAACCGCTGCAAGGGTTCCTCGGAGAGACCGGCGGAAAAACCCGCCATTTCTTTCGCCATGTCGCGGAGATACATACCCATATACAACTGATATGTCTGGACCCGACAAGCAAACATAGAGCCCTGGAAGCACTTCCTACCGAGGGCATCCAGATTCCGGGCCTCCTTACCCGGAGGCACCGAGGAGTGTATCTTTTGACTTTTAAGTCGATGCATGGCCGATTCCACCACCATGGAGTGGTGCGGTAGTTGCGCCTTCTGGAACCCGGGGCTCTTGCGGACTCGATACATGGAATCGACCCGCTTGCTCAACACCGGCGTCGAGGCCGGGCTTTCCCACATGCGGAAGAGAAGCCGCTCCAGCATCGGGGGAACCGGTACAGTAAAGGCCTCCCTAGGGGGGGAGTCGTATTGAAGGGCCTTGAGCTCTTCGGCTCGGGGTTCCTCCTCCGGATCCGCGGGAAAAGCCAAGGCCTTGGCCATATCCCTCACGAAATCGGAGAACCGGGTATCCTCCGGGGGGGACCGCCTCCGAGGCTCAGACTCGGGCGAGTCAGAGGGGACGCACCGGGTCTGAAAGGAACCGGGTGACTCGTCCTCCTCCGTGTCCCAGCCCGACTCCTCCGAGGAGTAGTTGAGCGGCTCCGTGCGTGCGGGCCCGGAGACCTCCTCCCCGACGCCGAAGTCGAGGACCTCGGTCCCGAACGGGAAGCCGAGGGAGACCTAGGTCGAGGATCGACTCAAGCTCGTATGGACTCGAGGATCGACTCGGCCTCCGGGGTCGACTTGGGCGTTGACGTCCCGGTGGTCCGGGCAGATGCACTGGCGAGGCCGGTGATCAATGCCCGCTGCTGGTCCATGAAGGCAGAAATACTGCGCTCCAAGGTCGTCAGTCTGAAACCAAGCTCAGAAGACCCAGCATCCGCCGACTCGGGCCCCGACGGCGTTGGGCCCGACGTCGGATCATCCGTGGGGGAGTCCAGGAGGACTATATCACTCACGTGTCCAGGAGTCTCCACTTCGAGACGAGGAAGCTTCGAAGGCCTCTCCCCCTCCGAGGGCCCGGGGAGTCGGGCCAGGCTGAGCGACCTGGCCCTCGAGGAACCAGGATTGCCGTCCGGCTCCACCCTCACGGGCCTCTTCTCCCGCCGGTGTTCCCGGCCAGGGGAGCCCCGTTCAGAAGAACTCCGACGATGGTCTGAACCGGAGCCACGAGACGTCGAGGCCTCTGACGAGGTCCGCGCGGAGTCAGAGAAGATACGATCCCTTTGCGACTGCCGACTCCTCAGGGCCTTCGAGGACATCCTGTTGCACGGGCCGCAACTCATAGTGTCATGCTCGGCCCCTAGGCAGCGGAGGCAGCAGTCATGCGTGTCAGTAAGAGACATGAGTCTGACACAACGATCACACTTTTTAAACCCGCTGGCAGCCATCGGGGGAAAAAGGACCCCTGCAAGGTCGAAAGACCGCGCTGCCAGGGAAGAAGGAAAAAGTGGCGGGGACGAGGACACACGAACCGAGAAAAACTTTTACGAGAAATCAAACTAAGAAATCAACTTTTTCAGCGGCGGTAACAAACTACGTCTGTAGGGCTCCGCGGAAAAAAGAAGACTGAGCAAGATGGCATCCCTGGGCGGGAAGGGGACCGCGCATGCGCGCTGCAATTCCCAAAGGCTTTCTGCGAAAGCTGGGGAAAATTGCTCCGCGAGGGCTCCGTCGGTGCCGACGTCACCCATAAGTGAGGACTGACTTCCTGCTTGGTCCTGGAGAATGTACCCGTTCCATATCATAGTGAGGATGGGTCAGAAGTGGCTAAGTGAGGGTCTGAATTGTCAAAACAATGGTCTTCGGAGAAAAGGTCAAGTAAGCAGTGGATCAGCTATCTCCCTTGTAGGGCACATCAGAAAGCTTTTTCCTGCACATCATACATCAGGTCTGAGGCCTACAGCCATAAATCTCTGCAGGCACCAATGTTGTTTCAAAAATTATAGGTTGACCTAATCATGTATTTCCATACTTCTTTCCCTTATCCACTAGTGTTCTAAGTTGCAAACTTGATCCTGAGTGAAAAAACTGACTAACCTACCTTGTTCGGAATGTTTTGCATGCACTTGTTCATGAAAATCCAGTAAAATGCTAGGATGAAGGTGAGCGTAACATTCTGGAAAACCAGAAGTAATTCAGGGTACAAGCAGCCCTCCCCCACAGAGGCACCAAGAAGCAGCAACTTATCCACTTGGCTCTCTTAAGAGTGAATCAAACTACTACTGACTGTTGTGGTAACTGCTCTTTTTGTAATCCAGGAGCCTTCTGGATAGTCAAGAGCTCTTAACAAGTTGCATGGGGCTGGGGGCTTCCACATTACATCTGCATTTCTTTAGGCACCATTATGCCTTCTTAGGAGGAAGGAGAGGATTAAGTCAAGAAATTGGAGTATGCCCAGCATGTATATCCTTGGCTTCCAACTCTTTCTCCAACTTAAATGGAATGGTCTCTGCCATTTCCCTGTCAAAACTGGTGAAGAAGATGACCTCCTGTGGAGAAAGGGTCCAAGGAAAGACTGGTAGACTCCTCTTGATTACAGTACTCTGTTCTATAAGCAAAACCCCAGGACTGCTCAGAAGCTGTATCAGAAAAATGTTCTGGTGGAGAAATCTGACTGTGGTGACCAGGCCTCTGTGAGGTAATTCTTGTCTAATGGGGTCTAGATGCAGAACAGTGTCTCAGTGAAGCTTCCTTGTCCAATGCACTGAAGATGTCTGAGCAGCTGATATCAATGCAGATGACATGCTTCCAGTTTGGTTAAACCTCCACTGGCATCACAGTCAATACAGTCATTCCCTTCCCAAGGCAGCAATCAATGCCAGATAAGCGAGACAGCATCTCCTGGACATTCCTTTCCAGCTCCTCATCTAAGTCTTGTCTTACTAATCTGCTATATTTTTTGAAAGTGTGAATAAACAGGTAAAAAAAAAAAAAGGTGAGCTGGTTGATACACTATATCTGGATTTTCAGAAAGCCTTTAACAAGGTCCCTCAGGAGAGATCCTTGGGGAAATTAAGAAATCATGAGAAAGGAAGCAGTGCACGACTGTGGATTGGGAACTAGTTAAAAGATAGAAAACAGAGATTAGGGCTAAATGGCCAATTTTTAAAATGGAGAAAGGTGAATAGTGGAGTACCCTTGGGATCTTTGCTAGGTCCGATATTTTCTAACATATTCATAAAATGACCTGGAATATGGAACAAGTGAGGTGATCAAATTTGCAGATGACACAGAATTCAAAGTAGTTAAAACACAAGAAGATTGTGAAAAAATGCAAGAGGACTTCGAGAAATTGGGAGACAGAGTCCAAATGGCAGATGTAATGTGTACAAGAGGAAATTTATGCACTTAGGGAAGAACTCCTCCTCAAACTATGGTTCCACATTAGAAATCATCACCCAGGAAAAAGATCTGAGCATCATCGTGATTAATACATTGAAATCCTCTTCCCAGTGGGCAGCTATGGCCAAGTAAGCAAACAGAATGTCCAAAGCGTATAGTGCTGCTCTAGCCCAAGATGCATGTGGTTTAGTGAAGAAAATCAGGATTACCAACTGGCTTAGATGGAAGGAGGAAACTACCTTCGGGAGGAAATGTGGATGGGTACGTAGAACCACCTTGTCATGGTGGAACAGAGTATAAGGGGAATCCGCCACTGGTGCCCCGCAGCTAACTGGTGATCTGAAGTGAGGACAATAAGGAAGATGACCTGCCAAGATAGAAACTTCAGTGAAGTGGTGGCTAAATGTTAGAAAGTTGGCTTTAGAAGTTGAGCTACAACCACATTCAGAGCCCAGGCCACCGGAGGTGGCTTAATGGATGAATCGAACAGCAGGAGGCCCCAAATGAAGTGTGCTACTAAGGAGTGTGAGGAGATAGGCTGTTCATCCACTGATCTATGAGAGGCCACAATGGCACTAAGATGAACTCTCACTGAGTTAGTCTTAAGATCTGTCAAGGAAAAGTGGAGAAGATATTGTAGAAGCGACTCCACCAGGCAAGGAAAGAGGTCAAGTTCCTTTGCAGAACACCAAAGGACAAACCTATGCCATTTAAATGTATAAGATTGCCTGGCAGAATCCTTGCGAGATGCAAGGAGGTTGGCGTGCACTAAGCCCTTCAGCAGCCATACTGTCAGACGTAGGGAGTGAAGATTGGGATGGAGGAGCATCCCGTGGTCCCTAGAGAGGAGGTCGGGTGCACATCGCAGGTTAAGTGGCTGAGTCTGCGCAAGGCGAAGAAGCAGAGGAAACCACGGTTGACGGGTCAAAAGGGGACTATGAGAATCACTGAGCGAGTCAGCCTGTAGCTTCAACAACGTCTAGGATATCAAGGGGATGGGAGGGAATGCGTAGAGCAGCCCTTGTCCCCAATGGAGAAGGAAGATGTCCGGGAGCCTGTCTGTGTAACAGAACCTTGGAACAGAAGGGCGGAAGCTGCGTGTTTTGTGGAGTGGCAAAAAGATCTATGAATATGGTTCCACACGTTTGGAAAATCCGAGCAGTTGTCTCCCAATGCAAGGTCCATTCATATGGACAAAGGATATGGCTTAGTCTATCTACTAGGACATTGAGTTCAACTGGGAGGTACACTGCTCTGAGGTAGATGTGTTGAGAGACGGTAAAGGACCATAGGTGAATCGCTTCTTCGCAGAGGGGACAGGACCCTGGTCCCCCATGTTTCTTTACATAGAACATGGCAACTTGGTTGTCCGTTCTGGCTAGAACGCATTGCCCTGATAGTTGGGTTTGAAAAACCTGAAGAGCATTTGTTCAATGCCTGTAGTTCTAGCAGGTTGATCTGCAGGACAGATTTCTGTTGTCAGGTCATAAAGATGCGCCCCCCCCCCCAACCCAGCATCCGTCAGGGTGCATCAAGGTGGAGGCATCTGAAAAGGTGACCCGATGAGTAGGTTTTGTGGGAGACAGCACCACTGAAGGGATTTGATCAGTTCAGAGGTGATATGGATCTCGTCTGAGTCGACCCTTTGCTTGCATCTATTGGGAAGACAGAGTCCACTGTGCTTGCCGCAAGTGTAATCTAGCCTAGGGAATGACATGGACCGTGGAGGCCATGTGTCCTAACAGTTGCAGCATCTCTCAAGCTGTTAATCGGCCTTGCTGCTGTACCCCTTTTGCCAGCTCTATAAGGCGGGCGCAGCGATCCTGTGAGAGGAAAGCTTGGACTTGTCAAGTGTCTAAGAGCACTCCGATGAACTCCAGACGTTGGGTAAGAGCGAGTTAGGACTTTGGAAAGTTTATGATGAACCCCAGGTGTTGGAGCACCATGATGGTACGATGAAGGGAGAGTTTTACCTCTTGGGGTGAGTCTCCCCTGATCAGCCAACTGTCTAAGTAAGGAAAGACGAATACTCCCCAAGGTGCATAGGTAGGCAGCAACAACTGCCATGCATTTTGTGAATACCTTTGGGGCAGAGGCGAGACCAAAGGGGGAGAACCCAATATTGATAATGGTTTCCTTGAAACATGAAGCACAGATATTGTCTGTACAAGTTTGGAGATCAGTAAATGCGTGCATGCCTCTTTTAGGTCTAGAGAACATAGCCCATCGTGTCTCTGGAGGTATGGTAGATGAGTTCCTAGAGAAATCATTTTGAATTTTTCTCAGACCAGGAACTTGTTTAGGTCTCTGAGATCCAAGATGATCCTGAAGCCTCCTGCTTTCTTTGGAATGAGAAAGTATGGAGAACAGAAGCACAATTTTCTTGAGGAGAGACTCCTTCTATGGCACCTTGGGACAACAGGGTGGTCATCTCTCCTTTTAAGATAGTGCTTTGAAGGGGCTGTATGAGAGAATCCACTGTGAAGCAGGTGGGGGGGTAAGGTTTGGAAGGGAAGCTGATAACCCCTTTGGACAATCTGGAGTGTCCACTGCTCTGATGTTATGAAGTGCCACCTGTGGGCATAGTGACACAGTCTGCCTGCTATGTGGAGGGGCTAGGGGCCCTCCAGGGGCAGATTGGCAATGCTTTCTAGGAAGGTGTCAAAAACCAGGTGCAGGCTGTGCCTGTGCTGCTGGTTGAGGCTTAGGAGCTTTGGGTTTCTTGGGTTAGCAAGGACCCTGCTGCCTCTGCTGAGGATGCTAAGGTTGATGGGCAGCAGAAGGTGGGTAAGGATAGTAACATTTCTTTTTTGAATAAAAAGGTTTCTTGCGAAGAAAAGCCTTGCTTTTGGATAGGTCAGCTGTTTTCCTGGAAAGGCATTTTAGGGTGAGATCATCTGTTTCAATCTCCCCTGCTTTTTTCTTCCAGTCTTTGCCAAAAAGGCTTTCTCTAGTACATGGGATATTGGCCAGTTTATCCTGGACCCATTGCTGGAGATCTGATGCCTGTCGAGCCCCAATGACTTCTGAATTGTGGATTCAAAAGCATCAAAAGAGGCCCTGGTAAGAAACTTAGAAGTGTTCTGGCCTTGCTTGATGAGTGTCTGGAATGCACTCTGCTTATCCTCAGGAAGCAGGGGGGCAAAAGTCTCCAGATCCCTGGCGACATCCTTCAGATACATGTCCATGTCAGCAAGTAAGAGTTGATTCTGGAGGCCAACATGCATGCCTGGAAACATCAACGTCCGAAAGCATCGAACGTCCACGTCTCTGTCAGGAGGTATGGATGAATGGTTCTTTGAGCTCTTTATTCGGTGCAGTGCAGATTCCACCACCATTGAGTGGTGAGGGAGCTAAGGCTTTTGGAAACCTGGGCACTCTGATTCACGTTACATGATATGGAGTCTCTTGCTGACAGGTGGAACTGTGAGCGGAACCTTCGATATGTGGAGCATAAGATCCTGCAGGATATGAGTGCTGATCGCAAATAGTGCGGTATATAAGAAATGTAAATAAATGATGCACCGGTAAGGTAGCCACCTCCTTGGGCATGGGAGGGTATTGGAGTATCTCCATTTCCTCTGCCCTCTGTTACTTTTCCAAGACTACCGTGCTGGAGAGCCCTGCTGCCATGTCATGTATGAAGTCCTGAAAGGACATATCTTCTGGTGGGGACTGACACCCATCCTAAGCTGGCGAAGGGTCCGAAGGAATGTTGGGAAGTTATCGAGACTCGAGTGACCCCCCCCCCGGTCAGATTTTGAAGAACTTGAATCAAAGTCTGGAAAGAAATCAAAGTATCAGTGGTCTTGGGTTTGACCTCGATGCTTCGTGGAAGTCAACAGTCGATGCTGATACCGATACTCAAGAGGTATCGGAACTGAGAGCAATGGCTGTCTGAGTCTGTTGGATACTGGGGGCATCGACTGGTACCAACTGAGGAATTGGATTTGGATGCTCTGACTATGCCGATTTGAGGGCCGGCATCAGACCCAATATGCCTGGCTGTAGGCTTGGTGCCAAAGCCTGTACTCCTGAAGCTCTCGATGTTATCGGTACAGAGGCTACCAGAAGTGCTGTCAAACTCCTCTCGAGCACCAGCATGTGCTGGTCTAGGGAGATGGCCAATGTCTGGGTGGAATCATGTATGGGGCTCTCAGCCACCATACCAGAACATGGAACCAATAGCTCTCCAGAGGTTGATGCCGAGCCCCACTAATGCTTTGGAGGACAGAGCTTCCTGCCGGGGCTTTTTGGCTGGCCAATCTGCATCAGAAGCACCTCTAAGGGAGTTGTGATGCTTATGCTGGGACTGTTCCCCAGCATCAGAATCAGTCTTTGATGCCAAAGATTTGGAAACTGCTACAGACTTTGACTTACTTTTGTGTTTGGTCTTTGAAGAAGCCTGAGACCCATGAGAAGTTGATGCCCTCAAAGTGGAAGCCAATGATATAGAGTCCAAGGTGAACAACGATCCAAAATGTCTGGCTCAGTTCTTGAGGCTTCTCTGTCATTTGTTGGCACAAAGGACAATAAGTGGGTTCATGTTCAGGACCCAAACATTTTAGACACCAGTCATGTTTATCAGTGGCCAAAATGGTACTGGCACACTTGGTACATTTCTTGAAACTACTAACTGACTTTTCATGCCTGAAAGACCTAGTTTAGCTGTGAGAACTGTGGTGAAAATCAATAGAAAAGAAAAGAGAAAAACTGAAAATAAAAAAGGAAGAATTATTGGGACCGGTATACGATTCAATGGAAGTGGCATCGATGGGAAGGCAGAAGCATGATGTATCCCGAAGGCCACAAAAAAAGAACTTTTTCTGTGGTGACAGGATGATGCACCCTACTGGCTCCACAGAAAATGAAGAACTAAGGAGAAGAGTTGGGGAGGCCGGAAGGCAGGCAGGCACGCAGGTGCAGTGGAGTGCTCCCAAAGGCTTTCCTATTGGATGCTGGGGAGCGTTCCCACACAGGCTCCTTTAGTGATGATCACCCATATGTGAAGACTGCATTCCTGCTTGTTCCTGGAGATACAGATTTCTTTGTTGAGTCCTTCAAAAAGTAGAAAGACTAGGAGACACACAATGAAGCTACAATATAACACATTTATACTAATCTATGAAAATTTTCACTCAGCATATAAACAAACACTGGAATTCATTTCCTGAGGATGCATAGCTTGGTTTAAGAGACATTTGGATAAGTTCCTGGAGGAAATGCCCATAAACCATTATTAAAGTGTACTGCGGAATTCCTCTGCTACCCCTAGGATATGCAGCATGGAATCTGCCTACTTTCTAGGAACCTTGTAGATACTTGTGTTCCTAGATTGGAAACCGGATGCTGGGCTTGATGGACCTTTGGTCTGATTCAGTATAAGAACATAAGAAATGCCATTCTGGGTCAAACCAAAGACTATCAAGCCCAGTATCCTGTTCCCAACAGTGGCCAATCCAGGCCACAAGTACCTAGCAGTTTCCCAAAAAGACACACAGGTTCCACAATGCTTGTATTGGGGCAAATAGTGGATTTCCCAGGTCCCCTTTAATAAAGGTTTATGGACCTTTCCTCTAGGAACATATCCAAACCTTTTTTTAAACCAAGCTACACTAACAGCTTTTACTACATCTTCCGGTAAGGAATTCCGGAGTTTGATTACGTGTTGAGTGAAAAAATATTTTCTCTTACTACTCTTAAATGGGTTACATTGTAGCTTCATTACGTGTCCCCTAGTCTTTCTACTTTTTGATGGAGTAAACAACCTATCTATTTTTACCAATTCTACTCCATTCATTAATTTATAGACGTCCATCATATCTCCCCTCAGCCATCTCTTTTCAAAGTTGAAGAGCCCTAACCTTTTAAGCCTTTCCTTCTATCCCCTTTACCATTTTGGTAATTCTGCATGGCGACCAGAATTGCACACAATATTCAAGGCGTGGTCGCACTATGGCACTATACAGATGCGTTATAATATCCTTGTTTTTATTCTCCATTCCTTTCCTTATGATCCCTAGCATTCTATTTGCTTTCTTGGCTACTGCTGTACACTGGGAGAAGGGTTTCAATGTATTGTGTTATTATTTATTTATTTATTTTATTTATTACAGTTTCTTATATACCGCGCTATTTAGAATCAGCGCGGTTTACATCATAACAAAACGACCATAACGACAAACTGTCAGGTTTTACATTGAACAGGAGTACAAACTTGGATAACTGGGTTAACTATATACATAAACTATTTACACTGCAGTGTGAGGGCATTTCTAGATTGGGTCATTTCTTGGAGGGGATATCTAGTTCAGTTGCTGTCTGGGAAATATTGGCAGAAAAGGTATGTTTTGAGAGCCTTTCTGAACTGATATAGATTGGTAATGGCTCTAATATCAGGGGGTAGGGTGTTCCAGCATTTTGGTACATAAAAACTGAATGCCCTGTTTGTGGTGTTCGTGTTGGACTTTGTTGAAGCCTTTGGTATTGCTAGCAGGTTTACAGCTGATGTTCTTCTTGCTCTGTTGGGGGGGGATCATGTGGATTAGATTCGTGAGTGAGAGGGATGAGGTGCCTTTGATTGCCTTAAATGCTAATACAAGGGATTTGAAGGTGATTCTCCCGTGAATTGGTAGCCAGTGTAGCTGTTTGAGAATAGGAGTCACATGGTCGTTTCTGGATGCACCGTAGAGGACCCTAGCTGCGGCATTCATGGCCAACTGTAAGGGGGTTAGTGTGGATTGGGGGAGACCTTGTAGGATGGCATTTGCAAAGTCAAAATGCGGCAGGATCAGCGCTTGATATATGGTATGGAAATCGTCTGGGTCCAGCAGGGAGCGTAGGTGTTTGAGGGAACGGATTTTGAAGTAGATGGCTTGACTACGCTGCTTATGTGGCGTCTCATGTCTAGATGTTGGTCCAGTGTAACTCCCAAATATTTTATTGCATCTTTAGTTTGCAAATCAGCTTCCTTGACACTGACGTGGGATGGGGGCGTAAAGTTGGAGTCTCTGGAGATGAAAAGGACCTCTGTTTTTTTATGCTGGATACGTAGGTTCTGTGTCTGGAGCCATGTTGAAACTGCATTGAAACAATCTGTGAGTGGGGTCAGGTCCATGTGGGTTGTGGAGAAAGGCATGTATAAAAGAATGTCATCTGCATATATCATGCAGTTTACGTTGAATGATCTTATGATATTGCATATGGGCTGCATGTAGATATTGAAGAGTAAGGAGGATAATGAGGATCCTTGAGGTACCCCTTGTTTTTGATGGAAGTGGCTAGACTCTTCTGATCCAGACTTCACATATTGCCATCTATCGTCCAGATAAGACTTGCACCATTTTAGTGCCTTGTTGCAGACACCCTTTTCTTTTAGTCTTCCCAGGAGGATTTCGTGACTCACGGAGTCAAAAGCCGCGGCGATGTCTAGGAAAATGAGGACAAAACCTTGATGGATGTTGTCAATTCCTGTGATGATATTGTTGATTAGACCAGTGAGTAGTGTCTCAACCCCATGATGTTCTCTGAACCCATGTTGGCAGTTATCTAAGGGAGCAACAGAGTCTATGTGATCTTGAATTTGCCGTTGTGCTTCCTTCTCAATTATTTTGGCTAAGATGGGGATGCTAGCTATTGGTCGATAGGAGTCCACCCTATGGGGGTCCAGTTTGGGGTTTTTCAGTAATGGTCTAATGGAAGTCTGTTTGAGTGAAGTGGGAAAATAACCTGTTGTAAAGGAGAGTTTCATTATATTTGCGATGACAGGACTGAGCACATCACGTAGTTCCTTGATCCAAAAAGCTGGACATGGGTCGGTCTGTGCAGTGGAGGTGTTGAGTGATGCTATGGTGTTCTCAATACATTTATTGGATGGTGTGGAAAAAAAGTTAAGTGGAGAGAGGTCCGCCGGTTCTTGATATTGGACTGCTGTGACCTTGTTAGTTTGTACAATCTTGGATTGCAGATAATCAGCGAATTCTTGTGGGTGTATGTTGATGTGTTGCTCGGGTGATGGTTCCTTTGAGAGGGATTTGACCAAATTGAAGAGGTCACGAGGTTTATTCAATGATCTCTTTAGGGTGTCAGTGTGATATTGTCTCATTCTGATAGAGATTGTTCCTCGATGTATTGCAAGGTGGGTTAGGTATGCGGTCTGATCTTCCGGTGAGCGTGATCGGCGCCATCGGCGTTCGAGTCTACGTAGTTGCATGAGGGAAGCGCGTAGGTCAGGAGAGAACCATGGGGCGGATTTTCTTTTCGCTCTTGCTGTATTTTTAGGGTTTGGGTGTTGTGAGATGGCAAGCAGGCTGGAATTCCAGTGAGAGATTAGTTCATCAAGGTCAGGTGTTGTTTTGTTGATGAGTGATGGGGTCTCCGAAAGGATGAGTTCCCTATCGAAGGGGCGGAAGCATCTAGTGGAAGTTCGAGAGGTGATGTTCGTGGGTTGGCTTCTGTTCAGCTGGTCATTGTTGCTGGGAATCTGGATAATGATCAATTTGTGGTCGGACCAGGGTACATCCACGACTGATGTTGGCAGATTGTGGCTTTTGTCCTTGACTGGATGTGGCATAAAAACCAAGTCCAGAATGTTCCCTTTTGTATGTGTGGGTTCATTTATGATTTGTTTGAGACCCAGGTCCTTCATTGCATCAAGGAACGCATTTGCGTGGTTTTGGTGTAGCGATGGGAGATTGAAATCACCCATTATCCAATTTGGTTTGTTGGGAGTGCGGGTGTTAGCTGCAAGGTCAATGATGGTTGGAAGGTCAACTGGGGAAGTAGATGGTGTTCTATATAACAGGGTAAGGGAGAATTGTTGGTTAGCAACAGAGAGAGTGTCCAGGCTGTTTGTGCTAGAAGAGTCCACAATCTGGAAGTTGAGGTCTGATTTGGAGATTATGAGCACCCCTCCTCCTTTTTTGTTTTCCCTATGTTTCGTGTGTATGGAAAAATTGGGGGGAAGTAGTTGATTGAGGAGGACGTTGTCTTCTGGTGATAGCCATGTTTCTGTGATCATGAGGATCTCAAGGTCATAGAAGGAGATTGTGTCAAGGACCACAGGCCATTTTTTGCGGATGGAACGTGCGTTAATGATGGCACATTTTAGGGGTCGGCATCTACAAGGTTTTTCCTGGTTGGGTGTATTGGATAGCTGGATTGCTACATGTATCAGGTGGGAGTGGCGTGGGTAGGTGTTACTTTCTGTGTTGAAGTAAGGGGGACTATTCCATCTTTTGCCATGGCTATTCAGGATTGGAATCCTGCCATGTGGTATGTAGAGAGATTGGGAGGTTCCAAGCCAGTGGGTGAGGAGGTAGAGGCTAAGAATGACAGCGACCTGGAGGGCCATTCTGAGGGTTTGGATTGTGTGTGAGACACTGTGGAGGAGTAATTATATAAGAGCGCACAATAGAGCGCACAATAGAGCAGGTACAGTTTACATGCAAGATATTGACTAATTTTACAGTTTACATGCAAGATAATGGCTAACTTTACAGAGAGAATGCAGTATTGCAGTAATGTGAACACTGTAAGAAGTGCAACGCTAGCAGTTTAAATAGACTTCCAACTGGCAAGATTGTATTGCTAAGATAGTATCTAATACGTTATGATGCTATCAGGTTACTTTGTAAGTTAATGTGGCTTACAATAGATGGAGATATTCAACAAAAACACATTCTCACAGTTCAGATGTTGGTAGACGCTGGAATCTTGGTCAGGTGTCAGGTGTCCGGCAGTTAGGTCACTGGTGAGGCATCTGGTGTGCCGCCTCTCGTGCTCCGCCTAAGGGCCACGCCAAAGGGCCCTCTGGCGAGGCCCTCAGGCGCGGGTCCGCCAGTCGCGGGCGCGCCTGAAGGCGCGTGTTTTTTCTGTCCCTTGCTGGGCCCGGATTGGGCGTCGGGAGTCAGCAGGCCCCTGCTGCTGCCGGTGGCTCGATCCCCGGGAAGGGGAGAGCTGCTGGTGGTGGTGGGGGCTGCCAGATGTTGGCGCCTGAAGGCGCGTGGTATTTCTGTCCCTTGCTGGGCCCGGATTGGGCGTCGGGAGTCAGCAGGCCCCTGCTGCTGCCGGTGGCTCGATCCCCGGGAAGGGGAGAGCTGCTGGTGGTGGTGGGGGCTGCCGGATGTTGGCGCCTGAAGGCGCGTGGTTTTGCTGTCCCTTGCTGGGCCCGGATTGGGCGTCGGGAGTCAGCAGGCCCCTGCTGCTGCCGGTGGCTCGATCCCCGGGAAGGGGAGAGCTGCTGGTGGTGGTGGGGGCTGCCGGATGTTGGCGCCTGAAGGCGCGTAGTTTTGCTGTCCCTTGTTGGGCCCGGATTGGGCGTCGGGAGTCAGCAGGCCCCTGCTGCTGCCGGTGGCTCGATCCCCGGGAAGGGGAGAGCTGCTGGTGGTGGTGGGGGCTGCCGGATGTTGGCGCCTGAAGGCGCGTGGTTTTGCTGTCCCTTGCTGGGCCCGGATTGGGCGTCGGGAGTCAGCAGGCCCCTGCTGCTGCCGGTGGCTCGATCCCCGGGAAGGGGAGAGCTGCTGGTGGTGGTGGGGGCTGCCGGATGTTGGCGCCTGAAGGCGCGTTGGTTTTGCTGTCCCTTGCTGGGCCCGGATTGGGCGTCGGGAGTCAGCAGGCCCCTGCTGCTGCCGGTGGCTCGATCCCCGGGAAGGGGAGAGCTGCTGGTGGTGGTGGGGGCTGCCGGATGTTGGCGCCTGAAGGCGCGTGGTTTTGCTGTCCCTTGCTGGGCCCGGATTGGGCGTCGGGAGTCAGCAGGCCCCTGCTGCTGCCGGTGGCTCGATCCCCGGGAAGGGGAGAGCTGCTGGTGGTGGTGGGGGCTGCCGGATGTTGGCGCCTGAAGGCGCGTGGTTTTGCTGTCCCTTGCTGGGCCCGGATTTGGCGTCGGGAGTCAGCAGGCCCCTGCTGCTGCCGGTGGCTCGATCCCCGGGAAGGGGAGAGCTGCTGGTGGTGGTGGGGGCTGCCGGATGTTGGCGCCTGAAGGCGCGTGGTTTTGCTGTCCCTTGCTGGGCCCGGATTTATGATGAAACCTAAATCTTTTTCCTGGGTGATGGTCCCTAATGTGGAACCTTGCAACGTGTAGCTGTAGTTTGGGTTGTTCTTTCCTAGGTGCATAACTTTGCATTTGCCTACATTAAATTTCATCTGCCATTTGGATATCCTGTCTTCCAGTTTATCAACATCCTCTTGCAATCTTTCACAATCCTTGTGTATTTAAACAACTTTGAATAATTTTGTCTCACCTGCAAATTTGAACACCTCACTCATTATTCCCATTTCCAGATCCTTTATGAATATGTTAAAAAGCAGCAGCTGGGACAAGATGGTGGTCACAGAGACGAGCTGCAGTGAAGGTGCTCTCCACTAACCTCTTGCTTGGCCTGGATTCGTGGCTCTGGAGAATTGATGGGGCGGTGAAAACGTAAGCAAGCAAGCCAGCCTACCCTTAGGCTTGACCGAGAACACCCTTTCCGGCCAAAAGACACTGGTGGCATGTGGCTTCTCTTCAACTGCAGCTGGAGAGGCGTCTTAAGCAGGGCCGTTGGAGGTGATGCCTGCGGTTCTGGGCGCATCCAGGGTATGGCTTTCCCTGGAGCAGCGAGACCCCCGTGATGACCCAGAAGTGCAGAGATGGTCTTCGGAGTGCTCCCCGTTGGGCTGCTGACGAGCTTGCCAGTGAGTGGGAGTGAAGAGGGCTCTGGAGCTGACACATCTCTTCCTTTTTCTGCTGATGCTGTGTTGAGCACTGGAGGTTCAGCGGGGTTGGGCATCCCTTAGTGGGGAACACTCAGTGGTAAGCAGTGGAGGTACCCGGACTCCAGTGTTTCGGGGCTTGGTAAACCTGCTCAAATTACATTGGAAGCGCTACGGGATGTGGTGGCAACCATGAATACCTCCCTAATGACTGTTATGGGAATACTGAACTTTTGTCTTTAAAAACTGCTTTTTCTGAGGCTTCTCAGGACCGGGAGGAACAAGCTGCTCGGTTAGCTAATGTGGAAGCAGAGTTGGGTCAAATTCAAGGACTGTGTGCTGCCTATGTAAAGGACAAGTCTTTGCTCACTAGGAAGACAGAATATTTGGAAAATCAAATCTGCAGGAATAATTTAAGACTACTGAATCTTCCTAAATTTCTTCTTGTGTCTGCTTCTGAGATGGTGCACAAGTATTTCCAGGAGGTACTTAAACTTCCTGGGAATAATTTGCCTCCCATCCCTAGAGCTCAGTACCTGTCCTTGGGTGCCAGGCCTTGTGGCTCTGCTTTAGGGAGTGTACTACCTTGCTTGTGGACCCTGGCCTTGGATCCAGATAAATCTATAATTCTTTGTTCTTATTTCAGGAATTTTGATGTATCTTTTCTAGGCTCTAAAGTCTGTATTTTTCCTAATCTCTCACATGTAACTCAGCTGAGAAGGAAATTCCTTGGTCTTTGATCTAGGGTCCTTTCCCTTGGTGGGACTTTTGTTTTGAGGTTTCCTTCTCGTTGTTTAATTATTTAAAAGGATAAGGTTTTTCTGTTTTTTGAGTCCGGGCAACTGCTAGAATTCACGAGGGCTCCAGAGGAGATTGTAGTTAGTACTACGTCTGTTATGGCTGACGTGTAAGTTCTCACCGTGTTATAATTTATGTCGTCTTTGGGATAGTTATTTGTTTCCCATGTTTTAATTTTTACCTGGTGCCCCTGTATATTTACCTTTAATTGTTTTCTAAATGGATGGTGATGATTTCATGGGTTTATCTTTTTGTTGATATTGTAAATACCATTATTTTTCCGACATTTTTTGTTTTTGTACTGGAATATGTTTTTCAAAATTAATGAAAAATAAATAAACAAAACAAAAAAAAAAGTGGGCCTAACACAGATCCCTGGGGTACTCCACTATTCACCTTCCTTCATTTTGAAAATTTGCTATTTAGCTTACTCTCTACCTTTTAATCAGTTCTTGATCTCCAATAGTAGACGGTCTCCTATCTCATGAATTTTTAATTTCACCAGGAGTCTCTCATGAGGGACCCTGTCAAAGGCTTTCTGAAAATCCAGATATAGTGTATCAACAGCTCACCTTTGTCTTCCTGTTTATTCACATCTTCACAAAATGTAACAGATTAGTAAGACAAGATACTCCTGGGCTAAATCCATGTTGGCTTTCTCCCATTAAACCATGACGATCTAACATGTTCAGTAATCAGTAATATTATTCTTTATAATAGTTTCTATCATTTTTCCAGGTACTGACATCAGGCTCACCTGTCTGTGGTTTCCTGGATCAACCCTGGAACCCTTTTTAAAAACTGGCGTTAAATTGCCCATTCTCCAATCTTCAGGTACTACAGATGATTTTAATGATAGTTCACAGATTACTAAAAGTAGGTCTATAATTTCATATTTCAGTTCTTTCAATACCCTTGAATGTATAACATCTGGTCTAGGTGATTTGCTATTCTTCAGTTTATCAAATAGTTGTAATACATCTTCCCAGTTTATCGATATTTCTTTCAATTCTTCCGATTACATCACTTTTAAATACCATTTCAGGCATGGATAAATTCTTCAGTAAGGACCAAAGCAAAGAACTGCGGTCTCTCTGCTATGGCCTTGTTTTTATGGCAGTTTTAGAAAGGGCTCTATTTACATGCAGATGTCTTTTCTATGACAAAGGGGCATGTCACAGCATGATCAGAGAAAGGTCTTGGTGGATCAAAAATCTTCAAGTGTATTCCCCATTTAATTTAGGGAATACATATGTGTATGACTGCAGTTCTCCACATCAAGATTTACACCTGCTACCTGGCACATGTAGAAACATGACAACCGAAAAAGATCACATGACCTAGTCTGCCCTTCCATATCAACTACAATAGTCTCTTTTTCCTTAAAGATCTTCTGTGTTTGTCCCATGCTTTCTTTAATTCAGATACTGTCCTTGTTTCTACTACTTCCACTGGGAGACTATTCCACACATCTACTACTCTTTCCGTAAAGAAATATTTCCACACATTACTCTTGAGTCTATCCCCCTTTCACCCTCATCCTATTTCCCCTCATAGCAGAGCTTGCTTTCAATCAAAAGAGGCTCTCCTCTTGTACATTTTTGCCACAGATATATTTAAACATCTCTATCATATCTCCTTTATCCCACCTTTCCTCTAACGTATACATATTAAGATCCTTAAATCTATCCTCATGCTTTATAATGAAGACCACTAACCATTTTAGTAGCCACTGTCTGCACAGACTCCATCCTGTTTATATCCCTTTGAAGGTGTGGTCTCAAGATTTGCACACAATACTCCAAATGAGGTCGCACCAGAAACTTATACAGAGGCACTATCACGTTTTTTGCTGGCCATTTCTCTCCCTATGCACCCAAGCATCCTTCTGGCTTTCGCTGTCATCTTTTCTACCTCTTTAGCCACTTTAAGAATATCAGAAACAATCTCGCCCAGGTCCTGCTCTTCTTTCGTGAATGGAAGTATTTCGCTCCCTATACCGTACTGCTCCCATGGATTTTTGCAGCCCAAATGCATGACCCTACATTTTTAGCAATAAATCTCAGCTGCCAAATTCTTGACCATTATTCAAGCTTAGCTAGATCCCTCCTCATGTTATCTACTCCTTCCTGGATGTCTACTCTATTGCAGATTTTGGTATCATCTGCAAAGAGGCAAACTTTACCCTTTCCGCAATATTACTAACAAAGATGTTAAAAACAATCAGACCAAGGAAATCCCAGCGGCACAGTAAGCTCAATTTACCTGTACCCTTTGTCGCCTCCCACTCAACGAATTTCTAACCCAATTAGTCACTTTAGGGTCCATCCCTAAGGTGCTCAATTTGTTTATGTCGCCTGTGCAGAACGGTGTCGAAGGCTTTACTGAAATCCTCTGTCCAACTCCCTGGTCATCCAGTAAAAGAAATACATCAGATTTGTCTGACAAGACCCGCTGCTGGTAAAGCACAGTTACTTACCTGTAACAGGTGATCTCTGGGAACAGCAGGCATAAGTCTTCACATATGGATACGTTGGTACCGACGGAGCCTGCGCAGGAACGCTCCCCAGCGTCCAAAAAGAAAGCCTTTGGGAGCATCCCACACGCATGCGCGCTGCCTTCCCGCCTAAACACTTCCCTCTCATCAGATGGGTTTGTAGCTGAGACCGAAGGAGGGAAGTAGACAAATTAGAAAGAGAGAGAGAGCGAGCAACTCCTAGGGGAGGTGGGTGGGTTGTGAAGACTTATTCCTGCTGTTCCCAGAGATCACCTGTTACAGGTAAGTAACTGTGCTATCTCCCGGAACAAGTCTTCACATATGGGGACTCCCAAGCTAAGATGCCTGGAGGAGGCCCCAGCATACTGCAAATCTAATGGATGGGCCATGCGTATTCCTCAGAACCTCAGGCATCCAAGGGATGGAGGGAGTAGGAGTTGAATTAGAAAAGAAAAAAGGGTGCTGTGGATCAGCTTGACTAAATAAGGTATCCAGAGGGGAGTCCTTGTGTAGATCATGATTGTTAGAAAATATTGAATCCCAATTTTCTAATGTGGATCTTACTCAAAAGTATTGTGAAAGTATTTGCTGAGGCTAATATGGGTCTGTAGTTGAGAGCCAGTACATTATCCTCAAAGAAATTCCCTCACTGTGAAGTAGAGGAAAAATAAATTTTGCAATACAGGAAGAGATAAGAAGCCTTAATGGCTAGAACTAACCCCAGAAGAAAAAAGTGGGGGAGTTTAATGAGGTTGGACTTTGGAGAAATAGCTAAAGCTTCTGTAAAGTCCAAAGTTTGAACTCCTTGTCCTTGGAGCAGAATAAGGCCCTAGGAAAGAGTGGAGATAAGTCTGACTGGTTTGGATGAAAAGGTAGAAATACCCTTTGCAGAAAAAAGGATAGGTCTTTAAGACCCCCTTTATCCAAATGAAAGACAAAGACATTTGTACTAGGCGTTGGGCCTCCAATTTCTTGAAGATGAGTAAAGTCTTTCGTAAGTGATGTCACTTATGATAATGACTTTACATGGAGAGCTTCAGATGTGACGTAACTGAAAAGGTAAAGGTAAAGAAGGTATTTCCTAATTTACCATAGAAATTGGTTGTCCATTAAGTTTTATGATATGCTGGGACAGCATTAATATGGACAGTAAACAAATCTTTCAAAGCCAGATGTTGTATAGAGATTGACCCAATAACAAGAAGGATTAAGATCTACTTGAGAATATTGATGGAGAATCTCTGTCTGGTGAAAAATCGAAGAACTATAGAGAAAAGTTTCATGGAAACCGGTATTATGTTCTTCACTTACAAGGAGAGGACTAGATTACTTTAAAAAAAGATCTAGCCCCTGAATAACCAGGTCTCGAGACGTACGTGAAGGAGTGCAGAGGAGATCCTTAGTCTTAAGACAGCAAGTCTGGATCCTTCTATAACTTCAAATAGTAGCTGGAGAGAAAGATGCAATATAAGGGGATACCATGTTTGCCTCTCTATGAGGGCAAAATGAGTATCATGCGCTCTTTTGTTCATCATAAGCTACAATGAAGTATAGGGAATTAGAAGGAAAGTAATGAATAAGGACCGACTGCAGTGAAAAGAATGCATCCCTGTTGTAGAAGTTCCAGTGAGATGTGGAACAACCCAGGGAATTGTGCAATTCTCTACGCTTTCACGTGGTCTAAGCCCTGGTTACTTTTCCTTAAAAGGAAATTTTTAAGGAAGATGGTAAGATTAGGAAAAAAAAGAGTCATGTAGGAGCATGACTGGGCAGAGTCTACCAGCTGAAGCCCTTTTTAACCATCTGAAAGCTACCTACTAGGAGTAGCTCTGAGGCTCTCTGGCAAAGGCCCATAGTTGCAGAGCTTTCTTGTATAATTGCAGAGAGCATGTTGTAGGTTGCTTAGATCTGGCTGTTTAATTGCCAGTGTGCAACCTAATCTATTCTGTTGGAGCCAAAAAGAATTGAAGATGGTTAAGAATAGTCGACAGGCCTGATGCCTGCAACAATAAATTGTCCAAATGGGTTCTGGAACCTCTCTTGGAGTTATCTGTTGTTAAGGCAGCTGAAAAAAGTTAGGTCCTATAGGTTGGAGAGGACTGACAGACATAATTTGGAGTGGTAATACTCAATTTCTGTCTGATAAGCTGCCTTAAAGAAGTATCTGCGAAGGTTAGCTCAAAGATACACAGAGAAGAAGATGAACTGCAAAGGGGAAGAAAACTCTGTATGGAAACTACTTACTGGAGTAGATATTGAAGAAAATCCTATGGGCTTAGAGGATAAGCCCTCCAGTTGATTAGTAGTACTCTTAGAGTCTGAATGTCTGGACTAAGAGGGATAGAAGTAATACAGAGTTGAGAAGACTTACAATTTGGTAAGTCTTTGAAGAGGTAGGGTCCCCTTGTAGTTAAAAGTATGAGATATCCTCACACAGGAAACTGTCAAGGTGAAGGGCATAGCTCACCTTGTTGTTAGTTGTTACTCCTCCTTTTTTTTTTAAAGGAGAAAACCTGTTATCTTTAGGGTATGATGGTCCTCAATAGCTCTTGGAGCTAAAAGGATGGATTTCTCTTGTAGCAAGAGATTCATGCCCAGAGTCGAGGATTGAGTCAATGTATGACTGATATCTCAGCATGGATGAGACGAACTTTAGATGCTTCTGTTGAAAAGAAGTAGGTTCAGAGGTTCTAAACCTCACACAGGAAAAGTGAATAAAATATCAGAAACCCTGCGACTGCTGGGTTTGCTGAGCCTGTTGAGGTTTTGATTTTCTTAGCCTGGTTTGATGTTCCCTGTCTTTGGAAACATCTGCATCATGGGTAGAAGATGGATAAAACATTTTTCCCCTAGGGGGATAAAGCTTTTTAGGAGATTTTTTATTAGCTGGGATAGAGGAAAGTTTTGACAATCCTCTGAAAGCAACAGCATCAGTGCTTAACTGATTAGCTTGAAATAAAGCCTCCTTGTTAAAGAGATTTTCACCAGTACAAGGAGTATTTCCCAGCCTTTCCTGTACCCATTTGTCCAAGTCTGAAGCTTGGAGCCAGGCCATGCGTCGTGCTCCTATGGCTATAGCAGAAGTTCTAATAGACTCAAAACAGTCCAGGGAAGCACGATTAAGGAACCTAGAGATATTTTGAGCATGATTGACTAATAAGAAATAGTCTGCTCTTTTATGCTCTTGAAGAAAAGGGTTCAAAAGCTTTAAGTTCTTTGTGACCTCTTCAAGAGATAATCCCATATAGAAAATATATGAGATAATTCTTGCTGAAAGCATGGATGCCTGGAAGCATCGATGTCCAAAGGCATCTAAAGTCCTAGACTCACGACCTGGTAGATAAGAAGAGTGCTTCTTTGCACTCTTAATACGCCTCATTGCTGATTCTACAACAATAGAATGATGAGGAAGTTGAGTCTTTTGAAAACCTGGAGAAGGTGGCACCTTGTACATAGTGTCAAGTGTCTTAGAATGTGGGGATACCGTTAAAGGAGTTTCCCACGTTCTTAATAGTAGATCTTGTAAGATCTGATGCAAAGGAAGCATGATCACCTCCTTTGGAAACCAGGGGAATTGCAGTGTCTCTGAATCCCCCGGTAGGGATTCTTTACCAGGTATAGAAATGGCAAGTAACTTTGCCATATCAAGCAGAAAAGCTTGAAAAGAAATCTCCCCTGAGGACCCTCTAAAATGAGGGGTAAAGGCTAAACTTGTTGAAAATACAGCCTTGGTACTGATGGATTCATCCCAGTCATCGGGATCGGAAGACTTGAAAGGATGAAGCATCGGATTTTCCTTAAAGCGATGTCTTCAGTACCGTCCGAGGTCGGTACCGAGACGAGTCGGTACCGAATCTTCCATGCTAGAGATCGATTCCAGGCTCGGCATCGAAGGAAGCGAGCCTGTCGAAGCAAGCATGGACGGTACCGACACCGATGCAGATACCGGTAGCAAAACTGATACCGATACTTGAGGAACGGTCTGCAGCAACTCTAGCGGTACCAAAGTAACCGAGAGCGCTAGACTACGTTCATCGGTGAGGAGTGTTTCATCCATCACCATAGCCGGTGCCGGGGTGTCGGTACCGCTCAAAGCGGCCACAACCCCCGAGCATGGCCCAGGTATGTCCATCGATGTAAGAACCCTGGGAACAACCTGGAGCCCCGTTAATGCTTTGGAGCCCGAAGACTCTCGCCAGGGCTTTATTGCCAAAATGTCCTCGAGGGCAACGCCAGAGGCATCTCGATGCTGAGAAGGAGATCTACCACTCGAGGACTGGCTAGTCTTTACAGACTTTTGTTTGGTTACCTGATCCTGTGAAAAAGAAGATATTCTAGCTGGTGACAGAGTGCGATGTGAACCGGGCATCGAGTTGTGCTCGATCCTTAAGACTTCTTCTGTTTGAGCTCCAGCAGGAGAGACACTCCAGAGGGCAATGGTCAGGACCTAAACATTTTAGACACCAAGTATGAGTGTCTGAAAATATATCTGTACCGCCACACTTTGAGCATTTCGTAAGGATAGTGGCTGGTTTTTCCATAATGGAAGGATAGAGGCCTAGTGGCCTAGAAACCATCAGGCACTAAACAGGAAAAAATTTCTAAGAAAAGAAGAAATTCTTTAGTAAAAAGAAAGAAAAGCACCGGCGGTACCGGTGGCGTCGAGGGAAGGCAGACGCGACAACAAAAAAGTAAGAATAAAAAGAAGAATTTTCTGCGGTGACAGGAATACGTCCTGCCGGCTCCGCGGAAAAGTGGAAAACTGATGAGACGGAAGTGTTTAGGTGGGAAAGCAGCACGCATGCGTGTGGGATGCTCCCAAAGGCTTTCTTTTTGAACGCTGGGGAGCGTTCCCGTGCAGGCTCCGTCGGTACCAACGTACCCATTTGTGAAGACTCATTCCTGCTTGTTCCTGGAGATACCCATGTTGCCGGATCCTGCAATCCACTGAACCTTCAGTAATCTCACTAATCTGTTTTAGCAGTGTTTCCAATAATTTACTCATCCCAGAAGTTAGACTAACCAGCCTATAGTTTTCAAACTCATCCTTACTTCCGCCTAAGGGGCCAACGCCTCCAGCCTATACAGGTTTAACAAAAGTGCCAAGTTCAGTCAGCCTTTACAGGAGAGATTAAGGGGGTTATCTTTCTTAATCCGTTACGGTTTATTTCCCCCTCAAAAAATTAAATTAGAGATAATCATATTTGTTAATTGGCAGCATTGACAGGTGTAGGCTTGCAAAAATAGTTATACATATGTTTTGGCACTTGCATGTTTAAGTTGTGAAATCTGATGCTTACATATGTATGCAACCATCTTTACCATATTGAGTTTTCCTATGTGTGTATTTGCAAAATGGCTCCTTTGGCTCCATGTATCGACACACTACATCTACATTCTATAAGGGTGGCAGTGGCAGAAGAGCAGCCTCATGTTTAAGCAGCAGCATTGTGACCAGCTGAGAGTTAATGCTACAAAAATCCAAGGGGGTGGGGTACAAAGTAGGGAGCGAAGTACTTCTGTCCACTAAAGAAGAGCGGGGCCTGGGTATGCTTGTTTCTGATATCTTGAAGTGGCTAAACAGGTAGAAAAGGCAATGGAGAAAGCCAGAAAGATGCTTGGGTGTATACGAAGAGAAATGACCAGCAGTAAAAAGGAGGTAACAGTGCCTCTGTATAGGTCTCGGGTGCAACCTCATTTGGAGTATTGTGTGCAATTCTGCAGACTGCACCTTCAAAAGGATATAAACAGGTTGGAGTCTGTGCAGAAGGTGGCTACTAAAATGGTTAGTGGTCTTCGTTATGAAGCATATGAGGACAGAGAAAAAGATCTTAATATGTATATATTAGAGGAAAAGTGGGAGAGAGGAGATATGATAGAAATGTGGGAAAGAGGAGATATGACAGATGTTTAAATACCTCAAGGGCATAAATGCACAAGAAAGCCTATTGATTGAAAGCAAGCTCTGCTACGAGGGGACATAGGATAAGGATGAAAGGGGACAGACTTGGGAGTAACATGCAGAAATATTTCTTTACAGAAAGAGTTGTAGATGAGGAAAATAGTCTCCCAGTGGAGGAAGTAGAGATGAGGACAATATCCAAACTCAAAAAAGCATGGGACCAACACAGAAGATCTCTTAGGGAAAAAAGGGATCTATTGTGGTTGATATGGAACGGCAGACTAGATAGGCCATGTGTTTTTTTTTCTGCCGTTATGTTTCTAAAGAGACCAGATTTCAAATACCACTAGCTCTCATAAGAACATAAGATATGCCATACTGGGTCAGACCAAGGTCCATCAAGCCCAGTATCCTGTTTCCAACAGTGTCCAATCTAGGTCATACGTACCTAGCAGTTTCCCCAAAAGACAGGTTCCACAATGCTTGTATTGGGTCAAACATTGATATCCTGGGTCCCTTTTTAATAATAGTTTATGGACCTTTCCTCCAGGAATTTGTCCAAACCTTTTTTAAACCCAACTACACTAAAGCGTAGTTACTCACCTGTAACAGGTGATCTCCGGGAATAGCAGGAAAGCGTAGTTACTCACCTGTAACAGGTGTTCTCCAGGAGCAGCAGGAATCAGTCCTCACTTATGGGTGACGTCGGCGCCGACGGAGCCCTCGCGGAGCAATTTTCCCCAGCTTTCAAAGAAAGCCTTTGGGAATTGCAGCGCGCATGCGCGGTCGTCTTCCCGCCCGAGGGTGCCATCTTAGCCAGTCAGATGACATAGCTAAAGAAGACAGCATAAAAATATTTGCAAAAACATAAGCAGACGATTGCAACTCCAAGGGGAGGAGGGAGGGTAGTGAGGACTGATTCCTGCTGCTCCTGGAGAACACCAGTTACAGGTGAGTAACTACGCTTTCTCCAGGACCAAGCAGGAAGTCAGTCCTCACTTATGGGACTCCCAAGCTCAAGGCTACCGGAGACCCTAAGCACAAAAATGAGCTCCCTCTAGCTCAGCAGCACAGAAGGATAGAATCTTCGCTGAATTATCACCCACCGGTAGCCCACATCCGGGATGGAGGGTAGGAGTTGCTCAGACCTCAAAGAGATTACGGAGGACTGCCTGTCCGAAAGCACTGTCCCTACGGGACTCCCTCTCGAGACAGTAATGGACCGCAAAAGTCTGGCTCGAAGACCAAGTAGCGGCCCGGCAGATGTCTGCCAGCGGAACAGAGCGGAGGTAAGCCACTGACGTGGCCTTTGCCCGAACGCAATGAGCCGTGACTCTACTTTCTAAGGAGAGTCCGGCCGCCCCATAAGCCCAAGAGATACAGTCCGCAACCCAGATGGACAGAGTACGCTTGGAGACCGGGAGCCCCAATTTATTGGGGTCAAAAGACACAAAAAGCTGAGCAGCTTTACGGTGCTCCCGCGTACGGTCAAGGTAGAAGTTCAATGCCCTTCTACAGTCCAGGGTATGGAGGACCGTCTCAGCTCGGCTGGAGTGTGGTCTGGGAAAGAAGGTTGGAAGTACCACCTCCTGATTGATGTGAAAAGGGGAGACCACTTTAGGCAGAAATTTTGGGTGAGTCCGTAGGACTACCCTATTCTTGTAGAACCGAGTGTAAGGGGGATCAGACACGAGGGCCTGCAATTCACTTACGCGTCTAGCGGAAGTGAGGGCTATCAAGAACAGTGTTTTCCAAGACAGAAAACGGAGAGAACAGGTAGCCATAGGTTCAAAAGGCGGACAGGTGATCCGCTGCAAAACCACATTC
Organism: Ichthyophis bannanicus; assembly: GCA_033557465.1. Classification (NCBI taxonomy): domain Eukaryota; kingdom Metazoa; phylum Chordata; class Amphibia; order Gymnophiona; family Ichthyophiidae; genus Ichthyophis; species Ichthyophis bannanicus. Next base: position 703,870,978 of record CM066031.1, on the reverse strand, counting down.
AGGTCCCAGTCAGGCGCTGGCGGGCGCAGAGGTGGTTTAAGTAGAAGGAGACCTCGGAGAAACCTCGCTACGAGAGGGTCATTGGAGAGAGGTCTGCCGTCCACCGGCACATGATGTGCTGAAAGAGCACTGAGGTGAACTTTGACGGAGTTGGACTTAAGTCCCAGATTAGAGAGGTGGAGCAAGTACTGCAAGATCACCGACACCGGGCAGGAGAAGGGATCCTGAGACTGTTGGGTACACCAGACTGCAAAGCGACGCCATTTAAGGGCGTAGCATTTGCGGGTAGAAGGCCGTCGCGAAGCCAAGACGACCTCCTCCACCTCCGCCGGCAGGAGAAGGGGAGCAAGGACTACCCTCTCAGCAGCCAGGCCATGAGGTTGAGAGACCTGAGGTTGGGGTGCAGGAGGGACCCCTGATCCTGAGTGAGGAGATCCGGTTGCACCCCCAGAGGGATTGGATCCTCCACCGCCAGTTGCAGCAGGAGCGGAAACCACGGCTGCCTGGGCCAGCGAGGGGCCACCAGGATCATGAAGGCTTTGTCTCGGAGAACCTTGAAAAGAGTACGAGAGACCAGCGGGATGGGAGGGAAAGCGTACAGAAGGCTTCCCGACCACGAGATCAGAAAGGCGTCCGCCGCCACCCGAAGGGGGTGTGGCCGACGAGAGCAGAAGCGAGGAAGCTGCCGGTTGTGAGGACTGGCAAAGAGATCCACCGTGGGGAGACCCCACTTGAGGAAGAGCTTCTGAACCACCAAGGGATCCAGACGCCACTCGTGCGGCTGGAGGACCCTGCTGAGTTTGTCTGCAAGGCAATTTTCTTGGCCCGGGAGATAAACTGCCTTGAGGAGAATGCCGTGACTGACGGCCCAAGAGCAGAGCCTCTGTGCCTCCCGGCAGAGGAGGAAGGAGCCCGTGCCCCCCTGCTTGTTCACGTAGAACATGGCAACTTGATTGTCCGTCTGGACAAGGACGGACTGTTGGGAAGTCAGGTGGGAGAAGGCCTTGAGAGCCAGGCGGATCGCCCTGAGCTCCAGGAAGTTGATCTGCTGAGCAGACTCCCACGTGGACCAGAGGCCCTGAGTACGTGCCTCTTGGCAATGTGCTCCCCAGCCCAGGAGGGATGCATCGGTGGTCAGCACCCGGGTCGGCTGAGGTGACTGGAAAGGCATTCCGAATATCAGGTTCGGCTGCCGGAGCCACCACCGGAGAGACGAGACCAGCGGCTCGGAAACGCGCACTAGGTCTGCTAGGCCGCCCGTGGCTTGTCGCCACTGCTGGCGGAGACACCATTGAGCAGACCGCATATTCAGGCGGGCATTGGGGGTCACATGGACGGTGGAAGCCATATGGCCGAGCAGTCTCAGGAAGCGCCTGGCGGAGACCAGGGGCTGGCTGCGAAAGCGGTCGGCTAGGTCCATGAGCCGCTGAGCCCTGTCGAGCGGTAGGAATGCTCGCGCCTGAGGAGTGTGCAGCCTTGCGCCGATGAACTCGAGATCCTGTGAGGGGAGCAAAGTGGACTTTGCGAAGTTTATGACAAAGCCCAAGTGCTGCAGCAGAGTCACCGTGCGGCACGTGGCGTTGGTGACCTCCTGAGCGGACGCTGCTCTGATGAGCCAGTCGTCGAGGTACGGAAAGACATAGAGGCCGTGAAGCCGGAGATGGGCCGCCACGACCGCGAGACATTTTGTGAAGACTCGCGGTGCGGAGGACAGGCCAAAGGGCAGTACTCGGTACTGGTAATGATTTCCTGCCACCACAAACCTTAGGTATTGGCGGTGGCTTGGGTGGATGAGGATGTGCGTGTAGGCATCCTTTAGATCCAAGGAGCATAGCCAATCTCCCTGCTGGAGGTAGGGCAGAAGGATTCCAAGGGTAAGCATTTTGAACTTCTCCCGCACAAGGAACTTGTTGAGGTTGCGCAAGTCCAGGATGGGTCTGAGGCCCCCTGTTCTCTTTGGTATCAGAAAATACCTTGAATAAAAGCCTTGACCTCTCAGGTGGTGTGGCACCGGTTCCACCGCCTGTTCCTGCAGAAGACCTGCTAACTCCTGAAGGAGCAACTCCCTGTGCAGAGGGGGGCGCGGAGGTTCTCCCGGAAAATAGGAGGGAGGGACCTGATGGAAGTGGAGAAGGTAGCCTTCCCGCACGACCTGAAGCACCCAGGCATCTGCGGTGATGCTGGACCACCTGTGGGCGAAGTGAACCAGCCGGCCTCCGGTGCTGGGAGGAACCAGCGGGGGGGGAGAGGCTATGCTGAGCGAGTCAAAAACCCCCACCCTGCTGAGCAGGGGCTGGTGGTGCAGGCTTGGGGGCTTGCTGCCTACGGGACCCGTTACCCCGTCCCTTGGCCTGCTGGCCACGTAAGGGAGCTGCAGGGCCGTGATAATGGGGGTATTGTTTGTAGGCAGCCGCCTTCCTCGGGTAAAAGGACTTTTTCCCCGAGCCCTTCTTTTTCTGGGAAGGGGCGGAGGTCTTCCTAGAAAGCCTGGTCCTGGTGAGAGTCTCAGTCTCAATTTGTGCAGCCTTTTCCGCCATGGGCTTGCCAAAGAGGTTTTCGCCTCGGCAGGGGACATCGACCAACTTGTCCTGCACCCAGGGCTCAAGGTCTGACGACTGAAGCCAAGCCTGTCGGCAGGCACCGATGCCGGCTGCGGCCACTCGAGCCGAGGCTTCAAAGCCATCATAGGCTGCTCGGGACATGAACTTTGAGCATTCCCGAATGCCAGTGGACAAGGCTAGGAACCTCCGCAAGGGCTCCTCGGAGAGACCAGCGGAGAATCCGGCTAGCTCTTTAGCCAGATCCCGGAGATACATGCCCATGTATAGCTGGTAAGTCTGGACACGACATGCGAGCATAGAGCCCTGGAAGCACTTCTTGCCAAGGCCATCCAGGTTACGGGCCTCCCTGCCAGGAGGCACCGAGGAGTGCATCTTCTGGCTCTTAAGACGATGCATGGCCGATTCCACTACCATGGAATGGTGTGGCAGCTGTGCCTTTTGAAAGCCAGGGCTCTTGCGGACTCGATAGATAGAATCGACCCGCTTGCTCAGGACCGGCGAGGAGGCCGGACTCTCCCACATGCGGAAGAGTAGTCGTTCCAGCATAGGAGGAACCGGCACAGTAAAGTGTTCCCTCGCGGGAGAGTCATACTGGAGGGCGTCGAGCTCTTCGGCTCGAGGCTCCTCCTCGGGATCCGCAGGGAAGGCCAAAGCCTTGGCCATATCCCTAACGAAGTCCGAGAACCGGGCATCCTCCGGGGGGGACTGCTTCCGAGGCTCGGACTCCGGTGAGTCCGATGGGACACACCGAGTCCGGAAAGAATCAGGTGACTCTTCCTCCTCAGACTCCCAGACCGACTCCGACGAGGACTCGGTGGGGTCGGCCCGGGCAGGGCGCGGCGCCAGCCGCCCCGACGCCGAGGGAGTCGGCGTCGGCGACCTCGGTCCCGAACGGGAGGCCGAGGGCGACCTCGACCGAGGATCGACTCGAGTTCTCATCGACTCGAGGATCGGCTCGGTCTCCGGGGTCGACTTGGACGTCGACGTCCCGGCGGTCGGGGCAGCGACGCCAGCGAGCAGTGCCCTCTGCTGGTCCATGAAGGCAGACAGTCTGCTCTCCAAGGCCGTCAACCTGAGTCCGAGCTCAGGTGACCCAGCAGCCCCCGACTCGGGCCCCGACGGCGTCGGGCCCGACGTCGGCTGTCGCGGAGGCGAGTCCAGAAGGACCACAGGACTTACCCGGGCAGGCATCTCCGACTCCAGGCGAGGTCGCTTCGGGACGTGTTCCTTCTCCAAGGACCCGGGGCGGCTGTCGGGGCTATGCGACCTGGCCCTCGCGGAACCAGGAGCGTCCACCGACGCCGCCCTCGCGGGTTTTTCCTTCCGACGATGGTCCCCGGAGGGAGAACCCCGGTCGGAGGAGCTCCGGTGACGGTCCGAGCTGGAGCCTTTCGACACAGAGGCCTCCGACGAGGTCCAGGTACGGCTGGGGTCAGCGAAGATTCTCTCACGCTGATGCCGCCGACTTCTCAACGCCTTTGAGGACAGTTTGCTGCAGGGCCCACAGATCAGTTCCTCATGATCCGGGCCCAGGCAGCGGAGGCAAAAGTCGTGTGTGTCGGTTAGTGACATATTTCGGTCACACCGACCACACCGCTTAAACCCACTGGCAGCCATCGGGGGAAAAAGGGCCCCTGCGAGGTCAAAGGACCGGGCTGCCAGGGAAACCGAAAACGAAAGCTGACTAAGTCAGAAAAACCGAAAAAAGTGAGAGGACTCGAGACCGGCGTCGCGAGTCCGCGGGAAAACGATCGGCGTCGAACCGAAAGAAAAAAGGATAAAATAAAGAAGAAAATCAACTTTTTCGCGGGGACAAGACGGGGACGTCTGTAGGGCTCCGCGGCAAAAAGAAGACTGGCTAAGATGGCACCCTCGGGCGGGAAGACGACTGCGCATGCGCGCTGCAATTCCCAAAGGCTTTCTTTGAAAGCTGGGGAAAATTGCTCCGCGAGGGCTCCGTCGGCGCCGACGTCACCCATAAGTGAGGACTGACTTCCTGCTTGGTCCTGGAGAATTTAGTCTTCACATATGGGTATCGTCGGTACCGACGGAGCCTGCGCGGGAACGCTCCCCAGCATCCAATAGGAAAGCTTATGGGAGCATCCCACAGCGCCTGCATGCTGCCTTCCCGCCTTTCCAACTGTCCCTCTCCAGTTGAGTTTATAGCTGAGACAAAGAGAGGGAGAGTTATACAACTCCTAGGGGAGGTGGGCGGGTTGTGAAGACCAAATTCTTGCTGTTCCCAGAGATCACCTGTTACAGGTGAGTAACTACGCTATCTCCAGGAACAAGCAGGAATGTAGTCTTCACATATGGGGACTCCCTAGCTGCAGATGCCAGGGAGGTGGCCCCAGGAAGTTGTTAGGCCTTGTGAAAGGGCCAAACTTCCCCCCATGGATCTCTGGCATCCTACCAGGGACGGTGGGTAGGAGTTGATTAAGTCTGAAGAAGGTGCTGAAGAACAGCCTGGCCAAACAAAGCATCCCGGTGGGAGTCCTTGTCTAAGCAGTAATGGGCTGTGAAGGTATGTACCAAAGCCCAAGTAGCTGCTCGACAGATGTCGTCGATAGACACAGAGTGAAGATGAGCCATTGAAGCTGCCATGGCTCTCACATTGTGAGCTGTGATGGCCTTCAAGAGGAAGGTTCTTACTCTCATAGGCAAAGGATATGCACTGAGCAATCCAGTTAGATAAGAGTTCTTTGGGAAACTGGAAGTCCCAAATGACTATGATCAAAAGCAACAAAGAGTTGAGAAGATTTTCTATGTTGCTATGTCTTGTGCAAGTAAAAGGCCAAAGCTCTTTTACAGTCCAAGTTATGAAGGTTCCTTTCTGCACTGGAGGCATGAGGCCTCTGAAAGAATACAGGTAGGTAAACCGCTTGGTTTAAATGGAAAGGCAAAACCACCTTTGGCATAAAGTGTGGATGAGTCCTAAGAACTAACTTATCATGGTGGAACCTTGTATAAGGAGGATCAGCCACTAATGCTTGCAATTCACTGATGCGAAATGATGTGATTGCAATGAGGAAGATGACTTTCCAAGAAAGGAATTTCAAAGATGTAGTGGCTAATGGTTCAAAGGGTGGTTTCATGAGCTGCCCGAGCACCAGATTTAAGTCCCATGCAACCGGTGGTGGCCTAATGGGAGGCTTTGTTAAAAGAAGGCCTCTCATAAATCTCGCTATGAGAGGAAATAGGTTGTCCACTTAGAGGCTTGTAAGAAGCTGCAATAGCATTAAGATGACTCTTACTGAATTTGTCTTGAGACCCGCATTTGACAAATGAAGGAGATACACCAGTATTGATTCCAGAGGTATCACAAGAGGGTTAAGACCCTTCTGCGAGCACCATATGGTAAACCTTTTCCACTTAAAGGCATACGAGCATCTTGTGGAGGATTTCCTAGAAGCATGAAGGATATCCTTTACCTGTTGGGAAAGGTTAAGATCCTGAAGTTCTAGGCTTTCAGCAACCAGGCCCTGAGATGCAGAGACTGGGGATTCGGATGCCAGAGCATCCCGTCCTCTTGGGAGAGAAGATCTGGAGCGGATCCCAACTCCAGAGACGGAGCTTGAGAGAGATGTAGGAGCAGAGGGTACCACGTTCGCTGTGGCCAACGTGGAGCTATGAGGATCATATGACCTCTGTGTCTCTGAAGCTTGAATAGGGTTTTGGGGATGGGGGGAATGGGTGGGAAGGCATATAGGAAGTCCTGACACCAGTGGAGGAGGAAGGCGTCCCTTGCCTGACAACATTGAGCCAAAATTGTGGAACAGAACCGGGGAAGCAGAATTGCAAAGAGGTCTATGTCCGGGGTTCCCCAAATCTGAAATATCTGGGTAACCTGGTCTGCACGGAGAGACCATTCATGTGGAAGCAGAACTCGACTGAGTTTGTCTGCCCAAGAGTTTTGGATGCCTGGAAGATACACTGCAAGAAGATGAATCTGATGCTCTCTGGCGAGGGCCCATAGTCGCAAAGCTTCGTTGGATAGCAACAGAAAGACTGTTCTGCCCTGCTTGTTCACCTAGAACAGCGATGGCGAACCTATGGCACGCGTGCCAGCTGTGGCACGCGAAGGCCTTGCAGCTGGCACGCGGGCCATAGGTCCGCAAAAAAAAGAAAAAGCTGTCTCTGACTGCGGACGCGGCAAGGGCAGAATGCAGCGTCCCGCGGGGCCCCCTCCGCCCGCTAAGCCCCTCTGCAAGAGCTTTCAGATTCGCGAGGGAGAGCGTCTCCCTCGCGTCTCTGTTAAGCCCGCAGGGGCTAATGGGAAATTTCCCATCAGCCCCTTTAGACGCGAGGGACTGATGGGAAATTTCCCATTAGCCCCTGCGTGCTTAACAGAGACGCGAGGGAGACGCTCTCCCTCGCGAATCTGAAAGCCCTTGCAGAGGGGCTTAGCGGGCGGAGGGGGCCCCGCGGGACATTGCAATCTGCCGCGGCAGCAGCCAGAGCCTGCTTTTTTTAAAAAAAAAATTTGCCGTGGGGGGGGGGGGTTAGGACTGCTAATGGGCAGGGGGGGGTTAGGACTGCTAATGGGCAGGAGGAGGGGGGGGGTTAGGACTGCTAATGGGCAGGAGGGGGGGGGGTTAGGACTGCTAATGGGCGGGGGGGGGGGGGGTTAGGACTGCTAATGGGCAGGAGGGGGTTAGGACTGCTAATGGGCAGGAGGGGGGGGTTAGGACTGCTAATGGGCAGGAGGGGGGGTTAGGACTGCTAATGGGCAGGGGGGGGAGGTTAGGACTGCTAATGGGCAGGAGGGGGGGTTAGGACTGCTAATGGGCAGGAGGGGGGGGTGTTAGGACTGCTAATGGGCAGGGGGGGGTTAGGACTGCTAATGGGCAGGAGGGGGGGTTAGGACTGCTAATGGGCAGGAGGGGGGGTGTTAGGACTGCTAATGGGCAGGAGGGGGGGGGTGTTAGGACTGCTAATGGACGGGCGGGCGGGCGGGGGGGGTAGGACTGCTAATGGGCTGGGGGGGTAGGACTGCTAATGGGCTGTGGGCTGATGGGGGCTGTCCTGGAAATGGGGTGTTGGGGGTTTAGGGCTGGAAGTGAGTTGATGGGGGGCTAGGACTGGTATTGGGTTGGGGGGTTGCTAGGACTGGAAATGGGCTGATGCAGGGACTAGAAGGGAATGGATGCTGGGTGAGGCTGGAACTAGAAGGGAGCTGATGTTGGGGGAGGATTAGAATGGGATGGGGCTGGGAGAGTAAAATGGAGAGGGGAAAAATATTTTGTGTGGGAGGGATAAAAAATCTACAATTGGCCGGGTATTGGGAGAGTAAGTGGGGATTGAGGATGGAGGGGTAAAATTTGAGTGGATGAAATAGGAATGAGGAAAGAGCAAAAGGAGAAAGATTAGTATGTTAAAGCGGATGTAGAGAGAGAGAATGGAAAAAAAAACTAGAAGAGAGAAGAAAGGACAAATGGACAGCAGATGATGGAGAGTTAGCAGAAAACATGAAGAAACCAGAAGAAAGTGGCTGGAGCAATTGCAACTGTGTAACTGAGCTGAGGTATTCTGTTTATGTAATTACTTTTTGACATTGCCACTTGTTCTCTTTCCCCAGTAGGTCATGTATTGTTATTGTCTGAAATGTATTGGTTTAATATTTGCAGTGTTGCCTTTTGATAGGTATGGTGTGGTGCTTTGTGAGTCCTGGTAGTGCTGTTAGGATACGGCGGGTTTGCTATTGGTTCTAAATGGGCAGTGTTTTGAGTAGTTCCTAATGTGCCTGGCGGTTGGCACTGGATTATAGTAATGTAGAAATCTTTTAGTCTGTCTTTATCCATACACTCATTAAGAGACATGTTTACTAAAAGTTAGTGTATGTTAGCATTATGCAAATATTTATGCAAATTGACGTGCTGGCACTTTGAGGAAATTCTTTGGTTTTGTGCGGCAGTTTGGGCACTCGGGCTCAAAAAGGTTAGCCATCACTGACCTAGAACATAGCTACGTGATTACATAAGAACATAAGATATGCCATACTGGGTCAGACCAAGGTCCATCAAGCCCAGTATCCTGTTTCCAACAGTGGCCAATCTAGGTCATACGTACCTAGCAGTTTCCCCAAAAGACACAGGTTCCACAATGCTTGTACTGGGTCAAGCATTGATATCCTGGGTCCTTTCTTAATAATGGTTTATGGACTTTTCCTCCAGGAACTTGTCCAAACCTTTTTTAAACCCAGCTACACTAACAGCCTTTACTACATCCTCCGGTAACAAATTCCAGAGTTTCATTACACGTTGAGTGAAAAAATATTTTCTTTTATTAGTCTTAAATAGTTTACCCTGTAGCTTCATTGCATGTCCCCTAGTCTGTCTATATTCTGATAACGTAAACAATCGATCTACGTTTACCCGTTCCACTCCGTTCATTAATTTATAGACTTCTATCATATCTCCCCTCAGCCGTCTCTTTTCCAGGTTAAAGAGCCCTAACCTTTTTAGCCTTTCTTCATAGGAGTATCCTTCCATCCCCTTTACCATTTTGGTGGCTCTTCTCTGAACCTTTTCTAAAATCGCTATATCCTTTTTAAGATACGGCGACCAGAATTGCACACAATATTCAAGGTGCGGTCTCACCATGGAACGATATAGAGGCATTATAATATCTTTTGTTTTATTTTCCATTCCTTTCCTTATCATACCTAGCATTCTATTTGCTCTCTTGGTTGCCGCTGCACACTGGGCCGAGGGTTTTAACATGTTATCCACAATGACGCCTAAATCTTTTTCCTGTGTGGTGGTTCCTAAAGTGGAACCTTGCATCGTGTAACCATAGTTTGGGTTGTTCTTCCCTAGGTGCATAACTTTGCACTTGTCCACATTAAATTTCATCTGCCATTTTAATGCCCAGTCTTCCAATTTATCAAGATCCTCTTGCAATTTTCCACAATCCTCTTGGGTTTTAACAACTTTAAATAGTTTTGTGTCATCTGCAAATTTGATAACCTCACTCGTTATTCCACTTTCCAGGTCATTTATGAATATGTCAAAAGCAGAGGACCCAGCACAGATCCCTGGGGTACACCACTATTCACCTTTCTCCATTGAGAAAATTGGCCATTTAGCCCTACCCTCTGCTTTCTATCTTTTAACCAGTTCCTGATCCACAGTAGTACACTGCCTCCTATCCCATGACTCTTTAGTTTTGCCAAAAGTCTCTGATGAGGGACCTTGTCAAAGGCTTTCTGAAAGTCCAGATACACTATATCAACCGACTCACCTTTGTCCACCTGTTTGTCCATTTGAACTAGGACTGTCTTGTAGCTGAGCTGGGCATGAAATACTCGAAGAGCAAAGAAGATTGCTCTGAGCTCCAGGAGGCTGATGTGAAGACAGGCCTCCTGTGGAGTCCAGGTAACCTGGGTAGAGAGATTGCGCAGGTGGGCTCCCCATCCCACCTGTGATGCGCATCTGTTAGGGTGGCTTGGGATAGGGGTTGCTGGAAAGGAGACCCCACCAGAAGGTTTCTGGGTGATTGCCAACATTGGAGGGACGAAATAAGACGATTTGAGTTTGTTATTTTGTCCGACAGGCAGCCTGAAGCCTGTGTCCACTGAGTGGATAAAGTCCACTGGGCTGCGAGCATATGGAGGCGAGCATAAGGAACCACATGCACGGTGGGTGCCATGTGGCCTAGCAATTGTAGCATTTCCCGAGCAGTGAGACAAGGTTTGAGCACTGCTTGGGAAGCTAGTTGTACTATGCGAAGACAGCAGGGCTGTGGAAGGAAAGCCCTTGTCTGTCTGGTATCCAGATGAGCTCCTATGAACTTTAGGGACTAAGTGGGAGCAAGATTGGATTTTGGGAGGTTTATGACCAGTCCCAAATACTGAAAGATTCACACTGTGCGAAACAGAGCAGAGCTAGCTTCTGGCACTGTAGGGGCTCGAATGAGCCAGTCGTCTAAGTAAGGGAAGAAGAATATTCCAAGAGTGCGGCAAAATGCTGCTACCACAGCCATGTATTTTGTGAACACTTGGGGCGCAGAAGCCAGGCCAAAGGGAAGAACCTTGCATTGGTAGTGCTTTCCTTGAAACAGGAATCGGAGGAATCTCCTGTGATTTGGATGGATGAGAATATGAGCATACGCATCCTTGAGATCTAGAGAACAAAGCCAATCCTGACTTTGAAGGTTTGGCAGCAGAGTTCCTAGAGAGACCATTTTGAACTTCTCAGAACAAATATTTCTTCAATTCTCTGAAGTCTAAAATGGGTCTGTGTCCCCCTGTTTTCTTTGGAATAAGGAAATAGGGGGAGTAGAACACTGTACCCTGATGAGGAATGGGTACTTCCTCTATTGCTCCTTGAGCAAGGAGCATGACCTAAGACTGTCGAGAGAGGTCTGAGAATTGAACTGTCTTACAATTGTAGGTGGGGGCATGCTGTGAAAATGAAGCTTGTACCCCTCCTCGTACAATGGACAGAGTCCAATTTTCTGCTGTTATTTGGTACCATCTGTGGGCAAAATGACATAACCTGCCTGGGATGGTCGAGGGTTCTGGACCATTCAGAGGCAGGAAGGCAAAGTTCTCTAGAGAGGAGTCAAAGCCTGCTAAGGTGGCTGAGGTTTTGCAGCTTTTGGCTTCTTTTGTCGTCTAGGTTGTTGCTGTTGTCCCTTTTGGGCAGTCTGACCTGGACGGTGTCCCTGTTGGGTATAGGAAGGATACAACTTCTTTTTCTTATTGAAAAATGGTTTCTTAGAGGATTTTTTCCTTGCAGGCTTGGCTGTAGATTTGGACAATCTATCCAAGGTGATATTGTCAGCATCTATCTCATTAGCCTTCTCCTGCCAATTCTTGCCAAATAGATTTTCTCCTGTGCAAGGAATGTTTCCTAATTTATCCTGTACCCAAATTTCCAAGTCATATGCCTGAAGCCAGGCAATCCGATGTGTACCAATGGCAATAGCAGAGGTTCTGCTTATACACTCAAAACAGTCAAAGGCTGCACAATTTACAAACTTGGAAACATCCTGAGCATGTTTGACTAGAGTAAGATAGACTTGCCTTTTGTCATCAGGAAGGAGGGGGCTCATAAGCTCCAAGTCTCCTGTGATCTCTTTAAGGAACATTCCCATATATAAGATATAGGAACAGATCCTAGCTGAGAGCATGGAAGCTGGGAAGCATCGACGCTCAAAGGCATCGAGAGTCCTACATTCACGACCTGGAGGATTGGATGCATGACTCTCTGCACTTTTCATCTTTCTCATGGCTGATTCCACCACCATTGAATGGTGTGGTAATTGAGTTTTTTGAAAGCCAGGACAAGGTGGAACTCGATACATGGTATCGAGTCTTCGAGAATGAGGAGATGTGGTTGAAGGTGTTTCCCACATCCTTAGCATAAGATCATGCAAACTCTCATGAATGGGCAGAGTAGCTGCCTCTTTGGGAGCCTTAGGGTATTGGAGAATTTCCAATTCCTTTGCCCTAGGCTCTTTTTCAGTAGCTACTGTGATGGAAAGGCATCGGGCCACATCACGGATAAAGTCCTGAAAGGACACATCCTCTGACGGAGACATTCTGCGCTGAGGAGAAGAGGAATCCTCAGGGAGAAGTACTCTTGTATCGGCAGAGTCTTTGGAGTCTTCAGACTCAGAGGATTCAAAATACCTCCGATCCCGGTGATCGTGTAAAGCACAGTACCGGTATCGATCGAAGTCGGTATCGGGTTGTTCCGGTACCGATCTGTCGATGCCGGAGACATAGGCATGACTCAGTATGGGTGGCATACCCGCCGATGCTAATGCAGTCAGTACTGGTTCCGGTACTGGTATCGGTTGAGGTGTCTGAAGCTGTTTCAATGGTACCGAAGCCGTGAGAAGAGCCGCTAGACTGCGTTCGATAACAAGGAATCTCGGGTCTATCGACGCTGCCAATGCTTGGGTGTCGGTACCAGTAGAAGTGGCCGGAACCCCAGAGCATGGCGCCAGTAGTTCTGCCGAGGTTGAGGCCTCGAGAACATCCTGGAGCCCCGTTAGTGCTTTGGAAGCCGAAGCCTCCCACCGGGGCAGTTTTTCCGGTGAAAATTCCTCAAGGGCAACACCAGGGGCATCTCGATACTTAGAAGGAGATCTACCCTTTGAGGACTGGCTAGATTTATGTTTAGTTACCTGAGATCCATGGGAGGAAGATGAGGCCCTGGAGGACGTCAATGCAACAGACGCCATGCCTGAGGGAAAAAGGGTGCTAAGTTTAGCAGCTCGGTTCTGCCGGACACTTTTTGACATCATTCCACAGGAGTGGCACTCTGAAATAGAGTGGTCAGGACCTAAACATTTGAAACACCAATCATGGGTGTCGGTGACGGAAATAGTACTGCCACATTTAGAACATTTCTTAAAACCTGAAGTAGGTTTTTCCATTTTTAAGGAAACATTTGGGCCTAGAGTCCAAAATGGCGCCTAGCACCAAGGAAAAAAGTTTCTAAAGTAAAACACCTCAGAAACTATAATTTTTTTTTTTTTAAATTAAGAAGAAAGAACCGCTGAAGGAAGGCAGACGTGACCACAAAAACAAAGATTAAAGACAACATTTTCCTGCAGTGACAGGGTATGTGAACTGTCGGCTCCACGGAAAAAGAAGAACTGGAGAGGGACAGTTGGAAAGGCGGGAAGGCAGCACGCAGGCGCTGTGGGATGCTCCCAAATGTTTTCCTATTGGACGCCGGGAAGTGTTCCCGCACAGGCTCCGTCGGTACCAACGATACCCATATGTGAAGACTACATTCCTGCTTGTTCTTGGAGATCAGCTTTTACTACATCCTCCGGTAACGAATTCCAGAGTTTGATTACACGTTGAGTGAAAAAATATTTTCTCTTGTCTTAAATAGTTTACCCTGTAGCTTCATTGCATGTCCCCTAGTCTTTCTATATCGTGATAATGTAAACAGTCGATCTGCATTTACCCGTTCCACCCCATCTCTTTTCCAGGTTAAAAAGCCCTAACCTTTTTAGCCTTTCCTCATAGGGGTATCCTTCCATCTCCTTCACCATTTTGGCGGCTCTTCTCTGAACCTTTTCTAATAACGCTATATCCTTTTTAAGATATGGTGACCAGAACTGCACACAATATTCAAGGTGTGGTCGGCACCATGGAACGATACAGAGGCATTATAATATCTTTGGTTTATTTTCCATTCCTTTCCTTATGATACCTAGCATTCTATTTGCTCTCTTGGCTGCTGTTGCACACTGTGCGGAGGTTTTTAATATGTTGTCCACAATGACGCCTAAATCTTTTTCCTGGGTGGTGGTTGCTAATGTGGAACCTTGCATCGTGTAACCATAGTTTGAGTTGTTCTTCCCTAGGTGCATAACTTTGCACTTATCCACATTAAATTTCATCTGCCATTTTGATGCCCAGTCTTCCAATTTATCAAGATCCTCTTGCAATTTTCCACAATCCTCATGGGTTTTAACAACTATGAAACGTTTTGTCTCATCTGCATATTTTATAACTTCACTCGTTATTCCCTTTTCCATGTCCTTTATGAATATGTCAAAAGGCAGCAGACCCAGCACAGATCCCTGGGGTACACCACTATTCACCTTTCTCCATTGGGAATACTGGCCATTTAGCCCTACAGCGTAGTTACTCACCTGTAACAGGTGATCTCCGGGAACAGCAGGAATTAAGTCTTCATATATGGGTATCGTCTGTTCCGACTGAGCCTGTGTGGGAACGCTCTCCAGCGTCCTACAGGAAAGCTTTTGGGAGCATCCCACAGCGCCTGCGTGCTGCCTTCCCACAACCCTCCTTCGTCAGTTCAATTTATAGCTGAGACAAAAGGAGAGAGAGAGAGACTCCTCCTAGGGGAGGTGGGCGGGTTATGAAGATTTAATTCCTGCTGTTCCCGGAGATCAACTGTTACAGGTGAGTAACTACGCTATCTCCAGGAACAAGCAGGAATGTAGTCTTCACATATGGGGACTCCCCAGCTGAGAGATGTCAGGTGGATGACCCAAGCAAGCTGCGAATCTCTGGTGAGATGGGTCACTCTTCCTCCCATGGATCTCTGGCATCGAAAACCCAGGACGGTGGGTAGGAGTTGTACTAAGCCTGAAAGAGATGCTGTAGAACTGCCTGTTCAAATGAGGCATCCCGACGGGAGTCCTTGTCTAAACAATAATGGGCTGTAAAGGTGTGTACTGAAGTCCAGGTCTCTACAGATGTCGTCAATGGACACAGAAAGAAGATTAACCATAGAGGTTGCCATTGCTCTCACATTGTGAGCTGTGATGTGGCCTTCTAGAGAAAGTCCAAAAGTATGTCTAAATAAAGTCCCTTACTCTCGTATGCAAAGGATATGCAATTTGCAATCCATCAAGAGAGAGTTCTTTTGGAAACTGGAAGTCCCAAATGACTAGAATCAAAAGCAACAAAAAGCTGAGAGATTTGATATGCTGCTTAGTTCTTTGAAGGTAAAAAGCCTAGGCTCTTTTACAAGATATGAAGGTTTCTTTCTGCATTAGAGGCATGAGGCCTAGGAAAGAATACAGGAAGGTAAACCACTTGGTTTAAATGAAAAGGTGAAACAGCACAGTTACTTACCTGTAACAGGTGATCTCTGGGAACAGCAGGAATAAGTCTTCACATATGGGTACGTCGGTACCGACGGAGCCTGCGCGGGAAAGCTCCCCAGCCTTTCAGATGAAAGGCTTTTGGGGCCTCCTACTGCACATGCGCGCTGCCTTCCCGCCTTCCTGACCAGCTCTCTTCAGTTCGAGTTTAAAGCTGAGACAATAGAGAGAGGAAAGGAAGAAAGATAGATAGAGATACAACTCCTAGGGGAGGTGGGTGGGTTGTGAGGACTAATTCCTGCTGTTCCCAGAGATCACCTGTTACAGGTAAGTAACTGTGCTATCTCCAGGAACAAGCAGGAATAAGTCCTCACATATAGGGACTCCCTAGCTAAGATGCCTGGGAGATCCCCCTCCAAGGGTAAACCATCTTCGTATGGATCTCAGGCATCCATCCAGGGAAGGTGGGCAGGAGTTGTTTAAGTATGGAACAGGTGTTTGAGGACAGCCTGACCAAACAAGGCATCCCGGCGGGAGTCCTTGTCCAAGCAGTAATGGGCTGTGAAGGTTTGAACCGAGGCCCAAGTGGCTGCTCGACAGATCTGATCTATGGACACAGAGTGAAGATGAGCCATAGAAGTAGCCATGGCTCTCACATTGTGAGCTGTGACATGGCCTTCCAGAGAAATGTTCTTACTCTGGTAAGCAAAAGAAATACACTGAGCAATCCAATTGGAAAGTGTACGTTTGGTGACTGGAAGTCCCAAATGAGGAAGGATCAAAAGCCACGAAAAGTTGGGAAGACTTTCGATGTGGCTGAGTCCTGTTGAAGTAAAAGGCGAGAGCTCTTTTACAGTCAAGAGTATGAAGGTTCCTCTCTGCACTGGATGCATGAGGAGCCGGGAAAAAAACAGGTAGATATACCTCTTGATTAAGATGAAAAGGCGAGACCACTTTAGGCATAAAGTGGGGATTCGTCCTAAGGACCACCTTATCATGATGAAATCTGGTATAAGGTGGATTAGCCACCAAAGCCTGCAGTTCACTGATGCGGCGAGCCGAAGTGACTGCAATAAGGAAAAAAAACCTTCCAGGAAAGAAATTTCAGGGAGGTAGATACCAACGGTTCAAAAGGTGGCTTCATAAGTTGACCCAGAACTAGATTCAAGTCCCATGCTACCGGAGGAGGTCGGATGGGAGGCTTAGTGAGGGTCAGGCCTCTCATGAACCTTGCAATAAGAGGATGAGAGGAGACAGGTTGTCCATTTATAGGTTTTAAGGATGCTGCAATAGCACTTAAATGGACTCGTACTGAATTCGTCTTGAGGCCTGCATTGGAAGATGCAGGAGATAGTCCAGTAGAGAATTCAAAGGAAGTGCTAGAGGGTCAAGACCCTGTTGCGCACACCAAATGGAAAAACGTTTCCATTTGAAAGAATAGGAACGCCTAGTAGAGGGTTTCCTAGAGGCATGAAGGATATCTTTCACTGGTTGGGAAAGATTAAACTCATGAAGGCTTAAGCCTTCAGTAACCAAGCTCGGAGATGTAGGGACTTGGGGTTTGGATGCCACAAAGTCCCCTGCTCCTGAGACAGAAGGTCTGGTGCAGCTCCCAGGTCCAGGGAGGAGCCCTGGGAGAGCTGTAGAAGGAGAGGGAACCACACTTGGCGTGGCCAGCGTGGAGCAATGAGGATCATGGATCCGTGATCCCTCTGAAGTTTGAACAGAGTCTTGGGAATCAAAGGAATGGGTGGAAAAGCGTACAGGAATTCCAGACCCCAATGTAGGAGAAAGGCATCGTTGGCCTGAGCTCCCTGACACGGAGTCCTGGAACAGAACCGGGGAAGTTTGGCATTCCACGGACTTGCAAAGAGGTCTATGTCCGGGGTCCCCCATTCCTGAAAGATTCTGCGTATCTGGTCCATATGTAGGGACCATTCGTGTGGGAGCAGAACTCGACTGAGTCTGTCTGCCCGAGAGTTTTGAACTCCTGGAAGATATACTGCCAGAAGATGAATTTAGTGCTCTCTGGCGAAGGCCCATAATCTGAGAGCTTCGTTGCAAAGCAACAGAGAGCCCGTCCCTCCTTGTTTGTTGACATAGAACATGGCTACCTGATTGTCTGTTTGGACTAGGACAGTCAGGTTGACAAGGAGGGTGTGGAAGACTGTGAGGGCAAGGAAGATTGCTCGCAGTTCCAGAAGGTTGATGTGAAGGGTGGTCTCCTGAGGAGACCAGGTGCCCTGAGTGGAGAGGTGCTGGAGATGAGCTCCCCACCCTGCTTGGGAGGCATCTGTTGTGAGGGTTGCTTGGGGCAACGAAGGTTGGAAGGGGATCCCCAACAACAGATTTTTGGAGGATGTCCACCACTGGAGAGACCAAAACAGTCGTTTTGAGGTGAGTATTTGGTCTGAGAGCAGTCCTGATGCTTGAGACCACTGGGTGGCCAAGGTCCATTGAGCTGCTCTCATATGAAGACGAGCGTAGGGCACCACGTGTACCGTGGAGGCCATGTGGCCCAGAAGCTGCAGCATTTCTCTGGCTGAGAAGTGACTTCTGGACTGAGCCTGGGAGGCCAAGCTTATTAGTCTTTGGCCTCGGACCAGAGGGAGGTAGGCCCTTGCAGTGGTGGAGTCCAATTGGGCCCCTATGAATTCCAGAGACTGAGTAGGGATGAGTTGGGATTTGGGAATGTTTACCACAAGTCCCAGATATTGAAGAATACGCCTTCTGCGGTCCAGAGACATCTGGGCTTCTGACTGAGATGGAGCTCGGATGAGCCAGTCGTCCAGTTATGGGAAGTCAAAGATTCCCATGCCTCTGAGAAATGCAGCTACGACTGCCATGCATTTTGTGAAAACTCTTGGAGCCGAGGCCAGACCGAAGGGTAGTACTCTGTACTGGAAATGTTGTCCCTGGAACAGAAAGCGTAGTTACTCACCTGTAACAGGTGTTCTCCAGGAGCAGCAGGAATCAGTCCTCACTTATGGGTGACGTCGGCGCCGACGGAGCCCTCGCGGAGCAATTTTCCCCAGCTTTCAAAGAAAGCCTTTGGGAATTGCAGCGCGCATGCGCGGTCCTCTTCCCGCCCAAGGGTGCCATCTTAGCCAGTCAGATGACATAGCTAAAAAAGACAGCATAAAAATTTGCAAAAAAACTAAAGCAGACGATTGCAACTCCAAGGGGAGGAGGGAGGGTTGTGAGGACTGATTCCTGCTGCTCCTGGAGAACACCTGTTACAGGTGAGTAACTACGCTTTCTCCAGGACCAAGCAGGAAGTCAGTCCTCACTTATGGGACTCCCAAGCTTAAGGCTACCGGAGACCCTAAGCACAAAAATGAGCTCCCTCTAGCTCAGCAGCACAGAAGGAAAGAATCTTCGCTGAATTATTACCCACCGGTAGCCCACATCCGGGATGGAGGGTAGGAGTTGCTCAGACCTCAAAGAGATTACGGAGGACTGCCTGTCCGAGAGCACTGTCCCTGCGGGACTCCCTCTCGAGACAGTAATGGACCGCAAAAGTCTGGCTCGAAGACCAAGTAGCGGCCCGACAGATGTCTGCCAGCGGAACAGAGCGGAGGTAAGCCACTGACGTGGCCTTTGCCCAAACGCAATGAGCCGTGACTCGACCGTCCAAGGAGAGTCCGGCTGCCCCATAAGCCCAAGAGATACAGTCCGCAACCCAGATGGACAGAGTACGCTTGGAGACCGGGAGCCCCAATTTATTGGGGTCAAAAGACACAAAAAGCTGAGCAGCTTTACGGTGCTCCCGCGTACGGTCAAGGTAGAAGTTCAATGCCCTTCTACAGTCCAGGGTATGGAGGACCGTCTCAGCTCGGCTGGAGTGTGGTCTGGGAAAGAAGGTTGGAAGTACCACCTCCTGATTGATGTGAAACGGGGAGACCACTTTAGGCAGAAATTTCGGATGAGTCCGTAGGACCACCCTATTCTTGTAGAACCTAGTGTAAGGGGGATCAGACACGAGGGCCTGCAATTCACTTACGCGTCTAGCGGAAGTGAGGGCTATCAAGAACAGAGTTTTCCAAGAAAGAAAACGGAGAGAACAGGTAGCCATAGGTTCAAAAGGCGGACAGGTGATCCGCTGTAAAACCACATTCAGGTCCCAGTCAGGCGCTGGCGGGCGCAGAGGTGGTTTAAGTAGGAGGAGACCTCGGAGAAACCTCGCTACGAGAGGGTCGCTGGAAAGAGGTCTGCCGTCCACCGGCACATGATGTGCTGAAAGAGCACTGAGGTGAACTTTGACGGAGTTGGACTTAAGTCCCAGATTAGAGAGGTAGAGCAAGTACTGCAAGATCACCGACACCGGGCAGGAGAAGGGATCCTGAGACTGTTGGGTACACCAAACGGAGAAACGACGCCATTTAAGGGCGTAGCATTTTCGGGTAGAAGGTCGTCGCGAAGCTAGGACGACCTCCTCCACCTCTGTCGGCAGGAGAAGGGGAGCAAGGACTACCCTCTCAGCAGCCAGGCCATTAGGGTGAGAGACCTGAGGTTGGGGTGTAGCAGAGACCCCTGATCCTGAGTGAGGAGATCCGGTTGTAACCCCAGAGGGAATGGATCCTCCACCGCTAATTGCAGCAGGAGTGGAAACCACGGCTGTCTGGGCCAGCGAGGGGCCACCAGGATCATGAAGGCTTTGTCTCGGAGAACCTTGAAAAGAGTCCGGGAGACTAGCGGGATGGGAGGGAAAGCGTACAGAAGGCTCCCCGACCATGAGAGCAGGAAAGCGTCCGCCGCAACCCGAAGGGGGTGTGGCTGACGAGAGCAGAAGCGAGGAAGTTGCCGGTTGTGAGGACTGGCAAAGAGATCCATCATGGGGAGGCCCCACTTTAGAAAGAGCTTCTGAACTACCAAGGGATCCAGGCGCCACTCGTGCGGCTGGAGGATCCTGCTGAGTTTGTCCGCCAGGCAATTTTCTTGGCCTGGGAGATAAACGGCCTTGAGAAGAATGCCGTGACTGACGGCCCAAGAGCAGAGCTTCCTTGCTTCCTGACAGAGAAGGAAGGAGCCCGTGCCCCCCTGCTTGTTCACGTAGAACATGGCAACTTGATTGTCCGTCTGGACAAGGACGGACTGGCGAGAGGTCAGGTGGGAGAAGGCCTTGAGAGCCAAGCGGATCGCTCTGAGCTCCAGGAAGTTGATCTGCTGAGCAGACTCCCACGCGTTCCAGAGACCCTGAGTATATGCCCCTTGGCAATGTGCTCCCCAGCCCAGGAGGGATGCATCTGTCGTCAGCACCCGGCCCGGCTGATGTGGCTGAGAAGGCATGCCGAGCACTAGGTTCGGCCGATGAAGCCACCACTGAAGAGACGAGGCCAGCGGCTCGGAGACGCGCACTAGGTCCGCTAGGCCGCCTGTGGCCTGTTGCCACTGCTTGCGGAGACACCATTGAGCAGGCCGCATATTCAGGCGGGCATTGGGGGTCACATGGACGGTGGAAGCCATATGGCCGAGTAGTCTCAGGAAGCGCCTGGCGGAGACCAGGGGCTGGCTGCGAAAACGGTCGGCTAGGTCCATGAGCCGTTGAGCCCTGTCGAGCGGTAGGAACGCTCGTGCCTGAGGAGTGTGCAGCCTTGCGCCGATGAACTCGAGATCCTGTGAGGGGAGCAAAGTGGACTTTGCGAAGTTTATAACAAAGCCCAAGTGCTGCAGAAGAGTCACCGTGCGACGTGTGGCGTTGGTGACCTCCGGGGCGGACGTTGCTTTGATGAGCCAGTCGTCGAGGTACGGAAAGACAGAGGCCGTGAAGCCGGAGATGGGCCGCCACCACCGCGAGGCACTTTGTGAAGACCCGCGGTGCGGAGGACAGGCCAAAGGGCAGTACTCTGTACTGGTAATGATTTCCTGCCACCACAAACCTTAGGTATTGGCGGTGGCTTGGGTGGATGAGGATATGCGTATAGGCATCCTTTAGATCCAAGGAGCATAGCCAATCTCCCTGCTGGAGGTAGGGCAGAAGGATTCCAAGGGTAAGCATCTTGAACTTCTCCCGCACAAGGAACTTGTTGAGGTTGCGCAAGTCCAGGATGGGTCTGAGGCCTCCTGTCCGCTTTGGTACTAGAAAGTACCTGGAATAAAAGCCTAGACCTCTCAGGTGGTGGGGCACCGGTTCCACCGCCTGTTCCTGCAGAAGACCCGCTAACTCCTGAAGGAGTAGTTCCCTGTGCAGAGGGGGTCGTGGAGGTTCTCCCGGAAAGTAGGAGGGAGGGATCTGGTGGAAGTGGAGAAGATATCCTTCTCTCACGACCTGAAGCACCCAGGCATCTGAGGTGACGCCGGACCACCTGTGGGCGAAGTGAACCAGCCGGCCTCCGGTGCTGGGAGGAACCAGCGGGGGGGGAGAGGCTATGCTTAAGGAGTCAAAAACCCCCACCCTGCTGAGCAGGGGCTGGTGGTGCAGGCTTGGGGGCTTGCTGCCTACGGGACCCGTTACCCCGTCCCTTGGCCTGCTGGCCCTGTTGGGGAGCTGCAGGGGCCTGATAATGGGGGTATTGTTTGTAGGCAGCCGCCTTCCTCGGGTAAAAGGACTTTTTTCCCGAGCCCTTCTTTTTCTGGGAAGGGGCGGAGGTCTTCCTAGAAAGCCTAGTCCTGGTGAGAGTCTCCGTCTCAATTTGTGCAGCCTTTTCAGCCATGGGCTTGCCAAAGAGGTTTTCGCCTCGGCAGGGGACATCGACTAACTTGTCCTGCACCCAGGGCTCAAGGTCAGACGACTGAAGCCAAGCCTGTCGGCGGGCACCGATGCCGGCTGCGGCCACTCGAGCCGATGCTTCAAAGCCATCATAGGCTGCTCGGGATATGAATTTTGAGCATTCCCGAATGCCAGTGGACAAGGCCAGGAACCTCCGCAAGGGTTCCTCGGACAAACCAGCGGAGAATCCGGCTAGCTCTTTAGCCAGGTCTCGGAGATACATGCCCATGTATAGCTGGTAGGTCTGGACACGACACGCAAGCATAGAGCCCTGGAAACACTTCTTACCAAGGCCATCCAGGTTACGGGCCTCCCTGCCAGGAGGCACCGAGGAGTGCATCTTGTGGCTCTTAAGACGATGCATGGCCGATTCCACTACCATGGAATGGTGTGGTAGCTGTGCTTTTTGGAAGCCAGGGCTCTTGCGGACTCGATAGATAAAATCGACCCGCTTGCTCAGGACCGGCGAGGTGGCCGGACTCTCCCACATGCGGAAGAGTAGTCGTTCCAGCATGGGAGGAACCGGTACAGTAAAGTGTTCCCTTGCGGGAGAGTCATACTGGAGGGCGTCGAGCTCTTCGGCTCGAGGCTCCTCCTCGGGGTCCGCAGGGAAGGCCAAAGCCTTGGCCATATCCCTGACGAAGTCCGAGAACCAGGCATCCTCCGGGGGGGACTGCTTCCGAGGTTCGGACTCCGGTGAGTCCGAGGGGACACACCGAGTCCGGAAAGAATCAGGCGACTCTTCCTCTTCAGACTCCCAGACCGACTCCGACGAGGACTCGGTGGGGTCGGCCCGGGCAGGGCGCGGCGCCTGCCGCCCCAACGCCGAGGGAGTCGGCGTTGGCGACCTCGGTCCCGAACGGGAGGCCGAGGGTGACCTCGACCGAGGATCGACTCGAGTTCGCATCGACTCGAGGATCGGCTCGGTCTCCGGGGTCGACTTGGACGTCGAGGTCCCGGCGGTCGGGGCAGCGGCGCCAGCGAAGCCAGCGAGCAGTGCCCGCTGCTGGTCCATGAAGGCAGACAGTCTGCTCTCCAAGGCCGTCAACCTGAGTCCGAGCTCAGGTGACCCAGCAGCCCCCGACTCAGGCCCCGACGGCGTCGGGCCCGACGTCGGCTGTCGCGGAGGCGAGTCCAGGAGGACCACAGGACTTACCCGAGCAGGCAGCTCCGACTCCAGGCGAGGTCGCTTCGTGAGGTGCTCCTTCTCCAAGGACCCGGGACGGCTATCGGGGCTATGCGACCTGGCCCTCGCGGAGCCAGGAGCGTCCACCGACGCCGCCCTCGCGGGTTTCACCTTACGTCGATGGTCCCCGGAGGGAGAACCCCTGTCGGAGGAACTCCAGCGACGGTCCGAGCTGGAACCTTTGGACGCGGAGGCCTCCGACGAGGTCCGGGTACGGCTGGGGTCAGCGAAGATCCTATCCCGCTGATGCCGCCAACTTCTCAACGCTTTGGAGGACATTTTGCCGCAGGGCCCACAGATCATTTCTTCATGATCCGGGCCCAGGCAGCGGAGGCAAAAGTCGTGTGTGTCAGTTAGTGACATATTTCGGTCACACTGACCACACCGCTTGAAACCACTGGCAGCCATCGGGAGAAAAAGGGCCCCGGCGAGGTCAAAGGACCGGGCTGCCAGGGAAAAAACCGAAAACGAAAGCTGACTAAGTCAGAAAAACCGAAAAGAAGAAGAGGACTCGTGACCGGCGTCGCGAGTCCGGGCGGGGAAAAAGACCGGCGTCGAACCGAAGGGAAAAAAGAATAAATTATGAAGAAATATCAACTTTTTCGCGGGGACACGACGGGTACGTCTGTAGGGCTCCGCGGAAAAAAGAAGACTGGCTAAGATGGCACCCTTGGGCGGGAAGAGGACCGCGCATGCGCGCTGCAATTCCCAAAGGCTTTCTTTGAAAGCTGGGAAATTGCTCCCCGAGGGCTCCGTCGGCGCCGACGTCACCCATAAGTGAGGACTGACTTCCTGCTTGGTCCTGGAGAAATCCTAGATATTTTCTGTGGGATGGATGGATGAGTATATGAGTGTACGCATCCTTGAGATCTAGAGAACAAAGCCAATCCTGACTCTGAAGGTATGGAAGGAGAAGGCCCAGAGAGAGCATTTTGAATTTCTCCTTGAATAGAAACCTGTTCAATTCTCTCAGATCTAGGATAGGTCTGAAGCCCCCTGTCTTCTTTGTTATGAGAAAGTAAGGGGAGTAGAAACCTAACCCCTGTTGTGGAGGAGGAACCTCCTCTATTGCCCCTTGGGCAAGAAGAGAAGAGACTTCCTGACCCAACAGGGTCAGAAGAGATGGGGGAGAACTGAATTGCCTCACCATGGTATGGGGAGGAAGGCTGGAGAAATGAAGTTTGTAGCCCTCCCGGATAATAGAGAGGGTCCATTGCTCTGATGTGATTTGTTCCCATCTGGGAGCAAAATGAGCTAGCCTTCCAGGAATGGTGAGGGGCTCTGGTTGTTCTAGAGCCAGAAACGGCAAGTTCTCTAGAGGCAAGTCAAAACCCCTGAGGGGGTTGAGCCTGCTGGGGTGTAGCAGACACTGCAGGCTTTGACTTTACCTGCTTAGATTGTTGACGCTTAGCCGCAAAGCGAGGCTGAGCAGATTGCTGGCCAGTATTTGTGGGAAATCTGGTCTTTTTATAGTAAGGCCTTTTAAAAGACTTCTTTTTGGCAGGGGTAGAAGTAGACTTGGAAAGTCTATCTAGAGTGGCATTTTCTGCATCCATTTGAGCAGCTTTAATCTGCCAGTCTTCCCCAAATAAGTTCTCACCGGTACAGGGCAGATTCCTGAGGCCATCTACAACCCAGGGTTCTAGGTCAGAAGCCTGGAGCCCAGCGAGACGTCGGGCTGCAATAGCAATTCCCGAAGCTCTGCCTGCAACTTCAAAGGAATCAAAGGCTGCCCTGTTGGAGAACTTGGAGGCCTCTGATCACCATAGAAAAGAAGTCCGCCCTTTGATCATCAGGGATAAAGGGGGCAAAATTCTGTATTTTTAGGGCAAGTTGCCCAAGAAACATGCCCATATAAAGGCTATAAGAATTGATCCTGGCTATAAGCATACTAGCCTGGAACATCTTTCTTCCAAAAGAGTCTAGGGTCTTACATTCTCGCCCTGGAGGGGTAGAAGAATGCCCTTTTAGGACTCTTTATTTTCTTCATGGCGGACTTCACCACAATAGAGTGGTGAGGCAGCTGAGTTTTCTGGAACCCAGGCGAAGGAGGGACCCGATACATGGTGTCCAACCTACGGGAATGGGGAGACAGTGTTAAAGGAGTCTCCCACAAATCCATCAAGTGTTCTTGAAGGATTTCATGGACAGGCAGAGTGACTGCCTCTTTAGGAGCTTTTGAGTATCCTAAAATGTCCAATTTTTTTGATCTGGGTTCTTTTTCAGAAGATGTAGCAATAGAAAGTGCTTTAGCTACATCAACAATGAAATCCTGAAAGGATAAATCCTCTGGAGGAGACATCCTCCTCTTTGGAGAAGAGGGCTCCTCAGGAAGAGTAAGCTCAGCAGAGTCATCAGAGGAATTGAATTCATCAGAATAATCTGAGTCTTCCCTCTGTACTGCCAATGTACGATACGCATACCGATCGGTATCGACATCGGGCGTATCGGGCATGGGATCGGTACCAGGCGAAAGCCGGAATCCGGCATGCGGAACCGATCGACGTTTGGAAGTCGATGGTCTCGGTTCCGGTGTGGATACCGGAACCGGGGTCGGTACCGAGGGCGTCGCAGCCTTTATGAATGCCAGAACGGCCTGCTGCATGGTCTGGACAGTACTGCCCATAGACGCCACTACTGCCTGGATGTCGGTACCGGTATGGGCCGGTACCCCAGAGCAGTCCAACAGGTGATCGGTCGAGGCCGTGCCATCGATGTCAACCTGTGACCCCATGATTGCTTTGGAGGCCGGAACCTCCCGCCGGGGCTTTTTGGCCTGGACAGAATCCTCAAACTCAAAATTGAGAGCCTCTCGATCTTTAGAAAGAGATTTGCTTTTAGAGGATTTGCCCACAGAAGTTTTGGTTACCTGAGATCCATCCGGAGAGGAAGACCTGGATGACTGTGATGCTTCTGAAGGAAACAGCACATGGAGCTTGTTGGCCCGGTTCTGCAAACCACGTTTAGACATCCGGGTGCAGGATGGGCAGTCCGGTATGGAGTGTTCAGGTCCCAAACATTTGAGACACCATTCATGGGTGTCTGTGACAGAAATGACAGCACTGCATTTGGTACATTTTTTAAAACCAGGGACTGGCTTCTCCATGAGGAGAATTTGTGTAGGCCTTAAGGCCTAACAACAGGTACCAAGCTGTGCTGAAGAAAATAAAAAAGTCTTTTTTTTTTTTTTTTATAAAGAAAGAAAGAGAGACCGGCGGTACCGGTTTCGGTATGGGGAAGGCAGGTACGCGGTCTAAAGAAAAATAACAAATTTAACAATTTCTTCAGCGGTGACAGGAACACGACCTGCTGGCTCCGCGGAAAAAGAGAAACTGAAGAGAGCTGGTCAGGAAGGCGGGAAGGCAGCGCGCATGTGCAGTGGGAGGCCCCAAAAGCCTTTCATCTGAAAGGCTGGGGAGCTTTCCCGCGCAGGCTCCGTCGGTACCGACGTACCCATATGTGAGGACTTATTCCTGCTTGTTCCTGGAGATCTGTGCTATCTCCAGGAACAAGCAGGAATGAGTCTTCACATATGGGGACTCCCCAGCTAGAGATGCCAGGGAGATCTCCAAGGTTGTGAGTCCCTGAGAAGGGCTCTACCTGCCCCCATGGATCTCGGGCATCCAACCAGGGATGGGGGTAGGAGTTGATTAGGTATGGAACAGGTGTTTGAGAACAGCCTGAACAAACAAGGCATCCTGGCAGGAGTCCTTGTCCAAGCAGTAATGGGCTGTAAAGGTATGAACCGAGGCCCAGGTGGCCGCTCGACAGATTTGGTCGATGGACACAGAGTTCAGATGAACCATAGAGGCTGCCATGACCCTCACATTGTGAGCTGTGACATGGCCCTCCAGAGAAAGGTTCTTACTCTGGTAGGCGAAAGAAATACACTGAGCAATCCAATTGGACAGAGTTCTCTTAGAGACTGGAAGTCCCAAATGAGAGGGATCAAAAGCAACAAAGAGTTGAGAGGACTTTCTATGTTGCTGTGTCCTTTGTAAGTAAAAAGCGAGCGCTCTTACAATCCAGGGTATGGAGATTCCTCTCTGCACTTGATGCATGAGGTCCTGGAAAAAAAACAGGTAAATACACCTCCTGAAAAGGTGAGACCACTTTAGGCATAAAGTGTGGATTAGTCCTGAGGACTACCTTGTCATGATGGAACCTTGTATAAGGAGGATTAGCCACCAAGGATTGCAGCTCACTGATGCGGCGAGCTGAGGTGACTGCAATGAGAAAAATAACCTTCCAGGAAAGGAATTTCAAGGAGGTGGTGGCTAAGGGTTCAAAGGGTGGCTTCATAAGCTGGCCAAGAACCAAATTCAAGTCCCATGCCACTAGAGGTGGTCTAATGGGAGGTTTAGTTAAAAGAAGGCCTCTCATGAATCTTGCAATAAGAGGATGAGAGGAAATAGACTGTCCATTGAGAGGCTTAAGGGATGCTGCAATAGCACTCAAATGGACTCTTACTGAATTCGTTTTAAGGCCTCCATGGGATAAATGCAGCAAATACTCTAGTAAAGAATTCAGAGGTATTGCAAGAGGGTTAAGACCCTTCTGTGCACACCAAATGGTAAACCTTTTCCATTTAAAAGCATAGGAACGTCTAGTGGAAGGCTTTCTGGAAGCATGAAGGATATCCTTCACTTGCTGAGAAAGATGCAAATCTTGAAGGTCTAGGCCTACAGCAACCAGGCTCTGAGATGAAGAGACTGGGGATTTGGGTGCCACAACGTTCCCTCCTCCTGGGACAGGAGGTCTGGAGCAGATCCCAAGTCCAGGGAGGGAGCTTGAGAGAGATGCAGAAGTAGAGGGTACCACACTTGGCGTGGCCAATGTGGTGCTATGAGGATCATAGACCCCTTGTCTCTCTGAAGTTTGAACAGTGTCTTGGGAATTAGGGGAATGGGTGGAAAGGCATAGAGGAAGTCTTGCCCCCAATGAAGGAGGAAGGCATCCCTGGCCTGAACTCCCTGACACGGAATCCTGGAACAGAACCGGGGAAGTTTGGCATTCCACGGACTTGCAAACAGGTCTATGTCCGGGGTTCCCCAAATTCGGAAGATCCTGGCTATCTGGTCCCCATGGAGGGACCATTCGTGTGGAAGCAGAACTCCTCTGAGTCTGTCTGCCCAAGAGTTTTGAACCCCTGGAAGATACACTGCCACGAGATGAATATGATGCTCTCTGGCGAAGGCCCACAATCTCAAAGCTTCGTTGCAAAGCGACAGAGAGCCAGTCCTGCCCTACTTATTCACGTAGAACATGGCTACTTGGTTGTCCGTGTGGATGAGGACTGTCTTGTAGCTGAGCAGGGTGTGGAAGACTTTGAGAGCTAGAAGAATTGCTCTGAGCTCCAAGAGGTTGATATGTAGAGATGTCTCCTGTGGAGACCAGATGCCCTGGGTGAAGAGATCTTGTAGATGAGCTCCCCAACCCCTTGGAGAGGCATCTGTTGTAAGGGTTGCTTGGGGTAGCGACTGTTGAAAGGGGGACCCCAGCAACAGATTTTGAGTGGACTTCCACCACTGGAGAGACCAAAAGAGGCGACTGGAGGATGCTATTTTGTCTGACAGGCACCATGATGCCTGGGTCCATTGGGTGGACAGAGTCCACTGAGCTGCCCTCATGTGAAGGCGAGCGTAAGGAACCACATGACGGTGGATGCCTTGTGGCCTAACAGTTGTAACATCTCTCGAGCAGTTAAATTGGACTTTAACTGAATTTGTGAGGCTAACTGCACCAAGCGTAGGCAATGGGCCTGGGGAAGATAGGCCCTTACAGTTGTGGTATCCAGCAAGGCCCCTATGAACTCAAATGATTGAGTAGGGGTGAAATGGGATTTTGGGATGTTTATTACAAGTCCCAGATACTGAAGAACACGCCTTGTGCAGGCTAGGGAAGCCTGGGCCTCTGACTGGGATGGAGCTCGGATGAGCCAGTCGTCCAGATATGGGAATACAAATATTCCTAGAGTTCGTAGAAATGCAGCTACTACTGCTATGCATTTTGTGAACACTCTTGGTGCAGAGGCCAGACCGAAGGGAAGCACTCTGTATTGATAGTGCTTTCCTTGATAAAGGAATCGAAGGAACCTTCTTGTGTGTGGGATGTACTGACTCTGAAGGTATGGAAGGAGAGCACCGAGAGAAATCATCTTGAATTTCTCTTTGCATAGAAACTTGTTCAATTCTCTGAGATCTAAAATGGGTCTGTAGCCCCCTGTTTTCTTTGGGATAAGAAAATAGGGGGAGTAGAACCCTGAGCCCTGTTGAAGAAGGAGTACTTCTTCTATTGCCCTTTGGGCAAGAAGGGTAGCAATCTCCTGACCTAGAAGGTCGAGGAGAGATGTTGGAGAATTGAACTGTCTCACCATGGTGTGAGGAGGAAGGTTTAAGAAATGAAGTCTGTACCCCTCCCTTATGATGGAGAGGGTCCATTGCTCTGCTGTGATTTGTTCCCATCTGGGAGCAAAGTGAGCTAACCTTCCTGGAATGGTGAGAGGCTCTGGTTCTTCTACAGCCAGAAAGGCTAAGTTCTCTAGATGTAAGTCAAAGGCCCTGAGGAGGCTGA
This sequence comes from Ichthyophis bannanicus, assembly GCA_033557465.1. Taxonomy (NCBI): domain Eukaryota; kingdom Metazoa; phylum Chordata; class Amphibia; order Gymnophiona; family Ichthyophiidae; genus Ichthyophis; species Ichthyophis bannanicus. The sequence continues at coordinate 703,841,403 of CM066031.1, read as the reverse complement.
GGCTGCTGGGCCGTAGCAGTCCTTGCAGCCTTAGGCTTGGCTTGTTTAGGTTGTTTCTGACGCTTTGCAGCAAAACGACCTGCAGAAGATGCCTGCTGACCATAAACAGGATAATATTTTCCCTTTTTGGGAAAGAAAGCCTTTTTGAATAACCTTTTTCTAACAGGAACAGAAGTAGACTTTGAAAGTCTATCTAAGGCAGAATTCTCAGCATCCATCTGAGTGGCCTTTGCTTGCCAATCCTTACCAAAAAGGTTTTCACCTGTACAAGGAAGATTTCCTAATCCATCCTGGACCCAGGGTTCCAAATCAGAAGCTTGCAACCAAGCAACTCTGCGTGCACCTATGGCAATAGCCGAGGCTCTGCTGGCACACTCAAAAGAGTCAAAGGCTGCACGATTGGAAAATTTGGAAACATCCTGGGCAGGGGCGGCCCAAGGGGGGTGCGGGGCCATGTGCGGAGACTCGGTGCGGGGCCTCATTTGCATAAGTGGTCTTATTTGCATAAATATTTGCATAATGTTACCATTCACTAACTTTTAGTAAACATGTCTCTTAATGAGTGTATGGATAAAGAAAGACTAAAAGATTTCTACATTACTATAATCCAGTGCCAACCGCCAGGCACATTAGGAACTACTACAAACGCTGCCCATTTAGAACCCATAGCAAACCCGCCGTATCCTGACAGCATTACCAGGACTCACAAAGCACCATACCCTACCTATCAAAAGGCAACACTGCAAATATTAAACCAATACATTTCAGAGAATACTGGGGAAAGAGAACAAGTGGCAACGTCAAATAGGAATTACATAAACAGAATACCTCAGCTCAGTTACACATGCAGAACATAGACCATCACCAAACAAGGAATCACAATTTAGAAACAGGAAGGCAATAATTAAACTGGGAACCCCAAAAGCCAAACTTGGAATGTACAACAACACTGTAGAAATAAAACTATAAATTAATTTCCTCTTGTACCAAACAAAGCGCAGATGTTAATGATGCACATTTCCCAGAGCTGACATATTCCAGTTAATAAATTCAAAATAAAGAGATATCTTTCTACCTTTTGTGCATTTTTTTTCAGTTGCAATTGGTCTAGCCACTTTCTTCTGGTTTCTTCATGTTTTCTGCTAACTCTCCATCATCTGCTGTCCATTTGTCCTTTCTTCTCTCTTCTAGTTTTTTTTTCCATTCTCTCTCTCTCTACATCTGCTTTAACATACTAATCGTTCTCCTTTTGCTCTTTCCTCATTCCTATTTCATCCACACAAATTTTACCCCTCCATCCTCAATCCCCAATTACTCTCCCAATACCTGGCCAATTGTAGATTTTTCATCCCTCCTACACAAAATATTTTTTCCCCTCTCCATTTTAATCTCCCAGCCCCATCCCATTCTAATCCTCCCCCAACATCAGCTCCCTTCTAGTTCCAGTCTCACCCAGCATCCATTCCCTTCTAGTCCCTGCATCAGCCCATTTCCAGTCCTAGCCCCCCATCAGCCCATTTTCAGTCCTAGCTCCCCCATCCATTTCCAGTCCAAGTCCCTTCATCAGCTCATTTCCAATCCTAGCCCCCCCATCAGCCCATTTCTAGTCATTTCCTAGCCCCACCATCAGCCCATGTCAAATCATAGCTCCCCTCCACTCAGCCCAATTCCAGTCCAAGCCCCCCCACGAGCCTACTTCCAGTTCTAGCCCCTCCATGAGTCCATTTCAATTCAAGCCCCCACCACAGCCCATTTCCAATCTTAGCTCCCCCCAACAGCCCATTTCCAGTCCTATCCTAGCTGTTCCATCAGCCCATTTTCAGTCCTAGCTCCCTTCCCTCACAGCCCATTTCCATTCCAAGCCCCCTCACCATCAGCGATTTGCGGTTCTAGCCTCCCATTCCACTCAGCAGCCCATTTCCAGTCCTAGCAACCCCCCAACCCATTACCAGTCCTAGCCCCCGTCAATCAACTTCCAGTCCTAACCCCCATCACCCCATTTTCAGTTTAAGCCCCCCCTATAACCCATTACCAGTCCTAACCCCCCATCAGCCCATTTCCAGTCAGCCCCCCATAGCCAGTCCTAACCCCCCCATCAGCCCACAGCCCATTACCAGTCCTAACCACATCAGCCCACCTCAAGTCCTAACCCCTCCCCATCAGCCCATTACCAGTCTTAACCCCCCCCATAGCCCATTGCCAGCCCTCATCAGCCCACAGCCCATTGCCAGTCTTAACCCCCCTCCCCAGCCCATTGCCAGTCTTAACCCCCCTCCCCAGCCCATTGCCAGTCTTAACCCCCCCCCATAGCCCACTGCCAGTCTTAACCCCCCCCATAGCCCATTGCCAGTCTTAACCCCCCCCCATAGCCCACTTCCAGTATTAACCACTCTCCCTCCCTCCCTATCCCACTGGCAGTTTTAAACCCCCTCACTCCCTCCCTAGCCCACTGCCAGTCTTAACCCCCCCATAGCCCATTGCCAGTCTTAACCCCCCATAGCCCACTGCCAGTTTTAACCCCCCTCCCCAGCCCATTGCCAGTCTTAACCCCCCCAGCCCATTGCCAGTCTTAACCCCCCCTCCCTAGCCCACTGCCAGTCTTAACCCCCCCAATAGCCCACTGCCAGTCTTAACCCCCCCCAATAGCCCACTGCCAGTCTTAACCCCCCCCATAGCCCACTGCCAGTCTTAACCCCCCCAGCGCCCATTGCCAGTCTTAACCCCCCCAGCCCATTGCCAGTCTCAACCCCCCTCCCTCCCTAGCCCATTGCCAGTCTCAACCCCCCTCCCTCCCTAGCCCACTGCCAGTCTTAACCCCCCCATAGCCCATTGCCAGTCTTAACCCCCCATCGCCCACTGACAGTCTTAACCCCCCTCCCCAGCCCATTGCCAGTCTTAACCCCCCCTCCCTAGCCCACTGCCAGTCTTAACCCCCCCCATAGCCCACTGCCAGTCTTAACCCCCCTCCCCAGCCCATTGCCAGTCTCAACCCCCCTCCCTCCCTAGCCCATTGCCAGTCTTAACCCCCTCCCTCCCTAGCCCATTGACAGTCCTACCCGCCCCCCTCGGCTCATGGCAATTACAAAAAAAAAACAAAGCTGGCCGCGGCGGCATGGAGTGTCCCGCGGGGCTCCCTCTGCCCGGCGGAACTCTCCCGGTGCGGCTGAGCCCCTCTCTGCCGGCTTGCAGATACGCGAAGGGAGAGAATCTCCCTCGCGTCTCTGTTAAGCCCGCAGGGGCTGATGGGAAATTTCCCATCTGCCCCTGTGGGCTTAACAAAGACGCGAGGGAGACTCTCTCCCTTCGCGTATCTGCAAGCCGGCAGAGAGGGGCTCAGCCGCGCCGGGAGAGTTCCGCCGGGCAGAGGGAGCCCTGCGGGACACTCCATGCCGCAGCGGCCAGCTTTTTTTTTTTAAATTCAATTAAGAAAAAGCAGAATGTTCTTTGCGCGGGGCCCCCCGAAGCGCGGGGCCCTGTGCAAAAAACATTCTTGCTCAATGGACGGGCCGGCCCTGATCCTGGGCATGTTTAAGCCAGGTGAGAAACTCCTCCCTTTTATCTTCTGAGGTAAAAGGAGATAAAGTTTGCAGATGATCTGTAATTTCCTTTAGAAACATCCCCATATAGAGACTATAGGATTTGATTCTGGCAGCAAGCATATTGGCCTGGAAAATTCTCCAGCCAAAAGCATCCAAGGTTCTGCATTCTCTTCCTGGAGGATTAGATGAGTGTCTTTTTGCACTCTTTTTCTTCACAGCAGACTCCACCACAATAGAGTGGTGAGGAAGCTGAGTCTTATGAAAGCCAGGACAAGGAGGAACCCGGTACATGGTGTCCAACCTACGAGAATGAGGGGAGATAGTGAGAGGTGTCTCCCATATGCCCAACATGTGATCATAAAGGATCTCATGAATTGGTAAAGTAGCTGCCTCTTTAGGAGCCTTAGGATATTGTAAAATATCCAATTTCTTGGCTCTAGGCTCTATTTCAGGGGCCACTGAAATGGAGAGGCCCCTGGCCACTTCCCTAATGAAGTCTTGAAAAGACAAGTCTTCTGGAGGAGACATTCTTCTTTTTGGAGAAGAGGGCTCCTGAGGAAGGAGTACCGATGCTTCGACAGAAGCCTCTGATTCATCAGAGTCTTTGGAGGAATCGAAGTATCGCCTGTCTGGATGCTCCTGCAGAGCCCGATATGCGTACCGAGTGGTATCGACATCGGGAGTGATCGGTACCGATGGGCATCACAGAACAGGGTACCGCTGCAGTCGACACCGAAGCCGATGTCGATGCAATCAGTACCGGCACCGGAACCGATATCGGTGCCGATACCGACAACGGAGTTTGTTGCGGTACCGGAGGCGTCGCAGCTTGTATGAATGCCATGATGGCACGCTGCATGGTCAGAATATTCTGATCCATCGACGCAACCAATGTCTGGATGTCGGTACCAGTGGAAACCACCGGTACCCCAGAACATGGCAACAGGTGATCGATCGAGGCCGTGCCATCGATGTCAACCTGTGACCCCATAGATAGAGCTTTGGAAGCCGGAGCTTCCCGCCAGGGTAATTTTGCCAGTGTGGGATCCTCGAGAGCAAGCCTGGAGGCATCTCAATACTTAGAGGAAGATCTACCCTTCGAGGACCGGCTGGACTTATGTTTGGTTACCTGAGATCCATGGGAAGAAGAAGAAGCCCTGGAAGATGTCGATGCCACCGAAGCCGCATCAGAGGGAAAACAGGGTACTGAGCTTGGCCGCTCGATTTTGTCAACCTCTTTTAGACATCATGGAACAGGTCTCACAATCAGTGATGGAGTGGTCAGGACCCAAACATTTTAGACACCATTCATGGGTGTCAGTGATAGAAATAGTACCGCTGCACTTCGTGCACTTTTTAAACCGGGAAGCGGGCTTTTCCATGAGGAAAATTTTTGTAGGCCTAAGGCCCCCCAAAAAAAGCACAGAAGTGGGAAACGGTAATTATTATTATTTTTTTAAAGAAGAAAGAAGAAAAGACCGGCGGTACCGGTCCGACGTCGAAGAAGGCAGACGCGCGACCAAAGAAATAAAAGAAAATAAAGAACTTCTTCAGCAGTGACAGGAACACGACCTGCTGGCTCCGCGGAAAAGAAGAACTGGAGAGAGGCGGTTGGGAAAGGCGGGAAGGCAGCGCGCAGGCGCTGTGGGGATGCTCCCAAAAGCTTTCTTTCTGGACGCTGGGCAGAGTTCCCGCGCAGGCTCCGTCGGTACCGACGATACCCATATGTGAAGACTCATTCCTGCTTGTTCCTGGAGATTACAGCTTTTCTGGGTTTCCGAGATAGTATTTTTAAACAACACCGAAGCTTGATGTAAGTCTTTCACATTTGCAACTGCTCCTTTTAGTTTTTTCTTAACTATTTTCCTCATTTTATCATAGTCTCCCTTTCGAAAGTTAAAAGGTAGTACTGTGGATTTCCTTACCATCCCAACTCCACTAATTAAATCAAATGCGATCATGCTGTGATCACTATTACCAAGTTGCACCAACACCCTTATCTCTTGCACCAGATCTGGTGTTCCACTAAGGACTAGGTCGAATATGGCTTCCCCTCTGGTCAGTTCATGAACCAGCTGCTCCAAGAAGCAGTCATTTATTTAATCTAGGAATTTTATCTCCCTAGCATGTCCTGCAGTGACACTGACCCAGTTGATACCGGGATAATTGAAATCATGCATTATTACTGTGCTGTAACTTTTGTTAGCTTTCTTGATTTCTTTGAGCATTTCATCATCCATTTGTTCATTCTGGCCAGGAGGTCGATAGTACACCCCATTGCCATCGCCTTCCCCTTTTTACATGGAAGTTCAATCCATAAAGATTCTACAGCAAATTTTGTTTCCAGCAGAACTTTAATCCTTTCTGACTCAATGCCCTCTCTAACATAGAGCGCAACCCCTCCACCAATTTGATCAGCTCTATCATTACGATATAGTTTGTACCCAGGTATCACAGTGTCCCACTGGTTGTCCTCCTTCAACCATGTCTCTGAGATTCCAATCATATCTAACCTCTCATTTAGTGCTATATAGTCTAACTCTCCCATCTTATTTTTTAGACTTCTAGCATTTGCATACAAGCATTTTAGAGACTGTATTTTATTCATATTAATCTGGCTATTGGTAGGCATGGGTAATTTGGAATCTTTAAGCTCTGTCTGCTCCATACTCAAGAGCATTTGGGCTACTTTACTCTTTTTTGGAACCTCTATGCTTTTGGTAGTATCCTTCAAGGATACATTCTTCCGAACCATGCACTCTTGGGCGACTGTCGGCTTTCCCCTAATATCTAGTTTAAAAGCTGCTCTCTCTCCTTTTTAAATGTTAATGCCAGCAGCCTGGTTCCATCCCGTTTAAGGTGAAGCCCATCCCTTCGGAAGAGCCCCTCCCCAGAATGTTCCCCAGTTCCTAACAAATCCAAAACCCTCATCCTTGCACCATAGCACAGTTACTTACCTGTAACAGGTGATCTCTGGGAACAGCAGGAATAAGTCTTCACATATGGGTACGTCGGTACCGACGGAGTCTGCGCGGGAACGCTTCCCAGCGTCCAATCAAGAGCTTTTGGAAGCATCCCAGCACGCCTGCGTGCTGCCTTCCCGCCTTTCCCAACTGCCTCTCCTCAGTTAAGTTTTAAAGCTGAGACAAAGAGAGAGAGAGAGAGAGAGAGAGAGAGGAAAGGAAAGATAGATAGAGATACAACTCCTGGGGAGGTGGGAGGGTTGTGAAGACTTATTCCTGCTGCTCCCAGAGATCACCTGTTACAGGTAAGTAACTGTGCTATCTCCAGGAACAAGCAGGAATGAGTCTTCACATATGGGGACTCCCAAGCTGAGATGCCTGGAGTCCCAGCATGTCATAGGCTGGAACATGCTATCTCCCAGAACACCAGGCATCCTGAGGATGGAGGGTAGGAGTTGAAGAAAGAAGGATGCTGTGGAACAGCTAACCTAGCATAGGACTGCAGAGATGGAGTCCATGTGTGGATGATGATGGTCATCAATAATATTGCAAAGGATATTGCAATATGGACCTCCCCTGACAGGATTTCACAGAAGTATGGAGGTTCATGGATCTACTGGGAAACCTAGTAGAGGAACCTTGAAGAGGACCTCACTGTAAGTGGCGGTAATAATCCTGTAGGAAAACCAGTGGAGGTCAGAATCTTGAAAGTTAACAGGTAACCCCAGTAGGGGAAACTGGGGTAGTCCAAAAACGGTGGGCCTTCAGCGGAAGGCTTTATGAGAAAAACCCTAGCTCTTTTGGAGGCAGAGTGAGTCACTCTTAGGAGCAAAAAGAGAAGGCTAACCGATTTGGACAAACAGGCACAGTCCTTGTGGGGAGAAAGGGTGTGGGAACTTCCTTGTATCCCAAAAAGAGAGGACAAATGCCTGAGGCGTTAAGCCTGTGATTAACTGAAGATCCACAATGTCTCTCCTAACTGGGGTAAGCTAGGAGAGATATTGGGCACGGAGAGCTTCAGAGGTACCTAAACCGTTAGGTTATGGTATAAAAATTGTTGACTACCACAGGAGTGGTTGTGTGTGTAGAACCCCAAACCTGCTAGATAGCATAGGTATGGGTAAAGCCCTTCTGTCAGAATCATATAGCTATATGAGGATAGACAGTGAGATAGATAAGTATATGGATACATATCTATCTATAATAAAATATCTCAACAGATACACACACACACACACATATATATATATATATATATATATATATAGATAGATAGATATAGATAGATAGATAGACAAAATATATCTATAGTGAGATATGGCAGGGCATAAAATACACACAAAAAATAAATATGGATATGTAGGCCTACATATGGGTGTCTGCAATTAAACAGACAGAGATATGCCTACAGCACAGTGATCACAAAGGATATGTGGAGAGGAAAGAGTCATCTAATAACAAGGAGGTGGAACCTACTTGAGAAGACATATAGAGAATCTATTCCTCCTGGTTATGATCTGCAAGAATGCTAGTTAGTGAAAAATAACCAGGACTGTTAAGTGAAAAACAAAGCATAATGTCAATGTGTAGCCTGCAAGTCCCGAGTCTTCCAGGACTCTAGCATGGTAAGTAGACAGAAGATGCCTAGAGATGAGATACCATGTTGACCTGCTTAAGGGCAAAGGTATCATGCGTTCTTACCATGAGGATGAGCATATCCCCGATTGGGAATACTATGGACCAAAGCAGGGAACTGGCAACTCCTTGAGCTTTCACTTAAGAGAAGGCCTATGTCCTTTATATCAAAAAAGGAGATAGTAAAAGAAGGGAGAACCTTCTAGTCATGGGAGACATGACTGAAAAGCCTTTTCTAACCAGCTAGGATAGCTGTTGGAGAAAAAAAACCCATGCTCTCTAGCAAGGGCCCATAGTGGAAAGCTTCTCTGTAGATTGCAGAGAGCATGATGCAGGAGAATGAGGAGACAGAACTGGCTGTTAGAGAGCCAGTATCTCTGCCAACTATGCTGACAAAGTCAGGAAAATGAAGAGGGCAGAATAGAAGACAATCTAGAAAGCTTGTAGTGAGATGATCTCCAAGAGAGATGAAGCACTGACTTGGAGCCACTACTAAGACTAGACAGAATGTTAGTGGAGGACAATCTGGTTGTTTGTGGACAAGAACCAGTGGTCCAAACAAAGCTCCTGCATAGGCAGCTGTTAGCAAGACAGCAGAAAGAATCTTACTGTTCAAAAACAGAAAGGACAGAACAGGAGTAGGAAACTCTGGACATGTCTGATAAACTGCCCCAAAGCAAGATTGAGCAGAGGAGGTAAACTCCGCACTGGAAAGTGAGAAAAGTAGAGAGGCTGAAGAAAAAGCCTCCCAGTAAGTAATTCCCTCTTACAGGGGAAAAACTTGGTAAGAGGGTGAAGAGAAGGGAGCTGAAGAAGACTTACAAAGTAGGAAGTCTATAGAAAGGAAAGATACATGCTGGCACAGGAATTATCATTTGATAGTGGTTAGACCTCTTTCCCTAGCAGGAAAAAGAGGAGAAAACTGTGACCTATAGGCATGAATATCCTGACAGTTCATAGAAATATAGAAAAAATGGATATCTTTTGGAAAGGGATCCATGTGAAGGGGTTAGAAAGAAGCGGTGGATTGCCTCCATTGAGAAGAAGCAACTGTAGATGCTAACCCCAAGAGTCACAAGCATCTGATGATGATTGATCAGAAACCCTGCAGATGCTGGGTTTGCTGAGCCTGGTGAGAGGTTGGATTCTTCAGACTAGGACGATGCCTCCCCTGTTGGGGAACATTTGTATGATGGGCAAGTGATGAATAAGGCACAGTTACTTACCTGTAACAGGTGATCTCTGGGAACAGCAGGAATTAGTCCTCACATATGGGTACGTCGGTACCGACGGAGCCTGAGCGGGAAAGCTCCCCAGCAGGAAAGCTTTTGGGGCCTCCCACTGCGCATGCGCGCTGCCTTCCCGCCTTCCTGACCAACTCTCCTCAGTTCGAGTTTATAGCTGAGACAATAGAGAGAGGAAAGGAAGAGAGAGAGAGATACAACTCCTAGGGGAGGTGGGCGGGTTGTGAGGACTAATTCCTGCTGTTCCCAGAGATCACCTGTTACAGGTAAGTAACTGTGCCATCTCCAGGAACAAGCAGGAATAAGTCCTCACATATGGGGACTCCCTAGCTAAGATGCCCGGGAGATCCCCTGAAGGGTATGAGACCCTGAAAGGTTCTTCATCTTCCTATGGATCTCAGGCATCCATTCAGGGAAGGTGGGCTGGAGTTGTTCAAGAATGGAACAGGTGTCTGAGGACAGCCTGACCAAACAAGGCATCCCGGCGGGAGTCCTTGTCCAAACAGTAATGGGCTGTAAAGGTATGAACCGAGGCCCAGGTGGCTGCTCGACAGATCTGGTCAATGGACACAGAGTTTAGATGAGCCATAGAGGTGGCCATGGCCCTCACGTTGTGAGCGGTGACATGGCCCTCCAGAGAAAGGTTCTTACTCTGGTAAGCAAAAGAGATACACTGAGCAATCCAATTGGAGAGTGTTCTTTTGGAGACTGGAAGTCCTAAATGAGAAGGATCAAAAGCAACAAAAAGCTGAGAAGACTTTCGATGTTGCTGTGTCCTGTGGAGGTAAAAGGCAAGAGCTCTTTTACAGTCTAGAGTATGAAGGTTCCTCTCTGCATTGGATGCATGAGGAGCTGGAAAAAAGACAGGTAAATAAACCTCTTGATTAAGATGAAAAGGTGAGACCACTTTAGGCATAAAGTGAGGATTTGTCCTAAGGTCTACCTTATCATGATGGAACCTTGTGTAAGGTGGATTAGCCACTAAGGCCTGCAGTTCACTGATGCGGCGAGCTGAAGTGACTGCAATGAGGAAAATAACCTTCCAGGAAAGAAATTTCAAGGAGGTAGTGGCTAAGGGTTCAAAAGGTGGCTTCATAAGCTGACCAAGAACCAAGTATAAGTCCCATGCCACCGGAGGTCGTCGAATGGGAGGTTTAGTTAAAGTTAAGCCTCTCATGAATCTTGCAATAAGAGGATGAGAGGAAACAGGTTGTCCATTGATGGGCTTAAGTGATGCCGCAATAGCACTCAAATGGACTCTTACTGAATTCGTTTTGAGTCCTGCATTGGAAAGATGCAGGAGATATTCCAAAAGAGAATTCAATGGGAGTGCCAGAGGGTTAAGACCCTTTTGAGCACACCAAATGGAAAATCTTTTCCATTTATTTATTTATTTATTTTAGTGTTCTTTTATACCGCACTCTTTTTCATCAGCGCGGTTTACATTAAACAGAAATACTCATTGCAAGCAACAAACTGTGATGAGTTTACATATAACAGGAGAATTCAACTGGGAATTTAACTTTGGGAAAACTTTGTACATATTTGTAAAAAAATTTTTTTAAAAACTTAGTACGTATTTGTAATGAACCTGTATACTTATGGAGACTTTATACATATTTGTGAAAAAACCTATATACAGAGGATAGAATTTCTTAGTTACATCTTGAGTAAATAAGGTATTTGCAATTTTTACTGTGCCTGTTAGAGGGATGATGATGTGCTTTGGAAATGCAGAATGAAGAGGTGGTGTTTTATGGCTTTTCTGAAATGCTTGAGGTCAGTAATAGCTCTTATGTTGGGGGGTAGGTTGTTCCAACATCTGGGTGCATAGTATGCAAAGGCCCTGTCAGATGTTGAGTGTTTGCATTTTGTGGTCTCATGTGGTGTATCTAGTGTATTTGCCGCTGCTGACCTCCTGGATCTGATATTGGGAGTTGGATGGATGAGTTTTGAAATTGATGAAGGAGCTATAGTATTTATCGCTTTAAAGGTCATGAGAAGAGCTTTATATGCTATTCTGCAGTATATAGGGAGCCAGTGAAGCTCCATTAGGATGGGTGTTATGTGTTGGCCCTTTGATGCACCGTATAGCACCCGGGCAGCGGCATTCATGGCTAGTTGTAATGTATTTAGGGTATTTTTTGGGAGACCATGGAGTATTATGTTTGCATAGTCGAAGTGGGGTGTGACTATGGTTTGAAATATGGTTCTGAAGCTGTCTGGTTCCAGCATGTTTTTCAGATGGCGCAGAGTCCTTATTTTGAAATAAATGGTTTTCACAGTGCGGTTGATATGTTCTTTAAAATCCAGTCGCTGGTCAAGTATTACTCCAAGGTATTTTATGGAGGGCTTGATTGGGAGATCTGCGTCTCGTACTTTTAGGGTCTCAGGGGGTGAGAATGATCTGTTTTTTGTGACTATCAGAACTTCGGTTTTTTTGTAGTTTATGCGCATATTCTGGGTGAGGAGCCAGTCTGCTATTGCGTTAAAGCAATCTACTAGTGTTGTGTAGTCTGGGAGCTTGACGTTGATTGGTGTGAATATTAGCACGTCATCTGCATAGATCAACGAGGATATGCCAAAGGAACGAGTGATGTTACATATAGGCTGCATATAAATATTAAATAGCAGCGCTGATAGGGAAGAGCCCTGAGGTACTCCTTGTTTTAACTGGAAAGGTTGTGAGGTACCTGTAGCAGTCCTGACATGTTGCAAGCGATCTTCCAGGTATGATTTGCACCATTCCCATGCCAGCCCGTGGATTCCCTTGTCATATAGACGGGTTAGTAGTATTTCATGGTCCACAGAGTCAAATGCTGCAGATATGTCGAGGAATATTAGGGCAAAGCCTTTTTTGATGTCGTCTAATCCACTGATGAGTGTGTTGGTTAATGTGGTCAGCAATGTCTCTACTCCGTGGGCTTCCCTGAATCCGTGCTGACTGGGGTCGAGGGGTGAGAAGGTGTCTATGTGTTGTTGTATTTGATTGTTGGTTACTTTCTCAATTATTTTGGATAGAAGCGGTATACTAGAAATCGGGCGGTATGATTCTTCCTTTGATGGGTCTAGTTGATTGTTTTTTAGCAGCGGTCTTATGGAGGTCTGTTTTAGAGCCGATGGGAAGATGCCTGTTGAGAAGGACATCTTTATTATATCTGCTATGACTGGACTAAAGTCGGATCGCAGAGCTCTTATCCAGTGTGCTGGGCAAGGGTCGTTAGGTGCTGTGGTGGTATTCATTTTGATTATAATGTCTTCAACGTATTTGGCTGAGGGCGGTGAGAGCTTTAGTAGTGGGGAAACTCGTACGTGTTGTTGGGGTGGACTTGGCGATGAAGAAATTGTTGTTCTGATAGCTTTAGATTGTATAAAGTTGGCGTACTTCTGTGGGTTTATGGGTTCCTGTTGAGGTGGTGATGGTTCTGTAGTTAGTGACTTTACTAGATTGAAGAGTTCCCGAGGTTTGTTTAGGGAGCGGTTGAGGAGTTCAGAGTGGTAGGATTTTCTTGTGTTCCATATTGCTTCCCGATGGGCTCGCAGGTGGGTCAAGTATGTTTGTTGAACTGTTGAGTTATGAGATTTACGCCACTTTCTTTCGAGCTTCCTCAAGATGGTAAGAGACTTCCTTAGATCTTGGGAGAACCATGGTGCAGTTGGTCTTTTTACAACATTGTCCTTTGTTGTTGGGTTTTTACGGGTTGGTGGTAGTATAGCGTATTGATTGATGGTTTCATTCCATGTGTTGACCATGTCATTGATGTTTGTAGAAGGTTGAATGAGCCTAGGAAGTATGTGTTTCTTGATTTCTTCTTCATTGAGAGGTTTGAAGCGTGTGGAGTTTGTTGGTGACTGTTTTGCTGTCTCAGGTGATGGGACCTGATATGCTGGTATTGTGAGTGTTATCAGGCTATGATCTGTCCAAGGGACCGGAGTGATGGATAGGTCGAAATCATCATTCGTGGACATGTAGGTGGGTGGAGCGAAGACAAGGTCAAGCACATTGCCACGTTGATGAGTGGGTTGATTTATGAGTTGGTTGTAGTTGAGGTTTTTCATTGCGTCTAGGAATGTATTAGAAAGGGCAGTTTGTATGGAAGGGAGGTTGAAGTCGCCCATTAGCCAGTTAGGTTTCTCTGGGTGTACTGGGTTGCAGGCTAAGTCAATTACACTGGATAGTTCTTCAGATGTTGAGTTCGGTGTAATATATATAAGGTTGATGGTATTGTAGTTGTTGTATATTGAGATAATGTCTAATTGTTTTGTGCTCTTGGTTGTGATTGTGCGATATTGGAGGTCAGTTTTTGCTATAATGGCAACACCTCCTCCTCTTTTATTTGCTCTGTTGCATGTGTAGGTGGAGTAATTAGGTGGTGTGAGTTGGTTTATTATAACTGAATCGGAGTCTGAGAACCAAGTTTCTGTGACCATTAAAATGTCTAGATTTCTTTTGATTATTAGGTCTGAGATGGCTGGCCATTTCTTGCGTGCAGATCTTGCGTTTATGAGGGCACAACGGAGTCCTTCTTGTTGAGGAACAGGTCGGTTGCGTTTTGTGATGGGTGTTTGGTCTATTGCTATATGTAGAAGGTGAGAATGCCTCTTATGGTAGGGATTTTGTGGATATTGGTGAAAGCTGTGGGAGTGTTTTTTGTTTGTGCTGTGCAGTGTAGTAATGTGGTGGTGATCTTGTGAAAGTGAATTAGCTTCGTATAGTATACTGAGGAGTAGGCAAACTACCGTTATGGCTGGTGTGGTCATTGTTGCTGAAATGTGGGTGAGGAGAGCTTTTATAGGTACGTTTGGGGATAGATAATGGTAGGGTAGGCAGCAGCTAATTAAGCAGAGCAACACTGTAACAATAGTTGGAACGTTGGACAAGTAGTGGCAGCAATGTAACAAGTTAACAATGTTACAAACTTTTAAGTAATAGCATTGAACACAATGTATCAAATTTTGGCTATGTGTCTATAGCCACTAGCAACCATTTGATAACCAAAGCAGTAAGCAATAATATGTGGGAAAGATTAACCAAGTAGTTAAATCTAGGTTGTTTGAGTCATTTATTGTCTTAAGTATTAAATATAGGGTTGATTATGGTTATCAAACCTGGTTGTTGTGGGAGGGTTGCTCCGTGTTGGATGAAGGAGATTGCTTGGAGGAAAGACGGTCTCAAGTTGTTGCAGGTATATGCTTCTCATAAGATGGAGGTGCGGTTACTGTTGTAGGACGGGTTCAGCGTCAGGTTGTGTGATTGACATCTGTAATGATTTGTTTGGAGCGTCGAAGAGCCATGTGGGTGCCTCTGTGTGGGCCACTGCCTAAGGGCCACGCCAAAGGGCCCTCTGGCGAGGCCCTCAGGCGCGGGCCCGACCAGGCGCGGGCCCGCCTGTCGGCGGCTCTCTTTAATGCCGGCCTGCTGCTCCTCCCCCTCCCACAGCCCCGGTTGGGCCGGAGTTGCTGCTCGGGAGGGCCGGATGGCCGGGCGGCGTTTCAGGTCCCGATCAGGGGATGAAGCTGGAGCCTTTGATTTTCCCGCCGTCGGCGGCTCTCTTTAATGCCGGCCTGCTGCTCCTCCCCCTCCCACAGCCCCGGTTGGGCCGGAGTTGCTGCTCGGGAGGGCCGGATGGCCGGGCGGCGTTTCAGGTCCCGATCAGGGGATGAAGCTGGAGCCTTTGATTTTCCCGCCGTCGGCGGCTCTCTTTAATGCCGGCCTGCTGCTCCTCCCCCTCCCACAGCCCCGGTTGGGCCGGAGTTGCTGCTCGGGAGGGCCGGATGGCCGGGCGGCGTTTCAGGTCCCGATCAGGGGATGAAGCTGGAGCCTTTGATTTTCCCGCCGTCGGCGGCTCTCTTTAATGCCGGCCTGCTGCTCCTCCCCCTCCCACAGCCCCGGTTGGGCCGGAGTTGCTGCTCGGGAGGGCCGGATGGCCGGGCGGCGTTTCAGGTCCCGATCAGGGGATGAAGCTGGAGCCTTTGATTTTCCCGCCGTCGGCGGCTCTCTTTAATGCCGGCCTGCTGCTCCTCCCCCTCCCACAGCCCCGGTTGGGCCGGAGTTGCTGCTCGGGAGGGCCGGATGGCCGGGCGGCGTTTCAGGTCCCGATCAGGGGATGAAGCTGGAGCCTTTGATTTTCCCGCCGTCGGCGGCTCTCTTTAATGCCGGCCTGCTGCTCCTCCCCCTCCCACAGCCCCGTAAGAACGCCTAGTGGAAGGTTTCCTAGAGGCATGTAGAATATCCTTCACTTGCTGCGAAAGATTGAAGTGTTGAAGGTCTAGGCCTTCAGTAACCAAGCTCTGAGGTGAAGGGACTTGGGGTTTGGGTGCCACAAAGTCCCCTCCTCTTGAGACAGAAGGTCTGGAGCCGCTCCCAAGTCCAGGGAGGGGGCTTGGGAGAGATGCAGAAGTAGAGGGTACCACACTTGGCGTGGCCAGCGTGGAGCTATGAGGATCATGGACCCTTGATCCCTTTAAAGTTTGAACAGAGTCTTGGGAATCAAAGGAATGGGTGGAAAGGCATACCGGAAACCCTGACCCCAATGCAGGAGGAAGGCATCCTTGGTCTGAACTCCCTGACACGGAATTCTGGAACAGAAACGGGGAAGTTTGGCATTCCACGGACTTGCAAAGAGGTCTATGTCCGGGGTTCCCCATTTCTGGAAGATTCTGAGTACCTGATCCATGTGCAGGGACCATTCGTGTGGAAGCAGAACTCGACTGAGTCTGTCTGCCCAAGAGTTTTGGATTCCTGGAAGATATACTGCCAGGAGATGGATTTGATGCTCTCTGGCGAAGGCCCATAATCTTAGAGCTTCGTTGCAAAGCGACAGAGAGCCAGTCCCTCCTTGTTTGTTTATGTAAAACATGGCTACTTGATTGTCCGTGTGAATAAGGACTGTCATGTTGCTGAGGAGGGTATGAAAAACTTTGAGAGCTAGAAAGATTGCTCGAAGTTCCAAGTGGTTGCTATGAAGGGTGGTCTCCTGTGGAGACCAAGTGCCCTGAGTGGAGAGATCTTGGAGATGAGCCCCCCAACCTGTTTGGGAGGCATCTGTTGTGAGGGTTGCTTGGGGCAACAATGGTTGAAAGGGGGCCCCCCAACAACAGATTTTGAGTGGATATCCACCATTGGAGAGACCAAAAGAGACGATTGGAGTTTGCTATTTGGTCTGAGAGAGCTCCTGATGCTTGATTCCACTGGGTGGATAAAGTCCATTGAACTGCTCTCATATGTAGGCGAGCATAAGGCACCACAGGCACTGTGGAGGCCATGTGGCCTAATAGTTGTAGCATCTCTCTGGCAGTCAAGTGGCTTCTGGACTGAGTCTGAGAGGCTAAGTGCACTAGACGTTGGCAACGGGCCTGAGGTAGATAGGCCCTTGCGGTGGTGGTATCCAACCAGGCCCCTATGAATTCTAGGGATTGAGTAGGGGTGAGTTGGGACTTTGGCAGATTGATCACAAGTCCCAGATACTGTAGAATTCGCCTGGTGAGATCCAGGGAAGTCTGAGCCTCGGACTGAGACGGAGCTCGGATGAGCCAGTCGTCCAGGTATGGGAAGACAAAAATTTCCAGGGTGCATAGGAATGCAGCTACTATTGCCATGCATTTGGTAAATACCCTTGGAGCAGAGGCTAGACCGAAGGGAAGTACTCTGTATTGGAAATGTTTTCCCTGGAACAGAAACCGTAGGAATTTTCTGTGGGATGGATGGATGAGTATATGTGTGTACGCATCCTTGAGATCTAGAGAACAAAGCCAGTCCTGACTCTGTAGGTATGGAAGGAGAGTGCCTAGAGAAAGCATCTTGAATTTCTCCCTGTATAGAAATTTGTTCAATTCTCTGAGATCCAAAATGGGTCTGTACCCCCCTGTTTTCTTTGGAATGAGAAAATAAGGGGAGTAAAAACCTGACCCTTGTTGAGGAAGAGGAACCTCTTCTATTGCCTTTTGGGCGAGAAGAGTGGTCACCTCCTGACCCAACAGGTCTAGGAGAGATGGGGGAGAATTGAAACTTCTCACCATGGTATGGGGAGGAAGGTTGGAGAAATGTAGTTTGTAGCCCTCTCTGATGATAGAGAGGGTCCATTGCTCTGATGTGATTTGCTCCCATCTGGGAGCAAAATGAGTTAACCTTCCTGGAATGGTGAGAGGTTCTGGATGTTTTAGAGCCAGAAAGGTTAAGTTCTCTAGTTTTAAGTCAAAAACCCTGAGGGGGTTGGGACTGTTGAGCTGTAGCAGCCCCTGCAGGTTTTGCCCTGGCCTGTTTAGGCTGCTGACGCTTAGGAGCAAAGCGAGCTGCAGAAGATTGTTGGCCAGTATTTGTGGCAAATCTGGCCTTCTTGTAGAAAGGCTTTTTGAAAGATTTCTTCTTGACAGGGGTAGAGGTAGACTTAGAAAGTCTATCTAAAGCAGCATTTTCTGCATCCATTTGAGTGGCTTTGATTTGCCACTCCTTACCAAACAAATTCTCACCCGTACAGGGCAAATTTCCCAACCCATCCTGGACCCAGGGTTCAAGGTTAGAGGCCTGGAGCCAAGCAATTCTGCGAGCCGCTATGGCAATACCTGAGGCTCTGCTAGCACCCTCAAAGGAGTCAAAGGCTGCTCTGTTGGAGAACTTTGAAATATCTTGGGTATGCTTCAGCAGAAGAAGGAACTCCTCCTTTCTATCCTCTGGGATAAAGGGGGAAAATGGCGTATTTTTAATGCAATTTCCTTCAGAAACATGCCCATATAGAGGCTCTATGAGTTGATTCTGGCAATAAGCATACTTGCTTGGAAGATTTTTCTTCCAAAAGCATCCAGAGTCCTACATTCTCTTCCTGGGGGAGTAGAAGAGTGTCTTTTAGTACTCTTGATCCTTTTCATAGCTGACTGCACCACAATGGAGTGGTGCGGGAGCTGAGTTTTTTGAAACCCAGGAGAAGGGGGGACACGATACATGGTGTCCAGACGACGAGAATGTGGAGATAGGGTGAGAGGAGTCTCCCATAAGTCCATCATGTGATCTTGAAGAATTTCATGGATGGGCAGGGTGACTGCCTCTTTGGGAACTTTAGAGTATCCTAAAATGTCTAACTTTTTTGCTCTAGGTTCTTTTTCAGAGGATACAGAAATAGAAAGACCTTTAGCTACTTCAATGATGAAGTCTTGAAAGGATAAATCCTCTGGAGGAGACATTCTCCTCTTTGGAGAAGAGGGCTCCTCAGGTAGAGTAAGGGATACTTCAGCAGAGTCATCTGATGAATCAGGATCATCAGAAGACTCAAAGTATCGTCTGTTTGCTTCCAGGGATCGATAAGCGTATCGACCGGTATCGACATCGGGGGTACCCGGAACCGGTATCCTGGTCGATGTGGAAGGCATGGGTACCGGTATCGGTTGTGGTACTGGAACCGGAGTCGTCGCAGCCTTAATAAAAGCCAAAATGGCCTGCTGCATGGATTGAACTGTATGATCCATGGACGCCACGACTGTCTGGATGTCGGTACCGGATGATTGAGCCGGTACCCCAGAACAGTCTAACAGGTGATCGGTCGAGGCCGTGCCATCGATGTCAACCTGTAACCCCATAGGAGGAGCTTTGGAAGCCGGAGCTTCCCGCCGGGGTTGTTTGGCTGGGGCAGGGTCCTCAGGGTCAAGCCCAGGGGTATCTCGATACTTAGAGGGAGATTTGCCCTTTGAGGACCTGCCAGAGGAATGTTTGGTTACCTGAGATCCATCAGGAGAGGAAGACCTGGAAGATGTCGATGCTGGAGTATCTGTAGAAAACAGCATGTGAAACTTGGCTGCCCGGTTCTGTAAGCCACGTTTAGACATCAAAGAACAGGATGGGCAATCCGGAATGGAATGGTCAGGCCCCAAACATTTAAGACACCATTCATGGGTGTCTGTGACTGAAATAATACCGCTGCACTTGGTGCATTTTTTAAACCCAGAGGCTTGTTTCTCCATGAGGGAGAATTAGTGAAGGCCTAAAGGCCTCAGAGAACTAACACACCAAGTGAGGGAAAAAAAAGAAGATTTTTTTTTTTTTTTAAATAAAGGAAAAAAGACCGGCGGTACCTGTCTGGAATCGGGGAAGGCAGACACGCGGCCAAAGAAATAAATTAAAATAACAACTTCTTCAGCGGTGACAGGAACACGACCTGCTGGCTCCACGGAAAAAGAAGAACTGAGGAGAGTTGGTCAGGAAGGCGGGAAGGCAGCGCGCATGCGCAGTGGGAGGCCCCAAAAGCTTTCCTTCTGGGAAGCTGGGGAGCTTTCCCGCTCAGGCTCCGTCGGTACCAACGTACCCATATGTGAGGACTTATTCCTGCTTGTTCCTGGAGATAACCTTCTTCTCCTGTGGGAAGAAAGTTTGGTAGGAGATTTCCTACCTAGTGGGACAGAAGAAGGTGTAGAACAAACCTTAGGAACAGGTAAATCAGTGGATAACTGAGTAACCTGGCGTAAAGACTCCTTGTTGAAAAGATTTTCTCCAGTACAAGGAGTATGTCCCAGACGACGTTGTGCCCATTTGTCCAAGTCTGAAGATTGGAGACAGGCTCTACGTCGTGCCCCTATAGCAATAGCAGATGTTCTGCTAACAGATTCAAAAGAGTCTAGGGAAGCACGAGAAAGAAACCAAGAAATATTCTGGATATGCTTAAGCAGTGAAGAATAGTCTTTACTCCTAGAATCTGGAAGGAAAGGAATCAAAAGATGTAACTGCTTTGTGACCTCCTCAAGAGAAAGACTCATAAAAAATATATGAGAGAATTCTTGCAGAAAGCATAGATGTCTGGAAGGTTTGACGTCCAAAGGCATCTAGTGTCTTAGACTCACGACCTGGCGGATAAGAAGAGTGCTTTTTCTTACTCTTTACCCGCCCCATTGCTGATTTCACTACTATGGAATGATGAGGAAGTCGAGTCTTTTGAAACCCTGGAGAGGGGGGCACCTGATATAAAAGATCAGTTGCCCTGGGAGGTGGGGGTACCCTTAAAGGTGTTTCCCACATTCCTAGAAGGAGATCCTGCAAGGAATGATGCAAAGGAAGCATTATGTTGTCCTTTGCTTTGGTAGAAACAGAGCCTTGTGCAGGATCATGTCCTGGAATAGGAATGGCAAGAGATCTTGCTATATCCAGGAGGAAACTCTGAAAAGAGGGATCCCAAACAGGAATCTCCCCTGGACAGGGTAGATCTAAAGAACTAGCCTGAGCATCCACAGAGTTATCCAAATATATAGGAATAGAAGATCCTGCAGAGTGCAGTGTGGAATGCTTAAAGGATGGTTGCTGGTACTGGCTGTCAGGAGCAGCTCCCATCCTTACCACATCGTCCATGCCAGGTATCGACTCCAAGCTTGGTATAGAATGGAGTGATCCTGTTGAAAAAAGCATGGCAGGAATTGGCGACGATGCTACTGTGGGTACTGGTACCGATGCGGATACCGGTACCGGTGTCGGAATCGAACCCAACAAAGACATCGGAGCAGTCATCGGTGACAGTTCAATCGGTACCGAGGTAACCGAAAACCTCCGGCCGCTATCCTCGGTACCGAAGCATCGGTATCGATCGGTGTCGGTACCAAAATCTATTGGTACCCAGTCTTCTAGACTAGAGATCGATTCCAAACTCGGCATCGAGGGCAAAGAGCCTGATAAGCGAAGCATGGAAGGCACCGACCGTGAAGGTAATGAGGACATCGGTATCAACTTCGGTACCGTGTCTGATACCAGTGAAGGAAGGGCAACCAGTGGCAACTCAATCGGCGTCGGGGGAACCGAGAGTTGCGGATCCGAATCATCGGAATCGAGCCTTCGGTACCATCGAGAGCCGGTACCAAGGCGAGTCGGTACCCAGTCCTCCAGACTGGAGATCGATTCCAGACTCGGCATCGAAGGAAGCGAGGCTATCGATGCACATCTGGAGGGTACCGACGTCGGTTGGAGTATTGGTGTTGGTACCGATAATGGAAAGTCAATCTGGAAGGTATCCACCGGTCCCGAAGGTACCGAGGACGCCAGATGATGATCCCTGGTGAGGAGTGTTTCATCCAACACCAGTGCCGATGCCGGGGTATCGGTACCGCTCAAAGCGGATGCCACCACCGTACACGGCTTAGGTGAACCCCAGGAACAACCTGAAACCCCTTATAGGCTTTGGAGACCGAAGACTCCCGCCGGGGTTTTGAAGCCAGTGGGCCCTCGAGGGCAAGGCTGGAGCCGTCTACATGCTGCGCATGAGACCTACCACTCAAGTTGGAGGGCAACCGTGTATCGAGGGAGCCTCGATGTTGAAAACCTCTTCTTACCAAACTGTTGTCAGGACCCAAGCAGGTTAGACACCGACTTTGAGGGTCTAAAAATAAAGTTGTACCACCACAGTCTGAATATTTCTTGGAGAAAGTGTCTGGCGGTTCCATGAAGGGAAAAGAAGAGGCCTAAAAGGCCTAAGAGACCGTGGGACACTATGAAGAAAAAATATCCCGTGGAAAAGGAAAATTTTCAAGAAAAGAAAAGAAAACACCGGCGGTACCGGTGGTGTCGGGAAGACAGCCGTGACCACAAGAAAACTAAAACATAAAAAGAAGAATTTTCTGCGGTGACAGGACGACGTCCTGCCGGCTCCGCGGAAAACGAAAACTGAGGAGAGGCAGTTGGGAAAGGCGGGAAGGCAGCACGCAGGCGTGCTGGGATGCTTCCAAAAGCTCTTGATAGGACGCTGGGAAGCGTTCCTGTGCAGACTCCGTCGGTACCGACGTACCCATATGTGAAGACTCATTCCTGCTTGTTCCTGGAGATCGTCTCATCCACGCATTGAGATTCCAGAGCTCTGCCTGTCTTTTGGGTCCTGCACGTGGAACGGGAAGCATTTCGGAGAACGCTACCCTGGAAGTTCTGGATTTCAACTTCCTACCTAAAAGCCTAAATTTAGCCTCCAGAACCTCCCTACCACATTTTCCTATGTTATTGGTACCAACATGTACCAAGACAGCAGCCTCCTCCCCAGCACTATCTAAGACCTTATCTAGGTGGCGCATGAGGTCCGCTACCTTCGCACCAGGCAGGCATGTTACCAGATCCTCATGTCCACCAGCCACCCAGCTATCTACATACCTAATGATTGAATCACCAACTACAACGGCTGTCCTAACCCTTCCCTCATGGGCACATGGCCCTGAAGAAATTTCCTCGGTGTGAGAGGGTTTTACATCACCTGGAGGACAGGTCCCTAGTTACATGATTACTTCCTGCCACACCAGGGTGATGCTCTCCTGTCACGTGACCTCTCTCCTCCATGGCAACAGGGATGCTGCCAGACTGGAGGTGGGACTTCAGGACTATATCCCTGTAGGTCTCGTCTATATACCTCTCTGTCTTTCTTATGTCTTCCAAGTCTGCTACTCTAGCCTCTAGAGAACGGACTCATTCCCTGAGAGCTCCTTGCACCTAGTGCACACGTAAAACCTCTCACCAACTGGGAGAAAACCATACATGTGACACTCAATGCAAAAGACTAGAAAGCCCCCATAACGCTGCTGGACTGCTGTCTGCATCTTAGTTTTAAATTTGTGTTTAGCTCTTTAGGTTCTTTACTTACTAAGGGTTGCCGTGGATACTAATAAAAGTGTACCTAATACGTTTAATATACCTTGTTCACCTGAAGCTTAATTAAGCTCAGGTCCTTAATGTATGACTGATTTGGATAAAGAACTGCACCTGAGAGCAGGTCCTTTCCTTTAAGATGTGTAAGTACCTATAAAGCAACGATTATCCCAGGGGTGGGTGGGAAATAAGACTTATTAAAAGAGGGCTGCTACACAGTACTCTGTCCTGTGCTTCTAAGGTAAGCTGTGACCAACTTCCTGGGGGATTAACAGTCCTTTCTTGGATAGGAGTCTTTCAAAATGGCCTTTTGACCTGCCACCTGGCTTTAACACCTATTTAAAAAGTTTCACAGGTCTCTTTTCCCCTAGGTAGAAGGCCTCTTTGTAAAGGTCTCTAGAAGTCTTTATTTATTGCTGAAAGAATACTGACCCTGTTTTGCCTTTTATGCTAAGTTATAGTCTGATGTGATTTAAATTAAAGCTCTTTGCTGCTGCTAGGCTCCGGACCTAGTATGAAATTTAAACTAGAAGCTCTCTGCTGGGTTCTAAATTTAACCAGAAAGCTCTCTTCTGTGTTTTAAATTTAAACTAAAAGCACTTTCCTGCTACTAGGCCCTGAGTGAGCATTAAATTTAAACTACAAGCTCTCTGCTGGGCTCTAAATTTAACCAGAAAGCTCTCTTCTGTGTTTTAAATTTAAACTGCTGCTACTAGGCCCTGACTGATTTAACAAATACACTGGGTTCACAGATTAATCAGGTTTACTCCAAAGAATTCCCTTCAGAAAAATTCCCAGAAGTATATACTCACTATTGCAGATCTCTCTCCAGAAGTAGCAGTACCCTTTTGTAGTCCTTCAAGACTCCTTGTGGCTTCGGGCAAGTTACTTAACCCTCCATCTCAGTTCTAAATTTAGACTGTAAACCCTTTGGGGGCAGGGAAATACCCATAGTACTAGATTGTAACTTGCTTTGAACTACTAGAAAGGTATGAGCAAAATATTAAATACTATATTTTAGAAAAGGCTCCATGCTTTAGCAGAACCTTTTCTAAAATAGCAACAGAATTGTTAATGTTGTCATCTATACATGCCTGTTCTGGTCTCCATGCCTTTTCTAAAATGTATGCTCATATGTACTTAATTACCTGGAAGAATTTTGCTGTTCCAAAATACGCTGCTGAGTCTCCCAGTTTGATTTTTCATCTTCAAATTGGCGACGTTTCTCCTCTAATTCCTTGTGCTGTGCCTCTAAATTCTTTTTCATTTGCTCATGACGTCGCTGAAGCTGTAACAAAATATGTATAAGTTATGGACATAAATCAGTACAACACTGTACATTTAATGTGTATTGTATATTTCAGATGTAGCTGTGATCAAATGACAAACATTTATTAGGACACCAAATACAATACAGTCGTTTGCTAATAATCAGCAGTTCAGAATGGCCCTGTAAAGGTCTGTAGAGTTTGGAGCTTAATTATAATTAAATTCAGTGGGTCTAAATTTTCTTTTTAAAGGCTAAAGGGAGGGGGAAGTTCAGAGGTGCTTTAACACTAGAAGCCCCAAAGTGCGTCAATTGATGCAAATGCATCTTCGAAGTTGTATACCAGCGCCACTGCTAGAACCATGTCAGTCATGTTGTTTATGTTTATTACATTTGATATACCGCTCAGGCCAAAGCATTAGAGCGGTTTACAATACTACATAAATGATACTGAAAATATGAAAAGAACGCCATTAACAAGATAGGACAGAGTAAGAGATAGTGATAGTCAAAGAAATAGAAGAGACAAGAGGAAAGGTTCATTATAACACCAGAGAGGCAGAATATCATACCACCACAGCTCAGTCCTTCCAAACAGACTTTGTTAGCAAGGTCAAGATGTTCAAATATGTGCATTAAAAATTAATGACAGATGCACCACTTAGCGGGAAAATGAATTTATACCTAGAAGCCCCAAAGTACTTCAATTGACACACTCAATTGTCTTGGATGCGTCAATTGACGTACTTTGGGGCTTCTAGGTATAAATTAATGTTCCCACTAGGTGGCGCATCTCAATCACAGTTTACAGTTTTACTCCGACATTACAAACAAACACACGATGACGTCACATACTGCACATATTTAACAAATAAGTAACTTCACATTAATTCACATCTGCATTTCATGCTAAACGCAGTCGTCGTGATAATGTGTCAATTGACGCATTTTGGGGTTTCTAGGTAAATTTCCTTTTGGGGCTTCTAGTGTTAAGAACTGGTTAGTACTTTCACTGCCTAAAATATATTTGTCTAGATATCTTTCCAATGTGGCTAAGATTTTTTTTTTGTCCAGCAGTTTTCCTGCTCCTTAGGATTCCCGCAAATAGCAACCAGTTTCTACTGGGCTATATCACCATAAGCTTTCATGAACAACTAACCAGAGGTTCTCACTGTACCTCATTTTTATATCCCCCTCCTAGTTACAGCTCAGTCACTGCAGCAAGTTCTCTGGTAGTAGATGTCAATTAGTTTTTCATATGTGTGATGGTGTGTATGCGCTATCACTGGGCAGGGAGAGATAAAGGGAATGCTCTAGTCCAGTATTTCTAGGTAGCTGACAACAGGAGGCAGGTTAGTTTAATTTTCAATACAATCTGGATAGGTGGGTGGGGCGTAACTACTGAGATGAGATAGAGGGGTCTAGGTGGGACCATAGACAGGAGCTCCTATTTGAGGAAGTGACTACCAGTGACTCCCTAGCAGAAAGTGAAGGACTGTTTCTATATGCTGAGGGAGTTTTTCTACAAACCTGGCAATGGGTGGTGTTGCCTTCAGGTTTGTGGAAAGTCCATGAAAACAGGATGACTGAACTAGAAGCTACAAGGAAGTTGTCAGGGTAGCTGCTCAGCAGCTGAACTAGAACTAAGCTTAAAACTTTCCTGGAGGAATTACAAAGGATTTGTGACATAAAATGAAGATTTTAAGATGGATGGACCAAATGTCCTTTCAGGACAGGGTGGGGTGTGGAAAAATAAAACAAGGTTACTTACCTGTAGCAGGGATTTTCCATGGCCAACAGGATAAGTCAGCCACACAGGATAAGTCAGTCTGAAGGGTCTTGTGTGGCTGATTCATCCTGCTTGTCTGTGGACAAAAGAGATACTGTCCTGAAAATCCCTGGATGACCGATATAACCCACTGTGAGGACAGAAACACTATCCTATAGTTCAGTTTTTCCCTTAAGGAGGATTGACATCCAGACAAAACCAAGAGAAAGAGAGAGACAGTGTGTGACCAGAGAGGAGAGCTGCAAAGTGTGACACTATTATACTGTACAAAAAAACAACTTCATAATAACAGCATACCAAATGTGCTTCTTCTTGAGATGAGGTAAGGAATTTACTTACCAGATAATGTCCTTTCTTCGAGTCCTGCTAGACCAGTCCAGACAAGCGGGACATAACAAAACTACACTTCCACTTGAGGGGAAAAAGACACGGCAGTTTTTAAGACCTCTGAGCCAAAGACTGTCTCTGCCTGAACATGGACATCCAAGTGGTAATGCTTGACAAAGGTGGAAAGTGATGACTATGATGCCACCCGACAAATGTCTGAGGGGGCTACCGAGCTACGCTACGCTCAAGAGGATGCTTGTGCCTGAGTACCAGCCAGTTCCGTAACAGATGTGCTGAAGAAATGGCCTCCTTGATTCAGTGCCTCAAAGTAGATTTAGTCACTGCATCACCCTTATGTGGATCTGCAAACAGCAGAAATAGATAGTCTGACTTGTGAAAGGAATTAGTAACCTCCAAGTACCGGAGAAGCACTCTAAGGATATCCACTAGGCGAAGGTCCTTGTCCTTCCCATGGCACTGCTCCTTAGAAAAGGAGGGCAGACAGACAACTTTATTCACAAGGAATGAAGATACTATCTTGGGAAAAAAGGAAGGAACGGGTCAAATACATACAGCCTTCTCCGAGACAAATAAGTAAGGATACCTGCATGATAATGCCTGTAGCTTGGACATATGTCTCGCCGAGCAGACTGCAACAAGGAAGACAGTTTTAAGAGTTAGATCTTTAAGCGTAGCCTGCCTCAAGGGCTCAAAAGGCTCTGAAATCAAGGCCTGGAGCACAGGACCACGTGGAAACAACTGAATGTAGAGGACGACGCATGTGTCAAATTCCCTGAAGAAAAAGGGAAACATCTGGATGCAAGGCTATGGACCGCTCCACCACTAGTCCTCTAAAACAGGATAAAGCCGCAATCTGAACCTTCAGGGAACTATGGGAAAGACCTTTGTCCAAGCCATCCTGAAGGAAGGCAAGTAAGGACAGCAAATCTGTTGTATCAGGTCTAGTCTGTTGCGCATGACACCAGTGCTCAAAGAGACACCAGACACGCACATAGACCAGACTGTTGGAACCTCTCCTCGCCTTGAGAATCTTGTGTAGGGAGTGTTGGCCATTAGGGCCTGGAGCTCACTGATCCTCTGGGCCGAGGTGAGAGCTACCAGAAAAACCACCTTCCAAGAGAGATGCTGAAGCGAGTAGGACGCCATCAGCTCGAAGGGTGGTTGGGTCAGTCATGTAAGGACGACATTGAGATCCCACTCCGCCGGAGGCGGTCGGGATGGGAGGCCTGGAAATAAGCAGCCCGCGCATGAAGTGGGAACCCAGCGGTTGGCCCGAGAGGGGACCGCCTCGACTGGGTGGTGGTTGGCTGAGATTGCACTCAGGTGAACCCTAGCTGAGTTGGACTTCAGGCCCACTTGCGAGAAATGGAGTAGGTACTGCAGGACCAGATAGGTGAGGCAAGAGAATGGGTCGGCTCGTACCTCTGAGCACCACACCGAGAACCAATGCCACTTAAAGGCGTAAGCTCTTCTAGTCGAGTACTTGCGCGAAGCCAGCAATATGTCCTTGATCTCCACCGGGAGGCGAGGAGGGGCTAGCACGATCTGCTCAGCCACCAATCTGTGCGGGATAGGAACCTCAGGTTCGGGTGAAGCAGGAGACCCTCCTCCTGTCTTGTCAAGCCCGGCATGCTGCCAAGGGGAACCAGAGGCTCTGTCGCGAGATGAAGCAGCAGCGGGAACCAGGGCTGCCGAGGCCACCGTGGGGCAACCAAGATCACAGAGGACCCATCCCGCTGAACCTTGAGAAGAGCCCGCGCTATGAGCGGGGTGGGAGGAAACGCATACAGAAGGCCGTGCGTCCACGGCAGCAGGAAGGCATTGGAGGCTTCCCTGCTTGGGTAGGGAACCGGGCTGCAGAATCGCAGGAGCTGCAAATTCGTAGGGCTGCTGAAAAGGTCCAGGACTGGAGTCCCACAGCACTGGAACAGTCACTGCGCTGTCTGCGGGCAGAGACGCCACTCGTGTGGCTGGAGGATCCGACTCAGTCTGTCCGCCAGAATGTTGTCTTGACCTGGAGATAAGTAGCCCCAGGACTATGCCTTGGTGGATCGCAAAGGACCATAAGGTTAACACCTCCAGGCAGAGGCTGTAAGAGCCAGTGCCCCCCTGTTTGTCCATACAGAACATTGCCACCTGGTTGTCCGTCTTGACAAACACTGTCCGATGGTGAACGCAGTGCCTGAATACCTGGAATTCGAGGGACCATGTCCCATGCGTGTGGAGCTCACCGCAGTGTGCTCCCCAGCCCGTTGTGCTGTGGAGCCTGGAACGGCATGCCTCAAAGCAGATTCCAGGTGTCCCGCCAACAGTCGAGGGACTCGAAGATGGGGAGTGACCGAGACGGTGTGTCGCCTGAGCCTTCTTAGTGTGAAGGCACCACTGCGCCACTTACATGTGTAGATGGGTGTTGGGGACGATGTGGACTGTTGAGGCCATCTGGTTGAGAAGACGGAGCATCTGCATGGCAGTGCTGGTCTGCGGAGGCCAGAGCGATGAGGCAATCTGCCCTGTCCTGGGGAAGGAAGGCTGTTGCCCGCTGGGTGTCAAGGCACGTGCTGATGAACTCCAGGGATTAGGCCGGGGTGAGGTGGGCCTTCGGGTAATTCACCTGAAACAGAGGTGCTCGAGGAGATGGACAGTGCGGGCCACGGTCCACCGTGCTTCATCGGCAGTCTCCCCTGTAACAAGCCAATTGTCCAGATAAGGATAGACAAAGGTGCCCTGTAACCGAAGGTGGGCTGCGGCTACCGCGAGGCACTTGAACACTCGCGGAGCGGATGCGAGGCCAAAGGGAAGCACCCTATATTGATAGTGGTTCCCTTGTACTCTGAAGCATAAGTATTTTCTGTGCTTCGGGTGGACCAGGATATGAGCTTTTGCATTCCGAAGGTCCAAGGAGCATAGCCAGTCGCCCTGCCTGAAGAAGGGCAGCAAGGCGCCAAGGGAGAGCATTTTGAACCTCTCCCGCACCAGGTATTTGTTGAGATTTCTTAAATAGAGTATGGGTCGGAAACCGCCCGTCTGCTTTGGCACAAGGAAGTAACAGGAGTAGAACTTGAGGTGCGGCAGGACCACTTCTACTGCTTGCTCCTCAAGGAGGCTGGCAAGTTCCTACGCCAAGAAGACCTGGTGTGTGAGGAGCCATGGGGCAGAACGGTGGAGGAAGCTGGTCCAGGTGAAGGAGGTAAGCCTCCTGGACAACCTGGAGGACCCAGGTGTCTGAGGTGACAGACTCCTATCAAGGAACAAAGTGGATCAGGCGCCCTCCCACAAGTAGCTGGGTCGCCGAAGGGCGAGCGACTATGCATCTGGCATCAAAAGCCCAGGGCCGACTGGGCCAGTGCTGGGGTCTGGCTTTTGGGGCCCTTTGGCTTACGCAGACCCTGGTGGCCGCTCGTGCTCTGTCTGCCTTGAGGTGGAGCCGGTGCATAAGTTTTTTGCCCTGTTGCTTCTTCCGTGGGAGGGGAGAAGTCTTCCGGGAGAGACAGTTGTGGGTTATGTACTCCGTCCTCCATCGGTTTGCCGAACAACTGTTCGCCCAGGCATGGTACATCAAGCAGCTTCTCCTGGACCCATTGTTCGAGGTCCAAGGACTGGAGTCAGGCCTGTCGCTTGGTCCCAATACCTGCAGCCGCTACCCGAGCAGAGGACTCGAAGCTGTCGTATGCAGCGCAAGAAAGGTACTTCTAACAGTCCTCCACTGATTTCAGGAGGGACTGGAAATGGCAGAGGTAATCGCCCTTGAGGCCCGCCTGGAAACCCCCGAGTTCCTTTATGAGGTCACGAAGGAACATGCCAATATATAGCTGGCAAGCCTGGATGCGGCAAGCTAGCATGGACCCTTGGTAGGCCTTTCGCCTGAGGGCGTCGAGGATGCAAGACTCCCTACCCGGCGGAGCCGAAGAGTGGGTTTTTGAACTCTTCTGCTTCAGCATGGCAGATTCCACTACCATTAAGGTATGGGGGCGCTGGACCTTCCGGAAGCCGGGCCCCCACTGGAACCTGTATATGGTGTCCAGGCGCTTGCTGAAAATGGAACTAGACACAGACATCTCCCACATGCGAAGGAGCAACCGGGTCAGAATGGGTGGGACCAGAAGCATGAGGGATTCCCTCAGCGGGGCCTCGTATTGTAAAATATCGTGTTCCTCCACACGAAGCTCCTCCTCAAATTGTGTAGAGTGCGCCAGGGCTCGAATCATGTCTTGCACAAACTCCAAAAGGGAGGAATCCTCGGGAGGTGTCCGCCGCTTCTGAGCGGGCGGGGAAGGATCTGAGGGGAGGTCCTGATGAGTCAGAGATTCAGGGGAAGTATCCTTGTCAGATGCACAGTCTGAAATCTCCGAGGGGGACTCGGAACTAGTATGCTCGAGCAGAGCCCAGGAAGCGCGTTGGGCTCTTGGGGCTGAAGCCCCTCCGGAGCCGGAGGCGCTGGCCCAGGAAGATCTCACACCCGAGGACCGGGACAGAGATCGAGATCTCTGCCAGGATCCCTCACGAGGCCCCTGGGTCTTGGGGGTTGCCGTGGCAGTCTGGGGAACCAAGACAGATGTTGCCCTTGAGGTCTCAGAGCATCTACCAGTGGGGCCTGGCACCAGCACCTGCTAGGCAGCAAGAAAGGCAGAGACGCTGCACTCCAGTGCCAGCATTCGGGCCTCCCACTCAGGAGTGGGGCCCTGTGACATTGACACCGGGATAACCAGGTCAGGCATCAAGGAGGAGAGGGAGTCCTTGCCGGGACGACCCTAAGGAGACTGGGCGCCATCGCCGGAGGCCTCTGTATCTGCACGAGGTACCTTTCGGGGCCGCTCCTTCTCAGACTCCAAGGACTGCCGAGGAGGGCTAAGGGACCAAGCACGAGAACGCTCATGCTTGTCCAGGGCCCCCGACAGCATCCTCGAGGCCTTCTTCTTCTTCTGCTTCCTTTTGGGGAGGACCTTTGTTCAGAGTGATGCCAGGGCCGCGGGGGACCCCAGAGGCGGACGGTCAGTGGATCAGGAAGTTACTAGGGACGCGGGGCCATCTTGCGGAAAATATCATTCAGTTTCTGCTTACGGCTCTGGATGGCCTTGGAGGACATCTTTTTACAACGGGAGCAGAACTCTGGGTTATGGTCTGCTCCAAGACACTGAAGACAACAGTCATGGGTGTCAGTGAGGGACATGTTTTTGGACAATCTGTCACACTTTTTAAAACTTGAGGACATGGGGGCAAAAAGGATCCCCGCAAGGTCGAAGACCTTCAGCTTGGCCAGCAGTTGAAAAAGGGGCGAAATGCGCTAGATACGAGAAGAAAAAGGGGAAAGAAAAATAAAGTCCCAGGGTCCACTGCCAAAGCAGGGGCACTGGGACGGCAGGAAGAGGACTGGGAAACCAGCATAGAAGACAATACGAAAAAAACTTTTCCGAGGTACAGGGGACATGCGTCCAAAGGGCTCCGTGGGAAAATGGAAACTGATAAAGATGGCACCCCTGGGTGGGAAGAGGACCACGCATGCGTGGTGGCATTCCCAAAGGTTTTCTTTGAAAGCTGGAGAAATACTCTGCGCAGGCACAGTCTATGCCGATGTCACCCATATGCGAGGGCTGACTTCCTGCTTGTTCCTGGAGAATTACCAGTTCATCCCTTCCTGAACAGGCAGATAATACCAGCTTCATCATGGTCCGCTGAAAGAGAAGGCGCCTCATCCTTTAAATTGGAATCATCATCCAAGATGTCAGGACTGGACTCCAGGTTTTGGCCAAAAGACAGTTGATTTGAATCTCCAGATGTCAACCTTCACAGAGTACATTTAGAAGGCATCGCCAGAGCAAGACTTAGAATCGCCAACTGCCCCTCTTCCGAGTGAGCAGAAAGATGGAGAAGACACGGAGGCTCCATAGCCCGAATTACCACATCAGAAAGACCAAGCTTGCTGCAGAAATCAGAATTCCAGGAAGGACAACTCGGAGACTGTGAGCTCCCCACCAGGAGTATGGCCCCCAACCTCACAGGAAACAGAAGTCGCCGGGCCCTTACAAAAAGGGGAGTGCCGAAAGACCAAGCACAGGAGCGCAAAGTTGTTCGTCATCCTTTTGCATGGCGCAGTCTGCTGCTTCCCGCAGCGAGGCCAATAAGGCTGGTTCACCCATGACCCCTCACTGGGAGAGGGACAGGCCCTTCAAGGGCACATCAGAAAACTTCCATACAAGAAGTGCAGATGCTGGAATCCAGCAACGAGGCTCCCTGCTTACCAGACTAGACAGCACTACTTAGAAGTTGACACATGAATCTCCATCAGCGGTGCAAAGCAAGTTCAAGGTACACCCAATTAGCACAATGTGCCACACACTAAGGCTGCACAAACAAAACTTGCACGTGTTAGAGCTGTGTGGGCAGAAGAGAGCATACTAGGGCAGCGCAAGCAGGAGATCGCACGGACACTAGGGCTGCGCTGGCAAAACACCATGCGCTGTGGACGCATACCAAGGGAGGCACATAAGCAGCATGGCTAAGTGCAATCAGCGCGTGTTGGCAGTTCTATAAAGCCGGAAACACCCACACCTCATCAATGAATGCCCAAGCGGCCAATCCACAACTTACACTCCCCCCAGCAGCTGAGGTCAGAAGCCTCCACAAAACAGTCATAAAATCAGTCTCGGTATTCACTCTTGGGGGGGCTCAAAACAGGGGAAAAAAACCCATGTTGGGCTCAATGGTACACCTATCACCGAGCCTGCCGTCATATACCTCTCAAGAGCCTTCTTGATTCTTTGGGGGGGAGAGCAGGGAAATAGAGGAGGGAAGGCACTCAATAGGTCCTTAACAAGATAAGGACACAGAACTGAACCAATTTTCCTCTTCCTTATGGCTGCTAAAAAGAGCACTGGTTTAAAAAGCATCTAGTGGAGACTCCCACGTCATGCTCAAGTGAGAGAGTAACCTGAAGGTTCACGAGTGAAATTAATCTTTCCTTCTTCAAACTTCTTTTCTTCAGATTTCACCAGAGCTGAAAAAATTGCATCCATCATCTTCTGGAGTCAGAGAATTACTGAATCATGTCACTAGAGGCTCAGGCTAATAATGGCATGATGATGTCACGAGAAGCCTCTGGAACGTTTTCTCTGTCTCCACATCTACTGGTAGAGCGACACAACCTACTTGTCTGGACCTGTCTAGCAGGATGATATGGAATACTGTTTTAATGCCCCATTTTTTTCCATTTAGTTTTTTCAGCATCAAGTTAAACATACAACACAAGTTATCTCCAATATCCAACCAAAATTCCAAATAGATCCATTATTTTCCAGGTACAAAGTGTGAACCCAACCCCCCTGCCCCCCAAAACACACACAGACATTAACATCAGCATAACTAACTGCTGTGTAACAAATTCAGAAACCAAAGTATAAAAGTTAAGACCCATTTGGTTAACACTAGAGTTAAAGTTTCAGTTAACGGTATAGTTGCGTATTGGACTGTTAACACAAAACTGCTGTTGGTAACCAATCCTGGTTGTCAGACTACATTTTAACACATACATTGTCAGTTTTGTTACAATATCCATCATGCGTTTCACTTTGTAAGAATTACTTCCTTCATAGCAGTATTTACCTTCTATACTATGCACATGACATTTGCTTACAGGGAAATGTGTTTAAAACTGAATACTTACTGTACTATTTTGGATGCTCCGGCATCCAAATATGGCACCTGCATTTAAATTGAACATTATCCTTTACGTACAACCAATGAAATGTAGAACTTTGAATCACAAGAATGTGCAAGCCTTTATTTAAATGAATTCCAATCTCTAATATGCATTGCTATAAAAACTTTCCTATTGATACGATTCGTTTAAACCATATGGTTTAACATATTTAAACTATAAATCTATTTCCAGTAGCATAAGTTCTAATGAGGGGCCCCCAAGCAAATTTTGCTAATAGCTTCCCATTGTTGTGGCAGTGGCATGGACCCTGCCTCCCCCATCCTCACCCCAGGGCAGGCAAACTCATTTTAAAATGTTTGCTGTGCTGCCTCTGTGCTCTTTAAGTTTTGTGGCATGGGCTGAAGACTCGCGATAAAAGCGCCATGGGAGCCTGGCCTCAAAACCTAAAAGGAGGGAATGCAGCACAGCAAACATTTTAAAGTTTGCTGCTCTGCCTTCACCACTGCCCTGTGGGCTCCCTTCCAGCCTGGGCCTCCCCCCCCCCCACCCCTGCATTGCGGGGAGTAAGCGTAGTTACTCACCTGTAACAGGTGTTCTCCAGGAGCAGCAGGAATCAGTCCTCACTTATGGGTGACGTCGGCGCCGACGGAGCCCTCGCGGAGCAATTTTCCCCAGCTTTCAAAGAAAGCCTTTGGGAATTGCAGCGCGCATGCGCGGGTCGTCTTCCCGCCCGAGGGTGCCATCTTAGCCAGTCAGATGACATAGCTAAAAAAGACAGCATAAAAATTTGCAAAAAGAACATAAGCAGACGATTGGAACTCCAAGGGGAGGAGGGAGGGTAGTGAGGACTGATTCCTGCTGCTCCTGGAGAACACCTGTTACAGGTGAGTAACTACGCTTTCTCCAGGACCAAGCAGGAAGTCAGTCCTCACTTATGGGACTCCCAAGCTCAAGGCTACCGGAGACCCTAAGCACAAAAATGAGCTCCCTCTAGCTCAGCAGCACAGAAGGATAGAATCTTCGCTGAATTATCACCCACCGGTAGCCCACATCCGGGATGGAGGGTAGGAGTTGCTCAGACCTCAAAGAGATTACGGAGGACTGCCTGTCCGAAAGCACTGTCCCTACGGGACTCCCTCTCGAGACAGTAATGGACCGCAAAAGTCTGGCTCGAAGACCAAGTAGCGGCCCGGCAGATGTCTGCCAGCGGAACAGAGCGGAGGTAAGCCACTGACGCGGCCTTTGCCCGAACGCAATGAGCCGTGACTCTACTTTCTAAGGAGAGTCCGGCTGCCCCATAAGCCCAAGAGATACAGTCCGCCACCCAGATGGACAGAGTACGCTTGGAGACCGGGAGCCCCAATCTATTGGGGTCAAAAGACACAAAAAGCTGAGCAGCTTTACGGTGCTCCCGCGTACGGTCAAGGTAGAAGTTCAGAGCCCTTCTACAGTCCAGGGTATGGAGGACCGTCTCAGCTCGGCTGGAGTGTGGTCTGGGAAAGAAGGTTGGAAGTACCACCTCCTGATTGATGTGAAACGGGGAGACCACTTTAGGCAGAAATTTCGGATGAGTCCGTAGGACCACCCTATTCTTGTAGAACCTAGTGTAAGGGGGATCAGACACGAGGGCCTGCAATTCACTTACGCGTCTAGCGGAAGTGAGGGCTATCAAGAACAGAGTTTTCCAAGACAGAAAACGGAGAGAACAGGTAGCCATAGGCTCAAAAGGCGGACAGGTGATCCGCTGCAAAACCACATTCAGGTCCCAGTCAGGCGCTGGCGGGCGCAGAGGTGGTTTAAGTAGAAGGAGACCTTGGAGAAACCTCGCTACGAGAGGGTCATTGGAGAGAGGTCTGCCGTCCACCGGCACATGATGCGCTGAAAGAGCACTGAGGTGAACTTTGACGGAGTTGGACTTAAGTCCCAGATTAGAGAGGTGCAGCAAGTACTGCAAGATCACCGACACTGGGCAGGAGAAGGGATCCTGAGACTGTTGGGTACACCAGACTGCAAAGCGACGCCATTTAAGGGCGTAGCATTTGCGGGTAGAAGGCCGTCGCGAAGCCAAGACGACCTCCTCCACCTCCGCCGGCAGGAGAAGGGGAGCAAGGACTACCCTCTCAGCAGCCAGGCCATGAGGTTGAGAGACCTGAGGTTGGGGTGCAGGAGGGACCCCTGATCCTGAGTGAGGAGATCCGGTTGTACCCCCAGAGGGATTGGATCCTCCACCGCCAGTTGCAGCAGGAGCGGAAACCACGGCTGCCTGGGCCAGCGAGGGGCCACCAGGATCATGAAGGCTTTGTCTCGGAGAACCTTGAAAAGAGTCCGAGAGACTAGCGGGATGGGAGGGAAAGCGTACAGAAGGCTCCCCGACCACGAGATCAGAAAGGCGTCCGCCGCAACCCGAAGGGGGTGTGGCTGACGAGAGCAGAAGCGAGGAAGCTGCCGGTTGTGAGGACTGGCAAAGAGATCCACCGTGGGGAGACCCCACTTGAGGAAGAGCTTCTGAACTACCAAGGGATCCAGACGCCACTCGTGCGGCTGGAGGACCCTGCTGAGTTTGTCTGCAAGGCAATTTTCTTGGCCCGGGAGATAAACTGCCTTGAGGAGAATGCCGTGACTGACGGCCCAAGAGCAGAGCTTCTGTGCCTCCCGGCAGAGGAGGAAGGAGCCCGTGCCCCCCTGCTTGTTCACGTAGAACATGGCAACTTGATTGTCCGTCTGGACAAGAACGGACTGTTGGGAAGTCAGGTGGGAGAAGGCCTTGAGAGCTAGGCGG
Organism: Ichthyophis bannanicus; assembly: GCA_033557465.1. Classification (NCBI taxonomy): domain Eukaryota; kingdom Metazoa; phylum Chordata; class Amphibia; order Gymnophiona; family Ichthyophiidae; genus Ichthyophis; species Ichthyophis bannanicus. The sequence continues at coordinate 703,804,594 of CM066031.1, read as the reverse complement.
ATTGCTCTGAGCTCCAGGAAGTTGATCTGCTGAGCCGACTCCCACGTGGTCCAGAGGCCCTGAGTACGTGCCTCTTGGCAATGTGCTCCCCAGCCCAGGAGGGATGCATCGGTGGTCAGCACCCGGGTCGGCTGAGGTGACTGGAAAGGCATTCCGAATATCAGGTTCGGCTGCCGGAGCCACCACCGGAGAGACGAGACCAGCGGCTCGGAAACGCGCACTAGGTCTGCTAGGCCGCCCGTGGCTTGTCGCCACTGCTGGCGGAGACACCATTGAGCAGACCGCATATTCAGGCGGGCATTGGGGGTCACATGGACGGTGGAAGCCATATGGCCGAGCAGTCTCAGGAGGCGCCTGGCGGAGACCAGGGGCTGGCTGCGAAAGCGGTCGGCTAGGTCCATGAGCCGTTGAGCCCTGTCGAGCGGTAGGTACGCTCTCGCCTGCGGAGTGTGCAGCCTTGCGCCGATGAACTCGAGATCCTGTGAGGGGAGCAAAGTGGACTTTGCGAAGTTTATAACAAAGCCCAAGTGCTGCAGCAGAGTCACCGTGCGGCACGTGGCGTTGGTGACCTCCTGAGCGGACGCTGCTCTGATGAGCCAGTCGTCGAGGTACGGAAAGACATAGAGGCCGTGAAGCCGGAGATGGGCCGCCACGACCGCGAGACATTTTGTGAAGACTCGCGGTGCGGAGGACAGGCCAAAGGGCAGTACTCTGTACTGGTAATGATTTCCTGCCACCACAAACCTTAGGTATTGGCGGTGGCTTGGGTGGATGAGGATGTGCGTGTAGGCATCCTTTAGATCCAAGGAGCATAGCCAATCTCCCTGCTGGAGGTAGGGCAGAAGGATTCCAAGGGTAAGCATTTTGAACTTCTCCCGCACAAGGAACTTGTTGAGGTTGCGCAAGTCCAGGATGGGTCTGAGGCCCCCTGTTCTCTTTGGTATCAGAAAATACCTTGAATAAAAGCCTTGACCTCTCAGGTGGTGTGGCACCGGTTCCACCGCCTGTTCCTGCAGAAGACCTGCTAACTCCTGAAGGAGCAACTCCCCGTGCAAAGGGGGGCGCGGAGGTTCTCCCGGGAAATAGGAGGGAGGGACCTGATGGAAGTGGAGAAGGTAGCCTTCTCGCACGACCTGAAGCACCCAGGCATCTGCGGTGATGCTGGACCACCTGTGGGCGAAGTGAACCAGCCGGCCTCCGGTGCTGGGAGGAACCAGCGGGGGGGGGAGAGGCTATGCTGAGCGAGTCAAAAGCCCCCACCCTGCTGAGCAGGGGCTGGTGGTGCAGGCTTGGGGGCTTGCTGCCTACGGGACCCGTTACCCCGTCCCTTGGCCTGCTGGCCCTGTTGGGGAGCTGCAGGGGCCTGATAATGGGGGTATTGTTTGTAGGCAGCCGCCTTCCTCGGGTAAAAGGACTTTTTCCCCGAGCCCTTCTTTTTCTGGGAAGGGGCGGAGGTCTTCCTAGAAAGCCTGGTCCTGGTGAGAGTCTCAGTCTCAATTTGTGCAGCCTTTTCCGCCATGGGCTTGCCAAAGAGGTTTTCGCCTCGGCAGGGGACATCGACCAACTTGTCCTGTACCCAGGGCTCAAGGTCTGACGACTGAAGCCAAGCCTGTCGGCGGGCACCGATGCCGGCTGCGGCCACTCGAGCCGAGGCTTCAAAGCCATCATAGGCTGCTCGGGACATGAACTTTGAGCATTCCCGAATGCCCGTGGACAAGGCTAGGAACCTCCGCAAGGGCTCCTCGGAGAGACCAGCGGAGAATCCGGCTAGCTCTTTAGCCAGATCCCGGAGATACATGCCCATGTATAGCTGGTAAGTCTGGACACGACATGCGAGCATAGAGCCCTGGAAGCACTTCTTGCCAAGGCCATCCAGGTTACGGGCCTCCCTTCCAGGAGGCACCGAGGAGTGCATCTTCTGGCTCTTAAGACGATGCATGGCCGATTCCACTACCATGGAATGGTGTGGCAGCTGTGCCTTTTGAAAGCCAGGGCTCTTGCGGACCCGATAGATAGAATCGACCCGCTTGCTCAGGAACGGCGAGGAGGCCGGACTCTCCCACATGCGGAAGAGTAGTCGTTCCAGCATAGGAGGAACCGGCACAGTAAAGTGTTCCCTCGCGGGAGAGTCATACTGGAGGGCGTCGAGCTCTTCGGCTCGAGGCTCCTCCTCGGGATCCGCAGGGAAGGCCAAAGCCTTGGCCATATCCCTAACGAAGTCCGAGAACCGGGCATCCTCCGGGGGGGACTGCTTCCGAGGCTCGGACTCCGGTGAGTCCGATGGGACACACCGAGTCCGGAAAGAATCAGGTGACTCTTCCTCCTCAGACTCCCAGACCGACTCCGACGAGGACTCGGTGGGGTCGGCCCGGGCAGGGTGCGGCGCCAGCCGCCCCGACGCCGAGGGAGTCGGCGTCGGCGACCTCGGTCCCGAACGGGAGGCCGAGGGTGACCTCGACCGAGGATCGACTCGAGTTCTCATCGACTCGAGGATCGGCTCGGTCTCCGGGGTCGACTTGGACGTCGACGTCCCGGCGGTCGGGGCAGCGGCGCCAGCGAGCAGTGCCCTCTGCTGGTCCATGAAGGCAGACAGTCTGCTCTCCAAGGCCGTCAACCTGAGTCCGAGCTCAGGTGACCCAGCAGCCCCCGACTCGGGCCCCGACGGCGGCTGTCGCGGAGGCGAGTCCAGAAGGACCACAGGACTTACCCGGGCAGGCATCTCCGACTCCAGGCAAGGTCGCTTCGGGATGTGTTCCTTCTCCAAGGACCCGGGGCGGCTGTCGGGGCTATGCGACCTGGCCCTCGCGGAACCAGGAGCGTCCACCGACGCCGCCCTCGCGGGTTTTTCCTTCCGATGATGGTCCCCGGAGGGAGAACCCCGGTCGGAGGAGCTCCGGCGACGGTCCGAGCTGGAGCCTTTCGACGCGGAGGCCTCCGACGAGGTCCGGGTACGGCTGGGGTCAGCGAAGATTCTCTCACGCTGATGCCGCCGACTTCTCAACGCCTTTGAGGACAGTTTGCTGCAGGGCCCACAGATCAGTTCCTCATGATCCGGGCCCAGGCAGCGGAGGCAAAAGTCGTGTGTGTCGGTTAGTGACATATTTCGGTCACACCGACCACACTGCTTAAACCCACTGGCAGCCATCGGGGGAAAAAGGGCCCCTGCGAGGTCAAAGGACCGGGCTGCCAGGGAAACCGAAAACGAAAGCTGACTAAGTCAGAAAAACCGAAAAAAGTAAGAGGACTCGAGACCGGCGTCGTGAGTCCGGGCGGGAAAACGATCGGCGTCGAACCGAAAGAAAAAAAAAGGATAAAATAAAGAAGAAAATCAACTTTTTCGCGGGGACAAGACGGGGACGTCTGTAGGGCTCCGCGGAAAAAAGAAGACTGGCTAAGATGGCACCCTCGGGCGGGAAGACGACCGCGCATGCGCGCTGCAATTCCCAAAGGCTTTCTTTGAAAGCTGGGGAAAATTGCTCCGCGAGGGCTCCGTCGGCGCCGACGTCACCCATAAGTGAGGACTGACTTCCTGCTTGGTCCTGGAGAACACTAAATACCACTGTTCATTTCTATTCAAAGTGCACAAAACTTTATCACAATCTCCTCTGTCACTCCTAGAGACTAAATCAATGCGTTGAAAATCTATGTCCATATTCCAAACGGCATGGAGCCACCAATGTTTCTGTTCTTTTCTTAAAACAAAGTTGCTGCTACACAATTATTCCAAATTGTCAGAGCATTTTAGCCATATAAAATCTGTCACATGAGCTATTATAGTATAAACTATCAAATCGGATCAGCACAAACTCTTGTGCTTTAAGAACAGAAAAACGGATTCCCTGCTGTTTGGAATATGGTGTAGGGAGTCCCCAGGCCAGGACAGTGCTCCGGTAGCTAGGCCTGTGAAGCAGGCCTGGATACAGGCCATAGGCCAGCTTGGGACTCTTGACCACTGTTACGCCCAATGTTCCCTCTAACCTGTGCTGGGTCCGCCACCAACATTCCTGCTGGCGGGGGTGGGGGTGGGTGCAGAGCAATTGACACTCTGCCCTCCCCCCACCTCGCAATGTTCTCTTTAATCTGCGCCGGGTCCGCCGCTGGCATTCCTGCCGGTGGGGGAGGGGCAAAGCGTTGACGGCTCTACACACCCCCACCAGCAGGAATGTTGGCGGCGGACCCAGCGCAGGTTAGAGGGAACATTGGTTACACCAAATGAAGAATCAGGAGAAAGGAAAAGAAAGAGCTGCTGACTTAGCATGAGAAACCCTGGGAGTAGAGTGGTACAGAATGTTACCGATATGGTGTGCACCTGCTAAGAAAACCAGATAACACAAATGAAACAAAAACGAGACACAAGGGGGAACCAGGGAGTAAAATTTAATTAGGCACTGGTCCAATTGATGTTACTCAGATTTATTATGTGCCCTCTGGTTCTAAAAAGGTTAATCTCACAGAGGGGGCGTTGGATGAGATTGTTCCATCTATGTCCAACCTGACTGCCTTCCTGGAGGATTCCCTAGATATCATCACTCAAAGGTCCACATTACTGGTAACCTTTTCGTCTATTTTAGTGAAGCAACGTATTCTTAAAGCTTTTTTCAAAGCAAGGGCTACCAAGTTCTGTGGTCAATTGATTAATGTTTTTCCCGATGTTACGCGTAGCACCCAACTCCGTCGGCGGCAATTTTTGACTCTTAAGCCCTGTGTTTTGGCGTTGGGTGCTACTTTTTCCTACGCTTCCCATGTAAGTGTGTAATCAACTATGAGGGTGCTTCTTATGTCTTTGTCGATGTTTCCCATTTGGAAAAATTTCTCTCTGATAGGCAGAGTAGAGTGGGGGAAGGTCCAATTTAAGTATAAATAGCCTCCGGTTTTTGGTCTTGTTTGGCCTTGTTTTCCTTATACCATGTTTCCTTTATCTTGATACAGTTAAGCTCCCGTAATGTGGGCTATATAAGTGTCCCTTGCTAATTATTTCTTTATTGTCCAATTTTATTGGCTATATTGATTCTTGTTATTTTGTTGCTGGTTCCGAGTGTACACTGCTTTTTCCTTTCTTTTTTGGTTGTTGTAATGACTAAAATCACAATAAAAAATAAATAATTAGGCAATGGCCGTGGGAAGGTGAGAAAATGTCAACATGATAGCTTGAACCTTGGGAAATGTAAAAGTGTGCCAATATTGTAAAGAAAAAAGTATTGCTGAAAACCAGCTGCATGAAAAGAAATAACCTTTGTAGTTACGCCAGCCTTAGATAAAAACTGTATAAAAAGGACCAGAAGAGGACAAAATGGGGAGTTTATTCAGCCCTGCCATGGAGGTGACAGTGTGCTGAACTGCCCCATTAACCTTTCTCTTCTGTCTATTCCCTATACAGAAGCTACCTTGTACCTGTAAGTAACCGTGTTAGAGAATCTGTGTGTGAAGAATTTGTGCTGAGAAAAGGATATCCTGTAATAAAGATTTTGTTGAGTATTGCTGAGAAATTGGTTTCTGTGTATTTCCTCTGTGTAAGGTGAGATAGCATAGAGTGGAGGAGTGGCCTAGTGGTTGGGGCAAGGTACTTCAGGCCGGAAGGTCGGGGGTTCAAATCCCACTAGAGGACAGCCACCTTGGGCCGGAAGGACTGGGGTTTCTAGTCCCACAGGTGCTCCTTGTGGTCTTGGGCAAGCCACTTAACCCTCCATAGCCCATGTTCCCTATAAAATAGTTATTTCCAAGTTATAATGCCCTGTTCAATGTAATTTCAGTTTGTTCAATGTAAACCGCACTGATGCAGAATAGCGCGGTATATAAGAGAATGTAAATAAATAAATAAATAAATAATAGTTACTCACCTGTAACAGGTAATCTCCGGGAACAGCAGGAATTTAGTCTTCACATATGGGTATCGTCGGTACCGACGGAGCCTGCGCGGGAACGCTCCCCAGCGTCCAATTAGAAAGCTTTTGGGAGCATCCCACAGCGCCTGCGTGCTGCCTTCCCGCCTTTCCCAACTGCCTCTCTCCAGTTGAGTTTAAAGCTGAGACAAAGAGAGAGAGAGAGAGGGAAAGAGATAGATAGAGAGATACAACTCCTAGGGGAGGTGGGTGGGTTGTGAAGACTAAATTCCTGCTGCTCTTGGAGATCACCTGTTACAGGTGAGTAACTATGCTATCTCCAGGAACAAGCAGGAATGCAGTCTTCACATATGGGGACTCCCTAGCTTTAGATGCCAGGGAGAGACCCCAGAAGTTGCGTGTCCCTGTGAAAGGGCTCCAATTCCCCCCATGGATCTCTGGCATCCAACCAGGGATGGTGGGTAGGAGTTGATTAGGTATGGAACAGGTGTTGGAGAACAGCCTGACCAAACAAGGCATCCCGACGGGAGTCCTTGTCCAAGCAATAATGGGCTGTGAAGGTATGAACCGAGGCCCAAGTGGCTGCTCGACAGATGTCGTCGATAGACACAGAGTGCAGATGAGCCATTGAAGCTGCCATGGCTCTCACATTGTGAGCTGTGACATGGCCCTCCAGAGGAAGATTCTTACTCTGATAGGCGAAGGAAATACACTGTGCAATCCAGCTGGACAGTGTTCTCTTGGAGACTGGAAGTCCCAAATGAGAAGGATCAAAAGCAACAAAGAGTTGAGAGGACTTTCTATGTTGCTGCGTTCTTTGCAAGTAAAAGGCTAAAGCTCTTTTACAGTCTAAAGTATGAAGATTCCTTTCTGCATTTGATGCATGAGGCCTTGGAAAAAACACAGGCAGGTAGACCGCCTGGTTAAGACGAAAAGGCGAGACCACCTTTGGCATAAAGTGTGGTTGAGTCCTAAGGACTACCTTATCATGATGGAACCTTGTATAAGGTGGATCAGCCACTAGTGCCTGCAACTCACTGATGCGACGTGCTGATGTGATTGCAATGAGAAAGATAACTTTCCAAGAAAGGAATTTCAATGCCGCAAGGAGAGCCGCCAGACTGCGATCAATAGCCAGGAACCTCTGGTCTATCGATGCTGCCGATGCCTGGGTATCGGTACCGGAGAAAAACGCTGGTACCCCAGAACATGGCACCAGTAGTTCTGCTGAGGTTGAGGCTTCGAGAACATCCTGGAGCCCCGATAATGCTTTTGAAGCCGAAGCCTCCCACCGGGGCAGTTTTGCCAGTGCAGAACCATCAAGGACAACGCCAGAGGCATCTCAATGCTTAGAAGGAGATCTACCCTTTGAGGACCGGCTGGACTTATGTTTAGTTACCTGAGATCCATGGGAGGAAGACGAAGCCCTGGAAGATGTCGATGCCACAGAGGCTGCATCAGAGGGAAAGAGGGTGCTATGCTTAGCAGCCCGGTTTTGTTGATCCCTTTTGGACATCATGGCACAGGCCATACACTCCGAGATGGAGTGGTCAGGACCTAATCATTTGAGACACCACTCATGGGTGTCGGTGACGGATATGGTACCGCCACACTTGGTGCACTTCTTAAACCCCGATGCGGGTTTTTCCATGATGGAAGAAATTTTGGGCCTAAGGCCCAAAATGGTGCATGCACCTGAGGAGGAAATAAAGAACTAAATATATATTTTTTTTTAAAGAAAGAAAGAAGAACCGGCGGTACCGGTGTAGCGTCGAGGAAGGCAGATGCGACCACAAAAAAGAAGAAGGAGGAATAATTTTCTGCGGTGACAGGAATGACGACCTACTGGCTCCGCGGAAAATGAAGAACTGGAGAGAGGCAGTTGGGAAAGGTGGGAAGGCAGCACGCAGGCACTGTGGGATGCTCCCAAAAGCTAATTGGACGCTGGGGAGCGTTCCCGCGCAAGCTCCGTCGGTACCGACGATACCCATATGTGAAGACTACATTCCTGCTTGTTCCTGGAGATAGTGGTTCTTGCGGCCCAATAGGTCTCTTACAATGGACATGGATTTTCTTCATTATGCGACTTTAGCATTGATTTAGTCTCTAAGAGTGACAGAGGAGATTGTGGCAAATTCTTTTGCACTTGAAAAGAAATGGATTTAAATATGTTAGAACCATATGGTTTGAACAGTTATATTGATAGGAAAGTATTTGTAGTGACCCAGATTAAGGATTGGAATTAATTTAAATTACAGTGTTGCATATTTCAGTGGCTGCACATAAAAGTATGTTCTATTTAAATGCAGGCATCATATTTGAATGCCAGGACTAGCTTTATTCTACTGTTTTAGAGTGCATAGATAAGTAATCTAAGAAACTTTTTGAGGTTGTGGAATTTTATAGACATTTAAATTTATCGATTGTAGAATCGCTGAAGATTATCCCTCAAGCAGCTCGAAAAATGAAATGTGGACTTTTGGATAGCGAATTGATTTGGGACATCTGAATGTACTGAAGTTCACAGCAAGACCAAACAAAGTCCAGGTCAAATGAAAAAAAATTTCTTATTACACAAGAAATTCCAAATTTATAAGTCATTAAGTTAAAATATTTACTAAGATCATCTGGACGTGTTTTGACCTATTATGGAGATATCTCACAGCCCTAGAAAAAGTTAGGACAGGCATTTAAACCTGAGGTCTTTCCTGCATTTCACAGTGAGGTGCTTTATTTGAGTAGAGTGCTCTTCTTGTCTACCACAGTTTTTTTATATGATGAATAATTCCAAGCTCCACATGTGTTTGGTAAACTCTTTAGAAATTCTCCATTAGACCTTTTTTAAATTCTACAAAGGAACAGGGTCCTATGGAAACAAAGCCCACATTATACAGGAAGAAAGAGTAACATGAGGTTGCTAACCTGAGCAGAAGAGTCCGGTGAAGGAGGGGTCGTACTGGCTCTCCTGGGAAGAACCTGGTTCGTATCTGCTTTAAGTGGAGGAGGTATTACCACTTGCCGTACTCACTGGTCAGAGGTGATCTTGGCCCAGACACCCCACTGTGGGCTGGTGAAGGTCTCCTGGGGGAGGGGAGGACCTGCCCTGAGTGTTAAAAGCTTCCCCCCCCCCACCGGTTGGGTGGGAGCTGGGGCCTGAGGCTTCGGTATTTTCATCTTCTGAGCCTCGTGGCCTTACCTCTTAGAGTGGGAGTCTTGCTGCTGGCCCAAGGAGGACTGGTATTGGTGACTGTGGAAAAGGACCCTTTTTCCTCAGGAACATGGGTCTTTTCCCTGATGGTTTCTTGCAGGGAAGGGATGATGTCTTTTTAGTGTGTGTCTGGTGGGTCACCACGTTGGCCTCAATCTCAGCTGCCTTGTCAGCCATGGGTTTGCCAAATAGGTTCTCCCCAGAGCAGGGGACATCGAGCACCTTGTGTTGGACCCATTGCTTGAGGTCGGAAGACTGTAGCCAGGCCTGGTGTCGGGCGCCAATACCAGCTGCTGCGATCCGAGCTGCTAACTCGAAGCCATCGTAGACTGCTCGGGAGAGGAACTTGGAGCAGTCCTTGGATCCCGGAGGTCAGGGGACTAAAACCGCTGGAGGAGTTCCCCGCAAGGCCAGCCGAAAACCCTGACAGCTCCTGGGTTAGAGCCTTCCAGTACATACCTATGCATAACTCATAGGCTTGGATCTGGCATCCCAGCATCCAGACCTGATAACACTTGCACCCGAGAGCGTGGAGGGCTCTGGCCTCCCATCCAGGGGTAACAGAAGAGTGGGTATTTTGGCTCTTAAGTTTTTGCATGGTTGATTTGACAACCATGGAGATATGTGGGAACTGTGGTTTGTGGAACCCCGGGCCCTTCCAGACCTGGTACACGGTGCCGGCTCACTACCGATACAGACACCGGTGTCTCCCACATTCTGAACAGTAGCCGCTCGAGGATCGGCTTCATGGGAACTGTTAGGGTTTCCTTGGGTGGAGACTCATATTGGAGGACCGCCTCCTCCTCCTTGGTCTGCACCGAAAGGGCTCTGGCCATGCCCTTGACAAAGTCATGGAAGGCTACATCCTCTGGAAAGAAGTGGTACGAGGGCGCCGGGGGAGATGGGTCCAAGGGGATAGCTCGGTGTCGTTTAGTGTCAAGGGATGCCTCGTCGTCGGTCTCCAACTCGGAGTCTAGTGGCGCGAAGAATCCAAGGTCCTGTGACTCACTGCCTTGAGACCGGCGACGCTGGTGGCCTCCGGAGGACCTGGACTCCGAGTTGCGGAAACTAGCTGGGGAGGAACGGATGCTCGAGAATTGGGACCTGGACCTCGACTGGCTCCGAGGGCTTACCCAAGATTGGTGGCACCCAGAGCTTGGCTTGATGACCAGGGACTCCCCCCACAATCGGGGGCCCGGTCGTCAGGGCAGATAAGGGCGAACCAGCCATTATTACCTGCTGTATGACCAGGATAGCAGGGATATTCTTCTCCAGGGCTGTCATTCTGATTTCCAAGCCAGAAGGCTCTGCAGGTTTCAGCATGAGCACAGAGGGTCTCGGGTCCGGCGGCGGCACTCAGGTGGAGTGTGCCTTAACGAGGACTATGTCCTTGAGGAATCTAGCATGGTCTCCGCCAGCCAAGAAATCCTTTTTGAGGACCTTGATAGGGAGCTTTTCAGAGCCACAAAAGCCCTTTCTGTCTGTATTACTGGGTTGCTCTGATGCAGCCTCAGCAGATTTAGAGGACTTTTTCTTCTTTTCTCAGGGTCAGAGGTCTTCTCGGAAGAACCGCCATGGTGGGACTCTGAGGATGCTCGGACCTCACGTGAAGTACTGGGCTTGGAGCTCGGCGTTGGGGAGGCCAGGGCCGAGTCAGACCTGGGGAACAGTTTTTCCTAAAACTCCGACTTTTTTTTGTTCGTCTTAGGCGTCATGGCCTGGCACAGGTCACAGAAGGTGCTGTCATGGTCCGGTTCCAGGCTGCGCAGGCAGCAGTCAAGGGTGTCCGTCACTGACATGGTTTGACTGTAGCGGTAAAATATTTTTAACCCACTGGAAGACATGGTGAGAAGCACCCAGCCGAGGTCAACGACCCCAGGCGAAAAAAGGCACGAACGCTGGTCAAGGCAAGCCTCTATCAAAAAAGGGAAAAGGAGCAGAGAACAGCACTGGGTTTGGCACCGGCTCGAGGCGGGAAAAGGAACCGGTACGCAAACTGGCAAAAGCTAACTTTAAGGATATTCAGCAAGGATGTTTTCCGGGGAAACAGGACAGATGTCCGTTGGGCTCCACGAAAAAAAGGAGAATGAGCAAGATGGCACTCTTGGGGGGGGGGACTACGCATGTGTGATAGCATATCCCCAAGGTTTTCTTTGAATGCTGGGGAAATGCGTTGTGCGAGCTCCACTGGCACTGATGTCACCCATATGCGAGGACAGACTTCCTGCTTGTTCCTGGAGAATGCCAATTTTTAAAAAGCGTTCCAAGGGGGATCTGGGAAACTACAGATTGGAGAGCTTGACATTGATACCGGGCAAAATGGTAGAACCTTTATAAAGAACAAAATTACGGAACATGTAGATAGTCATGGGTTAATGGGAGAAAGCAAACATGGATTTAGCCAAGGGAAGTCTTGTCTTACTAATCTGTTATATTTCTTTTTGAAGGTGTGAATAAACAGGTAGACCAAGGTGAGCCAGTTGATATAGTGTACCTGGATTTTAAGAAAGACTTTCACAAGGTCCCTCATGAGAGATTTTTAGCCAAATTAATAAGTCATGGAATTGGAGGCAGTGTAGTATTGTGGATCTGCAACTGAAAACAGAGAGTAGGGCTAAATGGCCAATTTTCTCTTTGGAGAAAGTTAGAGTACCCCAGGGATCTGTGCTGGGCCTACTGCTTTTTAACATATTCATAAATAACCTGGAAATGGGAATAACGAGTGAGGTGATCAAATATGCAGTTGACAAAATTATTCAAAGTTGTTAAAACGCAAGAGGATTGTGAAAAAGTGCAAGAGGACCTTGATAAACTGGAAGACTAGATGTTCAAATGGTAGATGAAATGTTATGTGGACAAGTGCAAAGTAATGCACCTAGAAAAGAACAACCCAAACCATGGTTACACAATGCAAGATTCCACATTAGGAACCACCACCCAGGAAAAAGATTTAGGCCTCATCGTGGATAATATGCTGAAACCCTCTGCCCAGTATCTCAGTGGCCAAAAAAGCAACTAGAATGCTAGGAATCATAAGGAAAGGTATGGAGAATAAAACAAAGATTATAATAATGCCCCTGTATGAACTCCATGGTGCGACTGCACCTTGAAAATTGTGTACAATTCTGGTCATAAGAACATAAGATATGCCATACTGGGTCAGACCGAGGTCCATCAAGCCCAGTATCCTGTTTCCAACAGTGGCCAATCTAGGTCATACGTACCTAGCAGTATCCCCAAAAGACACAGGTTCCACAATGCTTGTACTGGGTCAAGCACTGATTATCCTGGGTCCCTTTTTAATAGTGGTTTATGGACCTTTCCTCCAGGAACGTGTCCAAACCTTTTTTAAACCCAGCTACACTAACAGCCCTTACCACATCCTCCGGTAACAAATTCCAGAGTTTGATTACACGTTGAGTGAAAAAATATTTTCTCTTATTTGTCTTAAATAGTTTACCCTGTAGCTTCATTGCATGTCCCCTAGTCTTTCTATATTCTGATAGCGTAAACAATTGATCCATGTTTACATGCTCCACTCCATTCATTAATTTATAGACCTCTATCATATCTCCCCTCAGCCGTCTCTTTTCCAGGTTGAAGAGCCCCAACCCTTGTAGCCTCTCTTCATAGGAGTAGCCATATCTTAGAGAGGATATAGCAGAATTAGAAAAGGTACAGAGAAGACCCACCAAAATGGAAAAAGAATAGAAGGATACCCCTGTGAGGAAAGGCTTAAAAGGTTACATATTTCAGAGATGGCTGAGGGGAGATCTGATAGAGGTTTATAAATTAATGAATAGAATGGAACAGGTAAACGTAGATCGGTTGTTTACGCCATCAAAAAGTAGAAAGACTAGAGGACACGCAATGAAGCTACAACGTAAACCATTTAAGACTAATAAAAGAAAATATTTTTTCACTCAATGCGTAATCAAACTTTGGAATTCGTTACCGGAGGATGTAGTAAAAGCTGTTAGTGTAGCTGGGTTTAAAAAAGGTTTGGATAAGTTCCTGGAGGAAAGGTCCATAAAACATTATTAAAGAGGATCCGGGAATTCCACTGCTTGCCCCAGGACAAGCATTGTGGAACCTGTGGGCCTTTTGGTAACCTGCCAAGCACTTGTGACCTGGATTGGCCACTGTTGGAAATAGGATACTGGGATTGATTTGATGTTGGACTGACCCAGCACGGCATCTCTTATGTTCATATGTCCCTGAAGAGCAGTTATGGCCTCTTTCACTTGTGCTTCTCCTGCCAGAGGAGCCTATTATGTGGCTACTGAGTTCTGGCCAAAGGTAGCATATATTTTCCTTTTTTTTTCCATAAAGACAGCAAAAAGGAAATAAATAATAAGCAAAGATCATTGGGCTATGACAATCACTGCCTTTTTTATTTTTTTTAAGTAAAACAAGAAAAACATGCAGAAGAGGGCACGTGTATACCAGAACACGGAAAAGTAGAGACTGAGGAGATTTATCGCAGATGAGAGGGGGAAAGCATCAATGCAGGCGCACTAGAAATCTGTAAGACTTTCTATTGGAAGAAGGTTCTATACTCGCAAGGTTCAGTAGAGGATGTCACAAACCGTGTGGATGCATTAGCCCTGCCATCTCCACAGAAAGTATAGTTACTCACAGGTAATACGTGTTCTCCGGGAACAGTAGGAATCAGTCCTCACATATGGGTGACGTCGGCACTGACGGAGCCCTGAGGGAAACATCTCCTCAGCTTTCAAAGAAAGCCTTTGTGAGATGAATCATGCATGTGCGGTTCCCTTTCCGCCCAAGGGTGCCATCTTGCTCAGTCAATGACATAGCTAACACAGCAAAAAATGGTACAACTAAGGCAACTCTATGGAGAGGGAGGGAGAATTGAGGACTGATTCCTGCTGTCCCTGGAGATCACCTTTTACAGGTGAGTAACTACGCTTTCTCTAGGAACAAGCAGGAAGTCATTCCTCACATATTGGACTATCTAGCTAGAGGTTACCAAGAAAGCAAGGTTACTCACCTGTAACAGGTGTTCTCTGGGGACAGCAGGAATCAGTCCTCACATATGGGTGATGTCAGCACCAACGGAGCCCCTCGCGGAAGCATCCCTCCAGCTTTCAAAGAAAGCCTTTGGGAGATGCTACCATGCATGTGTGGTACCCTTACTGCCCAAGGGTGCCATGTTGCTCAGTCAGATGACATAGCTAAAAGATGGCAAAAATAAAAGATGGAAAAGAAGCAACTCCAAGGGGAGGAGGGACAGTTGTGAGGACTGATTCCTGCTGTCCCCGGAGAACATCTGCTACAGATGAGTAACTACGCTTTCTCTGGGAACAAGCAGGAAGTCAGTCCTCACATATGGGACTCCCCAACTATAGGCTACTGAAAGCCCTTAGCGAAAAAACACGGTCGCCCTCAAAGGGAGCCATGAGCAGCAGCAATTCAGTCCGTGGCTACAGACTACAGAAGAACCTGGCAGCCTGAACACAGAAGGATTGGAGGGTAGGAGTTGCCTAAACCCCAAAAGGATTACGGAGTACAGCCTGGCCAAAAGCACTGTCCCGTCAGGACTCCCTTTCCAGGCAGTAATGGGCTGCGAAGGTATGGACTGAAGACTAGGTGGCAGCCCGGCAGATGTCCACCATTGGGACAAAGTGCAGGTTTGCCACAGAGGGCGTCATGGCCTGACACAGTGCGCCGTGACATGGCCTTCCTGTGGGAGCCCCGCCTGCTCATAGGCGAGGGTGATACAGTCCACCACCCTGGTAGAGAGAGCACATTTGGTCACCGCCTCCCCAGATGACTGGGATCGCACGAGACGAAAAGCTGAGCAGCTTTGCGGTGGACCCTGAGCATGTTGGACGTAGAAGGACAATGCCCTCTTACAGGACAAAGTGTGAAAGACCATCTCACCCCGACTGGTGTGAGGTCTTGGAAAGAAGGTGAGAAGTACCACTTCCTCATTGAGGTGGAAGGACAATAACACCTTCAGAAGGAATTTAGGGTGTGCGCGAAGCACCACCTTGTTCTTGTAGAATCTAGTATAGGGCGCCTCCGCCACTAAGGCCTGAAGCTCGCTAACTCTGAGTGGAGGTGAGTGCGACCAGGAACGCCACTTTCCATGAGAGGTATCACAGGTGGCAGGTAGCTGGAGGCTCAAAGGGCGGGCAAGTGAGCTGCCCCAATACCACATTGAGGTTCCACTCTGTCGCCGGAGGGCGAACCGGGGGATTTGATAAGAGCAGACCCCTTAGGAAGCGGGTCACCAGCGGCTGGACTGAGAGGGGTTTGCCATCCACCAGATGGTGGTGCACCACCAGGGCACTGAGGTGCACCCTGACAGAGTTAGATTTAAGCCCGGATTGTGAGAGGTGGGGAAGGTCCTGTAACACCAGTCCCACTGGGTAGGAAAATGGGTCTGTCCTGTTCTCTGCACACCAATTCGAAAACCTGCGCCATTTGAGAACATAACCCTTCCTAGTGGAAGCCTTACGAGAGGTCAGCAGGAACTCCTCTACCTCATCTAAGAAGTTGAAAGGGGCTAGGGTCACCCTTTCAGCAGCCACGCCATCAATGACAGGGACCCCAAGTTGGGGTGAAGAGAGCCCCCCCTCCTGAGACAGAGAGCCCTGGAGAATTCCCCAATGGGATGGGGGTCTCCACCGATAGTCGGAGGAGTAGCAGGAACTACAGTTGCCTGGGCTATCAAGGGGCTATCAGTATGAGCGAGGCCTTGTCGTATAGGGTCCTGAACAGTGTTTTGGCAATCAGCAGTGTGGGAGGGAAGGCGTTAATGAAGCCCTCTGACCACAAGATGAGGAACGTGTCTGCTGCCACCTTGGAGCAATGGGCCTGCTGGGAACAGAAGAGGGGCAACTGTTAGTTGTCTGGGCTGGCGAACAAGTCTATCATGGGTTCCCCATAGAGCTGGAAGAGCCGGTTGACCACGCTGGGGTCCAGCTGCTACTTGTGCGGCTGGAGGACCCTGTTTAATCTGTCGGCCAGTAAGTTGTTCTGGCCTCGCAGGTATACTGCCTGCAGGAGTATACCCTGTCAGACTGTCTAGGAGCAGAGGTCCACCGCCTCTCGGCAGAGGGCACGAGACCCCGTGCCCCCCTGTTTGTTCACATAGAACATCGCCACCTGGTTGTCCATCTGAACGAACACTGGCTGGTGACATAGGCAGTGGCAAAAAGATCGGAGGGCTAAGCATATTGTCCGTAGTTCCAGGAGGTTCATCTGCTGGTTGCTTTCGTCCTGCGACCAGCAGGCCTGGGTGCAGAGTTTCCCACAGTGGGTGCTTAGCTGAGCAGGGAGGCATCCGTGGTGAGGACCTTTAAGGGGCTTGGGGCTTGAAAAGGCATCCCCGCCTCGAGGTATTGGGGAGTCTGACACCAGGTCAGAGTCCGCCAACTGGAGGGTCACAGACTTTGTTCCGGAGGCACCCCGTAGCCTGTGTTCAGTGGTTCCGGAGGCACCACTGCACAGCCCTCATGTGGAGGTGGGCATTTGGTGTGACGTAGATCGTGGAGGCCATGTGTCCGAGTAGGCACAAGAGAAGAAAAGAGGGCATAAGGGATAGTGCTATATGTCCAGTACCAGGGTCCTGAGACGGTCAGCTCAATCTCCGGGCAGGAAGGCCTTTGCCTGGAGGGTGTCCAGTCTTGTCCCTATGAAGTCCAAACATTGTGTCGGAAGAAGGTCAAACCCCAAGTGCTGCAGGACTTGGATGGTGCACACAATTGCCTGCTGCACTTCTGAGGCCGCGCCTCCTTTTATGAGCCAGTCATCCAGGTAGGGGAAGACAAAGACTCCCTGAAGGCGGAGAAAGGTGGCCACGACAGCCAGGCATTTTGTGAAGACCCTTTGGGCAGAGGCCAAGCCGAAAAGCAGCACCTTATACTGGTAGTGTCTGCCTCTCACCATGAACTACAGGTACTGCCTGTGGTTGGAATGAATGAGGATGTGGGTATAGGCATCCTTCAGATCCAAGGAGCAAAGCCAATCTCCCTGCTGGAAGTAAGGCAGCAATATTCCAAGGGAGAGCATTTTGAACTTCTCCCTCACCAGGAACTTGTTAAGGTTGCGCAGGTTGAGGAGGAGCCTTAGGCCTCCTGTCCTTTTTGTCATGAGGAAGTACCTGGAGTAGAACCCCTTGCCCTTGAGATAGTGGAGCACTGATTCCACCGCTTTGTCCTCAAGAAGACCTGCAAGCTCCTTCAGTAGAAGGTCCTGGTGAAGGGGAGACCTGAGGGGCTCTCCCAGAAAATAAGGGGGAGGTATCTGAGTCAGAAAGAGACGGTAATCCTCCATGGCCACCCAAAGTGCCCAGGAATCAGTGGGTGATGGTTAGCCACCTTTAGGAATAATGGATCGGACATCCCCCTGTGGACTGTTGTCCTCCTTGGGGTGGAGAGGCTATGACCAAGGTGTCAAAAGCTCATCCCTGGCTGTGATGGGGCCGGCGCCTGGTGTTTGGGAGCCTTCTGCTTACGATGGCCATGCCATGTCCTTTGGCCTGCTGACCCTGCTGGGGAGCCGGGGAGGCCTGAAAAGGTGGGTAGTTTCTGTAAGAGGCCCCCTTCCTCAGGGAGAAGGGCTTTTGATGGGAGCCCTTCCATCGGGGAGGGGCAGTGCTCTTCTTAGAGAGCCTGGTCCTAATCATGAACTCAGTCTCCAGCTTGGCAGCTTTGTCAGTCATAGGCTTGCCAAAGAGGTTCTCTCTTTGGCATGGGACATCAACCAATTTGTCTTGAACCAATTGCTTTAAGTCAGACGACTGTAGCCAAGCCTGACGGACACCACCACCTGCCGCTGCTACTCGAGCGATGGACTCGAAGCAGTCATAGGCTACTCAAGAGAAACTTGAAGCACTCATGGGCGGCCAAGGCCAGGTTCTTGAACTGCAGCAGGGATTCCTCAGACAGACCAGCTGAGAACCTGGTGAGTTACTTCACCAGGTCTCTAAGGTACATGGCCCATGTACAGCCGATAGGCCTGGATGCAGCCGATGAGCTTCGAGCCCTGGTAACACTTTCTGCTGAGGGCATCCAAGTTGCGTGCTTCCCTGCCAGGAGGGCACCTAGGAATGTGTCTTCTGACTCTTCAGTCGACGCATGGCCGACTCCACCACCATGAAGTTGTGTGGCAGTTATGACTTCTAGAAACCCGAGCTCCGGTGGACTCAATATATTGGGTCGAGCCGCTTGCTCGCCACCGGCACCGATGCCGGTGTTTCCCACATATGGAGCATCAGCTGTTCCAGGATGGGCAGTGTGAATGATTCCCTCGGAGGGCCCTCGTACTGGAGGATTTCTAACTCATCTGCCCAAGGGTGGTCCTCCAACTCCATCAGGCATGCTAGGGCCTTGGACATGTCCTTGACGAAGTCAAGGACCCCCATATCCTCCAGCAGAGATGGTGCCAGGGCTCTGAAGCGGGGGAGTCCAAGGGGACGTCGTGGTGGCGACAGGTATCAGGCGACTCTTCATCCTCCGTCTTCCACTCTGAGTAGTCCGTCAAGGATTCAAAAGGAAGGATGGTCCATGGGCTCTGGGACCGACTCCGGCCCTCCGAGGCCCACACCGAGCACACTAGCTGGGGACGATTGTGGCCCCATCAAATGGGAACCAGATCGCGACCTCGACTGAGGATCAACTCGAGGCCAAAGGACCTCGAGGATCGGCTTGGCCTCCAGGGACATCTTCGATGTCAAGAGCCCGGTGGTTGGGGCGGATGAATCGGTAGTACCGGACAACAGTGCCTGCTGCTGGTCCATGAAGACAAACTGTGCTCCAGGGCCACCATTCTGGACTCCAAGCCAGAAGGCTCCGCAGCCATTGGCGCGGGCACTGAGGGACTTGGGCCCGACGCCAGTTCCACTGAAGACGAGTCCTCGATGAGGATGGTGTCTGGCAAATGAGGTTGAGTCCTTTCTGGGGACCTCTGCAGGCCGCTCCCTCTCCGATCCCTCGGACAAGCATCTCGGACTGCGGGATCTGGCTTGGGACATACCCGGCCTGTCGAATCCGTCCAGGGACGCCGCTGCCTTTGAGGTTTTCTTCTTCCTGAGTTCGATTGAGGGAGACCCCTTCTCTGAATAACCACAGCGCTGCTCGGATTCGGAGGGGCCCGCCCGAGATGTCGTGGCTTCAGATGAGGCCCTGGCTTTTGGAGGTACCAGGGACGCAGGGAAAAACTTATTGTGCTGCTGCTTGCAGCTCTTGAGGGCCTTGCTGGACATCTTTTTGCAGAGACCACATGCAGAAGGAGCGTGGTACAGCCCAAGGCAACAAAGGCTGCAGTAGTGTGTGTCTGCCAAAGACATAATTTTGGTACACCGATCACACTTCTTGAAGCCACTGGCAGCCATGGGAGAAAAAAGAATTCCAGCAAGGTTGAAGACTTGCTGGGCTGCCAGTTGGGGAAAATAAAAGGCACGAAGATGCCAAAAATGCAAAACTACAAAAAGGGACCCAAACTATATGCCGAGACAGCGAGGTCGGGTGGCGGGAAGAGTACCGATGCAGTACCGGAGGAGAGTATGAAACTCAGGCAGAATCATCAACTTTTTCCGGGGACAAGCCAGACGGATGTCTGAAGGGCTCTGCAGAAAAAAGGAGACTGAGCAAAATGGCACCCTTGGGCGGGAAGGGGACCATGCATGCGTGGTAGCATCTCCCAAAGGCTTTCTTTGAAAACTGAGGGGGGGGGGGAGGGGAGGGGAGGGGAATGCTTCTGCGAGGGCTCCATCGGTGCCACTGTCACCCATATGTGAGGACTGATTTCCTGCTTGTTCCTGGAGAACCTGTAGAAACCACGGCAAGCCATGAGAAGCAGCAAGTGAGTCTGAAAGATGACTCTGGAAGGACCCGAGTGCCCAGGGAGAACCCTCACTCTGGTAGCCTGAACACAGAAAGGTCAGAGGGTAGGAGTTGCCTAGACCCCAAAGAGATTACAGAGTATGGCCTGGCCGAAGGCGCTGTCCCATCAGGACTCCCTCTCCAGGCAGTAGTGAGCTGCAAAGGTGTTGACTGAAGACCAGGTGGCAGCCCGGCAGATGTCTCCATCGTGACAGAGTGCAAGTTTGCCACTGAGGTCACCATGGCCTGGGCGTCATGCGCTGTGACGTGGTGCTACAGCTGGAGCCCGGCCTGTTAATAGGCGAGGGTGATGCACTCTGCTACCCAGTTAGACAGGGTCTGCTTGGTCACTGTCCCTCCCCCAGCCAACGGGCGTCCTAGAAGACGAAAAGCTGGGAGGCTTTGTAGGGGCCGTAGGGTAATGCTGTAGGTAAAAGGGCAGGGACCTCTTAGTCTAGAGTATGAAGGATGGTTTCTGCCCTATTGGTGTGAGGCCATGGAAAGAGGGTGGGGAGCACCACCTCCTGATTGAGGTGAAATGAAGACCCCACCTGCAGAAAGAATTTGGGATGCGTGTATAGCACAACCTTGTTTTTGTACAACCTGGTATAGGGCGGCTCCACCACCAGGGCCTGAAGCTCGCTGACTCTGCGGGTAGAGGTGAGCTCCACCAGGAAAACGACCTTCTAGGAGAGGCATGGCAGGTAGCCAGGGGCTCGAATGGCAGCCGAGTCGCACTAGCGCCACGTTGAGATCCCACTCTGCCAGAGGTGGGAGGATTGGGGGTTTGGAGAGTAGCAGGCCGCATAGGAAGCGGGTGATGAGGGACTGTGCTGAAAGAGGCTTACCCTCAAGAGGGTGGTGGTGTGCTAAGAGAGCACTCAGGTGCACCCTGACGGAGTTGGACGAGTCCAGCTGGTGAAAGATGAAGCAGGTACTGCAGCACCATCTGCATTGTGCAGTAGAACAGGTTGGCCTATCCTTCTGAGCAACACACGAAGAATCTGTGCCACTTGAAGATGTGTGGAGGACCTCCTCTACTTTCCCCGAAAGGTTGAAGGAGGCCAAGCTGTTAGTGCCAGAAACCCCAGATTGGAGTGGAGGAGAGAGCTGTCCTCGAGTCAGTACCCTGGAGAGTTCCCAAGAGGGACTGGGGACTCTGTCGCTAAGTGGAACAGTAGCAGAAATCATGGCTGCCTGAGTCACCGGGGGGGGGGGGGGAAACAAAATTAGTGACGTTTTGTTCTGGACAACCTTGAAAAGGGTCTTGGCGACCAATGGTGCAGGTGGGAAGACATAGGAGGCCCTCCGACCACGGGACGAGGAAGGCATCCGCTGCTCCCGGGGGAAGGACGAGGCTGGCTGGAATAGAATCGTGTAAACTGAGCATGCGCCAGACTGGCAAAGAGGTCCATCCGAAGGGTCCCCCCAGAGCCAAAACAGCCGTTGGGCTACTCTGGGTTTTAGCTGCCATTCGTGAAATTGGAGGACCCTGCTCAACCTTTTCGCAAGGGTAATATCCTGACTTGGCAGGTAAACCACTCTCAGGAGCATTCCCTGGCTGATCACATATGAGCAGAGGGCTACTGCCTCCTGGCAGAGAGTATACGACCCTGTACCCCCCCTGCTTGTTCAGGTAGAACATGGCAACCTGGTTCGCCGTCTGGACCAGTACCAGTTGGTGCTGTAGGCAATGGTGGAGGGCTTGGAGGGGCAGCAATATGGCCCTGAGCTCCAAGAGGTTGATCTGCTGTTGGCTTTCTGCCCTGGACCAGGTCTGAGTGCAGAGGCCTCCGCAGTGAGCTCCCAAACCCAGTTGAGAGGCGTCCATGGTGAGGACCTGCTGGGAGATGGAGGTCTTGAAGGGCATACTTGCCACCAGTTGAGCAACTCCGCCAGCAGGTGGGTCACGCGCACTCTGTCCCTGAGGCAGTCGGTGGCTTGTGTCTATTGGGATTGGAGGCACTATTGGGCCGCCCTCATGTGGAGACGGGCATCTGGTGTAACATTCACCGTGGATGCCATGTGGCCGAGCAAGAGGAGCATGGAGTGAGCTGACACTAAGCGTCGGCACTGTACCTCGGAGGCCAAAGCCTCGAGGCGAGGCGACGCGTCTTATCTAGGGGGAAGAAGGCTTGGCCTGGCGGGTATCCAACTGCACCCCTATGAACTCCAAGCTTTGCGTAAGAGTGAGATGAGACTTGGGGCTGTTTCTTACGAAGCCCAGGTGTTCCAGGACACTGATGGTGTGGCCTGCTGCCTGCTATATCTTGGTGGCTGTTTCTCTTTTTATGAGTTGGTCATCCAGATAGGGGAAGATGAAGGCCCCTTGGAGGCAGAGATAGACAGTCACCACCACCAGGAACTTGGTGAAGACCCTGGGTGTGGAGGAAAGCCTGATGGGTAGCATCCTGTACTGGTAGTGGTCGCCCTCAACCACGAATATCAGGTACTGTCTTGTGACTGGGATGGGTGAGGATGCGAATGTATCCTTTAGATCCAAGGAGCATAGCCAGTCTCCCTGCTGGAAGTAGGGCAGCAGCGTTCAAAGCAAGAGCTTCCTGAACTTCTCCCACACCAAGAACTTGTTCAAGTTCCACAGGTCTAGGATGGGCATGAGGCCTCCAGTTCTTTTCGGCATGAGGAAGTACCAGGAGTAGAACCATTGTCCTTTCGGCAGTGGGGCACTTGTTCTACAGCCCTGTCCTCGAGTAGACCTGTGCTCTTCTGCCATAACAAGCTCTGGTGAAAGGGAGTCCTGGAGGGCTCTCCTGGAAAGAAAGAGGGTGTGTCTGGTCCTGGGGGAGAAGGTAACCCTCCTTGACCAACTGGAGGGCCCAGGGATCACTGTTCCCTCTAAGCTGTGCGCGCGTGCATACCTCGCCGAGCGAGCGCACACAACTTACAAAGGAGCGCACAAAAATTCCGGAGTTCCTGGGATTTCAAATTAAACCTTGAGTTTTTTAAGGCTGCGGCTGCGCCGCCGATCTACTGGCATTCTGTAATTTCCGGGTAATTCTGAGACTCGTGACGTCACTTTCGAATCTCTCCTCTGAGTCTTCCTCACTCCTCTCACATGACACAGGCTAAAGAGAGAAATAAAAGGGAGGGGCAGCCAGCTAGCCAGGCTCTCTCTGCTCTTGTGCCTGCCTGCTAGTGCCAGCCACACGCCTCCTTTGATCCCTCCCACAGCCAGCCTCCAGTGCCACGTGCGGAGAAGGAAGAGCAACACACCGCACCGGCGAAGAAGAGGAGACCGGTGCTCCGAGACTGCTGCCAGATTGTGTGGGGCTACGCCGGGGACAGGCTATCGGCAGCGGAGCAGGTGAGTGAAACGGAGATGGTGGCAGCGCCGCGCGTGGTCTCAGCCTCCCTCTGGAGAGTCGGGAAGGCCGGCGCCGGAGGAGGAGAAAGGAGGGGGGGGATAGAAACCCTTTTCCATTTGCTTTGATGGAAGTTCAAATGTATTCTTGGAAAGTGCACGCAGGATTTTGAAAATACAAATTGTTGCATACTTTT
The DNA here is from genome assembly GCA_033557465.1 of Ichthyophis bannanicus. Taxonomy (NCBI): domain Eukaryota; kingdom Metazoa; phylum Chordata; class Amphibia; order Gymnophiona; family Ichthyophiidae; genus Ichthyophis; species Ichthyophis bannanicus. Next base: position 703,781,171 of record CM066031.1, on the reverse strand, counting down.
AATTCCTCAATCTAACTGCACCCCTTTATTGGTGAGGTTATGTTAAAGCAATATTCAAAAAAAACGTGGGAGTGTGCATATTGTCCCCTTCCTCACTATGGGTAAAAGTATCCATGTTGGTCATAGCACACATACTTTTATCCACAGTACAAGATGAAACTGATGCTTGGAAGGATTGCTTTTCCTGCTTGCCTTTCAGTATTAAGAATCCAGACTTTCTCAGGGACAGGGCACATCTGCTGGTCCAGATACTAGCTATCTATGACTGCTTTCTAGTTTAATACAATTATGTTTGGTCTCAGTTTTAATCAGGAATAGCCTCAGAGTTTGTTCAAGATGTTGGCACCCTAGCCTTGGAACTGAACAGAGTAGGGATCTAACTAGTGATCTAAACAAATGTTATAACCTCCTTTTCCCAAGAATGATACCTTTTATTAAGGAAATCAAGTATGCTGTCAGCTTTCTCTAATGTTTTATTATATCGACTGGTAGCTTTCTGGTCATCTGAGATCATAAAGCGTAGTTACTCACCTGTAACAGGTGTTCTCCAGGAGCAGCAGGAATCAGTCCTCACATATGGGTGACGTCGGCGCCGACGGAGCCCTCGCGGAGCAATTTTCCCCAGCTTTCAAAGAAAGCCTTTGGGAATTGCAGCGCGCATGCGCGGTCCCCTTCCCGCCCAAGGGTGCCATCTTAGCCAGTCAGATGACATAGCTAAAAGACAGCATAAAAATTTGCAAAAAAACTAAAGCAGATAATTGCAACTCCAAGGGGAGGAGGGAGGGTTGTGAGGACTGATTCCTGCTGCTCCTGGAGAACACCTGTTACAGGTGAGTAACTACGCTTTCTCCAGGACCAAGCAGGAAGTCAGTCCTCACATATGGGACTCCCAAGCTTAAGGCTACCGGAGACCCTAAGCACAAAAATGAGCTCCCTCTAGCTCAGCAGCACAGAAGGAAGGAATCTTCACTGAATTATTACCCACCGGTAGCCCCCATCCGGGATGGAGGGTAGGAGTTGCTCAAACCTCGAAGAGATTTCGGAGGACTGCCTGTCCGAAAGCACTGTCCCTGCGGGACTCCCTCTCGAGGCAGTAATGGACCGCAAAAGTCTGGCTCGAAGACCAAGTAGCGGCCCGGCAGATGTCTGCCAATGGAACAGAGCGGAGGTAAGCCACTGATGTAGCCTTCGCCCGAACACAATGAGCCGTGACCCGACTATCTAGCGAGAGTCCGGCTGCCCCATAAGCCCAAGCGATACAGTCAGCAACCCAGATGGACAGAGTACGCTTGGAGACAGGGAGCCCCAATTTATTGGGGTCAAAAGACACGAAAAGCTTTACGGTGCTCCCGCATACAGTCAAGGTAGAAGTTCAACGCCCTTCTACAGTCCAGGGTATGCAGGACCATTTCAGCTCGGCTGGAGTGTGGCCTGGGAAAGAAGGTCGGAAGTACCACCTCCTGATTGATGTGAAAAGGGGAGACCACTTTTTGGAAGAAATTTTGGGTGAGTCCGTAGGACTACCCTATTTTTGTAGAACCGAGTGTAAGGGGGATCAGACACGAGGGCCTGCAATTCACTTACGCGTCTAGCGGAAGTGAGGGCTATCAGGAATAAGGTTTTCCAAGAAAGAAAACGGAGAGAACAGGTAGCCATAGGTTCAAAAGGCGGACAGGTGATCCGCTGTAAAACCACATTCAGATCCCAGTCAGGTGCTGGCGGGCGCAGAGGTGGTTTAAGTAGAAGGAGACCTCGGAGAAACCTTGCTACGAGAGGGTCGCTGGAAAGAGGTCTGCCGTCCACCGGCACATGATGTGCTGAAAGAGCACTGAGGTGAACTTTGACGGAGTTGGACTTAAGTCCCAGATTAGAGAGGTAAAGCAAGTACTGCAAGATCACCGACACCGAGCAGGAGAAGGGATCCTGAGACTGCTGGGCACACCAAGCGGAAAAGCGACGCCATTTAAGGGCGTAGCATTTGCGGGTAGAAGGTCGCCGGGAAGCTAGGACGACCTCTTCCACCTCTGCCGGCAGTAGAAGGGGCCACAATATGAAAAAATTCACTCAAAAAATCTCTCAGATAACCATAATTAAATTACAAACCTCTTGCCACTGGTCTCAGATAAACGGTTTTTTTGACACGTTAATAGGGGTATGTTTGCTTGCCCACTTTTGTGTCCGTTCACATCAATGACCTGTCGTGCAAGTGGTTTTTTTTAATTATGTAAATATTGCCTTTAATCTTTCAATTTTTATAAACTTTTTCAACAGCTTTATATAAAAAGATAGCCAGTCTACTTATCTTAAACTTCGTAGAGTGGCAACCGTTGATACGTCCTCCTGATATTGCTCATGAATACTAACAAAGGAAAATACCTTTGTTAGTATTCATGAGCAATATCAGGACGTATCAACGGTTGCCACTCTACGAAGTTTAAAATAAGTAGACTGGCTATCTTTTTATATAAAGCTGTTGAAAAAGTTTATAAAAATTGAAAGATTAAAGGCAATATTTACATAATTTAAAAAAACCACTTGCACGACAGGTCATTGATGTGAACGGACACAAAAGTGGGCAAGCAAACATACCCCTATTAACGTGTCAAAAAAACCGTTTATCTGAGACCAGTGGCAAGAGGTTTGTAATTTAATTATGGTTATCTGAGAGATTTTTTGAGTGAATTTTTTCATATTGTGGATATTTGACATTCACTCGGATAAGGCCTTAAACTGAGTTGTTTAAGGCAGTAGAAGGGGAGCAAGGACTACCCTTTCAGCAGCCAGGCCATCAGATGTAGAGATCTGAGGTTGGGGTGTAGCAGGGACCCCTGATCCTGTGTTAGGAGATCTGGTTGAAACCCCAGAGGGAACGGATCCTCTACCGCTAATTGCAGCAGGAGTGGAAACCACGGCTGTCTGGGCCAGCGAGGAGCTATCAGGATCATGGAAGCTTTGTCTCGGAGAACCTTGAAAAGAGTTCGAGAGACTAGCGGTATGGGAGGAAAGGCATACAGAAGGCTTTTCGACCATGAGAGCAGAAAAGCATCCGCCGCTACTCGAAGGGGATGCGGCTGCCGAGAGCAGAAGCGAGGAAGTTGCCGGTTGAGAGGACTGGCAAAGAGATCCATCGTGGGGAGGCCCCACTTCAGAAAAAGTTTCTGAACAACCAAGGGATCCAGGCGCCACTCGTGCGGCTGGAGGATCCTGCTGAGTTTGTCCGCCAGGCAATTTTCTTGGCCTGGGAGATAAACTGCCTTGAGAAGAATGCCGTGGCTGACGGCCCAAGAGCAGAGCCTCTGTGCTTCTCGACAGAGAAGGAAGGAGCCCGTGCCTCCCTGTTTGTTCACGTAGAACATGGCAACTTGATTGTCCGTCTGGACAAGGACGGGCTGGTGAGAAGTCAGGTGGGAGAAAGCCTTGAGAGCCAGACGGATTGCTCTGAGCTCCAGGAAGTTGATCTGCTGCGCAGACTCCCACGTGGTCCAGAGACCCTGAGTACATGCCCCTTGGCAATGCGCTCCCCATCCTAGGAGAGAAGCATCGGTCGTCAGCACTTGAGCCGGCGGAGGAGACTGAAAAGGCATTCCGAGCACCAGGTTCGGCCGATGAAGCCACCACTGTAGAGAAGAGGCCAGCGGGCCGGAGATGCGCACTAAGTCGGCTAGGCCGCCCGTGGCCTGTTGCCACTGCTTGCGAAGGCACCACTGAGCAGGCCGCATATTCAGGCGGGCTTTGGGGGTCACGTGGACGGTGGAAGCCATATGGCCGAGTAGTCTCAGGAAGCGCCTGGCTGAGACCAGGGACTGGCTGCGAAAACGGCCGGCTAGGTCCATGAGCCGTTGAGCCCTGTCGAGAGGCAGGAAAGCTCGTGCCTGAAGAGTGTGCAATCTTGCGCCGATGAACTCGAGATCTTGCGAGGGGAGCAAAGTGGACTTTGCGAAGTTTATGACAAAGCCCAAGTACTGCAGAAGAGTCACAGTGCGGTGTGTGGCTTTTGTGACTTCTGGAGAGGACGATGCTCTGATGAGCCAGTCGTCTAGGTACGGAAAGACATAGAGGCCGTGAAGCCGGAGATAAGCCGCCACCACCGCGAGACATTTTGTGAAGACTCGTGGTGCGGAGGATAGGCCAAAGGGCAGTACTCTGTACTGGTAATGATTTCCTGCCACCACAAACCTTAGGTATTGGCGGTGGCTTGGGTGGATTAGGATGTGCGTGTAGGCATCCTTTAGATCCAAGGAGCATAGCCAATCTCCCTGCTGGAGGTAGGGCAGAAGGATTCCAAGGGTAAGCATCTTGAACTTCTCCCTGACGAGGAACTTGTTGAGGTTGCGCAAGTCCAGGATGGGTCTGAGGCCTCCCGTTCTTTTTGGTATTAGGAAATACCTGGAATAGAAGCCTTGACCCCTCAGGTGGTGGGGCACCGGTTCCACAGCCTGTTCCTGAAGAAGACTTGCTAACTCCTGAAGGAGTAAGTCCCTGTGCAGAGGGAGTCGTGGAGGTTCTCCCGGGAAATAGGAGGGAGGGACCTGGTGGAAGTGGAGAAGATAGCCTTCTCTCACAACATGAAGCACCCAGGCATCTGATGTGATGTTGGACCACCTGTGGGCAAAGTGAACCAGCCGGCCTCCTGTGCTGGGAGGAACCAGCTGAGGGGGAGAGGCTATGCTGATGAAGTCAAAAACCCCCCACCTGCTGAGCAGGGGCCGGTGGTGCAGGCTTGGGGGCTTGCTGCCTACGGGACACGTTACCCCGTCCCTTGGCCTGCTGACCCTGTTGGGGAGCTGCGGAGGCCTGATATTGAGGGTAGTGTTTATAGGCAGCCGCCTTTCTCGGGTAAAAGGACTTCTTTCCCGAGCCCTTCTTCTTCTGGGAAGGGGCGGAGGTCTTCCTAGAGAGCCTAGTTCTGATGAGAGTCTCCGTCTCGATTTGTGCAGCCTTTTCAGCCATGGGCTTGCCAAAGAGGTTCTCACCTCGGCAGGGGACATCGACCAACTTGTCCTGCACCCAGGGTTCAAGGTCAGACGACTGAAGCCAAGCCTGTCGGCGGGCACCGATGCCGGCTGCGGCCATTCGAGCCGATGCTTCAAAGCCATCATAGGCTGCTCGAGAAATGAATTTGGAGCATTCCCGAATACCAGTTGTCAAGGCTAGGAACCTCCGCAAAGGTTCCTCGGACAGCCCAGCGGAGAATCCGGCTATCTCTTTAGCCAGGTCTCTAAGGTACATGTCCATGTAGAGCTGGTAGGTCTGGACCCGACAAGCAAGCATAGAGCCCTGGAAACACTTCTTACCGAGGCCATCCAGGTTGCGGGCCTCCCTGCCAGGAGGCACCGAGGAGTGCATCTTCTGGCTCTTAAGCCTATGCATGGCCGATTCCACCACCATGGAATGGTGCGGCAGCTGTGCTTTTTGGAAGCCAGGGCTCTTGCGGACTCGATAGATGGAATCGACCCGCTTGCTTAATACCGGCGACGATGCCGGACTCTCCCACATGCGGAAGAGTAGTCGTTCCAGCATGGGAGGAACCGGTACAGTAAAGTGCTCCCTGGCGGGAGAGTCATACTGAAGGGCGTCGAGTTCTTCGGCTCGAGGCTCCTCCTCGGGATCCGTAGGGAAGGCCAAAGCCTTGGCCATATCCCTGACGAAGTCCGAGAACCGGGCATCCTCCGGAGGGGACTGTTTCCGAGGTTCGGACTCAGGCGAGTCCGAGGGGACACACCGAGTCCGAAAAGAATCAGGTGACTCTTCCTCTTCAGACTCCCAGGCCGACTCCGAGGAGGAATCGGTGGGGTCGGTCCGGGCGGGCGGAGGCGTCGGCCGCCCCGACGCCGAGGGAGTCGGCGTCGACGACCTCGGTCCCGAACGGGAGGCCGAGGGTGACCTCGACCGAGGATCGACTCGAGCCCGCATGGACTCGAGGATCAGCTCGGTCTCCGGGGTCGACTTAGACGTCGACGTCCCGGCGGTCGGGGCAGAGGCGCCAGCGAGGCTAGCGATCAGTGCCCGCTGCTGGTCCATGAAGGCAGATAGTCTGCTCTCCAAGGCCGTCAACCTGAGTCCGACCTCAGGTGACCCAGCAGCCCCCGACTCGGGCCCCGACAGCGTCGGGCCCGACGTCGGACCCCTCGGAGGCGAGTCCAGGAGGACTACAGGACTTACCCGAGCAGGCAACTCCGATTCCAGACGAGGTCGCTTCGGGAGATGTTCCTTCTCCAAAGACCCGGGACGGCTATCGGGGCTATGCGACCTGGCCCTCGCGGAACCAGGAGCGTCCACCGACGCCGCCCTCGCGGGTTTCACCTTCCGATGATGGTCCCCGGAGGGAGAACCCCTGTCGGAGGAACTCCGGCGACGGTCAGAGCTGGAGCCTCTGGACGTCGAGGCCTCCGACGAGGTCCGGGTACGGGTGGGATCAGCGAAGATTCGTTCCCGCTGATGCCGCCGACTCCTTAACGCTTTGGAGGACATTTTGCTGCAGGCCCCACAGATCAGTTCCTCGTGATCCGGGCCAAGGCAGCGGAGGCAATTATCGTGTGTGTCAGTGAGTGACATATTTCTGTCACACTGAACACACCTCTTGAAACCACTGGCAGCCATCGGGGGAAAAAGGGCCCCTGCAAGGTCAAAGGACCGGGCTGCCAACGAAAAACCGAAAACGAAACTGACAGAAAATCAGAAAAACCGAAAAATAAGAGAAGGACTCGCAACGGAGTCGCGAGTCCGGGCAGGAAAGAGACCGGCGTCGAACCGAAGAAAAAAGAGAAATAAATCACGAAAAATCAACTTTTTCAGTGGGGACAAGAAGACCACGTCTGTAGGGCTCCGCGGAAAAAAGAAGACTGGCTAAGATGGCACCCTTGGGCGGGAAGGGGACCGCGCATGCGCGCTGCAATTCCCAAAGGCTTTCTTTGAAAGCTGGGGAAAATTGCTCCGCGAGGGCTCCGTCGGCGCCGACGTCACCCATATGTGAGGACTGACTTCCTGCTTGGTCCTGGAGAACTCCCAAATCTTTGTCTTGTTCTAGATGATAAGTAGCTAATGGATTTTTCTAGCCGAAATACATGAAAGAGAAAATAATGCAAAAAAGTGTAAAATCAAGTACTCTTTCTTTCAGTTCTTGTATTTCTATGGTTGCAGATTTTTGTTAACCATTGTTTTCCTCTATACAGAAAGTGAGTCCTCACACTGAGCTCTGGGGGAGTCTATTGGTGGTTTTATTTTCACAAGAGTGGCTTTCATTGGCCACTACTTTCCATGTTCTGTCACATTTGTTTAGGGTGGAATGATAACTGTGGTGGGTGCCTTGGAGGAGGGGGGGGGGGGTGGATAGAGGTGAAGAAGGCTTGGTGGGACTGATGGAGATGGAAATCAATAGTTTTAAAATTAAGTCACTTTTCTGGATTTGTGCTAAACTGCTAATCCATGTAAGTAATACTGTGCCTTCTTTTTTACTATGTATTCTTTTTCCCTTTGTTACCACTATAACAATATTGTTATATTGCTTGCAGTTCCAACTTCCAAGCCCATCAGGCTTTGGATGAAATGCGTTGGGGCATTTCTTTTGCATAATAAAGCACCTGCTGTAACCACCACACCACTTTTAAAATGTCGAAACCAATAGCAATTAGAGGTGCAAAACGTAAGAGAACGGCCAGAGCTTTTAAGTCTGAATGGCTTGAAGAAATTGTTGAAATGGAGACACCGAAATCTTGGGATAAAACGTGCGTTCAACTGCGTGAAATATTCACTTACGAAGAGGATGATGGAGTAGTCTGTTTATACTGCCGAGATGCAAAAACCATCGGAGAGTTTTTGAATGGCAAAATTTGGGATGATGTGCAGAAACTGGACTTTTTGAAATGACATCTGTCTAGTAAGACTCATACTGAAAGTGTTAAGAAACTTAGAGCTAAAAATCCAAATTTAAGAGGAGAATTATTTAACTTGTTGCTTGAGAGCACCGCTGAAAAAGAGAAAAGGCAAATTAGTAATGAACAGAAGCGTTCTACACCAGAAGAAATTAAAATTCTAATTGATAGTGTTTTCCTGGCTGTTCGGATAGAGTAGTTACTCACCTGTAACAGGTGTTCTCCAGGAGCAGCAGGAATCAGTCCTCACATATGGGTGACGTCGGCGCCGACGGAGCCCTCGTGCGGAGCATTTCCCCAGCTTTCAAAGAAAGCCTTTGGGAATTGCAGTGCGCATGCGCGGTCCCCTTCCCGCCCAAGGGTGCCATCTTGCTCAGTCTGATGACATAGCTAAAAGACAGCAAAAAATTAGCAAAAATAAATCATATGACTGCAACTCCAAGGGGAGGAGGGAGGGTTGTGAGGACTGATTTCTGCTGCTCCTGAAGAACACCTGTTACAGGTGAGTAACTACTCTTTCTCCAGGACCAAGCAGGAAGTCAGTCCTCACATATGGGACTCCCCAGCTTAAGGCTACCGGAGACCTCAAGCGGAAAAAAAGAGCTCCCTCTAGCTCGTCAGCACGTAAGGAAGGAATCTTCTCTGAGAACGCCCCCGACCGGTAGCCCAACACCAGGGCCGGAGGGTAGGAGTTGCCTAAACCCCAAAGAGATTATGGAGTACTGCCTGTCCGAAAGCACTGTCCCTGCGGGACTCCCTCTCAAGGCAGTAATGGGCCGCAAAAGTCTGGCTTGAAGACCAAGTAGCGGCCCGGCAGATGTCTGCCAACGGAACAGAGCAGAGATGAGCCACTGACGCAGCCTTCGCCCTGACACGATGAGCCGTGACTCGACCCTCCAACGAGAGGCCGGCTGCCCCTTTTGCCCAGGAGATACAGTCAGTGACCCATATGGACAAAGTACGCTTGGAGACAGGGAGCCCCAACTTATTGGGGTCAAAAGAAACGAAGAGCTAAACAGCCCTCCGATGCTCCTGCGTACGGTCAAGGTAGAAGGACAACGTCCTCCTACAGTCCAGGGTATGCAAGACCATCTCAGCCCGGTTGGCATGCGGCCTGGGAAAGAAGGTCAGAAGAACCACCTCCTGATTGAGGTGAAAAGGTGAGACAACCTTAGGAAGAAACTTAGGGTGAGTCCGTAAGACTACCCCTATTCCTGTAGAACCTAGTGTAAGGAGGATCAGACACTAGTGCCTGAAGTTCACTCACTCGCCTCGCAGAGGTGAGAGCTACCAGAAACAAAGTTTTCCAGGAGAGAAAACGGAGAGGGCAGGTAGCCATGGGTTCAAAAGGCGGATAAGTAATCCGCTGCAAGACCAGATTCAGATCCCACTCAGGGGCCGGTGGACGCAAAGGAGGCTTAAGCAGAAGGAGGCCTCTGAGGAAACGAGCCACCAAAGGGTGGTTGGAAAGAGGCCTACCGTCCACCGGCGAGTGGTGTGCTGAGAGAGCACTAAGGTGAACTCGGACAGAGTTAGACTTAAGGCCCAGATTGGAGAGGTAAAGCAAATATTGCAATACTACTGCAACCAAGCACGAGAAGGGATTCTCGCTGTGCTGAGCACACCATGCGGAGAATCTATGCCACTTAAGAGCGTAGGATTTCCTGGTGGATTGACGCCGAGAGGCCAAGACCACATCTTCCACCTCTCGAGGCAGAAGTAGGGGAGCCAGGACTACCCTTTCAGCAGCCAGGCCATCAGATGAAGGGACTGGAGGTTGGGGTGCAAGATAGTCCCCTGATCCTTAGACAGGAGATCGTGTTGAAACCCTAGAGGAAGAGGGGTGTCCACCGCTAGCTGTAGCAGAAGCGGGAACCACGGTTGCCTCGGCCACCTGGGGGCTATGAGAATCAATGAAGCCCCGTCCTTGAGGACTTTGAACAGCGTTCTGGACACTAGTGATGTGGGAGGAAACGCATACAGTAGGCCGGTGGACCACGAGATCAGAAACGCATCTGCCGCTACTCTGAGAGGATGCGGTTGTCTGGAGCAAAATCTCGGGAGTTGCCGGTTCAAAGGACTGGCGAAAAAGATCCATGGTGGGGAGGCCCCACCTGAGAAAGATCTGCTGAACCACCAACGGGTTCAATCTCCACTCGTGTGGTTGCAGGATCCTGCTCAGTCTGTCTGCCAGGTAATTTTCCTGACCTGGGAGGTAGACAGCCTTGAGAAGGATTCCGTGATTGACAGCCCAAGAGCACAGCCGTTGTGCCTCCTGACATAGAAGGAAGGAGCCTGTGCCTCCTTGTTTGTTCACATAGAACATGGCAACTTGATTGTCCGTCTGGACCAGTACAGACTGGTGAGAGGCGAGGTGGGAGAAGGCTCTCAGAGCTAGGCGTATCGCCCGAAGCTCCAGGAAGTTTATCTGTTGAGCAGCCTCCCAAGGGGTCCAGAGACCCTGAGTACATGTCCCTTGGCAATGTGCTCCCCGAGAAGAGAAGCATCTGTTGTCAGCACTTGAGAATGCGGAGGGGACTGAAAATCCACTCCGAGTACCAGATTCGGAAGAAGCTACCATTGCAGAGAGGAGACTAGGAAGTCGGATATCTTTACTGAGTCCGCTAGGCTCCCCGTGGCCTGATGCCACTGAGTGCGAAGGCTCCACTGAGCAGGCCGCATGTGCAGGCGGGCATTGGGGGTGACATGAACCGTGGAAGCCATAAGGCCGAGTAGTCTCAGGAATTGCCTGGCAGAGACCAGGGAATTGCTGTGAAACTGCCTAGCCAGATCCATCAGCCAGTGAGCTCTGTCCACAGGCAGAAAAGCCTTTGCTTGAAGAGTGTCTAGCCTGGCCCCTATGAATTCTAAGTTCTGGGACGGGAGCAAAGTGGACTTTGCAAAGTTTATGACAAACCCCAAGTGCTGAAGCAGAGCCACAGTGCGAAGGGTGGCCTGGTTGGCCTCCTGGGAAGATTGGCCCGTAATGAGCCAGTCGTCCAGGTACGGAAACACAAAAAGACCCTGAAGCCTCAGGTAGGCCGCCACCACAGCCAGGCACTTGGTGAACACCCTGGGAGCGGAGGATAGGCCAAAGGGTAGTACTCTGTACTGATAGTGGTTTCCCCCCACAACAAACCTGAGATATTGTCTGTGGTCTGGATGAATAAGGATGTGAGTATACGCATCCATTAGATCTAAGGAGCATAGCCAGTCTCCCTGCTGGAGGTAGGGCAGCAGGATTCCAAGGGTAAGTATCTTGAACTTGTTGGGGAGCTGCAGAGGCCTGATAATGAGGGTATGGTTTATAGGCAGAGGACTTCCTCGGGTAAAAGGTCTTTTTTCCCGAGCCCTTCTTTTTCTGAGAAGGGGCAGAGGTTTTCCTGGAAAGCCGAGTCCTGGTCAGAGTCTCGGTCTCGAGTTCTGCAGCCTTTTCAGCCATGGGCTTGCCAAAGAGGTTTTCACCTCGGCAGGAGACATCGACCAACTTGTCCTGCACCCATGGCTCGAGGTCAGATGACTGTAGCCAAGAATGTCGGCGGGCATCGATGCCGGCCTCGGCTACTCGGGCCGAAGCCTCGAAGCCATCGTAGGCTGCTCGAGATATAAACTTCAAGCACTCTCGAATACCGGTCGACAAGGCCTGAAACCTCTGCAAAGGTTCCTCGGAGAGACCATGAGAGAACCCGGCAATCTCCTTTGCCAGGTCTCAGAGGTACATGCCCATGTAGAGCTGGTAAATCTGGACACGGCAAGCAAGCATAGAGCCCTGGAAGCACTTTTTACCGAAGGCATCCAGGTTCTGTGCCTCCCGGCCGGGAGGCACCAAGGAGTGCATCTTCTGACTTTTCAGCCGATGCATGGCCGATTCCACAACCATGGAGTGGTGTGGTAACTGTGCCTTTTGGAACCCGGGGCTCTTGCGGACTCGATAGATGGAATCGACCCGCTTGCTTAACACCGGCGTCGAGGCCGGGGTCTCCCACATGCGGAAGAGCAGCCGCTCCAGCATCGGAGGAACCGGAACAGTAAAGGTCTCCTTCGGGGGAGAGTTATACTGGAGGGCCTCGAGCTCCTCGGCTCGAGGCTCCTCCTCGGGATCCGCGGGGAAGGCCAAGGCCTTGGCCATATCCCGCACGAAGTCCGAGAACCGGGTATCCTCCGGTGGGGACCGTCTCCGAGGTTCGGACTCGGGTGAGTCCGATGGGACACACCGAGTCCGATGAGTGTCGGGTGACTCTTCGTCCTCAGTCTCCCAGCCCGACTCCTCGGAGGAGGAATCGAGCAGCTCCGGTCGGGCGGGCACCGATGCCCTCCTCCCCGACGCCGAGGGTACCGGCGTCGATGACCTCGGCTCCGAACGGGAGGTCAAGGAGACCGTGGCCGAGGATCGACTCGAGCCCGCATGGACTCGAGGATCGGCTCGGCCTCCGGGGTCGACTTGGACATCGAGGTCCCGGTGGTCGGGGCAGATGCATCGGCGAGACCGGCGATCAATCCCCGCTGCTGTTCCATGAAGGCAGCGAAGCTGCTCCCCAAGGCCGTCAACCTGAGTCCGAGCTCAGGAGACCCAGCAGCCCCCGACTCGGGCCCCGACGGCGTCAGGCCCGACATCGGCTCCCTCGGAGAGTCCACGAGGACAACAGCACTTACGTGTCCAGGAGACTCCATCTTGACACGAGGATGCTTGGCAGGCCTCTCCGACTCCGAAGACCCGGGACGGCTATCGGGGCTATGCGACCTGGCCCTCGAGGAACCAGGAGCATCCACCGACGCCGCCCTCGCGGGTTTCTTCTTCTTGCGATGTTCCCGCGAAGGAGACCCCCGCTTAGAGGAACCCCGACGCTGCTCAGGGCCGGAGTCCCGAGACGTCGAGGCCTCTGACAAGGTCCGGGCCCGGCCGGACGCGGAGTCAGAAAAGATCCTATCCTCTTGGTGCTGCCGACTCCTCAACGCCTTCGAGGACATTTTGCCACATGGACCACAGATCATCGGGTCATGATCGGGTCCGAGGCAACGGAGGCCGCAGTCATGTGTGTCGGTAAGAGACATAAATTTCTTACACCAATCACATTTCTTAAACCCGCTGGTAGCCATCGGGGGAAAAAGGGCCCCTGCTAGGTCAAAAGACCGGGCTGCCAGGGAAAAAAGAAAAAAGGTGCGAATGCCAGTCACAAAGGATAAAAAACAAAAAAGAGGGAAAAGGACTCGATACCGGCGTATCGGTCCGAGCGGGAAAAGGATCCGGCGTCGAACCGGAGAAAAAAGAGAAAAACAGGGAAAATCAACTTTTTCCTCGGGGAAAAACGAACTACGTCCGTCGGGCTCCGCAGAAAAAAGAAGACTGAGCAAGATGGCACCCTTGGGCGGGAAGGGGACCGCGCATGCGCGCTGCAATTCCCAAAGGCTTTCTTTGAAAGCTGGGGAAATGCTCCGCACGAGGGTTCCGTCGGCGCCGACGTCACCCATATGTGAGGACTGACTTCCTGCTTGGTCCTGGAGAAGGAGGTGAATACCCCTAAAAAAGAAGAAAATGTTTAAGATAAATGAAAAAAGATATTGGGGCTGATGTTGGAGTGACGGAACCGGTGTCGATGGAAGGCAGAGCACAGTATTAAACCAAAAAAGAAAAGATTTTCAGCAGTGACAGGAATGAACAACTTGCTGGCTCCACAGAAAACTAATAACTAATGAGAAGAGTTGGGAAGGTAGATGCGCAGGTACAGTGGACTACTCCCAAAGGCTTTCCTATTGGACGCTGGGGAGTGTTCTCACATGGGCGCTCTCAGTACCGACATCACCCATATGTGAAGATTACATTCCTGCTTGTTCTTGGAGATTCCTTACGTGCTAGCCCACTACTTTCAAGAGCCAAGCCATAAGTGAGAAGGGAACCAGGTCCTCCAGAACAATCAGTCCCTGCTGCAATAGGCCTCAATTTGGAGGCAATGGAAGAGGAGGAACCATGCTCTCATCGGCCAATCTGGCGCCAACACAACAATACTGTCCAGGTGGCATGCCATACGCTGAATCATATGCCCCACCAGGGGCCACATAGTTAACATATAGCCGGTGCTGACTTGGCCAAGGTTGGGTCAGGGCATCAATGCCCTCTAATCCTGTCTGTGTGTGGCGACTGAAGATGTGGCAAACTTTGGCATTGGAGGTGGTCACCATCAGATCCATTTCAGGGCAACCCGAATGGCACAAAATCAAATGAAACACTTTCTGACTCAACTCTCACTGTCCAGGATCCAGAGTACCGGCTGAGGAAGTCCACTTCAACATTATTTATTTATTTATTTATTTATTTTTATTTCTTATATACCGCGCTATTATAATCAGTGCGGTTTACATTTGAACAGAACATACAAGAATGTAACAAGTTACATTGAGTTTTTTTACATTGAACAGGGAAAGTAAACATGGAGGAAAAAAACCCGAGGGAAACTATGTGCAAATTATATACAAATTACGGATACTCTTACGAAGAAAATCTAAAAAACTTTACCTAGGGGCCTGGGCTCGTGGGTCAAAGAAGCAGATAGGGGAAAAAATTGGTTAACCGTTATCAACAGGAGGATGATCTAAGGGACGGGCTAGGTAGGGAGGTAAGGTGATGGCAGTGTGAGTATCGGGATTGGTGTCAGGGTAATGCTGTAAGAATAGGTGGTATTTGAGGGCTTTTCGGAATAGCGCCAGGTTTGAGATGGCCTGGATTTCAGCAGGGAGGGCATTCCATGCCATAGGTGCAAAAATAGAGAAGGCTCTACTTGCTGTTGCCTTCCTACATTTTTATCAACAATTTTGGGACTTCGAGTGTATTCTTCGATGTGGATCTCCTGGTTCTGTTGTCTGGTGTGCTGTGGAGAAGATCACTGATGGGCGTGAGGGGATGGTTCTTAAGGGCCTTGAATGTCACGACCAGAGCCTTAAAATGGACTCTGGCCCACAGTGGAAGCCAGTGTAGGTTCTTTAGAACTGGCGTAATGTGGTCTGATCTTGAGAGCCCTGTCAGTATCCAGCCCAGCAATGTGCTGAGCCAGCAAGGCTAGGAGCTTCTTCTCCACCCAGGCAAACAGGAGAGCCATCTCCAGAGCTACATCGACACTCCGTGTGCTGCCTGGCTGATTGACATAAGCCACCTCCATGGCCTTGTCTGAAAACACTTGAAACGCGTGGCCCTCGATCAGAGTCCCTAAACGCGTTAGAGCCAACCTGATGGCCCTCGTCCCACACTGCTTTCCTGTGGTTCCAATGGCCTAAGCCATACAGTCTTGGCAATGGGTTCCCCAGCCTGAGAGACTGGCATCTGTCGCCAGGAGGATCCAGGAGAAATCATCCAGGGGCATGCCCTTTCTCAGATGACAGGGCTGCTGCCACCTCTGTAGACTGGACTTCACCATCAACAGGAGCCTGCACTCTAATTCCTAAGGACCACAGAGTCAACAAGGACTGCAGGAGTGATCGCATATGAGCATGCACCCAAAGCATCATCTTTATGGGCGCCTGAAGAGAATCCCAGAATGTGGGAGCCTGCTGCACATAGAACTGCGCCAGGCAATCTAACAGATTGAGGTTCTCCTGTGGCAGAAAAAAACTGTCCACTCGAGTGTGGAAACGTGCTCTTAGAAACTCCAGGAACAGGGAAGGCCACAGCTGGCTCTTCCCCGATTGATCACCCAGCCGAGGCTTTCTAAGGACACAGATCCCTTGGTGTTGCAGTGCCACAGTTGCCTCCACTACCATGACCTGGGAGAAGATCTTCAGGGTGATGGAATGCCTGAAAGGAAGGGTGGCAAACTGATAGTGAGAGTCAAGCACAGCAACATGTCAATTACTTTGCTGATCTGCCTAGATCAGGACATGAAAATACACCTTGGTCAGATCCAGAGAAGCCAAAACTCCCCTCGGAGCACTGCTTGAATCACGAAGCGCAAGACACACAAGTGCTCGTCGACCCTCTTGAGGTCAAGAACAAGCTGGAAGGAACCATTCTTTTGGGCACAATGAAACAGATGAAGTATCTGCCTTAGCCCCACTAGTCTGGCAAGAAGGGCATCACTGCCTTTAAGCGCAGCAACTTGTCCAAGGTGATCAGCACAGAGGCAATTTGATTGCAGACCCACAAGTGGAGATGACAACGGCATCCAGAATAAGCTCTTTGCATAACACGACATAGCCGAACTGAATGATGTCTAGCACCTTGTGATCCTTGGTAACCCACGCCCGTTCCTGAAAGAAAAGGCAAAGCCTGTCTCCAATTGAAGGAACCAGGGAATGGGTCCCAAACCTTCATTGTGCAGTCCGGGAGGGTCCTCCTCTGAAGGGGACCTAGTCCATGGGCCAATGCGTTCCATGAAAGGACTGAGAATGAGCCCAAAGCCCAGAAGCAGAGGGGAAGAAAGATTTTCCCAGTTGGTAACAACGAGAGTCCCGAGATCCCTGAGAATCTGGCCAGTATGCCCTCAGTGGACAGGCGGAGCTTGATGAGAAGGGGCACCAGCCTGTTTCACAGGCCCCTTGGACCAGCCTTCCAAAAGGCTGCAGATTTTGCCTTCCCCAGGGTCCTTTGACAGCATCTCCAAATTGGCTCCAAACAGCAGCTTCCCCTTAAAAACCAACTGGGTCAACCGGGCTTTGGAAGATGTGCCCACTGCCCAGTGCCAAAGCCAAATCAAACACCGTGACACCATCATCAGGGCACCATCCATGACTGCCAAACGTATCAGGTCATACACGGCATCAGAAAGGAAGGCTGTAGCTGACTCCAAAAGAGGGGTAGTATCATCTGGCGGAAGAGACTGAATCCACTGGAGCAGGGCTCTAGACGCCAGGCTGGTACATACTGCCAGCTGCAGAATATCCGCCACCACCATGGCAAAACTGGCTCCTCAAACAAGAATCCACCCCACGATCCAGAAAATCCTTTAAAGCCAATCTGCCTTCTACAGGAACACTGTTCATCTGGCAACCGCCTTGACCTGTGCATCCACCATGGAAATGCCAAACCACTCAACACACTTCTCCTCCGGGAGAGCTGAGATCTTCCTACACACCCATAACTCTTTAGGCAGGGAGTCGGGAGAGTCTCACTCAGACCAGATCATATCATTGATCACATCTGGAAATGGGAAGACAGTAGTGGATTTTCACACACTTTGAAGGAACGGGTGTATCATTCTCAGGCTGCCCTGCATGAGACTGCACCCAAGGGCACCAAGAGGGACCAGACCTACTGCAAAAAAGAGAATTTCAGGGAGAACAATCCGGAGTCCGGAAGATCTCCTTTTGGAAATGACCCTCCAACACCAAGAGGCGTAGCTGCCACAAACCCCCTAGAGGACAATGAGTGGCTCACAGCAGTCACCGGATCTTCCTGCCGGCTGGATATCCTTACCCATAGCACCATCCATCACCTCCTACTCTAAGGCAGGCAAGGCCAGACTAATTGCATCTCCAGGCTGAAAGAGGGGGGACAGATCCTCCAGGGATGACTAAGAAGCTTCCATGCAAGAAGAACAGAGTCCAGACCTAGAGATGAGGCACCTTGCCTGCCACAGGTCAAACGTTCCCTGGAAATGGACAGAGTTAGGATAAGTATCACAACAGCATCTGCTAAGACCGTGGCAGCTCAAAAGCGTGTGGTAACTGCACTCTTTGTTGCAGCATGCATTACAGGCGTTAGGGAAGGAACGAGCCTAGGAGCTGCTTGGGTGGAATGAGTGTTAGCACCATGTGACCACTAGGGGCACATTAAGTAAAAACGCTAATAATGCATGCAAAAAACAGCGGGAAACCACATGGTACCACAGTGAACTACCCGAATTGTATCCCAGGCAGACAGAATCGGGAGCCTCCAACAAGGAAAGTGACTAGGTCAAGCCTTGGCACTCACCGCCTGAGAGATCCAGGCTGAAAATACATACCGGGCTCAGCTCTACTCCCCAGGAACTGTTTCTCTGGCTTATAGCACTGCATTTAAGGTGGCTGGCAGGCAGATCCCTCTGAGAGCCTTTGTCAATCTTTGGGAGAGCGCAGGGGGGGACAGAGGAGGAGAGAAGGGCACTGGGGTGGGGTGAGGCAGTTGTACTCTTCCAGATCCTTCCAATTTCTCATTGTTCAGACTCTTATCCAGGATAAGAGCATGGAGCTGAACAAAATTCCCCTCTTCCTAGGGTTACCAACAAGACCGCAGTCTAGTGGAGCATCCCACGTCGCACTCCATGAAAGATAAACCCGCAGGCTATCGTTCATGAGCCTTTCAAATCAATCTTTTCCTCTCAAACCCTTATAATTTTCTTCATAGGAGAAAATCCATCTGCTGGAGACAAAGAAACACTGAAGGGACCTCTGGTAGCTGAGGCGAACAGAGGCATGGGAGTGATGTCATTGAAACCAGGCTTTTCACTGGTTCTTTGTCTCCACCAGTCTGCTAGTATGGGAACACAACCCATTTTCCTGGACTGGTCTAGCAGGATAAGAACATAAGATATGCCATACTGGGTCAGACCAAGGTCCATCAAGCCCAGTATTCTGTTTCCAACAGTGGCCAATCTAGGTCATATGTACCTAGCAGTTTCCCCAAGAGACACAAGTTCCACAATGCTTGTACTGGGTGATATGGAATTCCTTTTACCGATGGTCTCTTTCAATATTTTTTGTCTGTGAAAGAACAAGATTGCTGTTATTAAGGAGTTGTTATAAATTCATATGAATACAGGAATAGTGTATCTAGGTTAAGTGTATTCTTAATTCTCCTGTGAGAGATCAATTAATTTGGAGGGGTTTTATTTGTGTGACAGCATATACTTTGCATAATATAGCTTCTGTATAACAAGTTCAAGTATTTTAGTACTTTGTTTGGAGTTGAAAAATCTTTAGGACCAGAGAGCTGTATTGACTATTACCTCAGATTCAGAGTCCTTCAGCTTTTGAACTTTTTCTTTGACCTTCATCTCAAAGACCTGCTCCATTTCCATCTCCATTTTTTTCATTTTCGATACATGCTCTCTTCTTTCTTCTTCCATCTGTGCCAAAGGACTCCTACAGTAAAACCAAAGCAGAAATTATACCACCATAAAATGTTCTAAGATGTAATGAATTACCATGCTAAAAATAAGCTATAAAAGAACATGTCATATAAAGCATAGTTACTCACTCACCTGTAACAGGTGATCTCCAAGAACAGCAGGAATTAAGTCTTCACATAGGGGTATCGTTGGCACCGACAGAGCCCGCATGGGAACGCTCCCCAGTGTCCTATAGGAAAGCTTTTGGGAGCATCCCACTGCACCTGCGCTGCTGCCTTCCTGCCTTTCCAACTCTCCCTTTTCAGTTGGGTTTGTAGCTGAGACAAAAGGAGAGAAGGAAAGAAAAAGAGAGAGATACAACGCCCAGGGGAGGTGGGTGAGTTGTGAAGACTTAATTCCTGCTGTTCCCGGAGATCACCTGTTACAGGTGAGTAAGAGTAGTTACTCGCCAGTAACAGGTGTTCTCCAGGAGCAGCAGGAATCAGTCCTCACATATGGGTGACGTCGGCGCCGACGGAGCCCCCGTGCGGAGCATTTCCCCAGCTTTCAAAGAAAGTCTTTGGGAACGCAGTGCACCTGCGCGGTCCAGTTCCCGCCCAAGGGTGCCATCTTGCTCAATCTGACAACATAGCTAAAAGAGCAAAAAATCAAAATGAATGATATGACTGCAACTCCAGAGGAGGAGGAGGGAGGGTCGTGAGGACTGATTCCTGCTGCTCCTGGAGAATATCTGTTACAGGTGAGTAAAGCACAGTTACTTACTTGTAACAGGTGATCTCTGAGAACAGCAGGAATAAGTCTTCACATATGGGTACGTCGGCACCGACGGAGTCTGCGTGGGAACGCTTCCCAGCGTCCAATCAGAAAGCCTTTGGAAGCATCCCAACACGCCTGCGTGCTGCCTTCCCGCCTTCCCAACTGCCTCTCCTCAGTTAAGTTTTAAAGCTGAGACAAAGAGAGAGAGAGAGCAAGAAGGGAAAGATAGAGATAGAGAAAAAGCAACTCCTAGGGGAGGTGGGTGGGTTGTGAAGACTTATTCCTGCTGTTCCCAGAGATCATCTGTTACAGGTAAGTAAAAAAAGAAGTATCATAGTCATGGTCAAGCCCACCTTCCACCCCAAATTTCTCTTGGACACCCTTATCATCCTTCAACGATTAGGCACACCCCACTTACAGCTCCAACATTTATATATATGGCTTCTAACAATCATATCAATATACCACATTTGGAATTGCTCTTCCACGAGATCTCACAGTAAATCCTGTAACAAACATGATGTTGGCAGCCACCTCAATCATTTGAATCCTAAAGCATGCCCTAAAAAACCCCACACACTAAACATCACCTCTATAGAACTTATGAATACTAGATCAGTAAGAAACAAAATTCATTTAATCAGAGATCACATTGTGGACCAGCACCCAGACATTTTATGCATTACAGAATCTTGGCTCTCCCCCTCTGATAGTGTCCTCCTCAACCAACTGGTCCCCTCTACATACTCCGCCTTTAATAATCCTCGCACTCTAAAGAGAGGTGGCGGAGTTCTAATCATTGCTAAAGACTCATTGCAACTTCAAACACTCACTTCTAGCAACTCTGAGCATTGCAGTTCTATTGCAGTGGGAAACAAGTATCTAACTATTTGCCTTGTTTATAGGGCCCCCCACGCACCAGCTGAAGAGCTAACTACCACTCTTGAAACTGTCTGTGCAATCACCACAATTCACAAACCTTTAATCTTACTAGGTGACTTTAATCTCAGCTCTGCAACTAACAATGATAGGCAAACCTTCCTTCAGGCAATGGACTCTTTACTATTCTCTCAGCTAATAACCACTCCCACCCATAGACATGGTTCCACACCAGACCTAGTTTTTGCCCCAAATTATCTCTTAGACAAGGGATTTATTTCCTCACCCATAATCACCCCGATTCCTTGGTCTGATCATCACAGAATCAAAATTGAATTGACAAACAATACGGCCAAGTTCAACATAACACATTCTGCTTCATTTGGAATCAGAAGATTTAAAGCTTTCAAAAAAGATCAATTCTTAAAAGACACACTACCCTACCTCAACTCGGATGAACCTAACTTGGACAAACTGGTTAAGAATTGGAACATTACCATCAGTACAGCAGCAAAATCCAAACCGTACATAAAATCAAAGAACGTAAGACAACACGCTCCATGGTACTCCAATACAATTCGCAACGCTAAAAGAGAATTAAGAAAGCTAGAACGCCACTGGAGACGCTCCAAATCTCCAACTGCACAAAACACTTACTTAACAAAGCAAAAAAGATATAATGATCTTATTAACAATACAAAACGAGAGCATCACACAAACACCATTCTGAAAGCCTACAATAAACCCAGAGAACTCTTTGAGATAGTAAAAGACCTAACTAAAGAACCAAGTCCTGACAAAGACATACAAATCAACCCTCAAACCTTTGCAAACTTTCTCCATGAGAAAATAGGTCACATACCGACTCAAATACATACCGAAACCTACAGCTCCATCACAACAACAACAACAACAAGTTGGGACAGTTTCCACACTCCTTCAACCAAACAGATTTCGGATATCATCTCTGCTCTCAATACTAGCACTGCCCCTACTGATCCTTGCCCAGTTCAATGGCTCAAAGCAACCAAGCATAACTTCCTCAGTTATATACACAATATCGTATCCATATCCCTATCTCAAGGAATAATACCCGAACAACTTAAACTAGCCTCAATAAGGCCTATCCTCAAAAAAACAAACCTGGATAAGAACAATCCAGCGGCTTATAGGCCAATCTCTAGCATACCATTCCTAGCCAAAGTAATAGAAAAAGCAGTACAGCTACAACTCCAAGACCATGTTGACGACCATGCCCCACTCGATCTACATCAACATGGCTTTCGCCCCAACCATGGAGTTGAAACACTGCTGCTATATCTGTTCAATGATATCACCCAGACCATAGACAATTACAGGCAAGGATCTTTATTGATCTTCTTAGATATTTCAGCGGCTTTCGACACAGTTGACCACACTATCCTCCTATCAAGATTGGAAAGTATCGGTATCTCTGGTACTGTCCTTAGTTGGTTTAACTCTTATTTAACAAACAGGCAGTTTCAGGTTAAAATTGGAAACAACACTTCACAGCCTACAAATATCAAGCAAGGAGTACCTCAGGGATCTGCGCTTTCTTCCCTTCTATTCAACATTTTTATTCAGCCAATTTGTCAAATTATGGCAGCCCATCAAATAAGTTATACGATTTATGCAGATGACATCATGATTTATACACCGATTGATCTCATTAACCCCGACTACAGCAAGATCACAAATTGCCTTGACAACATGTCTTCCTGGCTCACATGCAATAACCTTGCCTTAAACTACAATAAAACAGAGGCGCTTATTGTCACTCGAAACACCGACTTCAACCCCCCACCTTTCATTAAATACAACAACATTACAATACCAGTTAAGGATGAAGTTAGATATCTTGGAATTACCCTCGATAAAGGTCTAACCCTCCAGTCACACATCAGAAAAACTGTGAGGTCTGCATACTACAGAATGAAAGTGATTAGACGCCTCAAGCCCTTACTCTCATATGACCACTTCCGGTCTGTCTGCCAAGCCTTATTAACTCCTATTCTGGACTTTTGTAATCCTATCTACTACGGTCTTTCAAAACACTCACTTAAACCTCTTCAGATGGCTCAGAACACGGCAGCCAGAATTATTGCTGGCTCAGCATCTCAAGATCACATTACCCCTACTCTCAAAGAGCTCCACTGGCTTCCAATAAGCCAGCGCGTCAAATACAAGATGGTAATTAATATATTCAAGATCAGACATAAATGCTCTGCTTTTAGCCTTCATAACCTCTTACTCCAGAATAACAACAGGCCAAGACGAATAACTACTTCAAACACCCTCAGCACCCCAAGTAGTTTCAGAAAAGCGTGTAAATGTACTACACAAAGGGCAATTTCCTTATCGGCCCCACTTATATGGAACTCTCTCCCTCCCGATCTGCGATCCATGGATGATTTAAAGGAGTTCAGAAAACAACTGAAATTTGTACTCTTCACTGAGTACTATGGCACAGACATCTAACAGTCTCTATTATTATAGCCTGCATATAACTTGTTTTACTGTAACGGTTCCTTGATGTTGCGTATCCCAATTTTACCTTCACTCTTTAGTTTAGTCAGTGTATGCCCCCCTGTCTCTGTTCTCCCTTCTTGTGTCTGGTAACCGCTTTGATTTAAGGAAAAGGCGGTATAGAAAACCTGTTAAATAAATAAATAAATCTCCAGGAACAAGCAGGAATGAGTCTTCACATATGGGGACTCCCAAGCTTAGATGCCCAGAAGGAGTCCTAGCATGTTGCAAGCGTAGAGCGAGCCATGCTATTCCTCAGGACCTCAGGCATTCTGGGGATGGAGGGTAGGAGTTGAATACAGAAAAGGAGCTGTGGAACAGCTGGCTAGAACAGGGCTTCTAGAGGGGAAGACCCTGTATAGAGGGCATTTAGTAGTAGAATATTGAAATTGGGGCCTCCCTTGTTGGCATGGCACAAGTCCACTGAGCTACCTGGGGATCTGTTAGAAGAGCCAGTGAATGTGCTCAAGGGGTACCTTACTGAGAAGTAGAGGTAAGAAAAACAAATGGAGGTCAGAACCCTTCAGGATGAGAAGTAGCCCCAGGGGAAAAACTGGGGTAGTATAGCAGGTAGAGCTTCAGCGGAGACGCAGAAGGTACTATTAAAGAAAGCTTAAGCTCTTTTGGTCAAAAAGCAGCATAAATTTAGGAACAAAAGAAAAAATGAGTCTGACCTAACTGGACTGGGGTTGGAAGCAGTCCATGTAGGGAATAAAGGGTATGGAGACCCTTGTATCTGTTAAGAAAGTAAGGACAGACTCAGGAGCGCTAAGCTTTAGAGTACCTGAAGCCCCGCAATGTCTTTCCTAATGGGGTCAATTAGGAAAGAAAGGTACATGGAGAGCTTCAGGAGTACCTAACCTGAAAGGTTATGGTGAGAAAAAAAGTTTATGAAGTACCACAGGAAGTGGTTAGAAGTGTAGTCCCCTAAGCATGCTGGCACAGCATTGATAGGGGTAGTGCCCATCTGTCTGGATCCGATAGGAATGTAAGAATATCCGATTCTAACAGACAGAAAGATAAGTATATGGATACAGATCCATCTAAAAATATATCTCACTAGATTTATAAATATATATGTATACATATATATTTAAATATATACACATATAGGGTATATATGCATATATCTATAGAGAGATATGTATGGGCAAAAGACACATAGACAGATATAGATACATATATATATACATATATGAATATGTAAGCCTATAGACACATGTTCCCAGGTATGTGGATGGAGAGATGTCTATAGAACCTGATCCCCCATAAGGATATGGGGAGAGAGGAAGATTTATCTAACAGCAAGAAGGGTGATACCTGCTTGAAGAGATATATAGAGAAACCTCTTTTCCTGGTTATGACTGGCAGAGTCAGAGGAGAAGTCTCTCTGACAAGAAGAAGTCTGAATTCTTCTTAGAATTTGAGGTCTTGAATAACCAGGATGGCCTACGTGAAAAAATTGCAGAGGATAACTTCAGCCTGTAGGCAGGCAGTGGAGATCTCTCCACGACTGCAGTATGGAGAGTGGATGGAGGACGCCACTAGAGGAAGATACCCTAGTGACCCACGTATGAAGGCAAGATGGGTATTAGGCATCTTCTAGCGGCCATTGAAGAAAGTTCTCTCTTACAAGACGGCCAAAGGAGATATAGGCCAAGCCGAGGAATTGGCCATTCCTTAGGTTTTCACGTAAAGAAAGCCTGAGGCGTATATCTCAAAAGAGATTTAAAATGAGATGGTAAGGTTAGGGAATACCAGCCAGTCATGGAACATGACTGGGGGAACCCCTCCTAACCATCTAGGGTTATCTGCAAAGCAAGATACAAATGCTCTCTAGCAAGGGCCCATAGTGCAAAGCTACTCTGTAGGGTTGCAGAGAGCATGCTGTAGGTTGGTTAGAAGAAAAAACTGGTTGTGAAAGCCAGCAGGTAACGAGCTATTCTGCCAAGGACAAGGGCGAAGAATAGGAGTTAACCAACCAGAGTGTGATAATAGGGTTTACCAGTGTAAAAGAGCCACTCTTACCAACCAATGTTGTAGTAAGATGAAGATGAAAGAGACCGACTATGGAGGAAGTCTCTGAGAGGTGAGATGATACATGCCAGTACAGGGCAACAACTGTCTAATGATAGGTGTTACTTCTCTTTCCTCCAAGAGGAAGAGGAAAACCTGTTAAGAATGTGCATGATCATCATAAAGACTCTTAAAGTTAAAGAAAAGATGTCTCATGAAGAGACATCTAAGAAGGTTAGGATAAAGTTAGTGCAGATACTGCAAATGAAAAGGAGCAGACTGCTACTCAACCCACCAACCAAGAGGGGCCCTGATGATCTATTAGAAACCCTGCGAATGCTGGGTTTGTTGACCCTTTTGAGGTTGTGGATTGTTCAGACCAGGGCGATGTTTCCCGTGTTTGGGAACATCTGTATGATGGGCAGATGATGGATAAAACCTTCTCCCCCTAGGGGAAGAAAGTCTGTTAGGACATTTCCTACCTACTGGGAAAGAAGGCGGCGTAGAACAGCCTCTGGAAACAGGAAAGTCAGTGGTTAACTGAGCAACCTGGAGTAAAGACTCCTTGTTGAAGAGATTTTTTCCAGTGCAAGGAGTATTTCCCAGTCGTTCTTGTGCCCATTTGTCCAAGTCTGAAGCCTGGAGCCAGGCCTTACGTCGTGCCCCTATAGCTATAGCAGAAGTTCTGCTAACAGACTCAAAAGAGTCTAGGGAAGCACGAGTTAGGAACCTAGAGATATTGTGAGCATGACTAACCAGTGAGGAAAGCACAGTTACTTACCTGTAACGGGTGATCTCTGGGAACAGCAGGAATTAGTCTTCACATATGGGTATCGTCGGTACCGACGGAGCCTGCGCGAGAATGCTCCCCAGCTTCCCAAAAAGGAAAGCTTTTGGGAGCATCCCATAGCGCCTGCGCGCTGCCTTCCCGCCTTTCCCAACTGCCTCTCTCCAGTTCGAGTTTTAAAGCTGAGACAAAGAGAGAGAGAAAGGAAAGGAAAGATAGATAGAGAGATACAACTCCTAGGGAAGGTGGGAGGGTTGTGAAGACTAATTCCTGCTGTTCCCAGAGATCACCTGTTACAGGTAAGTAACTGTGCTATCTCCAGGAACAAGCAGGAATGAGTCTTCACATATGGGGACTCCCCAGCTAGAGATGCCTGGGAGATCACCCAGATTGTGAGTCCCTGGAAGGACTCCCTCTTCACCCATGAATCCTAGGCATCCAGTCAGGGATGGAGGGCAAGAGTTGATTAGGTATGGAATAGGTGTTTGAGAACAGCCTGACCAAACAAGGCATCCCGGCGGGAATCCTTGTCCAAGCAGTAATGGGCTGTGAAGGTATGAACCGAGGCCCAGGTGGATGTTCGACAGATTTGGTCGATGGACACAGAGTTTAGATGAGCCATAGAGGCTGCCATGGCCCTCACATTGTGAGCTGTGACATGGCCTTCCAGAGAAAGATTCTTACTCTGGTAGGCGAAGGAAATACACTGAGCAATCCAATCCAATTGGATAGAGTTCTCTTAGAGACTGGAAGTCCTAAATGGGAAGGATCAAAACCAACAAAAAGTTGAGAAGACTTTCTATGTTGCTGTGTTCTTTGTAAATAGAAAGCAAGTGCCCTTTTGCAATCCAGGGTATGAAGACTCCTCTCTGCACTTGATGCATGAGGTCCTGGAAAGAAGACAGGTAAATATACCTCCTGGTTCAGATGAAAAGGTGAGACCACTTTAGGCATAAAGTGTGGATTAGTTCTGAGAACTACCTTGTCATGATGGAACCTTGTATAAGGAGGATTAGCCACTAGAGCTTGCAACTCACTGATACGGCGAGCTGGAGTGCAATGAGAAAAACAACCTTCCAGGAAAGGAATTTCAAGGAGGTAGTGGCTAAGGGTTCAAAGGGTGGCTTCATAAGCTGGCCAAGAACCAGATTTAAGTCCCATGCCACTGGGGGTGGTCTAATGGGAGGTTTAGTTAAAAGAAGGCCTCTCATGAATCTTGCTATAAGAGGATGAGTGGAAATAGGTTGTCCATTAAGAGGCTTCAGGGATGCTGCAATAGCACTCAAATGGACCCTGATTGAATTTGTTTTAAGGCCTGCATGGGATAAATGCAGCAAATAGTCCAGTAACGAATTCAAAGGTATTGCAGAAGGGTTAAGACCATTTTCTGCACACCAAATCGAAAACCTTTTCCATTTAAAAGCATAAGAGCGTCTGGTAGAAGGCTTTCAGGAAGCATGAAGGATATCCTTCACTTGCTGAGAAAGGTATAAATCTTGAAGGTCTAGGCCTTCAGCAACCAGGCCCTGAGATGAAGAGACTGAGGATTTGGATGCCACAGGGTTCCCTCCTCTTGGGAGAGGAGATCTGGAGCAGACCCCAGGTCCAGGGAGGGAGCTTGAGAGAGATGCAGAAGTAGAGGGTACCACACTTGGCGTGGCCAATGTGGTGCTATGAGGATCATAGACCCCTTGTCTCTCTGAAGCTTGAACAGAGTCTTGGGGATTAGGGGAATAGGTGGAAAGGCATAGAGGAAGTCTTGCCCCCAGTGAAGGAGGAAGGCATCCCTGGCCTGAACTCCCTGACATGGAATCCTGGAACAAAAACCGGGGAAGTTTGGCATTCCACGGACTTGCAAATAGGTATGTCTGGGGTACCCCAAATCCGGAAGATCTTGGTTACTTGGTCCCTATGGAGGAACCATTCGTGTGGAAGCAGAACTCGACTGAGTCTGTCTGCCAAGAGTTTTGAACCCCTGGAAGATACACTGCCATGAGATGGATTTGATGCTCTCTGGCGAAGGCCCACAATCTCAGAGCTTCGTTGCAGAACGACAGAGAGCCTGTCCCCCCCCTGCTTGTTCACATAGAACATGGCTACCTGATTGTCCGTATGGATGAGGACTGTCTTGTAGCTGAGCAGGGTGTGGAATACTCAGAGCCAAGAAGATTGCTCTGAGCTCTAAGAGGTTGATATGAAGAGATGTCTCCTGTGGAGACCAGATGCCCTGAGTGGAAAGATCTTGGAGATGAGCTCCCCAATCCTTTGGAGAGGCATCTGTTGTAAGGGTTGCCTGGGGTAGCACCTGCTGAAAGGGGGATCCCAACAACAGATTTTGAGAGGACTTCCACCAGTGGAGGGACGAAAAGAGGCGACTGGAGGTTGCTATTTTGTCTGACAGGCAACCTGATGCCTGGGTTCACTGGGAGGATAGAGTCCACTGAGCTGCCCTCATGTGAAGGTGAGCATAAGGAACCACATGTACTGTAACCCTCTTTTAGACATCATGGAGCAGGACTCACAATCCGCGATGGAATGATCAGGACCTAAACATTTTAGACACCAGTCATGGGTGTCTGTGACAGAAATAGTGCTACTGCACTTTGTGCACTTTTTAAACCCGGAGGCGGGCTTTTCCATGAGGAAAAAGACTGTAGGCCTAGGGCCACAGAGGAAAATACAGAAAGAAGTTTTGTTTTTTTTTTAAAGAAAGAAAAAAGACCGGCGGTACCGGTCCTCGAGAAGGCAGACACGCGACTAAAGAAAATAAGAATAAGAAAATAGAAATTCTTCAGCGGTGACAGGAAACACGACCTGCTGGCTCTGCGGAAAAGAACAACTGGAGAGAGGCAGTTGGGAAAGGCGGGAAGGCAGCGCACAGGCGCTGTGGGATGCTCCCAAAAGCTTTCCTTTTTGGGAAGCTGGGGAGCATTCCCGCGCAGGCTCCTCCAGTACCGACGATACCCATATGTGAAGACTCATTCCTGCTTGTTCCTGGAGATTAGTCTGCATTCTTGGGCTATTGAAGAAAAGGAGTCAAAAAATGTAATTTCTGTGACCTCCCTCAAGAGATAGCCCCATATAAAAAATATATGAGAGAATTCTTGCTGAAAGCATGGATGCCTGGAAGGTTTGGCGTCCAAAGGCATCTAAAGTTTTAGACTCACGACCTGGCGGATAAGAAGAGTGCTTTTTAGAACTCTTCACCCGCCTCATTGCTGATTCTACAACAATGGAATGATGAGGAAGTTGAGTCTTTTGAAATCCTGGAGAGGGGGGCACCTGATATAGAAGATCAGTTGCTCTGGAAGGTGGGGGTACCTTTAAAGGAGCTTCCCACATTCGTAGAAGGAGATCCTGCAAGGAATGATGCAAAGGAAGCATGATGTTCTCCCTTGCTTTGTCAGGAATATGAATGGATCCTGTATTCCCCTGTGTAGGATCTTGTCCAGGAATAGAAATGGCAAGTAATTTGGCCATATCCAAGAGGAAAGCCTGAAAAGAAGGATCCCCAGAGGAAACTTGCTTCGGATTGGCTAGATCTGATGAAGAACTAGCATTGGCACCGAGGGATCTATCGAAATTTATAGGAATAGATCCTGAATGGTGCAGTATGGGATCCTTAGAGGATGGTCTCCGGTACTGCAGGAGGTCGGGACCAGCGACGGTCTGTAGCACATCGTCCATGCTAGGGATCGATTCGAAACTCAGCATGGAGGGAAGCGAGCCTGATGAGAGAAGCATGGAAGGCACCAACAGCAATGGTACTGTGGAGAACGTACCGAGTTTGGTACCGTATCCGATACCGGTGAATGAAGACCAGTCGGTGGCAACTCTAATGGTATCAAAGTGCCGGATCTGAAGTAGGACAGACTGGTGAGAGAGAGCATGAGAAAATGTTTGCAGAGCTAAGCAAATTGCTCACAGCTCCAGAAGACGTATTTGCTGCGTGGTCTCCCGAGGAGACCACAGGCCTTGAGTGCACATGCCCTGGCCATGTGCCCCCCAGCCCTTTAAGGAAGCATTGGTCGTCAGCACCCTTGTGTGTGCTGGAACCTGAAAAGGTACCCCCCCCTGAGGTTTGGGAGATGTAGCCACCACTGTAAGGAGTCCAAAAGCGGTTTGGACACTTTTACTCTGTCTTGGAGGTCGCCTGTGGTCTGCGTCCACTGAGCTCTGAGGCACCACTGAGAAGCCCGCATGTGCAGACGGGCATGCGGCGTCACATGTACAGTGGATGCCATGTGGCCCAGGAGCCGCAGATAGTGCCTGGCAGAAACATGAGAATTGTTTTGGAACTGGTTGGTCAAGTCCATCAGTCTGTGGGCCCTGTCCTCGGGCAAGTAAGCTCTCGCCTGAAGGGTGTCCAATCTTGCCCCTATAAACGCTAGGTTCTGAGAGGGGAACAAAGTGGACTGCGTAGTATATGACAAAGCCCAGATGCTGAAGAAGAGAGAGTGCGAAGAGTGGCTTGTTGGGCCTCCTGGAGAGACTGGCCCCTGATGAGCCAGTCGTCCAGGTATGGGAAGACAAAAATACCCTGATTCCTGAGATAAGCTGCCACCACCGCCAGGCATTTGGTAAAAACCCTGGGGGCAGAGGTTAGGCCAAAGGGAAGTACCCTGTACTGAAAATGGTTTCCTCCCACCACAAATCTGAGATATTGTCTGTGGTCTGGATGAATGAGGATGCGAGTATAAACATCCTTTAGGTCTTTTTTTTTTTTTTTTTTTTGAGTTTTAACAAGCATAACAAGTTAAGCCAAAACAATTCAGGACAATCAGAAACAATTGCTAAAAGATAACATCATTACAGCACATTAACACTATATGATAAAGTCCACATCACTGGGACCCGGATGTGAAAAGAAAAAAAGGAAAAAACTACCATATGAAAACAAGGTTTAAACAAACCTACATTATAGAGGCGTACACTACTTACTCATCCCGACTAACCTCAACAGAGCCCTGCCGCTCCAAAACAAATTTCTCCAAATGAGCAACATCTGAAAAGATATAAATAGCACCCTCATAATTTATAATACACTTGCAGGGAAATCGAAGGAAAAAAGTAGCACCCAACTTAAGGACCCGAGGCTTTAACGCTAAAAAAAGCCTCCTCCTAAGTTGGGTGCTACGAGAGACATCCGGAAATATGTTTATCCTGTGGTCACAAAAAGTAGTCAACTTAAATTTGAAACAGGCCTTAAGAATACGATGCTTACACTCTATCTTTAGGTCTAAGGAGCATAGCCAGTCTCCCTGCTGGAGGTAGGGCAGCAGTATCCCAAGGGTAAGCATCTTGAACTTTTCCCTCTCCAGAAACTTGTTTAGGTTTCGCAAGTCTAGGATAGGCTGGAGGCCTCCTGTCCTTTTTGGTACCAGGAAGTACCTGGAATAGAAGCCTTGCCCTGTCAGGTGTGAGGCACCGGTTCCACCGTCTGTTCCTTTAGAAGACTTGCCAACTCCTGAAGGAGGAGGTTTCTGTGTAGAGGGAGTCTTGGAGGCTTCCCTGGAAAGTAGGAGGGGGGTAGCTGGTGGAAGTGGAGCATGTAGCCCTTTTGGACTATGCTCAGTACCCAGGTATCCCCTGTGATGGCTGGCCACCTGTAGGCGTACAGGGATGAGCCGACCTCCTGTGCTGAGTGGAGCCACCGGCAGAGGAGAGGCTATGCTGTGGGAGTCAGAACCCCGCTCCCTGCTGTGCAGGTGCCGGGGCTGGCGGCTTGGGGGTCTTCTGCCTACGGGGCCCATGCACCTGCCCCTTGGCCTGCTGGCCCTGTTGGGGAGCTGGAGAGGCCTGATACTGAGGGTAGGTTGGTAGGCAGCACCCTTCCTCAGGAAAAAGGGCTTCTTTCCCGAGCTCCTCTTCTTTTGAGAAGGGGCAGAAGTCTTCCTGGACAGCCTTGTCCTGGTGAGAGTCTCAGTCTCGATTTCTGCAGCCTTTTCAGTCATGGGCTTACCGAATAGGTTGTCACCTCGGCACGGGACATCGACCAACTTGTCCTGCACCCATGACTCCAGGTTCGATGACTGTAGCCAGGCCTGACGGCGTGCACCAATGCCGGCCGAAGCCTTGAAGCCATCATAGGCTGCTCGAGAGATGAACTTCGAGCACTCTCGGATCCCTGTAGACAAGGCCTTGAACCTCTGCAAAGGTTCCTCGGAGAGGCCAGCCGAGAACCCGGCAATCTCCTTTGCCAGGTCCCGTTAAGTACATGCCCATGTACAGCTGGTAAGTCTGGACACAGCAAGATAGCATACAGCCCTGGAAGCACTTTCTACCGAGGGCATCCAGGTTCCGGGCCTCCCGGCTGGGGGGCACCGAGGAGTGCATCTTCTGACTCTTCAGGCGGTGCATGGCCGATTCCACAACCATAGAATTGTGCGGTAGCTGTGCCTTTTGGAACCCAGGGCTCTTACGGACTCGATAAATGGAATCGACCCGTTAGCTCAGAACTGGCATCGAGTCCGGTGCCTCCCACATATGGAAGAGCAGCCGTTCCAGCATCAGAGGAACCGGTACAGTAAAGGCTTCCTTTGGAGGAAAATCATACTGGAGGGTATCGAGCTCCTCTGCTCGAGGCTCCTCCTCGGCATCCGCAGGGAATTCCAAAGCCTTGGCCATGTCCCTCACGAAGTCCGATAACCAGGTATCCTCGGGGGGGGGGGGGGGGTGGACCTTCGCCGAGGCTCAGACTCCAGTGAGTCCGATGGGACGCACCGGGTTCGGAAGGTGTCAAGAGACTCCTTGTCCTCCGTCTCCCACGCCGATTCCTCCGAGGAGTTGTCGAGCGGCTCCGGCCATGTGGGCCTCGGTGACACCCGCCCCGATGCCGAGGGCACCGGTGTTGACGACCTCGGTCCCGCACGGGAGGTCGAGGGGGACCTTGACGGAGGATCGACTCGAGACCTCATGGACTCGAGGATCGGTTCGGTCTCCGGGATCGACTTAGACGTCGATGTCCCGATGGTCGGGGCATATGCACCGGTCAGACCGGCGATCAGCACCCGCTGCTGTTCCATGAAGGCAGCCAAGCTGCTCTCCAAGGCCGTCAGCCTGAGTCCAAGCTCAGGAGGCTCAGCAGCCCCTGACGTCGGCTCTCCCGGAGGAGAGTTCACGAGGACAACAGAACTTACGTGACTCGGGGACTCCGGCTCCATGCGACATAGTTTGGATGGCCTCTCCGACTCCGAGAGCCTGGGGCGGCGGTCAGGACTACGCGACCTGGCTCTCGAGGACCCAGGGTCCTCCACCGACGTCGCCCTCACGAGCTTCTTCTTCCTTTTGTGCTCCCGGGTGGGAGACCCCCTCTCAGAGGAACCACGACAGCGCTCGGGGTCAGACTCCCGAGATGTCGAGGCCTCTGACGAAGTCCGGGCCTGGCCGGATGCGGACTCTGAAAAAATTCTCTCTCGCTGATGCTGACGGCTCCGAAGTGCCTTCGATGACATTTTGCCGTACGGGCCACAGACCAGCGGGTCATGGTCGGGCCCGAGGCATTGGAGGCAGCAGTCATGTGTGTTGGTGAGACACATAGGTTTCTTACAGCGATCACATTTTCTGAACCTGCTGGCAGCCGTCGGGAGAAAAAGGGCCCCTGCAAGGTCAAAAGACCGGGCTGCCAGTGAAAACAACAAAAAAGGCGCGAATGCTAGTCACAAAGGACAAAAAATGAAAAAGAAACTCTGGACTCGATACCGGTGTACCGAGCCCAGGCGGGAAGGGGAACCGGAGTCGAACCAGAGAAGAAAAAGCGAAAATCGCAGAAAAAAAAAATCAACTTTTCTCGGGTGACACGAACTCACGTCCGTTGGGCTCCGCGGAAAAAGAAAGACTGAGCAAGATGGCACCCTTGGGCGGGAAGGGGACCGCGCAGGTGCGCTGCATTCCCAAAGGCTTTCTTTGAAAGCTGGGGAAATGCTCCGCACGGGGGCTCACCCATATGTGAGGACTGACTTCCTGCTTGGTCCTGGAGAAACTACGCTATCTCCAGCAACAAGCAGGAATGTAGTCTTCACATATGGGGATTCCCAAGCTTAGAGATGCCAGGGAGATGACCCCAGAAAGCAGCGAAACCCAGGCTGAGGTGGGTCATGCTTCCTCAAAAGGATCTCTGGTATCGAAACCCAGGACAGGGGGGGGGGGGGGGGTAAGGAGTTGTTCTAAGACTGAAAGAGATGCTGGAGAACAGCCTGGCCAAACAAGGCATCCCGACAGGAGTCTCTGTCCAAGCAGTAATGGGCTGCAAAGGTGTGGACAGAAGACCAAGTGGCTGCTTTGCGGATGTCGTCAATCGACACCGAGCGAAGGTTGGCCATAGAGGTAGCCATTGCTCTCACGATGTGAGCTGTGACATGACCTTTGAGAGAAAGTCCCTTACTCTCATAGATAAAGGAGATGCAGTCTGCAACCCACTTAGAGAGTGTTCTCTTAGAAACTGATTCCAGTAACCTGGATTTACCAAAGACAACAAAAAGCTGTGGAGCCTTTCTATGCTGCCTAGTCCTCTGAAGCTAAAAGGCTAAAGCCCGTTTACAATCTAGAGTGTGAAGATTCCTTTCTGCACTAGAGGCATGAGGCCTAGGGAAGAAGACAGGAAGGTATACTGACTGGTTCAAATGAAAAGGTGAAAACACCTTTGCCATAAAGTGAGGATGAGTCCTAAGGACTACCTTATCATGGCGGAACCTTGTGTAAGGAGGGCCAGCCAATAAAGCTTGTAGCTCAGGGATGTAGTGGCTAAGGGTTTGAAGGGCGGCTTCATGAGCTGTCCAAGACAAGATTTAAATCCCATGCCACAGGTGGTGGCTTAATGGGAGGTTTAGTTAAGAGTAGACCTCTCATAAAACGCGCTACAAGCGGCTGAGAGGAGACAGGTTATCCAGCCAAGGGCTTGTGGAAAGCCTCAATGGCACTAAAGTGGACCCATACGGAATTGGTTTTAAGCCCAGAGAATGAAAGGTGGAGGAGATACTCCAGTAATGCCTCTACTGGAATTGAAAAAGGATTAAGTCCCTTTTCTGAACACCAGATGGAGAACCTTCTCCACTTAAAGGCGTAAGCATGCCTTGTGGAAGGTTTCCTGGAGGCCAAAAGGATATCTTTAACCTGTTGAGAGAGGTTGACATCCCGAAGTTCTAAACTCTCAGCAGCCAAGCCATCAGGTGCAGACTGAGGATTCGGGTGCAGGAGCATCCCATTCTCCTGAGATAGAAGATCTGGAGCACATCCCAATTCCAGAGGTCTGGCTTGAGAGAGACGTAGAAGCAGTGGATACCACGTCTGTCATGGCCAGCATGGGGCTATGAGGATCATATGGCCCCTGTCTCTCTGAAGCTTGAATAGAGTCTTGGGAATAAGGGAAATGGGTGGGTATGCATATAGGAAGTCCTGACCCCAGTGGAGGTGGAAAGCATCCATTACCTGACTGTTCCAAGCCGGAATTCTGGAAAAGAATCGGGGAAGTTTGGCATTCTGAGGACTTGCAAACAGGTCTATATCTGGGGTTCTCCAGATTCAAAAGATTCGAGCAATTTGCTCTGAATGGAGAGACCACTCGTGTGGTAGCAGCACTTGACTGAGTTTGTCTGCTAGGAGACTCTGTTTGCCATGGAGATACACTGCTAGCAGGTGAATCTGAAGGCCTCTTGCGAAGGACCAGATATGTAGAGCTTCGTTGCACAACGCCTGAGAACCTGTTCCACCCTGCTTGTTCACATAGAACATGGCTACCTGATTGTCCGTCTGGACAAGAACTGTCTTGCAGTACAGATGGTCCTGTAATACTCAGAGAGCGTAGAAAATGGCTTATCTAGGTGTTACCTTGGACTCCTCCCTTTCCTTCCATCAACACATCTCCTCCGTCATACGCACCTCTTTTTTCCATCTACGTCGGATCCGGGCCGTCAAACCTTTTCTCCCCCCTTCCTCTGTTGTTACCCTCATCCTGTCCCTGGTAATGACCAGGCTAGACTATTGTAATGCCATCTATGCAGGCCTCCCCTCCTCTCAGATTCGACGCCTTCAACTAGTACAAAATGCCGCTGCCCGTCTTGTCACTGGTTCCCCAGCTCGCTCTCACGTGTCTCCCTGCCTTCTCACCTTACACTGGCTTCCGGTCAAGTTCCGTTTTGTCTTTAAAGTGCTCATCCTCACTCACAAAGCTATCCACTCCAGCACCCCCCAATACTTGTCAGACATTATCCACCTCCAGCCCTCCCCACATCTTCTCTGATCGGCCCACGGTAACCGCCTCTTTTTCCCTTCCCCTGCCCAGGCCCGCCTTGAACTGACACGTCACTCCGCTTTTTTCTTTTTGGGTCCCGCTCTCTGGAACTCACTCCCTTTGCCCCTTCGTCTAGAACCATCTTATCTCCGCTTTAAGACTCTCCTCAAGACTCACCTCTTTTGCCAGGCTTTCGATCTCCCCCCCCCCCCGACGATGGTGTCCCATCACAGAGCCTCGCCCTCCGCCCTCCATAACCCTCCCCCCGCTGGTCCGCTTCCCTTTTCCCTTTCTTTCCCCCCTGCCCTTTTGTCCTCCTGCCCCTCTGGGCCTTTCCTCTTTTCTGCCTTTAATCTGTCTCTCCTGTCCTGTCGATTTTTGGCGTTCCCTTTCTGACTTTGTTTCCTGCAGCCTTATTTTTTTTTTTGTATTGTGCACCGCCCTGATGCTCCGGTCCGGGCGGTCAATCAAATCATGTAAATAAAGATAAAGATAAAGTAGATTTATGTGCCGGCAAGCCTCCTGCTGGGTCCAGAGACCTTGAGTGGAGAGATTGTCCAGGTGAGCTCCCCAACCCAACTTGGACGCATCCATCGTCAAAGTAGCTTGGTGCAGTGGCTGCTGAAAAGGTGACCCTACGAGAAGATTTTCTAGCAATTGCCACCATTGAAGAGACGAAATGAGGCATGCAGAGTTTCTGATTTTGTCCCCAAGACGACCCGATGCCCGAATCCACTGAGAGGCTAGGGTCCACTAGGCTGCCCGCATATGTTTATTTATTTATTTAGCTGTATTTATATCCCGCTTTTCACCGGGTCAAAGCGTAGGCAATGTAGGCAAGCATAGGGGACCACATGTACAGTGAACGCCATATGACCCAGCAGCTGAAGCATTTCTCGAGCAGTCAGGAAAGTTTTCATATCTGCTTGAAAAGCCAGTTGAATTATTCAAGCACAGCGGAGCTGTGGCAGGAAAGCCCTGTCTAGGAAAGCCCTGTCTAGAAGAGCCCCTATGAACTCTAGGGATTGAGAAGGGGTGAGATGGGACTTTGGGAGATTTATGACCAATCCCAGTTATTGAAGAACTTGCATTGTGCAGGAAAGAGCAGAGCTGGCCTCTGGAGCTGTTGATGCTCGGATCAGCCAGTCGTCTAAGTAGGGGAAGACAAATATCCCTAGAGTCCTTAGACATGCTGCTACTACTGCCATGCATTTTGTGAAGACTCTTGGGGCAGAAGCCAGGCCGAAGGATAGAACCCTGTATTGGTAATGTCTTCTCTGGAAGAGGAATCGAAGAAACCTCCTGTGTTCTGCATGAAGGGGGATATGTGTATATGTGTCCTTTAAGTCAAGAGAACACAGCCAATCCTGACTCTGGATGAAAGGGAGAAGTGTTCCGAAAGAGATCATCTTGAACTTCTCTCAGAACAGATACTTGTTTAACTCCCTGAGATCCAGTATAGGCTGTACCCTCCTGTTTTCTTTGGTATAAGGAAATAGGGGGAGTAAAAACCCAGGCCTTGTTGAGAAAGAGGTACTTCCTCTATCGCTCCCTGAGCAAGGAGTGAGGTAACTTTTGACACAAGAGAGTGGTGGGGGGGGGGGGGGCGAGAAATGAACTCTCTTGGAGTGGAGGGAGGGGGCATACTTTGGAAGTGAAATTTGTACCCCTCTGTCACTATGGAGAGTCTCCAATGCTCTGATGTTATCTGCTGCCACCTCCTGGCAAAGTAACAGTCTGCCTGGAATGTTGGAGCGGCTCTGGAATTTTTAGAGGTAGGATGACTAGGTTCTCTAGGAAGAAGTCAAAGACCTTGTGGGGGCTGTGTCTGCTGAGCTGGTTGAGCTCTGGGGACTTGAGCCTTTCTTTGTTGTTTCTGCTGCTGTTGCCCCTTCTGGGGAGCATGGACTGGGCAGTGGACCGTATGGGTGTAAGGAGGATAGAATTTCTTTTTCTTGTTGAAAAAGGGTTTCTTAGCAGTCTTTTTCTTAGCTGGGTTGGCAGTGGTTCTCGAGAGCCTATTTAAAGTAGTGATCTCGGACTCAAGCTGAGAAGCTTTGTCCTGCCAATCCTTGCCAAAGAGATTTTCTCCCATGCAAGGAACATTCCCCAGCTTATCTTGCACCCACTGGTCTAAATCAGATGCTTGTAACCAAGCAATCCGACGTGCACCGATGGAAATAGCAGAGGTCCTGCTAATACATTCAAAACAATCAAAGGTTGCCCTATTCATAAACGCAGAAACATTTTGGGCATGTTTAACAAATGTAAGGAAATCAGCCCTCTTGTCATCAGGGAGAAGAGGAGCCATTGGTTCCAAATCTTTAGTAACCTCCCGAAGAAACATACCCATGTAGAGTATTATGAACTTATTCTAGCCGATAACAGAGGCCTGAAAACATCGATGACCAAAGGCATTGAGGGTTCTCGCCTCACTGCACGGGGGATTAGAGGAATGTGTCTTGGCACTTTTGATACAGCGCACTGCTGATTCCACAACCATGGAATGGTGTGGAAACTGTGTTTTTTGGAACCCAGGACACTGTGGTACCCGGTACATTGTATCGAGTCTTCGAGAATGTGAACACCCCGTTAAAGGTGTCTCCCACATCCTCAGCATGAGGTCATGCAAAATCCGATGTATGGGAAGGGTTGCGGCCTCTTTAGGGGTTATCGGATACTGAAGAATTTCAAGTTCTTCAGCTCTTAGCTCCTTCTCAGGGGTCACGGTGATCGAGAGGCCCTGAGTCACATCCCATATAAAGTCTTGAAAAGACATGACCTCTGGAGGAGACATCCGTCATTGCGGGGAGGAGAGGGATCCTCCGGAAGAACTGCTCTGGTTCCGATGGAATTATCGGAAGAATCGGAATTGGAAGACTCGAAGTATCGACTGGCTGAGTGCTCCTGCACCGCCTGTTGACGGAACCGATCGAAGTCAGCATCGGAATGCCTCGATACCGGACCCTCTATGCCGGACACCGATTCTAGGGCCGGCATATGGGTGGTAGTGTGGAGAGCAGTGGAACCGTAGATACAGACATGTCCAGTACCGGTACAGACGACTGCGG
This sequence comes from Ichthyophis bannanicus, assembly GCA_033557465.1. Taxonomy (NCBI): domain Eukaryota; kingdom Metazoa; phylum Chordata; class Amphibia; order Gymnophiona; family Ichthyophiidae; genus Ichthyophis; species Ichthyophis bannanicus. The sequence goes on along the minus strand of CM066031.1, from coordinate 703,741,983 downwards.
AACCGATTGCAGCGGCTTCAGTGGTACGGAGGCTGCTAGCAAGGCTGCAAGACTCCGCTCAATGGCTAGCATGCGCTGATCCATGGAGACTGCCTATGTCTGGGTGTCGGTACCAGAAGAACAGGCCACGACCCCAGAAAATGGCACCAAGAGCTCTCCGGAGGTGGACGCCTCGGGAACATCTTGGGACCCCGATAATGCTTTGGAGGCAAGAACTTCCCGCCGGGGTTATTTGGCCAGTGTATTCTCCTCGAGGGCAATGCTAGAAGCAGCTCGATGCTTAGAAGGAGATCTACCCTTTGAGGACCGGCCGGGCTTTGAGGACGACCAGGGTTTGGTTATCTGAGATCCATGGGAGGAAGATGAAGCCCTGGACGACGTTGATGCAATGGACATTGCACCTAAGGCAAAAAGGGTGCCGAGTTTTGCATCTCTATTCTGCAGGCCCCTCAGTCAGTTTTCTGCAAAGGAGACACTCCGATGGAGAATAGTCTGGTCCCAAACATTAAGACACCAGTCATGGGTGTCGGTAGCAGAAATACTGCTACATTTTGAACATTTTTTGAAACCACTAGTTGGTTTCTCCATTTTAAGAAAAAACAGGGCCTACGGCCCAAAATGGCGCCAAGGCACCAAGAGGGGACAGACCCTGAAGAAAAAGCTTTTTTTTTTTTTTTTTTTAGAAAAAAGAAGAAAAGAAAGAAGACACTAATGGTACCGGTGTGGGCGTTGACGGAAGGGAAACGTGACCACAAAAAATAAATTTTTCTGCAGTGACAGGAATTGCTGCCTGTCGGCTCTGCGGAAAATGAAAAACTGAAGAGGGAGAGTTGGAAAGGCGGGAAGGCAGCAGCGCAGGCGCAGTGGGATGCTCCCAAAAGCTTTCCTATAGGACGCTGGGGAGCGTACCTGCGCAGGCTCTGTCGGTGCCGACGATACCCATATGTGAAGACTACAGTACATTCCTGCTTGTTCCTGGAGATTAAACTGTCTAAATAATTCTAAGAGCAAGTCTACCTCCTGTAATGAATTAATTCTTACTTTGACAGATTTTAACATGATTTCCTCAAAAAGCTCTTCTAGAGAGAAAAATATTGGGGACAGCAATTTTCAAAAGCCATTTACCTGGCTAAGTATCAATTTATATAGGTAAAAGAACCATCTTGACACTGCTCACCCTAAACCTGGTTACGCATGAACAGGGTTCAAACAACTGTACACACTCATTTTGCCCCATAGGGGTGGCAGCTTTCCCATGGGGAGGAACCAGTTTTAGGTCAGGAACAAAACATAGTTACTCACCTGTAGCAGGTGTTCTCTAGGACAGCAGGGATCAGTCCTTGCAATTGGGCGATGTCATCAACGGAGGCCGAGCAGGAAACACTCCCCAGCTTTCAGAGAAAGCCTTTGAGATGTCGACCATGCATTCGTGTCAGTCTTCCTGCCCCAAGGAGCCATCTTACCTCAGTATGACGACATAGCTTAATAAAGCTTAAAAAAGGAAAAACTCCTCCACGGGAAGGAGTGTAGTGAGGACTGATTCCTGCTGTTCCTGGAGAACACCTGCGACAAAGTCAGGAAGTCAGTCCTCACATATGGAACTCCCGAGCTACAGGCTACTGAAAATAAACTTTAAATAACCCAACAGGGCAACCAGAAAAAAAACGAACCAAGAAGAACAGCAGAAAAACACTGAACTGTTCCAAGAGTCAGCATCAAGCAGAGGCAACAACATTAATTCGACTCTACGGTAGCCTGGATGGACAGAAGGGATGGTGGGAAGACGTATCAATTCCGAAAAAAGAGGTGCTGGGTGTTCTGCTTGGCCGAAGGTGTTGCCATGCCAGGAATCCGCATCCAGGCAGTAGTGAGCTGTGAAAGTGTGAACTGGCGACTATGCAGCAGCCTTACAAATCTCTACTGTGGAGACAGAGTGGAGGTTAGCTATAGAAGCTCGGACAATGTGCGCCATGTCATGATGGTCCAAATCGAGCCTAGCCTGGGCATAAGCAAAGGAAATGCAGTATGCCACCCAAATGAAGATGGTGACACCCGGTCAGTTGGAGTCAAAAGAGATGAAGAGCTAGGGAGAGATATTGTGGGCTTTAGTGCATTCCAGATAGAAAGCCAGCACTCTCCTACAATCCAAAGTGTGTAAGAAGGCCTCAGCCCTGTTGGCATGAGGCTTGGGAAAGAAAGGTGGCAGGACCATCGACTGGTTGAGGTGAAAAGCGGAAACTACTGTTAGGAAGAGTGCAAAGCAAAAACCACTTGGGATGAGTGCAAAGGACCACTCTATTCTAATGAAAACTGGTATATGTGGATGCGCTACCAGTGCTTGTAACTCACTGACACTACACGTCGAAGTAAGCGCTACCAAAAAGATACATTTCCAGGTAAGAAATCTGAGAGAGCAGGAGGTGAGTGGCTTGAAGGGTGGAGTGCACAGCTGGCCAAGGACAACATTCAAGTCCCATGCAACCAGCGGCGGAATCTGGGGACAGGACAATAAAAGACTGCTCATGAACAGTCTGATGAGAGGATGAGAGTAATGGTGGTAAACTGCCTGGGCATTGAGGTGCACTCTGACAGAGTTAGATTTAAATCCAGAGTTAGAGAAATGGAGCAAGTAAGAGTACCAATCTCCACAGAGCAAGAGAAGGGGTCTATAGCCCTGTCTGCAAGCCAGAGTGAAAATCTGCGCCACTTAAAAGCATAGGCGCATCTGGTGTAGTCCTTGCAGGAGGCAAGAATAATCTTCTACATCCATTGGTAAGTTGAAGTCTGCAAGAGCTATCCACTCAGCATCCAAGCTGTGAGGAATAGGGATTTGAGATTGGGATGGAGGAGGGTCCCCTCCTCTTGAGCTACCAGATCTGGAGGAGTGGCTCAGTGGTTGGGACAGGTTACCTCCGGCCGGAGGTTCAATTCCCACATGGGGATAAGTAACCTCAGGCCGGAGGGACTGGGGTCTCTAGTCCCATGGTTGCTCCTTGTGGCAAGCCACTTAACCCTCCCATTGCCTCAGGTACACTTAGATTGTGAGCCCTTCAGGGACAAGGGAATAAAAAGTACCTGTTAGTATATACATGTAAACCGCTCTGATGCGTAAGTAAAGGGCGGTATATCAAATGCCTTAACCATTAACCAGTATAGCTGAGAGGAATCGGCGACTTCCAGGCGAGGTAAAGCAGCAGGGCTGTCTGGACCAACACAGTGCTACGAGTATCATGGTGGCTTTGCCTGCCTGCAGTTTGAACAGAGTTTTGGTTAGTAATGGAGTCGGTGGATAGGCATAGAGAAAGCAGTCGCTCCAATCCAGAAGAAAGGTATTGGTGGCTATCCGATTGCTGCAGGGGCCCTGGAGCAAAACTGAAGCAGCTTGACATTGTAAGGAATAGCAAAGAAGTACATGGACAGTGTGCCCTACATTTGAAAGATGCGGTCGGCTACCTGTGTGTTGAGAGACCATTCGCGCAGCTGGAGAACTCTACTGAGTCGATCTGCGAATGCACTGAGCTTCCCCATAAGATTAATTGCCCAGAGCAGCATGTTGTGCATGGAAGCAAACTTCCAGAGATGGACTGCTTCCCAGCAGAGGAGATAGGAGCCAGTGCCACCATGTTTATTGATATAGAACAGGGCCACCTGGTTGCCCATTTGTATAAGGATGACCCTAATTGGAGAGCTGTTGCTAGAACCCTTGTAGGGCACTGGCAATGGCCCGGAGCTTGAGGAAGAGAAGGGGTCGTTACTCCCAGGCGGACACCATCGCCGCATACATTGGGCAGCTGGCAGGGACCCACAGTGCCCTGTGCTGTCCTGTGTCCCCTCGCACACACAGAGCCACCCTCCCCCCCGCCCCCTCCCAGGAGGCATCCATTGTCCGCTTCCTCTGATGTGGCAGGGCCTGGAAGGGAAGGTCCACAAGCAGGTGCTGTTGGTCTTGCCACCAGGAGAGGAATTCCTTGAGGAGCGGGGTTACCGTGATTTTGCCGAGAGATTGCTGGTCACCTGATGCCACTGTGTGCAGTGTCCACAGCGCCTGATGCATGTGAAGGTGGGCCGAGGGGGTAACATGGACAGTGGAAGCAAAGTGATCCAGGAGGCGCAGCATTTGTCAAGCTGTGACCAACGAGCAACACTGGACCTTGTGCATCAGGTCAGCTAGGCGCTAGGACTGGGATGCCGGGAGAAAGGCTTGAGCCAGAGAAGTGTCGAGGACAATGCCAATGAACGCAAGGTGCTGAGAGGGCTGCAGGTGGGACTTTGGGTAGTTGATGACAAACCCCAGCTGCTCCAGCAATTGAATGGTGCGGGTTGCAGATTGCAGGATGTATTCCGGCGCTGAATCCCTGATGAGTCAGTCGTCCAGGTAAGGGAAGACAAAGATGCCCTGGGGCAGAAGGAAGGCGGTGACAATGGCCAAGCATTATGTGAAGACCCGTGGGTCTTGGCATCGCCCTTCAACGCCAAAGGAGCAGGAGACGGTTCCTTTTGGGGACGCTGCTCTTTGAAGGAGAGCCGCCATTCCAGTGCCCCATGATCTCTCGGCTCCGAGTGAGCCTGAACCCTGCACGAAGCCTCGATGGGGGCCTTCTAGTGCGTCAAAGCTGGGGTTGATGTCAATGCCTCGGACCTAAACACCCATTCCCGGTTCTTCAACCCTTTGCATGTCATTTCTAAACAGAGAGCGCAGTTCGAGGGCTTGTGGTCAGGCCCAAGGCATTGAAGGCACCAGTTATTGGGGTCCATCATGGAGATAGTCTGCCCACACTGGGAGCACTTCTTAAAGCCAATGGGTGGCTTTGACATTGTTGGGAAGACATCTTCTGCCAAGTCAGTCAAAGGACTCCAACTTCCTAGCCGACTGGGGGTGGGGGAAGAGAAAAAAACCTGCGAGCCAAAAAATAAAAGGAAAACCCTGAAAAACGCAATGCCAAGGCACAGACACTTCTGGATTTGGGCCGAAAGTCACCAAAAAACCACGTAATCCAAAAAAGAAAGAAAAAACTGGAACCAGCCAAGAAATATCAACTAAATTCCGGGACACAGACCGATGTCTAGAGGGCTCTGTGGAAAAAAGACAGAAGTAAGATGATTCCTTTGGATGGGAAAACACACATCCATGCGTGGTCGACCTCCCAAAAACTCTCTCTGAAAGTTGGGGAGCGTGTACCACGTGGGCTCCATCAGTGACGTCACCCATATGTGAGGACTGATTTCCTGCTTGGTCGCGGAGAATGCACTTTCAAATCTGTGTGTTATTTTCCATTCAAGAGCTACTTGCAAAAAGGGGGCAAGTGCAAAATACCTGTAGAAATGGGTAAAAGGGACAACATCTGGAAAGCGGTGTGTATAAATGCTCATAGCATGGGAAATAAGATCCCAAATGTTAACGCTTTAATGAGAGACCGACTTGGATTTAGTGGCACTTAGAGAGATATGGTTCACAGACAACCATGACTAGGATGTAATTATACCAAGCTATACTTTATTTAGGAAGGACAGGGTACGAAGAAGGGGAGGAAGAGGAGTTGCACTATATGTTAAATAAGAATATTAAAGCTATAGAATTACAGGGCTTAAAAAGGAGCGAGGAGGCACTGTAGGTTAATCTAGAAAGAGGGAAAGGGAAATCCTGTGAGGGAGATCTATATATCACACCAATGCAAATGGAAGAAATGGACAGGGATTTAATAGAAGACATACGCAGTATTGACATGAAAGGAGAAGTGCTACTGATAGGTGGACTTAGATATGCCAGATGCTGATTGGCACATCCATGCTGCGGAGTCATCTAGGAGATCCTAGATTCTCTACAGGGAGAACTACTCCTGCAACTGGTAACAGAACCCACATGTGAAGGGGCCATACTGGACTTAGTGCTTACCAATGGGGAAAGTGTTTCTGATGTTATAGTGGGAGATCATCTTGCATCCAGTGATCACTAGTGGTGTGGTTCAGTATTAGGACTGGGGCTGATAAAATCCATTCAAAAGTGAGGGTCTTAGATTGTAAGAAAACTAACTTTGCCAAGACAGGAGAATACCTCAAGAAGTTGTTAGTAGAATGGAACAGCTGGGGGATGTAGAAAAACAATGGGCAAAACTGAAAGGGGATATTTTAAGGGCAACAAACCTTTTTCTTATAAAGATAAATAAATGTAAAAGGAAAAGGAGGCCACTACGGTTCTCAAAAATAGCAGCGAAAAAGGTGAAGAAAAAGAGAGTGACCTTCATAAAATACAAGAGATCAGAGAAGACGACAAGCATCTATTATTGGAAAAACTTAGAGAAGTTAGCAAAGTAATCAGGCAAGCAAAGATACAAAAAGAAGAAGAAATAGCCAGTACAATAAAATGGGGGGGGGGGGGGGGGGATAAGACATTTTTCAGATAGGTTAGTGAGAGAAGGAAGTGAAAAAGTGGTATTGTCAGACTGAAAGGGAAGGAATATGTAGAAGCTGATGAGAATAAAGGGGAATTCTTTAACAAATATTTCTGCTCTGTGTTCACAATTAAAGAGCCAGGAGCAGAACCTCAGGAAACACCCACAAACAGGAACAGAAGTGACAGGGATCAAACACAATTTTCAGAAGACTGATCGTGAGGAACTAGCTAAACTAAAAGTAGACAAAGCGATGGGACTGGATGGAATACATCTGAGAATACTGAAGGAACTTGGAACATTCTAGCGGCTCCACTGACTGACCTTTTCAATGCTTCTTTAGAGTCGGGTGTGGCCCCAGAGGATTGGAGAAGGCACATGTGGTCCCTTTTCACAAAATCGGAAGGAGGAGGATGAAAACCACTGGCCTGTTAGTCTAACCTCTGTGGTGAGTAAATTATTGGAAACACTGCTAAAGAGAGGATAGTGAGTTTTCTGGAGTCCAATGGATTGCAGGATCCAAGGCAACATGGTTTTACCAGCGGCAGGTCTTGCCAGATAAATCTGATGGATTTCTTTGACTGGGTGACCAGTGAATTGAACCGTGGGAGAGCCCTATATATGGTGTACTTAGATTTCAGTAAAGCGTAGTTATTTTGATGAGGAGAGTATGGCTGAGTCTATGGAATTGGAAGAAAATCAGTCATTTACCTTTAAAAGAAGAGACAGGCAAGGGAATCAGTAGCTCTCAAACTGCAGGCAGAGAAAAAAACCACGCAGCTACTGAGGACAGGACACACCCAAGCTCTGCTAATCCAAGGGCATTCTTGGAAATTAATGAGGGACACCTGGGTGAAGGTGAGTGCACGGTAGTTCAGAGACACTCTTATAAACCCAGGGAAATATTGGAGAAAAGAACGGAGAGAGAGAACAGCCAGAGAGAGGGCAACAGGAACAGGAGTGCCAGGACAAGGCAGCATACGCAGCAGCACGCTGGAAAGAAAGATACAGGAAACTAGCACTCAAGAGCGCTGACCAGGGAGAACACTGGAGAATTCAGTGGGGAGAAAAGCACCAGAGAGTTCACTGTGGAGGAGAACGGTGGAGACTTCCGAGGGAATCTCAGAGGTGAAAGCCCTAGTCAGAAGGAAAGCCAGGATTGCAGGGAAACTGCAATTGGTTTTAAAACTAGGAGAGCTGTGCCAGAGAGAAGTGCTGATAAGGGTCAGGCTGCAGTGCCAACCGTTCCTGAATCAGCTAAAGAGCTGCAACTTCCAAAAAGGTGCGTGAATAAAAGGGTAGCCAAAAGTGCCATAAGCCAGTTAGAGGCATTGTGTCATTTGATGCAAGAAAAGAATCTCCACGTTCCTGGTGGAAACCCTGTGTATAGGGAAAAGCCTCAGTGGAGAAAGGTTCTGGAACTTTTAGAGAATATTAAGCCTGAAGTTTTTCATGTTCGCTTAAAGCCAGATTTACCAGACACAGGTCCTGAGGAAATGCAGATAGACTATTATGAATCTGATGAGGGGTCTGAAGATTCAGTAATGGATTGTTCTCTGTGCCAGAAGGCAGAATAAAAAGTTCTTGAATAAAAGAAGGGAAAAGCCTATAACCTGAATGTCCTAGAAGGCAGTGTGAAAACAGGGAGAAATGTGTTTAGCCAGGAATGCTAAAGAACCCTGTTGCTGAAGAAAGGATATTTCTTTTGGGTTTGAAGAGAAGAGAAACCTTGCTGATTGCTGAATGGTTTTGAAAAACAGCGACACATGTTAAAAGGCTACATAAAGCAGTTTCATTGTTTGTTTGAGATAAATGCCTATGGATTATTGTTTGGAGAAAGAATCCTGTTTGTTTTGCGTTGAGCCTTAATGCTCTTTAGAAAAAGAAATAAATTCCTGTGTTTCGCCTGTAAACCCTCGGTCTCCACACTACTTTTTTTTTTAAACAACACAACTACAAATCCCAGCAGCCCCGGCGCTGGATGAGGAAGAAAACTCTTTAATTAAAGGACTAACAAGTGCAGCCCTAGGTTTATAGGCTGTTGCCTGGGCCAGGGGCCCCCACATTACTCACCTGTAACAGGTGATCTCCGGGAACAGCAGGAATTTAGTCTTCACAAATGGGTATCGTCGGTACCGACGGAGCCTGTGCGGGAACGCTCCCCAGCGTCCAATAGGAACGCTTTTGGGAGCATCCCTCAGCACATGCGCACTGCCTTCCCGCCTTTCCAACTGTCCCCTCTTCAGTTGAGTTTGTAGCTGAGTGAAAGGATAGAGGGAGAGAGGAAAGAGACAGAGAAAGAGAGACAACTCCTAGGGGAGGTGGGTGGGTTGTGAAGACTAAATTCCTGCTGTTCCCGGAGATCACCTGTTACAGGTGAGTAACTACACTATCTCCAGGAACAAGCAGGAATGTAGTCTTCACATATGGGGACTCCCTAGCTGAAGATGCCAGGGAGATAGCCCCAGGAAGGTGCCACCCTAGAAGGTGGGAATCCTTCCTCCCATGGATCTCTGGCATCCCACCAGGGTTGGTGGGTAGGAGTTGATTTAGGTGTGAAAGAGATTTTGAAGAACAGCTTGGCCAAAGAAGGCATCCCAACGGGAGGCTTTATCCAGGCAGTAGTGGGCTGTGAAGGTGTGTACCGAAGCCCAGGTGGCTGCTCGACAAATGTCATTGATAGACACAGAGTGGAGATTAGCCATAGAAGCCGCCATGGCTCTCACATTATCAACTGTGACATGGTCCTGAAGAGGAAGACCCTTACTCTCATAAGCAAAGGATATGCATTGAGCAATCCATTTAGATAAAGTTATTTTGGAGACTGGAAGTCCCAAATCACTAGGGTCAAAAGCTATAAAAATTTGCGAGGACTTTCTATGTTGCTGTGTTCTTTGTATGTAAAAGGCTAAGGCCCTTTTACAATCCAAAGTATGAAGGTTTCTTTCTGCATTAGAGGTGTGAGGCCTCGGAAAAAATACAGGAAAATAAACTGATTTAAATGAAAAGGCGAAACCACCTTTGGCATAAAGTGTGGGTGAGTTTGAAGAACCTTACCATGATGAAACCTAGTATAAGGAGGATCAGCCACTAAAGCTTGCAATTCACTAATGCGACGGGCAGAGGTGATTGCAACTAGGAAGATGACCTTTCAGGTCAAAAACTTAAGGGCTGTAGTGGCCAAAGGTTCAAAAGGCGGCTTCATGAGCTGCCTGAGAACTAGATTTAGATCCCATGCCACCAGTGGTGGCTTGATGGGAGGTTTAGTTAATAAAAGGCCTCTCATAAATCTTGATAGGAGTGGATGAGAGGAAATTGGTTGTCCATTCAGAGGCTTAAAAAAAGCTGCAATTCAATTCGATAAGCGAAGGAGATACTCTAGTATCGATTCTAACGGTACGACCAGGGGGTTTAATCCCTTCTTGGAGCACCATATAGTAAAACATTTCCACTTGAAGGCATAAGATCTTCTTGTGGAAAGTTTTCTAGAAGCCTGAAGGATATCTTTTACCTGTTGGGACAGATTGAAATCTTGGAGGTCTAAGCCTTCAGCAACAGCCAGTGAGGTGCAGGGACAAGGAAAGGAGATCTGGAGCATGCCCTAACTCCAGAGACGCCGCTTGAGAGAGATGCAGAAGCAGGGAATACCATGTTTGGCGTGGCCATCGTGGTGCTATGAGAATCATGCAACCCGTCTCTCTGAAGCTTGAAGAATGTTTTGGGGATGAGGGGAATGGGTGGGAAGGCATAAAGGAAGTCCTGACCCCAGTGAAGGAGGAAAGCATCCCTTGCCTGTTTTGGGGATGAGGGGAATGGGTGGGAAGGCATAAAGGAAGTCCTGACCCCAGTGAAGGAGGAAAGCATCCCTTGCCTGACAGTTGTGAGCCGGAATTTTGGAACAGAACCGGGGAAGTTTGGCATTCAGTGGACTTGCAAAGAGGTCTATGTCTGTAGTGCCCCAGAGATGAAATATCTTTACCATCTGGTCTAGGTGGAGGGACAACTCGTGAGGCAGCAGTACTCGACTGAGTTTGTCTGCCCAAACGTTTTGAATGCCTGGAAGATATACCACTAGAAGGTGAATTTGATGCTCTCTGGCGAGGGCCCACAGTCGTAAAGCTTCGTTGCATAAACAACAGAGAGCCTGTTCCGCCTTGCTTGTTCACAAAGAACATGGCTACTCGATTGTCCGTCTGGACTAGGACTATCTTGTAGCTGAGCTGGGCGTGGAATACTCGAAGAGCTAAATAGATTGCTCTTAATTCCAGGAGGTTTATGTATAAACCAACCTCCTGTGGAGTCCAGGTGCCCTGGGTAGAGAGATGATTCGGGTGTGTTCCCCAACCCACCTGTGATGCATCTGTTAGGGTGGCCTGAAAGAGGGGTTGATGGAAAGGAGACCCCACTGTCAGATTTTCTAGTGATTGCCACCATTGGAGGGACAAAATTAGTCGTTGAGAGATTATTTTGTCCGACAAATGACCTGTGGCCTGTGTCCATTGTGTGGAGAGGGTCCACTGAGCTGCTCGCATGTGGAGGCGAGCATATGGGACTACATGAACTGTGGATGCCATATGTCCCAGTAACTGCAGTAGCTCTCGAGCAGTGAGAGAGGATTTGCTTGCCACTTGAGAAGCTAGTTGCATTATGCGATGACACCGGGCTTGTGGAAGGAAAGCCCTTGCCTGTCTGGTATCTAGACAGGCTCCTATGAATTCTAGGCATTGTATGGGACAGTGCAGTGCTGGCCTCTGCAACTGTAGGGGCTCGAATGAGCCAGTCGTTTAAGTAAGGGAAGACAAAAATCCCCTCAGGGTTAGTAGGAATGCAGCTACTACTGCCATGCATTTCGTGAATACCCTTGGTGCTGAAGCCAGACCAAAGGGAAGAACCCTGTACTGGAAATGTTTTCCCCTGAAAAGGAAACGTAAGAATTTCCTGTGATCTGGATGGATGAGAATGTGAGTGTATGCATCCTTTAAGTCTAGAGAGCAAAGCCAATCCTGGCTTTGAAGGTATGGCAGAAGAGTTCCTAGAGAAATCAATTGAATTTCTCTCGAAACAGATATTTGTTCAATTCTCTGAGGTCTAGAATGGGTCTGTGTCCTCCTGTTTTCTTTGGAATAAGAAAATAGGGGGAGTAGAACCCTGCACCCCGTTGAAGAATGGGTACTTCCTCTATTGCCCCTTGGGCAAGAAGCGTGGAGACCTCGTGATCTAGCAGATTGTCTGCAGAGGTTTGTGAATTGAATTGCTTTAGAATTGTAGGAGGGGGCATGCTGTGAAAATGAAGCTTGTACCCCTCTCCTACAATGGACAAAGTCCAATCTTCTGCTGTTATCTGATGCCATCTGTTGACAAAGTGGCATAACCTGCCCGGAATATTGGGGGGTTGGGGACCCCTCAGAGGCAGGGAGGCAAAGCTCTCTAGGAAGGAGTCAAAGCCCTTGAGGGGGCTGAACCTGGAGAGCTGGTTCGGCTCTCGGGCCTTTTGGCTTCTTTTGCTGTCTAATTTGTCCCTTTTGGGCAACCTGACCTGGAGTTTGACTCTGCTGGGTATAGGAAGGATAAAACTTCCTCTTTTTGCTAAAAGAGGTTTTTTTTATAAGGCTTCCTTTTGGCTGGAGTGGCTGTAGACTTTGACAATCTATCTAAGGTAGAATTGTCAGCAACTAACTCGTTAGCCTTTTCCTGCCAGTTCTTGCCGAAGAGATTCTTCCCCATGCAAGGAATGTTGCCTAACTTGTCCTGTACCCAAATCTCCAAGTCTGATGCCTGTAGCCAGGCAATCCGTCGTGCGCCAATGGCAATAGCAGAGGTTCTGCTGATGCATTCGAAGCCGTCAAAGGCTGCACGATTAACAAACTTGGAGACATCTTGAGCATGCTTAACTAGAGCAAGAAAAACTTGTCTCTTGTCATCTGGGAGAAATGGGCTCATAAGTTCCAAGTCTCCTGTGACTTCCTTGAGGAACATTCCCATATATAGGATATATGAACTGATCCTAGCTGAAAGCATGGAAGCTTCAAAAGCATCCAGAGTCCTGCATTCACGACCTGTGGATTGGATGCATGCCTCTTTGCACTTTTCATCCTACGCATGGCTGATTCCACTACCATTGAATGGTGTGGCTGCTGAGTTTTCTGAAATCCAGGACATGGCGGAACTCGATACATAGTATCAAGTCTCCTAGAGTGAGGAGTAGTAGTCAGAGGTGTCTCCCACATTCTGAGCATCAAGCTATGCAGAATTTCATGGATAGGCAGAGTGGCTGCCTCCTTAGGAGCTTTAGGATATTGGAGAAATTCCAATTCCTTTGCTCTGGGGTTCCTCTTCAGGAGCTACTGTGATTGAAAGACCTTTGGCCATATCACGGATGAAATCCTAAAATGACCTGTCCTCTGGAGGTGACATGCTGCATTGGGGAGAAGAGGGATCTTCTAGGAGAAACCCTCTAGTGCCAGAAGAATTGTCAGAGCCTTCGGAATCGGAGGAATCGAAGTATTCCCGACCCCGATGCTCTTGCAAAGCACGATCCCGGTACCGATCGAAGTCAGTACAAAGCTGACCCAGTACCGCTTTGTCAATTTCAGCCAGAGATGGCATGGGAAGAATTCCCACCGGGGCCGGTATCGTCAGTGTTGGTACCAGCGTCAGTAGCGGTGCCCGTGGGACCACCGGTACCGCAGCTGTAAGAAGAGCTGCGATGCTGCGCTCAATAGCGAGGAACCTCTGGTTTATCGACGCTGCCGATGCCTGGGTGTCGGTACCGGTAAGGACGGCCGGAACCCCTGAGCATGGCACAGGTAGTTCTTGAGAGGTTGAGGCCTCGAGAACATCCTGAAGCCCCATCGATGTTTTGGAAGCCGAAGCCTCCCGCCGGGGCTGTTTTGCCAGTGTGGTTCCCTCAAGGGCAACGCCAATGGCCTCTCGATGCTTAGCAGGAGAGCTACCCTTTGAGGACCGGCTTTTATGTTTAGTTACCTGAGATCCATGGGAGGAAGAAGAGGCCCTTGACGATGTTGATGCAATGGATCTGGCATCTGAAGAGAAGAGGGTACCGAGCTTTGCAGCCCGGTTCTGTCTTCCTCTTTTAGTCATCCCCATACAGGAGAGACATTCAGTTGGAGAATGCTCAGATCCTAAACATTACAGACACCAATCATGGGTGTCAGTGACGGAAATGGTACCGCCACACTTAGTACATTTTTTAAAACCACTAGTTGGCTTTTCCATGTTTTAGGAATATGGGGCCTAAGTGCCCAAAATGGCGCCTAGCAACAAAGAGAAAAGTTTCTGAAAAGAAACAGTCTAAAGCCTAAGTTTTTTTTTTTTGTATGAAAAGAAAAAAAAGGCGGTACCAGTAGGCATCGTGCGGTAGGCAAACGCAACCACAAGAAAAGAAATTTAAAGACGGAATTTTCTGCGGTGACAGGGAAGAGATCCTGTCGGTTCCACGGAAAACGAAGAACTGAAGAGGGACAGTTGGAAAGGTGGGAAGGCAGCGCGCATGTGCTGAGGGATGCTCCCAAAAGCGTTCCTATTGGAAGCTGGGGAGCGTTCCCACGCAGGCTCCGTCGGTGCCAATGATACCCATATGTGAAGACTACATTCCTGCTTGTTCCTGGAGATAAGCTTTGACACCGTCACGCATAAGCAACTTATAAACAAACTGAGCATCCTAGGGATGGACCCTAAAGTGACTGACTGGGTGAGAAATTAGTTGAGTGGGCGGCAACAAAAGGAACAGGTAAATGGAGCTCACTCTGAGGAGGAGGAGGTGGTTACCAGTGGTGTGCCACAGGGATCTGCCTTTGGTCAGATTATTTTTGACATCGTTGTTGGTGATATTGCAGAAGGGCTGTCGGGTAAGGTTTGCCTCTTTGCGGATGATACAAAAATCTGCTATAGCGTGGACACCTACCCAGTAAATAACATGAGGAGGGATCTAGCTAAGCTTGAAGAATGGTTGAGAATTTGGCAGCTGAGAGTTTGTAGGGTCATGCATCTGGAATGCAAAAATCCAAGGGAGTGGTACAGTGTAATATGGAGCGAAGTACTTCTGTTTATAAAAAAAGAGCAGGACCTGGGTGTGATCATTTATGATGATCTTAAGGTGGCTAGACAGGTAGAAAAGGAGATTGCAAAAGCCAGAAAGATGCTTGGGTGCATAGGGAGAGGAATGGCCAGCAGAAAAAAAAAAGAGGTGATAGTGCCTCTGTATGAGTCTCTGGTGCGACATCATTTGGAGCATTGTGTGCAGTTCTGGAGACCACACCTTCAAAAGGACAAACAGAATGGAGTCAGTACAGAAGTTGGCTACTAAAATGGTTAGTGGTCTTCGTTATAAAGCATATGAGGACAGACTTAAGGATCTTAATATGTATACTTTAGAGGAAAGACGGGATAGAGAAGATATGACTGAGATGTTTAAATACCTCAGTGGCATAAATGCACAGGAGAGCCTCTTTCAAATGAAAGCAAGCTCTGTTACGAGGGGCATAGGATGAGGGTGAAAAGGGACAGACTCAGGAGTAATATGTAGAAATATTCCTTTACAGAAAGAGTAGTAGATGCATGGAATAGTCTTCCAGTGGAAGTGGTGGGCATAAGGACAGTATCTGAATTCAAAAAAGCATGGGACAAACACAGAGGATCTCTAAAGGAAAAAAGGGGACTGTTGTATTAGTTGATATGGAAGGGCAGACTAGATAAACCATGTGATTTTTTTCTGCCACCATGTTTCTATGTAATTTTAAGTTAAAGTACATACTCTCATTTTATAAACTGGTGCAAGAACCATGGATAAAGAACACTTGCATATTTGTAAGAATGTGGGCGGCTTGCCTAATACACCATTGCCCCAGTAACCTTGGAAATTCATTAGAGAATGTTTTATGAGAACTCTCAATTATAATGGTTAATACTATATGCATATCGGAAGCCCATTAATCATGTATATAAAGCTATGCATTATAATGCCACCACACCTTCGAACAGGACAAGAGGAATAGGTAAAGAGGGAGGTATTTAAATAATCATATTTTCTAGAAGTCTGCCTAGGAATGACAAATTCATTCTTTATATACATCAATAGTATTGGGGTTTTTTTATAAAAAGGATACAGATTTGAAGAGCAGGTTGCTTAAGAAACTGCCTATGTGATAACTTCATTCATGAAAGAATTTATATCTAAGAGGAAAATATCTAAGTTAATATATGAAGAAACTACTACTACTTGGAGATTCCATCATCAGAGGCAACAACTTGGGAACACAGTTCAAAGGGGAGAAGATGGTCAAATGCCTCCCAGGCTCTTCAGCCAGCAGGAATACAAACCAAATTGCTGGCATAGTTAATGCAGAAAGTAAGCACTCCAGATTTGATGTTATCATCCACTTGGGTACAAATGACCTGGCTAGAAACAGTCCTCTACAGTTCAGAGGGACTTCCAGATTCTGGGAGGGAAACTCAAACCCATTGCTAACACTACAGCATTGTCAGAAGTTCTACCTGTTCTTGTTAAGGGGGGCAGAAAGGCTGCATCACATAATCAACTAAAACATGGCTTCAAACCTGGTGCAAACAAGAAGGATTTAGATATATAGACAACTGGGGAAATAGATGGAACAAGAGGCTATACTGTGTTGATGGACTACATCACTCTGTTGCAGGGAAAAGGATCCTAAGTGGAAAAACTCAGGCATTATGTGGATAGGCATTTAAACTAGGGAAAGGGGGAAACGGATGGAAAAAAACAAGTTCAGGACGTCACTCCCAGCAAAAACATAACACTGGAAACAGACACAGTATTAACCCACACATCAATGCCAAGTGGGAAGAGGCATGTAAAACAAAATCCATGCAAAATACAGGCAAGCCAGTCAACAAATGCTGTAAAGCAAAGAGAACAAATACTCAAAGACTAGCCAACCAAGTTCCTGACCTGGAAGCCCTAATGGTGAAAATGGACTTGGACGTTGTGGCCATTACAGAAACATGATTTAACGAGTCACATGAATGGGATATTTAGAAGAGACAGAAGGTAGAAAAGGAGAGGCAGTACCCCTATATGTCAAAAGCAATATTACAGCTGATGAAATACAAGGGATGTGGGGAAAAGAAGCGGCACTATGGATTGTGTTGGAAAGAGGAGATGACATGGTCATCCATACTGGTGTAGTCCTACAGGCCTCCAACTCAAACCAAAGAAATGGATAGTGTGTTGATTATTAATATTGCAAAGGTAGCCATGAAGGGGGAAGTGATTATATTGGGTGACTTTAATCTACCCAAGGTGGATTCGAGTATTCCTTTTGCAAATTTGGAAAGTAGTAAAAAAATTGTGGATGCCTTCCAAGATGCATTACTCAGACAAATGGTGATGGAACTGACCAGAGAAAGAGTAGTTACTCACCTGTAATAGGTGTTCTCCAGGAGCAGCAGGAATCAGTCCTCACATATGGGTGACGTCGGAGCCGACGGAGCCCCCATGCGGAGCATTTCCCCAGCTTCAAAGAAAGCCTTTGGGAATGCAGCACGCATGCGCAGTCCCCTTCCCGCAAAAGGGTGCCATCTTGCTCAGTCTGATGACATAGCTAAAAGACAGCAAAAAAGAAAATAAATAATATGACTGCAACTCCAAGGGGAGGAGGGAGAGTTGTGAGGACTGATTCCTGCTGCTCCTGGATAACACCTGTTACAGGTGAGTAACTACTCTTTCTCCAGGACCAAGCAGGAAGTCAGTCCTCACATATAGGACTCCCCAGCTTAAGGCTACCGGGGAACAAAAACTGAAAAAATGAGCTCCCTCTAGAGCCTCAGCATGTGTGAAAAAAATCTTCTCTGAGAACGCCCCCGAACGGTAGCCCAACACCAGGGCCAGAGGGTAGGAGTTGCCTATACCTCAGAGAGATTACGGAGTACCGCCTGTCCGAAAGCACAGTCCCTGCGGGACTCCCTCTCGAGGCAGTAGTGGGCCGCAAAAGTCTGGCTTGAAGACCAAGTAGCAGCCCTGCAGATGTCTGCCAACGGAACAGAGCGGAGATGAGCCACTGACGCAGCCTTCGCCCTGACACGGTGAGCCGTGACTCGACCCTGCAAGGAGAGGCCGGCTGCCCTGTAAGCCCAGGCGATACAGTCTGCTACCCAAATGGACAACGTACGCTTGGAGACAGGTAACCCCAACATATTAGGGTCAAAAGAGACGAAGAGTTGAACAGCCCTTTGGTGTCCTGCGTACGGTCAAGGTAGAAGGACAACGCCCTCCTACAGTCCAGGGTATGCAAGACCATCTCAGCCCGGCTGGCATGCGGCCTGGGAAAGAAAGTAGGAAGAATCACCTCCTGATTGAGGTGGAAGGAGGATACAACCTTTGGAAGGAACTTAGGTTGAGTCCGTAGGACTACTCTGTTCCTATAGAATCTAGTGTATGGTGCATCTGACACCAGGGCTTGAAGCTCGCTCACTTGCCTTGCTGAGGTAAGCGCTACCAAAAACAACGTTTTCCAGGAGAGAAAGCGCAATGGACAAGTAGCCATAGGCTCAAAAGGTGGGTAAGTAAGCTGTTGCAAGACCACAATCAAATCCCACTCAGGGGCAGGTGGACGAACCGGAGGCTTAAGCAAAAGTAGGCCTCTGAGGAAGCGAGCCACTAAAGGGTGGCTTGAGAGAGACTGACCCTCCACCGGAGAGTGGTGCGCTGAGAGAGCCCTAAGGTGGACCCTAACAGAGTTGGATTTAAGGCCCAGGTTGGACAGATGAAGCAAATATTGCAGCACCACTGGTACCAGGCATGACTAAGGATCCTCCTTACGTTGAGCACACCAGGTGGAGAACCTACGCCACTTGAGGGCATAAGATTTCCGGGTGGACTTCCTCCTAGAGGCCAAGACCACGTCCTCCACTTCCCTAGGCAGCAGTAAGGGTGCTAGAAATACCCTTTCAGCAGCCAGGCCATCAGATTGAGGGACTGGAGGTTGGGGTGTAAGAGAGATCCCTGCTCCTGAGACAGGAGATCGGGTTGCATCCCCAGAGGAAGGGGAGTGTCCACCGCTAGTTGCAAAAGAAGTGGGAACCACGGTTGCCTTGGCCATCTGGGGGCCACCAGGATCACCGAGGCCTTGTCCCGGATCACTTTGAACAATGTCTTGGGCACTAGAGGCGTGGGAGGAAACGCATATAGGCCGCCTGTAGACCACGGAATGAGAAACACATCCGCTGCTACTCTGAGAGGATACGGTTGTCTGGAGCAGAACCTGGGCAGTTGACGGTTCAGTGGACTGGCAAAGAGATCTATGGTTGGAAGACCCCATCTTAGGAAGATCTGTTGAACCACCAGAGGATTCAACTGCGATTCGTGTGGCTGTAGGATCCTGCTCAATCTGTCTGCCAGGTAATTCTCCTGTCCAGGGAGATAGACCGCCTTGAGAACTATGCCATGATTGACTGCCCAGGAGCACAGGTCCTGTGCTTCCTGACAGAGGTCAGGACCCTGTGCCCCCCCTGTTTGTTCACATAGAACATAGCAACTTGATTGTCCGTCTGAACTAAGACGGACTGGTGAGAGAGGATATTAGAGAAAGTCCGCAGTGCTAAGCGGTTCGCTCTGAGCTCCAAGAGATTGATCTGCTGTGTGGCCTCCCAAGGAGACCACAGGCCCTGAGTGCACGCTCCTTGGCAATGTGCACCACAACCCTGAAGAGAAGCATCAGTTGTCAGCACTTGAGAGTGTGGAGGTGCTTGAAAAGGCACCCCTTGCACCAGATTCGGAAGATGAAGCCACCACTGCAGAGAAGATGCTAGTAGCTTGGACACCCTCACTTTGTGTCCTTCAGGTTTCCTGTGGCCTGTAGCCACTGAGTTCTGAGGCCCCACTGAGCTGGCCTCATGTGCAGACGGGCATTTGGAGTTACATGGACCGTGGATAACATGTGGCCTATGAGCCTCTGGAATTGTCTGGCGGAGACCAGAGAATTACTGTGGAATTGTCTGGCCAAATCCATCAGTTTGTGGGCCCTGTCCACGGGTAAAAAAGCCTTTGCCTGAAGGGTGTCCAGTCTTGCTCCTATGAACTCCATGTTCTGTGAGGAACGCAAAGTGGACTTTGTGAAGTTTATGACAAACCCGAGGTGCTGGAGAAGAGACACAGTGCGGAGGGTGGCTTGATTGGTCTCCTGTGGAGACTGACCCCTGATGAGCCAGTCGTCCAGGTATGGAAAGACAGAGTCCTTGAACCCTGAGGTAGGCTGCCACCACCACCAGGCACTTGGTGAAAACCCTGGGGGCGGAGGTTAGGCCAAAAGGGAGTACCCTGTACTGAAAATGGTTTCCTCCCACCACAAATCTGAGATATTGCCTGTGGTCTGGATGAATAAGGATGTGAATATAAGCATCCTTTAGGTCTAAGGAGCATAGCCAATCTCCCTGCTGGAGTTGGGCAGCAGTATTCCAAGGGTAAGCATCTTGAACTTTTCCCTCTCCAGGAACTTGTTTAGATTTCTCAAGTCTAGGATGGGCCTGAGGCCTCCTGTTCTTTTTGGTACCAGAAAGTACCTGGAATAGAAGCCTTGACCTCTCAGGTGGTGGGGCACCGGTTCCACCACCTGTTCCTTTAGAAGATTTGCTAACTCCTGCAGGAGTAGGTTCCTGTGCAGAAGGAGTCTTAGAGGCTCCCCTGGAAAGTAGGAAGGGGGTACCTGGTGGAAGTGGAGCAGATAGCCCCTCTGGACTATGCTTAGCACCCAGGTATCCCTTGTTACGGCTGACCACCTGTGGGCATACAGGGTCAGCCGGCCTCCTGTGCTGAGGGGGGGGCCAGCTGACGAGGAGAGGCTATGCCACTGGAGTCAAAACGCCGCTCCCTGCTGTGCAGGAGCCTGAGCTGGTGGCTTGGGGTTTTCTGCCTACGGGGCCCATGTCCCTGCCCCTTGGCCTGCTGACCCTGTTGGGGAGCTGGAGAGGCCTGGAAGTGAGGGTAGGATTTGTAGGCAAAGGACTTCCTCGGGTAAAAGGTCTTTTTTCCCGAGCCCTTCTTCTTCTGAGAAGGGGCAGAGGTTTTCCTGGACAGCCTTGTCCGGGTGAGAGTCTCGAACTCAAGTTCTGCAGCCTTTTCAGCCATGGGCTTGCCAAAGAGGTTTTCACCTTGGCAGGGGACATCGACCAACTTGTCCTGAACCCATGGCTCGAGGTCCGATGACTGTAGCCAGGCCTGACGGCGTGCAACGATGCCGGCCATGGCTACTTGGGCTGAAGCCTCGAAGCCATCATAGGCTGCTTGAGAGATAAACTTTGAGCACACCCGGATCACCGATGACAGGGCTTTGAACCTCTGCAAAGGTTCCTCGGAGAGACCAGCAGAGAACCTGGCAATCTCCTTTGCCAGGTCCCGAAGGTACATGCCCATGTACAGCTGGTAGGTCTGGACACGGCAAGCAAGAATAGAGCCCTGGAAGCACTTTCTACCAAGGGCATCCAGGTTCTGGGCCTCCCGGCCGGGAGGCACCGAGAAGTGCATCTTCTGACTCTTCAGACGATGCAGGGCCAATTCCACAACCATGGAGTGGTGCGGTAGCTGTGCCTTCTGGAACCCGGGGCTCTTGCAGACTCGATAGATGGAATCGACCAGCTTGCTCAGTACCGGCGTCGAAGCCGGCACCTCCCACATGCGGAAGAGCAACCGTTCCAGTATCGGAGGAACCGGTACGGTAAAGGCCTCCTTGGGGGGGACAGTCATACTGCAGGGACTCGAATTCCTCGGCTCGAGGCTCCTCCTCGGGGTCCGCGGGGAAGGCCAAAGCCTTGGCCATGTCCCGCACGAAGTCCGAGAACCGGGTGTCCTCCGGAGGGGACCGTCTCCGAGGCTCGGACGCCGGTGAGTCCGAAGGGACACACCGGGTCCGAAACGTGTCCGGGGACTCCTCGTCATCCGTTTCCCAGCCCGACCCCTCGGAGGAGGAATCGAGCGGCTCCGGTCGGGCAGGCACCGATGCCATCCGCCCCGACGCCGAGGGTACCAGCGGCGATGACCTCGGTCCCGAATTGGAGGCCGAAGGAGACCTTGGCCGAGGATCGACTCGAGACCGCATGGACTCGAGGATCGGCTCGGCCTCCGGGGTCGACTTGGACGTCGAGGTCCCGGTGGTCGGGGCAGATGAACTGGTGAGACCGGCTATCAGTGCCCGCTGCTGTTCCATGAAGGCAGCCAAGCTGCTCTCCAAGGCCGTCAACCTGAGTCCGAGCTCAGGAGACTCAACAGCCCCCGACTTGGGCCCCGATGGCGTCGGGCCCGACGTCGGCTCCCCCGGAGGAGAGTCCACGAGGACTACAGTACTCACTTGACTCGGGGACTCCATCTCCACACGAGGTTGTTTAGCAGACCTCTCCGACTCCGAAGACCCGGGACGGTGGTCGGGGCTATGCAACCTGGCCCTCGAGGAGCCAAGTGCATCCACCGATGCCGCCCTCACGGGTTTTTTCTTCCTGCGGTGTTCCCGCGAGTGAGATCCCTTCTCAGAGGAGCCCCGGCGATGCTCGGGATCGGAGTCCCGAGACGTCGAAGCCTCTTACGAAGTTTGGGCCCGGCCGGACGCGGAGTCAGAGAAGATTCTTTCCTTCTGATGCTGACGGCTCCTCAACGCCTTCGAGGACATTTTCCCACATGGGCCACAGATCGGGTCATGATCGGGCCCGAGGCAGCGGAGGCAGCAGTAATGTGTGTCGGTGAGACATAGGTTTCTTACACCCATCACATTTTTAAACCCGCTGGCAGCCATCGGGGGAAAAAGAGCCCCTGCAAGGTCAAAAGACAGGGCTGCCAGTGAAAAATAGAAAAATGGCGCGAAGGACAAAAACCGAAAAATGAAGTCCGGGCTCGATACCGGTGTACCGGGCCCAGGCGGGAAAGGGAACCGGCATCGAACCGAGTAAAAAACAAGGATCCACGCAGAAATCAACTTTTTTCACAGGTAACAATGAGACACGTCCGTCGGGCTCTGTGGATAAAAGAAGACTGAGCAAGATGACACCCTTGGGCAGGAAGGGGACCGCGCATGCATGCTGCATTCCCAAAGGCTTTCTTTGAAAGCTGGGGAAATGCTCCGCATGGGGGCTCCGTCAGCGCCGACGTCACCCATATGTGAGGACTGACATCCTGCTTGGTCCTGGAGAAAGCTCGATGCTGGATTTAGTGCTCACCAACGGAGATGGCATGTCGAATATTCGGGTGAGTACCCAGGTGAGCAGAAGCGATCATCACACAGTGTGGTTTGAGATAAAAGACAAGGTGGAGTCCAATCACAACAAGCTCAAAGTCCTAGACTTCAAAAACGTGGACTTCTGTAAAATGGCCAAGTGCCTGAAGGAGGAGTTGGCAGGTGGGAGGAGATAAGGAAAGTGAAATTGCAATGGGCTAAACTAAAGGAGGCAATAAAAGGCAACAGATACATATGTAAGGAAAATAAATAAAAACAAGAGGAAAAGGAAACCCGTTTGGTTCTCCAAAGTAGTAGCTGCACAAATAAAGGCAAAAAACACAGCTTTCATAAAATTCAGAAGCTTGCAAACAGAGGAACACAGAAAAGAATACAGGATAAAACTAAAATTGACAAAGAGAGAAATAAGGATAGCAAAATCAAAGGCAGAGGAAAACATGGCTAAAGATGTGAAGTGTGGCGACAAAACGTTTTTCAGGTATATTCGGGAATGGAAGTAAGGATGTGGTTGAAAACTATAGGTCGTTTAGTCTAACCTTTGCGGTGAGTAAATTATTGGAAACGCTGCTGAAAGAGAAAATGGTGAGGTTTCTGGAATCCAACGAATTACCGGATCAGAGGCAGGTCTTGTCAGACAAATCTGATTGATTTCTTTGACTGGGTGACCAAGGAGTTGAAATGAGGGAGAGCCCTAGATGTGGTATATATAGATTTCAGTAAAGCCTTTGACACCATTCCATACAGGCGACTTATAAACAAACTGAGCACCCTAGGGATGGACCCTAAAGTTACTGCTTGTGTTAGAAATTGGTTGAGTGGGAGGTGGCAAATGGTACAGGTAAATGGAGCTCATTCTGAGGAGAAAGAGGTTACCAATGGTGTACCCCAGGAATCTGTCCTTGATCCGATTTATTTAAACATCTTTGTGTTATTGCAGAAGGGCTGTCAGGTAAGGCTTGCCTCTTTGCGGATGATACCAAAAATCTGCAAGAGCAGACACCCAGGATGATGTAGATAACATGAGGAGGGATCTAACTAAGCTTGAAGAATGGTCTAGAATTTGGCTGCTGAGATTTAATGTTAAAAAAGGCAAGGTCATGCATTTGGGCTGCAGAAATCCAAGGTAGCTATATCGTATAGGGGGTGAAATACTTCTGTCCACAAAAGAATGGATCCTAGGCATGATTGTGTCTGATGATCTTAAAGTAGCTAAATAGGTAGAAAAGGCGACGGTGAAAGCTAGAAGGATGCTTGGGTGCATAGGGAGAGGAATGGCCAGCAGAAGAAAGGGCTGTTAGTGCCTCTATGTAAGTCTTTGGTGCAACCTCATTTGGAATATTGTGTGCAATTCTGGAGATCGGACCTTCAAAAAGATATGAAAAGGTTAGAGTCGGTGCAGAGGCTTGCTACTAAAATGGTTAGTGGCCTTCATTATAAAGCATATGAGGACAGACTTAAGGAGCTTAACATGTATACTTTAGAGGAAAGGCAGGATAGAGGTGATATGATTCAGACGTTTACATATCTCCATGGCATACATGCACAGGAGGAGAGCCTCTTTCGATTGAAAGCAAGCTCTGCTATGAGGGGACACAGGATAAGGGTAAAATGGGATAGACTCGTGAGAAATATGCGGAAATATTTCTTTACGGAAAGAGTGGTAGATGCATGGAATAGTCTCCGTGGAGGTGATAGATATAAGGACAATATCTGAATTCAAAAAAGCATGGGACAAACACAGAAGATTCTCTAAAGGAAAAAAGGGAACTGTTGTAGTGGTTGATATGGAAGGGCAGACTAGATAGGCCATGTGGTCTTTTTATGCCTTCATGTTTCTATGTTTAAAATCAGAAATGGAATTGCAGGACAGCACAGTTACTTACCTGTAACAAGTGATCTCCGGAACAGCAGGAATTAGTCTTCACATATGGGTACGTCGGCGCCGACGGAGCCCGCACGGAAATGCTCCCCAGCATCCAATCAGAAAGCCTTTGGGAGCATCCCTCGCGCCTGCGCGGTGACTTCCCGCCTTTCCCACTGCCTCTCCCCAGTTGAGTTTCATAGCTGAGACAGAAGGAGAGAAAGAGGAAAGGAAATAGATAGATAGAACTCCTAGGGGAGGTGGGTGGCTTGTGAAGACTAATTCCTGCTGTTCCGGAGATCACCTGTTACAGGTAAGTAACTGTGCTATCTCCAGGAACAAGCAGGAATGAGTCTTCACATATGGGGACTCCCTAACTGTGGGTGCCAGGGGAGATCCCATAAAGCGTAGTTACTCACCTGTAACAGGTGTTCTCCAGGAGCAGCAGGAATCAGTCCTCACATATGGGTGACGTCGGCGCCGACGGAGCCCTCGCGGAGCAATTTTCCCCAGCTTTCAAAGAAAGCCTTTGGGAATTGCAGCGCGCATGCGCGGTCGCCTTCCCGCCCAAGGGTGCCATCTTAGCCAGTCAGATGACATAGCTAAACAGACAGCATAAAAATTTGCAAAAAAACTTAAGCAGATGATTGCAACTCCAAGGGGAGGAGGGAGGGCTGTGAGGACTGATTCCTGCTGCTCCTGGAGAACACCTGTTACAGGTGAGTAACTACGCTTTCTCCAGGACCAAGCAGGAAGTCAGTCCTAACATATGGGACTCCCAAGCTTAAGGCTACCGGAGACCCTAAGCACAAAAATGAGCTCCCTCTAGCTCAGCAGCACAGAAGGAAGGAATCTTCGCTGAATTATTACCCACCGGTAGCCCACATCCGGGATGGAGGGTAGGAGTTGCTCAAACCTCAAAGAGATTACGGAGGACTGCCTGTCCGAAAGCACTGTCCCTGCGGGACTCCCTCTCGAGACAGTAATGGACCGCAAATGTCTGGCTCGAAGACCAAGTAGCGGCCCGGCAGATGTCTGCCAGCGGAACAGAGCGGAGGTAAGCCACTGACGTAGCCTTTGCCCGAACACAATGAGCCGTGACTCGACCATCCAAGGAGAGTCCGGCTGCCCCATAAGCCCAAGTGATACAGTCCGCAACCCAGATGGACAGAGTACGCTTGGAGACCGGGAGTCCCAATCTATTGGGATCAAAAGACACAAAAAGCTGAGCAGCTTTACGGTGCTCCCGCGTACGGTCAAGGTAGAAGTTCAATGCCCTTCTACAGTCCAGGGTATGTAGGACCATTTCAGCTCGGCTGGAGTGTGGCCTGGGAAAGAAGGTCGGAAGTACCACCTCCTGATTGATGTGAAAAGGGGAGACCACTTTTGGAAGAAATTTAGGGTGAGTCCGTAGGACTACCCTATTTTGGTAGAACCGAGTGTAAGGGGGATCAGACACGAGGGCCTGCAATTCACTTACGCGTCTGGCGGAAGTGAGGGCTATCAAGAACAATGTTTTCCAAGAAAGAAAACGGAGAGAACAGGTAGCCATAGGTTCAAAAGGCGGACAGGTGATCCGCTGTAAAACCACATTCAGATCCCTGTCAGGAGCTGGCGGGCGCAGAGGTGGTTTAAGTAGAAGGAGACCTCGGAAAAACCTCGCTACGAGAGGGTCGCTGGAAAGAGGTCTGCCGTCCACCGGCACATGATGTGCTGAAAGAGCACTGAGGTGAACTTTGACGGAGTTGGACTTAAGTCCCAGATTAGAGAGGTATAGCAAGTACTGCAAGATCACCGACACCGAGCAGGAGAAGGGATCCTGAGACTGTTGGGTACACCAAACGGAAAAGCGACGCCATTTAAGGGCGTAGCATTTGCGGGTAGAAGGTCGCCGAGAAGCTAGGACGACCTCTTCCACCTCTGCCGGCAGGAGAAGGGGAGCAAGGACTACCCTCTCAGCAGCCAGGCCATTAGATTGAGAGATCTGAGGTTGGGGTGGAGCAGAGACCCCTGATCCTGAGTGAGGAGATCCGGTTGAAACCCCAGAGGGAATGGATCCTCTACCGCTAATTGCAGCAGGAGTGGAAACCACGGCTGTCTGGGCCAGCGAGGGGCCACCAGGATCATGGAAGCTTTGTCTCGGAGAACCTTGAAAAGAGTTCGAGAGACTAGCGGGATGGGAGGAAAAGCATACAGGAGGCTCTCCGACCATGAGAGTAGAAAAGCGTCTGCCGCAACTCGAAGGGGATGTGGCTGACGAGAGCAGAAGCGAGGTAGTTGCCGGTTGAGAGGACTGGCAAAGAGATCCATCGTGGGGAGGCCCCACTTTAGAAAGAGCTTCTGAACTACCAAGGGATCCAGGCGCCACTCGTGCGGCTGGAGGATCCTGCTGAGTTTATCCGCCAGGCAATTTTCTTGGCCTGGGAGATAAACTGCCTTGAGAAGAACGCCGTGACTGACGGCCCAAGAGCAGAGCTTCTGTGCTTCCCGACAGAGAAGGAAGGAGCCCGTGCCCCCCTGCTTGTTCACGTAGAACATGGCAACTTGATTGTCCGTCTGGACAAGGACGGACTGGTGAGAGGTCAGATGGGAGAAAGCCTTGAGAGCCAGGCGGATCGCTCTGAGCTCCAGGAAGTTGATCTGCTGAGCAGACTCCCACGTGGTCCAGAGGCCCTGAGTACGTGCCCCTTGGCAATGTGCTCCCCAACCCAGGAGGGACGCATCTGTCGTCAGCACCTGGGCCGGCTGAGGTGACTGAAAAGGCATGCCGAGTACCAGGTTCGGCCGGTGAAGCCACCACTGGAGAGACGAGGCCAGCGGCTCGGAGACGCGCACTAGGTCTGCTAGGCCGCCTGTGGCTTGTTGCCACTGCTTGCGAAGACACCATTGAGCAGGCCGCATATTCAGGCGGGCATTGGGGGTCACATGGACGGTGGAAGCCATATGGCCGAGCAGTCTCAGGAAGCGCCTGGCGGAGACCAGGGGCTGGCTGCGAAAACGGCCGGCTAGGTCCATGAGCCGTTGAGCCCTGTCGAGAGGCAGGAAAGCTCGTGCCTGAGGAGTGTGCAGTCTTGTGCCGATGAACTCGAGATCCTGTGAGGGGAGCAAAGTGGACTTTGCGAAGTTTATGACAAAGCCCAAGTACTGCAGAAGAGTCACCGTGCGGCGTGTGGCGTTGGTGACCTCCGGAGCGGACGCTGCTCTGATGAGCCAGTCGTCGAGGTACGGAAAGACATAGAGGCCGTGAAGCCGGAGATGGGCCGCCACCACCGCGAGACATTTTGTGAAGACTCGCGGTGCGGAGGACAGGCCAAAAGGCAGTACTCTGTACTGGTAATGATTTCCTGCCACCACAAACCTTAGGTATTGGCGGTGGCTTGGGTGGATGAGGATGTGCGTGTAGGCATCCTTTAGATCCAAGGAGCATAGCCAATCTCCCTGCTGGAGGTAGGGCAGAAGGATTCCAAGGGTAGGCATTTTGAACTTTTCCCCGCACGAGGAACCTGTTGAGGTTGCGCAAGTCCAGGATTGGTCTGAGGCCTCCTGTCCTTTTTGGTACTAGAAAATACCTGGAATAAAAGCCTTGACCTCTCAGGTGGTGAGGCACCGGTTCCACCGCCTGTTCCTGTAGAAGACCTGCTAACTCCTGAAGGAGTAAGTCCCTGTGCAGAGGGAGTCGTGGAGGTTCTCCCGGGAAATAGGAGGGAGGGACCTGGTGGAAGTGGAGAAGATAGCCGTCTCTTACGACTTGAAGCACGAAGGCATCTGAAGTGATGGTGGACCACCTGTGGGCGAAGTGAACCAGCCGGCCTCCGGTGCTGGGAGGAGCCAGCGGAGGGGGAGAGGCTATGCTGAAGGAGTCAAAAGCCCCCACCCTGCTGAGCAGGGGCTGGTGGTGCAGGCTTGGGGGCTTGCTGCCTACGGGACCCGTTACCCCGTCCCTTGGCCTGCTGGCCCTGTTGGGGAGCTGCGGGGGCCTGATATTGGGGGTAGTGTTTATAGGCAGCTGCCTTTCTTGGGTAAAAGGACTTCTTTCCCGAGCCCTTCTTTTTCTGGGAAGGGGCGGAGGTCTTCCTAGAAAGCCTAGTCCTGGTGAGAGTCTCTGTCTCTAGTTGTGCAGCCTTCTCGTCCATAGGTTTGCCAAAGAGGTTTTCACCTCGGCAGGGGACATCGACCAACTTGTCCTGCACCCAGGGCTCAAGGTCAGACGACTGAAGCCAAGCCTGTCGGCGGGCACCGATGCCGGCTGCGGCCACTCGAGCCGATGCTTCAAAGCCATCATAGGCTGCTCGGGATATGAACTTTGAGCATTCCCGAATGCCAGTGGACAAGGCTAGGAACCTCCGCAAAGGTTCCTCGGACAACCCAGCGGAGAATCCGGCTAGCTCTTTAGCCAGGTCTCGGAGATACATGCCCATGTATAGCTGGTAGGTCTGGACACGACACGCAAGCATAGAGCCCTGGAAACACTTCTTACCAAGGCCATCCAGGTTACGGGCCTCCCTGCCAGGAGGCACCGAGGAGTGCATCTTCTGGCTCTTAAGACAATGCATGGCCGATTCCACTACCATGGAATGGTGTGGTAGCTGTGCTTTTTGGAAGCCAGGGCTCTTGCGGACTCGATAGATAGAATCGACCCGCTTGCTTAGGACCGGCGAGGAGGCCGGACTCTCCCACATGCGGAAGAGTAGTCGTTCCAGCATGGGAGGAACCGGTACAGTAAAGTGTTCCCTGGCGGGAGAGGAGGAATCGGTGGGGTCGGCCCGGGCAGGCAGCGGCGCCGGCCGCCCTGACGCCGAGGGAGTCGGCGTCGACGACCTCGGTCCCGAACGGGAGGCCGAGGGTGACCTCGACCGAGGATCGACTCGAGTTCGCATGGACTCGAGGATCGGCTCGGTCTCCGGGGTCGACTTAGACGTCGACGTCCCGGCGGTCGGGGCAGCGGCGCCAGCAAGGCTGGCGAGCAGTGCCCGCTGCTGGTCCATGAAGGCAGACAGTCTGCTCTCCAAGGCCGTCAACCTGAGTCCGACCTCAGGTGACCCAGCAGCCCCTGACTCGGGCCCCGACGGCGTCGGCGGTCTCGGAGGCGAGTCCAGGAGGACCACAGGACTTACCCGAGCAGGCAGCTCCGACTCCATGTGAGGTCGCTTCGAGAGGTGCTCCTCCTCCAAGGACCCGGGACGGCTATCGGGGCTATGCGACCTGGCCCTCGCGGAGCCAGGAGCGTCCACCGACGCCGCCCTCGCGGGTTTCACCTTCCGTCGATGGTCCCCGGAGGGAGAACCCCTGTCGGAGGAACTCCGGCGACGGTCAGAGCTGGAACCTCTGGACGCCGAGGCCTCCGACGAGGTCCGGGTACGGCTGGGGTCAGCGAAGATCCTATCCCGCTGATGCCGCCGACTTCTCAACGCTTTGGAGGACATTTTGCCACAGGCCCCACAGATCATTTCTTCATGATCCGGGCCCAGGCAGCGGAGGCAATTATCGTGTGTGTCAGTTAGTGACATATTTCGGTCACACTGACCACACCGCTTGAAACCACTGGCAGCCATCGGGGGAAAAAGGGCCCCTGCGAGGTCAAAAGACCGGGCTGCCAGTGAAAAAACCGAAAACGAAACTGACTAAATCAGAAAAAACGAAAAAGAAGAAGAGGACTCGTGACCGGCGTCGCGAGTCCGGGCGGGAAGAAAACCGGCGTCGAACCGAAGGAAAAAAGAGAATATTACGAATAAAATCAACTTTTTCGCGGGGACAAGACGGGTACGTCTGTAGGGCTCCGCGGAAAAAAGAAGACTGGCTAAGATGGCACCCTTGGGCGGGAAGGCAACCGCGCAGGCGCGCTGCAATTCCCAAAGGCTTTCTTTGAAAGCTGGGGAAAATTGCTCCGCGAGGGCTCCGTCGGCGCCGACGTCACCCATATGTGAGGACTGACTTCCTGCTTGGTCCTGGAGAAAATGCGTATCCCTGGACAGGACGGCATTTCCCAAACCTGGATCTCCGGCATCCCCTGGGGGATGGAGGGTAGGAGTTGAATAGAGCAGAGCTGTAGAGGAACAGCGAATCTAAAGACTACAGGGAAAAAAGTCTTTAGAAGGTATGTCAAGTATCATCAAAATATTTAATGAACTAGCACAATATAGAGCTTACCTACTGGATTGTAGGAAGTAGACTGTAGATGCAGTAGCGGAATCTTCAAGGTGACTCCACAGCAGTGAGGAAGAAGTTCCAATCTGGAATGGGCAGGTGACCCAGGTGTCAACCGGGGCAGGAGAAGATCGGCAGGTCTCCAATGAAAAGCTTTATGGGAAAAGCTGAGAACTCATTTAGGTACAGTCTCATAAACACTGAGGACTAAAAGAAGAAGACTGATCGACCTGGAAAATTAGCCCAGTCCGGAAGGGAAGAGAGGGTATGTAAAAAAGCCCCTATTCCCAAGGAGAACAGAAGTGTACTCAGGAACACTGAAGATGTACACTGTCCTTCCTAGCTGTTAAGCAATAGGAAGACATTGAAGTTTGAGACTGCACAGATAGGGAGATGTATAACAAAAATAGAAGCTGTTGACGTCACAGCAGTAAAGGTTGGTATAACCCGTCCCAGTCACTGAGCCGTATGATGATAGGCAAGTTGACTGTCCGGACCCCATAAGAAAATAAAAACCTAAGCACCGACAGTCAGGGAGATAGGTAGACATAGGGTGCTATGGACATCTCCCAATATGCATATGCCTATACACACATATATATATATATATATATATATATATATATATATATCTGGAAGACATACATATCTATACCTATGAGAATATATGTATGTAGACAAGTAGTTTTTTATAGATATATATCTACATATAGACATGTAGATAGATATATGTATAGATAGAGGTGGGATGGCTGACGCCCACCCAGGGTACAAAAACATGTATGCCCACATACATAAAATAATTTTTCAGAATACATGCCTGCAACTGAGCCACAGAAAAAAACATTCACATGGGGAATGTGGTGGGAAGAAATTCATCCAATAATAGGGGGTGAAACCCACCTAAAGAAATATAGAGAATCGATTTCTGTGGAGCAGGAATGTAGGTCAGTGGAAGAACCAGTATGGTTGCGTGAAAACCAGAGGATAACAGCAGTCTGGCAAGAGTACGTCAGCAGTACTTTAGGACTCTGATACGTCCAAAGGACAAGAAGAACGCATAGACGAAGATACCAGTGACCCAGCCAAGGGGTTCAGGGGTATCATGTACGATAAAGGAGTATGCGTTGTCCAAGTGGAGTAGAAAAACATAATGCCAAGCTGTAAGGAACAGGAGCATATTCCGGTCAGATTGGGAACTCCGTGGACATTCACGCAGAAAAGCTTGTCTGCTGTATATGAAAGACCCTCAGAGACAAAGGTCAATGCTCTGTAGTAAGGGCCCAGAGTAGAAGTTTCTCTGAAGGTTGCCGAGAGCATTGTGCAGGAGAATTATAGGATAAAACTGACAGAAGTCAGGCGTGTTGCCACATCCGAGGAAAGGATATGGCTAGAAGAAGATAGCTGCAGTGAATAGTATTATGCAAGATAGTTGCAAGCAGCTTGCAATGAGCATTAAAGTAATCACTGGAACTCCTGCATATACAGCAACTGAACAAAACAACAGAGGGGATTCTCCTGTAGAAAACAGAGAGAAAACGGACAAAGGCAGCGGAGAGAATCTCCGTCCCTGTCCGATGAGTTGTTCAGAGCACGCAGTGAAGGAAAAACAAACAGGCTACATTGGAAGAAAAAAGGTGTTTCAGTATGGCACCAACTCAAGCAGGGGAAACCCTGGAAGAGAGGGGGTTGGAAAGTGACTTACCAAGGGTAAGGCAGCTGAAGGAAAAGATGTCCATATGGGGACAGAAACTATCATGGGATAGTTGTGACCTCCCTTCGCGGTAGTAAGAATGGGAGAATTCTGCAACCATTGGACAAAAGTATCCGAGAGCATAGCATACTGGAAAAGAAACCAGTGTAGAGTTTGAAGAATAAACTTCTGCTAAGGGGAAGTTAACTGTAGATTGCAATACACAGGAACCTATGGTTGCTGGTTATGAGCAGACTGGGTAGAGTCTGGAGACTTCAGACTAGGATGAGATGTCCCTTGCTTGGGTACACCGGGAGGACATTTCCTACGTCCTGGGGAAAAAGAAGGCTTAGGATGGTTTCCAGAACTAGGAAAGTCAGTGGAGCAATGAGCAACCTGACGTAAAGCTTCTCTATTGAAAAGATGGTCTCCAGTACAAGGAGAATTACCCAGTGTATGTTTTGCCCATCTGCTCAAGTCTGAAGCCTGCAGCCACGCTGAACGACGCGCTCCAATGGCAATAGCAGAGGATCTGCTAACAGACTCAAAAGAGTCTAGAGAAGCACGAGAAAGGAACCAAGAGATATTCCTGCTATGATTAAGAAGCAAGGAATAGTCAGAGGCCTTGGGTTCTGACAAAAAAGGAGACAAAAGAGATAACTTCACTGTGACCTCCTGAAGTGTGAGACTCATATAAAAAATATATGAAATAATTCTTGAAGCCAACATAGAAGTTTGGAAGGTTTGACGTCCAAAGGCATCAAGTGCTTTAGATGCACGACCTGGTGGGAAAGAAGAATGCTTCTTCTTGCATCTGACCTTCCTCATTGCTGATTCCACTACAATGGAATGACGCATAAGTTGGCTTTTCTGAAACCCCGGAGAGGGAGGCACCTGATACAGAACATTCATGGCTGTAGAAGGCGCAGGAACCTTTAAAGGTGATTCCCAAATCCTCAGAAGGTGGTCCTGCAAAGACTGATGCAAAGGAAGCATTATGGTTTCCTTTTCTGCAGGATCTTGGCCAAGAGTAGGACCAGGAATAGGAATGGCAAGAAAGGCTGCCATGTCAAGGAGAAATTTCTGAAAAGAAGGATCTCCCAGAGGAACTATTCCTGGGTAGGCTGAGGTTGAATGAGCAGCGTGAACACCAGAAGACCTACTGGACTGGTGCATAAAAAGAATCCTGCTAGATGGAGAACGATACTGACAGTTCTGATTCGAGGCAGTTAGTACTGCGTCGTCGGTTCCCGGTATCGATTCCAAGCTAGGCATAGAAAGGATCGATGGCACCAATGGAACTGCAGGAAACGACGTCGACACCGGTACCGGCATCGGGGACGGTAATGCCATCGTAGCAGGTATCGGAGGTTGCCGAAGCGGTACCGAGGTAACCAGAGAGCTTTGGTGATTATCCCCAGTAATGCGTAGTCGGAGGCGACATGGATAGGCTCCGAAACGCGTAGGGACCAAGTCATCTAGACTGGATATGGATTCCAGACTGGGCATTGAACCGAGCGTCGGTGGTGGAATCGGCGATGCCGCTACCTGAAGGTCAATCGGAATCGTATCGATCGGTACCGAAGGCACCGAGGACGACGCCCGGTGAAGAGAGGAACACTCGACACCGGCGTCCATGTCGGGGTATCGGTACCGCTCGAAGCCGGTACCCCCCCCAAGCATGGTGTAGATAGAGGAAAGCCCATCCGGGGCGCATCGGTCGGCCC
The DNA here is from genome assembly GCA_033557465.1 of Ichthyophis bannanicus. Taxonomy (NCBI): domain Eukaryota; kingdom Metazoa; phylum Chordata; class Amphibia; order Gymnophiona; family Ichthyophiidae; genus Ichthyophis; species Ichthyophis bannanicus. Next base: position 703,707,958 of record CM066031.1, on the reverse strand, counting down.
CGAAGGTACCAAGGGCACCAGATGACGATCCCCGGTGAAGAGTGGAACACTCGACACCGATGCCGACGCCGGGGCATCGGTACCGCTCGACGCTGGTATCAACCCCGCGGTTGGCTGGGATACAGGAAATCTAGACCGGATCGTATCGATCGGCCCCGAAGGCACCGAGGACTCCCGACGACGATCCCTGGTGAAGAGCAGAGCACTCGACACCAGTGCCGATGCCGGGGAATCGGCACCGCTCGAAGCCGGCACCAACCCCGCGCATGACTGGGAAGCAGGAAAACCAGTCTGGGTCGGGTCGATCGGTCCCAAAGGTACCGAGGACACCAGACGTCGACCCCTGGTGAAGAGTGGAGCACTCGACACCGGTGCCGATGCCGGGGGAGCGGTACCGCTCGAAGCCGGTACCCACCCCGTGCATGGCGGGGACGCAGGAAAGCCAGGCTGGGTCGTGTCGATCGGCCCTGAAGGTACCGAGGACACCAGCTGACGATCCTCGGTGAAGAGTGGAGCACTCGACACCGGTGCTGATGCCGGGGGATCGGTATTGCTCGAAGCGGATACCACCCCCGAGCATGGCTCAGGTATGTTCTGTGAGGAGTGAACCCCAGGAACAACCTGAAGCCCCGTAAATGCTTTGGAGCCCGAAGACTCCCGCCGGGGTCTTATTGCCAATGGGGTCTTGAGGGCAAGGCCGGAGCCGTCATCATGCTGGGCATGAGACCTACCCATCAAGAATTGGCTAGTCTTAACAGACTGTTTGTGGGTTACCTGATCCTGGAGAGAAGAATAAACCCGCGTCCTCACCTCAGGAGGAAAAACGGCATCGAGAGATACCCGAAAAAGGGAAGGTCTTCTCCCGATACTAAAGCCCAATGGACCAGGGGAAAAGGGGTCAGGACCCAAACAGGTTAGACACCAGGCACTGGAGTCTAAAAAGAAAACTAAATTTCCGCAGTGAAGGCACTTCTTAGGGGAAGAAGGCTCCATGTTGGAAAGGCCTGTAGGCCTCAAAAAGATAAGAGAAAAACTGAGGAGAAGTTATTTCTCTAAGTTGGAAAAGAAAAGAATAAAGCACCGGCGGTACCGGTATCGGCGGGAAAGACAGCCGCGACCACAGGAAAACAAGAAATTAAGGATTTTAAAGAAAAACGTTTCTGCGGTGACAGGAGGTACGTCCTGTTGGCTCCGCGGAAAAACGAAAAACTGGGGAGAGGCAGTGGGAAAGGCGGGAAGTCACTGCGCAGGCGCGAGGGATGCTCCCAAAGGCTTTCTGATTGGATGCTGGGAAGCATTTCCGTGCGGGCTCCGTCGGCGCCGACGTACCCATATGTGAAGACTCATTCCTGCTTGTTCCTGGAGATTCAAAAGGTCCGGGAACGGATTTGTGGAAAGTGACAATGAAAAAGTGAAAATGCTAAACAAATACTTCTGTTCTGTTTTTACTAAAGGAAATCCTGTAGAAGAACCACCTGTGATTGACAAATATACAAATAGGAATGGAGTAGATACCACACCATTCACAGAAGATGATGTGACACAACAGTTTGCAAAACTGAAAGTGGATAAGGCCATTGGCCCGGATGGGATATATCCCAGGATACTGAAAGAGCCCAGAGAGGTTCTTGCAGGGCTGTTAAAGGATGTTTTAGGACTGGAGAAGGGCTGATGTGCTACCTCTTCACAAAAGTGATAATAGGGAAGAAGTGACAGACTATAGGCCAGTAAGGCTTACTTTGGTGACGGGAAAAGTAATGGAGGCACTCCTGAAAGAGCGAATAGTGGACTTTCCCAAAACCAACAGGTTGCATGATCCGAGGCAACATGGTTTTAGCAAAGGACGATCTTGCCAAACAAATCCGAGTTCTTTGATTGGGTGCCCAGAGAACTAGATCAAGAACATGCAATGGATGTGATCTACCTAGATTTCAGTAAAGCCTTTGATACTGTTCCTCATAGGAGGCTTATCAAACTCAACAGCTTGGGGATGGGTCCCAAGGTGATGAACTGGATCAGAAATTGATTGACTGACAGATGACAGAAAGTGAGGGTAAACAGAACTCACTCAGATGAAAGGAAGGTGATTAGCGGTGTGCCCCAGGGTTCGGTCCTGGGACCGGTACTATTCAATGTATTTGTGAGTGATATTGCTGAAGGACTAAATGGAAGAGTCTGTCTTTTTGCAGATGACATGAAAATTTGCAACAGAATGGAGTGGATAACGGGGTAAGATCTACAACAGCTGGAAGAATGGTCTAATGCTTGGCAGTTACGATTTAATGTGAAGAAGTGCACTGTCATGCACTTGAGAAGCAGAAATCCGAGGGAACTGTATGCAATAGGGGTCGAAAGATTGGTGTTGTATGCAATAGGGGGCGAGAGGTTGGTGAGAGGATAAGGACCTCGGAGTGACTGCTTGAGGATCTCAAGGTGGCGAAACAGTGTGACAAGGCGGTGGCAAAAGCCAGAAGGATGCTGGGTTGCATACAGAGAATTACCAGCAGAAAGGAAGAGGTACTAATGCCACTGTACAAGTCGCTGGTGAGGTCTCACTTGGAATATTGTGTTCAGTTTTGGAGACCATATCTCGCAAAGGATAAAAAGGGACTGGAAATGATTCAGAGGAAGGCGACCAAAATGATTTGGAGCCTGCATCAGAAGATGTATGAGAAGAGACTTGAAGCCCTAAATATGTATACTCTGGAGGAGAGGAGGGACGGGGAGAAATGATTCAGACCTTTAAATACTTAAAGAGTATTAATGAACAAACCTCTTCTAAAATCGGGTAAGCTGTAAAACTAGAGGGCACAACCTGAAGCTGCAAGGGGGTAAACTGAAAGGCAATGTCAGGTAATACTTTTTCACTGAAAGGGTGGTGGATGCTTGGAATGCCCTCCCACTGGAAGTGGTGGGGGAAATACAGTGACAGAATTCAAATGGCATGGGACAGACACAGTGGATTCTTTTATAGCAACAGGATAAAATTAAAATAAACATAACTATCTCTTAAATCTGAACAAATAGGGGTGACCTACACGGAGCAATGGGTACACCCCTAAACAAAGGCTTGGGGAGAGGTGACCTGCATGGAGCGGCAGGTGCACCTACTCTTGCCGCCTTGTTGGGCAGACTAGATGGACCATACTGATCTTTATCTGCTGTCATATACTATTTATTTATTTATTTCAAAGTTTTTTTATATCGCCTTATCAGGCAATCAAAGCGGTTTACAAGTAACAAAACCTGAATATTTACATCTAACAGAGTTAACTTTGTACATTAAAAAACAGTACGTTTGTACATTAGAACAGTATTTAACAGCAATTAACTATCTAGTTGTATATACAGTGCAACTAGTTGGTAACTTAGACTGTTTTGGTGTTATCAAACAGCAATTAACTATTTACAGAGTAACTAGCTGGGGTACAGTGGAACTAGTTGTGATTCATCTTTAATGGATATTTACAATGCGGTTAATAGTAGGAATCTATAGTGCTGTTATTTGATACATTGATTGTATTGCTTGCCTGGTCTATTTATGTTGGGTGCGTTATTGAGTCAGTACGGAGTTGCCCATAGTTTTCTGTAAAGAGTAGTTTCTTAATTTTTTTTCTGAATTCCATAAGGTCTTTTATTTCTCTTTCTCTCCGTCCCCTCCAAGGAAAATCATAGCTAGAACAGAAAGAATTAGAAAGATGCATACCTACCGGTAATCTCATAGTTCCTCGACTTGAACCCCCCCCACTGCCAGAGACACAACCCGGGTGGGAATGAGGATTAAACTGGACTCACTAAAGAGACAATTACCAGGTAAGTGTAATTATCATTTCCTTAGCGTTCCTCCAGTTTAGTCCTCCACCACTGGGATGTAACAGAGCAGTAATCATTGGGAGGGACCCAGCCAGCCGGCGTGCAATACCGCCGAACCGAAACGGGCATCATTCGCTGCTAGCACGTCAAGTCGATAATGCTTACTGAAAGTATGCAGAGATGACCAGGTGGCCGCTCTACAAATTTCTGCAGGTGGAACCAAACCATGCTCCGCCCAAGAAGCCGCTTGCGCCCTGGCAGAATGTGCGCGCAACCCCTCAGGCACCGACTGACCCTCCAAAAGATAAGCCAAACTAATCGCTTCTCTAATCCACCGGGAAATGGACGCCTTCGCCACCGCTTCCCCTTTTCGAGGGCCGCCAAACAACACAAACAGGACTTGAACTCGACGCGTCGGGAGGAACACTGCACCTGACCGCGTGTCGAATCTCAGACCCAAATATTCGAGCTCCTGGGTTGGTGCTAGCTGGCTCTTGGTCACATTGACTACCCAGCCAAGACTTTTCAAAAACTTCACTACTCTGCTTGTAACCTTCATGCTCTCAGCCGTGGACTTTGCTCATATCAACCAATCGTCGAGATAGGGATGTACCAAGATCCCTTCCTTTCGCAAGGCCGCTGCCACCACCACCATGATCTTGGTAAAAGTGCGCGGTGCTGTCGCCAGTCCGAAGGGCAACGCCTGAAATTGATAGTGCCCCTGCAAAAATTTCTGGTGGGCCTTTCTGATCGGGATGTGCAAATACGCTTCCGTTAGATCGAGGGACGTCAAGAACTCTCCTTTTCGTACTGCCACTATAACGGACCGTAACGTTTCCATTCTGAAATGAGGCACTCAAAGGCAACGGTTCACACCTTTTAAGTCCAAAATAGGGCGAAGCGACCCGTCCTTCTTTGGCACCACAAAATAAATGGAGTATCGACCCATGCCGTAATCTTCTATCGGCACTGGGGTAACCGCCCCTGTCTTCCTCTGCCCTCTACAGGGAGACATCACAAACGAGTCCCTGACGGGCTTTGCAAACTCTAGTGCATAACCCTCGCAGATAATTTCTAACACCCATTGATCTGTCGTTATTTGGACCCAGGCAGGAAGAAATTCCTGAAGACGTCCGCCTATCGAATTACTTCCCACCGGGGCCCGCCTCACTTCATTGGGGCTTCCGAGAAACTCCTGCGGCCGCCGTTGCAAAAGCTCTACTTGCGCCGCGGAACCCTCGAAACCCCTGGGCTCTAGGAGCAAAACGCCCTCTCTGAAATCCTCCCAAGCGCGAAGTTCGAAATCTCCGGGAATCTCTAAAGCAGGGGTCTCAAACTCAAATTGCTTTGAGGGCCAAATGAGGACTTGTAAAGTAACCCGGGGGCCGCATAAGACGCGGGGCCTCATTTGCATAAGGGGCCTCATTTGCATAAATATTTGCATAATGTTACCATACACTAACTTTTAGTAAACATGCCTCTTTAATGAGTATGGATAAAGAAAGACTAAAAGATTTAGAAACAGGAAGACAATAATTAAACTGGGAACCCCAAAAGCCAAACTTGGAATGTACAACAACACTGTAGAAATAAAACTATAAATTAATTTCCTCTTGTACTAAACAAAGCGCAAACATTAATGATGCACATTTCCCAGAGCTGACATATTCCAGTTAATAAATTCAAAATAAAGAGAGATTTTTCTACCTTTTGTGCATTTTTTTTCAGTTGCAATTGTTCCAGCCACTTTCTTCTGGTTTCTTCATGTCTTCTGCTAACTCTCCATCGTCTGCTGTCCATTTGCCCTTTCTTCTCTCCTAGTTTTTTTTCCATTCTCTCTCTACATCTGCTTTAACATACTAATCTTTCTCCTTTTTCTCTTTCCTCATTCCTATTTCATCCACTCCAATTTTACCCCTCCATCCTCAATCCCCACTTACTCTCCCAATACCTGGCCAATTGTAGATTTGTCTTCTCTCCTAGACAAAATATTTTTCCCCTCTCCATTTCACTTTCCCAGCTCCATCCCATTCTAATCCTCCCCCAACATCAGCTCCCTTCTAGTTCCAGCCCCACCCAGCATCCGCTCCCTTCTAGTCCCTGCATCAGTCCATTTCCAGTCCTATCATAGCCTCACCATCAGCCCATTTCCAATCCTAGCCCCCCATCAGCCCATTTCCAATCCTAGCTCCCTCCCCTCACAGCCCATTTCCATTCCAAGCCCCCCTCCCCATCAGCCATTTGCAGTTCAAGCCCCCCTTCCACTCAGCCCATTTTCAGTCCTAGCAACCCCCCCCCCAGCCCATTACCAGTCCTAGACCCCCATAGCCCATTACCAGTCCTAATCTCCCCATAGCGCACTTCCAGTTTTTTTTCAGTCATTACCAACCCCCCAATCAGCCCACCTCCAGTCCTAACCCCCCAATCAGCCCACCTCCAGTCCTAACCCCCATCTGCCCATTTCCAGTCCTAGCCCCCACCATAGCCCATTACCAGTCATAACCCCCCTGCCAATAGCCCACTTCCAGCCCTAACCCCCATTACCCCATTTCAGTCAGCCCCTCCATAGCTCATTTCCAGTCCTTTCTCTGACCCTCTGCCATCCTTCTGTCCTTCCTATCCCCCATCTGCCCATTTCCAGTCCTATCCCCCACCATAGCCCATTACCAGTCATAACCCCCTGCCATTAGCCCATTTCCAGTCCTACATCCCCCCTGCCAATAGCCCATTTCCAGTCATAACCCCCCTGCCAATAGCCCATTTCCAGTCCTACACCCCCCCGCCAATAGCCCATTTCCAGTCCTACACCCCCCCCTGCCAATAGCCCATTTCCAGTCCTACACCCCCCCCCTGCCAATAGCCCATTTCCAGTCATAAACCCCCCTGCCAATAGCCCATTTCCAGTCATTAACCCCCCCCCTGCAAATAGCACATTTGCTTTTATTAGCCCCCCCCTGACTATAGCCCATTTCCAGTCATAACCCCCCTGCCAATAGCCCATTTCCATTCCTACCCCCCCTGCCAATAGCCCATTTCCAGTCCTACCCCCCCCCCCCCGGTAAATAAAAAAAACACCTGGCTTCTGCTGCTGCAGCAGAAAATCAGCTGTCCCGCGGCCCCTTCCTCTCTGCCCGGAGATCCCTCATTGTGCTTCATCAGCGGCGTGCTTTTTAAGCCGCGAAGAGAGTATTTCCCTCTCGCGCGGCTTAATCCTATTCACTTTTGCAAGCCTCGCGAGAGGGGAATACTCTCTTCGCGGCTTGAAAAGCACACGCTGATGGAGCACAATGAGGGATCTCCGGGCAGAGAGGAAGGGACCGCAGCACAGCTGATTTTGCTGCTTGAGCAGCAGAAGCCAGGTTTAAAAAAAAAAAAATTGACAGTCGATTCTGCCGCTGCCACGGCAGCAACGGCAGAAGCAGAAGCAAGGCTTTTTTCTTTCCCTCCGTCGCGGGCCGCACAATGTTCTCTCGCGGGCCGCATGCGTGTTTGAGACCCCTGCTCTAAAGTGACCCCGAAACGCCGGAGATGACTTTCCCTGCTTAGGCTTATCCTCCGGGAGCCTACCCCCTTTCGACTCCCCTACCAACTTGTCAAGATCCTCTCCGAACAGCAACTTTCCTTTAAACGGCAGCTTACTGAGCCGAGACTTAGACGACCCATCTGCCGCTCAATTACGTAACCACAGAGATCTACGGGTGGCCACCAGCAATGCCATGCTGTTAGCCAGGGCCCTAATCAGGTCGTAATGGACATCTGCCAAATAGGCCGACCCCGATTCTAATCGATCCAACTCATCCAGACTGTTTTGTTCCAGCCGCGGCGACTGCTGCAAGCTTTGGGACCATCGTAGGCATGCTCTAGCTACCCACGCTCCACAAATGGACGCCTGCAACGGCAACGCGTTAGTCTTAAAGGATTGTTTCAATAAACCATCCACTTTCCTATCCTGCGCATCTTTTAAGGCCACGCTACTTTCCACCAGAATCGTGGTCTTCTTGGTCATCGCTGACACTGCCGCATCAATCCGAGGAGACCGAAATCGCTCTCTGTCTTTCTCCGATAGCGGGTACAACCTGTTCATCGTCCGCATTCCTCTCAGCCCCGCTTCAGGCTGATTCCATTCATCCTGAATCATGCGGTCCACCACTCGGTGAACAGGAACCACCACCTGTGTTTGCCTCACCGCCTGGATTTTAGGGTCTTCCCCCTCATCCTCTTCCGCAGGCTGCTCCGCAGTGAGCTTTAGCTTGTGGAGGGACTCTCTGACCAGCGCTGACAACTCCTCCTTTCAAAATATGCGAATAATTTTTGTCTGATTGTCCGGCTCCGGAATCTCCCCTTCCTCCAATTCGTCCATTCCTGTTTCTGGGTCCACGTTGTCTTCCTCCGACTCCTGCCACTCTCCGTCAGAAGGCGAGGACTCCCGAGGCCTCAGCCGCTTAACAGCCCTCAGAGCACCGCCACCCGCCTCCGCGGATGCAGTCTGCTGAGTCGGCGTAGTCAGTGAGGAGGAGACCGGCAGCTTTCCCTGCTGCCTCAAACAAAATGCCTGATGCATAATTAACACAAAGTCTGGACAGAAATCACCGAGTTGTGAGTCGGATCCCCCAGCCGAGGGTCTGGCTGGAGACTTCGAGCCAGCAGCTGGCGCAACAGGAATCAGAACCTCGCCCGCCGCAGTCCCAGGAAGGTCCTGTCCCACCGTAACCTCCATCTGCTGCTCCACGCTGGTAGACACCGCTGTGCAGCCCCGACAAATTCCAGAGTCAGCGATAGCCCCCTTGCGGGTACCACAGACTACACATTGAGGGCGTGTCGCCATGACTGTGCCCACCACCCGTTTTACAGCAGGTAAAGAGATTCCTGCTTTGATCCACGGGCTTGAGTAATTAACTTTTTTTCGATAACTTTTTTTTTTAAAATCAGGGACAGTCCCAGTACACACTCCAGGGCCAAAGTAACCTTCTCCCTCAAGTTAATCACTTATTTGACTGTAACTGCAGCACTTACTGCCTGCTGCCCTCTTAGCTTCCCCTAAAAGAAGCAGAGAAACCCAGCACCAAAACAGCCGCAAAAGGAAATCAAAGAAATAAACTAAATTAACTGAAATCAAGAAAATAAAATGAAATGAAATGCAACGAAAGGGATTACAAAATAAAGCTAATCCACATAAATTAACTGAAATTAAACACTGCGATTCTTGCCGCGGCTGCCCGCCACTTGGCAAGCACGCCACTAAAATGGCCGCTGCTGAAGAAATGAATAAATGGCGCCAAAGCAGCTAATCGAGCTTCTTTACACTGCTCCGGCTGCCATGCGCTTGCTGGCCCGCCTCACACTCACCTGCTGACCCCTGTCACTCTCCTATGCCGCGGATGCACCGTCCACGAGTCTCCGCTCTCCCGAGTGAGAAGCAGACCAGCAGTTTAGTTACCTGCCGCCGGCTAAGGCGATCCTGCCAAGTTGCGGCTATCTGCAGATGCTGCTGCTGCTGACAGAGAGAGCTCTCCCCCATCTACTCAAGGGGGGGGAGATCTACCCTGCGTCTGCCCGACAGTGAGAAAATAACAGCGGGGAGAGTCAGGAACCGGCAGCAAGGTACAGGCCACTTCCTTATTTTATTTTTTTAAGTAACAGCAACCAAATTAAGAAAAACAATGTACAGAATACAAATAAATGAAATAGATCCTAATCTACAGCTCCTTATTCGTTCCTCAAGTGAGCCCAGCACCTAGGCTCACTAAGTCCTCCTGCTGCATGGAGACTGGACACATTGGGAATGATGGGAGAGACCTCCAGGCTATATCCAGTGATGTCATTTTTTGACATGCCCATTCTCCAAGCTGCAGGAGGTGGTGCACTACCCAGTGGTGGAGGACTAAACTGGAGGAACGCTAAGTAAATCCTATGTAAAGCAGTATATGATTAGATAAACCTGAAGTTTTGATGGAAAATGCTAGATACAAAAATCAAATAAATTTAAAGGGTTTAGTTTCTTGTAAGGACACTCTGTAGCAAATACCTTTCACTACCAATACTGCCAAAATATTCCTTAATTACACCCCCCAACTCCTCAACAAAGGTTAGTATTTCTATAAACTCAAAGAAAAATATAAAGCAGTAAATATACAGAAGTCAAGCGTATCATCCAGTAATATGACTAAGTAGCCAGGGTACTCACAATACAGATTTCCCATAAAAATATACATCCCTCCCCGTCACATTACTCCTAAGTCTATAGCATGACAACAATGGATAATACCCAGCGCCATCTGTGACAACTTGTTAAGTAAAAGATTATACTTTCAAAAACATGGTTTAAGACATGCAAATCTTTTTCACCATGTCATAGCAACTCAAGTGTGTTTAGGATGTATTACAACAATGTAGCAATCTTTTGAATTTCTTTCAGTGTGGCCCATCTTACGGACTACCAAAGGTTTTTTGAAATAAAAAGGAAAGGGAGCTATAAAAGTTTGTTCCCAAAATACTACTGAATAGCTTTTTTAGCAGTATCAGCTCAATTGATAAATCCTAAGATATACATCTCATTTTCTAATTCTTGAAGACCTGGAGTATTAAGAATATTTCACAAATATAGTCTAGCCAGCCTCTGGAAGCTATTTGTAATACAAAGTCTTCTGGACCAATCAGACTGGAACAGATTTTATTTTGTGTAAACATTGACAAATGTATTCTGCTCCCTTATGATTTTCCACATTTACAGTTAGTCTCAATCTCCTGAATCTCTGTATACTGTTGTAATTGTTTTTTTAGATATAAAGTCGAGAAATGCTTGAAGGGTACAAGACTTCTTAAACATGAAAGTATTAACCAGGTGGCTACAGAAACATTTAAACTACTTTTGTCCTAATTTGTATCAAATAAAAAATTGTATAAATAAAAAAATGTGTTATGCACAGCAGTTCTTTGCTATAACATTTTTTTTTCAAAGGGAATTTGTTTGGTGGATTTTTCAGTAATTTACTGGTTTTTTTTAATGAGTAATATGTTTGGAACAAACTAAGAAAAAAGAAGCAAAGCAAATGCCTGATAGCAAAGTTCATTTTTAAAATTTGAAGGAATATTAAAACAAATGATTTCTAAGTTTGGAATAACTTAAATGACCACTTACATGCCTTCAACTGTGTCAAATCTAAAAAACAAAAATACAGAGACTTAGCATGCTTAATTTAAACAAAAAAAAAATGAAAAGCCACACATTTCCTATGACTTGTGAAAAGCTTACAGATAAATTATATGCATTCCGAAAATAGTTCTTCATGGTAAATTCAAATCTTATATTGGTTAAAGCAGACTGAGTAATCTGGACTAAGCAGTGGCTTGCATTAATCCTAACAGTGATGCAGAGATGCTTCTGTTACAACTTTCAGAGATAGATGCAAGTTATTGTCCTTGCTTTGTAGAAATGTTATGAAATTCACTATTTCCTGATAACCACCAGGAAGTCAAAACAGTCACTAAGCTATCATCATGACTGATATAAAACACTCTTTAATTATGCAGTATGTCAAGTACAAAAAATGTTCTGGCCTACTGAAAATTAATTTTTCTTTATTTGACAAGTCTCAGGTATATACTACGAGCACCACAAAATATTAAGGCTCTAAGAATAGTAAGAATAAGCAGAGTTGCCTATCTATAATGAAGATTCTCCGTAGGCAGCAGGGGAATGCAACCACACTCCATGGTGACATCACAGACTGAGCCAGGGTTGTTGAAGCCCGCATCCAGCTAAGAGAAGTCTGTCTTTCTTCTCTGCACCTGCATAGATGGTTCCCCATTTCCCCTTTCCTGAGCACAGCCTCCTGTCAGTCAGTCTGTATATAGTTTAGATATTGAGATTAGATGCTCAGTTTAAATTTAAAATCCTTTATTTTTTTTAAGAGGATTGTGGGAGGGTGAACATGGCTGCATATACCCACTGTCTACAGACAAGCCCTGGCATACATAAGCAACTCTTGTTTTCTTTGTAGACAAGCACTGCAATGCAGGTACGTAACATAGTGAATCCACTATTGAGTGCCATGCCTATATCCATTTCTTCACACGGCCCGAGAGTAGCTTGGGTGGTGGCAGGAGAAGAAAGTTTTGAGAATGATTATGCAAAGAGGTTCTTGAAGACTTCCTGACCAAAGGCAGCAGTATCCTGGCGAGAGACTTGATCCAGGCAGTAATGTTTTGCAGAAGTATGCACAGAGGTGCACGTGGTGGCTTTGCAAATATCTTGCATTGGTCTAGCATGTGAGTTTACTGCAGAAGCTGTTTTTGCTCCGAGTTGGTGTGGGCCTATTTTTATGGAAGTTATTCGCTTGGGTATAAAAGATGTAATACAATTGGATGCCCATACAGATAACGTCCTCTTAGATGCTGGATTACCAGGATCATTTGGGTTGTAAGTGATGAAGAATCAAGGCATTTGCTTAATGTCTTTAGTCACACGCAGATAGTAAAGGCGTGCAAGTTTTCAATCTAATGTGTGCAAACAGGATGCCAAATCTTGCAAATGAACATCAGGAAAGAAATGTGCGCAAGCCTATACACTGGTTCATGTGGAAGTCTGATACTACCTTCAGAAGGAGCTTGGGGTGTGTGCGAAGATCACCAGAAATGTGAAAGAAATGGATCTAGAAAGGACAATGGACAAGTGCCTGAAGTTTGTTGATTGTCACTGCTGAGGAAATGGCCACTAGGAAAACTATTTTCCAGGTGAGACACTTCAACGAAGCAATATCCAAGGGTTCAAATGTGTTTCCATAAACACTGTGAGAACACTGAGACCTCAATTAGGTTGTGGAGATTTTAGATGAGGTCTCATGTTCATAAGGCCTCTCATGAATCTGGAAACCAAGGGATCCATGGACAGGAGTTTTCGTTGATTGCAGTCAAGGTAGGTTTCTGGGGCTGCTAAGTGAATCCTGACAAAGTCTTCAGGTCAGATTCAGCGAGGTAAAAAAGAAAGATTAAACCTCTGGGACAAGAGAAGGGGGTTCCTATCATGAGTTGTAGTCCACTGAGAAAATTGTATCCAATTGGTTTGGTAGGACTTGGGTCTCAATGGCCTCCTAGAGGCTATAATGATGCTCTTCATGCTGTGAGAATCAAAAAGGTGACTTAAACGTTGTCACTCTATTTCTTATTGCATTATGGTTTATTTTATTTCATGTTTCTTGATGCTTGCTTTTATAAGTATTTGAAAAAATTTATATAAAAAAAAAGTTGCCACTCAATTTCCATACTGTTAAGAACAGACTTTAGAAGTTCAGGGGGATCCAACATGAGCGCAAGAAGCCGAGGAGCCCAGACTTGTCCGGGCCAGATGGGTGCAATGAGAATCACTTGAGACTTGTCTGCAAGTTTTTCGTAATGCTGTCAGGATTAGCAGAAATGGAGAAAATGCAGATAGGAGCCCCTCTGTTCCATGGAATCGCAAAAGCATCATTCAACGTCTGCTGTGAATTGGGACGCATGGCATAGAAGTGAGTGCATTTCATGATGGCTGCTGTTGAGAAGAGGTCCACATCCGGCGGTTCTCCATGTCTGAAATAAATAGTCCATGACCACCTATTCATGCAGATCCAACTGTTGACAGATGATTGTCCTGATCAGGCAAGTAGACTGCTTGGAGGGTGATGAGGAGAGAACAAGGCAGAAACCAAATTCTAGTTGCATCACAGCACCTAGTTTGTTGATGTAGAACACTGCAACTTGATTGCTGGTTCTGACCATGACTACCTTTCCCCTGTAGAAGAATCAACAAAGCAGGTGCAGCAAATACAGGACGGTCTAAGTCACTAGCGTCTTGAAGCTACGCACTCCGTTGGAAAGGATTTTTACACACTGCAAAGAAAATACCGAGATAAGTAGTTAAAAGCAGCAATATGAGTTGCACCTCCTTCATAAGGCTTTACAGCCGAAATGCGTTGGGGTTTTTGGTTTTGGAATAAAAGCTGCTTAGACTGTCCTGTATTTGCTGCACCTGCTTTGTTGGTTCTTCTATTCCCGTGTGGGTAGTTCTGCTCTCTTTTGGTATCTCTCTACCTTCCCCTGTAGCCATGCTCTGAAAGCAGTTATAGCACTGAAGATAGATCTTAGTGCCATAAAATGAATCACGCTCTCATCGGTCAATCCAGTGCCACCAGAATAATCCCTTCTTGGGTGCTGCTCCATATGCCAAATCAGGAAACACATACAGCAGGTGTTGACTTGTTGAACGAAGGCACCGATGCCCTCAGACCCCATCTCTGTGGCGACTGACTAAGCAACACACTTTGGCACTGGAGGAGGTCGCCATCAGAACTCTCTCGGGGCGGTTACAGCAGCACAGAAACAATGGAAACACCTCTTGAATCAACTCCCACTCTCCTGGAACGAGAGTGCCAGCTGGGAAAATCCATTTCCACAGTAGCCACCCTGTCAATGTGTAGAGCCGACAAACTAGGAGGTTCGTCGCTGCCCAAGCAAACAGGGGAGCCATCTCCAGGATTACCATGACACTCCTCATGCCGCCTTGCCGATAGACAAAGGCCATCACTATAATGCTGTCTGAAAACACTTGAACCACCCGGCCCACAATCGGGGGCCGGAAACACAGAAGAGTCAACTTAATGGCCCTTGCCTCAAGGCAGTTGATGGACCACACTGCTTCCCTGCGGCTCCAACAGCCCTGGGCCATTTGGCCTTGGCAGTGGACTTCCCACAGCCTGAGAGACTGACATCCATTGACAGAAGGATCCATGAGCAATTGTCCTGCGCTACACCCTTTCTCAGAAGACTGGGTTGCTGCCAGCATCGCAAGATGGCCATCACTATCATTGGGAGCGGGAGCCTGAGCTCAAACCACTGACAACTCAGGAACCACGGAGTCAGTAAGGACAATTGGAGCGGCTGCAAAAGAGCAAATGGCCCTGGCACCATCTTGTTGCTGCCATCAATCCGAAGAGTTAAAGATAATCCCAGACTCTGGGAGCCTGCTGGGAACAGAACAGCACAGCACTATGCATCCAACAGCCTTTGATTTTTTTTTTCTGGCAGAAAGAAACTGCACACTCTAGTATCAAAACGTGCTCCCAGGAAATCTAGTGACAGGGAATGCAGCAACTTGTTCTTTACCCAAGTGGTCACCCAGCCAAGGCTGATCAGAAAGGACACCACTCAGAGAGCTACCCGAGAAACCTCTGAAAGAGAATGGGCTCGGATGAGCCAGTAGTCCAGATATGAGTACATACAAATCCCTTGGATCCATACTGCCACAGCCACCACCACCATGACCTTGGAGAACATATCTGGGGTAGTGGAGAGTCAGAATGGGAGGGCGGCGAACTGAAGGTGAGAGCCAAGCATGGCAAAACACAGATACTTTGCTGATCTCCTGGATAAGGACATGAAAATATGCCTCGGCCAAATCCAGAGATGCCAGGAAATCCCCATGGAATACTGCTTGATTAATGGATCGCAAGTTTTCTATCCAGAAGCACAGACGCGCAAGAGCTTGTTGACACATGAGGTCCAGAATGGGCTGGAATGTTCCTTCCATGTAGGCACCATGAAACAGATGGAATACTTGCCTTTGTCCCGATCATCTGGAGGAATAGGCATTACTGCCTTCAGGGAGAGACAATGTCAAAGGATATCTGCACAGCGGCTCTGCTGTTCACAGCTCCACAAGGGGAGATGAAAACATCCGGGATCAGCTCTTACATTCCAGACATAGCTATATTGAATGGAGACTAGCACCTAGCAATCCTTGGTAACCTGGGCCCGTTCCTGAAGGAAGAGGTAAAGCCTGCCCTCAACCGGAGGAAGCAGGGAATGGGTTCCCAAACTGTCATTGTGTAGCCTGGGAGAGTGGTCCTCTGGATGGGACCAGGTCCCTGGTCCCAAGCACTCCACAAAAGTACAGAGAATGAGTCCGAAGTCCATAAGAAGACAGACTATCCAGGCCAACAGCGACAGCAATCCTGAAACCTTCCGGAGTCCGACCTGCATACCTGGGAGAAGCAGATAGAGGCTGATGGAAAGAAGGATCCTGCCAGCTTCACAGGCCTCTTGGACCTGTCCTCTAGAAGATGGTAATATGTCATCTCACCCAGGTCCTTCACCAGCTTCTTTAGTTTGAATTTTTTTATTGATAAATTCAAAAAAAGTATTACACAATACACATTAGGAAACAAGGAAATCAAATCTAGTTCACATCAAGGGGAGCTTTAAATCGGACTCAAGAGAAGCATCCCTCTTAAGGTCAGATGGGCAATCAGGCTTTGGAAGATGAGCCTGCTGCCCCAAGTCAGAGCCAAGCCAATGCAACGTCACCATCGATAGAGCACAATCCCTGACCGCTAGATGTACCAGGCCATCAGAAAGGAAGGCCATAGCAGACTCCAAAAGAGGTGTAGAATCATCTGGCAGAAGAGACAGAATCCACTGGAGCAGGGCTCGAGACGTCAGGTCTGCACATACCAACTGAAGAATAGCAGCTGCCGCATCGAACTGGTTCTTCAACACGAATCCATCTTTCAGTCGAGAGTATCCTTTAAGGCCAATCCACCCCTATTCTTGTAGAACCTGGCATATGGCGCATCCACCGCTAAGGCCTGAAGCTTGCTAACCTTGCGAGTGGAGGTGAGCGTGACCAGGAACACCACCTTCCATGAGAGGTATCGGAGGTGGCAAGTAACCAGAGGTTCAAAGGGCGGAGTGAGCTGCCCCAACACCACATTGAGGGCGAACTGGGGGCTTTGATAAGAGCAGACCCCTTAGGAAGCAGGTCACCAGTGGCTGGCCCAAGAGGGTTTTGCCATCCACCGGATCGTGGTGTGCTGCCAGGGCACGGAGGTGCATCCTGACGGAGTTTGACTTAACCCCGGATTGTGAGAGGTGGAGAAGGTACTGTAGCATCAGCCCCACAGAGCAGGAGAATGGGTCGGTCCCGTGCTCGGCACACCAAGTTGAAAACCTGAGCCATTTGAAGGCGCACACTTTCCTAGTGGAAGCCATATGAGAGGCCAGCAGGATCTCCTCTACATTATCCCAGAGGTTGAAAGGGGCTAGGGTCACCCTTTCAGCAGCCACGCCGTCAGTGACAGGGACCCCAAGTTTGGGTGCAGAAGAGAGCCCCCCTCCTGAGACAGGAGCCCTGGAGAGTTCCCCAAAGGGATGGGAGTCTCCACCGATAGCCGGAGGAGTAGCAGGAACCATGGTTGCCTGGGCCATCGAGGGGCTATCAGGAGAAGCGAGGCCTTGTCGCGGAGAGTCCTGAACAATGTCTTGGCAATGAGTGGCATGGGTGGGAAGGCATACATGAAGCCCTCTGACCACAAGATGAAAAACGTGTCCGCCGCCACCCCGGAGCAGAAGCGGGGCAACTGGTAGTGGTGGATGAGCCGGTCGGCCATAGTAGGGTCCAGCTGCCACTTGTGCGACTGGAGGACCCTGCTCAATCTGTCTGCCAGTAAGTTGTTCTGGTCTGGCAGGTATACTACCCACAGGAGTATACCCTGCTGGACTGCGTAGGAGTATTGGACCACTGCCTCTCGGCAGAGGGCATGAGATCCCGTGACCCCGTTTGTTCACACAACATTGCCACCTGGTAGTCCATCTGGACCAACACCGGCTGGTGACATAGGCGGCGGCAAAAGGCTCGGAGGGCTAAGTATATCGTCTGCAGCTCAAGGAGGTTCCTCTGCTGGTTGCTTTCGTCCTGTGACCAGCTGCCCGGGGTGCGAAGCTCCTCACAGTGGGCTCCCCAGACAAGCAGGGAGGCATCCGTGGTGAGGATCCGTAAGGGGTTCAGGGCTTGAAAGGGCATCCCCGCCTTGAGGTATTGGGGAGTCTGCCACCAGGTCAGAGTCCACCAACTGGTGGGTCACTGAGATTTTGTTCTGAAGGCACTCCGTGGCCTGTGTCCACTAGTCCCAAAGGTACCACTGCATGGCCCTTATGTGGAGGTGGGCGTCTGAGGTGACATGGACCATGGAGGCCATGTGTCTGAGTAGGCAAAGGAGAAGCCGGGCAGGCACCAAGGGGCGGTGCTGTATGTCTTGGGCCAGGACCCTGAGACAGTCAAGCTTGGTCCCGGGCAGGAAGGCCTTTGCCTGGAGGGTGTGCAGTCTTGCCCCAATGAACGCCAGACACTGCGTCGGAAGGAGGTGGAACTTGGGGTAGTTTATCACAAACCCCAAGTGTTGCAGGACCTGGATGGTACGTGCAGTTGCCTGCTGCCCCTCTGAGGCCCTGCCTCCCTTTATGAGCCAGTTGTCCAGCTAGGGGAAGACAAAGACCACCTGGAGGCGGAGGAAGACAGTTTACGACTGCCAGACATTTTGTGAATATCCTTGGGGCGGAGGCCAAGCCGAAAGGCAGCACCCTGTAGTGGTAGTGACTTTCCCCCACCATGAACTGCAGGTACTGCCTGTGGTTGGGGTAAATGAGGATGTGGGTATGGGTAGCCTTCAGATTCAAGGAGCATAGCCAATCTCCCTACTGGAGGTAAGGCAGCAATGTTCCAAGGGAGAGCATTTTGAACGTCTCCCTCACCAGGAACTTGTTGAGGTTGTGCAGGTCAAAGATGGGCCTTAGGCCTCCTGTCCTTTTTGGCACGAGGAAGTACCTGGTGTAGAATCCCTTGCCCCTGAGATTGGGGGGGGGGGGGGGTACTGGTTCCATCGCTTTGTCCTTGAGAAGACCTGCAAACTCCTTCAGTAGAAGGTCTCGGTGAAGGGGAGGCCTGAGGGGCTCTCCCAGAAAGTAATGGGGAGGTCTGAGTCAGATGGGGGAGGAAGCCCTCCCTGACCACCTGAAGTGCCCAGGAATCGGTGGTTATGGTTAGCCACCTTTGGGCATAGTGGATCAGACGTCCCCCTGTGGGCTGCTGACCTCCTTGAGGTGGAGTGGCTATGCCCAAGGAGTCAAGAACTCCCCCATGGCTGCAGCTTGGGGTTTGGGAGCCTTCTGCTTACGAGGGCTATGCCCATGTCCCTTGGCCTGCTAGGGAGCCGGGGAGGCCTGAAAAGGTGGGTAGTTTCTGTAAGCAGCCCCTTTCCTTGGGTAGAAAGGCTTTTTACCCGGGCCCTTCCATCGGGGAGGGGCAGCGGTCTTTTTAGAGAGCCTGGTCCTCGTCATGAACTCAATCTCCAGCTCAGCAGCCTTGTCGGTCATGGACTTGCCAAAGAGGGTCTGTCTCATGCCAAGGAGAATTGACCAATTTGTCCTGAACCCATTGCTTGAGATCAGACAACTGTAGCCAAGCCTGGCGTCCGGCACAGATGCCCGCCGCTGCTAATCGAGCTGCCGACTCAAAGCCATCATAGGCTGCCTGAGACAAACTTGGAGCACTCACTGATAGCTTTGGCCAGGTTCTTGAACCGCTGCAGGGGTTCCTCAGACAGACTAGCTGAGAACCCGGCAATTTCCTTCGTCAGATCTCTCAGGTACATGCCCAGGTACAGCTGGTAGGCCTGGATGTGGCCGATGAGCATCGAGCCCTGGTAACCCTGTCTGCCGAGGGCATCCAAGGTGTGTTCCTCCCTGCCGGGAGGCACCGAGGAGTGAGTCTTCTGACTCTTCAGGCGACACATGGCCGACTCCACCACCATGAAGTTGTGCAGCAGTTGTGATTTCTGGAAGTCCGGGCTCCGGTGGACTCGATACATCGAGTTGAGATGTTTGCTCACCACCGGCACCGATGCCGGTGTCTCCCACATATGGAGCATTAGCTGTTCCAGGATGGGCACCGTGAATGATTCCTTCTGAGGGGCCTCGTACTAGAGGATTTCTAACTCCTCTGCCCGAGGATCCTCCTCCAATTCAGTCAGGAACGCTAGGGCCTTCAACATGTCCCTGACAAAGTTTAGGAATGCCATGTCCTCCAGCAGAGACTGCCGCCGGGGCTCTGAAGCGGGAGAGTCTGAGGGGACGTCGTGATGGCGACGGGTGTCGGGCAACTCCTCATCCTCAGTCTCCCACTCGGAGTAGTCAGTCGAGGACTTGATGGAAGAATGGTCCGTGAGCCCTGGGTCTGACCCCAGCCCATGGCTCTCCAAAGTCCCGCGGCTGGCGCCGAGTGCACTGGTGGGGATTGCAGCCCTGTCGAGCAGAAACTGGATCTAGAACTTGGCTGAGGATCGACTCGAGACCGGAGGACCTTGAGGATTGGCTCAGCCTCCAGGGACATCTTCGATGCGGATGACCCAGTGGTCAGGGCGGATGAACCAGTCGTACCGGACAACAGCGCCCATTGCTGGTCCATGAAAGCAGAAAAACTGTGCTCCAGGGCTGTCATTCTGGACTCCAGGCCAGAAGGCTCTGCAGCTATCGGCGTGGGCACCGAAGGAATCGAGTCCAACCTCGGCTCCCCCGAAGGGGAATCCTTGACGAGAATGCTGTCTGGTGACAAAGCCAATCTGAAGTCGAGTCCTTTCGGGGGACCTTTGCAGGCCGCTCCCTCGGACGAGCGTCTCAGACTGCAGGACCTGGGTCGGGATGCACCCCGCCTTCGAGGTCGTCTTCTTCTTGGGTTCCCTCGGGAGAGAGACCCCCTCTCTGAAGAACCACGACACCGCTCGGGTTCCGTAGAGCCCTCCCGAGATGCTGTGGCTTCAGATGAGGCCCCGGCCTTCGGAGGTACTGGAGACTTAGGGAAAAACTCATTGTGCTGCTGCTGACGGCTCTCGAGGGCCTTATTGGACATCTTTTTGCAGAGACTGCATGCTGTGGGGTTGTGGTCCGACCCAAGAAAGTGAAGGCAGCAGTCGTGTGTGTTGGTCAAAGATATAATTTTGGCACACCGATCACACTTTTTAAAACCACTGGTAGCCATGGGAGAAAAAAAAAGTACCCCAGTGAGTTCGAAGACCCACTGAGCTGCCAGCTGGAAAAAAGGTGCGAAGACACCAAGGATGAAAAAAATACAAAAAAAAAAAGGACCCAAACTCGATGCCGAGACAGCGAGGATGGGTGACGGGAAGAGTACTGGTGCAGTACCAGAGGAGAGTATGAAACTAAGCCAGAAAAATCAACGTTTTCCAGGGACTGAGCAAGATGGCACCCTTTGGTGGGAAGGGGACCACGCAGGCGTGATAGCATCTCCCAAAGGCTTTCTTTGAAAGTTGGGGGGATGCTTCCACGAGGGCTCTGTCAGTGCCAATGTCACCCATATGTGAGGACTGACTTCCTGCTTGTTCCCGGAGAAAAGGCAAGTATCACAACAGCGAGTGCTAAGGCTGCGGCGTCCTAAAGGAGCGCATTAACTGCAGTGAGTATTAACTGTGCTTTTACTGCAATGTGCATTACAGTTGCTAGGTAGGAATGTGTGTTGGAGTCACTTGGGCAGAAAGCGCATACAGACTGCGTGACCTTCAGGCGCATAATAGCAGAAAATGCTACTAGCGCATGCAGAAATCCCTACACCACACCAATGAACGCCAACAGTCTTCCCAAATTGCATCTCACACAGATGGAATCAGGATCCCTAACAAGGACAATGACAATGTCAAGCCTTGGTATTCATCTCCTAAAAGCCCCACATAGAGGATCCAAGCCAGGCTCAGCTCTACTTCCCTTATAGTGTTACACTGGCTTTGCAGCACTGCATTTAAGGTGGCTAGCAGGCAGATCCCTCAGAGCCTTCTGCAATCTTCAGGAGAGAGGAGGGAGGGAGGGTACGTTGAGGTTATGTGAGGCTGCTGCACTCTTCCAGATCCTTCCATTTTCTGGCTGCTCAACAGACCTTTATGATAAGTGCGTGGAGCTGAACTAGTTTTCCCTCCTCCTATGGCTACCAAAAAGACTGCAGTCTAGTGGAGCCTCCTACGTCACACTCAAGTGAGAGAGTCACCCTCAAGATGGTCATTCATGAGTGTTTAATCAATCTCTTCCTCTCAATCTTCAGAGGAGAAAATCCATCCATCTGCTGAAGAAAAAGAAATTTTGAAGAGACCTCTGGTCGATGAGGAGGATAGAGGCATGGGAGTGATGTCATTAAAACCTGGGCTTTTCATTGGCTCTCTCTCTCCACCAATCTGCTGGTAGGGGAACACAACCCACTTGTCTGGACTGGTCTAGCAGGACAACATGGAAGTGTGTGTTGCGTTTGTTCAAAACTGCTCCATAGATCCAGAGCGCTTTGATGGGAGAGATGTGCCCCCCATCCTTGGGTAGATGCATCCATAATAAGAATAGCAGCAGGTGTTACGCTTGTGAACAGGTGTCCCACTAGGAAATTGTTGAGGTTCTTCTACCAACCAAGAGAGTTTTGGACCGACTCCGACACAGATATTCTTTTTAGGGACCAATGATGTCGCTCCCAGTGCATTTTTACGTGTCATCATAATGATCTCATGAGCAGTCTCGTCAGAGGCAGAAAATGCACTGCTGCTGACATGTGCCCAAAAGGCTGAGGACAACCCCAGCAGTAGATGTTTGAACCCAGATGAGGGACAAGCTGAGTCACACTACCATCATTGCTCTTTCCGTGGGACGGAATGCTTTTTCTTATTCTATGTTGATTTGTATACCGATGAATAAAATGGATTATGTTGCAACAAGGGGTGACTTCTCTAAGTTTATCAAGGCAGCCAGATTCTTTAGAAGCATAGGCACTTGAATGGAGCGAGTTATTGTTTCCCTTCATCGCTCCTGAAATTAACCAATCATCTAAGTAAGGAAAAATGTAATGTCCCCTTTTGCAAAGTTGAGCAGCAACTACCGCAAGACATTTTGTAAATACCCATGGTGCTAACCAAAGGCAAGAAACTTGCACTGAAAATGTTGATCTGGAAAAATGAAGCACAGAAGCCATCTATGATGTGTGTGTATGAGTATGTGGGAATAAGCATTCTTCAGATCCAGGGAGACAAGTCAATTATTCCCATCTAGCAGAGGAAGGATCGTAGTTAGCAAGTTCATTTTGAACGTCTCACTTTAGAAACAGGTTGAAGTCTTTTAGATCCAGAACTGGTCTCACACCACTTGTATTTTTGTGGATAAGAAAAAATATGTAGCAGGAGCCTTGTCCGCTTTGAGACTGCAGAAACTCAGACTGATTCGTTACATAGAAATGCTACAGTCTCCTCTGCTAAAATGGCTTTGTGTTCAAGAGAAATTGTGACTGAATGAATTGGCTGCTTAGCTGGTGGGTACTTTACGAAGTTCAACCTCTATGGAGAGAACCCAACAGTCTATCATGATCTCTTTCCAAGCCTCCACGAACTGAAAGATTCTGTCCACCACTGGAGGATAGCCAAAACTTAGGATTCGACTTCCTAGAACAGCGATGGCGAACCTATGGCACGCGTGCCAGCTGTGGCACGCGAAGGCCTTGCAGCTGGCACGCGTGAAGGTCCGCAGAAAAAGAAAAAGCGGGTTCTGGCTGCTGCCGCGGACGCGGCAGCATGCAGTGTCCCGCGGGGCCCCCTCTGCCCGCTAAGCCCCTCTGCAAGGGCTTTCAGATTCGCGAGGGAGACAGCGTCTCCCTCGCGTCTCTGTTAAGCCCGCAGGGGCTAATGGGAAATTTCCCATCAGCCCCTTTAGACGCGAGGGACTGATGGGAAATTTCCCATTAGCCCCTGCGGGCTTAACAGAGACGCGAGGGAGACGCTCTCCCTCGCGAATCTGAAAGCCCTTGCAGAGGGGCTTAGCGGGCGGAGGGGGCCCCACGGGACATTGCATTCTGCCGCTGCTGCGGCAGAAGCCAGAGCCAGCTGCTTTTTTTTTTTTTTTTAATTTGCCATGGGGGGTGGGTTAGGACTGCTAATGGGCTAGGGGGGGGTGGTTAGGACTGCTAATGGGCTAGGGGGGGGGGTTAGGACTGCTAATGGGCTAGGGGGGGGTTAGGACTGCTAATGGGCTAGGGGGGGTTAGGACTGCTAATGGACTGGGGGGGTAGGACTGCTAATGGGCTGGGGGCTGATGGGGGATGTCTGGTAATGGGGTGATGGGGGTTTAGGACTGGTAATGGGCTAGGGGGGGGGGGGTTAGGACTGGTCATGGGATAGAGAGGGGGGGGTTAGGACTGCTAATGGGCTAGGGGGGGTTAGGACTGCTGATGGGGAGGGGTTAGGACTTGAGGTGGGCTGTTGGGTGGGGTTAGGACTGGAAATGGGCTGATGGGGGGTTAACACTGGAGGTGGTCTGATGGGGTTAGGACTGGTAATGGGCTATGGGGGGGTTTAGGACTGATAATGGGCTATGGGGGCTGGGACAAGAAATGGGCTGATGGGGAGGGGTTAGGACTTGAGGTGGGCTGATGGGGTTTGGACTGGTAATGGACTGTGGGCTGATGGGGGGGGTTAGGACTGGCAATGGGCTATGGGGGGCTGACTGGAAGTGGGCTGATGGGGGGTTAGGACTGGAAGTGGGCTGATGGGGGGTTAGGACTGGTAATGGGTTATAGGGGGGGCTTAAACTGAAAATGGGGTGATGGGGGGTTAGGACTGGAAGTGGGTTGATGAGGGGGGGATAGGACTGGTATTGGGTTGGGGGGTTGCTAGGACTGGAAATGGGCTGATGCAGGGACTAGAAGGGAATGGATGCTGGGTGAGGCTGGAACTAGAAGGGAGCTGGTGTTGGGGGAGGATTAGAATGGGATGGGGCTGGGAGAGTAAAATGGAGAGGGGAAAAATATTTTGTGTGGGAGGGATAAAAAATCTACAATTGGCCGGGTATTGGGAGAGTAAGTGGGGATTGAGGATGGAGGGGTAAATTTTGAGTAGATGAAATAGGAATGAGGAAAGAGCAAAAGGAGAAAGATTAGTATGTTAAAGCAGATGTAGAGAGAGAATGGAAAAAAACCCCAAGAAGACAGAAGAAAGGACAAATGGACAGCAGATGGAGAGTTAGCAGAAGACACGAAGAAACCAGAAGAAAGTGGCTGGAACAATTGCAACTGAAAAAAAATGCACAAAAGGTAGAAAAATATCTCTTTATTTTGAATTTATTAATTGGAATATGTCAGCTCTGGGAAATGTGCATCATTAATTTTTGCGCTTTGTTTAGTACAAGAGGAAATTAATATATAGTTTTATTTCTACAGTGTTGTTGTATATTCCAAGTTTGGCTTTTGGGGTTCCCAGTTTAATTATTGTCTTCCTGTTTCTAAATTGTGATTCCTTGTTTGGTAATGGTCTGTTCTGCATGTGTAACTGAGCTGAGGTATTCTGTTTATATAATTCCTATTTGACATTGCCACTTGTTCTTTCCCCAGTAGGTCATGTATTGTTGTTCTCTGAGATGTATTGGTTTAATATTTGCAGTGTTGCCTTTTGATAGGTAGAGTATGGTGCTTTGTGAGTCCTGGTAGTGCTGTTAGGATACGGCGGGTTTGCTATGGGTTCTAAATGGGCAGCGTTTGTAGTAGTTCCTAATGTGCCTGGCGGTTGGTACTGGATTATAGTAATGTAGAAACCTTTTAGTCTTTCTTTATCCATATACTCATTAAGAGGCATGTTTACTAAAAGTTAGTGTATGGTAACATTATGCAAATATTTATGCAAATGAAGCACCTTATGCAAATGGAGCTTTAATTGACGTGCTGGCACTTTGAGGAAATTCTTTGGTTTTGTGCGGCAGTTTGGGCACTCGGGCTCAAAAAGGTTAGCCATCACTGTCCTAGAAGTTGTCAAATTTGAAGTCTGTTTCTGTTCTTGGGGATGCTGCTGCTTAGTATATTGTTGGATAGGCTCTACTTTTTTACCTTCATATATGAAGGTAAAAAAGTAGAGCCTATCCAACATTATATTGCTGAATAGCATTGGGCTCTGAAAAGTGACACTTTTTAGCTGCTTAGTATATGACTGCATCAACATGACGAACCAGTCATATACTAAGAGACCTCTGGTGGTTGAGGAGGATAGAGGCATGGGAGTGATGTCACTGAAACCTGGGCTTTTTATGTTTCTGTTCTTGGGGATGCTGCTGCTTAGTATATGACTGGGTCGTCATGTTGATGCAGAAGCTGAGAATACAGCTGATACCACCGTCTTGGGTAGAAATGTTTAAGCATTGATAATAAGTGCTTCTGTATGATTGCAGCTAATTTTTTTGGAAATGAGCTGTGTTTTCTAACATTACAGAAAGCTCTTTAAACAGCCATGCAATTACCCTTAATATGAGAAACAATTTCTTTTACCTTAGACTCCAAGAGATTTTCCCCTAAAGCAGGAGCATCAGCTAGTTGGTCATGTCAATCTTCTCTCATACCTAAAGCTTTGAGCCAAGCTATTTGGTGTGCTGAAGTGGTGGCAGATTTTGCACAAGCAATGTTGTCATAGGCATCGTAAGTGGGACAAATAAGATGATAGGCTGATTCCTGAAAACATAAGTAACTGAACTTGCTGGTTTTCCAGTTGATTAAGCTACGATGATAGTGTAAAATTTATAGCTGTGCCATATAATTTTCATAGCAAGCATGGAACACTGGTAGACTTTTCTCTCCAGTGTTATCCAGGAGACTGTGCTCCCTGCCCAGGGGTGTTTGAGTCTGAGGCTTTGTTGACTTATACTTAAAATTTAGCTGCTTCTGTTACAACTGACTGGTGAGGAAGTTGAATGCAATCATGACCTGTAGTTGAAAGAAGTCTACTTTAGCTCAAGCCATCATGAGGTGGGTTGGATAAGGGACGGGGTTTTCCAAATACCCAATTGAAGATCTCAAAGAACTTTGTATACTAGTAACACTAACTTCTCTAGGAGCACCACAAGACTGTAGGATGGATTGAAAGTTTCTTCTTATTAGGCGTTGTTTGTGTTAAAATGAGGGGAATAGGGACACTTTCTGCAAACATTTAGAGTAGTCGTCATCATTTGAGTCCCACTGAGGGGGTGTCTTATGGCTTTTGTACTTCAATAGATGCATCTAGATCTGGCGGTACCTGGTCCCAGTGGTGGGAGTAGTCATTACTCCTAAATGAGATATATTCCTGCTAAAAATCTGATATGCGAAAGGTATTCAGGTATCTGCCTGAGAATGAACAGATGATCTAGGAGGAGACAGATTGCTGAAACTGGAAGTGACCTGGTGGCTGTAGGAGTGGTGCAGCATGTGGAAGAGATGGTGGCAGACCTGATGTACCAGCAGGACTTGACTGTAGCGGTGTCCTGAATAAATTATGAAAGTAGCCGAAGGACGGTTGTACTAGAAACAAAGGATTTGCCGACTGGAGGGCTAGTGGGCTCTTGTGCCAGAACTGGCATTGTAGAGCACAAATTGGTAGTAGACAGGTTTTTCTGCCATAAGTATTTTGTCTGGACATTTACTTGTTCATCATGGTGCCTATTCTCACCAGGACTGTGCGGCGCTGGGCCAGAGTGCTTCCTCTTATATGTATGTTTCATACTGTTTTCCCTCTGTGCTGACTTGACAGACTGAGGAAACTGACTTTTGCTTTTTTGCTCTGCTTTACATAAAAGCTCCTCCAGAGGTGCTATTTTAGCTATAGCTGACTTCTTTACAGACCACAATTGGATGAGAAAACAGTCAGTGAAACCAGAAGGGACAGAGTTCCACAGTGGTCCCAGATCTGGGGGCCATGAGCTGCCCAAGAATCAGCCTCTAGCAGCAGGCAAAGTGCTGCTGTCAACACAGTTGTGTCATTAATTGAAAAGGAATCCCCTTCTGAAAGCAAGATGTGAGCCTGATGGGGTCCTTCGGTGGGAGTAGAAGCTTTCACAATATAGTCTCTCAGTGCCATGGGAGCCAGCAGGATGAAAAAAAAAAAGAAAGAAAAACTGAAGAGTTATCTGGGAGTATTCAGGACAAAAAAGGTACCCTCTTTGCACTAGTATAGCTAGCACTGCTGCTGAAGTGCTTACTATTTTTGTTGGTGGGTTTTTTTTTGTCAGAACAGTGAAATGGTAGGGAAGAGGAGGAGCGGTCAACTTCACAGATCCGTGGACCAATCAGATCAGCTAATAGGAGGCTATGCTGGGGAAGCAAGAACAGTCTATGCAGATGCAGAAAAGTAAAAAACAAAACAAAACAAAAAACCCCATTCTCCTAGCTGGAGGAGAACTCCGGGCACATTTGCTCCATTTTGATGTCACTATGGTGTGTGGTCGAACTATCCTGCTTGTCTAAGGAGAATGTAAACTCTTACGGGGATTAAGAAAACATGCAGAAGCCAGCAGCATGCTTTAAGAGCTTATTTGCACAAAAAAAACCCTTGCATGCCAAATTCATATCACAACACCCATAACACAATCCAATCAAATTAGGGAAAACAACAAGGCTGAAACCATTTCATGTGTCGGAGTATGTCAGCCCAGTGTCAGGGAAGCATCCCGCAGACACCACTGTGACCACTCACTTTATTATAAATAATTTTTGTTTGTTTAAAAATGTGCAAAAGTGCAAAAATAGAGCTATAGACTTAGCTTCTTAAGTAGAGCACCGCCGAAGTGCCTTCATCAGTTAGATTGACAACATGGTCCACGTTTCGGGTTATAACAATTCTAACCCTGCTTCAGGTCCTGCTTCTCGGCAAATGGCGATTGAACTTGCATAGCCCAGAAAACCCGTCTTCTTTATCTTCGGCGGCGTCTGACGTCATAGGAGGAAAGCAGATGATGACCCCTCTGTAATCACAGGAGTTTTACCATACACCCGACAAATCACAGCAGTTACAAAATTATTGCACCAGTTCTGGCCTCTAGTTGGGGCACACGCTTGTTTTCGGGATAGCACCCTGCGGATAGCCTATTCTCGATCTGCTAACCTTAGAGACAAAGTTATGTCTACTGTTTCTGAAGTGGATCGCCCTTTACGATCTCACGGGGATTGTGGTCATGAAGCATGTGGACGATGCTCATATTGCTCTACCACTATTGGGGGCTCTGAATGGACCGACTGCCACACATCCCGGACCTACCATACGCGTTGGCATACCGACTGTTCTACGGATTTCGTAGTTTATCTGATGATCTGCCCCTGCTCTTTGTACTACGTGGGCCGGACAAAACGAGCGGTGAAACTTCGGCTCGCAGAACACGCTTCACGTTTACGTACTAAGACACTCTCTGCCCCGATGGTTGAGCATAATTTACAACGGGATCATGATTTCACTTCACTACGGTGGCGGGTGTTGGATCACATTCCCCTTGATCCCCGAGGGGGAGACCGTGAACAGTGCCTTCAATTACGTGAGCAGAGATGGATCTATACTTTGAATGCTGTGGCCCCGAATGGGCTTAACTCTCAACTGGACTGGTACACGATTATTTAATCGTTTTTCCTTGAATCCGATGAGCCTTTCAGGGTTTTCCCTATGTTGTGGGATTCCCCTATGTATTGGCTCAGAGGATGTTTTGCTGTGATTGGTTCATCATCTGCTTTCCTCCTATGACGTCAGACGCCGCCGAAGATAAAGAAGATGGGTTTTCTGGGCTATGCAAGTTCAATCGCCATTTGCCGAGAAGCAGGACCTGAAGCAGGGTTAGAATTGTTATAACCCGAAACGTGGACCATGTTGTCAATCTAACTGATGAAGGCACTTCGGCGGTGCTCTACTTAAGAAGCTAAGTCTATAGCTCTATTTTTGCACTTTTGCACATTTTTAAACAAACAAAAATTATTTATAATAAAGTGAGTGGTCACAGTGGTGTCTGCGGGATGCTTCCCTGACACTGGGCTGACATACTCCGACACATGAAATGGTTTCAGCCTTGTTGTTTTCCCTAATTTGATTGGATTGTGTTATGGGTGTTGTGTATTTTATAATCCAATACGGTTCTTGATTTTTATGCTTGATTGCCAAATTCATATAGCTATTTAATAAAAATTGGCTGGATTAATACCTATGCAGTAATCTGGCAAAAGCTCTGCATTTCAGATATAGCCAATGTGCATCAACTACAAGCACTATTTCAGGAGAGACAAATACACTTGCAGTGCAAGTATAGTCACAATAGTCATTAAAATAAATCTTACTATTTTCTTAGAACAATTTGGTGTATGTTTACTAAAATGTCAGAGTTTACTACACGTTCAGTCTCAAAATTCAGGGTGGGGATGGCACCAGACCCAAGCTAATGAATGGGGGAGGGGGCATGCACAACATGTCCCCATGCAGTTAGAATGTCCAGCGCCACCCATGCACTAAGCCATTTGCCACGATTACCACAGGTGCAGCTATTGCTACCTACTGAGGTGGCAGTAAGTATACTTGTGCTAACTGCAACACTGACAGTGAGCATGCACTAAAGATGTCTGCACTAACTGCAATGTACAACCAATGCTGTCTTCTGCCCCTAACTTGTCCAGTCTTTGCCCCCATCCACCCCCGTGCTAATGGGTTAGGGCAGGATTTTTACTATTGCCACTATTTCAGCTTACAGTAATTTAAATATATCATAAATAATAATTATTAAGTTATTACAGCAGGAAGATATGATTGAAAGACATTTATGCCCAGAAGTATACTTTATAGTAAGGGATGTTGGGGTAAACAAGAGGGGCAGAGTCACGTGTGTGAATTTTTTTTTTTTTTATAAAGGTAATCTAGGTTTGCTGGGGATACTGGAGATAGCACAGTTACTTACCTGTAACAGGAGATCTCTGGGAACAGCAGGAATAAGTCTTCACATATGGGTATCGTCGGTACCGACGGAGCCTGCGCGGGAACGCTCCCCAGCGTCCAGAAAAAGCTTTTGGGAGCATCCCACAGCGCCTGCGCGCTGCCTTCCCGCCTTTCCCAACCGCCTCTCTCCAGTTTGAGTTTTAAGCTGAGACAAAGAGAGAGAGAGCAAAGGAAAGACAGATAGAGAGATACAACTCCTAGGGGAGGTGGGTGGGTTGTGAAGACTTATTCCTGCTGTTCCCAGAGATCATCTGTTACAGGTAAGTAACTGTGCTATATCCAGGAACAAGCAGGAATGAGTCTTCACATATGGGGACTCCCCAGCTAGAGATGCCAGGGAGATCTCCAAGGTTGTGAGTCCCTGAGAAGGGCTCTACCTGCACACATGGATCTCGGGCATCCAACCAGGGATGGGGGGTAGGAGTTGATTAGGTATGGAACAGGTGTTTGAGAACAGCCTGACCAAACAAGGCATCCCGGCGGGAGTCCTTGTCCAAGCAGTAATGGGCTGTGAAGGTATGAACCGAGGCCCAGGTGGCCGCTCGACAGATTTGATCGATGGACACAGAGTTCAGATGAGCCATAGAGGCTGCCATGGCCCTCACATTGTGAGCTGTGACATGGCCCTCCAGAGAAAGGTTCTTACTCTGGTAGGCGAAAGAAATACACTGAGCAATCCAATTGGACAGAGTTCTCTTAGAGACTGGAAGTCCCAAATGAGAGGGATCAAAAGCAACAAAGATTTGAGAGGACTTTCTATGTTGCTGTGTCCTTTGTAAGTAAAAAGTGAGCGCTCTCTTACAATCCAGGGTATGGAGATTCCTCTCTGCACTTGATGCATGAGGTCCTGGAAAAAAGACAGGTAAATACACCTCCTGGTTCAGATGAAAAGGTGAGACCACTTTAGGCATAAAGTGTGGATTAGTCCTGAGGACTACCTTGTCATGATGGAACCTTGTATAAGGAGGATTAGCCACCAAGGCTTGCAGCTCACTGATGCGGCGAGCTGAGGTGACAACAATGAGAAAAATGACCTTCCAGGAAAGGAATTTCAAGGAGGTGGTGGCTAAGGGTTCAAAGGGTGGCTTCATAAGCTGGCCAAGAACCAGATTCAAGTCCCATGCCACTGGAGGTGGTGTAATGGGAGGTTTAGTCAAAAGAAGGCCTCTCATGAATCTTGCTATAAGAGGATGAGAGGAAATAGGCTGTCCATTGAGAGGCTTAAGGGATGATAGCACTCAAATGGACTCTTACTGAATTCGTTTTAAGGCCTGCATGGGATAAATGAAGCAAATATTCTAGTAAAGAATTCAGAGATATTGCAAGGGGGTTAAGACCCTTCTGTGCACACCAAATGGTAAACCAGCACCATCTTTTGCTCCCCGATCGGGGTAGAGCACACGGGCAGGTCCCTACCACCCCCCTGCCCGCGATCTCCAGCCCAATCGGGGCTGTGGGAGGAGGGGCAGCAGCATCAAAAAGGACTCCGCCGTCGGGCGGGAATCTCTCCACACCAGCACCATCTTGTGCTCCCCGATCTGGGTAGAGCACACGGGCAGGTCCCTACCACCTCCCTGCCCGCGATCTCCAGCCCAATCGGGGCTGTGGGAGGAGGGGCAGCAGCCTCTAAAAGGACTCCGCCGTCGGGCGGGAAACTCTCCACACCAGCACCATCTTTTGCTCCCCAATCAGGGTAGAGCACACGGGCAGGTCCCTACCACCTCCCTGCCCGCGATCTCCAGCCCAATCGGGGCTGTGGGAGGAGGGGCAGCAGCCTCTAAAAGGACTCCGCCGTCGGGCGGGAAACTCTCCACACCAGCACCATCTTTTGCTCCCCGATCGGGGTAGAGCACACGGGCAGGTCCCTACCACCCCCCTGCCCGCGATCTCCAGCCCAATCGGGGCTGTGGGAGGAGGGGCAGCAGCCTCTAAAAGGACTCCGCCGTCGGGCGGGAAACTCTCCACACCAGCACCATCTTTTGCTCCCCAATCAGGGTAGAGCACACGGGCAGGTCCCTACCACCTCCCTGCCCGCGATCTCCAGCCCAATCGGGGCTGTGGGAGGAGGAGCAGCAGCCTCTAAAAGGACTCTGCCGTCGGGTGGGCCCGCGCCTGAGGGCCTCGCCAGAGGGCCCTTAGGCAGGGCACAAGAAAACAGCCTTTTTTCACCCACGTAAGCATAAATAATATGTATCTTTTATTCTGTATCTCACACCAAGCAATAATTGTATAACTGTTACGCTTGACCAAATACTTTGTTTCTGTTCACATACTAGCTTTCTCTCATTAATGTTAATCTCTTGTTAATGCCTAGCTGAACAACATGTAACCTTTCACAGATTGTTTCTCTCTCAATAGTCAAAATACATGCATATCACTGTCTATGCTTAGTTGGATAACTAGTTCTGTTCCGCTGAATTCTGTTGCTCATTAAGCATGCCTCTTGTAACATACGTCCATGCTTGGCTAAACACTAGATAACTCCTCACAAGTTATTTGCAAAACATCTCTCCAGTATCATATTATAAGTTCCTCCCTTCTCCCAGCAGCATTTTCCTCCTTAATGATATAGGCTCCTTATCAAGACAACATTAGGCCTATACTCTGTCCCACAGATTTGCTACCAAATATTCTAGCACTAACCTCATCACACAATTATATACCTATCTTACATAACAACTGGAGAAAATGGTCAAGCACAAATTATTACGACTCAAATTGGACCCACCGATCTCATCACCACTATCTATTACATATACCTCTTCAACACACTACAAAGTTAAGACAAGAAAACCGCTATCACCCTCGAAGCATAAAATGCGCCCTCATTAATGCTCGCTCACTTTGTAAAAAATGGCCAGTTATCACAGACGTAATAACATCTCACAACCTAGACATCCTTATGGTCACCGAAACATGGTTGTCCCCTGAAGATAATATAATTCTCAACCAGCTACTCCCCAATAACTTTGTAGTTTTCACCAGCAGCAGACAAAACAGAAGAGGAGGAGGGGTACTGATCCTCACCAAGACTGAACTCCAGTTCAAAATGGATGATTCCACTAGCAACAACTACCTTGAAACCGTCTCTATCTCCAACAACCTTTGTTCTATAAACTTATTATACAGAGCTCCATCATCTTCCCCGGACGAATTAGCTTCTATAATAAATCGCGCCTCCAACACACCGAACTCAAATAGACCCAACTGGATTCTAGGAGACATTAACTTATCATCCCTACAAGACAACCAATCTTCCGCCTTTATAGATGCCCTGGAAATCCTAGGATACAAGCAAGCAGTACAAGAACCCATGCATGTAAAAGGCAATATTCTTGACCTCATATTTGTACCACAGTCAGCTCATAATCAGCTTCAAAACATACTATTATCAATCACAGAGGTCCCATGGTCAGACCATAAGCTTATAATTTTCCAGATTCCTACTCAAAACAAACAACCTAGAAGTGACACGGATATAAACAAACACACAAACGCTACAGCCAGATTCTTCCAACCTTTCAACAGGGAACATATCCTGGCCGAAACGGATTCACTCTTCAAAGACACTACCCTAAACTTGGATGAGATGATCACTGGTTGGAACAGACTCAACTCCATTGCTTCATGCCCACCAAGGAGCAGATCTTCAAGGAAAAAAGCGACAGCCCCATGGTTCACAACCGAGCTGAAAGAATCACTAAAACTACTAAGAAAGCTTGAGAAGCGATGGCGGAGGTCACACACTAACATCAATCAGACTGCATACATGCAGCATCTTGCTACTCACCGTAAGTCCATTGCAGAAAAGATGAAACAGTACCACACTGATACCCTGAAACGAGCTCTAAATAAACCCCATGACCTGTTTAGTTTAGTCAAGAAATTAGCTAAGGAACCGTCACCTGAGCATCAATGCGAAATCAGCCCGCAAGAATTTGCTGCTTACATAAAATCTAAAATGTGCCGGACAAATGAAATTGCAATACCCTCTCCTCCTACAATTCAAGGGCACCCAACACCTTTAACGTCTTTCACTACTCCCTCTTTGAAACTGATTGAAAACATCATCGCAACTCTCAATACCTCCACAGCTCACACTGATCCCTGCCCAGCCTTCTGGATAAAGGATCTCCGCAATGATCTTGCTCCAATAATATCCAAGATTATAAGACTATCATTTGACACCGGCTCATTCCCTACTACTCTCAGACAGACCTCCATCAGACCTTTACTAAAAATCTCCAAGTTGGACCCACATAAAGCAGACTCATACAGACCAATTTCCAGTATACCTACGCTCGCAAAAATAATTGAAAAAGTGGTTTATAGGCAGCTACAAGACCACATTGACTCTGCAGCTCCGTTGGATACATGCCAACATGGTTTCAGAGAATCACATGGTGTCGAGACTCTCCTTACCACCCTCCTCAATAACCTTAACTCCGGCATTGACAACATCCGGAATGGTTTCGTACTTATCTTTTTGGACATTGCGGCAGCCTTTGACTCGGTATGTCATGAGCTACTTATTATCCGTCTAAAAGAAAAGGGCCTCTCTGGAACAGCACTCGAATGGTGTAACTCTTACTTGTCAAGCAGATGGCAGCATGTGCGATCAGATGGAGCAATATCAGATCCGTTTCATCAAGGACAAGGGGTCCCACAAGGATCCTCCCTATCATCATTACTATTCAACATATACATGCAACCTATATGTGACATCATCAGATCTTTTAATGTCAATTGTATGGTATATGCCGATGATGTGTTATTATACATGCCGATCTGCCTAGATAAGATGGACCTCATCCCTTTAACTAACTGTTTCAACGCCATATCGAACTGGCTACTGACACAAAACCTCAGAATCCAACATAAAAAAACGGAGGTTCTCTTTATCTCAAGGAACTCTAACTTCATACATGCCTGGAGGTTCAAGATGTTAAGCTGCAAGTAAAACCCCATATTCGATACCTAGGAGTGACTCTTGATCAAAACCTTGACATGAAAACCCACATATCCAACACAGTAAGAGCAATTTATTTCAAGATCCGCTCCCTCAGACATCTACGCCAACTGATTGACCCAGATGATTGCCGTACTGTTTACCAGGCTCTTATCATTCCTCATTTCGATTACGCAAATTCCATTCTACAAGGCCTTCCTCAATCTACATTAAATCCTCTTCAACTTGCCTTGAACAGTGCAGTGAGAGTGCTTTTTGGAGCATCCAAAAGAGACCATGTAACACCCCTTCTAAAACAACTACACTGGCTTCCTATCCAAGCAAGAATCACTTTCAAAACACTGCTCCTGACCTTTAAAGCATACAAAGGTCTCGCATCCACCTCTTTATCGGAGATGATTCAACCAATCATACCCAATAGACTAAGAAGAACTACAGAACTAAATATGCTAAGCATACCAAAGGAAGTCATAAGATACAACTCCACAACATCGAGCAGAGCCTTCAGCCTATGTGCCCCAAAACTCTGGAACACCCTTCCACCACACATTAGGGTCATCCCTGATCTCACCCAGTTCAGGAAGGCCCTGAAACATTACCTGTTCCTCAAATACTTCCCGGAGAACAAAGAAACACAGTCACACACAAATATCAATAACGTCAGCCCAACCACGTAAACTTTCCTGTCTCAACTTCACTTTACACTTCTTCAATAGATTAACAATACACTATTTAGACTCTATGACACTGTTATGTAAATAGTTGTTTTGTAAATAGTTGCTCCTGTTATCCTGTTATCCAAGTTGGTTTGCCTGTTAACTGTAAAAATCAGATAAATGTAAATTGTCGGAAGTTTCTTGTTCCATGTAAACCGCGCTGATAACGAATAGTGCGGTATATAAAAAAATGTTAATAAATAAATAAATTTAGAAGCATAGGAACGTCTAGTGGAAGGCTTTCTGGAAGCATGAAGGATATCCTTCACCTGCTGAGAAAGATGCAAATCTTGAAGGTCTAGGCCAGCGATGGCGAACCTATGGCACGCGTGCCAGCTGTGGCACGCGAAGGCCTTGCAGCTGGCACGCGTGAAGGTCCGCAGAAAAAGAAAAAGCGGGCTCTGGCTGCTGCCGCGGACGCGGACGCATGCAGTGTCCCGCGGGGCCCCCTCCGCCCGCTAAGCCCCTCTGCAAGGGCTTTCAGATTCGCGAGGGAGACAGCGTCTCCCTCGCGTCTCTGTTAAGCCCGCAGGGGCTAATGGGAAATTTCCCATCAGCCCCTTTAGACGCGAGGGACTGATGGGAAATTTCCCATTAGCCCCTGCGGGCTTAACAGAGACGCGAGGGAGACGCTCTCCCTCGCGAATCTGAAAGCCCTTGCAGAGGGGCTTAGCGGGCGGAGGGGGCCCCACGGGACATTGCATTCTGCCGCTGCCGCGGCAGAAGCCAGAGTCAGCTGCTTTTTTTTTTTTTTTTAAATTTGCCATGGGGGGTGGGTTAGGACTGCTAATGGGCTGGGGGGGGTTAGGACTGCTAATGGGCTAGGGGGGGGGGTTAGGACTGCTAATGGGCTAGGGGGGGTTAGGACTGCTAATGGGATGGGGGGGTAGGACTGCTAATGGGCTGTGGGCTGATGGGGGCTGTCTGGAAATGGGGTGATGGGGGGTTTAGGACTGGTAATGGGCTATGGGGGGGGGTTAGGACTGCTAATGGGCTAGAGAGGGGGGGTTAGGACTGCTAATGGGCTAGGGGGGGTTAGGACTGCTGATGGGGAGGGGTTAGGACGTGAGGTGGGCTGTTGGGGGGGGATAGGACTGGAAATGGGCTGATGGGGGGTTAACACTGGAGGTGGTCTGATGGGGTTAGGACTGGTAATGGGCTATGGGGGGGTTTAGGAATGAGAATTGGCTATGGTGGGCTGGGACAAGAAATGGGCTGATGGGTAGGGGTTAGGACTTGAGGTGTGCTGATGGGGTTAGGACTGGTAATGGACTGTGGGCTGATGGGGGGGTTAGGACTGGCAATGGGCTATGGGGGGCTGACTGGAAGTGGGCTGATGGGGGGTTAGGACTGGAAGTGGGCTGATGGGGGGTTAGGACTGGTAATGGGTTATAGGGGGGGGCTTAAACTGAAAATGGGGTGATGGGGGGTTAGGACTGGAAGTGGGTTGATGAGGGGGGGATAGGACTGGTATTGGGTTGGGGGGTTGCTAGGACTGGAAATGGGTTGGGGGGCTGCTAGGACTGGAAATGGGCTGATGCAGGGACTAGAAGGGAATGGATGCTGGGTGAGGCTGGAACTAGAAGGGAGCTGGTGTTGGGGGAGGATTAGAATGGGATGGGGCTGGGAGAGTAAAATGGAGAGGGGAAAAATATTTTGTGTGGGAGGGATAAAAAATCTACAATTGGCCGGGTATTGGGAGAGTAAGTGGGGATTGAGGATGGAGGGGTAAATTTTGAGTAGATGAAATAGGAATGAGGAAAGAGCAAAAGGAGAAAGATTAGTATGTTAAAGCAGATGTAGAGAGAGAATGGAAAAAAACCCCAAGAAGACAGAAGAAAGGACAAATGGACAGCAGATGGAGAGTTAGCAGAAGACACGAAGAAACCAGAAGAAAGTGGCTGGAACAATTGCAACTGAAAAAAAATGCACAAAAGGTAGAAAAATATCTCTTTATTTTGAATTTATTAATTGGAATATGTCAGCTCTGGGAAATGTGCATCATTAATTTTTGCGCTTTGTTTAGTACAAGAGGAAATTAATATATAGTTTTATTTCTACAGTGTTGTTGTATATTCCAAGTTTGGCTTTTGGGGTTCCCAGTTTAATTATTGTCTTCCTGTTTCTAAATTGTGATTCCTTGTTTGGTGATGGTCTATGTTCTGCATGTGTAACTGAGCTGAGGTATTCTGTTTATATAATTCCTATTTGACATTGCCACTTGTTCTTTCCCCAGTAGGTCATGTATTGTTGTTCTCTGAGATGTATTGGTTTAATATTTGCAGTGTTGCCTTTTGATAGGTAGAGTATGGTGCTTTGTGAGTCCTGGTAGTGCTGTTAGGATACGGCGGGTTTGCTATGGGTTCTAAATGGGCAGCGTTTGTAGTAGTTCCTAATGTGCCTGGCGGTTGGTACTGGATTATAGTAATGTAGAAACCTTTTAGTCTTTCTTTATCCATATACTCATTAAGAGGCATGTTTACTAAAAGTTAGTGTATGGTAACATTATGCAAATATTTATGCAAATGAAGCACCTTATGCAAATGGAGCTTTAATTGACGTGCTGGCACTTTGAGGAAATTCTTTGGTTTTGTGCGGCAGTTTGGGCACTCGGGCTCAAAAAGGTTAGCCATCACTGGTCTAGGCCTTCAGCAACCAGGCTCTGAGATGAAGAGACTGGGGATTTGGGTGCCACAATGTTCCCTCCTCCTGGGACAGGAGGTCTGGAGCAGATCCCAAGTCCAGGGAGGGAGCTTGAGAGAGATGCAGAAGTAGAGGGTACCACACCTGGCGTGGCCAATGTGGTGCTATGAGGATCATAGACCCCTTGTCTCTCTGAAGTTTGAACAGTGTCTTGGGAATTAGGGGAATGGGTGGAAAGCCATAGAGGAAATCTTGCCCCCAATGAAGGAGGAAGGCATCCCTGGTCTGAACTCCCTGACACGGAATCCTGGAACAGAACCAGGGAAGTTTGGCATTCCACGGACTTGCAAACAGGTCTATGTCCGGGGTTCCCCAAATTCGTAAGATCCTGGCTATCTGGTCCCCATGGAGGGACCATTTGTGTGGAAGCAGAACTCGACTGAGTCTGTCTGCCCAAGAGATTTGAACCCCTGGAAGATACACTGCCACGAGATGAATTTGATGCTCTCTGGCGAAGGCCCACAATCTCAAAGCTTTGTTGCAAAGCGACAGAGAGCCAGTCCCCCCCTGCTTGTTCACGTAGAACATGGCTACTTGGTTGTCCGTGTGGATGAGGACTGTCTTGTAGCTGAGCAGGGTGTGGAAGACTGAGAGCTAGAAGAATTGCTCTGAGCTCCAAGAGGTTGATATGTAGAGATGTCTCTTGTGGAGAGATCTTGTAGATGAGCTCCCCAACCCTTTGGAGAAGCATCTGTTGTAAGGATTGCTTGGGGTAGCGATTGTTGAAAGGGGGACCCCAGAAACAGATTTTGAGTGGACCTCCACCACTGGAGAGACCAGAAGAGGCGACTGG
Source organism: Ichthyophis bannanicus (assembly GCA_033557465.1). Taxonomy (NCBI): domain Eukaryota; kingdom Metazoa; phylum Chordata; class Amphibia; order Gymnophiona; family Ichthyophiidae; genus Ichthyophis; species Ichthyophis bannanicus. Next base: position 703,668,373 of record CM066031.1, on the reverse strand, counting down.
AGGTTGTTATTTTGTCTGACAGGCACCCTGATGCCTGGGTCCATTGGGAGGACAGAGTCCACTGAGCTGCCCTCATGTGAAGGCGAGCATAAGGAACCACATGCACGGTGGATGCCATGTGGCCTAACAGTTGCAACATTTCTCGAGCAGTTAAATGGGACTTTAACTGAATTTGTGAGGCTAACTGCACCAAGCGTAGGCGACGGGCCTGGGGAAGATAGGCCCTTGCAGTTGTGGTATCCAGCAAGGCCCCTATGAACTCTAGTGACTGAGTAGGGGTGAGATGGGATTTTGGGATGTTTATTACAAGTCCCAGATACTGACGAACACGCCTTGTGCAGGCTAGGGAAGTCTGGGCCTCTGAGTGGGACGGAGCTCGGATGAGCCAGTCGTCCAGATATGGGAATACAAATATTCCTAGAGTGCGTAGAAATGCTGCTACTACTAACATGCATTTTGTGAACACTCTTGGAACAGAGGCCAGACCGAAAGGAAAGCACAGTTACTTACCTGTAACAGGTGATCTCTGGGAACAGCAGGAATTAGTCTTCACATATGGGTACGTCGGTACCGACGGAGCCTGCACGGGAATGCTGCCCAGCTTCCAATCAGAAAGCTTTTGGTAGCATCCCTCGCGCCTGCGCAGTGACTTCCCGCCTTCTCCACAGCCTCTCTTCAGTTGAGTTTCAGAGCTGAGACAAAGGCGAGGAGAAAAAAGGAAGAAGATAAAAAAGATGCAACTCCTAGGGGAGGTGGGAGGGTTGTGAAGACTAATTCCTGCTGTTCCCAGAGATCACCTGTTACAGGTAAGTAACTGTGCTATCTCCAGGAACAAGCAGGAATGAGTCTTCACATATGGGGACTCCCGAGCTGGAGATGCCAGGGAGAGATCCCATAAAAATGCAAGTGCCTGGATCAGGGGTGCATTTTGTCTCCAGGAATCCCCGGCATCCAATGTGGGATGGAGGGCAGGAGTTGACAATAAAGGAGCTGTGAGGAAAGAAACAGCATAGCCAAGGACTAGAGGGTTCTACAAACTACAGGAGTCCTTGGTAGATATGATGAGTAGCATTAAAAGACATTTAATGTACACTTAAAATATGCAGCTTACCTACTGTATTGTAGGAAGTAGAAAGCATGATGGAGTCTACTGGATAAGCAGTGGCGGAATCTTCAAGGTGACCTCTCAGTAGTGAGGATGAAGGTCCAGCCCTGGAGGTAGTAGATGATCCAGGCGTCAACTGGGTAGGATGTGACGTCAGGTCTTCAATGGAAAGCTTTATGGGAAAAGCTGAAAACTCCTTTAGGCATAAGGTCATTAACATTGAGGACTAAAGGAAGAAGACTGACGGAGTTGGACAACTAGCCCAGTCCTGGCGGGAAGAGGGGGACTGGAAAACCCCCCTATTCCCACTGAAAACAGTTTTGTACTCAAGATAAAGAGGTACACAGTTTTTTCTAGCTGGCGAGAGATAGGAAAAAATATTGAAGCTTGATGCTTCATGGACTTAAAGAAAAAATGGAAGATGTTAGCACCAAAGTGGTTATTGGTGCCTAACAGTTTCTGCATCGTAATATGGCATGGGACGTAGGGCGACAGACTGTCTAAAACCTCTAGGAGGTAAAACATGTAGTATAGACAGTAAGGGTGATAGTGTGTAAGACAGACCAACCCTTAAGAGGCCCCCCATGAAACACATATATATATAGGGATATATACATGTGGCTGGTATATATATGTATATATTTATATATATATATATATATATATACATATGTCCAGATGTGTATATTAGGATATGGGTGGTGAAATATATCAAATATATATATATATGATATACCTGAATATATGTAAATTTGTGGGGCATGGTTTAGCACCACCAGAGTAATGATATAGGTATGTAGACATATATGGAGATGCTACATACAAGACAATAGGTTGAAGATACATGTCTACCACCCAGCCCCATAATTGTACATGGGGAATATAAAAGAAAAAGATTCTGTGCTCTACAAGAGGGTGAACCCACTTGAGATATGTATAGAGAATCTATTTTCATGGATTGAGGGATGCAGAAAGGCAATCTAACCAGATAACCGTGATGTTCGCGTGAGAACAGATGAACATATGAATCTGTGAAGAACAAGGCGGGAGTTCCACAGAACACTGACATGGTAGATGTTGGAGAAACGCAGGGAAGATACCAGAGGGACCTATGGAAGGACCCAAGGGTAGTATGCATAAACAGAAGCCTTGGAGTTTCATGCAGAGAACTGATATCTCGTGTTAACACCCCAGGCTAGAGGGGGTGTGGAGAACCTTCATAAGCATAGGAAGGGTTTAGAAGTTTTTCCCTACTAATAGAGAAACTTCAGAGACAAGGTCAATGCTCTATAGCAAGGCCCTCATAGTAGAAAGCTTCTCTGAAGACTGCAGAGAGCATTGTGCAGGAGAGCTATGAGATAAACTGACTGAAGTCAGGTATGTTGCCATATCCTAGGAGAGGAGATGGTTAGAATAATGTGAGAAAGCCTAAACGAGTAGGAGGATCCAAGATAGTTTGGAATCATTACTGAGGCTAGACAAAATTTTGAACAAGGGACTGGAACTTGGAAAAAGTCCCAGTAATACAATTACTGTAACTCCTGCAAGCAGAGCTGCTGACGGAAACAGCAGAGATTGTCCTGTGCTGAATAAAGAAAAACAGACAAGAAAAGAGAGGAGATCTCTCTTCTCCCTGTCTGGGGAATGAGCTTGCTAGAGAAGCTGTTCAGTATGGTACCCCTCAAGTAATTGGAGGGTGACGTACCCATAGGGTAAGTCAACTGAAGGAAAAAATGTTCAGTTGGGATAGAAACAATCAGGGGATAGTTGCAACTGCTCTTCTAGAGAGTAAGAAGAGGAGAAGTGTGTAGTCCCTGAACAAAAAATTTTTCCCGACAGGTTAGTACACTGAAAAAGAAAAGCACAGTGAATAAACTTCTAATATGTAGAAGTGAAGTGTAAGTCACAATTCCCGGCCCCTATGGTTGCTGGGAATGCTGAGACTGGCCAGAACTGGAGGACTTCAGACTAGGCTGAGGCGTCCCTTGTTTAGGTACAGCCGAATGATGGGCAGGAGATGAATGAAACTTTCTTTTCTTAGGGAAAGAAGGTTTGGTAGGACATTTCCTACTCTTTGAAGAAGGAGGTGGCTTAGAATGGTTTTTAGTGGAAGGAGAGTCAGTGGAGCATTGAGCAACCTGACGTAAAGCCTCCTTATTGAAGAGACCTTCTCCTGTACAAGGAGAATGAGCTAGTATAGTTTGTGCCCATTTGCTCAAGTCTGAAGCTTCAAGCCAGGCTCTGCGACGTGCTGCAATGGCAATAGCAGAGGATCTGCTAACGGACTCAAAAGAGTCTATAGAAGCACGAGACAGGAACCAAGATATATTCCGGCTGTGATTGATGAGCAAGGAATAATCAGAAGCCTTGGGCTCTGGTAAAAAAGGGGTCAAAAGAGAATTTCTCTGTGACTTCCTGGAGTGTTAGACTCATGTGAAAAATATATGAAAGAACTCTGGAGGCCAGCATAGAGTTTTGGAAGGCCTGACGACCAAAAGCATCGAGTGTTCTTGAAGAACGACCCGGCGGATAAGAAGAATGCTTCTTCTTGCTCTTAACTTTCCTCAGTGCTGATTCCACTACAAGGGAATGATGAGAAAGTTGAGGCTTTTGGAACCCTGGAGAGGGTGGCACCCGGTACCGAACCTCAATGTCTGTAGAAACTAGAGGAAGTCGTAAGGGCGATTTCCAGACCCTGAGAAGGCGATCCTGCAGAGCAGGATGTAAAGGAAACTTTATATTTTCCATTTGCGCCGGTGAGCCATGAGTAGGATCACAACCAGGGATAGAAATATTAAGAAAGGTTGCCATATCCCGGAGAAAAGCCTGATCTCCTATGGGAACCATCCCTGGTAAGGCTAAAGAAAGAGCCTGAGCACCCGAGGACGTACAGGGCACTGCACCAATGCCAGGTATCGGCTCCAAACTAGGCATCGGTGCAAGAACAGGCATCGGCATCGATACTGATACGGGACTAGCAGGTGAAGTAACCACCGGGAACTGCTGCAGTGGTACCGAGATCATGTGGCTAGGATCTTCGGAACTGCCCATCTGGAAACGACAGGAGTCGGTTCCGGGACGCATCGGTATGCAGTCCTCGAGACTAGATATCGGCTCAAGACTCGGCATCGGAGGAAGTGAGGCTATCGATGCATGTCACGAGGGTTCCGACACCGGTGGCAGTATCGGCGATGCCAATACCACCAAGGCAGCCTGGGTTACATCGATCGATACCAACGGTACCGAGGATACCCAATGAGCACCTCTTGCAAAGGCAGTCCATCTCGATGTCAGGGTATCGGAACCGATCGACGCCGGTACCGTCCTGGAGCATGGCTGAGATTGAGGGAAGTCAATGCGGTACGTATCGATCTGTCCCGAAGGTACCGAGGATGCCCGATGACGATCCCTGGTGAAGAGTGGAATACTCGACACCGGTGCCGATGCCGGAGGCTCGGTACTGCTCGAAGCGGATACCACCCCCGCGCATGGCTCAGGCATGTTCTGTTCTGTGAGGGGTGAGCCCCAGGAACATCCTGAAACCCCTTTAACGCTTTGGAGCCTGAAGACTCCCGCAGGGGTAATGCCAATGGATTCTTGAGGGTAAGGCCGGAGCCGTCACCATGCTGGGCATGGGACATACCACTCAAGCATTGACTAGTCTTAACAGACTGTTTTTGGGTTACCTGATCCTGTGAAGTAGAGAAACCGGGTACCCTCACTGCCGAGGAAAAAAACGGTATCGAGGGAAACTCTAAATACTGAAGGTTTCTTCACAAAATTATCTCCTGACAAGTCAGGGGAAAAAGGGTCAGGACCCACACAGTTGAGACACCAACTATTGGTGTCTAAAAAGAAACAAGTGTTTCCACATCGAATGCACTTCTTAGGAAAAGAAGGCTCCATGATGAAAAGGCCTAGTAGGCCTAAGAAGTTAAGGCAAAAAAACTGAAGAAAAAGTTTCTCAGAATTTAGTCAAAAATCCACCGGCGATACCGGTGGCAGCGGGAAATACAGCCGCGACCACAAGAAAACAAAAAACTAAAGTAATTAAAGAATTAAAAAGAAAAATTTCTGCGGTGACAGGAGGACGTCCTGCCGGCTCCGCGGATAAACGAAAACTGAAGAGAGGCTGTGGAGAAGGCGGGAAGTCACTGCGCAGGCGCGAGGGATGCTACCAAAAGCTTTCTGATTGGAAGCTGGGCAGCATTCCCGTGTAGGCTACGTCGGTACCGACGTACCCATATGTGAAGACTCATTCCTGCTTGTTCCTGGAGATGCACTCTGTATTGATAGTGCTTTCCTTGATAAAGGAACCGAAGGAACCTTCTGTGTGTTGGATGGATGAGGATATGGGTGTACGCATCCTTGAGATCTAGAGAACAAAGCCAATCCTGACTCTGAAGGTATGCAAGGAGAGCACCTTGCATAGAAACTTGTTCAATTCTCTGAGATCTAATATGGGTCTGTAGCCCCCTGTTTTCTTTGGGATAAGAAAATAGGGGGAGTAGAACTCTGAGCCCTGTTGAAGAAGGGGTACTTCTTCTATTGCCCTTTGGGCAAGAAGGGTAGCAATCTCCTGACCCAGAAGGTCGAGGAGAGATGTTGTAGAATTGAACTGTCTCACCATGGTGTGAGGAGGAAGGTTGAAGAAATGAAGCTTGTACCCCTCCCTTATGATGGAGAGGGTCCATTGCTCTGCCGTGACTTGTTCCCATCTGGGAGCAAAGTGGGCTAACCTTCCTGGAACGGTGAGAGGCTCTGGTTCTTCTAGAGGCTTTTGCTTGCCAATCCTTGCCAAAAAGGTTTTCACCTGTACAATGAAGATTTCCTAATCCATCCTGGACCCAGGGTTCCAAATCAGAAGCTTGTAACCAAGCAACTCTGCGTGCACCTATGGCAATAGCCGAGGCTCTGCTGGCACACTCAAAAGAGTCAAAGGCTGCACGGTTGGAAAATTTGGAAACATCCTGGGCATGTTTAAGCCAGGTGAGAAACTCTTCCCTTTTATCTTCTGAGATAAAAGGAGATAAAGTTTGCAGATGAACTGTAACTTCCTTTAGAAACATCCCCATATAGAGACTATAGGAGTTGATTCTGGCAACAAGCATATTGGCCTGGAAAATTCTCCGGCCAAAAGCATCCAAGGTTCTGCATTCTCTTCTGGAGGATTAGATGAGTGTCTTTTTGCACTCTTTATCTTCTTCATAGCAGACTCCACCACAATAGAGTGGTGAGGAAGCTGAGTCTTATGAAAGCCAGGACAAGGAGGAACCCGGTACATGGTGTCCAACCTACGAGAATGAGGGGAGATAGTGAGAGGTGTCTCCCATATGCCCAACATGTGATCATAAAGGATCTCATGAATTGGTAAAGTAGCTGCCTCTTTAGGAGCCTTAGGATATTGTAAAATATCCAATTTCTTGGCTCTAGGCTCTGATTCAGGGGCCACTGAAATGGAGAGGCCCCTGGCCACTTCCCTAATGAAGTCTTGAAAAGACAAATCTTCTGGAGGAGACATTCTTCTTTTTGGAGAGGGCTCCTGAGGAAGGATTACCGATGCTTCGACAGAAGCCTCTGATTCATCAGAGTCTTCGGAGGAATCGAAGTATCGTCTGTCTGGATGCTCCTGCAGACCCCGATACGCGTACCGAGTGGTATCGACATCGGGAGTGATCGGTACCGATTCGCATCACAGAACAGGGTACTGCTGCAGTCGACACCGAAGCCGATGTCGATGCAATCAGTACCGGCACCGGAACCGATATCGATGCCGGAACCGGTACCGACAATGGAGTTTGTTGCGGTACCGGAGGCGTCGCAGCTTGTATGAATGCCGTAATGGCACGCTGCATGGTCAGAATATTCTGATCCATCGACGCAACCAATGTCTGGACGTAGGTACCAGTGGGAACCACCGGTACCCCAGAATATGGCAACAGGTGATCGGTTGAGGCCGAGCCATCGATGTCAACCTGTAACCCCATAGATGAAGCTTTGGAAGCCGGAGCTTCCCGCCGGGGTAATTTTGCCGGTGCGGGATCCTCGAGAGCAAGCCCAGAGGCATCTCGATACTTAGAGGGAGATCTACCCTTCGAGGACCGGCTGGGACTTATGTTTGGTTACCTGAGATCCATGGGAGGAAGAAGCAGCCCTGGATGATGTCGATGCCACCGAAGCTGCATCAGAGGGAAACAGGGCACTGAGTTTGTCCGCTCGATTCTGTCGACCTCTTTTAGACATCATGGAACAGGACTCACAATCGGTGATGGAGTGGTCAGGACCCAAACATTTTAGACACCAGTCATGGGTGTGGGTGATAGAGTACCGCTGCACTTCATGCACTTTTTAAACCCGGAAGCGGGCTTTTCCATGAGGAAAATTTTTCTAGGCCTAAGGCCCAAAAGGAAAAAAATGCACAGAAGTGGGAAATGGTAGTTTTTTTGTTTTGTTTTTTTAAAGAAGAAAGAAGAAAAGACAGGCGGTACCGGTCCAACGTCGAAGAAGGCTGACGCGCGACCAAAGAAATAAAAGAAAATAAAGAACTTCTTCAGCGGTGACAGGAACACGACCTGCTGGCTCCGCGGAAAAGAAGAACTGGAGAGAGGTTAGGAAAGGTGGGAAGGCAGCGTGCAGGCGCTGTGGGATGCTCCCAAAAGCTTTCTTTCTGGACGCTGGGGAGCGTTCCCGCGCAGGCTCCATCGGTACCGATGATACCCATATGTGAAAACTCATTCCTGCTTGTTCCTGGAGATATAAAATTCCACGACAGGGCAAGGTAAAAAAAATGTGGAGTTATGGGAAATTTCAAAACATTTTAGAAGGAGGCAGGACAATCCGTAGATGTTCATTTTGAGAGTATGGGGATCCTCGAGGAACACAGGGGTAAGTAAATTGAACAAGTAGAATGTTGACCTGAGTAAATAGTTTTGGGTGTCACAGTAAGTATTTTGAATCTAATCCTCTAAGGAAATGGCATCCAGTGGTGCTGTTTCATTAAGGGAATCATATGGTCACATTCCAAGAGAGGCTTAGGATCTGTTATATTCCAGAAATCCCTGCCAATTCCTCTTGGAAAAACATTCATATTGTCTTCTTTGGACTGTCAAACACAGATTAGAAGAGTGCCCAAGGATTAGTGCTTCCTGAAAAAAACTACTTAGAAACAGCTAAACATTATAGAATGAAACAGGGCTGCTACAAGATGTCTATTTCAGGAAACCATCTACTATTTAGATTCTGAGATCCTAAAAAGCCTAGTCCTGCAGCCTTCACTTGCTCTGCTATACTAATAAAAATAAATCTTCAGAGAGTTCCCTAGTCCTGACAAGTTATTCCTGGGAGAATTCTGCACAAGAGCAACAATATATGTCAGCTGGGCCCGAAAAACAGAGTGCTGCAAGTCTAGGAAAGTAAGGTCAGCCCAAGTGGCCAGAGTGAATAATAGAGCAAATGTAGGCGCAGGTTGATAGAGTAACATGGGAGGGATTGAGCCTCGTGTGAAGGATTTGGAGTCTAACATGGCGGTGGACCCCTGACGGAAGCCTGTGCTGGAGTCCCCCGCCATGTCATCACTGGGACAAAGAAAGGCGGCCTTCGGCGTGCTGTGGTGACATGGCAGGGGAGTGATAGGCCTAAGGCAGCAGATAAAGGCAGAGATTGGGCCAGGAATTAGCCTCTTTCGGCCCAACTGGAATGCATTACTGTTTTTCACCGAGTGGAAGTGTGCGTTCTTCTGTGGGCTACCTGGTACATCTCGACGCTTTTACCAGCAGCTGCCAGGTGGAACAGTTATGGTGAGAGAGAGAGATGGAGACTGGCTGTTTGATGACCACTTTGATTGAAGGATAAGGTGGTATACAAGACAGAGTTCCTGTCAAAACTGTCTAAATAAATAAAGGAAGGAAGGAAGGCTGCGGAGAATATTTTAGGGTAGTGAGGGGAGATGGATACTGGTTATGTAGGGGAAAAGGACTAGTCACACCATGAGAGAGTGGGTTCTGGAAGTCCGATTGAGAATATCTGCCTGCTGGGGTCTGTTCGTGCTGAGGATTTGAGGTGGCCAAGAGGAGTAAGCTCTTTGCCCGAATGGACAACCCCCTCCGGATGGTGATTCGAGGTAGTAATAAAGTATTGTTTTAGCAATATTGGTTTTTTTTTTTTTTTTTTTGTTCTTTGCTAAGGTCAGCTTCCGTGATGTGGACTGTAACATCTGTTGTATTACATTTTGCTATGTTTATTTTTGTACTGTTTATGTTTCTTATCTGTGTAATAGCAGTAACTTGTCTTAAACAATACTTTATTTTTTTATTTATTTTTTATTTGGGCCCAGTAGTTTCTCCTGCGCCAGTGCAAAAGAATTGGGCTCCCTAGGTGAGCCCTGAGCCTTATGTACGCCTTCCCCTCGAGATTTCGTTAATTAAACTCAACACTCATAGAAACAGAGAAAATGTTGCCGGATAAAGCCCCTTGGCTTATCCAGTCTGACCACTGAAAAGCCATCCCTCCCACCACAATCCTGAAAAATGCATACTTGCATTATTCTTTTAAATATATACCTTGGGGACAGTTTCTCCATATGGATTAGTTCTGCACATGCCATGACCGCTGTAAACTTCGCTTCTGGGCCAGGGTACGTGGAGTATGATCTCGGCTTCTCATTTAGTGCTAATGTTCAGCGTAGTCATGAGCCACCCCTGCAGTTCGTAGGATGCTTATGTGGATTGTATGGGTAATTTATCAAGGCGTGCTTGGCAGTTCTTCTTAATCGAGGTTAAACTTTGCTTCGTAGATATGCTGTGTGACTTCAGTGGGGTGTGTTCTTATCCTTTAATCCTTGCAGGCAGCCGAGAGAGGCTAGAAGCGTCCTAGCAGAGTTGTCACCCTTGTTTACAGGCCTGCAACTTCGATCCTATCCCATCCCAGCGTGCGTCATGAGAGATGATGATGGTGCCTTCTTTCGAGCAGTTTGCCTGCTGCTCGCTCCCATGGGTGTGGAAAGCACTAAGAAAGGAGAAACCTCTCCTGCACAGTCTTGAGTTTTGAATGTGTTATTGTTTTTTCCAGTGATTTAAGTGAGTTTGGAGTGTTAGAAATCATCTATCTGATATTTAAAACAGCTGACATTTAAATGCCAGGCATGTTATTGGAAACTGATGTCAGGTGCCCTCCCGGGGGGGGGGGGGGGGGAGATAAAATTAAACGTGCGTTCTGGTTTGCCTGGACTCCCCCACCTCCCCTCCTTTTATCGGAGAATAGTGACTGTCCAGAGGTTTTGATACGCGTGAAATGAAAGGGGTGATGAAGGCGGCTTGGAAGTGTGGTGTAATGGTCAGGGCACAGACTTGGGACCCAGGATTACAGGGTTTGAGGTTCACCTCCACTTTCTAGATGTTTTAGCCTCCGATAAATCCAGGGATAGCCCTCAGTAGTGCTCCTGAGACTTTGGTGCTGGTGCTGACTGCACTGCCACATTTCCCCTAAAATACTTTGTCACCTTTAATCAAGCTCCTTCATGGGCGGTGGCCGCATATGCTGCCACAGAATACGTATACTTGCATTCCATGGGCTTACCATTGTTTGGTTCACTTGAGATCCCCCGATCTTGTGGCAGTTTTCCATTCTCATGTGGAAAGTAGCTGTTGATATGATGTGGGAGACTACTTAGTCAACCTTTGTGTGAGTTATTTAATTTTGTGATGTCCTTGGTCAAGCTCTGTTCATGTGGGTCTCTAACAACCCCCAGAGATACCAAGTGTGAACCATTCGGTATGGGCAAATTCTCTGGGTTAGAAAATTGCTCTTCAAACAGTGGAGGGCAGTGTCTATACAGGTTTCACAGCACCTGTATTTGTAGGTACAGGGAAAACTGAAGGGGCAGCACACAGGAAGATTTGCTCAGATTTCTTCCTACTGGTTGGGCCACTTGATTTTCCTCTGTTAGACTTGTCTTGTGAAAGTGGCAAAAAGGATCAGTGCACTGACTCAGACTTGAGAAAAAGGGCTCAAAAAGTGTCAGAGCTTTCAAATGAAGGTGACACACTTCTAAGTGAGACTTGGCATCTCTCAATCCCATTCCTTTCTCAGAGTTCCCCTGTTCCTACCCCATGCTGTCTTGAATTATGATACAGTCCTTGTCTCCACCACTGCCTGTAATAGTCTGTTCCATGCATCTACCATCCTCTTGTATACTTTCTCAGATCATCCCCGAGTCGAAGGTTTCAAGTATCAGAACCTGTTGAGGGGGTGCTGGGGAGCCCTAATATGTAATTTTATTGATGGAAATTGCTTATTGGCCTAACTTAGAGAAGTCTCCTTGCCAGACCAGTGGCCCTGGGTAATGAGAAGTAGGAGATGAGCTCCCCAGTCATCCAGGAGGCCTCGATGATTAGAGTAAGTTGATGCAGTAGCTGTAGAAATGGACCCGTGTCCAGCATCTGCGAGAGAAGATCATGTTGGTACTGAAGCATTGGAAGTTGGCGAGCTAGTATTTCCATAGCTAGCATACCACTCAAAATTTTCTGACGACTGAGTCCAAAGTCTCATGCCAGTAGCACCAGGAGATGTGAAGTCCCGCTAAGGCACTGCACAGAAATGTGATGGTGTGCCTCAGAATGGCATGGACTCGAGATCCAATGCTGGGTACCGTGTGCTCAGCCCATCCAGGCCGAGAAAGGGCATCGTTCATGTGGCAGGCAGGCTTAACTACCAACCGCACAGGGCGACCGGGGATGGGCTGGCGGGGTGCCTGTCCAAACCCCCTGCCCCATACTGTCTGCTGAATTCATATGCACTGCCCCAGCAGAGTTAAAGCACTGAATACAAACCTACTTTCAGACTGTAGGCCAATCCAGGGCTGTAGCAGCATGCCTAGGTTCTGGGCCTTGAGTGTTTCTCATTGCCAGGCACCAGACTAATCGGGGAATTCTCCCCTCTGCCGACCCTATCCAATATCAGGGGACAATGCATATGTTTGCCCTGCTACCCTATATTGGTGGACAATGCAAGTGCTTGTCCGGGAGTATGCCAGTAAAAGATTTACTCCTCCTTATCCTTTCCCCAGCGCTCACACAACAGCCAAGTCAGGAGCACATTATTGACTTGACTAGTTGGATACACCCCTGACCCACTTGGAACCTGACCGAAGCGCCCAGGGCGACCTAAAATACCCATGGGATGCCGATCCATTGGTGGCTGGCAGGGACACCATGAGCATGGGGAAATATCTAACTGTAAATCAATGTCGTGTCTAGGCCGGGGTGGCAGCAATCCCAGCCTGGCCTCCCTGGAGCCCAGCTGCCATACACTAACCGAGCTCCCCTGTAGCCCCTCTTCGGCCGAACACTGTCCAACAGGAGAACCCGGTGCAGTGGCCACAGCACACCTCATAGCAGCACCAGCCAAGTAAAACCTTTCACACATTCCAGAAGTACAGTAGCGAGACACAAATTGGACACTGCAGCCAGCCACGCATTCCAGAAGTACAGTAGCCAGACATGAATTTGACTCAGCAGCCGGCTGCAAACTAAGCACAACATGCATAGCCCTCGGCCACATACTGGCCATGAACAGGATACCTAAGCAAAGGCCATTTTACACAATAAGGCCATATTACACAGCACCACTGCTGCCATTGAGTCAGGCCTGCTGCTTTTACAGGATGCTCTCTAGCACACTATTTATTTATTTATTTAGCTGCACTTATATACTGCCTTTCACTGGGTTCACCTGCTTGGGGATTGGGAGGGGGGGGGGCCTGGTGGGGGTTTGCCATAGCATGCCAGAAAGGATACAGGCTAATTGGCAGTCAGAAAACTTGTAAGGCATCCAGTGGAGCCCGAACACGAAGTCGTGGGCTGACATTTGCGAGGAGGGGGGCCATGTTTCCATCCACCTCGGCCTCAGCATATTCCGCACTGCAAGAACCGCTTGAAACTATGGAGGACTGTAAGAGTCACAGGCGGACCCGTATAACTAGGTTAAGTGCTGCCCTGGGCCCTAGCATTTGGACCACATCTATGTAATCGCACATCGGACCCACTGCTGAAAGGAACCACATGGCCCTTCCAATCCATTAACCCACCAGAGTCCTAGTAGCTGAGGACTGCAAGAATACCACCAGCTGCATTCCTCGGTGGTGTCAGTGCGAGAGGACTGCCTTTTTTGCCCACAAGTGGATTCGCAGGGGTGACAAAAATTTGAGGCGACATATGTAGGTGGACCTTTGGTGCTTGCGCCTGCCCACTAGGCAGCGAGGAGGGTGTCCGATGCAGTTGCTGGGTGCACACTCCGGAATGGTGTCACCTCGCAGGGTTAGAAGAAATCAGGAAACGGTTGTCAGATACTCCATTCTGGGGTAACCCTCAGGCAGTGGCACCAGTCAGGCCCCTCCTCACTGTAGTGTGGGGCCACACCGATCTCGAACCCCAGGACTGACAGTCCCCTTAGGGATTTGTTCTGACCTGGCTGCTACCTCATACCCCACTGGCCTTCACGACCATTGCCGCCTCAGCAAATCAGTACCTCAGGCTGGTCCATGCCTGACAGCCATGGGGCAGGAACCTTGATGGGGGACACGGAGAAGTTGTGCCTCCTCGTATCCGTGGCGGGTACCCAAGCCAAATACCAGTTATGCACAGAACCTGACGAAGGAGGGGTTGGTCGCCATAGCTGGCAACAAGGCAGGTTGGCCTGGCATGCCCCTCCAGGCAAGGCGGGCAGCTAAACCATGTGACAGTATAGCAGGTACAGTGTGAGCCTAGCCTAGCTCAGCATGGCAAGGCGGGACTTCCACTGTGCCTCAAACATACATTCTCAGCAGGATGGTATGGCAGGTAATTTTGCATCTGCTCAAGTGACTAGGCAGGCTCCCCGCCCCATAAACTCTTGGTAACAATAAAGCTGGCTGCGGTCAATTGTACCCACTTATGGAGCATTGTCTGAGTTCTTGTGTGAACGAACAAGCAGTGATATGACAATCGGGCGAACTGAGGGAAAGTTCTGCCTGTCTAGGTTATTAGGATATGAACTAGAAGAAAAAAAAAAAAAAGAGCTGTGGGAGTGGTCGGTAGATATAAAACCCTCTTGCACCGAGGAAGTTTCTCCAGGGCCATGTGCCCATGAGGGAAGGGTTAGGACAGCCGTTATAGTTGGTGATTCGATCATTAGGCATGTAGATAGCTGGGTGGCTGGTGGACGTGAGGATCGCCTGGTAACATGCCTGCCTGGTGCGAAGGTAGCGGACCTCACGCGCCACCTAGATAAGGTCTTAGATAGTGCTGGGGAGGAGTCTGCTGTCTTGGTACATGTTGGTACCAATGACATAGGAAAATGTGGTAGGGAGGTTCTGGAGGCTAAATTTAGGCTTTTAGGTAGGAAGTTGAAATCCAGAACTTCCAGGGTAGCATTCTCCGAAATGCTTCATGTTCCACGCACAGGACCCAAAAGGCAGGCAGAGCTCCGGAGTCTCAATGCGTGGATGAGACAATGGTGCAGATATGAGGGTTTTGGATTTGTTAGGAACTGGGGAACATTCTGGGGAAAGGAGGGGCTCTTCTGAAGGGATGGGCTTCACCTTAACCGGGATGGAACCAGGCTGCTGGCATTAACCTTTAAAAAGGAGATAGAGCAGCTTTTAAACTAGATATTAGGGGGAGATCACGTGAGCACATGAGCGGGTGAGGAGCAGTCCTCGTCGCGCTCCCGGGCCGCCTAACAAAACTTGCTATTAAATCGGCATATACCGCCAAGCGAGGGGTGTAGCCCACCGGACCTAGTGTACTAGCTGCAAATCTCTGGTGCTGCATTACTCCAGCGGATTGAAACGTCCAGGGAAAGCTATGAGAGCGGCGTCAAAGAAAGAGAAACCCTCGAGCACGAGGGAAACTAAGATGGTGGCTGCGGCCCGCTCTGGGAGTATGCCGGGATCCCTGGGTACTGACAGTGGAGAATCTGGCCCGGAGGAGGTAGCGCACGAAGTGGTGAAGCTGCTTGAGCCTAAATTTGATAATGTGCTTAAAAAGCTTGAAGAGATGGGAGAATCCTTTGCAGACCTAACGCGGAGAGGCGACGAAGTGGAACAGCGTGTGAATGTGCTAGAGGAGGGTGAACTGGCCTTAGAGAGAAGCAGCAAGAAGCAGCAATAAGCAGCAACAACAGATCGAGTCTTTACTTCAAAAAGTGGATGACCTCGAAAACCGCTCCCGAAGAAACAATTTAAGAATGGTGGGAGTGCCTGAAGTGTGGGCAGATCACCAACTTGTTCAACTCTTTGAGGAATGGCTGCCAAAGGAGCTCGGTCTTTTGGATCTGGTGGGCCAGATAAAGGTGGAGAGGGCCCACCGGCTCGGACAGCGGATCGAAAGCCGAGACAGACCCCGGCCGGTGTTGGCGCGCTTATTGAACTTCCAACATAAAGTTGCTCTGCTACAGGCATACCGCAAGCGCCGGGATCTGCAGTTAGACAATGTAGCTGTGCTCCTGTTCCAGGATTATTCTGCATCGCTGGCTGCCAAACGTAAGGACTTCTCTCCTATCTGTACCACACTGGTGCAAAAGGGCATTCGGTTTGCCCTACTCTACCCAGCGATATTAAAAATCTTTCACAAGGGCGCTGCTCACACCTTTGAGAAGCCGAAGGATGCCCGCAAATTCATGGCCAAGATGATGCAATCTCTGCCAGTGGATGTGGCCAAGTGAGGAGAATCTAAAGGCAGAAATGCCAGGGGGACTCAGAAGCGGTAATGTTCAGGAGTGGAGAGTGGTAACCGCATAGCTGTGACCAGACATCTGAGGATATTGATCGTGGGCTTTTGGATCTGCTCAGACACTGGGTTCTGTATGTCCCCTTCTAAGACAATATACTTATACTTCGATGGGTTCTCTTGCATGAAGGTGGCCCGGAGGTGTGTTGGACAGTGATCTGACTCCCGTTTGGGAGGGTCTTGCTTCGTAAGACCTTGGGGATGTTGAGTTTTGGGGGGGGTGAGGGGAGGGAATTTTGATTCTCTTGCTACTATTGTTCTTTTGTATATTGGTATATATATTAGTGTGAGTGGGGGGATGTATGAGGCCCGTAGGTGGTGGAGTGGAGTGCGAGACTTAGGGGGAATGCGTGTTTTGTGTGTTGTGGGGTGCGTGGCTTCCTTTGTCAAGGGAAACTGTGCTTTTGGGGGGGGGGAGTGCTGTGTAGGGGGGGTGGGGGCTGGGGACAGAGGGAGATGAGGATAGGGTGGGAGGGTGGGGTGGGGGGAGAGCAGTTGTGGGGGAGGGGGAGGGGGGGAATTTCTAGGAGGGATAGCATGATTTTTTGGAGCTCTAGAAGGGTGGTACTGAGTACGGGTTTGACTTAGGTTGCCTAATCAGGGAGTGGCGCTGAACGTTGGTTCTGGGGGTGAGGCTGGGCACCCTTGGGAGCTTATAAAGGTGACTAAACCGCTCCATTCCCCTCTGCACTGGAGGTATGCCCAGGGTTAAGATAGTCTCGTGGAATGTGGGAGAGATAGGATCTCTGATTAAACGCACAAAAATCTTACAGACGCTGAAGAGAAAAGGCATACACATAGCCATGCTTCAGGAGACTCATTTGAGTGCCTTGGAACATCGTAAATTAGCTAGAGACTGGGTGGCGACTGCTCATGGGGCGGCCTCGGGCACAAAAAAGGCGGGAGTAGTGATCTTAGTAAAAAAGGCGTGCCTCTTGAAGTGAGCCAGATACAGGCTGACCCTCATGGCCGATACATTTCATTACATGCTAAGTTATATAATGAACCAGTGTGGTTAGTGAATGTATATGCCCCGAATGTCTATGACCATGAATTTTTTAAAAGGATATTGAGGCTAGTAACTAACCCTGGAAAGAATAACTTAATTGTTGCAGGAGACTTCAACTGTCCGCACAACCCGTGCCTGGATAAGTCCCAACAGAGTGGATCGGGCCCATGGACGCGCAAAGGGGTAGGATACCTGTGTAGAATGGGAGATCTTATTGACGTGTGGAGAGTCTTACATCCGGGGGTGCGCGAATACACACACCAATCACGCGCGCATCACACATGGTCTCGTATAGATTACATATTGGTCAGTGAGAGGGGGCTACCTAAGGTGTTACAGGCGGGAATAGACCCCATAGTGGTGTCAGACCATGGGCCGACTTGGATCATCTGGGAGTCTCAGGGGCCCTCGAGGATGGGGTGGAGGTTCCCTGCCTATCTCTGGGACGATGAAGCCTTTCGGCTCCATCTTGAAAAACTGTGGGATGAGTATGCCCGATTTAATGACAACCCCCAATGCTCACCGCTCCTGTGCTGGAAGGCCAGTAAAGCGGTGCTGAGAGGTGCCATTATCTCATATGTCACTGCGAGGCGCAGGCATCTTGATCGTAGCCTACTTGTGTTGGAACGCAATCTGCAAGACCTCCAATATAAGTTGGGTAAAGGACGAGATAAGACTCTGCAGCGGGAATACACCCGATCGCAGGCGGCATTAAATGAATTGATCAGGAGTAGAGCCAGCTTGTCGATGCAGTATTATAAGCATCGCCTTTATTGCTACGGAAATCGCTTGGGTACGCTATTAGCGAAACTTGTCCGGGATCCCCGAGGAGCCCGCTTTATTCCCGTGCTTCGAGGGGAATCGGATATCCTGCAACATCAGCCGGCCCAAATATCAGAGATCTTTCGAACATTTTATGCTCAGGTGTATAGTGAGGAGGAGCGGGACTATGCAAAGGGAGTTGACTTCTTGACCACGCTATCCTTGCCCAAAGTGACTGAGGATGAGTTGCGGATTCTGAATGCGCCGTTGACGGTGAGGGAGGTTCTCCAGGGAATTAAGAAAGGCAAGTCACATAGGGCCCCAGGCCCCGATGGGTTTAGCATTGAATATTATAAAATGCTGGCAACCCGATTGGCCCCATCTATGGTGGTGATGTATGATGATGCACGTGTAGCAGGCCTTTTCCCTAGGGACATGCGTTGTGCGGATATCACAGTTATTCCGAAACCGGGAAAAGACACGCTGGATCCGGCTTCTTATAGGCCCATTTCCCTCATTAACTGTGATATGAAAATCTTGGCGTCAATCTTGGCGGCACGGCTTAATCCGATTTTGCCAAAGCTTATTGATGCGCGGCAGGTGGGTTTTGTGCAGGGAAGAGAGGCGTCTCGAAACATTGCAAAACTGTTGTTGGGCATGGAGTACTGCTTAAGGAAGGACGAAGCACTCCTACTGGTGAGCCTAGATGCTGAAAAAGCATTTGATAGGGTAGCCTGGGAATATCTATGGGATGTGCTATCTGGTTTTGGTTTGCATGGGAACTTTGTACAATGGATAAGAGCGCTCTATGTGCAGCCCGTGGCCAGAGTGGGGGTCAATGGGATCTTCTCGGAGCCGTTTGCGCTGGAGAGGGGCACGCGCCAGGGATGCCCAATGTCTCCTCTGCTGTTTGTCCTTGCACTGGAGCCTCTACTCCGAGCTATTCAGCAAGATGGGGGGATTGCAGGAATACAGATGGGAGGAGAGGACTTGAAAATTAGTGCGTTTGCTGATGACATGTTGATTTGCTTAACAAACCCGCCTGCTTCATTACAACATCTTCTTCAGTTGATATTAGAATACGGTAGCTTTTCAGGCCTGAAAATTAATGCTTTGAAGTCAGTTGTATTGGATGTAGGCGGCAAGGTGAAGCTAACATGGGAGGGAGAGTTTCCATTGGTCTGGGCAAATGGGGTTATTAAATACCTTGGGATACAGTTACCAGACCGGCCTGAGTATCTCTATCAAGCGAATATCCCGGGTCTCATAGCCAGAAGTCTGCAAACCTTTCAGGGCTGGCGGGATTTACCCTTATCTCTTCGGGGACGGATTGCTCTCTATGTTATGGTCGAATTTCCGAGATGGCTTTACGTTCTACGTATGTTACCGCTATGGATTTCGAATGGAGACTGGAAGTGCTTTGAAACAGGTCTGCGGGGGGTTTTGTGGAGGGGCAAGCGCGCTAGAATCCCATTGCAGGCCCTTATGAGTAGGAGGGACGAAGGAGGCTTGGAGATGCCCTCGTTGCGCAATTATAATCTTCGCTATTTAACTAAGCATATTGGCGCCCTATTGGGGGGGGGGGGCTGGGGGCTATGCTCCGGTGCGGCAACTCGATGAAGTGCTAGAACCCTACCATCGACTATGTCTTACAGATGGGCAAACTGACATTGACCATTCGGGAGGGGGTGGGGGGGAGGTATATGGAGGCCTTACGATCTGCATGGCGCGTGTTTTGTCTGCGCTTTGGATGGAATTGGAGAGGTTCTGCATTACTTCCCCTGGTGGGGAACCCTGATTTTGTTCCTGGCTTCTCCAGAGCTAATATTTTTCATGGCTGGGTGGAGAAGGAGGTGGTCTGTTTGGGAGATCTTCCCCTGGGATAATCATAGCTTTATAGGTACTTACACATCTTAAAAGACAGGAGGTGCTTTCAGGTGAAGCTCATTACCCAAATCAGTCATACACTAAGGACCTGAGATTAATTAAGCTTCAGGTGAACAAGGTATATTAAACGTATTAGGTTACAGTTTTATTGGTATAAATACCCATAGCAACCCCTAGTAAGTAAGAACTTAAAGATCTAGACACAAACTTAAAACTAAGATGCAGACAGCAGTCCAGCAGCGGGATGGGGGCTTTTCAGTCTTTTGCATTGAGTGTCAAATGTATGATTTTCTCCCAGTTGGTGAGAGGTCTTACGTGTGCACTAGGTGCAAGGAGCTCTTTTCTCTCAGGGAACAAGTCCATTCTCTAGAGGCTAAAGTAGCAGACTTGGAAAACATAAGACAGAGAGGTACATAGACGAGACCTACAGGGATATAGTCCTGAAGTCCCACCTCCAGTCTGGCAGCACCGCTGTTGCCATGGAGGAGAGAGGTCACGTGAAAGGAGAGCATCACCCTGGTGTGGCAGGAAGTGATCCTGTAACTAGGACCTGTCCCCCAGGTGATGTAAAACCCTCTCGCACCGAGGAAGTTTCTCCAGGGCCATGTGCCCATGAAGGAAGGGTTAGGACAGCCGTTATAGTTGGTGATTCGATCATTAGGCATGTAGATAGCTGGGTGGCTGGTGGACGTGAGGATCGCCTGGTAACATGCCTGCCTGGTGCGAAGGTAGCGGACCTCACGCGGCACCTAGATAAGGTCTTAGATAGTGCTGGGGAGGAGTCTGCTGTCTTGGTACATGTCGGTACCAATGACATAGGAAAATGTGGTAGGGAGGTTCTGGAGGCTAAATTTAGGCTTTTAGGTAGGAAGTTGAAATCCAGAACTTCCAGGGTAGCATTCTCCGAAATGCTTCCTGTTCCACGCGCAGGACCCAAAAGGCAGGCAGAGCTCCGGAGTCTCAATGCATGGATGAGACAATGGTGCAGAGATGAGGGTTTTGGATTTGTTAGGAACTGGGGAACATTCTGGGGAAAGGAGGGGCTCTTCCGAAGGGATTGGCTTCACCTTAACCGGGATGGAACCAGGCTGCTGGCATTAACCTTTAAAAAGGAGATAGAGCAGCTTTTAAACTAGATATTAGGGGAAAGCCGACAGTCGCCCAAGAGCGGATGGTTCGGAAGAATGTATCCTTGAAGGATACTACCAAAAGCAGAGAGGTTCCACAAAAGAGTAAAGTAGCCCAAATGCCCTCAAGTATGGAGCAAACAGAGCTTAAAGATCACAATTTACCCATGTCTAACAATAGCCAAATTAACATGAATAAAATACATCCTCTAAAATGCTTGTATGCAAATGCTAGAAGTCTAAAGAATAAGATGGGAGAGTTAGAATATATAGCACTAAATGAAAGGTTAGATATGATTGGAATATCAGAGACATGGTGGAAGGAGGACAACCAGTGGGACACTGATACCTGGGTACAAACTATATCGTAATGATAGAGCTGATCAAATTGGTGGAGGGATTGCGCTCTATGTTAGAGAGGGCATTGACTCAGAAAGGATTAAATTTTTGCAGGAAACAAAATCTGCTGTAGAATCTATATGGATTGAAATTCCATATAAAAGGGGGAAGGCAATGGCAGTGGGGGTGTACTATCGAGCACCTGGCCAGAATGACCAAATGGATGATGAAATGCTCAAAGAAATCAAGGAAGCTAACAAAAGTTACAGCGCAGTAATAATAATGGGTGATTTCAATTACCCCGGTATAGACTGGGTCAGTGTCACGTCAGGACATGCTAGGGAGATAAAGTTCCTAGATGAAATAAATGACTGCTTCTTGGAGCAGATGGTTCATGAACCGACCAGAGGGGAAGCCATATTAGACCTAGTCCTCAGTGGAACACCAGATCTAGTGCAAGAGATAAGGGTGTTGGGGCCACTTGGCAATAGTGATCATAGCATGATCGCCTTTGATTTAATTAGTGGAGGAGGGATAGTAAGGAAATCCACAGTACTACCTTTTAACTTTCGAAAGGGAGACTATGATATAATGAGGAAAACAGTTAAGAAAAAACTAAAAGGAGCAGTTGCGAAGGTTAAAGACGTACATCAAGCTTGGGTATTGCTGAAAAATACTATCTTGGAAGCCCAGACCAGCTGTATTCCACGCTTTAAGAAAAGTGGAAGGAAGTCCAAAAAACTGCCAGCATGGTTTCAAGGTGAGGTCAGAGAGGCTGTTGCCAAAAAAGCATCTTTCAGGAAATGGAAAAAAGAGCCAAACGACGAAACCTGGAAACAGCACAAGCACTGGCAAGTCAAATGCAAGGCATTGATAAGGCAGGCAAAGAGAGAATTTGAGAAGAAGCTTGCTGCGGAAGCAAAAACGCGAAATAAAGACCTTTTCAAGTACATTCGTAGCAAAAAACCTGTGAGAGAGTCAGTTGGTCCATTAGATGATAAAGGGGTTAAAGGAGCACTAAGAGGCGACAAGGCGATAGCGGAGAGACTGAATGAATTCTTTGCTTCTGTCTTTACTGAGGAAGATATAAGGATGTTACCCATGACTGAAGTGGTATTTAAAGGTGCGGAAGAATTGAAGGAAATATCGATACATCGGGAAGATGTCTTACAACTATTAGATAAACTGAAGAGTAGCAAATCACCTGGGCCGGATGGTATACACCCAAGGGTGTTGAAAGAACTGAAATATGAGATTGCACAACTGCTATCAGTAATCTGTGAACTATCATTAAAATCATCTCTAATACCTGAAGATTGGAGGATCGCCAATGTAACACCAATTTTTAAAAAGGGTTCCAGGGGTGATCCGGGAAACTACAGACCGGTGAGCCTGACGTCAGTACCGGGAAAAAATGTTAGAAACCATCATAAAGAATAAAATTACTCAGCATGTAGATAGTCACAACCTAATGGGAGACAGCCAACATGGCTTTAGACAAGGAAAATCTTGTCTTACTAATCTGTTATGTTTTTTGAAGGAGTGAATAAACAGGTGGACAAAGGTGAGTCGGTTGATATTGTGTATCTGGACTTTCAGAAAGCCTTTGACAAGGTCCCTCATCAGAGACTTTTGGCAAAACTAAAGAGTCATAGGATAGGAGGCAGTGTACTATTGTGGATCAGGAACTGGTTAAAAGATAGAAAGCAGAGGGTAGGGCTAAATGGCCAATTTTCCCAATGGAGAAAGGTGAATAGTGGTGTACCCCAGGGATCTGTGCTGGGTCCGCTGCTTTTTGACATATTCATAAATGACCTGGAAAGTGGAATAACGAGTGAGGTTATCAAATTTGCAGATGACACAAAACTATTTAAAGTTGTTAAAACCAAGAGGATTGTGAAAAATTGCAAGAGGATCTTGATAAATTGGAAGACTGGGCATCAAAATGGCAGATGAAATTTAATGTGGACAAGTGCAAGGTTATTCACCTAGGGAAGAACAACCCAAACTATGGTTACACGATGCAAGGTTCCACATTAGGAACCACCACCCAGGAAAAAGATTTAGGAGTCATTGTGGATACCATGTTAAAACCCTCGGCCCAGTGTGCAGCGGCGGCCAAGAGAGCAAATAGAATGCTAGGTATGATAAGGAAAGGAATGGAAAATAAAACAAAAGATATTATAATGCCTCTATATCGTTCCATGGTGAGGCCACACCTTGAATATTGTGTGCAATTCTGGTCGCCGTATCTTAAAAAGGATATAGCGATTTTAGAAAAGGTACAGAGAAGAGCCACCAAAATGGTAAAGGGGATGGAAGGATACTCCTATGAAGAAAGCCTAAAAAGGTTAGGGCTCTTTAACCTGGAAAAGAGATGGCTGAGGGGAGATATGATAGAAGTCTAAATTAATGAACGGAGTGGAACGGGTAAACGTAGATCGATTGTTTACCTTATCAGAATATAGAAATACTAGGGGACATGCAATTAAGCTACAGGGTAAGAGTAGTTACTCACCTGTAACAGGTGTTCTCCAGGAGCAGCAGGAATCAGTCCTCACATATGGGTGTCATCGGCGCCGATGAAGCCCCAGCGGAGCATTTCCCCAGCTTTCCATGAAAGCCTTTGGGAATGCTGGCACGCATGCGCGGTTCCCTTCCCACCTAAAGGTGCCATCCTACCTCAGTCAAATGACATAGCTAAGAAGAGCACACAAAAATGTAAAAACACAAACTATGTACAACTGCAACTCCAAGGGGAGGAGGGAGGGTTGTGAGGACCGATTCCTGCTGCTCCTGGAGAACACCTGTTACAGGTGAGTAACTACTCTTTCTCCAGGACCAAGCAGGAAGTCAGTCCTCACATATGGGTGACTCCCTAGCTCTGGGCTACCGAGTAACCCAGGCTGAACAAGAGAACTCCCTCTAGTCCCAGCAGCAAAGAAAGGCTTTTCAAGGACACAACCTCCACTGGTAGCCCAACAGAGGGCAAGAGGGCAGGAGTTGCCTAAACCTCAAAGAGATTCCGGAGTACTGCTTGGCCAAAAGCACTGTCCCTACGGGACTCCCTTTCCAGACAGTAGTGGGCTGCAAACGTCTGGCTTGAAGACCAAGTTGCAGCCCTGCAGATGTCTACCAAGGGCACAGAGCGGAGATGAGCCACTGAGGCAGCCATTGCCCTGACACGATGGGCCGTGACCCTACCCTGCAAAGGAAGGTCAGCCGCCTTGTAAGCCCAGGTGATACAGTCAGCCACCCAGATAGACAAGGTACGCTTGGACACAGCTAACCCCAACTTATTGGGGTCAAAGGAGACGAAGAGCTGAGTAGCCCTTCTATGCCCCTGCATACGGTCAAGGTAGAAGGATAAGGCCCTCCTACAGTCCAGGGTATGCAGGACTGCTTCAGCCTGGCTTGCATGAGGCCTAGGGAAGAATGTTGGAAGAACCACCTCCTGATTGAGGTTGAAAGAGGAGACCACCTTAGGGAGGAACTTGGGATGAGTCCTGAGGACTACCCTGTTCTTATAAATCCTGGTGTAAGGCCTATCACAGACCAGGGCCTGAAGCTCACTGACTCGTCTAGCCGAGGTAAGGGCTATCAGGAAGAGTGTCTTCCAGGAGAGGAAGCGCAGTGGACAAGTAGCCATCGGCTCAAAGGGTGGGCGAGTCAGTTGCTGCAAGACCACATTCAGCTCCCACTCAGGAGCAGGACAACGGATGGGGGGCTTGAGCAAAAGCAAGCCCCTGAGAAAGCGGGACACCAAGGGGTGACCTGACAAAGAATGTCCCTCCACCAGTGAGTGGTGAGCTGCTAAAGCTGAGAGGTGGACCTGAACAGAATTGGACTTAAGTCCCTGATTTGATAAGTGCAGTAAGTACTGAAGCACTACTGGCACAGTACAGGAGAAAGGATCCTCTGTACGTAGCTGACACCACACAGAAAACCTCTTCCATTTGAGAGCATAGGCTTTCCTAGTGGACTGTTTTCTAGAGGCTAGGACAACCTCCTCAACTTCCTGAGGCAGGCCCCAGGGAGCCAAGACTACCCTTGCAGCCTCCAGGCCATCAAATTGAGAGTCTTGAGATTGGGGTGTAGTAAGGAACCCTGCTCCTGAGAGAGGAGGTCGGGTTGCAACCCCAGAGGCAGTGAGGGATCCACCGCCAGTTGAAGCAGAAGAGGAAACCAAGGCTGTCTCGGCCATCTGAGAGCTACCAGCAGCACCGAGGCCTTGTCCCGAAAAATCTTGAACAGAGTTCGGGCCACCAAGGGCGTGGGAGGAAACGCATACAGGAGGCCCTGAGACCGGGACATCAGAAAAGCATCTGGTGCGATCCTCAAAGGATGTGGTTGCCTGGAGCAGAACTTGGGTAGCTGCTTGTTTAGTGGACCGGCAAAGAGATCTATCCAAGGATCTTCAGGAAGATCTTTTGAACCACCAAGGGATGCAGCTGCCACTTGTGGGGCTGCAGAATCCTGCTCAACCGGTCGGCCAAGCAGTTCTCCTGGCCTGGGAGGTACACCGCCTTGAGAAGCATGTGGTGCTTCAGGGCAAAGGAACAAAGGTCCTGAGTCTCTCGACAAAGGATCTGGGACCCAGTGCCGCCCTGCTTGTTCACATAAAACATGGCCACCTGGTTGTCTGTTTGAATCAAGACTGAGCAGTGAGCCAGGGCTGGAGAAAAAACCCTGAGAGCCAAGCGGATAGCTCGAAGTTCCAGCAGATTGATCTGTTGGGCTGCCTCCCAGGGAGACCAGAGGCCTTGGGTGCACTTGTCCAGACAATGAGCACCCCAGCCCTTCAGAGAGGCGTCGGTGGTGAGGACCACTGAGTATTCTGGCATTTGGAAGGGCATGCCTTCGAATAGATTGGGTGGATGTAGCCACCAGCTGAGGGAGGCCAAAAGGGGTTTGGACACCTTTATCTTGTCTCGTAAGTGGCCTATGGCTTGAGACCACTGAGTCCGAAGGCACCACTGTGCAGGCCTCATATGGAGCCTGGCATTGGGAGTCACATGTACTGTCGAAGCCATGTGGCCCAGAAGTCTGAGGCAGAGTCTGGCGGAGACCAGGGGCTTGTTCAGAAACTGGTTGGCCACGTCCATCAGTCTTTGGGCCCTGTCTCCTGGCAAGAATGCCTTTGCCAGTTGAGAATCCAACCTTACCCCTATGAACTCCAAGTTCTGGGAGGGGAGCAAAGTGGACTTTGCGAAGTTTATGACAAAGCCCACGTTTTGAAGCAGAGCAATGGTTCTGAGGGTGGCTTGTCTGGCCTCCAGGGACGTTTGACCCCTGATGAGCCAGTCGTCCAGATAGGGAAAGACAAAGACGCCTTGATTTCTCAGGTAGGCCGCCACAACTGCCAGGCACTTGGTAAAGACCCTGGGAGCGGAGGTCAGGCCAAAAGGTAGTACCCTCTGTACTGATAATGATTTCCTCCCACAATGAACCTGAGGTACTTTCTGTGGTCTGGATGAATGAGGATGTGAGTGTACGCATCCTTTAGATCTAAGGAGCATAGCTAATCTCCCTGCTGGAGGTAGGGCAGAAGTGTTCCAAGAGTAAGCATCTTGAACTTTTCTTTCTCTAGGAACTTGTTGAGGTTCCCGAGGTCCAGAATGGGTCGAAGGCCACCGGTTCTTCTGGGTACCAGGAAATACCTGGAGTAGAATCCGTGACCCCGCAAGTGGGGAGGCACAGGCTCCACCGCCCTGTCCACCAACAGACCATGAAGCTCTTTCAGAAGGAGGTCTGTGTGCAGGGGAGGCCTTGGAGGCTCCCCTGGAAAATATGGTGGAGGCAGTTGGTGAAAATGGAGGGCATAGCCATTGTGGACTATGTCCAGCACCCAACTGTCCCCGGTGATAAGGGGCCACTGGTGGGCAAAGAGGGTGAGGCGACCTCCTGTGCACGGTGGGGAGAGCAGTGGAGGAGAGGCTACGCTCAAGGAGTCAAATACCCCCACCCTGCTGAGTTGGAGCAGGGGCCTGAGGCTTGGGGGTCCTCTGCCTACGGGGCCCATTACCCTGGCCCTTGGCTTGCTGACCCTGGGGGGCAGCTTGGGCAGCCTGATACTGGGGGTACTGTTTGTAGGCAGTGCCCTTCCTCGGGTAAAAGGACTTTTTACCCGAGCCCTTCTTCTTATGTGAAGGGGCAGAGGTCTTCCTCGACAGCCTTGTCCTGGTAAGGTGCTCTGTCTCGAGATGAGTGGCCTTCTCCATCACAGATTTGCCAAAAAGGTTCTCAACTCGGCAGGGGACATCGACCAACTTGTCCTGAACCCATGGCTCGAGGTCCGATGACTGCAGCCACGCCTGGCATCGAGCCGCGATGCCAGCAGCTGCTACTCCGTCCGAAGCCTCGAAGCCATCGTAGGCGGCGCGGGAAATTAACTTCGAGCATTCCCGAATCCCCGAGGACAAGGTCTGAAATCTCTGCAAGGGTTCCCCGGAGAGACCAGCAGAGAAGCCGGCCAGTTCTTTAGCCAGGTCCCACAAGTACATGCCCATGTACAGCTGGTAAGACTGGACACGGCAAGCATCGACCCCTGGAAGCACTTCCTATCGACGCCATCGAGGTTGCGGGCCTCCCTGCCGGGGGGCACCGTGGAGTGCATCTTCTGGCTCTTCAGACGATGCATGGCCGATTCCACAACCATGGAATGGTGTGGTAGCTGTGCTTTCTGGAAACCAGGGCTTTTGCGGAGTCGATAAATGGAATCGACTCTCTTACTTAGAACCGGTGCCGAGGCCGGGGCCTCCCACATTCGGAAGAGGAGCCGTTCGAGCATCGGAGGAACCAGGACAGTAAAGGCCTCCTTCGGAGGAGAGTCGTACTGTAGAGCATCGAGCCCCTCGGCTCGAGGCTCTTCCTCGAGATCGGCAGGCCATATCCCGGACGAACACTGAGAACCTAGTGTCCTCCGGAGGGGATCTACTCCGGGGATCAGACTGCGGTGAGTCCGACGGGACACACCGAGTCTTAAAAGTATCGAGAGACTCCTCGTCCTCCGTCTCCCAGGCGGACTCGTCTGAGGAAGAGTCAGGGTCCGACCCCGCGGGGCCCCGAGGCACCCGCTCCGACGCCGGGGGAACCGGCGTCGACACCCTCGGTCCCAAACGGGAGGTCGAGGGAGACCTCGACCGAGGACGACTTCGAGCCACGAGGGTCTCGAGTATCGGCTCGGTCTCCGGGGTTGACTTCGAAGTCGACGTCCCGGTGGTCGGGGCAGATGCACCAGACAGGCTGGCCATCAGTGCCCGCTGCTGCTCCATGAAGGCAGACAGTCTGCACTCCAAGGCTGTCATCCTGAAACTCAGCTCGGGAGATGCAGCAGCCACCGACTCGGGCCCCGGCGGCGCCGGCTCTCTGGGAGGAGAGTCCACGAGGACTACGGGGCTTACGTGTCCAGCAGACTCCGGCTCCACGCGAGGAACTTTGGCAGGGTTCTCTTGGTCCACGGGCCCGGGACGGTGGTCGGGGGTCTTAGACCTGGCCCTCGAGGGACCAGGGACCTCCTCCGACGCTGTCCTCGCGAGCCGCTTCTTCCTCTTACGTTCCCGGTCGGGGGACCCCCTGTCCGAGGAGCTTCGACGGCGCTCGGGATCGGAATCCCGAGATGTCAAGGCCTCAGATGAGGTCCGGGCCCGGCCGGAGGCAGAGTCCGAGAAAAACCTTTCCTTTTGATGCTGTCGACTCTTTAGTGCCTTGGAAGACATCTTCCCACATGACCCACACGACTTTGGGTCGTGGTCAGGGCCGAGGCACCGAAGGCAGCAGTCGTGTGTGTCGGTGAGAGACATAATTTTCTTACACCGATCACACTTTTTGAAACCACTGGAAGCCATCGGGGAAAAATTAGTCCCAGCGAGGTCAAAAGACCGGCCTTCCAGTGAAAAATGAAAAAAGGGCGCGAATGCCAGCCACGAAGGGTAAAAACCGAAAAATGAAGAAAACGGCCCGATACCGGTGTACCGAACCCGGCGGGAGGGGAACCGGCGTCAAACCGGAGAAAAAATAGCGAAAATCGCCGAAGAAAAAAAATCACTTTTATCCGGCAGAACAGGACACACGTCCGATGGGCTTCTCGGGAAAAAAAAAAGAGACTGAGGTAAGATGGCACCTTTAGGCGGGAAGGGAACCGCGCATGCGTGCCAGCATTCCCAAAGGCTTTCATGGAAAGCTGGGGAAATGCTCCACTGGGGCTTCATCGGCACCAATGACACCCATATGAGGACTGACTTCCTGCTTGGTCCTGGAGAAAACTATTTAAGACTAATAAAAGAAAATATTTTTTCACTCAACGTGTAATCAAACTCTGGAATTTGTTACCGGAGGATGTAGTAAAGGCTGTTAGTGTAGCTGGGTTTAAAAAAGGTTTGGACAAGTTCCTGGAGGAAAGGTCCATAAACCATTATTAAGAAGGGACCCAGGATATCAATGCTTGAACCAATACAAGCATTGTGGAACCTGTGTCCCTTGGGGAAACTGCTAGGTACATATGACCTAGATTGGCCACTGTTGGAAACAGAATACTGGGCTTGATGGACCTTGGTCTGATCCAGTATGGCATATCTTATGTTCTTATAAAGCACAGTTACTTACCTGTAACAGGTGATCTCTGGGAACAGCAGGAATTAGTCCTCACATATGGGTACGTCGGTACCGACGGAGCCCGTGCGGGAAAGCTCCCCAGCTTCTTAGAATAGAAGCTTTTGGGACCTCCCACTGCACATGCGCACTGCCTTCCCGCCTTCCTGAACAGCTCTCCTCAGTTTCGAGTTTATAGCTGAGTCAACAGAGAGAGGACAGGAAGATAGATAGATAAAAGATACAACTCCTAGGGGAGGTGGGTGGGTTGTGAGGACTAATTCCTGCTGTTCCCAGAGATCACCTGTTACAGGTAAGTAACTGTGCTATCTCCAGGAACAAGCAGGAATAAGTCCTCACATATGGGGACTCCCTAGCTTAGATGCATGGGATCCCCTGTAAAGGTTCGCCATCTTCGTATGGATCTCAGGCATCCATTCTGGGAAGGTGGGCAGGAGTTGTTTAGGAATGGAACAGGTGCTTGAGGACAGCCTGGCCAAACAAGGCATCCCGGCGGGAGTCCTTGTCCAAACAGTAATGGGCTGTGAAGGTATGAACCGAGGCCCAGGTAGCGGCTCGACAGATCTGATCTATGGAAACAGAGTGCAGATGAGCCATAGAAGTTGCCATGGCCCTCACATTGTGAGCAGTGACATGGCCTTCCAGAGAAATGTTTTTGCTCTGGTAAGCAAAAGAAATACACTGAGCAATCCAATTGGAAAGTGTACGCTTGGAGACTGGAAGTCCCAAATGGGAAGGATCAAAGGCCACAAAAAGTTGAGAAGACTTTCGATGTGGCTGAGTCCTATTAAGATAAAAAGCGAGAGCTCTTTTACAATCCAGAGTATGAAGGTTCCTCTCTGCATTGGATGCATGAGGAGCTGGAAAAAAGACAGGTAGATATACCTCTTGATTAAGATGAAAAGGCGAGACCACTTTAGGCATAAAGTGGGGATTCGTCCTAAGGACCACCTTATCATGATGAAATCTTGTGTAAGGTGGATTAGCCACTAAAGCCTGCAGCTCACTGATGCGGCGAGCCGAAGTGACTGCAATGAGGAAGATGACCTTCCAGGAAAGAAATTTCAAGGAGGTGGAAAACATTGGCTCAAAAGGTGGCTTCATAAGTTGACCGAGCACTAGATTCAAATCCCATGCGACCGGGGGTGGTCTGATGGGAGGTTTAGTGAGAGTCAGGCCTCTCATGAATCTTGCAACAAGAGGATGAGAGGAGATAGGTTGTCCATTTATATGTTTCAAGGATGCTGCAATAGCACTTAAATGGACTCTTACCGAATTCGTCTTGAGGCCTGCATTGGATAGATGCAGGAGATAATCAAGAAGAGAATTCAAAGGAAGTGCCAGAGGGTCAAGACCCTGCTGAGCACACCAAATGGAAAAACGTTTCCATTTGAAAGCATAGGAACGCCTGGTAGAGGGTTTCCTAGAGGCAGAAAGGATATCTTTCACTGGTTGGGAAAGATGAAAGTCTTGAAGGCTTAAGCCTTCAGTAACCAAGCACTGAGGTGAAGGGATTTGGGGTTTGGGTGCCACAAAGTCCCCTCCTCCTGAGACAGGAGGTCTGGCGCAGCTCCCAGATCCAAGTAGGATCCCTGGGAGAGCTGTAGAAGTAGAGGGAACCACACTTGGCGTGGCCAGCGTGGAGCTATGAGGATCATAGTTCCATGATCCCTCTGGAGTTTGAACAGAGTCTTGGGAATCAAAGGAATGGGTGGAAAGGCATATAGGAATGCCTGACTCCAATTCAGGAGAAAGGCGTCCGTAGCCTGAGCTCCCTGACACGGAGTTCTGGAACAGAACCGGGGAAGTTTGGCATTCCACGGACTTGCAAAGAGGTCTATGTCCGGGGTCCCCCATTCCTGAAAGATTCGGTTTATTTGGTCCAAATGTAGGGACCATTCGTGTGGCAGCAGAACTCGACTGAGCCTGTCTGCCCGAGAGTTTTGAACTCCTGGGAGATACACTGCTAGCAGGTGAATCTGATGCTCTCTGGCGAAGGCCCATAGTCTTAGAGCTTCGTTGCAAAGCGACAGAGAGCCCGTCCCTCCTTGTTTGTTTATGTAAAACATGGCCACCTGATTGTCCGTCTGAACTAGGACAGTGAGGTTGGCTAGGAGGGAGTGGAAGACCTTGAGGGCAAGGTAAATTGCTCGCAGTTCCAGAAGATTGATATGAAGGGTGGTCTCCTGTAGAGACCAAGTGCCCTGAGTGGAGAGAGTTTGCAGATGGGCTCCCCACCCTGTTTGGGAGGCATCTGTTGTGAGGGTTGCTTGGGGTAGCAATGGTTGAAATGGAGCCCCCAACAACAGATTCTTGGTGGAAGTCCACCAGTGGAGGGACCAAAACAGACGATCGGAGGTTTGTATTTGGTCTGAGAGCGCTCCTGACGCCTGAGTCCACTGAGTGGCCAGGGTCCATTGAGCTGCTCTCATATGAAGACGAGCATAGGGCACCACATGCACTGTGGAGGCCATATGACCCAGTAGGCGTAGCATTTCCCTGGCTGTCAAGTGAGTGCTGGACTGAGCTTGGGAGGCCAAACTCAGGAGGCGCTGGCCTCGAACATGTGGAAGGTAGGCCCTTGCAGTGATGGTGTCCAACTGGGCCCCTATGAATTCTAGAGATTGAGTAGGGATGAGTTGGGACTTGGGAAGGTTTACTACCAGTCCCAGATACTGCAAAAGGCTCCTTGTGTGGTCCAGGGAAATCTGGGCCTGTGACTGAGTTGGAGCTCGGATGAGCCAGTCGTCCAGATATGGGAAGACAAAGATTCCCATGCCTCTTAGAAATGCGGCTACGACTGCCATGCATTTTGTGAATACTCTTGGAGCAGAGGCTAGACCGAAGGGGAGTACTCTGTATTGGAAATGTTTTCCCTGAAACAGAAAGCGAAGATACTTTCTGTGGGATGGATGGATGAGTATATGTGTATACGCATCCTGTAGGTCTAGAGAACAAAGCCAGTCCTGACCCTGGAGGTAAGGAAGGAGAATGCCGAGAGACAGCATTTTGAATTTCTCCTTGAAGAGAAATTTGTTCAATTCTCTCAGATCTAGGATTGGTCTGAATCCCCCTGTCTTCTTTGGAATGAGAAAATAAGGGGAGTAGAAACCGGACCCTTGTTGAGGAAGAGGAACCTCTTCTATGGCCCCTTGGGCAAGAAGAGAGGAAACCTCTTGACCCAACAGGGTTAGGAGAGATGGGGGAGAATTGAATGGTCTCACCATATGATGGGGAGGAAGGCTGGAGAAATGAAGTTTGTAACCCTCTCGAATGATAGAGAGGGTCCATTGTTCTGTTGTGATTTGTTCCCATCTGGGAGCAAAGTGAACCAACCTTCCGGGTATGGTGAGAGGTTCTGGTTGTGTTAGAACCAGAAGTGGCAAGTTCCCTAGGAGCAAGTCAAAACCCCTGAGGGGTTGGAGCCTGCTGAGCTACAGTAGCTGCTGCAGGCTTAGCTCGTGCTTGTTTGGATTGCTGACGCTTAGCAGTATAGCGAGGTTGAGAAGACTGCTGGCCAGTATTTGAAGCAACTCTGGCCTTCTTATAGTAAGGCCTTTTAAAAGACTTTTTCTTAGTAGGAATTGAAGTGGACTTTGAAAGTCTTTCCAAGGTGGCATTTTCAGCATCCATCTGGGTGGCTTTGATTTGCCACTCTTCCCCAAATAAGTTCTCACCTGTACAGGGCAGATTCCGTAAGCCATCTAGAACCCAAGGTTCCAGATCAGAGGCCTGGAGCCAAGCAAGACGTCGGGCTGCAATAGCAATGCCCGAAGCCCTACTGGCTCCCTCAAAGGAATCATATGCTGCCCTATTAGAGAACTTAGAAACCTCTAAGAGTTGTTTCACTAGGGAAAGGAATCCCTGCTTTTTATCCTCAGGGATAAAGGGGGCAAAATGCCGCACCTTTTTGGCAAGTTCCTCCAGGAACATGCCCATATAGAGACTGTAGGAATTAATCCTGGCTATAAGCATACTAGCCTGGAAAATTTTCCTACCAAAAGAGTCCAAAGTCTTACATTCCCGTCCTGGAGGGGTGGAAGAGTGCCTTTTGGTACTCCTAATCTTCTTCATTGCAGACTTCACCACAATAGAGTGGTGGGGCAATTGAGTCTTTTGGAAACCAGGAGAAGGAGGGACCCTATACATGGTGTCCAACCTACGGGAATAAGGAGACAAAGTCAAAGGATTTTCCCAGAAATCCATCAGTTGTTCTTGAAGGATTTCATGGATAGGCAGGGTAACTGCCTCCTTAGGGGCCTTTGAGTATCCCAAAATATCCAGTTTTTTGGATCTGGGTTCCTTTTCAGAGGATGTGGTAATAGAAAGGGCTGTAGCCATATCTAAAACAAAGTCCTGGAAGGACAAATCCTCTGGAGGGGACATTCTCCTTTTAGGAGAAGAGGGCTCCTCAGGTAAGTTGAGTGAAAACTCAGCAGAATCATCAGAGGAGTGAAAATCCTCAGAGGAATCGGTGCTTTCCTCTAACGCACGATACGCGTACCGATCGGTATCGATATCGGGCGTATCGGGTATGGAACCGGTATGGAGCGAAAGCCCATACGGTACCGACTTGCGTTTAGAGGTGGACGGCCTCGATACCGGCATGGCGGACGATACCGGTATCGGGCCCGGAACCGCTGAAAGCGGAACCGATGGCGTTGCAGCTTTAATGAAAGCCATGACGGCCTGCTGCATGGACTGTACAGTATCGCCCATGGACGCCATAGCTGCCTGGATGTCGGTACCGGAGTGACCCGGTACCCCAGAGCAGGCTAACAGGTGATCTGTCGAGGCCGTAGCATCGATATCAACCTGAGACCCCTGAATTGGCGTTTTTGGAAGTTGGACTTCCCGCCGGGGTTGTTTGGCTGGGGCAGGGTCCTCAAGTTCTAAGCTAAGAGCCTCTCGATGCTTTGAAGGAGATTTGCTCTTTGAGGACTTGCCCACAGAAGGTTTGGTTACCTGAGATCCATCCGGAGAAGAAGACCTGGATGACTGTGATGCTGTATTCTCTGAAGCAAACAGCACATGGAATTTGTTGGCCCGGTTCTGCAGCCCACGTTTAGACATGTGGGAGCAAGATGGGCAGTCCGGTATGGAATGGTCAGGCCCCAAACATTTCAGACACCATTCATGGGTGTCTGTGACTGAAATAACAGCATTACATTTGGTACACTTCTTAAATCCAGGGGCTGGCTTCTCCATGAGGAGAAATTGAGTAGGCCGAGAGGCCTCTCTGAAGTGACCAAAAAGCTAAAAAATAAGAAAAAAGAATTATAATTTTTTAAAGAAAGAAAGAAAAGACCGGCGATACCGGTATCGGTATGGGGAAGGCAGGTACGCGGTCTAAAGAAACAAATAAAATAACAATTTCTTCAGCGGTGACAGGAACACGACCTGCTGGCTCCGCGGAAAAAGAGAAACTGAGGAGAGCTGTTCAGGAAGGCGGGAAGGCAGTGCGCATGTGCAGTGGGAGGTCCCAAAAGCTTCTATTCTAAGAAGCTGGGGAGCTTTCCCGCACGGGCTCCGTCGGTACCGACGTACCCATATGTGAGGACTTATTCCTGCTTGTTCCTGGAGATAGGGGAGTACAAGCTGAGGAGGGGATCAAAAGCCAAGGGTGGTAAAGAGAGTGAGCTGGAGGTAGGGAGAGCAAGATTACTGGGAAAGAGGGTTTTTGGGCAAATGGGACAAAGATCTGGAGGGGGTAGAGGTCTGAGCCTAGCAGGGACAGAAAAAACAAAAGCAGCAACAGAGAAGGAAGAAGAGAAAGGAGGAGGAGAGAAAGAGCTGGGGGCTAGACAGATGAGAAAGGGGACAGAAGAAAGATGAGGGAGGGCTGATCCTGGGGAGAAGAGATGGTAGAAAACAAGCTGGGGGATGGACTCTAAGAAAATGGGGAGGATTAAGCTTTTGGAGGGGCTCAAGCCAAGGAGGGAGAATTTGGGTCCATCAAACCTGAGGGTAGGGCCACGGCTTATATGGGGGACGTTTGCAAAAAATATTAAAAATTATACCTCTGAGAATTTATTTTCTATACCGTATTCAAAGACATGATTATATTGCATTGTTTGAATTATATTATGCAATATTTTTCAGAATCTTAAAATACTGTGAGCAGAATTTTCAGGGTTTTTATTTTTGGCACAGAATTCCCCCAGGAGTAATGTGTTTTCTAGTACAACCAAAGTGGTGTGTGACTTACATCCTTTATACTAATCCTTTGTGAAACTGAACTTAAGGTTTGCTTTGATTGTTTCTGTCTTATGAAGTCCCAGCAGTTTTATTTTCCACATTAAAGAAATTCTTATAATAAACCAGTTTTTGAAATTTCATAGACATGGTTGAGCTGTCAAGCATACTTATCCATCCCATTCTCCTACAGATGTCTAATACGCAAGCTAAAAACGATGCAAAAGTAGAGATGATCATCATAATGCTCCATCCTGGGCTCCTGTCACCGATAAAGTAAACACAAATAAAAGCCTGAAAAAATCCACATACTGTACATATCCCTAATAACCCAGCCTTTGTAAAACCTCTCTCATATGGATGCTCATACTGACACAAACTGAACCCTGAAAAAGCAGCAGCTGACCTTGACAACGCACAATGAACAAATAAGGCAACTTGTACTTACTGAAAAATGGCTCCTCTGAATATGTAACTAATGCACAACTAGCCACAAAAATCCCAGAAAGTATAAACAGTGCTCAAGTAGTTGCACTGCTAGTTTGACTTTCTATACATAAGAAATGCCATACTGGGTCAGACCAAGGTCCATCAAGTCCAGTATTCTGATTCCAACAGTGGCCAATTCAGGTCACAAGTACCTGGCAGTTTCCCAAAAAGGCACACAGGTTCCACAATGCCTGTATTGGTGCAAGCAATAGATTTCCTGGGTCCTCTTTAATATTTTATGGATCTTTCCTCCAGGAACGTGTCCAAACCTTTTTAAAGCCAGCTACACTAACAGCTTTTACTACATCCTACGGTAACGAATTCCAGAGTTCGATTATGCATTGAGTGAAAAAATATTACACTATAACTTCATTGCATGTCCCCTAGTCTTTCTACTTTTCGATGGCTTAAACAATTGATCTATGTTTACCCGCTCTACTCCGTTCATTAATTTATAGACCTCTATCATATCTCCTCTCAGCCGTCTCTTTTCCAGGTTGAAGAGCCCTAACCTTTTAAGCCTCTCCTTATAGGGGTATCCTTCCATCCTCTTTACCATTTTGGTGGCTCTTCTCTGTACCTTTTATAATAATGCTATATCCTTTTTAAGCTACGGCGACCAGAATTGTACACAATATTCAAGGTGCGATCGCACCATGGAACAACACAGTCGTCATAATATCCCTTGTCTTATTCTTCATTCCTTTCCTTATGACTCCTAGCATTCTATTTGCCTTCTTGGATGCCGCTGCATACTGGGTGGAGAGTTTCAATGTGTTATCCACAATGACGCCTAAATCTTTTTCCTGGGTGATGGTTCCTAACCACAGTTTGGGTTGTTCTTTCCTAGGTGCATAACTTTGCACTTGTCCACATTAAATTTGATCTCCCATTTGGACTCCCAGTTTTCCAATTTATCAAGATCCTCTTGCAATTTTTCACAATCCTCTTGGGTTTTAACAACTTTGAATAATTTTGTCTCATCTGCAAATTTGATTACCTCACTCGTTATTCCCATTTACAGGTTATTTACGAATATGTTAAAAAGTAGCAGATCCAGCACAGATCCCTGGGGTACTCCACTATTCAACTTTCTCCATTGGGAAAATTGGTCATTTAGCCCTACCCACTGATTTTTATCTTTCAACCAGTTCCTGATCCACAACAGTACACCTCGTATCCTGTGACCTTTTAGTTTCGCCAAGAGTCTCTCATGAGGAACCCTGTCAAAGCTTTGTGAAAATCCAGATTATATCATACTGACCAACTTACCTCTATCTACCTGTTTATTCACACCTTCAAAAAAACATAACATTAGTAAGACAAGACCTTCCTTGGCTGAAGCCATGTTGGCTTTCTCCCATTAAATCATGGCTATCTACATGCTGAGTAATTTTGTTCGTTATAATGGTTTCTACCATTTTGCCCAGTACAGACATCAGGCTCACTGGTCTGTAGTTTCCCGTATCACCCCTGGAACCCTTTTTAAAAACTGGCATTACATTGGCCATTCGCCATTTTTCAGGTATCACGGATGATTTTAATGATAGTTCACAGATTACTAATAGTAGGTCTGCAATCTCATATTTCAGTTCTTTCAACACCCTCTGACGTATACCATCTGGTCCAGGTGATTTGCTGCCCTTTAGTTTATCAAATAATTGTAATACATTTTCCAGGTTTATCAATATTTCTTTCAAGTCTTCCAATGCATCACCTTTAAATACCATTTCAGTCATGAGTAACTTCCCTACATCTTCCACAGTAAAGACCAAAGCAAATAATTCATTCAGTATCTCCTCTATGGCCTTGTTCTCCCTTAATGCTCTATCATCTAATGGTCCAACTGATTCTCTCACAGGCTTTTTGCAACAAATGTACTTGAAAACATTTTTATTATGCGTTTTTGCTTCCATAGCAAGCTTTTTTCAAATTTTCTCTTTGCCTGCCTTATCAATGCCTTGCATCTAACTTGCCAGTGCTTATTTTTTCTAGTTTTCATCATATAGCTCCTTTTTCCATTTCCTGAAAGATTGGGGGTTTTTTTAGCTTTAACAGCCTCTCTGACCTCACCTTTAAACCAGTTTTTTCATCTTCTTTCCACTTTTCTTAAAGCGTGGAATACAGTGGTCTGTGCTTCCAAGATAGTATTTTTAAAAAACACCCATGCTTGATGTACATCTTTAACCTCTGCAGCTGCTCCTTTGATACAAAATTAATCCTGATAATTTCTGAAATAATTAAGAAGTGGTACTACTTCTGTCATGATGTTTCTATAGGATCTCTAAAGGTAAAAAGGGGACTATTGTAGTTGTTGATATGGAAGGACAGACTAGATAGAAACATGACGACAGAAAAAGACCACATGGCCTATGTTTCAATTAGTTCAAACATTTGACAACAGCAGTGAACGTCAGACAATGTAGCATGTGCTGCTGGAAGACATGCAGTGAGATATCATGAAGGAGTTTAAGTATATGTGACAATGGGTTGGATGTGGTAATAAAGGCAGGAGGAGGATTTTGGTGAGAGGTAACAAGGAGTTTTGAACCTGAATCTGTCTGTCTATTGTACTGCTGCAAACCAATAAAACAAAAACTATGAAGTCTAGGGATAAAAAAGAATTTATTCTCAATTGTCAGAAAAGTAATGACGCTTCAGGTTTGTTTTAGTTTGGCCAGGAGAGGAAAACAAGGTGGCTTACCTGTAACAGGTGGTCTCCATCAACAAGCAGGATTACATGAGGCACACAAGTGGGTGACTTCCAAGCTCAGAGTTGATGTTTTCCGTCTGGTGCTTTACTTACAAGACAGACCCTCTTTTGGTCCTCTCTAAATACTAGGGGCTGGGTTGCCATGGCACACAACACAGACACACAAACACCAATATCATACTTCGAAATCTCTGTCTTTACCAGCATGGACTACAGACCTCCTCTGTTAGGATACATTTCAGTGCACTATCAGCCAATGATGTCCTCAGACAGGGCTCTGGCTTCTCAAGAGTTCCTTTATTTAACTACTACTACTACTAATCATTTGTATAGAGTTACAAGGCATACGCAATGCTGTACACAAATACATATGGGGGGAGGAGTGGCTCAGTGGTTGGGACAGGTTACCCTCAGGCTGAAGGGCCAGGGGCTGAATTCCCACATAGGGACAAGTAACCTCAGGCCGGAGGGACTGGGGTCTCTAGTCCCATGGCCACTCCTTGTGGCCTTGGGAAAGCCATTTAACCCTCCATTGCCTCAGGTACACTTAGATTGTGAGCCCTTCGGGGACAAGGGAAGAAAAATGTGCCTGTTAGCATATATCTGTAAACCGCTTTGACCCGGTGAAAAGCGGTAT
Source organism: Ichthyophis bannanicus (assembly GCA_033557465.1). Taxonomy (NCBI): domain Eukaryota; kingdom Metazoa; phylum Chordata; class Amphibia; order Gymnophiona; family Ichthyophiidae; genus Ichthyophis; species Ichthyophis bannanicus. Next base: position 703,628,738 of record CM066031.1, on the reverse strand, counting down.
ATAAGCACAGCTAAATAAAAAAAAAATAAATATGAAACCGTCCCTACTCAGCAGAACTTACAATCTGTTCTGCCTTTCTGTTTTAAAAATTAAAACAGGATGATAGGATAGTAACAAAGTATATGATGGCAGATAAAGACCAGTATATTCCATCAAGTCTGACCAGTAAGGTGGTTAGAGTGGTTGTAACTCTTGACATCTTAAGAAGGCAGACTAGATGGAGAAAGTGTAGTTACTCACCTGAATCAGGTGCTCTCCAGGGACAGCAGGAATCAGTCCTCACATATGGGTGACGTTGGCACCAACAGAGCCCGTGCGGAAGCATCTCCCCGGCTTTCACAGAAAGCTTTTGGGAGATGCCACCACACGTGTGGTCCCCTTCCCACCCAAGGGTGCCATCTTACTCAGTCAAATAACATAGCTAGGATGGTAGTAAAAATAAAACAAGGTAGGAAGGCAACTCCTAGGGTAGGAGGGAGGGTTGTGAGGACTGATTCCTGTTGTCCCTGGAGAAAGCGCAGTTACTCACCTTTAACAGGTGTTTTCCTGGGAGAGCAGGAATCAGTCCTCACCTATGGGTGACGTCAGCGCCGACAGAGCCCGCGCAGATCCACTCCCCAGCTTTCAAAGACAACGTTTGGGAGCTACACCACGCATGTGTGGTCACCTTCCCGCTCAAAGCTGCCATCTTGTCTCAGTATAACATAGCACAAGACGACAAAAACAGAAACAAAAAATACAACTCCAAGGGGAGGAGGGAGGGTTGTGAGGACCGATTCCTGCTGTCCCCGGAGAATACCTGTTACAGGTGAGTAACTACACTTTCTCTGGGAACAAGCAGGAAGTCAGTCCTCACATATGGGACTCCCTAGCTACAGGCTACCGAAAAAACCTGTAAAAGCCACAGGCGACCCAAAAAGCAGACCGTAAAGGGCAGCAGGGGGTGCTGATTGGCTGGAAGTCTGCCATTGCGGCAGCAGCATCAAGGATGCAATTCCCGCTCCGGTAGCCTGGATACAGAGGGCTGGAGGTGCATTATTCCCCAGAGAGGTGACGGAGTACCGCCTGGCCAAAGGTATCACTCCGGGAAAGCACAGTTACTTACCTGTAACAGGTGATCTCTGGGAACAGCAGGAATAAGTCTTCACATATTGGTACGTCGATACCGACGGAGTCTGTGCGGGAACGCTTCCCAGCGTCCAATCAAAAAGCTTTTGGAAGCATCCCACCACGCCTGCGTGCTGCCTTCCCGCCTTTCCCAACTGCCTCTCCTCAGTTAAGTTTCAAGCTGAGACAAAGAGAGAGAGAGAGAGAGAGAGAAGGGAAAGAAAGAGATAGAGAGATACAACTCCTAGGGTAGGTGGGTGGATTGTGAAGACTTATTCCTGCTGTTCCCAGAGATCACCTGTTACAGGTAAGTAACTGTGCTATCTCCAGGAACAAGCAGGAATGAGTCTTCACATATGGGGACTCCCAAGCTGAGATGCCTGGAGTCCCAGCATGTCATAGATTGGAACATGCTATCCCCCACACCACCAGGCATCCTGAGGATGGAGGGTAGGAGTTGAAAAAGAAAGGCGCTGTGGAACAGCTAACCTAGCATAGGACTGCAGACAAGGAGTCCATGTGTGGATGATAATTATCAATGATATTGAAAGAAATATTGCAATATGGACCTCCCCTAACAGGGTTACACAGCAGTAAGGAGGTTCATGGGATCTACTGGGGAACCCAGTAGAGGAACCTCAAGGAGGACCTCACTGTGAAGTGGAGGTAATAAATCTGTAGGAAAAACAGTGGAGGTCAGATTCCTGAAAGGTAAGAGGGAACCCCAGTAATAACTGGGGTAGTACAAAAACGGTGGGCCTTTAGCGGAAGGCTTTATGACAAAAGCCGAACTCTTTTGGCAACAGAGTGGCTCACCCTTAGGGCAAAAGAGAAGGCTGACCGACTTGGACAAACAGGTACAGTCCTTGTGGGAGGAAAAGGTATGGAAACCCCTTGTATCCCAAAAGAAAGGACAAATGCCTGAGGCGTTAGAGCCTGTGATTAACTGAAGATCCGCAATGTCAATCCTAACTGGAGTCAGCTAGGAGAGATACTGGAACATGGAGAGCTTCAGAGGTACCTAAACCTTAAGGTTATGGTAGACGTTGTTAACTACCACAGAGAGTGGTTGTGCGTGTAGAACCCCAAACATGCTGGATAGCATAGGTATGGGTAAAGCCCATCTGTCAGAATCATATAGCTATATGAGCCTAGACAGTCAGGTAGATAAATATGCAGATACATATCTACTGATAATAAAATATCTCGACAGATACATACATACATATATATATACACACACACACATATAGATATATAGACATATAAGAATATATCTATAGTGAGATATGAAAGGGCATAAAATACACACAAATGATAGACAGACATCTGTAAGATGTATGCTATAGATATGAATATATATATATATATGAATATATATATATATATATATATATATATATATATATATATATATATATTTATATTGTGGTGGAGAAGCAGCCGCTGAGGGCAGAAAAAAAAAGGGAAAACTGCCTTTTTTTTCTTTTACCCATAAAACTGCAGGCACTGAAAGGGTTAACACCAACACTAAAGGTAAAGATTTCTCACAGAGAAGTGCAGACCTAAGCACATGCCCTGTTCCCATGGAGATAGAGGGAGGAGAAGGGAGTGGTTTGGGGGCGGAGTCAAAGGGGATAGGACAGCCCCAAACATTTAGGAACGTAAGCTGCACTTATACAGGAGAGAAGGGGAGAGAGAAGGAGGAACCGTATCAGAGAGAGAGGACACCGACACAGAGGACATGAGGGTTCCAGGAAGGAAGGACAAGAAACCCATGGAAATCCCTTGCACAGAAGCAATTGAGAACCAGGAGCAAAGAGCTGACAAGGCCAGTGGAAAGCTCAGGGGAGGAGTCCTCAGAGGAGGAAATATTCTCCAAGAGTTCATGGCTCAACTCTTCTCCTAGTAAGGAATCTGTAAGGAGGAAAAGCAGCACTAATAAGGTGAGCCCTTTACAATGTTTGAAAGGCTTATTAGACAAAGAGGGTTTTTCCTGCCCTTCCCCCACAAGCTCACATACTGTTAAGGGTACCTGGGAGAAGCTCCTAAAGGCTGTGCAAGCTAGTGAGGCTTTTCAGGAAGATACCAGGGGAAACAGTGACCAAGAAGAGTCTAGTGTGGAGGATATGGACTTGGGAGACACTGTGGATTTAGACAATGTCTCAGACATGGAAATAAGCTGTGCAATCTGTGCTAAAGAAGTATAAAGGAACCAAATAGGGTTTGAAAGCAGTAAGAAACTCAGCTGGTCTTGATTACTGAATGCATCTGTGTTACCTCGTGCTAAGTAAAAGAACTGAAGGAAGTTGGTCATCTGGAATGAACCAGAAGTTCTTTTACAAGGACATTTTAAAGCCCATTATTTTTTTAGCTGTGCTTTTAAAAGTAGCTGTCCTGTTTAAAGCTGCTTGGGAAGAAGCTGTGCTGAATGTTTGTGTTATAATTGGAAAAGAATTCTATTGCTGGTGAAAGTATCTAGGTGGGCCAGGAAGTCTTGCTACACCTACTGTGAAGTAACAGAGGGTTGTATAGCGCCTCCTGGAGACCAGGAAACAGAATACTGCTGAAAATAGAGTTTTACCAGAAAGCAAGTTTAAAAGCTGTATCAAGCCAAGGACTGTATAATAGGCTTGTGTGCTGTTATTTGGAGAAGTATCCTGAATTTTGTTTTGGTCAACTTCAATCAATTCATGTCAAAGAATTGAACCGGTTAGGAAATCCTTGTTTCTAAAAATAAAGAAATATTCCTGCGACCTTTGCACTTGGCTCTCATCCTTTCGGGGACACAACTACATGCTATCGGGCTAATTTCAACAAAGGACAATCGGCGCCTCCCCTGTAGCCCTAGGCAACCGCCTGGCCACACATGGGCGTGCCAACAGGTGGCGTAGTTATTGGATTTGAGGAAAGCCTACCAATTGAAGCTACTGGAAAACATCAGGATTTACAAGAGGGCCGGAGTGACATCCTGAAAGCCTTCCTAAGGATTCTGCAGAGAGAACCAGGACCGGAGACTCAGCGGAGCGGAGTTGGAGAGCCCAGCTGGTACCGACGGTGCTGAGAGGCCTGATTCACCACTTACAGCAGGTAAACCCGTATTTAAAGGGGTTAATCGAGGATTGCTGTAAGAGGGGAGGTTCTGCAGGTGGAGGAGAGGAAGTGCTGTGATAAGGGCCGCACTTGGTGTTTCTTTTTTTGTTTCTTTCCAGCATTCCAGGATGGAGCCTGCAGACCTTATCAACTGGATGACAGACTGCTTCTGCCAACAGCAGGAGAACGCTGCGAGGGCGCAAGAGAAAATGGCTGCCATGATGAGGGAACAGCAACAGTCGTTCCAAGTCATACTGCTAGACCAGTCCAGACAAACGGGTTATGCACCCCTGCCAGCAGATCTTGGAGACAGAGAATTCCACCAGAGCTCTGATTGGGTGGAGTCTGGTGATATACAGCTACCCCTAGGGGTCCCTGTCAGTATTTCTCTGTCTCCAGCAGATCTGGATGCTTTTTTGTTTTACTCCTTCAAAATTCATCTGCTTTACATCTGGGATTTCCTTTGATTCCTTCTGCCCCCTGTTATTGCCAGATTAATTTCTAGGCACCAGGGAGAGGTTTTCCAGCTGATCCCCTGTTCAGTGGTGATCGCTGATGAGAAGGCTCCCCAGCACTAGTCCTGTGAGCTAGTTCGCTGGATGATACCCTCCTAAAATCTAGTCCCTGGGGCTAATTTTAGTGGTGAGGCAGCTGACTGAGGTTTGTGCAGAGCTTTGTGGCTTCCCTGCACCATCGGTATTGTGAGTACAGCTTCTGTCTCTCTCCTCTCAGTGCCTGACAGCTTCCTGGCAGCCCGATTTTTGTTGGTGCCGTTTTTGATGAATTTCAGCGATTTTCTGGTGTGGACAGTGTCCCCCTGCCCTCCCTCACTCTTTTCTGGGGTTATTTGAATTTTTGGGGGTTTAATTTCTTCTTTTTTACTCCTTTTATTTTGCCAGCGGCCATTTTGAATCACTGAAAACCTCTGTTTTTTGGCGGGAAGCCAGCTTGCTCTCCTCTGCATATATTCTTCATGGCAGCTTTCCTACTGCTCGTTTTTTCCACAGATTCCTAGCTGGATGCTGGGAGTGTTGTTGTCTTTCCTGTGGTGTTAAAAAAAATATATATAAATAAATAAATAAAAGGAGATTTTTCCTAAGACAGGGACAACAGTTTTCAGCAGAGTGTGAGAGCATCTTTTTTTCCTGTCTTGTACTGAAGGGCAGGATTTATCTTTCATTATGCCTTCTTCGGGCCAACGCTGCCTCGGGTGTCAGAAAAAGCACAAAGACCTCCAGAATCACCTGTGCACTGCTTGCTTGTCTCACCAGGCGAATCCTCGGCTGCTGTTTTGCCTTCAGACTCTTCAGTTTTTCCTCTACCTGTTGTGGATGGTCAGCTGCCTTCCCTGCTGCCTGTGGAGCCACGGGCAGCCTCTCCCGCAGCCTCTCAGATTCCACCGCTGTCCACTCCGGCAGCACTGCCATCTGAGGAACATCTCCTTTCCCTTTTTTGCCAGGCGTGGTCCCTTTGGCGAGCGGAGTCTGCGGTGACAGGGACTGCGCATCTGTCTATAGCTCCGGGGAGCACTTCTCTGCCTTCTGCAGGCATGCAGAAACAGACTGCTGCAGGACATAAAAAGTCCCGCTCCCTCAGAGCGTCTCAATTTCTTCCTGAAGAGGTTTTCAGCTGCCCTGAGGACAGAGCGTCGGAAGAGGACTCTGCGGCTTCCTCGGATCGGGAAGATGGTGAATTTTGCTACCCAGGACGATTCCCAAGACATTCGGCTTTTCAGGAAGGAAGAGTTGGCTGCCCTGATTGCCCAGGTGTCCGATGCGCTCCGTCTTACGACTTTGGAAGAGCCCCAGACGGCTCCGGGTCAATCCCAGGCTGATCCTATTTTGCAGGGCATTCGCAAGCCCTCCAAATCCTTCCCCTTTCCTCCGGAGTTGCAGCAGATGGTTTCCAGGGAGTGGGATTCCCCTGATGTGCCGCTGCGTAACTCTCATCGGCTTAATCAGCTTTATGTCTGGTCTCCTGAAGCTCTAGAGCAGTGGCTGGCATATCCTAAGGTGGATGCCTTAGTCACGGGAGTGACGAAGCACACCACCATCCCGGTGGAGGGCGGAGCAGCGCTTAAAGATTCACAGGATCGTAAGGTGGAAAATCTTCTCAGGACCGCCTTTGCTTCGTCGTCCCTAGCTCTCCAGGCGTCGGTGTGCGGGGGCTTGACGGCGCAGGCATTGCTCCGCTGGCTTCAGAGGTTGCCGGAGGACCCGTCCCACACCCGCCTCGAGTCGGCTACGGCGTTTATCGCGGATTCCTTCTATGACTTGTTGCGCCTTTCGGCTCGCTCGCTGGCTGCCGTCATGGTGGCTAGGCGGTGGCTGTGGCTCCGCCAATGGGCGGCGGATGTGGTATCCAAGGCAAGGCTTTCTAAGTTGCCCTTTAAGGGTCGCCTTCTCTTCGGCGAGGAGCTCGATAAGCTAGTGAAGGACCTGGGGGAAGTTAAGCCTCAACGCTTGCCGGAGGACAGACCTAAGGCGTCCTATCGCCGTCCGTCACGGTCACAGAATTTTCAGCGCTATTCCCGGGCTCGGGACACCCGGAAGTTTCGCTCTTTTAAAACCTCCCAGGGGGCTGCTCTGGCCAATCGCTATGGGGCGCGGTCGCAGTCCTTTTGAGGAGTCCGCAGGGGCGCGGAGCCTTCCTCCTCCGCAGGGAAGTTCTCCGCAGCCGGGCGCTCCTCCCGCTGACGGGGCGGGAAGCCCACTTGGGACGGGTCCGCCGATAGGGGTCGGTTGGCCTTGTTCGCGCAGGAGTGGGCACGCATCACCACCGATCATTGGGTGCTCGACAGTATTTCTCGGGGTTATTCTCTCGAGTGCGCTCGATCCATCCCGGAAACCTTCGTCGTCTCTCCAGCAGCCTCCCCCGAGAAGCGGCGTGTCATCCATGAGACCCTTCGGCACCTTCTGTCCTTGAACGCCATTTGCCCTGTGCCTCCTTGCGAAAGAGGTCGAGGTCGCTACTCCATCTATTTCGTGGTGCCCAAGAAAGATGGGTCCTTCCGTCCTATCCTGGATCTCAAGGGCGTGAACCGCGACCTTCGCGTTCCTCATTTTCGCATGGAGACCCTTCGCTCGGTGATTCAAGCCATACGCAAGGGCGAGTTCCTGGCGTCTCTCGATTTAGCAGAGGCCTACTTTCATGTACCAATCCGGGCCGACCATCAGCGGTATCTCCGGTTCTCGGTGCTGGGTCAGCATTTTCAATTTCGCGCTATGCCCTTCGGGTTGGCGACGGCTCCGCGGACTTTTTCCAAGATCATGATTGTCGTGGCGGCGGCCTTGCGCAAGCAGGGCATACGGGTTCATCCCTATCTCGACGACTGGCTTATCCGGGCCGACTCCCGGTCCGAAGCTCGCGAGACCGTCGCTCGTGTGGTCCTCTTCTTGGAACAGCTCGGTTGGGTGATCCACCGTGCAAAAAGCAGTCTTCGACCGACTCAGGTTCTGGACTTTCTCGGAGTGCGGTTCGACACTCGTCAGGGACGCGTCTTTCTAACGCAGGAGCGGGTTCAGAAGATCTCTTCAGCTTCACCGCTTCTTGGACCAAGCGGCACCTCGGACATGGGACTACCTGCAACTGTTGGGGTCCATGGCAGCTACGATAGATCTAGTCCCGTGGGCGAGAGCGCACATGCGCAGCTTACAGGCGGCGCTTCTGTCTCGTTGGTCGCCGGTTTCGGAGGATTACCAGGTTCGCTTACCTCTTTATTTATTTTATTTATTTATACTTTTCTTCTATACCGCTTTTTCCCAAGATCAAAGGCGGTTTACAAATAACAATGAACAGTTTACAATTAACATAATGAACATTGTTTTACATAGAACATAGTATTTTCTTTAAACTATGTACAATTAACTTTTCATGAACAATAACATGGAGCATATAATTATACATATGCTGAACTATTTACATCAGTCAAATATTTACATTAGTCAGTTATTAATCATGGTTTCGAAGGGTTGTTTTTCTTATGTGTGTTGAGGTTTGAGGTTTTTTGATCTGTGTTTAGGGAGGATTTTTATGTAGGTGTGGTGAGGAGGATGGAGGGGGTTCATTAAGGTTTATAAAGTGTTCTTTAAACAGATATGTTTTTAGTTCTTTCCGGAATGTCTGGAGATCCTTTATTTTGCGGAGGTTTAGTGGGAGTTTATTCCATATGGTGGGGGCTGCATATGAGAATGCTCTTGAGCTTGTGGTTTTTTTTGTTTTTCGAATTGATTTTTTTATGTCTAGTGAGTGGGTTGCATTTTGTCTGCGGGTTCTATGTTCTTTTGGAGCATGTAGTAGAGTGGTTAGATGTGAAGGTGATATGCCGTTGATAAGTTTAAATGTGGTTAAGAGTATTTTGTATGATATTCTACTATTTATGGGAAGCCAGTGTAGTTCAGCGAGGATGGGAGTTATGTGGTCAGTGAGGCGGGCTTTTGCTGTTACTCGGGCACAGATGTTTTGAGCTCGTTGGAGTAAGTTAATATTTTTGAGAGGGAGGCCGATAAGTAGACTATTACAATAGTCAAAGTGAGGAGTGATGAGTGTGCTGATAACAGATCTGAAGTCATGTGTGTCTAGTATTGGTCGTAGGTGTTGAATGGTTTTGAGTTTATAGAATATGGTTTTCACGGTTTGTTTTATGTGAGGGATCATACTAAGTGTGTGGTCTATTATGATGCCTAGGTATTTTACTTCCTTTTTGATTGGGATTATTGTATCATTAATTGTTATTGTTTCTGGGAGAGTAGTATCCGGTTTTCTTGTTACGAACATTGCTTCAGTTTTTTTTAGGTTGATGCTAAGGTTATTATTTTGTAGCCAGGTATTTGCTTCACTGATACAGTTTAGTAAGTTCTGGTAGTTGGGATTATTTGTGTTTATTGGTTGAGTGAGCATGATGTCATCTGCGTATATATAGTGGTTGACTTTATGTTTTTTGAATATATTTGTGCGCCACGACCTTCTTTGGTGGCTTCGGGCGCGCAATCTTCTTCGGGGAGTGTCTCTAGAGTCTCCGCGCTGGCTACTGCTCACGACGGACGCCAGCCTCTCCGGTTGGGGGGCTCATTGCGGCTCCACTTCAGCGCAGGGGGTTTGGTCTCCTCACGAAGCCCGTTGGTCCATCAATCGTCTCGAGACGCGTGTGGTGCGTTTGGCTCTGATTCAGTTCCAGCCGCTTCTGCGGCGCCGTGCAGTTCGGGTGTTGTCCGACAACGCCACGACGGTGGCTTACCTCAACCGCCAGGGCAGTACGAAGTGTCCGGGAGTCTCCCAGGAACTGCGCTTGCTCCTCCCGTGGGCGGAGGAGCATCTTCTGGCTCTCTCGGCGCAACACATCGCTGGCGTGGACAATGTGATAGCCGATTTTCTCAGCCGGCACTCCCTGGATCCCGGGGAGTGGTCCCTGCAGCCGGAAACGTTTCGTTCCATTGTTCAACTATGGGGGCTGCCGGCGATGGAACTCATGGCCACAGCGCAGAATGCCAAGGTGCCCTTGTACTTCAGCCGTTGGAGGGAAGAGGGGTCGTGCGGAATCGATGCTCTCTCTCAGCCGTGGCCGGCACACCTTCTTCTGTATGTCTTTCCTCCGTGGTCCATGATAGGCAAGATTCTCCAACGACTCCGGGAGCATCGCGGTTCAGTGATCTTGGTGGCTCCCGATTGGCCTCGCCGGCCGTGGTATGCGGATCTAGTCCGACTGTCTCGAGAGTCGCCACTCCATCTCGGAGCCTTTCCCGGTCTCCTGACTCAGGGGCCGGTGGAAATGGAAGACCCGGCTCCATACTCGCTTACGGCTTGGCTATTGAACGCCGCAAGTTAGTATGCAAGGGCTATTCGCCTAGTGTGGTCGCTACTCTGCTTAAAGCGCGGAGGACGTCCACGTCCATGGCCTATGCTAGAGTCTGGCGACTTTTTCACCGTTGGTGTTCCCAGCGTAGCTTATCTCCCTGGCGTGCCGGTATCCCGGATATCTTGGCCTTTCTCCAGTCCGGAGTGGACAAAGGTTTGGCGCTAGGTTCCTTGCGAGTGCAGGTTGCTGCATTGACTTGTTTTCGTGGGCGCATAGCGGGGCGTTCGCTAGCTTCGCATGCGGACGTGTCTCACTTCCTTCGCGGGGTTAAGTCTTTAAGGCCTCCGCTGCGTCCGCCGGTGCCTACGTGGGATCTTGCTCTCGTTCTTCGGGCTCTCGTTGCTCCTCCCTTTGAGCCCCTGAAGGCCTGTTCGCTCAAAGATTTGACTCTGAAGACGGTGTTCTTAGTGGCTATTATGTCGGCGCGCCGTATTTCCGAATTGCACGCTCTCTCCTGTCGTGATCCCTATCTCTCTTTCTCAGCGGAAGGTGTGTCTCTTCGCACTGTTCCTTCTTTTTTGCCAAAGGTGCTGACGCCGATCCATGTGAACCAGCCTCTCTTCCTACCAGCCTTTTCCAGTGCTCAGTGTGAGAGTAGTCGGTCTCCGTTACGGGCGGTGGACCTTAAGAGAGTGCTTTTCCAATACCCGAAGGTCACAAACTCGTTTCGTACGTCTGATCATCTTTTCGTCCTGTTTGCGGGACCTCGTCGGGGCTCCGCGGCCTCTAAGTCTACAATTTCTAGGTGGCTCCGAGGGGCCATTGAAGCAGCTTACATTCTTCGGGGGAAGCTGGTTCCGGTGGGGCTCCGTGCTCATTCTACTCGAGCACAAGCGGCTTCGTGGGCCGAGCGGTCTCTTGTGGCTCCGCTGGATATTTGTCGAGCGGCGACTTGGTCTTCGCTGTCCACCTTTGTACGTCACTATAGGTTGGACGTTCAGGCTCGTCAGGACGGCTGCTTTGGAGCTGCAGTACTGTCGGCGGCCTTGACCCCCCCTTGAGAGCAGGTAGCTTGGGTACTGCCCATTTGTCTGGACTGGTCTAGCAGTATGACTTGGAAGGTGAAATTTCACTTACCGTTAATTTCCTTTCCTGGAATACTGCTAGACCAGTCCAGGACCCGCCCTGCTGTATGGTGCACTGCTGCTGGCGCTGGGCAGCCGCCGACCGCTGTCCTTCCTTTTCAGTCTGCCTCGCCATGGGCGATCCATGAGTGCGTTGGTGCATGCTGACTTCAGTTCTGGGGAGTCCTTCGGCTCCCTTGTATATAGTTCCTTAGGACCCTCGGGGTGCGGTTAAGTTTAAGTTGCTTTTATACGTTACTGACAGGGACCCCTAGGGGTAGCTGTATATCACCAGACTCCACCCAATCAGAGCTCTGGTGGAATTCTCTGTCTCCAAGATCTGCTGGCAGGGGTGCATAACCCGTTTGTCTGGACTGGTCTAGCAGTATTCCAGGAAAGGAAATTAACGGTAAGTGAAATTTCACCCTCCTGGACCTCATGACTGCGTGGATGAAGGAGCAGAAGAAAGCGACGGATGAGATAAGGACTGGGTCTAGTTCCTCAGGAACATTGTTGGGACTGGGACAATACAGTAAAGGACCTTTTTCATTTGGGCCTTTAACCCAAGGTGATGATGTAGATGACTACTTCGAAGTGTTCGAGCGGGTGGCAGTCCTAAGTGGATGGCCAGCAGAGCAATGGGCTGTACGAATAGCAGGCTCCCTTACAGGGGAAGCTCTTGCAGCTTATAGGGCCGTGCCTGCTGACCTCGCCTCCACTTATGACGAGGTAAAAAAGGCCGTGAGAGACCGATTGGGATTGACTCCAATGGTCTACCGCCGTCTTTTCAGAGCTTGTACATTGAGGTCTGATGAAACGCCTCGGGCTTTGTGCCAGCGCCTCAAGGCACTAATGCATAAGTGGCTTTTGCCTGACGGAAAAACTGTTGATTCTATTCTAGATACAATTGCTCTAGAACAGTTTATAGAGGCTGTGCCACAAGAAATGCGATCTTTTCTGGTCTTACAAGATTGCAGGAGCACTAAAGAAGCAACTTCTTTGGCAGAGTGGTTCCTAGAAGTCCGAGTAATAGGCCAAATGAAGAGTGCAGGGTTGAGCCAGGCAAATGTAAGAGAGCCAGAAAGAGTGAGCAAGACCATGCTAGGAGAGGTTACACAAGGAAAACCCCTAGGCAATTCAGGGTACGAGCAGCGCAAGTGGTATGGCTGCGGAAATAAGGGCCATTTAAAGAAAGTGTCACACTAGGACAGTGTTGACAACAAACCCCTCCAAGGAAGTAGGAGAGGGCTTTCTGCTGTCAGTGGAGGTGGAGAACATCCCAGTACAGGCGCTCCTAGATTCAGGCGCCGACCAGTCGATGGTCTCCCAACAGCTGTGGGCAGAGATACAAGCCAGGAGAGGGTGCCCCATAGGAAAACCTTCAGAGGGGAATATAAGGATCCGATGCGTTCACGGCGCAGCATCCGCTTATCCCCTACAGAAAATTGTAGTGAAGGGCCTAGGCATGAAAAGAACTGTCACTATAGCCGTAGTCCCAAAACTCCCGTATCCCATAGTTTTAGGGAGGGACTGGCCACAGTTCAAACGTGGGCTAGCCAAGGGTTTAGAGTCCAGGACCGGGTTAGTGTCCACAAGGGCCAAAACCAAGGCTAGGGAGGAAGAAGAGGACTCTAGTAGAGAGCCCAGTTGCAGTTTACCCACTCACGAAGACTTAATAACACCCTCCAGGGGAGGAAAAAGAAAGAGTAAGGCAGAAAAACGCCAGGGAAGGCAGGCCAGGGCTCAGAATCGGGCGGACTTAGCCAAGGGAGAAGGATTACCATGGGCTCCTGCAGAGCTGGTAGGGAAGTTCCCTTCCAGCTCTGCAGGAGCCCATGGTAATCCTTCTCCCTTGGCTAAGTCCGCCCGATTCTGAGCCCTGGCCTGCCTTCCCTTTTTTTTTCTGCCCTCAGCGGCTGCTTCTCCACCACAATATCTATCTATCTATATCTATCTATCTCTATCTATCTATATCTATAGGCCTCTATATGGGTGTCTGCAATGAAGCAGACAGAGATATGCCTACAAAAGGGTATTCACATAGGAAATGTGGAGAGGAAAGATTCATCTAACAAGGTGGTGGAACCTACTTGAGAAGATATATAGAGAATCTATTCCAATTGGTTATGAGCTACAGGGATGCTAGCTAGCAAAAATAACCAGGACGGTTACATGAAGCAGAGGATGATATCAGTCTGTAGCCAGCAAGTCCCAAGTATTTCAGAACTCTAGCATGGTAAGTGAACAGAAGAGGCATAAAAATGAGATACCATGCTGACCTGCTTAAGGGCAAAAGGGTATCATGCGTTCTTACCATGAGGACGAGCTGCAAGGAGAAAAGCATATTCCCGATTGGAAATACTATGGACCAAAGCAGGGAATTGGCAACTCCTTAAGCTTTCACGTAAGAGAAGGCCTATGTCCTTTATATTAAAAAGGAGATAGTGAAAAAAGGGAGAACCTTTCTAGTCATGGGAGACATGACTGAAAAAGCCTTTTCCAACCATCTAGGATAGCTGTTGGAGAAAAAAAAACCATGCTCTCTAGCAAGGGCCCATAGTGGAGAGCTTCTCTGTAGAATTGCAGAGAGCATGATGCAGGAGAATGAGGAGATAGAACTGGCTGCTGGAGAGCCAGTAGCTATGTCAACTATGCTGCCAAACCCAGGGGAATGGAGATGGCAGAAAGAGAGACAATCCAACAAGCCTGTAGTGAAAAAATTTCCAAGACAGTTGACAACACTGACTTGGGGCCACTACTAAGACCAGACAGAATGTTAGTGGAGGACAGGTCTGGTTTTATTTATTTATTTATTACAGTTTCTTATATACCGCGCTATTTAGAATCAGCGCGGTTTACATCATAACATAACGACCATAACGACAAGCTGTCAGGTTTTACATCGAACAGGAGTACAAACTTGGATAACAGGGTTAACTATATACATAAGCTATTTACACTGCAGATAATACATGTAAGGGCCATTCTAGATTGGGTCATTTCTTGGGAGGGATATCTAGGTTCAATTGCTGTCTGGGAAGTATTGGAGGAAAAGGTGGGTTTTGAGAGCCTTCCTGAACTGATATAGATTGGTAATGGCCCTGATTTTATTTATTTATTTATTTTATTTAACTGTATTTATATCCGCTTTTCACCGGGTCAAAGCGGTTTTACGTATAAGGGGGGGAAATTAAGCAAGGGGTGGGGCCATCACCGGGGAGACAACATTGATGATTGTGACATGAGACAGACATTGGACATGGTAGATTAGCTTTGGATCAGAGGTTTAGGGCAGTTTTGGATCAGAGATTCATGGTGGGAGGTCAAAGGTTAATGCGTTTCTTGGTGGGAGTCGTGTCGAAGTATTGCTGGAATAGGATGGTTTTCAGCTGCTTCCTGAAGGACAGTAGATCTGCATTGTTTCTGAGATGGGTCGGTAGGATGTCAGGGGGAAGAGCGTTCCAGCATTTGGGGACATAAAAACGGAATGCCCTGTTTGTGGTTGTCGTGTTGGACTTTGTCGAAGCCTTTGGTGTTGCTAGCAAGTTTACAGCTGTTGTTCTTCTGGATCTGTTGGGGGGGGACAATGTGGATAAGATGCATGAGTGAGGAGGATGAAATACCTTTGATTGCCTTGAATGCTAATAGAAGGGATTTGAAGGTGATCCTCCCATGGATCGGTAGCCAGTGCAGCTGTTTGAGAATAGGGGTCACGTGGTCGTTTCTGGATGCTCCGTAAAGGACCCTAGCTGCGGCATTCATGGCCAACTGTAAGGGGGTCAGTGTGGATTGGGGGAGACCTTGTAAGATGGCATTTGCAAAGTCAAAATGCGGCAGGATCAGCGCTTGATATATGGTTCGGAAATCGTCTGGGTCCAGCAGGGAGCGTAGGTGCTTGAGTGAACGGATTTTGAAATAGACAGCTTTGACTATGTTGCTTATGTGGCGTTTCATATCTAGACCAGTGTTTTTCAACCTTTTTTGTGCAAAGGCACACTTTTTTCATGAAAAAAATCACGAGGCACACCACCATTAGAAAATGTTAAAAAAAATTTACCTCTGTGCCTATATTGACTATATATAAAGTAATTCTCTTGAATAGGAATCAAACACTCACACCCCCCCCCCTCCGCTGCTGGTTCACTCACCCACCCCCCTGTCACTTACTCACCCCTCCTGCTGGGTCACTCACTCACTTACCCCCCCTCCCCTGCTGGTTCACTCACACCATCGCCCCCCCCCCTTGCTGGTTCACTCACACACCCCCCCCCTCCACTGCTGGTTCACTCACACTCCCCCCCCCTTGCTGGTTCACTCACACACACACCCCCCCCCTTGCTGGTTCACTCACACACACACCCCCCCCTTGCTGGTTCACTCACACACACACACCCCCCCTTGCTGGTTCACTCACACACACACCCCCCCCCTTGCTGGTTCACTCACACACACACCCCCCCCCCCCCTGTGCTGGTCCCCTCACCCCCCCCCCCCTCTGCCCAAGCCGCTGCTTCTGCTTTGTACAGAGCAGCGGCTGCACTACACTTACATTGAAAAGTAAAGAGAAACTGTGTCAGGAGCCCTCCAGTCATCGCAGAGCCTGAGGAAGTGATGTCATGGGGGCGGGCTCCTCACAGGCTGTCTTTCCTTTTCAAATTAACTTTATTGCAGCTAAAGTTAATTTGAAAAGGAAAGACAGCCTGTGAGGAGCCGCCCCCATGACATCACTTCCTCGGGCTCTGCATGATCGGAGGGCTCCTGACACAGTTTCTCTTTACTTTTCAATGTAAGTGTAGTGCAGCCGCTGCTCTGTACAAAGCAGAACCAGCGGCTGCACTGCTATAGGGAATCGCGATCGCGTTCGCGCCGCGGACTTCGGCACAAAAGCCGGTTTTTTGCTCTGGCCGCTCCCGATCTTGCGGCCAGAGCAAAAAACCGGCTTTTCAATGGCCGGTTTTACAACTGTGCCGGCAGCCGGCCTGGCCATGGAAAAACCGGCCAGGCCGGCTGAAAACCAGCCGGTTGGCAACCCTAATTTGTGAGCCGAGGCCACATGTTACGGATGAAATTGGAATTTTTCCCACGGCACACCAGACAATATCTCACAGCACACTAGTGTGCCGCGGCACAGTGGTTGAAAAACGCTGATCTAGACGTTGGTCCAGAGTAACTCCCAGGTATTTTATTGCATCTTTAGTTTGCAAATCAGCTTCCTTGACACTGACGTGGGACGGGGGAGTAAAGTTGGGGTCTCTGGTGATGAATAGGACCTCTGTTTTTTTATGTTGAATGCGTAGGTTCTGTGTCTGGAGCCAAGTTGAAACTGCATTGAAACAATCTGTGAGTGGGGTCAGGTCCATGTGAGTTGTGGAGAAAGGCATGTATGTCATCTGCATATATCATGCAGTTCACGTTGAATGATCTTATGATATTGCAGATGGGCTGCATGTAGATATTGAAAAGTAAGGAGGATAACGAGGAGCCTTGAGGTACCCCTTGCTTTTGATGGAAGTGTATTGACTCTTCTGATCCAGGTTGCTGGTGGACAAGAACCCAGTGGTCCAAACATTAAGGCTCCTGCATAGGCAGCTGCTTGCCAGACAGCAGAAAGAATCTCAGTTTAAAAACAGAAAGAACAGACAGAACAGGAGTAGAAAACTCTGGACATGTCTGATGAACTGCCTCAAAGCAAGATTGAAAAAGAGGAGTCAACTCAGAGAGGAAAACTCCGCACTGGAAAAGTAATAAAACTAGAGAGGCTGAAGAAAAAGCCCTCCAGTGAAGCAATACCACTCTTACAGAGGAAAGCTTAGTAAGAGGGTAAAGAGAATGGAGCTGAAGAAGACTTACAAGTAGTAAGTCTATAGAAAGGAAAAAAGACATGCTGGCACAGGAAACTATCGTTTGATAGTGGTTAGACCTCTTTCCCTAGCAGGAAGAAGAGGAGAACCCTGTGACCTATAGGCATGAACATCCTGACAGCTCATGGAACATAGAAAAAATGGATGTCTTTTGGGAAGAGATCCATGTCTAGGGTTTAGAATGAAGCAGTGGATTGCCTCTATTGAGAAGAAGCAACTGCAGATTCTAACCCCAAGAGTCACAAGCATCTAATGAAGATTGATCAGAAACCCTGCGGTTGCTGGGTTTGCTGAGCCTGGTGAGAGGTTGAATTCTGCAGACCAGGACGATGCTTCCCTTGTTTGGGAACATCTGTATGATGGGCAGATGATGCATAAAACCTTCTTCTCCTATGGGAAGAAAGTTTGGCAGGACATTTCCTACCTACTGGGACAGAAGAAGGTGCAGAACAGCCTCTAGGAACAGGTAAGTCAGTGGACAACTGAGTAACCTGACGTAAAGACTCCTTGTTGAAAAGATTGTCTCCAGTGCAAGGAGTATGTCCCAGTGTTTGCTGTGCCCATTTGCCCAAGTCTGAAGCTTGGAGCCAGGCTCTACGTCGTGCCCCTATAGTTATAGGCGCCGACCTCCAGGAGCCCCCAACACCACCAGCAGCTCTCCCCCTCCCCGGGGATCGAGCCACCGGCAGCAGGAGGGACCTGCTGACACCCGACGCCCAATCCGGGCCCAGCAAGGAACATTTAAAGTTCGCGCCTTCAGGCGCCGACCTCCAGGAGCCCCCACCACCACCAGCAGCTCTCCCCTTCCCGGGGATCGAGCCACCGGCAGCAGGAGGGACCTGCTGACACCCGACGCCCAATCCGGGCCCAGCAAGGAACATTTAAAGTTCGCGCCTTCAGGCGCCGACCTCCAGGAGCCCCCACCACCACCAGCAGCTCTCCCCTTCCCGGGGATCGAGCCACCGGCAGCAGGAGGGACCTGCTGACACCCGACGCCCAATCCGGGCCCAGCAAGGAACATTTAAAGTTCGCGCCTTCAGGCGCCGACCTCCAGGAGCCCCCACCACCACCAGCAGCTCTCCCCTTCCCGGGGATCGAGCCACCGGCAGCAGGAGGGACCTGCTGACACCCGACGCCCAATCCGGGCCCAGCAAGGAACATTTAAAGTTCGCGCCTTCAGGCGCCGACCTCCAGGAGCCCCCACCACCACCAGCAGCTCTCCCCTTCCCGGGGATCGAGCCACCGGCAGCAGGAGGGACCTGCTGACACCCGACGCCCAATCCGGGCCCAGCAAGGAACATTTAAAGTTCGCGCCTTCAGGCGCGCCCGCGACTGGCGGGCCTCGCCAGAGGGCCCTTTGGCGTGGCCCTTAGGCGGTGGCACTTCGAAAAACCCCAAGAATCAACAAGAACTACTTCTAGTTGGGACACATTTCCACGCTGGCTCTGATCCCTTTCCCGAACCGCAAGTATTACGAAATGCTATAAGATGTGTAATATGTACCCAGTAACTCCGTTGCCCGTTGATTATCACTCATTCACTAGCACTAACGCTGACAGTCAATTTAACTGATAGATTATATTTCTGCCGCCAATAACACATGTTCATGTATCAGCGCTAATCTTATTACCATGCTAATATTCTACATTTACATGTGTCAATGTATTTTACATTGCTAGATTTCTACATCTACATGTTTCAGTGCTAATTTCATACTATTGCTAGTATCACTCAACTGCTTGACCTTATTTTTGCTACCAATAATACATTCGCATGTATTCAGTGTTAATCTTACTACTGTAGCCAGTAGCACTTGACTGCCAGATTTTACATTATATGTATCAGTGCTAATTTCATACTATTGCTAGTATCACTCAACTGCTATTTTGTTGCCAAAAACCCACTTTCATGCATCAGTGCTAATCCTACTACTGACAACTGTGCCATACCTCATTACTGTTGCCAGTAATCCACCCTTACCCAAAAAGTGTGAACTTATTATTACTGTTGGCAGTATATTACTCTGTTTTGTTCTTTGCTGAGTGTCACATTGTCTCATTATCCGCTGACGGACACAGTGCTTCATTGCTTGCTTGATGCTGTACTATTCCTGTCTTATATGCTGCCACATTGTTCCAAATACCTACTCATCGCCAGACAGTAAGTTTATACACTGCGGATAGCTAGCACAATAGTCAATACCGGTCCCACTAATTACCCAGCAACTAACAGCTCACATACTAGTTCACAAAAACATCACAAAATGCACCCATTTCTAGCCTTGGCATGTCTACACCTAGCCTCCTGGCTCCCCCTTACAGCCCAAGCTTTTCACACAAACACTAACCACATCCCAATACTCCACAGTGACGGGAAAAGATGGACAGAGAATCACCAACACCTCCCAAGAGAACCCAACGACACGCCTTACTCACATTTATTACACATCCCACTTCAACATCTCAAGAAGTCACATTTGGACCGTCAGCAACACCATCAAGCCCTGAAGTGTGCACTCATCAACGCAAGGTCAATACGTACAAAATGGCCAATAATTACCGATCTGGTCACAACCCATAATCTTGATATCATCATGATCACAGAAACTTGGCTATCAGAATGTGACAACGCAATCATCAACCAGATGTTACCCACAGGTTTTTCAGTCCACACATGCCATAGAACCAATCAGAGAGGAGGAGGAACACTCATCCTTGTCAAAACTTGCCTAGGCTTCCAGATGTGCAACTCAACCAGCACAGCCCACCTGGACTCCCTCACCATAACAAATGACACCTGCACGATCAACCTACTGTACCGAGCACCAACACCATCCTCAGAGGATCTTGCAACGATAATGGGCCTCGCCTGCAACTCAAACAGACCACGATCCCAAAACTGGATCCTAGGTGATTTCAACCTGCCTACGCTACATGAATCTCAAGCCTCTGCTTTCCTAGAAGCGTTACAAGATCTAGGATACGATCAGCTAGTCATTAATCCCACCCACGTCAAGGGAAACAAACTTGACCTGATCTTTGCCCCACAGACGGATAAGGATACCACCCCACTAATACCACCAACCATAACTCCTGTGCCATGGTCCGACCACAGCCTGATCCAATTCCAGATACCTATTAACACACACAATAAAAACTCCAACAAAACCAACACTGCCCACGAACCCTTTTTGAAGCGCTTCCGCCCCTTTAATAAAGAAGAGCTTCGAGAGAAGATCCTCCCACTCCTCAACAACATACCACACGACCTAGATGCATTGGTGTCCACCTGGGACGAGAGCCTCAAGACTATTGCATGCATACCAGCCACAAATAATAAAACAAAGAAACGAGAGCATGCACCATGGTATACCAAAGACCTCCGAGACTCACTCAAGTGCCTGCGCAGGCTCGAGAGAAGATGGCGTCGGTCTCACTCTACGGAAGCACAAGGTACTTACATCGCTCACCTAAGAGTACACCGTGATGAATTAACAAAAAGCGGAAACAATATCATTCCGACATCTTGAAGCGGTCACTAAACAAGCCCCACGACCTCTTCAATATAGTGAAATCTCTCATAAGAGAACCTCCTGCAGACCAGTCACAGATGCCACACCCCCAGGCATACTCCAACTACTTACAGTCAAAAATGGTCCAGACTACTACATCTGCAACCAACTACCTACAACCTGAAGTGACCCAGGCTGGTGCAACCTCGAACTCCGCGGAAAACAGCTCTCAGCATATCTTGCCCCAACCATCACCACTATACAAATTTGAAAAAATATCACGCAGAGAGATTGAAGACACTATCGCTGCAATCAACCCTACTACCGCACCCAATGACCCATGCCCTGCATTATGGATAAAGGAGTTACGAGGTGACTTAAGCCAATATCTGAGCGAATTAATAAACCAATCTCTTACAACCGGATCGTTTCCACAAAGTCTGAAACAAACATCTATCAGACCACTGCTAAAAAATAACAAGCTGGACCCATCGAAAGTGGAATCATATAGACCAATTTCAAGTATCCCCATGCTTGCCAAAGTAATCGAAAAGTTAGTACAGCGCCAAATCCAACAGCATATTGATACTGAAGCCCCACTGGATCCTTCCCAGCATGGGTTCAGAGAAGCACATGGGGTTGAAACCCTCCTCACCAACCTATTTGACCATCTAGTCTTTGGAACCGACAAAATTCATCAAGGATTCGCCCTCATATTTCTCGACATTGCGGCGACCTTCGACTCGGTGAGTCACGAGATACTCATACAACGCCTCAGCGAGAAAGGAATTCAGGGAACAGCCCTAAAGTGGTGCAAGTCATACCTGACTAATAGATGGCAACATGTAAGGTCAGGCTCCACAACCTCCGAACCATTTTTACAAAACCAGGGTGTACCACAGGGCTCGTCACTATCTGCATTGATGTTTAACATCTACATGCAGCCCATATGTGCCCTAGCACGTTCATTCAAGGTCAACTGTTTAGCCTACGCAGATGACATCCTCCTATACATCCCATTCAGGACCAACCAACCAGACCTCTCCCCTCTAACAAGATGTTTTGAGGCAGTAGCAGAATGGTTCAGCACACAAAACATGAGAATCAACTACAGTAAAACAGATGTCCTTTTCATCTCAAGGAACCAGGACTTCACCCCTCCACTCTCTTTAAAAATCGGCAACACAGAACTGAAAACCAAACCCACAATCCGCTACCTTGGCGTTACACTGGATCAACATTTGGATCTGAAAACCCACATAAAAAACACAGTAAAAACAGTATACATGAAAATAAAGACCTTAAAACATCTCCGACCGCTACTCAACTTCAGCGACTACCGATCGATCTATCAGGCATTAATATTACCTCATTTCGACTATGCCAACGTAATTCTACACGGTCTCCCTCAAGCAACGCTAGCTCCTCTCCAGCTTGCAATGAACACTGCTGCAAGAGTACTAACAGGGGCTTCACTGAGAGAGCACATAACGCCAGTACTGATGAACCTACATTGGTTACCGGTTCAAGCAAGAACCCTCCACAAAGTTCTAACCTTAACTTTCAAAGCCGCAAACACTCTGACCCCCACAGCCCTCAGCAAGATGATACATAAAGTACCACAGAACAGAAATAGAAGATCCATGATGCAAAACACCCTAGAGGTCCCAAAAGTAATAACAAAATGCACAAGAGCAACAACAAATAGGGCCTTTACGATTTACGCTCCCAGAGCATGGAATGCTCTCCCCACCTCTATTCGAAACATCACTTACCTAACCCACTTCAGGAAGGCAATAAAGCAGCACCTGTTCACTACATACTACCCTGAATCTAGCCTTAGTAACCATACATATGGCCCCTCAGACAATCACTCATTACAATTAAACAATCAGACTCAGCATGAAAAAGGATAATCAACTGATCGCTCAGAATGTACCCACTGAAATAGAATTAAGACCCCAGTGTAAATAAGATGTAGATATGTTCTGCCTGAAATCAGGTACCAGTGTAATACAATGTATAGAGTTATAGAATGTACATAGTTCCCCCCAGTTACTTCCAAGTTGATCTCCCTGTTTATTGTAAATACAACTCAAAGTTCCCTGTGTTGTATAGTTGATGTTAAATGTAAACCGCTCTGATCTAAAATAGAGCGGTATAGAAGAACTGTTAAATAAATAAATAAATAAATAGCAGAGGTCCTGTTAACAGACTCAAAAGAGTCTAGGGAAGCACGAGTAAGAAACCAAGAGATATTCTGAAGATGCTTAAGCAGTGAAGAATATTTATTTATTTATTACAGGCTCTTATATACCGCACTATTTAGTATCAGCGCAGTTTACAGTATAACAAAAGACCATAGCAACAAGCTGTTTGGTTTTACATAGAACAGGTATGAGCAACTTGGATATACATGGGGGACATTGTTGACTGAAACTATTTACATGCTGTATATACATGTATGTACAGTAGGAATTATTCTTAGTTTGATAAGTCTTGTAAAACAGGAGGTCAAAAGGGGATGGTCAATCAGGTCGGTGGTCGACTGGTATGGTAGTATTGTGGGAACAGGTGAGATTTGAGTGCTTTTCTGAATAGAGTTAGATCGGTGATCGCCCGAATCTCAGGTGGTAAAGAGTTCCAGCACTTGGGGGCATAGAAGCAGAAAGCCCTGTTAGACGTCGCTAGTGTGCATTTTGTGGCTGCACTCTTGGACTCTGGAAGGGAAGGAGTCAAAAGATGTAATTGCTTTGTGACCTCCTGAAGAGATAGACTCATATAGAAAATATATGAGAGAATTCTTGCAGAAAGCATAGATGTCTGGAAGGTTTGACGTCCAAAGGCATCTAGTGTCTTAGACTCACGACCTGGCGGATAAGAAGAGTGCTTTTTCTTACTCTTTACCCGCCTCATTGCTGATTCCACTATTATGGAATGATGAGGAAGTTGAGTCTTTTGAAACCCTGGAGAGGGGGGCACCTGATATAAGAGATCAGTTGCTCTGGAAGGTGGGGGTACCTTTAAAAGTGCTTCCCACATTCCTAGGAGATCCTGCAAGGAATGATGCAAAGGAAGCATTATGTTCTCCTTTGCTTTGGTAGAAACAGAGCCTTGTGCAGGATCATGTCCAGGGATAGGAATGGCAAGAGATCTTGCTATATCCAGGAGGAAACTCTGAAAAGAGGGATCTCCAACGGGAATCTCCTTTGGACAGGTTAGATCTGAAGAACTAGCCTGAGCACCGAAAGAGCTATCCAAATATATAGGAATAGAAGATGGTACACGGTGCAGTGTGGAATCCTTAAGGGATGGTCGCCGGTACTGGCTGTCAGGAGCAGCGACTGTCAGTACCACACTGTCCATGCCAGGTATCGACTCCAAGCTTGGTACAGAAGGGAGCGATCCTGTTGAAAGAAGCATGGCAGGAGTTGGCCACGATGCTACTGTGGATACTGGTACCGATGCCAATACCGGTACCGATGTCGGAGCCGAGCCCGACACAGACATCGGAGCAGCCATCGGTGACAGTTCAATCGGTACCGAGGTAACCGAAAACCTGCGGCCGCTATCCTCGGTACCGAGCCTCTGGTATCGATCGGTGTCGGTACCAAAGCGTGTTGGGTACCCAGTCTTCCAGACTAGAGATCAATTCCAAACTTGGCATCAAAGGCAAAGAGCCTGATGAGCAAAGCATGGAAGGCACCGACCACAAGAGTAATGTGGACATCGGTACCGACTTCGGTACCGTGTCTGATACCGGTGGATGAAGGCCAACCAGTGGCAACTCAATGGCCTCGGAGGAACCAAGAGTTGCGGATCCGAATCATCGGAACCGAGCCTTCGGTACCGCCCGCAGCCGGTACCAAGGCGAGTCGGTACCCAGTCCTCCAGACTGGAGATCAAATCCAGACTCGGCATAGAAGGAAGCGAGGCTATCGATGCACGTCTGGAGGGTACAGACGTCAGTGGTGGTATCGGTGCTGGTACCGATAATGGAAAGTCAGTCTGGAGGGTATCCACTGGTCCCGAAGGCACCGAGGATGCCAGATGACCATCCCTGGTGAGGAATGTTTCATCCAACACCAGTGCCGATGCCGGGGTATCGGTACCGCTCGAAGCGGATGCCACCACCGGACACGGCTCAGGTATGTTCTGTGAGGGGTGAACCCCAGAAACAACCTGAAACCCCTCATACGCTTTGGAGACCGAAGACTCCCGCCGGGGTTTTGAAGCCAGAGGGCCCTCGAGGGCAAGGCCGGAGCCGTCTACATGCTGTGCATGAGACCTACCACTCGAGGGCTGGCCAGTCTTAACAGACTGTTTGTGGGTTACCTGATCCTGTGTAGAAGAAGAAAGACGGTGCCCTGAAGTTGGAGGGAAACCGTGTCTCGAGGGAACGTCGATGTTGAAAACCTCTTCTCACCAAACTGTTGCCTAAAGGCTCCGGAGGAAAAGGGTCAGGACCCAAGCAGGTTAGACACAGAGTTTGAGGGTCTAAAAATAAAGTTGTACCGCCAGTCTGGACATTTCTTGGAGAAAGTGGCTGGCGGTTCCATGAAGGAAAAAGAAGAGGCCTAAAAGGCCTGAGAAACCATTTTATGAAGAAAAAATATCCCTTGACAAAGGAAGATTTTACAAGAAAAGAAAACACCGGCGGTACCGGTGGCGTCGGGGAAGACAGCCGCGACCACAAGAAAACTAAAGAAATAAAACAAGAATTTTCTGCGGTGACGACTGGACGATGTCCTGCTGGCTCCACGGAAAACTAAAAACTGAGGAGAGGCAGTTGGGAAAGGCAGGAAGGCAGCACGCAGGTGTGGTGGGATGCTTCCAAAAGCTTTTTGATTGGACGCTGGGAAGCGTTCCCGCGCAAACTCCGTCGGTACCGACGTACCCATATGTGAAGACTCATTCCTGCTTGTTCCTGGAGATGTATCCTCTAGACAGTAGTGCGCTAAGGACCAGGTGGCTGCCTGGCAGATGTCCAACAAGGCACTGACCACCACGATGCCTCATGTATGGAACTCCTTAGTTCCAGGCTGTCAATGACTGGACCACAACAGCATTAACGGCGACCAAGTCAGATAGCAGTGAGCTGCAGGAGTGAGTCCCCAACTGAGACACTCTGCAAGACCCTGGCGTCCAGCGGCACCATCACTCCGGTAGACTGAACACCAAGGATCGGAGGGCAGGAGTTGCCTACACACCGAACAGATGACGGAGTACCGTCTGGCCAAAGGCACTGTCCCGATGGGACCCGCTTTCCAGCAGTAGTGAGCTGCGAAAGTATGGATTGAAGACCATTTGGCAGCTTTGCAGATCTGTCACCGATGTGGCCATCACTCTCACGCGATGCGCTGTGATCTGGTGGTTCAAGGAGAGCCCAGCTTACTCATAGGAGAGGTCAATAAAGCCCGCCACCCAAGTGGACAGAGCTTGCTTAGTCAGAGGGAGCCCCAGTCTGCTGGGGTAGTAGGAAATGAAGAGCTGAAGAGCTTTGTGATGGCCCTCGATCCACTGTAGATAGAAGGACAGGGCCCGTTTGCAGTCCAATGTATGGCGTATTGTTTCCTCCCGATTGGTGTGAGGCTGTGGGAAAAAGGTGGGAAGGACCACCTCCTGGTTGAAGTGGAAAGGAGATACCACCTTTGGGAGGAATTTGGGGTGAGTGCGGAGCACCACCCTGTTCTTGCAGAATCTTTCTCACTCTGCGCAGTGGATGTGAAAGCTACCAGGAAGGCCACTTTCCATGAAAGATACCGCAGAAGGTAAGTAGCTAGAGGCTCGAATGGCGACCTGGTGAGCTTCGAGAGCACCACACTGAGGTCCCATTCTGCCACCAAGAGGTGGATGGGGAGCTTAGACAGCAGGAGGCCCCGGAGAAACCGAGAGACTAGGGGCTGACCCAAGAGAAGTTTCCCTTCAACAGGGTGGTGGTGTGCAGCAATCACACTCAAGTGCACACACACTGAGGTGGACTTTTGCCCAGTGTGCAACAGATGCAGAAAGTATTGGAGCACCAGTTGCACCAGGCAGGAAAATGGGTTCTTCTGCCTCTCCGCACAGCATACCAAGAATCTATGCCACTTATGCTCGCCTCGTGGAGGGCTTGTGGGAGGCCAACAGGACCTCCTCAACCTCTCGTGGGAGGTTGAAAGGGGCCAAGACTACCTTTTCAGCAGCCACACTGTTAACACTAAAGACCCCAGATTGGGGTACAGGAGGGAGTCCCCTTACTGAGAAAGGAGATATGGGGCATGGCCTAGTAGTGGAAGTGCCGCTGACAGGGAGAGCAGCAGTGGAAACCCTGGTTGTTTGGGCCACCTGGGGGCAATGAGTAAGAGTGCTGCCCCATCATGCTGGACCGTGAAGAGGGTCTTGGCAACCAGAGGGGTCGGTGGAAAGGCAGAGAGAAGGCTTTCCATCCACAGGATCAGGAAGGCATCCGCTGATACTCTCTTCAGGTGTGGCTGCCACGAGCAGAAGAGGGGAAGCTGCGCATTGTCCAGGGTAGCAAAGAGGTCCATCACAGGCATCTCCCAGAGGTGGAAGAGCCATGAGGTCACTCATATTCAGGCACCATTCGTGCGGCTGGAACACCCTGCTGAATCTGTCCATCAGGTGGTGGTCCTGGCCTGGGAGATAGACCACCCGCAGGAGCATGTTGCGAGCTGCAAAGGAGAGGAGGGCCACTGCCTCCTGGCAGAGGGCGTACAAGCCTGTGCTCCCCTGCTTGTTGACATAGAACATAATGATCTGGTTGTCAGTCTGTACCAGCACAGACTGGTGTCAGAGGCGGTGGTGGAATGCCCACAGGGCCAGGAAGATTGCCCTGAATTCCAGAAGACTGATCTGTAGTGGAGATTCCACTTGGGACCAGCTGCCTTGAGTGCGACAGTTTTCGCAATGCACCTTCCAACCGAGGGCGGCGTCCGTGGTTAGGACCCTCTGGGGTGTGGGTGCCTGAAAGGGCATTCCGGCCCAGAGATGGCAAGGAAGCTGCCATCAGCTGAGGGACTCTGCCAGCTGGCAGGTCATCCTGATCCTATCCCGCAATCTGCCAGTGTCTTGTGTCCATTGAGCATGTAGGCACCACTGGACTGTTTGCATATGCAGGTCAGCTAGCAGGGTCATGTGGACCGTGGAGGCGATATGGCCCAGAAGGCAGAGGAGAAGACGTGCTGGCACCGAGCGACAGTGCTGCACCTTCGCCGCTAACTCCCTGAGGCTGTTTGCCCTTTCCCTGAGAAGGCAGGCCATGGCCTGCAGGGTGTCCAACTGAGCGCCTATGAATTCCAGGCTCTGGGCTGGAGATGAGATTTGGGGTGGTTAATGATAAACCCCAGGTGCTGCAGCAGGAGAATTGCACGCCCTGTGACCTGGTGGGCCTCTGATAAGCCAGTCGTCCAGGAAAGGAAAGACAAAGGCCCCTTGCAGATGTAGATGGGCAGCGACCACTGCTAGGCATTTTGTGAAAACCCTCTGTGAGGAGGCCAGGCCAAAAGGTAGCACTCTGTATTGGCAGTGCCCCCACCTACCACGAACCTTGGTACTATCTGTGGGAGGGGTGGATCAGGATATGTGTGTAAGCATGCTTTAGATCCAAGGAACAAAGCCAATCTCCCTGGTGGAGGTAGGGCAGCAATGTACCAAGGGAGAGCATCTTGAACTTCTCCCTCACCAGAAACTTGCTTAAGTTTCACAGGTCTAGAATGGACCTGAGGCCCCCAGTCCTCTTTGGGGCAAGGAAGCACCTGGGGTAGAAGTCTTTTTCCCTACAGGTTTCTGGATAAAGGTTCTACTGCATTGTGCCTGAGGAGACCTGCAAGCTCTGTGAGCAGCAGGATCTGGTGAAGGAGGGATCGTACCATCTCTCTGGGAAAGAACCTGGGTGGAATCCACTGTAAGTGGAAGAGGTATCCCTCCCTGACCACCTGAAGTACCAACAGGTCTGAGGTGATTGAGGTCCATCTGGGCGAAGAGCTCCAGGCGCCACTCCCGTGGGCTGGTGAAGGTTTCCTGGGAGAGGGGAGACCCTGCCTTGGGAATCAAAAGCTCCCCCAGGCTGGGTGGGAGCTGGAGTTTGGGGCTTAGGTGTTTTTGCCTTCTGAGCCCCATGCCCCTTGGGGTGAGAACCCTGCTGATGGCCCTGTGCAAGGTATGCTTTTTCCTAGGGAGAAAGGGCCTTTCCCCTGATGTTTTTTTTTGTGCAGATGAGATGAGGTCTTTTCTTAGGGAGTCTCTGACCAGTCACAAAGTTGGCCTCAATCTCAACAGCTTTGTCAGTCATGGGTTTGCTGAAGAGGTTTTTACCAGTACAGGGGACATCGAGCAGTTTGTCCTGGACCCACTGCTCAAGATCGGAGGATTGCAGCCAGTCCTGGCGCCAGGCCCCGATACCGGCCACTGCAACTCGAGCAGCCGCATCAAACCAGTCATAGGCAGCCCAGGAGAGGAACTTAGAGCAGTCCCTCACACCCGAAGTCAGGGTCTGGAACTGTTGGAGGGGTTCCCCGACAAGGCCTGCTGCAAACCCCGACATCTCCTTGGCTAGTGCCTTCAGGTACATGCCTATGTAGAGTTCACAGGCCTGTATCTGGCAACCCATCATCAAGCTCCGATAGCATTTGGATCCAAGGGTGTCAAGGGCCCGGGCCTCCCTTCCGGGAGGGACAGAGGAGTGGGTCTTCTGGCTCCTGAGCTTTTGCATGGTCGACTCGACGACCATGGAATTGTGTGGGACCTGGGATTTGTGGAAACCCTGTCCTTTCTGGACTTGGTACATAGCATCGAGCAGACATCTATCAGCACAGACGCCAGCGTCTCCCACATTCGGAGTAACAGCCTCTCGAGGATCAGCTATATGGACATCATGAGGGCTTCTCTGGGTGGAGTCTCATGCTGGAGTATCTCCAACTCTTTGTTGCGCGGGTCCTCCTCTGCTTCAGTTTGCATTGAGGGGACCCTGGCCATATCCCTGATGAAGTCATGAAAGGTCACGTCCTCGGGAGGAGAATGGCATTGAGGCGCTGGGGGAGACAAGTCCGAGGGAATGTCTCTGTGTCTTCTGGTGTCTGGGGATGCTGTGTCCTCCATCTCCCCCTTTCGGAGTCTAGCGGTGACAATGAGTCTGGGTCCTGTGACTCCTTACATCGAGGCCTGCAGAGGACCTGTGGTCTGAGTTGCCGTCACGGACTGGATACCCGATGAATAGGACCAGGACATCGACTGGCACCGAGAACATTCGAGGCTGGGTGCGCTCTATGCTCGGCTTGACGACCAGGGACTCCCTTGAGGTAGAGGGTCCAGTCGTTGAGGCAGATGAGGTGGAGGAACTGGCCATCATCGCCTGCTGCAGGGCCAGGATAGCAATGATGTTCTGCTCCAGGGTCACCATTCTGGTTTCCAAGCCAGAAGGCTCCGTAGCATTTGCACAGGCACTGAGGATTTCAGGTCCAGCACTGTCACTTTTGGAAGCATGTCCTCTGAAGACTACGGCCTCGAAGAATCTCGCACTGTCTCTGCCGGACAAGGAATCCTTGAGGACCTTGGTTGAGCACTTCTCGGAGTCGCCTAAGTCCCTCCATGGGGTTTTACCAGGTTTCTCCAGCGCAACCTCAGCGGACTTTGATGACCATTTCTTCTTCTCCAGCTCTGGAGTCTTCTCAGAAGCCCCACAGCCTTAGGACTCTAAGGACACCCGGGCATCTCAGGATGTGCTGGGCTTGAAGCTTTGTGCTGGGGGAGGTGGGTGCCAAATCAAATCTGGGGAACGTCGTTTCCTGCAACTCTGACAGTTTCTTGTTGGTTTTGGCCAACATGGCCTGGCAGAGGTCGCAGGAGGTGCTGTCATAGTCCGGGCGCAGGCAGCAGTCATGGGTGTCAGTAATGGACATGGTTTGACTGCAGCAGTCACACCTTTTGAACCCACTGGGAGACATGGTGGGAGATACCAAGACGGGGTCAATGACCCCCAGGCGAAAAAAAAAGTGTGAATGCTGGTCAAGGGAGACCTTGAAAAAAAGGGGCAGACAATGGTGCTGAGAAGCACCGACTCAAGGCAGGAAGAGGAACTGGTGCGCCTATCAGAAAACTAGGTTTTAGGAACAGTTTTGTCAATGATTTTCCGGGTGAACAGGACATACGTCCGTTATGCTCCGCAGAAAAAAGGAGACTGAGCAAGATGGCACTCTTGGGCAGGAAGGGGACCACACATGCGTGGTGGCATCTCCCAAAGGCTTTCTTTGAAAACTGGGAGATGCTTCTGCATGAGCTCCGTTGGCGGCAACGTCACCCATATGTGAGGGCTGACTTCCTGCTTGTTCCTAGAGAAATAATAAAACATAAGGGTGTTAAAAAGGAAAATAAGGGGGGGGGGGGGAGACAAGATCCAAAGCAGCCTCAGAGTTGGGTATTGAGTCTGGATTTGAATAGGACCAGAGATGGAGCCTAACAAACAGACTCAGATAGCCTATTCTAGGCATATGTCACAGCTAGGTGGAACGAATGGAGTCTGGAGTTGGCAGTAGAAGAGAAAGGTATAGATAAAAGTGAATTGCCTGATGAGAGAGTTCCCAAGGGCTGTAGGGAGAGGAAAGATAATGAGGAGTGCAGAGTGCAGGCACCAAATCAGTAGGAGAAGTTTGAACTGTATACGGCGACAAATAGGGAGCCAGTAAAGTGATTTGACAGGAGAGGTTATGTGAGCATAGCAACATTGGTGGAAGATTAGCCAGGAAGCTGAGTTTTGAATGGACTAAAGAGAGATGATTTTATGGGAAACCAGCAAGAAGCAGGTTGCAATAGTTTAGATGGTAGGTGACAAGAGAGTGGATAAGGTCTTAGTAGTGTGTTCTGAGAAGGAACAAATTTTGTTGATGTTACAGAGAATGAACTGATAGGTTTTAGATATCTGTTGATATGGGCAGAGAAAGAGAGAGAAGTCAAAGATGACCCCAAGATGTGATCTGAGGAAATATGGTGGATGAAAGTCTTATCCAAAGAAATAGAGAAGGGCGGGGGGGGGGGGGGGGTGGGAGGAGATGTAGGTTTAGAGGAAAAGATAAGAAACCCCATCTTGGCCATATTTAGCTTCAGATAGCAGTGGGACATCCAGGCAGCAACATCAGACAAGAAGGCAGAGATTCGGGGCTGGATTCCTGGGATAAATCTGAGAATCATCAGCACAGAGATGGTGCTGAAACCCATGGGAGGGGGATCAGTGCACCAAGCGAATGGAGTACAGCCCCTCTGACATTGACAGAGCCTAAGGTACACCAGCTGAAAGCAGGTTAGCAATGGGGGAGGATCCGCCAGAACATACAGTATGCTAAAAATGCAATGGGAGAGATAAGAAAACCAGGACAGACAGAACACCTAAATCCATGCAAGAACAGGATGTTGAGGTGGTAATCAATGCTATCAAAAGCAGATAGGTCAAGAAGGATGAAGATCTACTAAAGGCCCTTGGATATGGCCAGGAGCAGGTCACTGGAGACTTTGGCAAAGGCTGTTTCTGCAGAACATAGAGGATGAAAGCCAGACTGCAGTGGATTCAGAATGGGTTGAGAAGAAAAAGTCAAGACAGCAGCAGTGAACTACACATTTCAGTAATTTGGATGCAAAGGGGGGAGAAGACTTCTCCTGTGTTAGACCACCAATCCAGAAGTTTCCCATTCCATGGGACCTGAATACTGTCTTCACATTAGGAACAGCTCAAGGAAAGCTTCTACATGATGTGAAAGATGAGATGGCATCTCCCCAAAAGACACTCATAAAGGGAGAGCTTCATGGAGCAGGGTTATGAACTCATCCATCAGAACGCTGTCCAGACAGTTGCCCCAAGAAAAAAAAAAAGCAATATATATTTAAAAAAAAAAATCTTTGCAGTTGCTGGTTCCGTTCTTGAGAGTCTGTAAACAATGGTGAAATTAGACTTTTTCTCGTGATGTCACGCAATATCCTCTGAGGCTCCCCTCTCCTTCCTCAGTACACTGACAAAGCAGCAGCAACTTTCTTCAAACAAACTAACTAGTATTGGAACTCGCAGAACTGAACCCTCCGCATACTCTTAGTCATTTATCTTGGCACCGTACACTTCACCAGAGACAACTGGTTGATGTCTCGCTTTTAGTTTTCTCCCCCTCCCCCCCCCCCAAATCACATCCAAGATTGTGTGAAAAAAAAGGGTCTGGCTACCTCTGAGTCCCTGACAGTAAAGCTGACGAACACCCTATACGTTCCAGAATCACTCCAACCAACCTTCCAGGCTTGCGCACACCTAATGATAAACAGAATAGGGTGGGCCCTGGACTGGACTGGAGGGACTCCATGAAAGTAAATTAGCAGGTAAGGTCTAATTTCACCTTCATCCACGCCCCTCCGGTCCAGTCCAGACTAATGGGATGTACCACAGCAGTACTTATCAACGGGAAGGACCCGCAAGCTCCGCCCTCAAGACATGATCTCCGAAATGCGCTTCCTGTGTTGCCTGTACATCCAGATGGTAGTGTTCTGGCAAAGGTATGCAATGGTTATGGTTTATTACATTTGATATACCGCTCAGGCCGAAGCATTAGAGCGGTTTACAATACTATATCATTTAAGAAAATATGAAAAGAACGCCATTTATGAGATAGGACAGAATACAGAAATAGTTAAAAGGGAAGGAGAAGGAAAGGGAACAGCAGGTTACCACGATATACAAGCATGATAATCCAATCCACATCTTTAATGTAAACTTCAGATCAGACACCACGGACTCACACCTAAGGGCCACGTCAAAGGGTTTTCAGCCGTTATGGCTGGATGCTGATTGGCAGGCTGAAGGGGGAAGGATTAGATTCGATTAGCCAGCGATTTAGCTGATGATCATCGGTAGAGATTTGCAAAGTGTACAGGGCTTTATAAAATTTCGCAAAACAATCAGCCATCCCAGTAGATTTCTTAAATTGGTTACCAAGTCGCTGCCCTGCAGATATTCCCTGGCAGCACCAGGCTAAAGTTGGCCCATGACACTGCCTGGGCTCTTGTGGAATGTGCATGCAGTCCCTCTGGGACTGGCCTCCCTTTAAGTAGATAGGCCGCGATGATAAACTCCTTCACCCAGTGAGAGATGGATGCTTTAGAGGCCCTCACCCTTATGCGGTTCTCCAAACAGCACAAAGAGACACTCCGCATTATGGAAGGACTGGGTACACCTCAGGTAGCACTTCAATGCTTTGCGAACATCCAACTTATGCAGTCTCCCATCAGTAGCGCCCACCTCCACCGTGGGAAAAACCGGCAGGGTCACAATCTGGTTGATGTGAAAAGGCAAGACCACCTTTGGCAGAAACGATGGAAGCGTGCACAAAATTACTCTCTTCTTGGCCAGAATCAGAAATGGTTCTCTGCAGGACAAGGCCTGCAGCTTGGATATGTGTTGAACCGAACAGATGGCCACCAGGAAAACCACGTTCAAGGTCAGGTCTTTGAGAGTTGAATGACAGAGGGGCTCAAACGGAGATCCTGTCAGGACTGACAGCATGACGTTAAGATCCCATGGTGGAACAATGGTCCTGCCAGGTGGCCGAATCTGTTTCACTGCTCCCAAAAAATGAGAAATGTCTGAATGGCATGCCACCGAAACTCCTTGTATTTTACCCCAGTAAAAGGATAAAGCAGCTACCTGAACCTTTAGGGAATTCAGTGCAAGCCCCTTATCCAGTCCCGCCTGCAAAAACTCCAGAACATTTACCACCAATGCTCCCAATGGTTGCACCCCGCGACTCTCACACCAATCCTCAAAGATGTGCCACACATGGACATAAGACAAAGAGGTAGATTTTTTCCTTGCCTTCAATAGGGTGGTGATCACCGCCAGTGCATAGCCTCTCTTCAATAACCTTGCCCATTCAAGGGCCAGATCGTAAGCGAGAATCGATCCACCTGAGGCATGAACCTCGGTCCCTGTGCAAGCAGATCATCTGACACCGGGGAGGTGCCAAGGCTGGTCCACTACCAACCTGATCAGATCCACGTACCATGGACGCTGAGGCCAATCCGGGGCTACTAATATTACATGACTGTGGTGCCCCGAAATCCTCTGCAGGAGATGACTGATGAGGGCCCACAGAGAAAACGTACAGTAGTCTGTCCTGGGGCCATGGTTGCGCCAGGGCATCCAGCCCCTCTGATATTGATGCTCTGTCTGCTGAAAAAACGACTGGTTTTGGCATTGTTCGCTGATGCCATAAGATCCATCACTGGTGGCCCCCAGCGATCTACTATGCCCACAAACGCGAGATACCCCAGCGATCACTCTGCTGTATCCAGCCGATGCCTGCTCAAGTAATCCGCTTGTACATTGTCCTTTCCAGCCACGTGGGTGGCTGATTGCGCCACTAGATGCTGTTTGGCCCACTGCAGAATTGGCTCCACTTCGGTCGCCAAAGTGGCACTTCCCATGCCTCCTTGTCTGTTGATGTAGACCACCATCGAGGAATTGTCTGAAAAGACTCGTACCACCTGGTTCTTCAGGATGGGTGCGAAGTGAGCAAACTCCTTCCAGACCGCTGTGAGCTCCAGCTGATTGATGGACCATGCACTTTCATCCACTGTCCATTGTCCCTGGGTCACCTGAGAGCAACAATGCGCTCCCCACCCGGAGAGGCTGGCATCCATGGTCACTATCACCCAATCCGACAGTTCCAACAATACTCCTTTCTCAAGATTGTCTCTGTTTAACCACCATTGCAAGACAGTCTTGGTGTCCCCCGGACATTGAAGTCAGCATTACAGAGGCTGCATCGGAGGTGACCATCGGGAAAGCAATGCCTTCTGAAATGGCCTCATGTGAGCTCTGGCCCAGGGCACCAAGGTCGAGAGCCGCCATCAGAGCCAAGACCTGCAGGTAATGCCAAGCCGACTGTCTTGACATCCACAAGAACCGATGCAGCATGCTCTGTAATTTCTCTATCCTCTGCGCTGGAAGAGACACTAGTCCCTCTCCGTTTTGAAGTCCGCACCCAGGTATAACAGCTGCTGAGATGGGATCATCTGGTTCTTGGCTGCGTTGATCACCCAGCTGAGCTCTTGCAGGAAAACTATCACCTTCTGAGTCACCTCCAGACTCTTGGCTTCAGACTTTGCTCAGATGAGCCAGTCGTCCAGATATGGGTGCATCAGTATGCCCATCTTTCTGAGCGCCGCTGATGCGATGACCATGATCTTGGTGGAGGTTCTGGGTGCAGTTGCCAACCCAAAGGGCATCACCTGGAACTGGAAGTGACCTACGAATGTTACTAAGCACAAAACCTTCTGATACACTGGACGTATGGGGATGTGCAAGTAGGCCTCTGTGAGGTCCAAAGCTGCAAGGAACTCACCACCCTTCTGCACCACCACTAGCATGGATCGTAGGGTCTCCATACAAAAACGGGCCACCCCTGGGGCCCTGTTGATCCCCCCTTGAGATCCAGAATTGGATGATAGGTACTGCCCTTTTTGGGTACCACAAAATAAATGGAGTAACTACCACTTCCACACTGGTTTGGCGGGACCGGTACTACCACATCCAGAGCCAAGAGGAGATCCAACCTATCTTTTACCGCCTGGGCTTTGCCTGACACCCTGCATGGCAATAGCACAAACTTGTTGGTCAGAGTGTGCTGGAACTCGAGAGCATACCCTTCGCGTATGATTTCCAGCATCCACTGGTCCAAGGTGATGCGGACCCAGGAGGAAAGGAAACACTGCAGACGGCCTGTGATGTGCTCCCTTTCCTCCTGGGTCCCTCTGGCTTCATTGGGACGTCTTGGCGGCGTTAGAGGCTGCTGAATAGTACCCTCGGCCAGCTCTGCAGATCCGAAAGTACTGACCATGATAAGGGAAACGTCCTCGTTGTGGAGGCGCAAACCTCGCCACCTGAAAACGGCGGAAATCCCGAGATCCTCCTCTAGTCTGAGACGTCTGTCCTCTTCCCTCTCTGGGTTTGCCCTCTGGGAGTCTACTCCCCTTAAATTCCCCCAAGTTCTTAACAAACACTTTGAGGGACTCGCCAAACAATAGTTTCCCCTGGAAGGGAAGCTTACTAAGGTGGATCTTGGAAGAGACATTGGCTGACCAATTTCGGAGCCAAAAAATCCTGCATGCCACCACCACCAAGGCCATACTTTTGGATGAGGAGCACACTAAGTCATAACAGAAGTCTAACAAGTACGCTGATGCCGATTCCAACTTGGGCAACTCGGGGGGAGGGGGGGGGCTCAGTGAACTCTCCTCCAAAATGGTCAGGCAACGCTTGCAGGCCCTTGTGACGTAAGCCCTGCAAATAGAGGCCTGTAATGACAGGACATTTAAATCAAAGGCCTGCTTCAGCAGGGATTCCAGTCGGCAATCCTGAGGATCCCCTGAGGGCTGGTCACCCTTTCTACAGGGATCATGATTTTTTTGGTTACTGCTGTGACCAAGGCATCCACCTTTGGAATTTGAAATAGTTTCTTTTCTGTTTTGGGGAATGGGTACAGCCGACCCATGAGGGACTACCCCACAAGCTCGCTTCCGGAATATCCCATTCCGCTTCAATCTGCATGATGGCTTTGTGCACAGGGAAGGCCTGCTGAGGTGTGCGCATGCCCTGTAATAGCAGATCTTCCAGTGGAACATCCGCCTCTGGAGCCTGAAGAGGAATATTTAGAGCCACTAGGGACTGGGAAATACGTGTCATAAGTTCCTCTTTGTGGAAGACCTTGACTATTGAGGGATCCTGTTCTGGAGGAAGAACCCCATCCTGTTCCAGGGGTCCAGAGAGAAATCACTGAAAAACAGAAGCTTTGGTTATATGGTGCACTACTACTATACTCCTGGGGAAAATCTGCACTAAAACTTTAAATTAATTGCTGCTCACAGCCAGTGTGATATTGTGTCATTTTGATAAAGTATGTATAAAATATGTGCAGAATCTCCCCAGGAGTAATGACTGGTTCCCCCCTGCAGGTCAATGTTCACACTAATTCTGTCTACAAAGCAGCATTATGCAATATCAAAACAATACACTGCACCATGATGCACTGAGATTCTATCTCATTCAAATGTTCAGTTCTTACTCATGTACCTGGCAATGTGTGTACATGTCAGTGTTTGGTGCCCAATCATGTCAATGGTAGACAGCCCTGTAGCAGCTATATCACTGTGCCATGCCTCCTAGTCACAGGAGGAGGAAGAGAATTTGTGTGATGACAGCATGCATTCAAACTTCTAGTTTGTTAGGCAAAAAGCATTTCATCAATTGCTCTACTCTGGTGTTGCTTCCCAGAAATAACCAGCTGACAGATTTAAGTGTTCAGAGCTACATATGCTAAAACATGACATGAAACAGTTATCTTCAATGAGTCATTACTGAATGAGATTGTTAGAAACTGACAAGTTTCCAATTTGAAGGGATTAAGGGAGAAAGACTCCAACTTCCTTCCTAGGCCTCCCCCCTCCTTTAACAGAGTAACAATGAGAAGATCATCAGAAATATATGTTTAGGACTACTTAAAAATGACACCTGAAGCTTTACTACGTCTTCCATGAACACTATCATCACACCTGTCAGCTCCTCCAGTACACAGGCAAGATAATGCAAATATTCTCTATGGTAAGGCCTTCAATGCTCCCTTTCAGATAGTGTTCATGGAAATCTAGCAGAAAGTGATGCTGACAAACTTTCCCACTGAAAAAATTCGGACTGCAAGAAGTATCCTATCTCGGATGACCTCCAGCACATGGTACCACATATGTGAGGTGCTGCAGTGACCTACAATGGCTGAAAGTAGAACAGGATTCCCTTAAGAGCTAACCCAAATCTATTCTGTGCCTACCACTATCCTTGACTGTAGAAGCAGTATTCTGCTCAGACTCTCGAAGAGCTAATCAGTCGTATTCACTAATCTGCTACAGCTTAAGCTGAGAAATGAACCCTAGTCCCCTACCACTGAACTGGCGCTAACAATGTAGGCCAGGGCTACCCAAGTTTGTTTTGGTGATTCCAGTCAGTGCTGTTTTTCAGGATATAGAGAGTGAATATGTGTGGATTAATTTGCATACACTGGAGACCTAGTGCATACAAATTTACGTATAGTCATTATGGATGTCCTGAAAACCCAATGACTGTGGGGTCACCAGAATGAGTTTGGGAAGCTCAACTGCAGACTGAACAGCACATGATTCCTAAAGAGCAGCAGCACTTGACATTTTCACCTCAGAGGCCTGAAATACCACTTTACCAATATTCACACCAACAACCAAAAAGTAGTCTTAGGATCCTCAGTAAACAATACTGTACTACCTACTAAGGCCACTAATTCACTTGTTAGCAATTTTAATTGATATTGTCCGACAGGTGTCTTACAAGGTCCATACAATGCCTATTGAGGACAAAGTTTATTATTTACTTTCAAGAGATCAAGCAGATTCTTTCCTTCAGTATTAGGAAACTGAAGTGATTTCAAGTGTGGTCTTGAATTAATCAATCATTTACTTTTAACAGTACGGAACAACTCAATACATCATTTTTATGGTACAGGGCCATCCTGAAATTCTTAGACACAGAAAAATGAGAACCAACCCACTAGTTTAATAAAATTACTATACCTGAAATAACATCATCAATCTATCAAAACCAAAGAGCTGAACCAGAATTAAGGAAACAATTTACAAACTCCTTTGATTATTATAATGTTGAAGAACAAAGTTAAACAGGTCTACAAACTTAATCATCTGTACACAATTTATATCAAGCTATGAACCGTAATAGTACCTGATGTAATTACTTACTTTGTAAGCTGCCCTTTGTTTTTGTTGTTGTCAACTCCATTGTATGTAACAGCTGCCAGTTTTCTGCTTCTGTAGTTCTCATAATGTACATTGTTTGTGACATCCTTCAAGTCCTGCATGTGAGTTCTATCAACAAGTTACAAGATTATATAAAATTTCATTTATCAGTACTATCATGGTTAGAAACTGAAAAATACACTAATTTAAAATTAAATTACCAAAAGTATTAGAATGTATATGAGCTAGATACCGTAACCGGAGTCTTTTTTTAAATTTCTAACTAAAGTTATTCCTTATCGTCCTTCCAGTCCAGTCCCTCAACGCTGGGTAGTGCACCTCCTTCCGCAGCATGGAGAATGAGCATGTCAGAATTCTGGCACATATACCGATGGCACCTCTCACCAGCCTCCAGTGTGCTCAGTCTCCATGCAGCGAGAGGTAGTGAGCCTAAGTACTGTGCTCACCAAAGGAGCATATAAGTAGCTGGTGTTAGAAGTTAGTGGATTTTTGGGGTTTGATTTCCTCTCTATAGATTATTCTTTTTGTTGATTTGGGAGCATTAAAATTGTTTAAAAAATATAGACGGGGCTAGTGAAGGAGGATTCCTGCTCTGGCTTCACTTCTATCCTAAATTCTTTTCTGCCCTTCTGCACGCCCCTCCTGGTCTGTATGGAGGGGAGTTGTTGCTGTCTGCCTTTCTCTTGCCTGCTGATTGGCTCCGGTGCGGGGGGGGAGGGGGGTGTGGTGGCATCAGCACAATGCTTGTTGGCTCTCTGCCATCCTGAGCGGTGAAAAAGAGGAATTTGCTCAGCAGTGCAGTTTTGAGGGTGAAAACAGCCTCCGGATCGCTGAGGACAGCAGTTTTACCTCAGGTGAGTGCCCAATCATGTTTTTGGTGGGGAGAAGCCTGTTCCCTCGTGGTGAGCCTGCCTGCTCGATTTTTAGCATGGCAGATTTTTACGGTGGTTTTTGCTGCAGTGTCTTTTTCACTTGCTGGAGTCCCCTGGTCAACTGTGGGTAGCAGGGAACTGGGGTATGTTACTTTTTTTCTATACTTTGGGTTGTTTTATCCCTCTTTTTTTTTGGTCAGAGTGTAAAAAAAAAAAGAAAGTTTTATTTAATTGGGAATTAGTAATTAATTACACAGGTCTGTGACTAAAAAGCTGTTTGATTATTTTCATCTAATTTCCATGTATTTTGGTGTGCTGAAAACAAATAAAATATTGAAAAAACTCCTAGATGTCATGATTTGCCACAACATGCAAAACTGTCTTCAAATTTATCAAATTTTTTCAAATTACTATTAATTAATTCACATAAGTGCATTTAAGATATAAAATGCCAAAAAAACCTTAAAGGGGTTATCCGAGTTATGTAAAAAAAATATATGTTCAATGTAAACCGCACTGATGCAGAATAGCGCGGTATATAAGAGAATGTAATAAATAAATAAATAGCACTGTAAATCTGATGGTCAGCAATATAGTACATAAGCTAAGCAAGTTTTAAGTCCGTGCTTCTAATGGTAGAAGGGGTTAATCTTTCCTGAAGAATCCAGTGGGAGGGAGACACAGGGCAGATAGCAGCAGCTCCGGTCAGTACAGGGGGGCGTGGCCAGCACTGTGACGTCTCGTGTACAGACACAGAGCTGCTCTCTCCTGCATGCCACACTTGTGCACGAATCATCATCAGGTTCTTGGCTGTTCATACTTTTTCATCGCAATTCGTGTTAGCTCGTCATTCTTCAACCGTTGTTATGGCTCCGCGAAAGTGTATTAATTCGCCAGACAGTTTCTGTTTCATCTGTGGTGAATATACAGTGTTGAAGCAACAGCAGAATGTTACAGACTTTGTGAAAAAAGCATACTTTGCACTAAAAATTGGAGATCAAGTCTGGGCGCCTCATAAAGTGTGCAAACGGTGTGTTGAGGACCTCCGAAACTGGTTCAAGGGTAAGAAAAAATCTTTCCGTTATGGGATTCCTATGGAATGGCGAGAACAAAAGAACCATAGTGACGACTGTTACTTTTGTTCATGCAATGTGAAAGTGTTTAATTCCAAATGGAAGCATTCCATTTCATACCCCAATCTTCACTCGGCAATTTGTCCCATCCCCCATGGCACAGATATACCAGTACCCAAGCCCCCTGCTACCTTGGAAGAGATACCTAGCTCCAATGAAGGTGAAGTCATACCTGAACCAGATGACAAATCAAGTTCTAACTTTGAAGATGATACAAGACCAAAATTGTTTTCTCAGGAGGAGATGAATGATTTGGTAAGAGACTTGAATCTTCCCAAAGATGCCGCTGAGTTACTCGGATCAAGGCTGAAAAGCAGGAATTTATTGTTGCCAGGAGTGTCATCTTCATGGTTCAGACATCGTGAAAAGGAGTTCGTTCCTTACTTCACCCAGGAAGACAAGTTGGTTTATTGCATCGATGTCAAAGGTCTGATGGGTCAATTTAAAATCCAATATGATTCAGAGCAATGGCGTCTTTTTATAGATTCTTCAAAAAGAAGTCTCAAAGCAGTTTTACTCCACAACTGTTTTTACGCTTCCATACCTGTAGGTCATTCCGTACACTTGAAGGAAACCTACGAGAACTTGGAATTGGTTCTTCGTAAACTTAAATATGAAGACCATGGTTGGCGAGTGTGTGGGGACTTGAAGGTCTTGTGCAAGCTGCTCGGGCAACAAGCTGGGTATACCAAATATCCTTGTTTTCTGTGTCTAGGGGACAGTCGAGACCGACAAAATCACTGGACCAAGAAGAGTTGGCAACCGAGGGTGCTAACAGTCGGTGAAAAAAAATGTCCTCCGAGAAACTTTGGTACCTTCCCATAAAGTTCTTCTACCACCTCTCCACATAAAATTGGGATTGATGAAGCAATTCGTAAAATCAGTTCCAAGAGATGGAGAATGCTTCAAATACTTGGTCACCAAGTTTCCAGGCCTGTCGGAGGCAAAATTGAAGGAAGGTGTGTTCGTCGGACCAGACATTAGGCGGCTTATAGTTGATCAAGAGTTTGTCAATACCATGACGGATCCTCAAAAAGAAGGGTGGATTGCATTTAAAGAAGTCGTACAGAAATTTTTAGGCAATAACAAAGATCCTCACTACAAAAAAGATTGTCGGACGAATGCTGAAAGCATTTCAAGCTTTAGGTTGCCTGATGAGTTTAAAAATGCATTTCCTCCAGTCCCACCTTGACTACTTTCCTGAAAATTTGGGAGCTGTGAGTGAGGAACAAGGTGAACAATTCCACCAAGACATTAAAGGGATGGAAAGGAGATACCAGGGAAAATGGAGCATTACAATGATGGCAGACTACTGTTGGATGCTTCAGAGAGACATTCTAGATGCTACTCACAAGCGTAAATGCACCAAGAGGAGCCTCACAAGGAAGAAGAATCGAGTTTAGTGTGTGTAGGTGAGCTCATTTCAGTTCAAAAAAGGATTTTCATGAAAATATTGTAATAAAACTTTAATTTTATAAGTCGATTTCCATTTATTTGAGGTATTGCCTTATTTAAATTAGTTACCTAAATTGTCAGGAAACGTGATGTCCTACGACAAAATGGAGGTCATTTTCGGATTCAGCGCACCAAAAAAGCGTAGTTACTCACCTGTAACAGGTGTTCTCCAGGAGCAGCAGGAATCAGTCCTCACATATGGGTGACGTCGGCGCCGACGGAGCCCTCGCGGAGCAATTTTCCCCAGCTTTCAAAGAAAGCCTTTGGGAATTGCAGGGCGCATGCGCGGTCTCCTTCCCGTCCAAGGGTGCCATCTTAGCCAGTCTGATGACATAGCTAAAAGACAGCATAAAAATTTGCAAAAAAACTTAAGCAGATGATTGCAACTCCAAGGGGAGGAGGGAGGGTTGTGAGGACTGATTCCTGCTGCTCCTGGAGAACACCTGTTACAGGTGAGTAACTACGCTTTCTCCAGGACCAAGCAGGAAGTCAGTCCTCACATATGGGACTCCCAAGCTTAAGGCTACCGGAGACCCTAAGCACAAAAATGAGCTCCCTCTAGCTCAGCGGCACAGAAGGAAGGAATCTTCACTGAATTATTACCCACCGGTAGCCCCCATCCGGGATGGAGGGTAGGAGTTGCTCAAACCTCGAAGAGATTTCGGAGGACTGCCTGTCCGAAAGCACTGTCCCTGCGGGACTCCCTCTCGAGACAGTAATGGACCGCAAAAGTCTGGCTCGAAGACCAAGTAGCGGCCCGGCAGATG
Organism: Ichthyophis bannanicus; assembly: GCA_033557465.1. Lineage (NCBI taxonomy): Eukaryota > Metazoa > Chordata > Amphibia > Gymnophiona > Ichthyophiidae > Ichthyophis > Ichthyophis bannanicus. The sequence goes on along the minus strand of CM066031.1, from coordinate 703,585,199 downwards.
TCTGCCAGCGGAACAGAGCGGAGGTAAGCCACTGACGTAGCCTTCGCCCGAACACAATGAGCCGTGACTCGACTTTCTAACGAGAGTCCGGCTGCCCCATAAGCCCAAGCGATACAGTCAGCAACCCAGATGGACAGAGTACGCTTGGAGACCGGGAGCCCCAATTTATTGGGGTCAAAAGACACAAAAAGCTGAGCAGCTTTACGGTGCTCCCGCGTACGGTCAAGGTAGAAGTTCAATGCCCTTCTACAGTCCAGGGTATGTAGGACCATCTCAGCTCGTCTGGAGTGTGGCCTGGGAAAGAAGGTCGGAAGTACCACCTCCTGATTGATGTGAAAAGGGGAGACCACTTTTGGAAGAAATTTTGGGTGAGTCCGTAGGACTACCCTATTTTTGTAGAACCGAGTGTAAGGGGGATCAGACACGAGGGCCTGCAATTCACTTACGCGTCTAGCGGAAGTGAGGGCTATCAGGAATAAGGTTTTCCAAGAAAGGAAACGGAGAGAACAGGTAGCCATAGGTTCAAAAGGCGGACAGGTGATCCGCTGTAAAACCACATTCAGATCCCAGTCAGGAGCTGGCGGGCGCAGAGGTGGTTTAAGTAGAAGGAGACCTCGGAGAAACCTCGCTACGAGAGGGTCGCTGGAAAGAGGTCTGCCGTCCACCGGCACATGATGTGCTGAAAGAGCACTGAGGTGAACTTTGACGGAGTTGGACTTAAGTCCCAGATTAGAGAGGTAGAGCAAGTACTGCAAGATCACCGACACCGAGCAGGAGAAGGGATCCCGAGACTGCTGGGCACACCAAACGGAAAAGCGACGCCATTTAAGGGCGTAGCATTTGCGGGTAGAAGGTCGCCGAGAAGCTAGGACGACCTCTTCCACCTCTGCCGGCAGTAGAAGGGGAGCAAGGACTACCCTTTCAGCAGCCAGGCCATTAGATTGAGAGATCTGAGGTTGGGGTGTAGCAGGGACCCCTGATCCTGTGTTAGGAGATCCGGTTGAAACCCCAGAGGGAACGGATCCTCCACCGCTAATTGCAGCAGGAGTGGAAACCACGGCTGTCTGGGCCAGCGAGGAGCCACCAGGATCATGGAAGCTTTGTCTCGGAGAACCTTGAAAAGAGTTTGCGAGACTAGCGGGATGGGAGGAAAAGCATACAGAAGGCTCTCCGACCATGAGAGTAGAAAAGAATCTGCCGCTATCCGAAGGGGATGTGGCTGACGAGAGCAGAAGCGAGGAAGTTGCCGGTTGAGAGGACTGGCAAAGAGATCCATCGTGGGGAGTCCCCACTTCAGAAAAAGTTTCTGAACTACCAAGGGATCCAGGCGCCACTCGTGCGGCTGGAGGATCCTGCTGAGTTTGTCCGCCAGGCAATTTTCTTGGCCTGGGAGATAAACTGCCTTGAGAAGAATGCCGTGACTGACGGCCCAAGAGCAGAGCTTCTGAGCTTCTCGACAGAGAAGGAAGGAGCCCGTGCCCCCCTGTTTGTTCACGTAGAACATGGCAACTTGATTGTCCGTCTGGACAAGGACGGACTGGTGAGAAGTCAGGTGGGAGAAAGCCTTGAGAGCCAGACGGATTGCTCTGAGCTCCAGGAAGTTGATCTGCTGAGCAGACTCCCACGTGGTCCAGAGACCTTGAGTACATGCCCCTTGGCAATGTGCTCCCCAACCCAGGAGAGAAGCATCGGTTGTCAGCACTTGAGCCGGCTGAGGTGACTGAAAAGGCATTCCGAGCACCAGGTTCGGCCGATGAAGCCACCACTGTAGAGAAGAGGCCAGCGGCCCGGAGACGCGCACTAAGTCGGCTAGGCCGCCCGTGGCTTCTTGCCACTGCTTACGAAGGCACCATTGAGCAGGCCGCATGTGTAGGCGGGCATTGGGGGTCACGTGGACGGTGGAAGCCATATGGCCGAGTAGTTTCAGGAAGTGCCTGGCTGAGACCAGGGGCTGGCTGCGAAAACGGCCGGCTAGGTCCATGAGCCGTTGAGCCCTGTCGAGAGGCAGGAAAGCTTGTGCCTGAGGAGTGTGCAGTCTTGCGCCGATGAACTCGAGATCCTGTGAGGGGAGCAAAGTGGACTTTGCGAAGTTTATGACAAAGCCCAAGTACTGCAGAAGAGTCACAGTGCGGTGTGTGGCATTGGTGACTTCCGGAGAGGACGATGCTCTGATGAGCCAGTCGTCGAGGTACGGAAAGACAGAGGCCGTGAAGCCGGAGATAAGCCGCCACCACCGCGAGACATTTTGTGAAGACTCGCGGTGCGGAGGATAGGCCAAAGGGCAGTACTCTGTACTGGTAATGATTTCCTGCCACCACAAACCTTAGGTATTGGCGGTGGCTTTGGTGGATGAGGATGTGCGTGTAGGCATCCTTTAGATCCAAGGAGCATAGCCAATCTCCCTGCTGGAGGTAGGGCAGAAGGATTCCAAGGGTAAGCATCTTGAACTTTTCCCGCACGAGGAACTTGTTGAGGTTGCGCAAGTCCAGGATGGGTCTGAGGCCTCCTGTCCTTTTTGGTATTAGGAAATACCTGGAATAAAAGCCTTGCCCTCTCAGGTGGTGGGGCACCGGTTCCACAGCCTGTTCCTGAAGAAGACTTGCTAACTCCTGAAGGAGTAAGTCCCTGTGCAGAGGGAGTCGTGGAGGTTCTCCCGGGAAATAGGAGGGAGGGACCTGGTGGAAGTGGAGAAGATAGCCTTCTCTTACGACTTGAAGCACCCAGGCATCTGAAGTGATGTTGGACCACCTGTGGGCGAAGTGAACCAGCCGGCCTCCGGTGCTGGGAGGAGCCAGCTGAGGGGGAGAGGCTATGCTGATGAAGTCAAAAACCCCCACCTTGCTGAGCAGGGGCTGGTGGTGCAGGCTTGGGGGCTTGCTGCCTACGGGACCCGTTACCCCGTCCCTTGGCCTGCTGGCCCTGTTGGGGAGCTGCGGAGGCCTGATATTGAGGGTAGTGTTTATAGGCAGCCGCCTTTCTCGGGTAAAAGGACTTCTTTCCCGAGCCCTTCTTTTTCTGGGAAGGGGCGGAGGTCTTCCTAGAAAGCCTAGTTCTGGTGAGAGTCTCCGTCTCGATTTGTGCAGCCTTTTCAGCCATGGGCTTGCCAAAGAGGTTCTCACCTCGGCAGGGGACATCGACCAACTTGTCCTGCACCCAGGGTTCAAGGTCAGACGACTGAAGCCAAGCCTGTCGGCGGGCACCGATGCCGGCTGCGGCCACTCGAGCCGATGCTTCAAAGCCATCATAGGCTGCTCGGGACATGAATTTGGAGCATTCCCGAATACCAGTTGTCAAAGCCAGGAACCTCCGCAAAGGTTCCTCGGACAGCCCAGCGGAGAATCCGGCTATCTCTTTAGCCAGGTCTCGGAGATACATGCCCATGTAGAGCTGGTAGGTCTGGACCCGACAAGCAAGCATAGAGCCCTGGAAACACTTCTTACCAAGGCCATCCAGGTTACGGGCCTCCCTGCCAGGAGGCACCGAGGAGTGCATCTTCTGGCTCTTAAGCCTATGCATGGCCGATTCCACTACCATGGAATGGTGCGGCAGCTGTGCTTTTTGGAAGCCAGGACTCTTGCGGACTCGATAGATGGAATCGACCCGCTTGCTTAATACCGGCGACGATGCCGGACTCTCCCACATGCGGAAGAGTAGTCGTTCCAGCATGGGAGGAACCGGTACAGTAAAGTGTTCCCTGGCGGGAGAGTCATACTGAAGGGCGTCGAGCTCTTCAGCTCGAGGCTCCTCCTCGGGATCCGCAGGCAAGGCCAAAGCCTTGGCCATATCCCTGACGAAGTCCGAGAACCGGGCATCCTCCGGAGGGGACTGCTTCCGAGGTTCCGACTCAGGTGAGTCCGAGGGGACACATCGAGTCCGAAACGAATCAGGCAACTCTTCCTCTTCAGACTCCCAGGCCGACTCCGAGGAGGAATCGGTGGGGTCGGCTCGGGCAGGCGGAGGCGTCGGCCGCCCCGACACCGAGGGAGTCGGCGTCGACGACCTCGGTCCCGAACGGGAGGCCGAGGGTGACCTCGACCGAGGATCGACTCGAGTTCGCATGGACTCGAGGATCGGCTCGGTCTCCGGGGTCGACTTAGACGTCGACGTCCCGGCAGTCGGGGCAGCGGCGCCAGCAAGGCTAGCGATCAGTGCCCGCTGCTGGTCCATGAAGGCAGATAGTCTGCTCTCCAAGGCCGTCAACCTGAGTCCGACCTCAGGTGACCCAGCAGCCCCCGACGGTGTCGGGCCCGACGTCGGACCCCTCGGAGGCGAGTCCAGGAGGACTACAGGACTTACCCGAGCAGGCAACTCCGACTCCAGACGAGGTCGCTTCGGGAGGTGCTCCTTCTCCAAAGACCCGGGACGGCTATCGGGGCTATGCGACCTGGCCCTCGCGGAGCCAGGAGCGTCCACCGACGCCGCCCTCGCGGGTTTTACCTTCCGTCGATGGTCCCCGGAGGGAGAACCCCTGTCGGAGGAACTTCGGCGATGGTCAGAGCTGGAACCTCTGGACGCCGAGGCCTCCGACGAGGTCCGGGTACGGCCGGGGTCAGCAAAGATTCGTTCCCGCTGGTGCCGCCGACTCCTTAACGCTTTGGAGGACATTTTGCCGCAGGCCCCACAGATCAGTTCTTCGTGATCCGGGCCGAGGCAGCGGAGGCAATTATCATGTGTGTCAGTGAGTGACATATTTCTGTCACACTGAACACACCGCTTGAAACCACTGGCAGCTATCGGGGGAAAAAGGGCCCCTGCAAGGTCAAAGGACCGGGCTGCCAGCGAAAAACGAAACTGACCAAAAATCAGAAAAACCGAAAAATAATAGAAGGACTCGCAACGGCGTCGCGAGTCCGGGCAGGAAAAAGACCGGCGTCGAACCGAAGGAAAAAAGAGAAATAAATCACTAAAATCAACTTTTTCAGCGGGGACATGACGGGTACGTCTGTAGGGCTCCGCGGAAAAAAGAAGACTGGCTAAGATGGCACCCTTGGGCGGGAAGGAGACCGCGCATGCGCGCTGCAATTCCCAAAGGCTTTCTTTGAAAGCTGGGGAAAATTGCTCCGCGAGGGCTCCGTCGGCGCCGACGTCACCCATATGTGAGGACTGACTTCCTGCTTGGTCCTGGAGAAACAAAGATTACGTGGAATAACCAAAACAGTTTTCAAAAAAAATTTTTTGCAGCCCTGTGTTAGTAATTAGGCTATTAAGGATCACACTGCAGCGGGTCTCCTTTATTTCGGGGTTTTTTTTTTTGGGAGATCTGTGCCGTTTGGGTTAGTGAGATCTAATGCCTGCACATCCGCAGTGTCTGGTGTGTGGTACCCGACAGGGGATAGTTTCAGACGCAGGGGTCTGTCGCGGTTGTGCGACAGAGGCACTTGGTATGGAAATGGAGTTGCAGGACAAGATTAAAGAGGGGTCCCTCGCCTCCCCTCAGCGGAAGGGGGTTCGCCTTTGGAGCCTCCAACCTCGCCTTCATCACGTCTGAATACGGTGGTGCTGCAGATGAGTGCGACACCCATGGGTGATTTTTCCCCAGACTTTGTGCTGCTTTTGCACCAGGCTTATTGTCTGCATCAGCAGGGAGCTGTTCTGAATCTCTCAGGTTTGGGTTCCAGGGGGGTCCGCTCGGCTGGGGAGAAATCTGTAGGTACGGAAGCGAGACCAGTTAAAAGGGCCCGGCCGCTGGACGACCATCCGCAGTGGGCGGATTGGTTAGAGAGGGACGAGCTTGATTTGGAGTTAGAAGGTCCTATGGAGGAACCTGAAGAAGGTGAGATTCAGGAGCCCGAGAATCAGGCTAGGATTATCCAAGTGTTTTGGAGGGAAGAACTGACAGCTGTTATTACGGATTCCCTTCAGGCTCTTAACCTCTCAGTGGTCACTCCGGCGGAGGACAGTGTAGAGGATCCTCTAAATCAAGCGGTACGAAGATCCCAGGCAGTTTTTCCTGTTCACAAAGTGGTTAGACAGATGATTCAGGGTGAGTGGGATTTGCCAGAGGCAGGGCTTAGAGGTATTAGGTCTATGTCTCGGCTTTATCCCTTGGCTGATCAAGAACGAGAGCTGTTTCGTTCCCCGTGGGTGGATGCAGCAGTTTCTGCGGTTACGAAGAAGACTACCATTCCGGTGGAAGGTAGTGCGGCCTTAAAGGATAGTTAAGACAGGAGAGTGGACTCTTTGGTAAAGCAGGCCTTTGAGGCCAATGCACTCTTGTTACAGGCCTCGATTTGTGGAGCCTGGGTAGCGAGAGCTTGTCTTCGTTGGTCTCAGCGTTTGCAGCAGGCGGGGGAGCCTGTGCAAGATCAGGTGGCGAATACGACAAGGTTGGAGTCCGGTGCGGCTTACTTAGCGGATGTTCATTATGACCTGGATCAGAAGTTTGGCCAATAGTATGTCTTCGTTGGTAGCAGCCCGGCGGTATATTTGGTTGCGCAATTGGGCGGCGGATAACTCCTCCAAGTCAAGGCTCAGCAAGCTTCCTTTTAAGGGAAAGTTGTTGTTTGGAGAGGACCTGGATAAACTAGTCAAAGATTTGGGGGAATCGAAAGGAGGTCGATTACTGGAAGACAAGCCAAGACCAGAACGGGCTGGAGCAGTGATGAGGGGCCAGTCTCGGGATTTTAGACGGTTTTGGAAATCGCGTCTAGGGACCTTTCAAAGGGGAAGGTATCCGTTTCGAGGTCAAGGTTTCAGAGGTTTCCGCAGAGCAGGCAGAGGGTTTGCCAGTCCTTCGCCCGCCGGTTTCAAGAAGCCACAATGAAGCGAGGGGGGCCCAGGTGGGAATTCAGTCCATGGGGAGTCGACTACGGGAATTTCTTCCTGCCTGGGTCCACATAACATCTGATCAGTGGGTGTTGGAGGTCATTCGAGAGGGTTACGTTCTCGAGTTTGCTTGGCCGGTTCAAGACTCCTTTGTTCTCTCCCCTTGCAGGGAGCGGGACAAGGAGTTGGCAATTCAAGCGACCTTGTCAAGACTGACACAGGTAGGGGCCGTGATTCCCGTGCGGTCGATACTTGATTTATTTTGTGGTTCCAAGGAAAGACGGAGCTTTTCGTCCTATCCCCAACCTCAAGGGCGTAAACCGCTGTCTTCGGGAGTCGCACTTCCACATGGAAACGCTGCGGTCGGTGATAGTAGTGGTTCATCAGGGGGAGTTCTTGACGTCCCTAGATCTCACCGAGGCGTACCTACACATTCCCATCAGGCCGGATCATCAAATGTTTTTGCGGTTTGCAGTGCTGTGGGGCCATTTTCAATTCTAAGCCTTACCGTTCAGGTTGGCGACGGCGCCACGGATGTTCACCAAGGTAATGGTGGTAGTGGTGGCACATCTGTGCAAGGAGGGTGTTCTCGTTCACCCTTACCTCGACAACTGGTTGATTCGAGCAAAGTCCTGGGCCGAGAGTGTGAGGTCCACAATCAGAGTAGTGCAGTTCCTGCAGCATCTCGGCTGGGTAGTAAATGCCAGCAAGAGAAGTCTGATACCCTCTCAGAGCCTAGAGTATTTAGGAGTTCGGTTCGACACCCGGTCGGAGCTGCGTTTCTTCCGGAAGCTTGGGTGCGGGGGCTGCAGTTCCGGGTGCGCGACTTTCTGAAACGGCAGGCACTGTCGGTGTGGCAGTACCTTCGGGTTCTGGGAACAATGGCGGCAATGTTGGAGGTCGTGCCTTGGGCCAGGGCGCACATGGACTCTTGCAGAGCTCCCTGCTTCGGCGCTGGTCTCATCAAAGAGACTCTCTGAGCAAGCGTTTGCCTTGCCCCAGGAGGGTCCGGGTGTCTCTTCAGTGGTGGCTGCGACTGGAAAGGTTATCAGCGGGCATGCCCCTCGAGCAGCCACAGTGGGTTCCCGTGTTGACAGACGCCAGTCTGGTGGGCTGGGGAGCTCATTGTGAGGGGGTCTTCATGCAGGGGGAGTGGAGCGTGCAAGAAACCCAATGGTCAATCAATTGTCTGGAGTTACGAGCAGTTGCTCTAGTGCTGCGAGCGTTCGAATCCATGTTGCAGGGCCGCGCAGTGCGGGTGTTATCAGACAATGCTTCCGCAGCCGGCATACCTCAACCGGCAAGGGGGCACGGACAGCGTGGCGCTAGAAAAGGAAGCGGAAGCTCTGTTTGAATGGGAAGAGCTACACCTTCAGGCTCTGTCAGCAACGCACATGGCAGGAACGGACAATGTGATGAAGACTACCTCAGCCGGGTTCGGGTGGATCCCGGGGAGTGGGAATTGCACCCAGAAGTATTGCGCAGTTGGTGGCCAAATGGGGCAGCCCCATAATGGATCTCATGGCGACGTTTCAGACGGCTAAGGTCAGTCATTTCTTCAGCAGAAGGAGAGAAAGGATGTCAGAGGGGCTCGATGATCTACTACAATGGTGGCCCTCGCTGGGTCTTCAGTATGTCTGTCCTCCATGGGCTCTAATAGGCCGGGTGATTCAGCGCATCAAAGCACATCAGGGGCGAGTGATTTTGGTCGCTCCGGATTGGCTGCGTCGCCCATGGTACGCAGACCTAGTGAGACTGCTAGAGGGACAGCCATGGCCTTTACCGATTCGGGAGATCTCTTGTTGCAGGGGCCTCTTTGGATGCCGCAGGTAGCTTGATTCTCGCTTATGGCTTGGCCATTGAAAGGGCTAGGTTAAGGAGATAGGGTTACTCTTTGGGAGTAATTTCTACTTTGCTTTTGGCCAGGAAATGGTCGACGTCTTTGGCTTATGTGCGTGTCTGGCGTATTTTTGAAGAGTGGTGTGCAGTCAGGCAGCTGCAGCCCTCCGTAGTGTCGGTACCAGTGGTGCTGAATTTTCTCCAGGATGGTTTCAATAAAGGACTGGCAGCCAGTTCCTTGAGGGTGCAGCTCACAGCAATTCCTTGTTATCGTGGTAAGGTTCAGGGTTCCTCCATGGGTTCTCATCCGGACGTACTGCGATTTTTGAAGGCTGTTTCTCGATTGAGGCCTCCACGCAGAGTGGTGATTCTTTCGTGGAATCTCAATATGGTGTTGGGGGCTTTGATAAAGCAGCCCTTTGCGCCTCTAAAGCAGGCTTCGCTTAAGGACCTAACTCTGAAGACAGTCTTCCTTGTGGCAATCTGTTTGGCACGAAGAGTTTCGGAGTTGCAGGCGTTGTCTTGTAGGGAGCCTTTTTTGACGTTTTTTCGGGAGAAGGTGGTTTTGAATACTGTGCCCTCCTTTCTTCCGAAGGTGGTTTCGCCATTCCATGTGAATCAGTCCGTGTCCTTGCTAGTTCTGGGTCAGGTAGATGACAAAGTGGCGGATGGGAGTTTGCGTTTATTGGACGTAAAGAGAGTTCTCTGTCATTATTTGAAGGTTTCAGAGTCTTTTCGTAAGTCTGAGCATTTGTTCGTTCTGTTTGGTGGCCCGTGTAAGGGAGAAGTGGCTGCAAAGGCATCGCTTTCTAGGTGGATCAGAGAAACTATATAATCTGCTTACATTCTGCAGGGGAGGAAAGTGCCTGAAGGCTTGAAGGCGCACTCCACAAGAGCGCAGGCGTCGTCGTGGGCAGAACATGCTATTGTTCCAATTGAAATTTGCGAGGCTGCTACCTGGTCATCCTTGCATACTTTCAGTAGACACAACCGCTTAGATGTTCATGCAGCAGAGGATGTCTGTTTCGGGTCAGCGGTGTTGCGATCTGGTTTGGCAGGTCCCTCCCATTAATGTACTGCTCTGTTACATCCCAGCGGCGAGGGACTGGACTGGAGGAATGATAAGGAAAGAGAAATTAGACTTACCTGCTAATTGTTGTTCCTTGAGGAACTCCAGTCCAGTCCCGATACCCGCCCGGTTCAGTGGTGATTGGATAGGTGTTGACTGGTACTGAGTGAAAGCATGTGCTTCTGAGAAGTCATATTGCTGTGGATATTTACCTTTCTTTGGTGAAAAAAAAAGTGAAAACTTTGCCTATCTGTAAACAGTGGCACATCCTTCACGCGGTTGCTTTCTTCATTCTTCTGCCTTTGGGGGGAGGTGAAGAAGTTATCCTCTTCTTTCAGAGAGTTCAGTTAAGGGTTACAGTATTTTAGTTTTAGTCTTATATTGACTTGATGATATGGTTACTTATGTATTGCTCTTTTGAGTCTGCTTTGTCAGTAGGTCACTGGAGGCTGGTGGGAGGTGCCACTGGTGTGTGTGTCAGAATTCTGACATGCTCAGTCTCCATGATGCGGAAGGAGGTGCACTACCCAGTGCTGAAGGAACTGGACTAGAGTTCCTCAAGGAACAACAATTAGCAGTTAAGTCTAATTTCTCTTTACCAGAAATCAGCAACAAATATGTTCACTTGCTTTTCCAATAAGCTTCTCAATTTGCACCACCACAATATGCAACAAAATTGTCTCACAGCAAAAGGTTCACCACAAGTAACAGGACTAGCGCAACTGGGATGCCTGACCAGCCTGTTTTCTGCAGAAATTTAAGCAAAGCAAGTCCTTTAGATGAAGATTAATACATCTGGACAGACAGCATCTCAATACCAATTTCTGGCTTACCAAAAACAATCAATGATTGAGACCTCCAATGAAGTCCTTGCAGCTAAATCTCAACATGGTGATATCATGGACTCTGTTCATTCTTTTCTTTTTTTTTTAATTTGCAAGGTTTGATAGATTTTGAAATTTTAAACCATGAAACAAACAAACAAAAACATTTGACTGAAGGCTTTTTTAATATTTTGTAGGTTTGGCTATTTCAGGTTGTGGTGTTAATTTTATTGACTTAAAAACTGCTTTTCAGAAAACAGACGCGGTATACAAACATCATTATATAAGAACATAAGACTTGCTATACTGTGCCAGACCAAAAGGTCCATCAAGCCCAGTATCCTGCTTTTAACAGTAGACAATACAGGTCACAAGTATCTGGCAAGGTCCCATTAAATCAATAATAAAAATAAAACATAACAGCGTACTAATAACTCCTCACCCCAGTCATTCAGCCTGTCCTCCCAAAATCAAGAAATAAAACCCTCACACATACATTTTCCCATCCTTTATCAACCAAGTTTTAAACTCCTTATGAAACACGCATTATTTAGCTCCCTCCCAAAAGAATATGGGATCCATGTCAAGACATTTTTCTCAAGTGTGAAAATATAAATATAAACTATAAATAAGGCTAGCAAATTTATAAATATTGCCTGTTCACTTAATATAGTATTCATGCTCTGCTAAATGGACTTAGTAAAACATCAATAAATTAGACCAAGGTAAAGAAGTTATAGCTTAATTATTATCAAAGCAGCATACTGGGAGAAAACAGTATATAGTGTCAGACGGCTGCCTGGGTGAGAATCTTCACACTCTTGGCAAGTGCATATTTCTATATGATTTGCAAAGTATTGTGGGCAATGTAGTTCATTCACACCAGACACAGCTGCTGACAATAATTTAGATGTGCTCTTGGGTAAAGCCAATAAGATATTTATTTATGGGGTTATTTCTCCCAACACAGATATGCTTGGTAGCACATAAATTAGGTTACTTGCTTTCAGTGTTAACTTGGAAAAACAAAGTCAAAATCAGGAAAACAACAAATGAAAAGTCACAAAGCAATAAACAAACTGTTCTTTTCAATGTTAACTTCTGATTACTTCCCATATAGATACAGAAGTGATTCTCTCCTAGCTCACAAACAATTAGGTAAGGCTTAATTGCTAGCAGTTACCAGCTGAAACCCCTTAGCTGGCTTGCCTTCCACTGTGTGGGTCAAATCCTGCTTCAGGAGCTTTTCTGAGTAGATTAAAGAACAAATTTGTATTTCTGTGTGATGGTTGCTGTACTTTATAACAGAAAGTTACCAACGGAGTTTAGATAGAGAGCAGTCCATATAAACAGGATCCTCATCTGCTATTATTCCCCCTTGTTCAACAAGCATGGGTTCAATATCATGGATTGGCACAGATGAATCTCTCAATGGAGCATTTTCAGGAGAATACTTGTTTCCCTGCTGTCTTTCAAGGTTATAGCTAGGGCATAGATCAGTGTTCATACCTGAACTTCCATTGCTGCTAGAGTTCCTCTCTATATAGCCTGGCCAGTATGTAGTCCAGTTCTTATGTCCAGCCTTCCAATCCAGATCCCTGGATACTGGATCTCTCTTCACATACCTTCTGGCACAGGTCTTAGCGTCCCCTCCACGTGCAGCCGTCTCCCTCACAGGTAGCCTCTGGTGATTCCTAGCTCTGCAGCACCATTCCTCTGGCTTTCCCCAGTCCAATGGTGTATGCTGGCCCTTGGAATACCTCCCAGTATACGTACTGCTTTGGACTCTTCTAGACCTCTCAAAGGCTTTTCTCTTCCTTCTTCCAGAGGGTCTCTTTCCCTCTCTGTCCGTCCGGTTTGGCTTCTGCTTCTGATGATCCTTCAGATGAAACTGATGATCAAACTCAAGCTGATTCTCAGGATACTGAGGACAATTCTCTGGATATCCAAGGTGATCATGAAGAAGATGGTCATCTGTAGAATAAACTCTACTCTTATTCTGCTTAGATGAGTGATCCTCCCTAACACAGCGCAGCTGTGCTGAATCAGGCCCTGCCCTTTGAGATGAGTGCTTAGGGATTACCTCATAGCCCTCCTGATTGAACACACGTTTCCTCACTTCAGCTCCTCTAATGGCTGTTGGAAACCTGGTGCATTCTGGGACTGGTAGTCTTTTATGGCAAAATTCTGTTTTCATATTTCTACTAGAACTGACAGGTTGCTTGTTCAGAGTCACTTCACCTTTCCTATAGCTCCTTCCTGAGCTATGATAAGCTTCCTTATCACAATAGTCAATGACATGAGCTTATATGGCTAGCACAAAACAAAACAATCAACTTTTTAACAATCTATTCCTTCAGGACATGAGAGGAAGGAGGATTAGACTTTGAGAATTAAATTATTATAACCAAATGCTAGATAAGTAATGAAAATCATTTAGCAGAGAAAAGCAGGGTAATTGCTCCTTATATAATTTAAATGCTGCCTTTTAAATGCTGCCATGTTCCCTGTAAAATAGTTATCTCCAAGTTATAATGCCCTGTTCAATGTAATTTCAATTTGTTCAATGTAAACCGCACTGATGCAGAATAGTGCGGTATATAAGAGAATGTAAATAAAAAAAAAAAATAAAAAAAAATAAAGATAATGTACATTTTTAGATTTTCCACATTAGCTACAGCTTAATTATCTTTTTGTATAGTATGAACTTATACATTTTCTTTAGAATTTAAAATCTGGATTCATGAAGAACATATAAAAGACTGGTAAAGTGTAGTTACTCACCTGTAACAGGTGATCTCCGGGAACAGCAGGAATTTAGTCTTCACATATGGGTATCATCGGTACAGACGGAGCCTGCGTGGGAACGCTCTCCAGCGTCCAATAGGAAAGCTTTTGGGAGCATCCAACAGCGCCTGCGTGCTGCCTTCCCGCCTTTCCAACTGTCCCTCTCCAGTTGAGTTTATAGCTGAGAGAAAAGAGAGAGAGAGAGAGATACAACTCCTAGGGGAGGTGGGCGGGTTGTGAAGACTAAATTCCTGCTGTTCCCGGAGATCACCTGTTACAGGTGAGTAACTACGCTATCTCCAGGAACAAGCAAGAATGTAGTCTTCACATATGGGGACTCCCTAGCTGCAGATGCCAAGGAGATGGCCCCAGGAAGTTGTTAGGCCTTGTGAAAGGGCCATACTTCCCCCCCCACCATGGATCTATGGCATTCTACCAGGGACAGTGGATAGGAGTTGATTAAGTCTGAAAAATGTGTTGAAGAACAGCCTGGCCAAACAAGGCATCCCGGTGGGAGCCTTTGTCTAAGCAGTAGTGGGCTGTGAAGGTATGTACCGAAGCCCAAGTAGCTGCTTGACAGATGTCATCAATAGACACAGAGTGAGAAGATGAGCCATTGAGGCTGCCATGGCTCTCACATTGTGAGCTGTGACATGGCCTTCAAGAGGAAGGTTCTTACTCTCATAGGCAAAGGATATGCACTGAGCAATCCAGTTAGATAAGAGTTCGTTTGGAAACTGGATGTCCCAAATGACTAGGATCAAATGCAACAAAGAATTGAGAAGATTTTCTATGTTGCTGTGTCCTTTGCAAGTAAAAGGCCAAAGCTCTTTTACAGTCCAAGGTATGAAGGTTCATAGTAACATAGTAAATGATGGCAGATAAAGACCAGCATGGTCCATCCAGTCTGCCCAGCAATACGGCAAGAGTAGGTGCACCTGTTGCTCTGTGCCGGCTACCACTCCCCATATCTTTGTTTAGGGGTGGACCTAACACTCCATGTAGGACACCCCTATTTGTTGAGAAGTTAGATGGTTCAGTTTATTTTGTTTTTATCCTGTTGCTGTAAAGCAGGGGTTCTCAACCCTGTCCTCGGGACCCACCTAGCCAGTCGGGTTTTCAGTATAACCACAATGAATATGCATGGTAGAGATCTGCATATAATGGAGGCAGTGTATGCAAATCTCTCTCATACATATTCATTGTGGTTATCCTGAAAACCCGACTGGCTAGGTGGGTCCCGAGGACAGGGTTGAGAACCCCTGCTATAAAGGGATCCGCTGTGCTTGTCCCATGCTGTTTTGAATTCCATCACTGTGTTTGCCCCCACCACTTCCATCAGGAGAGCATTCCAAGCATCCACCACCCTTTCCGTGAAAAAATATTTCCTGACATTGCCTTTCAATTTTCCACCTTGCAGCTTCATGTTATGCCCTCTAGTTTTGCAGCTTCCCCGTCTTTGGAAGAGGTTTGTTTGTGTTCCTTTCTGCACTGGAGGCATGAGGCTTTGGAAAGAATACAGGAAGGTAAACTGCTTGGTTTAAATGGAAAGGCGAAACCACCTTTGGCATAAAGTGTGGATGAGTCCTAAGAACTACCTTATCATGGTGGAACCTTGATAAAAGGAGGATCAGCCACTAACGCTTGCAATTCACTGATGCGACGTGCTGATGTGATTGCAATGAGGAAGATGACTTGCCAGGAAAGGAATTTCAAAGATGTAGTGGCTAATGGTTCAAAGGGCGGTTTCATGAGCTGCCCGAGCAACAGATTTAAGTCCCATGCCACAGCTGGTGGCTTAAAGGGAGGCTTTGTTAAAAGAAGGCCTCTCATAAATCTCGCTATGAGAGGATGAGAGGAAATAGGTTGACCACTTAGAGGCTTGTAAGAAGCTGCAATAGCACTAAGATGGACTCTTACTGAATTTGTCTTGAGACCCGCATTTGACAAATGTAGGAGATACCTCTGGAATCGATACTTGTGTATCGCAAGAGGGTTAAGACCCTTCTGCGAGCACCATATGGTAAACCTTTTCCACTTAAATGCATACTGGCATCTTGTGGAGGGTTTCCTAGAAGCATGAAGGATATCCTTTACCTGTTGGGAAAGATTAAGATCCTGAAGTTCTAGGCTTTCAGCAACCAGGCCCTGAGATGCAGAGACTGGGGATTCAGATGCCAGAGCATCCCGTCCTCTTGGGAGAGAAGATCTGCAGCAGATCCCAATTCCAGAGGCGGAGGAGCAGAGGGTACCACGTTTGCCGTGGCCAACGTGGAGCTATGAGGATCATATGACCTCTGTTTCTCTGAAGCTTGAATAGAGTTTTGGGGATGAGGGGAATGGGTGTGAAGGCATATAGGAAGCCCTGACCCCAGTGGAGGAGGAAGGCGTCCCTTGCCTGGCAACATCGAGCCGGAATTCTGAAACAGAACCGGGGAAGTTTGGCATTCAGCGGACTTGCAAAGAGGTCTATGTCCAGGGTTCCCCAAATCTGAAATATTTGGGAAACCTGGTCTGCATGGAGAGACCAATCGTGAGGAAGCAGAACTCGACTGAGTTTGTCTGCCCAAGAGTTTTGAATGCCTGGAAGATACACCGCAAGGAGATGAATCTGATGCTCTCTGGCGAGGGCCCATAGTCGCAAAGCTTCGTTGCATAGCAACAGAGAGCCTGTTCCGCCCTGCTTGTTCAAATAGAACATGGCTACCTGATTGTCCGTTTGAAGTAGGACTGTCTTGTAGCTGAGCTGGGCGTGAAATACCCGAAGAGCAAAGAAGATTGCTCTGAGCTCCAGGAGGTTGATGTGAAGACAGGCCTCCTGTGGAATCCAGGTACCCTGGGTAGAGAGATTGTGCAGGTGGGCTCCCCATCCCACCTGTGATGCATCTGTTAGGGTGGCTTGGGATAGGGGTTCTGGAAAGGAGCCCCACCAGAAGGTTTCCGGGTGATTGCCACCATTGGAGGGACGAAATAAGACGGTTTGAGTTTGTTATTTTGTCCAACAGGCAGCCTGAGGCCTGTGTCCACTGAGTGGATAAAGTCCACTGGGCTGCGAGCATAAGGAACCACATGCACGGTGGATGCCATGTGGCCTAGCAATTGTAGCATTTCCCGAGCAGTGAGACAAGGTTTGAGCACTGCTTGGGAAGCTAGTTGTACTATGCGTAGACAGCGGGGCTGCGGAAGGAAAGCCCTTGTCTGTCTGGTATCCAGTTGAGCTCCTATGAACTCTAGGGACTTTGTGGGAGCAAGATTGGATTTTGGGAGGTTTATGACCAGTCCCAAATACTGAAGGATTCGCATTGTGCGAAACAGAGCACAGTTAGCTTCTGGCACTGTAGGTGCTCGAATGAGCCAGTCGTCTAAGTAAGGGAAGACAAATATTCCCAGAGTGCGGAGAAATGCTGCTACCACAGCCATGCATTTTGTGAACACTCTTGGCGCAGAAGCCAGGCCAAAGGGAAGAACCTTGTATTGGTAGTGCTTTCCTTGAAACAGGAATCAGAGTAATCTCCTGTGATTTGGAAGGATGAGAATATGAGTATACGCATCCTTGAGATCTAGAGAACAAAGCCAATCCTGACTTTGAAGGTATGGCAGCAGAGTTCCTAGAGAGACCATTTTGAATTTCTCTCGGAAGAAATATTTGTTCAATTCTCTGAGGTCTAAAATGGGTCTGTGTCCTCCCGTTTTCTTTGGAATAAGGAAATAGGGGGAGTAGAACCTTGATGGGGAATGGGTGCTTCCTCTATTGCTCCTTGAGCAAGGAGCATTGTGACTTCTTGACCTAAGAGACTGTCGAGAGAGGTCTGAGAATTGAACTGTTTTACAATTGTAGGAGGGGGCATGCTGTGAAAATGAAGCTTGTACCCCTCTCGTACAATGGACAGAGTTCCAATTTTCTGCTGTTATTTGGTACCATCTGTGGGCAAAATGACATAACCTGCCTGGGATGGTCGAGGGTTCTGGACCATTCAGGGGCAGGAAGGCAAAGTTCTCTAGGAAGGAGTCAAAGCCCCTAAGGAGGCTGAGCTTACTGACCTTTTGGTTTCTTTTGTTGTCTAGGTCGTTGCTGGTTGTCCCTTTTGGGCAGTCTGACCTGGACTGTGTCCCTGTTGGGTATAGGAAGGATAAAACTTCTTTTTCTTATTGAAAAATGGTTTCTTAGAGGATTTTTTCCTTGCAGGATCGGCTGTAGATTTGGATAATCTATCCAAAGTGATACTGTCAGCATCTATCTCATTAGCCTTCTACTGCCAATTCTTGCCAAAGAGATTTTCTCCTGTGCAAGAAATGTTTCCTAATTTATCATGTACCCAAATTTCCAAGTCAGATGCCTGAAGCCAGGCAATCCGACATGCACCAATGGCAATAGCAGAGGTTCTGCTTATGCACTCAAAACAGTCAAAGGCTGCACGATTTACAAACTTGTAAACATCCTGAGCATGTTTGACTAGAATAAGATAGTCTTGCCTTTTGTCATCAGGAAGGAGGGGGCTCAAAAGCTCCAAGTCTCCTGTGACCTCTTTAAGGAACATTCCTATATAGAAGATATAGGAACTAATCCTAGCTGAGAGCATGGAAGCTTGGAAGCATCGACGCCCAAAGGCATCGAGAGTCCTACATTCACGACCTGGAGGATTGGATGCATGTTTCTTTGCACTTTTCATCCTTCTCATGGCTGATTCCATCACCATTGAATGGTGTGGTAACTGAGCTTTTTGAAAGCCAGGACAAGGTGGAACTCGATACATGGTATCGAATCTTCGAGAATGAGGAGATGTGGTTAAAGGTGTGTCCCACATCCTTAGCATAAGATCATGTAAAATCTCATGAATAGGCAGAGTAGCTGCCTCTTTGGGAACCTTAGGGTATTGAAGAATTTCCAACTCCTTTGCCCTAGGTTCTTTTTCAGGAGCTACTGTGATGGAAAGGCCTCAGGCCACATCACGGATAAAGTCCTGAAAGGACATATCCTCTGGCGGAGACATTCTGCGCTGAGGAGAAGAGGAATCCTCGGGGAGAAGTACTCTTGTATTGGCAGAGTCTTCGGAGTCTTCAGACTTAGAGGATTCAAAATACCTCTGATCCCAGTGATCGTGCAAAGCACGGTACCGGTATCGATCGAAGTCGGCATCGGGTTGTTCCGGTACCGATCTGTCGATGCCGGAGACAGACGCATAACTCGGTATGGGTGGCATACCTGCCGATGTTAATGCAGTCGATACCGGTATCGGTTGAGGTGTCTGAAGCGGTTTCCACGGTACCGAAGCCGTGAGAAGAACCGCTAGACTGCGTTCGATAAGCAAGGAATCTCTGGTCTATTGATGCTGCCGATGCTTGGGTGTCGGTACCGGTAGAAGCGGCTGCAACCCCAGAGCATGGCGCCAGTAGTTCTGCCGAGGTTGAGGCCTCGAGAACATCCTGGAACCCCGTTAATGCTTTGGAAGCTGAAGCCTCCCGCCGGGGCAGTTTTGCCGGTGAAAATTCCTCAAGGGCAACACCAGGGGCATCTCGATACTTAGAAGGAGATCTACCCTTTGAGGACTGACTAGATTTATGTTTAGTTACCTGAGATCCATGGGAGGAAGATGAGGACCTGGAGGACGTCGATGCAACAGACGCTGCGTCTGAGGAAAAAAGGGTGCTACATTTAGCAGCTCGGCTCTGCCGGCCCCTTTTTGACATCATTCCACAGGAGAGACACTCTGAAATAGAGTAGTCAGGACCTAACATTTGAGACACCAATCATGGGTGTCGGTGACGGAAATGGCACCGCCACATTTAGAATATTTCTTAAAACCTGAAGCAGGTTTTTCCATTTTTAAGGAAAAAATTGGGCCTAGTGCCCAAAATGGCGCCTAGCACCGAGGAAAAAAGTTTCTAAAGTAAAACACCTCAGAAACTATAATTTTTTTTTTAAAGAAAGAAAAAAGAACCGGCGGTACCGGTATGGCGTCGAAGGAAGGCAGACACGACCACAAAAACAAAGATTAAAGACAAAATATTTCTGCTGTGACAGGGTATGTGACCTGTCGGCTCCACAGAAACAAAGAACTGGAGAGGGACAGTTGGAAAGGCGGGAAGGCAGCACGCAGGCGCTGTGGGATGCTACCAAAAGCTTTCCTATTGGATGCTGGGGAGCGTTCCCGCGCAGGCTCCGTCGGTACCGACGATACCCATATGTGAAGACTACATTCCTGCTTGTTCCTGGAGATCATGCATTCGTCAGTGTAGACTTTCATTCCACCCCTCCCCCCATTCATACATATCTGTAGCTATCTAAAACCTTTTAGATATATTTGTGAAATATGTTAGTGCTTACCTTATCAACATGTTTCGTAGAATTGTGAAGTCACAGTGCTCACCATTTTCCACTAAATTGAAATAAAAAGCTATGTTTGTAGGATAAGATACAGCCAACAATTTCACTGAAAGTTGAATCATTTTGAATTATTCAATGATGTGTAAGAGGCAAATCTACACTGGAAGTGGAAAGGTAGTGATTAGAGCAGCAGGCTGAGAACCACGAAAGCCAATGTTCAAATCTTGCCATACAACCCTGTGAGAGTCATCGGATTTTCCAACTGCCTCAGGTATAAAACTTAGGGCTGGATTTACTAACCTGCATTAATACATTGTATTTTGCACGGGCCTATTTACTAATACCACACATTAAAATTTAGCAAATCTAGTTCTCTGGAAACATGGAAATACTTACTGTACCTAAATGCAGCTTGTCTTGCATTACCAATGAAAAATTGGTTAATTAGATTATAGCGTGAGCTAACCAGTTGAAATGTTTACATTTAAACCAATGTTTACATTTAAACCAAATTCCCTAAAAAACAAGCAGGCATTATTTCTGTCCAATGTCTACATCTGCATTTAAAATAGTTATATAAGTCACAATATACAAGGATTTCACTTTAGTTTTGCTAAACAAAACATACCGCCCTGGGAGAATGGACACAGTAAGCAAGTTCTTATGGGCATAGAGGTGTTTCACGCCAAGTAAGGAGACCTGGACTGCCCCGAACCTCTAAATCAGGGGTCTCAAACACGCGGCCCGCGGGCCGCATGCGGCCCGCGAGACAACTTTGTGCGGCCCGCGAAAGAGAAAAACAAAAAAACCCCAAAACCCTGACTTCTGCCGTTGCCGCCGTGGCAGCGGCAGAATCAATTGTCAAATAAAAAAAAAAAGACTTCTGCTGCTCAAGCAGCAATATCACCTGTCCTGCGGCCCCTTCCCCTGTGCCCGGAGATCCGAATCTGCTCATCAGCGGCGTGCTTTTCAAGCCGCGAAGAGTATTCCCCTCTCGCGCGGCTTGAAACCGCGCGAGAGGGGAATACTCTTCGCGGCTTGAAAAGCACGCCGCTGATGAGCAGATTCGGATCTCCGGGCACAGGGGAAGGGGCCGCAGGACAGGTGATATTGCTGCTTGAGCAGCAGAAGTCTTTTTTTTTTTATTTGACAATTGATTCTGCCGCTGCCACGGCGGCAACGGCAGAAGTCAGGGTTTTGGGGTTTTTTTGTTTTTCTCTGTCGGGGGGGGGGGGGGGGGGTTGGAGGGGAAATGGGCAGATGGGGGTAAGGACGGGAAGTGGGCTATTGGCAGGGGGGGTTATGACTGGTATGGGGCTATGGTGGGGGCTAGGACTGGAAATGGGCAGATGGGGGTTAGGACTGGAAGTGGGCTATTGGCAGGGGGGGGGGGTTATGACTGGTAATGGGCTATGGTGAGGGCTAGGACTGGAAATGGGCAGATGGGGGTTAGGACTGGAAGTGGGCTATTGGCAGGGGGGGGGTTATGACTGGTAATGGGCTATGGTGGGGGCTAGGACTGGAAATGGGCAGATGGGGGTTAGGACTGGAAGTGGGCTATTGGCAGGGGGGGGGGTTATGAATGGTAATGGGCTATGGTGGGGCTAGGACTGCAAATGGGGTGATGGGGGTTAGGACTGGAGGTGGGCTGATTGGGAGGTTAGGACTGGTAATGGCCTATGAGGGGAGGTAAGACTGAAAATGGGGTGATGGGGGATACGACTGCAAGTGGGCTATGGGGGGGACTAGGACTGGTAATGGGCTATGGGGGGGGTAATAATGAAAATGGGGTGATGGGGGGGGTAAGACATGAAGTTCCCAATTGGGAGGTTAGGACATGTAAAGGGCAATGGGGGGTCTAGGACTGGTAATGGGCTGGGGGGGTTGCTAGGACTGGAAATGGGCTGAGTGGAAGGGGGGCTTGAACTGCAAATGGCTGATGGGGAGGGGGGCTTGGAATGGAAATGGGCTGTGAGGGGAGGGAGCTAGGAGTGGACAGGGGCTGAGGGGGGGCTAGGATTGGAAATGGGCTGATGGTGAGGCTAGGATAGGACTGGAAATGGACTGATGCAGGGACTAGAAAGGAGCAGATGCTGGGTGGGGCTGGAACTAGAAGGGAGCTGATGTTGGGGGAGGATTAGAATGGGATGGAGCTGGGAAAGTGAAATGGAGAGGGGAAAAATATTTTGTCTGGAAGAGAAGACAAATCTACAATTGGCCAGGTATTGGGAGAGTAAGTGGGGATTGAGGATGGAGGGGTAAAATTTGAGTGGATGAAATAGGAATGAGGAAAGAGCAAAAGGAGAAAGATTAGTATGTTAAAGCAGATGTAGAGAGAGAGAATGGAAAAAAACTAGAAGAGAGAAGAAAGGACAAATGGACAGCAGACGATGGAGATAGCAGAAGACACGAAGAAACCAGAAGTGGCTGGAGCAATTGCAACTGAAAAAAAATGCACAAAAGGTAGAAAAATATCTCTTTATTTTGAATTTATTAACTGGAATATGTCAGCTCTGGGAAATGTGCATCATTAATGTTTGCACTTTGTTTAGTACAAGAGGAAATTAATTTATAGTTTTATTTCTACAGTGTTGTTGTACATTCCAAGTTTGGCTTTTGGGGTTCCCAGTTTAATTATTGTCTTCCTATTTCTAAATCTTTTAGTCTTTCTTTATCCATACTCATTAAGAGGCATGTTTACTAAAAGTTAGTGTATGGTAACATTATGCAAATATTTATGCAAATGAGGCCCCTTATGCAAATGAGGCCCCACGTCTTATGCGGCCCCCGGGTTACTTTACAAGTCCTCATTTGGCCCTCAAAGCAATTTGAGTTTGAGACCCCTGCTCTAAATCAAAGAGGTCATACTTAGTCACCCTTTACAAAAGTGGCAAAGCTATCGCCCTCTGGTGGAGATCATCATCCTAGCAGTTGCAAAAAAGGCTCAGGAAGGAGGGGAGGGGGAATTGGTTTGCAGAATAGTCCTTTTCAGCAGGGATATGCTGTTGCTGCAAATATTTCTAGTTTGAATTTTTTAAATGACAGGAAAAACATAAAACTAAGTTCCTTTTCTTTAATTTTTATTTAACAGGTTTTTTTATACCGCTTTATCATTTTAGTCAAAGCGGTTTACATTGTACCGTAAACTTGGCAATGTACATTAAACAGAGACATTGATAACTTGGATTCTTCTGAGGCAATGGAGGTGACTTGAAAGCCAGGACAAGGTGGAACTCGATACATGGTATCGAGTCTTCGAGAATGAGGAGATGTGGTTAAAGGTGTTTCCCACATCCTTAGCATAAGATCATGTAAGATCTCATGAACAGGCAGAGTAGCTGCCTCTTTGGAAGCCTTAGGGTATTGGAGAATTTCCAACTCCTTTGCCCTAGGCCAGCGATGGCGAACCTATGGCACGCGAAGGCCTTGCAGCTGGCACGCGGGAAGGTCGCACATTAAAAAAAAAAAAAAAGCTGCCCGCTGCCGCCGCGGCGGCATGGAGTGTCCCGCGGGGCTCCCTCTGCTCGGCGGGACTCTCCCGGCGCTGCTCAGCCCCTCTCTGCCGGCTTGCAGAGACGCGAAGGGAGAGTCTCCCTCGCGTCTCTGTTAAGCCCGCAGGAGCTGATGAGAAATTTCCCATCTGCCCCTGCGGGCTTAAGAGAGACGCGAGGGAGACTCTCTCTCCCTTCGCGTCTCTGCAAGCCGGCAGAGAGGGGCTGAGCAGCGCCGGGAGAGTCCTGCCGGGCAGAGGGAGCCCCGCGGGACACTCCATGCCGCCGCGGCGGCAGCGGGCAGCTTTTTTTTTTTTTATTGACATGAGCCGAGGGAGGGGGGTTAAGACTGGCAATGGGCTAGGTCGGGAGAGAGGGGGGATAAGACTGGCACTGGGCTAGGGAGGGAGAGAGAGGGGTTAAGACTGGCAATGGGCTAGGGAGGGAGGGGGGTTAAGACTGGCAATGGGCTAGGGAGGGAGGGAGGTTAAGACTGGCAATGGGCTAGGGAGGGAGGGGGGTTGAGTCTGGCAATGGGCTAGGGAGGGAGGGAGGGGGTTTAGTATGGCAATGGGCTAGGGAGGGAGGGAGGGAGGTTAAGTCTGGCGAGGTGGTAGGGAGGGAGGTTAAGACTGGCAATGGGCTAGGGAGGGGGGGAGGGGGGTTGAGACTGGCAATGGGCTAGGGAGGGGGGGAGGGGGGTTGAGACTGGCAATGGGCTAGGGAGGGAAGAAGGGAGGGGGGTTGAGACTGGCAATGGGCTAGGGAGGGGGGGTTAAGACTGGCAGTGGGCTGGGGAGGGGGGTTAAGACGCAGTGGGCTATGGGGGGGAGTTAAGACTAGCAATGGGCTGTGGGCTGATGAGGGCTGGCAATGGGCTATGAGCTGATGAGGGCTGTCTGGAAATGGGGTGATGGGGGGTTAGGACTGGTAATGGGCTATGGGGGGGTTAAGACTGGTAGTGGGCTGATGGGGGGGGTTAGGACTGGTAATGGGCTATGGGGGGGTTAAGACTGGTAGTGGGCTGATGGGGGTGTAGGACTGATAATGGGTTATGGGGGGGGCTAGGACAGGAAATGGGCTGATGGGGAGGGGTTAGGACTTGAGGTGGGCTGATGTGGTTAGGACTGGTAATGGGCTGTGGGCTGATGGGGGGGTTTAGGACTGGCAATGGGCTATGGGGGGCTGACTGGAAATGGGCTGATGGGGGGTTAGGACTGGTAAAGGGTTATAGGGGGGGGGGCTTAAACTGAAAATGGGGTGATGGGGGTTAGGACTGGAAGTTGATTGACGGGGGGCTAGGACTGGTAATGGGTTGGGGTGTTGCTAGGACTGGAAATGGGCTGAGTGGAAGGGGAGGCTTGAACTGCAAATAGCTGATGGGGAGGGGGCTTGGAATGGAAATGGGCTGTGAGGGAAGGGAGCTAGGACTGAAAATGGGCTGATGGAAAAGCTAGGATAGGACTGGAAATGGGCTGTTGGGGGGAGCTAGGATAGGACTGGAAATGGGCTGTTGGGGGGAGCTAAGATTGGAAATGGGCTGTGGTGGGGGCGTGACGTGTAATGGACTCATGGAGGGGCTAGCCCTGGACGTAGGCTCAGGGGGGGGCTTGGACTGGAATTGGGCTGAGTGGAGGGGAGCTATGATTTGACATGGGCTGATGGTGGGGCTAGGAAATGAGTAGAAATGGGCTGATGGGGGAGCTAGGATTGAAAATGAGCTGATGAAGGGACTTGGACTGGAAATGGGCTGATGCAGGGACTAGAAGGGAATGGATGCTGGGTGAGACTGGAACTAGAAGGGAGCTGATGTTGGGGGAGGATTAGAATGGGATGGGGCTGGGAGAGTAAAATGGAGAGGGGAAAAATATTTTGTGTAGGAGGGATGAAAAATCTACAATTGGCCAGGTATTGGGAGAGTAATTGGGGATTGAGGATGGAGGGGTAAAATTTGTGTGGATGAAATAGGAATGAGGAAAGAGCAAAAGGAGAAAGATTAGTATGTTAAAGCAGATGTAGAGAGAGAGAGAGAATGGAAAAAAAACTAGAAGAGAGAAGAAAGGACAAATGGACAGCAGACGATGGAGAGTTAGCAGAAAACATGAAGAAACCAGAAGAAGGTGGCTGGACCAATTGCAACTGAAAAAAAATGCACAAAAGGTAGAAAGATATCTCTTTATTTTGAATTTATTAACTGGAATATGTCAGCTCTGGGAAATGTGCATCATTAACATCTGCGCTTTGTTTGGTACAAGAGGAAATTCCTATTTGACGTTGCCACTTGTTCTCTTTCCCCAGTATTCTCTGAAATGTATTGGTTTAATATTTGCAGTGTTGCCTTTTGATAGGTAGGGTATGGTGCTTTGTGAGTCCTGGTAATGCTGTCAGGATACGGCGGGTTTGCTATGGGTTCTAAATGGGCAGCGTTTGTAGTAGTTCCTAATGTGCCTGGCCGTTGGCACTGGATTATAGTAATGTAGAAATCTTTTAGTCTTTCTTTATACATACACTCATTAAGAGACATGTTTACTAAAAGTTAGTGTATGGTAACATTATGCAAATATTTATGCAAATAAGACCACTTATGCAAATGACGTGCTGGCACTTTGAGGAAATTCTTTGGTTTTGTGCGGCAGTTTGGGCACTCGGGCTCAAAAAGGTTAGCCATCACTGCCCTAGGCTCTTTTTCAGGAGCTACTGTGATGGAAAGGCCTCGGGCAACATCATGGATAAAGTCCTGAAAGGACATATCCTCTGGCGGCGACATTCTGCGCTGAGGAGAAGAGGAATCCTCGGGGAGAAGTACTCTTGTATTGGCAGAGTCTTCGGAGTCTTCAGACTCAAGAGGATTCAAAATACCTCCGATTCGGGTGATCGTGCAAAGCACGGTACCGGTATCAATCGAAGTTGGCATTGGGTTGTGACTTGCCCAAGGCCACAAGGAGTGCTAATGGGAATTGAACCCTGGTCTCTTGGTTCCCAAGCCAGTGCTCTAAGCATTAGGCTACTCCTCCACACCAAGTGTTACTTTTTAATACAGTCATACATCTATAACCACAAAATGTTAGAAAATATATCTAACAGGTCTTGAAAATATAATAAGAAAAATAAACTTAGGAGAGAAAAAGACCTACAGAAATTAAAACCCCCAAAATAGGAGGGAGGAACTCCAAGGAAATAAAATTAATTGAAACAAATATAAAGAACACAGGCAGGCGACTGCTACAAAAAGATATCAAGCCGATTTGATTAATAAATCAGTTTTCCCCAAAGTCATAATACACTGGAAACCAGTCATTCCCTCGACTACAGAAATTTCAGCTTTGTGAATTTTGTAAAGTGTAGTTACTCAGCTGTAACAGGTGATCTCCGGGAACAGCAGTAATTTAGTCAGTACCGACGAAGCCTGTGCGGGAACGCTCCCCAGCGTCCAATAGGAAAGCTTTTGGGAGCATCCCACAGTGCCTGCGTGCAGCCTTCCCGCCATTCCAACTATCCCTTTCAGTTGAGTTTATAGCTGAGACAAAGGAGAGAAGGAGAGAGAGAGAGACACACACACACAACTCCTAGGGGAGGCGGGTGTGTTGTGAAGACTAAATTCATGCTGTTCCCAGAGATCACCTGTTACAGGTGAGTAACTACGCTATCTCCAGGAACAAGCAGGAATGTAGTCTTCACACATGGGCACTCCCCAGCTGAAAAATGCCAGGCAGATGGCCCCAGGAAGCTGCAAACCCATGGTGAGATAGGTCATGCTTCCTCCCATGGATCTCTGGCATCCAAACTTGGATGGTGGGCAGGAGTTGCATTAAGTCTGAAAGAGATGCTGAAGAACAGCTTGGCCAAACAAGGCATCCCGACGGGAGTCCTTGTCTAAACAGTAGTGGGCTGTAAAAGTGTGTACAGAAGCCCAAGTGGAGTGGCTGCTCTACAGATGTCGTCAATAGACACAGAATGAAGGTTAGCCATAGAGGTTGCCATGGCTCTCACATTGTGAGCTGTGACATGGCCCTCGAGAGGAAGTCCCTTACTCTCATAAGCGAAGGATATGCACTGTGCAATCCATCTAGAAAGAGTTCTTTTGGAGACTGGAAGTCCCAAATGGCTAGAATCAAAAGCAACAGAAAGCTGAGAAGATTTTCTATGTTGCTGTGTTCTTTGCAGGTAAAAAGCTAAGGCTCTTTTACAGTCTAAGGTATGAAGGTTCCTTTCTGCACTAGAGGCATGAGGCCTTGGAAAGAATACAGGAAGGTAAAACGCTTGGTTTAGATGGAAAGGCGAGACCACCTTTGGCATAAAGTGAGTATGAGTCCTAAGAACGACCTTATCATGGTGAAATCTTGTATAAGGATTATCAGCCACTAAGGCTTGTAACTCACTAATCCGTCGTGCAGAAGTGATAGAAATTAGGAAGATGACTTTCCAAGAAAGGAATTTTAGAGTTGTAGTGGCTAAAGGCTCAAAGGGCTGTTTCATGAGCTGCCCGAGAACAAGATTCAAATCCCATGCCATCAGTGGTGGTTTAATGGGAGGTTCTGTTAAGAGTAGACCTCTCATAAATCTTGCTATGAGTGGATAAGAGGAAATAGGTTGAACATTTAGAGGCTTGTAAGAAGCTGCAATAGCACTAAGATGGACTCTCACTGAATTGGTCTTAAGACCAGAATTTGATAAATGGAGGAGATACTCCAGTAACGATTACAAATGTATCGCAAGAGGGTCAAGCCCCTTTGAGAACACCATATAGTTAAATGTTTCCACTTGAAGACGTATGATCATCTTGTGGAGGGCCTTCTGGAAGCTTGAAGGACGTCTTATCTGTTGAGAAAAGTTGAGATCCTGAAATTCTAGGCTTTCAGCAACCAGGCCCTGAGATGCAGGGACTGGGGATTCGGGTGCCTTAGCATCCCGTTCTCCTGGGAGAGAAGATCTGGAGAATACCCCAACTCCAGAGGTTTGGCTTGAGAGAGATGAAGAAGCAGAGGATACCACGTTTGCCATAGCCAACGTGGAGCTATGAGTATCATACAACCTCTGTCTCTCTGAAGCTTGAAAAGTGTTTTGGGAATGAGGGGAATGGGTGGGAAGGCATAGAGGAAGTCTTGACCCCATTGAAGAAGGAAAGCATCCCTTGCCCAATAGTTTTGAGCCGGAATTCTGGAACAGAACCGGGAAAGTTTGGCATTCTGTGGACTTGCAAAGAGGTCTATGTCTGGGGTTCCCCAGATTTGGAATACTTGGGCAATCTGGTCTGAGTGGAGAGACCATTCGTGTGGCAGCAGTACTCGGCTGAGTGTGTCTGCTCAAAGGTTTTGAATGCCTGGAAGATATACCACGAGAAGGTGAATTTGATGCTCTCTGGTGAGGGCCCATAGTTGTAAAGCTTTGTTGCATAATGACAGAGAGCCCGTTCCGCCCCGCTTGTTCACATAGAACATGGCTACTTGATTGTCGGTCTGGACTAGGACTGTCTTGTAGCTGAGTTGGGCTTGGAATACTCGAAAAGCAAGGAAGATTGCTCTGAGTTCTAAGAGGTTTATGTGGAGACAAGCCTCCTGTGGGGTCCAAAGACCTTGGGTGGAGAGATCGTGCAAGTGGGCCCCCCATCCCAACTGGGACGCATCTGTCATTAGAGTGGCTTGGAATAGAGGTTGCTGGAAAGGAGAGCCTATGAGTAGGTTTTCTAGTGATTGCCACCATTGGAGGGACGAAAAAAGTAGTTTTGAGTTTCTTATTTTGTCAGACAGGCGACCTGAGGGCTGTGTCCACTGAGGACAGAGTACACTGGGCTGCTCGCATGTGAAGGCGAGCATAGGGAACCACATGGACGGTGGATGCCATATGTCCCAGAAGCTGAAGCATTTCTCGAGCAGTTAGGGAGGCCTTTGCCGCTGCTTGGGAAGCCAGCTGTACTATACGTAGACAGTGGGGCTGTGGAAGGAAAACCCTTGACTTGTCTGGTATCTAGACAAGCTCCTATGAATTCCAGGGACTGAGAAGGAGCGAAATGGGATTTTGGGAGGTTTATGACCAATCCCAAGTAGCGAAGGATTCGCACTGTGGAAAAAAGAGCGAAGCTGGCTTCTGGAGCAGTGGGTGCTCGAATGAGCCAGTTGTCCAAGTAAGGGAAGACGTATATCCCCAGAGTTCTTAAGAATGCAGCTACTACAGCAATGCATTTTGTGAAAACTCTTGGGGCAGAAGCCAGACCAAAGGGAAGAACCCTGTATTGAAAGTGTTTTCCCTGGAAAAGGAATCAAAGGAATTTCCTGTGATCTGGATGGATGAGAATATGCGTATATGTATCCCTTAGATCTAGAGAACATAGCCAATCCTGACTCTGAAGATATGGGAGTAGTGTTCCGAGAGAGATCTTGAATTTTTCTCAGAACAGATATTTGTTCAATTCTCTGAGGTCCAGTATGGGTCTGTGTCCTCCTGTTTTCTTTGGGATAAGAAAATAGGGGGAGTAGAACCCTAAACTTTGTTGAGGTATGGCTACCTCTTTTATTGCTCCTTGAGCAAGAAGTGCCGTGATCTCCTGACTCAAGAGATTGGTGACAGGGGTCTGAGAACTGAACTGTCTTATGATTGTAGGAGGGAGCATGCTGTGAAAATAAAATCTGTACCCCTCTCGTACAATGGAGAGAGTCCAATTTTCTTATGTTATTTGGGGCCCTCTGTTGGCAAAATTGCATAATCTGCTGGGAATGGTAGAGGGTTCTGGACCCTGCAGGGGCAGGAAGACTAAGTTCTCTAGGAAAGAGTCAAAGCCCCTGAGGAGGCTGAGCCTGCTGAGCTGGCTGAGCTCTTGGGACTTTTGGTTTCTACTGTTGTCTAGTTTGTTGTTGTTGTCCCTTTTGGGCAACATGAACTGGACAGTGATCCTGATGGGTGTAAGAAGGATAAAACGTTTTTCTTGTTGAAGAAGGTTTTTTATTAGATCTCTTCTTTGCTGGGTTGGCTGTAGACCTTGACAATCTGTCCAAAGTGATATTGTCAGAGTCATTCTCATTAGCCTTTTCTTGCTAGTTCTTGCCAAAGAGATTTTCTCCTGTGCAAGGAATGTTTCCCAGTTTATCTTGTACCCAAATTTCCAAGTCTGATGCCTGAAGCTAGGCAATACGACGTGCACCGATGGAGATAGCAGAAGTTCTGCTGATGCATTCGAAGCAATCAAAGGCTGCAAGGTTCACAAACTTGAAAACATCCTGGGCATGTCTGACCAGAGTAAGAAAATCCTCTCTTTTATCGTCAGGAAGAAGAGGACTCAAATTCCAAGTCTCCTGTAACCTCCTTGAGGAACATCCCCATGTAAAGGATGTATGAGCTGATTCTGACAGCATGAAAGCTTGGAAGCATCGACGGCCAAAGGCATCGAGAGTCCTCAATTCTCGGCCTGGAGGACTGGAAGAATGTCTTTTTGCACTCTTTATCCTACGCATCGCCGATTCCACTACCACTGAATGGTGTGGTAACTGAGTCTTCTGAAAGCCAGGACAGGATGGAACTCCATACATGGTATCGAAACTCCGAGAGTGTGGAGATGTGGTTAAAGGAGTTTCCCACATTCTCAGCATAAGATCATGAAGAATCTTATGAATGGGCAGAGTCGCTGCCTCTTTAGGAGCCATAGGGTATTGAAGAATTTTTAACTCTTCTGCTCTAGGTTCCTTTTCAGGAGTCACCGTGATTGCAGGGCCTCAAGCCACATCATGTATGAAATCATGGAAGGACATGTCTTCTGGAGGAGACATTCTCCGCTGAGAAGGAGGAGATGGATCCTCCGGAAGGACTGCTCTAATACCGGCAGAGTCAACAGAGTTATCGGAATTGGAGGATTCAAAATATCTCTGATCTCGATGTTCGTGCAATGCACGGTACCGGTATCGATCGAAGTCGGTATTGAGGTGTCTCGGTACCGATCTCTCGATACCAGAGATTGACTAGACTCAGCATGGGGAGTATACCCGCTGAGGCCGGTGCAGTCGGTACCGGTACCTGTGGAATGGTCTGAAGCGGTTTCAGCGGTACCGAAGCAGTTAAAAGAGCCGCCAGACTACGTTCAATAGCGAGAAATCTTTGATCTATCGCTCCTGCCGATGCTTGGGTGTCGGTACCGATAGAAGCGGCTGGAATCCCAGAGCATGGCACCAGTAGTTCTGCAGAGGTGGAAGCCTCTAGAACATCTTGGAGCCCCGTTAGTGCTTTGGAAGCCGAAGCCGAAGCCTCCCGCCGGGGCTGTCTTGCTAGTGAACTTTCCTCGAGGGCAACGCCGATGGCATCTCGATACTTGGAAGGAGGATCCACCCTTTGAGGACCGGCTAGTCTTAGGAGACTTATGTTTAGTTACCTGAGATCCATGGGAGGAAGATGAAGCCCTGGAAGA
Source organism: Ichthyophis bannanicus (assembly GCA_033557465.1). Taxonomy (NCBI): domain Eukaryota; kingdom Metazoa; phylum Chordata; class Amphibia; order Gymnophiona; family Ichthyophiidae; genus Ichthyophis; species Ichthyophis bannanicus. The sequence goes on along the minus strand of CM066031.1, from coordinate 703,553,710 downwards.
CGTCGATGCAACAGACATTGCATCTGCGGCAAAAAGGGTACCGAGTTTTGCAGCTCTATTCTGCAGGCCCCTCTTGGTCATCTTTCTACAGGACAGACAGTCCAATGGAGAATGGTCCTAAACATTTGAGACACCAGTCATGGGTGTCGGTGACGGTTATGATACCGCCACACTTAGAACATTTTTTTAAAACCACTAGATGGTTTTTCCATTTTAAAGGAAAAATGGGCCTAGTGCCCAAAATGGCGCCTAGCACCGAGAGGGAAAAGGCTTCTGAAGAAAAGTAGTTCAGAAAAGATTTATTTTTATTTTTTAAGAAAAAAAGAAAAGAGAACCGGCGGTACCGGTAGGCGTCGAATTAAGGCAGACGCGACCACAAAAAAACCAAAGAAGTAACAAAGAATTTTCTGCGGTGACAGGGTCGGCTCCGCGGAAAACGAAGAACTGAAGAGGGAGAGTTGGAATGGCAGGAAGGCAGCACGCAGGCGCTGTGGGATGCTACCAAAAGCTTTCCTATTGGACGCTGGGGAGCATTCCCATGCAGGCTCCGTCGGTACCGACGATACCCATATGTGAAGACTACATTCCTGCTTGTTCCTGGAGATTAATTGTTACAACTGCCCTTCTATTTCCTTGACACGTTTTTGCTTGTTTATGATGTGTAAACTCCATAAAAATAAAGGAAAAAAAACCATTTCAGTTGCTCTAGGTCTTCAGAAGAAAATGTTTTCTTTTCAAAATGGACAAGATACTTAACAGGAAATTTAATATAAAAAGTTGCTCCCAAATCAAGACACACTAACATGAAGCAAGGAAAGTTCTGTCAGGTTGCTCCATAAAAAATCCAATGCACCCTATTATTATAAAATAGGCATGACATAGAGACATGACATGACATAGAGAGACCTCAGGGCCCAATTTCTGTAAGGCTCCAATGTAAATTAAACCAGTAGTGTAGCTCTGGTAATTTCCATAGAGGGTTCTAATATTGTAGTCACTTCAAACTGTTCACAGTTCAATCCCCTTCCCTCAGTTCCTCTCCAGTGAATGCTCTCTTAAAGATTGGAATATAGTAGAGGTTTGGGATGTGTGGAAATATTTCAGCTGGATACTGTAATACCTCAAAGAAATATTTCTTAAGCCAGCGCTTGACAAACCCCAGGCACCAGATCACCATGGCAACTGGGGGGGGGGGGGGAAAACAGATCATGGCTGGGGCTTAGAGCGCATGTGGGGAAAAGGGCTGGAAAAGACCACCATAGCGGCCAAAGACCAGCTCTGTCTGCCCACAAGTATCCCATCTCTTGCAGGCAGATAGTGCTGGTCTCAGCTGCAATCACAGCCTTTTCCAGTATTTCTGCCTGCGGGGATTCCATCTCCCGTGGGCAGAAGTGCTGCAAGATCGCGGCCAAAACCAGTGCTGTCTGCCCACGGGAGATGGAATCTCCTGCAGGCAGAAGTACTGCAACCATACCCAGAGACAAAATAAAAAGTGCAGAGGCTGAAGAAATTTTAAAAGGGCAGCAGGGAAGAGTACAAGCAATTGGAAAGTAAAGCACCACATATACATATGCAGGCACCCCACCTCCGCAGCACAAACACAAAAAGGATCATTGGGGTGGTAGGAGAGCGAGGAAGAGGAGTGGGGCCTGATTTATTAAGCTTTTTTCCATAAAAAACGGAAAAACAGTCTTAATAAATCAGGCCTTAAAATCTAAAAACGTAATCTCGATATACCATTTTTGGGTGAGCAGGGTGTGCACTGTGACCTAGGTTTCGGTGGACAACCACTAGATTCCAAGAAAATTTGTCAAGGCCTGTCTTAGGCATATCCATTGGCAACATATTAGATTTAGTGAAATTAATAAATCTCAAATTCTTTTTCCTAGCAGAGTTCTTCAGCGTCTCAACCTTACTTGACACTATTACATTATCCTTGACAAGAACTTCAGTGAGAGATACAAGGGATTCCACTCTGGTTTCACAACCATCCAACCACTTACCTTGGTGCTGAATAATGGAGTTTCTCCCTTTGTAAACCAACACAATTACTGCACACATCCAGTCAAAGAAGTTCCCACACATGAGACTAAGGACTACACTTAACTTAGTCCTAGAGTGACACCAGAAGTGGCTCTTGCAAAAATGATATAGTGAAGGTAACAGCAGCAGGGATAGAGGGGCAAGTTACCTCAAACAGGACCCTCTCTATGCTTCTGCAACAACCCTTCTAGCACCACTCAACACTACACTGACCCTGATCTTCTTGGCTCACCAAGGAGCCTGACAGAAGTTGACTAGTCCTTTCATCTGGAAGAGTGGCCACAACTACCTGTGGTCTCTTCATCTCTCCCAAAAATGGTGCTAATGCCCAGGTTAATTCTTCTCGAATTTGTTCAAACGTTTTGCTTTCTGAACAGTTTTTAGTGATTATGATATAGACAGCTTCAAGCTCTACACGAAAATATAATTTCAGATCGACTGTATCAGTTCTTGTTAATGCAATGAGATTCTCTAGCATGGGAATCCTATTCACAAATGAAACAGTACTTGGTAAATCCAAGTTGCATTCCTAGTAGCGGTGCTACTACCTTTAGATCACCACAGATGTTCCAGTTGTAGTAGCTGTACTGTATATGTTTCAACAACAGTTCCATGTTTTTGTAGGTTTCTTTCATGTGGGCTGTGTGTGTGTGGTTTCTGGAACCCTGGAGAAGGTGGAACCCTATAAAGGTTATCTAGGCGTTTGCTAATAGCCAGTGTAGAAATGGGGGCTTCCCACATTCTAGTGAGCAAGTTTTTCAGGATATTGTGCACCGCAAAAGTTGCACCTTCTTTGGGTGCTGAGGGGTACTGAAGGATATCAAGCTCCTCCACTCTGTTCCGTCTTGGTGCCTACCGATACATTCAGTGCCACTGCCATGTATTTGATAAAATCTTGAAAGGACATGTCCTCCAGCGGTGACCGTTGACACTTGTATGGAGGTTATGGATCTGATGGCAAATCTCTATGTGCATCAAAATCAATAGATTCCGGTTCCGAGACATCGGAACTGGTATCAGAGTCTGGTAAAAAATCAAAATAGTCTCTGTCAGGGCCTCGATAACCACAGTGTTGTGTGGACGGAACACGCTGTGAGGATCATAGTGGAGCAGACTGTCCTGGGACATCGGTGGTTCCAATGTTTGGTGCGAAACTGTCAGTGTCAGAGGAAATGGAGATGCATCAAACAGTATATCAGGGCTTATGGTCGTTGCCGATGTCAGTGCCGCAAGAGGCAAAGTGGTAGACGTTGGCACAACTGCCACTAAAATAGCCGCGATGCTCCTTTTAATCGCAATGACTCTGTCATCAAGCATTGGTACCGGAGGAGGAGTAGCTCCAGACACTACAGAATGGGCTACAACTCCCAATGCCAGTATCGGGGGCTCCACCAAGGATTGAATCTTGGGGGCATCCCCGAACCCCTGTGAGGCTTTGGAGGGTGAAACCTCCTGCCGGGGTTGTTTTGCTGGATGATCTGTATCGGACTGGGAAGAATGGCAGTGCTGAGGATGGTGATTGAAGTCTGATGCCAATCTTGAGGAATGGGATGCCTTCTTTGTCGATGCCAATGTCTTTTTGCTCCTGTGCTCCAAGGACTCAGTCGATGCTTTTTAGTTTTCAATGAAAAACGAGGAAGCATGGGATGAGTTGGAAGGCGTCGACGCCTTTGAGGAGTGCACCAAAGGAGCTGAGTGTTGGAAACAGCTTAGCCTTCTGCTTGTTCTGGGTTTTCCTACCTCTGGTGGTCATATGGCCACAGGAAGTGCAAGACTTGACATCGTGGTCTAGGCCTAAACATTTTAGGCACCAGTCATGCTCGTCTGTTATGGAGATGGTACTGGAACAGTTAGAGCATTTTTTAAAACCACCCCTGGGCTTATCCATTTTTGGGAAAAGGAGGGCAGTAAAATCAAATTAGGCAATGATGCCCACTTAGGCCTTAGGCCTAAAAGAAAACTAAGAACTATTGAAAAATAAATTCTCTAAATTCTTTTTTCATTTTAACAAAAAGAGGAACCAGAATCAACAGGGATTCAAGTCAGTTGACGAGAAGGCTGGAAAAAGAGTACCAGCCAGTACCAGACAAAAGTATAAGTCTCTTAACGCGGTGAAATAGGGACAAGAGCCCAACGGCTCCGTGGAAAAAAGACAACTGAGGAGACCTGAAGGGAAGGCAACCACGCATGTGTGGAGTAACGTTCCCAAAAGCATCCCTATTGGATGCTGGGAGTGTTCCCGTGCCAGGCTCTGTCGGTGCCGATATCACCCATACGTGAAGACTGACTTTCTGCTTGTTCCTGGAGATCAATCCTTCCCAGGTGGTGGCTCTATATGCTGAATCACACGCCCCACCACGAGACAAGGAGGAAACATATACAGCAGATGTAGATGTGGCAAAGGCTGAGCCAGGGTACCAATACCCTCAGATTCTGTTTCTATGTGGCGACTGAATAAGTGGCCACTTTAGCATTGGAATGGGTCACCACCAGATCCATCTTCGGGGGACCCATTGGCATAATATCAACTGACATATCTCCTGACTCAACTCCCACTCTTCTGGAGCCAGAGAGTGCAGGCTGAGAAAGTCCATTTCCATAATGTTCACCCCAACAATGTGTTGAGTCTACAGGCTAAGAGGTTCTTCTCTGCCCAGGCAAACAGGAGAGCCATCTCCAGGACCACCCATGGCACTCCTTGTGCTGCTTTGCTGATTGATATAAGTCACCGCCGTGGCATTGATCAACAACACTTGGACTACCTGGCCCTCAACAAGGAGCTGGAAATGCAGAAGAGCAAACCTGATGGTCCTTGCCTCTAAGCAGTTGATGGACCACACTGCCTCCTTGAGGTTTCAATGGCCCTAAGTTGTTTGGTCTTGGCAATGGGCTCCCCAGCCTGAGCCACTGGCATCAGTTGTCAGAAGGATCTATGAGTAATTGTCCAGTGGCATGCCCTTCCTCAAATGACTAGGCCCCCGCCAACGCCGCCACCACCACCGCCGCAGGCTGGCCTTCACCATCACCAGGAGAGGGAGCCCGAGCTCAAACTCCCGAGAACTCGAGGACCACAGAGTAAGCAAGCACCGTTGGAGCGGTGGCATATAAGCAGGCTTCCAAGGCAACATCTCAACTGTTGTTGCCATCAATCCGAGGAGCTAAAGATAATTCCAAACTCTGGGAGCCTGCTATTAAATGAACAGTGCCAGGAAATCCAACATCCTCATGTCTTTTTCCTCTGGCAGGAAGACTCTGCCCATTTGAGTACTGAAACATGATCCCAAGAACTCCAGGGCCTGGAAAGGCATCAACTGGCTCTTTTCCTAATTGATCATCCAGTCAAGGCCTTTGAAAAAGGTTACAGCTTGGGACGCTACCTGAGATGTCTCTGAAAGAGAACGGGCTCAGATGAGTCAGTATCCAGATATGGGGACACACAAATCCCTTGGCGCAGCAGCACCACAGCCACCACCACTCATGACCTTGGAGAACATCCTTCGGGCAGTGGAGAAGCTGAATGGGAGGGTGGCAAAGTGACAGCCAAGCACAGAAAAACCACAGCTACCTTTGCTGATACTCCCTGATCGGGATATGAAAATATGCCTCAGACAAATCTAGAGATGCCAAAAACAATCCTCTGCGCCCAAATTGAATCAGAGATTGCAAAGTTCCCATCCAGAAGCGCAGGACGAGCAAGTGTTCGTCGACACCCCTGAGATCCAAAATGGGCCAAAATCATCTTTCTTTTTTCAGCACCATAAACTATATGGAATAGAGTGGAGTAGCAGCCTAGTGGTAAGAACACTGGCTTGGTAACCAAGTACCCAGGGTTCGATTCCCATTAGCACTCCTTGTGGCCTTGGGCAAGTCACTTAACCCTCCATTGCCTTGGAAAAAAGGCCTGGCAATCTACTTCCAGTGACACTGCCAAGAAAACCCAGGAGCTTCTGGGTCGCCAGGCGTCAGTATTGACTTGAAGGCACTTGCCCTTGCCCCAATCGTCTGGGGGAATGGGCACCACAGCCTGCAAGTGTAGCAACTTGTCCAATGTGATCTGCACAGTGGCCCTTTTGTTCAGAGATCCACAAGGGGAGATAACAAAAGCATATGAAATCGGCTCTTGGCATTCCAGGACACAGCCATATTAAATGGTGTCTAGCACCCAGAGATCCTTAGTGACCCAGGCCCGTTCTGGAACGAAATAGCAAAGCCTGCCTCCAACTGGAGGTACCAGGGAATGGGCCCCCAAACCTTCATTGCGCAGTCCAGGAGGAACCCTTCTGGAGAGGGCCAAAACCATGAGCTCCTCAAAAGGACTGAGAACGAGTGTGAAATCTGGAAGCAGAGGGGAAGAAATGCTTTCCAGGCTGGTAGTGATGGGAATCACAAGACCCCCGGGGATTCAACCAGTGTGCCTGTAAGCTGTGGGCGGAGGCTGATGAAAAGGGGGCTCCTGCCCATTTCATAGGCACCCTGGACCTGTCCTCAAGAAGTTTGTATGATTTATTCTCACCTAGGTGGCCCCAAATTAAAGTTTAAGAGTTATCTGCTGTCCAATGTCAGCGCCAAATCCAATGCCGCACCACTGTCAACAGGGCACTGGTCCCTGGCCGCTAGGCGGACAAAGTCATACATGGCATCAGAAAGGAAGGCCATAGCAGAGTCCAAATGAAGGGTAGTATCATCCGGCGGAAGAGACTAAATCCACTAAAGCAGAGCTTGAGATGTCAGGCCTGCACATACCACAACACACAAAGGAGCAGAGAGTAAAATGGCAGCAAATCCAAACTTTATTGTAATACTATCCCAACGCGTTTCGGCGTGAGCCTTCCTCAGGGAGTACAACCTCATAGAAGACAAAATACAAATTGGAATAATAATAGTAATAAAACATATGATAAAACATAGGAAATCAAAATATAATCAAATAAGATTACTACTACTACTACTAATAATAATAATAATAAAAACAACAAGCATAATGAAGAACAAAACTAAAAAAGTAAACAAACATTACTCATCATAAGAACAATTAAAATTTCTAAAAGGCAATAAAAGGCTGATTAACATACAGATGTGAATAACACTGGTATAAGGTATAAGACACTGTATAAATATAAGACAATAATGAAATAAGTATTACACATATAAAACCAAACTGCACAGACATAAGCCATTCTGTGTCTAAATAATTATCACAATCAAAAAGAAAAAGAAAAGGCGAACATTGAGTAATACTGACATACTGTAAACTCTAGTGCAAAAGAATGTTAGAAAAACCATTAAGAGCACCATACACACAGCTACTGCTCTATATATGGAAAAATGGGAAGAAAACTCAATCCCAACACGGGAAAGAGAACGGGTTGAGGACATACTCAGGAAGCAACAAGTGAGGCAAACTATATCTGACGACATAATGGCACAAATGTTACAAAGTGCAATAAGCATTTTTTCGTAAATGATGTGTAACCTATCATTAGATCAAAGTACATAGGAGAAAGCCAGCTTCTTTAATTTAAATATATAGGGAAGTTATCCATGACTGAAATGATATTTAAAGGTGATATATTGGAAGAATTTAAAGAAATATTGATAAACTGGGAAGATGTATTACAAGTATTTGATAAACTGAGTAGTAAATCACCTGGACTGGATGGCATACATCCGAAGGTGTTGTAAGAAATGAAGTATGAGATTGCAGACCTACTATTAGCTATCTGGGAACTATCATTAAAATCATCTTTAGTGCCTGAAGATTGAAAAATGGCCAATATAATATAATTTTTAAAAAGGATTCCAAGGGTGATGCGGGAAACTACAGGCCAATGAGTCTAACATCAGTACTTGGCAAAACGGTAGAAACCATTATAAAGAATAAAATTAATTAACATGTAGATAGTCATAGTTTAATGGGAGAAAGTAAACATGGGTTTAGTCAAGGAAATTATTATTATTGTATTGTTATTTTACTAATCTGTTATATCTTTTTGAAGGCGTGAACAAACAGGTAGACCAAGGTGAGCCGATTGATATGGTGTATCTGGATTTTCAGAGAGCCTCTGACAAGGTCCCTCAAGAGACTCTTGACTAAATTAAAAAGATGTGGGATTGGAGATACTGTACTATTGTGGATCAGGAACTGGTTAAAAGATAGAAAGCAGAGAGTAGGGCTAAATAGCCAATTTTATCAACAGAGAAAGGTGGGTAGTGGAGAACCTCAGGGATCTGTGCTGCACCCGCTGCTTTTTAACATAAATGACCTGGAAATGGGAACAACGAGCGAGGTGATCAAATTTGCAGATGAGACAAAATTGTTCAAAGTTATTAAAACACAAGAGGATTGTGAAAAATTGCAATTAGACCTTGATAAATCGGAAGACTGGATGTCCAAATGGCAGATGAAATTTAATTGCACACATTTCTATTAGTGTGCAATTCTGGAGACCGCACCTTCAAAAGGATGTGAACAGGATGGAGTAGGTGCAGAGGGTGGCTACTAAAATGGTTAGTGGTCTTCATTATAAAGCATATGAGGACAGACTTAAGGATCTCAATATGTACACCTTAGAGGAAAGGCGGGATAGAGGTGATACGATTGAGATGTTTAAATACCTCCGTGGCATAAATGTTCAGGGAAAGAGCCTCTTTCAATTGAAAGCAAGTTCTGCTATGAGGGGACATGGGATGAGGGTGAAGGGGGATAGATTCAGGAGTGATATGCGGAAATATTTCTTTACCGAAAGAGTAGTGGATCCGTGGAATAGTCTCCCAGTGGAGGTGGTAGAGATGAGGACAGTAACTGAATTCAAAAAAGCATGGGACAAACACAGAGGATCTCTAAAGGTAAAAAGGGGACTGCTGTAGTTGTTGATATGGAAGGACAGACTAGATAGGCCATGTGGTCTTTTTCTGTCGTCATATTTCTATGTTTCTAATGTGGGCAAGTGCAAAGTTATGCACCTAGGAAATAATAATTCAAACTACAGTTACATGATACAATGTTCCACATTAGGAACCACCACCCAGGAAAAAAGATTTAGGTGTTATCATGAAATCCGTGGCATCAAAAGCTTAATCCTATTCCGTAAAGCTCTGAAACACCACCTATTCACAATATGCTACCCTGACACCAACCCTGACACCCACACATCGGGTAAACTTCCCTCATGTCTCAGCTACCATAGCACCTTATTACAACCAGAAAATGGTTAGCCTATACTACTGCCCACCCACCACTTTTACGCCTATCCCTCCCACACAAAATGAAGATGATACCAAATTGGCTTAGAGTACTGGTGACAATACTAATTTAACCTGTAAATAGTTACCCTGTAAATAGTTACCCCGGTTATCCTATGTTTTTTTTCCCTGTTCTATGTAAAACTCAATGTTGCTTGTATGCATTGTAGTATGTTTTGTTCGATGTACACCGCGCTGATTGTAATAGCGCGGTATAGAAGAAATGTTAAATAAATAAATAAAATAAATAAATAAACCCTCCACCCAGTGTGCAGCGGCGGCCAAGAAAGCAAATAGAATGCTAGGAATCATAAGGAAAGAAATAGATAATACCACCAAGATATTATAATGCCTCTCTATCGTTCCATGATGCGATCACACCTTGAATATTGTGTGCAATCCTGGTCACCATGTCTTAAAAATGATCTAGCAGAATTAGAAAAGGTACAGAGAAGAGCCACCAAAACAGTAAAGGGCATGGAAGGATACCCCTATGAGGAAAAGCTTAAAAGGTTAGGGGCTTTTCAACATGGAAAAGAGACGGCTGAGGGGAGATATGATAGAGGTCTATAAATTAATGAATGGATTGGAATGGGTAAAAGTGTATCAGTTGTTTACACCAGCAAAAAAGTAGAAAGACTAGGGGACATACAATGAAGCTACAATGTAACCAATTTAAGACTTAAAAGAGAAAATATTTCTATATTCAACGCCTAATCCAACTGTTATCTTTTATTTGAAAGCAGTGCTCTCCTTAATGTGGACTAGGATTTGTGTATTAACTAATTGTATACAATTTCCTTTTGTTTCATTGTAAAAGTTATAAAAAATAGAATAAAAAAATTTCCTTGACAGCCTTCACAAGGTGTCTCCCCGGGCCTCCAAAGTCAGTGGGCCCACAGCAGCATCGGCCAATATGCCTGGAATTTGGGAGGAGGTATCAAAAGACCGGTCTCAGCTATCAGTAGGCTTTCGCTGCCCCTACAATGTTTTGGAGGTTGAGCTTTGGGGCAGCTTAGAGGGGTGCTCTTGCAAACCCTCCATGCTCGCAACAACATTCCTCAGAGGGCTTTGATGCCGATGCCCCAAGGCCTCCACCCGATGCTCGACATTTTTTCTTCGGTGTCAATAAAGACAAAGCCGAATTCTTCCTCACTGTTGGGTGAACAATGAGGGATAATCGATGCCCCAGAGATCTATGGGTGCTTGGCTCCAAGAGGGCTCCTTGATATCAATGCACCACCAGTATCCGATATGGCCTTCACAGCCACAGAAACCAAAGCCGCCGAATCAGACTTAGATGCGCTAAAAATGATGTTGTGCAGTCTCTCGACCCCCTCTTTTTCTCATCTGCACATACAAATTACAAGAGAGCGGCTTAAGAGTGGGTCCAAAGCACTGGAGGCACCAACTATGCATGCCCATTATGATTATGGTCCTTGAACACTTTTTAAACCCGCTGGCAAGTTTGTGTGATATGTCGTCTGGAAAAATAGTCGCAGCAAAATCAAACGACCCAATTTTGTCTCAAAAAAATGCAAGACCAAAACTGCGGCCAGAGCACAAACACCTAAGGGGGCTGAGACACTATGGATAATAAAGGAAACTTTAAACGACCGAAAACACTAAACTAAGGTGTCTAAAGGGGCAAAGCAACAAAACCGCAAGAGCAGGAAGGAAATCTTAAGGAAAAAAAGTCAGTGAACTCATGAAAAAGAATACTCACAGACAAATGAAAACATTTCCTGCTTCAAACCAACCAATCCAGTTTGAGATCCACAGTATATAAGACGACAAAATTAGACTTACCTGCTAATTGTTGTTCCTTGAAGAACTCCAGTCCAGTCCCGCACCTTTGGGTGGTGTACCTCTTCTAGCAGCTTGGAGACTGAGCATGTCACATTTTGATGACACTGGTACTAATACCGTGAACCACCCACTCTCACCAGTAACCTACTGACAAAGCAGACTCACAGGAGCAACAAATAAGTAGTTAGAAAAACTTAAACAATAAACTCAAACAAAACAAACCTCTTCCCAGGTCGGAGAAAGAGAGTTCACCTCCCCTCCCACCGAAAAAGGGGCCTACCTGCGACCCTACTGTACCAACTTGTTAAAGACTGATTGCGAGACAGACTACCCCTCCTTGCAACCTCTGCCTCGCCTCCCCAGAGCTCATGGAACCCAACCCTCCCAGGGCCATTAACATGAAACTGGAAATCCCTTCAGGCCCCAGACACCGCTAGGCAGTACTCTGGGTGGGATCCAGGACTGGAGTTCCTCAAGGAACAACAATCAGCAGTTAAGTCTAATTTCATCTTCCTTATCGTCCCTCCAGTCCAGTCCCAAACCTCTGGGATGTATCAGAGCTGTCAGCTTAATGGGAGGGACCTGCCAGAAACACCGCTGATCCAAAACAGGCATCTCCCACCACCTGCAAAAGTATGCAGCGAAGACGAAGTTGCCACCTTACAGATCTCCACCGACAGCACCAAGCTAAACTCCGTCCATGAGGTCGCTTGAGTTCTAGTAGAATGGGCCCTCAAACCCACTGGCACCTGCTTACCCTTCAAGAGATATGTGGACGAAATTGCCTCTCTAATCCACCGAGAAATTGAGGCCTTGGCCACCGCCTCCCCTTTATGTGGCCCTCCAAACACCACAGACAGACGATCCAACCTGCGGAAGGCAGACGACCTATTCAAATATCTTTTCAGAACACGACGCACGTCCAAGCAACACAACTGGGAATCGTTAGTGCCGCGCTCCGTGTTTGCTAGGACCGGCAAAGAAACGGTCTGGTTCAAATGAAAAACCGAGACGACCTTGGGCAAAATGGAAGGAACCAGACAGAGAACCACTTTTTCCCTATAAAAGGAAAGATACGGCTCTCGGAAAGAAAGGGCCTACAACTCAGATTCTGCAGGCCAAGCATATCGCCACGAGAAAAACTATCTTCAGAGTCAAGTCCTTCAGTGACGCGTGACTCAGCGGCTTGAAAGGCTCTCTACACAACACTGCTAACACCAGATTGAGATCCCACGGCGATACCACTGCCTGATGAGGTGGATGTAGGTGATATACCGCCCTCAGGAATCATGCCACATCTGGGAGTGTTCCCAGTGCTGCCCCCTGTATCTTGCCATAGTAACAGGCAACTGCCGCCACCTGCACCAAGGAGCTCGCCGCCAGGCCCTTCTCGAAACCAGCCTGCAGAAACACCAAGACGTTGGGCATGGCAGCTGAGGACAGACAAATCCGCCTCTCCATACAACATGACTCAAAGATATGCCAGACCCGAATGTATGCCAAAGAGGTAGACCGTCTCCTCGCTTTTAGCAAGGTGGTAATCATGGAGGGCGAGTAGCCTTTCTTTCTCAGCTTCGCCCTTTCAAGAGCCAGGCCGTAAGCGAGAATTGATCCACTTGGGGCATAACAGCAGCCCCTGCACAGAAGATCTGTCTGCACTGGAAACTGCCACAGACGATCCGCTAGAATTCTCACGAGGTTGGCATACCATGGACATCTTGGCCAATCGGGAGCAATCAGAATGACCAAATCCCCGATGAGCCTTGATCCTCAGCACAATCCGGCCTATGAGAGCCCACGGTGGGCCACCGCTGCACAAGAGCATCCAGGCCCTCTGACATCCACTCTCTTCTTCTGATGAAAAAACGGTTCGCTTTCGAAGTTGTGAACGTTGCCATCGGGCCCATGACCAGAGGACCCCAGCGACACACCACCTGGGCTAACACCTCATGACTGAGCACCCACTACCCGACTCGGGTAGTCTGCCGCCACACTGTCGACTCCTGCCACTTGAGTCGCCGACAATGCTTGGAGGTGACTTTCCGCCCAGCTTAACAGCTCGCCGGCCTCCTCCTTTAAGACCGCGCTGCCTGTGCCACCCTGCTGGTTGATGTAGGCCACAGTGGTGATGGCATTGTCTGAGAGGGCCTGTACCGCCTTCCCTTGCAATGACGGCTGGAAGGCCCGGAACACCAGGCCATCACCCACATTTCCAGTCTGTTGATAAGCCAATGAGCCTCCAGTGGGTTCCACTGCCCCTATGCCAGATGCCCTTCGCAGTGGACTACCCAGCCTGACATGCCGGCGGCTCTAGGGGCAGCGTAGTTACTCACCTGTAACAGGTGATCTCCGGGAACAGCAGGAATTTAGTCTTCACATATGGGTGACGTCAGTACCGATGGAGCCCGTGCAGGAACGCTCCCCAGCGTCCAATAGGAAAGCTTTTGGGAGCATCCCACTGCGCCTGCATAGCTACCTTCCTGCCTTTCCATCTCTCCCTCAGTTGAGTTTGTAGTGAGATAAAAGGAAAGAAGAAGAGGAAAAGTACAACTCCTAGGGGAGGAGGGTGAGTTGTGAAGACTAAATTCCTGATGTTCCCGGAGATCACCTGTTACAGGTGAGTAACTACGCTATCTCCAGAAACAAGTAGGAATGTAGTCTTCACATATGGGACTCCCTAGCTTTTAGATGCCAGAGAGATGACCTCAGAGTGAGATGTGGAAAACAGGCCTAAGTAGTAGGCCATATATCCTCCAAGGATGTCTGGTATCGAAACCTGGGACGGGGGTAGGAGTTGATCTAAGTCTGAAAGAGATGCTGGAGAATAGCTTGGCCAAATGAGGCATCTCGGCGGAAGTCCTTGTCCAAGCAATAGTGAGCAGCAAAATGTATGGACAGAGGACCAGGTTGCTGCCTTGCATATCTCATCAATCGCTACAGAGCGCAGATTTGCCATGGAGGTAGCCATTGCCCGAACATTATGTGCAGTGACATGACCCTCAAGAGAGAGTCTGCACGGTCGTAAGCAAAGGAGATACACAATCTGCTATCCATCTGGAGAGAGTTCATTTGGATACTGGTAGTCCTAAGTGACTTAGGTCACAAGTGATGAAAAGTTGGGTAGCTTTTGTGTGCTCCAGAGCTCTCTGAAGATAAAAGGCCAAAGCACGTTTGCAATCCAGAGTGTGAAGGGTTACCTCTGCCCTAGAAGAATGAGCTGTAGGGAAAAAAACAGGGAGGTAAACTGACTGGTTTAAGTGGAAGGGCGAGACCACCTTTGGCATAAAGTGAGGTTGAGTCCTAAGGACTACCTTATCATGGTGGAATCGTGTATAAGGAGGATGAGCCACCAAAGCCTGAAGCTCACTAATGCATCTTGCTGAAGTGAGGGCAATAAGGAAGGTGACCTTCCAGGTGAGAAACTTCAGAGAAGTAGTGGCTAGAGGTTCAAAGGGTGGCTTCATAAGCTGTCCAACACTGAGATCCCATGCCATTGGGGGTGGCTTAATGGAGGGCCTAGTTAATAGAAGACCTCTCATGAAGCATGCTACAAGTGGCTGAGAAGAGATGGGTTGACCATCTATGGGCATGTGAGAAGCCACAATGGCACTTAGGTGAACTCTTACTGAATTGGTTTTGAGCCCAGAAGAAGAGAGGTGGAGAAGATATTCAAGTAATGCATCCACCGGAGCTGAGAAGGGGTTAAGACCCCTTTCGGAACACCAGAGAATCTACGCCACTTGAAGTTGTAGGAGCGCCTTGTGGAAGATTTCCTATAAGTTAAAAGGATAGCTTTCACCTGCTGTGAGAGGCTGATGCCCTGGAAGACCTATGCCTTTAGCAGCCATGCTGTACGATATAGGGGACTGCGGATTGGGATGTAGAAGCGTCCCATCCTCCTGTGAGAGGAGATCTGGGGCAGACCCCAATTCTACTGGTTGAACCTGAGAGAGGCGTAGAAGCAGAGGATACCACGGTTGTTAAGGCCAACATGGGGCTATAAGAATCTGGAGTTTGAAAACAGTTTTGGGGATGAGGGGAATGGGAGGGAAGGTATATAGGAAGCCTTGACCCCAGTGAAGGTGAAAAGCATCTACCCCCTGGTTGTTCTGAGCAGGTGTTCTGGAACAGAAGCGGGGAAGTTTGGCATTTTGAGGACTTGCAAAGCACAGTTACTTACCTGTAACAGGTGATCTCTGGGATCAGCAGGAATTAGTCTTCACATATGGGTATCGTCGATACCGACGGAGCCTGCGCGGGAACGCTCCCCAGCGTCCAAAAGGAAAGCTTTTGGAAGCGTCCCACAGCGCCTGCGCGCTGCCTTCCCTAACTGCCTCTCTCCAGTTCGAGTTTTAAAGCTGAGACAGAGAGAGAGAGAGAGAGGAAAGGAAAGATAGATAGAGAGATACAACTCCTAGGGGAGGTGAGTGGGTTGTGAAGACTAATTCCTGCTGTTCCCAGAGATCACCTGTTACAGGTAAGTAACTGTGCTATCTCTAGGAACAAGCAGGAATGAGTCTTCACATATGGGGACTCCCCAGCTAGAGATGCCTGGGAAATCACCCAGGTTGTGAGTCCCTGGAAAGGGCTCTACCTCCACCCATGAATCTCAGGCATCCAGTCAGGGATGGAGGGTAGGAGTTGATTAGGTATGGAACAGGTGTTTGAGAACAGCCTGACCAAACAAGGCATCCCGGCGGGTGTCCTTGTCCAAGCAGTAATGGGCTGTAAAGGTATGAACCGAGGCCCAGGTGGCCGCTCGACAGATTTGGTCGATAGAGACAGAGTTTAGATGAGCCATAGAAGTTGCCATGGCTCTCACATTGTGAGCTGTGACATGGCCCTCCAGAGAAAGGTTCTTACTCTGGTAGGCGAAAGAAATACACTGAGCAATCCAATTGGACAGAGTTCTCTTAGAGACTGGAAGTCCTAAATGAGAGGGTTCAAAAGCAACAAAACGTTGAGAGGACTTTCTATGTTGCTGTGTCCTTTGTAAGTAGAAAGCAAGTGCTCTTTTACAATCCAGGGTATGAAGATTCCTCTCTGCACTTGATGCGTGAGGTCTTGGAAAAAAGACAGGTAAATACACCTCCTGGTTCAGATGAAAAGGTGAGACCACTTTAGGCATAATGTGTGGATTAGTTTTGAGGACTACCTTGTCATGATGGAACCTTGCATAAGGAGGATTAGCCACTAAGGCTTGCAATTCACTGATACGGCGAGCTGAGGTGACTGCAATGAGAAAAATAACCTTCCAGGAAAGGAATTTCAAGGAGGTAGTGTCTAAGGGTTCAAAGGGTGGCTTCATAAGCTGGCCAAGAATCAGATTCAAGTCCCATGCCACTGGAGGTGGTCTAATGGGAGGTTTAGTCAAAAGAAGGCCTCTCATGAATCTTGCTATAAGAGGATGAGAGGAAATAGGCTGTCCATTGAGGGCTTTAAGGGATGCTGCAATAGCACTCAAATGGACTCTGATTGAATTCGTCTTAAGGCCTGCATGGGATAAATGCAGCAAATATTCCAGTACAGAATTCAGAGGTATTGCAAGAGGGTTAAGACCTTTCTCTGCACACCAAATGGTAAACCTCTTCCATTTAAAAGCATAGTAAAGTCTGGTGGAAGGCTTTCTGGAAGCATGAAGGATATCCTTCACCTGCTGAGAAAGAGGTAAATCTTGAAGGTCTAGGCCTTCAGCAACCAGGCCCTGAGATGAAGAGACTGGGGATTTGGGTGCCACAACGTTCCTTCCTCCTGGGAGAGGAGATCTGGAGCAAACCCCAAGTCCAGGGAGGGAGCTTGAGAGAGATGCAGAAGTAGAGGGTACCACACTTGGCGTGGCCAACGTGGTGCTATGAGGATCATAGACCCCTTGTCTCTCTGAAGCTTGAATAGTGTCTTGGGAATGAGGGGAATAGGAGGAAAGGCATAGAGGAAATCTTGCCCCCAATGAAGGAGGAAGGCATCCCTGGCCTGAACTCCCTGACACGGAATCCTGGAACAGAACTGAGGACGTTTGGCATTCCACGGACTTGCAAACAGGTCTATGTCTGGGGTTCCCCAAATTCGAAAGATCCTGGCTATCTGGTCCCCATGGAGGGACCATTCGTGTCGAAGCAGAACTCCACTGAGTCTGTCTGCCCAAGAGTTTTGAACTCCTGGAAGATACACTGCCATGAGATGGATTTGATGCTCTCTGGCGAAGGCACACAATCTCAGAGCTTGGTTGCAAAGCGACAGAGAGCCAGTCCCCCCCTGCTTGTTTAGGTAGAACATGGCTAATTGGTTGTCCGGGTGGATGAGGACTGTCTTGTAGCTGAGCAGGGTGTGGAAGACAGAGCCAGAAAGATTGCTCTGAGCTCTAAGAGGTTGATATGTAGGGATGTCTCCTGTGGAGACCAAATGCCTTGGGTGGAGAGATCTTGTAGATGAGCTCCCCAACCCCTTGGAGAGGCATCTGTGGTGAGGGTTGCTTGGGGTAACACCTGTTGAAAGGGGGACCCCAGCAACAGATTTTGAGTGGACTTCCACCAATGGAGCGAGGAAAAGAGGTGACTGGAGGTCACTATGTTGTCGGACAGGCACCCTGATGCCTGGGTCCATTGGGTGGACAAAGTCCATTGAGCTGCTCTCATGTGAAGGCGAGCATAAGGAACCACATGCACGGTGGCCTAAGAGTTGTAACTTCTCTCGAGCAGTTAAATGGGATTTTAACTGAATCTGTGAGGTTAACTGCACCAAGCGTAGGCAACGGGCCTGGGGGAGATAGGCCCTTGCAGTTGTGGTATCCAGCAAGGCCCCTATAAACTCTAGAGATTGAGTAGGGGTGAGATGGGATTTTGGAATGTTTATTACCAGTCCCAGATACTGAAGAACACGCCTTGTGCAGTCCAGGGAAGCCTGGGCCTCTGACTGGGATGGAGCTCGGATGAGCCAGTCATCCAGATATGGGAATACGAATATCCCTAGAGTGTGTAGAAATGCAGCCACTATTGCCATGCATTTGGTGAACACTCTTGGTGCAGAGGCCAGACCGAAAGGAAGCACTTTGTATTGGTAGTGCTTTCCTTGGTAAAGGAACCGAAGGAACCTTCTTGTGTGTTGGATGGATGAGGACATGGGTTACGCATCCTTGAGATCTAGAGAACAAAGCCAGTCCTGACTCTGAAGGTATGGAAGGAGAGTTCCGAGAGAAGTCATCTTGAATTTCTCCTTGTATAGAAACTTGTTCAATTCTCCGAGATCTAAAATGGGTCTGTAGTCCCCTGTTTTCTTTGGAATGAGAAAATAGGGGGAGTAGAACCCTGAGCCCTGTTGAAGAAGGGGTACTTCTTCTATTGCCCCTTGGGCAAGAAGGGTGGCAATCTCTTGACCTAGAAGGTTGAGGAGAGATGTTGGAGAATTGAACTGTTTCACCATAGTGTGGGGAGGAAGGTTTAAGAAGTGAAGCTTGTACCCGTCTCTTATGACAGAGAGGGTCCATTGCTCTGCTGTGATTTGTTCCCATCTGGGAGCAAAATGAGCTAACCTTCCAGGGATGGTGAGAGGCTCTGGATGTTCTAGAGCCAGAAAGGCTAAGTTCTCTAGTGGTAAGTAAAAGGCCCTGAGGAGGCTGAGGCTGTTGGGCCTTAGCAGTCCTCGCAGCCTTGGGCTTGGCCTGTTTTGGTTGTTGTTGCCTCTTTGTAGCAAAACGACCTGCAGAAGAGGCCTGACCATAAACAGAAGAATATTTCCCTTTTTTTGGGAAAAATCCTTTTTTGAACAATCTCTTTTTAAAAGGAGCAGAAGTAGACTTTGAAAGTCTATCTAAAGCAGAATGTTCAGCATCCATCTGGTTGGCCTTTGCTTGCCAATCTTTGCCAAACAGGTTTTCACCTGTACAAGGAAGGTTACCTAGTCCATCTTGAACCCAGGATTCCAAATCAGAGGCTTGTAACCAAGCAACTCTGCGTGCACCTATGGCAATAGCCGAGGCTCTGCTGGCACCTTCAAAAGAGTCAAAGGCTGCATGGTTGGAAAACTTGGAAATATCCTGGGCATGTTTAAGCCAGGTGAGAAACTCTTCCCTTTTATTTTCTGACATAAAAGGAGATAAGGTTTGCAGATGATCTGTAACTTCCTTTAGAAACATCCCCATATAAAGACTATAGGAGTTGATTCTGGCTACAAGCATACTGGCCTGGAAAATTCTCCTGCCAAAGGCATCTAAGGTTCTGCATTCTCTTCCTGGAGGAGTAGAAGAGTGCCTTTTTGTACTCTTGATCTTTTTCATAGCAGACTCCACCACAATGGAGTGGTGAGGAAGCGGAGTCTTATGAAAACCAGGACAAGGAGGAACACGATACTTGGTGTCCAACCTACGAGAATGAGGGGAAGTGGTAAGAGGAGTCTCCCATATGCCCAACATGTGATCATAAAGAATCTCATGTATTGGCAAAGTGGCTGCCTCTTTGGGAGCCTTAGGATATTGTAAGCAATGTTCCCTCTAATTTTCTGTAGGCTGTGTGCGCATAAAATATCAGCTGTGCAGCTTTTGAAGGAAGGTTAAATTTTTGTGTGCCACATAACGACACTCGGAGTTAAATACTTTAAAATTTGACTACACATCAGAATACAATATGTACAACACATTGATTGCACTAGAAAATATTGTAGAACTTGTGAAAACCGTAAATACAACTTTTAAATTTTAAGACGTCTGTGTTGTTTTCTATCAGAATCAGAACTGTAATTTTTGTGCGCTCTGTTGTAAAGTATGTGCGCTCGCTCGGCAAGACGTGTGCGCGCGCACACGCGCACAGCTTAGAGGGAACAGTGATTGTAAGATATCTATTTTTTTTGCTCTAGGCTCTGTCTCAGAGGCCACTGAGATGGAAAGGCCCCTGGCCACCTCCCTGATAAAGTCTTGAAAAGACAAATCCTCTGGAGGAGACATTCTCCTTTTTGGAGAAGAGGGTTCCTGAGGAAGGATCCCCGATGCTTCGATAGAGGCCTCTGATTCATCAGAGTCCTCAGAGGAATCGAAGTATCGCCTGTCTGGATGCTCTCGCAGAGCCCGATATGCATACCGGGGGGTATCGACATCGGGAGTACTCGGTACCGGATCGGTACCGATGGGCATCACAGGATAGTGTACCGCTGCCGTCGACGTCGATGCAATCGGTACCGGCAGCGGAACCAGTATCGGGTCCGGTATCAGAATCGGTACCGACAACGGAGTTTGTTGCGGTACCGAAGGCGTCGCAGCTTGTATGAATGCCGTGATGGCAGCAGGAATCAGTCCTCACATTTGGGTGACGTCGACAGAGCCTGCGCAGAGCAAATCCCCAGCTTTCAAAGAAAGCTTTTGGGAGTTGCTACCACGCATGTGTGGTCCCCTTCCCGCCCAAAGGAGCCATCTTGCTCAGTCAAATGACATAGCTAAAGATGGCAAAAAGAACAAAACAGTAAATACAGGAGGACTGCAACTCCAAGAACTGCTGTCCCTGAAGAACACCTGTTACAGGTGAGTTACTACGCTTTCTCTAGGAACAAGCAGGAAGTCAGTCCTCACATATGGGACTACCCAGCTACAGGCTACCATGAACCCATAGCCAAAAAAGGGCTCCCTCATCGAGAGCCGCAATGAAAACCTCTGCATCTAAGGAATTAGCACTCCGGTAGCCTGAACACAGAAGGGTTGGAGGGCAGGAGTTGCCTAGACCTCAAAAAGGTTACGGAGTATGGCCTGGCCGAAGGCACTGTCCCGTCGGGACTCCCTATCCAGGCAGTAATGGGCTGCGAAGGTATGAACTGAAGACCAGGTGGCGGCCCGGCAGATGTCTGCTAGAGGAACGGAGCGCATATGAGCCACTGAGGCTGCTATGGCCCTGACCTTGTAAGCCATGACACGGCCCTCTAATGGAAGCTTCGCTTCCTCACAGGCCCAAGCAATACACAGTCTGCCACCCATGTGGACAGCGTATGCTTGGTCACTGCCTGCTTGGGGCGAAAAGCTGAGATGCTTTCCGGTGGCCTTGAGTATATTGAATGTAGAAGGATAAGGCCCTCCTACAGTCCAGGGTATGGAGGGCAGTCTCAGCCCGACCGGCGTGAGGTCTGGGAAAGAAGGTAGGGAGGACCACCTCCTGGTTGAGGTGGAATGAGGGCACCACCTTTGGAAGGAACTTGGGATGTGTGCGAAGCACAACCCCTATTCTTGCAGAACCTGGTATAAGGCCTCTCCACCACAAGGGCCTGAAGCTCGCTCACCCTTTGGGCCGAAATAAGTGCGATAAGGAACACCACCTCCCAGGAGAGATAGCGGAGAGGACACGTAGCCATCGGTTCGAAAGGCAGCAGGGTGAGCTGCCGAAGCACTACGCTGAGATCCCATTCGGTCGCCGGGGGGCGGAACAGCGACTTAGACAGGAGTAGGTCCTTAAGGAACCGGGACACCGTTGGGTGAGCCAAAAGGGGCTTCCCATCCACCAGATGATGGTTCGCCGCTTGGGCACTGAGATACACTCTGACGGAGTTGGACTTGAGCTCTGTGTTGGAGAGGTGGAGAAGGTATTGCAACACCATAACCACCGGGCAGGAAAAGGGGTCGGCCCCATGTGCTGCACACCAAAGCGCAAACCTGCACCACTTAAAGTCGTAAACCCGTCTGGTAGACATTTTGCGTGAAGCCAGCAGAACATCCTCCACGTCCTTCAGAAGTAGGAGCAGAGCCAGTGACACCCTTCTCAGCAGCCACGCCGTCAGTGAAAGGGAGCTGGGATTGGGGTGTGGGAGAGAGCCTCCCTCCTGGGAGATCTGCGGAGCTGTCCCCAGGGGGGTCTCCACTGCTAGCTGCAGGAAGAGTGGGAACCACAGTTACCGAGGCGACTGTGGGGTTATCAGAATGATTGAAGCTCTGTCGCGAAGAATCTTGAACAGGGTCTTGACGATCAGAGGTGTCGCATGTGGAGGTGGGCATCTGGCGTGACATGACCGTGGAGGCCATGTACCGGAGGAGGCACAACAGGTATCTTTCTGGCACTGAGGAACGGCGCTGTATGTCTTTGGCCAGTGCCAAGAGCCTGCTTACCCTGTCTGCAGGTAGGAAGGCCTTGGCGTGAAGGGTATTGATCCTTGCCCAATAAATTCCAGCTCTTGAGTTGGGCAAAGGCTGGACTTGGGATAGTTGATAATGAAACCCAAGTGCTAAAGGACCTGAATAGTGCGTGCCGTGGCCTGCTGCACCTCGAGGGCCGTGGTGCCCCTGATGAGCCAGTCGTCGAGATAGGGGAAGACAAAGATCCCCTGAAGCCTGAGAAAGGCAGCGACCACCGCTAGGCACTTTGTGAATACCCGGGGGGCTGAGGCGAGGCCGAAGGGAAGCACCCTGTATTGAAAATGATGGCCCCCCACCGCAAAGAGTAGGTATCGCCTGTGGTTTGGACGGATTAGGATGTGTGTATAAGCATCCTTTAGGTTTAATGAGCATAGCCAGTATCCCTGGTGGAGGTAAGGCAGCAATGTTCCAAGGGTGAGCATCTTGAACTTCTCCTTCACCAGGAATCTGTTGAGGTTGCGCAGGCCGAGGATGGGCCTTAGGCCCGGTCCTCTTTGGCACGAGGAAGTACCTGGAGTAGAACTCCTTGCCCCTGAGATGGTGGGCACTGGTTCCACCGCTCGGTCCTTGAGAAGACCTGCCAACTCCTTCAAAAGAAGGTCCCG
Organism: Ichthyophis bannanicus; assembly: GCA_033557465.1. NCBI lineage: Eukaryota > Metazoa > Chordata > Amphibia > Gymnophiona > Ichthyophiidae > Ichthyophis > Ichthyophis bannanicus. The sequence continues at coordinate 703,530,916 of CM066031.1, read as the reverse complement.
GTGAAGGGGAGGCCAGAGGACTCTCTGGGGAAATAATGTGGAGGCACTTCGGCTAGGCGGAGGAGGTAACCCTCCTTGATCACCTGCAATGCCTATGCATTGGTGGTGATAGCTCCCCACCTGTGGGCGTAAAGGGTGAGCCGACCTCCTGTGGGCTGCCAAGCCTCATATGGGAGAGGGACCATGCTGCAGGAGCCATAAGCTCTTCCCGGGCTGGGCTGGGGTCGAAGCCTGGGATTTGGAAGCCTTCTGCTTACGCGGGCCATGCCCTTGTCTCTTGGCCTGCTGCTGTTGCTGGGGAGCTGGAGAGGTCTGATAAGGGGGATAATTTCGATAAACAGCAGACCTCATCGAGTAGAAGGGCTTTTTACCCGACTTTTCGAAGTTTATGACAAACCCCAAGTGCTGAAGCAGAGCCACAGTGCGAAGGGTGGCTTGATTGGCCTCCTCGGAAGACTGGCCCCTTATGAGCCAATCGTCCAGGTACGGAAACACAAAAAGACCTTGAAGCCTTAGGTAGGCCGCCACCACTGACAGGCACTTGGTGAACACCCTGGGAGCGGAGGTCAGGCCAAAGGGTAGTTACTCTGTACTGATAGGGGTTTCCTCCCACAACAAATCTGAGATATTGTCTGTGGTCTGGATGAATAAGGATGTGAGTATAAGCATCCTTTAGATCCAAGGAGCATAGCCAATCTCCCTGCTGGAGGTAGGGCAGCAGGATTCCAAGGGTAAGCATCTTGAACTTTTCCCTCTCCAGGAACTTGTTGAGGTTGCGTAAGTCTAGGATGGGTCTGAGGCCTCCTGTTCTTTTTGGTACCAGAAAGTATCTTGAATAAAAGCCGTAACCTCTCAGGTGGTGGGGCACCGGTTCCACAGCCTGTTCCTTTAGTAGACTTGCAAACTCCTGAAGAAGTAGGTCCCTGTGCAGAGGGAGTCTCGGAGGCTCTCCTGGAAAATAGGAGGGAGGCACCTGGTGAAAATGGAGAAGATAGCCCTGTTGGACTATATGAAGTACCCAGGTATCTGATGTGACGGCTGACCACCTGTGGGCAAAGTGGGCCAGCCGGCCTCCTGTGCTGAGAGAAGCCAGCTGAGGAGAAGAGGCTATGCTTTGTGAGTCAAAAACCCGCACCCTGCTGAGCAGGGGCCGGTGTTGGTGGCTTGGGGGCCTTCTGCTTACGGGGCCCATCACCCTGCCCCTTGGCCTGCTGATCCTGCTGGGGAGCTGCAGAGGCCTGATAATGAGGGTATTGTTTATAGGCAGATGACTTCCTCGGGTAAAAGGACTTTTTTCCCGAGCCCTTCTTCTTCTGAGAAGGGGCAGAGGTCTTTCTAGACAGCCTAGTCCTGGTCAGAGTCTCGGTCTCGAGTTCTGCAGCCTTTTCAGCCATGGGCTTGCCAAAGAGGTTTTCACCTCGGCAGGGGACATCGACCAACTTGTCCTGTACCCATGGCTCGAGGTCGGATGACTATAGCCAAGCCTGTCGGCGGGCACCGATGCCGGCCCCGGCTACTCGGGCCGAAGCCTCGAAGCCATCGTAGGCTGCTCGAGAGATAAACTTCGAGCACTCTCAAATACCGGTGGACAAGGCCTGGAACCTCTGCAAAGGTTCCTCGGAGAGACCAGCAGAGAACCCGGCAATCTCCTTAACTAGGTCTCGGAGACACATGCCCATGTAGAGCTGGTATGTCTGGACACGACAAGCAAGCATAGAGCCCTGGAAGCACTTCTTACCGAGGGCATCCAGGTTCCGGGCCTCCCGGCCGGGAGGCACCGAGAAGTGCATCTTCTGACTTTTCAGTCGATGCATGGCCGATTCCACAAGCATGGAGTGGTGCGGTAATTGTGCCTTTTGGAACCCGGGGCTCTTGCGGACTCGATAGATGGAATCGACCCGCTTGCTTAACACCGGCGTCGAGGCCGGGGTCTCCCACATGCGGAAGAGCAGCCGCTCCAGCATCGGAGGAACCGGTACAGTATAGGCCTCCTTCGGGGGAGAGTCATACCGGAGGGCCTCGAGCTCCTTGGCTCGAGGCTCCTCCTCGGGATCCGCGGGGAAGGCCAAGGCCTTGGCCATATCCCGCACAAAGTCCGAGAACCGGGTATCCTCCGGTGGGGATCGTCTCCGAGGCTCGGACTCCGGCGAGTCCGACAGGACACACCGAGTCCGATAGGTGTCGGGTGACTGTTCGTCCTCCGTCTCCCAGCCCGACTCCTCGTCGGAGGTGTCGAGCGGCTCCGGTCGGGCGGGCACCGATGCCTTCCGCCCCGACGCCAAGGGTACCGGCGTCAACGACCTCGGTCCCTAACGGGAGGCCAAGGGAGACCGTGGCCGAGGATCAATTCGAGCCCGCATGGACTCGAGGATCGGTTCGGCCTCCAGGGTCGACTTGGACGTCGATGTCCCGGTGGTCAGGGCAGATGCACCGGTGAGACCGGCGATCAATGCCCGCTGCTGTTCCATGAAGGCAGCGAGGCTGCTCTCCAAGGCCGTCAACCTGAGTCCAAGCTCAGGAGACCCAGCAGCCCCCGACTCGGGCCCCGACGGCGTCAGGCCCGACGTCAGCTCCCTTGGAGGAGAGTCCACGAGGACTACAGCACTCACGTGTCCAGGAGAGTCCATCTCGAGACGAGGTTGCTTGGCAGGCCTCTCAGACTCCGAAGACCCGGGACGGCTATCGGGGCTATACGACCTGGCTCTCGAGGAACCAGGAGCGTCCACCGACGCCGCCCTCGCGGGTTTCTTCTTCCTGCGCTGTTCCCGCGAAGGAGACCCCCGCTCAGAGGAACCTCGACACTGCGGCCTCTGATGAGGTCCGGGCCCGTCCGGACGCGGAGTCAGAGAAGATCCTATCCTCCTGGTGCTGCCGACTCAACGCCTTCGAGGACATTTTGCCACACGGACCACAAATCATCGGGTCATGATCGGGTCCGAGGCAGCAGAGGCTGCAGTGGTGTGTCGGTAAGAGACATACGTTTCTTACACCGATCACACTTTTTAAACCTGCTGGCAGCCATCAGGGGAAAAGGGCCCCTGCGAGGTCAAAAGACAGGGCTGCCAGTGAAAAAAAGAAAAAATGTCGCGAACGCTAGTCACGAAGGACAAAAACCGAAAAAGGTGAGAGTGGGCTCGATACCGGCGTATCGGGCCCAGGCGGGAAAAGGATCCGGTGTCGAACCGAAGGAGAAGTACAAAAAATAGGGAAATCAACTTTTTCCTCGCCGAAACATGAACTACGTTCGTCGGGCTCCACGGAAAAAAGAAGACTGAGCAAGATGGCACCCTTGGGCGGGAAGGGGACCGCGCATTCGCGCTGCAATTCCCAAAGGCTTTCTTTGAAAGCTGGGGAAATGCTCCGCACGAGGGCTCCGTCGGCGCCGACGTCACCCATATGTGAGGACTGACTTCCTGCTTGGTCCTGGAGAAAGATAGTGTTCTCTTGGAGACTGATAGTCCCAAATGAGAAGGATCAAAGGCAACAAAGATTTGGGAAGACTTTCTATGCTGCTGTGTCCTTTGTAAGTAAAAAGCCAGAGCTCTTTTACAGTCCAGGGTATGAAGATTCCTCTCTGCACTTGATGCATGAGGTCCTGGAAAAAAGACAGGTAGGTAGACCTCCTGGTTGAGGTGAAAAGGCGAGACCACCTTAGGCATGAAGTGTGGATTAGTCCTAAGGACCACCTTGTCATGATGGAACCTTGTATAAGGTGGATTAGCTACGAGTGCTTGCAATTCACTAATACGACGTGCTGATGTGATTGCAATGAGAAAGATAACCTTCCAAGAAAGGTATTTCAAGGAGGTGGTAACTAAAGGTTCAAAAGGCGGCTTCATAAGCTGACCAAGAACCAAGTTTAAGTCCCATGCCACCGGGGGTGGTCTAATGGGAGGCTTTGTTAAAAGGAGGCCTCTCATGAATCTTGCTACAAGAGGATGAGAGGAAATAGGTTGTCCATTTTGAGGCTTAAGGGAAGCTGTAATAGCACTCAAATGGACCCTTACTGAATTTGTCTTAAGGCCTGCATTAGACAGATGGAGGAGATACTCCAGCAAAGATTCCAGAGGTATGGCAAGGGGGTTAAGACCCTTCCCAGAACACCAGATAGTACACCTCTTCCACTTGAAAGCATAAGAACGTCTAGTGGAAGGTTTTCTGTAAGCATAAAGAACATCTTTCACTTGTTGAGAAAGATGAAGATCCTGGAGATCTAGGCCTTCAGCAACCAAGCCCTGAGATGCAGAGACTGGGGATTGGGATGCCATAACTTTCTGTCCTCTTGAGAGGAGGTCTGGAGCAGACCCTAACTCCAGGGAGGGAGCTTGAGAGAGATGTAGAAGCAGAGGGTACCACACTTGCCGTGGCCAATGTGGAGCTATGAGAAAGAGTAGTTACTCACCTGTAACAGGTGTTCTCCAGGAGCAGCAGGAATCAGTCCTCACTTATGGGTGACGTCGGCGCCGACGGAGCTCTCGCGGAGCAATTTCCCCAGCTTTCGAAGAAAGCCTTTGGGATTGCAGCGCGCATGCGCGGTCCTCTTCCCGCCCAAGGATGCCATCTTGCACAGTCGAATGACATAGCAGAAGACAGCAACCATAAGAATGACTGCAACTCCAGGGGAGGAGGGAGGGTAGTGAGGACTGATTCCTGCTGCTCCTGGAGAACACCTGTTACAGGTGAGTAACTACTCTTTCTCCAGGACCAAGCAGGAAGTCAGTCCTCACTTATGGGACTCCCTAGCTTAAGGCTACCGGAGACCCCAAGCTGGAAAAGAGAGCCCCCTCCAGCTCAGCCGCACAGAAGGAAGGAATCTTCTCTGAATACGAATCCGGCCGGTAGCCAACATCGGGGCCGGCAGGTAGGAGTTGCCTAAACCTCAAAGAGATTGTGGAGGACTGCCTGTCCGAAAGCACTATCCCTGCGGGACTCCCTCTCCAGGCAGTAATGAGCCGCAAAAGTCTGGCTAGAAGACCAAGTAGCGGCCTGGCAGATGTCTGCCAACGGAACCGAGCGGAGGTGTGCGACAGACGCTGCCTTCGCCCAGACACGGTGCGCCGTGACTCGACTCTCCAAAGAGAGGCCGGCTGCCCCATACGCCCAGGCGATGCAGTCAGCTACCCAGATGGACAGCGTACGCTTCGACACAGATAACCCCAACCGATTGGGGTCAAAGGAAACAAAAAGCTGGGCAGCTTTTCTATGCTCACGCGTACGGTCAAGGTAGAAGGACAAGTCTCTTCGACAGTCCAGGGTATGCAGAACGGTCTCAGCTCTGCTGGTATGTGGCCTGGGAAAGAAGGTCGGAAGAACCACCTCTTGACTGATGTGGAAAGAGGAAACCACCTTAGGAAGAAACTTAGGGTGAGTCCGTAAGACAACCCTATTCCTGTAGAACCTAGTGTAAGGGGGCTCCGACACTAGGGCCTGTAGTTCACTAACGCGCCTAGCGGAGGTGAGGGCTACCAAGAAGAAAGCTTTCCATGAGAGGAAGCGGAGGGGGCAGGTAGCCATGGGTTCGAAAGGCGGGCAAGTAAGCCTTTGTAAAACCACATTGAGGTCCCAGTCAGGAGCCGGAGGGCGCAACGGGGGCTTAAGCAGAAGCAGGCCCCTGAGGAAACGCGCCACCAAGGGATGCGAGAAAAGGGGCTGGCCCTCCACCGGCGAATGATGTGCAGAGAGAGCACTGAGGTGGACTCTGACAGAGTTGGACTTGAGGCCTAGATCGGAGAGGTGCAGCAAGTATTGCAGTACCACCGACACTAGGCAGGCGAAGGGATCCTCAGAACGCTGAGAACACCAGGCGGAGAAGCGACGCCATTTGAGTGCGTTAAGACTTCTGGGTAGAAGGTCGCCAAGACGCCAGGACGACAGCTTCCACCTCCGGGGGGAGCGAGAGCGGGGCCAGGACTACCCTCTCAGCAGCCAGGCCATCAGGTGAAGGGCCCGGAGGTTGGGGTGCAGAAGAGTACCCTGATCTTGGGTCAGAAGATCGGGCTGAAACCCCAGAGGGAGAGGGGTGTCCACCGCTAACTGCAGGAGCAGAGGAAACCAGGGTTGCCTCGGCCATCGGGGTGCTAGCAGGATCACATAGGCCCCGTCCCAGGCGACCTTGAAGAGCGTCCGGGACACCAGCGGCGTGGCCTATGGACCACGAAATGAGGAAAGCATCCGGGGCCACTCTGAGAGGATGCGGATGCCGAGAGCAGAACCGGGGAAGCTGCCGGTTCAGGGGACTGGCAAAGAGGTCCACGGTGGGGGTGCCCCACCGGCGGAAGATTTGCTGGGCAACGCTGGGGTTCAACCTCCACTCGTGGGGCTGCAAGACCCGGCTCAGCCTGTCGGCCAGGCAATTCTCCTGCCCGGGCAGGTAAACAGCCTTGAGGAGGATGTTGTGGTCGACAGCCCAGGAGCACAGTCGCCGGGCCTCCTGACATAGCAGGAGGGAGCCCGTGCCCCCGTTTGCTCACGTAGAACATGGCCACCTGGTTGTCCGTCTGCACCAGTACGGACTGGCGAGAGGTGAGGTGAGAGAAGGTCCGCAGAGCTAGGCGGATCGCCCGCAGCTCCAGGAAGTTGATTTGTTGAGCCGCCTCCCAAGGAGTCCAAAGGCCTTGAGTGCGCGCTCCCTGGCAATGCGCTCCCTATCCCAAGAGAGAGGCATTGGTCGTCAGCACCTGGGAGTGTGCGGGAGACTGAAAGGGCATACCCCGTACCAGGTTGGGCAGGTGGAGCCACCACTGCAGAGAGGAGACCAGGCGGTCGGAGATCTGTAGAAGGTCCGCCAGACCTCCTGTGGCCTGATGCCATTGAGTGCGGAGACACCACTGGACAGGCCTCATATGCAGTCGGGCGTTCGGCGTGACATGGACCGTGGAGGCCATATGACTGAGCAGCTGCAGGAACCTCCGGGCTGGAACCGGAGACGCACTGTGGAACCTGCCGGCCAAAGCCATGAGCCTGTCGGCTCGCTCTCGAGGCAAGAAGGCACGAGCTTGCAGAGTGTCGAGCCGAGCTCCTATGAACTCGAGATCCTGAGAGGGGCGCAACGTGGACTTCCCGACTTTTATGACAAAGCCCAAGTGCTGAAGCAGAGCCACCGTACGCTGCGTGGCCTGCGCGACCTCTGGGGCCGACTGCGCCCGTACGAGCCAGTCGTCCAGGTAAGGAAAAACGAACAGGCCCTGAAGCCTCAGGAAGGCCACGACCACCGCCAGGCATTTTGTGAACACCCTGGGGGCGGAGCACAAGCCGAAAGGCAGCATGCAGTACTGATAGTGTTTCCCGGCCACTACAAATCTGAGATATTGTCGGTGGTCCGGATGAATCATGATGTGAGTATAGGCATCCTTTAGATCCAAGGAGCATAGCCAATCTCCCTGCTGGAGGTAGGGCAGCAAGATTCCAAGGGTAAGCATCCTAAACTTTTCCTGCTGCGCAAGTCCAGAATGGGTCTGAGGCCTCCCGTCCTCTTTGGGACCAGGAAATATCTGGAGTAGAACCCCTGACCCCACTGAGGTTGGGGCACTGGCTCCACAGCCTGCTCCTCCAGTAGACCCTGCAGCTCCTGAAGGAGTAAGTCTCTGTGCAGAGGGGGCCTTGGAGGCTCCCCCGGAAAGTAGGGGGGAGGCACTTGGTGAAAATGGAAGAGGTAGCCCCTTTGAACCACCTGCAGCACCCAGGAATCGGATGTTATGGCTGGCCACCTGTGAGCGAAGTGGATCAGCCTGCCCCCCGTGCTGAGCGACGGGCGCGGAGGGGGAGAGGCTATGCTGGCACAGTCAAAAACCCCCACCCTGCGTGGCAGGGTGCTGTGCAGCGGGCTTGGGGGCCCGCGGCCTACGGGGGCCATTCCCCTGACTCTTAGTCTGTGGGCACTGAGTGGAAGCTGCCGGTACTTGGTATTGAAGGTGGGATTGCTTATAGGCAAGCACCTTCCTCGGGTAAAAAGGCTTCTTCCCCGGACCCTTCCTCTTCTGCGTGGGAGCGGAGGTCTTTCGGGACAGTCGAGTCCGAGTGAGAGTCGCGGACTCGAGTTCCGCAGCCTTATCGGACATGGGCTTGCCGAAAAGGTTGTCACCTCGGCAGGGGACATCGACTAACTTGTCCTGTACCCACGGCTCGAGGTCGGATGACTGGAGCCAGGCCTGTCGGCGGGCACCGATGCCGGCTCCGGCTACTCGGGCCGACGCCTCGAAGCCGTCGTAGGCCGCCCGAGAAAGGAACTTCGAGCACTCTCGAATACTATCGGACAAGGCCAGGAACCTCTGCAACGGTTCGTCGGAGAGACCAGCCGAGAACCCGGCGAGCTCCTTCGCCAAGTCTCGGAGGAACATGCCCATATACAGCTGGTATGTCTGGACCCTGCAGGCAAGCATGGAACCCTGGAAGCACTTCCTACCGAGGGCATCCAGGTTACAGGCCTCCTTACCCGGGGGCACCAAGGAGTGCATCTTTTGACTCTTAAGCCGATGCATTGCCGATTCCACAACCATGGAGTGGTGTGGCAGTTGCGCCTTCTGGAACCCAGGGCTCTTGCGGACTCGATAAATCGAATCGATCCGCTTGCTTAACACCGGTGTTGAGGCCGGGCTTTCCCACATGCGGAAGAGCAGCCGCTCTAGCATCGGAGGGACCGGCACGGTAAAGGCCTCCTTCGGGGGAGAGTCATACTGGAGTGCCTCGAGCTCTTCCGCGTGAGGCTCCTCCTCTGGATCTGCGGGGAAAGCCAAAGCCTTGGCCATATCCCGCACAAAATCAGAGAAGCGCGTATCCTCCGGAGGGGATCGCCTTCGAGGCTCCGACTCGGGCGAGTCGGAGAGGACGCACCGGGTCTGAAAAGAGCCGGGCGACTCGTCCCCTTCCGTGTCCCAGTACGACGCCTCCATGGAGGAATCGAGGGGCTCCGTGCGGGCGAGGGTTCGTCCCGACGCTGACGACCTTGGTCCTGAACGGGAGGCCGAGAGAGACCTCGACCGAGGATCGACTCGAGCATGCATCGACTCGAGGATCGACTCGGCGTCGACGTCCCGGTGGTCTGGGTGGATGCACTGGCGATGCCGGTCATCCAAACCCGCTGCTGGTCCAAGAAGGCAGAGATACTGCGCTCCAAGGATGTCAATCTGAGGTCAAGCCCAGAAGACCCAGCAGCCACCGACTCGGGCCCCGACGGCATCGGGCCCGACGACGGTTCCGTAGGGGAGTCCAGGAGGACAATAGTACTCACGTGCGGCTCCACCTCGAGTCGAGGAAGTTTAGAAGGTCTCTCCGCCTCCGAGGACTCGGGGCGGCTGGCGGGGCTATGCGACCCGGCCCGCGAGGGACCAGGTGCGTCCTCCGACGACGCCCGCGCGAGTTTCCTCTGCTGACGATGCTCCCGCTCAGAGGAACTCCGACGGAGCTCGTGGCCGGAGTCACGAGACGTCGAAGCCTCCGACGAGGTCTGGGCCGGACTCGGGGTCAGAGAAGATTCTGTCCTTTTGCGATTGCCGACTCCTCAGCGACTTGGAGGACATCTTGCCACACGGACCACAGCTCCCAGAGTCATGGTTGGGTCCGAGGCAACGGAGGCAGAAATTATGCATGTCTGTAAGAGACATTAATTTAGAACAATGATCACATTTTTTGAACCTGCTAGTAGCCATAGGGGGAAAAAGGGCACCCGCGAGGTCGAAAGACCGGGCCGCCAGGGGTGGAAAATAAGTGGTGGGAACGCCAGTTAAAAACTGAAAACAAAAAAAGAAATGTGAACAGACTCGATAAGGAAAAAATCGAGGCCAGGCAGGAAAAGGACACGCGATCCGAGAAAACAACAAAGAATTAATCAACTTTTTCAGCGGTGGTAACAAACTACGTCTGTAGGGCTCCGCGGAAAAAAGAAGACTGAGCAAGATGGCATCCTTGGGCGGGAAGAGGACCACGCATGCGCGCTGCAATCCCAAAGGCTTTCTTCGAAAGCTGGGGAAATTGCTCCGCGAGGGCTCAGTCGGCGCCAATGTCACTCATAAGTGAGGACTGACTTCCTGCTTGGTCCTGGAGAATCATGTGGCCTCTGTCTCTCTGAAGCTTGAACAGGGTTTTGGGAATTAGGGGAATGGGTGGAAAGGCATAAAGGAAGTCTTGACCCCAGTGAAGGAGGAAAGCATCCCTTGCCTGAGCTCCCTGAGCCAGAGTTCTGGAAGAGAACCGGGGAAGTTTGGCATTCCACGGACTTGCAAAGAGGTCTATGTCCGGGGTTCCCCAATTTTGAAAAATCTTGGATACCTGGTCCATATGTAGGGACCACTCGTGTGGAAGCAGAACTCGACTGAGCCTGTCTGCCCAAGAGTTTTGAACGCCTGGAAGATAAACTGCCAGAAGATGAATGTGATGCTCTCTGGCTAGGGCCCAGTCGCAAAGCTTCCTTGCAAAGCGACAGAGAGCCAGTTCCCCCCTGCTTGTTCACATAGAACATGGCTACCTGATTGTCCGTGTGGATAAAGACTGTCTTGTGGCTGAGCAGGGTGTGGAAAACTCGCAGAGCAAGGAAGATTGCTCTGAGTTCCAAGAGATTGATATGTAGACAAGTCTCCTGTGGAGACCAGATGCCCTGGGTGGAGAGGTCCTGAAGATGAGCTCCCCACCCCATTGGAGAAGCAGCTGTTGTAAGAGCTGCTTGGGGTAGAAGCTGTTGAAAGGGGGACCCCAGCAACAGGTTTTGAGGGGACTTCCACTACTGGAGGGACAAAATGAGGCGACTTGTGTTTGCTATTTTGTCTGACAGGCAGCCTAATGCCTGGGTCCATTGGGTGGATAAAGTCCACTGAGCTGCCCTCATGTGAAGGCGAGCATATGGTACCACATGTACGGTGGATGCCATGTGGCCTAGCAACTGTAACATCTCTCGAGCAGTTAGTAGAGGCTTCAACTCTGCTTGAGAAGATAACTGCACCAAGCGAAGGCAACGGGCCTGGGGAAGATAGGCCCTTGCCCTTGTGTTATCCAGCAACGCCCCTATAAACTCCAGGGACTGAGTAGGGATCAAATTGGATTTTGGGATGTTTATTACCAGCCCTAAATACTGAAGGATACGCATTGTGCAGGTTAGAGAACTCTTGGCCTCTGATTGAGTGGGAGCTCAAATGAGCCAGTCGTCCAGGTAAGGGAAGACTAATATTCCCAGGGTGCGCAGAAAAGCAGTTACTACTGCCATGCATTTCGTGAACACCCTTGGTGCAGAGGCCAGGCCAAAAGGGAGCACTCTGTATTGATAGTGCTTCTCCTGAAAAAGGAACCGAAGGAACCTTCTGTGAGTTGGATGGATGAGAACATGAGTGTACGCATCCTTGAGATCTAGAGAACAAAGCCAATCCTGACTCTGAAGGTATGGCAGCAGAGTTCCTAGAGAAACCATCTTGAATTTTTCCTTGACTAGGAATCTGTTCAACTCTCTGAGATCTAAGATGGATCTGAAGCCCCCTGTTTTCTTTGGAATAAGAAAATAGGGGGAGTAGAACCCTGTGCCCTATTGTTGAAAAGGCCCTTCCTCTATTGCCCCCTGGGCGAGAAGAGTGGCAACCTCCTGCTCCAAGAGGCTGAGGAGGGAGGTTGGAGAATTGAACTGGTGCACTCTTGTGAGAGGGGGCAAGCTTGAAAAATGAAGTTTGTACCCCTCTCTTATGATGGAGAGTGTCCAATGCTCTGCTGTAATTTGCCCCCAACCTGGGAGCAAAGTGACATAACCTTCCTGGAATGGTGGAGGGCTCTGGTCCTTCTAGAGCCAGGAAGGCTAAGTTCTCTAGCGGAAAGTCAAAGGCCCTGAGGGGGCTGAGGTTGCTGGGCTGGAGCAGGCCTTGCAGCCTTTGCTTTGCTCTGTTTGGAGGATTGCTGACGTTTGGTAGGGAACTGAGCTGCAGAAGATGTCTGCTGACCATAAGCAGGATAGAATCTTGCCTTTTTAGAAAAAGGTGTTTTCTTGAATAACCTTTTCTTAGCAGGAGCAGCTGTGGATTTGGATAGTCTATCCAAAGCAGAATTTTCAGCATCCATCTCAATGGCTTTTGCTTGCCAATCCTTACCAAACAGGTTCCCACCTGTACAAGGGATATTTCCCAATTCATCTTGAACCCAGATCGCCAAATCAGATGCTTGAAGCCAAGCAATCCTACGTGCACCTATGGCAATAGCTGAGGCTCTGCTTACGCATTCAAAGGAGTCGAAAGCTGCACGGTTGGAGAATTTGGAGATATCTTGGGCATGTTTGAGCCCAGTGAGAAAGTCCTGCCTTTTATCTTCAGACATAAAAGGACTTAAAGTCTGTAAATGGTCAGTGACTTAAGAACATTCCTATGTAGAGACTATAAGAATTAATTCTCGCAGCAAGCATGGAAAGCTTGGAAGACTCTCCTTCCAAAAGCATCCAGGGTTCTACATTCACGTCCTGGAGGATTAGAGGCATGTCTTTTGGCACTTCTAATCTTTCTCAATGCTGACTCAACCACAATAGAGTGGTGAGGAAGTTGAGTTTTATGGAAACCAGGACAAGGAGGGACACGATACATGGTATCCAACCTGCGAGAATAAGGAGAGGTGGTTAGAGGTGCTTCCCACATCCTCAACATGAGATCATACAGAATCTCATGAATAGGCAAGGTAGCTGCCTCCTTAGGAGTTTTAGGATATTGTAAAATATCTAACTCCTTGGCTCTGGGCTCTGTCTCAGGGGCCACTGTAATAGAGAGGCCCCGAGCCACCTCCCTGATAAAGTCTTGAAAAGACAAGTCTTCTGGAGGAGACATTCTTCGTTTAGGAGAGGATTCCTCCTGTGGAAGAAGCATCACTGCATCGACTGACGCTTCAGAATCCTCAGAGGAATCGAAGTATCGTCTGTCCGGATGCTCTTGGCAAAGCCCGATACCCTTACCGACCGGGATCGGTATCGGGAAGTATCGGTACCGGAGGGCTTCAGCAGACAGAGTACCGGCATAGCGGACACCGATGCCGATGCCACCGGTACCGGGATCAGTACCGATGGCGATGCTAGAGCCGGTACCAGCGGAGTAGTCTGTTGCGTTACCACGGGCGTCGATGCCACAAGGAAAGCCGCCAGACTGCATTCTATGGACATAATCCTCTGATCCATTGACGCCGCCAATGCTTGGAAGTCGGTACCGGTGGAAGCCACTGGTACCCCAGAGCATGGCACCAGAAGATCTGTCGAGGCCACGCCATCAAGATCATCCTGGAACCCCGATGATGATGCTTTAGAGGCCGAAGCCTCCCGCCAGGGTAATTTTGCCGGTGCAGAATCCTCGAGGGCAACGCCAGAGGAATCTCGATGCTTAGAAGGAAATCTAACCTTCGAGGACCGGCTGGATTTATGTTTAGTTACCTGAGATCCATGTGAGGAAGAAGCAGCCCTGGAAGACGTCGATGCCACCAAAGCCGCATCAGAGGGAAACAGGGTACTGAGCTTGGCAGCTCAGTTCTGCTGACCTCTTTTAGACATCATGGAACAGGACACACAATCTGTTATGGAATGGTCAGGACCTAAACATTTTAGACACCAGTCATGGCCATGGGTGTCGGTGACGGAAATGGTACCACCACATTTTGTGCACTTTTTAAATCCTGAGGCAGGCTTTTCCATATTTAAGGAAAAAACGTTTTGGGCCTAAGGCCCAAAACGCAAGTGCACCTGAAGAAAAAGAACGGAAAAAAGGTTTTTTGGGGTTTTTTTTACAAGAAGAAAAGAACAAAGATAGGCGGTACCGTTACAGCGTCGAAGAAAGCAGACGTGACACAAAAGAAATAAAGAAAAAATAAGGAAATTCTTCTGCGGTGACAGGAACACGACCTGCATGCTCCGCGGAAAAAGAACTGAGGAGAGACAGTTGGGAAAGGCGGGAAGGCAGCACGCAGGCGCTGTGGGATGCTCCCAAAGGCTTTCTGATTGGACACTGGGGAGCGTTCCCGCGCAGGCTCCGTCGGTACCGATGTACCCATATGTGAAGACTCATTCCTGCTTGTTCCTGGAGATTGTAGTCTTCACATATTGGGACTCCCTAGCTTTAGATGCCAGGGAGAGACCCCAGAAGTTGTGTGTCCCTGTGAAGGGCTCCACTTCCCCCCATGGATCTCTGGTATCCAACCAGGGATGGCGGGTAGAAATTGATTAGGTATGGAACAGGTGTTGTAGAACAGCCTGACCAAACAAGGCATCCTGGCGGGAGTCCTTGTCCAAGCAGTAATGGGCTGTGAAGGTATGAACCGAGGCCCAAGTGGCTGCTCGACAGATGTCGTCGATAGACACAGTGCAGGTGAGCCATTGAAGCTGCCATGGCTCTCACAATGTGAGCTGTGACATGGCCCTCCAGAGGAAGGTTCTTACTCTGATAGGCAAAAGCAATACACTGTGCAATCCAGTTGGACAGTGTTCTCTTGGAGACTGGAAGTCCCAAATGAGAAGGATCAAAAGCAACAAAGAGTTGAGAGGACTTTCTATGTTGCTCTGTTCTTTGCAAGTAAAAGGCTAGAGCTCTTTTAGAGTCCAAAGTATGAAGATTCCTTTCTGCATTTGATGCATGAGGTCTTGGGAAGAACACAGGCAGGAAGACTGCTTGATTAAGATGAAAAGGCGAGACCACCTTTGGCATAAAGTGTGAATGAGTCCGAAGGACTACCTTGTCATGATGAAACCTTGTATAAGGTGGATCAGCTACTAATGCTTGCAACTCACTAATGCGGCGTGCTGATGTGATTGCAATGAGAAAGATAACTTTCCAAGAAAGGAATTTCAATGAGGTAGTAGCTAAGGGTTCGAAAGGTGGCTTCATGAGCTGACCAAGAACCAGGTTTAAGTCCCATGCCACCGGTGGTGGCCTAATGGGAGGCTTAGTCAGAAGAAGGCCTCTCATAAATCTTGAGGAGATAGGTTGTCCATTTAGAGGATGAGATAGGTTGTCCATTTAGAGACTTGAGAGAAGCTGAAATAGCACTCAAATGGACTCTTACTGAGTTAGTTTTAAGTCCTGCATTGGATAAATGAAGGAGATACTCCAGTAATGATTCCAGAGGTATCGCAAGTGGGTTAAGTCCCTTCTGCGAACACCATATGGTAAACCTTTTCCACTTGAAAGCGTAAGAGCGTCTTGTGGAAGGCTTCCTGGAAGCATGAAGGACATCCTTTACTTGCTGAGAGAGGTTAAGATCTTGAAGATCTAGGCCTTCAGCAACCAAGCTCTGAGATTTGGGGATTGGGATGCCATAACATTCCGTCCTCCTGAGACAGGAGATCTGGAGCAGATCCTAACTCCAGGGAGGGAGCTTGAGAGAGATGTAGAAGCAGAGGGTACCACACTTGCTGTGGCCAATGTGGAGCTATGAGAATCATACGCCCTCTGTCTCCCTGAAGCTTGAAAAGGGTTTTGGGAATTAGGGGAATGGGTGGAAAGGCATAAAGGAAGTCTTGACCCAGTGAAGGAGGAAAGCATCCCTGGCCTGAGAGCTCTGCGCCGGAATTCTGGAACAGAACCAGGGAAGTTTGGCATTCAACGGACTTGCAAAGAGGTCTATGTCCGGGGTTCCCCAAATCTGAAAGATATTGGCCACCTGGTCTGCATGTCGAGACCATTCGTGTGGAAGCAGAACTCCACTGAGTCTGTCTGCCCAAGAGTTTTGAATGCCTGGGAGGTACACTGCCAGGAGATGAATCTGATGCTCTCTGGCGAGGGCCCATAGTCACAAAGCCTCGTTGCAAAGCGACAGAGAGCCCGTTCCCCCCTGCTTGTTCACATAGAACATTGCTACCTGATTGTCCGTATGAATGAGGACTGTCTTGTAGCTGAGCAGGGTATGGAACACTCGAAGAGCAAGGAAGATTGCTCTGAGCTCTAAGAGATTGATATGCAGATGAGTCTCCTGTGGAGTCCAGGTGCCTTGGGTGGAGAGGTCTTGTAAATGAGCTCCCCAACCCATTGGTGAAGCATCTGTTGTGAGAGTTGTCTGGGGTAAAGGTTGTTGAAAAGGGGACCCCAGCAACAGGTTTTGAGTGGACTGCCACCATTGGAGGGACAAAATAAGGCGATTTGTGTTTGCTATTTCGTCTGACAGGCACCCTGATGCCTGGGTCCATTGGGTGGATAAAGTCCACTGGGCTGCCCTCATGTGGAGGCGAGCATAGGGAACCACATGCACTGTAGATGCCATGTGGCCTTGTAGTTGTAGCACTTCTCAGGCAGTGAGAAGAGGTTTTTGCACTGCTTGAGAAGCTAACTGCACCATGCGAAGGCAACGGGCCTGGGGGAGATAGGCCCTTGCCTTTTTGTTATCCAGCAAAGCTCCTATGAATTCTAGAGACTGAGTGGGAGTTAAACTGGACTTTGGGATGTTTATAACTAGACCCAAATACTGAAGGATACGCATTGTGCAAGATAGAGAAGCTCTGGCCTCTGGCTCTGATGGGGCTCGAATGAGCCAGTCGTCTAAGTAGGGGAAGACGAATATGCCTAGAGTGCGGAGCAATGCTGCTATCACAGCCATGCATTTCGTGAACACTCTTGGAGCTGAGGCCAGGCCAAACGGAAGCACTCTGTATTGGTAGTGCTTCCCTTGAAAAAGGAACCAAAGGAATTTTCTGTGAGTTGGATGAATGAGAACATGGGTGTACGCATCCTTGAGATCTAGAGAACAAAGCCAATCCTGACTCTGAAGGTATGGCAGCAGAGTTCCTAGAGAAATCATCTTGAACTTCTCTTTGAACAGGAATTTGTTCAATTCTGAGGTCCAAAATGGGTCTGTATCCCCCTGTTTTCTTTGGGATAAGGAAATAGGGGGAGTAAAACCCCGTACCCTGTTGATGAATGGTACTTCTTCTATTGCCCCTTGGGCAAGAAGCATGGTGACCTCTTGATCTAACAAGTTGATGAGAGAGGTCTGAGAATTGAACTGTTTTACTATTGTGGGAGGGGGCATGCTCAAGAAATGAAGCTTGTACCCCTCTTGTATGATGGACAGTGTCCAATGCTCTGCTGTTATCTGCCCGCATCTTGGGGCAAAATGACATAACCTTCCTGGAATGGTGGAAGGCTCTGGTCCATTTAGAGCCAGGAAGGCTAAGTTCTCTAGAAGCAAGTCAAAGGCCTTGTGGAGGCTGAGACTGCTGAGGCGGTTGAGGCTTAGCAGTCTTTGCTTTCCTTTGCTTGGATGGTTGCTGACCCTTCCGGACAGGTTGACCTGCAGAGCGTCCCTGCTGAGAATAAGCAGGATAAAACCTTTTCTTTTTGGAAAAGAATGGTTTCTTGAAAGATTTCTTTCTTGCAGGATCAGCTGTGCCCTTGGATAGTCTGTCCAAGGTGGAGTTGTCAGCATTCAACTCATTGGCTTTTTCATGCCAATCCTTGCCAAACAGGTTCTCACCAGTACAAGGAATATTGCCCAATTTGTCTTGTATCCAGAGCTCCAAATCAGATGCCTGGAGCCAGGCAATTCTATGTGCACCTATGGCAATGGCAGAGGTTCTGCTTATGCATTCAAAACAGTCAAAAGCTGCACGATTGACAAATTTGGAAACATCCTGGGCATGTTTGACCAAAGTGAGAAAATCCTGTCTCTTATCCTCAGGAAGAAGAGGACCCAAAACCTCTAAATCTCCTGTGACTTCCTTCAGGAACATTCCCATATATAAAATATAGGAACTGATCCTGGCAGAAAGCATGGAAGCTTGGAAGGTACGACGTTCAAAAGCATCCAAAGTTCTGCACTCACGTCCCGGAGGATTAGAGGCATGCCTCTTTGCACTCCTGATCCTTCTCATAGCAGACTCCACTACAATGGAGTGGTGAGGGAGCTGATTTTTCTGGAAACCAGGACAAGGGGGGACTCGATACATAGTGTCAAGTCTACGAGAATGAGGAGAGGTGGTAAGAGGGGTCTCCCACATTCTGAGCATGAGATCATGCAAGATCTCATGGATGGGCAAAGTAGCCGCCTCCTTAGGAGCTTTAGGATATTGTAAAATGTCCAGCTCCTTTGCTCTGGGCTCTGTTTCAGGAGCCACAGTAATGGAGAGACCCCGAGCCACCTCCCTGATGAAAACCTGGAAGGAAATATCCTCTGGAGGCGACATCCTGCGTTTAGGGGAGGAGGGCTCCTCTGGAAGAAGTGCTCCGGTATCGACAGAACTATCGGAATCCTCAAATTCCTCTGAGGACTCGAAGTACCTTCTCTCCGGATGCTCTTGTAGAGCCTGATAGCCGTACCGACCGAAGTCGGTACCGGGGGGAATCGAGTGACTGGGTGCCGGTAATACGGACACCGATGTCAATGCTATCAGTACCGGTACGCTGAATTGTCTTGACGCGGTTCCGAGGGTGTCGATGCTGCAAGGAGAGCCGCCAGACTGCATTCAATAGCCAGAAACCTCTGGTCTATCGACGCTGCCGATGCCTGGATTTATTTATTTATTTATTTTTATTTATTTAAGGTTTTTCTATACCGCACTATTCGGCATCAGCACGGTTTACAATAAACAAGTTTGTACAATGAGGAACAGCCATACATTGAACTTACATAGAACAGGGAGTTTAAACATGGATAACAGGTGAACTTTATACATAGCAAACAAAGGGAGATTTAAACAAGGGTAACAGGTGAACTTTATACATTATATACACAGGGATTGCATCACATCTAAGTTTATGATACAGGCCCTAAGGGGGATAGATGGGGGAGGTGAAGAGTTTTCATCGGAAATTGGTTAGACAGCGTTGGCTTGTTAGACTATAAGATCATGTGGTACTGTCTAGGTGATGCTGTCGGAGTTACCAAAGTGTTGTATAAATAATTGCAGTTTGAGGGCTTTTCTGAACTGGGGGAGGTTATTTATGCTGCGGATTTCTGTTGGGAGGGAGTTCCAGCAAGAAGGGGCGAATAAGGCAAAGGCACGCTTTCTAGTGGATTTGTTGCATTTTGTGATGGCTTTTGGAAGGAGGATGGTATTGCAGGATGTGGTTCTTCTTAATCTGTTGTTTGGAGTAATTTGGATCAGATCTGACAATATATTTGCGGTGATACAGTTGACTGCTTTGAAGGTCAAGGTGAGGATCTTAAATGTGATCCTGTACTGGACGGGGAGCCAGTGCAAGCTCTTCAGGATAGGGGTGATATGTTCTCTGCGAGATGCGCCATAGAGGGTTCTTGCTGCGGTATTCATCGCAAGCTGTAAGGGGTTTATCGAGCTCTTTGGGAGTCCGAGTAGGATGGGGTTGGCGTAATCGAAGTGGGGCATGATTATGGCCTGGAAGACTGTTCTGAAGTCGTTTGGTTCAAGGGTGTTCTTTATGAGGCGTAGTGTCCGTACGGATGGATGTCGGTACTGGAGAAGACAGCCGGTACCCCAGAGCATGGCACCAGTAGTTCTGCCGAGGTCGAGGCCTCGAGAATGTCCTGGAGCCCCGGATAATGCTTTGGAAGCCGAAGCCTCCTGCCGGGGCAATTTCGCCGGTGCAGAATCCTCAAGGGCAACGCCAGAGGCATCTTGATGCTTAGAAGGAGATCTACCCTTTGAGGACCGGCTGGACTTATGTTTAGTTACCTGAGATCCACGGGAGGAAGCAGCAGCCCTGGAAGACGTCGATGCCACCGAAGCTGCATCAGAGGGAAACAGGGTACTGAGCTTAGCAGCTCGGTTCTGCCGACCTCTTTTAGACATCATGGCACAGGACATACAATCCGTGATGGAGTGGTCAGGACCTAAACATTTCAGACACCATTCATGGGTGTCGGTGACGGAGATGGTACCGCCACACTTGGTGCACTTTTTGAAACCTTATAGGAGAAGATTTTTTGGGCCTAAGGCCCAAAATGGTGCGTGCACATGGGAAAAATACTATATATATTTTTTTTGTAAAAGAACAGAAATAAAGAAAAACTGGCGGTACCGGTAGAGCGTCGAGGAAGGCAGACGTGACCACAAAAAAAAAAAAAAAAAAGTAATAAGGAAGAATTTTCTGCGGTGACAGGAACAATGACCTGCTGGCTCCGCGGAAAACGAAGAACTGGAGAGAGGCAGTTGGGAAAGGCGGGAAGGCAGCACGCAGGTGCTGTGGATTCTAATTGGACGCTGGGGAGCGTTCCTGTGCAGGCTCCGTTGGTACCCACGATACCCATATGTGAAGACTACATTCCTGCTAGTTCCTGGAGATGCCTCCGTAAGATCGAGGGATGTTAAGAACTCTCCTCTTCTGACCACGACTATAACCGAATGCAAGGTTTCCATGTGGAAATGCGGGACTCACAAGCAGCGGTTGACCCGCTTGAGGTTGATAATGGAATGAAAGGACCTGTCCTCCTTTGGCACCACGAAGTAAATGGAGTATCGACCGCATCTGTGCTGGTCGAGAGGGACAGGCAACCATGGCCCTGAGCTGAAGCAACCTTAACAGTGTTTCCTCCACCGTGGCTGCCTTGACTGGCGCCTTGCAAGGAGATTGCACGATTGAGCTGCCCACTGGCCGAGCCAGGTTGAGGGCATACCCTTCCCGAATAACCTCCAACACCCAATGGTTGGACGTGATCTGGACCCAGGCTGGTTAGAACTCCTGCAGCCGACTCCCTACGGGCTGCACCACAGCCTGGGCCCCTCTCACTTCACTGAGACTTCCTAGGTCCCGAGGGAGCCACTGAGCTAAATCCCTGGCCTGCTCCTCTGAACCCTCGACCTCTAGCCGGATATCTACCTTCTGATATAGCACAAACTGCGTGGCACGAAAGCCCTTGAAGTTGTGCAGCTGCCCCCAGCACACCTGAGCGATGTGAGGCTGCTTTTGCTTATCCTCGGGCAACCATCCACCTTTGGACTCCCCCTAGCTCCTTGACCAGCTTACCCAAGTCCTCCCTGAACAGCAACCTGAACGGCAGCTTACTAAACCGGGTCTTAGAAGAACTGTCCACCACCCAGTTCTGAAGTCACAAATAGCGACGGGCTGTCACAATAGAGGCCATGCTGTTCGAAAGACCCTAAAGAGGTCATAGTGAATATCCGCCATATAAGCCACCCCCAACTCCAATATGGCCACTTCCCCCGCCTGGTCAGGTTCCCCCTGCTGCTGAACCCATTGAGACCAGAGGAGGCAGGCCCTAGCCACACAAGCTCCGCAAACCGAGGCCTGCAGAGAGGCATTTACATCAAAGGCCTGTTTCAACAGGGTGACCAATCTGTGATCCTGGATATCCTTGAGTGCCGCACTACATCCACTGGGATCGTTGTCTTCTTGGTAACCACCAAAACTGCCGCGTCCACCTTCAGAGACCGGAAGAGTTCCTGATCCTGATCCACCAGTGGGTAGAGATGAGCCATGGTCCTTGCACCTTTGAGGCCCACCTCTGGGAGATCCCACTTGTCCTGTATCATCTGCCAAATGATGCAATGCAGCAGAAAAACCTTTTGCATCTTGCACACTGCCTGTATAAGGGGATCTTCCAAAGACTACTCTACCGCAGGGAGGAAAGAGGCCACATTCAGAGTCTTCAATGACTGAGACGAGTGCCGGTAGCTCCTCCCGCCAGAACACCCGCATTGTGTGTGCCTGGTCCTCTTGATCTGGTATTTCCCCATCTTCCAGCTCTTCTTCTCCTTCAAACTCTGTGTCGAGATCTTCCTCCGGATCTCCCACCAATGAGGACTGTCCGTGCCCCTCCTCCTCAGGCTGGAACCTCTTCGCCGGTGTCACACCCAGCTCACACACCGCCGTGTCCCTTGCCGGCTCAGAGCCCTGCTGAGACATCAAGGGGCCACCCAACGAGCCCCACTGACACAAGCAGAATGCGTTGAGGAGGAGCACAAATTCTGGGGAAAAATCTCCTGGGACCCCTACCTCCCCCAGCTCCGGTACTGAGGAGGGACTCTGGATGGCTGGAGGGCATACGGCTGACTCCTGTCCCGCCTGCCCGGTCCCCCCTAACTCGTGGAGCAATGTAAGGGAAAGAGAGGGAGATGCCTCCTGACCCACCTTGTCCTGGAGAGACTGCACCATAGAGGTGGCCTCCTGAGCACACCCCCTGCAAATACTTTCCCCTGAGACTGCGCCCTGTCACGAACCACAGACTAGGTACTGCAGCCTAACAGCTATAGTAGGGACGCCCGACCTAATCCTGGCCCTTCTATAGCCCTGGGCAACTTATCCAGCCTCCCAGCCCAAAAGCCAAACTGACACAGACACTGCCTTTGACGTGTCTTGAATGCTCAGATTTTGCAGCACTGAACAATTAATTTATCATTAAACAGCTGGCTGTGTTCCTAAAGTATGGGTTTTTTTGTTCATTTATTTAATTGGCTAAATATGGCTGAGAACCTGCCCGTACCTCAGACCGCCGCCAAAATCCCTGGGGAAAGCGGTGCCCACTCAGACAGAGTGAAAAAAACCAGAGGCAGTTGAAAACGGCGGACTCGTGCTTTTTCCCACACAGCACTGCACCGCTCACCACGTGGTCACAGGCCCCAGCGGCATACAGACTGAGAACCTGCTAAGCGGTGTTCAGTGATGCGTTCCACCCGACCTCGCACCACCCCGCTAGTCACAAACAAAACCCGACTCTCACCGGATCACTTTCCCTGCTCCTGCAAAGCTCCTGAGCTCAGCCGTTATCGCGGCTTTGGCTACAGAATGGGCATCGGGGGAAGCCAGTCTTCAGCATTCTGTTCCCGCTGTTGTTCTGCCAGCTCGGCAGCTCCTCACCCACTTACGGGTTCAGAAGCCTGCCCTGTCCCAGCTACAGAATCCACCACCGCCATCCCCCAAACTGCAACAAACCAGGGGGGGGGGGGGCTGCTCTCTCTGTCAAATTTGCTGCCTTTACTTTTTTTTTTTTTGGTTCAAACTTTAGCCCTAGCACTCTCTGAACAAAAGCAAATCCAACCAAATAGGTAACTAAGAATTTAGCTCCTTAGTTGTCCCTTCAGTGAATCCAGCACCCTGGCTCAGCACCTCCTCCAGCTGCTTGGAGACTGAGTATACTGGTGAGAGTGGGTGGTCCCACAGTATTAGTACCAGTGTCATCAAAGTGTGACATGCTCGGGGGCGCTAGTGAGCCCAGAGAGGAATGGCTGGGTTTCTCTGAAGCTCCGAGCCGCGATCATCATAGCCCCGCAAAAATGTGATGGAATGTAATTTTTTTTCTTTTTTTAATGCTTCCCTCTCACAGATCTCAGTGTAGGAATGAGGTTGGCTGTTAATATTATTTAGTACTCCTAAAGTCCAACACTCTGAATCAAATGTGGAAAGTGATAAAAATCACACTACTTCAACAATCTATTCTGTGATACTCCGTGATATTCATAAATAAAACTACCCGTAGTGGTTGTTAACAGGTCTCAGATCAGGGGCTGTAAAAGCAATAGCTTATAGCTTAGAACTTTGAAATAAGCCCTGTTCGCATCACCGACCTTTTACCACCACCACCTACGGGATATGTGTTTAAATAAATACTTAAATTATTAAAGATTCGCTTAGCTTGTTAGCGTCTAGTGCAGGGGTTCTCAACCCTGTCCTCGGGACCCACCTAGCCAGTCGGGTTTTCAGGCTATCCACAATGAATATGAATGAGATATATATGCATTAGAAATAGCCTGCCAAACTGACTGGTTTGTGGCCCTCCAGTGCTGGATTTGGGGACTCCTGCCGTACACCTCTGTAATGTACGATTGTGAGTGGGCAAGGTACAGATGTCCTCAACATCAAAAGGGTAGATAGAATGTGTCACATCCCTCCTCGTTTCTCACCACCACCAAAAAGTTGTCTAATAGACAATATTTTGGTGGTGGTGAGAAGCGAGGAGGTATGTGACATATTCTATCTAATCTTTTTGATGTCTTGGACATCTGTACCTTGCCCACTCACAATCTTAAATGACAGAGGTGTAAGGCGGGGGTCCCCAAATCCAGCACTGCAGGGCCACAAACCAGTCAGTTTGGCAGGCTATTTCTAATGCATATATATCTCATGCATATTCATTGTGGATAGCCTGAAAACCCGACTGGCTAGGTGGGTCCCGAGGACAGGGTTGAGAACCCCTGGTCTAGTGTAAGGCTGTATCCCCAACGCCATCAGCCGCGCTTAGTTTGCGTTTCACCGGCAACGGTTTCTTCAGGGGGTCGCCTCAGCCATGCTAAAACAGAAAGCGATTATAGATGTTTATTGGGTTCTCACTTCCAAAATAGTAATCATAACTGAGAATAAAACTTTCCGACTATCCACAAATATTGATAAGATGTTATTTCTGTTTCTTACCGCACTAGAACCAAACTCATTTCCACCAGCGTGTTCAATCTTTCCGACAAGTCTTTGTAACTAGTCTATAGGTGGTGAAGACGCCGCGCATGCGGAACTGCTATTTATGGTGGAGTACGGGTGCTTTAAATGCGAATTGATTAGAGACAATGTTCCCATTCGATTCTGCTGTTTAATCCTCGGGGAATTACTGAATCCAATCGATAGGTCCAACGTTGTTCTAGTATAATCAACCTCTGTGCTTGTGATGAATCCTGGGCTCTCCATGGGACATGATCAATACAAAAACATCTGAGGTTATCAAAAGAATGTTGTAATGTCAGACAATGGTCAACCAGTGGTGCTTCCCGAGTTTTACATTTAATTCTACTCTTGTGTTCATTCATTCTTACTTGCAGGGTTCTGATGGTCTTTCCAACATAAAGAAGCTCACAAGGGCATAATATGCCATAAACTACAAAAGTAGATTTACAGGTGGCGAAATGTCGTAATTTATAGGTCTTATCATGGTATGTGAAAGCCGTCAATTCTGTTGTAATAGGACAGATATTACACTGTCCACATTTATTATGGCCAGTCGCAACAAGTCCACCTGCTTGTAAAAGGGGTGGTAATATGGTAGGACTTAATATTTCTTTAAGGTTTCTATGTCGTTGCCAGACACATCTAACAGTCTTATCCTCCAACCCAGGTACACTGGCCAACACACTGGCATGGCGCTTGATGATTTTCTTCAATTGTGTTGCCATAGGGGAGTACCGTGTAATGAAATTGATATTAGTGTCAGAAAACTGATTAGAATCCGATGATTGACATGGATGCAGCAATAGATGTCGGTGGCAATAGAGAGCCCGTTTATAAGCTTTATTAATGACCATACTTGGGTATCCCCTTGCAGCAAAATTCTGTTTCAACTGTTTTGACTGATGTTTAAAATCCAAAGTTTCAGTGCAATTGCGCCGATAGCGCATGAACTGTGATATAGGGAGGCCATCTCGTAGCTGGGGTGGATGGGCACTAGTGTAGTGCAAAAACGTATTTCGATCCGTGTCTTTACGAAACACAGTAGTATGCCATGTGTTAGTTTGTTTCGTTACCAATACATCCAGGAATGTAATGCTGCGATGATGATAGTTAGAAGTAAATTTTATGTGCATATTTCGAGTAGCAATCCAATCAAAAAATGCTAATAAGCTTTCAACTGGTCCCTGCCATATCACGAAGATATCATCGATGTATCTTCTCCATAATTTAAGATGTTCCTTATAGGGTGATATCTCTAAATATTGTTTCTCAAAATAGTGCATATAAAAATTCGCTATGGAGGGGGCGCATGTTGCCCCCATAGCTACTCCCGAAAGCTGGTGATAAATTTTATCTTCAAAAATAAAATGATTTTCAAAAACTACCAACCGTGTCAATGTAGACAAAAACTCCAATTGTTCATCCGATAGATCTCCCCGCATATTTAAAGCACGCATCAGATAGAGTTGCAGGAGACCAACTATGGAGGAAATCTCCGACAGGTGAGATGATACATGCCAGTAGATGGAAACAACTGTCTATTGATAGTTGTTACCTCTGCCTCTCCTCCAAGAGGAAGAGGAAAATCTGTTAAGTATGGGCATGATCATCATGAAGATTCTTAAGAAAAGATGTCTCATGAAAAGATATCTAAGTAGGTTAGGATAAAATTAGTGCAGATACTTCAAGTGAAAAGAAGCAGACTGCCATCCCAACCCCCCAAACAAAGGGGCAATGATCTATTCAAAACCCTGCAACTGCTGGGTTTGTTGACCCTGTTGAGGATGTGGATTGCTCAGACTAGAACGATGTTTCCCCTGTTTAGGGACATCTGAATGATGGGCAGATGATGGGTAAAACCTTCTCCCCTTAGGGGTTGAAAGTTTGGTAGGACATTTCCTACCTACTGGGAAAGAAGGCGGCGCAGAGCAGCCTCTGGAAAAAGGAAAGTCAGTGGAGAACTGAGTAACCTGAAGTAAAGACTCCCTGTTGAAGAGATTCTCTCCAGTACGAGTATTTCCCAGTCTTTCCTGTGCCCATTTGTCCAAGTCTGAGGCCTAAAGCCAGGCTCTACGTCGTGCCCCTATAGCTATAGCAGAAGTCCTGCTAACAGACTCAAAGGAGTCTAGGGTAGCACGAGTAAGGAACTTAGAGATATTCTGAATATGACTAACTAGTGAGGAATAGTCTGTACATCTGGGCTCCTGAAGAAAAGGAGTCAAAAGATGTAATTGCTTTGTGATCTCCTCAAGAGATAGACCCATATAAAATATATATGAGAGAATCCTTGCTGAAAGCATAGAGGTCTGGAAGGTTTGACGTCCAAAGGCATCTAGTGTCTTAGACTCACGACCTGGCGGACAAGAAGAGTGCTTTTTTAGTACTCTTCACTCGCCTCAATGCTGATTCCACTACAATGGAATGATGAGGAAGTTGAGTCCTTTGAAACCCTGGAGAGGGGGGCACCTGATATAGGAGATCAGTTGCTCTAGAAAGTGGGGGTACCTTTAAAGGAGATTACCACATTCATAGAAGGAGATCCTGCAAAGAATGATGCAAAGGAAGCATTATATTTTCCTTTGCTTCGTTAGGAACAGAGAGGTATTCTGTACTCCCTTGTGTAGGATCTTGTCCAGGGACAGGAATGGCAAGTGATTTTGCCATATCCAGGAGGAAAGTCTGGAAAGAAAGATCCCTGGAGGGAATTCCCCCTGGATAGACTAGATCTGATGAAGAACTAGCATTGGCACCAAGGGATCTATTCCAGTATATAGGAATAGAAGATCCTGAATGGTGCAGAATGGGATCCTTAGATAGTAGTTGCTGGTACTGGAGGACAGAACCAGCAACAGTCGGTAACATATCGTCCATGCTTGGAATCGATTCCAGACTCGGCATCGAGGGAAGCGACCCTGATGAGTGAAGCATGGAAGGTACCGACTGTAAAGTTACTGTGGATGTCGGTACCGATCTCGGTACCGAAGCTGATGCCGGAGTAAGAAAACCAGCCGGTGGCAACTCTAACGGTATCGGTGGAACCGAGGGTTGCGGATCTGAGGTATCGGAACCGAGCCTTTGGTACCGATGGGAGTCGGTACCGACGGGAGTCGGTACCCAGTCCTCCAGACTGGAGATCGATTCTAGACTCGGCATCGAAGGAAGCGAGTCTATCGATGAACGTCTGGAGGGTACCGACGTCGGAACTCGTATCGGTGTCGATACCGATACTGTGAAATCGATCTGATGCGTTTCCACCGGCCCCATAGGTACCGGAGACGCCAGACTACGATCCTCGGTGAGGAATATTTCATTCAACACCGGTGCCGATGCCGGGGTATCGGTACCGCTCGAAGCGGATGCCACCACCGGACATGGCTCAGGTATGTTCTGTGAGGGGTGAACGTCAGGAACAACCTGAAACCCCACATAGGCTTTGGAGGCCGAAGACTCCCACCAGGGTTTTGAAACCAGTGGATTCTCGAGGGCAATGCCGGAGGCATCTCTATGCTGTGCATGAGAACTGCCGCTCGAGGACTGGCTAGTCTTAATAGACTGTTTTTGGGTTACCTGATCCTGTGTAGAAGAAGATACAGTCGGTGCCCTGAAGTTGGAAGGGGACCGCGTGTCGAGGGAAACTCGATGTTGAAAACTGCTTCTCACAGCACTGGTGCCCGAAGGCTCCGGAGGACAATGGTCAGGACCCAAGCAGGTTAGACACCAATTGTGAGTGTCTAAAAATAAAGTTGTACCGCCACAGTTTGTGCATTTCCTGGGGAGAATGGCTGGCGGTTCCATGAGGAAAAATGGAGAGGCCTGAGAACCGTGAACACTAGAAGAAATTTTATATTCCTTAGGGAAAATTTTAAAAGAAAATAAGAAAGAAATACCGGCGGTACCGGTGGCGTCGGGGAAGGCAGCCACGACCACAAGAAAACTAAAAAAATAAAAGAAGAATTTTCTGCGGTGACAGGAGAACGTCCTGCTGGCTCCGCGGAAAAACGAAAACTGAGGAGAGGCAGTTGGGAAGGCGGGAAGGCAGCGCGCAGGCGTGCTGGGATGCTTCCAAAAGCTTTCTGATTGAACGCTGGGAAGCGTTCCCGCGCAGACTCCGTCGGTACCGACGTACCCATATGTGAAGACTCATTCCTGCTTGTTACTGGAGATTTAGGGGTTAACATACCTGTAAAATTGGAAGACCTATATGTATTAAATTATCCACCTTTGTTGAAATTGGTGAGGGAGGAGCTTCTACAGTGGTCTTCTTTGTCGGTTTCCTATCTGGGTAGAATAAATGTGATTAAGATGATGGTCTTACCAAAGTTCTTATTTCTTTTTCAACAATTGCCAATATCTGTGCCTAGAAGATTTTTTGTAGAATTAAGACAAATAGTTACCAAATTTATCTGGCAAGATAAACGTCCGTGGATTAATTGGCTGACAATGATCTGTCCTAAATCTTTGGGGGGGTTGGGTATTCCCAATTTTGAATTATATTATCATTGTTCTTGTCTTCGCATTCTCCATTTTTGGATGCTTCATCAGAATTCTTCTTGGGCTCAAGCCGAAGCTACCTGGATTACTCCTATTCCTTTATTAGCGATACTGTTTTTGGAGGGACGTATTAGACATTGACTACTCTCACGTCATGCACTTTTGGAACCTGTGTGGAGGAGTTGGGGAAAAATGTGCAAATTATTGCCTTCGAAATTATCTCCTTTTACAGTGTTAGGGTCCCTTTCCTTCTTTGGGTTTGTTGGGGAAGGACTTTGATCCATTAGTGCTCAGATTAGTATTTCCTCCTTGTTTGAAAATTTAAAATTTTTGTCCCAACAACAAATGGAAATGCTTTTTGGCCGTGCTGTCAGCCTTTCAGTTTCTCCAATTTAGGCACTGTTTTTCGGGATTGAAGTATTTTACTGCTAGAACAAGACATCCGAGACAATGGGAAACTATTCTCTTTAAAGGTTCTCGCTCAAAAGCTCTTTTAGCCAGACTTAATAGAGCTCTTTCCTTGGATGTTGCTGGTTCTTACTCCCATCCTTCCTTTCAAAAGCCCTGGGAGAGGGAATTGTCAGACAAGTCGGAGGAGTTTTGGGCTGAAACTAGTTCGTATGCGCACAAGTGCTCTATTTCTTTATCTCTTGTGAATACACAACTGCGTATTGTATTTCGGATGGCTATTACACCTGAGAAATTATTTCGGTGGGGCAAAGCAGATGATCCTATGTGTTGGCGTTTATGTGGCCAGAGGGGCACGTTCCTGCACATGTGGTGGAACTGTAAATTCATTCAGTCCTTTTGGCTGGCAGTTCTCAATCAAATCGCCCATAAGCTGGAGGTGGAGCTTCCTTGTTGGCCAGAGCTTTGTCTTCTGGGATTGCTCCCGGACGGGGACTTACCACATGACAAGGGTTGATTGGTAAATTGTTTACTGTTAGCAGCTCGTTCGGTCATTGCGCACTTCTGGAAGCGCTCGGTGGCTCCTACCATGTCTGAGTGGTGGATTAAGAAATGGGATATCTATAGGATGGAAAAACTCACAGCGATACTTAGGGGCCGAACAGATAGTGTGGCGCAACTTTGGGAGATGTTCTTGCCTCTTGGTGGGGGTTTGTTCCCATTAGTTGTTCCTACGAGTGGTTCCTACTAGATTTCCATCGGATAGGTTTATTTGGCATGAGCCAGAATTTGGTACATACTGTCACTCCTTCTTGTACTCCTTATTGTACTAGGGTTGTGGTTTTGTTTATCCTAGTACCCTGTATGGGAAGAGGCAGAGCTTCATGTTGTGATGGGGGGGTGGGGAAGGGGGGTGGGTGGGTGGTGATAGGGGGAGGTAAGAGGACGGTTAGGGGGTTAAGATCAGACGCTTTTCTCTACACTATTATAGGCTTCCTGCCTTTGTTAGTTAATGAAATGTCGTATTGCCTGTGCATCTGTTTACTTATATTATGGGGGGGGGGGGGGGGTATCTGTTTATCTGGTTTTAGCTACAGCGAATAATTAAGGGAAGTAAGGAAGTTGGATTATTATATATAAAGAGAAATGTTAGTAGAAGTATATAATGTGGCTGTGATTTGGCATTATTTGTGTAAGGTTTTTCTGATTGCCTTTCCTCTCTTTTCTTCGTTCTTATTTTATGATATGATGTTGATTCTGGCTACATGCTATGTTTTCTCTGAATTTACTAGCTATATTGGCAATATGTGTGATTATTACTGGTTAGTAGTTTGGCTTATCTGTTAGCCTATGGGGGCGACATGTTGTTCTTAGGTTGGGAGGTGGGGGAAGCTGTAGGTGCTGGTCTGTTATTGTATTGTTTTGCGATCTGTATTGCCTTTATCTTAATAATAAAATTGTTAAACATAAAAAAAAAGTGTGACATGCTCAGTCTCCAAGCTGCTGGAAGAGATACACTACCCAGAGGTGCGTGACTGGACTGGAGGGACGATAAGGAACAGACATTCACTGCATAACAACTTCACCTTGAAGAAAGCCACAGAATGATGACTGAAACGTCAGTTCCATCTACGAAGACACGCGATGACCCGAAAAACTGCAATGCATAGTTATTCACCTGTAACAGGTGATCTCTGGGAACAGCAGGAATTTAGTCGTCACATATGGGTGACGTTGGTACCGACAGAGCCCACGCAGGAATACTTCCCAGCGTCCAAAAGGAAAGCTTTTGGGAGCATCCCACTGTGCCTGCGTCGCTGCTTTTCCGCCTTTCCAACTCTCCCTCCTCAGTTGAGTTTGTAGCTGAGAGAAAAGGAGAGAAAGAAAACCTACAGCTCCTAGGGGAGGAGTGTGGGTTGTGAAATTCCTGCTGTTCCCAGAGATCACCTGTTACAGGCGAGTAACTACGCTATCTCCAGGAACAAGCAGGAATGTAGTCTTCACATATGGACTCTCTAGCTCCCAGATGCCAGAGTGAATGACCTCAGAAACGGTAGGTTTGCCTCAGGGCACAGTTGAAGAGGCTATGGATCCTTCATGGATGTCTGGTATAGTTAGGTTCCGGGACGGAGGGGAGGAGTTGCCCTAAGTCTGAAAGAGGTGCTGGGTACAGTCTGACCAAACATGGCATCCCAGCGGGAGTCCTTGTCCAGACAGTAGTGAGCAGCAAAAGTATGTACTGAAGACCAAGTTGCTGCTTTGCAGATTTCGTCAATGGCTCAGAGCGTAGATTTGCCATAGAGGTAGCCATCTACAATACACCAAGACGCTCAATTCTATCAACTTAGAACCAAATCTCTTTTTATATATTGTGCAATCTCTT
Organism: Ichthyophis bannanicus; assembly: GCA_033557465.1. NCBI lineage: Eukaryota > Metazoa > Chordata > Amphibia > Gymnophiona > Ichthyophiidae > Ichthyophis > Ichthyophis bannanicus. The sequence continues at coordinate 703,499,347 of CM066031.1, read as the reverse complement.
ATGGTTACTCAAAAATATTTCTTAGCACTTATTTTCAGACTTATAATACGTCCAATACTAGGGCCTAATAGCATCAATCACCTTTAGTGAAACTACAGGGTAACAATGATGAAAGCGTATGGTACGTGTGATGTGTCACATTTCTCTTAATTCCAATATAAGTGCTCTTATTAAAAGAACATAACAATCGCAGCTCTTCAATACTCAACAAACAAAGAATGTTTAGCTTGTGCTTGGACTTCATCACACTCCCATTTCGCTCTCTGATCCCAACACCTTCCCCAGGCGCCTCTGCCACGTTTCACATTAGTTGTTTCCTCAGGGGATCTCTATTCATTGCCCTTCAAACTCTACAAAATAAAACCCACCTTAGTAACCAATCACTAACAAAACCCTTTCAAAGTTCCTAGTCCAAATCTCCTTCTCCTCTTAATAACTTTACAATCAAAAATCAAAATCACCTACCGGGAAAACACACGATGCTGCACACGTCTCTTATCACCTTTAATCCAGCAGCTTCAATATACTGAAACTTCATTCAGAACTGCTCGTGAAAAAATGCCGCGCATGCAGGCTAAAGGGTACCGCTCCTAATTTAAAGCATTTTCATCTACTCGTCTATTGGTAGTTCTCACTCCCCGCCCCCCACATGCCGTGTTTCTCATTATTGCTATTGTGGATCCCTCTCATCTACTGATCTATTGGTGGTTCCTACATTCCACCTCCAAATGACGAGACTTATCTGCACTACTACAAAACTGCTTCACCTCCTAATCCTATAGCAATACTCGATTTACTCGCCTCAAATAATATGAGGCGGAACATGTTGTTTACTTCATGCTCAATATTGTTTTCCCTTAATCATTGATCTTCTTCTAATCTTAACAATTCCCTGACCATAAATATTATACGGTACTTTAAAAGTCCCCTAATCAATAAGGTGATATGGCACGAACAAGGGATAGTCCAGCTTTATCATAAGCAAATGAGATGCAATCTGCTATCCATTTAGAAAGAGTATGTTTGGATACTGGCAACCCTAATTGACTGGGATTAAAGGAGATGAATAACAGAGTCTTTATGGTGTTCAGCTGTCCTCTGAAGATAGAATGCCAAAGCACGTTTGCAGTCAAGGGTATGAAGGGTTGCCTCTGCCCTAGATGAATATGGTCTAGGAAAAAAAGACAGGAAGGTAAACTGACTAAATGAAATGGGGCGAGTTCTTAGGACAACCTTGTCATGGTGAAACTGTGTGTAAGGTGGGTCTGCCACCAAGGCTTGAAGCTCATTAATGCGTCTAGATCAAGAGAATGCAATAAGGAAGACTATCTTCCATGTTAGAAACTTTAGCAACGTAGTGGCTAAGGGTTCAAAAGGGGGGTCTGAGAAGTTGCCCCAAAACATTGAGATCCCAGGCCACTGGAGGCGATCTGATGGGAAGTTTGGAGAGCAAGCGACCTTTCATGAAGTGCACTATAAGCAGCTGTGAGGAAACTGGTTGTCCATCCAGGTGATAGTGAGAGGCTGCGATTGCACTCAGGTGAACTCTTACCAAGTTGGTCTTGAGACCGGATGAGGACAAGTTAAGGAGATACTGGAGGAGCACCACCACTGGAGCTGAGAAGGGATTAAGGTTCTTCTGGGAACACCAGAAGAAAAATCTATGCCATTTGAAAGCGTAAGAACATCTGGTGGATGGCTTTCTAGAGGCTAAGGGAATCTCCTTTACTTCCTGAGTAAGGTTAAGATCCTGTAATAATATGCTTTCAGCAACCATGCCGTGAGGTGGAAAGACTGCGGATTGGGATGGAGCAGCGTCCCCTCCTCTTGAGAGAGAAGATCTGGAGCAGATCTGAGATCTAGGGGTTGAGTCTGAGACAGACGTAGTAGGAGAGGAAACCACGGTTGTGGATAAAAACAGACTGAGGATAAGATGGTGCCGTGGCAGCAGGCGGGAAGATGTGTGCATGTACTGTGCAGCTACCAAAAGCTTCTAGAAGCTGGGAATATTCCCCACAAGCTGCATTGGATGATGTCACCCATATATGAGGACTTTTTTCCTGCTTGTCCATGGAGAACCAGTTACAGTAAAGTAACTTCACTGTATGGAGGGACGAAAGAAGTGAGAAGAGGAAGCAGATTAAGTGTTGGGATGGGGATGTGAAGAGAACTGAGTGTAAACTACTTATTTTCCAGCTGCCTGTACCTGTCTGCTGGTAGCACACAGAGTATGCAGTATCACACATGGTTTCTTTTTGCCTGGAGCCATTTTATTGAGCTATGAGGTACCCTGAAACACTTTTTAGGTGTTTTTAAAAAGTGACATGTAGGTCCCTCCATATTCTGCCAATGGTGGTGTACTATCAACTTGCCAGAAGATGTCATTTGATATGAGGACGTTGTGCAGCAATGCTCAGGAACTCTTAAAGGCCTGATACCGAAAGGGATTAACGCAGTTGGCAGATCTTGGCCAGCTAACATCAGGATGTTCAGAGGATGGCACACAGCAATAAAGCACAGTTACTTACCTGTAACAGGTGATCTCTGGGAACAGCAGGAATTAGTCCTCACATATGGGTACGTCGGAACCGACGGAGCCTGCGCGGGAAAGCTCCCCAGCTTCCCAGAAAGGAAGCTTTTGGGGCCTCCCACTGCACATGCACGCTGCCTTCCTGACCAGCTCTCCTCAGTTCGAGTTTATAGCTGAGACAATAGAGAGAGGAAAGGAAGATAGATAGAAGATACAACTCCTAGGGGAGGTGGGTGGGTTGTGAGGACTAATTCCTGCTGTTCCCAGAGATCACCTGTTACAGGTAAGTAACTGTGCTATCTCCAGGAACAAGCAGGAATCAGTCCTCACATATGGGGACTCCCTAGCTAAGATGCCTGGGAGATCCCCTTCCAAGGGTTCGCCATCGTCATATGGATCTCAGGCATCCATCCTGGGAAGGTGGGCAGGAGTTGTTCAAGTATGGAACAGGTGTTTGAGGACAGCCTGACCAAACAAGGCATCCCGGCGGGAGTCCTTGTCCAAACAGTAATGGGCTGTGAAGGTATGAACCGAGGCCCAGGTGGCGGCTCGACAGATCTGATCTATGGATACAGAGTGAAGATGAGCCATAGAAGTGGCCATGGCTCTCACATTGTGAGCTGTAACATGGCCTTCCAGAGAAATGTTTTTACTCTGGTAAGCAAAGGAAATACACTGAGCAATCCAATTGGAAAGTGTACGTTTGGAGACTGGAAGTCCCAAATGAGAAGGATCAAAAGCCACAAAAAGTTGGGAAGACTTTCGATGTGGCTGAGTCCTGTTGAGGTAAAAGGCAAGAGCTCTTTTACAATCTAGAGTATGAAGGTTCCTCTCTGCACTGGATGCATGAGGAGCCGGGAAAAAGACAGGTAGATATACCTCTTGATTAAGATGAAAAGGCGAGACCACTTTGGGCATAAAGTGGGGATTCGTCCTAAGGACCACCTTATGATGAAACCTAGTATAAGGTGGATGAGCCACTAAGGCCTGTAGTTCACTGATGCGGCGAGCCGAAGTGACTGCAATAAGGAAAAGGACCTTCCAGGAAAGAAATTTCAAGGAGGTAGAAACCAACGGTTCAAAAGGTGGCTTCATAAGCTGACCTAGAACTAGGTTCAAATCCCATGCTACCAGAGGAGGTCGGATGGGAGGCTTAGTTAGAGTCAGGCCTCTCATGAACCTTGCAATAAGAGGATGAGAGGAGACAGGTTGTCCATTTAGAGGTTTTAAGGATGCTGCAATAGCGCTCAAATGGACTCTTACTGAATTCGTCTTAAGGCCTGCATTAGAAAGATGCAGGAGATAGTCTAGTAGAGAATTCAAAGGAAGTGCTAGAGGGTCAAGACCCTGTTGAGCACACCAAATGGAAAAGCGTTTCCATTTGAAAGCATAGGAACGCCTCGTGGAGGGTTTCCTAGAGGCATGAAGGATATCTTTCACTGGTTGAGAAAGATTGAAGTCATGAAGGCTTAGGCCTTCAGTAACCAAGCTCTGAGGTGTAGGGACTTGGGGTTTGGGTGCCACAAAGTCCCCTCCTCCTGAGACAGAAGGTCTGGCGCAGCTCCCAGGTCCAGGGAGGGTACCTGGGAGAGATGCAGAAGTAGAGGGAACCACACTTGACGTGGCCAGCGTGGAGCTACGAGGATCATCGACCCGTGATCCCTCTGGAGTTTGAACAGAGTCTTGGGAATCAAAGGAATGGGTGGAAAGGCATATAGGAATTCCTGACCCCAATGCAGGAGAAAGGTGTCGCTGGCCTGAGCTCCCTGACACGGAGTCCTGGAACAGAACCGGGGAAGTATGGCATTCCACGGACTTGCAAAGAGGTCTATGTCCGGGGTTCCCCATTCCTGAAAGATTTTGCGTACCTGGTCCAGATGTAGGGACCATTCGTGTGGAAGCAGAACTTGACTGAGTCTGTCTGCCCGAGAGTTTTGAACCCCTGGAAGATACACTGCCAGAAGATGAATTTGATGCTCTCTGGCGAAGGCCCATAATCTGAGAGCTTCGTTGCAAAGCGACAGAGAGCCTGTCCCTCCTTGTTTGTTTACGTAGAACATGGCCACCTGATTGTCTGTATGAACTAGGACGGTCAGGTTGACAAGGAGGGTATGGAAGACTTTGAGGGCAAGGAAGATTGCTCGCAGTTCCAGGAGGTTGATGTGAAGGGTGGTCTCCTGTGGAGACCAAGTACCTTGAGTGGAGAGGTGTTGAAGATGGGCTCCCCACCCTGTTTGGGAGGCATCTGTTGTGAGGGTTGCTTGGGGCAACAAAGGTTGGTAGGGGGCCCCCAACGACAGATTCTTGGTGGATATCCACCATTGGAGGGACCAAAACAGATGTTTTGAGGTGAGTATTTGGTCGGAGAGCGCTCCTGATGCTTGAGTCCACTGGGTGGCCAAGGTCCATTGAGCTGCTCTCATATGAAGACAAGCGTAGGGCACCACGTGTACCGTGGAGGCCATGTGGCCCAGAAGTCGCAGCAGTTCCCTGGCTGTCAAGTGAGTGCTGGACTGAGCTTGGGAGGCCAAGCACAACAGACGTTGGCCCTGGACCTGAGGAAGGTAGGCCCTTGCAGTGGTGGTGTCCAACTGGGCCCCTATGAATTCCAGAGACTGAGTAGGGATGAGTTGAGACTTGGGAAGGTTTACCACCAGTCCCAGATACTGCAGAATGTGCCTCGTGCGGTCCAGGGAAATCTGGGCCTCTGACTGAGATGGAGCTCGGATGAGCCAGTCGTCCAGATATGGGAATACAAAAATTCCCAGACCTCTTAGAAATGCAGCTACAACTGCCATGCATTTGGTGAACACTCTTGGAGCAGAGGCTAGACTGAAGGGAAGTACTCTGTACTGGAAATGTTTTCCCTGGAACAGAAATCGTAGATATTTTCTGTGGGATGGGTGGATGAGTATATGTGTGTACGCATCCTTGAGATCTAGAGAACAAAGCCAATCCTGACTCTGAAGGTATGGAAGGAGAATGCCCAGAGAAAGCATTTTGAATTTCTCCTTGTATAGAAATTTGTTCAATTCTCTCAGATCTAGGATAGGTCTGAATCCCCCTGTCTTCTTTGGTATGAGAAAATACGGGGAGTAGAAACCTGTCCCTTGTTGAAGAAGAGGAACCTCTTCTATTGCCCTTTGGGCAAGGAGGGAAGAGACTTCCTGACCCAACAGGGCCAGGAGAGATGGGGGAGAATTGAAGTGCCTCACCATGGTATGTGGAGGAAGGTTGGAAAAATGAAGTTTGTAGCCCTCTCTGATGATAGAGAGGGTCCAGTGCTCTGATGTAATTTGCTCCCATCTGGGAGCAAAGTGAGCTAACCTTCCGGGAATGGTGAGGGGCTCTGGTTGTTCTAGAGCCAGAAAGGTTAAGTTCTCTAGGGGCAAGTCAAAACCCCTGAGGGGGTTGAGCCTGCTGAGGAGTGGCAGACGCTGCAGGCTTTGACCTTGCCTGTTTAGGTTGCTGACGCTTAGCAGCAAAGCGAGGCTGAGAAGATTGTTGGCCAGTATTTGTGGAAAATCTGGCCTTCTTGTAGTAAGGCCTCTTGAAAGACTTTTTCTTGGCAGGAGAAGAGGTAGACTTAGAAAGTCTATCTAAGGTAGCATTTTCTGCGTCCATTTGAGTGGCTTTAATTTGCCAGTCTTTACCAAATAAGTTCTCACCTGTACAGGGCAGATTCCGTAAGCCATCCAAGACCCAGTGTTCTAGGTCAGAGGCCTGGAGCCAAGCAAGTCGTCGGGCTGCAACAGCAATGCCCGAAGCTCTACCGGCACCCTCAAAGGAATCAAAGGCTGCTCTGTTGGAGAACTTAGAAACATCTAGAAGCTGTTTCACCAGAGAAATGAACTCCTCCTTTCTATCCTCAGGGATAAAGGGGGCAAAATGCCGTACCTTTAGGGCAAGTTCCCTTAGAAACATGCCCATATACAGACTGTATGAATTAATCCTGGCTATAAGCATACTAAGCCTGGAAGATTTTCCTACCAAAAGAGTCTAGGGTCTTACATTCTCGCCCTGGAGGGGTAGAAGAGTGCCTTTTGGTACTCTTAATCTTTTTCAGCGCAGACTTCACCACAATGGAATGGTGAGGCAGCTGAGTTTTTTGAAAACCAGGAGGAGGGAGGGACCCGGTACATGGTGTCCAACCTACGGGAATGAGGAGACAACGTTAGAGGAGCCTCCCATAAGTCCATCAAGTGTTCTTGAAGGATTTCATGGATAGGCAGGGTGACTACCTCTTTAGGAACCTTAGGGTATCCTAAAATATCCAATTTCTTTGATCTAGGTTCTTTTTCAGAGGATGTAGTAATAGAAAGTCCTTTAGCTACTTCTATAATGAAGTCTTGAAAGGACAAATCCTCTGGTGGAGACATTCTCCTCTTTGGGGAAGAAGGCTCTTCAGGAAGAACAAGAGACAGCTCATCAGAGTCATCAGAGGAGTCAAAATCCTCAGAAGAATCAGAGTATCCTCTATTTGCTTCCAACGCACGATACGCATACCGCTCGGTATCGACATCAGGTGTACCGGGTATGGGATCGGTATCGGGCGAAAACCCGGATCCGGCATGCGGAACCGATCTGCGTTTGGAAGACGATGGTCTCGGTTCCGGTATGGGGGACGGTACCGGAACTGGACCCGGAACCGCTGGATGCGGTACCGAGGGCGTCGCAGCTTTAATAAAAGCCAGAATGGCCTGCTGCATGGTCTGAACAGTATTGTCCATAGACGCCACTGCTGCCTGGATGTCGGTACCGGCATGGGCCGGTACCCCAGAGCAGTCTAACAGGTGATCGGTCAAGGCCGTGCCATCGATGTCAACCTGTAACCCCATAGATGGAGCTTTGGAAGCCAGAGCTTCCCGCCGGGGTTGTTTGGCTGGGGCAGGGTCCTCCGACTCAAGATTGAGGGCCTCTCGATACTTTGAAGGAGATTTGCCTTTTGAGGACCTGCCCGAAGAAGGTTTGGTTACCTGAGATCCATCCGGAGAGGAAGACCTGGATGACTGTGATGCTGGATTATCTGAAGCAAACAGTACATGGAATTTGTTGGCCCGGTTCTGCAAACCACGTTTAGACATCTGGGAGCAGGACGGGCAGTCCGGAATGGAGTGGTCAGGCCCCAAACATTTAAGACACCAGTCATGGGTGTCTGTAACAGAAATAACAGCACTACACTTGGTACACTTCTTGAAACCAGGGGCTGGTTTCTCCATGAGGAGAATTTGTGTAGGCCTGAGGCCTAACCGAAGTCACCAAGTTGTGCTAAAATAAAAGTTTGTTTGTTTTTTTTTTTGAAAGAAAAGAAAAGAGACCAGCGGTACCGGTTTCGGTATGGGGAAGGCAGGTACGCGGTCTAAAGAAACAAACTAAAATAAGAATTTCTTCAGCGGTGACAGGAACACGACCTGCTGGCTCCGCGGAAAAAGAGAAACTGAGGAGAGCTGGTCAGGAAGGCGGGAAGGCAGCGCGCATGTGCAGTGGGAGGCCCCAAAAGCTTCCTTTCTGGGAAGCTGGGGAGCTTTCCCGCGCAGGCTCCGTCGGTTCCGACGTACCCATATGTGAGGACTTATTCCTGCTTGTTCCTGGAGATCAGAGCAGCGGTGATACTCAGCCACTGCCTGGTTATCACAATGCATCAAAAGTCAGGCTGGCTTAACTTTTGCCTCTGAAGCCAACCAAGCAGTGGCTGAATATTGCTGCTGCCCAGTTAGCTTCATGGCAATCTGGATATTCAATGCTGAGGCCCAGATATGGTACTGGCATTGAATATCCAGGTCTAAAGTTCAGCAGCGGCAGACACTAAATATCGGGCCCTTAGTCTTTATCCTGCTCTACTTTGGGTGATCAGTAAAGAAAACAGTGAAAATAAAAATATTTCCAAAAAATGTATATTCTAGATGATGCACATTTCTCATTTCTTACATTAGTTTTTAAACCAAAAAATCCAATACAGGGGAGCAAGATGCTTTAATATCAGTAATCCCTAGATCTTACCTTCTGCTACTCCCCAAGGATATTGTCTTCCTCTTACCCTCTTGCCATTGGCTTCTATGATAGTATTACTACCCACCACAGCAAGAGGTAAACGGTCCTACAAAACATAAAATGTATTAGCTACTACGCAATATGCTCTTGACCCTTTTTTTGAAATGCCTCAAGGATTATTCGATTGTATGGGGTTTCATCTTATCATTTCAGGTTCTACTTTTCCTTAAAATTTATCATCCAACCAGCAGTTAGCTCAAAAGGCCTTTTGGGTAATGAAAACTGACTCTTCAGGTTCAGGAGAATAAACAATCAAATCATATCTTTTCACTAAGGTGGTAAGGAGTGAAAGCGTAGTTACTCACCTTTAACAGGTGATCTCCGGGAACAGCAGGAATTTAGTCTTCACACATGGGTATCGTCGGTACCGACGGAGCCTGCGTGAGAACGCTTCCCAGCGTCCAATAGGAAAGCTTTTGGGAGCATCCCACTGCGCCTGCGTTGCTGTCTTCCCACCTTTCCAACTCTCCCTCTTCAGTTGAGTTTATAGCTGAGACAAAGGAGGGAGAGAGAGAGAGAGAGAAAGAGAGAGAGAAAGACAACTCCTAGGGGAGGTGGGTGGGTTGTGAAGACTAAATTCCTGCTGTTCCCGGAGATCATGTTACAGATGAGTAACTACGCTATCTCCAGGAACAAGCAGGAATGTAGTCTTCACACATGGGGACTCCCCAGCTAAGAGATGCCAGGTAGATGACCCCAGAAAGCTGCGAAACCCAGGTTGAGATGGCTCATGCTTCCTCCCATGGATCTCTGGCATCGAAACCTGGGAAGGCGGGTAGGAGTTGTTCTAAGTCTGAAAGAGATGCTGTAGAACAGCCTGACCAAACGAAGCATCCCGATGGGAGTCCTTGTCCAAGCAGTAGTGGGCTGCAAAGGTGTGTACCGAAGCCCAAGTGGCTGCTCTACAAATTTTGTCAATAGACACAGAGCAAAGGCTAGCCATAGAGGATGCCATTACTCTCACATTGTGAGCTGTGACATGACCTTCGAGAGAAAGTCCCTTACTCTCATATGCAAATGATATGCAATTAGCAATCCATTTAGAAAACGTTTGCTTGGAAACTGGTAGTCCAATATAACTAGAGTCAAAAGTAACAAAAAGCTGGGAAGACTTTCTATGTTGCTTAGTTCTCTGAAGGTAAAAAGCCAAGACTCTTTTACAATCTAGAGTGTGTAGATTCCTTTCTGCATTGGAGGCATGAGGCCTAGGAAAGAATACAGGAAGATAAACCGATTGGTTGAAATGAAAAGGCAAAACCACCTTTAGCATAAAGTGAGGGTGAGTCCTAAGGACTACTTTATCATGGTGGAACCTTGTATGAGGAGGATCAGCCACTAAGGCCTGTAGGTCACTGATGCGTCTTGCAGAAGTGAGAGCAATTAGGAAGATCATCTTCCAAGAAAGAAACTTTAGAGATGTAATGGCTAAGGGTTCGAAGGGCGGTTTCATGAGCTGCCCAAGGACGAGATTCAAATCCCATGCCACGGGTGGTGGCTTAATGGGAGGCTTTGTTAAGAGTAGACCTCTCATAAATCTTGCTACAAATGGTTGAGAGGAAACAGGTTGTCCATCCAAGGGCTTGTAGAAAGCTACAATGGCACTAAGACGGACTCTTATTGAATTGGTCTTAATACCAGAGGATGACAAATGGAGGAGATACTCCAGTAATGCCTCCACTGGCACTGAAAAGGGATTAAGTTCCTTTTTTGAACACCAAATAGAGAACCTTTTCCATTTAAAGGTGTAGGCTTGCCTTGTGGAAGGTTTTCTTGAAGCCAAAAGGATATCCTTTACCTGTTGAGAAAGGTTGATATCCTGGAATTCTAGAATCTCAGAAGCCACGCCCTAAGGTGCAGACACTGAGGATTCGGGTGCAGTAGCGTCCCATTCTCCTGGGAAAGAAGATCTGGAGCATATCCCAACTCCAGAGGTCTGGCTCGAGAGAGACGTAGAAGCAGAGGATACCACGGTTGTCGTGGCCAGGGTGGGGCAATGAGGATCATATGGCCCCTGTCTTTCTGAAGCTTGAAAAGAGTTTTGAAAATGAGGGGAATGGGTGGGAAGGCATAGAGGAAGTCCTGAACCCAGTGGAGGTGGACGGCATCCCTTGCCTGACAGTTCTGAGCCGGCATTCTGGAACAGAACTGGGGAAGTTTGGCATTCTGAGGACTTGCAAAGAGGTCTATATCTGGAGTTCCCCAGATCTGAAAAATTTGAGAAAAGAGATTTTGCATGCCTGGAAGATACACCGCCAGAAGGTGGATTTGAAGATTTCTGGTGAAGGCCCAGAGGCGTACAGCTTTGTTGCACAAGGTTTGAGTCCCCGTCCCACCCTGTTTGTTCACATAGAACATGGCTACCTGATTGTCTGTACCAGAACTGTCCTGTAGCTAAGGTGGGTGTGAAACACTTGAAGAGCATAAAAGATGGCTTTAAGTTCCAGGAGGTTCATGTGGAGACAAGCCTCTTGCTGGGTCCATAGACCCTGGGTGGAGAGATGGTCCAAGTGAGCCCTCCAGCCTGACTTAGACGCATCTGTCGTCAAGGTGGCTTGATGTAATGGCTGCTGGAAGGGAGAGCCTACGAGAAGGTTTTCCAGCGATTGCCACCACTGTAGGGACGAAATGAGACACGTCAAGTTTCTGATTTGGTCCGATAGGCGACCCGAAGCCTGTGTCCACTGAGAAGATAGGGTCCACTGGGCTGCCCACATGTGAAAGCAAGCATAGGGAACCACATGGACAGTGGATGCCATATGCCCCAGCAGCTGAAGCATTTCTCGAGCAGTTAGCAAAGTTTTCATAGCTGCATGAGAAGCCAGCTGGAGTATTTGAAGACAACGTGGCTGTGGCAGGAAAGCCTTTGACTGCCTTGTGTCGAGAAGAGCCCCTATGAACTCTAGGGACTGAGATGGGGTGAAATGAGGTTTTCGGAAGTTTATGACCAGTCCCAAGTACTGCAGGATTTGCATCGTGCGGGATAGAGTGAAGCTGGCTTCTGGAGCTGTTGGTGCTCGGATGAGCCAGTTGTCTAAGTAGGGGAAGACGAATATCCCCAGAGTTCTCCGGAATGCTGCTACTACTGCCATGCATTTTGTGAAGACTATTGGGGCAGAAGCCAGTCTGAAGGGAAGAACCCTGTACTGGTAATGTCTTCCGTGAAAAAGGAATCAAAGAAACCTCCTGTGATCTGTATGGATGAGAATATGCGTGTATGCATCCTTTAGATCTAGAAAACATAGCCAATCCTGACTCTGAATGTAGGGAAGAAGTGTTCCAAGGGCGATCTTGAATTTTTCTCGGAACAGATACTTGTTCAACTCTGAGGTCCAGTATGGGCCTGTATCCCCCTGTTTTCTTTGGGATGAGGAAGTAGGGGGAGTAGAACCCATGCCCTGTTGGGATATGGGTACCTCTTCTATTGCCCCTTGAGCAAGTAGTAAGGTGACCTCCTGACACAAGAGAATGGTGGTAGGGCCCTAAGAATTGAACTGTTTTGTGATGGTGGGAGAGGGCATACTGTGAAAATGGAGTTTGTACCCCTCTCGTACAATGGAAAGAGTCCAGTTTTTTGATGTTATTTATTGCCATCTTCTGGCAAAATGACAAAGTCTGCCGGGGATGGTGAGAGGTTCTGGACCTTCCAGGGGCAGGATGACTAAGTTCTCTAGGAAGGAGTCAAAGCCCCTGAGGAGGCTGAGTCTGCTGAGCTGGTTGAGCTCTTGGGACTTGCACCTTCCTTTGCTGTCTGGGCTGTTGTTGCTCCTTCTGGGGAGCATGAACTGGACAGCCTGGGTGTAAGATGGGTAGAATTTATTTTTCTTGTTGAAAAAGGGCTTCTTTTTCTTTGCTGGGTTGGCTGTAACCTTTGATAAACTGTTCAAGGTTATATTTTCAGATTCAATCTGATTAGCTTGTCTTGCCAATCCTTGCCAAAGAGATTTTCTCCTGTGCAAAGAATGTTCCCCAGCTTATCTTACACCCATTGTTCTAAATCTGATGCTTGAAGCCAGGCAATGCGATGTGCACCGATGGAAATAGCAGAGGTTCTGCTAATGCACTCAAAGCAATCAAAGGTTGCACGATTCATGAACTTAGACACATTCTGGGAATGTTTGACCACGGTGAGGAAGTCTGTCCTTTTATCATCAGGGAGAAGTGGAGCCATGAGATCTAGATTCCTTGTAACCTCCTTGAGAAACATCCCCATGTAGAGAATGTAAGAGCTGATCCTGGCTGATGATAACAAGGATTGAAAGCATCGACACCCAAGGGCATCGAGTGTCCTCGCTTCACGGCCTGGAGGATTAGAAGAATATGTTTTAGCACTCATGATCCTACGCATCGCCGATTCCACTACCATTGAATGGTGTGCTAATTGTGTCTTCTGAAATCCAGGGCATTGTGGAACTCGGTACATGGTATAGAGTCTCCGAGAGTGTGGAGACACCGTTAAAGGAGCTTCCCACATCCTTAGCATGAGATCATGCAAGATTCGGTGAATGGGAAGATTAGCTGTTCTTTAGGAGCTGTCACTCTCACTTGGTTTGCAGCTTGTCGTGCTGTGAGGGCTTGCGTGCATCAGTGATGCTGAGAGCTAAACTATCGGTAGTTTAACTACTGGCAGGGTCTCCCAAGATGGACAGGTCTCAGCTGAGGTGCCAGACGAAGACAAACCACCCATCTGGGCAGCAGCAGAATGGGATAGTGTTGACGGCGGAGGATCACATTTCTGTGACAACGGCAACAACACCAAACTTAAACTGCGCGGAAGGAAGGCCCGGCAATCTACTTCTGTATCTTGCCATGAAAACCCAATGGATAGTTACAACAAAACAAATTGTGCTATGGTGCTGGAAGATGAGACTCCCAGGTCGGAAGGCACTCAACTAGCTACTGGGGAAGAGCTGAAGACTTTTCAGAGTAAAGCCAGCATTTATGATGTGGTTGGATCAAAGCCCTCGGGAAGTCTGACTGCTGATGTAGCTGCGCATGAAATGAGAGTCAGAAGCTGTAAAGATGTCTTACACATTGGAACATGGAACGTACGAAGCATGAACCAAGGGAAGTTGGAGGTGGTCAAGAATGAAATGGAACGTGTACAACTTGATCTGTTGGGTGTCAGCGAACTGAAATGGACTGGCATCGGGCACTTTGCATCAGATGATCACATGGTCTACTATGCTGGAAATGAAAGACAAAGAAGAAATGGTGTTGCATTTATAATAAAGAAGAAACTTGCAAGAACTGTAATGAAATACAATGCAGTCAGCGAACGCTTAATCTCTATTCGTCTACGAGGATTGCCTATCAACACAACTATAATTCAAGTATATGCCCCAACAACAGCTGCAGAAGAGAATGAAATTGAAGAGTTCTATGAACAAGTACAAGCTGAAATTGACAGAACATGCAAACAGGATATCCTGATAGTCATGGGTGACTGGAACGCAAAAGTTGGCAACAAAGAAGAAGGCAAAGTAGTTGGAAAATATGGACTTGGCAACAGAAATGAAGCTGGAGAAAGATTGATAGAATTCTGCAAGACCAATGATCTATTCATCTCAAACACCTTCTTCCAGCAACACAAGCGACGACTGTACACATGGACTTCACCCAATGGATTGTATAAAAATCAAATTGACTACATCTGTGGAAGTCAACGATGGAAAAGCTCTGTAACATCAACAAAGACAAAACCTGGAGCTGACTGTGGTACAGATCATCAACTACTAGTATGCAAACTCAAGCTAAAGTTGAAAAAGAGCAAACCACTCATGAATGCACCAAAATATGACCTTGAGAATATACCACTGGAATTTAAAGACTGCCTGCAAAATCGATTTGCTGCTTTAGATACAAATGACAGAGCTCCGGAAGAGTTATGGAATGACATCAAGAAGGTTGTGCTGGAAGAAAGCGAGAAGTCTCTACAAAAGGTGAAAAAGCAAAAACGGCCAAAATGGATGACGGAAGAAACTCTGAAAATTGCCCAGAAACGCAGAGAAGCTAAAGCCAAAGGAGAAAGAAAGACAATCGCAGAACTCAACAGAGATTTCCAACGTGCAGCAAGACAGGACAAGGAAAAGTACTACAATGACACTTGCAAGGAAATAGAAGCAGAAACTATTAGAGGAAGAACAAGATCGGCTTTCCTAAAGCTGCGAGAGTTAAAGAAAAAGTTCCAGCCCCGAATTGGAATGTTACAAGATGCTCAAGGTTCTATGTTGAATGATGCTGAGAAGATCAAGAAAAGGTGGAAGGAATATACAGAGTTTTTATATGATAAAGATCAAGTGGACCAACAGCCGTTTCAACCTATACCTTATGATCAGGAACCATTGGTGATGAAAGAAGAAGTTGAAGCAGCATTGAAAGCCTTATCAAAGAACAAAGCACCAGGCATTGATAGCATTCCCATAGAAGTATTGCAGCAATCTGATGCAGCTGTTACCGTACTTACAAGGCTCTGCCAAGAAATATGGAAGACAACATCATGGCCAACTGACTGGAAAAGATCTGTGTTTATACCAATACTAAAGAAAGGTGATCCAACTGACTGTGGAAATTATCGCACAATCGCTCTGATCCCACATGCCAGCAAGATTCTACTGAAGATTATTCAAAAGAGACTACAGCCATACCTAGAACAAGAACTACCTGAAGTGCAAGCAGGGTTCAGGAAAGGGCGAGGAACGAGAGACATCATTGCGGATGTGAGATGGATCCTTGAAAAGACTAAAGAATACCAAAAGGATATCTATTTGTGCTTTATCGACTATAGCAAGGCTTTTGACTGTGTAAACCATGAGAAACTCTGGGCCACATTAAGAAGCATGGGTATACCAGAACACCTGATCGTTCTCTTGCGTAATCTGTACATTGATCAAGAAGCAACAGTTCGAACGGAACAAGGAGAAACAGAATGGTTTAAAATAAGCAAAGGTGTAAGACAAGGCTGCATACTTTCCCCCTACCTGTTTAATTTATATGCAGAACAAATCATCAGAGAAGCAGGACTGTATGAAGACAACAGAGGTGTGAAGATTGGTGGAAGACTCATCAACAACCTTCGCTATGCTGATGATACCACATTACTGGCTGAAAGCGAAGATGATCTGAAACATTTGCTTCTCACAATCAAAGAACATAGTCTCAAAATGGGCCTGCACCTTAATGTACAGAAGACAAAGATCATGACAACTGGCATAATCAACAGGTTCATCGTTGAAGGAGAAGAAATTGAAATTGTGAACAACTTTAACCTACTTGGATCAACTATCAATAAAGAAGCAACAAGCAGTCAAGAAATCAGACGACGCATTGCTCTTGGTAGAATGGCTATGAAAGACCTAGATAAGATTCTCAAGAGCAGAGATGTGTCTCTCCATACAAAGATTCGACTTGTTCAAGCCATGGTATTTTCAATAACATCATATGGATGTGAAAGCTGGACAGTGAAAAAGACAGACAGGAAGAAAATTGATGCCTTTGAATTATGGTGCTGGCGGCGAATACTGTGTATACCATGGACTGCCCGAAGAACAAACCAGTCGGTACTAGAGGAGATCAAACCTAAGCTTTCTTTAGAAGCTCAGATGACAAGACTTCGGCTTTCATACTTCGGACACATCATGCGAAGAGAGAGATCATTAGAGAAAGACATCATGCTTGGCAAGATAGAAGGTCAACGCAAAAGAGGAAGGCCAGCAATGAGATGGATCGCTACAATAACAGCAGCTACGGGTACCAGTCTGTCGTCAATGAGCCGCCTGACTGAAGACCGAACACAATTTAGGATAGCTATCCAGAGGGTCGCCATGAGCCGACTCCGACTCGACGGCACTTAACAACAACAGGAGCTGTCAGATATTGAAGAATTTCTAATTCTTCTGCTCTCGGTTCCTTCTCAGGAGTCACTGTGATTGAAAGTCCTCGGGCTACATCACGTATGAAATCCTGAAAAGACATGTCCTTTGGAGGAGACATCATGCATTGAGGAGAAGGAGACGGATCCTCTGGTAGAATCACCCCGGTACCGATAGAGTCAGAGTCATCGGAATCGGAGGACTCAAAATATCTGTGCGAAGGGTGTTTTTGCATTGCTTGGCACCGGTATCGATCGAAGTCGGCATCGGACTGTCTCAATACTGGGCCCTCAATACCAAATATTGATTCAAGAGCCGGCATGGGGGGGAAGCACATCTGTTAAAGCAGGTGCGGTCGGTACTGGTACCGATACCGATGACTGCGGAACCGTCTAAAGCGGTCTTAGCAGTACCGAATCTGCTAGGAGAGCCGCCAGACTGCGTTCGATGGCTAGGATTTGTTGATCCATAGCCCCTGCCGATGCCTGGAAGTCGGTACCGGAGGAAGCGGCTATGACACCAGAACATGGCACCAGGAGTTCTCCCGAGGTTGAAGCCTCTGGAACATCTTGGAGCCCCGTTAATGCTTTGGAGGCCGGGGCCTCCCGCCGGGGCTGTTTTGCCAGTATGTTTTCCTTGAGGGCAACGCTAGCAGCATCTCGATGCTTCGAAGGAGATCTACCCTATGAGGACCGGCTGGTCTTGGAAGACCTGGGTTTAGTTACCTGTGATCCATGGGAGGAAGATGAAGCTCTGGAAGACGTCGATGCAATGGACATTGTATCTGCAGCAAAAAGGGTGCCGGGTTTTGCAGCTCTGTTCTGCAAGCCTCTTTTGGTCATCTTTCTACAGAGGAGACACTCCGATGGTAAATGGTCAGGACCTAAACATTTAAGATACCAGTCGTGGGTGTTGGTAGCGGAAATGGTACTGCTACACTTTGAACATTTTTTGAAACCACTAGTTAGTTTCTCCATGTTAGAAGAGGGCCTAGTGCCTAAAATGGCACCTGGCACCTAGAGGGGACAGACCCTCCAAAAAGATGATTTTTTTTTTTAAGAAAAGAAGGAAGAAAATGAAGAAAAGACCGGTGGTACCAGTATAGGCGTCGATGGTGAAGGCAGACGCGACCACAAAAATAAATTTACTGCGGTGACAGGGTTTGCTGCCTGTCAGCTCCGCGGAAAACGAAAAACTGAAGAGCGAGAGTTGGGAAGGTGGGAAGGCAGCGATGCAGGCACAGTGGGATGCTCCCAAAAGCTTTCCTATTGGACGCTGGGGGGCGTTCCCGTGCAGGCTCCGTCGGTACCGACGATACCCATGTGTGAAGACTACATTCCTGCTTGTTTCTGGAGATCTTTACACACAGCATAATTCATTCCACAGTACTTTCTAAGAACAAAGAAATGCACAATGTACTAATGAGAATACGACTAAGACTATTTTAAGGAACAATATGCCAGTCTGTCAACAGGCCCACTATGTGCAACTACTGTATACTTGCAGCAACAAAAAATATACTAAAAATACATCTTTCTCTATTGGCAAAATTAACCATTTAGCCCTACCCTCGGCTTTCTATCTTTTAACCAGTTCCTGATGGGCAATGTACTATTGTGGATCAGGAACTGGTTAAAAGATAGAAAGCTGAGGGTAGGGCTAAATAGCCAATTTTCCCAATGGAGAAAGGGGAATAGTGCAGCGCCTCAGACTTCTGCTGGTTATGCTGCTTTTTAATATATTCATAAATGACCTGGAAATGAGAAAATGAGTGAGGCAATCAAATCTGCAGATGAGACAAAATTATTCAAAGTTGTTAAAACCCAAGAGGATGTGAAAAACTGCAAGAGGATCTTGATAAATTGGAAGACTGGATATTCAAATGGCAGATGAAATTTAACATGGACAAGTGCCAAGTTATGCACCCAGGAAAGAACAACCCAAAAGTGTAGTTACTCACCTGTAACAAGTGTTCTCCAGGGACAGCAGGAATCAGTCCTCTCATATGAGCGACGTTTGCATCAGCAGAACCCGCAGGGAAGCATTTCCCCAGCTTTCATAGAAAGCCTTTGGGAATGCTACCACGTATGCGTGGTCCCCTTCCAACCCAAGGGTGCCATCTTGCTCAGTCAGATGACATAGGAAGCCAGCTCTAAGAGGAGGAGGAAGGGTTGTGAGGACTGATTCCTGCTGTTCCTGGAGAAAGCGTAGTTACTCACCTGTAACAGGTGTTCTCCAGGAGCAGCAGGAATCAGTCCTCACTTATGGGTGCCGACGGAGCCCTCGCGGAGCAATTTTCCCCCACTTTCAAAGAAAGCCTTTGGGAATTGCAGCGCGCATGCGCGGTCCTCTTCCCGCCCAAGGGTGCCATCTTAGCCAGTCAGATGACATAGCTAAAAAAAAGACAGCATAAAAATTTGCAAAAAAAGTAAAGCAGACGATTGCAACTCCAAGGGGAGGAGGGAGGGTTGTGAGGACTGATTCCTGCTGCTCCTGGAGAAGACCTGTTACAGGTGAGTAACTACGCTTTCTCCAGGACCAAGCAGGAAGTCAGTCCTCACTTATGGGACTCCCAAGCTTAAGGCTACCGGAGACCCTAAGCACAAAAATGAGCTCCCTCTAGCTCAGCAGCACAGAAGGAAAAAATCTTCGCTGAATTCGCTGAAAAAAAACACGATGTTCTATGTAAAACCATGTTCACTAAATGTTACCTGTAAACCGCCTTTGATCTTTGGAAAAAGCGGTATAGAAATAAGCATAAATAAATAAATAAATTATTACCCACCGGTAGCCCACATCCGGGATGGAGGGTAGGAGTTGCTCAGACCTCAAAGAGATTACGGAGGACTGCCTGTCCGAAAGCACTGTCCCTGCGGGACTCCCTCTCGAGACAGTAATGGACCGCAAAAGTCTGGCTCGAAGACCAAGTAGCGGCCCGGCAGATGTCTGCCAGCGGAACAGAGCGGAGGTAAGCCACTGACGTGGCCTTTGCCCGAACGCAATGAGCCGTGACTCGACCTTCCAAGGAGAGTCCGGCTGCCCCATAAGCCCAAGAGATACAGTCCGCAACCCAGATGGACAGAGTACGCTTGGAGACCGGGAGCCCCAATTTATTGGGGTCAAAAGACACAAAAAGCTGAGCAGCTTTACGGTGCTCCCGCGTACGGTCAAGGTAGAAGTTCAAAGCCCTTCTACAGTCCAGGGTATGGAGGACCGTTTCAGCTCGGCTGGAGTGTGGTCTGGGAAAGAAGGTTGGAAGTACCACCTCCTGATTGATGTGAAAAGGGGAGACCACTTTTGGAAGAAATTTTGGGTGAGTCCGTAGGACTACCCTATTTTTGTAGAACCGAGTGTAAGGGGGATCAGACACGAGGGCCTGCAATTCACTTACGCGTCTAGCGGAAGTGAGGGCTATCAAGAACACTGTTTTCCAAGAAAGAAAACGGAGAGAACAGGTAACCATAGGTTCAAAAGGCGGACAGGTGATCCGCTGTAAAACCACATTCAGATCCCAGTCAGGCGCTGGCGGGCGCAGAGGTGGTTTAAGTAGAAGGAGACCTCGGAGAAACCTCGCTACAAGAGGGTCGCTGGAAAGAGGTCTGCCGTCCACCGGCACATGATGTGCTGAAAGAGCACTGAGGTGAACTTTGACGGAGTTGGACTTAAGTCCCAGATTAGAGAGGTATAGCAAGTACTGCAGGATCACCGACACCGGGCAGAGGGAATGGATCCTCCACCGCTAATTGCAGCAGGAGCGGAAACCACAACTGTCTGGGCCAGCGAGGGGCCACCAGGATCATGAAGGCTTTGTCTCGGAGAACCTTGAAAAGAGTCCGAGAGACTAGCGGGATGGGAGGGAAAGCGTACAGAAGGCTCCCCGACCATGAGAGTAGAAAAGCGTCCGCCGCAACCCGAAGGGGGTGTGGCTGACGAGAGCAGAAGCGAGGAAGTTGCCGGTTGTGAGGACTGGCAAAGAGATCCACCGTGGGGAGGCCCCACTTTAGAAAGAGCTTCTGAACTACCAAGGGATCCAGACGCCACTCGTGCGGCTGGAGGATCCTGCTGAGTTTGTCCGCCAGGTAATTCTCTTGGCCTGGGAGATAAACTGCCTTGAGGAGAATGCCGTCACTGACGGCCCAAGAGCAGAGCTTCTGTGCCTCCCGGCAGAGGAGGAAGGAGCCCGTGCCCCCCTGCTTGTTCACGTAGAACATGGCAACTTGATTGTCCGTCTGGACAAGGACGGACTGGTGAGAAGTCAGGTGGGAGAAGGCCTTGAGAGCCAGGCGGATCGCCCTGAGCTCCAGGAAGTTGATCTGCTGAGCAGACTCCCACGTGGTCCAGAGGCCCTGAGTACGTGCCCCTTGGCAATGTGCTCCCCAGCCCAGGAGGGATGCATCTGTTGTCAGCACCCGGGCCGGCTGAGGTGACTGGAAAGGCATTCCGAATATCAGGTTCGGCTGCTGAAGCCACCACCGGAGAGACGAGATCAGCGGTTTGGAGACGCGCACTAGGTCTGCTAGGCCGCCTGTGGCTTGTCGCCACTGCTGGCGGAGACACCATTGAGCGGGCCGCATATTCAGGCGGGCATTGGGGGTCACATGGACGGTGGAAGCCATATGGCTGAGTAGTCTCAGGAAGCGCCTGGCGGAGACCAGGGGCTGGCTGCGAAAACGGTCGGCTAGGTCCATGAGCCGTTGAGCCCTGTCGAGCGGCAGGTACGCTCGTGCCTGAGGAGTGTGCAGCCTTGCGCCGATGAACTCGAGATCCTGTGAGGGGAGCAAAGTGGACTTTGCGAAGTTTATAACAAAGCCCAAGTACTGCAGAAGAGTCACCGTGCGGCGCGTGGCGCTGGTGACCTCCAGAGCGGAAGCTGCTCTGATGAGCCAGTCGTCGAGGTACGGAAAGACATAGAGGCCGTGAAGCCTGAGATGGGCCGCCACCACCGCGAGACATTTTGTGAAGACTCGCGGTGCGGAGGACAGGCCAAAGGGCAGTACTCTGTACTGGTAATGATTCCCTGCCACCACAAACCTTAGGTATTGGCGGTGGCTTGGGTGGATGAGGATGTGCGTGTAGGCATCCTTTAGATCCAAGGAGCATAGCCAATCTCCCCGCTGGAGGTAGGGCAGAAGGATTCCAAGGGTAAGCATCTTGAACTTCTCCCGCACGAGGAACTTGTTGAGGTTGCGCAAGTCCAGGATGGGTCTGAGGCCTCCTGTTCTCTTTGGTATTAGAAAATACCTGGAATAAAAGCCTTGACCTTTCAGGTGGTGGGGCACCGGTTCCACCGCCTGTTCCTGTAGAAGACCTGCTAACTCCTGAAGGAGTAATTCCCTGTGCAGAGGGGGTCGTGGAGGTTCTCCCGGAAAATAGGAGGGAGGGACCTGGTGGAAGTGGAGAAGATAGCCTTCTCGCACGACTTGAAGCACCCAGGCATCTGAGGTGATGCTGGACCACCTGTGGGCGAAGTGAACCAGCCGGCCTCCGGTGCTGGGAGGAACCAGCGGGGGGGGGGAGAGGCTATGCTTAAGGAGTCAAAAACCCCCACCCTGCTGAGCAGGGGCTGGTGGTGCAGGCTTGGGGGCTTGCTGCCTACGGGACCCGTTACCCCGTCCCTTGGCCTGCTGGCCCTGTTGGGGAGCTGCAGGGGCCTGATAAGGGGGGTATGGTTTGTAGGCAGCCGCCTTCCTCGGGTAAAAGGACTTTTTTCCCGAGCCCTTCTTTTTCTGGGAAGGGGCGGAGGTCTTCCTAGAAAGCCTGGTCCTGGTGAGAGTCTCCGTCTCAATTTGTGCAGCCTTTTCAGCCATGGGCTTGCCAAAGAGGTTTTCGCCTCGGCAGGGGACATCGACCAACTTGTCCTGCACCCAGGGCTCAAGGTCAGACGACTGAAGCCAAGCCTGTCGGCGGGCACCGATGCCGGCTGCGGCCACTCGAGCCGATGCTTCAAAGCCATCATAGGCTGCTCGGGACATGAACTTTGAGCATTCCCGAATGCCAGTGGACAAGGCCAGGAACCTCCGCAAGGGTTCCTCGGACAAACCAGCGGAGAATCCGGCTAGCTCTTTAGCCAGGTCTCGGAGATACATGCCCATGTATAGCTGGTAGGTCTGGACACGACACGCAAGCATAGAGCCCTGGAAACACTTCTTACCAAGGCCATCCAGGTTACGGGCCTCCCTGCCAGGAGGCACCGAGGAGTGCATCTTCTGGCTCTTAAGACGATGCATGGCCGATTCCATTACCATGGAATGGTGTGGTAGCTGTGCTTTTTGGAAGCCAGGGCTCTTGCGGACTCGATAGATAGAATCGACCCGCTTGCTCAGGACCCGCGAGGTGGCCGGACTCTCCCACATGCGGAAGAGTAGTCGTTCCAGCATAGGAGGAACCGGTACAGTAAAGTGTTCCCTTGCGGGAGAGTCATACTGGAGGGCGTCGAGCTCTTCGGCTCCAGGCTCCTCCTCGGGGTCCGCAGGGAAGGCCAAAGCCTTGGCCATATCCCTGACGAAGTCCGAGAACCGGGCATCCTCCGGGGGGGACTGCTTCCGAGGTTCGGACTCCGGTGAGTCCGAGGGGACACACCAAGTCCGGAAAGAATCAGGCGACTCTTCCTCTTCAGACTCCCAGACCGACTCCGACGAGGACTCGGTGGGGTCGGCCCGGGCAGGGCGCGGCGCCTGCCGCCCCGACGCCGAGGGAGTCGGCGTCGGTGACCTCGGTCCCGAACGGGAGGCCGAGGGTGACCTCGACCGAGGATCGACTCGAGTTCGCATCGACTCGAGGATCGGCTCGGTCTCCGGGGTCGACTTGGACGTCGACGTCCCGGCGGTCGGGGCAGCGATGCCAGCGAAGCCAGCGAGCAGTGCCCGCTGCTGGTCCATGAAGGCAGACAGTCTGCTCTCCAAGGCCGTCAACCTGAGTCCGAGCTCAGGTGACCCAGCAGCCCCCGACTCGGGCCCCGACGGCGTCGGGCCCGACGTCGGCTGTCGCGGAGGCGAGTCCAGGAGGACCACAGGACTTACCCGAGCAGGCAGCTCCGACTCCAGGCGAGGTCGCTTCGTGAGGTGCTCCTTCTCCAAGGACCCGGGGCGGCTATCGGGGCTATGCGACCTGGCCCTCGCGGAGCCAGGAGCGTCCACCGACGCCGCCCTCGCGGGTTTCACCTTACGTCGATGGTCCCCGGAGGGAGAACCCCTGTCGGAGGAACTCCGGCGACGGTCCGAGCTGGAACCTTTGGACGCGGAGGCCTCCAACGAGGTCCGGGTACGGCTGGGGTCAGCGAAGATCCTATCCCGCTGATGCCGCCGACTTCTCAACGCTTTGGAGGACATTTTGCCGCAGGGCCCACAGATCATTTCTTCATGATCCGGGCCCAGGCAGCGGAGGCAAAAGTCGTGTGTGTCAGTTAGTGACATATTTCGGTCACACTGACCACACCGCTTGAAACCACTGGCAGCCATCGGGGGAAAAAGGGCCCCGGCGAGGTCAAAGGACCGGGCTGCCAGGGAAAAATCGAAAACGAAAACTGACTAAGTCAGAAAAACCGAAAAGAAGAAAGAGGACTCGTGACCGGCGTCGCGAGTCTGGGCGGGAAAAAGATCGGCGTCGAACCGAAGGAAAAAGAATAAAATTATGAAGAAATATCAACTTTTTCGCGGGGACACGACGGGGACGTCTGTAGGGCTCCGCGGAAAAAAGAAGACTGGCTAAGATGGCACCCTTGGGCGGGAAGAGGACCGCGCATGCGCGCTGCAATTCCCAAAGGCTTTCTTTGAAAGTGGGGGAAAATTGCTCCGCGAGGGCTCCGTCGGCGCCGACGTCACCCATAAGTGAGGACTGACTTCCTGCTTGGTCCTGGAGAACACCTGTTACAGATGAGTAGTTCTCCAGCAACAAGCAGGAAGTCAGTCCTCACATACTGGACTCCCTAGCTCCAGGCTGCCGAGGACCAAACCATGACAGCACCACTGGCGACCCGACAGGTGCCATACGTTGCAGGAGGCGAGTCCCTACAGAAACTCTGCAAGATCCTCACATTTGGTGATCACTTCACTCTGGTAGCCTGAACACAGAAGGGTCCGAGAGCAGGAGATGCCTACACCCTGAAGATATTAAGGAGTACTGCCTGTCCAAAGGCACTGTCCCTATGGAACTCGCTCTCCAGGCAATAGTGAGAAACAAACGTATGAATCGAAGACTATGTTGCATCCTTGCAGATTTCCGTCACCGGCACTAAGCGGAGGTTGGCTACCGACATGGCCATAGCCTGCACCCAATGTACAGTGATCCGGTACTCAAGGGAAAGGTCAGCTCGCCCGTATGCGAGGGCAGTGCAGTCCGCCACCTAGGTGGACAGAGTTTGCTTCATTACCAGGAGGCCCAATCTACTGGGGTCATGTGATACAAAGAGATGAGGAGCTCTGCGATGGGCCTGTGTCTGCTGCAGATAGAAAGACAGGGCCCGCTTACAGTCTACTGTATGCAGTATGAGTTCCTCCCTGCCGACATGAGTCCGTGGGAAGAAGGTAGGCAAGACCACCTCCTGATTGAGCTGGAAGCGGACTACCACCTTAGGGAGGAATTTAGGGCGTGTGCAGAGTACCACCCTGTTCTTATAGAACCATTGGAGTGGAGGAGTGGCCTAGTGGTTGGGGCAAGGTACTTCAGGCCGGAAGGTCGGGGGTTCAAATCCCATGAGAGGACAGCAACCTTGGGCCGGAAGGACTGGGGTTTCTAGTCCCACAGGTGCTCCTTGTGGTCTTGGGCAAGCCACTTAACCCTCCATAGCCCATGTTCCCTGTAAAATAGTTATCTCCAAGTTATAATGCCCTGTTCAATGTAATTTCAGTTTGTTCAATGTAAACCGCACCGATGCAGAATAGCACGGTATATAAGAGAATATAATAAATAATAAATAAATAAATAAATGTGTAAGGTGGATCTGCCACCAAGGCCTGGAGTTCACTCACTCTCCGAGCTGATATAAGTACCACCAGAAAAAACTTTCCAAGATAAGTATCGTAAATTGCAAGTGGCCAGGGGGTCAAACGGCAACCTGATGAGTTGGAAGAGCACCCCATTCAGGTCCCATTCCGCTGCAGGGAGGGGGGGGGGCAAAGAGGGGGCTTTGATAGCAAGAGGACCTGAAGGAACCTGGAGACCAGGGAATGGTTTGAGAGGGGATTTCCCTCTACAGGGTAATGGTTTGCGGCTATGGCGCTCAGATGTACCCTCACAGAGTTTGACTTCAGACCGGCGTGAGAGAGATGCAGTAGGTACTGCAGTACAAGTTGCACGCGGCAGGAGAAGGGATTCTCTTCTCTCTCTGCACACCAGATGGAGAATCTTCTCAATTTGAAGGCATACGCCGTCTGGTGGAAGGTTTTCTGGAGGCCAATAGATCTCCTCAACTTCCCCCGGGAGACTGAAAGAGTCCAAGGCTACCCTTTCAGCAGCCACACTGTCAACGTTAGCAACCCCAGGTTGGGGTGCAGGAGAGCCCTCTTCCTGGGACAGGAGGTCTGGGTCCCGACCCAGTGGGACTGGGAGTGCCACTGACAAGGAGAGGAAACCAGGGTTGCCGGGGTCATCTGGGGGTGATCAGAATCACTGATGTCTGCTCACTCTGGACCTTGAAGAGGGGCTTGGCTACTATTGAAATCTGTGGAAAGGCATAAAGGAGGCCCTCCAACCACAGGATCAGGAAGGCATCCGTCGCCACTCTCTCTGTGTGCGGCTGGCGTGTGCAGACGTGGAGTAGCTGCATGTTGTCTGGGAAGGAGAAAAGATCCATCACGGGTCTGCCCCAGAGGAGGAAGTGTCTTTACGCCACCCTGGGGTTCAGATGCCATTCGTGCGGGTGCAGGACTCTGCTGAGCTTGTCCGCTTGGTAATTGTCCTGACCTGGGAAATATACTGCTCAATGGTGCACAGCGAAGGAGAGCAGAGCAACCGCCACCTGACAAAGGGAGTGCGAGCCCGTGCCCCCATGCTTGTTTATGTAAAACAAGGCAACCTAGTTGTCTGTCTGGATCAACACAGGTTGGTTGCACAACAGGTGGTGGAACACTCGCAGGACCAGGAAGATGACTCAGTTCCAGGAGGTTGATCTGTAAGAGGGACTCCTCTGGAGACCAGGTGCCTTGAGTGTGGAGTTTTCCGCAGTGCGCCCCCAAACCCAGGAGGGAGGAATACATGGTCAGGACCCTCTGAGGCACAGGTGCTTGAAATGGCAACCCTGCTTGGAGGTGGGGTAGGTACTGTTACCAGTTGAGGGAGGACGCCAGTTGGCAGGTGACACTAATTCTGTCCCGCAACCTGCCCATGGCTTGAGTCCATTGACAGCAGAGGCACCACTGGGCTGCCCACATGTGCAAGCGGTCTAGGGACATGATGTGGACCATTGAGGCCATGTGGCCCAGTAGGCGGCGAGCAGATATCGACTGGTGAGCCAGGACTTCTCCTGCCAGTTGTACAAGGTGATGTGTACTCTCTTTCAGGAGGAAGGCCTTGACATGTAGTGTGTCCAACTGGGCCCCTATGAACTCCAGGTTTTGGGATGGAGAGAGGTGTGATTTGGGGTAGCTGATGACAAACCCCAAGTGCTGCAGGAGTCAGATTGTTCGCCCTGTGGCCTGGGTGGCCTCAAGGGCCATACTGCCCCTGATGAGCCAGTCATCCAAGCAGGGAAAGACGAAAGCCACTTACAAGAACAAATAAGCGGCCATGACCACCAGGCACTTTGTAAAGACTCTTGGTGAGGAGGCCAGGCCGAATGGAAGCACACTGTAGTGGTAGTGCCTCCTCCCACCACAAACCTTAGGCATTGCCTGTGGGAGGGGTGGATCAGTATGTGGATTATACACATCCTTCAGGTCTAAGGAGCACAGCCAATCTCCCTGTTGGAGGTAGGGCAGCAGTGTTCCAAGGGAGAGCATCTTGAACTTCTCCCTCATCAGAAACCTACTCAGGTTTCGCAGGTCCAGGATGGGCCTGAGGCCCACAGTTTTTGGGGACAAGGAAATACCTGGAGTAGAAACCTTTTCCCCACATGTGTCTGGGTACAGGTTCTACCACCCTGTTCTTGAGCAGGCCTGAGAGTTCAGAGATGAGCTAGGTCTGGTGAAGGAGAGGCTGCACCAGCTCTCCTGGGAAGAACCTGGTGGTGTATGCTGGAATCGGAAGAGGCAGTTCCTTCTTTACCACACGGAGGACCCACTGGTCCATGGTGACCCCAGCCCATCTGTGGGCGAAGAGTGTTAGGCAGCTCCCTGTGTGCTGGGGAGGGTCTCCCAGGGTGCCCGGGAAGTCAAAAGCTCACCCCAGGTTGGGTGGGGGGTGGGAGCTGGTGGCTGAGGCTTTGGCTTTCTCAGCCCATGGCCCTGATTCTTGGGCTGAGGGCCCTTCTGCTGTTGACCCGAAAAGGGTTGGAAATGGCCCTGGTGAAAAGACTCTTTTTTCCCCTCTCGGGAAAGGTGGTCTTTTCCCTGATGGTGTCTTTCAGGGGAGTGTCGCGGTCTTCCTCGAGAGCCTCTGCATGGTCCGAACCTCGGCCGCTTTGTCAGCCATGGATTTGCCAAATAAGTTTTCCCCGGTGTAGGGGACATTAGCAGTTTTACTTGCACCCATTGCTTGAGGTCAGAGGTTTGCAACCAGGCTGGTGCTGGGCACCGATGCCAGCTGCTGCCACCCGGGCTGCCGACTCAAAGCTATTGTAGGCAGCGCGGGACAAGAACTTTGAGCAGTCCCGAATCCCAGCTGTTAGGGCCTAGAACCTCTGCAGTGGTTCCCCAGTAAGGTCTGCAGAGAAGCATGCCAATTCCTGGATGAGGCCCTTGAGATATTTGCCTATGTTCATAGGCCTGTATCAGACAGCCCAACATGCAGCCTTGAAAGCACTTGTGCCCGAGGAAGTTGAGGGCTTGGGCCTCCCTGCCCGGGGGAACAGAAGAATAGTTCTTCTGACTTTTGAGCTTCTGCATCAAGGACTCCATGACCATGGAGATATTTATTTATATTAGGTTTTCTATACCGCGCTCTTTAAAATCAGCTCGGTTTACAATTAGAACAAATTTGTACAGTGCAGGCGGTGTCCACACTGTACTTACAAGGAACAGGGTTTACAACTTGGCTAACTGGGGTAACTATGTACAGGCTACTTAGTAGCAGGCTACTCAGTTAAATAACTATATACAGGCGAAGCAGTCGGGTCAGCGATAGAGGGTGGCGACATGACTGCTTGGTGGCTATTTACAAGCTTGTGTGCTATATACGAGGTTGTGTACTATATACAATTGCATATCAGGTGTCTGGCAGTGTTACTGGGCGGGGCTGTGACTGCGTGTTGTTGTTGGGTCTGGGGTGTTGTATTGGTGGTTGCGTGAGGCTGGATGTTGTGAATCTCCGTTGTGGGAGTAGTACTGGAGAAACAGGTGGTGTTTCAGAGCCTTTCTGAATTGGGCGAGGTCAGTTATGGAGCGGACGTCGGGTGGGAGGGCATTCCAGCATGTGGGTGCACAGTACACGAAGGCCCTGTTTCTTGTTGCTTGCGAGTACTTCGTGATCTTGCTGAGGATGTTCAGTGTGTTGGCAGCAGCTGACCTTCTGACTATGTTTGAGGGAGTGGGGAGGACAAGGTCCATGATGGAGATGGAAGTGATGCCGTGGATGGCCTTGAAAGTCATCAATAACATTTTGAAAGCAAGTCTGCAGTGGACCGGCAGCCAATATAGATGTTTCAGGATTGGAGTTATATGGTCACTCCTGACAGCTCCGTGCAATATTCTGGCGGCTGCATTCATTGTGAGCTGCAGCAGGTTCAGTGTGCTTTTTGGGAGACCTTGTAGGATTCAGTTGGCATAGTCAAAGTGGGAGATTACTAAGGCTTGGTGGACTGTCCAGAAATCCTCCAGCTCCAACAGGGGTCTAAGATGTCGGACCGTCCTTATTTTGTGGTATATTGCTTTGACAGTATTATTTACGTGGGCTTTCATATCCA
Organism: Ichthyophis bannanicus; assembly: GCA_033557465.1. NCBI lineage: Eukaryota > Metazoa > Chordata > Amphibia > Gymnophiona > Ichthyophiidae > Ichthyophis > Ichthyophis bannanicus. Next base: position 703,469,904 of record CM066031.1, on the reverse strand, counting down.
ACTGTTGGTCAAGGATGACCCCTAGGCAGCGGATCGTGGTTTTGCTTTGAAGCTCCGCACCCCTCACCTTTAGAGATGCCGGGGGGGGGGGGGGGGTGAAGTTTGGTTCCTGGTGATGAATAGTGCCTCAGTTTTCTTAAAGTTTATTCTGAGGTTTTGTGTGTGGAGCCATTTGGTTACAGCGTCGAAACAGGTGGTTAGGGGTGAAAAGTCCGAATGGTCAGTTGAAAATGGCATGTAGAGTAGCACGTCATCCGTGTACATGATGCAGGAGATATTGAAGGAGCGGGTGAGTGCACAGATGGGCTGCATATATACGTTGAAGAACAGTGCTGAGAGCGAGGAGCCCTGCAGTACGCCCTGTTCTTGCCGGAACGGATTGGAGGTCTTGAGGCCAGTGCATACGTTCTGCCATCTGTCTGTGAGGTATGATCTGCACCAGCTTAAGGATGTGTCCTGGATCCCTTTCTCTGCGAGACGCCTTAGAAGCGGTTCGTGGTCCACGGAGTCGAGATATGGGGGAGTTGAGAATTTTGGAAGCCAGGGCCCTTCTTGATGCGATAAATGACACCTCAGACGGGGTCTCCCACATCCACTGGAGCAGTTGCTCGAGGATGGGCTGGACCAGCACCATAAGAGTCTCTTTTGTTAGGACTCGTACTGGAGGATTTCCAGTTCTTCGGTGCGTGGGTCCTCTCCTCTGATTCAGTCGGGACTGAGGGGGCCTGGGCCATGTCATGGAAGGCCACATCCTCAGGGGGAGAATGGCGACAGGATTCCAGAGGAGACTGCTCGACATCTCTCTGTCAAGAGGTCTTGGGAGATGTCTCGACATCAGTCTCCCAGTCGGAGCCAGAGGGTGTCAAGGATTCCGAGTCTTCAGGCTGGCCCCGAGAAACAAGAATTCCCAGTGGGTCTCGGGTCAGACTCCTGGAAAGTGGCTGGGGAAGACTGGACTCCCGAGGATCAGGACCAGGAGTACGAGTCCGAAGCTGTGTGATCACCTCAGCAGAGGGCTTCTCTCAGCAGCCCATGACCTCCGGGGGATCGTTGATCCGAGCGTGCTCACTGGAGAGGACTGGTGTCCCGAGAAACGGGAGCAGGACCTCGTCCATGGCTGGGGGCTCACTCGAGGCTGGTGGTGCTCGAGGACCGGTTCAGCATCTGGGAAAGCCCTCGATGTCAAAGGTCCTATTGTCGGGACAGATGAACCAGACGAACTGGACATGAATGCCCACTGCATGGCCCCTAGGGCAGATATACTGCTCTCTAGGGCTGCTATTCCGGTCTCCATACCAGTTGGCTCTGCAGCCTTCAACATAGGCACAGAGAATTTCAGGATCCAGCATCAGTACTGTCGAGGGGTAGTCCTCGATAAGGATGGCCTCAGAGGACCGAGGTCGGTTGGCGGGTGCTGACAACTCAATACAGAGCAGCTTGGCGGGCTGCTCCTGCCCCCAACTCCTCGGACTCACGGCTGGGACTGTGGGTCTTGGGGTGAGATTTCCCCTTCTTTGCAGATCCGTCCTCCGAGGCAGTCTTTAAGGATTTCTTCTTCTTGTGCTCTACCTCCGGGGATTTCCACTCGGAGGAACCGCAGCCACGGGACTCCGAGGAGGCTTTGGCTTCATGGGGCACAGAGGTATCGGAGGCAGCAGTCATGTGGGTCGGTGAGGGACATCATCTTACTGCATCTATCACATTTCTTGAAGTCACTGGAGGCCGAGGCGAGAGTCTGAGGCCTGCCGGCCAAAAAGGGCACAAACCACCAGTCGAGGGGTCTCTTGAGAAAAAACAAGAAAATGAACCCGAGGAGCGATGCTGAGGCAAGATGGCTCGGGGGCAGGAAGAGGAACCGGTATGTGTACCGGTAAAAAAAAATTGCAGATTGCGGCTGCATCAAATTTTAGAAAACTTAAGAAATATGTATTTTACTCATTTTATTCAAAATAGTTTTTGCTCATTTTGAAGAGGAGGAAGAGCAAAAACCTGAGGCGACTTTACGTGAAGTACATTTACTCACCTGTAACAGGTGTTTTCCAGGGACAGCAGGAATCAGTTCTCACATAGGAGTGATGTCGGCACCAACGGAGCCCTCACGGAAGCATCTCCCCAGCTTTCAAAGAAAGCTTTTGGGAGATGCCACCACGCATGTGTGATCCCCTTCCCGCCCAAGGGTGCCATCTTACTCAGTCAGACGACATAGCTAGCCGACAAAAGACAGCAAAAATATATATATACAGCAACTCCAAGAGGAGGGAGGGTTGTGAGAACTGATTTCTACTACCCCCGGAGAACACCTGTTACAGGTGAGTAACTACGCCTTCTCTGGGAACAAGCAGGAAGTTGGTCCTCACATATGGGACTCCCAAGCTACAGACTACTGAAAGCCCATAGAGAAAAAACACGATCGTACTTAAGGGAAGCCGTGAGCAGCAACAATTGAGTCCATGGATACAGATTGCAGTAGGACCCGTGTGTCCAATGGAAATCAACCCTCTGGTAGCCCGAACACAGAAGAGTCGAAGGGTAGGAGTTGCCTAGACCCTGAAAAGAATATGGAGCACAGTCTGGCTGAAGGCACTGTCCCTCTCCAGGCAGTAATGAGCTGCAAAGGTATGGACTGAAGACCAGGTGGCATCCCAGCAGATGTCCAACATCGGGACGGAGTGCAGGTTTGCCATGGAGGCCGCCATGACCCTGACACTGTATACCATGGCCCGGCCATCTAGCGTGAGCCCAGCCTGCTCATAAGCGAGGGCAATGCAGTCCGCAACTCAGCTGGACAGTGTTTGTTTGGTCACTGCTTCCCCCAGCTGGCTGTGGTCGTAGGAAACAAAAAGCTGAGCAGCTTTGCAGTGGCTCTGGGTATATTGAATGAAGGAGGACAGGGACCTCTTACAGTCCAAGGTGTGAAGGACGATCTCCGCCCTGCTGGAGTGAGGCCTCAGGAAGAAGGTGGGTAGCACCACTTCCTGGTTGAGGTGGAAGGAGGACACCACCTTCGGCAGGAATTTGGGATGCATGCATGGCACAACACTATTCTTGTAGAACCTAGTGTATGGTGGCCTCTGCCACCAGGGCTTGCAGTTTGCTGACCCTGCGAGTGGAGGCGAGTGCTATCAGGAACAGGATTTTCCGTGAGAGATACCAGAGGTGGAAGATAGCCAGGGGCTTGAAGGGCGAGTGGGTGAGCTGTGACAGCACCACATTGAGGTTCCACTGCATCACTGGAGGACGGATAGGGGGTTTTGACAGCAGGACCCCCTCAGAAAATGAGTCACCAGAGGCTGAGCTGGGAGGGGCTTGCCTTCAACAGGGTGGTGGTGTGCTGCCAGGGCACTGAAGTGCACTCTGACAGAGTTTGATTTGAGCCCAGATTGCAAGAGATGGAGAAGGTACTGCACCACCAGCTGAACTGGGCAGGAAAATGGATTCACCATTTGCTCCACACACCATGCCAAGAACCTGCGCTATTTGAAGGCGTAAGCTCTCCTGGTGGAAGCTTTACAGGAGGCCAATAGGATCTCTTCAACTTCCCCTGAGAGGCTGAAGGAGGCTAAGACTACCCTTTCAGCAACCACACTGTCAGTGATAGGGACCCCAGACTGGGGTGCAAGAGAGCCCTCTTCCTGAGAAAAAAGCCCTGGGGCACTCCCGGGGGGGGGGGGGGGTCGGTGCCTCCACCAATAACTGAAAGAGTAGCGGGAACCACAGCTGTCTGGGCCACTGGGGAGCCACGAGGATCAGCAACACGCTGTCGCACAGAATCTTGAAGAGGGTCTTGGCAATCAATGGCATGGGTGGAAAGGCATACATGAGGCCTTCTGACCACAAGCTGAGTAACGCATCTGCTGCTACCCGGCCCAGGTGGGGCTGACAGAAGCAGAAGCGGGCCAACTGGTAGTTGTCCAAACTGGCGAAGAGGTCCACCCGCAGGATCCTCCAGAGTTTGAAGAGCCGGGTGGCCACTCTGGGATCCAGCTGCCACTCGTGCTGTTGGAGGACCCTGCTCAGTTTGTCCGCCAGGGTATTGTTTTGGCCTGGCAAAAAGACCACCCGTAGGAGCATTCCTTGACGGAGTGCATAGGAGCAGTGTCTTATCGCCTCACGGTAAAGGGTGTGAGACCCCGTGCCCCCTTGATTGTTCACATAGAACTTTGCCACTTGGTTGTCTGTTTGCATCAGCACCGGCTGATGACTCGGATGGTGGCAAAAGCTCATAGGGCTAGATATATTGCCCAGAGCTCCAGGAAGTTGATCTGCTGGTTGCCCTCGACTTGTGACCAGCTGCCCTGGGTGCGAAGTTCCTCGCAGTGGGCTCCCCATCCCAGCAGGGAGGCATCCGTCGTGAGGACCCTTAAAGGGCTCAGGGTTTGGAAGGGCATCCTCACTAGGATCTGCTGCATGTTCTACCACCACGTTATGGAGTCTTCTAGCTGGTGGGTCACAGACTCTGGAGCCGACCTGTGGTCTGTGTCCACTGATCTCAAAGGTACCACTGGGCAACCATCATGTGCAGATGGGCGTCCGGGGTGACATGGACTGTGGAGGCCATGTGGCCAAGTAGGTGCAGCAGAAGCTGGGCAGACACAGAGGGGCGGTGTAGCATGTCTGCAGTCAATGCTCTGAGCCGGTCAGCCTGATCCAGGGGAAGGAAGGCCTTTGCCTGGACAGTGTCCAGATTTGCCTCTGGGATGGTTTATTACGAACCCCAGATGATGTAGGACATGGATTGTGCGAGCAATAGCTTGTTGCATCTTGGCGACTGTGCTTCCTTTTATGAACCAGTCATCCAAGTAGCAGAAGACAAATCCCCCTTGGAGACAGAAGTAGGCAGCCACCACTGCCAGGCATTTGGCGAAGACTCCTGAGGCAGATGCCAGTCTGAAGGGTAGTACCCTGTATTGGTAGTAGCCTCCCCCCACCATGAAGCGAAGGTATTGCCTGTGGCTGGGGTGAATTAGGATATGGTTTTAAACATCCTTCAGATCCAAGGAGCATAGCCAATCTCCCTGTGGAGGTAAGGCAGCAATGTTCCAAGCGAGAGCATCTTGAACCTCTCCCTCACCAGAACTTGTTCATGTTTCGCAGGTCCAGGATGGGACTTAGGCCCTCTATCCTTTTTGACACGAGGAAATACCTGGAGTAGAACCCTTTGCCCCTGAAATGTTGAGATACTGGTTCAACTGCCTTGTCCTGGAGAAGGCCTGCAAGTTCTTGTAGTAGAAGATCCCGGTGAAGGGGAGACCTGGGGGCTCTCCTGGGAAGGAGGAGGGGGAAGTGTCTGTGCCAGATGGAGAAGGTAGCCATCCCTGACCACCGAGAATTGGTGGTGATGGTTGGCCACCTGTGGGCATAGTGAATCAGATGTCCCCCTCCCCCTGTGGGATGCTGTCTTCCTTGCGGAAGACAGGCTATGCCCAAGGAGTCAAAAGCTCACCCCAAGCTGGGCCAGAGTGCACGCCTGGGTCTTGTACGGCCCTGTTTCGTACAAAAATGGACCACAACCTAATTATTACTAATTACCTGCAATGATCAGATCCAAAAAGTCAGTACAGGTGCAATCAGAGTCTCTGTTTATTAGATAACTGATGACCAAATACAGGCAGAAAATTGTGGGGAAGAGAGTTCTATCGGGCACTAGGCACCTCAAGAAGACAGCTCTTCCCTCTGAATATAAAAAGCATGTTACATTTATACCTTTTTTTCTTCCGTTTTTCTACATACAGTCCCCAGAGCTATTCCTTCGTGTTCTCTCACCCTCCCCCCCCCCCCCCCTATTTCCTATTATTGCCTTTTTTGCTCCCCTTAGTTCCTGTTGCAAAATCCCTCCTGGCCCCCCTCCTCCCATACTTACCAACCATGATCCAGCTATCTGCTTTCTTCAGAGCCTGGCCTAGCATATATGTTGGCAACTTGTGGTTTCCTGTGTATGTTTTTCTGTGCATATAGACCTTACAGGCCTTTATCTGATATCCCCTTGTAGGCCCACGTCTAGACTCTCCAGCCCAAACTGGCACCTTGCAAGGCTCATGATATCTCCCTTATATGGTTCCTTCCGGTGCTGGATCTCTTCTTGCAAAGGCCTGTATGCTGGCTCACATGTTATAGCAGCGTGGCTGTTGTTCTTTAGCAGTTTTGTGAGATTCAGGGCAGCCATTAAGTGATTATGAACCAGGAACATTATTAACCCTTAGCACTTAAAAATTAAAAGCAAATCTGTCATACTTAACCCCAAATCTGTCATACTTAACCTCTACCAGTTAGTACTTAAACCCTACAGTCTGGGAGCCCTCTGCTTACAAGGGCCATGCTCCTGTCCCTTAGCCTGCTGACCCTGCTGGGAAGGTTTGGAAATGTGGGTAGTTTTTGTAAGCAGCAGTACCTTTCCTCAGGTAAAAGGGTTTTCCCCCCAAGCCCTATCGTCGGGGAAGGGTAGCAGTCTTCTTGGAGAGCCTGGTCCTCATTACGGGTTTGGTCTCCAACTCGCCAGTCTTCACAGTCATGGGTTTGCCAAAAAGGTTCTCCCCTTGACATGGGACATTGACCAATTTGTCCTGAAGCTATTGCTCGAGGTCGGAAGACTGTAGCCAGGCTTGGCATCTGGTACCGATGCCTACCATGGCTACTCTAGTTGCCGCCTCAAAGCAGTCACAGGCTGCTTGGGTCAAACTTGGAGCACTCACAGACAGCTTTGGACAGATTCCTGCACCGCTGTAAGGGTTCATCAGAGAGACCAGCTAAGAATTCGGCGAGCTCCTTTGCCAGGTCTCTCAGGTACATGCCCATGTTCAGATGGAAGGCCTGGATCCAGCCGATAAGCATCGAGTCCTGATAGCACTATCTGCCGAGGGCGTCCAAGTTACGGGCCTCCCTACCTGGGGGGCACAGAGGAGTGTCTCTTCTGGCTTTTCAGCCGATGCATGGCTGACTCCACCACCATGGAGTTATGCGGCAGATGTGCCTTCTGGAAGCCAGGGCTCCAGCAGACCTGATATGTCGAGTCGAGCCGCTTGCTCACGATGGGCACCAATGCAGCTGTTTCTCACATGCGGAGCATCAGTCGTTCCAGGATGGGAGGGATGGGCACTGTCAACGATTCCCTCGGTGGAGTCTTGTATTGAAGGATTTCTAGCTCCTCCTCTGATTCCGTTGGGAATGCTAGAGCCTTCGACATGTCCCGCATGAAACGTCTTGTCCTCGGGCGGGGACTGACATCGAAACTCAGAGGGGGATGGGTCCAAGGGAATATCACAGTGATGACACGTATCGGGGGACTCCTCGTCCTCTGTCTCCCATTCCAAGTAATTGGTGGAAGACTGGAGGGGAGGGCGACCCAAGGGCACCAGGCTCGAGCCCGGTCTAAGTTCCCCAGAGGCTCCTCGGCTGGGGTCATGCATGCTAGTCAGGGAAGACCTCAGTCCCGTCGAACGGGACCAGGATCGAGACCTCTGCCAAGGATCGACTCAGGGCCGTCTGGCCTCAAGTATCGGCTTGGCCTCCAGGGACATCTTCGACATCAAGGGCTCAGTGGTCTGGGTGGAGGAACCAGCCGTGCCGGACATCAATGACTGCTGCTGGTCCATGAAGGCAGACAGGTTGCGCTCCAAGGCCGCCATTCTGGACTCCAGCCCAGATGGCTCCGCGGCTCTCGGCACAGGAACCAAAGAACATGGGCCCAGCACCGGCTCCCCCGAAGGGGAGTCCTCAACGAAGATGGCCTCAGTCAGCACCTTGGCCTTCAGATGCACCGGGGACTCCGGGAAAAACCTGTCATGCTGCTGCTGACTTTTGAGAGCCTTGGTGGACATCTTTTCACCAAGACCACAGGCCGCGGGGTCGTAGTCTGGCCCGAGGCAGCATAGACAATAGTCATGTGTATCAGTGACAGAATCTTTGTACATCGTCACTTCTTAAAACCACTGGTAGCCATGGATGAAAAAATTACCCTCGAGAGGTTGAAGACCTGCAGTGCTGCCACTTGGAAAGAAAGGCACGAAGGCGCCAAAGGCGAAAAAATGAGTATGGACCCGAGAGTATGCTGAAGCAGTGGGCTTGGGTGGTGGGAAGAGTACCGGTGCAACCGGAGCGAAAGTATGAAACTCAGATAGCAAAATAATCAACTTTTCTGGAAGAAGGCAGACAGACTTCTGATGGGCTCCGCAGAAAAAAGGAGACTGAGTAAGATGGCACCCTTGGGCGGGAAGGAGACCACGCATATGTGATGGCATCTTCCAAAGGCTTTCTTTGAAAGCTGGGGAGATGCTTCCGCGAGAGCTCTGTCGGTGCCACCTTCACCCATATGTGAGGAATGACTTCCTGCTTGTTCCCGGAGACGAAAACTTTAAAAATACTCATGACCTTGTGAAACAATTAGAGACAAAAACAAAAAAAAACATACATGCATCTGGTAGGCTCCATGGAAAAACTGGACTGAGATGGCCCCATAGGATGATGCAAAAGAGGGAAGTCCCACACAAGCCCAGTTTACCACTGTAGAAAGCTCTGGAAGCTTTGGGAGTTTTGTTTATTTTCTTCTCTCTGAGTTCTGTCAGATAGCATCATCTATGTGCGATGTCTGAATATCCTCTTTGTCATCAGAGAAAAGTAAAGGTAAATTAGACTTACCTGCTAATTGTTGTTCCTTAAGGAACTCAAGTCTAGTCCCGACCTCTGGGTTTTGCTCCTCCTACAGCAGCTTGGAGACTGAGAAACAGCATCCTTTTATGACAACACTGGTATATCCTGTGAGGATCCATCTCTCCGCTCCAGTTATCTATTGACAAAGCAAACTCACCGGAGCAACAATTAAGTAGCAAACATAACCACAAGTGTAACCAACTGAACTTACATTTCCCCAAATAAAATATCTCCCTGCAACTCGTTAGAACTACTTAGGCCTGCCCTCCCCTTAAACAGAGGATAGTGACCCAAATCTAACCCCGACGCCTAGAAGTTATTACTTCTTACCTGTGCTGTTCACTTGCTTCAGGCACTAGCTTCCTGAAAGAAAAGCCTGGGAGGGATATGGGACTAGATTTGAGTTCCTTAAGGAACAACAATTAGCAGGTAAGTCTAATTTACCTTTCCTTAGCGTCCCTCAAGTCTAGTCCCGACCTCTGGGTATGTAACAGAGCAGTAAGACAATCACCGGGAGGGACCTGCTAGACCAGCCTGAAGCATTGCTGATCCAAAGCACGTATCCCTTTGTTGTTGAACATCAAGACGGTAATGCTTGACAAAAGGATTCAAGGATGACCAAGTAGCCGCCTTACAAATCTCTACCGCCGGCACTAAACGACACTGTCCAAGATGCTGCTTGTGCTCTCGTCGAATGAGCTCTTAAACCTTAAGGTACCGGTTTTCCCTTTAAAACATAAGCGGATGCTATGGCCTCTTTAATCCACCTGGCAATGGAAGCTTTTGAGGCCGGTTCTCCCTTTCTCGGCCCTCCAAACAGGACAAATAGCCTAACTGACCTGCGGAAACATTCCGTCCTCTTGAGATACTTCAAGGACCTACGAACATCCAAGGCATGAAACTTACCGGTGGTGGAACCCTTCACAGACTTTCCGAACACCGGTAAGGAGACCTCCTGATTCATGTGAAACGGCGAAACCACCTTGGGCAAAAACGATGGCACTGGTCTCAATACCACCTTCGTATCATAGAAAGACAAAAAAGGCTTCTTACAGGACAAAGCCTGTAACTCTGAAATTCTCCTAGCCGAGCAAACAGCCACCAGGAACACCACCTTGAGAGTGAGATCCTTCAAGGATGCTCTCAACAAAGGTTCAAACGGTTCTTGACCTAACGCTTCCAACACAAAAGGGAGACTCCACCTTGGTACTACCTGTCTACAGGGAGGCCTGATAAGAGCCACCGCTCTCAAAAATCTCTTGACATCCAGGTGTGATCCTAGCACCACTCCTGCTATCTTCCCTCTGTAACAAGACAACGCAGCTACCTGCACCCGCAAGGATGCAGCCGCTAAGCCTTTCTCTACTCCATTCTGCAAAAACGTCAACAGTTGCGGAACTGAACCTCTTAACGGCTGCAACTGCTTGTCCATACACCACTGCTGAAAGACCCGCCAGACGCGAACATATGCCAAGGAAGTAGATCTCTTCCGTGCCTGCAACAATGTGTCAATAACCGAAGCGGAATAACCTTTCTTTGCTAGCCGAGCCCTCTCAATAGTCAGGCCGTAAGCGAGAACCGATCCACGTAAGGCATGTGAAGTGATTGGGGTATCCTGAACCACAGCTCCCCCCCCTCTAAGGAGCTCTCCATCGCGGCTGCCTCCTCTACGCAGCCCCTACAGACACCTGTGTCCGATAGCGCCCCACTCCTAGAGCCACAGACCAAGCACAGCGGCTTAGAGGACATTTCGCTGAAGCTTGTACCCTGCTTGCCAGACCTGAGGCAAAAACTGGGTTGTAGAGACTTTAACCTCTAAATGACAACTCAAAATGAACTATATATTTTTTTTTTCACAAAAATGAACGAGACCGCTTCACCTAAGTCTCCCGAGCCTAAAAATGTATCTCTCACTGAAAAACGAAGCTTCCCATCTAAAACAGCAGCCTCTGCAGGCCCCGAAAAATTACCGCGTTTTCCCGCTTTGCCGCCATGTGGCTAGGCCCGCTGCACTCTCTCGCGCCTAAGACTCTCCTCACTGCAGCACTGCGATACGGCCCCCGCTTACCTCCAGTGCTGGCCGGTAGCCGTGCGCTCTGCAGAATGCTGCCGCCTCCGCGCTCCACCGACCTGCTGTGTTTCAAGCGTCGGGAGCACAGCGGAGTGAGAGGGAGATTGAGAACCCAGACTCACTTCCGTCGGAGTTCCTCTGCCCCGGGCTTTGTTGCAGCGACTAGCAGGCAAAGCTTCTGCGAGCCTCACCCTGAACCGGTGTCCGACTTCTTCGGAGCCCTGCTGTCCAGCCGAAAACCCTGACACGAATGAGAAGGTGAAGGGGGTGGAGGGAGAGAGAAGGCCCCAGCAGCCCCTTAAAGCCACAGAACCCCCCAATGAAAGCTATGGGTTTTTTTTTCTTTTTTAAATATATCCTAATAACACCAAAAATCCCAATTTAAACCTCTCTCTCCTTAATTGCTTCTCCAGTGAATTGGGAGCTCCAGCTGCTTGGAGACTGAGGTAACTGGAGCGGAGAGGCGGATCCTCACAGGATATACCAGTGTCATCATAAAAGGATGACGTTTCTCAGTCTCCAAGCTGCTGTAGGAGGAGCAAAACCCAGAGGTCGGGACTAGACTTGAGGGACGCTAAGGAAAACATTGAGATCGTGTTTCACTTTGACCAAAAGTGATAAATTTTAGATGACACAAGTTGATGCCCCTGTTTCTTTTGGCAGAATAATTACTTGCTTTTATTTTATTTATTTAAAGCATTTATGGACTGCTTAATCACATTGTTTAAAATAGAACAAAAAAACCTACACAACAAAATAACAAAAACAAAATCAAAACATACAGAGATAAGAAAAGAACGAACAGAATCAAAAGCCAGACAACAAGAAAAAGCTTTCAATTTCTTATGGAACTGTAGCACATCAGTACAGCTCCACAAGGAATCAGGCAGATGGTTCCACAGACATGGAGTCTCGAAAGAAAAAGCTTGCGACCGCGTTAATATGCAGGCTACTAGCAAACAATGGCAGCAAGAGAAGCAAGTCCCGGAGACCCAAGCGAACTGGAAGAACAGAAGAGTTCCAACAGAGCAACCTCCCAAAGACAGGACGCAAATGAATCCAGATTAATTTTTAACACAAAATATAATATCTTAAATAAAACCCTTTGCTAAGTTGGCAACCAATGCAGAGAATGCAAGGAAGAGATGATGTGGTCATTGGTTCATGGCTGCTTTGCAACAGTATACTGCAATGAAATGAATACCACTTTTCCCCATAATTTGAAACTTTTCTCTAACTTCTTTCCTGGCAATAGAAGACATCTAAAGATAAATGCCAAGTATGCTGCTACAAATGCCAATATATGGCACTATATTGGGAAAAAAAGCAAAAAACTGAACACCAACATTAAAAACTTACCTTGATCTTCTTAACCAATTTATTCTCTTCATCATCATCAGTTTCTGGAAATTCATAGATCTTAATTTTATGTTCCTGGATTTCTTTCATTATCTAAAATGGAAACATACACTTAACAAAATACTTTAATACAAACAGATCTATCAAAACTTTCTGCCTATATCCTCTGAGAAGGCTAATTTGGAGGTACTACTGAAAAAGAGGACCACACTAGTTCCGCACAAAATCACACCAACCACACAAGTAAACCAAAAAAAATTAAACACTCCTCCCAGGGCAAAAAATACTATCAAATAAATGTCAATATAAATAAATAGTTAAAGCGTATATGAAAGATTAAAGATGTGCTTTCAAGTGTGTCAAATGACCCTCAATGCTTACTTGGTGTTGCTTCATCATTAACCTCCAATAATTTTTAACCAACACCATAACGAAAACTTGAGAAGTATAAATTACTCAACTAACTTCAAAATTAATCTTCCAAAAGTATAGAGTTAACAGAAGTCCCAAATCCATTCAACCCTCTGTCCTGGGCCTACAATTTCACATTTTGCAGGTGAACACTTTCCAATAAACTCCAGTCTGATGAAAAACGACCCAATGCCTGATAACTTGCAATGCTGGTACCATGGTGTTTCGGCAGTCCAACTGCTTCGGGGGCTATAAATTGCAAACAGAATATAAACAATGAAAGTCCAGACAACTCACCCTGGGAACATGAAACATACTTTCAAAATTTCAAAGACACATTCTGGAATGCTCCAGTGTTCATTCAGACCCCTCCATTTTTAAGAGGAAGCATCATACAGTAATGTCATTAAACCCCAATGGTAACCGGCTCCTATGACAGGAATACTGCTGGTAATTAACAATCCCTGAAGGTTTACGAATTGGAATCCTTAATAAATGTTCCTTAGATTTGATTATTTTGATTGTGAATCATGCTCATACAACAATAGAGAAGATTAAGCTGGATATCAACAAGGGTTTGGAAACTCTTAAGTCTAAGTGTACAGAGGAACTTTTTAGACTCTGACACAGGACCTAGAAAAACAGCTACATGATTTCAAGGACAATTTGAAACAGTATAAATTAAAGAAACTGGCCCACGATGAGGAGGATTATAAACAAGGGGGGATATACCGTGGATGTGACCTAAACCACTGAGAACATGGGCCCAAAGAGAAACAATCAATACAATTTCTGATTCTTCTACCTCTGATAGATCTCTTGGAAGAGATATTCTGTGCCATAAAATTTTGACCGCTACACTGATTTTTTTTTTTTTTTTTTTTTTTTTTTTTTTAGGAGGGGGGCATTCCCCCAGGAGAGACAGATTGAGTTGGTCATGAGACGTGTATCCCCAAGATTGGGGCAGAGGATCTGGGAGACTGGGGGAACTTTACTTTAGATGAGATCCTGGGGGACTAGCGGATCAGCCATAATTAATATTTCTAGTGTTGAGTTGTCTCACACAATTATCGGTTTTGGAGAAGAGTTTGTTTCATTCCAACCATACCTTTCGACTCGAATTACAGAAGAGTTTGCAGTGATTTTTTCCATGTACGTTTGAAGATTTTTGCTGAAAGACCATCTAGAGGCGACTCCTTCATTGTAAAGAAACTTCCTGGTTATCCCAGGGTAATGGAGATTCACTTATTTACACTTTTACACAATTGGTGGAGAGAGATATAGCAGATTTGCACAACCAGCATACACATTGGTACCTGTCCCGTGTGGAAACTTGTGCTTTGAGATTGTTACAAAATTATCCAGATATAGTGATAGTGGAGTGGAGGAGTGGCCTAGTGGTTGGGGCAAGGTACTTCAGGCCGGAAGGTCGGGGGTTCAAATCCCACTAGAGGACAGCAACCTTGGGCCGGAAGGACTGGGGTTTCTAGTCCCACAGGTGCTCCTTGTGGTCTTGGGCAAACCACTTAACCCTCCATAGCCCATGTTCCCTGTAAAATAGTTATCTCCAAGTTATAATGCCCTGTTCAATGTAATTTCAGTTTGTTCAATGTAAACCGCACTGATGCAGAATAGCGCGGTATATAAGAGAATGTATGTAAATAAAGGTCACCGATAAGGGTTGGCGCAACTGTGATTATGGTTAAAGATTTCTATGAACATGAACTGACAAGTCCGCATTAGCACCAATACATCTGAGCCCTTCCAGCAAAAGCAAGGAGTACCACAAGGCTCCTCCCTATCGGCGCTTCTCTTTAATATATATATATGCAGCCAATATGTGAAATTACCCGTGCCTTTGGCCTATCCTGCCTCATCTATGCAGATGACGTTCTCATTTTTACCCCGATCAATATCATAAATCACAACTACACAGCTTTAATCAACTGCTTCAACACGATAACGGATTGGCTCCTTAACCAGAACCTGCGAATAAACTTCAAAAAGACTGACGTACTAATCATCACAAGAAACAAACGCTTCTCACCTCCTCCAACCCTCAACGTAAGAGACGCTGAACTTCCAGTCGAATCATCCATACGCTACCTGGGTGTTACAATTGATCAACAACTAAATTTCAAGGAACACATAAAAAACACAGTAAAGGCCATTTACCACAAGATTAAAACCCTTCGACTCCTGAAACCCATGCTAAACCCTGAGGACTTCTGCACAACGTTCCAAGCATTAGTCACACCCCATTTCGACTACGCGAATATCACACTACACGGTCTACCAAAGAATACCCTATATCCTCTTCAATTAGCCATGAATACCGCAGCACGCATTCTGTCTGGAGCAACAAGAAGAGACCACATAACACTGATACTAATGGAGCTGCACTGGCTTCCGATAAGCTGCAGAATCACATATAAAGCCCTTCTTCTCACCACTTTCAAAGCTATAAATAAATTATCGCCATCCTCAATCTCAGATCTACTCACGCAAACCCCGAACAATAGACTCAGGAGGTCAACAGCTGAAAATACACTAGTTATCCCTAGTGAATCAATAAAATGGACCCAAATAACTAACAGAGCATTTTCATCATATGCCCCAAGATGTTGGAACCAACTCCCTCCCAGCATCAGATCAATTAGAGACCTTTTGCAATTCAGAAAAGCCATAAAACACCATCTGTTCACTATGTACTTCACTAAACTCATCAACGACTCCCCGCCTACCATCAAGATCTCAAGCCCTCATGAAGACAAACCAAATACACCTCATACAGAATATGTAACATAGACAAATAGATCGGTATCTATGTATGAGGTACTGTAATGTAAATAGAATTACCTTCACGATATCTGTTAAAACGTAAATAGTTTTCCCCTAGTTGAAGCCCATGTTACGCTCCCTGTTCTTTGTAAACTTAAGACAGTTTATCTGTCTGAGTAAAATTTTGTTGTATGGAAACCGCACTGATGACAAAGAGCACGGTATATAAGAACTGTTAAATAAATAAATAAATAAATAAATAAATTAGAAAATGTGAGTTTCTACCCGAAGTTGGATATTTATTCCACTGAAGAATTTAAAAAGGAGATTGATGAGTTATTACAACAGGAGCTTACATCTGGAGTCTTTACTCAGAAAAAAATTGAGTTCTTTAAAGAGGCTTATCCTAAGACCCCGGTTTTCTATGTTTTACCCAAGATTCACAAGAGTTTACAGAACCCTCCTGGTTGCCTCATCATATCATCTAAGGGCTCCTTGTTTGAACCACTGTCAGTTTTCATTGATAAGTTCTTGAGTGGATCTGTTAATTGCCATCCTTTTGTCAGGATTCTACAGACATTACTGTATGTTGCAACTTGAAAAATATGAAGGACCATGGGAAAATATCCTTTTGGTTACAACAGACATTGAAGTTTTGCATACCAACATATCTCACCAGGCTGTGGTGCAAATATATTAGAGAACAAATGTTAATAAAAGGGTCCCTTCTGAATTTCTGCGGGACTTAACAGCCCTGCAACAATTTTTTCATGCTTAAGGATGAGTTCTATTTACAAGGGGATAGCAATAGGTGCCACAGTGGTGCCTGATGTGGCAAACTGTATGTTAGGGCCTTGAAGCAACTTTTTTTGACCACGTCATCCTTTGCTTTTAAACGCCTATTATGGCAACGTTTCATAGACTATGTCTTCTTCATTTGGCAAGGTTCTGGGGCATGTTTAGAACAATTTTTTTAGTGGTTAAATTTTTGTGACCTGAACCTCAAGTTTACAAATGTTTATCATCCAACAACTATTGCATTTTTTTTGATTTAACTGTGTCCATTTTTTAGAGACAATTTTTGTTTTCTATTGTCTGTAAATCTACTGATAGGAACACCATATTTAGCTTTAACACCTACCACCCACAAAGATTACGAGAAAATAGACCCGTGGGGCAACTTCTCTGACTGCGGAGGATTTGCACCACAGTCCAGGAATTTAAGCAACAGGCCATTGTGATGAAGGACTGTTTTTTAGAGAGGAAATATCCAGTTCAGGTGATTCAAAAAGCATATACTCAAGCAAGATGGGCACAGTGTGATCACCAACTTTTGAGAAATAAATTCCCACAGGAATCTGAGTCAAGGATAGTATTTGAGTTGCCTTTTTCACTGAATGTAGGGCAGGTGAAGGAGAGTATTTTAAGACATTGGCACATTTTGCGACTACACTGCTGTTGAGGGAAGTACTTCTGTTTGCCTTTAAATGAGGGAAAAAATATACGTGATTCTGTGGAAGTGAACGAAGATTTAATAGAAGACATACACAGTATTGCCATGAAAGGAGAAGTGCTATCGATAGGTAATTTCAATATGCCAGATTAGGATTGGCACATCCCTGCTGCGGTGTCATCTAGAAGTAAGGAGATCCTGGATTCTCTATAGGGAGAACTATTCAGGAAACTGGTAACAGAACCCAAACGTGAATGGGCCATACTGGACTTAATGGTTACCAATGGGGAAAGTGTTTCTGATGTTACAGTGGGAGATCATCTCACATCCAGTGATCACCAGATGGTATGGCTCTGTATTAGGACTAGGGCTGATAAAATCCATTCAAAAACAAGGGTCTTAGACTTTAGGAAAAAACTCACTTTGCCAAGGTGGGACAATACCTCAAAGAGTCGTTAGTGGGATGCGAACAGCTGGGGGATGTAGAAAAGCAGTGGGCAAAACTGAAAGGGGATATTTTAAGGGAAATAAACCTTTTTGTTATAAAGGTAAATAAATGTAAAAGGAAAAGAAGGCCACTATGGTTCTCAGAAGTAGCTGAAAGAGTGAAGACAAAGAGGGAGGCTTTCATGAAATACAAGAGATCACAGAGAGAGGAAGCCAGGCATCTATATTTGGAAAAACAGAGAAGCTAGCAAAGTAGTCAGGAAAGCAAAGATACAAAAAGAAGAAGAAATAGCCAATGCAATTAAATGTGACGATAAGACATTTTTCAGATATGTTAGTGAGAGGAGGAAGGGCAAAAGTGGTATTGTCAGACTCAAGAGTGCAAGGGAGGAATATGAAGAAACCGATGAGGATAAGGCAGAATTGTTTAACAAATATTTCTGTTCTGTGTTCACAGATGAAGGGCACGGAGCAGGACCTCAGAAAACACCCCTAAATAGAACGGAAGCAACAGGGATCTTGAACAATTTTCTGAAGACTGTGTTCGTGAGGAACTAACTAAACTAAAAGTAGACAAAGCCATGGATCCAGATGGGATACATCCAAGAATATTGAGGGAACTTGGGGGATGTTCTAGCGACTCCACCGTCTGACATTTCAATGCCTCTTTGGAGTCGGGAGTGGTGCCAGAGGACTGGAGAAAGGCACATGTAGTCCCTTTACACAAAACTGGATGTAAGAATGAAATTGTGAACTACAGGCCAGTTAGTTAAACCTCTGTGATTACTAAATTATTGGAAAGGCTACTAAAAGAGAGAATAGTGAGATTTCTGGAGTCCAGTGGATTAAAAGATCTGAGGCAGCATGGATTCACCAGAGGCAGGTCTTGTCAGAGAAATCCGATTGATTTTTTTGACTGGGTGACCAGGGAGATGGACGGAGAAAGAGACCTAGATATGGTGTATTTAGATTTCAGTAAAGCCTTTGACACCATTCCACACAGGCAATTTATAAACAAACAGGAGCATCCAGTTGCATGTCGCATATGAGCAGAGGGCTACTGCCTCCTGGCAGAGGGAGTACAACCCAGCAGAGAGCTTGTAGTTTAAATTTAACAGTCACTTGGGGGCTAGTATTAGCAAAGTACTTTTAGTTTAAATTTAACACACAGAAGAGAGCTTTCTGGTTAAATTTAGAACCCAGCAGAGAGCTTGTAGTTTAAATTTCATAATAAGTCAGAGCCTAGCAGCAGCAAAGAGCTGTAATTTAAATCAAATCAGAATATAACTTAGCATAAAAGGCAAAACAGGGTCAGTACTCTGTGAGCAAATCAGAATATAACTTAGCATAAAAGGCAAAACAGGGTCAGTACTCTGTGAGCAACAAATAAAGTCTTTTACAGACCTTTACAAAGAGGCCTTCTACCTAGGGGGCAAGAGACCTGTGAAACCTTTTCAATAGGTGTTAACACCAGGTGGCAGGTCAAAAGGCCATTTTGAAAGACTCCTTCCATCCAAGCAAGGACTGTTAATCACCCAAGAAGTTGGTCAGAGATTACCTCAGCAGCACAAGACAGGGTACTGTGTAGCAGCCCTCTTTTAATAATAAGGTTTGGATTGTGGTATGAGAAGCAGAAGGTGACCCTTTCTCCTGCCAGGTTGCAGTGGTACTGCAATATCTTCTCCACCTTTTGGAGTTGGGCCTTAAGTCCATTTCCACCAGAGTGCACCTCAGTGCTCTTGCAGCAAACCACTTCCCAGTGGAAGGGAAGCCTCTTTCCGCCCATCCTTTGGTGGCTAGGTTCTTGAGAGGCCTACTTCTTCTGAAGCCTCCGGTCCGCCCCCCGGCGACAGAGTGGGATTTGAATGTGGCTTTGGGGCGACTTACTTGGCCGCCTTTTGAGCCAATGGCAACCTGCCATCTGCGCTACCTTTCTTGGAAGGTAGTGTTCTTAGTGGCACTCGCATCGGCCCGACAAGTGAGTGAGCTGCAGGCCCTGGTGTCCGACAGGCCTTATACAAGGTTCTATAGGAACAGGATGGTGCTATGTACACATCCCAAGTTCCTGCCAAAAGTGGTCTCTTCCTTCCACCTCAATCAGGAGGTGGTGCTGCCCACCTTCTTTCCCAGGCCCCATGCCGGTCAGGCAGAGGCTGTACTGCACACCCTGGACTGCAAGAGGGCGTTGGCCTTCTATTTGCAGCATATGCAGGGCCATCGAAGGGCTTCTCAGCTCTTCGTATCCTAACCCCAGTAAGCTGTGGATGACTGTTTCAAAACCCAGGAATCTGTGGTGATGGAGGACCACCTGTGGACAAACAGGGGCAGACACCTCCCCCCTGTGGGCTGCTGAGGGCCTCATGAGGGAGAGGAGGCCATATCCAAGAAGTCAAAAACTCTCTTCAGGCTGGACCAGGGCCAATGCCTGGGTTTTAGGCTTGCAGGGACCATGCCCTTGCCCCCTGGACTGTTGTCCCTGCTGTGGGACAGAAAAGGCTTGGTACTGTGGGGGAATACTAAAAACTCCCTTTATTATTGGGAAGAAAGGCTTCCTCCACGAGGCTTTCATATGGGGGTGCACTGGCATCTATTAGAGAGTCTGTTCCTGCTGAGGAACTCAGTCTCTATTCTCTGCAGCTTTGTTTGACATGGGTTTTCCGAATAGGTTCTCTCCGGTGCAAAGGACATTGATGAGTTAGCGTAGTTACTCACCTGTAACAGGTGTTCTCTGGGGACAGCAAAAATCAGTCCTAACATATGGGTGATGTCGGCGCCGACGGAGCCCTCGTGTGGAGCAAATCCCCAGTTTTCAAAGAAAGCCTTTGGGAATTGCATCACGCATGCATGGTCCTCTTCCTGCCCAAGGGTGCCATTTTGCTCAGTCAAATGACAGCTAAAAAGACAGCAAAAATTAGCAAAAACAATAATAAGACTGCAACTCCAAGGGGAGGAGGGAGGGCCGTGAGGACTGATTCCTGTTGTCCCTGGAGAACACCTGTTACAGGTGAGTAACTACGCTTTCTCCGGGAACAAGCAGGAAGTCAGTCCTCACATATGGGACTCCCAGCTATAGGCTACCGAAAACCCACAGCTGAAAAATAGGCTCCCTCTACAAGAGCCGCAAGCAGCCACAATAGGAATCTAACAGAGAGTAGCACTCCAGTAGCCTGACACAGAAGGGTCGGAGGGCAGGAGTTGCCTAGACCTCAAACAGGTTATGGAGTACAGCCTGGCCAAAAGCACTGTCCCGTCAGGACTCCCTATCCAGGCAGTAATGGGTTGCAAAAGTCTGACCCGAAGACCAGGTGGCGACCCGGCGGATGTCTGCCAGCAGAACAGAGCGGAAGTGAGCCACTGATGCCGTAATGGCCTTGACCCGGTGGGCAGCGACACGACCCTCCAATGGAAGCTCGGCTGCCCTGTATGCCCAGGCAATGCAGTCTGCCACCCAGGTGGACAGCGTATGTTTTGAAACAGTCATCCTCAGGTTAATGGGGTTAGGATACGAAGAGCTGAGAAGCCCTTCAATGGCCCTGCATACGCTGCAGATAGAAGGCCAGCGCTCTCCTGCAGTCCAGGGTGTGCAGTACAGCCTCTGCCCGATCGGCATGGGGCCTGGGAAAGAAGGTGGGCAGCACCACCTCCTGATTGAGGTGGAAGGAAGAGACCACTTTTGGCAGGAACTTGGGATGTGTACATAGCACCATCCTGTTCCTATAGAACCTTGTATAAGGCCTGTCGGACACCAGGGCAAGCAGCTCACTCACTTGTCGGGCCAATGTGAGTGCCACTAAGTACACTACCTTCCAAGAAAGGTAGCGCAGATGGCAGGTTGCCATCGGCTCAAAAGGCGGCCAAGTAAGTCGCCCCAAAGCCACATTAAAATCCCACTCGGTTGCTGGGGGGGGGCAGACCAGAGGCTTCAGAAGAAGTAGGCCTCTCAAGAACCTAGCCACCAAAGGATGGGCGGAGAGAGGCTTCCCTTCCACTGGGAAGTGGTTTGCTGCAAGAGCACTGAGGTGCACTCTGGCGGAAATGGACTTAAGGCCCAACTCCGAAAGGTGGAGAAGATATTGCAGTACCACTGCAACCTGGCAGGAGAAAGGGTTCACCTTCTGCTTCTCATACCACAACCCAAACCTACGCCATTTGAATGCATAAGTCTGTCTAGTTTATAGCCTCCTTGAGGCCAACAAGAACTCTTCCACATCTTTTGGAAGAAGGAGTGGTGCAAGCACTACCCTTTCAGCAGCCATGCCATCAGGTTGAGGGAACAGAGATTGGGGTGCAGAAGACTGCCCCCCTCCTGGGACAGAAGGTTCGGAGAGGACCCCAGAGGAATGGGGGACTCCACTGCTAGCTGAGAAGCGGAAACCAGGGTTGTCTCGGCCACCTGGGGGCTATCAGGATGACTGAGGCCCTGTCCTGAAGAACCTTGAACAAAGTTTTGGCCACTAGAGGCGCTGGGGGAAACGCATAGAGGAGGCCCACCGACCAGGATATCAGAAATGCGTCGGCAGCTACCCTGTTTGGGTGGGGCTGCCTGGAGCAGAACTGGGGCAACTGGTGATTCTGTGGACTTGCAAACAGGTCCATCCCCGGCCGTCCCCAGGTCTGAAAAAGCTATTGGACTATTCCCTTGTCAAGCTGCCACTCGTGGGGCTGTAGGATCCTGCTCAGCCTGTCGGCCAAGTAGTTGTCCTGGCCTGGCAAATACACTGCTTTAAGGCGCATGCCATGCTGGACTGCAAAAGAGCACAGATCCAGGGTCTCTTGACACAGTAAGCAGGACCCCGTGCCACCCTGTTTGTTCACATAGAACATGGCTATTTGGTTGTCTGTCTGTATCAAGACTGACTGGTGGGCCAGAGTCTGACAGAAAACTTGCAGAGCCAGACGGAGGGCATGAAGTTCCAGAAAATTGATTTGTTGCATGCTCTCGTCCAGAGACCACACACTCTGAGTACAGAGACCCTGGCAATGGGCCCCCCAGCCCAACAAGGATGCATCAGTGGTTAGAATCCTTGTGTGACGAGGAGCCTGGAAGGGCATCCCCGCCTCCAAGTGTGATGGATGAAGCCACCACTCCAAGGACTGTACCAGTCTCCTGGATACTTTGATTCTGTCTCTGAGGCAGCCTGTGGTCTGTGTCCACTGATCTCTGAGGCACCATTGAGCTGTGCTAATGTGGAGGCGGGGCTGGTGTTACATGGACTGTAGAGGCCATGTGCCCGAGGATGCACAGAAAATGCCTTGCTGATATCTGAGATCGGCGACTTATCTGCCTTGCCAGGGCCAGAAGCCTGTTTGCCCTGTCTGTTGGCAGGTAGGCCATTGCCTGCAGAGTATCTAGTCTAGTCCCTATAAACTCCAGTTGTTGAGTGGGCACTAGGCTGGACTTAGGATAATTTATCACAAACCCTAGGTGCTGAAGCACCTGGATGGTGCGAAGAGTGGCCTGTTGGACTTCCATGGCTGAAATGGCTCTGACGAGCCATTTGCCCAGGTAGGGGAAGACGAAAACTCCTTGCAGTCTGAGGAAGGCAGCCACTACTGCCAGGCATTTTGTGAATACCCTGGGAGTGGAGGCCAGGCCGAAGGGAAGTATCCTGTACTGGTAGTGATTGCCTCCAACCACAAAGCATCAGGATGTATCAGGATGTGGGTGTATAAGGATGTGTGTATACGCATCCTTTAGGTCTAAGGAGCATAGCCAGTCTCCCTGGCGGAGGTAAGGCAGCAATATTCCAAGGGAGAGCATCTTGAACTTCTCAATCACCAGGAATTTGTTGAGGTTGCGCAGGTTGAGGATGGGTCTGAGGCCTCCTGTCTTTTTTGGTACCAGAAAGTACCTGGAGTAGAAGCCCTTTCCCTGCATGTGGTGGGGCACCAGTTCTACTGCCTGATCCTCGAGAAGACCTGCAAACTCCTGGAAAATAAGGAGGCGGCACCTGGGTCAAATGAAGGAGATAACCCTGATGGACTATCTGCAGTACCCAGGCATTGGTGGTGATGGCTGTCCACCTGGGGGCATACAGGGTCAGCCTTCCTCCTGTACATTGCCTGTCTCCTGTGGTGAGAGGGGCTATGCTGGAAGAGTCAAAAGCCACTAACAGGCTGGGCCGGAGCCAGTGCCTGGGATTCGGGGGCTTTCTGCTTACGAGGGCCATGCCCCTGTCCCTTGGCCTGCTGCCTCTGTTGGGGAGCCGGGGAGGCCTGAAATGAGGGGTAGCTTCGGTAAGCAGTACCCTTCCTTGGGTAAAAGGGCTTCTTACCCGAGCCCTTCTTTTTGGAAGGGGTAGAAGTCTTCTTTGCGAGTCGTGCAGCCTTGTCGGTCATGGGCTTGCCAAAGAGGTTCTCTCCCTGGCATGGGACATCGACCAACTTGTCCTGAACCCATTGCTCGAGGTCAGATGACTGTAGCCAAGCCTGGCAGTGTGCACCGATGCCTGCCGCAGCTACCCGGGCTGCCGACTCAAAGCTGTCATAGGCTGCTCGAGTCATGAACTTTGAACACTCACAGACCCCAGTGGACGGACTCTTGAAGAGCTGAAAAGGTCCCTCGGAGAGTCCAGCCGAGAACACGGCGAGTTCCTTCGCCAGGTCCCTTAGGTACATGCCCATGTACAGCTGGTATGCCTGGATCCGATATGTCAGAATAGATCCCTGGAAGCACTTCTTGCTGAGGGCATCCAAGTTGTGGGCCTCCCTGCCAGGAGGCACCGAGGAGTGCGTCTTCTGGCTCTTCAGCCTGCGCATGGCCGATTCCACAACCATGGAGTTGTGCGGCAATTGTGCTTTCTGGAACCAAGTGCTCTTATGGACTCGATAGATGGAATGGATCCACCTGCTGACCACTGGCGCCGACGCCGGTGTCTCCGACATGCGAAGCACGAGTCTGTTCAGGATTGGAGGCATGGGTACAGTAAGGGCCTCCTGAGGGGGAGAGTCATACTGGAGGATCTCGAGTTCCTCAGATCGAAGATCTGACTTGAACTCCGCGGGAAATGCCAAAGCCTTTGACATATCCCTCATGAAGTCCAAGAACCTAGTGTCTTCCGGGGGGGGGCCTTCTCCGAGGCTCGAACACCGGGGAATCAAACGGGACGTCCCTGTGTTAGCGGGTGTCCGGGGACTCTTCCTCCTCCGTCTCCCACCCCGAAGCCTCTGAGGAGGAATCGAGGGGCTCCGGCATTGAGGGCCCCGGTCTCGATTGCCCCGACGACCTCGGCCGAGGATCAACTCGAGAGCGCATGGTCTCGAGGATTGGCTTGGCCTCCGGGGTCGACTTGGACTTCGGTAGCCTGGTGGTCGGGGCAGATGGACCGGTAAGGCTGGCTATAAGTGCCCGCTGCTGCTCCATGAAGGCAGACATGCTGTGCTCCAGGGCCACCATTCTGAAACCGAGCTCAGAAGGCTCCGACGCCATTGGGCCCAATGCCGGTTCCCCCGGAGGGGAATCTACAACAAGAACCGCTACTTGTCTCAGCTGTTCCGCATCCCTTCATGGAAGATTCGCTGGGCGTTCCATCTAAGAGGATCAGGGCCGGCGCTAGGGGCTCTATGACTGATCCCGGGCGGGACCTGGCCGTTCGGAGCCATCCACAGAGGCTGCCTTCGAGGATTTTTTCTTCCTCCAGTGTTCCTGCGAAGGAGACCCCTCCGAGGAACCTCTATGACGCTCGGGCTTGGAGTGCTCCCCCTGAGACATAGAGGCCTCAGACGAGGTCCGGGCTCGCGAAGGCACGGATTCAGAAAAAATCCTATCATGCTGCTGCTGGCAGCTTCTCAGGGCCTTTGAGGACATTTTCCTGCACAGGCCACAGACCTTCGGGTCACGGTCAGGCCCGAGGCACCGGAGACAGCAGTCATGTGTATCGGTGAGGGACATTAGTTTCGTAAACCAATCACATTTTTTAAACCCGCTGGCAGCCATCGTGGGAAAAAGGGCCCCTGCAAGGTCAAAGCCTCAGGCTGCCAGTGAAAAAGAAAAGAGCGCGAACGCTAGTCATGAAGGACAAAAACCAAAAAAGTCAAACTAACTCGATACCGATGTACCGAGCCAAAGGCGTGAAGAGGAACCGGTGTCGATCCGGTAAGAAAAAGAATGAATTTCTTCACTTTTAGCACTTTTTTTGCGGCGACACAAGGACACCATCCGGAGGGTTCCGCAGAAAAAAGGAGACTGAGCAAGATGGCACCCTTGGGCAGGAAGAGGACCACGCATGCGTGATGCAATTCCCAAAGGCTTTCTTTGAAAGCTAGGGATTTGATCTGTACGAGGGCTCCGTCGGCGCAGATATCATCCATATGTGAGGACTGACTTCCTGCTTGTTCCCTGAGAATGTCCTGGACTCATTGTTTGAGGTCAGATGACTGCAGCCATGCCTGGCATCGGGGCACAAAGCCCACGACAGCCACTCTGGCTGAGAATTCGAAGCCATCGTAAGTTGTTACAGACAGAAACTTCGAGCACTCCTTGACTGCCGAGGTCACTGACTTGAACCGCTGGAGGGGTTTCCCATCGAGCCAGCAGGCTCCTTTGCCAGTTCTCTGAGGTACATACCGATGTATAACTGGTAGAATTGGCAAACCAGCATCGAGCCCTGGTAGCTTTTTCAGCAGAGGGTGTCCAAGGTCTGGGCCTCCCTACCTGGGAGCTCTTGAGTCGATGCATGCCTGACTCAACGACACTGAATTGTGAGGGAGATGGGTTTTTGGTGAACTCGGTACATAGTCAAGCCGTCTGCACACGATGGGCACCGACACCATTGTTTCCACACCAACGGAGGAGGCGGTGCTCGAGGATTAGAGAGAAAAGCACCGTGAGGGCCTCCTTTGGAAGGTCCTCATACTGTAGGATCTCAAGTTCCTCATTGCGGGAGTCCTCCTCCGCCTCTGTCTCAAACGCAAGAGACTTTGCCATATCCCGTATGAAGTTGAAGTTGAGGAAGGCAACATTCTCAGATGGGTAACGAAGCCAGGACACTGGTGGAGATGGATTCAAGGGCACGTCTCTGTGTCGCCGGCTGTCTGGGGACTCCTTGTCATCGGTCTTCCAGTCTGACTCAAAGTCAGAGGAAGAATCCAAGGCTCCGGGACACCCGCGGTCAAGGCCCGAGCCCAAAGGCCCGCGATCGCTGGAAGACCTGTGGTCCAAGCCACATGAACTCGCTGGAGAGGACCGGTGTCCCGAGGAACGGGACCGGAACCTCATCAGATGCTGATGGCTCTCTCGAGGCTGGTGGCGCTCGAGGATCTGATTGACATCTGCGAAAGTCCTCAAGTCGAGGGTACGGTCATCAGGGTGGAGGAACCGGACATCAATGCCTGCTGCTGGGCCAGGAGGGCAGCAATACTGCACTCAAAGGCTGCCATCCTGGTCTGCATGCTAGATGACTTTAGGCCTGGCAACAGTTCCATCGAGGGGGAAGTCCTCGACCAGAATGGCCTCAAGGGTACGAGGCCAGTCACCCGCCGACACTGACAACTCCTTACGGGGCAGCTTGTAAGGCCGCACTGACCCATTAGACTAATGCCAGGACTGCAGGATCTTGTGTGGGATTTACCCACTTTTCTGTCCTCAGAGGCGTCCTTCAAGGTTTGAGAGCTCTTCTTGCGTTACACCTCCAGGGAGTGCCTCCGCAGCAGAGGGACATCGAGGCGGCCCGGGCATCGCAGGGCACAGAGGTATCAGGGGACCTTGGAGTGTGGTGCCGATGGGATCCCTGGCACAGAGTCGGATTTATGGAACTTCTCCTGCTGCAATTGATGGCTCTTAATGGCCTTTGCGGACATGAACTTGCAAAGGCCGCAGTCCGAGTTGTCATGGTCTGACCCAAGGCTGCTATCATGTGGGTCGGAGAGGGACACAATCTTACTGCACTGATCACATCTTCTGAAGCTGCTGGAGGGCCATGGGGAAAAACGGGTCCTTCAACCTGGATGAGGGTCCAAGGCCTATCGGCCAAAAAAGTGCACGAGGCGCCAGTCGAGGGACACTTCAAGAAAAACAGAAAATTAACCAGAGGAGCGATACTGAGGCGAGCTGGCTCGAGGACAGGAAGAATTGGTATAAGTACCAGAAAGAGGATAGTTTAAGACAAAAAGACGCACTTTCTCGGGAAGCGGGACAGACGTTTTGGTGGGCTCCGTGGAATAAAGGCGACTAGGCAAGATGGCCCCCTTGGGTGGGAAGGGAACCACGCATGCGTGATGCATCTCCCAAAGGCTTTCTTTGAAAGCTGGGGAGATGCTTTCTGTTTGCTCCCAGAGAAGGAGTACATAACATGAGGAGGGTTCTAGCTAAGCTTGAAGAATGGTCTAAAATTTGGAAGCTGAAATTTAATGCTAAAAAATGCAGGGTCATGCGTTTGGGCAGCAAAAATCCAAAGGAGTGGTACAGTGTAAGGGGGTGAGCTATTTCTGTCCACAAAAGAAGAGCAGGACCTGGGCATAATTGTGTCTGACTATTTTAAAGTAGCTAAAAGGGTAGAAAAGGCACCAGTGAAAGCCAGAAGGATGCTTGGATGTATAGGGAGAGGAATGGCCAGCAGAAAAAAGGTGGTGATAATGCCTCTGTATAAGTCTCTGGTGTGACTTCATTTGGAGTATTGTGTACAATTCTGGAGACTGCACCTTCAAAAGGATATTAAGCAAGTTGGAGTCGGTGCAGAGGGTGACTACTAAAATGTTTAGTGGTCTTTGTTATGTAGCATAGCATATGAGAAGAGACTTAAAGATCTTAATATGGATACTTTACAGGAAAGGCAGGATAGGGGCGATATGACATTTAAATACCTCCGTGGCATAAATGCACAGGAGGGTCTCTTTCAATTGAAGGCAAACTCTGCTATGAGGGGACATAGGATGAGAGCGAAAGGGGATAGACTCAGGAGTAATATGTGGAAAAGCGAAATCACTCACCTGTAAGAGGTATTCTCCGGGGACAGCAGGAATCAGTCCTCACATATGGGTGACGTCGGCACCGAATCCCCCAGCTTTCAAAGAAAGCCTTTGGGAGATGCCAACAGGCATGTGAGATCCCCTTCCCGCCCAAGGGTACCATCTTGCACAGTCAGATGTCATAGCTAAAAGACGGCAAAATAAAAGATGGTAAAGGAGCAACTCTAAGAGGAGGAGGGAAGGTTGTGAAGACTGATTCCTGCTGTCCCCAGAGAACTCCTGTTACAGGTAACTACGCTTCTCTGGGAACAAGCAGGAAGTCAGTCCTAACATATGGGACTCCGCAGCTTACAGGCTACTGAAAGCCCAAGGCAAAACAGGGGCTCCCTCATGGGGAGCAACAAAGCAGCAGCAATTTAGTACGTGTACACAGAACACAATGGGACCCTTGTGTCTGATGAACCAGCACTCTGGTAGCCTGAACACAGAAGGGTCGGAGGATAGGAGTTACCTAAACACCGAAAAGGTTACGGAGCACAGCCTGGCCAAAGGCACTGTCCCATCAGGACTCTCTTTACAGGCAGTAATGGGCTGCGATGGTATGGACTGAAGACCAGGTGGTGGCCTGGCAGATGTCCATCACTGGGATGGAGCACAAGTTTGCCACCAAAGCCACCATGGCCCTGACACAGTGTGCCGTGACGCAGCCTTCCAGCGGGAGCCTCGCCTGCTTGTAAGCAAGGACGATAAAGTCAGCCACCCACGTGGACAGCGTATGCTTGGTCACCGACTCCCCCAGCCTACTGGGGTTGTAGGAGATGAAGAGCTGAGCAGCTTTGCGGTGGCCCTGAGTACGTTGGATATAGAAGGACAGAGCCCTCTTACAGTCTAAGGTGTGAAGGACCATCTCCGCTCGAATGGAGTGAGGTCTTGGAAAGGTAGGGAGCACCACTTCCTGGTTGAGGTGTAAGGGTGACACTACCTTCGGCATGAATTTGGGGTGCGTGCGGAACACCAGTCTGTTATTGTAGAACCTGGTATAGGGCGCCTCTGCCACGAGGGCCCGAAGCTCGATGACTCCACGAGCGGAGGAAAGCACAACCAGGAAAGCCACCTTCCAAGAGGGGTAGCGGAGGTGGCAAGTGGCGAAAGGTTCAAAGGGCGAGCGAGTGAGCTGCCCCAACACCACGTTGAAGTCCATTAGGTTGATGGAGGACGGACCGGGGCTTCGATAAGAGCAGGCCCAGGAGGAAACAGGTCACCAACGGTTGATGGTGCGCTGCCAGGGCACTAAGGTGCACTCAGATGCAGTTAGACTTGAGCCTGGACTAGGAGAGGTGGAACAGGTATTGCAACACCAGAGCCACTGGGCAGGAGAAAGTCAGCCCTCTGTTCGGCGCACCAAACAGAGAACCTGTGCCATTTGAGGGTGTAAGCCTTACTAGTAGAGGCCTTCGGAGAGGCCAGCAGAATATCTTCCACCTCAACCGGAAGGTTGAAAGGGGTCAGAGTCACCCTCTCAACAGCCAGGCTGTCAGCGAAAGGGACCCCAGCTTGGGGTGCAGGAGAGAGCCCCCCCCTTCCTGAGATAGGAGCCCCGGGGAGGTCTCCAAGGGGATGGGGGTCTCCACCGTCAACTGTAGAAGTAGTGGGAACCACGGTTGCCTGGGACACAGAGGAGCTATCAGGATGAGCGAGGCCCTGTTGCAGAGGGTCCTGAACAAGGTTTTGGCAATCAGTAGTGTAGGAGGAAAGGTGTACATGAGCCTTCCGACCATGAGACCAGAAACGCATCCGCAGCCACCCTGGAGGTGTGGGCATGTCGGGAGAAAAAGCGGGCCAACTGAAAATTGTCCTGGCTGGCGAAGAAGTTCATCACGGGTTCCACCCCAGAGCCGGAAAAGCTGACTGGTTACCCTGGCGTCCAGCTGAAACTCATGCGGCTAGAGAACTCTGCTAAACCTGTCAGCCAGCAGGTTGTCCTCACCTGGCAGGTATACTACCCGCAGGAGGATACCTTGTTGGCCTGCATATGAGCAGAGGACCAGTGCCTCCCGACAAAGGGTACAAGACCCCATGCCCCCCTTTTTGTTCATGTAGAACATCGCTACCTGGTTGTCTGTATGGACTAGCAACAGCTGGTGATTCAGGTGGTGACAAAAGACCCTCAGGACTAGGTGTATGGCCCGGAGCTCCAGGAGGTTGATCTGCTGGGTGCTCGCGTCTGGTGACCAGCTGTCCTGGGTGCGAAGATCTCCGCAGTGGGCTCCCCAGCCGAGCAGGGAGGTGTCCGTGATGAGGACCCTTGAGGGAGTTGGGGCCTGAAAAGGCATGCTCACCTCGAGATGCTGGGGAGACTGCCACCACACCAGGGACTCTGCCAATTGGCGGGTCACAGAACTCTGTCTCGGAGGTGGCCTGTGGCCACTGGTCCTGGAAACACCACTGTGCTCATTCAATTTTTTTAATGGTAACTATCATACATACCAAGGACTTTCTCAGGTAGTCCTTAGGTTAGCTGTTTTTTCCTACAGCTCCTCTCTTTTCAACTCCTACCCAGCATCCCTCATGGGATGCCAGAGGTCCATGTCTGGTAAGTGCAGTCCCGTCCCAGGGGCATGCATTTTATGGGATCTCCCCCTGGCATCTACAGCTAGGGAGTCCCCATATGTGAAGACTCATTCCTGCTTGTTCCTGGAGATAGCACAGTTACTTACCTGTAACAGGTGATCTCTGGGAACAGCAGGAATAAGTCTTCACAACCCACCCACCTCCCCTAGGATGTCTCTCTATCTATCTTCCTTTCCTCTTTCTCTCCCTTTGTCTCAGCTATGAAACTCAACTGAGGAGAGACAGTTGGAAAGGCGGGAAGGCAGCACGCAGGCGCTAAGGGATGCTCCCAAAAGCTTTCTGATTGGATGCTGGGGAGCATTCCCGTGCAGGCTCCATCGGTACCGACGTACCCATATGTGAAGATTCATTCCTGCTTGTTCCTGGAGATAAACCCTTATGGCATAGACAGGGAGATAAGTATGTAAATACATATCTACTTATAAGGAAGCATCTCAAGAGATACACATAGGGGCTTGTTTACAAAGCCGTGGTAGTGGTTCGCGATCGCAGCCGCGGCCCCATTGAAATCAATGGGGCCGCGGCTCCGATTACGATCGCAAACCGCTACCGCGGCTTTGTAAACAAGCCCCATAGATATATATATATAGGGATATCTATCTATATATATATATGTATATATATAAATATAGGGGCATAAGATATGCACACACAGCTTACAGACATATGTATATATAGAAGTATATAGATATATACATACATGAATATGTATGTCTGAGGATACATATCTGCAACTAACAAATAGAGATATGCCCATAAGAACATTCACACGAGAGATGTGAAGGAGAAAGATTAATCTAAGAACAAGAAGGTGGAACCTACTTGAGAAGATATATAGAGAATCTATTTCTCCTGGTTAAAATAGTGCAGGAATACTATCCAGTGAAATAACCAGGATGGGTGCGTGAAAAACAGAGGATAAAATCAGTCTGTAAGCAGCAAGCCCTGAGTCTTGTAGAACTCTGACATGGTAAATGGACAGAAAACGCATAGGAGGAGATACCAAGTTGACCCCCTGGAGGGGCACAAGGGGTATTATGCGTTACTAGTAGAATATGTGCTGTCCATAAGAGTAGGATACCATGAGGACAAGCTGCAAGGAAAACCTTTTGGACATTCACGCAGAAAGGGCTTATATCCTGAATAACAGGAGATAACAGGGTGTGGAGAACCCTCACAGTCGTGGAAAATGACTGAAGAGCCTTTCCCAACCATATAGAATAGTCATCAGAAACAAA
The DNA here is from genome assembly GCA_033557465.1 of Ichthyophis bannanicus. NCBI lineage: Eukaryota > Metazoa > Chordata > Amphibia > Gymnophiona > Ichthyophiidae > Ichthyophis > Ichthyophis bannanicus. The sequence goes on along the minus strand of CM066031.1, from coordinate 703,437,965 downwards.
ACCCCATGCTCTCTAGCAAGAGCCCATAGTAGAAAGCTTCTCTGAGAATTGCAGAGAGCATTATGCAGGAGAATTAGGAAAATAAAAACTGGCTGCAGGTCAACTCTGTTGCCCAATCCAAGGAAGTGGAGATGGCAAGAGAAGAAGACCGTATGATAAGCCTGAAGTGATTAGGATTATCCAAGATAGATGAAAGCACTATCTTGGAATCACTATTAAGGTCAGACAGAGAGTAGTGGAAGGCAGACTGGAAACTTGTAGAAAAGTACCAGTAGTCTAATCACTGGAACTCCTGCATGGGTAGCTGCTGAAAGAGACAGCAGAGAGAATCTCTCTATGTAAAACAGAGAAGACAGACAAAAGGAGAGGAGAATTCCTGTCCCTGTCTGATGAGCTGCCCAGAGAAAAGAAGGGAATTAGTCAAAAGAAAAAACTCTACACTGGAATGAGAGGCTAGAGAAACTCTGCAATGATATGGTAACACTCATTCAGGGGAAACCCTGGATGAGAGGGTAGAGAAAGAGGAGCTGAAGGGTGACTTACCATGTGGTAAGTTTGCTGAAGGAAAAAATGTTCATGTTGGGACAGAAAACTATCATGGGATAGTTGTTAACTTCTCTTCTTGGTAGGAAGAAGAGGGGAAATCTGTGACCCATAGACATGAATATCCTGACAGCTCAGCATATCCAGGAGGAAAAAGATGTGTAGAGATTTGAAGAAAACAACAGTGAACAAACCTCTGCTAAGAAGAAGTGAACGGTAGGTTGCAACCTTCAGGAACCTATGGTTGCTGGGCTTGTTTAGCCTGGCTAGAGTTTGGATTCTTCAGACCAGGACGAGGTGTCCCTTGCTTGGGAACATCTGGATGATGGGCAGAAGAAGAGTGAAACCTTCTTTTCCTAGGGAAAGAAGGTTTGGTAGGACATTTCCTACCTACTGGGGAAGGAGAAGGCTTATGTTGGCCCCCAGAAACAGGGAAGTCAGTGGAGCAATGAGCAACCTGACGTAAAGCCTCCCTATTGAAGAGGTTTTCTCCAGTACAAGGAGAATTACCCAGTCTTTGTTGTGCCCATCTGCTCAAGTCTGAAGCCTGGAGCCAGGCTTTACGTCATGCTCCTATGGCTATAGCAGAGGTTCTGCTAACAGACTCAAAACTAATGCAACACCCATCTACATTAAAGTATTGTACATAGTTCAAGTTAATATTTATTTAGTTTCCCTGGTTTCGCTCCCATGTTCTAAAGTATTGTACATAGTTCAAGTTAATATTTATTTAGTTTCCCTGGTTTCGCTCCCATGTTCATTTCCCTGTTATTTGTAAACTCAATGTTGTTTGTATACATTGCAGTACGTTTGTTCAATGTACACCGCGCTGATTTTAATAGCGCGGTATAGAAGAAATGTCAAATAAATAAATAAATAAATAAAAAGAGTCTAGAGAAGCACGAGGCGTCATTGTGGATACCTTGTTAAAACCCTCGGCCAGTGTGCAGCGGCGGCCAAGAGAGCAAATAGAATGCTAGGTATGATAAGGAAAGGAATGGAAAATAAAACAAAAGATATTATAATGCCTCTATATCGTTCCATGGTGAGACCGCACCTTGAATATTGTGTGCAATTCTGGTCGCCGTATCTTAAAAAGGATATAGCGATTTTAGAAAAGGTTCAGAGAAGAGCCACCAAAATGGTAAAGGGGATGGAAGGCTACTCCTATGAAGAAAGGCTAAAAAGGTTGGGGCTCTTTAGCCTGGAGAAGAGACGGCTGAGGGGAGATATGATAGAAGTCTATAAATTAATGAACGGAGTGGAACGGGTAAAAGTAGATCGATTGTTTACCTTATCAGAATATGGAAAGACTAGGGGACATGCAATGAAGCTACAGGGTAAACTATTTAAGACTAATAAAAGAAAATATTTTTTCACTCAACGTGTAATCAAACTCTGGAATTTGTTGCCGGAGGATGTAGTAAAGGCTGTTAGTGTAGCTGGGTTTAAAAAAGGTTTGGACAAGTTCCTGGAGGAAAGGTCCATAAACCATTATTAAGAAGGGACCCAGGATATCAATGCTTGAACCAGTACAAGCATTGTGGAACCTGTGTCCCTTGGGGAAACTGCTAGGTACGTATGACCTAGATTGGCCACTGTTGGAAACAGAATGCTGGGCTTGATGGACCTTGGTCTGACCCAGTATGGCATATCTTATGTTCTTATGAGAAAGAAACCAAGAGAGATTCTGACTATGACTAAGAAGTAAGGAATAGTCTGCAGCCTTGGGCTCTGATAGAAAAGGAGTCAAAAGAGATAATTTCCTTGTGACCTTCTGGAGATTCAGACTCATATAGAAAATATAAGAGATAATCCTTGTTGCCAGCATAGATGTTTGGAAGGTTTGATGTCCAAAAGCATCAAGTGCTCTAGATGCACGACCTGACGGATAAGAAGAATGCTTTTTCTTGCTTTTCACCTTCCTCGTTGCTGATTCCACTACAATGGAATGATGGGGAAGTTGAGTCCTTTGAAACCCTGGAGAGGGGGGCACCTGATACTGAACATCAGTTGCTGTAGAAGGTGAGGAAACCCTTAAAGGTGTTTCCCATATTCTCAGAAGAAGATCCTGCAAAGAATGATGTCAAGGAAGTATTATATTTTCCTTTTCTGCAGGAGAGCCTCGAGTAGGATCACAGCCAGGGATAGGAATAGCAAGGAATGTTGCCATGTCAAGGAGAAATTTCTGAAAAGAAGGATCTCCAATGGGAACTATCCCTGGATAGGCTAAAGTTGAAGCAGCAGCCTGGGCACCAGAGGATGTACTGGTCTGATGCAGAAAAAAAGCTCCACTAGATGGATACTGGTACTGGCAGTCACGATTTGAGGCAGTCAGTACTGCATCGTCCATGCCAGGTATCGACTCCAAACTAGGCATAGAAAGGAGCGATGGAGAAAAAAGCATGGAAGTGGCTGGTCCCGATGTAACTGCAGGAACCAACATCGATACCGACACCGGTAGCTGTGTCGGAATCGGAGGCGATAACGCCATCGAAGCAGTCATCGGAGGCTGCTCAAGCGGTACCGAAGCAACCAGAACCCCTTGGTGAATATCCTCGGTACTGCGTATCCGGAATCGATAAGGGTCGGTTCCGAGACGCGTCGGTACCCAGTCTTCTAGACTAGATATTGATTCCAGACTCGGCATCGAAGGGAGCGAGTCTATCGATGCATGTCTAGAGGGTACCGACGTCGGTGGTGGTATCGGCGATACTGTCGATATTGGAAAGGCAATCTGGAACGTATCGATCGGTCCCGAAGGTACCGAGGACGCCAGATGACGATCCCTGGTGAAGAGTGGATCACTCAACACCGGTGCCGATGCTGGGGTATCGGTACCGCTCGAAGCGGATGCCACCACCGAGCATGGCTCAGGTATGTTCTGTGAGGGGTGAGCCCCAGGAACAACCTGAAACCCCTGAGATGCTTTGGAGACCGAAGACTCCCGCTGGGGTTTTGAAGCCAATAGGGTCTTGAGGGCAAGGCCGGAGCCGCCGTCATGCTTGGCATGAGACCTACCACTCAAGGATTGGCTAGTCTTAACAGACTGTGGGTTACCTGATCCTGTAGAGAAGAAATGGTTGGTGCCCTGACACTGGAAGGGGACTCGGTATCGAGGGAAACTTGAAATGGAAAAACTCTTCTCATAAAATTGTAGTCTAACGGCTCCGGAGGGAAAGGGTCAGGACCCAAACAGGTTAGACACCAGTTCTTGGAGTCTAAAAAGAAAACTGTATTTCCACAGTTAAGGCACTTCTCAGAAGAAGGCGGCTCCATGATGGAGAGGCCTTACAGGCCCAAAAATTTAAGACAGAAACTGAGGGAAAACAGTCCCTGAGTTTAAGAAAAAGAAAAGAAAAAACCCACCGGCAGTATCGGTGGAGGCGGGAAAACAGCCGCGACCACAAGAAAACAAAAAATTAAAGAATTTAAAAAAGAAATTTTCTGCAGTGACAGGAGTACGTCCTGCCGGCTCCGCGGAAAAACAAAAACTGAGGAGAGACAGTTGGAAAGGCGGGAAGGCAGCACGCAGGCACTGAGGGATGCTCCCAAAAGCTTTCTGATTGGCTTAATGGGAGGTTTGGTCAACAGAAGACCTCTCATAAATCTGGATATGAGTGGATGAGAGGAAATTGGTTGTCCATTCAGAGGCTTATAAAAAGCTGGAATTGCACTAAGATGGACTCTTACTGAATTGGTCTTTAGACCAGAATTCGATAAGTGAAGGAGATACTCTAGTATCAATTCTAAAAGTATGACAAGGGGGTTTAATCCCTTCTTGGAGCACCATATAGTAAAATGTTTCCACTTGAAGGCATAAGATCTTCTTGTGGAAAGTTTTCTAGAAGCCTGAAGGATATCCTTTACCTGTTGGAACAGGTTGAAATCCTGGAGGTCTAAGCCTTCAGCAACCAGGCCGTGAGATGCAGGGACTGGGGACTCGGGTGCCATAGCGTCCCGTCCTCTTGGGAAAGGAGATCTGGAGCATGCCCTAACTCCAGAGGTGCAGCTTGAGAGAGATGTAGAAGCAGGGGATACTACGCTTGGAGTAGCCATCGTGGCGCTATGAGAATCATGTGACCCCTGTCTCTCTGAAGCATGAAGAGTGTTTTGGGGATGAGGTGCATAGGTGGGAAGGCATAAAGGAAGTCCTGGCCCCAGTGAAGGAGGAAGGCATCCCTTGCCTGAAAATTGTGAGCCGGAATCCTGGAACAGAACCGGGGAAGTTTGGCATTCAGTGGACTTGCAAAGAAGTCTATATGTCTGGAGTGCCCCAGAGATGAAAAATCTTTGCCACCTGGTCTAGGTGGAGAGATCACTCGTGAGGCAGCAGTACTCGACTGAGCTTGTGTGCCCAAAGGTTTTGAATACGTGGCAGATATACCACTAGAAGGTGAATTTGATACTCTCTGGCGAGGGCCCACAGTCATAAAGCTTCGTTGCATAACGACAGAGAGCCTGTCCCGCCCTGCTTGTTCACATAGAACATGGCTACTTGATTGTCCGTCTGGACTAAGACTGTCTTGTAGCTGAGCTGGGTGTGGAATACTCAAAGAGCTAAATAAATTGCTCTTAATTCCAGGAGGTTTATGTGCAGACCAGCCTCCTGTGGAGTCCAGGTGCCCTGGGTAGAGATGATTCATGTGTGCTCCCCAACTCACCTCTGATGCATCTGTTAGGGTGGCCTGAAAAAGGGGTTGATGGAAAGGAGACCTGAGTGTCAGATTTTCTAGTGATTGCCACCATTGGAGGGACAAAATTAGTCGTTGAGAGTTTACTATTTTGTCTGATAAATGTCCTGTGGCCTGTGTCCACTGTGTGGATAGGGTCCACTGAGCTGCTTGCATGTGGAGGCAAGCATATGGGACTACATGAACTGTGGATGCCATATGTCCCAGCAACTGTAGTAGCTCCCGAGCAATTAGGGAGGATTTCCCTGCTGCTTCAGAAGCTAGTTGCATTATGCGAAGACACCGGGCCTGTGGAACATAAGAACATAAGATATGCCATACTGGGTCAGACCAAGGTCCATCAAGCCCAGTATTCTGTTTCCAACAGTGGCCAATCTAGGTCACATGTACCTAGCAGTTTCCCCAAGAGACACAAGTTCCACAATGCTTGTACTGGGTCAAGCATTGATATCTTCGGTCACTTCTTAATAATGGTTTATGGACCTTTCCTCCAGGAACTTGTCCAAACCTTTTTTAAACCCAGCTACACTAACAGCCTTTACAACATCCTCCGGTAACAAATTCCAGAGTTTGATTACACGTTGAGTGAAAATATATTTTATTAGTCTTAAATAGTTTACCCTGTAGCTTCATTGCATGTCCCCTAGTCTTTCTATATTCTGATAACGTAAACAATCGATCTACGTTTACCCGTTCCACTCCGTTCATTAATTTATAGACTTCTATCATATCTCCCCTCAGCCGTCTCTTTTCCAGGTTAAAGAGCCCTAACCTTTTTAGCCTCTCTTCATAGGAGTATCCTTCCATCCCCTTTACCATTTTGGTGGCTCTTCTCTGTACCTTTTCTAAAATCGCTAAATCCTTTTTAAGATACGGCGACCAGAATTGCACACAATATTCAAGGTGCGGTCTCACCATGGAACGATATAGAGGCATTATAATATCTTTTGTTTTATTTTCCATTCCTTTCCTTATCATACCTAGCATTCTATTTGCTCTCTTGGCCGCCGCTGCACACTGGGCCGAGGGTTTTAACATGGTATCCACAATGACGCCTAAATCTTTTTCCTGGGTGGTGGTTCCTAATGTGGAACCTTGCATCGTGTAACCATAGTTTGGGTTGTTCTTCCCTAGGTGCATAACCTTGCACTTGTCCACATTAAATTTCATCTGCCATTTTGATGCCCAGTCTTCCAATTTATCAAGATCCTCTTGCAATTTTTCACAATCCTCTTGGGTTTTAACAACTTTAAATAGTTTTGTGTCATCTGCAAATTTGATAACCTCACTCGTTATTCCACTTTCCAGGTCATTTATGAATGTCAAAAAGCAGCGGACCCAGCACAGATCCCTGGGGTACACCACTATTCACCTTTCTCCATTGGGAAAATTGGCCATTTAGCCCTACCCTCTGCTTTCTATCTTTTAACCAGTTCCTGATCCACAATAGCACACTGCCTCCTATCCCATGACTCTTTAGTTTTGCCAAAAGTCTCTCATGAGGGACCTTGTCAAAGGCTTTCTGAAAGTCCAGATACACAATATCAACCGACTCACCTTTGTCCACCTGTTTATTCACTCCTTCAAAAATCATAACAGATTAGTAAGACAAGATCTTCCTTGTCTAAAGCCATGTTGGCTGTCTCCCATTAGGTTGTGACTATCTACATGCTGAGTAATTTTATTCTTTATGATGGTTTCTACCATTTTTCCCGGTACTGACGTCAGGCTCACCGGTCTGTAGTTTCCTGGATCACCCCTGGAACCCTTTTTAAAAATTGGTGTTACATTGGCGATCCTCCAATCTTCAGGTATTAGAGATTATTTTAATGATAGTTCACAGATTACTGATAGCAGGTCTGCAATCTCATATTTCAGTTCTTTCAACACCCTTGGATGTATACCATCCGGCCCAGGTGATTTGCTACTCTTCAGTTTATCTAATAGTTGTAAGACATCTTCCCGATGTATCGATATTTCCTTCAATTCTTCCGCACCTTTAAATACCACTTCAGTCATGGGTAACATACCTACATCTTCCTCAGTAAAGACCGAAGCAAAGAATTCTTTCAGTCTCTCCGCTATCGCCTTGTCGCCTCTTAGTGCTCCTTTAACCCCTTTATCATCTAATGGTCCAACTGACTCTCTCACAGGTTTTTTGCTACGAATGTACTTGAAAAGGTCTTTATTTCGCGTTTTTGCTTCCGCAGCAAGCTTCTTCTCAAATTCTCTCTTTGCCTGCCTTATCAATGCCTTGCATTTGACTTGCCAGTGCTTGTGCTGTTTCCAGGTTTCGTCGTTTGGCTCTTTTTTCCATTTCCTGAAAGATGCTTTTTTGGCAACAGCCGCCTCTCTGACCTCACCTTTAAACCATGCTGGCAGTTTTTTGGACTTCCTTCCACTTTTCTTAAAGCGTGGAATACAGCTGGTCTGGACTTCCAAGATAGAATTTTTCAACACCACCCAAGCTTGATGTACGTCTTTAACCTTCGCAACTGCTCCTTTTAGTTTTTTCTTAACTGTTTTCCTCATTTTATCATAGTCTCCCTTTCGAAAGTTAAAAGGTAGTACTGTGGATTTCCTTACTATCCCTCCTCCACTAATTAAATCAAAGGTGATCATGCTATGATCACTATTGCCAAGTGGCCCCAACACCCTTATCTCTTGCACTAGATCTGGTGTTCCACTAAGGACTAGGTCTAATATGGCTTCCCCTCTGGTCGGTTCATGAACCAGCTGCTCCAAGAAGCAGTCATTTATTTCATCTAGGAACTTTATCTCCCTAGCATGTCCTGCCGTGACACTGACCCAGTCGATACCAGGGTAATTGAAATCACCCATTATTAGTACTGCGCTGTAACTTTTGTTAGCTTCCTTGATTTCTTTGAGCATTTCATCATCCATTTGGTCATTCTGGCCAGGTGCTCGATAGTACACCCCCACTGCCATCGCCTTCCCCCTTTTATATGGAATTTCAATCCATATAGATTCTACAGCAGATTTTGTTTCCTGCAAAACTTTAATCCTTTCTGAGTCAATGCCCTCTGTAACATAGAGCGCAACCCCTCCACCAATTTGATCAGCTCTATCATTACGATATAGTTTGTACCCCGGTATCACAGTGTCCCACTGGTTGTCCTCCTTCCACCATGTCTCTGATATTCCAATCATATCTAACCTTTCATTTAGTGCTATATATTCTAACTCTCCCATCTTATTCTTTAGACTTCTAGCATTTGCATACAAGCATTTTAGAGAATGTATTTTATTCATGTTAATTTGGCTATTGTTAGACATGGGTAAATTGGGATCTTTAGGCTCTGTCTGCTCCATACTTGAGGGCATTTGGAAGGAAAGTCTTTGCCTGTCTGGTATCTAGACAGGTCCCTATGAATTCCAGGCATTGGGAAGGAACAAGTTGGGATTTTGGGAAGTTTATTACCAACCCCAAGTATTGGAGGATTCGCAATGTGCGAGACAGTGCAGTGCTGGCCTGTGCAACTGTAGGGGCTCAAATGAGCCAGTCGTCTAAGTAAGGGAAGACGAATATCCCCAGGGTTCGCAGAAATGCAGCTACTACTGCCATGCATTTCGTGAATACTCTTGGTGCTGAAGCCTAACCAGAGGGAAGAACCGTGTATTGGAAATGTTTTCCCTTGAAAAGGAATCATAAGAATTTCCTGTGATCTGGATGGATCAGAATGTGAGTGTATGCATCCTTTAAGTCTAGAGAGCAAAGCCAATCCTGGCTTTGAAGGTATGGCAGAAGAGTTCCTAGAGAAATCATTTTGAACTTCTCTCAAAACAGGTATTTGTTCAATTCTCTGAGGTCTAGAATGGGTCTGTGTCCTCCTGTTTTCTTTGGTATAAGAAAATAGGGGGAGTAGAACCCTGCACCCCGTTGAAGAATGGGTACCTCTTCTACTGCCCCTTGGGCAAGAAGTGTTGAGACCTCATGATCTAGCAGATTGTCTGCGGAGGTTTGAGAATTGAATTGCCTTAGAAATGTAGGAGAGGGCATGCTGTGAAAATGGAACTTGTACCCCTCTCCCACAATGGACAGAGTCCAATCTTCTGCTGTTATCTGATGCCATCTGTTGGCAAAGTGGCATAACCTGCCGGGGGACCCCTCAGAGGCAGGAAGGCTAAGCTCTCTAGGAAGGAGTCAAAGCCCTTGAGGGGGCTGAACCTGCAAAGCTGGTTGGGCTCTTGGGCCTTTTGGCTTCTTTTGCTGTCTAGTTTGTCCCTTTTGGGCAACCTGACCCTGAGTTTGACTCTGCTGGGTATAGGAAGAATAAAATTTCCTCTTTTTGCTGAAAGAGGGTTTTTTATAAGGCTTCTTTTTGGCTGGAGTGGCTGTAGATTTTGACAATCTATCTAGAGTGGTATTGTCAGCATCTAACGCGTTAGCCTTTTCCTGCCAGTTCTTGCCAAAGAGATTCTCTCCCGTGCAAGGAATGTTGTCTAACTTGTCCTGTACCAAAGTCTCCAAGTCTGATGCCTGAAGCCAGGCAATCCATCGTGCCCCAATGGCAAAAGCAGAGGTTCTGCTGATGCATTCAAAGCAGTCAAAGGCTGCACGATTCACAAACTTGGAGACATCTTGAGCATGCTTAACTAGAGCAAGAAAGTCTTGTCTCTTGTCATCTGGTAGAAGTGGGCTCATAAGCTCCAAGTCTCCTGTAACGTCTTTGAGGAACATTCCCATATATAGTATATATGAACTGATCCTAGCTTAAAGCATGGAAGTCTGAAATGTTTGGCGCCCAAAAGCATCCAGAGTCCTGCATTCACGACCTGGGGGATTGGATGCATGCCTCTCTGCACTTTTCATCCTACGCATGGCTGACTCCACCATCATTGAATGGTGTGGCAGCTGAGTCTTTTGAAATCCAGGACATGGCGGGACTCGATACATAGTATCAAGCCTCCTAGAATGAGGAGATGTAGTCAGAGGTGTCTCCCACATTCTGAGCATCAAGTTATGCAGAATTTCATGGATGGGCAGGGTGGCTGCCTCCTTTGGAGCTTTAGGATATTGGAGAATTTCCAATTCCTTTGCTCTGGGTTCCTGTTCAGGAGCTACTGTGATTGAAAGGCCCTTGGCCACATCACAAATAAAATCCTGAAACGACATGTCCTCTGGCGATGACATTCTGCGTTGGGGAGAAGAGGGATCTTCCGGGAGAAACCCTCTGGTACCAGCAGAATTGTCAGAGTCTTCGGAATCAGAGGATTCGAAGTATTCCTGACCACGATGCTCATGCAAAGCACGGTCCCGGTATCGATCGAAGTCGGTATCGAGTTGATCCGGTACCGATCTGTCGATTCCAGCCAAAGATGGCATGGGAAGAATTCCCACCGGGCCTGTACCATCAGTACCGGTATCGTCTGTACCGGTGTAGGTACCGGTGTCTGTACTGGTGTCGGTACCGGTGCCCATTGAACCATAGGTGCCAACGGTACAGCAGCTGTGAGAAGAGCTGCAATGCTGTGTTCGATAGCGAGGAACCTCTGGTCTATCGACGCTGCCGATGCCTGGGTGTCAGTAACGGTGAAAACAGCCAGGACCCCTGAGCATGGCACCAGTAGTTCTTGCGAGGTCGAGGCCTCGAGAACATCCTGGAGCACCCTGATGCTTTGGAAGCCGAAGCCTCCCGCCGGGGCTGTTTTGCCGGTGTGGTTCCCTCAAGGGCAATGCCAATGGCCTCTCGATGCTTAGCAGGAGAGCTACCCTTTGAGGACCGGCTTTTATGTTTAGTTACCTGAGATCCATGGGAGGAAGAGGAGGCTCTTGAATATGTTGATGCAATGGATCTGGCATCCGAAGAAAGCACAGTTACTTACCTGTAACAGGTGATCTCTGAGAACAGCAGGAATAAGTCTTCACATATGGGTACGTCGGTACCGACGGAGTCTGCGCGGGAACGCTTCCCAGCGTCCAATCAGAAAGCCTTTGGAAGCATCCCACCACGCCTGCGTGCTGCCTTCCCGCCTTCCCAACTGTCTCTCCTCAGTTAAGTTTGAAAGCTGAGACAAAGAGAGAGAGCAAGGAAGGGAAAGATAGAGATATAGAAAAATGCAACTCCTAGGGGAGGTGGGTGGGTTGTGAAGACTTATTCCTGCTGTTCCCAGAGATCACCTGTTACAGGTAAGTAACTGTGCTATCTCCAGGAACAAGCAGGAATGAGTCTTCACATATGGGGACTCCCAAGCTCAGATGCCTAGGGGGAGTCCTAGCATGTTGCAAGTCTAGAACGAGCCATGCTATTGCTTAAACTTCAGGCATCCTGGGATGGAGGGTAGGAGTTGAAAACAGAAAAGGAGCTGTGGAACAGCTGCTAGAACAGGGTTACTCAAGAGAAATACCCTGTATAAAGAATATTTTGTAATCTGGGCCTCCCCTGTTGATCTTGCACAAGTTCACCGAGGTACATATGGATCTGTTAAAAGAGCCAGTGAATGTGCTAAGGGGGTACCTCACTGAGAAGTGGAGGTAGTAAGATTAGAGAAAAACAGTGGAGGTCAGAACTATTTAGGGTGAGAAATAGCCCCAGGGGAAAAACTGGGGTAGTATAAGAGGTGGACCTTCAGCGGAGACGCAGAAGGTAGCATAACAGAAAGCTTAAGCTGATCAGGTCCAAAAACAGTACAAATTTAGGACCAACAGGAAAATTGAGTCTGACCTAACTGGACTGGGATGGAATCAGTCCATGTAGGAAGGAAAGGGTATGGAGACCCCTGTATCTGACAAGAAGTAGGAACAGACTCAGGAGCGCTAAGCTTTAGACTGACTGAAGCTCCACAATGTCTTTCCTAAAAGGGGTCAATTAGGAAAGAAGAGGTATATGGAGAGCTTCAGGAGTACGTAACCTACATGGCAGGTGTTAACTACCACAGGAAGTGGTTATAGGTGTAGACCCCTAAGTATGCTGGCATAACATTGATAGGGGTATTGTCCATCTGTCAGGATCATATAGGAATGAAGGACATTTGAACCTGACAGAACAGATAGATAAGTATATGGATACATATCTATCTGAAAATATATCTCAGTAGATGTAAAAATATCTCTATGTATATATAGATATAAATATTGGATATATACACATATAGGATGTAGATGCATATATCTACAGGAGATATGTATGGGCAGAAAACACACAGATAGATAATAGATGACACATATCTCCAGGTATGTTGAAGGAGAGAGGTCTATATAATCTGATCCCCCCTAGGAGGAAGATTCATCTAACAGCAAGAAGGTAAATACCTGCTTGAATAGATATACAGAGAATTCTCTTTTCCTGGTTATGATTGGCGGAGTCAGAGGAGAGGTCTCCCTGACAAGAAGCAGCTTTGAATAACCAGGATGGCCTACGTGAAAAAGGCAGAGGATAATTTCAGTCTGTAGGCAGGAAGGCCAGATTTCTCCAGAATTGCCATATGGAGAATGGATAAAGGACGCCACTGGAGGAAGATACCCTAGTGACTTGCCCTTGAGGGCAAGAAGGGTATTGGGCATTCCCTAACTGCCAGTGAAGAACATTATCTCTGAGGAGAAGACCAAAGGGGATGTGGCTAGGGAAAGCGTAGTTACTCACCTGTAACAGGTGTTCTCCAGGAGCAGCAGGAATCAGTCCTCACTTATGGGTGACGTCGGCGCCGACGGAGCCCTCGCGGAGCAATTTTCCCCAGCTTTCAAAGAAAGCCTTTGGGAATTGCAGCGCGCATGCGCGGTCCCCTTCCCGCCCAAGGGTGCCATCTTAGCCAGTCAGATGACATAGCTAAAAAAGACAGCATAAAAATTTGCAAAAAAACTAAAGCAGATGATTGCAACTCCACGGGGAGGAGGGAGGGTTGTGAGGACTGATTCCTGCTGCTCCTGGAGAACACCTGTTACAGGTGAGTAACTACGCTTTCTCCAGGACCAAGCAGGAAGTCAGTCCTCACTTATGGGACTCCCAAGCTCAAGGCTACCGGAGACCCTAAGCACAAAAATGAGCTCCCTCTAGCTCAGCAGCACAGAAGGAAAGAATCTTCGCTGAATTATTACCCACCGGTAGCCTACATCCGGGATGGAGGGTAGGAGTTGCTCAAACCTCGAAGAGATTACGGAGGACTGCCTGTCCGAAAGCACTGTCCCTGCGGGACTCCCTCTCGAGACAGTAATGGACCGCAAAAGTCTGGCTCGAAGACCAAGTAGCGGCCCGGCAGATGTCTGCCAGCGGAACAGAGCGGAGGTAAGCCACTGACGTAGCCTTTGCCTGAACGCAATAAGCCGTGACTCGACCTTCCAAGGAGAGTCCGGCTGCCCCATAAGCCCAAGAGATACAGTCCGCAACCCAGATGGACAGAGTACGCTTGGAGACCGGGAGCCCCAATTTATTGGGGTCAAAAGACACAAAAAGCTGAGCAGCTTTACGGTGCTCCCGCGTACGGTCAAGGTAGAAGTTCAAAGCCCTTCTACAGTCCAGGGTATGGAGGACCGTTTCAGCTCGGCTGGAGTGTGGTCTGGGAAAGAAGGTTGGAAGTACCACCTCCTGATTGATGTGAAAAGGGGAGACCACTTTTGGAAGAAATTTTGGGTGAGTCCGTAGGACTACCCTATTTTTGTAGAACCGAGTGTAAGGGGGATCAGACACGAGGGCCTGCAATTCACTTACGCGTCTAGCGGAAGTGAGGGCTATCAAGAACAGTGTTTTCCAAGAAAGAAAACGGAGAGAGAACAGGTAGCCATAGGTTCAAAAGGCGGACAGGTGATCCGCTGCAAAACCACATTCAGGTCCCAGTCAGGCGCTGGCGGGCGCAGAGGTGGTTTAAGTAGAAGGAGACCTCGGAGAAACCTCGCTACGAGAGGGTTGTTGGAGAGAGGTCTGCCGTCCACTGGCACATGATGTGCGGAAAGAGCACTAAGGTGAACTTTGACGGAGTTGGACTTAAGTCCCAGATTAGAGAGGTATAGCAAGTACTGCAAGACTACCGACACCGGGCAGGAGAAGGGATCCTGAGACTGTCGGGTACACCAAACGGAAAAACAACGCCATTTAAGGGCGTACATTTGCGGGTAGAAGGTCGTCGCGAAGCTAGGACAACCTCCTCCACCTCTGCCGGCAGGAGAAGGGGAGCGAGGACTACCCTAGCAGCAGCCAGGCCATTAGGTTGAGAGACCTGAGGTTGGGGTGTAGCAGAGACCCCTGATCCTGAGTGAGGAGATCCGGTTGTAACCCCAGAGGGAATGGATCCTCCACCGCTAATTGCAGCAGGAGCGGAAACCACGGCTGTCTGGGCCAGCGAGGGGCCACCAGGATCAGGAAGGCTTTGTCTCGGAGAACCTTGAAAAGAGTCCGAGAGACTAGCGGGATGGGAGGGAAAGCGTACAGAAGGCTCCCCGACCATGAGAGTAGAAAAGCGTCCGCCGCAACCCGAAGGGGGTGAGGCTGACGAGAGCAGAAGCGAGGAAGTTGCCTGTTGTGAGGACTGGCAAAGAGATCCACCGTGGGGAGGCCCCACTTTAGAAAGAGCTTCTGAACTACCAAGGGATCCAGACGCCACTCGTGCGGCTGGAGGATCCTGCTGAGTTTGTCCGCCAGGCAATTCTCGTGGCCTGGGAGATAAACTGCCTTGAGGAGAACGCCGTGACTGACGGCCCAAGAGCAGAGCTTCTGTGCCTCCCGGCAGAGGAGGAAGGAGCCCGTGCCCCCCTGCTTGTTCACGTAGAACATGGCAACTTGATTGTCCGTCTGGACAAGGACGGACTGGTGAGAAGTCAGGTGGGAGAAGGCCTTGAGAGCCAGGCGGATCGCCCTGAGCTCCAGGAAGTTGATCTGCTGAGCAGACTCCCACGTGGTCCAGAGGCCCTGAGTACGTGCCCCTTGGCAATGCGCTCCCCAGCCCAGGAGGGATGCATCTGTTGTCAGCACCCGGGCTGGTTGAGGTGACTGGAAAGGCATGCCGAGTATCAGGTTCGGCCGCTGAAGCCACCACCGGAGAGACGAGATCAGCGGCTCGGAGACGCGCACTAGGTCTGCTAGGCCGCCTGTGGCTTGTCGCCACTGCTGGCGGAGACACCATTGAGCAGGCCGCATATTCAGGCGGGCATTGGGGGTCACATGGACGGTGGAAGCCATATGGCCGAGTAGTCTCAGGAAGCGCCTGGCGGAGACCAGGGGCTGGCTGCGAAAACGGTCGGCTAGGTCCATGAGCCGTTGAGCCCTGTCGAGCGGTAGGAACGCTCGTGCCTGAGGAGTGTGCAGCCTTGCGCCGATGAACTCGAGATCCTGTGAGGGGAGCAAAGTGGACTTTGCGAAGTTTATAACAAAGCCCAAGTACTGCAGAAGAGTCACCGTGCGGCGCGTGGCGTTGGTGACCTCCAGAGCGGACGCTGCTCTGATGAGCCAGTCGTCGAGGTACGGAAAGACATAGAGGCCGTGAAGCCGGAGATGGGCCGCCACCACCGCGAGACATTTTGTGAAGACTCGCGGTGCGGAGGACAGGCCAAAGGGTAGTACTCTGTACTGGTAATGATTTCCTGCCACCACAAACCTTAGGTATTGGCGGTGGCTTGGGTGGATGAGGATGTGCGTGTAGGCATCCTTTAGATCCAAGGAGCATAGCCAATCTCCCTGCTGGAGGTAGGGCAGAAGGATTCCAAGGGTAAGCATCTTGAACTTCTCCCGCACGAGGAACTTGTTGAGGTTGCGCAAGTCCAGGATGGGTCTGAGGCCTCCTGTTCTTTTTGGTATTAGAAAATACCTGGAATAAAAGCCTTGACCTTTCAGGTGGTGGGGCACCGGTTCCACCGCCTGTTCCTGTAGAAGACCTGCTAACTCCTGAAGGAGTAATTCCCTGTGCAGAGGGGGTCGTGGAGGTTCTCCCGGAAAATAGGAGGGAGGGACCTGGTGGAAGTGGAGAAGATAGCCTTCTCGCACGACTTGAAGCACCCAGGCATCTGAGGTGATGCTGGACCACCTGTGGGCGAAGTGAACCAGCCGGCCTCCGGTGCTGGGAGGAACCAGCGGGGGGGGGAGAGGCTATGCTTAAGGAGTCAAAAACCCCCACCCTGCGGAGCAGGGGCTGGTGGTGCAGGCTTGGGGGCTTGCTGCCTACGGGACCCGTTACCCCGTCCCTTGGCCAGCTGGCCCTGTTGGGGAGCTGCAGGGGCCTGATAGTGGGGGTATTGTTTGTAGGCAGCCGCCTTCCTCGGGTAAAAGGACTTCTTTCCCGAGCCCTTCTTTTTTTGGGAAGGGGCGGAGGTCTTCCTAGAAAGCCTAGTCCTGGTGAGAGTCTCCGTCTCAATTTGTGCAGCCTTATCAGCCATGGGCTTGCCAAAGAGGTTTTCGCCTCGGCAAGGGACATCGACCAACTTGTCCTGCACCCAGGGCTCAAGGTCAGACGACTGAAGCCAAGCCTGTCGGCGGGCACCGATGCCGGCTGCGGTCACTCGAGCCGATGCTTCAAAGCCATCATAGGCTGCTCGGGACATGAATTTTGAGCATTCCCGAATGCCAGTGGACAAGGCCAGGAACCTCCGCAAGGGTTCCTCGGACAAACCAGCGGAGAAGCCGGCTATCTCTTTAGCCAGGTCTCGGAGATACATGCCCCTCTTTCTCCTCCTTCTATCTCTCCTTCTGCTCCTCCCCTTATTGCCTCCCCGCCCCCATCGTTTGTTTTTTCCCACACCTGGTGCTCCTTTTCGCCTATCTCCACCCCTGAAATCATTAAAACTATCTCAGCTGCTCACCGGACCACCTGCCCTCTTGATCCTTTGCCTTCCTCTTGGCTACTCACCCCCGATCTTGCTCTCATGCCTTACATTCTTTCCATCTGCAACACCAGCCTTTCCTCCGGTCTCTTCCCCTCCAGCTGGAAACATGCCATTGTTCGTCCGCTTCTGAAGAAGCCTACCCTTGACCCTGCTGTCCCTGCAAACTGGCGTCCCGTCACTAATCTCCCCTTTCTCTCAAAAGTCCTCGAGAAACTGGTATTTTCACAACTTTCTGTTCACCTTGACTCCACTTTCGCTCTTCATCCCCGTCAGTCTGGATTTCGTGCAGGCCATAGCACCGAAACTATTCTCACAGCACTTCTTTCAGAGCTTCACTGTGCCCACGACCGTGGTGATCTCTCCCTGGTGGTGTCTCTGGATCTCTCGTCTGCTTTCGATATGGTCGATCACCGCACTCTCTTGTCACGTCTGTCTGACTTTGGGATCGGTGGGACCGTTCTGCAATGGTTTCGTTCCTTTCTGTCCTCACGCACTTTCTCTGTGCACTCTCAGCACTCCACTTCCACTCCCTCCCCTTCAGTTTGTGGTGTTCCCCAGGGATCTATTCTTGCCCCCTTACTTTTCAATGCCTTCCTCGCCCCACTTGCCCTGCTCATCCAACAATCTGGTATATCCTTTTACATTTACGCCGATGATATCTTGTTGATTCACCATACTTCCTCCTCCACTCCTGACCTGACACCACTTAACCATTGTCTGTCCTCTATTGCTTCATGGTTTGAGTCTAACTTTCTGCATGCTAATCCCGCTAAGTCTTCCGCAATCTGGTTTTCCTTTGGTCTTCCCTCTCCATGTTTGTCACCTGTAATGTCTTCCCTTCCAATTCCTGTGGTTCCTACTCTCCGTTATCTGGGGGTCACTCTGGACTCATCTCTTTCCTTCCATCACCATATTTCCTCTGTTATCCGCACCTCTTTCTTTCATTTACGTAAGATTCGTGCCGTTCAATCATCACTCCCCCCTGCCTCTGTTACCACCCTTGTCCTCTCTTTAATCATGACCCGGTTAGATTACTGCAACGTCATCTATGCAGGTCTACCTTCCCTACAGCTTCGTCGTCTCCAATTAATACAGAATGCCGCCGCTCGTCTCATTACCGGTTCCCCAGCCCGCTCTCATGTGTCACCCTCTCTCCTTGCCTTGCATTGGCTTCCGGTCAGTTTTCGCTTTATCTACAAGGTTCTTATCCTCACGCACAAAGCCCTCCATTCCAGCACTCCCCAATACCTGTCCGATGTCATTCACCTCCAACCCTCTCCTCGCCTTCTCCGATCTTCCTTCGGCAACCGTCTTTTCCTTCCTTCACCTGCCCAGGCCTGTTTAGAGCACACCCGACACTCAGCTTTCTTTTTCCTAGGTCCAGCCTTATGGAACTCACTCCCTTCCTGCCTTCGTCTGGAACTTTCCTATCCCCGCTTTAAAACTCTCCTTAAAACACACCTATTCTGTCAAGCCTTTGATCTCCCTGTCTCTGACAATGGTGCTCCGTCCTCTGGTCACCCCCCCCAACCTCCATAAACCTCCCTTCCCTGTCTGTTCCTCTTCCATTTCCCTTTTCCTCTTTCAGCCCCCTGCCCTTTGCCTTCCCTGCCCTTCTGGGCTCTTTTCCCCTCTCTGACTTTCTTTCTACCCTGTCCTGTCCTATTGAATTTGGCGTTCCTTTCTGGCTTTATTTCCAGTAGCCCGTTTGTTGTACTGTACACCGCCCTGAAGCTTCGGCCTGGGCGGTTCATCAAATGATGCAAATAAAGATAAAGATAAAGATGTATAGCTGGTAGGTCTGGACACGACATGCGAGCATAGAGCCCTGGAAACACTTCTTACCAAGGCCATCCAGGTTACGGGCCTCCCTGCCAGGAGGCACCGAGGAGTGCATCTTCTGGCTCTTAAGACGATGCATGGCCGATTCCACTACCATGGAATGGTGTGGTAGCTGTGCTTTTTGGAAGCCAGGGCTCTTGCGGACTCGATAGATAGAATCGACCCGCTTGCTCAGGACCGGCGAGGTGGCCGGACTCTCCCACATGCGGAAGAGTAGTCGTTCCAGCATGGGAGGAACCGGTACAGTAAAGTGTTCCCTGGCGGGAGAGTCATACTGGAGGGCGTCGAGCTCTTCGGCTCGAGGCTCCTCCTCGGGGTCCGCAGGGAAGGCCAAAGCCTTGGCCATATCCCTGACGAAGTCCGAGAACCGGGCATCCTCCGGGGGGGACTGCTTCCGAGGTTCGGACTCAGGTGAGTCCGAGGGGACACACCGAGTCCGAAAAGAATCAGGCGACTCTTCCTCTTCAGACTCCCAGACCGACTCCGACGAGGACTCGGTGGGGTCGGCCCGGGCAGGGCGCGGCGCCTGCCGCCCCGACGCCGAGGGAGTCGGCGTCGGCGACCTCGGTCCCGAACGGGAGGCCGAGGGCGACCTCGACCGAGGATCGACTCGAGTTCGCATCGACTCGAGGATCGGCTCGGTCTCCGGGGTCGACTTAGACGTCGACGTCCCGGCGGTCGGGGCAGCGGCGCCAGCGAAGCCAGCGAGCAGTGCCCGCTGCTGGTCCATGAAGGCAGACAGTCTGCTCTCCAAGGCCGTCAACCTGAGTCCGAGCTCAGGTGACCCAGCAGCCCCCGACTCGGGCCCCGACGGCGTCGGGCCCGACGTCGGCTGTCGCGGAGGCGAGTCCAGAAGGACCACAGGACTTACCCGAGCAGGCAGCTCCGACTCCAGGCGAGGTCGCTTCGTGAGGTGCTCCTTCTCCAAGGACCCGGGGCGGCTATCGGGGCTATGCGACCTGGCCCTCGCGGAGCCAGGAGCGTCCACCGACGCCGCCCTCGCGGGTTTCACCTTCCGTCGATGGTCCCCGGAGGGAGAACCCCTGTCGGAGGAACTCCGGCGACGGTCCGAGCTGGAACCCCTGGACGCGGAGGCCTCCGACGAGGTCCGGGTACGGCTGGGGTCAGCGAAGATTCTATCCCGCTGATGCCGCCGACTTCTCAACGCTTTGGAGGATAGTTTGCCAAAAGGCCCACAGATCATTTCTTCATGATCCGGGCCCAGGCAGCGGAGGCAATTGTTGTGTGTGTCAGTTAGTGACATATTTCGGTCACACTGACCACACCGCTTGAAACCACTGGCAGCCATCGGGGGGAAAAAGGGCCCCGGCGAGGTCAAAGGACCGGGCTGCCAGGGAAAAACCGAAACGAAAACTGACTAAGTCAGAAAAACCGAAAAATAAGAAGAGGACTCGTGACCGGCGTCGCGAGTCCAGGCGGGAAAAAGACCGGCGTCGAACCGAATGGAAAAAAGAGTAATTCTGAAGAAAAATCAACTTTTTCGCGGGGACACGACGGGTACGTCTGTAGGGCTCCGCGGAAAAAAGAAGACTGGCTAAGATGGCACCCTTGGGCGGGAAGGGGACCGCGCATGCGCGCTGCAATTCCCAAAGGCTTTCTTTGAAAGCTGGGGAAAATTGCTCCGCGAGGGCTCCGTCGGCGCCGACGTCACCCATAAGTGAGGACGGACTTCCTGCTTGGTCCTGGAGAACTGGCCCTTCTTTAGGTTTTCACGTAATGAAAAGCCCGAGACTGATGTCTCAAAAGAGATTTAAGATGAGATGGTAAGGGTAGGAATACCTACCAGTCATGGAACATGACTGGGGGAATCGTGTTAACCATCTGGGGTTATCTGTTAGGCAAGATAGTAATGCTCTCTAGCAAGGGCCCATAGTGCAAAGCTACATTGTAGAGTTGCAGAGAGCATGCTGCAGGTTGGTTAGAAGAAAAAGTGGCTGTGGAAAACCAGCAGGCAACCAACTATTCTGCCCAGGACAAGGGGGCGAAGAATAGAAGTTAACCAACCAAGCCTTGATAAGAGGGTTTCCCAAACGAAGTTGATAACCTGTTTGGGACCTAGCAGTGAGGCTAGAAGGATTGCTAGTGGAGGAGAATCCCTGGTTGTGTGGTGGACATAACCAGTGGCTTAACACAAGGAATTGCTGTATCTGCAGCAACGTACCAGGGCAGCGGAGAACATCTCTCTTTCCTCTCCCTCTTTTGGATGTGGAAAAAGAAACAGACCTAGTAGGATTTCCTATTGTCTGATGGGCTGCCCTAAGGTAACAAGGGGGGGGAGACAACTCCAGAAGGGAGGATCCCCCTGTAGAAGTAAAGGACTATAGGAGCTTACCAGCGTAAAAGGGGTCCCTCTTACAGACCAACTGGTATAGTAAGAGGGGGTAAGCCAATGTTGAAAAAGACTACCTATGGAGGAAGTCTCTGACAGGTGAGATGATACATGCCAGTACAGGGAAAACAACTGTCTATTAATAGTTGTTAGTTCTCTTTCCTCCAAGAGAAAGAGGAAAACCCTGTTAAGTATGGGCATGATCATCATAAAGACCTTTAAAGGTTGAAGAGAAAATACCTCACCTAAGAGATATGAAAGAAGGTTAGAATAAAGTTAGTGCAGACACTGCAAATAAAAGAAGCAGACTGCTACTCTAACCCCCAATCAAGAATTGCAATGATTAACTATTTGAAGCCCTGCGATTGCTGGTTTTGCTGACCCTGCTGAAGTTGCGGATTCATCAACCCAGGATGATGTTTCCCCTGTTTGGGAACATCTGTATGATGGGCAGAAGATGGATAAAAATTTCTTCTCCTAGGGGAAGAAATTTTGGCAGGACCTTTCCTACCAACTGGGAAAGGAGAAGGCGTTGAACAGCCCCTGGAACAGGATAGTCAGTTGTTAACTGAGCAACCTGGAATAAAGACTCCTTGTTAAAGAGATTTTCTCCAGTGCAAGGAGTATTTCCCAGTCTAACTTGGGCCCATTTGTCCAAGTCTGAAGCTTGAAGCCAGGCTTTACGTCATGCTCCTATAGCTATAGCAGACGTCCTGCTAACAGACTCAAAGGAATCTAGGGAAGCACGAGTAAGAAACCTAGAGATATTCTGAGCATGACTAACCAGTGAGGAATAGTCTGCATTCTTGGGCTCTTGAAGAAAAGGAGTCAAAAGATGCAATTTTTTTGTGACCTCCTCAAGAGATAAACCCATATAAAAAATATATGAGAGAATTCTTGCTGAAAGCATGGATGCCTGGAAGGTCTGACGTCCAAAGGCATCGAAAGTTTTAGACTCACGACCTGGTGGATAAGAAGAGTGCTTTTTAGTACTCTTCACCCGCCTCATTGCTGATTCTACAACAATGGAATGATGAGAAAGTTGAGTCTTTTGAAATCCTGGAGAAGGGGGCACCTGATATAGAAGATCAGTTGCTCTGGAAAGTGGGGGTGCCTTCAAAGGAGCTTCCCACATTCGTAGAAGGAGGTCCTGCAAGGAATGATGCAAAGGTAGCATGATGTTTTCCTTTGCTCTTTCAGGACTATAAAGGGATCCTGTATTGCATTGTGTAGGACCCTGTCCAGGAACAGAAACGGCAAGAGATTTTGCCATATCCAGGATGAAAACCTGAAAAGAAGGATCCACAGAGGGAACTTCCCTTGGATAGGCTAGAGCTGATGCAGAACTAGCATTGGCACTGAGGGATCTACCCCAACTTTTAGGAATAGAAGATCCTGGACGGTGCAGTATGGAATCCTTATAGGATGATTGCTGGTACTGTGGAATGACGGGACCAGCGCTAGTCGGTAGCAGATCGACCATGCTAGAGATAGATTCCAGACTCGGTATCGAGGGAAGCGATCCTGACGAGAGGAGCATGGAAGGCACCGACTGCAATGGTAAAGTGGACCTCCGTACCGGCTTCAGTACTGTATCCGATACCGGTGGATGAAGGCCAGCCGGCGGCAACTCTAACGGTATCGTAAGAACCGAAAGTTGCGGCACCGAAACATCGGAACCGAGCCCTCGGTACCGACGGGTGTCGGTACCAAGGCGAGTCGGTACCCAGTCCTCCAGACTGGAGATCGATTCCAGACTCGGCATCGAAGGAAGAGAGTCTATCGATGCACGTCTGGAGGGTACCGACGTCGGTAGTAGTATCGGTGCCTGTACCGATACTGGAAGGTAGGTCTGGAGCATATCCCACTGGTCCCGTAGGTACCGAGAACGCTAGACGACGATCCTTGGCGAGGAGTGTTTCATCCAACACCATTGCCGATGCCGGGGTATCGGTACCGCTCAAAGCGGATGCCACCACCGGGCATGGCTCAGGTATGTTCTGTGAAGGGTGAACCTCAGGAACAACCTGAAAACCCACACAGGTTTTGGAGACCGAAGACTCCCACCGGGGTTTTGAAGCCAGTGGATTCCCGAGGGCAAGGCCATAGGCAGCTCCATGCCCTGCATGAGAACTGTCGCTCGAGGACTGGCTAGTCTTAACAGACTGTTTTTGGGTTACCTGATCCTGTGTAGAAGAAGATATGGTCGGTACCCTGAAGTTGGATGGGGACCGCGTGTCGAGGGGAACTCGATGTTGAGAACTTCTTCCCACAACAGTATTGCCCGAGGGCTCCGGAGGAAAATGGTCAGGACCCAAGCAGGTTAGACATCAATTGTGAGTGTCTAAAAATAAGGATGCACCGCCACAGTTTTTACATTTCTTGAGGAGAGTGACTGGCGGTTCCATGAAGGAAACTGGAGAGGCCTAAGAGGCCTGAGAAACCGTGAGACAATACAGGGAAAAAAATATTCCTTAGAAGGGAAAAAGTTTACAAGAAAAGGAAAAAGAAACACCGGCGGTACCGGTGGCGTTGGGTAAGGCAGCCGCGACCACAAGAAAACTAAAAAATAAAAGAAGAATTTTCTGCGGTGACAGGAGGACGTCCTGCCGGCTCCGCGGAAAAATGAAAACTGAGGAGAGACAGTTGGGAAGGCGGGAAAGCAGCATGCAGGCGTGGTGGGATGCTTCCAAAGGCTTTCTGATTGGACGCTGGGAAGCGTTCCCGCGCAGACTCCGTCGGTACCGATGTACCCATATGTGAAGACTCATTCCTGCTTGTTCCTGGAGATAAGAGAGTACCGAGCTTTGCAGCCCGGTTCTGTCTTCCTCTCTTAGTCATCCCCATACAGGAGAGACATTCAGATGGAGAATGTTCAGGCCCTAAACATTTAAAACACCAATCACGGGTGTCAGTGACGGAAATGGTACCGCCACACTTAGTACATTTTTTAAAACCACTAGTTGGTTTTTCCATGTTTCAGGAATATGAGGCCTAATGCCCAAAATGGCGCCTAGCACCGAAAAAGAAAAGTTTCTGAAGAGAAACAGTTCAAAGTATACAATTTTTGAGAAAAGAAAAGAACCGGCGGTACCGGTAGGCGTCATGCGGAGGCAAACGCGACCACAAGAAAATTTATTTATTTATTTATTTTTTTATTTATGAAATTTTCAAATAAACCAAGTAAGTTTACATAAACCCTTCTTGCAGAAATAGAGAAGACAATCAGAAAACATCCACAGTAATCCAGGATACATTATCAAGAAATATAACTTTACATAAGTACAGAATGCCTAATCTCTCTAGCCCACTATACAGGGGAAGTTAACATAGTAATAACATTTAAACCCAATATAAGAAGAAAATGCATACAGTCATGAATCGGACCAACAATCCTATGAGTCAATGGAAGCCTCCAGACGCCTGGCACTTATGAAAGCCAACAATTGGGAGGGCTCAAAAAAAATATAAGAAATCGTCTGGTATTTCACCAGGCATTTGCAAGGATGCTTAAGAAAAAAGAGCCCTCCCAATTGCATAACCCCAGGCCGGAGTAATAAAAACTCTCTACGCTGCTTCTGGGTTTCTCTTGACAAATCAGGATATATACGCACTAAGAGCCCTCGAAACATAATTTTCCGCTTCTGAAAAAATTTTAGCAACCATTCCTTGTCAGACAACAAAGCAAAGGTTATTAACAACGTCGATGGCACCTGTGATTCAAAACCAGAATTCTCTAATATATCTGAAACATTCAAAACACCCTCCTGAGTATGGTTACCTCCTATCTCACTTTGAGCCAAGACACGCTTCGCTTTAGGTAGATAGCAAATTTTTACCAGAGGGGGCACCAACTCAGGGGATACTCCCAGTATCTCCACTAAATATTTTTTAAACATATCTCTAGGAGAAATTGATGGAACTTTAGGAAAATTAATAATTCTCAAATGTTCTATTTTCATTTGTAAAAACTGAAGGTTCTTTCTATGTCCATCTGAATGTTCCTCAAGGCTCAGTACCCTGTTGCGCACATCATCACATTCCGTTTGAATCATAGAAACCTTCCTCTCCAATTCATTCACCAAACCTGTAGAAACGTTCACCTTGTTAGCCAAAGAAGATACTTGAGGCAAAAGAACCTCACCCAAGGTTACAATTGCATTCCAAATGGCTTCCATCGTAAAGTTCTGAGGTCTCTGCAAAGAGAAAACCACTTCTGGTTCAGCAAGAGGTGTAACTGGCTCCAAAAACGCCAAGGGTCGGTCTCCACCCGTGGAGAGAAACTCCTTCTCTGCACGTGCCTCTCCAGATGCCAAAGATCTTTGTGAGCACAGCTCTCCAGACAGCTCACTCTCTGACCCAACCGAGACAGCCGAACCTGGCCCTCGTGAGGAATTGCCCCCCCCCCAACCAGGGGTGGAGAAGATAGCTCCAGGAAGCCTTCTGGCAAGGGCTGGCTATGAGTCAATTTTGGCGCCAGACTCAATGCGGGGGACGAAGATGATATCGATGCAGACGCTGGGCACTCCAGCTCCGGCGAAACTGCTAGCCGAGAAGCTCCTCCCGCTCCTTCCGAGACCTGCACGGTGTGCACAAAAATGGACTAAAGGACCCAACACAGGATTTGCAATCGGCGTAGAGGTATCAACAGGCTGTGAGGGCAACAGCCCTGACTTCCCCTTTCGCTTCCTCCCCATAGCAGCGCACTCACATGAAGCTGACTGCTGCTGCGGCCATCTTGAAAACGCCCCCTTGAACCACAAGAAAACAATTTTAAAGACGGAATTTTCTGCAGTGACAGGGTATGGGTGGAAAACGAAGAACTGAAGAGGGACAGTTGGAAAGGTGGGAAGGCAGCGCGCATGTGCTGAGGGATGCTCCCAAAAGCATTCCTATTGGACGCTGGGGAGCGTTCCGCGCAGGCTCCGTCAGTACCGACGATACCCATATGTGAAGACTACATTCCTGCTTGCTCCTGGAGATATAAAGATGTTAATGCTCTGTTGGTGACCCAATGTATGGGCTTGAAGATCTGAAGTTTAGTGCACTACAATTAAATCAAAGGTACCATAGTAGTGACAACTTTGATTTACTGTTATTGCAAAATGAACAACACTGGATCCACCCTCTGGAGAATATTAGCCTAAGAGGGCTCAAATAAGAAGAATGACTGGTCAATTTTATCACAGATCTTCAGGGATTGTTAATTAACAAAAGTATTCCTGTCATAGGAGCCAGTTACCATTGGGACAAAAGGACATCACTGTATGACACTTTCTCTTTAAAAACAGAGGGGTCTGAGTGAACGCTGGCAGACCTTGATAAATTGGAAGACTGGACGTACAAATGGCAGATGAAATTTAATGTGGACAAGTGCAAAGTTATGCATCTAGGAAAGAACAACCCAAACTATAGCAACACGATGCAAGGTTCCACATTAGGAACCACCACACAGGAAAAAGTTTTAGGCATCATCGTGGATAACAGTGTGCAGCGGCAGCCAAGTGGCTGCCCAGTGTGCAGAGGCAGCCAAGAAAGCAAATAGAATGCTAGGAATCACAAGAAAAGGAATGGCGAATAAAACAAAGGCTATTATAATGCCTCTATCATTCCATGGTGCGACCACTCCTCAAATATAGTGTAGTTACTCATCTGTAACAGGTGTTTTCTGGGGATAGCAGGAATCAGTCCTCACATATGGATGACGTCAGCGCCAGAGACAGCGCGGAAGCATCCCCCCAGATTTCAAAGAAAGACGTTGGGAGATGCTACCATACATGCGTGGTCCCCTTCCCACCAAAGGATGCCATCTTGCTCAGTCAGATGACAGCGAAAAGACGGCAAAAAATAAAAGATGGTAAAGAAGCAACTCAAAGGGGAGGAGGGAGGGTTGTGAGGACTGATTCCTGCTGTCCCTGGAGAACACCTATTACAGGTGAGTAACTAAGCTTTCTCCGGGAACAAGCAGGAGGTTGGTCCTCACATATGGCACTCCCTAGCTACAGGCTACCGAAAGCCCATAGAGAAAAGTCAACGTGACCCTCAGGGGAAATTGTGAGCAGCAGCAATTGAGTCTGCAGCTACAGACGGACCCATGTGTCTGATAGGAACCAGCACTCTGGTAGCTTGAACACAGAAGGGCCGGATGGTAGGAGTTGCATAGACCACAAAGAGATTACAGAGCATGGCCTGGCTGAAGGCACTGTCCCATCGGGACTCCCTCGCCAGGCAGTAATGAGCTGTGAAGGTATGGATGGAAGACCAGGTGGTGACCCGGCAGATGTCCATTATTGGGACAGAGCGTAGGTTTGCCACAGAGGCCACCATGGCCCTGACACGATGTGCCTTGACCTGGCCATCCAACGAAAGCAACGCCTGCTCATAGGTGAGGGTGATACAATTCGCCACCCAGGTAGACTGCGTAGACTTGGTCACCACTTCCCCCAGTCTACTGGGGTCATACGAGACAAAAAGCTGAGAAGATTTACGGTAGCCTTGGGTACGTTGAAATAGAAGGAGAGGGTTCTCTAGCAGTCCAAGGTGTGGAGAGCATTCTCGGCCCTACTGGCGTGAGGCCTCAGGAAGGTGGTGGGCAGCACCACCTCCTGGCTGAGGTGAAAAGACGATACCACCTTCGGAAGGTATTTGGAGTGTGTGCAGAGCACAACACTGTTTTGTAGAACCTGGTGTAAGGCGGCCTCTGCCACTAAGGTTTGGAACTCGCTGACATTGCAAAAGGAGGTGAGCGCAACCAGGAACACCACCTTCCATGAAAGGAATCGCAGGTGGTAGGTAGTCAGGGGTTAAGCTGCGTCAGTTTGACATTGATGTCCGACTTAGTTGCCAGGGGGGAGGGGGGTGGCATACCAGGGGTTTCAATAAAAGGATTCCCCCTTATGAAGCAGGTCACCAACTGGCAATCCATCGGATAGTGATGTACCGCCAGGGCACCAAGGTGCACTCTGACGGAGTTCGATATGAGCCCGGAGTGCGAGAGATGGAGAAGATACTGCAGCACCAGCTGCACTGGACAGAACGGGCTAATCCCATGCTCAGCGCACCAAACTGAAAAGCTGCACCACTTGAAGGCGTATGTTTTCTTGGTGGAGGACTTGCAGGAAGCCAGAAGGACCTCCTCCACTTCTTCCAAGAGGCTGAAAGGGGCTAGGGTCACCCTTTCAGCAGCCACGCTGTCAGTGAAGGGGACCCCAGGTTGGGGTGCAAGAGAGCCCCCCTCCTGTGACAGGAGCCCTGGGGAGCTCCCCAATGAGATGGAAATCTCCATCGACAGCAGGAGGAATAGCGGGAACCACAGATGCCTAGGGCATCGAGGGGCTATCAGGATCAGCGAGGCCTTGTCGCGGAGGGTCCTGAAAAATGTCTTGGCAATTAGTGGTGTGGGTGGGAAGGCATACCTGAGACCTTCCGACCATGAAATGAGAAACATATCTGCTGCCACCTGGGAGGGGTGGGCTTGCCGGGAGGAGAAGCGGGGCAACTGGTAATTGTCCGAGCTGGCAAACAGGTCTATCCATGGTTTCCCCCCCCCCCCACCCCAACCAATAGGTGAAAGAGCCAGCTGGCAACTCTGGGGTCCAGCTGCCACTCGTGCAGCTGGAGGACCCTGCTTAATCTGTCGGCCAGTGTGTTGTCCTCATATGGCAGGTATACTGCCCATAAGAGCATGCACTGCTGGACTGCGTAGGAGCAGAAGGCCATCGCCTCAAGGCAGATGCCCACCTACTTGTTCGGTAGAACATAGCCACCTGGTTGTCTGTTTGGACCAACACTGGTTGGCACCATAGGTAGAGGCAAAAGGCTCGGAGGGCTAGATATATTGCAGGAGGTTGATATGCTGGTTGCTCTCATCCTGTGACCAGCTGCCTTGGGTGCTGAGTTACTCACAGTGGGCTCCCCATCCATCGTGAGAACCCTTAAGGAGCATGGAGTCTTGAAGGGCATCTCTGCCTAGAGGTACTTTTGCAGATGATACCAAAATCTGCAATAGAGTAGACACCCAGGAAGGTGTAGATAACATGAGGAGGGATCTAGCTAAGCTTGAAGAATGGTCTAGAATTTGGCAGCTGGGATTTAATGTTAAAAAATGTAAGGTCATGCATTTGGGCTGCAGCAATCCAAGGGAGCAATACAGTATAGGAGGTGAAGTACTTTTGTCCACTAAAGAAGAGCGGGACCTAGGCGTGGTTGTGTCTGATGATCTTAAAGTAGCTAAACAGGTAGAAAAGGCGACGGCAAAAGCTAGAAGGATGCTTGGGTGCATACGGAGAGGAATGGCTAGCAGAAAAAAAGGAGGTGATAATGCCTCTGTATAAGTCTTTGGTGCGACCTCATTTGGAGTATGGTGTGCAATTCTGGAGACCGCACCTTCAAAAGGATGTGAACAGGATGGAGTCGGTGCAGAGGGTGGCTACTAAAATGATTAATGGGCTTCATTATAAAGCATATGAGGACAGACTTAAGGATCTTAATATGTACACCTTAGAGGAAAGGCGGGATAGAGGTGATATGATTGAGATGTTTAAATACCTCTGTGGCATAAATGTTCAGGGAGAGAGCCTCTTTCAATTGAAAGCAAGTTCTGCTATGAGGGGACATGGGATGAGGGTGAAGGGAGATAGATTCAGGAGTGATATGCGGAAATATTTCTTTACAGAAAGAGTAGTGGATCCGTGGAATAGTCTCCCAGTGGAGGTGGTAGAGATGTGGACAGTAACTGAATTCAAAAAAGCATGGGACCAACACAGAGGATCTCTAAAGATAAAAAGTGGACTGCTGTAGTTGTTGTTATGGAAGGACAGACTAGATAGGCCATGTGGTCTTTTTCTGTCATCATGTTTCTATGTTTCTAAGTTACTGGGGATTTTGCCACCAGGTCAGGGATTCCGCCAACTGGTGGATCACTAATACACTGTTGCGGAAGTGGCTGTGGCCTGCATCCACAGGTCCCAAAGGCACCACTGTGCGGACCCTCATGTGGAGGTGGACATCTGGGGTGACATGGACCGTGGAGGCCATGTGTCCAACAAGGCACAGGAGCAGAGCGGACACCTAGGGATGGTACTGTATGACCCGCCTCAGGGCTCTGGCTCTGTCGGCTCGGTCCCCTGGAAGGAAGGCCTTTGCCTGGAGGATATCTAGTCTTGCCCCTATGAACTCCAGACACTTTTTCGGGAGGAGATGGGACTTGGGGTAGTTTATTACAAATGCCAGATGCTGCAATACCTGGATGGTACATGCGGTTGCCTGCTGCACGTCTGAGGCTGTGCCTCCCTTTGTGAGCCAATCGTCCAGGTAGGAGATGGAGGAAGGTGGCCACGACTGCCAGACACTTCGTGAAGATTCATGGGGTGAAAGCCAAGCCGAAGGACACCACCCTGTACTGGTAATGGCTGCCCCCCACCATGAACCTCAGGTACTGCCTGTGGTTGGGGTGAATGAGGATGTGTGTATAGGCATCCTTCAGATCCAAGGAAGATAGCCAATCTCCCTGCTGGAGATAAGGCAGCAATGTTCCAAGGGAGAGCATCTTGAACTTCTCCCTCACCGGGAATCTGTTCAAATTGCACGGGTCGAGGATAGGCCTTAGGCCTCCTGTTCTTTTTGGTGCGAGGAAGTACCTAGAGTAGAAACCTTTGCCCCTGAGATGGTGGAGAACTGGTTCTACCGCTCTGCCCTCGAGAAGACCTGCCAGTTCCTTCAGTAGAAGGTCCCGGTGAAGGGGAGACTTGGGGGGGGGGGGGGGGCTCTCCTGGAAAGAAAAGGGGAGGTGTCTCGGCCAGGTGGAGGAGGTAGCTCTCCTTGACCACCTGGAGTGCCCAAGAATCGGTTGTGATGGCTGACCACATTTGGGCACAGTGAATGAGATGTCCACCTGTGAGCTGCTGACCTTTGGGTGGAGAGGCTATATTCAAGGAGTCAAAAGCTACCCCTTGGCTGGGCCGGGGCCAACACAAGGGGCTTGGGAGTCTTCAGTTTATGAGGGCCTTGCCCATGTCCCTTGACCTGCTGGCCTAGCTGGGGCGCCAGGGAGGCCTAAAAAGGTGGATAGTTTCTATAAACAGCCCTTTTCCTCAGGTAGAAGGGCTTTTTATCTGAGCTCTTCTGTCAGGGAGGGGCAGCAGTATTCTTAGAGAGCCTCGTCTTCGTCATATACGCTTGTCTGTAGCTTGGCAGCCTTGTTGGTCATGGGGTTTCCAATGAGGTTCTCTCCTTGGTTTGGGACATCGACCAATTTGTCCTGAAACCACTGCTCGAGGTCAGACGACTGTAGCCAAGCCTGGCTTCTGACACCGATGCCTGCCTCTGCTATTCGAGCCACTGACTCGAAGCCGTCAGACTGCTCGAGACAAACTTAGAGCACTCACGGACAGCTTTGGCCAGATTCTTGAACGCTGCAGTTGTTCCTCGGAAAGACTAGCTGAGAACCCGGCGAGTTCCTTCGCCTGGTCTCTCAGGTATATACCCATGTACAGCTGGTATGCCTGGATTTGGCCAATGAACATCGAGCCCTAGTAGCACTTTCTGCCGAGGGCGTCCAGGGTGCATGCCTCCCTGCCGAGGGCACCGAGGAGCGAGTCTTCAGACTCTTCAGATGAGCATGACCGACTATGGAGTTGTGCGGTGGCTGTGACTTCTGGAAGGCCAGGCAGCGGTGGAGCCGATACATCGAGTCGAGCCACTTGCTCACCACCAGCACTGATGCCAGTGTCTCGCACATATGAAGCAATAGCCATTCCAGGATGGGTGGGATGGACACCATAAGCGATTCCCTCGGAGGGCCCTCGTATTGGAGGAACTCTAGCTCCTCTGTTCGAGGGTCCTCCTCTGATTCTGTCGAGAACGCTAGAACCTTAAACATATCCCTAATGAAATCGAGGAATGCCATCTCCTCGAGCGAAGATTGACGCTGGGGCTCCAAGAGAGGGGAGTCTGAGGGGATGTTGCGGTGGTGACGGGTATCCGGCAACTACTCGTCCTCCATTTCCCACTCAGAATAGTCCATCGAGGACTCGAGTGAAGGATGGCTCGAGGGCTCCAGGGCTGATCCCTACCTTGGAGGCCCTGTGGCTGGCGCTGAGAGCACCAGCTAGGGAAGACCACAGCCCCGTGGAATGGGAACCAGATCGAGACCTCGGCCGAGGATCGACTAGAGGCCAAAAGACCTTGAGGATCAGCTCAGCCTCTGGGGATGTCCTCGACATCAATGGTCTGGTGGTCTGGGCAGAGAAACTGCTGGAACCAGACAACAGCGCCCGCTGCTGGTCCATGAAGGCAGACAAGCTGTGCTCTAGGGCTGCCATTCTGGACTCTAGGCCAGAATGCTCTGCAGCCATCAGTGCGGGCACAGAGAGAATTGGGCCCAACACTGGTTCCCTCAAAGGGGAGTCCTCAACGAGGATGGTGTCAGACAACCAAGGTTGGCCCGAGGTAGAGTTCTTTCGGAGGACCTTCGCAAGCCTCTCCTTCTCCGATCCCTCTGACGAGTGTTTAGGACTGCGGGACCTGGTTCGAGATTTCCCCGGCTCATCTGAGCCATCCAGGGATGCTGCCTTCGAGGCCTTCTGCTTCTTCTTCTTCAGTACCATCGAGGAAGGACCCCTTTACAAGGAACCACGGCATCGGTCAGGATCCATAAAACTACCCTGAGATTCCGCAGTTTTGGATGAGGACTTGGCCTTCGGAAGTAACGGGCACTCTGTGAAAAACATATCGTGCTGCTGCTGGCAGCTCTTGAGGGCCTTGGTGGACATCTTCTGATAGAGGCCACATGCAATGGGATCATGGTCCAGTCCCAGGCAATGAAGGCAGCAGTCGTGTATGTCGGTCAGAGACATTTTGGCACACCGATCACACTTCTTAAAGCCACTAGTAGCCATGGGAGACAAAAGTATCCCAGCGAGGTCGAAGACCTGCAATGCCTGCCAGTTGGAAAAAAGTCGCAAAGGTGCCAAGAAAGCAGAAAAACCAAGAACCCGAGACTCAATGCCAGGGCAGCGGGCTCGGGTGGCAGGAAGAGTACTGGTGCACTACCAGAGGAGAGTATGAAACTCAGGACGAGAAAAAGCAAAGTTACTTGCCTGTAACAGGTGATCTCCGGAACAGCAGGAATTAGTCTTCACATATGGGGTTCGTCGGCGCCGACGGAGCCCGCACGGGAATGCTCCCCAGCA
Organism: Ichthyophis bannanicus; assembly: GCA_033557465.1. Classification (NCBI taxonomy): domain Eukaryota; kingdom Metazoa; phylum Chordata; class Amphibia; order Gymnophiona; family Ichthyophiidae; genus Ichthyophis; species Ichthyophis bannanicus. Next base: position 703,404,578 of record CM066031.1, on the reverse strand, counting down.
TCCAATCAGAAGGCTTTTGGGAGCATCCCTCGCGCCTGCGCGGTAGCTTCCCGCCCTTCCCACTGCCTCTCCCCAGTTGCGTTTAATAGCTGAGACAGAAGGAGAGGAGAGGAAGGAAGAGAGAGAGAGAGAGAGTTACAACTCCTAGGGGAGGTGGGTGGGTTGTGAAGACAAATTCCTGCTGTTCCGGAGATCACTTGTTACAGGTAAGTAACTGTGCTATCTCCAGGAACAAGCAGGAATGAGTCTTCACATATGGGGACTCCCTAGCTGAGGGTGCCAGAGGAGATCCCAGAGTGCGCGCCCCTGGACAGGGCAGCGTCGCCCAACCTGGATCCCCGGCATCCCCAGAGGGATGGAGGGTAGGAGTTGAGAAGAGTTGCCAAAGCACAGCAACTGAAGACTACAGGGGAGTCTTCAACCACGTCAATTATCATTAAACCGTTAATGATCTAGCACAATCTAGAGCTTACCTACTGGATTGTAGAAGGCAGAGCTGCGACGGGTACTGTAGATGCAGTAGCGAAGTCTTCAAGGGAACTTCACAGCAGAGAGGATGAAATTCCCAGTCCAGGCGGGCTGGAGACGCAGGTGTCAACCGGCACCGGAAAGACGGCAGGTCTTCACGAGGAGCTCTAAGAAGCTGAGAACTCCAGGAGGAGCAGAGTCCCCAATCCAGAGGACTAATCAGAAGACTGACCGATCTGGGAGAACACAGCCCGGAGAAGAACAGAAGTGTACCCCGGGATATCGAGGGGTACACTGTCTACCCGAGCCGGCAAGGGATAGGAAGACAATGGGTTCGAAAACCAAGGGGCTGTTGACATCACAGCAAGTTTAAGCATAACCGGTCCGAGCACCCGAGCCGCAGAACGCAGGCAAGCGGGCTGGCCGGACCCCGTAAGAAATAACAAAACGTCAGTACCGACAATTGGGGGATAGTCTGTAAGACACAGGGCGCTATAACATTTCCCAAACAGCGCCCGCCTGTACCGATATATATCCAAAAACAGGTATAGATGTATATCGGGCTATCGGTGGGCCCGGGAGCGCCCACTCAGGTTACCCAACCGGTATGGACACGTGAGAACGATACTGCCAACTCGGACTGGCCCATGATCCACAGGAGGGCGCCTACCAGGAAGTTGGCGGGAGGAAGGGCCATCCAAGTGATAGGCCTATGTGTGTGGAGCAGGGCAGATCGGCGAGGGTAGCAGTATGGTTGTGTGACCGCCCGATCAGTTGGGGAGGAGCACATCAGGAGTACGTAGACCCCTGAGGCGTCCACCTGACAGTCACTCAAACATGTCCTCCGTGCCACAGGGAAGGCAGGAGGATAGAAAACCCTATAGCCACGGCGTGACCGTGGGGCCATCTCCGGCCTATATAAAAAAAACCCTCGGGGTTAGGGCCAAGGCCCTCCGCTGCTCCGAAGAGTGCAGGGAGCGGAGCTGGGGATCGGCATGGATCAGTGGGACCCCTGTCCACCGTAACCTGACGGACCCAGGGATTTCTCTGCGAGAGCGGAGTCACAGACCGGGGGGGGGGGTTGGTCCGGCCCTGTTGAGGCATGGTTCAGCCACGCTCGGAGAGTAGCGGCCAAGGCCTACACTGGGAGAAGGAGATTCGGTGCGCGATCCCCTCAATCCGGGGGAACCAGACAGGGGAATCCGAGGGATGTACCCGAGGGTAAGTCCGAAGAAGATTAGCATGGCCCTGAGGAGCCAGGCTAATCTAGCGTGGGAAGGTTCCCCCCCCCCCCGGGGGAGGGGGCTCCATACCTCCAATCAAGCAGCCGAACGGCTTGTCACACTGAAAGAACCCCAGTGTAGAACTGGACAGTAACTTCATGTAAGAGGAGTTAAGCGCAAACTGCCGCATACCGTAGCCTAAGGCTGCCTGGCATGGGCAGCCTGGCGCGAGCCCTAGCACTGCCGACCGGTGTAAGACGTCCCTGGCACAGGTGCACCCGGCAGGTGGGCAGAGGGATGAAACCTCTTCCTCTTCGGACAGGAGGGTCGGGAAGGACATTTTCTACCGCCGGGAGAGGCGGAGGGCCGTGGGCGGCCAGTGCCAAACAGGTCGGCGGAGCACTGAGCAACCTGACGCAAAGCCTCGCCATTGAAGAGGTTCTCCCCGGTGCACGGGGAAGTACCCAGGTTATGTTGTGCCCAGCTGCACAAGTCGGAAGCCTGCAACCAGGCTGTACGACGCGCCACTATGGCTACCGCAGAGGACCTGCTAACTGAATCGAAAGAGTCCACGGCAGCCCGAGAAAGAAACCAAGAGATATTCCTGCAATGGTAAAGAAGCAAGGAATAGTCGGGGGCCCGAGGGGCTGACACAAAGGGAGACAAGAGAGATAAACTCTCGGTGACCTCCCGCAGCACCAGGCTCATATAGAAAATATATGAGAGAATCCTGGAAGCCAACATGGACGCTTGGAAGGTTCGCCGCCCAAAGTTGTCTAGAGTTTTAGGCGCACGATTCGGGGGGCAGGAAGAGTGCTTCTTCTTGCTTCCGAACTTCCTCAGGGCCGATTCCACCACAATGGAATGATGGGGAAGCTGGTGCGTCTGGAAACCCGGAGAGGGGGGCACCCGATACCGGGCATGCATGGCTGCAGGCGGTGCCGGTACCTGTAAGGGCGAGCGCCAAATCCCGAGCAGGAGATCCCGCAGGGAAGGAGGTAAAGGAAGCATTACGGCTGCCTGTTCCGCAGTACCAGGACTTAACGAAGGGCCCGGGATAGGAATGGCGAGCAAGTCCGCCATGTCAAGGAGGAAGTCCTGAAAAGACGGCTCTCCCAGAGGGGCTATCCCGGGGGAGGCCGAGGCGGACAGGCCCGCTTGAGCACCAGGGGACCCACCGTGCTGGTGCACGGGAGGAACCGCTCTAAACAGAGGAGGGTACTGACAGTCCCAATTCGAGCCAGTCAGTACTGCATCGTCAGAGCCCGGGATTGACTCCAAGGGGGGCATCGAAGGGAGCGACGTCCGACGGGCCCGCGGAACTCGACCTCGGCTCCGATTCCGGGGGCAGGTTCGCCCCCGGGGCAGTCCGCAAAGGCGGCTGGAGTGGTACCGAGGCCGCTGGAGAGCAGGCGAGCACAGCACTGCGCCGTCGGAAGAGACCGGGGTCGGATCCGAAATGCGCCGGAGCCACGCTTTCCAGACTGGAGATCGATTCGAGGCTGGGCATCGAACCGAGCGACGCCTCCTTAGGGGGCCCCGGTGTCAGCGGCCACGCCGGTGCTGCCATTCCCGCGAATGGGGTCGGGGTCGCGACGATCGGTGCCGAGGGCAACGAGGGCTTCCCAGGCCGAAACTCGGCGAAGAGGGAAACACCCAAAGTCGGCTCCGACGCCTGGAGAGAGGCCCTCCTAGGCGCCGGGGTTCTGCCCGCGCCTGTTTTATTGAGCGGGAAACCCTTACGGGGCGTACTACGCGGCCTCGAGGGTACCCAGGTAACCTGCCGACGAGCCCCGGCGGGGAGCGAGACGCCCAGCCCCGGCTCCGCGGCGCTTCTTTGGGTCGACTCGACCGAAGGACCCGGCTCCCACGGGCAGACTCCAGTGACAAGTGGAGCACTCAACGCCCGTGTAGATGCCGGGAGGTCGGTGGCGTCCGGGGTAGGCCCCGGCCCCACGCAAGGTGAGGGTGCCGACCCGCACGACCGGGATAGATCGATCGGCTCCGCAGGTGGAGCCCAGAGGCAACCCCTGGCGAGGAACGGGGCTCTTGTTCCCGAGACCGCCGCGGGAGGGGAGGGGCCACGCAAGGCCAGTACCGCCCCTGCGGAAGCCGGGGACGAGTTGATCGGCACTGGCGGAGCCGAGGGCACCCGGTGCCGATCCCCGACAGGGAGTAGGGCCACCGACTCCGATGCCGAGGACTTGGTGCCGCTCGAAGCGGTCACCACCTCCGCGCATGGCTGGGGTGTGGGCACGCCATACCGGGTCAGGTTGGTCCGACGATCCCCGGTGACGAGTGTAACACTCGACACCGATGCCGATGCCGGGGAATCGGCACCGCCGAAAGTGGGTACCGCCCCCGCGCAGGGCCGGGATGCCGTAGAGCCAGACTGGGTCGAGTCGATCGGCCCCGAAGGCACCGAGGACACCAGTCAACAGTCCCTGGCGAAGAGTGGAACACTCGACGCCGGCGCCGCTGCCGAGGGATCTGCACCGCTCGAAGCGGGTGCCACCATCGGGCATGGCTCGGGAATGTTCTGTGAGGAGCGAACCTCAGGAACAACCCGAAACCCCGTGGAGGTTCTGGAGCCCGAACACTCCCTCCGGGGTGTAAGGGACTGGAGGAGAAGGCCGGAGCCGTCGTCATGCGGCGCATGAGACTCACCCCTCAAGGCTCGGTTAGTCTTAACAGACTGTTGTTGGGTTACCTGATCCTGGCGAGGAGAGAAAGCCGACGACCGCACCTCAGAGGGAAAGATGTCATCGAGGGACACTCGAAACAGGGAGGGTCTTCTCCCGACGCTGAAGCCCGGGGAACCGGGGGAGAAGGGGTCAGGGGTCAGGGCCCCAACAGGAGAGACACCAGGCGTTGGAGTCGGATCAGAAGACAACGTCTCCACAGTGGGAGCACTTCTTAGGGGAAGAAGGCTCCATGCTGGAAAGCCCGGTAGGCCTCAGAGTAACACGAGGAAGATGCTCCTCGAAGGAAATAAAGGAAAACAAAAAATAAGGAAAAAGGGGGCACCAGCGGTGCCAGAGTCAGCGGGGAAAAAAACGCGACCACAGGAAACAAGAAAAGAAAAGAAGAAAAAGTTTCTGCGGTGACAAGAGGTACGTCCTGTCGGCTCCGCGGAAAAACGAAAACTGGGGAGAGGCAGTGGGAAGGGCGGTAAGCTACCGCGCAGGCGCGAGGGATGCTCCCAAAAGCCTTCTGATTGGATGCTGGGGAGCATTCCCGTGCGGGCTCCGTCGGCGCCGACGAACCCCATATGTGAAGACTCATTCCTGCTTGTTCCTGGAGATTCAACTTTTTCCGGAGTAAGGGCAGACAGACGTCTGAAGGGCTCCATGGAAAAAAGGAGACTGAGCAAGATGGCACCCTTGGGTGGGAAGGGGAACACGCATGTGTGGTGGCATTTCCCAAAGGCTTTCTTTGAAAGCTGGAGGAATGTTTCTGTGAGGATTCCGTCGGTGCAGATGTCACCCATATGTGAGGACTGACGTTCTGCATGTTCCAGGAGAATGTGCACAATTCTGGTCACCATATCTTAAAGGATATAGCAGAATCAGAAAAGGTACAGAGAAGATCCACCAAAATAGTTAAAGGAGAAGGAAGGATACCTCCTATGAGGAGAAACAAAATCTGCTGTAGAATCTATATGGATTGAAATTCCATGTAAAAGGGGGAAGGCAATGGCAGTGGGGGTGTACTATCGAGCGCCTGGCCAGAATGACCAAATGGATTTTGAAATGCTCAAAGAAATCAAGGAAGCTAACAAAAGTTACAGCGCAGTAATAATAATGGGTGATTTCAACTACCCCGGTATCGACTGGGTCAGTGTCACGTCAGGACATGCTAGGGAGATATAGTTCCTAGATGAAATAAATGACTGCTTCTTGGAGAAGCTGGTTCATGAACCGACCAGAGGGGAAGCCATATTAGACCTAGTCCTTAGTGGAACACCAGATCTAGTGCAAGAGATAAGGGTGTTGGGGCCACTTGGCAATAGTGATCATAGCATGATTACCTTTGATTTAATTAGTGAAGGAGGGATAGTAAGGAAATCCACAGTACTACCTTTTAACTTTCGAAAGGGAGACTATGATAAAATGAGGAAAACAGTTAAGAAAAAACTAAAAGGAGCAGTTGCAAAGGTTAAAGACGTACATCAGGCTTGGCTGTTGTTGAAAAATACTATCTTGGAAGCCCAGACCAGCTGTATTCCAAGCTTTAAGAAAAGTGGAAGGAAGTCCAAAAAACTGCCAGCATGGTTTAAAGGTGAGGTCAGAGAGGCTGTTGCCAAAAAAGCATCTTTCAGGAAATGGAAAAAAGAGCCAAACGACGAAACCTGAAAACAGCACAAGCACCGGCAAGTCAAATGCAAGGCATTAATAAGGCAGGCAAAGGGAGAAATTGAGAAGAAGCTTGCTGCGTAAGCAAAAACGCGAAGTAAAGACCTTTTCAAGTACATTCGTAGCAAAAAACCTGTGAGAGAGTCAGTTGGTCCATTAGATGATAAAGAGGTTAAAGGAGCACTAAGAGGCGACAAGGCGATAGCGGAGAGACTGAATGAATTCTTTGCTTCAGTCTTTACTGAGGAAGATGTAGGGATGTTACCCATGACTGAAGTGGTATTTAAAGGTGCGGAAGAATTGAAGGAAATATCGATACATGGGGAAGATGTCTTACAACTATTAGATAAACTGAAGAGTAGCAAATCACCTGGGCCGGATGGTATACATCCAAGGGTGTTGAAAGAACTGAAATATGAGATAGTAGACCTGCTATTAGTAATCTGTGAACTATCATTAAAATCATTTCTAATACCTGAAGATTGGAGGATCGCCAATGTAACACCAATTTTTAAAAAGGGTTCCAGGGGTGATCCGGGAAACTACAGACCGGTGAGCCTGACATCAGTACCGGGAAAAATGGTAGAAACCATCATAAAGAATAAAATTACTCAGCATGTAGATAGTCATGACCTAATGGGAGACAGCCAACATGGCTTTAGACAAGGAAGATCTTGTCTTACTAATCTGTTATGTTTTTTTGAAGGAGTGAATAATCAGGTGGACAAAGGTGAGTCGGTTGATATTGTGTATCTGGACTTTCAGAAAGCCTTTGACAAAGTCCCTCATGAGAGACCTTTGGCAAAACTAAAGAGTCATGGGATAGGAGGCAGTGTACTATTGTGGATCAGGAACTGGTTAAAACATAGAAAGCAGAGGGTAGGGCTAAATAGTCAATTTTCCCAATGGAGAAAGGTGAATAGTGGTGTACCCCAGGGATCTGTGCTGGATCCGCTGCTTTTTGACATATTCATAAATGACCTGGAAAGTGGAATAACGAGTGAGGTTATCAAATTTGCAGATGACACAAAACTATTTAAAGTTGTTAAAACCCAAGAGGATTGTGGAAAATTGCAAGAGGATCTTGATAAATTGGAAGACTGGGCATCAAAATGGCAGATGAAATTTAATGTGGACAAGTGCAAGGTTATGCACCTAGGGAAGAACAACCCAAACTATGGTTACACGATGCAAGGTTCCACATTAGGAACCACCACCCAGGAAAAAGATTTAGGCGTCATTGTGGATACCATGTTAAAACCATCGGCCCAGTGTGCAGCAGCGGCCAAGAGAGCAAATAGAATGCTAGGTATGATAAGGAAAGGAATGGAAAATAAAACAAAAGATATTATAATGCCTCTATATCATTCCATGGTGAGACCGCACCTTGAATATTGTGTGCAATTCTGGTCGCCGTATCTTAAAAAGGATATAGCGATTTTAGAAAAGGTTCAGAGAAGAGCCACCAAAATGGTAAAGGGGATGGAAGGATACTCCTATGAAGAAAGGCTAAAAAGGTTAGGGCTCTTTAACTTGGAAAAGAGACAGCTGAGGGGAGATATGATAGAAGTCTATAAATTAATGAACGCAGTGGAACGGGTAAGCGTAGATCGATTGTTTACCTTATCAGAATATAGAAAGACTAGGGGACATGCAAAGATGATACAGGGTAAACTATTTAAGACTAATAAAAGAAAATATTTTTTCACTCAACGTGTAATGTCATGGCGCCAGGCAGATAGCGCCTGTAAAAGTGGAGAAAAACACTCAGGGCAGTTTTAAAATCAGCAGTGCAGAGCACATGGCTAGGGGTTGTCAGGGGCAACTAAGCAAAACAAGAGCACAGGCTGTAGAGAAACGCCCAGAGATACCATTACGTCATAGCTCATCAGCAAAGCAGAGACAGCTGCAGAGAGTTGAGCTATCTCAAGTCTCAAGGAATGACGCAGATAAAAAAAGGTCAGTCTTGAGCAGAGCAGAGCCACGTACAGAGACAAGTACAGAGACAAGTACAGAGACACGTACAGGCACACGTGGAGAAAACTAAGTTACTTACCTGTAACAGGAGTTCTCCGTGGACAGCAGGATAAGTCAGCCACAATTGGTGACGTCATCCGACGGCGCCGAGATGGAAGTACTCTCCATAGCTCAGAAGGGCTTTCGCCCTTCCGAGCATGTGCCAACTGGCCCCACCCCCCAGCCCGCCCCTAGCTAGCCAGTTCGTCACTAGCTGAGCCTTAGCCGCTAGGAGGCGGGCACTGGTCAGAGGCCGACCCCTTCCCAGGGGAGGAGGGTGGGTATGTGTGGCTGACTTATCCTGCTGTCCACGGAGAACTCCTGTTACAGGTAAGTAACTTAGTTTTCTCCTAGGACAAGCAGGATGAGTCAGCCACAATTGGTGCCTCCCAAGCTGTCACGTGATGTGGTGGAACGGGGGAGGCCGATATCAGGTCCAGGTGACACCTTGTCAGGGCTGGATGCTTTAATGGCGTGCCCTGGAGCACTTTGGAGTATTGTTGTTAGGTGGGCAACGCCGTAATGCGCCTGGTGGCGGTGCCAGATGTGCCAAGGGCACACCCACAGTACAGTGTGCAGCGTGTGGTACCAATGAGCGTGTGCCCAGGAGCAGCATGTAGTAATACTGAACGTGAGACATGCAGTCCCACTTCGCGAATGTGTGGCTCATATGAGAGGGCAGAGGATCTGGGTCTCAATGGGTGGCCGCAGAGTATCGTTGGATTAAGGACTGCGAGCCACGGTATCAATATCGGAAGCACTGTAAGCGCTGCCAGAGTGGTGAGAGATTGATGCATTAGTGTAGGCACGGCAGTGAGGATGGCACTGTATAGCAGTACCGACCGTGGTACGTGATTGAGGGAGGTGGTGACTGTGAACAAGGCTATCACGGCAGTGAGCTGGGTCACTACAAGCAGGGTTAGAACCCGTAGCAATAGCGACAGTGCTGCAAGGGTGATGTAATAAGGGCATTAATGCCCTAAGGACATGAGTCCTGAACTGCAAGGGTGATGTAATAAGGGCATTATGCCATAAGGACATGAGTCCTGAGTCCGGTCATGCATTGGTCAGGCATGTCCAGGCAGGCGGTAGTAGCCCAACCTGAGGCTGCTAGGCAATGCGTTAGTGCGTGTTGCATCATGGGTCCGGTCATGTCTTGGTTAGGGGATGATAGCCTAGACTTTGAGACTGTTATGTGACGTGCTTTGGACAGGCTGTGTACAGATTCTCTGGTACAGCTAGAGGCCTGTATATTCCTTCGGCATGGCTTAAGCCTCCCCTTGTGCCGGAAGGAGGAGTATGTGGAATTCCCAGAGGTGGAGTACGCTGGGATCAGGTGGTTCCCTTGTCGTTGGTGCACTGCTTTGCGTATGCTTTTGGCCTGCAGCTGCATAGGGTAGAGAGCGGCATGTCTCCGGGGAGGAATCCTCCATTCCAATGGCCTTGCGGCCAAGGAGGCATTCCGTGCATGGCAGGTGTGGCAGTTTGGTCCGTTATCTAAAAGGAAAACCTTACAGGTGGTCAATCCCCGTTTAGTCTGCCAGTGACAGCAAGGCTGCTGTGCGCTGCCGTCGGAGGGCATGATCAGTTTGCCCGGTTGCTGATGCTTGAGGCCGGCGCTGAAGGACTCGCAAAAATGGGTCTTTTTTTTTTTTTTTTTAACCTGATGAATTTTCATTTGTATCAGATCAGAAGAAGGAAGACGATAAGGTTAGGTTTGAATAGACACTTGACATAATGTCAGCCTCTCACTCTTTGCCCACCCACACTTGCGCTTGGCAGGAGGCGGAGGGTATCCAGGATCCTAGAGCCATAAGATTAGTGAAACATTCTGGTGTTGGCCAGGACATGATGGAGATGGCCTGAGCTCTGACCGTTTTACCAGTTGCCCTTAAGCACAGGTGCGGGATTATGGCCACCTTGTTGGCCGAGTGGGCAGACCCTAGGATGCGGCGTCATCGCAGCGTTCTGGGGTGCGCTTGAATCCGCAAGGTATCTGCTGTTGTGAAGTTTGTACAGTGTATCTGCATTGGATGCGGGTTACCCTGTTGTTCATGGTTGTTCTTGGAGAAGCATCCCTAGACTGGCGGTTCCTTGACTGGCGTTGACTCAGCAACCTTGAACTCATGCCCACGAGACCTGGTGTTAGTGGTGGAGGACCTGGTGTTAGTGGTGGAGGACTCTTAGGTTTACAATCGCAGGTCTCACTGGGATTCTCTCTGCGAGGATGCCATGAAGGTAGCCTATTGACTCTATGAAGGTAGCCTGTTGTCTCTGTTTCGGGGGGGGACAGGCGAGGCCTGCTGTTCCTGGGTTTTTTATTTTTATTATTTTATTTTATTATTTTTTTTTTGTGTGAACAGATGAAGCCAGCTGTTTCTGGAGGGTTGAGCGCAGCTAGGGACTGCGGATCTTAGGACTGCCATTGGCCTTGTCTAATTTCGACAGAGAGGCAGGCCTCACCCGGTAGGTCAGAGATGTAGGAGACGCGGGCTCCACCTGGTAGGCCAGGGATGCCGAAATACTGTCTCAGCCAGCTGTCTTCATTGGGCATGGTAGGGGATTGAACCCCTGACCCCTGCACCATTGGCAAGTGCCCTAACCATTGTGCCGTGGCTCTACTCTGCTTCACATGGTAGGCCATGATATCCAGAGTAGGCCCTGGTATCAAGGTAAGTGCAGAGACCTGTTCTCTGAGATAGGGGCCCAGATACACGACTGACACCGTGGTTGTGTGTGTAGCGTACTGTACCGCCCCGAGTCACGATGATGATGATAGTAATGTCACAGAATTCTGCTGCTGCCACATGCTGTGGGCAAGGAGTATGGTATGCTGTGATGGTGAAGGGCAGTCAGGTGATGTGGGTCTTTGCTCTGACAGATTTTCAGTGAATGAATGGATTCCAGGGATTCAGAATCCGATCCTATCACTGGACTACGCTTGCTACGATGCCTCTTTGCGCAGAATGGTGACATCGGCAGGGTAGATGCTTGGTGGCACCTCCGGTGCTGTACCCCGGGGTAGGATCTCGTTCGAGAGGTCCCGTGAAGTTTCCATCTGGATTGGCGTGATTGGACTGGATCTCCTGGCATGCCCTGTAGAGGGGTCCCTTAGACATGGCGGTCCTGTGATAGTGAGTACCAGAAACGGCTTTCCAGGCTTTTCTTCCAGGCAAGAGTGCCTGTTGGGGTATCTCTTAGGCAGTAGGTGATTGAGCTAAAATCAGGTTGCTCATCCCTACAGTGCACACGTTTCCTTAAAGAAGGGGGTACTAATCAGGCCCACTGGGGGAGCAATTACCCATAACAGGTGATGCCTCAGCCAGCCTTATTCCTTGGGCACAATGGGGGATTGAACTCATGACCCCAGCACCATCAGTTAGTGTCTAACCATTGTGCTACAGTGCTGTTACTGTTGAAACCCAGAGACTGGCCGTGAAGACCAGTATCAATTGTTGAGAAGTAGGAGTTATGGCCGTCCAGGTGTGCGGGTAGTCGGTAGAGGAGTGAGGCACAATATGAATCTGGGCTGCTATCTGGGTGAGCGCCAGTCGCTCAGTTGGTTCAGAGGTATTCACCTTGTTGCGCTGCAGAGTCTGAAGGCTGAGCAGCGACTATAAGGGTCCTCAGTTCCGATGAGTGAGCCTGCACTAGAGTCCTTGCTGTTCAGGGTCTGAGGTGGTGCTTGGACATCCACCCGAGGAAGCTGGGTTGGCACTTTGTCCCTGGGACATAAAATGAAGTATATATATATGGACATGGCTTGCGGAAGCCACCGCTGTGTCTCGGTCTGCCCCTAGACACACTGACTGTGTGCACTGCACCACACTGTTGTCATTGAATAGGAGACCCAGAGTTGCTGAAGGTCCTGCAGCCTCCTCATTTCCTTCGACCCCCCACAAAGGAGGAGGGGGTTGGGGTGGTACTATGGTGTACAGTTCCTCTTCATTACCCATCTTATGGCTTTGGGTGGGGAGTGCGGTGTGAGAGATCTTCCTTTGGAGCCCTGTGGCGCTACTGTATGGGGGAGTGGCATCGCAAAACATACGCTGCCATATACCCAAGGGTCAGCTTCTAGGAGGCCGACCTGATCAGATGCCAGGGCACCCATCCGTAACTAGTATGGATCCCCCTGCTGCCATAACTGTGGAGGACATAGTGTCTTAAGGGTTAAGGGACCATCTGCTCCTAGCCCCAACGTCTGGGGAGGGCAAGAGGTCTGTGGGGGCTACGCCCCAGAGGTCACCGGCACCATGGCCCACCTCTTTTTTTTTTTTTTTTTTTTTTTTTTTTTTTGATGACCTGCATTGGTGCTATGTGCTGAGTAGATAGAGCATGGATTGGCCGCAGCACCTCGCAGGACTGCGCCTCCGGATCAAGGGCTGCCTCCCCTCGGGTCCTAGAGCTGTAACTGGGTAGGCAATAGCGTCGATCCGCCGGTGGTCAGGAAGCACACTTACCCCAAGGAGAGAACCTCGGTGCTCTGCTAATCGCTCTTGAAATGCTGTGTGCTAACCAACAGCACAATCATACCAACTGCATCGCGCCAGAGCGCATTGGGGGAATGCGCTTCCAGCGCAGTACCATATGTCCGCAGATGGAAGTACCATATGTCCGCAGATGGAATGTGAATCGGTGCCGGCAGAATCGCGTAGGCTCCGTGGCGGAAAACAGTGTAGAGCCAATGCCCCCTTCGCCTTTGCTGGTATCCGCGCCGACCGACGGCGCTGCAGGAGGAGCCGTGATCCGAGCTGTAATTTGGGTGGAGAAGAGCTGACCACACTTCGATCTGCGCCGGCCAACCGGGGGAGGCTCATTACCTAAGAACCATTGGCGCCGACGGAGGAGTTTCCCATCCTTTGTGGGGCACGCCTCCGTGCCGAAGATGGTGATCGGCCCCTCCTTCCTGCTGGGAACGGCGCTGACCACTGTCGGGGGAGGAGCCGTTGAAGTCAAGCCGTTTGGTTGGTTGGCGCCGGCCAATGGCGCCGCAGGGGGAGGAGCCCAGAGCCATGATGTCACCGGCAAGATGGCTGCCTCAGCGCCGATAGAACCATCGGCGCAGACGGAGGAGAGGCTCCTCCGTCCTGGGGGATGCCTCCGCGCCGGAAACAAGCCAATGGCGATCAGAGGAGTCCGGAGCCGTGATGCAACCGGCAAGATGGCTGCCATTCTGAGACCCTCGTGGCCGTCCTGGGCACCTCGTGGCCGGTCAGTAGCTGGAATTCAGGCAGGCAGAATGGTGGGTCCGATGCTGCAGCCGCAGCGTCATGCGAGGGAGAGCTTCTTAGTCTGGATAGAGAAGGCTTCAGGAGGAGAGATGCGTGCGGCATAGCCGGGGAAAGTCCCGGAGGCACATCACAACGGCAGAGCAGCGGCCGTGTATAGCTGAAAGGAGTGGGAGCCCCGCTACAGATCCAGAGAACAGAGGTATGTTAAAAAGGCTAGCCGTGGACGGAGGCCTGTTCGGCACGTCCTGGGCTGCCATTCAGGTTGGGCTTCCTCACAAAGACTGCCGCACTCTCAAGCCCATTGTCCGGGGGGGCCTACCCCGCTGACTGCTCGAGCATGAAACCACATGCTCACGCTGGTCTAGATAGATAGGTATCTAAAGAAACAAGAAGAAGAAATTTTAAAAGGATAATACATACATTGAGATGATAAAATTGGATTTTTGGTGGAGAGTATCAAGGTCCGTCTTGCTGGCAAGGCGGAAGAAGTAAAAACTGGCTAGCTAGGGGCGGGCTGGGGGGTGGGGCCAGTTGGCACATGCTCGGAAGGGCGAAAGCCCTTCTGAGCTATGGAGAGTACTTCCGTCTCGGCGCCGTCGGATGACGTCACCAATTGTGGCTGACTCATCCTGCTTGTCCTAGGAGAAAGGAGGAAACACAGAGACGCAAGCCAGGAGTCAGACTCAGTCTCTGTGGCAGAGAGAGAAGGAGACATTGAGAGGACTCGAGGGAAAGGAAAGTACAGCGCTCAGAAAAACCAGGAGCCATACCTGGAAGGTTCAGACGTGGAATCAATCTGCACCTCAGAGGGGTTTATCCAAGAGGAGTTCATGAAGGTTAGTGCTGGGAAGTTAGGCTGCACTAAGCCAAGGTCCGTATGGGGCCAGAGGGAGACTCCAGGATATAAACCACGAGGAGCAGGGAGAAGAGATAACCACAATAGCAGGAACCTGGGGAGCCAGAATACTTGTCCAAGAGATAATTCCCATGCTTTAGAAAGACGTCCTGTGAAAGGAAGAGAGGGGAAGAGAAGTTTCCACTTCCCGTTTACACACCAGCCAGGCAGAGCTCAGCCTGAAAGTCAAAGTACCTGGACTAGAGAGGAGCACTGAGTTTTAACCCCAGTGGTCAGGAAGTGTGTAGCCCACTAAGGAAAGATTCCATAGTGTGTGGTAAAGAACCTTTCTGCAGTGATAGGAGGGAGTGGTGCTCTGACCCAGCCGAGAGGAGAGAAACAAACACTAATCCACAATACAGCCCTGCAAGTTATAATTATCAAGAAGCACCTGAAGATATGGATTGTGACTTTGGTGATAATTCTGATATGTGCAAAATGGACTGTACGCTTGTTTTCTCTGATAGCATAACCTCTTTTTGTTAGGGGCCTAAGAAAGCCTCCTGGAGTGAAATCTGTGTCTGATTGAAAACCTGTTTTTCCCTCTTTTTGTTCAGTTAAAGCTGACAATAAGCATTTTTGTTCCCATTTGTAGTCCCTCACTTGTGTTATACCAGCTGTATGGTTTATTTGCTTTTTGATATTTGTTGCAAGAATTCTCCCGGGACGGGAAATAAAACCTCTTTAAGCATAGTTACTCGACCACAACTACCTCCTTATTTCGATTAGCTATTGGGACCCAAAATCCCTGAGGGCAACATAAAGTCCTTGCTGTTAGAAGAGGAGCAACACCGAAGCCCCAGGCTCCCACCTTGTGGGCCAGCAAGGTGTTTGACAGTAATCAAACTCTGGAATTTGTTACCGGAGGATGTAGTAAAGGCTGTTAGTGTAGCTGGGTTTAAAAAAGGTTTGGACAAGTTCCTGGAGGAAAGGTCCATAAACCATTATTAAGAAGGGACCCAGGATATAAATGCTTGAACCAATACAACATTGTGGAACCTGTGTCCCTTGGGGAAACTGCTAGGTACATATGACCTAGATTGGCCACTGTTGGAAACAGAATACTGGGCTTGATGGACCCAGTATGGCATATCTTATGTTCTTATGTTCTAAGTTAGGGTTCTTCAACCTGTAAGAGAGATGGTGAGGGGAGATATGATAGAGGACTATTAATTAACAAATGGAGTGGAACGGGTAAAAGTAGATAAATTATTCATGCCATCAAAAAGCAGATAGACTAGGGGGCATGTAACGAAGCTACAGTGTAACCCGTTTAAGCCTAATAAGAAAAGATTTTTTCACTCAACGAGTAATCAAACTCTGAAATTCCTTACCGGAAGATGTAGCAAAAGCTGTTAGTGTAGCTGCGTTTAAAAAAGGTTTGGACAAATTCCTGGAGGAAAGATCCATAAACAATTATTAAAGAGGACCTGGGAAACCACTGCTTGCCCCAGTACAAGCATTATAGAACCTGTGTGTCTTTTTGGGAAACTGCTAGGTATTTGTGACCTGAATTGGCAACTGTTGGAAAGAGGATATTGGGCTTGATGGATTTTGGTCTGACCCAGTACGGCATATTTTATGTTCCGGAATGAGTCATTGAAATTTTTGAAAGCGAGCAATTTTCACACTCCCAGGATGAGTTGTCTGGACTATCATTGCTTATATTCTATATTTGTTTGCAGTCTGTAGTCCCCAAAGCAGACAGGTGGACTGCTGAAAAGCGTAGTTACTCACCTGTAACAACTGATCTCCGGGAACAGCAGGGTATCATCACATATGGGTATCGTCGGTACTGATGGAGCCTGGGCGGGAATGCTCCCCAGCGTCCAATAGGAAAGCTTTTGGGAGCATCCCACTGCGCCTGCGCCGCTGCCTTCCTGCCTTTCCAGCTCTCCCACTTCAGTTGAGTTTGTAGTTGAGACAAAAGGAGAGAAGGATAGAAAAAGAGAGAGATAGAGATACAACTCCCAGGGGAGGTGGGTGGGCTGTGAAGATTTAATTCCTGCTGTTCCCGGAGATCACCTGTTATAGGTGAGTAACTACGCTATCTCCAGGAACAAGCAGGAATGCAATCTTCACATATGGGGGACTCCCAAGCTGAGAGATGCCAAGGAGATGACCCCAGAAGCTGCTAAACCCAGGTTTAGGTGGGTCATATTTCCTCCCAAGGATCTCTGGCATTAAAACCCGGGATGGTGGGTAGGAGTTGTTCTAAGTCTGAAAGAGATGCTGGAGAACAGCCTGGCCAAACGAGGCATCCCGATGGGAGTCCTTGTCCAAGCAGTAATGGGCTGCAAAGGTGTGGACCAAAGACCAAGTGGCTGCTCTGCAAATGTCATCAATCGTCACTGAGCGAAGGTTGGCCATAGAGGCCACCATGGCTCTCACATTGTGAGCTATGACATGACCTTCGAGAGAAAGTCCCTTACTCTCAAAGGTAAAGGATATGCAGTCTGCTATCCACCTAGAGGGAGTTCTCTTGGAAACTGGTAATCCAAGATGACTGGAGTCAAAGGCAACAAAAAGCTGTGAAGCCTTTCTATGTTCTTAGTTCTCTGAAGGTAAAAGGCTAAAGCCCTTTTACAATCCAGAGTGTGAAGATTCCTTTCTGCACTAGAGGCGTGAGGCCTAGGGAAGAATACAGGAAGGTAAACCGACTGGTTCAAATGAAAAGGCAAAACCACCTTTGGCAAAGAGTGAGGGTGAGTCCTAAGAACTACTTTATCATGGTGGAACCTTGTATAAGGAGGATCAGCCACTAAAGCCTGTAGAGCTCACTGATGCGCCTTGCAGAAGTGAGGGCAATTAGGATGATTACCTTCCAAGAAAGAAACTTCAGAGATGTAGTTGCTAAGGGTTCGAAGGGCGGTTTCATAAGCTGCCCGGGGATAAGGTTCAAATCCCATGCCACAGGTGGTGGCTTAATGGGAGGCTTAGTTAAGAGTAGGCCTCTCATAAACCACACTACAAGCGGTTGAGAGGAGACAGGTTGTCCATCAAAGGGCTTGTGGAAAGCTGCAATGGTACTAAGGTGGACCCTCACTGAATTAGTCTTAATACTAAAAGATGATAAATGGAGGAGATACTCCAGTAATGCCTCCACAGGAACTGAAAAAGGATTAAGTTCCTTTTTTGAACACCAGATAGAGAACCTTATCCACTTAAAGGCATAGGCCCGCCTTGTGGAAGGTTTTCTTGAAGCCAAAAGGATATCCTTAACTCGTTGAGAAAGGTTGATATCCTGGAATTCTAGGCTCTCAGCAGCCACGCCATCAGGTGTTAAGACAGGATTCGGGTATAAATGCGTCCCGTTCTCCTGGGATAGAAGATCTGGAGCACATCCCAACTCCAGAGGATTGGCTTGAGAGAGGCGTAGAAGCAGTGGATACCACGTCTGTCGTGGCCAGTGTGGGGCTATGAGGATCATAAGCCCCTGTCCCTCTGAAGCTTGAACAGAGTCTTGGGAATGAGGGGAATAGATGGGAGGCATAAAGGAAGTCCTGACCCCAATGGAGATGGAAGGCATCCCTTGCCTGACAGTTCTGAGCTGGAATTCTGGAACAGAACCGGGGAAGTTTGGCATTCTGAGGACTTGCAAAGAGGTCTATATCTGGAGTTCCCCAGATCCGAAAGATTCGAGCAATTTTCTCTGAATGAAGAGACCACTCGTGTGGCAGCAGTTCTCGATTGAGTTTGTCTGCCAAGAGATTTTGTGCGCCTGGGAAATACACCGCTAGTAGGTGAATCTGAAGGCCTCTAGCAAAGGCCCAGAGGCATAGAGCTTCGTTGCACAATGCCTGAGAGCCCGTCCCATCCTGCTTGTTCACATAGAACATGGCTACCTGATTGTCGGTCTGGACAAGAACTGTCTTGTAGCTCAGGTGGTCCTGAAAAACTTAAAGAGCATAGAAGGTGGCTCTGAGTTCCAGTAGATTTATATGAAGACAAGCCTCCTGCTCGGTCCAGAGACCCTGAGAGGAGAAATTTTCCATGTGAGCTTCCCAACCTGACTTGGACACGTCTGTCGTCAAGGTGGCTTGGTGTAGTGGCTGCTGAAAAGGAGATCCTACCAGGTGGTTTGTCAGCGATTGCCACCACTGTAGGGACAAAATGAGACATGCAAAGTTTCTGATTTTGTCCCACAGGCGACCCGACGCCTGTGTCCACTGAGAGGCAAGGGTCCACTGGGCTGCTCGCATGTGTAGGCGAGCATAGGGGACCACATGAACAGTGGATGCCATATGCCCCAACAGCTGAAGCATTTCTCGAGCAGTCAGGAAAGTTTTCATAGCTGCTTGAGAGGCCAGCTGGAGTATTCGAGCACAGCGTGGTTGTGGCAGGAAAGCCCTTGACTGCCTTCTATCTAGAAGAGCCCCTATGAACTCTAGTGACTGAGAATGGGTGAGATGACATTTTCGGAGGTTTATGACCAGTCCCAAGTATTGCAGGATTTGCATTGTACAGGAGAGAGTGGAGCTGCCTTCTGGAGCTGTCAGTGCTCGAATGAGCCAGTCGTATAAGTAGGGGAAGATGAATATCCCCAGAGTTCTCAAGAATGTTGCTACTACTGCCATGCATTTTGTGAAGACTCTTGGGGCAGAAATCAGTCCAAAGGGTAGAACCCTGTACTGGTAGTGTCTTCCCTGAAAGAGGAATCGAAGAAACCTCCTGTGATCTGCATGAATGAGGATATGTGTATAAGCATCCTTTAGGTCTAGAGAGCATAGCCAATCCTGATTCTGAATGTAAGGGATAAGTGTTCCGAGAGAGATCATCTTGAATTTTTCTTGGAACAGATACTTGTTTAACTCCCTGAGGTCCAGTATGGGCCTGTACCCCTTGTCTTCTTTGGA
The DNA here is from genome assembly GCA_033557465.1 of Ichthyophis bannanicus. Taxonomy (NCBI): domain Eukaryota; kingdom Metazoa; phylum Chordata; class Amphibia; order Gymnophiona; family Ichthyophiidae; genus Ichthyophis; species Ichthyophis bannanicus. The sequence continues at coordinate 703,385,534 of CM066031.1, read as the reverse complement.
ATAAGGAAGTAGGGGGAGTAAAAACGCATGCCCTGTTGGGACACAGGTACCTCCCTCTATTGCTCCTTGAGCAAGGAGCAAGGTGACCTCTTGACTTAAGAGAGTGGTGAAGGGGTGCCATGAATTGAACTCTCTTGTGATGGTGGGAGGGGGCATACTGTGGAAATGGAGTTTGTACCCCTCTGTTACAATGGAGAGAGTCCACTGCTCTGATGTTATCTGTTGCCACCTCTCGGCAAAATGACAGTCTGCCTGGAATGGTGAGAGGCTCTGGACCCTTTAGAGCAGAGGTTCCCAACTCCAATCCTGGAGGGCCAAACACCATTCAGGTTTTCAGGCTGTCTCTAATGAATATGCATGAGATACATTTGAATACAATGGGAGCAGTGCATGCAAATGCATCTCATGCATATTTATTAGGGACAGCCTGAAAACCTGAATGATGTTTGGCCCTCCAGGACTGGAGTTGGGAACCTCTGCTTTAGAGGTAGGATGACTAGGTTCTCTAGGAAGGAGTCAAAGACCCTGAGGAGGCTGTGTCTGCTCAGATGGTTGAGCTCTAGGGACTTGAGCGTTCCTCTGTTTGGGTTGCTGCTCCCCTTCTGGGGAGTATGGACTGGGCAGTTGGCAGTCTGGGTGTAAGATGGGTAGAATTTCTTTTTCTTGTTGAAAAATGGTTTCTTAGCTGTCTTTCTTAGCTGGGTTGGCAGTGGTCCTTGATAGTCTATTCAAGGTGGTGTTTTTGGACTCAAGCTTAGAAGCTTTGTCCTGCCAATCCTTGCCAAAGAGGTTTTCTCCCATGCAAGAAATATTCCCCAGCTTGCCTTGCACCCACTGTTCCAAATCAGATGCTTGTAACCAAGCAATGCGACGTGCACCAATGGAAATAGCAGATGTTCTGCTAATGCACTCGAAGCAATCAAAGGATGCCCAGTGCATGAACTTAGAAACATTCTGGGCATGTTTGACCAGAGTGAGGACCTCTTGTCATTGGGAAGAAGTGGAGCCATGAGTTCCAGATCTCTTGCGACCTCCCGAAGAAACATACCCATATAAAGTGTGTAAGAACTTATTCTGGCCGATAGAATCGAGGACTGAAAGCAACGACGCCCAAAGGCATCGAGCATCCTCACCTCACGACCTGGAGGGTTGGAACAATGCATCTTAGCACTCTTGATTCTGCGCACTGCCGATTCCACCACCATGGAATGGTGTGGTAATTGTGGTTTTGGAAACTGGGGCATTGCGGTACCGGTACATTGTATCGAGTCTCCTAGAATGTGGAGACACCGTCAAAGGTGTTTCCCACATCCTAAGCATGAGGTAATGCAGAATTCGGTGAATGGGAAAGGTTGCAGCCTCCTTAGGAGCTGCCGGGTACTGAAGAATCTCCAATTCTTCAGCCCTCGGTTCCTTCTCAGGGGTCATCGTGATCGAGAGGTCCCGGGCTATATCAAGTATAAAGTCCTGCAAGGACATGTCCTCTGGAGGAGACATCCGACGCTGAGGCGAAGGAGATGGGTCCTCCGGAAGAACCGGTCCCGTACCGACAGAGTCCTTGGAATCATCAGAATCAGAGGACTCAAAGTATCTACGGGTCGGATGCTCTCGTATTGCTTGTTGCCAGTATTGATCAAAGTCGGCATCAGAATGCCTCAATACTGGACCCTCGACGCCTGAAACCGATTCTACGGCCAGCATGGAGAGGGGCGCATTCGGTACTGATGTCGGTACTGATGCCAATGGTATTGGGCTTGAGCGGAACCAAGGCTGCTAACAATGCACCAAGGCTGCATTCGATGGCTAGGATATGCTGATCCATAGAGCCCGCCGATGTTTGGGTGTCGATACTGACAGAGTAGGCCACAAACCCAGAACATGGCACCAAGAGTTCTCCGGAGGTGGAAGCCTCGGGAACATCCTAGGACCCCGCTAATGCTTTGGAGGCAAGGACCTCCTGCCGGGGTTGTTTGGCCGGTGTGGTTTCCTGAAGGGCAACGCTAGTAGCATCTCGATGTTTAGAAGGAGATCTACCCTTTGAGGACCGGCCGGTCTTAGAAGACCTGAGTTTGGTTACCTGAGATCCACGGGAGGAAGATGAAGCCCTGGACAACGTCGATGCAATGGACATTGCATCTGAAGCAAAGAGGGTGCAGAGTTTAGCAGCTCTGTTCTGCAGGCCTCTCTTAGTCATCTTTCTGCAAAGAGGACACTCCGAAGGCAAATGGTCAGAGCCCAAACATTTAAGACACCAATCATGGGTGTCGGTAGTACTTTGAACATTTTTGAAACAACTAGTGGGTTTCTCCATTTTAGAAGGAAAAAAAGAAAAGAGGGCCTAGTGCCCAAAATGGCGCCAAAGCACCCAGAGGGGGAAGACCCTCAAATAAAAAAAGGGTTTCCTTTTTTTTTTAAAAAAGAAAATGAAGAAATAGAAAGGTACCAGTGTAAGCATCGACGGGAAGGCAGACGCAACCACAAAAAAAGAAAGTTTTCTGCAATGACAGGGATTGCTGCCTGTCGGCTCCGTGGAAAACGAAGAACTGAAGAGGAAGAGGAAGAGTTGGAAAGGCAGCAGTGCATGCACAGTGGGATGCTCCCAAAAGCCTTCCTATTGGACGCTGGGGAGCGTTCCCGCGCTGCCTTCGTCGGTACCGACGATACCCATATGTGAAGACTACATTCCTGCTTCTTCCTGGAGATCACCGTGATGCCAACATTTCAAGGTGTTGGGCGTTGGAGCCTTTTTTTCATCAGGCTGGAGTTTATTGGAAAGTGTTCACCTGCAAAATGTGAAACTGTAGGTCCAGGACAGGAGATTGAATGGTTTGGGACTTTTGCTAACTCTATCCGTTTGGAAGATCAATATTCAAGTTAAATACTTTCGCTGAATAATTTATACTTCTTAAGTTTTCACCCTCCTCCCAGAATGGCATGCAGTAGTGAGAACGGGTCTTGAGTTAAAGAATCAGTCACCAGGTATGATGGAGAGCATGGCTGCCCTGCACTCCCCCCCCCCCCCCCTCAGAGGGTATCTTCAGATACACCCTGGAGATGTCCGCTCTCTAAGCTCGACTGGGGAGGCAGCCCTCAGGATGGCTGCCCAAGAGTTTCCCAACTTCAAAATTTAGTACTCGAGCTGCACCAGTCTAGCAACCATCATTGGCTGGAGACAGAGAAATACTGATAGGTGCCCCTAGCTGCTAGGTTTTTCATGGTATCCATCATGTGCTGGCAGGGGGTCATAACCCATGTGTCTGGAATGATCTAAACAGAAGTTCCCAACTCCAGTCCTGGAGGGCCAAACACCATTCAGGTTTTCAGGCTGTCCCTAATGAATATGCATGAGATACATTTGAATACAATGGGGGCAGTGCATGCAAATGCATCTCATGCATATTTATTAGGGACCGCCTGAAAACCTGAATGGTGTTTGGCCCTCCAGGACTGGAGTTGGGAACCTCTGGTCTAGCAGGATTGTCCAGAAAGCATAGTTATTCACCTGTAACAAATGTTCTCCGGGGATAGCAGGAATCAGTCCTCACATATGGGTGACGTCGACACCAACAGAGCCAGCATGAAGCATTTTCCCAGCTTTCAAAGAAAGCCTTTAGGAATGCCACCACGCATGCGTGGTCTCCTTCCCGCCCAAGGGTGCCATCTTGCTCAGTCAGATGACATAGTTTAGACAAAGACAAAAAGGTAAAGAAGGCAACTCCAAGGGGAGGAGGGAGGGTTATGAGGACTGGTTCCTGCTGTCCCTGGAGAAAGCACAGTTACTTACCTGTAACAGGTGATCTCTGGTACCGACGGAGCCTGCATGGGAACGCTCCCCAGCGTCCAATCAGAAAGCTTTTGGGAGCATCCCTCAGCGCCTGCGTGCTGCCTTCCCGCCTTTCCAACTGTCTCTCCTCAGTTGAGTTTTATAGCTGAGAAAAAGAGAAAGAGGAAAGGAAGATAGAGAGATACAACTCCTAGGGGAGGTGGGTGGGTTGTGAAGACTTATTCCTGCTGTTCCCAGAGATCACCTGTTACAGGTAAGTAACTGTGCTATCTCCAAGAACAAGCAGGAATGAGTCTTCACATATGGGGACTCCCTAGCTTTAGATGCCAGGGAGAGATCCCATAAATTACGTGTTCCTGGGACAGGACTGCTTTTCCCACACATGGATCTCTGGCATCCCATGAGGAATGGTGGGTAGGAGTTGAAAAGAGAGGAGCTGTAGAAAAACAGCTAACCTAAGGACTACAGATAAGGAGTCCTTGGTATGTATGATAATTATCATGAAAAATATTGAATGAACAATCACAATATGGACCTCACCTTCTGGATTGAAGGAAGTAGAGAGGCTGATGGAGTCTACTGGAGATCCAGTGGAGGAATCTTCAAGGTGACCTCACGGAAGTGAAGGTGAAGGTCCAAGTCTGGAATTGGCAGGTGACCCAGGTGTCAACTGGGGTAGTATAAAAGCGGCAGGTCTTTAGTGGAAAGCTTTATGGAAAAAGCTGAAAACTCTTTTGGCTACAGAGTCATTAACATTTAGGAGCAAAAGAGGAAGACTGACCGATTTAGACAAACTAACCCAGTCCTGGAGGGAAAAGGGGTATTGGAAAAAGCCCGTATTCCCAAGGAGGACAGATGTCTGAAGGGCTGAAACCTCAGATCTACTGAAGATCCACCCTGTCTTTCCTAGCTGGTGAGAGATAGGAAAGATATCGAAGCATGGAGCTTCAGGGATAGCTAGACCTAGAGTTAAAGTAGGAGCTGTCAGAACCACAGTAGTGGTTGTGTGCATAATACCCCAGACATACTGAGGGACAGTATGAACATATGAAAGCCCACTGTCTGGAACCTCCAGGAAGGTTTTAAAACCTTTATAAACATAGACAGTTAGAGAGATAAGTATGTAAATACATATCTACCTATAAGGAAGCATCTCGACAGATACACATATATATATATAGGGATATATATATATGTGTAGATATATATATATAGGGATATATATATATGTGTAGATATATATATATATGTCTATAGTGAGATCTGGAGGGGCATAAAATATGCACATACAGCAAACAGACATATGTATCTATAGAGAAGTATATAGAGATATATACATACATGAATATATATGTCTGAAGATAAATGTCTGCAACTAAGCAGATAGAGATATGTCCATAAGAACATTCAAATGGGAGATGTGAAGGAGAAAGATTCATCTAATAACAAGGTGGAACCTACTTGAGAAGATATATAGAGAATCTATTCCCCCTGGCTAAGATGGTGCAGGAATGCTATCCAGTGAAATAACCAGGATGGTTGCGTGAAAAACAGAGGATAATATCAGTCTGTAAACAGCAAGTCCTGAGTCCTGTAGAACTCTCACATAGTAAATGGACAGAAAACGCATAGGATGAGATACCAGGTTGAGCCACTGGAGGGACACCGGGGTATCATGCGTTATTAGTAAAAAAAAATGTGCTGTCCATGAAGGAGTAGGATACCATGAGGAGAAGCTGTAAGGAAAAAAGAGCATATTCCTTGTAGGAATTGGAAAACTCTTTGGACGTTCACGTAGAAAAGGCTTATGTCCTGTATTATAACAGGAGATAATAGGGTGTGGAGAACCCTCACAGTCATGGAGAATGACTGAGGAAGCCTTTCCCAACCATATAGGATAGTCAGAGACAAAACCCCATGCTCTCTAGCAAGGGCCCATAGTAGAAAGCTTCTCTGTAAGATTGCAGAGAGCATAATGCAGGAGAAATGGGAAATAAACTGGCTGTAGGTCAAGAATGCTGCCAAATCCAAAGAGTGGAGATGGCAAGAAAAGAAGATAGTGTGATAAGCCTGAAGTGATTAGGATTATCCAAGATAGATGAAGCACTATCTTGGAATCACTACTAAGGCCAGACAGAAAGTAGTGGAAAGACAGACTGGAAACTTGTGGAAAAGTACCAGTAGTCCAATCACTGGGACTCCTGCATGGGCAGCTGCTGAATAAAACAGCAGAGAGAATCTTTCTGTGTAAAACAGAGAGAGCAGACAAAAGAAGAGGAGAATTCCTGTCCTTGTCTGATGAGCTGCCCAGAAGGGAGTTTATTCAAGAGAAAAAACTCCACACTGGAATGACAGGTTAGAGAAGCCCTGCAGTGGTATGGTACCACTCATTCAGGGGAAAAACACTGGATGAGAGGGTAGAGAAACAGGGGCTGAAGGGTGACTTACCATGTGGTAAGTCTGTGGAAGGAAAATATTCATGTTGGAACAGAAAACTATCATGGGATAGTTGTTAACTTCTCTTCTTAGTAGGAAGAAGAGGAGAAACCTGTGACCCATAGACATGAATAACCTGACAGTTCAGCATACCTAGGAGCAAATGGATGTCCTGAGAAGGAATCCATATGTAGAGTTTTGAAGGAAAATACAGTGAAAAACCTTCTACTGAAAAGAAGCCAACTGTAGGTTGTAAACCTCAGGAACCTATGGTTGCTGGGTTTGTTTAGCCTGGCTAGAGTTTGGAGTCTTCAGACCAGGGCGAGATTTCCACTGCTTGGGAACATCTGTATGATGGGCAGGAGAAGAGTGAAACCTTCTTCTCTTAGGGAAAGAAGGTTTGGTATGGCATTTCCTACTCACTGGGGAAGGAGAAGGCTTAGAATAGCCTTCAGAAACAGGGAAGTCAGTGGAGCATTGAGCAACCTGATGTAAAGACTCCTTATTGAAGAGATTTTCCCCAGTGCAAGGAGTATTACCCAGTCTTTGTTGTGCCCATCTGCTTAAGTCTGAAGCTTGGAGCCAGGTTCTACGTCGTGCCCCTATGGCTATAGCAGAAGTTCTGCTAACAGACTCAAGGGAGTCTAGGGAAGCACGAGTAAGAAACCAAGAGATACTTTGCATATGACTAAGTAATAAGGAATAGTCTGCAGTCTTGGGTTCTGAAAGAAAAGGAGTCAAAAGAGATAATTTCTTTGTGACCTCCTGAAGGGAAAGACTCATATAAAAAATATATGAGAGAATCCTTGTTGACAGCATGGATGTCTGGAAGGTTTGACGTCCAAAGGCATCTAGTGTCCTAGACTCACGACCTGGTGGGTAAGAAGAGTGCTGCTTCTTACTTTTTGCTTTCCTCATTGCTGATTCCACTACAATGGAATGATGGGGAAGTTGAGTCCTTTGAAACCCTGGAGAGGGGGGCACCTGATACATAAGATCAGTTGCTCTAGAAGGTGAAGGAACCCTTAAAGGCGCTTCCCACATTCCTAGAAGGAGATCCTGCAAGGAATGATGTAAAGGAAGCATTATATTTTCCTTCTCTCTAATAGAAAGAGAGCCTTGAGAAGGATCATAGCCAGGGATAGGAATAGCAAGAGATGTTGCTATAGTCAGGAGAAAATTCTGAAAAGAAGGATCTCCAAAGGGAACCGTCCCTGGGCAGGCCAGTCCTGAAGAACTAGCCTGGGCACCGGAGGATCTACTTGAGAATATAGGAATATAAGATCCTGTACGGTGCCAAAAAGGATCCTTAAGGGATGGATGCTAGTACTGGAGGTCATCACCTGAAACAGTCAGTACTGCATCGTCCATGCCAGGTATCGACTCCAAACTTGGTATAGAAAGGAGCGATCCCGGTGAAAAAAGCATGGAAGGAGCTGGTCCCGATGTTACTGCGGGTACCGGCACAGATATCGATGCCGGTAGCTGTGTCGGAATCGAAGACGATACCGACATCGAAGCAGTCATCGGTGGCTGCTCAATCGGTACTGAGGTAACCGAAAGCCTTTGGTAATCACCCCCGGTACCGAGCATCCGGAAGCGGGAAACGTCGGTACAGAGACGTGTCGGTACCCAGTCTTCCAGACTAGAGATCGATTCCAGACTCGGCATCGAGGGAAGCGAGTCTATCGATGCATGTCTAGAGGGTACCGACTTCGGTGGTAGTATCGGCGTTGATGCTGATACTGGAAAGTCAATCTGGAACGTATCGATCGGTCCCGAAGGTACCGAGAAAGCCAGATGATGATCCCTGGTGAGGAGTGAATCGCTCAACACCAGTGCCGATGCCGGGGTATCGGTACCGCTCGAAGCGGATGCCACCACCGAGCATGGCTCAGGTATGTTCTGTGAGGGGTGAGCCCCAGGAACAACCTGAAACCCCTGAAAGGCTTTGGAGGCCGAAGACTCCCGCCGGGGTTTTGAAGCCAAAGGACCCTTGAGGACAAGGCCGGAGCCATCAGCATGCTGTGCATGAGACATATCACTCAAGGGCTGGCTAGTCTTAACAGACTGTTTGTGGGTTACCTGATATTGTGGAGAAGAAGAAATAGTCGGTGCCCTGACACTGGAAGGGAACTCGGTATCGAGGGAAACTCGAGATGGAAAATCTCTTCTCACAACATTGTAGCCTAATGGCTCCAGAGGAAAATGGTCAGGATCCAAACAGGTTAGACACCAGTTCTTGGAGTCTAAAAATAAAACTGTACCGCCACAGTTAGGCACTTCTTAGGAGAAGGAGGCGGCTCCATGACGGAGAGGCCTAAAAGGCACAAAAAATTTAAGATAGAAACTGAGGGGAAAAAAGGTTCCCTGATTTTAAGGAAAAGAAAAAAACACCGGTGTACCGGTGGAGTCGGGGAGACAGCCGCGACCACAAGAAAACAAGAATTAAAGAATTAAAAATTAGAAAAAATTTTCTGCGGTGACAGGACGACGTCCTGCCGGCTCCGCGGAAAAACGAAAACTGAGGAGAGACAGTTGGAAAGGCGGGAAGGCAGCACGCAGGCGCTGAGGGATGCTCCCAAAAGCTTTCTGATTGGACGCTGGGGAGCGTTCCCGCGCAGGCTCCGTCGGTACCGACGTACCCATATGTGAAGACTCATTCCTGCTGGTTCCTGGAAATCACCAGTTACAGATAAGTAACTACGCTTTCCTCCAGGAACAAGCAGGAAGTCAGTCCTCACATATGGGACTCCCTAGCTCCAGGCTGCCGGGGCCCGAACTATGACAGCAGCAGCGGTGTCCCAAGGGAGGTCGTGAGTTGCAAAAGGTGAGAGCCTACCAAGAGACCCAAGCGTCCAGCATCACCATAACTCCAATAGCCTGAACATTGAAGGGTTGGCAGGCAGGAGTTGCCTATACACCAAGAATGCTTCTGATCACTGACTGGCCCAAGGCACTGTCCTTGTGGGACTCACTCTCAAGGCAGTAGTGGGCTGCGAAAGTATGGACTGAAGACCACATGGTGGCCTTACAGATTTCTTGCACCGGCACTGCATGTAGGTTGGCCACCAATGTAGCCATATCCCTCACGCAATGAGCAGTGATCTGGCGCTCCAGAGAGAGGCCAGCTCGCTCATAAACGAGGGCAATGCAGTCCACCCCCCAGGTGGACAGCATTCATTTAGTCACATATAGCCCCAAGTCTGCTGGGGTCATAGGAGATAAAAATAACTGAGCTTTTCGATGGGCCTTGGTCCTTGGTCCTCTGTAAATAAAAGGATAGGGCCCTCTTGTAATCCAGGGTATGCAAGACAACCTCCTCCCTGCCGACGTGTGGCCATGGGAAGAAGGTGGGGAGAACTACCTCCTGACTGAAGTGAAAAGCAGACTCCACCTTTGGGAGGAATTTGGGGTGCGTGCACAGCACCACCCTGTTCATACAGAATCTGGTATAGGGCGGGACCGCCATCAGGGCCTGCAGCTCGCTTACTCTGCAAGTGGACGTCAACGCCACCTTCCAGGAGAGGTATCTCAAGTGGCAGGTGGCCAAAGGCTGGAAGGGTGGCCTGGTGAGCTGGGAAAGCACCACATTGAGGTCCCATTCCACTGCCAGAGGGCGGAGAGAGGGCTTGGAGAGCAGGAGGCCCCTGAGGAATCTGGGGCCTCCTAATGGCCTGAGAGGGGCTTCCCTCTATAGGGTGATGGTTAGCTGCTGTGGTGCTGAGATACACTCTCACTGAGTTAAATTTCAAGCCCGAGTGTGAGAGGTGCAGCAGTTACTGCAGTGTGAGCTTTACCTGACAGGAGAACGGGTTCTCATTCCTTTCCTCACATCAGACAGAGAACATCGTCCGCTTGATGGCGTAAGCCCTTCTGGTAGATGGCTTCCGGGAGGCCAGAAGGATTTCCTCGATCTCACCTGAGAGGTTGAAAGGGGCCAGTGCTACCCTTTCAGCAGCCACGCTATCAGCGGTAAGGACCCCAGAATGGGGTGTAGCAAAGAGCCTCCCTCCTGGGACAGGAGGTCTGTGTCCCAGCCCAGTGGTACTGGGGTTGCCACCAACAGGGAGAGCAGTAGGGGGAACCAGGGCTGCTTAGGCCACCTAGGCGCAATCAGGATTACTGAAGCATGCTCGCTCTGGATCTTGAAAAGGCACCTGGCTATCAGAGGTGTCGGTGGGAATGCATAAAGCAGGCCCTGAGACCAGGCGATCAGGAAGGCATCCGCCGCCACCCTCCTGCGGTGTGGCTGAGAGCAGAATTTGGATAGCTGTGAGTTATCCGGAGAGGCGAACAGGTCCAGCCAGGATCTTCCCCAGAGGCAGAAGAGTCTCTGGGTCACTCTTGGGTCCAGACACCACTCGTGACGCCGAAGGACCTGGCTGAGGTTGTCCACCAGGCAATCGTCCTGACCCGGTAAGTACTCCGCCCTCAGAAGGATATGGTTGCGCACTGCAAAAGAAGTGGAGGGCCACTGCCTCCTGACAGAGGGAAAAGGAGTCCGTACCCCTCTGCTTGTTCACATAGAACATAGCAACATGATTGTCTGTCTGTATGAGGACTGGGAGGTCACTCAGGAGGTGGCGGAAGGCTTGAAGGGCTGGGAAGATGGACCTGAGCTCAAGGAGATTGATTTGCAGGAGGGATTCCTCTGGTGACCAGGTGCCTTGGGTGCACTGGTCCTCGCAATGTGCACCCCAGCCTACAAGGGAGGCATTTGTTGTCAGGACCCTCTGAAGATCAGTGCCTGGAAGGACATCCCTGCCATGCGGTGATGTAGGGACTGTCACCAGGTGAGAGGCCGCCAGCTGGTGGGTGACCTTCACTCTGTCCCTCAGCCTGCCCATTGCCTGTGTCCACTGAGAACGGAGGCACCACTGGGCTGCCCGCATATGCAGGCGGGCCAGAGGCGTAACATGAATTGTTGAGGCCATGTGGCCTAGCAGGTGGAGGAGTAGGCGAGCTGGCACCGAACTGGAGCTCAGCATGTCCTTTGCCAGCTGCATCAGGCAGTGGGCTCTCTCCACGGGGAGGAAGGCAATGTCCAGGTGGGCCCCTATGAACTCCAAGTATTGGACCGGGGAGAAGCTGGACTTGGTGTAGTTGATGATGAACCCCAACTGCTGCAGGGTGTGGATAGTGAGCCTTGTGGCCCGCATGGCCTCAAGAGGTGTGCTGCCTCTGATGAGCCATTCGTCCGGGTAAGGGAAGACGTGGGTTCTCTGGAGGCACACATGGGTCGCTACAACCGCCAGGCATTTTGTAAAGACCCTTGGAGAGGAGATGAGACCAAACGGCAGCACCCTGTACTGGTAATGCTACCCCCCCCCCCACCACGAATCTCAGGTAATGCCTGTGGGAGGGGTGGATCTAGAAGTTGATGTAAGCATCCTTGTGATCCAAGGAGCCGAGCCAGTCTCCCTGGAGGAGGTAAGGCAGCAGTGTCCCAACTGAGAGCATTTTGAACTTTTCCCTCACCAGGAACTTGTTCAAGTTGCGCAGGTACAGGATGGGCCGGAAACCCCCTGTTCTTTCTGGAACAAGGAAATACCTTGAGTAGAATCCCTTTCCCCAGAGGTGATGGGATACTGGTCCCTGAGCAAGCCTGCGAGTTCTGTGGCAAGCAAGGCCTGGTGGAGGAGAGGCTGCGGTGGCTCGCCTAGGAAGAAATCTGGAGGGTTCCACTGCAGATGGAGGAAATACCCCTTCTGCACCACCTGCAGAACCCACTTATCTGTGGTGATGCTGGCACATCTGTGGGCAAAAAAGGCCAGTCGACCCTCTGTGGGCTGAGGTGGGCCTCCCAGGGGAGGGGAGGCCCAGTCCAGAGAGTCAAAAGTTTCCCCCCGATTGGGTAGGAGCTGGTGTCTGGGGCTTGGGAGCCTTGGGCTTCCTGGGCCCATGTTGCTGGCCTTCTGGCTGTGAGGCTGCCCCGAGTAAGGCTGGTAGTGGCCAGCCTGGGAGTAGCCCTTTTTCCAAGGAGTTTTTCCATGGGAGAGCCGAGCTCTTTTTGGAAAGCATCTGCTGGGTCACTACCTCGGCCTCAATCTCTGCAGCCTTATCAGACATCGTTTTCCCAAATAGGTTCTCACCATTGCAGGGGACATCCAGGAGCTTCTCCTGTACCCACTGCTTCAGGTCAGAGTTCTGTAGCTATGACTGGCGCCGATGCCAGTGGCTGCAACCCTGGCCACAGACAGACAGCCTGGGAAAGGAATTTGGAACAGTCCTGGATGCCTGGTGCTAGAGACTGGAACCTTTGCAGAGGTTCCCCGGCGAGGCCTGCCGAGAACCCCAAGAGTTTCTGTATCAGGCACTTAAGGTACATTCTAATGTAGAATTCCTATGCCTATATTTGGCACCTGAGCATGGCGCCCTGGTAGCACTGGCGCCCCATGGCATCGAGGGCACGGACGTCCCTGCCGGGGTGAACCAAAGAGTAGGTCTATTAGTTCTTCAGTTTTTGCATGCAGGACTCAACCACCATTGAGTTGTGGCTTGTGGAACCCGGGGCCCTTCCGGATGCGGTAGATGGCGTCCAGTTGCTGACTGACCACCGGGCACAGAGGCCAGGGACTCTCACATCCGGAGTGAGCAATCTCTCGAGGATGGGTAGAACTCGCACCACGAGAGTCTCCTTTGGAGGGGACTCATATTGTAGGATCTCGAGCTCCTCTGTGCACGGGTCCTCCTCCGACTCAGTCTGGATCAAGAGAGCCGGGGCCATGTCATGAACGAAGTCGTAAAAGGCCATGTCTTCAGGCAGGGAATGGTGCCGAGGCTCCAGGGGAGATGGCTCGGAGCGGATGTCCCAGTGTCGGGAGGTCTCTGGGGAGGCCTCGTCCTTGGTCTCCCAGTCAGAGCCCAAGGGCATCAAGGAGTCAGCCCTGGGGTCGGCCCCTCAGGAATCGAGCCCCCCATCGGAGGACCTGGGGTCAGACTTCTGGAAACTCGCCAAAGAGGACTGGAACCCCGAGGAGTGTGATCGAGACCCCGATTGACACTGAGGACTTACCCGAGGCTGGTGGCGCATGGTGCCAAGTTCGACACCCAGAGGCTCCCCCAAGGCCGGGGGGACCCAGTGTTGGGCAGAATTTGCTGGGGGCCTGATATTAATGTCTGCTGCAAGGCCAAGATGGAGGAGAGACTCTGCTCCATGGCCGCCATGCGTGACTCGAGGCCCACTGGCTTTGCAGTACTCGGCGTGGACACCAAAGGCCTCAGGTCCAGCGCCGGCACTCCAGAGAGTTCATCGAGGATAACTACAGGCTCACGGGTCCTGGCGCGGACTCCGCCGGCAGAGGACTCTTATTTTGAGACTTTGAGGGCACTGCTTGGAGTCACCTGAGTCCCGTCGAGGGACCTTGCCAGGTTTGATTGGAGGCTCCTCCTTCGGGACCTTTGTTTTGTGAGGGTCCGGGCCAGAGCGGAGGAGCCGCCGCCGTGGGACTCCGAGGATGCCCAGACCTCTCTCAAAGGACCGGCTTCGAAGCTTGGTGATGGGGAAGCCGCGATAGTGTCAGACCTCGGGAAAAGCTTCCCCTGCAACTCAGACCACCTCCTGTTGGTTTTAGGATCATGGCTTGGCACCGGTCACAGGTGGAACTGTTGTGGTCTGGGCCCAGGCAATGGATGCAGCAGTCGAGTATCAGTGACTGAGATAGTCTGACTGCAGCAGTCGCATTTCTTGAACCCACCGGGAGTCATGGTGGAAGCAAACATGGTCGGGGTTGAGGACCCCCAGGCGAAAAAAGGCGAGAAGGCCGCTCGAGGTAGGACCTTGAGAAACATGAAAAAAGGGTAGCCGGGATCAGCACTGGTGGTGCCGCCTCAAGGCGGGAAGGGAAACAGTACGCAAACCAGACAAAGGGAAGGAATGAAAACTTTTTCCGGGAGAGTAGAGGACCACATCCAATGGGGCTCATATGGCAGCATTTCCCAAGAATTAAAAAAAAAAAAAAAAAAAAAGCCTTTGGGATATGCTACCACACATGTGTGGTCCCCTTCCCGCCCAAGGGTGCCATCTTGCTCAATCAGATGACATAGCTAGAATGGTAGTAAAAAACTAAAACAAGAGAGGCAACTCCCAGGGGAGAAGGGAGGGTTGTGAGGACTGATTCCTGCTGTCCCTGGAGAACACCTGTTACAGGTGAGCAACTACGCTTTCTCCAGGAACAAGCAGGTTAGTCAGTTCTCACATATGGGACTCCCTAACTCCAGGCTGCCGAGGACTGAATCACGACAGCACCAACGGCAGCCAAGTCAGGTAGCCATGAGTTGCAGAAGATGAGTCCCCAACTGAGAGACTCTGCAAGACCCTAGTGTCCAGTGGCACTATCGCTCTGGTAGCCAGAACACAGAAGGGTTGTAGGGCAGGAGTTGCCTACATCCCAAAAAGATTTCGGAGTCCTGCCTGGCCAAAGGCACTGTCCCAACAGGACTCGCTCTCCAGGCAGTAGTGAGCTGCAAACGTGTGAATTGAAGACCATGTGGCGGCCTTGCAGATCTCTGTCACCAGCATCGACCACAGGTTCGCCATCGATGTGGCCATCGCTTCCACGCGATGCACTGTGATCCAGTGTTCCAGGGATAGCCCAGCTTGCTCATAAGCTAGGGCAATAAAATCCACCTCCCGGGTAGGCAGAGTTTGCTTAGTCACGGAAAGCCCCAGTTTGCTGGGGTCATAAGAAATGAAAAGCTAAGGAGCTTTGCAATGGCCCTGAGGCCGCTGTATGTAGAAGGACAGAGCCAATTTATACTCCATATACTGGATTGCAATTTCCTCCCGACTGGCATAAGGCCATGGGAAGAAGGTGGGAAGAACCATCTCCTGGTTGAGGTGGAATGGAGATACCATCTTTGGGAGGAATTTAGGGTGAGTGTGGGGCACCACCGTTCTTGTAGAATCTTGAATATGATTGTTCCGCCACCAGGGCCTGAAGTTCGCTTACTCATCAGATGACTGTGAGGGGCACCAGAAAGGCAACCTTCCATGAAAGATACCGCAGATGGCAAGTGGCCAGTGGCAGTCTGGTGAGCTGCGAAAGCACCACATTGAGATCCCACTCAGCCGCCAGAGGGCGGACAGGGGGATTAGACAATGGGAGGCCCCAGAGGAACCAAGAGACCAGTGGCTGACCCTAGAGGGGTTTTCCCTCAATAGGGTGATGGTGTGTAGTTATCACCCTCGGGTGCACTCTCAATGAGTTGGACTTCAGGACGCTGTGCGACAGATGCAGTAGGTACTGGAGCACTAATTGAAACTGGCAGAACTGGTTCTCCCGTCGCTTTGCACATCACACTGAGAATCTTCACCATTTAAAAGCGTAAGTTTGCCTGGTGGAGGGCTTTCGAGAGGTCGGCAGGACCTCCTCGACCTCCCTTGGGAGGTTAAAAGGGGCCAATGCTATGCTTTTAGCAGTAACGCTGTTAGCATTAGAGACCCCAGATTGGGGTGCAGGAGGGAGCCTTCTTCCTGGGACAGGAGGTCCGGGGCACAGCCCAGAGGGACCAGGAGTGTCGCCGACAGAGAGAGCTGCAATGAGAACTAGGGATGTCTGGGCCACCTGAAGACAATTAGCATTAGTGATGCCCCATCGGCTGAACCTTGAAGAGGGTCTTGGCGACCAGAGGAATCGATGGAAAAGCATAGAGGCGGCCTTACGTCCAAGGGATCAAGCAGGCATCCGCTGCCACCCTCTCTGGGTGTGGTTATCCAGCTGCACTGCTTCTGCTCACAGCATTGTCCAGGGTGTCCAGAGGCAGAAGAGCTGAACAGCCACTCAGGGGTCAAGGCACCACTCAAGTGGCCGGAGGACCCTGCTCAGCCTGTCCACCAGGATGTTGTGTCCTGGCCCGGGAAGTGAACCGCCCGCAGGAGCATGTTGTTGCAAGCTGCAGAGGAAAGGGGCGTCACCACCTCCTGGCAGAGGGAGTACAACCCTGTGCCCCCCTGCTTGTTGATGTAAAACATGGTGATTTGGTTGTCTGTCTGAATCAGTACAGACTGGTGTCGGAGGTGGTGGCGAAACGCCCATAGGGCAGGAATATCAACTTGATCTCCAGGAGATTCATCTGTAGCAGAGATTCCACCTGGGACCAACTGCCTTGTATTAGACTGTCCCCACAGTGCGCCCCCCAACCTAGGAGGGAGGTGTCCATGGTCTGGATCCTCCAGGCATGAGTGCCTGGAAGGGCATCCTTGCTTGGAATGTGGTGGCGAAGTTGCCACCAGTCAAGTGACTGCCAGCTGGCGGGTCACCCTGATCCTGTCCCGCATTCTGCCTGTGGCTTGCGTCCACTGCGAGCGGAGGCACCACTGAGCTGCTCGCATGTGTAAACGGGCTAGTGGGGGTCACGTGGACCATGGAGGCCATATGGCCCAGCAGGCGGAGGAGGGAGACGAGCTGGCACTGACCGGTGGCGTTGTACCTCTACCGCTAACTATCTGAGGTGTTCTACCCTTTCCTTGGGAAGAACGGTCTTGGCCTGTAGGGTGTCCAGCTGAGCACCTATCAACTCCAGGCTCTGGACTGGATAGAAGTGGGATTTCGGGTAGTTGATGATGAATCCCAGGTGCTGCAACAGGAGGATCACGCATCCTACGGCCTGACTGGTCTTTGCAGCTGTGCTGCCCCTGATGAGCCAGTCATATAGGTAGGGGAAGAGAAAGGCCCCCTGTAGATGCAGGTGGGCAGCTACCACTGCAAGGCATTTCATGAAGACCCTTGGCAAGGAGGCTAGGCTGAAGGGTAGCACCCTGTATTGGTTATGTTCTCCTCCTACTACGACCCTTAGGTACTGCCT
This sequence comes from Ichthyophis bannanicus, assembly GCA_033557465.1. NCBI lineage: Eukaryota > Metazoa > Chordata > Amphibia > Gymnophiona > Ichthyophiidae > Ichthyophis > Ichthyophis bannanicus. Next base: position 703,368,505 of record CM066031.1, on the reverse strand, counting down.
GTGGGAGAGGTGGATTAGGGATGTGTGTACACACATCCTTTAGGTCCAAGGAGCACAGTCAGTCTCTCTGGCAGAGGTAAGACAGCAGTGTTTCAAAGGAGAGCATCTTGAACGTCTCCCTCACAAGAAACTTGTTTAAGTTTCACAGGTATAGGATGGATCTAAGGCCCCCAGTCCTCTTTGGAACAAGGAAGTACCTCAAGTAGAAGCCTTTGCCCCATAGGTGCTTGGGTACAGGCTAGCAAGAGGGTTTGGTGAAGAAGGGGGTCGCACCGGCTTTCTGGAAAAGAACCTGGGTGGAATCTGCTGTAGGCGGAGTAGGTATCCCTCCCTGACCACCTGCAGCACCCACTGGGTCCAAGGCGATTGGAGCCCATCTGTGGACAAAGAGCGTCAGGCACCCCCTGTGGGCTGGTGAAGGTCTCCTGGGGGAGAGGAAGCCCTGCCCTGGGAGTCAATAGCTCCCCCCCAGGCTGGGTGGGAGCTGGGGTCTGGGGCTTAGCTGCTTCTGTCTTCTGAACCCTGTGCCCTTGCCTCTTGATGTGAGAACCCTGCTGTTGGCCTGAGAAGGGCTGATATTAGTGAGCCTGAACAAAAGACCCCTTTTCCCCCCTTGGAAATCCTTCCCTGATGGTTTTTTGCAGGGATGGGAAGAGGTCTTCTTGGAGGACCTCTGTCGTGTCACAATGTCGGCTCAATCTCAGCCGCTTTGTTGGTCATGGGGTTGCCAAACAGGTTCTCCCCAGTGCAGACACTTGAGCAGCTTTAGACCCATTGCTGTAGGTCGGAGAATTGCATCCAGGCTGGTGCGGACCCTGATGCTAGCTACAGCAACCCTGACTCAAAACCGTTGTAGGCTGCCCGGGAGAGGAACTTAGAACAGTCCTTGAGCCCAGAGGCCAGGGTCTTGAACTGTTGGAGGGGTTCCCCAACGAGGTCTGCCGCAAACCCAGACATCTCTTGAGTCAGAGTCTTTAGGTACATGCCTATGTAGAGTTCACAGGCCTAGATCCAGTATCGCAGCATTGAGCACTGGTAGCACTTGCGCCCAAGGGTAGCACTTGCGCCCAAGGGTATCGAGGGCTCTGGTCTCCCATCTAAGAGAAACCGAGGAGTGGGTCTTCTGGATCTTGAGCTTCTCCATGATCAATTCAACCACTATGGAGTTATGTGGCAGCTAGGGTTTGTGGAACTCTCAGCTCTTTCGGATGCGGTACATGGTGTCGAGGCGCTGGCTCACTATCGATACAGATACCGGTCTCTCCCACATCCGAAGTAATAGCCTCTTGAGGATCGGCTGTACGGGCACCATGAGGGTTTTGCTTGGGTGAAGACTCATATTGGAGAATCTCCAACTCCTCGGTGCATGGGTCTTCCTTCGCCTAAGTTTGCACATAGGGGGCTCTGGCCATGTCCCTGACAAAGTTGTGGAAGGCCACATCCTCAGGAGGAGAGTGGCACTGGGGCCGAGGGCATATCTCTGTGCCGCCTGGTGTCCGGAAAGGCCTCATCGTCTGTCTCCCACTCGGAGTCGAGCAGTGACGACTAATCCGAGACCCTGCGACTCCTCACCTCGAGGCTGGTGGCCTGCAGAGGACCTGGGGTCTGAGTCACGGACACTAGCCAGAGAGGACCAGATGCCCAAGGAATGGGACCAGGATCTCGACCAGTGCCGAGGGCTTACTCGAGGCTGGTGGGGTTTGGAGCTCAGCTTGATGACTGGGGACTCCCTCACAGACAAGGGCCCAATCGTCAGGGTGGATGAGAGAGATGTACTGGCCATCATCGCCTGCTGCAGGGCCAGGATAGCAGTGATGTCCTGCTACAGGGCTGCAATTCTGGTTTCCAAGCCAGAAGGCTCCACAGCCTTCGGTGCAGGCACAGAAGATCTTGGGGCTGGCGCCAGCACTCTTGCGAGTACATCCTCGACGAGGACTATGGCTTCAAGAAACCTCACACAGTCTCTTCCGGCCAAGGAATCCTGCTTGAGGACCTTGGTAGGGCGCATCTCGGAATCGCCAGAGTCCCTCTGGGCGGTTTTACCAGATTTCTCTGGTGCAACCTAAGCGAACTTTGAAAACTTTCTTTTTCTCTGGTTCTGAGGTCTTCTCGGTGGAGACACCGCTGCAGGACTCAGAGGATGCTCAGGCCTCACGGGATGAGCTGGGCTTGGAGTTCCACGTTAGGGAGGCCAGGGGCCGAGTCGTACCTGGGGAACAATTTCTCCTGCAATTCCAACCTTTTTCTGTTGGTTTTGGGTGTCACGGCCTGGCACAAGTCGCAGGTGGTGCTATTATGGTCAGGGTCCAGACAGCGCAAGCAGCAGTCATGGGTATCTGTAACTGACATGGTTTGACTGCAGCGGTCACATTTTTTGAACCCACCGGGAGACACGGTGGGGAACACCCAGATGGGGGTCGACGACACTGGGCAAAAAAAAGCACGAATGCCGGTCAAGGGAGACCTCGATAAAGCACAGTTACTTACCTGTAACAGGTGATCTCCGGAACAGCAGGAATTAGTCTTCACATATGGGGTTCGTAGGTGCCGACGGAGCCCGCACGGGAATGCTCCCCAAGCATCCAATCAGAAGGCTTTTGGGAGCATCCCTCACGCCTGCGCGGTAGCTTCCCGCCCTTCCCACTGCCTCTCCCCAGTTGCGTTTAATAGCTGAGACAGAAGGAGAGAGAGAGAGAGAGAGAGAGAGAGAGAGAGAGTTACAACTCCTAGGGGAGGTGGGTGGGTTGTGAAGACTAATTCCTGCTGTTCCGGAGATCACCTGTTACAGGTAAGTAACTGTGCTATCTCCAGGAACAAGCAGGAATGAGTCTTCACATATGGGGACTCCCTAGCTGAGGGTGCCAGGGGAGATCCCAGAATGCGCGCCCCTGGACAGGGCGGCATCGCCCAACCTGGATCCCCGGCATCCCCGGAGGGATGGAGGGTAGGAGTTGAGAAGAGTTGCCAAGGCACAGCAACCGAAGATTACAGGGGAGTCTTCAAACCTCGTCAATTATCATTAAACCGTTAATGATCTAGCACAATCTAGAGCTTACCTACTGGATTGTAGAAGGCAGAGCTGCGACGGGTACTGTAGATGCCGTAGCGAAGTCTTCAAGGGAACTTCACCGCAGAGAGGACAAAGTTCCCAGTCTGGGCAGGCTGGAGACGCAGGTGTCAATCGGCACCGGAAAGACGGCAAGTCTTCACGAGGAGCTCTAAGAAGCTGAGAACTCCAGTAGGAGCAGAGTCCCCAATCCGGAGGACTAATCAGAAGACTGACCGATCTGGGAGAACCCAGCCCGGAGAAGAACAGAAGTGTACCCCGGGATACCGAGGGGTACACTGTCTACCCTAGCCGGCAAGGGATAGGAAGACAATGGGTTTGAAAACCTCCAGACAAGGAGGCGTAAACCAAGGGGCTGACGACTTCACAGCAAGTTTAAGCATAACCGGTCCGAGCACCCGAGCCGCAGAATGCAGGCAAGCGGGCCGGCCGGACCCCGTAAGAAATAACAAAACATCAGTACCGACAATTGGGGGATAGTCGGTAAGACACAGGGCGCTATAACATTTCCCAAAAAGCGCCCACCTGTACCGATATATATCCAATAACAGGTATAGATGTATATCGGGCTATAGGTGGGCCCGCGAGCGCCCACCCAGGTTACTAAACCGGTATGGACATGTGAGAACGATACCGCCAACTCGGACCGGCCCTTGATCCACAGGAGGGCGCCTACCTGGAAGGTGGCGGGAGGAAGGGCCATCCAAAGTGATGGGCCGATGTGCGTGGAGCAGGGCAGATCGGCGAGAGTAGCAGTATGGTTGCGTGACCGCCAGATCAGTTGGGGAGAAGCACATCAGGAATACGTAGGCCCCTGAGGCGTCCACCTGACAGCCATCCAAAACGTGTCCTCCGTGCCACAGGGAAGGCAGGAGGATAGAAAACCCTATAGCCACGGCGTGACCAGGGGGCCATCTCCGGCCTATAAAAAAAAAACCCTCGGGGTTAGGGCCAATGCCCTCCGCCGCTCCGAAGAGTGCAGGGAGCAGAGTCGGGGATAGGCATGGGTCAGTGGGACCCCTGTCCACCGTAACCTGACAGACCCAGGGATTTCTCTGCGAGAGCGGAGACACAGACCGGGGGGGGGGGGGGGTCCGGCCCTGTCAAGGAATGGTTCGGCCATGCTCGGAGAGTAGCTGCCAAGGCCTACACTGGGAGAAGGAGATTCGGTGCGCGATCCCCTCAATCCGGGGAACCAGGCAGAGGGGAATCCGAGGGATGTACCCGAGGGTAAGCCCGAAGAAGACTAGCATGGCCCTGAGGAGCCAGGCTAACCTAGCGTGGGAAGGGTCCCCCCCCCCCCCCGGGGGAGGGGGCTCCATACCTCCAATCAAGCAGCCGAACCGCTTGTCACACTGAAAGAACCCCAGTGTAGAACTGGACAGTAACTTCATGTAAGAGGAGTTAAGCGCAAACTGCCGCATACCGTAGCCTAAGGCTGCCTGGCATGGGCAGCCTAGCGCGAGCCCTGGCACTGCCGACCGGTGTGAGACGTCCCTGGCATGGGCGCACCCGGCAGGCGGGCAGAGGGATGAAACCTCCTCCTCTTCAGACAGGAGGGTCGAGAAGGACATTTCCTACCCCCGGGAGAGGGGGAGGGCCGCGGGCGGCCAGTGCCAAACAGGTCGGCAGAGCACTGAGCAACCTGACGCAAAGCCTCGCCATTGAAGAGGTTCTCCCCAGTGCACGGGGAAGTACCCAGGTTATGTTGTGCCCAGCTGCACAAGTCGGAAGCCTGCAACCAGGCTGTACGACGCGCCCCTATGGCTACCGCAAACTGACTCGAAAGAGTCCACGGCAGCCCGAGAAAGAAACCAAGAGATATTCCTGCAATGGTAAAGAAGCAAGGAATAGTCAGGGGCCCGAGGGGCCGACACAAAGGGAGACAAAAGAGATAGCCTCTCGGTGACCTCCCAAAGCGCCAGGCTCATATAGAAAATATATGAGAGAATCCTGGAAGCCAACATGGATGTTTGGAAGGTTCGCCGCCCAAAGTTGTCTAGAGTTTTAGACGCACGATTCGGGGGGCAGGAAGAGTGCTTCTTCTTGCCTCCGACCTTCCTCAGGGCCGATTCCACCACAATGGAATGATGGGGAAGCTGGTGTATCTGGAAACCCAGAGAGGGGGGCACCCGATACCGGGCATGCATGGCTGCAGGCGGCGCCGGTACCTGTAAGGGCGAGCGCCAAATCCCGAGCAGGAGATCCCGCAGGGAGGGATGTAAAGGAAGCATTACGGCTGCCTGTTAAGCAGTACCCGGACTTAGCGAAGGGCCCGGGACAGGAATGGCGAGCAAGTCCGCCATGTCAAGGAGGAAGTCCTGAAAAGACGGCTCTCCCAGAGGGGCTATCCCGGGGGAGGCCGAGGTGGAGGGGCCCGCTTGAACACCAGGGGACCCACCGTGCTGGTGCACGGGAGGAATCGCTCTAAACAGAGGAGGGTACTGACAGTCCCAATTCAAGGCAGTCGGTACTGCATCGTCAGAGCCCGGGATCGACTCCAAACGGGGCATCGAAGGGAGCGACGTCCCCGACGGGCCCGCGGGACTCGGACTCGGCACAGATTCCGGGGGTGGGGGCGCCCCCGGGGCAATACGCAAGGGCGGCTGGAGTGGTGCCAAGGCCGCTGGAGAGCAGGCGAGCGCAGCACTGCGCCGTCAGAAGAGACCGGGGTCGGATCCGAAATGCGCCGGAGCCACGCTTTCCAGACTGGAGATCGATTCGAGGCTGGGCATCGAACCGAGCGACGCCTCCTTAGGGGGCCCCGGTGTCGGCGGCTGCGCCGGTGCTGCCACTCGCGCGAATGGCGTCGGGGTCGCGACGATCGGTGCCGAGGGCAACGAGGCCTTCCCAGGCCAAAACTCGGCGAAGAGGGAAACACCCGAAATCGGCTCCGACGCCGGGAGAGAGGCCCTTCTAGATGCCGGGAGAGAGGCCCTTCTAGGCGCCGGGGTTCTGCCCGCGCCTGTTTTATTGAGCGGGAAACCCTTACGGGGCGTACTACGCGGCCTCGAGGGTACCCAGGTAACCCGCCGACGAGCCCCGGCGGGGAGCGAGACGCCCAGCCCCGGCTCCGCGGCCGCGGCACTTCTTTAGGTCGACTCGACCGAAGGACCCGGGTCCCGCGGGCAGACTCTAGTGACGAGTGGAGCACTCGACGCCCGCGTAGATGCTGGGAGGTCGGTGGCATCCGGGGGAGGCCCCGGCCCCGCGCAAGGAGGGGGTGCCGACCCGCCTGACCGGGATAGATCGATCGGCTCCGCAGGTGGAGCCCGGAGGCGACCCCTGGCGAAGAACGGGGCCCTTGTTCCCGAGACCGCCGCGGGAGGGGCGGAGCCGCTCAAGGCCAGTACCGCCCCCGCGGAAGCCGGGGACGAGTCGATCAGCCCTGGCGGAGCCGAGGGCACCCGGCCGGCGGGGAGTGGGGCCACCGACTCCGACGCCGAGGACTTGGTCCCGCTCGAAGCGGTCACCACCTCCGCGCATGGTAGGGGTGTGGGCACGCCATACTGGGTCAAGTTGGTCCGACGATCCCCGGTGATGAGTGGAACACTCGACACCGAAGCCGATGCCGGGGAATCGGCACCGCCGAAAGCGGGTACCGCCCCCACGCAGGGCCGGGATGCCGTAGAGCCAGACTGGGTCGAGTCGATCGACCCCGAAGGCACCGAGGACACCAGTCGACAGTCCCTGGCGAAGAGTGGAATACTCGACGCCGGCGCCGCTGCCGAGAGATCTGCACCGCTCGAAGCGGGTGCCACCCTCGGGCATGGCTCGGGAATGTTCTGTGAGGAGCGAACCTCAGGAACAACCCGAAACCCCGTGGAGGCTCTGGAGCCTGAAGACTCCCTCCGGGGTGTAAGGGACTGGAGGAGAAGGCCGGAGCCGTTGTCATGCGGCGCATGAGACTCACCCCTCAAGGCTCGGTTAGTCTTAACAGACTGTTGTTGGGTTACCTGATCCTGGCGAGGAGAGAAAGCCGACGACCGCACCTCAGAGGGAAAGACGTCATCGAGGGACACTCGAAACAGGGAGGGTCTTCTCCCGACGCTGAAGCCCGGGGAACCGGGGGAGAAGGGGTCAAGGCCCCAACAGGAGAGACACCAGGCGCTGGAGTCGGAGCAGAAGACAACGTCTCCACAGTGAGGGTACTTCTTAGGGGAAGAAGGCTCCATGCTGGAAAGCCCGGTAGGCCTCAGAATAACACGAGGAGGATGCTCCTCGAAGGAAATAAAGGAAAACAAAAAATAAGGAAAAAGGGGGCACCAGCGGTGCCAGAGTCAGCGGGGAAAAAACCGCGACCACAGGAAACAAGAAAAGAAGAAAAAGTTTCTGCGGTGAAAGGAGATACGTCCTGTCGGCTCCGCGGAAAAACGAAAACTGGGGAGAGGCAGTGGGAAGGGTGGGAAGCTACCGCGCAGGCGCAAGGGATGCTCCCAAAAGCCTTCTGATTGGATGCTGGGGAGCATTCCCGTGCGGGCTCCGTCGGTGCCGACGAACCCCATATGTGAAGACTCATTCCTGCTTGTTCCTGGAGATAAAAGGGAACCGAGAACAGTGCCAGGAGTTTGTGCCGGGTCAAGGCGGGAAGAGGAACTGATATCCTAACCAGGCAAAACTAACTTTAAGGATAATAAGCAGGAATTTTTCGGGGAAGTACGACACATGTCTATTGGGCTCTGCGGAAAAAAGGAGACTGAACAAAATGACACCCTTGGGCGGGAAGGGGACCACGCATGCATGTTAGCATATCCCAAAGGCTTTCTTTGAAAGCCGGGAAAATGCTTCTATGTGGGCTCTGTTGGCGCCGTCACCCATATGTGAGGACTGACTTCCTGCTTGTTCCAGGAAAAATATGGCTATACCTCAAGCCACATCTTTCCCCATCCACTGCCTGAAGCCAGAATGTCATGCTCTCAACCATGCAGGTGAAAGTATCCTGGCTAACAAAAGACAACATAGCACAGGGCACTTCTCTCCTAACAAGTCAAATTAAGCTCAGAGGGAGAGAAGAAATAGGCAGTGGCGGGGAGATGTACAAGTGCTGCATGCACTTGGCTGATAACTGCCGCCTTCAACCTGGCCTTGGGTCTCCCTTGATTTCACAGTGGGACAAACAACCTAATGCTTACAGCAGCAGGCTGAGAACAGGAAAGCCAGTGTTTGAAGTCCACTGACATGCCTTATGACCTTTGACAAGTCACTTAACTCTCAAGTGCCTCAGGAACAAACAGATTGCAAGCCGTCCATGGACAGGGAAATATTTATCATATCTAAATGTAACCACCTTGAACTACTACTCTCTTTACCACTTCCCCCATCCCGTTCATATTATGCTCACCTATTCAACTGCTCATCTTCAACCTAAACTTGTATCTATCAGTCTCTGCCTTCTAATTATGGCCAGCCTTCACCCCACAGGCCTCCCCCCTTTATCCCTGGTTCCTCCTCCCCTCACAGGTTCAGCAGCCTTATCTCGTCCCCGTCCCCCCCACAGGTTCGATAGTATCTGCTCATCTCTCTCTCATCACCATCCTACAGGTTCAGTAGCATCTCCTCCTCTCTGCTCTACATGATCCAGCATCTCCTTTTCCCTTCTCTATCCTCCTCCCTGCCCAGCATCTCCCCTTATCTACTTACCACCCACTCATTCCAATGCAGCACACACTGTACTTTGAGAAGCGTTGCCACACCATATCCTATCCTATCCCATCAAAGTCAACATTAACAGAAGTACTTATGGTAAGAATAGCTCTCTTTTTGCCGTGAAGCCAAGTCTCATGGTAGAAGCTGCAAGATCTCAAGGATCTTATTACAAGCCTTGGTTTAGCTGCAGGAAGAGAGAAGATACTCTTACATAACACTTCTACTACTGCTGCTGCATCATCATGAGGGCAAGATCAGAGACAATGCATCAACAGTGTCTGCTGTATTGACCTCCAGGGGGACAGGGGAAGGGAGGGGAAGATTTTGGACAGGCAGTGAAAAAAGGTGCCATACTGTGTACCAGCATGCACCAGCTGAAAAAAGCCGTGTAATGTAGGTATTTCCCTGCCCCCAAAGGGCTTACAATCTAAGGCAGTGGTTCTCAACCTTTTTTGTACCGTGACCCCTTTTTACCATTGGTCAACTTGTGGTGACCCCCAATGATAAAATCAAATGCGTCTCTCTTCCTTTACCATTAATCATTTGTTGAATTATTATTATAGGCCTTTACAATATGTTTTTATTTAGTTACTCACCTGTAACAGGTGTTCTCCAGGAGCAGCAGGAATCAGTCCTCACATATGGGTGACGTCGGCGCCGACGGAGCCCCCATACGGAGCATTTCCCCAGCTTTCACAGAAAACCTTTGGGACTGCCAGCACGCATTCACGGTCCCCTTCCCGCCCAAGGGTGCCATCTTGCTCAGTCTGATGTCATAGCTAAAACACAGCAAAAAAATAAAATAAATCATATGACTGCAACTCCAAGGGGAGGAGGGAGGGTTGTGAGGACTGATTCCTGCTGCTCCTGGAGAACACCTGTTACAGGTGAATAACTACTCTTTCTCCAGGACCAAGCAGGAAGTCAGTCCTCACATATGGGACTCCCCAGCTTAAGGCTACCGGGGACCCAAAGCTGAGAAAAAGAGCTCCCTCTAGAGCCTCAGCATGTACGAAAAGAATCTTCTCTGAAAACGCCCCCGAACGGTAGCCCAACACCAGGGCCGGAGGGTAGGAGTTCCCTAAACCTCAAAGAGATTACGGAGTACCGCTTCTCCGAAAGCACTGTCCCTGCGGGACTCTCGCTCGAGGCAGTAGTGGACCGCAAAAGTCTGGCTTGAAGACCAAGTAGCGGCCCTGCAGATGTCTGCCAAAAGAACAGAGCGGAGATGAGCCACAGACGCAGCCTTCACCCTGACACGGTGAGCCGTGACTCGACCCTACAACAAGAGGCCGGCTGCCCTGTACGCCCAGGCGATACAGTCTGCTACCCATATGGACAGGGTACGCTTGGAGACAGGTAACCACAACTTATTAGGGTCAAAAGAGACGAAGAGCTGAACAGCCCTTCGGTGTCCCTGCGTACGGTTAAGGTAGAAGGACAACGCCCTCCTACAGTCCAGGGTATGCAAGACCATCTCAGCCCGAGTGGCATGCGGCCTGGGAAAGAAAGTTGGAAGAACCACCTCCCGGTTGAGGTGGAAGGAGGCGACAACCTTAGGAAGGAACTTAGGGTGAGTCCGTAAGACTACTCTGTTCCTATAGAACACCAAGGCTTGAAGCTCGCTCACTCACCTTGCTGAGGTAAGAGCTATCAAAAACAACATTTTCCAAGAGAGAAAACGCAATGGACAAGTAGCCATAGGCTCAAAAGGTGGGTAAGTAAGCTGTTGCAAGACCACATTCAAATCCCACTCAGGGGCAGGTGGACGAATTGGAGGCTTAAGCAAAAGGAAGCCTCTGAGGAAGCGAGCCACTAAAGGGTGGCTTGAGAGAGACAGACCCTCCACCGGCGAATGGTGCGCTGAGAGCGCACTGAGATGGACCCTAACAGAGTTGGATTTTAGGCCTAGGTTGGACAGGTGAATCAAATACTGCAGCACCACTGGTACCAGGCATGAGAAAGGATCCTCCTTGTGTTGAGCACACCAAGTGGAGAACCTACGCCAATTAAGGGCATAAGACTTCCTAGTGGACTGCCTCCTAGAGGCCAAGACCACGTCCTCCACTTCCCTAGGCAGCAGTAAAGGAGCTAGAACTACCCTTTCAGCAGCCAGGCCATCAGATTGAGGGACTGGAGGTTGGGGTGTAAGAGAGATCCCTGCTCCCGAGACAGGAGATCGGGTTGCATCCCCAGAGGAAGAGGAGTGTCCACCGCTAGTTGCAAAAGAAGTGGGAACCAGGGTTGCCTTGGCCACCTGGGGGCTACCAGGATCACCGAGGCCTTGTCCCGGATCACTTTGAACAATGTCTTGGACACTAGAGGCGTGGGAGGAAACGCATATAGGAGGCCTGTAGACCATGGAATGAGAAAGGCATCCGCTGCTACTCTAAGAGGATGCGGTTGCCTGGAGCAGAATCTGGGCAGCTGACGGTTCAGTGGACTGGCAAAGAGATCTATGGCGGGAAGAACACACCTCAGGAAGATCTGCTGAACCATCAGAGGATTCAACTGCCACTCGTGTGGCTGCAGAATCCTGCTCAATCTGTCTGCCAGGTAATTCTCTTGTCCAGGGAGATAGACCGCCTTGAGAAGTATGCCATGATTGACTGCCCAGGAGCACAGATCCTGTGCCTCCTGACAAGGAGGTCGAGATCCTGTGCCCCCCTGCTTGTTCACATAGAACATGGCAACTTGATTGTCCGTCTGCACTAAGACGGACTGGCGAGAGAGGACATGAGAGAAAGTCCGGAGGGCTAGGCGGATTGCTCTGAGCTCTAGGAAATTGATCTGCTGTGCGGACTCCCAAGGGGACCAGAGGACCTGGGTGCATGCTCCTTGGCAATGTGCACCCCAACCTTGGAGAGAAGCATTGGTTGTCAGCACTTGAGAATGTTGAGGTGCTTGAAAAGGCACCCCTTTTAGCAGATTTGGAAGATGAAGCCACCACTGTAGAGAAGCAGCTAGTAGCTTGGACACCCTTACTTTGACCGACAGGTTTCCCATGGCCTGCAGCCACTGAGTTCTGAGGCCCCACTGAGCTGGCCTCATGTGTAGGCGGGCATTTGGAGTTACATGGACCGTGGATGCCTTGTGGCCTAAGAGCCTCAGGAATTGTCTGGCGGAGACCAGAGAATTGCTGTGGAATTGGCTGGCCAGGTCCATCAGCCTGTGGGCCCTGTCCACTGGCAAAAAAGCCTTTGCCTGACGGGTGTCCAGTCTTGCTCCTATGAACTCCACGTTCTGTGAGGGGTGCAAAGTGGACTTTGCAAAGTTTATGACAAACCCCAGATGCTGGAGAAGAGCGACAGTGCGGAGGGTGGCTTGATTGGCCTCCTGTGGAGATTGACCCCTGATGAGCCAGTTGTCCAGGTAAGGAAAAATAAAGAGTCCTTGAACCCTGAGGTAGGCCGCCACCACCGCCAGGCACTTGGTGAAAACCCTGGGGGCGGAGGTTAGGCCGAAAGGGAGTACACTGTACTGGTAATGGTTTCCTCCCACTACAAATAAGAGATATTGTCTGTGGTCCGGATGAATAAGGATGTGAGTATAAGCATCCTTTAGGTCTAAGGAGCAAAGCCAATCTCCCTGCTGGAGGTAAGGCAGCAGGATTCCAAGGGTAAGCATCTTGAACTTTTCCCTCTCCAGGAACTTGCTGAGATTCCGCAAGTCTAGGATGGGCCTGAGGCCTCCTGTTCTTTTTGGTACAAGAAAGTACCTTGAATAGAAGCCTTGACCTCTCAGGTGGTGAGGCACCGGTTCCACCGCCTGTTCCTTCAGAAGACTCGCTAACTCCTGCAGGAGTAAGTCCCTGTGTAGAGGGAGTCTTGGAGGCTCCCCTGGAAAGTAGGAGGGAGGTACCTGGTGGAAGTGGAGCAGATAGCCCCTCTGGACTATACTTAGCACCCAGGTATCCCTTGTTACGGCTCACCACCTGTGGGCATACAGGGTCAGACGGCCTCTTGTGCTGGGAGGGGCCAGCTGAGGAGGAGAGGCTATGCCACTGGAGTCAAAACCCTGCTCCCTGCTCTGAAGGAGCCGGAGCTGGTGGCTTGGGGGTTTTCTGCCTAAGGGGCCCATGTCCCTACCCCTTGGCCTGCTGACCCTGCTGGGGAGATGTGGAGGCCTGAAAATGAGGGTATGATTTGTAGGCAGGTGACTTCCTCGGGTAAAAGGTCTTTTTTCCCCGAGCCCTTCTTCTGAGAAGGGGCAGAGGTTTTCCTGGACAGCCTTGTCCGGGTGAGAGTCTCGGACTCGCGTTCTGCAGCCTTTTCAGCCATGGGCTTGCCAAAGAGGTTTTCACCTCGGCAGGGGACATCGACCAACTTGTCCTGCATCCATGGCTCGAGGTCCGATGACTGTAGCCAAGCCTGACAGCATGCACCAATGCCGGCCACGGCTACACGGGCCGAAGCCTCAAAGCCATCATAGGTTGCTCGAGAAATAAATTTCGAGCACTCTCGAATCCCCGGTGACAGGGCCTTGAACCTCTGCAAAGGTTCCTCGGAGAGACCAGCAGAGAACCCTGTAACCTCCTTTGCCAGGTTTCGAAGGTACATGCCCATGTACAGCTGGGTAGGTCTGGACACGGCAAGCAAGCATAGGGCCCTGGAAGCACTTTCTACCGAGGGCATCCAGGTTCTGGGCCTCCCGGCTGGGAGGCACCAAGGAGTGCATCTTCTGACTCTTCAGACGATGCATGGCCGATTCCACAACCATGGAGTGGTGCGGTAGCTGTGCCTTTTGGAACCCGGGGCTCTTGCGGACTCGATAGATGGAATCGACCCGCTTGCTCAGTACCGGCGTTGAGGCCGGCGCCTCCTTCATACGGAAGAGCAACCTTTCCAGCATCGGAGGAACCGGTACAGTAAAGGCCTCCTTGGGAAGAGAGTCATACTGCAGGGTCTCAAGCTCCTCGGCAAGGGGCTCCTCCTCAGGATCCGCGGGGAAGGCCAAGGCCTTGGCCATGTCCTGCACGAAATCCGAGAACCGGGTATCCTCCGGGGGGGGGGGGGGGAGGGACCGTCTCCGATGTTCGGACTCCGGTGAGTCCAGAGGGACACACCGGGTCCGAAAGGTGTCCGGGGACTCCTCATCCTCCGTTTTCCAGCCCGACTCCTCGGAGCAGGAATCGAGCGGCTCCGGTCGGGCAGGAACCGACGCCATCCGCTCTGACGCCGAGGGTACCGGCTTCGATGACCTCGGTCCCGAACAGGAGGCCGAGGGAGACCTTGGCCGAGGATCGACTCGAGAGCGCATGGACTCAAGGAATGGCTCAGCCTCCAAGGGTCGACTTGGACGTCGATGACCAGTGGTTGGGGCAGATGCACCGGTGAGATCGGCGATCAGTGCCCGCTGCTGTTCCATGAAGGCAGCCAAGCTGCTCTCCAAGGCCGTCAACCTAAGTCCTGAGCTCAGGAGACTCAGCAGCCCCGGACTCGGGCCCCGATGGCGTCGGGCCCGACATCGGCTCCCCCGGAGGAGAGTCCACGAGGACTACAGCACTCACGTGACTCGGGGACTCCGGCTCCACACGAGGTTGTTTTGCAGGGCTCTCCGACTCCGAAGACCCGGGACGGCAGTCGGGGCTATGCGACCTGGCCCTCGAGGAGCCAAGTGCGTCCACCGACATCGCCCTCGCAGGTTTCTTCTTCCTGCGATGCTCCCGCGAGGGAGACCCCCTCTCAGAGGTTCCCCGGCGATGCTCGGGATCGGAATCACGAGATGTCGAGGCCTCTGACGAAGTCCAGGCCTGGCCGGACGCGGAGTCAGAGAAGATTCTTTCCTTCTGGTGCTGCCGACTCCTCAACGCCTTCGAGGACATTTTCCTACATGGACCACAGATCATCGGGTCCGAGGCAGCGAAGGCAGCAGTCATGTGTGTCGGTGAGAGACATAAGTTTCTTACACCGATCACACTTTTTAAACCCGCTGGCAGCCATCGGGGGAAAAAGGGCCCCTGCGAGGTCAAAAGACAGGGCTGTCAGTGAAAAGAGAAAAAAGGCGCGAACGCTAGTCACGAAGGATAAAAAACGGAAAAGGAAGTCCGGGCTCGATACCGGTGTACCGGTCAGAGGCAGGAACGGGAAACCGGCGTCGAACCGAGAAAAATACAAAAAATCAACTTTTTTCACGGGTAAACGCGAACCACGTCCGTCGGGCTCCGCGGAAAAAAGAAGAGTGAGCAAGATGGCACCCTTGGGCGGGAAGGGGACCACACATGCGTGCTGGCAGTCCCAAAGGCTTTCTGTGAAAGCTGGGGAAATGCTCCGCATGGGGGCTCCGTTGGCGCCAAAGTCACCCATATGTGAGGACCGACTTCCTGCTTGGTCCTGGAGAAATAAAATTTACTTATTTAAACCACAATGATTAATCACAACAAGTAACAATATTTGATTTCACAATTATGATGATTTTGTAGTCAAATCACTAATATGAAATAAAATTATTTTTTCTACCTATGCTATCTGACCAATTTATTCTCTGATCATGCTGGTCCCGATCTGAGGCTTCTGCTTTCTTGTCTTCTCTTAGCTCTCTTTCTGTGGTTTATGGTCCATCTGCCATTTCTTATCTCTTCTTTCGTTTTCTTCACTTCTTTCCATCAGTCTATTTCCAGTCCCAGTAACCATCTCCAGTATCAGCCCCTTTCCAGTCCTCACTCTCAGTACCTTCCAATGTCAACTTGCATTCCCATGACTGTCACTGGTGTCCATTCCCTTTCAGTTCCCCTCCTTCCTCAATGACCAGTCCCTTCTAGTACAAATACCACGGCAGCCCCTCTCCCTTCCAGTTCCATTCTCCCATTCCCTCGTATCAGCCCATTTGTAGCCTTAGCCCCCAGTTTTCTTCCAGGGCCAGCAGCTCTATCCTCCCCCTCCCCACAATCAGCCCATTCTCCCAGTCAAAGCCCCCCAATCAGCTCGCTTCCAGTGCTAGTCCCCCCTCAACCCCATTACCAGTGCTAGCCTCCCCTAATCAGCCCAATACCAGTCCTACCCGCCCATCAGCTCATTACTAGTCCAAGCCTCCACTAATCAGCCCATTTCCAGTCATAGCCCCCGATCAGCTCATTTCCAATGCTAGCCTCCCATCAGTCCATTACCAGTCCTACCCCACCCCATCAGCCCATTACCAGTCCTAGCCTCACCTAATCAGCTCATTTCCAGTGCTAGTCCCTCCTCAACCCCATTACCAGTGCTAGGCTCCCCTAATCAGCCCATTACCAGTCCTACCCCCCCATCAGCCCATTTCCAGTCCTAACCTCCCCGATCAGCTCGTTTCCAATGCTAGCCCCCATCAGTCCATTACCAGTCCTACCTCCCCATCAGCTGTTGGGTAAGGTTTGCCTCTTTGCAGATGGTACCAAAATCTGCAATAGAGTAGACACCCAGGAAGGTGTAGATAACATGAGGAGGGATCTAGCTAAGCTTGAAGAATGGTCTAGAATTTGGCAGCTGGGATTTAATGTTAAAAAATGTAAGGTCATGCATTTGGGCTGCAGCAATCCAAGGGAGCAATACAGTATAGGAGGTGAAGTACTTTTGTCCACTAAAGAAGAGCGGGACCTAGGCGTGGTTGTGTCTGATGATCTTAAAGTAGCCAAACAGGTAGAAAAGGCGATGGCAAAAGCTAGAAGGATGCTTGGGTGCATACGGAGAGGAATGGCTAGCAGAAAAAAGGAGGTGATAATGCCTCTGTATAAGTCTTTGGTGTGACCTCATTTGGAGTATAGTGTGCAATTCTGGAGACCGCACCTTCAAAAGGATGTGAACAGGATGGAGTCGGTGCAGAGGGTGGCTACTAAAATGATTAGTGGGCTTCATTATAAAGCATATGAGGACAGACTTAAGGATCTTAATATGTACACCTTAGAGGAAAGGCGGGATAGAGGTGATATGATTGAGATGTTTAAATACCTCCATGGCATAAATGTTCAGGGAAAGAGCCTCTTTCAATTGAAAGCAAGTTCTGCTACGAGGGGACATGGGATGAGGGTGAAGGGAGATAGATTCAGGAGTGATATGCGGAAATATTTCTTTACGGAAAGAGTAGTGGATCCGTGGAATAGTCTCCCAGTGGAGGTGGTAGAGATGAGGACAGTAACTGAATTCAAAAAAGCATGGGACCAACACAGAGGATCTCTAAAGGTAAAAAGTGGACTGTTGTAGTTGTTGATATGGAAGGACAGACTAGATAGGCCATGTGGTCTTTTTCTGTCAACATGTTTCTATGTTACCAGTCCCAACCCCCCCTTGATCAGTCCATTCCCAGTCTTAGCCTTCCCTAATCAACCCATTACCAGTCCTAGCCCCCCCATCTGCCATTATAATCCTAACCCGCACTGTCCAGCATGTCCCCGTCTCTTCCCTTTGTCCATGTCAGCCCCCTCCCTCCATGTCAGCCCCCCTCCTCCCTTCCTCTATGTCAGCCCCCCTCCCTCCATCCATCCATAGTCAGCCCCCCTCCCTCCCTCCCTCCCTCCATGTCAGCCCCTCCCTCCCTCATGTCAGCCCGTTGCAGGTTCCCTGCCCCCTCCTCCCCCTCCCTGTCTGCCTGCTATTGCCCTGTTCTTCTAATGCAGCCGCGGCTCCCTGTCTCTTAGGGAACCGCGGCTATGCGTGTAAAACCGTTGCGGAGCCTTCCTGTCTCTCGACGGGTAAACAACTTCCTTTGGAGGCGGGACAATGCTGCACGGAGCCCATCGAGAGACTGGACAGCTCCTCAATGGTTTCGCAGGCACAGCCGCAGTTCCCTAAGAGGCAGGGAGCTGCGGCTGCATTAGAAGGGAGGCAGTGAGTTTGCCGCTGCCGAGAAGCAGACTCGGCAGCGGCAGCAACTTGTGTGCTTTTTTTTTTTTTTTTTTTTTTTTTTTATTGGCGGGGTGAGGCGACCCCTGCTAAATCCTGTGGTGACCCCCGTGGGGGTCGCAACTCACAGGTTGAGAACCGCTGATCTAAGGCAATGGAATTTGAACCTTTGTTTCCCTGGTTCTCAGGCTGTTGCACTACCCATTAGGCTGCTACTTCACTCCATAATATCCCGTGACCGCCATTCAATATTTTATGTTGCTGAACTACAGATTTAATTTTGATTTTAAATGTGAGTATTATAACAGCAGTAATCCATCACACTTATTTTTTATTTTAATTTATCTGTATTTAACTTACAACTTACATTCAACTACAGTGGCTATTTCCCTGTCCCCTGAGGACTTACAAGTTTTTACTTGAGGCAATGGAGGATTAAGCGACTTGCCCGATGCTACAAAGTGTGTGTCACTGGGATTTGAACCCTGGTCTCTTTGGTCCCAGGCTGATGGCCTAACCATTAGTCTACTCCATCATTCCAAAAGCTATATACCCGCAACAAGTGAAAAACCTAATCACTATTACTTAGTCACTGAGAACAGACTATTTCAATAAATGACTGAAGAACATATATCATCAAAAGAGTGAGAACATGAGACTATGCAAAGAAACAGACCAAGCTGAACAGTTTTCAGTTTCCAATATGACCGCAAGCTGATATGCAGTTTATAAAGTCCTTTGGCCATTCAAAGGTGGTACGTAAACTAGGCAAAAAATCAGTAGTGAAAGAAACATAGGCCTCCATTTACCTGTCTTTTAAACTGTTGGCATTCTTCTGGTGTTAGGGTGTCTGCTTTGGCAATAAGTGGAATGACATTAACTTTCTCGT
This sequence comes from Ichthyophis bannanicus, assembly GCA_033557465.1. Taxonomy (NCBI): domain Eukaryota; kingdom Metazoa; phylum Chordata; class Amphibia; order Gymnophiona; family Ichthyophiidae; genus Ichthyophis; species Ichthyophis bannanicus. The sequence continues at coordinate 703,350,093 of CM066031.1, read as the reverse complement.
GTAAACGTTTCATGAACTCAATGTCCAGTGGCTTCAACCTGAAAAACAGGAGCAACTCCTAAAATTAAAACTATCAAAGGAATATTTTGTGTTTTTACATGTTAACAACCAAGCAGATCAAGTATTATCCATTGTGCAATATCTTATGTATATATTTTTCATGTATTCCGCATCTACCCTGATTTATTTCAACATGTAAATAGTCTCCCATGTTCTCCAAGTTCTATTCCCTGTTATAATGTAAATTCAAATCAAAAAATAACCCAAGCTTCAAACCTCCGTGTATATCATTAAAACCCAAAAGTGCAATTCTTTTTCATTTTCTTTTTGTCGGAGTAGCCGATCAGAGGATACAGGAACTGTCACCCGTCCCCCGCCACGGTCACTCCATTTTAATCATTAAATGCTTGAAAAAACTTTACAGCGTTACTTATCTTGCTTGACTTCAGCCAATGAGGAATTCAAAAGACACAACGTGCCACGTTTCGAGCCCTCCAACAGTCACCGGCTCTGCATCAGGTGAAAAACCAGAATCCCTTAAAAAATGGCTTTTTCTTCGATGAACACAACGGTCCGGTTTTAAGAGATGGCGTGTGACGTCAGACGCACGTAGAAGAATCTAATAGCCAATCAAAAATGCCTGTCATTCAAGCATTAAAACTTGGGAACACCCACTGACAGGGAATCCCAATGACGATGTAAATACTTTCTGCTCACAGTAGTGTATGCCATTCAACAGAGCCATTCAGACCCCGGGGGGGAGACAGTGTCCAAACGGAATATCCATTGTTGCTCAGTCCGTTGCAGTTTAGCAATACGGTCCCCTCCTCGGGGATCCAGTGGAATGAAATCGAGCACCCTCCAACGTAGTTGAGAAAACAAGTGATCCTCCTGTAAACAGTGGCTGACCATGGGCGCTGACATTCTTTTAGTTCTCAAACGGGACGCATGTTCCCCCAAGCGAAGTTTGACAGCCCGGGTGGTCCGGCCTACATAGTGCAATCCACATGGACAAATAATCAAATATACAACATAAGATGAGTTGCATGTAGTGTGCCAATTTAAACTGTAGACTATTGATGTAGACATATCCCTCCAGCTAGAACCGGTCAGTGCCATATCACAATAAGTACATGTGCCACAGGTAAAATGACCAGGGTTAGCATGAGATAAGGAGGGACGATCCGAAGGCCAGGTAGATTTCACAATATGATCTCGGAGATTAGGCGCTCGTGAATAAGCCACCCGAAACCGCTTGTTTGCAAAACAGGGGTGGACAGACAAAACCGGCCAGTAGCGGCGCACAATAGCCACCACTTTTGGAACGCCCACCAAATATGGAAAAATGCCGGTAAAGTCATCATTCTCGGAGGTAACCGATGGAGAGCGGGGAAAAAACAACCACTCTCGGTGAACGAACCGAGCCCGTTTAAAGGCTTTCTTAATAACAGAAACAGGGTATCCCCTAGACAATAGCCGCTTTTGTAAATCAGACGCATGATGATAAAAGTCTTCCAATGATGAACAATTGCGTCGAAGGCGCAAAAACTGGCCAAATGGAAGACCACGTTTCAACGGAGCAGAATGGAAACTTGAAAATTGCAGCAAAGTGTTCCGTTGAACAGACTTGCGAAACAAAGTAGTGGTAAGCCCCTCAGTTGACAGAAGAATCGTCAAATCCAAAAACTGAATCGATTGTTTGTCAAACACTGCAGTAAACTGAATATGCGGGGAATGTACGTTCAATGAACTAACAAAGCTCTCCAAATCTTCTTGAGATCCAGACCACAGAAAAAATACGTCGTCTAAAAAACGACGCCAAAAATGCACAAACTGAAAATATGGAGAGGAATACACATAATTATCCTCAAAGATGGCCATATAGATGGTGGCTATAGAGGGGGCCACCGTAGCCCCCATTGCTATACCAAACGTTTGCCTGTAAAAATCACAATTGTGTAGAAAATAATTGCTATTCAACACTAGATCTAGCATCTCCACTGTTTTGAATATTTTTGTTGAACGTAAACCGCACTGATAACAAATAGCACGGTATATAAAATTGTTAAATAAAATAAATAAATAAGCAGTGTTATATTTAATGCTTATCTGGGAGAAATAAACATGGAACCAAATGGATAATGTTTATAGAGAGAAACCCAGTTTTGTTTGCAATTTGGCTCATCTTCCCGTTAAAAAACATTTATTTTCCAAGTTTAAAATGATGGTCAACTCTGAAAAGTTTAGAAATAAGTTTAAACAAGAAAAAAGCTAATACATAGATTCACTCAGCAATTTCATATACAAACATAAGAATCTGGTATGCAAAATGCAGTAAGGAAAATTAGGAAAATGTACAATCTTTCCATTTTTTGTCACATCTATGTGGAACAAAGCAAATGTATCCCAAGCTGCCCAGAAAGGCAGAGGGCACACAACTATTTATCCTCAACCGAGATCAATATACAACAAACATAGTCAAAAGCAATGATGTTAATCAAATCTGCAAAACCAATTAATAGCTTGTTACTCTAAGAAAAATATGGCTGCTTTGACAGTTTACTCTGAACAATCCCAAGCTCCTCTGCAATTGCCTTTACCTTTTTGCTTTTCATTGTAATTGTAGCAGAGTATGGTGTATTCCACAGGTTAAAATGACAAAGAAACATGGAAAATGAGCCAGCCAGGTAACACAGTGGACATGGGTTTCATTGTCTGTTCAGGACTTCAGTATCCTCACCTAGCCAAGGATGCTGTTTAAAGCATAGTTACTCACCTGTAATAAGTGTTCTCCGGGTACGGCAAGAAATCAGTCCTCACATTGGGGGACATCGGCACCAATGGAGCCCTCATGGAAACATCTCCCCAACTTTCAAAGAAAGCCTTTGGGAGATACACCACATATGCGTGGTCCCCTTCCCACCCAAGAGGGGCCTCATTCTAATGATTTTCGCTAAGATGGCAAAAATTAAAATACAGTAAAGAAGCAACTCCACGGGGAGGAGGGAGGATTATGAGGACTGATTCCTGCTGTCCCCGGAGAACACCTGTTACAGGTGAGTAACTACGCTTTCTCCAGGAACAAGGAGGAAATCAGTACTCACATATGGGGCTCCCCAGCTACAGGCTACCAAGAACCTGTACAAAATGCCAGTGTGGCCAGAAAACTGCTCACAGCTCACTAAGTCCCAACTGAGAGACTCGCAAGACCCAAGTGTCTGGCGAAGAACCAGCACTCTGGTAGCCTGAACACAGAAAAGTCAAAGGGCAGGAGTTGCCTTCAGTCTGAAGAGATTACGGAGTACAGCCTGGCTGAAGGTGCTGTCCCATTGGGACTCCATCTCCAGGAAGTAGTGAGCTGCAAAGATATGGACCAAAGACCAGGTGGCAGCCCAGCAGATTTCTATCACAGGTACAGAACACAGATTTGCTACCAAGGTAGCATGGCTCTAACAAAGTGTGCCGTGATCCGTTGTTCTAATGAAATGCCAGCCTGCTCACAGACTAGGGAAATACAGTCCACCACCCAAATGGACAGAGTTCACTTAGTCACCGGAAGCCCCAGTCAATGCGGCCATACGAGATAAAGAGCTGAAGTGCTCTACAGTGGCCCCATTGCAGATAGAAGGACAGGGCCCTCTTACAATCCAGAGTATGGAGAACGGTCTCCACCTTGCCAGCGTGAGGCCTCGAGAAGAAGGTGGGGAGCACCATCTCCTTATTGAGATGAAAGAGGATCCCAATTTTGGGAGAATCTTGGGGTGTGTACAGAACACCACCCTGCTACTGTAAAATCTCGTGTAGGTAGGCTCCGCTATCAGAGCCTGGAGCTTGCTGACCCAGCAAGCCAACGTGAGCGCAACGAAAAAGACAACTTTCTAGGAGAGGTACCGTAAGTGGCAGGTAGCTAAGGGCTCAAATGGTGGATTAGTGAGCTGTGAGAGAACCACTTTGAGATCCCAAACTGCCATTGGTGGGCAGATGGAGGGCTTAGACAACATGAGGCCCTGCAGAAAATGAGAAAGGGACTGGCAGTTGGGGCTTTCCCTCAACTGAGTGGTAATGTGCCACGATAGTGCCCAGGTGCACCCTGAGTTGGACTTCAGTCCCACCTGGGACAGGTGGAGTAGGTACTGGAGAACACTCTGCACAGAGCAGGAGAATGGGTTTGCCTGTCTCTTGGCGCACCACATCAAAAAGCAGCGCCACTTAAAGGCATATGCTCTTCTCGTGGAGATCTTGCGGGAGGCTAGAAGGACCTCCTCCACATCTCGTGGGAGGTTGAAGGGCACAAAAACTTCCCTTTCAGCAGCGAAGCAATGAGCGACAAGGACCCCATGTTGAGGTGCAGGAGAGAGCCCTCCTCCTGTGACAGACGTCCTGGGGCAGAGTCCAGGGGAAACTGAAATGCCACCAACAGGCAGAGAAGCAGCAGGAACCAAAGCTACCTGGACCACCTGGGGGCTATCAGTATCAGTAACACTGTCACTATGGACCTTGAAGAGGGCCTTGACAACCAGTAGTGTTAGTGGAAAGGCATAGAGGAGGCCTTTCATCCACAGAATGAGGAACGCATCTGCCACCACCTGGGATGGGTGCAGCTGGAAGGAGCAGAAGCAGGGCAACTGCGTGCTGTCCGGGCTGGTAAACAAGTCCACTAGGGGAATGCCCCAAAGCTGGAAAAGCCAGGAAGCCACTCTGGAATCCAGGCACCACTCATGCGGCTGGAGAACTCTGCTCAGCTTGTCAGCCAGGGTATTTTGCTAGACCGGTAGGGAGATAGCATGCAGGAGCATCCCGCTGCAAGCAGCATATGAGCAGAGGGCCACTGCCTCCTGGAATAGGGAGTATACTCTGTGCCCCTTTGCTTGTTCAAATAGAACACTGCGATTTGGTTGTCCATCTGGACCAGCACCAATTGGCATTGCAGCCGGTGGCGGAAGGCACGGAGAGCCAGGAATATCGCCCGAATCTCCAGAAGGTTGATTTGCAACTGGCATTCTAAGTGGGACCAACTGCCCGCTATATGCCTTGCAATGAGCTCCCCAACCCAGCAGGGAGGTGACTGTACTTAGGACCCTTTGGGGGGTGGGTGCCTGGAAGGGCATCCCAGCCTGAAGATGGCAGGGAAGCTGCCCCCCTAAGAACATAAGAAATGCATCTGGCGGACTCCCAGTCTTAGGGAGTCCACCAGGTGTCAGGTCACTCTTAGCTTGTCTCGGAGTCTGCCCGTGGCTTGTGTTCACTGGGAGCGGAAGTACCATTGAGCCGCTCTCATGTGCAGGCAGGTGTACAGGGTCACATGGATCATGGAGACCAGGTGGCCCAGCAGGCGGAGGAAAAAAAAGGGCAGGTAACATAGTAACATAGTAAATGACGGCAGATAAAGACCAGCATGGTCCATCTAGTCTGCCCAGCAAGATGGCAAGAGTAGGTGCACCTGTCGCTCTGTGCAGACCACCCCTCCCCATGTCTTGGTTTAGGGGTAAACCCACCACTCCATGTAGGACACCCCTATTTGTTCAGATGTTATATGGTTCAGAAGTTAGATGGTACCATTTATCTTGTTTTTATCCTATTGCTGTAAAGGGATCCACTGTGTTTGTCCCATGCCTTCTTGAATTCCGTCACCGTGTTTGCCCCCACCACTTCCATCGGGAGGGCATTCCAAGCATCCACCACCCTTTCAGTGAAAAAATATTTCCTGACATTGCCTTTCAGTTTACCACCTTGAAGCTTCATGTTATGCCCTCTAGTTTTACAGCTTCCCCGTCTTTGGACGAGGTTTGTTTGTTCATCATTTCTCTTTAAGTATTTAAAGGTCTGAATCATATCTCCCCTGTCCCTCCTCTCCTCCAAAGTGTACATATTTAGGTCTTCAAGTCTCTTCTCATAAGGCTTCTGACACAGGCTCCAAATCACACAGTGGCATAAGTACCTCTTCCTTTCTGCTGGTAATCCCTCTTTGTATGCAGCCCAACATCCTCCTGGCTTTTGCCACCGCCTTGTCGCACTGTTTTGCCACCTTGAGATCATCAGAGATAATCACACCAAGGTCTTTCTCTTGAACTGTGCATACCAACCTCTCGCCCCCTATCGCGTACATTTCCCTTGGATTTCTGCTACCCAAGTGCATGACACTGCACTTTTTCGCATTAAATTGTAGTTGCCAAGCGACCAGTCTTCCAGCTTTTGTAGATCTTTCCTCATGTTAACCACTCCCTCGGGGGAGTCCACTCTGTTGCAAATGTTTGTGTCGTCTGCAAAAAAACAGACTTTTCCATTCAGTCCTTCAGCAATATCACTCACAAATACATTGAACAGTGCTGGGCCCAGGACCGAACCCTGGGGCACCCCGCTAATCATCTTCCTCTCATCCGAGTGAGTTCCATGTACAATCACCTTCTGTCGTCTGTCAGTCAATCAATTTCTAATCCAGTTTACCATCTTGGGGCCCATCCCCAAGCTACTGAGTTTGTTGACAAGCCTCCTATGAGGAACAGTATCAAAGGCTTTGCGGAAATCCAGGTAGATGGCATTCATCGCATGCCCCTGATCTAGTTCCTTGGTCACCCAAAGAACTCAGATTTGTTTGGCAAGACCGTCCTTCGGTAAAACCATGTTGCCTCGGATCTTGCATCCTGTTGGTTTTGAGAAAGTTCACTATTCGCTCTTTCAGGAGCGCCTCCGTTACTTTTCCCGCCACCGAGGTAAGGCTCACGGGCCTGTAGTTTGACACTTCTTCCCTGTCACCACTTTTGTGTAGAGGTACGACATCAGCCATTCTCCAGTCCTGAGGAACCTTTCCTGTTTCCAAGGATCTGTTGAAGACATCCTTTAATGGTCCTGCAAGAACCTCTCTGAGCTCTTCCAGTATCCTGGGATGTATCCCATCCGGTCCCATGGCTTTGTCCATTTTCAGTTTAGCAAGTTGTTATAACACCTCGTCTTCTGTGAATGGTGTGGTATCTCTACTTCATTCCCATTTTTATATTTGGGAGTCACAGCTGGTCCATCTCCAGGATCTTCTTTAGTAAAAACAGAGCAGAAGTATTTGTTTAGCAATTTTGCTTTTTCAGTGTCACTTTCCACAAGTCCTTTCCCAGCATTTTTGAGTCCTGCAATTCCAACTCTGATCTTCTTCCTTTCCCGAATATACCTGAAGAAAGTTTTGTTGCTACCCTTAACATCTTTAGTCATCCTTTCCTCTGCCTTTGATTTTGCTATCCTTATTACTCTTTTAGACTCTTTGAGTTGGATCCTGTATTCATTTCTGTGTTCTTCTGTTTGCAAGCTTTTGAATTTTGAATTTGGTAGCGACCGATGGTGCAACACCTTTGTGGTTAGCGCCCTGGGGCATTCTGACCTCTCCAAAGGGAGGAAGGCTTTGGCCTGGAGGGTGTCTAGCTGAGCCCCTATGCACTTTAGGCACTGAGCCAGGGAAAGGTGGGACTTGGGTAGTTGAAGACTCCTCCCACACACGCACATTTTAAACAATACAGTCACTGCATGAACTACCCCCCACACGCACATTATAACCCTTCTTTCACTGCATGAACTACCCCCACATCCTTTGATTGTATTGTTGTGACACCGCCTTGATTTTACGATAAGACGGTATACAAATACTGTTAAATAAAATAAATAAAATAACCCCAGGTGCTGCAGGGTGTGGATGGTGGGGCTCAATGGCATAGTGCACCTCTGCAGCTGTGCCTCCCCTTATAAGCCAGTTGTCCAGGTAGGGAAAGACGAAGGCCCCTTGGAGTCGAAGGTGGGCTGCGACCACTGCTAGGCACTTGGTGAAGACTCTTGGCAATGAAGCCAGCCCGAAGGACAGCACTCTGTATAGGTAGTGACTTTCTCCCACACGAACTGGAAGTATTTTCTGTGGGTGGAATGGATCAGGATGTGTGTATAAGCATCCTTCAGGTCTAAGGAGCATAGCCAGTCTCCCTGCTGGAGTTATGGAAGCAGAATTCCAAGGGAGAGCATCTTGAACATCTTCCTCACCAAGAATCTGTTCAGGTCCCACAAGTCAAGGCTGGGACTGAGGCCTTCTGTTCCTTTCGGAAAGAGGAAATATCTGGAGTAGAAGCCTTTTCACCAGAGGTGTTTGGGCACTGGCTCTACTGCCTTGTCCTTGAGGCTTGTGAGCTCTGTGAGAAGCAGAGCCTGGTGAAGGAGAGGCCTGGTGGGTTCTCCTGGAAAAGGGTGGCATCTGTTGCAGATGGAGGAGGTAGCCCTGCCTGATAACTTGCTGTACCCAGGAATCTGTGCTGATGGAGGACCACCTGTGGGCAAAGAGCTAGACGCCCCCCTGTGGGCTGTAAAGGACATCCTCAGGGGAGGGAGGTCATACCCAAGGAGTCAAAAACTCCCTCCAGGCTGGACCGGGCTCTAGGTCTTGGGAGTCTTCTGCTTGCGGGGGCTGTGCCCTTGCCACTTGTGCTGCTGGACTTGCTGCAGAGCACAGAAGGCATGGAACTGTGGGGCATTACCAAAAAAACCTTTTTTCCTCAGAAAGGACTTCTTCCCTGTGCCCTTTTTACGGGGATGCACCAAGGTCTTTTTAGAGAGTCGGGTCCTTGTCAGGAACTCAGTTTCTATTTCAGCAGCTTTGTCTCCCATGGGTTTCCCAAAAACACTCTCCAATACAGGGGACATCGACGAGATTATTCTGAACCCATTGCTCGAGGTCAGATGCCTGAGGACACAAAGCCAACATATGCTGCTCAAGATAAGAACTTCGAGCACTCCTTGACTGCCAAGGCCAGTGACTTGAACTGCTGGAGAGGTTCCCCGTCGAGGCCTGCCGAGAAACCAGCAGTTCCCTCGCCAGCTCCTTGAAACATGCCGATGTATAATTGATAGGACTGGACTCTGCACGCAAGCATCCTGAAATGCCTTTCGGACTAAGGCATCAAGGGTCCAGTCCTTCCTATCGGGGGGCACAGAGGAATGGTTCTTTTGGCTTTTGAGTCTGCGCATGGTGGACTCGACCACTACTGAGTTGTGTGGGAGTTGGGTTTTCTGGAATCTGGGACTTCAGCAGACTCGGTACATGAGTCAAGCTATCTGCTTATTATGGGCACTGATGTTGGTGTTTCCCCACATACAGAGGGCGGCAGCATTCAAGGATCGGCATGATGGGTGATGGGCTCCGTGAGGGCCTCTTTCGTAGGGGCCTCATATTGGAAAATCCTCAGTTTGCCCTTAAGGAGGGGGGGGGGGTGTCCTCCCCTGTTTCGATCTCAACAGCGAACACCCTAGCAAAATTAGCATAAACAATAATAAGACTGCAACTCCAAGGGGAGGAGGGAGGGTCGTAAGGACTGATTCCTGTTGTCCCCAGAGAACACCTATTACAGGTGAGTAACTACGCTTTCTCCAGGAACAAACAGGAAGTCAGTCCTCACTTATGGGACTACCCAGCTACAGGCTACTGAAACGGTAACCCAAAAGCCATTCCGCAAGGCCGTGAGCAGAAGCCGATGCCCAAAGGAGTCTGAGTCCTTGGGGCGAAACTCTCGGTAGTCGTCAAGAAGGGTCAGAGGGCAGGAATTGCTTATACCCCGAACAGATTACGGAGTACAGCCTGGCCGAAGGCGCTGTTACGGCAGGACTCCCTCTCCAGGCAGTAGTGCGAGTCGAAAGTTTTCGCCGAAGCCCAGGTCACAGCCCGGCAGATGTCCGATAGCGGCACTGAGCGCAGCGAAACCACCAAAGCCGCCTTGGCTCGGACACCGTGTGTGATGACCCGCCAATCCAGCGGGGCGCCCACCACCCAGATGGAGAGGGTGCATTTTGTGACTGCCTGCCTGCCCCAGGTGATTGGGATCGTAGATCACAAAAAGCCGGCCAGACTTGCGATGAGGCTGGGTGCGCTGCAGATAGAAGGCAAGAGCCCTCTTGCAGTCGGGTGTATGCATAACATAAGATATGCCATACTGAGTCAGACCAAGTTCCATCACGCCCAGTATCCTGTTTCCAACAGTGGCCAATCTAGGTCATACGTACCTAGCAGTTTCCCCCAAAAACACAGGTGCCGCAATGCTTGTACTGGGTCAAGCATTGATATCCTGGGTCCCTTCTTAATAATGGTTTATGGACCTTTCCTCCAGGAACTTGTCGAAACCTTTTTTAAACCCAGCTACACTAACAGCCTTTACTACATCCTCCAGTAACAAATTCCAGAGTTTGATTACACATTGAGTGAAAAAATATTTTCTTTTATTAGTCTTAAATAGTTTACCCTGTGGCTTCATTGCATGTCCCCTAGTCTTTCTTTATTCTGATAACGTAAACAATCGATCTACGTTTACCCGTTCCACTCCGTTCATTAATTTATAGACTTCTATCATATCTCCCCTCAGCCGTCTCTTTTCCAGGTTAAAGAGCCCTAACCATTTTAGCCTTTCTTCATAGGAGTATCCTTCCATCCCCTTTACCATTTTGGTGGCTCTTCTCTGAACCTTTTCTAATAACGCTATATCCTTTTTAAGATACGGCGACCAGAATTGCACACAATATTCAAGGTGCGGTCTCACCATGGAACAATATAGAGGCATTATATCATCTTTTGTTTTATTTTCCATTCCTTTCCTTATGATACTAGCATTCTATTTGCTCTCTTGGCTGTCGCTGCACACTGGGCCAAGGGTTTTAACAGGTTATCCACTCTGCTCACGACCGGGGTGACCTCTCCGTGGCGGTTTCCCTTGACCTTTCAGCCGCTTTCGATCTTGTTGATCATTCCCTTCTTCTAGCTCGCCTTCGTGAAGCGGGATTATGTAGCACAGTCCTTCACTGGTTTCACTCCTTTCTTTACTCCCGGTCCTTCTCTGTCCACTCTTCCTCCTCTACTCCCTCCGAGCCCACTCCTCTTCTTTGTGGAGTCCCCCAAGGCTCAGTATTAGCTCCCCTCCTCTTCAATATCTTTCTCACGCCTCTTGCCCTCCTAGTTCAACAGCACGAGATATCTGCCTATTACTATGCCGATGATTTACTTCTCCTCTACCACACCTCCCCCGTTTCACCTGACCTCTCTCCTCTCGACACTTGTCCTACCGCTGTTGCTAACTGGCTCACTACTCACTGTTTGCATCTCAACCTCACCAAGACCCTTGCCATGTGGTTCACCCGCGATGCCTCCCTGCCCACACTTTCCCCCTCTTTCTCTGGCTCACCAGTTCCTATAGTCTCCTCCTTTCGCTACCTTGGCGTTCTCTTTGACCCTGCTCTAACTTTCTGTGATCATGTTGCACATATCTCACGACTTTCCTTCTTCCATCTCCGCCAAATTCGGGCTATCAGACCTTTCCTCTCCATGTCAGCTCTCACCACTCTCCTCCTCTCTCTCATCATGTCCCGCCTTGACTTCTGTAACTCTGTCCTAGCTGGCCTTCCTAATGTTCACCTCCATCGCCTCCAACTTATACAGAATACCGCAGCCCGTTTACTCTCTCACTCCTCCATCCGCGATCACGTCACACCTCTCCTTATCCATCTGCACTGGCTACCCATCAAATTCCGTATCCACTATAAAATCCTGGTACTCCTTCACCGCGTTATTCACACCAGCACACCTCAGTATTTGTCTAATCTTGTACGCCTACATGCCCCCGCTCGCGCTCTCTGTTCTTTCCACCTCAACCGCCTCTACCTCCCCTCACCCTCTGCTGCTCGGCTCCAGTCCACCCGTTCCTCTGCATTTTTCTTCCTGGCCCCCTCTCTGTGGAACTCCCTGCCTTCCTCCATCTGACTTGAATCTGAACACCCTACTTTTAAGAAACACCTCAAGATTCACCTCTTCGCCCGTGCCTTCGACCTGCCCGACCCTTTTGTGTGACCCCTTTTCTCTGTCCCCCCCGTCCCCTCCCCATCCAGTCTTGTTGTATGACTCTGCCTGTTTGCTTTCCTGTCTCATATTGTAATTTCCTTTCCTTTCTGAGCCTGTTTTTACTATGTAAAACGCTGTGATGTATTTTCCTCAGCGGTATATCAAGTTCAATAAACAAACAAACATAATGACGCCTAAATCTTTTTCCTGGGTGGTGGTTCCTAATGTGGAACCTTGCATTGTGTAACCATAGTTTGGGTTGTTCTTCCCTAAGTGCATAACTTTGCACTTGTCCACATTCACCTTTCTCCATTGGGAAAATTGGCCATTTAGCCCAACCCTCTGCTTTCTATCTTTTAACCAGTTCTTGATCCACAGTAGTACACTGCCTCCTATCCCATGACTCTTTAGTTTTGCCAAAAGTCTCTGATGAGGGACCTTGTCAAAGGCTTTCTGAACACTTATTAAAAGAGGGTTGCTACACAGTACCCTGTCCTGTGCTGCTGAGGTAAGCTATATTCTTATTTTATTTAAATTATAGCTCTTTGCTGCTGCTAGGCTCTAACTTATTAGGAAATTTAAACTACAAGTTCTCTGCTGGGTTCTAAATTTAACCAGAAAGCTCTCTTCTGTGTTTTAAATTTAAACTAACAGTACTTAGCTGATACTAGGCCCTGAGTGACTATTAAATTAATACTACAAGCTCTCTGCTGGGTATGAAATGTAACCAGAAAGTTCTCTTCTGTGTTTTAAATTTAAACTTAAACTGCTGCTACTAGGCCCTGACTGATTTAACAAAAAATAGTGGGTTCACAGATTAAATAGCTTTAATAGAAAGAACTCCTTTCAGAAAATTCCCAGAAGTATATACTCACAATTGCAGATCTCTCTCCAGAATTAACAGTCCCCTTTTCTAGTCCTTCAAGACTATGCAAAACCGCCGATGCCTGGTCAGCATCGGGTCTCGGGAAGAAGGTCGATAAGACTATCTCCTGATTGAGATGAAAATACGAGACAACCTTCGGCAGGAACGTGGGGTGGGTATAGAGGACCACCCTGTTCCTATAGAACCTGGTGTAAGGGTCTTCAGCCTGAGAGCCTGGAGCTCACTGACTCAGCAGGCCGAGGTCAAAGCCACCAGGAAGACCACCTTCCAGGATAGGTGCTGAAGAGAGCATGTCTCCATTGGCTTGAAGGATGAATGCGTAAGCTGTATGAGCACTACGTTCAGGTCCCATTCCAGCAGAGGAGGCTGGATGGGAGGTTTGGACAGCAAGAGGCCCAGCATGAAGCAGGAGACCAAGGGCTGCTTCGAGAGGGGTTTGTCCTCTATGGGGAAGTGATTTGCCGAGATGGTGCTCAGGTGTACCCTGACAGAGTTAGACTTCAGCCCCTCCTTCAAGAGATGGAGGAGGTACTGGAGGACCCACCGTGTGGGACACGAGAAAGGGTCAATCTGGAGCTCGGAGCACCAGACCGAGAAGCGTCGCCACTTGAAGGTGTAAGCTCGTCTCGTTGAGTCCTTCCTCGACGCGAGGAGCACCTCCTCCAGGAAGTCTAGCATGGTTAGGGGACTCGTTCAGCCGCCAGGCTGTGAGGGACAACACGGCAAGGTTCGGGTGTAGCACCCATCCCTGCTTCTGCATTGGCAGGCCTGGGGCACAGCCCAGGGGAATTGGAGGCTCGGATGCGAGTTGGAACAGGAGTGGGAACCACGGTTGCAGAGGCCACGAGGGAGCGACAAGTATCATCGACGCTCATTCCCACTGAGCTTTGTGGAGGATCCTCGCAATGACAGGAGTGGGAGGGAACGCGTAGAGAAGCCCAGAGGTCCAGCTCAAGAGGAACGCATCCCACGCCTCTCTGCTCAGGTGGGGGACTGGGCCACAAAAGTGGAAGAGCCGAGTGTTCGCCAGGCTGGCGAACAGGTCCATGGTTGGGGTCCCCCACTGATGGAACAGCCAGTTTGTCACCTCCAGGTCCAGCTGCCATTCGTGAGGGCGGAGAATCCTGCTGAGTTTGTCCGCAAGGACGTTCTTGTGGCCCGGGAGGTAGACCGCTCACAGGGTCATCCCTCGACGGAGGCGAAGGAGCATAGGAGGACCGCTTCCTAGTAGAAAAGGTATGATCCTATGGCCCCCCCCCCCTCCTTGTTGAACATCGCCACTCGATTGTCGATCTGCACGAGCACCAACTTTCCTTAGAGATGGTCCTCGAAGGCCCTCAGGGCCCACTGGACCACCCGAAGCTCAAGCAAGTTGATCTGTTGATGAGACTCTTCGGGTGACCATCACCCCTGCGTGCACAGTGCACCGCAGTGGGCTCCCCACGCCAGCAGGTAAGCATCCGTCATTAGCAGCATTTTGTGCTGCGGGATCTGGAATTGCAGCCCCTGGAGAAGGCTGCGGGGGTCTTATCACCAGTCTAAGGACCTTCAAAGGTTGTGGGAGACCTGAATGGGGTCTCTGAGGTGACCAGAGGCAGGGCTCCACTGAGTGCTGAGGCACCACTGGGCCGTCTGCATGTGCATGCAGGCATGTAGAACCACATGGACGGCAGAGGTCATGTGCCCCAGGAGGCGCAGCATAGTCCGCGCCGTGACCAGAGTGTTGCTCTGGACCTGGGCTGCCAACGCTCGGAGGCGAGCCGCACAGTCTACCGGTAGAAAGGAGATTGCCTGCTGAGTGTTGAGGCGTGCGCCGATATACTCCAAGGCTTGTGCCAGTTCGAGGTGCGACTTGGGGTAGTTGAAGAATCCCAGGGGCTCAAGGAGAATTGTGAGGAATGCCGCCAGGCAGGCTTCTCTGGCCGAAGGTCCCGTGACGAGCCAGTTATCGAGGTAAGGGAAGACCGGTACGCCCTGCCACCTGAGGGAGGCGGCGGCCGCAGAGAGGAACTTTGTGAAGACTTGCGGAGCAGATGCAAGTCCAAAGGGAAGCACCTATTGGTAATGCTCCCCGTGCACCCTGAAGCGCAGGAGCTGCCTGTGCTGGGGCTGAATCAAAATGTGGGTGTAAGCATCCCTGAGATTCAAGAAGCATAGCCAGTGGCCCTGCTGGAGGAAGGGCAGCAGGATGCCAAGAGATAGCATTTTGAACTTCTCCCGCACCAGAAACTTGTTTAGTTTTCGTAGGTAGAGGACGGGCCGTAGGCCCCTCGTCTTCTTCAGGACGAGGAAGTACCAGGAATAGAAGCCCCGACCTCGGAGGTACGTTGATACCCTCTCAACCGCTCACTGGGCGAGGAGATTGTCTAACTCCTGCTATAGGAAGGTCTGGTGCGCGGGGAGTCGAGAAGGCTCCACTGGGGAGAAAGGAGGGGGAAGCCTGTCCAAACAGAGATGGTAGCCATCTTGGACTACTCAGAGAACCAAGTGTCAGACTTGATGGACGCCCACTGAGGGGCAAAGGAGGACAGGCATCCCACCTCTGGCTGCGGCACTGTCAGGGGTCGAAAGGCTAAGCTGCTGGCGTCAAAACCCCTGGGCAGGCTGAGGTGGTGTCGGGGTTTGGGCCTTGGGCCCTTTCGACTTGTGATGACCGTGGGGTACGGACTTTCCCTGTGTCGCAGCGGTTGGCAAAGGAGTGGGAGGGTACGGTGGGTAGCCGCGGGAAGAATGGCTTCTTAGTTTGCTATTTCTTCCGAGGGAGGGAGGTCTTGCTCGAGAGGCGGGTTCGGGTGACGAACTCAGTCTACCTCGGTGGCCTTATCCTCCATCGGTTTACCGAAGAACTGCTCACCCAGGCAGGGTACGTCTAGGAGCTTTTCCTGGACCCACTGCTCCAAATCCAAAGACTGGAGCCATGCCTGGCGTCAGGCCCCCAATGCCAGTGGCTGCCACTTGAGCCAAGGACTCAAATCCGTCGTAGGCAGCGTGGGAGAAGTATTTCGAGCACTCCACGACAGACTTCAGAAGGGTCCAGAACCTACTGAGGAGTTCACCAGCGGGGCCTGCGGAGAACCCCCCCCCCCCCCGAGTTCCTTGGCTAGATCCCACAAAAACATGCCCATGTACAATTGGTATGCCTGAATACGGCATGAGAGCATGGTCCCTTGATAGGCTTTGCTGCCTAGGGCGTCAAGGGCTCTTGATTCCCTGCCTGGCGGAACCGAAGAGTGGGACTTCGGACTCTTGTTACCTCACAGCAGATTCCACCACCATGGAGGTGTAGGGAAGTTGGGTTTTCCTGAACCCAGGGACATGCTGGACCCTGTACATCACGTCGAGGTGCTTACTCACAGTGGGGACCAAAGCAGGGGTCTCCCACATGCGGAGTAGCAGCCTGGACAGAATGGGGGGGGGGGGGGGGAGAACCGGAACCGTAAGAGATTCCCGAGGTGGGGACTCATACTGCAAGATATCAAGCTCTTCAGCTCAAGGTGCCTCCTCAGCCTGGGTAGCCAGGTTGAGAGCCTGTGCCATATCCCTTACAAACACCACGAAGGAGGTGTCCTCGGGTGGCGAACACCTCTGAAAGGCAGGCAGGGACAGGTCCGACAGGGAGTCCCGATGGGCACGGGTCTCTGGGGAGGTATCCTCGTCTGATTCCCAGTCCGAGAAATCATAAGAAAAACCCGATTCGGGCTGGTCACCTCACCTGGAAGCAGAGGCCCACTTGGAACCAGAGGCCCTGGAGGATCTCACCCCTGAGGAACGGGGAGGCGAGCAAGACTGATGCCGAGGACCCTCACGAGGCCCATGGCTCTCGGGGGTTTCCAGGGTGGATTTTGGTATCCCTCTCGAGGGAACCTCGGTCTCTAGGCGCGGGCCAGCGAAGCTGGATATGAGCGCCTGCTGGGAAGCTATGAACGCAAAAATGCTATGTTCTAGTGCCAGCATACGGAATTCCCATGCAGGCGTGGGGCCCTGCGACGCCAACACTGGGGTTACCGGGTCGGGCGTCAAGGAAGAGAGGGGGTCCTTGACAGCCACCTGGGGCTGTCATCGCCATCGCCATCGCCAGGGGCCTCCGAGTCTGCACAGGTATCTTACGAGGCCACTCTTTGTCCGACTCTCGGGAACACCGAGGGGGGCTAAGCGACCGAACGCAGTAGCGTTTGCGCTTGTGGGGAGCTGCTGACAACGACTTCGAGGCCTTCTTCTTCTTACGCCGCTCCACTTCAGGGGACCCCTGCTCGGAGTGCCGTCTAGAGCATGGAGCAGAGGTGGGGGATCCTACCGGCAGAGAGATGACTGAGGGTGCCATGGGGATTCTGAGGCAGCCTTACAGCAAATGTCTTTGGATTTCTGCTTACGACTGAGCAGGGCTTTGGAGGACATTTTCTTACAAAGCGAACAGAGCTCTGTATCATGGTTGGCTCCGAGAAACTGCAGACAACAGTCATGGGTGTCCATAAGAGAGATGTTCTTGGAGCATCTTTATCGCATTTTTTGAAGCCCGTGGCCATCTGGGCAAAAAGGGCCCCCGTGAGATCGAAGACCCTCACGGCCAGTGGTTGGGAGAAAAAAGGGCGCGAAGCCCGCTAACAGCAAACAATGTTAGGAAAATTGTCCCCTATGCTCAAAAGGAATGGGAGCAGGGGAAGGACGGGTAGAGGACTGGTGCAACCAAAAAAAACCTAGTAGGCCAGAGGCCGAAAAACAAAACACTTTTTCCGAGGGACAAGGACGTGCTCCCTAAGGGTGCCATGGAAAAAGGGAGACTGAGCAAGATGGCACCCTTGGGCAGGAAGAGGACCACGCATGCGTGGCAGCAATTTCAAAGGCTTTCTTTGAAAGCTGGGGAATTGCTCCGTGCAGGCTCCGTCGGTGCCGACATCACCCATAAGTGAGGACTGACTTCCTGCTTGTTCTTGGAGAAAATTATGATCACCAAAATGCAAAATAGCTTTTAACCAAAATCCTCAAATGTCATATAGCAGCCTTGCTCATATTCTCAATGGAAGCAGCACTTATAAATGCTGTGAATGTAAAGTTACCATGGTTCTTGTGAGCCATCACAAGGCGTTCAATAAGATCTGCTTGGTTTTAACAGAAGATGTAATCTGCTATACTATTATAGCTTTACAGCAACAAGATTAAATCAAAATAAACTGAACCATCCAATTTCTCAACAAATAGGGGTGTCCTACATGGAGCGATGGGGGGAGGAGCGGTGTGTTCACCCCTAAACAAACAAAGAAACAAAGATATGGGGAGGGGTGAAGACATGGGGAGGGATGCACCTGCTCCTGGTGGGTGCACCACTAAGCAAAGACATGGGTAGGGGTGCACCTACTCCCTAAAAGACATGGGAAGGGGTGCATCTACTCCTGTCATATTGCTGGGCAGACTAGATGGACCAAACTGGTCTTTATCTGCCGTCATTTACTATGTTACTATAAATGGCACGTTTTGCCATAATACATTTGGGCCTACTAGAATCAAATGAAACAAAAAGTTAGCTGGACTTTATGGGCTTGAATCTGCTTCAGGTAGAACACTGCTTTTGCTATGAAGGGTCTCTGTTTCTGAAAGTCATAAAGCAAAGAAAAATGTTGGTGGGACAGCTAATGGGGGAATAATGCTATTTAGGGAAGATCTAAGGAGCTTGAAGAACACACCACTCTATGGAGAAATCTAGTATAAGGAAGGTAAACCAACTAAGCCCAAAATTCAAGTGACTTGACAGTAGTTTTCATCTGATAAACAAACAGCACATTGATATCCTTTTACACTGTTATAGGCTTCAACTGAGGCAAGCCTTGCATGATCTAGAAATTAGAAGCTGTATATAAGAGGTCCTCTTTTTCATGCTATTAATAACCACCAGTTGCAGAGGTGAATGATAGCAGTTTGTTTGTGGACTAGTGTCAGAGATTTAGAAGATATTCAAGCAGTTGTGATATCTGCCCTCGTTCATTTAGTTTCCTCAAGTCAGAAATTTGACACACCTTAGAGAAAACAGTCACTCGCCCGCAAAGCATAGTTACTCACCTGTAACAGGTGATCTCCGGGAACAGCAGGAATTTAGTCTTCATATATGGGGTATCGTCGGTACCGACGGAGCCTGTGCGGGAACGCTCCCCAGCGTCCAATTAGAAAGCTTTTGGGAGCATCCCACAGCGCCTGCGTGCTGCCTTCCCGCCTTTCCCAACTGCCTCTCTCCAGTTGGGTTTAAAGCTGAGACAAAGAGAGAGAGAGAGAGAGGGAAAGAGAAAGAGACAGAGAGATACAACTCCTAGGGGAGGTGGGTGGGTTGTGGACTAAATTCCTGCTGTTCCCGGAGATCACCTGTTACAGGTGAGTAACTATGCTATCTCCAGGAACAAGCAGGAATGTAGTCTTCACATATGGGGAGCTGAAGATGCCAGGGTTGGTGGGTAGGAGTTGAATTAGGTCTGAAAGAGATTTTGAGGAACAGCTTGACCAAAGAAGGCATCCCGACCGGAGGCTTTATCTAGGCAGTAGTGGGCTGTAAAGGTGTGTACCGAAGCCCAGGTGGCTGTTCGACAAATGTCATCAATAGACACAGACTGAAGGTTAGCTATAGAGGTTGCGTGGCTCTCACATTGTGAGCTGTGACATGGCCTTGAAGAGGAAGACTCCTACTCTCATAAGCAAAGAATATGCATTGTGCAATCCATTTGGATAGAGTTCTCTTGGAGACTGGAAGTCCCAAATGACTACTGTAGAATCAAAAGCAATAAAAAGTCGAGAAAGGAGACCCCACTAGAAGATTTTCCAGTGATTGCCACCATTGTAGGGACAAGATCAGTCGTTGTGAGTTTGATATCTTGTCCGACAGATGTCCTGTGGCCTGTGTCCACTGTGTGGATAGGGTCCTCTTGGATGCTCGCATATGCAGGTGAGCGTAGGGAACCACATGAACCGTGGATGCCATATGTCCCAATAGTTGTTGTAGTTCTCGAACAGTTAGGTAGGACTTCACCGCTGCTTGAGAAGCTAGCTGCATTATACGAAGACAGTGGGGTTGTGGGAGAAAAGCCCTTGACTGTCTGGTATCTAGACAAGTTCCTTATGAACTCTAGGGACTGAGACGGAGCAAGTTGGGATTTTGGGAGGTTTATGACCAATCCCAAGTATTGAAGGATTCGCATTGTGCAAGACAGTGCAGAGCTGGTTTCTGGAATCGTGCAGGCTCGAATGAGCCAGTCGTCCAAGTAAGGGAAGACGAATATCCCCAGGGTTCGCAGAAATGCAGCCATGCATTTCATGAATACTCTTGGTGCCGAAGCCAGACCAAAGGGAAGAACCCTGTATTGGAAATGTTTTCCCTTGAAAAAGTATCGTAAGAGCATATGCATCCTTTAGATCTAGAGAACAAAGCCAATCCTGACTTTGAAGGTATGGCAGAAGAGTTCCCAGAGAAATTATTTTGAACTTTTCTCGGAACAGATATTTGTTTAATTCTCTGAGGTCTAGAATGGGTCTGTGTCCTCCTGTTTTCTTTGGAATAAGAAAATAGGGGGAGTAGAACCCTGCACCCTGTTGAAGAATGGGCACCTCCTCTATTGCTCTTTGAGCAAGGAGTGTTGAGACCTCTTGATCCAGTAGATTGCCTGTAGAGGTTTGGGAATTGAACTGTCCTACGATTGTAGGAGGGGGCATACTGTGAAAATAAAGCTTGTACCCCTCTCCCACAATGGACAGAGTCCAGTTTTCTGCTGTTATTTGGTGCCATCTGTTGGCAAAATGACACAACCTGCCTGGAATGCTTAGGGGTTCTGGACCTTTCAGAGGAAGGAAGGCTACGTTCTCTATGAAGGAGTCAAAGCCCTTGAGGGGGCTGAGCCTGTGGAGCTGGTTGAGCTCTAAGGCCTTTTGGATTCTTTTGTCTGGATTGTTGTTGTTGACCCTTCTGGGCAACCTGACCCTGAGCTTGCCCTTGCTGGATATAGGATGGATAAAACTTCCTCTTTTTGTTGAAAAAGTGTTTTTTATAGGGTTTCTTTTTGGCTGGAGTGGCTGTAGATTTTGACAATCTATCTAAAGTGATATTGTCAGCATCTCTCTCATTAGCCTTTTCCTGCCAATTCTTGCCAAAGAGGTTTTCTCCTGTGCAAGGGATGTTTCCCAATTTATCCTGTACCCAAATCTCCAAGTCTGATGCCTGAAGCAATCCGATGTGCACCAATGGCAATAGCAGAGGTTCTGCTGATGCATTCAAAGCAGTCAAAGGCTGCATCGTTTACAAACTTGGAGACATCTTGAGCATGCTTGACAAGAGTAAGGAAGTTCTGTCGTTTGACCTCAGGGAGAAGGGGGGCTCATAAGCTCCAAATCTCCTGTGATCTCTTGAGGAATATTCCCATATATAAAATATATGAGCTGATCCTAGCTGAAAGCACAGAAGCCTGAAATGTTTGACGCCCAAAGTGTCAAGAGTCCTGCATTCACGACCTGGAGGATTGGATGCATGTCTCTTTGCACTTTTCATCCTACGCATGGCTGACTCCACTACCATTGAATGGTGTGGCAGCTGAGTCTTTTGAAAACCAGGACATGGTGGAACTCGATACATGGTATCGAGTCTCCTAGAATGAGGAGATGTGGTCAAAGGTGTCTCCCACATTCTGAGCATCAAATCATGAAGAATTTCATGAATGGGCAGAGTGGCTGCCTCCTTGGGAGCCTTAGGGTATTGGAGAATTTCCAATTCCTTTGCTCTAGGTTCTTTTTCAGGAGCTACCGTGATTGAAAGGCCTTGGGCCACATCACAAATAAAATCCTGAAAAGACATGTCTTCTGGAGGAGACATTCTGCGTTGGGGAGAAGAGCAGTCTTCCAGGAGAAACACTCTGGTACCGGCAGAATTATTAGAGTCATTGGAATCGGAGGATTCGAAATATCTCTGATCCCGATGTTCATGCAAAGCACGGTCTCGGTATCGATCGAAGTCAGTACTGAATTGGTCCGGTACCGATCTGTCGATGCCAGAGAAAGTCGGCATGGGGAGGATTCCCACCGGGGCCAGTACCATCAGTGCTGGTACCGGTATCTGTACCAGTTCTGGTACCTGCATCGGTACCGGTGTCCGTTGAACCACCGATGTCAACGGTACCGAAGCTGTAAGGAGAGCTGCAAGACTGCGTTCGATAGCAAGGAATCTCTGGTCTATTGACGCTGCCAATGCCTGGGTATCGGTACCGGTAAAAGCAGCCGGAACCCATCAGCATGGCACCAGTAGTTCTGCCAAGGTCGAAGCCTCAAGAACATCCTGGAACCCCGTTGATGCTTTGGAGGCCGAAGACTCCCGCCGGGGCTGTTTTGTCAGTGTAGTTTCCTCAAGGGCAATGCCAATGGCCTCTCGATGCTTTGAAGGAGAGCTACCCTTTGAGGACCGGCTCTTATGTTTAGTTACCTGAGATCCATGGGAGGAAGACGAGGCTCTTGAAGACGTCGATGCAATGGACCTGGTATCCGAAGAAAAGAGGGTACCGAGCTTTGCAGCTCGGTTCTGTCTTCATCTTTTAGTCATCCCCATACAGGAGGAACACTCAGATGGAGAATGGTCAGGGCCTACACATTTTAGACACCAGTCATGGGTGTCAGTGACAGAGATGGTACCGCCACATTTAGTACATTTTTTAAAACCACTAGCTGGTTTTCCATCTTTTGGGAAAAATGGGGCCTAATGCCCAAAATGGCACCTAGCACCAAAAGAAAAAGGTTCTGAAGAGAAGCAGTTCAAAAACAGATTTTTATTTTTTTTTAAGAAAAGAAGAACGAACGAACCGGCGGTACCGGTAGGTGTCGTGCAGAGGCAGGCGCGACCACAAGAAAACAAGTTTAAAGAAGACATTTTCTGCGGTGACAGGGCATGTGTCTTGTCAGTTCCGCGGAAAACGAAGAACTGAAGAGGGACAGTTGTAAAGATGAGAAGGCAGCGCACATTGCTGAGGGATGCTCCCAAAGCGTTCCTATTGGACACTGGGGAGCGTTCCCGCGAAGGCTCCGTCGGTACCAACGATACCCATATGTGAAGACTACATTGCTGCTTGTTCCTGGAGATTGCCACATATGCTCAAGGTTTTCTAGAAAGTTCTGGAAGAATCCTCCACAGCAAGCATGAGAGGGTTGTGTAACTTAGTTGGTGGCTCACTGTTCCTGCCTGCCCCAAAAAAAGTGTTATGGTTGTAGATTATATTTATCAAATACTAAAAAAATTACAAGTAAGCAATACTGTTACTTACCCATGTCCTGAAGGAGCAATGAAATATAAACAGCAATGAACTCTGTTGTCTGGCATCTGACGTCTGTTCACACGAGATTCTGCATTCAGATAGTCTTCAAATTTGCTGTCAATGTAGTCAATAACCGGTTGCCAACTACAAGATTTAAAAAAAACCTTGAGAAATGTTCAAAATCTATTTAATAGGAGATATCTGTGCTGGAAACAACTCTAATGGTGGAAATTTGGAATAAATGGGAAAAAAAAGCACAGTCACTCATCAGTAACAGGTGTTATCTAGAAACAGCAGGAATCAGTCCTCATATATCGGTGACACTGGCACCGACGGAGCCCCTCAGAAGCATCTCCCCAGCTTTCAAAGGAAGCCTTGGGAAATGCCACCATGCATGCGGGGTACGCTTTCCGCTCAAGAGTGCCATCTTACTCAGATGACATAGCTAGAGCTGACAAACGAAGATGGCAAAATTTGTACAGCAACTCCAAGGGGAGGAGGGAGGGTTGTGAGGACCGATTCCTGATGTCCCTGGAGAACACCAGCTACAGGTGAGTAACTACGTTTTCTCCAGGAACAAACAGGAAGTCAGTCCTCACATATGGGACCCCATAGCTACAGGCTACTAAGAACCAGTAGAAAAACACGGCCCAGCTGTGCGCTACCGCAAGAGAGTCTGAGGAAAGAATGAAAGAACCCCAGTGTCCAGGGAGAACCATCGCTCCAGTAGCCTGAACAAGAAGGGTAGGAGTTGCCTAAACCTGAAACGATTACGGAGTAGGGCCTGGCCAAAGGCACTGTCCAATCGGGACTCCCTCTCTAGGCAGTAGTGATCTGCAAAGTCTTGAAGGATTACAAAAAGG
Organism: Ichthyophis bannanicus; assembly: GCA_033557465.1. Lineage (NCBI taxonomy): Eukaryota > Metazoa > Chordata > Amphibia > Gymnophiona > Ichthyophiidae > Ichthyophis > Ichthyophis bannanicus. The sequence goes on along the minus strand of CM066031.1, from coordinate 703,326,240 downwards.
GACTGCTACTTCTGGAGAGAGATCTGCAATTGTAAGTATTTACTTATGGGAATTTTTCTAAATTTGGTGAAAAAGAAATTCTTTACATTAAATCTGATTAATCTGTGAATCCAGTGTATTTGTTAAATCAGTCAGGGCTTAGTATCAGCAAATAGTTTTAACTTAAACTAAAAACTCAACAGTTAGCTTTCAGTTTAAGTTTAAAATCCAGCAGAGAGCTTTTAGTTTAAAATTAATACTGTCAGGGCCTAGTAGCAGCAAAGAGCTTTCAGTTTAAATTTAAAACACAGAAGAGAGCTTTCTGGTTAAATTTAGAACCCAAGACTACCTCAATCCAAGCAAGGGCTATGTGAATCACCCAGGAAATTGGTCAGAGATTACCTTAGAAGCACAGGACAGAGTACTGTGTGGCACCCAGTTGCTGTACAAATTTTGCCATCTTCGTTTGTTAGCTCTAGCTATGTCATCTGAAATTCCATGTATGAAGGGGAAGGCAATGGCAGTGGGGGTGTACTATCAACCGCTGGGCCAGAATGAACAAATGGATGATGAAATGCTCAAAGAAATCAGGGAAGCTAACAAAAATTACAATACAGTAATAATGGGTGATTTCAATTACCTCTGTATCAACTGGGTTAGTGTCACGGCAGAACATGCTAGGGAGATAAAGTTTCCAGATGAAATAAATGACTGCTTCTTGGAGCAGCTGGCTCATGAACCGACCAGAGGGAAAGTTATTTTGGACTTAATCCTTAGTGGAACACCAGATCTGGTGCAAGAGATAAGGGTGTTGGGGCCCCTTGGCAATAGTGATCATAGCATGATCGCGTTTGATTTAATAAATGAAGGAAGGACGGTAAGGAAATCCACAGTACTACCTTTTAAATTTCAAAAGGGAGATTATGATAAAATGAGGAAAATAGTTAAGAAAAAACTAAAAGGAGCAGTTGCAACGGTTAAAGATTTACATCAAGCTTGGGTGTTTAAAACTACTATCTTGGAAGCCCAGACCAGCTGTATTCCACGCTTTAAGAAAAGTGGAAGTCCAAAAAACTGCCAGTATGGTTTAAAGGTGAGGTCAGAGTGGCTGTTGCCAAAAAAGCATCTTTCAGGAAATGGAAAAAGGAGCCAAATGACAAAAACTGGAAACACAAGCACTGGCAAGTTAGATGCAAGGTATTGATAAGGCAGGCAAAGAGAGAATTCGAAAAGAAGCTTGCTGTAGAAGCAAAAATGCATAATAAAGACTTTTTCAAGTACATTTGTAGCAAAAAAAACCATGAGAGAATCAGTTGGACCATTAGATGATAGAGGGATAAAAGGTGCACTAAGAGGGGACAAGGACAAAACGGAGAGACTGAATGAATTCTTTGCTTTGGTCTTTACTGAGAAAGATGTAGGAATGTTACCCATGACTGAAGTAGTATTTAAAGGAGATGCTGTGGAAGAATTGAAAAAAATATTGATACACCAGGAAGATGTATTACAACTATTTGATAAACTAAAGAGTAGCAAACCACCTGGACCGGATGGTATACATCCATGGGTGTTGAAAGGACTAAAATATGAGATTGCAGACCTACTATTAGTAATCTGTGAACTATCATTAAAATCATCTGTAATACCTGAAGATTGGAGGATGGCCAATGAAACACCAATTTTTAAAAAGGGTTCCAGGGGTGATCCAGGAAACTACAGGCCAATGAGCCTGATGTCAGTACTGGGAAAAAGAGTGGAAACCATAATAAAGAATCAAAATTACTGAACATATAGAAAGTCATGGCTTAACAGGAAACAACCAACATGGATTTAGCAAAGGAAGGTCGTGTCTTACTAATCTGTTACGTTTTTTTAAAGGTGTGAATAAAAAGATAGACAAAGGTGAGTCAATTTATATAGTGTATCTAGACTTTCAGAAAGCCTTTGACAACGTCCCTTTTTGGCAAAACTAAAGTCATGGGGTAGGAGGCAGTGTACTACTGTGGATCAGGAACTGGTTAAAAGATAGAAAGCAGAGGGTAGGGCTAAATGGCCAATTTTCCCAATGGATAAAGGTGAATAGTGGAGTACCCCAGGGATCTGTGCTAGGTCCGCTGCTTTTTGACATATTCATAAATGACCTGGAAATGTGAACAAGTGAGGTTATCAAATCTGCAGATGACACAAAACTATTCAAAGTTGTTAAAACCCATGAGGATTGTGGAAAATTGCAAGAGGATCTTGATAAATTGGAAGACTGGGCATCCAAATGACAGATGAAATTTAATGTGGACAAGTGAAAAGGAAATAAAAATCCGAACTATGGTTACACAATGCAAGGTCCCACATTAGGAACCACCACCCAGGAAAAAGATTTAGGCGTCATCGTGGATAACATGTTAAAATCCTCCACTCAGTGTGCAGCAGTGGCCTAGAGAGCAAATAGACTGCTAGGTATCATAAGGAAAGGAATGGAGAATAAAACAAAGGATATTATAATGCCTCAATATCGTTCCATGATGCAACTGCACCTTGAATATTGTGTGCAATTCTGCTCACCATATTTTAAAAAGGATATAGCATTATTAGAAAAGGTACAGAGAAGAGACACCAAAATGGTCAAGGAGATGGAAGGATACCCCTATGAAGAGAGGACAAAAAGGTTAGGGCTCTTCAATCTGGAAAAGAGATGGCTGAAGGGAGATATGATAGAGGTCTATAAATTAATGAATGGAGTGGGCCGGGCAAACGTAGATCGATTGTTTACGCCATCAAAACAGCCTACTTTTTTGCATTCTCTTTACCTTTGATTCTGTCCCTTTCCTATCATACCAATGGAGTTCTGTTTCTTCTATCCCTCTTTTTCCTGCAGCAACGTTGATCAAGTCCCTGTTTTTGCCTATTGTGAACCGCCCTGGTATCCATGGTGTGAGCGGTATATAAAGAAACAAAGATAAAGATAAAGACATGGTAACCTATTTAAGACTAATGAGAGAAAATATTTTTTCACTCAACATGTAATCAAACTCTGGAATTTGCTACAGTAAAACTGTTAGTGTAGCTGGGTTTAAAAAAAAGGCTTGGACAAGTTCCTGAAGGAAAGGTCCATAAACCATTATTAAAGTGCACCCAGAATATCCACTGCTTGTCCCAATACAAACATTGTGGAACCTGTGTCTTTTGGGGAAACTGCTACGTAGTTGTGACCTAAATTGGCCACTATTGGAAACAGGATATTGGGCTTGATGGACCTTGGTCTGACCCAGTATGGCATATTTTATTTTCTTATGCTCATGTTCTTAACTGTGGACCAGGTGGCAGCCTGGCAGATGTCTGCCATAAGGACAGAGCATAGGCTTGCAACAGAGGTCGCCATAGCCCTGACAACATGTGCTGTGACCCAGCGCTCTGAGTACCCAGCCTGATCAAGGACAAAGGCGATACAGTCTGCCACCCGGGTGGACAGGGTCTGCTTGGTAACAGCCTCCCCCAGTCGACTGGGGTGGTAGTTAACGAAAAGCTGCGAGGCTCTGGGTACGTTGCAGGTATAGGTACAGGGCCCTCTTACAATCCAGAGTATAGAGAACGGTCACTGCCTTTTCGGCATGGGGCCGTGGAAAAACGTTGGGGAGCACCACTTCCAGAAGAAATTTAGGGTGGGTGCGAAACACGACCCTATTCTTGTAGAACCTGGTGTAAGGTGGCTCAGCCACCAAGGCCTGAAGCTCGTAGACTCTGTGGGCAGAGGTGAGCGCCACCATGAAGACGACCTTCCAGGAGAGATAAAGCAAATGGCAGGTAGCCAGAGGTTCAAAAGGTGGTTTGGTGAGCTGCTTCAGAACCACGTTGAGGTCCCATTCTGCCGGAGGCAGGCAGATGGGAGGCTTAAAGAGCTGAAGGCCCCCACGTAAATCGGGTAATAAGGGGCTACGCAGAAAAGGGTTTGCCCTCTATGGAATGATGGTGTGCTGAGAGCTCGCTCAGGTGCACACTGACGGAGTTGGACTTAAATCCGGTATGCAAAAGGTGAAGCAATTACTGCAGCACCGTGTGCACCTGGGCAAGAGAACGGGTCAACCCGTTGCTCTACACACCATACTGAGAATTTGTGCCATTTAAAGGCATAGGCCCATCTCATGGAGTTTTTATGAAAGGCCAGGAGGACTTCCTCCACCTCCCTTGGGAGGCTGAAGGGTGCTAAGGCAACCAGTTCAGTAGCCATGCTGTTAGCGACAGGGACCCCAAGATTGGGGTGAAGAAGGGAGCCCTCCTCTTGGGTCAGTAGCTCCGGGGCATTTCCCAGAGGGACCAGGCGCTCCCTCGAGAGGCAGAGCAACAGGGGAAACCAAGGCTGCCTGGGCCACCGGGATCATGGAGGCCTTGTCCCTCAGGACCTTCAAGAGGGTTTGGGCAATTAATGGCGTGGTAGGGATGGCATACAGAAGGCCCTCACCCCACAAGATGAGGAAGGTGTTCTGCTTAGCCTGTCTGCTGGGCATCATCTTGGCCCAGAAGGTATACCACCCTGAGGAGCATTCCCTGATTAATCGCATATGAGCAGAGGGCTACTGCCTCCTGGCAGAGGCGCTGAGACCCTGTGCCCCCCTGCTTGTTCAGATAGAACACCACGACCTGGTTGTCCATTTGGACTAGCACTGATCGGTTCTGCAGGCGATGGTGGAAGGCTTTGATCGCAAGAAAAATGGCCTTGAGCTCCAACAAACTGATCTGTTGCTGGCTCTCCGCTAGGGACCAGTTGCCCTACATGCACAGTTCCTCACAGTGGGCACCCCATCCCAGTAGAGATGCATCTGTGGTGAGGAACGTCTGGGGCTTGGGGGCTGGAAGGGCATGCCCTCCTGCAAGTGCTGTGTGCACTCCCACTAGTTGAGCGACTTCACTAGCTGACAGGACACAAAGACCCTGTCCTGAAGCCTGCCCGTGGATTGTGTCCACTGTGAGCGGAGACACTACTGAGCTGCCTGCATCTGGAGACGGGCATTGGGAACCACATGGACTATGGATGCCATATGGCCTGGTAGGCGGTGCATGGATCGTGCCAACACTGCATGATGGTGCTGCACCTTGGTGGCCAGGGTCCTGTGGTGATCAGCCTTGTCCAGGGGAAGAAAGGCCCTGGCCTGGAGAGTGTCCAGACGAGCTCCTATGAACCTGGGTGAGATTTTGGGTGGTTTATCATCAACCCCAAAGGCTGCAGGACCTTGATGGTGCGGGCCGTGGCCTGTTCCACCTCAGTGGCCGTGTCCCCTTTCATGAGGTGACCCCAAGTCTGCCTCAGGTTGCAGGAGGCATAGCCTGCAGGTGGGCTTTGGGCCCCCTCATCAGTTTCTGCCTGGGTCCTCTGCATGTCTAACACCAGCCCCGCCCACACTGCAAATATTCAAGAAGCTGTGATATAACTTTGAAGCCCATATGTGTCAGGCATGTTGAGGACACAATTAGTTCTTCAAAAAATATAGATTATATGTTTGTATTTATGTTGTTTGAGTAATAATTTTGTTTGATTAGTATCCGGAGTCACATGAATATTCCTTTGCTAAAATGGGGTCACACTGGAAAAAGGTTTGGGAAGCACTGCTGTAAACTAACACTACCAGCTTGGCCTGCAAAGCATTCTTAATTTGCAGGTGTACTATTCTGGCCGTGGGGCTTGTAATCTTGATCCAACTTGCAGAACTCAGTTTTACTTTACCTGACATAACTGACAAATGAATACCTGAACTTTGTGGAAGGAACTTTAGAACAAAGAAAATTCTTACAATTTTCCCTGGTATTTTTCATCAATCAAAATTAAGACTTATTTCATAGAAGTAGCTGCGCTTTTGAAATCACAGTAAATGTTCCACCAAATGTCCCATCTAATGAGCTGAAAAGTCACCACTGGTTTTATATGAGGGCTTAGGAGCATGTTGATCTAGCCAACTTTTAGGAAAAAAGTTGTATAAAAATGTAAAACAAAGCCAGCAAAGGGTAGCTCACTAGCACATCTCTGAAATGGCTTATATTTTCATTTCTTGACGATTATGCATGTAAAATACACAGAAACAGTGCATCCAAAATCTTTGAAAACTATTGTGCAACTTTTGTCAGAATCTTAAATTTAGTAGTCAAGCAAAAGCTACCACAATCTTGTTTACACAGTATTTTCAGAGCCTGAACCATTCTAACAGCATTCTTCAGGACTGTCCACACTGTTTATATCGGTGCTTTCAAAACTTTTATCCTATATGACCCCATTTTAGCAAATGAAAATTCATGTGACCTCAGATGACAATGAAATCAAAATAGCAAATCTCCAGCCTCCTTCCCTCTTCTAAAGCAGAAAGGCAACAGTAGTAGTGGCAACAGGAGAAGCAATCAACACAGTGTCCTTTGTGTCAGTGTACAGTGTATGCTTATAGACTTCAGTACTCAGAAACATGGGTTTCAAGTCAAACAGGAAGCTTACCCAGGAGGGGGGCAAGGGCTTATGAATGTTCACTAGCTCGCAGACCATATGCTGACTGCTGTCACTACTTGGTATAGGTCACAGTGAGTCCAGAAAGAAGGGAATGGCCATGTTTCTGTGACCCCATTCACTGATGAGACCTCATTTGGGGTCCCAATAGGCAACTAAAATGATTAGTGTACTAAACACATAAGGGTAACTAATGTTTGCAGAAAATTACATCAAAAACTGTCCTTACCAATTACTATTGTCTACTGCATCTCCGAATCCTGGTGTGTCAACTATTGTGAGGAGTAACTGAACACCACCTTCTTTTATTAAAACTTTTGACTGCTCAACCTGTAAAATAAAAATTAAAACTAATCAACCTATTTTGATTACACAATGAAAAGGAACAATTTTTAATAGTGTCAGAGTAAGAAAAAAATGTTGTTGGAACAATTATAAAAATATTCAAAAAAATAATTGGATAAGTCTTCATGCTCTTTAACTTAACACGTGGTGGAAGTCCTTTTGCAACAATAGCCATCAGTTGTTTATAACAGGAGTGTGAAACAGAAGGCCCACAAGACTGTTTTAGGTCAGATAAGCCTCTTTATCTGGCCCACAGGAGTCTCAAAGCAAAGAAAGGCTCAGTATCTCCTTTCCCCTGAACCCTCTTTCTGGTCCAGCAATTCCCTACCTCTGATCCAATTTTAAATAAGACTTCTTTCTGCACATGTTAATGCAAAATTATCATCTGCAGTTTTTTTTAACAGCTTCAAAAAGCAAATATGTTAGGTGAAAACATTTAGACACCCTTACAGTCAGTATTTTGAAACACTTCCTCTGGCAGAAATGTTACCTATAATCAGCTAAGAATCTTTCTAGTCTATCTTTCTGAATTTTTTCCCTCACTGTTCCTCAAAAATATTCTTAGGTTTCTTTAGATGCTCTGCATATTTGAGATCTCTCCACAGATTTTCAAGTAAAATCAAATCTGGGGGGACAGTCAAGGCCATTCCAAAATCATCTCCTTCTTCTACATATTTCATGATTGATTTTGAGATAGGTTTCAGATCATTCTCATGCTTAAATATCCAACCTCTTTTCAGCTTCAATTTCTTCACCAATTGTGGGACAATAGCTTCTAGGATATTTTGATATTTTATTTATTTAATCATTTTTTATACCACTTTATCCTTCAAAGTGGTTTACATTAGAACTCAACAGTATACAGGGCACGCGAAACCGTTATAGTACAAGTACAATTAGCCATTATACAACAGAGCTATTCGTTCTTGCACTTGTGCAATATTTTCTGTGCCACTAGCTATCACAGAACCCTATACGATAATATATTTATCTATGTGCTTAATAGCTGGCAAATAGAAATTACACTTACCTGGTAATTGTCGTTCCTTGAGTTATGACAGTTTAGTCCTCTACAGCTGGGTAGTGCACCTCCTCCTGCAGCTTGGAGACTGGACCAATCAAATCTTCATCCTTCTGGATGTAGCGAGCTGGAAATCCCCATCAGCCCCAGTGAACTATTGACAAAGCAGACTCAAGAGCAACAAATAAGTAGCTAACTATAATTGATTTTTAATTTTCCTTTTTTTTTTTTTTGGCGAACCATCAGAAACTGAATAGAACATAACCAGTCATCTAACGGGACCAGGGAGGAAGACCCGCCCCAAAAGCGCTCCTCCCGCTTGCCAGGCTAGAAAGAGAGAAAGTAAAACTCACCTGTCACACCGCTCCATGACCATGACTACGTGCCGAGCTAGCCAGAAACCTAAGGGTGGGAAGGAGGACTAAACTGTCGTAACTCAAGGAACGACAATTACCAGGTAAGTGTAATTTCTATTTCCTTATCATTCCTCCAGTTTAGTCCTCTACAGCTGGGATGTAACAGAGCAGTACTAACGGGAGGGACCCTGCCAGCCGGCACGCAAGACCGCTGATCCGAAACAGGCATCCCCCGCCGCCAACACATCCAAACGGTAGTGTCTACTGAACGTATGTAACGACGACCAGGTGGCCGCCTTGCAAATCTCCATCGGCAGAACCAGACTATGCTCAGCCCAGGACGCCGCTTGCGCCCAAGTAGAATGCGCCCTGAGGCCTACAGGAGCCGGACGGCCCTGCAACATGTACGCCAAAACAATAGCTTCCTTTATCCACCTGGAAATGGACGCCTTGGCCGCAGCTTCACCTTTCCTAGGCCTGCCGAACACCACAAACAGACGATCCGACTTGCGAAAAGCCGCGGAAACCGACAAACAACAACGCAAGGCCCTCTTCACGTCCAATCGACTCAGACCGCAATCCGACGGATGCCCCGTCTCTGCCTGCAGAACTGGCAAAGAAACAGTTTGATTCACATGAAAGGGAGAAGACACCTTAGGTAAAAAGGAGGGAACCGGTCTGAGAACAACCTTTTCCCTCGAAAAACAGAGAAAGGGCTCCCTACAGGAAAGAGCCTGCAACTCTGAAATGCGCCTCGCCGAACAGATAGCAACTAAGAAGACCACCTTAAGAGTCAAGTCCTTGACAGAACTCCGAGATAGAGGCTCAAACGGTGCCTTACCTAACGCCCGCAAGACCAAGTTGAGATCCCAGGACGGAACAGAGATCCGACGAGCCGGGTGCAGCCTGGTCACCGCTTTAAGGAAATGTATGACATCGGCATGAGCACCCAGAGCCACACCCTGGACCTTACCTCAATAACAGGCCAAGGCCGCCAGTTGTACCCGCAAAGAGCTGGCGGCCAGCCCCTTGTCAAAACCATCTCGCAAAAAACTCAGTACCACTGATACGGAGGCCCTAGAAGCCCTAACCTGATGCCTGGAACACCAGTCTTCAAAGATCCGCCAGATGCGCACATAGGCAAGCGAAGTCGACCGCTTTCGCACCTGAAGCAAAGTGGCCATGACCGATCTAGAGTAGGCCTTCTTTAACCTTGCCCTTTTAATAGCCAAGCCGTAAGCGAGAATCGATCCACTTGCGGCATTAGAAGAGGTCCCTGAACCAGGACCTCCGACGACAACGTGAGACCCCACGGAGGACCATCCAGCAACCTTATCAAATCGGCGTACCACGGACGCCGGGGCCAATTTGGCGCCACTAGAAGCACCCTCCCCCGATGGGCTTCGATATGCTGAATTACGCAACCGATGAGGGCCCACGGAGGCAATACGTAGAGGAGCCCCGTCGACGGCCACGTCTGCATCAGGGCGTCGATCCCTTCCGACATGGGCTCCCTCCGCCTGCTGAAGAACCGAGGCGCTCTCGAGGATCGGCACGTCGCCATCAAATCCATGACCGGCACACCCCATCGCAGAGTCAACTGGGCAAAAACATCGGGATGCAACTCCCACTCTCCGGCATCCACCTGGATTCTGCTGAGAAAGTCCGCTGTCACATTCTCCTTGCCGGCGATGTGAGCCGCCGATATTGCCTTCAACTGCGGCTCCACCCAGGCAAACAGCTCTTCTGTCTCTTCCTCCATGGCTGCGCTGCCCGTGCCGCCCTGCAGATTTATGTACGCCACTGTGGCTGCATTGTCCGATAATACTCGCACCGCCTGATGCGTCACCAACTTTTGGAAGCTCTGCAGAGCCAAGAACACCGCCCTGAGTTCCAAACGGTTGATCGACCACCCGCTCTCTGCTGTCGTCCACTGCCCTTGCGTGAACTGACCTGCACAATGCGCCCCCCAGCCTGTTAGACTTGAATCCGTGAAGAGGGGAAGCCACACCGGTTGCTCCAACGGCATTCCGGCCTGCAAGACTGAGGGATGAAGCCACCACAACAGCGCCTGACGGACGCGCCAAGGACAAGGGAGTCGCTTGCTCAGCGAGTCGGACTGATTCGACCAGCGACGGAGCAAGGAGCGCTGCAGAGGCCGCATGTGAAACCTGGCCCATGGCACGACTTCCAGCGTCGCGGCCATCGTCCCCAACACCTGGAGGTACTTCCATGCCGTTGGCGCCGCGAGCCTCCGGAAATCCTGCACTAGCCGCTGGAGGGCTAGAGCCCTGCGTTCCGTTAGAAAAACAGACCCCCGCCGAGTATCGAACTGAACCCCCAAATACTCGAGGACCTGAGTCGGCACCAAATGACTCTTGAGCGGGTTGACCACCCAGCCTAAGCTCTGGAGAAACTCCACAACCTGTTGCATAGCTTTCTCGCTCTCGGCCTGGGATTTTGCTCGTATCAACCAATTGTCGAGGTAAGGATGAACTAATACTCCTTGCTTTCGCAGCGCCGCCACAACCACTACCATTATTTTGGTGAACACCCGGGGGGCCGTCGCCAAACCGAAAGGCAGCGCCTGGAACTGAAAATGACCCCATGGCAGGGCGAACCGAAGAAACCTCTGATGGGATTCCCGGATGGGAACATGGAGATACGCCTCTGAAAGATCGAGAGAGGTAAGATACTCCCCCTGACGAACCGCCACCATGACGGACCGCAGGGTTTCCATGCGAAAATGTGGAACGCGGAGACACCGATTCACCCCTTTGAGGTCTAGGATAGGCCGAAGAGAACCGTCCTTCTTTGGCACCACGAAATAAATGGAGTAACGCCCCATTCCGTATTCCGCGAGTGGAACCGGGACGATGGCCGCTATCTGCAACAGGCGGTCTACCGTTAGACGAACTTGCAAGGCCTTTAGCGGGCTTCTGCAGGGAGAACTGACGAACGAATCCAGCACCGGCCTTGCCAGATCTAACGCATACCCGTCGCGAATGATCTCCAAGACCCACTGGTCTGATGTTATGCGGGTCCAGGCAGAAAGAAACCCCCGTAGCCGACCTCCAATTGGTGGCCCTTCTGCCGGGACCCTCTGCCATTCATTGTGGTTTCCGGATGGCTCCTGCAGAAGCCGCCGCAAAACCTCTACTTGCCCCCCGGAAGCCCCGGAATCCATGAGCTCAGGACAGAAACCTACCTCTTTGAGAACCCGCGAAACGGGGGGAGCGAAATCTCCGAAAATCCCGGAACTGCCCCCTAAAGGACGCGGGAAATTTTCCTGGCTTGGGCTTGTCCTCCGGGAGCCGACCCCCTTTGGATTCCCCTAAATCTTTGACTAACTTATCAAGATCCTCACCGAACAATAGCTTGCCCTTGAACGGGAGCTTACCAAGCTGAGACTTGGAGGAACCGTCGGCCGCCCAGTTTTTTAGCCAAAGGGCCCTCCGCGCCGCAACCAGAGAGGACATACTATTCGACAGGGCCCTAATAAGGTCATAGTGCACATCTGCTAAGTAGGCCGCTCCTGATTCGAGACGCTGTAACTCGCGCACGTCCTCCTGCTCCAATGCCGTCGACTGTCTCCGGTGCTGGACCCACCTTAAACAGGCCCTAGCCACCCAGGCCCCACAGATGGACGCCTGCAAAGAAGCAGCATCTGCCTCAAAGGACTGCTTCAAGAGACCATCCATCTTTCTATCCTGGGACTCCTTCAAAGCCGCACTGCCTTCCACCGGAATCGTGGTCTTTTTCATGACCGTCGACACACCCGCATCAACCTTCGGGGCACGAAACCTTTCCTTATCACCATCCGATAAAGGATAGAGTCTACTCATGGTTCTTATGCCTTTCAAACCCATTTCAGGGTGATCCCATTCGGTTTGAATCATCTGATCGATCACCTTATGAATGGGGAACACTACCTGTGTCTGATGCACCGCCTGAATAATAGGATCCGCCACATCCACCTCAGGTGCGGGCTGTTCTGGAGACAGCCTAAGCGTCTGCAGGACCTCAGAAATGAGAGCCGACAACTCTTCTCTCCGAAACACACGAATGATGCGCGCCTGATCCTCTGGATCAGGAATCCCACCTTCCTCTAAATCCTCCAACTCGCCAACCACGTCAGAACCGTGCTCTTCCTCCTCCTGGAAATCCAACTCAGAAGAAGAGCGCTCCGCTGGCCGAGGCCTCTTGAGTGGCTGGACAAGCCCACTTGCGCGTTCTGCCAGCGTAGCCCGAGCACTGGGAGAAGGCAGTGAGCCCGAACTCGGCAAAAACCCCTGCCTCTTGCGACAGAAGGCCTGATGCATGAGCAACACAAAGTCTGGAGAAAAATCTTCCATAAAGGCAGGACCCCCAGCTACCGGAGATACACCCAGCAGCCCAGAAGTACCCACCGACTCTGGGGCAGATGGACCAGCCACCCACGCTTCACCCTCTGTCTCCTTTACTGTGTCAGGAGGGGCTGGGGCAGTAGTTCCCTCCATTTGCTGCTCTACAGTCAGGGATACGGAAGCACAGGAATGACAAATACCTGTCTCCATAGCCGAACCCCGACGGGTGCCACAAATCACGCACTGAGGCCTCGCTGACATGGACTACAGAGCCTGCGAGTCTCAAGGCACCTGAGGCAAGAGAGGGAGAACGTGAGGATCCTAATAGAATATAGCCTGCTGTTGCTCTCTTATTCTCAAGAAAGAGCCTCAGGCCGTTTTTTGTTTGTTTTGCTGTGAGTTGAGCTTAAATTACAAAGGAATGTGCTGGCACAACCTCGCAGGCCCTCTTAGGGAACCCCACACAGACAAAGAGACCCAAAGAAAAGAAGAAAACAAGAAAAGAAATAAAACAACAGCACTGTTGACTGACTAGTAAAGCCGCTGAGAAAACCGCGAGGTCAAAATGGCCACGGTTTCTCTCAGCGATTTTGGCGCGCTTTACACAACGGGACCCAAAGCACCGCAGATCTCGAAACTGCATGCCGGCGACTTCCCCCATTGTACCTGCTAAGTATATGCTGAAAACAGGAGAAAACGGCGTCGAACGAAGCCTCGATCGCCGAAAGACACAGGATCGCCGCAGCGTCTGTGACAGGTGCTCAACCACTTCTCTGGAGCCGGCGCCTGCAGGCTGTTACCCAGCGCACTGCCCGTGGTCTGCACTAGGGGCTCTACCCCGATCAGTCAAGGGGTTAGAGATCCTATATAGCAAAAGTCGCCAGGGGGAAAAAAGAGGCTAGGCAAGGGAGAATCAACCCAGAGCAGAAGCCCCCTTCCTGCCCGCTATGAGGAAAGCCAAATTATTTCCTTGTTTTTTTTTTTAAAGGTATAGTACCCAAATAGTAATTCCTGTAATTAAGCCAAATCAAATGAAGAGAGAACAAAATCAATCTACATAGCCTGCTTCTTATTAGTTCCTCCAGTGAGCCCAGCACCTAGGCTCACAAGGTCCTCCTGCTGCTTGGAGACTGGACACACTGGGGCTGATGGGGATTTCCAGCTCACTACATCCAGAAGGATGAAGATTTGATTGGTCCAGTCTCCAAGCTGCAGGAGGAGGTGCACTACCCAGCTGTAGAGGACTAAACTGGAGGAACGATAAGGAAGGTGTTCTTTTCTTCAAATGCTTCACCCTTTTTTCTTCAAATATATCTTGTCTATTTATTTATTTATTTAAAAGGATTTGTATCCCGCCTTATCCTAAAATCAAGGTGGTTTTCACATCAAATGATTTAAGTTTGTGATAGGGTGGGGGGGATGGCATGCAGTGGTTGGAAAGAAGTGTTTGAGAGGGGGGTGGTGCCTGTGTTGATTAATTAGCTGTGAAAGAGCAATTCAATTTTTGTTTCTTCAATCCAAAGTGCTATGTCCCTTAAAGTTTCAAGCTTATCAAGGTTTTCTTTTGCATACTCTAGATGACGACTTTTCTACTGAGGTAAGGGAAGACGTTTCCTTTTGATAACTCTCCCATGTATATCATTATTGTGTATGCAACACTGCCCTATAGACAACTACTCCAGTGTTAGCTAAACCTTCTGCGTATCATTTGCAGTGATTTGTGGCTTTAGCTTTGTAGACATGACCAGATTCCAGGCAATTCTAATAGGAGATTTTTCTTGATCATCCAACTCTTACCTTGACTTCAACAGTTCCATTTCTTCACGATGCTTCTGACAGCTGAAACTGATAGATGTGTTTAGAGATTCTTTTTTAAAGCCTTTCCCTGCTTTGTAAGAGTGAATTATCATTATCAAATGCTCAGAAAACTATTTAGAGAAGCCCATGTTAAAAGTAAACTGACCACAAGCAGAGATTAGCATCAACATTTGTTCAATAATGGAGCAGTCTTCACCTAACTGAAGGCCTAATGAAATCCATTTTTTAAAGAGCTTAACAACTTCAAAAAGTTAGTAATGAATCAACTAAAGGGTATCCAAACTTTTAGCATCTGCCATATTCACTGTATATTATTTTCAATCAGCTAAAATAAGAAAATAATTATACATTAACATTTTTCTAAAAATGTATTTAACCAATAGCGTAACCAGAAAGCAAACTGGGGAGGGGAGGCACCAGGGTTAACATGAGAGGGCAATGGGAATTACCCTCCCCCCATGTACTCACCTCACCCATCCCACAGGCAGGAGTAATGCCTTCTTTACCCAATATGCAGCATGCACATTATAATCATGCTGGCAGCACATCCTGAACAGGTTGTGCGTGTCGTGGCTGTAAATCAGGGAAAACTGCTGGACAGATATGAAACAAAAGTGGAAGGGCTATGAGCCTTGGTATCAGAAAGACCCATCTTGTTCAACTACAAAGATATATAGAGACCAACTCAGGGGCCTTTCTTGCCTTCAGTGAAATTTTTAAAGTATCTGCACCATTACAATGATCTGCAAATTTCAACTTGCTTTTAATTTTAAACCTCAGTAGCAGCAAAGTGCTTTTAATTTAAATCAGAGTATAGCTTAGCATAGAAGAACAGGCTAAATAATCTTTGAGTAGAAAGAAATTAAACTGTTTCTAGATATTTTTACAAAGCGGCCTTTCAGTTAGGAGGCAAAAGACTTGTGAAATAGTTTTAAATAGGTGTTAAAGCCAAGTGACAGCTCAAAGGGGCAATATGAAAGGCTCCCTCTATCCAAGGGCTGTGTGAATCACCCAGGAAATTGTTGAGATTATCTTAGAAGCATAGGTCAGGGCACTGTGTAGTAAGCTAGCTTTTACTAAGTAGCTTTATAGGCTCTGAAACCTGTTAAAGGTTCAGTTGATTATCCTCACCAGGAATAAATTGATTAATCTTGAGGTGAACCAAGTCCCTTAAACTTATTAGGTATAGTTGTACCAGTACAAGTACCCATTGCAACTTTAAGAATATAACTTAAATAGCTAAAGAAAACCTTAAAATGAAGATGCAGACAGCAGTGAAATGGGGGCTATCCAGTTTTTGCAAAGAGTGTCATATGTATGATTTTCTTCCTGTTGGTAAGGGGTCTTATGTGTGCACTAAGTGCAAGGAGCTCTTTGCTCAGGGAACAACTCCGATCTCTGGAGACTAGAGTGGCAGATTTGGAGGATATAAGGAAGACAGAGGTATATAGACAAGTCCTACAGGGAAGTAGTACTGAAGTCCCACCTCCAGTCTGGCAGCCTTTCAGTTGACATGGAGGAGAAAGGTTGTGTTAAAGGAGAGCATAACCTTAGTGTTGCAGGAAGTGATCCTGTGCTAGGACCTGTTCTCCAAGTGATGTAAAACTCTCTTGCACAGAGGAGATTTCTCCAGGGACATGTGCCCATAAGAGAAGCGTTAGGATGACTGTTATGTTGTTGATTCGATCATTAGGCATGCAGATAGCTGGATGGCTGGTGGATATGAGGATCGCCTGGTAACATGGCTGCTTGGTGCAAAGATAGTAGACCTCACGCACCACCTAGAAAAGGTTTTAGATAGTCTTGGGGAGGAGTCTGCATTCTTGGAGCATATTAGTACCAATGACGTAGGGAGGTTCTGGAGGCCAAATTTAGGATTTTAAATGGGAAGTTGAAATCCAGAACTTCTGGGGTGGCATTCTCAGAAAAGCTCGTCGTAAAACACATAGGACCCAAAAGACAGATAGAGTCCAGAGTCTCAAAACGTGGATGAGACAATGCTGCAAAGAAGAGTATTTTGGATTTGTTAGGAAGTCAACAACAATCTGGGGAAGGGAGGAGCTTTTCAGAAGAGATGGACTCCACCTTAACTGGAATGGAACCAGGCTGCTGGCATTAACCGTTGAAAAGGAGATAGAGCAGCTTTTAAACTAGATAATAGGGGAAAGTAGAGAGTTGCCCAAGAGCGCATGGTTTGGAAGAATGTACCCTTGAAGGATACTAGCAAAGAGGGAAGTTAGGGCATCCCGACAGAGAGGTTCCAACAAAGATAAAAGTAACCCAGATGCCCTTCAGTACATAAGAACATAAGATATGCCATACTGGGTCAGACCAAGGTCTATCAAGCCCAGTATCCTGTTTCCAACAGCAGACAATCTAAGTCATACGTACCTAGCAGTTTCCCCAAAAGACACAGGCTCCACAATGCTTGTACTGGGTCAAGCATTGATATCCTGGGTCCCTTTCTTAATAATAGTTTATGGACCATTCCTCCAGGAACTTGTCCAAATCTTTTTTAAACCCAGCTACACTAACAGGCTTTACTACATCCTCCGGTAACAAATTTCAGAGTTTGATTACACGTTGAGTGAAAAAATATTTTCTTTTATTAATCTTAAATAGTTTACCCTGTAGCTTCATTGCATGTCCCCTAATCTTTCTATATTCTGATAACGTAAACAATCAATCTACGTTTACCCGTTCTACTCCATTCATTAATTTATAGACTTCTATCATATCTCCCCTAAGCCATCTCTTTTCCAGGTTAAAGAGCCCTAACCTTTTTAGCCTTTCATAGGAGTATCCTTCCATCCCCTTTACCATTTTGGTGGCTCTTCTCTGAACCTTTTCTAATAACGCTATATCCTTTTTAAGATACGGTTCCAGAATTGCACACAATATTCAAGGTGCGGTCTCACCATGGAACGATATAGAGGCATTATAATATCCTTTGTTTTATTTTCCATTCCTTTCCTTATCATACCTAGCATTCTATTTGCTCTCTTGGCCGCCGCTGCACACTGGGCCGAGGGTTTTAACATGTTATCCACAATGACACCTAAATCTTTTTCCTGGGTGGTGGTTCCTAATGTGGAACCTTGCATCGTGTAACCATAGTTTGGGTTGTTCTTCCCTAGGTGCATAACTTTGCACTTGTCCACATTAAATTTCATCTGCCATTTTGTTCTTTATGATGGTTTCTACCATTTTTTCCCCCCCGATACTAACATCTGGCTCACCGGTCGGTAGTTTCCCGGATCACCCCTGGAACCCTTTTTAAAAATTGACGTTACATTGGCGATCCTCCAATCTTCAGGTATTACAGATGATTTTAATGAAAATTCACAGATTACTAATAGCAGGTCTGCAATCTCACATTTCAGTTCTTTCAACACCCTCTGGATGCATACCATCCGGCCCAGGTGATTTGCTACTCTTCAGTTTATCTAATAGTTGTAATACATCTTCCCGGTGTATCGATATTTCCTTCAATTCTTCGCACCTTACATACATACATTCTCTTATATACCGCGCTATTCTGCATCAGTGCGGTTTACATTGAACAAACTGAAATTACATTGAACAGGGCATTATAACTTGGAGATAACTATTTTACAGGGAACATGGGCTATGGAGGGTTAAGTGGCTTGCCCAAGACCACAAGGAGCACCTGTGGGACTAGAAACCCCAGTCCTTCCGGCCCAAGGTTGCTGTCCTCTAGTGGGATTTGAACCCCCGACCTTCCGGCCTGAGGTACCTTGCCCCAACCACTAGGCCACTCTTCCACTCCTTGAAATACCACTTCAGTCATGGAGCTGAAAGATTCCAAATTACCCCTACAACTAATAACCATATTAATATGAATAAAATTCTACCTCTAAAATGCCTGCATGCAAATGCTAGAAGTCTAAAAAATAAGATGGGAGACCTAGACTATATAGCACTAAATGAAAGGTTAGCTATGATTGACACTTCAGAGACCTGGTGGAAGGAGAACAACCAATGGGACATTGGGAAACCTGGGTACAAACTATATCGCAGTGATAGGGTAGATCAAATTGGTGGAGGGGCTGTGCTCTATGTTAGAGAGGGCACTGAGTCACACAGGATTAAAGTTTTCCAGAAACAAAATACAATGTAGAATCTCTGATAGAAATCCCATGTAAAAAGGGGAAGGCAATGGCAGGGGGTGTTTACAACAGACCGCTTGGCCAGAACAAACAGATGGATGATGCAATGCTAAGAGAAAACAAGGAAGCTAAGAAAAAAGTTACAACACAGTAATAATAGGTGATTTCAATTACCCCAGTATTAACTCAGTCAGCGTCACTGCATGACATGCTAAGGAGATAAACATTTCTAGACAAAATAAATTTATGACCGTTTCTTGGAATGAGCTGATTCATGAACTGACAAAAGGGGAAGCTATTTTGGACGTAGTCCTCAGTGGAACACAGGATATGATGCAAGAGATAAGGGTGTTGGGGCCACTTGGCTATAGTGATCATAGCATGATCACATTTAATTTAATAAATGGAAGCAGCAAGAAATCCACAGTACTACCTTTTTAACTTTCAAAAGGGAGACTATGATAAACTGAGGAAAACAGTTCAGAAAAAACTAAAAGGAGCAGCTGCAAAGGTTAAAGATCTACATCAAGCATGGGCATTGTTTAAAAATACTATCTTGGAAGCCCAGACCAGATTTATTCCACGCTTAAAGAAAAGTGGACCGCGGCCAAACAAATGCATGAATAGTTTAAAGACAATGTCAGAGAGACTGCTGTAGCCAAAAAAAATATCTTTCAGGAAATGGAAAAAAGAGGCAAATAACAAAAATGGGAAACATAAGCACTGGCAAGTTAGATGCAAGGCATTGATAAGGCAGGCAAAGAGAGACACTGAAAAAAAAGCTTGCCATGGAAGAAAAAAATAAAACCTTTTTCAAGTACATTCATAGCAAAAAAACTTGTGAGGGAGTCAGATGGACCACTGGATGATAGAGGGGTAAAAGGGGCACTAAGGGAGGACAAGGCCATAGCGGAGAGACTAAATGAATTCTTTGCTTCAGTCTTTACTGAAAATGATGCAGGGAATTTACCCATGCCTGAAATGGTCTTTAAAGGTGAACTGGAAGACTTGAAAGAAATATTGATGCATCAGGAAGATGTATTACAAGGATTTGATAAACTGAATAGTAGTATATCACCTGGACCAGATGGTATATATCTGAGGATGTTGAAAGGACTGAAATATGAGCTTGCAGACCTACTATTACTAATGGTAAAACTATCATTGAAATCATCTGTAGTACCTTAAGATTGGAGAATGGCCAATATAACACCAATTTTTAAAAAGGGTTCTGGGGTGATCTGGGAAACTATAGACCTGTGAACCTGACGCCAGTAACAGACAAAATGGTAGAAACCATCATAAAGAATAAAACTGCTGAACATACAGTATAGATAGTCATGGTTTAATGGAAGAAAGTCAACATTGATTTAGCCAAGGAAAGTCTTGTCTTAATAGTCTATTATATTTTTCTGAAAGTGTGAATAAACGGGTAGACCAAGGTGAGTCAGTTGATATAGTGTATCTGGATTTTCAGAAAGTCTTTGACAAGGTCTCTCATGAGACTCTCTTGGCAAAATTAAAAAGCCATGGGATAGGAGGCAGTGTACTATTGTGGATCATGAACTGGTTAAAAGACAGAAAACAGAGTAGGGTTAAATGGTCAATTTTCTCAATAGAGAAAGGTAAACAATGGAATACACCAGTGATCTCTGCTGGTCCTACTGCTTTTTACATATTCATAAATGACCTGGATTGAATAATGAGCGAGGTGATCAAGTCTGAAGATGAGACAAAATTATTCTAAGTTGTTAAAACCCAAGAGGATTGTGAAAAATTGCAAGAGGACCTTGATAAATTGAAAGACTAGATGTCCAAATGGCAAACGAAATTTAATGTGGAGAAGTGCAAAGATATGCATCTAGGAAAGAACAACCCAAACTATGGTTACACGATGTAAAGTTCCACATTAGGAACCACCACCCAGGAAAAAGATTTAGGTGTCATTGTGGATAATATGTTGAAACCCTCCACCCAGTATGCTGCAGCAGCCAAGAAAGCAAAGAGAATGCTAGGAATCATACGAAAAGGAATGCAGAATAAAACAAAGGATATTATAATGCCTCTGTATTGTTCCATAATGCGATCGCACCTTGAATATTGTGTAAACATAGAAACATGATGACAAAAAAAGACCACATGGCCTATCCAGTCTGTCCTTCCATATCAACAACTACAACAGTCCACTTTTTACCTTTAGAGATCCTCTGTGTATAGAAACATAGAAACAATTCAGGTCACCATATCTCAAAAAGAATATAGCAGAATTAGAAAAGGTACAGAGAAGTCACCAAAAGGGGGTGGAAGGATACCCCTATGAGGAAAGGCTTAAAGGGTTAGGGCTTTTCAATTTGGAAAAGAGGGCTAAGGGGGAGATATGAAAGAGGTCTATAAAATTAATGAATGTAGTAGAATTGGTAAATGTAGATCGGTTGTTTATGCCATCAAAAAGTAGAAAGACTAGGGACATGCAATGAAGCTACAATGTAACCCATTTAAGACTAATAAGAGAAAATATTTTTTCACTCAACTCGCAACCCAACTCTGGAATTCGTTACCAGAAGATGCAGTGAAGGCTGGGTTTAACCCGTTTTGGACCAGCGTATGTTTTACATACATAAGGTTTCCATACTTACTACTCAACTGTTTACTAATTAATGGTTATAAATTCAATGGAACTATATTTAGCTATTATCGTTATGTCAAAAAGCGTTATATACAGATTTTTTATCTGAGATCTAGTTAGTTTAATAGGCATTCGAAGTTTGCTGATTTTGACGGTACTGGCGGCTCAACATAAAAAGATCACAAAAAATAGTAAGTAGCTTATAATGCTGTAATAGCTACTATTTTGCAAATAAAAGTATTTGTAGACTTTAGAAAATAGGTTTAAATAACTAAGTTACTTAGTGTCAGAGTTGTTGGTGCGTATATCGGCCTTGTATGTTTTTCATACGCTGGGCTAATATGTTGTCAAAACTAATTGCTGTCAAGCATTCTGTTCTAGGTGTTTCAATGGTGCAATATCGACGCACTGCATCAGAAGTGTTTTCACGTGTATCATATTCCGCCGTCAGAATGGACTGTTGACAAACTATATTATATCATAATAAAGTGTTTTAAATGGAATTTGTTACCAGAAGATGCAGTGAAGGCTGGGTTTAAAAAAGGTTTGGACAAATTCCTGGAGGAAAGCTCGATAAACCATTATTAAAAGGGATCCAGAAAATTCACCCCAGAACAAGCATTGTGGAACCTATGCGTGCCTTTTTGGGAACCTGCCAGGTACTTGTGACTTGGATTGGCTACCACTGGAACAGGATACTGGGCTTGATGGACCTTGGTCTGACACAGTATGCCATTTCTTATGTTCATAACAGAGAAAAACATCACTTTTGTGAACTGGATTGCATTTAGCTCACTTCTTTACACACAAGTTCAAGGTGAGTTATATTCAACTACAGTAAGTGTTTTCCAATCCCTGGAGGACTTCTTATCTATGTTTGCATTTGATTCAATGGAGAATTAAGGGACCTACAATCACAAAAAGCAGCAGAGGAATTCAAGTCCTGGCTTCCCTGGTTCTAGCCCTCTTCTCTAACCATTAGGTTACTTCTCCACTCCACTTTTGAGATCAGGATTGATAAGGTGAAATTAGACTTACCTGCTAATTGTTGTTCCTTGAGGAACTCCAGTCTAGTCTCGAACCTCTGGGGTTAAGCACCATCTCCCGCAGCTTGGAGACTGAGCACGTCACTCTTTTGGTGACACCGGTATAAATACTCCAGGGACTGCCTCCTTGTCTCAGTAACCTACTGACAAAGCAGACTCACCAGAGCAATAAGTAAGTAGAAATTAACACTTCATAACTTTATACTTGTATAATTGATTAAATTGTCTTATTGTATAATTGTAGAACTGTACAATCCTGACATAACTAAACAAGTTAACAGGGAACTTAACCGGTAACTGCCATCTGTGCTACTGCGCAGCCTTGCTTCGCCTCTCTCTCAGGAACCCCCGAGACGACACTAACATAACTGACGAATCACTTCTCACCCTGCACTCCCTGCATTTACCATAGCCCGCACGGCCGCCCTTGCAGCCAAATTATATCTCAATCTGCTTCAGGCTACTGTCCAATACAATACACCAGGGAGGGATGCGGGACTAGACTGGAGTTCCTCAAGGAACAACAATTAGCAGGTAAGTCTAATTTCACCTTCCTTATCGTCCCTCCAGTCTAGTCCCGAACCTCTGGGGATGTAACAGAGCAGTGAAACTTTAACAGGAGGGACCTGCCAGACCAGCCTGAAGCACTGCTTATCCAAACCTAGTGTCCTCCCCAGCCTGAACATCAATTCTGTAATGCTTGACAAAGAAATTTAATGACGACCACGTCGCCGCCTTACAGATTTCCACTGATGGCATTAAACTGAATTCCGCCCAGGACGCCGCTTGCGCCCTAGTCGAATGAGCTCTCAAGCCCTTTGGAACCGCCTTGCCCTTTAAAATATATGCCAATGCAATAGCCTCCTTAAGCCACCTTGCAATGGATGACAGATGCGGGCTCACCTTTTTTCTGTCCCCCAAACAAGACAAACAATCTATCCGTCCTGCGGAGGACAGCCATTCTCTGCAAATACTTCCTTAACTCGCCCAACATCTAACCTATGTAGTCGCCTTTTGGATCTATCCTTGCCCTCTTTTTCGAACACCGGCAAAGAGACCACCTGATTCACATGAAACACTGATACCACCTTAGGTTAGAATGAAGGAACCGTCCTCAAAACTACTTTCGTATCCTGAAATGACAAAAAAGGCTCCCTACACGACAACGCCTGTAACTCCAAAATTCTCCTTGCCGAAGAAATCGCTACCAAAAACACCACCTTCAGCGTAAGGTCCTTCAACGCTGCCTTAGCCAATGGTTCAAACGGTTCCTGTACCAACGCTTCCAGCACCAAATTAAGATCTCATACCGGAATCAAAGACCTGCATGGCGGCCTCAGCAGAGACACTGCTTGTAAAAACCTTCTAACATCCGGAAGTGAGCCAAGCACCATCCCTCGCATCTTCCCGCGATAACATGAGAGTGCCGCTAACTGAACTCTAAGAGATGCTGTCGCTAGACCCTTCTCATAACCATCCTGTAAAAAGGCCAGAATCTGTGGAACGGTGGCCCTTAACGCCCTTACGTGTCTATCTTCACACCATGCCTCAAAAACAGCCGCCAAACTCTTATACGCCATCTTATACGCCTGGACTTCAATAAGGTAGAAATTACCGCTGTTGAGTATCCCTTGGCCGTCAACCTTGCCCTTTCAAGAGCCAAGCCATAAGTGAGAATCAATCCACCTGAGGCATATTCAACAGACCCTGCACTAGCAGATCCGTCCGGACCGGCAGCCTCCACGGAGGCTCCGCCAGGAACCGAATTAGGTCGGCATACCATGGCATTCTTGGCCAATCCGGCGCAATTAGGATCACCAGACCCTTGTGTCGCTCTATTCTCTGCAGAACCCGACCTATCAACACCCAAGGCGGAAACAGATACAGGAGTTGACCCTCCGGCCACGTCTGCATCAGAGCGTCCAAACCTTCGGACATCCTCTCTCGCCTTCTGCTGTAAAATCTTTCTGCCTTTGCTGACATGAACGTTGCCATGAGATCCATCACTGGCTGTCCCCATCGACGTACCAACAGCTCGAAAACCTCTTGATGGAGACTCCATTCTCCCGGGTCCACCTTGACCAGACTCAAAAAAAAAATCGGCTGCCACATTGTCCACCACTGCTACATGCGCCGCTGATAACGCCTCCAGATGCACTTCGGCCCAGCTTAATAGCTCTTCCGCCTCTTCCTCGAGAGCCACGCTGCTGGTGCCCCCTTGGCAATTGATATAAGCTACCGCTGTGGCATTGTCTGACAGCACCCGAATCGCTTTTCCTTGCAGATGCTGCCAAAATGCCCTTAGCGCTAGAGTGACTGCCCTCAACTCTAACCTGTTGATTGACCAACTCTTTTCCCGTTCTGTCCACTAACCTTGGGCCCACTGTCCTTCAAAGTGCGCCCCCCAGCCAAAAAGACTTGCATCTGTCGTCAACGGCCTCCAGGCCGGCGCTTCCAGAGGCATTCCTCTTTCTAGACACCCTAGGGCTAGCCACCAATGCAGCGACTGCCTTGTCTCTCGAAGACAGGGCAACCTCTGCGATAATTGATCAGACTGATGCGACCATCTTTTGAGTAGAGCTCTCTGCAACGGCCTCATGTGGGCCCTGGCCCATGGCACCAACTCGAGCGTGGCCGCCATTGTCCCCAACAGCTGTAAATAATGGTACGCTGAGGGAGCTTTTCTGTCCAAAAACACTCGAACGAGCTGCCTGAGCCCTAGGACTCAGATGCAGAAGAAACACTCTGCCGCATTTAGTGTCGCACCAAACATATAACCCTGACAAAAACCTCCGTGTAGCAAAATTACAATGAGTAGAACCTATTTAGAGAACTGTATATCTTTTTGTCGGAGTGACCATACAAAAGGGGATTCTGCAGTGGCTGTGGCTCGGGATGAAGCTAAGTTTTTGATTTTTTCAAGTTAATAAATGATTAAAATGGAATGACCATGGCGAGGGGCGGGTCTGAGATCCTTCCCCTTTTGTATGGTCACTCCGACAAAAAGATATACAGTTCTCTAAATAGGTTCTACTCATTGTAATTTTGCTACACGGAGGTTTTTGCCAGGGTTATATGTTTGGTTTGATTTTTTACCTTGTGCTGGGTTTTCTTTGGAGATTTGGCATTTAGTATCGAAGCAGGCCCCCAAGTATTCTAGCTCCTGTGACAACACCAACTTGCTCTTCGCTACATTTACTACCAATCCCAGGCTCTGTAAAAATTGAACTACTTGGCAGGTAGCTACTTCGCTTTCGCTCTTTGACTTCGCTCGAATCAACCAATCGTCCACGTAAGGGTGTACCAACACCCCTTCCCTGCGCAGTGCTGCCGGCACCACCACCATCACCTTGGTGAAGGTTCACGGCGCTGTTGCCAAACCGAACGGCAACACTTGGAACTGAAAATGTCCCATGGGGACCGCAAACCGAAAGAATCGTTGATGCTCTAAACGAATCCGTATGTGCAGATACGCCTCTGACAGATCTAGTGACGTGAGATATTCTCCCCGCCGAACCGCCACTATGACTGATCTCAGCGTTTCCATCCGAAAATGCGATACCCTTAGACACCTGTTTACACCTTTGAGAAACAGAATCGGCCTCCAGGTTCCCTCCTTTTTTGGAACCACAAAATAAATGGAGTATCGGTCGCATCCATACTGGTCTGCTGGGACTGGCACCACCGCTCTGAATGCCTGCCACCTCTCTAAAGTTTCTCGCACCGCAGCCCGCTTTGACCTCCCCCTGCAAGGAGACTGCACGAAAGCGTCGATCACTGGCCGCTGGAACTCGAGAGCATACCTTCTCTGAATGACCTCCAACACCCACTGATCTGACATGATTTGGGTCCAAGCAAGATAGAACTCCCTCAACCGGCCCCCCACAGGCACTAATCCTGCCTGAACCCCCCTCGTATCATTGCAACTTCTTAAGGTTCGGGGAAGAGGAGGCTCAAAGCCTCTACCTGCTCCCCTGAAACCCCTGAGATCTATACTGAAAACGTCCTTTTTGAAACTGACCGAACCTTGACGGACGAAAACGATGAAACTCCCGCTGTTGACTCTTAGACGGCACCACAGGACAACTCTGCTTTTGCTTGTCCTCCGGCAACCTTCCACTTTTCGACTCTCCGAGGTCTTTGACCAGCTTATCTAAATCCTCTCCAAAGAGGAGCTTACCCCGAAAAGGGAACTTACCTAAAGAGTAGTTACTCACCTGTAACAGGTGTTCTCCAGGAGCAGCAGGAATCAGTACTCACTT
The DNA here is from genome assembly GCA_033557465.1 of Ichthyophis bannanicus. Taxonomy (NCBI): domain Eukaryota; kingdom Metazoa; phylum Chordata; class Amphibia; order Gymnophiona; family Ichthyophiidae; genus Ichthyophis; species Ichthyophis bannanicus. The sequence goes on along the minus strand of CM066031.1, from coordinate 703,299,833 downwards.
ATGGGTGTCATCGACGCCGATGAAGCCCCAGTGGAGCATTTCCCCAGCTTTCCATGAAAGCCTTTGGGAATGCAGGCACGCATACGCGGTTCCCTTCCCGCCTAAAGGTGCCATCTTACCTCAGTCAAATGACATAGCTAAGAACAGCACACAAAAATGAAAAAATTAACTATGTACAACTGCAACTCCAAGGGGAGGAGGGAGGGTAGTGAGGACTGATTCCTGCTGCTCCTGGAGAACACCTGTTACAGGTAACTACTCTTTCTCCAGGACCAAGCAGGAAGTCAGTCCTCACTTATGGGTGACTCCCCAGCTCTGGGCTACCAGGAACCCAGGCTGAACAAGAGAACTCCCTCTAGTCTCAGCAACACAGTAAAGGCTTTGCAAGGACACACCCTCCCCAGGTAGCCCAACCAAAGGGCAGGAGTTGCCTAGACCTCAAAGAGATTCCGGAGTACTGCTTGGCCAAAAGCACTGTCCCTACGGGACTCCCTCTCCAGACAGTAGTGGGCTGCAAAAGTCTGGCTTGAAGACCAAGTAGCAGCCCTGCAGATGTCTTGCAATGGAACAGAGCGGAGGTGAGCCACTGATGCAGCCATTGCCCTCACACGGTGTGCCGTGACCCTACCTTGCAAAGGAAGGTCAGCTGCCTTGTAAGCCCAGATGATACAGTCAGCCACCCAGATGGACAAGGTACGCTTGGACACAGGCCTCCCCAAGTTATTGGGGTCAAAAGAAAGGAAGAGCTGAGAAGCCTTCCTGTGACCTTGCGTACGTTCAAGGTAGAAGGATAAGGCCCTCCTACAGTCCAAGGTATGGAGAACTGTTTCAGCCTGACTTGCATGAGGCCTAGGGAAGAAAGTAGGAAGAACCACCTCCTGGTTGAGGTGGAAAGAGGAGACAACCTTAGGAAGGAACTTAGGGTGAGTCCTGAGGACCACCCTGTTTTTATAGAACCTGGTGTAAGGTCTATCACAGACCAAGGCCTGAAGCTCACTCACTCTCCTAGCCGAAGTAAGGGCTATCAGAAAGAGAGTCTTCCAGGAAAGGAAGCGTAGAGGGCAAGTAGCCATAGGCTCAAAAGGTGGGCGAGTAAGCTGCTGCAAGACCACATTAAGCTCCCACTCAGGAGCAGGAGGACGTATGGGAGGCTTGAGCAGAAGCAAGCCTCTGAGAAACCTAGACACCAAAGGGTGTATAGACAAGGAATGGCCCTCAACTAGGGAGTGGTGAGCTGCTAAAGCAAAGAGGTGGACCCGAACAGAGTTGGACTTGAGACCCTGATTGGACAAGTGCAGCAGGTACTGAAGCACTACTGACAGTACAGGAGAAAGGATCCTCAGCACGTAGCTGACACCACAAAGAGAACCTTTTCCACTTGAGAGCATAGGTCTTCCTAGTGGATTGTTTCCTGGAGGCGAGGAGAACTTCCTCAACCTCGGGAGGCAGGCCCCAGGGAGCCAACACTACCCTTGAAGCCTCCACGCCATCAGATTGAGAGCTTTGAGATTGGGATGCAGCAAGGAGCCCTGATTCTGAGAGAGAAGGTCGGGTTACAATCCCAGAGGTAGAGGCAAATCCACTGCCAGTTGAAGCAGGAGGGGGAACCAAGGCTGCCTTGGCCACCTGGGAGCTACCCGGAGGACTGAGGCCCTGTCTTGGAGAATCTTGAACAGTGTCCGGGCCACCAGAGGGGTGGGAGGAAACGCATAGAGCAGGCCCTGAGTCCAGGGAATCAGAAAAGCATCTGCTGCTACTCTCAGAGGATGCGGTTGCCTGGAGCAGAACCTTGGCAGCTGGTTGTTCAGTGGACTGGCAAACAGGTCTATGGAGGGAAGCCCCCATTTCAAGAAAATCTTTTGAACCACTAAAGGATGTAGCTGCCACTCGTGTGGTTGCAGAATCCTGCTCAATCTGTCGGCCAGGGAATTCTCCTGGCCTGGAAGATAGACTGCTTTGAGGAGCATGTTGTGCTGCAGGGCAAAAGAACAGAGGTCCTGGGCCTCCTGGCAAAGGGGCTGGGAACCAGTTCCGCCCTGTTTGTTTACATAGAACATGGCCACCTGGTTGTCTGTCTGGATCAAGACAGACTGTTGTGCCAGGGAAGCAGTAAAGGCCTTGAGGGCCAAGCGGATAGCTCTGAGTTCCAGGAGATTGATCTGCTGGGACGCCTCCCAATGAGACCACAGGCCCTGGGTGCACTTGTCTAGGCAGTGAGCACCCCAACCCTGCAGAGAGGCATCGGTGGTCAGTACCACTGTATGAGGTGGGATCTGAAAGGGCACCCCACCAGCAGATTGGGGGGGATGTAACCACCAGTTGAGGGAGGCCAGGAAACGGTGGGACACACTGTTCCTGTCGCTGAGACTGCCTGAGGCTTGTGAGCACTGAGTCCGTAGGCACCACTGTGCAGGTCTCATATTGAGCCTGGCATTGGGGGTCACCTGTACTGTCGACGCCATGTGGCCCAGAAGCCTGAGACAGAGTCTGGCGGAGACCAGGGACCTGTGCAGAAACCTGCTGGCGAGGTCCATGAGCCTGTGTGCTCGGTCTACTGGTAAGAACGCTCTTGCCAGCTGAGAATCCAACTGTGCTCCTATGAACTCCAAGTTCTGGGAGGGGAGCAAAGTGGACTTTGCGAAGTTGATGACAAAGCCCACCTTTTGGAGCAGTTCTATGGTTCTGCTGGTGACCTGCTGAACTTCCAGGGAAGTCTGGCCTCTGATGAGCCAGTCGTCCAGGTAGGGAAACACAAAGATGCCCTGATTTCTCAGGTAGGCTGCCACCACTGCCAGGCACTTGGTAAAGACCGTGGGAGCAGAGGTCAGTCCAAAAGGCAGTACCCTGTATTGATAGTGGTTTCCTCCCACAATGAACCTGAGGTACTTTCTGAGGTCTGGATGAATGAGGATGTGAGTGTAAGCATCTTTTAGATCTAAAGAGCATAGCCAATCTCCCTGCTAGAGGTAGGGCAGAAGAGTTCCAAGAGTAAGCATCTTGAACTTTTCTTTCACAAGAAACTTGTTTAGGTTTCTGAGATCCAAAATGGGCCGGAGACCACCGGTTCTTTTTGGTACCAGGAAATACCTGGAGTAAAAACCGTGACCTTGGAAGTGGGGAGGCACAGGCTCCACCACCTTGTCCACCAATAGACCTTGTAGTTCCTGGAGGAGAAGGTCTGTATGCAGGGGAGGCCGGAAAGGTTCCCCTGGAAAGTGTGGCGGAGGCAGTTGATGAAAATGCAGGGCATATCCTCGATGGACTATGTCCAGCACCCAACTGTCCTGAGTAATCAAGGGCCACTGGTGGGCGAACAAGGTTAGGCGGCCTCCTGTGCAGGGCTGGGGCTGCAAGGGAGTTATGGCTGTACTCAAGGAGTCAAAAACCCCCACCCTGCTGAGTGGGAGCAGGGGCCGGAGGCTTGGGGGCACCCTGCCTACAGGGCCCATTACCCCGGCCCTTGGCCTGCTGACCCTGGGGGGCAGCTTGGGCAGCCTGATACTGTGGGTACTATTTGTAGGCAGTGCCCTTCCTCGGGTAAAAGGGCTTTTTACCCGGGCCCTTCTTATGTGAAGGGGCAGAGGTCTTCCTCGACAGCCTTGTCCGTGTGAGGTGCTCAGTCTCGAGCTGTGCGGCCTTCTCAGCTACAGGTTTGCCAAAAAGGTTTTCACCTCGGCAAGGGACATCGACCAACTTGTCCTGAACCCATGGCTCGAGGTCCGATAACTGCAGCCACGCCTGGTGTCGAGCCGCGATGCCGGAAGCTGCTACTCGGGCCGAAGCCTCGAAGCCATCGTAGGTGGCGCGGGACATGAACTTAGAGCATTCCTGGATCCTCGAAGACAAGGACTTAAAACTCTGCAAGGGTTCCCCAGAGAGACCAGCAGAGAACCCGGCCAATTCTTTGGCCAGATCCCGCAAATACATGCCCATGTAGAGCTGGTAAGTCTGGACACGGCAAGCAAGCATCGAGCCCTGAAAGCACTTTCTACCGACGCCATCAAGGCTTCGGGCCTCCCTACCAGGAGGCACCGCGGAGTGCATCTTCTGACTCTTCAGACGATGCATGGCCGATTCCACAACCATGGAATGGTGTGGTAGCTGTGCTTTTTGAAAGCCAGGACTCTTGCGGAGCCGATAGATGGAATCGACTTGCTTGCTCAAAACCGGCGCCGAGGCCGGTGCCTCCCACATCCGGAAGAGGAGCCGTTCCAGCATCGGAGGAACCGGGACAGTAAAGGCCTCCTTCGGAGGAGAGTCGTACTGCAGAGCATCGAGCTCCTCGGCTCGAGGCTCTTCCTCAGGGTCAGCCGGGATAGTCAGGGCAGCGGCCATATCCCGGATAAACTCCGAGAACCTAGTATCCTCCGGAGGGGATCTACTCCGGGGTTCAGACTCTGGTGAGTCCGAGGGGACACACCGAGTCTTAAAGGTGTCAGGAGACTCCTCGTCTTTGGTCTCCCAAGCAGACTTGTCCGATGTCGAGTCGAGGTCCGACCCTGCGGGGCCTCTGGGCATCCGCTCCGATGCCGGAAGCACCGGCGTCGAGACCCTCGGTCCCAAACGGGAGGTCGAGGGAGACCTCGACCGAGGACGACCTCGAGCCGCAAGGGACTCTAGTATCGGCTCGGTCTCCGGGGTCGACTTGGAAGTCGATGTCCCGGTGGTCGGGGCGGATGCGCCAGACAGGCTGGCCATCAGCACCCGCTGCTGCTCCATGAAGGCAGACATTCTGCTCTCCAAGGCCGTCAACCTGAGACTCAGCTCGGAAGACGCAGCAGCTCCCGACTCGGGCTCTGGCGGCGCCGGGCCCGACGTCGGTACTCGGGGAGGCGAGTCTACGAGGACAACAAGGCTTACGTGTCCAGCAGACTCCGGATCGATGCGAGGAACTTTGGTCGGCTTCTCCTGGTCCACGGGCCCGGGACGACTGTCGGGGGTCTTAGACCTGGACTTCGAGGGCACAGGGACCTCATCCGACGCCACCCTCACGAGCCGCTTCTTCCTCTTACGTTCCCGGTCGGGGGACCCCCTATCCGAGGAACTCCAATGCCTCTCGGGATCGGAATCCCGAGATGTCGAAGCCTCAGATGAGGTCCGGGCCCGGGCAGAGGCCGAGTCCGAGAAAAGCCTTTCACTTTGCTGCTGACGACTTCGGAGGGCCTTGGAAGACATCTTCCCACATGGCCCGCACGTTTTAGAGTCATGGTCTGGGCCAAGGCACCGAAGGCAGCAGTCGTGTGTGTCGGTGAGAGACATTATCTTCTTACACCGATCACACTTTTTAAACCCACTGGAAGACACGGGAGAAAAGGGCCCCTGCAAGGTCAAAAGACTGGCCTTCCAGGGAAAAGGAAAAAGGTTTGGCGTGAACGCCTAGCCACGAAGGGCAAAAACCGAAAAAGAAAAAAGGGGGTTCGATACCGGTGTACCGATCCCGGCGGGAGGGGAACCGACGTCGAACCGAAAAAGAGCGAAATAACGCAAGTAGAAAAAACGTCTTTTAACCGGGAAAACAGGACACACGTCCGATGGGCTTCACGGAAAAAAAGAGACTGGGGTAAGATGGCACCTTTACGTGGGAAGGGAACCGCGCATGCGTGCCTGCATTCCCAAAGGCTTTCATGGAAAGCTGTGGAAATGCTCCGCTGGGGCTTCATCGGCGTTGATGACACCCATAAGTGAGGACTAACTTCCTGCTTGGTCCTGGAGAATCTCGCCTTAGAGGCACCATCTGTCGCCCAATTACGCAGCCACAAATATCTTCACGCCGCCACAACCGACACCATGCTCTTAGATAGACCTCGGATAAGATCATACTGAATATCCGCCAAATAAGCCGCCCCCAACTCCATCCTGGATGCTTCCTCGACCGCATCCTCAACCTGAAGCCCCTTGATTCTTTGGGACCATCTAAGACAAGCTCTTGCCACCCATGCCCCACAAATGGAAGCATGCAATGACAGTGCATTGACATCAAAGACTTGCTTTAGCAAAGAGTCCAACTTCCTATCTTGGGCATCTTTAAGAGCGGCGCTACCTTCTACCGGAATTGTCATCTTTTTAGTAACAGACGAAACTACTGCCTCGACCTTTGGAGACTTAAAAAGATCCCTATCCAGCTCCTCTAATGGATAAAGGCGAGCCATTGCCCTGGAGCCTTTCAGCCCCGCCTCTGGCATATCCCATTCTTCCTGAATCATCTCCTTAAACACTATGTATTGGGAACGCTCTCTGGGACTTTCGCACCGCCTGCACAATGGATCCTCTAAGATGGAATCCTCTGTCTGACCCACTGCCGGCATGTTCAGTGCTTTAAGAGTCTCCATGATAAGCGCTGACAATTCCTCTTGCCTTAACACCTGGACCACTCTTGACTGGTCCTCTTGCTCAGCAATCTCACCTTCTTCCAGGTCTTGCTCTACCTCTGAGTCCTCCACATTTCTCTGACTGATCTTCTGCGAGCAAGGCCTGTTCTGCCCTGTCTCTTACCATCCTAGGCTTTTTAAGTGGAGTGCCACTCACTCCCCCATCTAGGGGAGTCCCCAGCCACTTCAAGCTCAACTCCCCGTCTACCACCGCCCCTGCAGACCCCCATCCAGACCCTCTGATAGCCTGCTGAAGCAGAACCATAAAGTCCTGAGAAAATATTGCCGCCAATCCCCCTTGTAATAGTGGCTGAGAAGCGGGGACGTCTGGCGCCATGGAAGGCCCTGGCACTGGCTTCGGGGGTGACACGGCCGGAGAAAGAGGAACTGGAGAGCCAGAAACAAGTTCCTTTTGAACCTACACACCGCTGTCCTCCGCCATCTCCCCCGATGCCCCTTCCAGAGCACAGCTCCTACACACTCCTTCCTCCAAGACAGAGCCCCATTTGGCCCCACATAATAGGCATTGAGGCCTAGAAGGCATAATGCTCTAAACACAACCAACTCCTAAAGCTGCAATCTGCTTTAAAGTTTGTTTTTTTTAATTTTACAACTCAACCCTGAATCGCCGTCCTAGGCTTCTACCCCCTACCTAGCCTATTTCAGGTGACACTACACTAGCTCCGCTTTCCCACGAAAGGAAAATGCAAGTTAGCTCGGTTTTCCCGCGCTGACGCCACGAGGTGCAGGCCCCACTGCTCTGAAACGTCTGCCCCCTGGTCCTGCGCTCACTGACAGTTGCCTGCCTGCTTCTGACGACGGTGCTTACCTCGCTCTCGCCGCCTGTCAAGTTCCGCTCCGGTTCACCTCTCCCAGACACTTGTGTTACAGGCTGTAGCGTCGGAGCGTGATTCGCCCTCAAAATCTTCACTGCTGCGAACGCCACCGCGGTTGAGGGACCCCCCGCTGCCCGCTTGTCTCCCAACGTGCCTCAACGGCTCCTCACCAGGACCACGGGTTCGGAAACCAGAGGCTCAACCAGCTACTCCTCACTCTTCCTGGAGGTGCCCCATGGCTTCCAGGGAAGGGGGGGGGAGGGGGGCCAGCCTTTGCCGACAGCAACAGCTACAAGCAGGGCAGACTGCACCGATCCCTTCTTAAAGGGATATCTCCCTTTTTCTTTTTTCCAATTAACCTTACAACTCAACTACTATCCTATCCTCCTTAATGACTGCTCCAGTGAGCCCTGAACCTCATGGGCTCCCAACTCCTCCAGCTGCTTGGAGACTGAGAATACTGAGACAAGGAGGCGGTCCCTGGAGTATTTATACCGGTGTCACCAAAAAAGTGATGTGCTCAGTCTCCAAGCTGCAAGAGGAGGTGCTTAACCCCAGAGGTTCGGGACTAGACTGGAGGAACGATAAGGAAATATTGTACTACTTTGTTTAAACAGATGTAGCTGAAAGATTTAATTTAGTTTAGGTCCACCTTTAAACTAACATTTCTCAAAACATTTCATCATGCTTTGTAAGAACGAGGGTGAAGATCTAAATGATTGACAGCTCTAAAGCTCGTCTTCCAGTTGAAGGACAAGTGAATCCCGAGCAATTGTGTGCTATGGAAAGCACATGTTGAAAATAGCAGGAATGACTGCAGGATGGAAAATAAGCCGAGCGGCCTGTGCCAAACTTGTAGAAGGAACCTGCCTACGGAACAGGCTGGTGACTGTCCTGCGCTGTAACACCTGCACAGTTTCCTTTATGCACAAGCAGCAGTTTAATCTGTTTGCACTGGCATTCTTGGATGTGGCTGGCTGTGCAGAAGGATTCCATTGTGTTGAAAGAGTAGTACAACTATCTGAGCAGAAAGCCTGCAAGGGTTCTTTTCCTTAGCTGTGCCTATTGTACAGCTCCTGAGTCAACAAAGCCAAGCCACAGAAGGTTCAGTGCCACTCCTAATGATTTATATCCTATGATGACAAGGACGCCAGCTGGATTAGTGCAGTGAAATAGTTATATTATGGTAGCGCTTATTTCATGATGTGTAGCCTGCAATATTATGAAGGTCCAGAGTGAGTTACCTCACCCTCAGGTTCGAGAAAGCCTTGAAGACAAAAGCATTTTAACCTGGGAACCTCCAAGAAGCTAGACCATAGAAACAAGATGTCAGATAAAGACTATACGGCTTATTCAGTCTGCCCTTCCATGCTAACTAGTACAGTTCCTTTATTATCTTTAGAGATACTTCTGTGTTTGTCCCATGCTTTCTTGAATTCACAGTCCTTGTCTTTACTACTTCCAGCAGGAGACTATGCCAATGATCAACTACTCTTTTCGTAAAGAAATGTTTCTGCAAGTTACTCTCACATTCATCCTATGCCCCTTTCACATTCATCCTATGCCCCTTTTTACATAGGTTTCTTTCAACTAAAAGACTCTCCCTCCTATGCTTTAATGCCACAGAGGATTTTTTTAAATTTTTTATTTAATGTTTATCATATCTCCCCTCTCCCGTCTTTCTTCCAAAGTAGACATATTGAGATCTTTAAGTCTATCCCCAATATGCTTTATGACAAAGCTTATGACCATAAGGTATATGGGGACAGGCTTAAAGATCTCAATATGTCTACTCTGGAAGATGATTTTGAGCAGCAGAGGATGGTCGGAGCAGTTGGATTTACCATATGCTTGTTCTCTAGCTTCCGAAGATTTATTACCAGAGTTAGACTGTGAGATAAAGAAAAGTAGATAAGTTGCTTATTTACTAAAGGATTGAAAAGCAGTGTAAATTCCAATATACCGGTATTGCGAGTAAATTGGTAGAGATGGCTATCTATTCCGTGATGTTCTCGCTCTCCTTATTTTCCCCCCTCTGTCAGAGCAGAGTTGCTGAATTAGGATTGTACTCCCTGATGTAAATTAATGAACCAGGGTTACATCTTGAACTGGAAAGGGTTTTGTAGAATGATCAGTCTAGTGTACACTATTAATGTTCAGCTTACGAAGCCTACAGTCTTAAGTTAGTTAAGACAGTGTTCTTAGAAGAAAAATTATGTCTGTTCTCTCCTCTATTTTTAACCTAGTATCCATTAAACAGAGAGCTCTCCTGCTTTGGTGAACTATGAGGAGAATGTTTAGGGACAGATTAAAACTGCGGTTAGGGCATACTATTCTAAAGTTATCTGAAACAAAAATACAGGTGGATTAGAGTCTTAGAATGGTACTCTGTTTCAGTAAATTCTCTGATAGGGTTCTGGACACGTAACGTTCCTGTTAGTAATTGTTTACAAGACAGCTAGTGCTCTCAGGCTTTTTTAATTTTTTTAAAATATCCCAGAGGCAGTTTGTATTTATTTATTTAGCACGTGCTCTCCCAGGGATTGCTTGAGATAAGATTACCTTCAAGGGGGAGGGTATTACTAGGACAAAGATTTGTGTTTGGAGTTCCCCAGGTCTGAAAGATGTAGGATGTTGTGTCCAGATAGACCATTTGTGGGGAAGAAAGATGCGACTCAGCTTGTCTGTCAAGACACTGAGCTCCCCCCCCCTCCCCCCCCCCCGGGAGGTACACTGCTTGGAAGTGTATTTGATGAGAAATGTTAAAGGACCAAGGTGATGAGTCTCCTCACAGAGGGGTCATGAAGCTGTTCCTCCCTGTTGGTTCACAGAGAACATGGCAAACTGATTGTCCGTCCTGACTAGGACCTGTTGTGCCCTAAGATGGTGTTGAAACGCCCGGAGGGCATTCGAGATAGCACGAAGTTCCAGAAGATTGATTTGGAGGTTTGACTCATGCGTTGTCCACCGCCCATGTAGACAGGATGACCAGATGTGCTCCCCAACCCACTTTTGAGGCATCCGTCAGGGTACATTGAAGTGGAGGCATCTGAAAAGGTGACCCGACTAGCATATTTTCTGGAGACCACCACCACTGAAGGGATGTGGTTAGAGGGGCAATGACCTGGATCCTGTCCCGGAGATGGCCAGAGGCCTGCATCCATTGGGAAAGTGTAGTTACTCACCTGTAACAGGTGACAGCAGGGAGAGCAGGTTCTCCAGGGACAGCAGGAATCAGTCCTCACTTATGGGTGACGTCGGCGCTGACGGAGCCCGCGTGGAGCAATTCCTCAGCTTTCAAAGAAAGCCTTTGGGATTGCTGCCACGCATGCATGGTCCTCTTCCCGCCCAAAGGTGCCATCTTGCTCAATCAGGTCCCATAGCTAGAGCCCTATTAAGCAGATGGCAAGCGAAGGACAAAAACAGCAACTCTTCCAGGGAGGAGGGAGGGTAGTGAGGACTGATTCCTGCTGTCCCTGGAGAACACCTGTTACAGGTGAGTAACTACGCTTTCTCCAGGAACAAGCAGGAAGTCAGTCCTCACTTATGGGACTCCCCAGTTACAGGCTACTGAACCTGTAACCAAAAACGCCTCTGCGAGGCCGTGAGCAGAAGTCGATGCCCGAAGGAGCCCAAGTCCTCGGGTCCCCCGGGCGAAGCTCTCAGTAGCCATCAAGAACAGTCGGGGGGCAGGAGTTGCTTATACCCCGAACAGATTATGGAGAACAGCCTGGCCGAAGAAGTTGTCTTGGCAGGACTCCTGTTCGCTGAAGACCAGGTCACAGCCCAGCAGATGTCCGTCAGGGGCACTGAGCGCAGCGAAGCCGCAGTTTGCGGTGACTCGCCGATCAAGCAGGGTGGCCGCCTTTGCCTGGGCGAAGGCAATACAGTCCGCCACCCAGATGGAGAGGGTGCATTTGGTGACTGCCTGCCCAAAGCAATTGGGATCATAGGCAACGAACAGCCGACCAGACTTGCAATGAGCCTGGGTGCGCTGGAAGTAGAAGGCAAGAGCCCTCTTGCAGTCGAGTGTATGTAATACTGCTGATGCCTGATTGGTATGATGTCTCGGGAAGAATATCGGTAAGACTATCTCCTGATTTAGATGGAAATCCAAGACAACCTTCGGTAGGAACTTGGGTGGGTGCCGAGGACCACCCTGTTCCCACAGAACCTGGTATAGGGAGCCTCAGCCATGAGGGCCTGAAGTTCACTGGAGAGGTCCCGATATGAGCACGTCGCCATCAGATCAAAGGGTAATCGTGTAAGCTGCATGAGCACCATGTTGAGATCCCATTCTGCCAGAGGCGGCCGGATGGGAGGCTTGGAAAGTAAGAGGCCTCGCATGAAGTGGGAGACCAAGGGTTGCCCCGAGAGGGGTTTCCCCTCGATGGGGAGGTGGTTCGCCGAAATGGTGCTCAGGTGTACCCTGACCGAATTGGATTTCAACCCTGCCTTCAAGAGGTGGAAGAGAACGGCTCGATCTGGAGCTCGGATCACCAGACCAAGAAGCATCACCACTTAAAGGTATATACCCATCTCGTTGAGTCCTTCCTTGATGCAAGGAGAACCTCCTTGACCTCCTCCAGGAGGTGCAGTAGGTCTAAGGCAGTGATGGCTAACCTTTTTGAGCCCGAGTGCCCAAACTGCCGCACAAAACCAAAGAATTTCCTCAAAGTGCCAGCACGTCAATTAAAGCTCCATTTGCATAAGGTGCTTCATTTGCATAAATATTTGCATAATGTTACCATACACTAACTTTTAGTAAACATGCCTCTTAATGAGTATATGGATAAAGACAGACTAAAAGGTTTCTACATTACTATAATCCAGTACCAACCGCCAGGCACATTAGGAACTACTACAAACGCTGCCCATTTAGAACCCATAGCAAACCCGCCGTATCCTAACAGCACTACCAGGACTCACAAAGCACCATACTCTACCTATCAAAAGGCAACACTGCAAATATTAAACCAATACATCTCAGAGAACAACAATACATGACCTACTGGGGAAAGAACAAGTGGCAATGTCAAATAGGAATTATATAAACAGAATACCTCAGCTCAGTTACACATGCAGAACAGATCATTACCAAACAAGGAATCACAATTTAGAAACAGGAAGACAATAATTAAACTGGGAACCCCAAAAGCCAAACTTGGAATATACAACAACACTGTAGAAATAAAACTATATATTAATTTCCTCTTGTACTAAACAAAGCGCAAAAATTAATGATGCACATTTCCCAGAGCTGACATATTCCAATTAATAAATTCAAAATAAAGAGATATTTTTCTACCTTTTGTGCATTTTTTTTCAGTTGCAATTGTTCCAGCCACTTTCTTCTGGTTTCTTTGTGTCTTCTGCTAACTCTCCATCTGCTGTCCATTTGTCCTTTCTTCTGTCTTCTTGGGTTTTTTTTCCATTCTCTCTCTACATCTGCTTTAACATACTAATCTTTCTCCTTTTGCTCTTTCCTCATTCCTATTTCATCTACTCAAAATTTACCCCTCCATCCTCAATCCCCACTTACTCTCCCAATACCCGGCCAATTGTAGATTTTTTATCCCTCCCACACAAAATATTTTTCCCCTCTCCATTTTACTCTCCCAGCCCCATCCCATTCTAATCCTCCCCCAACACCAGCTCCCTTCTAGTTCCAGCCTCACCCAGCATCCATTCCCTTCTAGTCCCTGCATCAGCCCATTTCCAGTCCTAGCAGCCCCCCAACCCATTTCCAGTCCTAGCAACCCCCCAACCCAATACCAGTCCTATCCCCCCCTCATCAACCCACTTCCAGTCCTAACCCCCCATCACCCCATTTTCAGTTTAAGCCCCCCCCTATAACCCATTACCAGTCCTAACCCCCCATCAGCCCACTTCCAGTCCTAACCCCCCATCAGCCCACTTCCAGTCAGCCCCCCATAGCCCATTGCCAGTCCTAACCCCCCCCATCAGCCCACAGTCCATTACCAGTCCTAACCCCATCAGCCCACCTCAAGTCCTAACCCCTCCCCATCAGCCCATTTCTTGTCCCAGCCCCCCATAGCCCATTATCAGTCCTAAACCCCCCCATAGCCCATTACCAGTCCTAACCCCATCAGACCACCTCCAGTGTTAACCCCCCATCAGCCCATTTCCAGTCCTAACCCCACCCAACAACCCACCTCAAGTCCTAACCCCGCCCCGTCAGCAGTCCTAACCCCCCCTAGCCCATTAGCAGTCCTAACCCCCCCCTCTCTAGCCCATTAGCAGTCCTAACCCCCCCCATAGCCCATTACCAGTCCTAACCCCCCATCACCCCATTTCCAGACAGCCCCCATCAGCCCACAGCCCATTAGCAGTCCTACCCCCCCAGCCCATTAGCAGTCCTAACCCCCCCTAGCCCATTAGCAGTCCTAACCCCCCCCCCCCTAGCCCATTAGCAGTCCTAACCCCCCCCTAGCCCATTAGCAGTCCTAACCCACCCCCCATGGCAAATTTAAAAAAAAAAAAAAAGCAGCTGGCTCTGGCTTCTGCCGCGGCAGCGGCAGAATGCAATGTCCCGTGGGGCCCCCTCCGCCCGCTAAGCCCCTCTGCAAGGGCTTTCAGATTCGCGAGGGAGAGCGTCTCCCTCGCGTCTCTGTTAAGCCCGCAGGGGCTAATGGGAAATTTCCCATCAGTCCCTCGCGTCTAAAGGGGCTGATGGGAAATTTCCCATTAGCCCCTGCGGGCTTAACAGAGACGCGAGGGAGACGCTCTCTCCCTCGCGAATCTGAAAGCCCTTGCAGAGGGGCTTAGCGGGCGGAGGGGGCCCCGCGGGACACTGCATGCTGCCGCGTCCGCGGCAGCAGCCAGAGCCCGCTTTTTCTTTTTCTGCGGACCTTCACGCGTGCCAGCTGCAAGGCCTTCGCGTGCCACAGCTGGCACGCGTGCCATAGGTTCGCCATCGCTGGTCTAAGGAGACCCATTCAGATTCCAGGCTGTAAAGGACAGCAAGGCCAGGTTCGGGTGGAGCACCCAACCCTCCTCCTGCATTAACAGGTTTGGGGCACAGTCCAGGGGGATTGGAGGAACGGACAAGAGCCGGAGCAGAAGTGGGAACCAAGGCTGTCAAGGCCACGAAGGAGCCACAAGAATCACTGAAGCTCGGTCCCGCTGAACCTTGTGGAGGGTTCTCACAATGAGAGGAGTGGGAAGGAAAGCGTAAAGAAGCCCGGAGGTCCAGCTTAAGAGGAACGTATCTGGAGCCACCCTGCCCGGGTGCAGAACTGGGATGCAGAAGTGGGGAAGCTGCGCGTTCATTGGGCTGGCGAACGACCGGTCCATGGACGGGGTCCCCCACCAATGGAACAAGAGGTTGGCGACCTCCAGATCCAGGTGCCACTCGTGTGGGCAGAGGATCCTGCTGAGTTTGTCCACGAGGACATTCTCCTGGCCTGGGAGGTAGACCGCTCGTAGGGTCATCCCCCGGTGAAATGCAAGGGAGCACAGGAGGTTTGCCTCCCGGCAGAGGCGGCGGGATCCTGTTCCTCCCTCCTTGTTTATGTAGAACATTGCTACCCGGTTGTCGGTCTGCACGAGAACCAACTTCCCCTCAGGCCCTTAGGGCCCATCGGACCACCCGAAGCTCGAGCAGGTTGATCTGCTGATGAGACTCCTCGGGCGACCACTGCCCCTGGGTGCACAATGCGCCGCAGTGGGCTCCCCAACCCAGCAGGGAAGCATCCATCATCAGGATGAGCTCGTGCTGTGGGGTGTGGAAGGGCATTCCCTGAAGGAGATTTTGGGAGTCCGGCTACCAGTCCAGGGAGTTGTGGAGAATGTGGGAGACCCGGATAGGGTCTCTGAGGTGGCCGGAGGCCTGGCTCCATTGCACCCTGAGGCACCACTGGGCTGTCCGCATGTGCATGTGGGCATGGGGGACATGGACGGTGGAGGCCATGTGTCCTAAGAGGCGCAGCATGGTCCGTGCTGTAGCCCAAGTCCTGTTCTGAACCTGGGCCACCATGGGCCGGAGGCAGTCTGCCCGGTCCGCAAGCAGGAAGGCGGTCGCTCGCTCGCTCCATGTCAAGGTGTGCGCAGATGAACTCCAAGGTCTGCACCGGTTCGAGGTGGGACTTGGGGTAGTTGACCAAGAAGCAGAAGCGTTCAAGGAGAAAGATCGTGCACGACAACACCAGGCAGGCTTCGCTGGCCGAGGTTCCCGTGATGAGTCAGTCATCGAGGTAGGGGAAGACGGGTATGCCCTGCTGCCTGAGGAAGGCGGCAGCCACAGAGACACACTTTGTGAAAATCCGTGGAGCAGACGCAAGCCCGAAGGAGAGTACCCTGTATTGGTAGTGCTCCCCTTGCACCCTGAAACGCAGGTATTGCCTGTGTTGGGAATGGACTAGGATATGGGCATAAGCGTCACTGAGATCCAAGAAGCATAGCCAATCGCCCTGTTGAAGGAAGGGCAGCAGGACGCCAAGAGATAACATTTTGAACTTCTCCCGCACCAGAAACTTGTTTAGGTTCTGGAGGTTGAGGATGTGGCGTAGGCCCCCGTCTTTTTCGGAATGAGGAAGGAGAGGGAGTAGAACCCACGGCCTCGAAGGTACAGCGGTACCTTCTCGATCGCCCGCTGGGCGAGGAGGTTGAATAGCTCCTGCTGCAAGTAAGCCTGGTTCAAGGGGAGCAGAGTAGGCTCTGCAGGGGAAAAGAGAGGAGGGAGCCTGTCCAGGTGAAGACGATATCCGTCTCGGACCACCCGGAGGACCGAGGTGTCTGACGTGATCGACGCCCACTGCGGGGCGAACAGGGACAAGCGCCCCCCCACTGACGGAAGTGCTGCCGGGGGGCGAGAGGCTCTGCCGTTGGTGTGGCCTTGAGCCCTTTAGGCTTGCGGTGGCCATGCGCTCCTCCCTTCCCCTGCGTGCCAGAAGCTAGAGCAGGGGCGGGCAGGTATCCCCAATAAGGGAGCCCCTTTCTTTGGAAGAATGGCTTCTTAGTTGGCTGCTTCTTCCGAGGGAGAGAAGAGGTCTTACATGAGAGAGGGTCCGAGTCACGAACTCCGTTGCTATCTCAGCGGCCTTATCTTCCATGGGCTTACCAAACAGTTGTTCCCCAAGGCAGGGGACGGCCAGGAGCTTCTCCTGGACCCACTGCTCCAGGTCCGAGGACTGGAGCCATGCCTGGCGTCAGGCCCTGATGCTGGCCCCCGCCACTCAGGCGGAGGACTCAAATCCGTCATACGCGGCACAAGAGAGGTACTTTGAGCACTCTGCGATGGACCTCAGGACGGTTTGGAACCTGAGCAGGGGTTCACCCCCGAGACCTGCAGAGAACCCGCCGAGCTCCTTGGTGAGGTCGCGCAGGAACATGCTCATATACAATTCGTATGCCTGGATGTGGCATGTAAGCATGGACCCCTGATAGGCTTTGCTCCTCAGAGCATTCCCTGCCCAGGGGGACCAATGAGTGTGATTTTGGACTTTTTTGCTTCCACATCGCCGATTCCACTATCATGGAGGTGTGTGGAAGCTGAGTCTTCCGGAAACCCAGGCCGTGTTGGACCCTGTACATGGCGTTGAGGTGTTTGCTCACAATGGGAACTGAAGCAGGTGTCTCCCACATGCAGAGGAGCAACCTAGACAAAATGGGAGGAACTGGGACAGTAAGAGACTCCCGAGGCAGGGACTCATACTGTAAGATGTCGAGCTCCTCAGCTCACGGCTCCTCTTCAGCCTACGTAGCCAGGTTGAGAGCCCGTGCTATGTCCCGCATGAACACTAGGATGGATGTGTCCTCAGGCGGTGAACACCTCAGAGGCGGATGGGGATGGGTCCAAAGGGAGGTCGCTGTGGGCATGGGTCTCTGGGGAGGTATCCCCATCCGACTCCCAGCACGAAAGGTCCGAGAATGAGTCCGACTCGGGCTGGTCGCCCTGTCCGGAGGCCAAAGCCCATTTGGAGCCAGAGGCCTTGGAGGATCTCGCTCCCGAGGAACAGGAAGGCAAGCGAGACCGACACAGGACCCTCACAAGGCCCACGGCTCTCGGGGGTTTCCAGGGCAGGTTTGGGTATCCCTCTTGAGAGAACTACGGTCTCGAGGCGCAGGCCAGCCGTGCTGGGCATGAGCACTTGCTGGGCAGTTAAGAAGGCAGAAATGCTGCACTCTAGTGCCAGTATTCGGGACTTCCACGCCGCCGTGGGTCCCTGCGACATCAACACCAGGGTTACCGGGTCAGGCGTGGAGGAGGAAAGGGGGTCCTCACCGGGACGACCCTCAGAAGACCGGGAGCCATCGCCAGGGGCCTCTGTGTCTGTATGAGGTACCTTTCGAGGCCGTTCCTTGTCTGACTCACAGGAATGCCGTGGAGGGGGGGGGTGGGCTGAGCAACTGAGCGAGGGAGCGTTCGTGCTTGTCTGGAGCCCTCGACAGAGACTTTGAGGACGTCTTCTTACGCCTCTCCACTTCAGGGGACCCCAGATCGGAGTGCTGCCTTAAATACGGGGCCGAAGTGGGGGATTCCACCAGCGGAGGGACAACCGAGGGTGCCGCCTGGGATTCTGGGGCTACCTTCTGGAAAATGTCATCAGACTTCTGCTTACGACTTAGCAGGGCTTTGGAGGACATTTTCTAGCAAAGAGAGCAGAGCTCTGGATCATGGTCGGTCTCAAGACACCGAAGACAGCAGTCATGGGTGTCCGTGAGCAATATGTTTTTGGAGCATCTGTCGCATTTTTTAAAACCAGTGGCCATTGGGGCAAAAAGGGCCCCTGCTAGGTCGAAGACTTTGTGGCCAGCGATTGAGGGGAAAAAAGGGCGCAAAGCACACAATAGGAAAATTTCATACGAAAAGACGTCCCCTCGCTCAAGGGAAAAGAAGAGCAGGGGAAGGACGGATAGAGGACTGGTGTAACCGGAATAAACACAGGCTAGAGGCTGAAAACGAAACACTTTTTCCGAGGGACGAGGACGTGCATCCAAAGGGCTCCGCGGAAAAAGGGAGACTGAGCAAGATGGCACCTTTGGTCAGGAAGAGGACAACGCATGCATGGCAACAATCCCAAAGACTTTCTTTGAAAGCTGGGGAAATGCTCCGCCCTGGCTCCATCGGTGCTGACGTCACCCATAAGTGCAGACTAACTTTCTGCTCGTTTCTGGAGAAGCAAGAGCCCATGGGCTATCTGCATATGTAATCGGGCATATGGAACGAAATGTACTGTAGAGGCCATGTGCCCGAGGAGCTGCAGGATTTCCCAGGCAGTCAGATGGTCCCGGTAGAGCATCTGTGATGCTAGTTCGAATAGACGGGTAAAGCAGAGCTGGGGCAGAAATGCCCTGGACTGTTGCATGTACAGTAGGGATCCGATGAACTCCAACTTTAGAGATGGAGCGAGCTGGGATTTTGGGAAGTTTATGGTATGCAGCAAGGAAAGCTGTGCCTCATGGGCGGTATCTTCTTTTACAAGCCAGTCGTCTAAGTAGGGGAAGACTAGTATCCCCAGAGACCATAGGTATGCTGGCACAGCAGCCATGCACTTTGTGAAGACTCTTGGGGCAGTCTGAAGGGAAGTACTCTGTATTGATAATGTGTTCCCTGAAAGGCGAAGCATAGATATTTCCTGTGTCCTGGATGGATGAGGATATGTGTGCATGCTTCTTTTAGATCTAGAGAACAAAGCCAGTCCTGATTCTGGAGGTAGGGAAGAAAAGTCCCGAGAGAGAGCATCTTAAACTTTTTCGCTGATTAGAAACTTGAGGTTTCTGAGGTCCAGAATGGGCCTGTATCCTCCGGGTTTTTTTGGAATGAGAAGGTATGGAGAGTAGAAACCTATTCCCTGCTAGGATGTCGGGACATTCTCTATGGTGCCCTGAGACAGAAGAGAAGACACTTCGTCCTGTAGGAGAGCAGTGAGCAAGGGTTGAGTTTGAAATTCCCCCGTGAAAGTGGAGGGGGGCAGAGTTTGCAGATAAAATCTGTGCCCCTCCTGGACTGCTCTGAGGTGATGAGGTGCCATCTGTGGGCATAGTGACACAGTCTGCCTGCTATGTGGAGGGGGTGGAGGGTCCTCTAGAGGCAGGGTGACAATGTTTTCTAGAAAAGAGTCAAAAACCAGGCTTCTGCTGCTGCCTAGGAAGTAGTTGTCTCTTCTGTGGGACTTGATCCTGATACTAAGAAGGAGGATAAGAAAAATAGAATATTTGCTTCTTATTGTAGAAAGACTTCTTTGCAGCTGCCTTTTTTCTAGCAGGGTCAGCTTCTGTTCTAGACAGTCTCTTTAGAGTACTGTTTTCTGACTCTGAGAGGCCTTATCTTGCCAGTCTTTACCAAAAAGGTTTTCACCTGTGCAAGGTATGTTGCCCAGCTTATCTACCCCGATGCCACCAACGAGGCCCCGACCAGCATTGGGCTGAAGCGCGGGAAGCGCTTTACTCCTCCCTGTGCCCTGGACCCAAGACCAATCAGGGTCCCGGACACCATTTTTAAAATAAGCAGCACCATCGGGCGGGGCCACGCCAGAAGGCCCTTTGGTGTGGCCCTTAGGTGGGGACCTCTAAAAGAATAGTCATCTACACCCAGACACACTGGATTTCCCGGGTTCCCTCCAACTAAAGCACCAGCAGCCGAAGAAGGGAACAGCAATGACAGCCAACTGCTAACCCTGCATCCTCTAAGACGATACTCAGTCTCGCTCCAACAAGGTACCTCCTGCCATCACGTCTTGCTAACACCCCAAGAACACATGAACTCCTCCTTCTGACGACCCTCAAACCCTGTAGAAGCACACCAGTCAACAAGGGGACTTTAACACGAAACAGCCGATTCAGTAAGTAAGACAACTCATACAGTTTGAAAGCCTATATAATAGAAACAATTATGTTAGACCTAGTCGCAGTAAGATAAACACTGTAACTTCAATATGTTATGCTATGAAAACATCATGCTCTAGAATCAACACTTCACACTGTCTACCAGTTAATGAAGAATCTGCTACTCCAAATTCTAGCCAACATCCACAACTATCAGCAGTTATACCTAAACATACCAGGGAGATCACCATCATTAACCCCATAAAAGGTAGATTCCATCCATAACACCACTTGTAATTACCCAGCTCCAACTCCTCACATCGACCATGGAGTTGAAATTCTTATTCTGGATCTACTACATCACTAGGCTACTCCTCCCCATGGGCGGGGAGGAGTAGCCTAGTGGTTGGGGCAAGGTACTTCAGGCCGGAAGGTCGGGAGTTCAAATCCCACTAGAGGACAGCAACCTTGGGCCGGAAGGACTGGGGTTTCTAGTCCCACAGATGCTCCTTGTGGTCTTGGGCAAGCCACTTAACCCTCCATTGCCCACGTTCCCTGTAAGTATTAGTGTATGTGTCTCATATCCCCGCGTGTTAAATGTATCCCCCAACTGTGTTGTGACCGCTTTGATTGAAGGATAAGGCGGAATACAAAACTGTCTAAATAAATAAAATAAATAAATAAATATGCATTACCCTCCATCTCATAATACAGAACCATGCCCTCCCCCAACCACAACAGCAATTCATACCCATAATTTATAACCAGACCAGATACATTCCCACCCCCATGGGATACAAAACCATTAATGAATCTAAATACAATCCAGACTCATCTTTATCCAACCAGATAGGAATACAACTCCCCCCAACCTATCCATACCCAACCAAAAGATTCTAAAATGTTACCTTGCTAATGCAAGATCCGTAAGAAATAAAATACCCCTAATCTGTGACATGGTAACATAACAGCCCTGACCTCGTCTGCATCACAGCAACATGGCTATCAGATTCAGATACCTTCTTAGTCAATCAACTCAAGGCCCCAGGACATAACTTATTTCACTGTCCCAGGGCAACAAAACGAGGAGGCGATGTTATCATAAAGGAAGAGCTGAATGCATCCCTCACTTCTAACAATGTAGAAGACATAGATGTCCTCACCATCGAGAGCAGCCATCTCTCCTTTTGTCAAATATATAGAACACGAAATACGAACCCTGACAACCTAGATATTCTCACTGAAATGGTATGCGCCTCAATTAAAAAACACTTAATCCTTTAAGGAGACTTCAATTTAGCCTCATTACACAACACCTATGCTACAGCATTCTTAAATTCCATGACTAACATGGACTATCACCAAATTGTCGATGTTCCCACTCACAACAGAGGAAATATTCTAGACCTAGTTTTTATACCCAACGAAATTTACAAACACTTCCAACACTCCCTAACACAAACCTAATAGATCCCATGGTCCATCCATCATTTAATAAAATTCCAATAACTATCCCAAATCCCTATATCACCACCAACCACATGGGACACCCCATCTAAAAGATACAAACCATTTGAAAAGAATAGTTTCATAAATCAAACACGTCAGCAGCTAAACCCTGATCTCACAGACTTCGAAGATGCAATAATCAACTGGAATGATTCCATAGAAAATGCTGCCACTGCAAAAACCCCACGACCAATTAAGAACAAACATCAAGCAGCATGGTTCACCCACGACCTAAAAATGATAAAGACCACACTGCGGAAGATTGAGCATAAATGGAGGTTCACAAAATCCACCAATCTACAATCTCTCTACATGAATACATTACAGCACTACAAACATTCCATTAACAAGGAGTTCTACTATAACATACTGACAAAATCCATCAATCGCCCCAGAGAACTGTTTGAAATCGTAAAAACCTACCCACATCATCAAAAACGGTGACATAAATAACCCCACTATTGAACCCCAAATCCTGGCTAACTACTATAAGGTAAAACTAAAGCTACAAGCTATAGATACAACTCCCACCGCAGTTCACTTGGTCAATATTCTCATGGATAAAAGAAGATGCTCTTGGTAATATAATATCAAAAATCAACACGACAACATCAAGCCTCGACCCATGTCCAATCAGCTGGATAAAGGCAATGAAAGCAGAACTTTCCCCCTTCATGCTCCCTATTAACTCATCTCTAAATCAATGACTTATGCCTCTAACATTAAAACATGCTATGATCTGCCATATCTTAAAAAACAATTCCTTGGATAACAATCCCCCTCCACACACACACACACATTATATAGACCAATTTCAAGCCTCCCATCCATGGCTAAAGTAATTGAAAAAATAATTCAGATTCAAACGCAGGACCATATTGATGCCAATGCTCCCCTAGATGAACACCAATATGGTTTCAGACCACACTATGGCATCAACATTCTCCTACTTGTTCTACTAAACAAACTGATACATGGCATAAATAATACCAGACAAGCATTTATCCTGATATTCTTGGCAATCTCTGCTGCATTCGACAGCAGCAGGTGCATCTGGTCTTGCCACCTTACTGGGCAGACTAGATGGACCATACTGGTCTTTATCTGCCGTCATATACTTTGTTACTATATCATAATGCTCACCAGACTACAACAAATAGGGATAAAAGGAACAGTACTCCAATGACTCCAGTAATACCTCTCTAACAGAACCCAACAGGTTAAAACTGGACAACACTCATCCAAACTTTATAAACAAGAACAAGGCCTATCTCAAGGCTCTGCCCTTTCGGCCCTCCTTCTTAACATATACCTTCACATCCGAAGCCCTGGAATCGGAGGACTCCAAGTATCGACGAGTACGGTGTTCACCTGAAGCTAGATGTCTGTACCGATGCTCTGAGTTATCAGCCTCAGTGAGACATTTGGAAAGGGTACCGATATTGGTGATGGTTTCAAAGGAGGGCATGGATGGCAGCGATTTCAACGCCATCTGCATTAGCCCCGATGTCATGCTGGCAACTGGTGTGGATGTATCGACGGGGTGGTCCTGGAGCCAAGGGCTCTATAGGTACAGAGGCTGCCAAGAGAGCTGCTAAGCTCCGTTCGATGGCCAGTATGCACTGGTCTATCGAGGTTGCCGATGCTTGGGTATCTGTCGCAGGTAATTGCACTACCATCCCAGAGCATGGCACCAGTAACTCTCCAGAGGGAGAGGCCTCGGGAGCATTCTGGAGCCCCTCTGAGGCTTTGGAGGACAGGGCCTCCCACTGGGACTATTTGGCAGGCTGATCCACCTCCGATGCAACGCCCAAGGGATCCTGATGTTTTGAGCGAGATCTACCCCTGGAGGTTGTGCCTTGCTTCGATGCAGACTTTTGCTAAGACTTGCTAGGATCCATGAGAGGAGGATGAGACCTTCGATGAAGTGGACGCCAATGATACTTCGTCAAAGAAGAAGAGTGTTCCAAATTTAGAAGCCCGGTTCTGTAGGCCTCTCCATGTCATTTCCTGACAGAGGGAACAATCTTTTGGCTAGTGGTCTGGGCAGAGGCATTTTAACCACGAGTCATGTGTGTAGTCACAGAGATGGTGCTGGCACACTTAGAACATTTTTTGAAACCACTAGGTGGTTTCTCCATGCCTTCTAAGGATGGTAAGGCAATGGTAGGCTTAAGGCCTAATAGGGCATCAAGATGTCAGAGGGTTGTTTTTTTTTAAACCTAGTTTAAAGAAAAAATAAAGAATAAGGGAACTGACCATGTCTCAGATGGTGCTGGCATCAACAGGAAGGCAGAGGTGCTATCCACAAAAAGACTTTCTGTGGTGACAGGATTTGCTTCCTACTAGCTCCCCTGAAAATGAAGAACTGAAAAGAGGGAAGGTGGGAAGGCAGTCATGCAGGTGTAGTGGAGTGCTCCCAAAAGTTTTCCAATTGGATGCTGGGGAGTGTTCCCATGCAGGCTCTGTCGGTAGACATCACCTATATGTAAGGGCTACATTCCTGCTTGTTTCTGGAAATCAAAAGGACCAATATCAAATCAAATGGATTGTCTGTCAGCACCCAGGCTTCCACAAAAAGATGAGTTTTCAGTTTTGTTTTCAATAAAGTTATATTTGACTGTACAAAGATCTGGAGGCAGCCTATTCCATTGAGAAGGTCAAAAATATGAAAAAGCAGCCCTTCTAGTTTCTTGAGAAATTTGTGCTATAAGAGGAAGACAAAACTGATTGATGTGTTGTGGCCTGGTGGGCCGCAATGGGTGGTGAGGGACAAGATGTTCTGAAAGATATAATGGCTGACCAGTACAAAATACTTTAAGTGAGAAAGAGATTTATAATGAATGCAAGGCCTTCAGGGCTGGAGTAATGTAGTCATAGAAGCCCGGTTCTTGCTGTTAAATTTTATATTAATTGTAATTTAGGAATCTGTGCTTATGGTGGTCCATTATAAAGTAATCCATTTTTGATAGAACTAGTGCGAAAGCCAACATTTTAAGATTTTCCTTCTTGAAAACGGACTTTACTGCATATATCTGGCATAACATGAAAAAGGATGATTTAACAACTGTAGTGTGGCTGCAATGTTAGGAGTGAGTCTACTTTGCAGTCTAAAATAGTAAGGCAAACTGTTAAACAAATAGGACATGCTTCTATGGTAGGAAGAATGGTTGGAAATTGAGAGTGAGGTGCTAGCCACATGGATTTACATTTAGACAGATTCAGCTTCATGGAACGTTGAGCAAGCCAGTGTGAGATCACATTCAATGCATTATTTAATAGAGATAAAATTGGAGTGGCATCTTTTGCCAAGTAAGCTATCCATATGACATCAATAAAGAAAAAAAAATACTCGCCAAGTTCCAAGTACTTGACCAACACAGCTAATGGAGAGAGGAAAAGAGTGAACAATGCTGGGGACAAAATCGTTCCCTGTGGTAAGGAGGTTAGGTAGTAGAGATAGAACCATTAATTGCATAGGTATGCTTAGTAAGGTGCCAAGAAAACTATGTTAAAACTGTACTTTTAATCTCTATATTGGGCTGTCTAGCTAATAGTAAAATGGTGCAGACTAAACCAAAAGACGCATTTTAATCCAGAGACAATGACAACAGCATAGTGAGTTTCCAATTTACACCAGAGTTAATTTAAATTAGACAAAAAAGAAGCAGCTCAGTTGAATGATTAGGTCTGAAGCCTGTCTATGCAGATAAAGGACATGTTCTTCATGAAGGTATGCAATTGCAACTGAAGAGTACTCACTCACCTTTAACAGGTGATCTCCGGGAACAGCAGGAATCAGTCTTCACATATGGGTGACACCTGTATCAATGGAGCCCACGCAGGAACATTCTCCAGCATCCAAAAGGAAAAGTCTTTGGGAGCACTCCACTCCACTGCGACTGCACATCTGCCTTCCCAAGCACTCTTCTCAGTTGAGTTTGCAGCTGAGCGGAAGAGGAAAAAAATGAACCCTACAACTCCTAGGGAAGGAGAGCGGGTTGTGAATACTGATTCCTGCTGTACTGTGAGATCACCTGTTACAAGTGAGTAACTATGCCATCTCCACGAACAAACAGGAACGCAGTCTTCACATATGGGACTCACTAGCTCCCAATACTGGACTGGTATGGTGGGGAATGGGGAGAGAACAGTGGCCCCTGAGGCCAAACGATTGAAGTCAAAGAGTCTGGAAGTATTATGAGCCAATGGACTCCATTGCAGGAGATAACGCCTACCTTCCATCCCAAACTTCTACTAGATACCAGACTATCATTGGGGGATTGAGTTTAAGTCCCAAAGAGGTGCTGTAGTACAGTTTGGCCAAAGACAGCATCCCAATGAGAGACCCTGTCCAGACAATAGTGTGCGGCAAAAGTATGAATGAAGGACCAGGTAGCTGCCCAACAGATCTCCTGAATGGACACTGAACAGAGATCGGCTACAGAGGTTGCCATAGCCCATACATTATGAGCAGTGACATGAACCTCCAAGGAGAGTCCTGCCTATGCAAAAGCAAAAGAAATGCAATCTGCTATCCATCGGGACAGAATACGTTTAGTCACCGGCAGGCCGTGATGACTAGGATCAAAGAAAATTAGCAATTGAGAGGATCTTCTGTGATCCTTCATTCTAGTCAAGTAGTAAGCCAGCGCTCGCTTGCAGTTCAAGGTATGTAGCATTGCTTCAGCCTTAGACGCATGTAGTCTAGGTTAGAAAATCAGTAGGATCACCAAAAAAGAAAAAGATTTTTCAGCGACGACAAGATTGAATGTCCTGCTTGCTCCATGGAAAACGAAGAACTGAGGAGAGCAGTTGAGAAGGCAGGCACACAGGCGCACTGGAGTGCTCCCAAAGGCTTTCCTATTGGACATTGGGAAGTGTTCCCATGCGGGCTCCATTGGTGCCGATATCACCCATATGTGAAGACTGCATTCCTGCTTGTTCATGGAGATATAGATTTCGTCCAAATTTTAGATACAAAAGGCAAATTTGAAATGGGTCTATATTTAGATACCAAAAAAGATCGGTCGTAGACTGGTTAAGCAGAGGTTGAATTATAGCTGGTTTTCAGGAGGATGGAAAGTGACCAGTTGAGAAATCACTGAAAGCACGAAATCATATACATTTGAAAGGGGATTCTTCATAAGTGACAGTGGAAAGGAATCCACAAATTGAACTGATGCTTCATGGCTGAGATGATTTTAAAAGTGCAAAATTCGACAAGGAGAAAAATGACAACCAAATATTAGAATGAAGTCCTAATGACTGAGGCAGTAGCAGATATGAAACTAAAAGCTTAGTTGCAACAAAGCATGTGAACTGTAGCTGAGTTCCTGTAGTCTGATAGAATCCTTAAGGTTTTTTATCTTTTATGTGAAATGGACAGCTATGGAGTTTGGAGATGGATAAGACTTATCTGGAATTAAAGCTTGTTGCAGATTAGAAGAGAGTTGCAACAGTTTTTTCGGTTGGGAACCAGATGCTTGAATAAGTTTGGTGCAATCAATTTTGAGATTTTGTAATTCCTTATGAAAAAATCTGGATTTATCTTTAAATACATGGAAACTGTTTGAAGTCCTAACTGTTCTCCGAAACCTCTCGGCATGTCTTGTTTGCCTTTTTAACAGACGAAGGCCTGAATAACACCATTGGTTCCAACTGTTAAAATGGCCAGATATCACTAGGCCATCATCCCACAAAGCCACCTGTGTGGGTTCAAGTCAAGGGCATTAAAATTTGCAGGAAAGTACAATGAAATGGTGGGAAGATTTTCATCATGTATAGCAGCCACATTTCAAATGACTCTGGTAGCTTTCTGAATCTTCCTATTAAAAGGGATGCTGGTTAAACACATAATCAAATAATGATCAGACCAAGGATTAGTAGATTAGAACATGCCATAAATTTAGGAGTAAAAATCAGATCCAGAGTGTACCCAGGCTGCATGAATCTGAGTCAGTATACGTTGTGTATAACTAAAGTACTCCATACAAATTCTTTATTTTGGATTTTTTGGGGATTCTCTGCATGGATGTTTAAAAAAAACACCAGAAGATGGATAACTATTTGTCAGATCTAAACTAATCCAAGCCCTCTTCCCATTCTCAGCAAATACAAGAGTAGGAAGAAGTATCAGGCAAGCAGCATACTCCTCTAGCTTTGCCCAGTGAATAGAAAAACCAAGACAATACCAGATAAAAAAAAAACACCTAGATACAGACATACCAGTAAATACTGACTTACCCCTTTGCAGTCTTTGGGAGATGCAAATGAAGCATAGTTAACGTAAGCTTTTCTTCTTTTCCAGATATATTTTTAAAAATATGCCCTCAACCACTGAAAAACACTCTTAGGGAACAAACGGCAGCGTCAGCACAATGCAGCAAGGCTTGCAACAGAAAATGGAAAATATGATCATATTACCCCAGCTTCAAGGAACCTTCATTGGCTACCTATCACCTTTAGAATTCACTTCAAAACGCTCTTATACAACTAGTGCTACATAGAGGTATTTCAAAATACCTTGCCAGCTTACTGGTCTCTCACACTCCTCTCATTCAACATGCCAGCAATACATTAATCGGCTTTCCCGTCTACTTCCTTCCAAAATATACCTTGAGACAAGATGCTCTGCTTTATCCTTCTCTGGCCTGCTTCAATAAAATGCACTACACCCTGAATTAAGAGAGGAATAAAATTGATCCTATTCTGAAGCACATTTGAACACTTACCTTTTCACTGAAGCATCCATAGACAGCAGAGCTACTCCTGTGGCCAGGAGACCAGAAGACAGGACCCAACCTTATTTTCTCTTATCTTAAAGCTATTATAATTTTCTACTTTTCTTGTACTCTATTGTAATACTGATCCCCTAAATTATTTAACATTTTTACAGTAAAAGAGGTCTGCAGTACACAACATATGAAATAATCATTCCGACAACACTAATAAATCAGAAAACATAAAATGGTCATTTAAAACAAACGAGAGGAGCAAGATTAAGATTAACATGGCCTAATCAAAATCTTGTCAAAAATAAAAAGCCTTTGACTTCTTCTGGAAGTCTAACATTTCAATTAATCTTAATTTGGCAAGTAATTGATTCCATTCCTGGTGACTTTAACAAATGATTCAAGACCCAAAAACCCCTGAATTGAAGGGGGCATGAGACATTTCAACAATCTTCCCCTCTTGAGATCGTAATAAGTGAGGTGGGCAGTAAAATGCCCATGAATACAAAACTGGAAATAAAATTTTCAATGTAACACTTTAAAAATTAAGACCCTCACTTTGAAATAAATGCTAAAAATAATAGGCAGCATTTTGCACAATTTGCAAAGGTTTTAGATATAAGACAACCAGTATAATATTGTGCTATATTAATTCAGAGAGAGCACAATTGCTTGGATAACCAAACTAAAATCATCAACTTCCAGAAAGCCTTTAAGTCACCTTAATAACCAAATCTCATAAAAAAGATCTCTGGACTAAGTCTCTAATGTGAGGACAAAAATTACTGTACATCTAAAATTACTGTAATCTCTTTTGCTTTCTACTAATACTGCAATCATTTGTTGAGCCCTGATAAGGCCTGAGAAGCAGAAAATCAAGAAATAAATTCAACTAAACAGAAATAATAGTGTCTGGAGGACCAACATTTTATTAACATTTCTTACCCAGCCAGGCCACTGCCAGATCTCTGTATCTATCTAGCTCCTCTATCTGCAGCAAGCAGCTTGCCCTAATTAAGCTGGCATAGCTCCTCAAGATCAGTACAGAACCTACCCCCATACAATTAAATATCAAAGTCCAACTTTAGCCCAAACTGGGACTAATACTTTAGTGGAATTGGTTTTAAAGTAATAGAGGACTGAGGAATGGCTGGGAAGGGGTTTCCTTTCTCTAAAATTTAATTTAAAACTTGGGACAAAAAACATTTTGACATTACTGATACAGAAACCCTTGCATTAGAGCTGTATTCTAAAGCTCAGCGCACGGTTTCCTAATGCAACTGTAATGCAAAAAACATAACTCCCTTATGCTGTAACCAGATAGCATGCAAATAAGTTGCACAAAAAGTTTGCAAGGGGAATATGCTGGACACATACACACACAGGTCCGGACTACCAATAGCCATATTTGATGCACAACAAATCTGTATTGGTAGTTTATTGCATCGGCTCCATAGTCCCACCGGTAGAAAGTCCAGGTTTGTGGCTTTATTTCATTTCAAGCATTTTATGGTTCAGCTTCCAGCAAGATGAGGGGTCTACCAATAGCATTTCTAGCAACTTTGTCTAACTGAGGCAGGTCTAAAGAGTCCAGCCACTGAAAGACAGAACCCTTATCAGCTACCAACTTGGATGCATATGCTTCAATAGAATGTACAGAAGATTCCAGTCAGCCATTTACTCTGAGGCTCTGACAATGGAGCAGTCTCTTTCAGCTTATTTACTCTTTCTTGCACCTTAGCACAATGCAATCACTATGATACTGATTTAGCTGGCTTGTTGCATGTTGATAGAAATTTGTATATGTTCATCTCAGATAAGCTGTGTGAATGTTCTAAGCATAAAGCTTTCCCCTTACAGAGATTAATAACTGCAGCACTATTTTGCTATTGGTGCGCTTATGCTCAGCTTCCAAATTGGGTAGCTGAGATCCCAACAAGGCAACTTTATCAGTTCTTTGCTTTTTAAGGTCTGTGGTCACTTCTGTAACATCCAATAAATCAGATGGATTAGTCTTAAAGTTATGATTGAAGCCATGTAATCTTTCCAAACGTCAGTGAGCTTCTTAAATTCAAGCTCTGTTAGCAAATGCCTTTCATAGACCAACACCTAAGAAGATTACTGTATCTCCATTTTTTCCTACTAGCTCCAAAAGGACCAGGTGCATGATCTCAGCTAGGAAGACAAGCCTTACTGCACCAGTGCACATGCCTTACCCACCTGCTGGAAGCAGATAAATACTGACCTCTTTCAGGGCTGTGTCAGTGGATTTATTAGAAATGAAATCACTGGAAGTTGCTCTAGCTTGCTTCCAACCTGCTGGCTGGAGAGCATAACCCATCTAGACTGGTCTAATAGGATAATGAAGGTGACATTTTACTTACCAGTTAATGTCCTTTCCTTGAGTCCTGCTAGACTAGTCCAGACAAGTGGGTTGTGTTCCCAAACCAGCAGATTGGTGAAAACAATGATGCTAATGAAAAGCCTAGGTTTCACATACATTACTCCCATGTCTCTATTCGCCTCAGCTACCAGAGGTCCCTTCAGTATTCATCCCAAAGCATACAGGAGAAACATGGAAAGCCTCACAGAACCTCAATCAAGGGAAACAAGGAGTAATCAACAGTAAACTATGTCCAGGAAAGTGTAAACAGAAGGCTGTCAGTAGAAGATGAACCCGCAAAGCCAAGCATAAAAATCATAGTGGGCCCAAGGGTACCGCAACAGAACAGAGCAAATACAGTTTCATGTACAGGTCCTGAACTGAACTAGCAAGACTCAAGGAAAGGCCATTAAGTGGCAAGTTAAATGTCACCTTCCGTATTGTCCTGCTAGACCAGTCCAGACAAGTGGGACGTCCCAAAGCTACAACTACACTGGGCAGGAAGAAGACAACAGCTCGCAAAACCTTTGAGCCAAGGCTGTGTCCATCTGCATGTGGACATCCAAGCAGTAATGCTTGACAAAAGTGTAAAGTGATGCCCATGTCGCTGCCCGACAAGTGTCTGCAGAGGCTACAGAGCTTCTCTTTGCCTACCAGGACACTTGTGCTTGGGTAGAATGGGCACGCAAACCCTCCAAAACTGGCCGGCTCTGCAACAGATAAGCTGAGGCAATGGTCTCCCTTAATCCAGTGCCCCAAAGTCGACTTCGCCGCTGAATCACTCTTGCACGAGCCAGGAACACAAAAAGATGGTCAGACTTAGAAAGTAATTAGTATCCTTCAAGTACCGGAGAAACACCCTCCGGACATCCACAAGGCACAGATCCGCATCCTCACCCCGACACTGCCCCTTTGAGATCGAGGGCAGGCAGACCACCTGGTTCACGTGAAAGAGAAAAAGCACCTTAGGCAAGAAGAAAGACACAGGCTGAATGGAAATGGACTCCTTTGAAAACATAAGGACCTTGGCAAGACAGAGCATGCAGTTCGGAAATCCACCTTGTGAAACAAATCAACATCAAGACCACCATGTTGAGCACCAAATCCTCCAAAGCAGTGCATTTCAACAGCTCCAAGGGTGCGAACATCAGGGCCCTGAGCACCACACATAGAACCCAGGCAGGGATCACAGACTGGAGGACGACACAGACGCTGAACCCCCTGGAGAAAGCACAAGACGTCCGGGTGCAAGCCACAGACTTACCAGTCACCAGACCTCGTAAACAGGACAATGCTGCCACCTGAACTTTTAAAGGGCTAAGGGAAGGCCGTTCTCTAGGCCTTCTTGTAGATGGCCAATAGAGATGGCCCCTTGGCTGCCTCAGGAGCCAACTGTCAAGCTCAAAGAGGCACCAAATCTGCATGTATGCCAGCATGGCAGACCTCCTCCGGGCTCCAAGCAGAGTAGAGACCACCATTGGAGAGTAGCTTTTATGCGCTAGTTATCTCCTTTCAAAAGACAAGTCATAAGAAGGGAGCCGGGTCCTATAGGATGATCGGTCCCTGCCGCAATAGTCCCAGAGACACAGGCAACCAAAGAGGAGGTGCCTGCAGGAGCGGCATCAGATCTCCAAACTACGCTGCTCTTGGCCAATCCAGTGCTACCAGAACAAACCTGCCTGGGAGGCATTCTATACGCTGAAGCACAAACCACGCAAGGGGCCATGGAGGAAACATGTACAGCAAGTGCCAACTTGGCCAAAGGCTCAGATAGGGTGACGTCTCCCTCGGACCCCATGTCCATGTGGCAACTGAAGAAACGACAAACTTTGGCACTGGAGCGGGTCGCCATCAGATCCATTTCAGGGCAACCCCAGAGGCACAGAATCAACTGAAATGCCTCCTGACTCAATAAAAATCCAGAGACTACTGGCTGAATAAGTCTGCTTCCACACTGTCCACGCAGGCAATGTGCCAAGCCGATAAAGCTAGGAGGTTTTTCTCAGTCCAAACAGAAGAGTCACTTCGCCACTCCTCGTGCTCCCTTGCCGATTGACAGAGGCCAGCGCCATGGCGTTGTCTGAAAATACTCGAACTGCCCAGCTCTCAAACAGGGGC
This sequence comes from Ichthyophis bannanicus, assembly GCA_033557465.1. NCBI lineage: Eukaryota > Metazoa > Chordata > Amphibia > Gymnophiona > Ichthyophiidae > Ichthyophis > Ichthyophis bannanicus. Next base: position 703,267,096 of record CM066031.1, on the reverse strand, counting down.
TGGAAACACAGAAAAGCCAACTGATGGAACAGCAGGGAAGCAGTTTGGTCCAGTAATCACCTCGAGGCTAGGGCCAACTGCCCTAGGCCATACGATCTTGGCAATGGGCTCCCTAGCCCGACTGTCATTCATCGTCAGAAGGATCCAGGACAAATCATCCAGCGGCATATCCTTCCTTGGATGACCAGGCTGCTGCCATAACCTGTGATAAGGAAACTTATCATAGCTCAGGAAGGAGCTATAGAAAAGGTGAAGTAACTCTGAACAAGCAACCTGTCAGTTCTGGTAGAAATAAGAAAACAGAATTTTCCCATAAAAGACTACCAGTCCCAGAATGCACCAGGTTTCCAACAGCCATTAGAGGAGCTGAAGTGGGGAAACGTGTGTTCAATCAGGAGGGCTATGAGGTAATCCCTAAGCACTCATCTCAAAGGGCAGGGCCTGATTCAGCACAGCTGCGCTGTATTAGGGAGGAGCATTCATCTAAGCAGAATAAAGGTAGAGTTTATTCTACAGAGAATTATCCTGAGGATCATCATCATCAGAAGCAGAAGCCAAACCGGACGGACAGAGAGGGAAAGAAACCCTTTGGAAGAAAGAGGAGAAAAGCCTTTGAGAGGTCTAGAAGAGTCCAGAGCAGTACGTATACTGGGAGGCATTCCAAGGGCCAGCATACACCATTGGACTGGGGAAAGCCAGAGGAATGGTGCTGCAGAGCTAGGAATCTCCAGACGGTACCTGTGAGGGAGACAGCTGCACGTGGAAGGGACCCTAAGACCCGTGCCAGAAGGTATGTGAAGAGAGATCCAGTGTCCAGGGATCTGGATTGGAAGGCTGGACATAAGAACTGGACTACATACTGGCCAAGCTATATAGAGAGGAACTCTAATAGCAATGGAGGCTCAGGTATGAACACTGGTCTATGCCCTAGCTATAACCTTGAAAGACAGCAGGGAAACAAGTATTCTCCTGAAAGTGCTCCATTGGGAGATTCATCTGTGCCAATCCATGATATTGAACCCATGCTTGTTGAAGAAGAGGGGGTGATAGCAGATGAAGAATCTGTTTACATGGACTGCTCTCTGTCTAAACTCCTTTGGTGATTTTCTGTTATAAAGTACAGCAACCATCACAAAGAAATACAAACTTGTTCTTTAATCTACTCAGAAAAGCTCCTGTGTAGGATTTCTAGCCACGCAGTAGAAAGCAAGCCAGCTAAGGGGTTTCAGCTGGATAACTGCTAGCAATTGAGCCTTACCTAATTGCTTGTGAGCTCTAAGAGAATCACTTCTGAATCTATGTGGGAAGATATAAGAAGTTTATCTGAAAAGAACAGTTTTTTTCTTTCTTTGTGGCTTTTGGTTTGTTGTTTGATACTTGCTAAGAGAATATTAGCTAAAGCCTACAGAAAAGACCAGTTTGTTGCCAACCAGGTCTTATTTCTTTGCTTTGATTGCCTGATAAGTTAAAATGTTGTTTTCCTGATTTTGTTTTTTCCAAGTTTAACGCTGAAAGCAAGTAACCTGATTTATGTGCTACCAAGCATATCTGTGTTGGGAGAAATAACCCCATAAATAAATATCTTATTGGCTTTACACTTGAGCACAACTAAATTATTGTCAGCAGCTGTGTCTGGTGTGAATGAACTGCATTGCCCACAATCCCTTGCAAATCATATAGATATATGCACTTGCCAAGACTGTGAAGATTCTCACCCAGGCAGCCGTCTGACAAACCTCAGGCTGAACCTTCTATCAGTCCGCCCCTCCCTCCCCCCCCCCCCCCAACGCCATCCTCATATACTCCCCAGCCCCCCCCCTGGCTACTTTGAATACCAAAGGGCTCAGCCTCAGGACAGGGGCCGCAGAACGGCCTATCCAAAAAACAAATATCCTGCGGGAGAGATCCAGGACTGGACTTCAAGGAACATCAATTAACAGGTAAGTCCAATTTCATCTTCCTTATCATCCCCCAAGTCCAGTTCCACACCTCTGGGATGTAACAGAGCAGTTAATTTAACGGAAGGGACTTGCACAACAGCCTGAAGCCCTGCTGACCTAAAACAGGCATCCCCCACCTCCTGGATATTCAAGCGATAATGCTTAGCACAAGTATGAAGCAAAGACCACATTGCCACTCTGCAGATTTCTACCGGCAGCACTATTTTATTTATTATTAATTTATTTATTTATTTAAAATACATTTATATACTGTGTTTTCCCAATTTTCAAATACGGTTTACAAGGAACGTCAAAATGAACTGTACAAACAAGAGCCCAATTCAATTATATTATAACTGTTGGAACTATTTACATTAAAACTGTAGGGTTTACAAACAATTAGTTCGTTTACATCAACTATTTACATTAGGTTAGGATACTAATCTTAATTACCTTAAACCGTTGGACTATACTCTAGACTATACTCCGCCCACTAGGCCGCCTGAGCCCTTGTGGAATGTGCATGCAACCCCGCCGGCACCTCTTTACCCTTTGACATGTACGCAGACACGATCGCTTCCCTGATCCAACTGGAAATGGAGGCTTTGGCCACTGCCTCTCCTCTATGCAGCCTCCCGAACAGTACAAATGGTCAGACTTCTGAAAAGAAGCTGTCCTCTTCAAATAACGCCACAGGACTCTGACATCCAAGAGCTGCAACCATGGAGTAGCGGAGCCCATTTCCGCGTCTGCCAGAGCCGGAAGAGAAATTGACCGATTCAAATATAAGGCCGAAACTACCTTGAGCAAAAAGGAAGGCACCAGTCGAAGGACCACCTTTTCCCTTGAGAAAGAAAGGAATGGATCCTAGCAAGATAAGGCTTGAAGCTCCGAAATTCAGCAAGCCGAGCAAATCGCCACAATACCGTTTTCAGGGTCAAGTCCTTCAGTGATGCCCGACTCAAAGGTAAGCACCACCAGCACCAAATTAAGATCCGATGGAGGCACCACTGACCTCCTTGGAGGACGCAGATGGGATATGGCCTTCAGGAAGCGGATTACATCTGGGTGCATACCCAGCGCCACCCCATGGACCTTTCCCTGATAACAGGAAATCGCCGCTAGCTGCACCCTCAAGGAACTAGCGGTTAAACCCTTATCATAACCAGCCTGCAAAAACACTAGGATGTCTGGAACAGATGCCGTGGTGAGGTGAGCCTGCCTACCTGCACACCACACCTCAAAGACACACCATACCCGGATGCACGCTAGACAGGTAGATCTCCTCCGCGCTTTCAGCAAGGTTGCTATCACTGGACCCAAATAACCTTTCTTCCTCAGCCTCGCCCTTTCAAGAGCCAAGCCGTAAGTGAGAATCAATCTACTTGAGACATGTGTACTGGCCCCTGCGACAGAAGAACCTTTTGATCCGGGAGCAGCCACGAGCAGTCCACCAGAATCCTCACCAGATTGGCATACCATGGGTGTCTTGGCCAGTCCGGGGTGATCAGAATGACTAACCCCTGGTGGGCTTTGATCCGCTGCACGACCCGGCCTATGAGCGCCCACAGGGAGAAGACAGAGAAGACGCTCCGCAGGCCACCTTTGTATAAGGGTATCCAGGTCCTCTGACATCCTCTCTCTTCTGCTGAACAAACGGCCCACTTTGGCCAACTGGAACATCGCCATTAGGTCCATTACTAAAACTAAAGATGAGACCCTCTATGAATTAAAGATAGCTCTGATTATAAAATACTATGTGCTCAAAACATCATAGAAAAAATGTTAACAAAATTAATTGTTGAAATTGAACCTATGGTCTCAGTTTAAAGATTACAACACGGGGTGACTCACCCCTAAAGTGCTGACTCTGATTACATCAACGACCATATAAACGGTTCTTCAAACTATTTAAGCTTTCATGGTTGAAACGTTTGAGCTTTCATAGTTGAAATGAAAATCAGAACTTATCTGAATGTTAAATTCCCGTTCTTGAATTGCAAATAGTAATCGTGCTGTGATCAAACGACGCTTAATACTGTCCCCAACATCACCTCTAAGGTACCATCTTACTTCACGTTTCGGTTCTTCAGGGGGTGTAAATTTTGAAAACGGCACTGTCTGCAAAGAAGCGTAGCAATGTCTGAGATTACAATAAACAGAATATAAATCATACTAATGAACTGTATAAAGCAATGTAGGTCTCACCTTTATTGCACTGTGAATGATCCTACAAGCAAATGCTGCGTATAGCGTGTAGCGTGTTACAATGAAGCTCACCGGCTTTCCCAAAAAACGCTGCTAATATGATAGTAGTGGGTGTCTGCTAGGTAGGCTGCCCCCGACTCCAATTTGGCCATCTCCCAGGGAGGAGTGGCCTAGTGGTTGGGGCAAGTTACCTCAGCGCAGACCATAGGTTCAATTTCAACAATTAATTTTGTGTTAACATTTTTTCTACGATGTTTTGAGCACATAGTATTTTATAATCAGAGCTATCTTTAATTCATAGAGGGTCTCATCTTTAGTTTTAGTAGTTTCTAACCCTCTGAAAGATGGACCGATAGCTATATTATGGATACACAGCCATTAGGTCCATGACTGTTGTGACAATCGGTGCACCATCTGCTCGAAAATCTCCTGGTTGAGTCTCCACTCACCAGGATGCACATGCATGAAACTTAGATAGTCCGCCATCACATTGTCGATGCCCGCTATGTGCGCCGCCAATAACACCTGGAGATGACCTTCCACCCAGCTGTTCCTCCTCTAAGGCTACGCTGCCCGTGCCTCCCCTGGCAATTCATATAGACTACCATGGTTGCATTGCCTGAGAGGACCCGGACTGCCTTCCCCTGCAACCAGTGCTTGAATCTCTGGAGCGCCAGGAACACCGCTCGCATCTCCAACCAGTTGATCAACCAAGCAGCCTCCTGCAGTCTCCACTGGCCCTGCGCAATGTGCCCTTCGCAATGAGCTCCCCAACCAGACAACCTAGCATCTGTCATCAGCGGAACCCACTGCGGGGCATGCCCCTTTCTAGATTCCCCAGACGCAGCCACCACTGGAGAGCAATCTTGGTCCCCCGCGGGCAGGGAAGAATCGTAGACAAGGGCTGACTCTGGTGGGACCACTGATGGAGCAGGGCCCTCTGCGCTGGTTGCATATGCGCCCTCGCCCATGGGACCAGTTTGAGCGTAACCGCCATGGTCCATAGGACCTGCAGATAATGCCAGGCCGACAGCTCTGACATTTGCAGAAACTGGTGCACCAGTCGCTGCAGCCCCTGTGCATGCTGTTCCGACAAAAAGACCTTTCCCACGCCGGTATCAAAGCGTGCTCCCAGATACTCGAGCTCCTGGGACAGCATCAACTGACTCTTGCCCAAGTTGACCACCAGCCGAGACTTTATATGAACTACTCTACACGCTTCATTGCTCTTTCACTTTCCTCTCTGGACTTCACTTGGATTAGCCAGTCGTCGAGATACGGGTGCACAAGGACTCCTTCCTTGCAGAGCGCTGCCGCTACCACCACCATAACCTTGTTGAAGGTACGAGGAGCCATTGCCAGCCCAAACGGCAATGCCCAAAACTAGAAATGGCCCATCAGCACCATGAAGTGGAGAAACTGCTGATATCCTCGTCAGATGGAAATGTGCATATATGCCTCAGTGAGATCGAGAGACGTCAAAAATGTGCAGCTTCTTACTGCTACTATGACAGACCGCAAGGCTTTTATGTGAAAGTGCAGCACCTGCAGGCAATAGGACATACCCTTGAGGTCGAGAATTGGGCGGAAGGATCCTTCCTTTTTGGGCACCACAAAATAAATCGAGTATCAACTGCGACCAAATTGCAGGAGCCGAGTCAAGGTATCCTTCACCGCCATCACTTTGCAGGGTGACTGAACAAATGTGTGACATACTGGAAGGGCCCACTCGAGGGCATAGCGGCAGGTCCCAGCGGCATATTTAAATAGGTGCCGCCGGCAGGAAAAAGCCCCGTCAACTTCAGCAGCCATCTTCATCTGCTCCCCGGTCGGGGTAGAGCACAGGGCGTGCGGCAAGTTCCCGCTCCTGCACTCCAACCCAATCGGGGTTGTGGGAGGTCCCAGCGGCATATTTAAATAGGTGCCGCCGGCAGGAAAAAGCCCCGTCAACTTCAGCAGCCATCTTCATCTGCTCCCCGGTCGGGGTAGAGCACAGGGCGTGCGGCAAGTTCCCGCTCCTGCACTCCAACCCAATCGGGGTTGTGGGAGGTCCCAGCGGCATATTTAAATAGGTGCCGCCGGCAGGAAAAAGCCCCGTCAACTTCAGCAGCCATCTTCATCTGCTCCCCGGTCGGGGTAGAGCACAGGGCGTGCGGCAAGTTCCCGCTCCTGCACTCCAACCCAATCGGGGTTGTGGGAGGTCCCAGCGGCATATTTAAATAGGTGCCGCCGGCAGGCGCACCCGCGCCTTGCGGGCCCGCGCCTGAGGGCCTCGCAAGAGGGCCCTTTGGCGTGGCCCTTAGGCGGGGCACGATAGGCGGGAAATCAAACCATCAACCCAAGCGAACAACCTCCGAAAGAAGCCTCAGAAAGACTCCAGCGGAGCCCAGTCTTTCAAGTGTTCGTGTCTCTAGCTCTCCTAGGAAGGATTTGAGCTCAAAACGAGGTTTACACCACCCACAATCAGTCACACCTACATCAGGAACTGCAAGTATTACCAACACCATTTGAACTGTATCAGCCTCTGTAATATCTCCTATCCCCCTAACGCTACCTGTTGCCATTATTTACTGTTGCCAGTAGTTTATCTCATTTACAGCACCCATTGTTGTCTGTATTTACTGTTGTCAGTATCTACTCTCATGCTACTGTATTTACTGCTTCCATTACTTAATGCTGCCAATACCTTCTCTCACTTACTGTATCCATTGTTACCTATATTTACTGTTGCCAATATCTACTCTTTTACTGTATACCGCACTACTGTAGCCAGTAACCTACCCTCACTTAAATGTGTTAATCCTCATTTACTGTATACCGCACTACTGTAGCCAGTAACCTACCCTCACTTAAATGTGTTAATCCTCCCGAAGCACATTGGAAGCAACTACATCTAATGCTTTTTATGCAATTATCTTACTGTATACCAGTAATTAGAATCCGTATGTACTATTACCACTATTGCTATTACCACCTGCATTCACAGTACTATTGCAAATAATCTTTCTTGAGTGCGAATACTGCATCACACTGCACTGTAACCAACATTTCCTACAATTATCCTTCTCATTACTAACACTCAAGAGAATGTACAAAATTCTGCTCTCATTCATGACCTTCCTTATCCTTGGTCTCCCTTACACATCAAATGCATTCAACCATGAGACATATCATATACCAATCCGACGCTCATACGGAAGGAGATGGTCCGAATTCCCCCACCACACTACAGCAAAAAATAACTTTACATCCCACTCCCATCTACTCAACATTCCTCTCCAAACCATCAAAAGTATACAAGAAGAGAAGCAACATCACCAACGCCTATTGAAATGTGCACTAATAAATGCCAGATCAGTACGATCTAAGTGGCCCGCAGCCATTGACCTGATACCCCAATATAATCTCGACATCTTGATGATCACGGAGACATGGCTATCCGACTGTGACAACGTACTACTGAATCAGATGCTGCCACCAGGTTTTGTGATATATACATCTCACAGATCCAGTCAGAAAGGGGGTGGAACCCTCATCCTGGTCAAAGCTGATTTACACTTCAAGATGTGCAATTCCTCTAGCTCAACGTACCTTGACTCCCTCACTATAGCTAATGAGCTCTGCACAATCAACCTTTTCTATCGGGCACCCTCCCCCTCACCAGATGATCTTCCAACTATAATTGAGCAGGCATGTACCACGTCTACCCCACGCTCACCAAGTTGGCTAATCGGTGACTTCAATCTCCCATCTCTGCAAGACAGCCACGCAGCAGCATTCCTTGACGCCCTGGAGGACCTAGGTTACAAACAGCATGTCGATTCCCCCACCCACATTAAGGGTGGCAAACTAGACCTCATTTTCGCACCTCTCTCCAACGCCACAATACCCCTAACCCTTGCACTATCTGTAATACCAGTACCCTGGTCGGACCACAGTCTTCTCAGTTTCAACATACCCATTAATACATCCCACAAAAGCCAAAAGTCTCCTAATACATCTGGACCCCACACAACCCGCTTTAGACCACTCAACCAGAGCATAGTCCTAGAGAATCTTAGACCTCTCATGGCCAACACAACCATGGACTTAGATGATCTCATATCAAAATGGGATGAAAACCTGAGAGCTGCCTCCTGCCCATCACCCACCGAAAAGAGAATTTGAAAACGTGAACATTCTCCATGGTTCTCCACAGACCTTCGTACATCCCTCCACAATCTACGCAAACTTGAACGACAGTGGCGACGAACTCACTCCCCTGAGGCGCTGGTAGCATACAGCTCATACCTAACTACCCACCGAGCAAAGATATCACAGAGCAGGAAAACTTACCACACAGGCTTAATAAAACGCTCCATCAACAAACCACATGCATTGTTCAGCATAGTAAAGTCCATAACAGGTGAACCGATCTCAGCACAACCCCCTATGCCTCAGCCGCAGGACTACGCAAACTACCTCCAATCAAAGATGATTAAAACCAACACAGACTTAAATGTCAATAACGCCTCCACTTCACCTAAGACATCCCATGCAATGCCACTACACAACTTCTCCACTGTATCAAATAGAGAGGTTGTGAACATTATTGCCTCAATCAACCCCAGTACAGCTCCTAACGACCCGTGTCCAGCCAGCTGGATCAAGGACATGCGACATGACCTCAGTCAAATACTGAGCAAAATACTGAACCAGTCTTTCTTAACAGGTTCATTCCCACAGAGTCTAAAACATACCTCCATCAAGCCCCTACTGAAGAATAATAGACTGGACCCATCCAAGGTTGATTCCTTCAGGCCTATCTCAAGCATCCCACAGCTTGCAAAAATCATTGAGAAGGCCGCCCAACAACAAATCCAACATCATATAGACACTGAAGCACCACTAGATCCATCTCAACATGGCTTCAGGGAAGCACATGGAGTTGACACAGTCCTTACAACCCTATTCAATGTTCTGGTAACAGGAATAAATAGCATACAACAGGGTTTCGTCCTCATCTTCCTGGACATCTCCGCCGCTTTCGACTCTGTGAATCATGACATACTCTTACAACGTTTGAAAGATAAGGGGATTCAAGGCACAGCACTCGAGTGGTGCAAATCCTACCTATCTAACAGATGGCAACAGGTAAAAACGGGCCACGCATCCTCAGAACCTTTCCTGCAATCACAGGGAGTACCACAAGGATCGTCCTTATCGGCACTAATGTTTAACATCTACATGCAGCCGATATGTGACTTGATCAGATCCTTTAATGTACAATGTCTCGCTTACGCAGATGACATCCTCCTATATATGCCGTTCACAATTGAACATCCAGTATTCTCCCCAATAATCAACTGTTTTGAAGCTGTAGCCGAATGGTTGCTATCACAAAACCTTCGGATTAACCACAACAAAACTGACGTTCTTTTTGTCACAAGGAATCGTAAGTTCATACCTCCTCCATCACTACTCGTCAACAACATAGAGTTGAAATCAAAAGCTACCATCCGTTACCTCGGCATCACATTGGATCAGCACTTGGATATGACAACGCATGTCAAGAACATCACAAAAAATATATTATAAAATCAAATCGCTACGTCACCTCCGCTCTCTACTTGATCCCACAGACTTCCGAACAACCTTCCAGGCATTAGTCCTCCCACACCTGGATTTTGCCAACATCATCCTCCACGGCCTCCCTCAATCAACTTTAAATCCACTCCGCCTAGCCATGAATACAGCCGCCAGAGTCCTCTCCGGCTCATCAAGATCTGAACATATAACACCCATCATGAAGGAACTGCATTGGCTACCATTACATGCCAGAATCCAGTATAAGTCTTTAGTCCTTACATTCAAGGCACTAAATAACTGCCCCCCTACGCCAATCAGCAAGCTTATCCACTGCACCCTGGAAAACAGAAAAAGGAGAACCACATCAATGAACACCTTAATTGTCCCAAAAATAATAACGAAGTGCACTAAGGCCACCTCCAACAGGGCCTTCTCCTTATTTGCACCTCTAAACTGGAATGCGCTACCTCACGAAATCCGTGCTATCAAAAACCTAACCCTATTCAGAAAAGCATTGAAATACCACTTGTTCACAAAATGCTACCCAGAAGTCAACCCGTACATTAACAAAACTATCACCTCAATACAACCCGAAAAGGGCTAGTTGGCCAACCTTCTCTCTAGTCCTATTAGGAACCACATTGCAACATCCAAACGAGTTTTATATCACTGTATATACCATTAAGTTAATACCATTAAACAAGATATGCCATTAAGTTAATCTGTACATAGTTCCCCCGGTTGTCCTATTGTTGAAGTTCCCTGTTCAATGTAAAGCTCAATGTTACTTGTATGCATTGTAGTATGTTCTTGTTCTATGTACACCGCACTGATTTTAATAGCGCGGTATAAAAGAATTGTTAAATAAATAAATAAATACCAGATGACCCCTAGGACACATTGGTCTGAAGTGATCTAGGACCAGGCGAAGCAGAAATCCCGCAAACGACCTCCCACTGCTTGTGCCCCTCCCCCCTTCACTTCATTGTGATTTCTTGGAGCCCAAGCACAAGGTGGCGCCAAAGCCCCTGCCCGCTCCTCGAAAACCCCGAAACATCTATCCCCTGGAGAGATATCTGCCCTTCTCATAAGGGACAAACCGGGTTGTATGAAAACACATCAAGTCCCGCGACTGTCCACGAGTCGCAAGAGCAGCACGGACCTGATTCTGCTTATCTTCAGACAAGCGCCCCCTTTTCACTCTCCCAAGTCCTTAACCAACTTGTCCAGCTCCTCCCCAAAGAGAAGTTTCCCCTTAAAGGGGAGCTTGCTGAGACAGGACTTGGAGCTGTTTGCCACCCAATTCCGCAGTCACAGGTAGTGGCGAACCGCCACCAAAGAGGCCATGTTCTTCGAAAATCTTCTAATGAGATAGTAGTGGGTGTCTGCTAGGTAGGCTGCCCCAGACTCCAATTTGGCCATCTCCCAGGGAGGAGTGGCCTAGTGGTTGGGGCAAGTTACCTCAGGCCGGAAGGTCGGGGGTTCAAATCCCACTAGAGGACAGCAACCTTGGGCCAGAAGGACTGGGGTTTCTAGTCCCACAGGTGCTCCTTGTGGTCTTGGGCAAACCACTTAACCCTCCATTGCCCATGTTCCCTGTAAGTATTAGTGTATGTGTCTCATATCTCCTCGTGTTAAATGTATCCCCCAATTGTTTTGTGACCACTCTGATTGAAGGATAAGGTGGTATACAAAACAGTCTAAATAAATAAATGGGTCCTTCGCCGGATCCTCCAGCTGTTGTAGCCATTGCGATCAGCATAGGCAGGTCCTAGTCACCCAGGCCCCACAAATGGAGGCCTGTAGCAAGAGGGCATTGACATCAAAGACCTGTTTCAGCAGGGCATCCAGCTTCTTAGCTTGGCTATCTTTGAGTGCTGCACTCGCTCCTACCGGGATCGTTGTCTTCTTTGTGACCATCGACACCACCGTGTCCACCTTAGACGAGCACAGCAGCTTGTGATCCTGATCCAGTAGTGGGTACAGGCGCAACATAGCTCGCACTCCCCTGAGGCCAGCCTCCGGCAGATCCCATTCATCCTGAATCATCTGCTGGACCACGCTATGCACCAGGAAGACCTTCTGCATCTTCTGCACTGCCCAGAGCAGTGGATCCTCCAGCATCTCCTCCTCTGTCAGAAGGCTAGGGGGTATGTTTAGGGCCTTCAAAGACTCCACAATGAGTGCCGGCAACTCCTCCTGTCGTAACACCTGAACAATCCTTGAGTGCTCCTCCTGCTTTGGGATCTCTCTCTAACTCTGTCCATTGGAACTCTAACTCCGTGTCCAGGTCCTCTTCATACGGCCCCTCAGACAAAGGAGAGTTGACCGGCCTTCCTCTGCAGGCCTAGACCTCTTGGCCGTTGTCGCCTCCGGCACGCCATCTTTCACATCCACTGACCTCTTAGCACCTCGTTCCTGCATCCCAGAGCTGCTCGCTGACCTCTGCAAAACGCCTTGTGAAGAAGCAGGATAAACGCTGGAGAGAAATCTAGGAACCCCAGTACCTCCTGGTTCTGTGAGGTGGAAGGTCCAGGAAAGGCTGGGGCACTGGGAGCCAACTCCAGAGATGGTAGCACGGACCCTTCTGTGTCCACGCACTCCTGTGACAGAGAGGGGCTCTTCTGCCCTGACTGGCCCTGGAGCTCTTGTTCTGCTGACACGGCCTCTTGTGTGCAACCCCGGCAAATGCCAGCCTCGGAGACTGTCCCACGCCGGATCCCACAGACCAGACACTGCGGTCTGGCTGGCATGCTGGGAAGGGCCGCGATGCACTCCTTTATTAGGAAGCTGAAGGGCACCCCAAGGGAATGGGCTAAAACAGGAAATGAAGAAAACTGACCAGAATTGAGAATAAAAAAAAATAATGCACCATTAAACAAATTTACAGTAAATTAAAATGCCATTAAATTAAACTAACGACCAAATTCCCTCACTTGGTTTGCAGCTTGTCATGCTGTGAGGGCTTGTGTGCATCAATGATGCTGAGGTGCTGAAGGCTAAGCTATCTGTAGTTTAATTACTGGCAGGGTCTCCCAAGATGGACAGGTCTCAGATGAAGTGCTAGACCAAGACAAACCACCCATCTGGGCAGCAGCAGAATGGGATAGTGTTGGCGGCGGAGGATCACATTTCTGTGACAACGGCAACACTACTAAATAAACTGCACGGAGCAAATGCCTGGCAATCTACTTCTGTATCTTGCCATGAAAACCCAATGAATTGCACTATAGTGCTGGAAACAAATTGCACTATAGTGCTGGAAGATGAGGACCCACAGGTCGGAAGGCACTCAACTAGCTACTGGGGAGAAGCTGAAGACTTTTCAGAGTAAAGCCAGCATTTATGATGTGGTTGATCAAAGCCCTTGGGACGTCTGACTGCTGATGTAGCTGTGCATGAAATGAGAGTCAGAAGCTGTAAAGATGTCTTACAAATTGGGACATGGAACGTTCAAAGCATGAACCAAGGGAAGCTGGAGGTGGTCAAGAATGAAATGGAACGTGTACAACTTGATCTGTTGGGTGTCAGCAAACTAAAATGGATTAGCATAGGGCACTTTGCATCAGATGATCACATGGCTACTATGCTAGAAATTAAAGACAAAGAAGAAATGGTGTTCCTTTTATAATAAAGAAGAAACTTGCAAGAACTGTAATGAAATACAAAGCAGTCAGTGAATGCTTATTCTCTATTCGTCTACGAGGAATCCCCATCAACACAAATATAATTCAAGTATATGCCCCAACAACAGCTGCAGAAGAGGATGAAATTGATTAGTTCTATGAACAAGCACAAGCTGAAATTGATAGAACATGCAAACAGGATATCCTGATAGTCGTGGGTGACTGCAACGCAAAAGTTGGCAACAAAGAAAAAGGCAAATGGTTGGAAAATATGGACTTGGCAAGAGAAATGAAGCTGGAGAAAAAATAATTGAATTCTGCAAGACCAACGATCTATTCACCTCAAACCCCTTCTTCCAGCAGCACAAGCGGCAACTGTACACATGGATTTCACCCAATGGATTGTACAAAAATCAAATTGACTACATCTGTAGAAGTCAACGATGGAAAAGCTCTATAACATCAACAAACACAAAACCTGGAGCTGACTGTGGTATAGATCACCAACTACTAATATGCAAACTCAAGCTAATGTTGAAAAAGAGCAAGCCACTCATGAATGTAGCAAAACATGACCTTGAGAATATACCACTGGAATTTAAAGACTGCCTGCAAAATCGATTTGATACAAATGACAGAGCTCCAGAAGAGTTATGAAATGACATCAAGAAGGTTGTGTTGGAAGAAAGCGAGAAGTCTCTACAAAAGGTGAAAAAGCAAAAACGGCCAAAATGGATGACGGAAGAAACTCTGAAAATTGCCCAGAAACGCAGAGAAGCTAAAGCCAGAGGAGAAAAAGACAATTGCAGAACTCAAGAGATTTCCAACGTGCAGCAATACAGGACAAGGAAAAGTACTACATTGACACATGCAAGGAAATAGAAGCAGAAACTATTAGAGGAAGAAAAAGATATGTTTTCCTAAAGCTACCAGAGTTAAAGAAAAAATTCCAGCTTCGAATTGGAATGTTAAAAGGTGCTCAAGGTTCTATGTTGAATGATGCTGAGAAGATCAAGAAAAGTGGAGAGAATACACAGCGTTTTTATATGATAAAGATCAAGTGGACCAACAGTCGTTTCAACCTGTACCAGAACCATTGGTGATGAAAGAAAAAGTCGAAGCAGCATTGAAAGCCTTATCAAAGAACAAATCAGGCATTGATGGCACTCTCATAGAAGTATTACAGCAATCTGATGCAGCTGTTACCATACTTACAAGGCTCTGCCAAGATATTTGGAAGACAACATCATGGCCAACTGACTGGAAAAGATCTGTGTTTATACCAATAATGAAGAAAGGTGATCCAACTGACTGTGGAAATTATCGCACAATCGCTCTGATCCCACATGCCAGCAAGATTCTACTGAAGATTATTCAACAGAGACTACAACCATACCTGGAACAAGAACTATCTGAAGTGCAAGCAGGGTTCAGGAAAGGGCAAGGAACGAGAGACATCATCGCGGATGTGAGATGGATCCTTGAAAAGACTAAAGAATACCAAAAGGATATCTATTTGTGCTTTATCGACTACAAGGTTTTTGACTGTGTAAACCATGAGAAACTCTTGGCCATATTAAGAAGCATGGGTATACCAGAACACCTGATTGTTCTCTTGCACAATCTGTACATTGATCAAGCAGCAACAGTCCAAATGGAACAAGGAGATACAGAATGGTTTAAAATAAGCAAAGGTGTACGACAAGATTGCATACTTTCCCCCTACCTGTTTAATTTATATGCAGAACAAATCATCAGAGAAGCAGGACTGTATTTCGACAACAAAGGTGTGAAGATTGGTGGAAGACTCATCAACAACCTTCACTATGCTGATGGTACCACATTACTGGCTGAAAATGAAGATGATCTGAAACATTTGCTTCTCACGATCAAGTAACAGTCTTAAAATGGGCCTGCTCCTTAATGGAAAGACGACAAAGATCATGACAACTGGCAAAAATCAATAAGTTCATTGTTGATGGAGAAGAAATTGAAATCGTGGACAACTTTAACCTACTTGGATCAACTATCAATAAAGAAGCAACAAGCAGTCAAGAAATCAGATGACGCATTGCTCTTGGCAGAATGGCTATGAAAAACCTAGACGAGATCTTCAAGAGGAGAGATATCTCTCCCCATACAAAGATTCAACTCATTCAAGCCATGGTATTTTCAATATCATCATATGGATGTGAAAGCTGGACAGTAAAAAAGACAGACAGGAAGAAAATTGATGCCTTTGAATAATGGTGCTGGCGGCCAATACTGCATATACCATGGACAGCCCGAAGAACAAACCAGTCAGTATTAGAGGAGATCAAACCTAGGCTTCTTTTAGAAGCTCAGATGACAAGACTTTGACTTTCATAGTTTGGACACATCATGTGAAGAGAGATCATTAGAGAAAGACATCATGCTTGGCAAGATAGAAGGTCAACGCAAAAGAGGAAGGCCAGCAATGAGGATTGATACAGTAACACCAGCTACGGATTTCAGTATGTCAACAATGAGCCGCCTGACTGAAGACCCAACACAATTTAGGACAACTATCCAGAGGGTCGGCATGAGTCGACACCGACTCGACGGCATTTAACAACAACAATGACCTAATTAACCCAGAGGGATCCAGCCGTTCTTAGGGAAAAATTCAGGCAGCTGTATAACGTTTCCTCTCCCCCCAGTCCCTGGAAAGAACAGAGGAAACCCCAGAAAAAAACAAGCATGACAAGACTGCCTCAGATGCAGGCCCAATGGCGGAAGAAACAGACATTACGCACTGCCCACTCTTCCCGCGTTGCTGCTATCTCTCTGCCAGGCAGTCCTAGACCTCCCCGACTCGGCGTGCTCGTGCTGCAAAGCAATACAAGAAAACAAGCTTCTCTCCCGCTATTCTTCCAGGTTTTACCTCAATCAAGCTCCACTACTTATTACCAGCGCTGGGCCTTCTGCTTCTTCACACCCCCTTGCACTGAGCCGTCACCAAGGGCTTCGGTGCTGAGGGGGGGGGGGTGTCTAGGAAAGCGTAGTTACTCACCTGTAACAGGTGATCTCCAGGAACAGCAGGAATTAAGTCTTCACATATGGGTATCGTCGGTACCGATGGAGCCTGCGCGGGAACACTCCCCAGCGTCCAATAGGAAAGCTTTTGGGAATATCCCACAGCGCCTGCGTGCTGCCTTCCCAACTCTCCCTCTTCAGTTGAGTTTATAGCTGAGACCAAAGGAGAGAAGTAGACAAAGAGAGAGATAGACAGAAACAACTCCTAGGGGAGATGGGTGGGTTGTGAAGACTTAATTCCTGCTGTTCCCGGAGATCACCTGATACAGGTGAGTAACTATGCTATCTCCAGGAACAAGCAGGAATGTAGACCTCACATATGGGGACTCCCCAGCTGAGAGATGCCAGGGGGATGACCCCAGCAAGCTGCGAACCCCAGGAGAGCTGGGTCATGCTTCCTCCCATGGATCTCAGGCTGTCTGAGCCTTCCCTACAGCTGATTCCTGTTATTACTACCATCATCAACACCAGTTTATCTTCTGGTCTTTTTCCCTCCCCATGGAAGTCAGCTGTTGTCCATCCTCTCCTGAAGCAAGCTTCCCTCGATCCTTCCGTTCTGTCCCACTGGCGTCCTGTTTCGAACCTCCCCTTCCTGGCCAAGCTTTTGGAACGCTTTGTGTTTGACCAGTTATCCTCTCACGTCGAGTCCACTAATACTCTTCACCCCCGTTAAGCCGGTTTCCGGCAAGGCCACAGTACCGAGACTGTTCTTTTGGCAGTATTAAATGAATTACATGTCGCCCACGACCGTGATGATGTCACTCTTTTGGTTTCCCTTGATCTGTCTGCGGCGTTTGATCTGATTGACCACCAGACCCTCCTCTCTCGTCTCTCTGATGTGGGGTTACGAGGCACGGTTCTCCAATGGTTTCGCTCCTTTCTCACAGCTCGTTCCTTTTCTGTCTCCGTGAATGGCAAATCCTCTTCCTCTCTTCCCCTCACTTGTGGTGTCCCCCACGGCTCTGTTCTGTCCCCTCTGTTGTTCAACATCTTCCTCGCCCCCTTAACCCTTTTAATCCAGCAATACCCAGTGTCTTCGTATATTTATGCGGATGACATCATTCTTTTCCATACTTCTCCACTCTTCTTAGATATCTCCCAATTCAACCTCTGCCTCTCCCATGTGGCCTCTTGGCTTTCTCAGCATTTTCTACGCTTAAACCCTTCAAAGTCTACAGCTATGTGGGTGTCCCTGAGCGGCCCGTGTCCTTCCATTGCCCCCATGATTGATTCCACCTCCGTTCCTCTCGTTTCTTCCTTCCGTTATTTGGGCGTAATCCTTGATCCCTCACTTTCCTTCCATGGCCACATCTCCTCCCTTACTAGGCATTCATTTGCTATCCTCCGTCAACTCAAGGCTGTCCGTTCTCTTCTCCCCTTTGGTTCCCTGGTTACTCTTGTTCTAGCTTTGATTACCAGCAGACTCGATTATTGCAACATTCTTTTGGCCAATCTCCCCAATTATCAACTCCAACGCCATCAGTTTATCCAAAATACTGCAGCTCGCCTTATCACTTTTGCTCACTGCTTCGATCACGTCACTCCCATCCTTTTTCGTTTGCATTGGTTGCCCCTTTGTTTTCGTTTCCACTACAAAATCCTCATTCTAACTCATCGTGCCATTAATACTAACAATCCTCTGTACCTGGCTGATCTTATTTCTCTTCATACCCCGTATCGCCAACTTCGCTCTCTCCATGCTAATAGTTTGTCCTTACCCTCCCCATCCCAAGCACATCTTGAAAAAACTCACCACTCAGCTTTTTTCTTTCTTGGTCCCCGGTTGTGGAATGCACTGCCTCCATTTCTCCGGTTGGAACCCTCTTATTCCCAGTTTAAAGCTTTACTTAAAACCTATCTGTTCCAACAAGCTTTTGATCTTCTTCCTGATCCACCTCCCTGAAGCTGCCATAGGTTGTTTGTTCCATCCCAGCCGTGTCTTGTCTTGTCTTGTCTTCCCTCTGTCTGTTGTCCCCCTGTTTTGTCTGTGTTCGTTCAATTGCTGTTTTTGGTTTAAGTGTATAGTTTTTCAATTTTTTTGTTCTGTCCATTTTCTTTCTTTCCTGTCATCTTATCGCGTTCCTTTTCTATAGTTTGCAGTGTTGACCTTTTTATTTTATTGTAAACCGCTTTAATGTCTCGGCATAAGCGGTCTATCAAGTGTGGAAATAAAGATAAAGATAAAGATCGAAACCCGGGATGGCAGGAAGGAGTTGCACTAAGTCTGAAAAAGATGCTGGAGAACAGCCTGGCCAAACGAGGCATCTCAAGGGGAGTACTTGCCTAAGCAATAGTGGGCTGTAAAGGTATCTACCAAAGCCCAAGTGGCTGCTCTACAGATGCTGTCAATGGACACAGAATGAAGATTAGCCGTAGAGGCTGCCATTGCTCTCACATGGCCTTCGAGGGAAAGTCCCTTACTCTCATATGCAAAGGATATGCAATTTGCAATCCACCTAGAGAGAGTTCTTTTGGAAACTGGAAGTCCCAAATAACTAGAATCAAAAGCAACAAAAAGCTGAGAAGATTTTCTATGTTGCTTAGTTCTTTGAAGGTAAAAAGCCAAGGCTCTTTTACAATTTAAAGTATGAAGATTCCTTTCTGCATTAGATGCATGAGGCCTAGGGAGGAATACAGGAAGGTAAACCGCTTAGTTTAAATGAAAAGCCTAAAACACCTTTGGCATAAAGTGAAGATGAGTCCCAAGAACTACCTTATCATGGTGAAATCTTGTATAAGTAGGATCTGCCACTAAAAGCCTGTAACTCACTGATGCTTCTTGCAGAAGTGAGGGCAACTAGGAAGATGACCTTCCAGGAAAGAAACTTTAGAGCTGTAGTGGCTAAAGGCTCAAAGGGCGGTTTCATGAGCTGCCCGAGAACAAGATTCAGATCCCATGCCACTGGCGGTGGCTTCATGGGAGGTTTTGTTAAAAGTAGACCTCTCATAAATCTCGCTACGAGTGGATGAGAGGAAATAGGTTGACCATCCAGAGGTTCGCAAAAAGCAGCAATGGCACTAAGATGGACCCTTACTGAATTGGTTTTAAGACCAGAATCTGATAAATGGAGGAGATACTCTAGAAGCGATTCCACAGGCACTGTATGGGGGGTTAAGTCCTCTTTAAGAACACCATACAGAGAATCTCTTCCACTTAAAGGCATAAGATTGCCTTGTGGAAGGCTTCCTGGAAGCCACAAGGATATCTTTTACCTGTTGAGACAGGTTGATATCCGGGAATCCTAGGCTTTCAGTAACCAGGCCCTGAGGTGCAGAGACTGGGGATTAGGGCGCAATAGCATCCCGTTCTCCTGGGAAAGAAGATCTGGAGCACATCTCAACTCCAAAGGTGTGGCTTGAGAGAGACGCAGAAGCAGAGGATACCACGTCTGCCGTGGCCAACGTGGAGCTATGAGTATCATATGACCTCTGTCTCTCTGAAGCTTGAACAAAGTCTTTGGAATGAGGGGAATGGGTGGGAAGGCATAGAGGAAGTCCTGACTCCAATGAAGGAGGGAAGCATCCCTTGCCTGACAGTTTTGAGCCAGAATTCTGGAACAGAATTGGGGAAGTTTGGCATTCTGTGGACTTGCAAAGCGGTCTATATCTGATGTTCCCCAGATTCGAAACACTCGAGCAAGCTGGTCTGAGTGCAGAGACCATTCGTGTGGCAGCAGTATTCGATTGAGTTTGTCTGCCCAAAGATTTTGAATGCTCGGAAGATATACCACTAGAAAGTGGATTTGAAGCTCTCTGGCGAGGGCCCACAGTCGCAAAGCTTCATTGCATAACGACAGAGAGCCTGTTCCGCCCTGCTTGTTCACATAGAACATGGCTACCTGATTGTAGGTCTGGACCAGAACTGTCTTGGGTCTGAAAAACTCGGATAGCATGGAAAATGGCTCTGAGTTCTAGGAGGTTTATAAGACGACAAGCCTCCTGTGGGGTCCAGAGACCCAGAGTTGAAAGATCATGAAAGTGAGCCCCCCAACCCAACTTGGATGCATCTGTTAGGGTGGTTTGGCATAGAGGCTGCTGGAAAGGAGAGCCTATGAGAAGGTTTTCCAGTGATTGCCACTATTGCAGGGAAGGAATGAGACGTGTAGAGTTTCTGATTTTGTCCGTTAGTCGACCCGAGGCCTGTGTCCACTGAGAGGATAGGGTCCACTGGGCTGCTCGCATATGAAGGGGAGCATAGGGAACCACATGGACAGTGGATGCCATATGCCCCAGAAGCTGAAGCATCTCCCGAGCAGTCAGGAGGACCTTCATAGCTGCTTGGGAGGCCAGCTGTACTATTCGAAGACAACGTGGCTGTGACAGGAAAGCCCTTGACTGCCTTGTGTCTAGACACGCCCCTATGAATTCTAGAGATTGAGAAGGGGTGAGTTGAGATTTTGGGAGGTTTATGACCAGTCCCAAATACCGAAGGATTCGCATAGTGCGAGAAAGAGTGAAGCTGGCTTCTGGAGCTATTGATGCTCGGATGAGCCAGTCGTCTAAGTAGGGGAAGACGAATATTCCTAGAGTTCTCAGGAATGCTGCTATTACTGCCATGCATTTTGTGAAGACTCTTGGGGCAGATGCCTGACCGAACGGAAGAACTCTGTATTGGAAATCTCTTCCCTGGAAAAGGAATCAAAGGAATTTCCTGTGATCTGCATGGATGAGAATATGCGTATATGCATCCTTTAGATCTAGAGAACATAGCCAGTCCTGACTCTGAAGGTATGGCAGGAGTGTTCAGAGGTCGATCATTTTGAATTTTTCCCGGAACAGATACTTGTTTAATTCTCTGAGGTCCAGTATAGGCCTGTGTCCCCTTGTTTTCTTTGATATGAGAAAGTGCGGGGAGTAGAACCCTGTACCCTGTTGGGGTATGGGTACCTCTTCTATTGCTCCTTGAGCAAGAAGTGATGTGACCTCCTGACCCAAGAGATTGGTGACAGGGACTTGAGAATTGAACTGTTTTATGATTGTAGGAGGGGGCATGCTCTGAAAATGAAGTCTGTACCCCTCTCGTACAATGGACAGAGTCCAGTTTTCTGATGTTATTTGTTGCCATCTTCTGGCAAAATGGCATAACCTGCCCGGGATAGTAAGGGATTCTGGACCTTTCAGGGGCAGAAAGACTAAGTTCTCTAGGAAGGAGTCAAAGCCCCTAAGAAGGCTGAGTCTGTTAAGCCAGTTGAGCTCTTGGAACTTGTGGCTTCCTCTGCTGTCTGTTCTGTTGCCCCCTTTGAGGAACATGAACTGGACAGTGTCCCTGATGGGTGTAAGATGGGTAAAATCTTTTTCTTGTTGAAAAGGGGTTTCTTGACTGACTTTTTCTTTGCTGGGTTGGTTGTAGACAGTCTGTTCAAGGTAGTATTTTCAGATTCAATCTGATTGACCTTGTCTTGCCAATCCTTGACAAAGAGATTTTCTCCTGTGCAAGGAATGTTTCCCAGTTTATCTTGCACCCATTGTTCTAAGTCTGATGCCTGAAGCCAGGCAATACGACATGTACCGATGGAAATAGAGGTTCTGCTAATGCATTCAAAGCAATCAAAGGTTGCACGGTTCATAAACTTAGAGACATCCTGAGCATGTTTGACCAGAGTAAGGAATTCCCCCCTTTTTTCCTCAGGAAGAAGAGGGCTCATGAGCTCCAAGTCTCCTGTAACCTCCTTGAGGAACATTCCCATATAGAGAATGTAGGAGCTGATCCTGGCTGACAACATGGAGGATTGGAAGCATCGACGCCCAAAGGCATCAAGTGTCCTCAATTCACGGCCTGGAGGATTGGAAGAATGAGTTTTAGCACTCTTAACCCTACGCATCGCCGATTTCACTACCATTGAATGGTGTGTTAACTGAGTCTTTTGAAAACCAGGACAGCTTGGAACTCGGTACATGGTATCGAGTCATCGAGAGTGTGGAGACACTGTTAAAGGAGTTTCCCACATTCTTAACATAAGATCATGCAAGATCCTATAAATGGGCAGGGTAGTTGCCTCTTTAGGAGCCTTAGGGTATTGAAGAATTTATTTATTTTACAGTCTCTTTTATACCGCGCTATTCAACATCAGTGCGGTTTACATGAAACAGAATGACTAGCACAGTGCAGCAAGCTGATCTGTGTTTACAAAGAACAGGTACTACAACTTGGATAAAACTGGGGTAACTATTTACATCTAGGCGACATGTTATGTCGTGTCAAAAGTAATCGCAGTCATGGATGGCTTGCGGGGTATGTTGCTGTGGCTGTACTAGATGGGGGAGGGGGCTATTGGAGCGCTGTCTTCCGGGTAGTATTTGAGGAAGAGGTGGTGCTTCAATGCCTTCCTAAACTGGGTTAGGTCAGGGATTGCCAAACCAACATTAACGCCTCCCCCACACCCTTCACCCCTTTAGACCTCATCCCACAACCAACTGTGCTGTCACAGTTCCACGAGGTCTCCACCAAACAAATCGAAGAAATCATCTCTTCTATCAACCTCACCACAGCACCTAATGACCCTTGTCCCTCCAGATGGATAAAAGAGTTGCGATCTACCCTCAGCCCATCCATCAGTAGGATCCTCAACCAATCTTTCATAAAAGGTTCCTTCCCGCAAAGCCTGAAATTCACATCAATCCGCCCACTGCTAAAAAACTGCAAACTCGACCCATCCAAAGTCGAGTCATTCAGACCCATCTCAAGCATCCCTCTGCTGGCAAAAATTATAGAGAAAGTAGTTCAACTACAAATTCAACAGCATATCAACACTGAAGCACCACTGGACCATTCACAACATGGATTCAGAGAATCACATGGTATAGAAACCATCCTCACTACCTTATTCAACGACCTAGTCATGGGAATTGATGATCTACACCAAGGCTTCATCCTTATTTTTATGGATATTGCGGCCGCATTTGATTCTGTGAACCACGAGACATTATTACACCGCCTCAAAGATAAAGGTTTACAAGGTCTTGCATTAGCATGGTGCAGATCATATTTGAGCGACAGGTCACAACAAGTCAGAGTAGAATCCACTACATCTGACCCATTCGTACTCAAACAAGGAGTCCCCCAAGGTTCTTCCCTTTCATCTCTTATGTTTAATATATATATGCAACCAATCTGCGACCTGATCCGCTCTTTCAACATCCAGTGCTTAGCATATGCAGATGATATCCTCATGTACTCATCCTTCAAGCTTGACCATCCAGACTTCTCAGCAATAACAAAATGCTTCAATGTAGTTTCCGAATGGCTTCTCTCCCAAAACTTACGCATTAATCACAGCAATACCGATGTCCTTTTTGTCACTCGAAATCAGAAGTTCATACCACCGCCTTCTCTTCGAGTCAACAACCACGACCTCACAGTCAAACCTACCATCCGGTACTTGGGCATCACCCTTGACCAAAAGCTGGACATGTCACCGCATATCAAAAACATCACCAAATCTATCTACCACAAGATACGGTCACTACGCCACCTTTGACCACTTCTTGACCCCTCTGATTTCCGCTCCATTTTCCAAGCACTGGTAACCCCCCACCTCGACTTTGCCAACATTATCCTCCTTGGACTCCCACAAGTAACATTGAACCCACTTAGGCTAGCCATGAACTCTGCGGCTAGAATACTTACCGGAACTTCTAGATCAGATCACATAACTCCAGTACTGATGAGCCTACAATGGCTGCCTTTACAAGCTAGAATCATATACAAAGCCCTCATACTAACTTTCAAGGCATCAAAAAATCAGCCCCCCACCCCGCTCTCTGAACTCATTCAACATATGCCATCCAACAGAAGCAGACGCTCGTCATGTTTGAACAAACTAGAAGTGCCAAAAACAATCACAAAATGTTCAAAAACGAAGTCCAATAGAGCCTTCTCACTATTTGTTCCAGGAACATGGAACTCTCTCCCCCCAGAAATTCGTTCCATCACCAATATCATTTCCTTCAGAAGGGCTATCAAACATCATCTGTTCATAAAATACTATTCCAATCTCTTTCCCCCCAGTCAATCCCAACACAATACACATCTTCACCAAGATTCACGCTTAACACAACCTCAACTAGAAAATTCGTTAGCCTGACACTCCTCCTGTTACCTATCCATTTTTCATATTACAATGCCTAATTTGATGTTTAATCTATTTACATAACAATGTACATAGTTTTCTCCCTGTTCATCCAAGTTTCTATCCCTTGTTTATTGTAAACTCAATGTAACCGATTACATTGCTGTATATTTTGTTCAAATGTAAACCGCACTGATTGAAATAGCGCGGTATATAAGAAATGCAAATAAATAAATAAATAAATAAAATAAATGATGGGTGGTAGGTTGTTCCAGCATCTGTGTGCATAGAATCTGAAAGCCCTTTTTGCTGTTGCATGGGTGCATTGGGTTATTTCCTTCGGGATTACCAGTGTGTTGACTGCTGCAGATCTTCTGGACCTATTGGGGGACATGGTTTGGATAAGCTCTGCTAGTGATGTGGAGGAGAGCCCACTGATGGCCTTGAAAGTCAGCAGTAGGGTTTTGAAAGCAAGTCTGCCATGTATAGGGAGCCAGTGGAGGTGCTTCAGGATGGGCGTAACATGATCGCTCCTAGAAGCCCCGTGTCGAACTCTCGCCGCGGCATTCATCGCGAGTTGGAGTGGGTTCAGGGTGGATTGTGGGAGCCCTTGTAGTATTGCATTAACGTAATCAAAGTGCGGTATAATCAACGCTTGATAGATTGTCCGGAATTCGTCTGGCTATAGTAGGAAGCGTAAGTGCCCGAATGTTTGGATTTTGTGGTAAATTATTCTTGCTATGTTGCTTATGTGCACCTTCATGTCCAGTCGTTGGTCTAATGTGACTCCAAGGTATCGGATTGTGGATTTGGCTTGTAGCTCTACTTCCTTAACCTTTAAGTGGGGTGGCGGGGTGAAGTTTTGGTTCCTCGTAATGAAAAGGACCTCTGTTTTCTTGTGCTGTATTCGGAGGTTTTGAGATTCGAGCCAGTTGGATACTGCGTCAAAGCAGTCTGTCAGTGGAGAGAGGTCCAGCTGCTCTGTTGAGAATGGCATGTAGAGCAGTACATCATCTGCATATATCAAGCAGTTGACACTGAATGATCAGATGAGGTTACAGATGGGCTGCATGTATATGTTGAACATCAGGGCGGAAAGGGAGGATCCTTGTGGCACGCCTTGCCTCTGGTGGAAAGGTTTTGATGTTGAGGCCGCGGATTGTACGTGCTGCCATCTGTCAGACAAGTATGACTTGCACCATTCTAGTGCTGTGTCAAGGATACACTTCTCCTTGAGGCGTCCCAGGAGAAGCTCGTGGCTTACCGAGTCAAAACCAGCAGCTATATCCATGAAGATGAGGACAAACCCTTGACAAATGTTATCAATTCCAGCAATTAGGTTACTGTAGAGGGTGGTGAGGAGTGTTGACACCATGGGACTCTCTAAATCCGTGTTGGCAGGGGTCCAGCGGAGCGGCGGTTTCAATGTGCTCTTGTATTTGGACTTCTTTTTCAATTATCTTGGCCAGAAGTGGTATACTGGATATAGGTCTGTACAAGTCCACCTTCTGGGGGTCGAGCTTGCTGTTTTTCAGCAGAGGCCTGATGGACGTATGTGAGGCATTGGGGGAACGAGCCTGTTGCGAAGGATAGGTCCATGAGCCTGGCTATGAACGGGCTGAAATCGCAGCGTAGCTCTTTTATCCAGAAGGCGGGGCAGGGGTCAGTTTGTGCCGTAGTGGTGTTGATCGCAGTGATAGTGTCTTCGATGTACTTCTTGGGTGGAGTGGAGAAGATGGTCAGGGGAGTTAGGTAGGTTTGTTCGTGTACGGTGGTGGGTGCTGAGGGCTTATTGGTCTGGCATAGCTTTGATTGCAGGTAGTTCGCGAATTCTTGAGGGTGGATCTCACTTGGTTGGTCAGGGGCTGGCTCCTTTGTTAGGTTCTTTACTAGATTAAACAGGTCATGCGGTTTGTTTAATGATCGTTTTAGGGTGTCTGTGTGGAATTGTCTGATTTTCTCTGTTATTGCTTCACGATGTTTTATCAGGTGAAGGTTATATGCCCTCTGATCTTCTGCGGAGTGAGATCGACGCCAGCGTCTTTCCAGCTTCCTTAGGAGGGTGAGTGATGATCGCAGATCAGTGGAGTACCAGGGCTGTGGTGGCTCGTTTCCTTGGAGGTTTGTTAGATGGTGGACGTTGGGCAATGGCACTGAGGTTATTATTCCAGTCGGAGACCAGAACATCGAGGTTGGGTGCTGTCGAGGAGAGGAGTGGACGGGTTTTACTCAGAATAAAGTCTTTGTCGGATGGTCAGAACCTTCGAGGTGGTGCCCTGGTGGTGCTGCTCTGACCTCTGGCGGTTGTTGGGTAAGGGTATTTGGAATATGATTAGTTTGTGGTCCGACCAGGGTACTGCAGTAATGGACAGCACGGGGACGTGGGTTGAGTCAAATGTTGTCTGTGGGGTGAATACCAGGTCTAATATGTTTCCTTTCACGTGGGTAGGTTCACTGACTAGTCGCTTGTATCCTAGTTCCTCCAGGGCTTCGAGGAAGGCTGATGCCTATCTTGCAGGGCTGGCAGATTGAAGTCGCCTAGTACCCAGCTTGGTATGCAAGGGCTCCGGACATTGGAGGCGAGATCAATTATTGTTGCGAGGTCATCAGGGGAGGTTGATGGGGCTTTGTAGGGGAGGTTGATGGAGCAGTGCTTGTTTGCTATAGTGATTGCATCGAGGTGTGTTGTGCTAGTGGCGCTAATCAGGTGGAAATGGAGGTCTGTCTTGGTGAAGAAGAGTACTCCTACCCCTCTTTTGTTGTCTCTATGGCAGGTGTGTATTGAGAAATCGGTGGGTAGGAGTTGGTTGAGGAGGACATTGTCATCACTGGATAGCATGTCTCTGTGATCAGGAGTATGTCGAGGTCATGGAGCGATATCAAGTCTGAGATAACTGGCCAATTCTTGCGGATTGAGTGAGTATTTATGAGGGCACATTTTAGGTTTTTAGGGGAGGGCGCTTTCTTCTTGTTTGGCTTTCTTAGTATGTTGAAGTGCGACGTGTAGTAAGTGGGGGTGGAGCGTGCGGGTATCTTCCTTTGTCTTGTAGTAGGGAGCACTTGACCATCTCCTCCCATGGCTCAGTAGGATTGGTATGTGCTTGTGGGTAGGAGATAAGGCCGTAATGCTACTGAGCCATCCGGAGAGGAGGTAGCAGCCAATTATGGCAATGAGGGAGGGGGTCATTCTTGGTATCTACCCTGTTGTGTGTGGCGAAGGGATTCGTCTGGGCTGGCCGGTGAATAGAGAAGTAGTTTGAGCTATCACAGGCAGGTGCACAGGTGTGCAGTTATAACAGGCAGGCAGGCAGGTACACAGGCTGAGCTAACCACAGGCAGGTAACACAGGGTATGTAGTTACAACAGGCACATCATATACTATCATAGCCAGGTATCACCGGTACGCATCTGCAATAAACAACGTTTGTACTATCCCGGACAAGTATTGTAGGCATGCACAGGTAGGTATTATAAGCAAAGACAGATAAGTTCACTGTTGGGTTCATTTAAGTATTGTCATCGGCTAGGTCATGTGTTATATAAAGGCTCAGATTACCTATTTTGCTGAAAGAAGTTAAGCTCTGTTGAGGATTGGTGATGACGTCCTTGCATTACGTTTGTTCATGTCTCTGGAGCTCGTTCTGGTCGCGGGCCTGATTTCTGTGGGATCACCGTGGAGGTCCTGTTAGAGGTCCATGCCTAAGGGCCACGCCTAAGGGCCACACCAAAGGGCCCACAGGCACGGGACGGACGGCGCTCCCTTTTATGGTCCTCTGGGCTGCCCCGATTGGGCAGGCAGGCTTCTGGGTGGCTGCGGACTGGGCTGCCCCGAATGGGCAGGCAGGCTTCTGGGCGGCTGCGGGCTGTCCCCGGTATCCTCGATCCCGCCTGGGAGAGCAGTGGCTGGGCCGGGGCAATGGGGAGGCCAAAGAGGAGTTTGTGCTGGGCGGCGCTCCCTTTTATGGTCCTCTGGGCTGCCCCGATTGGGCAGGCAGGCTTCTGGGCA
This sequence comes from Ichthyophis bannanicus, assembly GCA_033557465.1. Taxonomy (NCBI): domain Eukaryota; kingdom Metazoa; phylum Chordata; class Amphibia; order Gymnophiona; family Ichthyophiidae; genus Ichthyophis; species Ichthyophis bannanicus. Next base: position 703,238,622 of record CM066031.1, on the reverse strand, counting down.
GCTGCGGGCTGTCCCCGGTATGCTCTATCCCGCCTGGGAGAGCAGTGGCTGGACCGGGACAGTGGGGAGACCAAAGAGGAGTTTGTGCTGGGCGGCGCTCCCTTTTATGGTCCTCTGGGCTGCCCCGATTGGGCAGGGAGGCTTCTGAGCGGCTGCGGGCTGGGCTGCCCCGATTGGGCAGGCAGGCTTACATAAGAACATAAGATATGCCATACTGGATCAGACCAAGGTCCATCAAGCCCAGTATCCTGTTTCCAACAGTGGCCAATCTAGGTCATATGTACCTAGCAGTTTCCCCAAGAGACACAAGTTCCACAATGCTTGTACTGGATCAAGCATTGATATCTTCGGTCACTTCTTAATAATGGTTTATGGACCTTTCCTCCAGGAACTTGTCCAAACCTTTTTTAAACCCAGCTACACTAACAGCTTCTACCACATCCTCCGGTAACAAATTCCAGAGTTTGATTACACGTTGAGTGAAAAAATATTTTCTTTTATTCGTCTTAAATAGTTTACCCTGTAGCTTCATTGCATGTCCCCTAATCTTTCTATATTCTGATAAGGTTAACAATCGATCTACGTTTACCCGTTCCACTCCGTTCATTAATTTATAGACTTCTATCATATCTCCCCTCAGCCGTCTCTTTTCCAGGTTAAAGAGCCCTAACCTTTTTAGCCTCTCTTCATAGGAGTATCCTTCCATCCCCTTTACCATTTTGGTGGCTCTTCTCTGTACCTTTTCTAAAATCGCTATATCCTTTTTAAGATACGGCGACCAGAATTGCCCACAATATTCAAGGTGCGGTCTCACCATGGAACGATATAGAGGCATTATAATATCTTTTGTTTTATTTTCCATTCCTTTCCTTATCATACCTAGCATTCTATTTGCTCTCTTGGCCGCCGCTGCACACTGGGCCGAGGGTTTTAACATGGTATCCACAATGACGCCTAAATCTTTTTCCTGGGTGGTGGTTCCTAATGTGGAACCTTGCATCGTGTAACCATAGTTTGGGTTGTTCTTCCCTAGGTGCATAACCTTGCACTTGTCCACATTAAATTTCATCTGCCATTTTGATGCCCGGTCTTCCAATTTATCAAGATCCTCTTGCAATTCTTCACAATCCTCTTGGGTTTTAACAACTTTAAATAGTTTTGTGTCATCTGCAAATTTGATAACCTCACTCGTTATTCCACTTTCCAGGTCATTTATGAATATGTCAAAAAGCAGCGGACCCAGCACAGATCCCTGGGGTACACCACTATTCACCTTTCTCCATTGGGAAAATTGGCCATTTAGCCCTACCCTCTGCTTTCTATCTTTTAACCAGTTCCTGATCCACAATAGTACAATGCCTCCTATCCCATGACTCTTTAGTTTTGCCAAAAGTCTCTCATGAGGGACCTTTTCAAAGGCTTTCTGAAAGTCCAGATACACAATATCAACCGACTCACCTTTGTCCACCTGTTTATTCACTCCTTCAAAATAACATAACAGATTAGTAAGACAAGATCTTCCTTGTCTAAAGCCATGTTGGCTGACTCCCATTAGGTTGTGACTATCTACATGCTGAGTAATTTTATTCTTTATGATGGTTTCTACCATTTTTCCCGGTACTGACGTCAGGCTCACCGGTCTGTAGTTTCCCGGATCACCCCTGGAACCCTTTTTAAAAATTGGTGTTACATTGGCGATCCTCCAATCTTCAGGTATTAGAGATGATTTTAATGATAGTTCACTGATTACTGATAGCAGGTCTGCAATCTCATATTTCAGTTCTTTCAACATCCTTGGATGTATACCATCCGGCCCAGGTGATTTGCTACTCTTCAGTTTATCTAATAGTTGTAAGACATCTTCCCCATGTATCGATATTTCCTTCAATTCTTCCGCACCTTTAAATACCACTTCAGTCATGGGTAACATCCCTACATCTTCCTCAGTAAAGACCGAAGCAAAGAATTCATTCAGTCTCTCCGCTATCGCCTTGTCGCCTCTTAGTGCTCCTTTAACCCCTTTATCATCAAATGGACCAACTGACTCTCACAGGTTTTTTGCTACGAATGTACTTGAAAAGGTCTTTATTTAGCGTTTTTGCTTCCGCAGCAAGCTTCTTCTCAAATTCTCTCTTTGCCTGCCTTATCAATGCCTTGCATTTGACTTGCTAGTGCTTGTGCTGTTTTCAGGTTTCGTCGTTTGGCTCTTTTTTCCATTTCCTGAAAGATGCTTTTTTGGCAACAACAGCCTCTCTGACCTCACCTTTAAACCATGCTGGCAGTTTTTTGGACTTCCTTCCACTTTTCTTAAAGCGTGGAATACAGCTGGTCTGGGCTTCCAAGATAGTATTTTTCAACAACACCCAAGCTTGATGTATGTCTTTAACCTTCACAACTGCTCCTTTTAGTTTTTTCTTAACTGTTTTCCTCATTTTATCATAGTCTCTCTTTCGAAAGTTAAAAGGTAGTACTGTGGATTTCCTTACTATCCCTCCTCCACTAATTAAAACAAAGGCAATCATGCTATGATCACTATTGCCAAGTGGCCCCAACACCCTTATCTCTTGCACTAGATCTGGTGTTCCACTAAGGACTAGGTCTAATATGGCTTCCCCTCTGGTCGGTTCATGAACCAGCTGCTCCAAGAAGCAGTCATTTATTTCATCTAGGAACTATCTCCCTAGCATGTCCTGACTGACAATGACCCAGTCGATACCGGGGTAATTGAAATCACCCATTATTATTACTGCGCTGTAACTTTTGTTAGCTTCCTTGATTTCTTTGAGCATTTCATCATCCATTTGGTCATTCTGGCCAGGTGCTCGATAGTACACCCCCACTGCCATCGCCTTCCCCTTTTTATATGGAATTTCAATCCATATAGATTCTACAGCAGATTTTGTTTCCTGCAAAACTTTAATCCTTTCAGAGTCAATGCCCTCTCTAACATAGAGCGCAACCCCTCCACCAATTTGATCAGCTCTGTCATTACGATATAGTTTGTACCCAGGTATCACACTGTCCCACTGGTTGTCCTCCTTCCACCATGTCTCTGATATTCCAATCATATCATCATATCAACCTTTCATTTAGTGCTACATATTCTAACTCTCCCATCTTATTCTTTAGACTTCTAGCATTTGCATACAAGCATTTTAGAGAATGTATTTTATTCATGTTAATTTGGCTATTGTTAGACATGGGTAAATTGGGATCTTTAAGCTCTGTCTGCTCCATACCAGAGGGCATTTGGGCTACTTTACTCTTTTGTGGAACCTCTCTGCTTTTGGTAGTATCCTTCAAGGATACATTCTTCCGAACCATCCGCTCTTGGGCGACTGTCGGCTTTCCCCTAATATCTAGTTTAAAAGCTGCTCTATCTCCTTTTTAAAGGTTAATGCCAGCAGCCTGGTTCCATCCCGGTTAAGGTGAAGCCCATCCCTTCGGAAGAGCCCCTCCTTTCCCCAGAATGTTCCCCAGTTCCTAACAAATCCAAAACCCTCATCTCTGCACCACTGTCTCATCCACCCATTGAGACTCCGGAGCTCTGCCTGCCTTTTGGGTCCTGCGCGTGGAACAGGAAGCATTTCAGAGAATGCTACCCTGGAAGTTCTGGATTTCAACTTCCTACCTAAAAGCCTAAATTTTGCCTCCAGAACTTCCCTACCACATTTTCCTATATCATTGGTACCGACATGTACCAAGACAGCAGACTCCTCCCCAGCACTATCTAAGACCTTATCTAGGTGGCGCATGAGGTCCGCTACCTTCGCACCAGGCAGGCATGTTACCAGGCGATCCTCACGTCCACCAGCCACCCTGCTATCTACATGCCTAATGATCGAATCACTAACTATAACGGCTGTCCTAACCCTTCCCTCATGGGCACATGGCCCTGGAGAAACTTCCTCGGTGCGAGAGGGCTTTACATCACCTGGAGGACAGGTCCTAGTTACAGGATCACTTCCTGCCACACCAGGGTGATGCTCTCCTGTCACGTGACCTCTCTCCTCCATGGCAACAGGGGTGCTGCCAGACTGGAGGTGGGACTTCAGGACTATATCCCTGTAGGTTTCGTCTATGTACCTCTCTGTCTGTCTTATGTTTTCCAAGTCTGCTACTTTAGCCTCTAGAGAATGGACTTGTTCCCTGAGAGAAAAGAGCTCCTTGCACCTAGTGCACACACAAGACCTCTCACCAACTGGGAGAAAATCATATATGTGACACTCAATGCAAAAGACTGGAAAGCCCCCATCCCGCTGCTGGACTGCTGTCTGCATCTTAGTTTTAAGTTTGTGTCTAGATCTTTAAGTTCTTACTTACTAGGGGTTGCTATGGGTATTTATACCAATAAGACTGTACCTAATACGTTTAATATACCTTGTTCACCTGAAGCTTAATTTATCTCAGCTTCTGGGCGGCTGCAGGCTTGCGGGCTAGGCTGCCCCAATTGCGCAGGCAGGCTTCTGGGCGGCTGCAGGCTGTCCCCGGCGTGCTCGATCCCGCCTGGGAGAGCAGTGGCTGGACCGGGGCAGTGGGGAGACCAAAGAGGAGTTTGTGCTGGACGGCACTCCCTTTTATGGTCCTCTGGGCTGCCCCGATTGGGCAGGGAGGCTTCTGGGCGGCTGCGGGCTGGGCTGCCCCGATTGGGCAAGCAGGCTTCTGGGCGGCTGCAGGCTGTCCCCGGCTTGCTCGATCCCGCCTGGGAGAGCAGTGGCTGGGCCGGGGCAGTGGGGAGACCAAATTTCTAATTCTTCTGCTCTGGGTTCCTTCTCCGGAGTCACCGTGATTGAGAGACCTCGAGCTAAATCACGTATGAAATCCTGGAACGACATGTCTTCTGGAGGAGACATTCTGCATTGAGGAGAAGATGATGGATCCTCCGTAAGGATTGCTCTGATACCGGCAGAGTCATCAGAATCGGAGGATTCGAAGTATCTCTACACCGGATGTTCCTGCAATGCACAGTACCAGTACTGCTCGAAGTCGGTATCGGGGTGTCTTGGTATCCGTCTGTTGATACTTGAGATAGACTCAAGGCTCGGCATGGGGGTAAGCATACCGGCCAAGGTGCACGGTACCAGTACCAATGTCGGTACCAATACCTGTGGAACCGTCTGTAGCGGTCTTAGCCGTACCAAAGCTGCTAAGAGGGCCACTAGACTGCATTCGATAGCGAGGATTCTCTGATCCATCGCTCCTGCCGATGCTTGGGTGTCTGTACCAGTGGAAGTGGGTACGACCCCAGAACATGGCACCAGTAGTTCTGCAGAGGTGGAAGCCTCTGGAACATTGTGGAGCCCCGTTAATGTTTTGGAGAGAAAGGCCTCCCGCAGGGGCTGTTTTGCCGGTGAACTTTCCTCGAGGGCAATGCCAGTGGCATCTCAATACCTTGAAGGAGATCTACCCTTTGAGGACCGGCCTGTCTTAGAAGACTTAGGTTTAGTTACCTGAGATTCATGGGAGGAAGATGAATCCCTGGAAGATGCCGATGCAACTGACATCGTATCTGCGGCAAAAAAGGGTACCGAGTTTTGCAGCTCTATTTTGCAGGCCCCTCTTGGTCATCTTTCTGCAGGAGAGACACTCCAATGGAGAATGGTCAGGACCTAAACACTTAAGACACCATTTATGGGTGTCAGTGACTGATATGGTACCACCACATTTAGAACATTTCTTGAAACCACTAGCTGGTTTCTCGATGTTTGAAGAAAATTGGGCCTAGTGCCCAAAATGCCACCTAGCACCGAGAGGGAAAAGACCCCTGAAAGAAAAGCTAGTTTTGTTTTGTTTTTTTGAAAAAAGAAGAAAAGAGAACCGGTAGGCGTTGAATGAATGCAGACACGACCACAAAAAAACAAAACAATAAGAATAAATTTTCTGCCGTGACAGGTATGCATCCTGACGGCTCCGCGGAAAACAAAAAACTGAAGAGGGAGAGTTGGAAAGGCGGGAAGGCAGCATGCAGGCGCTGTGGGATGCTCCCAAAAGCTTTCCTATTGGACGCTGGGGAGCGTTCCAGCGCAGGCTCCGTCAATACCGACGATACCCATATGTGAAGACTACATTCCTGCTTGTTCTTGGAGACCTGCCTTTCTGCTCTTCAATATCGCCGTGGTGGCTCCTCACCCAGTAACACGTTCGGGAACCGCCAGTACCCCTGGGACACTGGCATCCACTCAAGACTGCTCTCCCCAACACCTGTGGGAGAGGGGGAGGGATCTCCTCCCTGCTGGCAGTTTGCCTTTCTCCTTCCTTCTTTCCTTTTTGTTTTTTCTTTTTGAACTTTAAGGATCTAAAATAAAAGGTCCCTTGCAATTCCTGGCAAGGAAAGTAAATTCTAGCCTAATCCTATGCTCCTTAGTTGCCCCTTCAGTGAGTCCAGCACCTTGGCTCACTACCTCCTGCAGCTGCTTGGAAACTGAACATACTGGAGCTGGTAGGCGGTACCAGCTGTATAAGCATACTGGTGTCATCAAAAGATGACATGCTCATTCTCCAAGCTGCTGGAAGAGGTATACTACCCAGAGGTGCGGGACTGGACTGCAGGGACGATAAGGAAAGTCTTTTATACCATTAAATTTTTCAGTATATCAATGTCTAACATAGGGCTAAAACCCCAACTTCCTCTCCCTATGGTACAAAAAGCTCACTAAGCAAATTAAATGCTGCGGATGGTACAAGAACCTTTGGCACTGGCTAGATGCTCATTCATACCCTCAGATGATTATTTCCCTCAGAAGAGCAACCCAGAAAAACTCAGATAGCTTCCTTCAGTTACTTCAGGGCTAGAACATCTGCCTATGGTCCTCAAGTATTTTCATCATGTAGTACAAGTCCATGAGACCTTGGGATTAAACTGGCTGCAACTCAACTTGGGGCTCAGGACTGCAGTTTGGCAGCAGATTTGAAAGGTCCAATATAGTCTCATTTCAAATAAATTTAACTTGTGATCACTTTTGCCCTTCAGACAGGCCCCAGCTGCATCAGAGGAACCACTGGTCTGCCCATATGCACAAGAATTAAGCAGCATTTAAGTATCCTGCTTCTTGGCTACTAAAAAAAAACTTACCTTTTTGTTCCCTAGCCATTCTACTGTGTGCTTCAGGACCAAATGAGAAGACAGAGGGATCACAACAGAAGGGATCCTGAGTAAAGGGAGGAGTCATTCTAGCTACTGTGCCTACTACAATATGCATAACTCCTGCATTAACAGTTTGTACTATCGTTCTCATGCGTATTCACTAAGTGTAATATCCAGATCTCTGAGCAATAGTCAAATGTTATTGCTCAGCATACATATGCTCAAAGTAGACAAAGTTTGCAACAACCAGCTTTCAATCAGATACTGTACATTGTCCAAGAAACTAATCTTATGAAATGTTGCTTTGAAGTAGCTATACCCAGATATCAAATTTGTTCAATTTGACGTATGTTTTGAGGTCATACTTGATGGGGATCCTTAGATGTTGGTATGAATAGGTCTGATTCCCCCCCCCCCCCCCAAGTTGCTGTCCATAGGTTTTCTCTAGTACCCAACTTCTTCCAGGAACTTATAGACTTCATATACAAATGGTGTGTGACCAAAGTCTCTTAGTCTTCCATCTGTTCAGTTCAAAATTAACTGTTGCTGAAGGCACCAAATTTTCTTTTGCCCACATTGCCAATTTTATTTTTCTAGTACCAAGTTAAATACCTGAGAGTACAAGGTACTTACTGTAAGTTGTATAACCTGCTATGAGTCTCCATGTGCAAGGTATAGTGTCTAGCATTTTAATGTGACAACAAATGATAGTCTTTGAATCGCCTACTTTAACTTAAGCTTGTTGGAAAATTCTTCTAAATACTTTAAGGACCATAATTTCTAAAACAATTCTAGTGTTCTACTGTATTTGCTATCTTATTTCCTCATGTGTGCAGATTTGATAAAATGATTTAATTCAAAGATTTTAAAGAGAACATATTAAAAAAGTAAAAATATCATATTATAAGTGTAGCCAGTAATTTGTGAAATGTCACTTATTTCAAATGTTTAAAAAATGTTCCAAGTAATCAATACAAACCTGTACTGTCTTTTTTATTCTAAGTGAAGGGCCAGGATAGTCCGAGGAATACAAATCTGTTAGGAATAACGAGTTGATTAATGTTGATTTTCCCAATCCAGATTCACCTACGGGAGAGAGGAAAAAGGTCAATATTAAACTCTGTCACCTGTCCGAATTAAAATGATTTAATCTTTTTTTTTAAAAAAAAAGTTAAGGATGTTAATTTGAAACAGATCTTCTCTTTATGTTTATTCAGTTTCTTGATATACCGGAATGACTAATGAAATAATCTTAAAAAAAAATTACCACAGGATATTAAAACTTCCTTCTACAACCTAAGGGGTTTCATGCCATGAAGAACGGTCCCTTTAACACCTCAGTACACCTATTACATTAATTTAGTACTACAAAGGCAGCAAAATTCATCTGTGAAATAGAAAGTTTAATAAAAGCCCAATCTTATTTTGGATGTTTGGACATCCATTATGAGCATGTTTACTAACGTGCAGAAGGTTTAGCATGCAGTAAGCATGTTATGCTAACAGCACAGAACCCTGCAACTGGTTAACAAGCAATACGGTGGGGACTAGGCAGGTCATGGACATAACGTGGGCGTAGACTGCTGACTGCTGTTGCTGTTAGCTTGGGTGCACTAAATGCCACCTCAGTGGCTGGCGTTAAGTGCTCTCATGTGCCAGTTAGCATGGCGCTGCACAGCTGCAAATTTGCTAACAGCAGGGGTCCAGATGCGCATGTCCCCATGAGGTTAGTGTGAGCCTCCACGTTAGATTCGCACTCCAACTGCATTCCTAGGGGCATGTTTACTAAAATGCGATATGCTTTGCTCAGTTTTCTCATCTTTATATATCCAAATATCTTCCATTATATGGCAAAACTTATATACACAAGATGGGCAAGACTTAAAATGTTGGTGGGGTAATTTTTCTTAGTTTCCTATAATCTTAGTAAAATATTTTATGACAATTTTTGTTACTATGTACTTATCATTAAAAAGAAACACCCCTCAAAAGGTATATCACAGCTCCTTTTTTAAGAACCTGAATTACTGTTTTCTTATTTTCTATTGGAAAAGGAAGCTAAAAAAAAAATTAGGCCCTTAACGTGCCATTACACAGTGACAACAGAAGGCAACAACCCCTCTCCTCCTCCCCCTCCCATCAACCTCAAATGAGTATGTTGTCAGCAGTGTATTGGTGATCCTTTATAGCTGCACCTGAGGCAACTTTTTTTTTGCTTCACATATCACCCCAAGAGATGATTGAAGCCATTACCAAATAGAGCAGATAAGAAGCTTTTTCAGTGATGGATTGTAAAAGATAAAGCGTAGTTACTCACCAGGGACAGCAGGAATCAGTCCTCACATATGGGTGACATCTGCACCGATGGAGCCCGCACGGAGAATTTCCCCAGCTTTCAAAAAAAGCCTTTGGGACATACCACCACGCATGAGTGATCCCCTTCCCGCCCAAGTGTGCCATCTTGCTCAGTCAGATGACTTAGCTAGGATGACAGTAAAAAGTAAACAAGGTAAGGAGGCAACTCCCAGGGGAGGTGGAAGGGTAGTGAGGACTGATTTCTGCTGTCCCTGGAGGACACCTGATACAGATAACTACGCTTTCTCCAGGAACACGCAGGAAGTCATTCCTCACATATGGGACTCCCTAGCTCCAGACTGCCGAGGACCAAACCACGACAGCACCAATAGCGACCAATCGGGTAGCCATGAGTTGCAAGTGGCACGTCCCCACTGAGAGACTCTGCAGACCCTAGTGTCCAGCGACGCTATCACTCTGGTAGCCTGAACACTGACGGGTCAGAGGGCAGGAGTTGCCTACGCCCAGAGATAATTGTGGAGTACTGCCTGGCCAAAGGCACTGTTCCCTGCGGGATTTGCTCTCCAAGCAGCAGTGAGCTGCGAACGTATGAACTGAAGATCATGTGGCGGTCCTGCAAATCTCCATCACCAGCACTGAGCAGAGGTTGGCCACCAGCACGGCCATTGCCTCACATGATGCGCAGTGATCCAGTGCTTGAGGGAGAGGCCAGCTCACTCATAGGCAAGGGCAATACAGTCCGCTACCCAAGTGGACAGAACTCGCTTAGTCACAGGGAGCCCCAGTCTGCTGAGGTCATAAGATACGAAAAGCTGAGGACCTTTTTGATGAGCCTGAGTCCGCTGTAAGTAGAAGAACAAGGCCCATTTTCAATCCAGTGTGTGAAGTATTAGTTCCTCCCTGCCAGCGTGAGGCCATGGGAAGAAAGTGGGGAGGACTACCTCTTAGTTAAGGTGGAAACGGGACACCACCTTCAGGAAGAATTTGGGGTGTGCGCGGAGCACCACCCTATTCTTGTAGAATCTGGTGTAGGGTGGATCTGCCACCAAGGCCTGGAGTTTGTTCATTCATCGAGCAGATGTGAGGGCCACCAAGAAAGCCACCTTCCAAGACAGGTTCCGTAGGTGGCAAGTGTCCAAGGGCTCGAATGGTGGTTTGGTGAGCTGAGAGAGCACCATGTTGAGGTCCCACTCTGCCAGTGGAGGTCGGAGAGGGGGCTTGGATAACAGGAGGCCCCGAAGGAACCTGGAGACCAGGGGCCGGCCTGAGAGAGGTTTTCCTTTGTCAAGGTGGTGGTGAGATGCTATGGCACTCAGATGCACCCTTACAGAATTGATTTCAGCCCTGTGTGAGACAGGTGCAGTAGGTACTGTAATACTAGTCGGACCGGACAGGGGAAGGGATTCGCTTGCCTTTCCATACACCAGACTGAAAACCTTCTCCACTTAAAGGCGTAAGCCCGTCTGGTGGAGGGTTTCCAAGAGGCCAGGAGGATCTCCTAGACTTCTCCTGGGAGATTGAAAGGGCCAACGTTACCCCTTCAGCAGCAACACTGTTAGCGGTAGCAATCCCAGATTGGGGTGCAGGAGAGCGCCTTCCTCCTGGGACAGGAGATCTGGGGCTTGGCCCAAAGGGACTGGAGGTGCCACCAACATGGAGAGCAGAAGAGGGAACCAAGGTTGCCTGTGCCACCTAAGGGCAATCAGTATAACTGATGGCCTTTCGGTTTGTTCTTGAAGAGGGTCTTGGCGACTGGGGGAAGGGGGGGGTCAGTGGGAACCTCAGATCATAAGATAAGGAATGAATCTGCTGCCACTCTCTCTGAGTGCAGCTGATCGGAGCAGAAGCAAGGTAGCTGCGAGTGGTTCAGAGAGACGAATAGGTCCATTACAGGGCTGTCCCAGAGGCAAAGAGCTATTGCGCTATCCTGGAGTTAAGTGTCACTCGTGTGGGTGAAGAACTCTGCTTAGTCTGTCCGCTAGGCGGTTGTCCTGGCCAGGAGATACACCGCTCACAGCTACATGTTGTTGCATGCTGCAAAGAGGAAGCTGCCACCGCCCTCTGGCAGAGGGAGTACGAACCCATGCCCCCCTGCTTGTTGATATAAAACATGGCAACCTGGTTGTCTGTCTGGATCAGTACAGATTGGTGCCGCAGTCGGTGGCGGAATGCTCGTAGGGCCAGGAAGATTGCCCTGAGCTCCAGGAGACTGATCTGAAGGAGGGACTCCTGAGACCAGCTTCCCTGTGTGCTGTGGCTTCTGCAATGCACCCCACAACCCAGGAGGGAGGCATCTGGTCAGGGTCTTCTGCGGCTTTGGTGCCTGGAAGGGCATTCCCGCCTGGAGGTGGCGCAGGTTTTGCCACAAATCAAGGGACTCTGCCAGTTGGCAGGTAACCCTGACCCTGTCCCTTAGGTTGTCGGTGGCCTGAGTCCACTGCGAGCATAGGCACCACTGGGCTGTCCGCATGTGTAAGTGGGCTAAAGGTGTGACGTGGACCGAGGAAGTCATGTGGCCCAATAGGTGGAGGTGACAAGCCAGCACTGACAGTCGGCGCTGCACCTCTATGAATTCCAGACTTTGGGCTGGGAAGAGGTGGGATTTGGGGTAGTTGATAATGAACCTTAGGTGCTACAGAAGAAAGACTGTCCGGTCTGCGGCCTGGCTGACTTCTGAGGCTGTGCTGCCCCTGATGAGCCAGTCGTCCAAGTAGGAGAAGACGAACACCCTGGGTAAGCACAGATGGGTGGGGACCACCACCAGGCACTTGGTAAAAACCCTTGGCAAGGCAGCCAGGCCAAAGTGCAGCACCCAGTACTGGAGTGCCTCCTCCCACCACAAACCGTAGGTACTGCCTGTGGGAGGGATGGATCAGAATGCGTGTGAACGCATCTTTTAGGTCCAAAGAGCACAGCCAATCTCCCTGGCAGAGGTAGGGCAGCAGTGTTCCAAGGGAGAGCATCTTGAACGTCTCCCTCACCAGAAACTTATTTAGGTTTCTCAGGTCTAATATGGGCCGGAGGTCCCCAGTTCTCTTTGGGACAAGGAAATATCTGGCGTAGAAGCCCTTTCCACATAGGTATTTGGGTACAGGCTCTACAGCATTGTTCCCGAGTAGACCTGCAAGCTCGGAGAGCAGAAGGGTCTGGTGAAGGAGAGGTCGCCCCAGCTCTCCTGGAAAGAACCTGGGTCGTACCTGTTGTAGGTGGAGGAAGTACCCTTCCTTTACAACCTGCAGCACCAACTGGTTTGAGGTGACCCCGGCCCACCTATGGGCAAAGAGTGCCAGGTGGCCCCCTGTGGGCTGGTGAGGGTCTCCCGGGGAAGGAGAGGCCCTGCCCTGGAGTCAAAAGCTGACAATGTACATAGTTTCCCACGCTACCTTGCCTTTTAAGATCCAATTGTTCTTTGTATAATGTTATAATGTTAGATAATGCTAGATAATACCGTTTACTGTTCCATGTATAATGCTTGTTATAATATAAACCGCTCTGATTGAAGGACAAAGCGGTATAAAAAAAATGGTTTAAATAAAAAATACCTCCCCCCCCCCCCCCCCCCGGGTTGGGTGGGAGCTGGAGCTTCTGTGCTTTTGGCTTCTGGGCACCATGGCCCCGGGTTTTGGGGTGAGAACCCTATTGCTGGCCCGAGAAGGGCTGGTAGTGGTGACTTTGATGGAAGGACCCCTTTTTCCTCAGGAACAGGAGTCTTTTCCCCGATGGTTTCTTTCAGGGAAGGAATGAGGTCTTCTTGGAGAGCCTCTGTTGAGTCACCACATCGGCCTTTATCTCGGCCACTTTGTTGGCCATAGGTTTGCTGAACAGGTTCTCCCCGGTGCAGGGGACGTTGAGCAGCTTTTCCTGGACCCATTGCTTAAGGTCCGAGGTCTGTAACCAGGCCTAGCGCCGGGCACAAATGCTTGCCGCTGCTACTCAGCCCACTGACTCAAAGCCATCATAGGCCACCCAGGAAAGGAACTTGCAGCAGTCCTTGATCCCGGAGATCAGGGATTGGAACCGTTGGAGGGGTTTCCCAGTGAGCCCTGCTGAAAACCCGGACAACTCCTGGGTCAGGGCCTTAAAGTACATGCCTATGTACAATTCATAGGCCAGTATCCGACACCCCAGCAACAAGCCCTGGTAGCACTTTCGCCCGAGGGCATTGAGAGCTCTAGCCTCTCTACCAGGGGGACAAAAAGTACGTCTTCTGACTCTTAAGTTTTTGCATGGTTGACTCGACAACCATTGGAGTTATGTGGGAGTTGGGGTTTTTGGAACTCTGGCCCTTTCCTGATGCGATACATGGTGTCAACGTATCGGCCTGACCACCGACACAGATGCTGGGGTCTCCCGCATCCTAAGTAGCAGCCTCTCAAGGATTGGCTGCACTGGCACATGAGAGTTTTCTTGGGTGGAGACTCATACTGGAGGATTTCCAGCTCTTCAGTGCGAGGGTCTTCCTCTGCCTCAGTTTACACAGAGGGGGCTCAGGCCATAACCCTGACAAAATTATGGAAGGCTATGTCCTCTGTAGGAGAATGACATCGGAGTGCCGGGGGGGAAGGCTCCAAGGGGCTGTCTCGGTGCAGACTAGATTTCAGGGAGACCTCGTCGTCAGTCTCCCACTCAGAGTCGAGGAGTGATGAGGAGTCCGAGGCCTTGCAACTCCTTGCCTCGAGGCCAGCCCCGAGGGGCCAGGGGCCTCCAGAGGATCCGGGGTCCAAGTCACAAAAACTGGACAGGGAGGATCGGATACCTGAGGAATGGGACAGAGACCTCGCCGGTGCCGAGAGTTTACCCGAGGCTGATGGCGCTCAGAGCTCGGCTTGATGACCGGGGACTCCCCCACAGGCAGGGACCTGGTCATCGAGGCAGATGCGGATGAACCAGCCATTAATGCCTGCTGCAGGGCCAGGATAGCAGAGATATTCTGCTCCAGGACCGCCATTCTGGTTTCCAAGCCATAAGGCTCCGCCATCTATCAGCGCGGGCACAGAGGATCTCGGGCTCGGTGCTAGCACTCTCGACAAGGCCTATAGTGGTCTCGAGGAACATCGTACTGTCTCTGCCGGCAGAGGAATCCCTTTTGAGAACCTTGATAGGGCCTGCTCGGAGACGCCCCCTCTGAGGAGTTTTACCAGGTTTCTCCGGTGGAGCCTCGACGGACCTTGAGGACTTTTTCTTCTTTCTCTCGGGGTCCGGGGTCTTCTTGAAGGAACCACCACCGCGGAACTCAGAGGACACCCAGGCCTCATGATAAGTGCTGGGCTTGGAGCTCGGCATTGGGAAAGCAGTTGCCGAGTTGGACCTTGGGAACAGTTTCTCCTGCAACTCCGACCTCTTTTTGTTGGTCTTCGGAGTCATGGTCTGGCACAGGTCACAGGAGGTGCTATCGTGGTCCGGTTCCAGGCAGCGAAGACAGCAGTCATAGGTGTCTGTTATTGACATGGTTTGACTGCATCGGTCACATTTTTTGAACCCACCAAGAGACATTGTGGGAGACACCCGGCCGGGGTCAACGACCCCCAAGTGAAAAAGGATGCGAATGATGGTTGAGGTGAGCCTTGATCAAAAAATGGGGAAGAGCAAAGAACAGCGTCTGAACCAGCACCATCTGGAGGCAGAAAGAGGAACTGGTACACAACCAGGAAGAACAAACGTTTAAGAATTTTTGCAAGGATTTTTCCAGGGAAACAGGACAGGCGTCCGCTGGGCTCTGCGGATAAAAGGAGACTGAGCATGATGGTACCCTTGGGCAGGAAGGGGACCACGCATGTGTGGTGGCATGTATCAAAGGCTTTCTTTGAAAGTTGGGGTAACGCTCTGCGTGGGCTCCATCGGCACTGACGTCACACCCATATGTGAGGACTGTCTTCCTGATTGTTCCTGGAGAATTAATGTTTCCCTGAAGCAGAACTTAAAAGTTGCTGGAAATCTAAACATCCACCATGTCAGAGACTTTATATGGCAATCTTGTTTCTTTGTTACAATCAAGTATTGCTTCCTTCTCATAGCACTGATGTGGAGCTTTACATATAAATGAACTCAGAGATTAAGCTTTCATGCATAGCATGATTTACCTAGGATTGGCCACTGTGGGAAACAGGATACTGGGATCAATGGACCTTTTGTCTGATCCAGTATGGTATATCTTACGTTCTTAGGAGTTATATTTAGGAGTATATTTTGGATCTCCAGTGCTTCAAAGTTTTAAATTTTGTACATCAAATAAAGAAAAAGGACTGAAGGAACACTACTTATTACTAAACTGGGATTATCTTGTAGTGAAGTCTGACAAAAAATCAATTATTTATGTGCTAAAGTGAAATCAATATTTTTCTGGTAATATATGAAACAAAAAAGGCAAGATTTTGCTTATTGGATCATGTCTTTTCCTTGAATCCTGCTGGCCAGTCCAGACAAGCGAGATGTGTTCCCCTACCAGCAAATGTGGGATACAAAGAAAAATACAGAGGTTTCGGACTACCTCATCCTGTACTATACCTAGAGCAGCTAGAGCTACCTCAGTATTTATACCCAAGCCATGATTAAGAACCCCTGGCCGCACAAGTCCCAAATTAATAAGGATTAACGGTCCAAAGAACAGAACTATATATAGAATACCTTGTGGGCAGGTCAACGAAGAAGAAAACAGCCTGCAGGGCTAACCACAGGAAATAGCCGATCAAGGATCATATCAGATCATAGCAGTTGAGACCAGATCACAGCAGATTATAACAGATCCCAGGGACAGGTCCTGGACTGACCTAAGCAGGACTCAAGAAAGGACATTATACGGTAAGTAAAATGTCATATTATCCTACTAGGCCAGTCCAAACAAGTGGAACATACCAAAGCTATGAAACCTCTAGGTGGAAAGAAAAACACAACTGCCATGAAAAATTTCTGCATCAAAGGCCTTGCCTGTCCGAGTGTGGACATCCAAGAGGTAAGATTTGATAAAGGTAGAAAGCGATGACTATGCTGCCACCTGATAGATATCTAAGGAAGAGACTATGTTGCACTCCGCACCCAGGAAGAAGCCTGAGCCCATGTGGAATACACACACAAACATTTTGGCACCAGCCAGTTCCACAATAAATAAGCAGAGGCTATCATCTCCTCTATCCAGTGACCCAAGGAAGACTTCATGGCGCTTTGCCCTTATGTGTGCCTTCAAATAGTATAAAAAGTCTGTCCAACTTTTGGATGGACTTATTGACCTTCAGCTGTCTAAGAAACACCCATCTAACGTCCACCAAGAGAGGAATCTTATACTTCCCCCCTGGCACTGTCCTTTCAAGGACAAAGGCTTTGACCCGGTGAAAAGCGGGATATAAATACAGCTAAATAAATAAATAAATAAATAAAAGGCAAGCATAGTACTTGGTTGACATGAAAAACAGGTACCATTTTAAGCAAAATGTAAGGAACGAGCAGTAAAATACACGGCCTCTTCTGAAAAAGACAGATGGGGATCTCTGCACAACCAGGCCTGCAACTCATATCTGCAAGCAAATTGCAACCAAAAAGGACAGCCTTAAGGGACAAATCCTTGAGCATAGCCCTCCACAAGGGCTTATATGGCTCAGCCATCAAGGTCCAAAAAAACAGAGAACCCACAAATAAACCACTGAGCACAGGGGAGAGCATAAGCGCTGCCCCCCCCCCCCCCCACAGGAAATGGGCCACGTTTGGGCGAGAGATCAGAGAGTGCCCATTCATCAGCCCTTTAGAACAAGCAGAGGCCACCACCTGAACCCTCAAAAACCTAAAGGAAAGGGCCTTGTCAAATCCACCCCTGAGGAAGAAAGGCAAAGCTGGCAAGCCCACCATGTTATGGCTGATGTGGCATTCATGATACCAGTGCTCAAAGACACAAGTTGCACACATAGGTGAGACAGGAGAGCCTCTGTGTTGAGAAGCATGGAAACCACAGTAGCAGACTAGCCTAAGTTCCTCTGGAATGCCAATAGGGTCAATTCCCACTCCCCCAGATCAGGAGAGTGACAAATGAGCTAGTCTGCCATCACACTGTCCACTTCTTCAATGTGCTCCACCCAAGGGAGCCGGAGATCCCGGACCTCTTCATAACCCCTTTCCAGTTAACATGGTTTACCATCGCGGCATTGTCTCAGAAGATCTGCACTGCCTTGTCTTGGACACAGGAGAGCCAAGCAAATGGCCTCTGTCTCCAGTCGATTGATGGGCCTAGCTACCCCCTGCTTGCTCCCACCACACTGGGCAGTCTGCCCTTAGCAATGACCTCTCCAGCCTAACAAGCTGGCATCCATCAGAAGCCACTAGAAATCATTCAGCAGATGAGCAGGCTAGCTCCATTTCAGGCTTGCCGCCACCAAGGGGGGAAGAGAAAGCCTGATATTGAATTCCTGTGAAGGAGGCCAGTAGGACAGCAGGGATCTTTGCAGCTGAGAATGTAGCTTCTCTGCACTCTTCTCGGGGAGGAAAACCTTTCCTGAGCCAGTGATGAACTGCATTCCAAGGTACTCTAGTGACTGGATAGGCTCCAGGAAGCTCTTGTTTATCACCCAGCCCAGACTCTCCAGAAACAGCACCACCTGGGCCGACACTCAAAGGGCTCCGCACACGACCTGGCACGAATAAGCCAGTCATCCAGGTAGAGATGCACATCAAACCTCTGACATTGCAGGATGGCAACAGCCACCAGCATAATCCTGGTGTATGTCATCAATGCAGTGGAGAGGGCGAAAGGCAGAGCAGCAAACTGGAAGTGCAAGCCAAGAACAGAGAAGCGCAGAAGCATTGCTGATCCTTATGGATGGAAATGTAAAGTACACCTTGGCCAAGTCTAGTGATGCAGGAAACTCTTTACTGGACTGCTCTCAGTGTCACCATGTGGAAGTGAAAGGTCCTTAGGTAAACACAGACACCCTTGAGATCCAAGATCCGTTGGAAGGACCCAACTTTCTCTGGTACCACAAAGTGAATGGAATGCCAGCCCTTGACCCTTTGGGCACAGGGCACCAAAACTTCAGCCTGAAGGCTGAGGAATGTCTTGAGAGTAATCTGAACAACTGCCTGTAAACCCACATGAAGGATATCAGGAAGGCATTTAGGATGGGCTCCATGCATTCCAGCACATAGTCAAACTGAATGTTGCCAAATTTCCACTGGTCCTAGGTCACACAGACAGGGGAAGGAATTTCATGGGTTCCATGAAAAAAGACTGCGTCCGGAAACAGGAGCTGGAGAAGAATGGCTTTATCAGGAGATCCTTTTGGGAGTCCCTGAACCTCCAAGACTCCTAGTGGCAAGAGTGAGGAGAACGTGATGCAGAGGAGGAGAGTCCATTTAGGTCTATTCTCCGATGATGTGGTTTGGATGCTCCCAGCTCCTTAACCAACTTCTTCCAGTCCTCCCCAAACACAAGCTTCCACTTGAAAGGAAGTCCAGGTAAATGGGACTTGGATGCTGTCACTGCTGCCCAATGATGAAACCAAGACCAGCAATGTGCCACGATGGAAAAGGCAATATCCTTGGCTGCAAATCAGACCAAATCATACATGGTATCTACTAGGAAAGATGCTGCTGATTTCAGAAGCATCAAAGTGTCATCTCGCAGGACTGACCAGATCCAATGGAATAGGGCCCGAGCAGAGGAAGCTGAAAATTGGAACTCAGGAAAGCCTAGACTTGCAATCCACTTGGTACATGAAGGCTACACTACACCACACTCCACCGAAATAGTGGTGCGTTTTGCAACAGCCATCATCTGCGCATTCACCTGAGGCAACCACATCCAGGCAGCAAGGTTCTTCCTGAGGAGAGCATAAAGCAGACTCACGACCTTGCCCTCTATCAGCAAGGCAGCAGGCGAGTCCCATTCCATATATGACCTGGAGAGTTTTCTGATCCTCTGGCTAGAGGGGATATACTTGCGTCTCTTGCTCTGCTGACACAGCATCAACAGCCGCAGGGCAGATGAAACATGATCAGTGCTGCCAGTTCCTCTTTACAAAAGAGATGAACAATGACAGAATCATCCTACTCATCCAGCACCAGCAGTTCATCATCTTTACTCATGAAGTCACAGGCTGATCCCCCAGTATGCAAGGCAGTATCCTTGGCACTGGAGAGCCGAGCGAAGCGCACCTCAAATCCATTCTCCTCCCAGGGCACTTCTGCAGGAATTCTCCTGCAGGGATCTGCCAGCCTCACAATGAGAGACTTTCCTCTTAGTGAGAGCAGAAAAAGATGGCAGCCCCAAGGATGATGGGTCCAAACTGCCATGCCGGAAGGATTATGCTTGTGAAAGAAAGAAGAATTTTGGAGAAGATATGCCAGCCTCTGGTCTCTCTGTCCAGCTGTCTTGGGTCGACCCCATAGCAGGAGGCAGGCCAGTCACTGGGGGATCCTGCTGGGAAGGTTCTCGCAGTCCGAGTTCCAAAGAACAGGTGGAGGAATTCTGAACAGGGGTACACTCTTTCTCCAGCCAACTCCATTGCTGCCTGCAGAACTGAAGAGGAAGAAGTTGTCCATGTCCATCGGGAAAAGTCCCTAATGCCATCAAAATACTGTCAGGGGCATGCACTAGATGTTTAAGCCACCTCAAGACGAGGCATAGAGATATTGGCGCTAAGGCTGTTTACGAAATCCTCTACATGTTTCTCTGCATTGGGTGCAGACAACATTAGCATGACATTTTATTATGCGCAGCTCATTTGCCTATAATTTAAATACTCTTGGTACTGTGCGCGCTTGCTTTTCCTTTGCTGTTTACACACGCATCCATCTCTTTTCTGCATTTGGCTATGGTGGTAATTGTACCTAAAAGCTGCATTATCTATGCTTAAAGGCTGTGCTAGTTTTCTGCATCAGTCCCATTGTGCTGAAACCGTATGTTGCTTAAAAACCAACTGATCATCCACAATCACCCCCAAATTCTTTAATTCACTACAAAAAGTCAACTGCATATACTCTAATAGTACAGTCAACACACTTTTAATAGGTTTGTTATACTCCATCACTAGCAGCTTAGTTTTTCCAGGTTCAAAATTAACCCATTATGTGAGAATCAAGTCGCTACATCTAATCAATCTTGCATTTGTCTGAAGATCCTCCTGTTGGCTTCTTAGGCTAATAAATGAACAGAGTGGAGCAAAGAACACATGGAGAGATATTTTTTTAAATTTACCTGATAATCGCCATCCCTCGAATCCTGTTAGACTAGTTCAGATGACTGGGTTATGTTCCCTTGCCAGCAGGTGGAGGCAGACTTGAGCAAATTCAGTAATGTTATCACTTGGTATATCCTCTGGTACAGCACTGAGAGAAGCCAGTATGACTCACAAGCAGTAAACCAAACTGAACATAAGATATGCCATACTGGGTCAGACCAAGGTCCATCAAAGCCCAATGCCCTGTTTCCAACAGTGGCCAATACAGGTCACAACTAGCAGGTTCCCAAAAAGACACACAAGTTCCACTATGCTTGTCCCAGGGCAAGCGGTGGATTTCCTGGGCCGCCTTTAATAATGGCTTATGAACTTTTCCTCTAGGAACTTGTCCAAACCTTTCTTAAACACACCTACCTTAACAGCATTTACCTACATCCTCTGCTAGAGAATTCCAGAGTTTGATTACCCGTTGAGTGAAAAAAATATTTTTGCTTATTAGTCTTACACGTGTACACTGTAGCTTCATTGTGTGACCCCCTAGCCTTTGTACTTTTTGAATGCTCACCAGGAGTCAGCACTGACTTGACAGCACAAAAAAACAAAACAAATCAATGTTTACCCGGCTCCACTCCATTCATTAATTATAGACCTCTATCATATGTCCCGTCAGCCGTCTCTTTTCCAAGTTGAAAAGCACTAACCTTTTAAGCATGTCCTCATAGGGGTATCCTTCCATCCCCTTTACCATTTTGGTGGCTCTTCTCTGTACCTTTTCAAATTCTGCTATTTCATTTTTAAGATATGGCGACGAGAATTGCACACAATATTCAAGGTGTAGTCGCACCATGGAACAATACAGGCGAATTGCAATATCCTTTGTTTTACTCTCCCTTCCTTTCCTTATGATTCCTAGCATTCTATTTGCTTTCTTAACCACTGCTGCACACTGGGCAGAGGGTTTAATTGAGTTATCCATGACGACGCCTAAATCTTTTTCCTGGGTAATAATATGGAACCTTGCATCGTGTAATCATAGTTTAGGTTGTTTTTTTCCTAGGCATATAACTTTGCACTTGTCCACATTAAATTTTATCTGCCATTTGAACGTCCAGTCTTTCAATTGTAATTTTTCACAATCCTCTTGGGTTTTTAACAACTTTGAATAATTTTGTGTCATCTGCTAATTTGATCACTCCACTCGTATTTCCCATTTCCAGGCCATTTATGAAGATGTTAAAAAGCAGGAGACCCAGCAGAGATCCCTGGGGTACTCCTCTATTCACCTTTCTCCATTCAGAAAATTGGTCATTTAGCCCTACCCTCTGCTTTCTATCTTTTAACCAGTTCCTGATGCACAATAGAAACTATATCTCCCTAGCTTGTCCTGCCATGACAATGACCCAGTCGATACAGGGTAAACGAAATCACCCATTATTACTACTACTGTATTGCAACTTTTGTTAGCTTCCCTGATTTGTTTTAGCATTTCATCATCTATTTGTTCGTTCTGGCCAGGCAGTCTGTAGTACACCCCCACTGCCATCGCCTTCCCCTTTTTTACATGAATTTCTATCCATAGAGTAGAATTTCTACAGTGTATTTTCTTTCCTGCAAAACTTTAATCCTGTGTGACTCAATACCCTCTCTAACACAGCGCAACCCCTCCACCAATTTGATCTATCACTGCGATACAGTTTGTACTCTGGTATCGCAGTTTTCCCATTGGTTATCTTCCTTTCACTGTGTCTCTGAGATACCAATCATATCTAACCTCTCATTTAGTGCTATATATTCTAAAACAATGAGCTGCCTGACTGAAGACCGAATTTAGGACACTATCCAGATGGTCGCCATGAATCAACAGCGACTTGACGGCACTAACAACATTCTAACTCTCCTATCTGAAAACTCTGAAAAATGTCAGAACATTAACAAACACAAATGGCTTTACCACAAACAGCGTGAGCAAGTGCTTGGCTCTGTTACTAAGAGGAAATTTGAACCAGACCACAAGGCTAATTAGACCTTCCAATGCAGCTGGAACTCCCCAAACCTGCATAAAGTCTCTCCCAGGCAGTGACATTGCTAATGCAACCAAAATGTGTAGGTCCTGGACAGGTCTAGTAGGGTTCAAAGGAAGGAGATTATCAGGTATGATTAAAAACAATCCTTATCATCCTGCTAGACTAGTCCAGACAAGTGAGATGTGCCCAGGCAGTCAGGAATTGCAATGAAATCTAACACCACCTTCTGTCCATTCACCAGACATGAATCCATATGAAAATACTTCTCTACGAAGCAAGTCCTGACCACAGTTCAGTCAGTCAAGATAAGAAAGGAGGGGGAGAGCCTCCTTGAAGGACAGATTGCAAAGGCTTCACAGCAAAAAGAGTCGTCTCAACAATCAGAAAGGTATACTCAAAGCAGTGGATTGCAGTACAGACACCATGTATAGATCAGTATCCACCAGAATGGATCACTGTGGGGGGGGACACTGACATCTATGTATGGTAGTAGTTCACTGAGACCCAACAGGACACTCAAGTGGACAGAACTGCTTCACGTCTGCTGAAGGACTCTGTGCTAAGATACCTTCCAAGTAATCCCTTGGAAGAGATTCCTGTAACAAAATAGGCCCACTATTTGAACCCCGAGGGTCCAGAGCAATGTTCCCTCTAATTTTCTATAGGCTGTGTGCGCATAAAATATCAGCTGTGCAGCTTTTGAAGGAAGGTTAAATTTTTGTGCGCCACATAACGACACTCGGAGTTATATACTTTTAAAATTTGACTACACGTCAGAATACAGTATGTACACCACATTGATTGCACTAGAAAATATTGTAGAACTTGTGAAAACCATAAATACACAACTTTTAAATTTTAAGACGTCTGTGTTGTTTTCTGTCAGAATCAGAACCGTAATTTTTGTGCGCTCTGTTATAAAGTATGTGCGCTCGCTCGGCGAGGTGTGTGCGCGCGCACACGCGCACAGCTTAGAGGGAACAGTGGTCCAGAGTCAAGCTGCGGTCCAGCTCAAACTGCTTAAAAGCTCCATATCTGCTAAGGGCATAGAGACTCCCCAGATCCCAAGTAGGAGGTTATCAAACAGCTCAAACTGACCAGCATGCACCCACAATGGTTAGGCCCTAAGGAGAAAGTGCCGGGAAACCACCTTATCAGAAACCCCCAACATGCTTCTTCTTTAGGTCTGATGCTATTCTCAAGTTCCTCCCGTCTTGTTGGCTCTGCCTCTGTGACCACCCCCGACGCTACCAAGGTGAACCTACAGGTCAGTTTAAAAGTATTCACTGCAGTGGCGTCCATGCCACGGTGGCACGTGCCAAAGAGCTCCTTGGGGAGACCCTCTGTAAGATGTCAGCTTTATATTTATGCTTTGAAGTCTGTCTTTTGCTTCATCTGGCACAATTTTCTCCCACTGATTCCATGGCACTCATTCCTGTCCACTGGACTGCTCGTCCTCCTCTGACTTACCACATGCCTCATTTACACTCCAGCATTTTTCATCAGATGAATAGCTTCATTCCTTACCGCCCTTGAAAGCAACCTACTCATTTCACTAACCTGAAGAAACCTGTGGTTGCGGAACAACCTATCTACATGGCTCTGCTTAACTGTAGGTCACTGAAGACTAAGTCAACCCTCATCTCCTACTTGTTGACTTTGTATATACTTTGTTTCCTATGCCTCAATGAAACATGGATCTGCAAAGGTGAAGAAGCCTATCTCTATTGTTGTCTCCCCTCCTGGATATCTTGCTCTATCTGCCCCTAGAACCTCGCTCAAGGGGGGTGGGGGTGTTCGCCATCATTTATAAGTCCTTTTTTGTCTGTGTTTGAGCTTCAAGCAACTATACAGAAGTGCTTAGCCCCTCTTGATTAAAAGTGGCCCCCACTGGGTATTCATCTTCTGCTCCTCTATTGACCACCGCCACTACTCAGCCCGCCTGGGACACTGTTCAGCAACTTATCCTGGAGCTCTTGATCGCTCACCCTGACCTTGTAGTGCTGGGGGACTTTAACATTTGTGTTGATGCCCTTATTGCATACGGGATCAATCTTTTTATACCTTTCTATCAGACCATAATATTCGGCAGCATGTCCTCCTACCGACACAATCGACAGGTCATACACTTGACCTCGTCCTTACTCTTCAGACTGCCAAGTCATTTCCGCAAGACTTTCAAAATATTTCAATAATGTGGACTGATCATGCCCTTCTTTTCTTTGAGCCTAACCAGGATCGTGTCTCCCTGCCTCTTGCTCAGCCTTTCAGGCTAATTCTTTCAATCATAGGAAACTTACACCGGAAACCCTTGCCGACACTTTATTCCCAGAGGACTTCAGTTCACTATAGGTCATGTTCAGGTTACCACTTACAACTATCATCTTACTTAAGACCTTTGTACCCGTCCACCTCGGAATCCCATAAATTATTCCACGCTGATCTGCATCTCCTTAGGAGACAGATTCGTGCAGCAGAGAGATCCTGGCAAAAATCCAGATCTATTTGCGCACTGTTTTGTTTTCGGAGCTATTATGCTTATTACCGTTCTAAGACATTGGCAGCAAAAAAAGACCATGTCTCGAAGTCATCAAAGACTTTGCTTCTTCTTAAAAGCAATTTTTGCTATGGTGATGCAGCTCTCTTCACAATATCAATCTCACCCGATTCAGCCGTGGTCTGGCCCATCCACTGAAGAACTGGCTAATTATTTTTTTGGAGACGGTTCAGCACCTTTAGATTACCCTTCCATCTTATCCTCTCTTCTCGCCCCTTGTGAGCGAGGAGTTAGCCTCACTTACGTTAATGCACACTTAGTCCAACTTCATGCCAGTCATCCTTCAGGAGCTATCACAAACGGTAAAATCCATCCAAAAAAACCTTTGCTGCGTGGCTCAGAGAACCCTCTCTTGGTCTTATTCCCATTATGCACGTAATCATTAATCAGAGTCAGAGTAGTTACTCACCTGTAACAGGTGTTCTCCAGGAGCAGCAGGAATCAGTCCTCACATATGGGTGACGTCGGCGCCGACGGAACCCTCGCGGAGCAATTTTCCCCAGCTTTCAAAGAAAGCCTTTGGGAATTGCAGCGCGCCTGCGCGGTCCTCTTCCCGCCCAAGGGTGCCATCTTGCTCAGTCTGACGACATAGCTAAAAGACAGCAAAAATTAGCAAAAACGAAATCATAGAACTGCAACTCCAAGGGGAGGAGGGAGGGTTGTGAGGACCGATTCCTGCTGCTACTGGAGAACACCTGTTACAGGTGAGTAACTACTCTTTCTCCAGGACCAAGCAGGAAGTCAGTCCTCACATATGGGACTCCCAAGCTTAAGGCTACCGGAGATCCTAAGCACAAAAAAGGAGCTCCCTCAAGCTCAGTAGCACAGAAGGAAGGAATCTTCTCTGAGTACGCCCCCAACCGGTAGCCCAACATCCGGGACGGAGGGCAGGAGTTGCCTATACCTCAAAGAGATTACGGAGGACTGCCTGTCCGAAAGCACTGTCCCTGCGGGACTCCCTCTCCAGGCAGTAATGGGCTGCGAAAGTCTGGCTTGAAGACCAAGTAGCGGCCCGGCAGATGTCTGCCAATGGAACAGAGCGGAGGTAAGCCACTGACGCAGCCTTCGCCCTAACACGATGAGCCGTGACTCGACTTTCCAACGAGAGGCCGGCTGCCTCATAAGCCCAAGCGATACAGTCAGCAATCCAGATGGACAGAGTACGCTTGGAGACAGGGAGCCCCAACTTGTTGGGGTCATAAGACACGAAGAGCTGAACAGCCTTTCGGTGCTCCCGCGTACGGTCAAGGTAGAAGGTTAGCGCCCTTCTACAGTCCAGGGTATGCAGGACCATCTCAGCTCGGCTGGAGTGTGGCCTGGGAAAGAAGGTCAGAAGTACCACCTCCTGGTTGATGTGAAAAGGGGAAACCACTTTAGGAAGAAACTTAGGGTGAGTCCGTAGGACTACCCTATTCTTGTAGAACCGAGTGTAAGGAGGATCAGAGACTAGGGCCTGTAGCTCACTAACGCGTCTAGCAGAAGTGAGGGCTACCAAGAATAAGGTTTTCCAAGAAAGAAAACGAAGATGACAGGTAGCCATAGGTTCAAAAGGTGGACAGGTAATCCGTTGTAAAACCACATTCAGATCCCAGTCAGGGGCTGGTGGGCGAAAAAGGTGGTTTAAGGAGAAGGAGGCCTCTGAGGAAACGAGTCACTAGAGGGTGGCTGGAAAGAGGCCTGCCATCCACCGGCATGTGATGCGCAGAAAGAGCACTGAGGTGGACCCTGACCGAGTTGGACTTAAGTCCAAGTTCGGAGAGGCAAAGCAAGTATTGCAAGACCACTGATATCGAACAGGAGAAGGGATCATGAGACTGCTGAGCACACCAGACGGAGAACCGACGCCACTTCAGAGCGTAGGACTTCCGGGTGAAGGGCCGCCTGGAGGCCAAGACGACTTCCTCCACATCTGGAGGCAGCAGGAGGGGAGCCAGGACTAACCTTTCAGCAGCCAGGCCATCAGATGAAGGGACCGGAAGTTGGGGTGTAGGAGAGTCCCGTGATCCTGGGTCAGGAGATCGGGCTGAAACCCCAGAGGAAGAGGAGTGTCCACCGCCAGCTGCATTAGAAGCGGGAACCAAGGTTGCCTCGGCCACCGAGGAGCCACGAGAATCATTGAGGCTTTGTCCCGGAGAACCTTGAAGAGCGTCCGAGACACCAGTGGCATGGGAGGAAAGGCATACAGAAGGCCTGTGGACCAGGAGAGAAGAAAAGCATCTGCCGCTACTCTGTGAGGATGCGGTTGTCGAGAGCAGAATTGGGGAAGTTGCCGGTTGAGAGGACTGGCAAAGAGATCCATTGTCGGTAGGCCCCATTTGAGAAAGATCCGCTGAAGCACCAACGGATCCAATCTCCACTCGTGCGGCTGGAGGATTCTGCTCAGTTTGTCTGCCAGGCAATTTTCTTGACCCGGGAGATAAACAGCTTTGAGGAGGATGCCGCGGCTGACGGCCCAAGAGCACAGCTTTTGTGCTTCCCGACAGAGAGGGAAGGAGCCTGTGCCCCCTTGTTTGTTCACGTAGAACATCGCAACTTGATTGTCCATCTGGACCAGCACAGACTGGTGAGAAGTGAGGTGGGAGAAGGCCCGCAGAGCTAGGCGGATAGCCCTGAGTTCCAGGAAGTTGATCTGCTGCGCAGACTCCCAAGGAGTCCAGAGGCCTTGAGTACATGTTCCTTGGCAATGTGCTCCCCAACCCAGGAGAGAAGCATCGGTCGTCAGGACCTGAGAAGGCGGAGGAGACTGGAAAGCCATTCCAAGTACTAGGTTTGGCAGATGAAGCCACCATTGAAGAGAAGAGACCAGCGGGTCAGAGATCTGTACGGAGTCCGCTAGGCTCCCAGTGGCCTGATGCCATTGTGTGCGAAGGCACCATTGAGCAGGCCGCATGTTCAGGCGGGCATTGGGGGTCACATGGACTGTGGAAGCCATATGGCCGAGCAGCCTCAGAAATTGCCTGGCAGAGACCAGGGAATTGCTGTGAAAGTGGCTGGCAAGATCCATGAGCCTGTGTGCCCTGTCGAGAGGCAGAAAGGCACGCGCCTGAAGCGTGTTTAATCTTGCGCCGATGAACTCGAGATCCTGAGAAGGGAGCAAAGTGGACTTTGCGAAGTTTATGACAAAGCCCAAGTGCTGGAGCAGAGCCACAGTGCGGTGCGTGGCGTGAGTGGCCTCTTGGGAAGACTGTGCTCTGATGAGCCAGTCGTCCAGGTATGGAAATACAAAGAGGCCTTGAAGTCTTAAATAAGCCGCCACCACTGCTAGACATTTGGTGAACACCCTTGGTGTGGAGGATAGGCCAAAGGGTAGTACTCTGTACTGGTAATGATTGCCCCCCACAACAAACCTGAGATATTGTCTGTGGCTGGGGTGGATGAGGATGTGAGTGTAGGCATCCTTTAGATCCAAGGAGCATAGCCAGTCTCCCTGCTGGAGGTAGGGCAGCAGGATTCCAAAGGTAAGCATCTTGAACTTTTCCTTTGCGAGGAACTTGTTGAGGTTCCGCAAGTCCAGGATGGGTCGGAGGCCTCCTGTTCTTTTTGGTATCAGAAAGTACCTGGGGTAAAAGCCTTGACCTCTCAGGTGGTGGGGCACCGGTTCCACAGCCTGTTCCTGAAGAAGACTTGCTAACTCCTGAAGGAGTAAGTCCCTGTGCAGAGGGAGTCTGAGAGGCTCCCCCGGAAAGTAGGAGGAAGGTACCTGGTGGAAGTGCAGAAGATAGCCCTCTTGGACTATGTGAAGTACCCAGGTATCTGTAGTGATGTTGGTCCACCTGTGGGCAAAGTGGACCAGCCGGCCTCCCATGCTGAGAGAAACCAGCTGAGGGGGAGAGGCTATGCTGATGAAGTCAAAAACCCCCACCCTGCTGAGCAGGGGCCGGTGGTGCAGGCTTGGGGGCATGCTGCCTACGTGATCCATTACCCCGTCCCTTGGCTTGCTTACCCTGCTGGGGAGCTGCCGAGGCCTGATAATGAGGGTAGTGGTGATAAGCAGCCGCCTTCCTCGGGTAAAAGGGCTTTTTCCCACGAGCCCTTCTTCTTCTGAGAAGGGGCAGAGGTCTTCCTTGAGAGACGAGTCCTGGTGAGAGTCTCGGTCTCGATCTGTGCAGCCTTCTCATCCATGGGCTTGCCAAAGAGGTTTTCACCTCTGCAGGGGACATCGACCAACTTGTCCTGCACCCATGGCTCGAGGTCGGATGACTGGAGCTAAGCCTGTCGGCGGCCACCGATGCCGGCTGCAGCTACTCGAGCCGATGCTTCAAAGCCATCGTAGGCTGCTCGAGAGATAAACTTTGAGCACTCCCGAATACCAGTTGACAAGGCTTGGAACCTCTGCAAAGGTTCCTCGGAGAGACCAGCAGAGAACCCGGCTATTTCTTTAGCCAGGTCTCGGAGATACATGCCCATATACAGCTGGTAGGTCTGGACTCGACAAGCAAGCATAGAGCCCTGGAAACACTTCCTACCGAGGGCATCCAGGCTTCGAGCCTCCCGACCGGGAGGCACCGAGGAGTGCATTTTCTGACTCTTAAGTCTATGCATGGCCGATTCCACCACCATGGAATGGTGCGGTAGTTGTGCCTTTTGGAACCTGGGGCTCCTGTGGACTCGATAAATGGAATCGACCCGCTTGCTTAACACCGGCGACGACGCCGGGCTCTCCCACATGCGGAAGAGAAGTCGTTCCAGCATCGGAGGAACCGGTACAATAAAGGCCTCCTTTGGGGGAGAGTCATATTGGAGGGCATCGAGCTCTTCGACTCGAGGCTCCTCCTCGGGATCCACGGGGAAGGCCAAGGCTTTGGCCATATCCCGCACGAAGTCCGAGAACCGGGTATCCTCCGGGGGGGACCGTCTCCGAGGTTCGGACTCGGGGGAGTCCGATGGGACACACCGAGTCCGAAAAGAACCAGGTGACTCTTCGTCCTCGGATTCCCAGGCTGACTCCTCGGAGGAGGAGTCGAGCGGCTCCGGTCGGGCGGGCATCGATGCTGTTCGCCCCGACGCCGAGGGAGTCGGCGTCAACGACCTCGGTCCCGAACGGGAGGCCGAAGGAGACCGCGACCGAGGATCGACTCGAGCCCTCATGGACTCGAGGATCGGCTCGGTCTCCGGGGTCGACTTGGAGGTCGACGTCCCGGTGGTCAGGGCAGAAGCACCGGCGAGGCCAGCGATCAATGCCCGCTGCTCGTCCATGAAGGCAGTCAGACTGCTCTCCAAGGCCGTCAACCTGAGTCCGAGCTCAGGAGACCCAGCAGCCCCCGACTCGGGCCCCGACGGTGTCGGGCCCGACGTCGGCTCCTTCGGAGGCGAGTCTACGAGGACAACAGTACTCACGTGAGCGGGCGAGTCCATCTCGAGACGAGGATGTTTGGCAGGCCTCTCCATCTCCAAGGACCCGGGACGGGAATCGGGGCTATGCGACCTGGCCCTCGAGGAACCAGGAGCATCCACCGACCCCGCCCTCGCGGGTTTCTTCTAGGAGACCCCCGTTCAGAGGAACTCCGACGATGCTCAGGACCAGAGTCCCAAGACGTCGAAGCCTCTGACGAGGCCCGAGCCCGGCCGGAGTCAGAGAAGATACGTTCCCACTGATGCTGCCGACTCAACGCTTTTGAGGACATTTTGCCACACGGACCACAGATCATCGGGTCATGATCGGGTCCGAGGCAGCGGAAGCAGTAGTCGTGTGTGTCGGTAAGAGACATGAGCTTCTTACACCGATCACACTTCTTAAACCCGCTGGCAGCCATCGGGGGAAAAAGGGCCCCTGCGAGGTCAAAAGACAGGGCTGCCAGTGAAAAAGAAAAAAAGGCGCGAAATCTGTCACGAAGGACAAAAAACCGAAAAATAAAGAACGGACTCGCAACCGGCGTCGCGGGTCCGGGCGGGAAAAGAACCGGCGTCGAACCGAGAAAAAAGACAAATAAAATCAACTTTTCTAGTGGGGTATTACAAACGTCTGTAGGGCTCCGCGGAAAAAAGACTGAGCAAGATGGCACCCTTGGGCGGGAAGAGGACCACGCATGCGCGCTGCAATTCCCAAAGGCTTTCTTTGAAAGCTGGGGAAAATTGCTCCGCAAGGGCTCCGTCGGCGCCGACGTCACCCATATGTGAGGACTGACTTCCTGCTTGGTCCTGGAGAATTTCCTCTGGTACTGTACCAGACAACTGGAAGGCAGTCCTATTAAGGCCTCTCCTAAAAGATCAGCTAAGCGATCATCAAAAATCCCATAACTATTGTCCAATTTCTAATTTGCTGTTTATATCTAAGGTGGTAGAGAAGACTGTCTTTAGACAACTTTCGGACCATGTGGCTCAGGTCCACTCCCTTTACCCTCGACAAGCAGCTTCCATCCTCTACACAACACAGACAGTCGCAGCGGTTTTCAATATAATCTACAGAGAGACTGACTGAGGTAAATATGTCCTGGCTGTATCCTATCAGCAGCCTTCAACCACGTAGACCATAACTTGTTGACTCGCTTACATGAAATTGGTGCCCAAGGTAAAATATGGTCTTGGTTTTCATCTTTTCTGCAGGGTCAATCCTTCCAAGTGCATATTTGTGACAATCTCTCTTCCCCTCGCAGCCTTTTATACAGTGTCCCACAAGGCTCCACTCTATTTCCGTTATTGTTCAATATTTTTCTCTGTCCCTTAGTTACCCTGATACAGAGTCAGGGAATCTAGTATTATGTATATACCAACGATATCCTACTCATTTCCCACTTTTGATGACCCCCCCGGACCTATCCCCAATTAATGCTTTTTTGGCTAAGGTGTCGACCTGCTTACATGACAATTCTATAAAGCTCAATCCTTCAAAGTCTATAGCTACCTGGTTTACAGAATACCAAACCTATCCACCTCAAGCCCCCATTCTGGAGGGCCTCCCAACGTCACTGTACTCTTCTTTCCAATACCTTGACATTATATTGATTCCGGCCTCATTTTCTCTGCTCAGTTGTCTCACGCTTTACGTCTGTTCAATGCCATACAGCCGTTTGACAAATCTGCTCAAATTACTGTGTTACTTCACACAATGATGGCGAAAGTAGCCTATTGTAACATTTCATATCTGGGACTCTTTCATTACAAACTAAAAAATTATAGCAGATTCAACATACCTCTATACGCGTACTTACACGAGCCCGAAACTATGATCATATTAGTCCATTACTCATTCAATATCATTGACTTCCTATTCACTCTCGGATTACATTTTAAGACCATGACCCTTACCCATAGAGCCATTCGTGATACTGCCCCAGATTATTTGGCTGTGTCAGTTACCCTTCGTGCTCCAGCACAATTCTCTCTTTTTTCTTTTTATTATCTTTTTATTAATTTCCAAAACACAAATACTTACAAAAAGTATTTAAGCAACATAAGAACATAAGATATGCCATACTGGGTCAGACCAAGGTCCATCAAGCCCAATATCTTGTTTCCAACAGTGGTCAATCTAGGTTTTCCCCAAAAGACACAGGTTCCACAATGCTTGTATTGGGACAAGCAGTGGATTTCCCGGGTCCCCTTTAATAATGGTTTATGGACATTTCCTCCAGGAACTTGTCCAAACCTTTTTTAAACCCAGTTACACTAACAGCTTTTACTACATCCTCCGGTAAGACAGCCTATTCCTGACTCAAGACTTTCCAGACAGAGCTCCCCCAGCCTGCGTCACCTTTGAACAATCCCATTCTGAAGTTCAGGCATCAGCATCCAGGCCCTCTGTATGCAGAGAGAGCATAGTTACTCACTCTAACAGGTGATCTCCGGGAACAGCAGGAGCCAGTCTTCACATATGGGTGATGTCGGCATCAATGGAGTCCCACATGGGAACACTCCTTGCCATCCAATAAGAATGCTTTTGGGAGCATCCCTCCTCGCATACATGCCTGCCTTCCCAACAGTTCTCCTCAATCAGGTATATAGCATAGAGAAAAAGACTCATAGGAAAACCAGAAGTAAGAACAAGAACTTAGTCTCATCTACAACTCTGAAGGGAGGAGGGTGGGTTGGTTGTGAAGACTGATTCCTCCTGGAGATCACCTGTTACAGGTAACTACACTATCTCCAGGAACAAGCAGGAAGTCAGTCTTCACATATGGGATCCCCAGCTCCCGGCTACTATGAAGGATAGAAATAAGACCATGCCAATGGGGAGGAAACCTGAACTACGAGGATAAAAACAGAGATATGTCAGACCCAGCCCCTCAGGCAATCTCTTCATAAAGTAGTTGGCCAAGGACGGTGGGAGGAGGTGTAGTTAAACACCAAAAAGATGCTTTAAGACAGCTTGGCTAAAATGCGCATCTCGACTAGAGTCCTTATTGAGACTGTAATGGGCAGCAAAGGTATGCACCGAAGACTAAGTGGATGCTCCGCAAATCTCTGGAAATGGAGACAAAGCGTAGGTTGGCTACTGTGGTGGCCATAGCTTGTATATTGTGGGCCATGACATGCCTTTGCAGGGAAAGTCCTGCCTGTGCATACGTAAAAGATATGCAGTTGGCAATGCAGTTGGAAAGGGTCCGCTTGGAGACTGGGAGGTCTAGATGGCTAGGGTCAAAGGAAAGAAAAGAGCTGTAAGGATTGACGATGACCCTTGGTTCTAGCGAGATAGAAAGTGAGAGCTCTTTTGCAATCAAGCATATGCCAACGAGGCTTCTGCCCTAGAAGAATGAGGCCTTGGAAAAAAAAGTTGGGAGAGAAATGGATTGACTGAGGTGGAAAGGGGAAACCACCTTTGGTAGAAACTTGGGATGAGACCAGAGGACCACTCTTATCATGGTGGAAGCGAATATAAGGAGCATAGCCACCAGAGCTTGCAACTCACTAACCAGACAGGCAGAGGTGAGAGCAATCAGAAGAAAGACTTTCCAAGTAAGGAACTTCAGTGAAGCCACAGCTAGTGGCTCAAAAGGGGGTTTGAGAAGTTGAGAAAGGAAAACGTTGAGGTCCCACGCAACAGTGGGATGGCAGATTGGTGGTCCTGTTAAAAGGCAGCACAAAGTATGTCACAAGTGGATGTGAAGAATTTGGATGATCTGCAATTGGGTGGTGAGAGGCCGAGATTGCACTAAGGTGGACTTGCACAGAGTTAGTCTTTAGTCCAGATGTGGAGAGACGAAGAAGATACTGAAGCAGGTACACCACTGGACAAGTGAATGGGTTTTCTCTGGAAACACCAGAGGGAAAAGCTGTGTTATTTAACGGCCTACGCATGCCTAGTAGAATCTTTCCTAGAAGTTAGTAAAGCACCAAAAAACAGCACACTGCCACGTAGGCAACCAAAGAACACAGTCAGGAGACGTGGCAGGTAAATAGGCCTTTATTATCCCACGGATCAAGCGTGCCAACCCGACACTGGCCGTGTTTCGTATTACACTTCCTCAGGGGTTTACGGCTCACTATGAATAAACATATAAAAACCAAACACACCACAAATAAATTACTATTTAACATTGTAAAAAACTATTAAAAGGATAAATGAAACTCATAACATGTAAAATATATAAGATAAAATATGAGTCCATCAAATAAACCAGAATAAAAACAAAACCCAAAACATGATAACCAATGATAAAATAATCTCAAATTGTAAAACTATAAATACATAAATTCATAAATAACCATGCACTAACTAAAAGACAATATAAGTTAATATCTAAAAAGACAACATGAAAATTAATATATAAATATGTAAATTATACATGTTTGATAAGGAAGACATTTTTGACTAAAAAACACCTATTGGTGTAACTACATTAAAGCTAAAAGGAGAGAGAGGAGGACAATAAAGCGTAGTTACTCACCTGTAACAGGTGTTCTCCAGGAGCACCAGGAATCAGTCCTCACATATGGGCGACGTCGGCGCCGACGGAGCCCTCGCGGAGCAATTTTCCCCCGCTTTCAAAGAAAGCCTTTGGGAATTGCAGCGCGCATGCGCGGTCGCCTTCCCGCCCAAGGGTGCCATCTTAGCCAGTCTGATGACATAGCTAAAAGACAGCATAAAAATTTGCAAAAAAACTTAAGCAGATGATTGCAACTCCACAGGGAGGAGGGAGGGTTGTGAGGACTGATTCCTGCTGCTCCTGGAGAACACCTGTTACAGGTGAGTAGCTACGCTTTCTCCAGGACCAAGCAGGAAGTCAGTCCTCACATATGGAACTCCCAAGCTTAAGGCTACCGGAGACCCTAAGCACAAAAATGAGCTCCCTCTAGCTCAGCGGCACAGAAGGAAGGAATCTTCACTGAATTATAACCCACCGGTAGCCCCCATCCGGGATGGAGGGTAGGAGTTGCTCAAACCTCGAAGAGATTTCGGAGGACTGCCTGTCCGAAAGCACTGTCCCTGCGGGACTCCCTCTCGAGACAGTAATGGACCGCAAAAGTCTGGCTCGAAGACCAAGTAGCGGCCCGGCAGATGTCTACCAGCAAAACAGAGCGGAGGTAAGCCACTGACGTAGCCTTCGCCTGAACACAATGAGCCGTGACTCGACTTTCTAAGGAGAGTCCGGCTGCCCCATAAGCCCAAGCGATACAGTCAGCAACCCAGATGGACAGAGTACGCTTGGAGACCGGGAGCCCCAATTTATTGGGGTCAAAAGACACAAAAAGCTGAGCAGCTTTACGGTGCTCCCGCGTACGGTCCAGGTAGAAGTTCAATGCCCTTCTACAGTCCAGGGTATGCAGGACCCTTTCAGCTCGGCTGGAGTGAGGCCTGGGAAAGAAGGTTGGAAGTACCACCTCCTGATTGATGTGAAAAGGGGAGACAACTTTTGGAAGAAATTTTGGGTGAGTCCGTAGGACTACCCTATTTTTGTAGAACCGAGTGAAAGGGGATCAGACACGAGGGCCTGCAATTCACTTACGCGTCTAGCGGAAGTGAAGGCTATCAGGAATAAGGTTTTCCACGAAAGAAAACGCAGAGAACAGGTAGCCATCGGTTCAAAAGGCGGACAGGTGATCCGCTGTAAAACCACATTCAGATCCCAGTCAGGTGCTGGCGGGCGCAGAGGTGGTTTAAGTAGAAGGAGACCTCGGAGAAACCGTGCTACGAGAGGGTCGCTGGAAAGAGGTCTGCCGTCCACCGGCACATGGTGTGCTGAAAGAGCACTGAGGTGGACTTTGACGGAGTTGGACTTAAGTCCCAGATAAGAGAGGTAGAGCAGCTACTGCAAGATCACCGACACCGAGCAGGAGAAGGGATCCTGAGACTGCTGTACACACCAAACGGAAAAGCGACGCCATTTAAGGGCGTAGCATTTGCGGGTAGAAGATCGCCGAGAAGCTAGGACGACCTCTTCCACCTCTGCCGGCAGGAGAAGGGGAGCAAGGACTACCCTTTCAGCCGCCAGGCCATTAGATTGAGAGATCTGAGGTTGGGGTGTAGCAGAGACCCCTGATCCTGTGTTAGGAGATCCGGTTGAAACCCCAGAGGGAACAGATCCTCTACCGCTAATTGCAACAGGAGTGGAAACCACGGCTGTCTGGGCCAGCGAGGAGCCACCAGGATCATGGAAGCTTTGTCCCGGAGAACCTTGAATAGAGTTCGAGAGACTAGCGGGATGGGAGGAAAAGCATAGAGAAGGCTTTCCGACCATGAGAGTAGAAAAGCATCTGCCGCTACCCGAAGGGGATGTGGCTGACGAGAGCGGAAGCGAGGAAGTTGCCGGTTGAGAGGACTGGCAAAGAGATCCATCGTGGGGAGGCCCCACTTCAGAAAAAGTTTCTGAACTACCAAGGGATCCAGACGCCACTCGTGCGGCTGGAGTATCCTGCTGAGTTTGTCCGCCAGGCAATTCTCTTGGCCTGGGAGATAAACTGCCTTGAGAAGAATGCCGTGACTGACGGCCCAAGAGCAGAGCTTCTGAGCTTCTCGGCAGAGAAGGAAGGAGCCCGTGCCCCCCTGCTTGTTCACGTAGAACATGGCAACTTGATTGTCCGTCTGGACAAGGACGGACCGGTGAGAAGTCAGGTGGGAGAAAGCCTTGAGCGCCAGACGGATTGCTCTGAGCTCCAGCAAGTTGATCTGTTGAGCAGACTCCCACGCGGTCCAGAGACCTTGAGTACATGCCCCCTGGCAATGTGCTCCCCAACCCAGGAGGGAAGCAGCGGTAGTCAGCACTTGAGTCGGCTGAGGCGACTGAAACGGCATTCCGAGCACCAGGTTCGGCCGATGAAGCCACCACTGTAGGGAAGAGGCCAGCGGCCCGGAGATGCGCACTAAGTCGGCTAGTCCGCCGGTGGCTTGTTGCCACTGCTTGCGAAGGCACCATTGAGCAGGCCGCATATTCAGGCGAGCATTGGGGGTCACGTGGACGGTGGAAGCCATATGGCCGAGTAGTCTCAGGAAGCGCCTGGCGGAGACCAGGGACTGGCTGCGAAAACGGCCGGCTAGGTCCATGAGCCGTTGAGCCCTGTCGAGAGGCAGGAAAGCTCGTGCCTGAGGAGTGTGCAGTCTTGCGCCGATGAACTCGAGATCCTGTGAGGGGAGCAAAGTGGACTTTGCGAAGTTTATGACAAAGCCCAAGTACTGCAGAAGAGTCACCGTGCGGTGTGTGGCATTGGTGACTTCCGGAGAGGACGATGCTCTGATGAGCCAGTCGTCGAGGTACGGAAAGACAGAGGCCGTGAAGCCGGAGATAGGCCGCCACCACCGCGAGACATTTTGTGAAGACTCGCGGTGCGGAGGATAGGCCAAAGGGCAGTACTCTGTACTGGTAATGATTTCCTGCCACCACAAACCTTAGGTATTGGCGTGGCTTGGGTGGATGAGGATGTGCGTGTAGGCATCCTTTAGATCCAAGGAGCATAGCCAATCTCCCTGCTGGAGGTAGGGCAGAAGGATTCCAAGGGTAAGCATCTTCAACTTTTCCCGCACGAGGAACTTGTTGAGGTTGCGCAAGTCCAGGATGGGTCTGAGGCCTCCTGTCCTTTTTGGTATTAGGAAATACCTGGAATAAAAGCCTTGACCTCTCAGGTGGTGGGGCACCGGTTCCACAGCCTGTTCCTGAAGACGACTTGCTAACTCCTGAAGGAGTAAGTCCCTGTGCAGAGGGAGTCGAGGAGGTTCTCCCGGAAAATAAGAGGGAGGGACCTGATGGAAGTGGAGAAGATATCCTCCTCTCACGACTTGAAGCACCCAGGCATCTGAAGTGATGTTGGACCACCTGTGGGCGAAGTGAACCAGCCGGCCTCCGGTGCTGGGAGGAGCCAGCTGAGGGGGAGAGGCTATGCTGAGGAAGTCAAAAAAACCCACCCTGCTGAGCAGGGGCTGGTGGTGCAGGCTTGGGGGCTTGCTGCCTACGGGACCCGTTACCCCGTCCCTTGGCCTGCTGGCCCTGTGGGGGAGCTGCGGAGGCCTGATATTGAGGGTAGTGTTTATAGGCAGCCGCCTTTCTCGGGTAAAAGGACTTCTTTCCCGAGCCCTTCTTTTTCTGGGAAGGGGCGGAGTTCTTCCTAGAAAGCCTAGTCCTGGTGAGAGTCTCCGTCTCGATTTGTGCAGCCTTTTCAGCCATGGGCTTGCCAAAGAGGTTCTCACCTCTGCAGGGGACATCGACCAACTTGTCCTGCACCCAGGGTTCAAGGTCAGACGACTGAAGCCAAGCCTGTCGGCGGGCACCGATGCCGGCTGCGGCTACTCGAGCCGATGCTTCAAAGCCATCATAGGCTGCTCGGGACATGAATTTGGAGCATTCCCGAATACCAGTTGTCAAGGCCAGGAACCTCCGCAAAGGTTCCTCGGACAGTCCAGCGGAGAATCCGGCTATCTCTTTAGCCAGGTCTCGGAGATACATGCCCATGTATAGCTGGTAGGTCTGGACACGACAAGCCAGCATAGAGCCCTGGAAACACTTCTTACCAAGGCCATCCAGGTTACGGGCCTCCCTGCCAGGAGGCACCGAGGAGTGCATCTTTTGGCTCTTAAGCCTATGCATGGCCGATTCCACTACCATGGAATGGTGTGGTAGCTGTGCTTTTTGGAAGCCAGGACTCTTGCGGACTCGATAGATGGAATCGACCCGCTTGCTTAATACCGGCGACGAGGCCGGACTCTCCCACATGCGGAAGAGTAGTCGTTCCAGCATGGGAGGAACCGGTACAGTAAAGTGCTCCCGGGCGGGAGAGTCGTACTGAAGGGCGTCGAGCTCTTCGGCTCGAGGCTCCTCCTCGGGATCCGCAGGGAAGGCCAAAACCTTGGCCATATCCCTGACGAAGTCCGAGAACCAGGCATCCTCCGGAGGGGACAGCTTCCGAGGTTCGGACTCAGGTGAGTCCGAGGGGACACACCGAGTCTGAAACGAATCAGGTGACTCTTCCTCTTCAGACTCCCAGGCCGACTCCGAGGAGGAATCGGTGGGGTCGGCTCGGGCAGGCGGAGGCGTCGGCCGCCCCGACGCCGAGGGAGTCGGCGGCGACGACCTCGGTCCCGAACGGGAGGCCAAGGGTGACCTCGACCGAGGATCGACTCGAGTTCGCATGGACTCGAGGATCGGCTCGGTCTCCGGGGTCGACTTAGACGTCGACATCCCGGCGGTCGGGGCAGTGGCGCCAGCGAGGCTAGCGATCAGTGCCCGCTGCTGGTCCATGAAGGCAGATAGTCTGCTCTCCAAGGCCGTCAACCTGAGTCCGACCTCAGGTGACCCAGCAGTCCCCGACTCGGGCCCCGACGGCGTCGGGCCCGACGTCGGACCTCTCGGAGGCGAGTCCAGAAGGACTACAGGACTTACCCGAGCAGGCAACTCCGACTCCAGGCGAGGTCGCTTCGGGAGGTGCTCCTTCTCCAAAGACCCGGGACGGCTATCGGGGCTATGCGACCTGGCCCTCGCGGAGCCAGGAGCGTCCACCGACGCCGCCCTCGCGGGTTTTTCCTTCCGTCGATGGTCCCCGGAGGGAGAACCCCTGTCGGAGGAGCTTCGGCGATGGTCAGAGCTGGAGCCTCTGGATGCCGAGGCCTCCGACGAGGTCCGGGTACGGCCGGGGTCAGCGAAGATTCTATCCCGCTGGTGACGCCGACTCCTTAACGCTTTGGAGGACATTTTGCCACAGGCTCCACAGATCTGTTCTTCATGATCCGGGCCCAGGCAGCGGAGGCAATTATCGTGTGTGTCAGTGAGTGACATATTTCTGTCACACTGACCACACCGCTTGAAACCACTGGCAGCCATCGGGGGAAAAAGGGCCCCTGCAAGGTCAAAGGACCGGGCTGCCAGCGAAAAACCGAAAACGAAACTGACCAAAATCAGAAAAACCGAAAAATAAGAGAAGGACTCGCAACGGCGTCGCGAGTCCGGGCAGGAAAACGACCGGCGTCGAACCGAAGTGAAAAAAGAGAAAAACTCACGAAAATCAACTTTCAGCGGGGACACGACGGGTACGTCTGTAGGGCTCCGCGGAAAAAAGAAGACTGGCTAAGATGGCACCCTTGGGCGGGAAGGCGACCGCGCATGCGCGCTGCAATTCCCAAAGGCTTTCTTTGAAAGCTGGGGAAAATTGCTCCGCGAGGGCTCCGTCGGCGCCGACGTCACCCATATGTGAGGACTGACTTCCTGCTTGGTCCTGGAGAAACTTAAATTCTCTGACTAAACGTAAAAATGAATACATGTAACCTTCAGAGAATAAGAAACAATTAAAACCTGATAAATGTGACATAAAAATTGTACATATTAGAAGCAATTATACTCATACTGCTATGACTTCCCGTGCTACACGGGCGTACTCCTGATCTTGCTGACACGAGATGGCTGGTGCGTGTGCAATATAATTAGAATAGTCTAATAAAATGAATAAAAAATAAAATTATAAATATGCACATACTACATTTAACTAATCATAGCCGTGAAAATTGAAATGAAAAGAATGAAATGAAAAAATGAACCACCCGTATGTAACCACGAGAAATTATAGTACACTGGGACTTTTTAAAACTTTAAAACACCGGACTTAGCAAATTGCTAAAACTATCAAAATAAAAATTGACGTGTTTACAATGTATTCTCTCACTTATCTTCAATCATTATACACATTGCACTCAAATATGCATGTGACTGTGTAAAGCGATCCTTTCACCGGGACCCATCTTTAACCCGCGATCTTAAAACATTGCATAAATCACTCTACTCATGAGGAACCACTTGCCCGACCACCCGGTTGTCATGTGCATAATAAGACGTCTGATCTAAAAAATACAGACCACATTTGTCTTAAAAAATATGTACATAATAATAAATAATACATATGTGAACCACTAACTTAAACTTACACAAATGTGACCAACTATTTACATTGTATTACTACAGCTAAAAAGACGAGATACTATAGCAAGGAACTCGTCTGTCAAAGAAATGACGTTGCCAACGAAGCCGGCAAAACTCCTCTCATTAAAAA
This sequence comes from Ichthyophis bannanicus, assembly GCA_033557465.1. Lineage (NCBI taxonomy): Eukaryota > Metazoa > Chordata > Amphibia > Gymnophiona > Ichthyophiidae > Ichthyophis > Ichthyophis bannanicus. The sequence continues at coordinate 703,197,081 of CM066031.1, read as the reverse complement.
AACTACTTCAAATCTAGTAAAATCGGAGAGGGGACCGATATTTCTTTTGTGCAACACGTCCTCTAAATACTAAACAACATCAATTATGCCAAATCTTTTCATACAAATAACGCTTACAAACCTGCAATTGCAAGGGGAACCCTGCTCTCGAGCGGATTGCCAGCTTATACACATTGAAACGCCCGCACATGCGCCATAGGGATTTAAAGCACAACTATGGCGGGAACCATAAATAAAATTATATGTCCCATATTTATGTAATAACCATCTATTTATTAAAACTACCCTAAAAACAAATAAATACTTCTAAAATGTCACAACTGTATTTTAAACCATTAGTAAGTGCAAAAAGGTGAGGTTTAAAAAATGACAGCTCTGCCGAGCGAACTCGGACCAAACACCGCTGGCAGAAGTTGTGATAAATAAAATTGTTTATCTTATGTTTATATAAAAACCTATCTGCTATTATGACTACCCTAGGGGACAGGTACCACCTTAACTGTGTGTAAATAAACCTATAAATTATATAAATCATGTGGTAATCTTGATGGAAAATTTGTAATTGATTAGAATATACAAAATGACAGCTATGCTGAACATCCCGAAATAAATTATATTAACCGAATCCCGCAGCCAACTATATCCTTATTATGAATTTATACCACAATTATTAAATAAAAATTAAAAATTAAGATAAAAGTGCCCTTATCTAAAAGTACACCATAATTATTAAACCAAAGCTTCAACTATTGAAAGGGAAGAGAACAAAATCACAGTTGTTAAACACACTGGGACTCCTAAGTCCCTATTAAAAATAATGAATCTATTCATAAAAAAACGGATAAATCTAAATCCAGATTGAGTCCATATGGAGTCATAGTATTAAGTAAAAAAATGAACTTTTGTTCTAACCTAAGTGTTGTTTTAATTAGGTCACCTCCCCTCCAATTATGTTGGACTTTCTTTAAAACAAAGAATTTTATATCCGCTATAGTGTGGCCCATATCCAACCAGTGTTGCACTAATGGTTTGTCTGTCAACTTTCTTCTAATACAGCTCTTGTGTTCTATGATACGTGTACGAACACACAGGTTCGTTTTGCCAACATAAAGTTTTTTACAAGGACATTTAATAACATAGATGACATTAGATGTCTCACAATTAGAAAAAATCATTTATATAAAATGTCTTTTGAGTATCTGAGTGAACAAAGGAGTTACGTACTGGAAGAACATGAGGACAAACTGAGCAGTGCCCACACTGGAATTGCCCCTTGTATTTAGATAGTCTCTTGCGCTCTGTAAAAGCCGAAGGAACTAAAAGATTCCAAAGGTTTACATTCCTCTTATGGGCCACTATCAGCGAGATGTTACGAAATTCAGGAAGGGACTGGACAAGTCGCCATTCTCTTTTAAGTATATTAACTATTTTATGTGATTGTAATGAGTATAATAAGGGGCATACAATTTTGGATTGATCTTTCTTTTCTTTTAGTTTTAACAAGTTCTCACGTGACTCGTCTCGCGCTCTTACGTACGCTCTTTCAATACATTGATCAGGATATTGACGAACCTTAAGCCGGTCTGATAATTCTCTGGCATGATGTTCAAACTCAGTTGAGGTGGTACAGGTTCTTTTCACTCTAAGGAACTGTCCCACAGGTAAATTTCTCTTAAGAGCCGGATTATGAAAACTGGTATAATGCAGAAGCTGATTTTTATCTGTAGGTTTTCTATATAATGTCGTTGTGATCCTTCCCCTATCTAGTTGAACCAGGAGGTCCAGAAAAGGAATATGTGTGGAGTCGTAAGTGATTTGAAATCGTAAGTGGACATCAAGAGAATTAATCCATGTGTTAAATTCTGTTAACATCTCTATAGAACCTTTCCAAATTAGAAAAATGTCATCAATGTAACGTATCCATAGAAGGACTTCTTTTTTGAATGGATGTTCTTTCAAAAAGGACTCCTCAAACTGAAACATATATAAATTTGCGATGTCAGGAGCCATCGAGGAGCCCATCGCCACCCCCTTAATTTGTTCATAAAAAAGATCTCTAAAGCAGAAAAAATTGTTAGACATTGCAATTTCAGCTAAAGTCAAAAGAAAGGAGGTAGGAATGCATGTATGCTCTTGTCTAATCATCAAGAAATGTTCTATGATGTATAAAGCCTCAGTTTGTGGAATCTTGTATATAGGGACTCCACATCTAAGGTTACCAGAATCACATCTGGGCCCAAATCTTGGAATGAAGAAAGGATATCAATAGCATGGGACGAATCTCTAACAAAGGACCACATCTTAGGAACAAAAGGACGTAAAATAACATCAATAAATTGTGAAAGAGGTTCTAACAGGAAGCCAATGGCGGATATAATAGGCCTGCCTGGAGGGTTATCTATTGATTTGTGTATTTTTGGAATAATATATATATAGTGGGTATAACAGGTTTATCAACTATTAAAAATTCTTTTTCTTTCTTAGTGATATACCCTATCTCATATGCGCTCATTATTAAGTTATCAATGCGACTCTTAAAGAGTGTCTGTAGGGTCACCATCCAATCTGCGATAATATTCTTTGTCGCGTAATTGACGGTTTATCTCCTCTACATATTTGTTAGTGTCTAGAACCACTATTGCTCCCCCCTTATCGGCAGGCTTAATTATTATTCTAGAATTTTGTTGTAAGGATTTTATGGCACATTTCTCTCCCAATGTCAAATTATGGTAAGGTAGCTTACCTCCTTCTCCAATCTCATTTACTTGTTGTAATACTATCCGCTCAAAGGCCTCGGATAAGGGGGTCTGTTTGCGGAGGAGGAATCCATTTAGATTTTTTGTGAACTATAGAGATGTTTTCTGCAGGCGTCATTTGGTTATTAAAAAAATGTTGAATCCGAATTTTCCTGAAAAATTTAAATAAATCAGCACGGACTTCAAAAGGATCAAATGGCTTGTTGGGGACAAAAGATAAGCCCTTGTTAAGAACTGATATTTCATCTGGTGTAAGAGTATATGATGAGATATTCACGTTATTATTATTCAAAAATCCCTCTCGTGAGAGCGATCTGCTCCCCAACTTCCTCTCCCCGACCGCGACCTCGTCCTCTGTTCGTGTTGTAATTGTCTGGATATTGGCCATGTCCTTTGTTCTGATCTAAAGGGTAGGGTTGGCGTGTACGAGACGATTCTCGACCGCCTCCTTTCCATAACTGATTGATATTCAAAAAAGAGGAAGTGTAATACGAAACACGGCCAGTGTCGGGTTGGCACGCTTGATCCGTGGGATAATAAAGGCCTATTTACCTGCCACGTCTCCTGACTGTGTTCTCTAGAAGTTAGTAAGACCTCCGTCCCATCTTCTGGGAGACAAGACGAAGGGTTCAGCAGCCACGCCATCAACCACAATGTTCTCAGGTTGGGGTGAAGAAGTGACCCCTGGTTCTGTGAGAGAAGACAGTGTATGCCAGAGACTGAGAGGTTGTGCCTCTGTCAGCTGAAGGAGTAAGGGAAACCAAAGCTGACAGGGCCAGAATGGGGTGATGAGAATCATCTTCCATCTGTCCAACTGCAATATGGAACCAGTGGAAATGGCAGGAATGCGTAAAGCAGGCCCTGACCCCAATGAAGCAGGAAAGTATCCGAGGATTCGCTCCAGAGCGATGGGATCCTTGAACAGAAGCATGGGAGTTGGGCATTCATTGGAGTAGCAAGATCGATGGGCATTCCCCATAATCAGAACAAGCATTGTGCCATTTCCTGAAGAAGCATCCACTTGTGTGGGCAAAGGATATGGTTGAGCTCGTCGGCTAGCTGATTCTGCTCCCTGGGAGATAAACAGCCTGAAGAAGAATCTGATAAGCTATCGCAAAGTCCAAAGTTGAATTGCTTCTTTGCAAAAGAGACGACAGCTGGTACCGCCCTGTTTGTTGATGCAGAACATGGCAACCTGGTTGTTGGTCTGAGTGAGTACGGTCCATCCCAAAAGGTGGGGACAGAAGACACAGAGGGCATTGACAATCGCTTAGAGTTACAATAGATTGATATGATAAGAGGCCTCTCGTGGGGTCTACTGGCCTCAGGTGATGAGACCTTGTAGACAGGCTCCCCAGCTTTACTTAGACACATCAGTGGTCAGGATACACTGCGGTGTAGACCTTTGAAAAGGTAACCAGATGAGAAGATTTTGAGCGGTGCACCACCAGTTGAGGTAAGTCACAATCTGGGGCGAGATGGTGATCTTGTCCAAGGGGAGACCCTTGGACTGTGTCCACTGATCTGCAAGGGTCCATTGCCCCAGTCGCATGTGAAGATGGGCATAAGGAACAACATGGACTGTGGAGGCCATGTGACCTAGGAGACGTAGCATGTCCCTTGCCATGATACTGGTTTGGTGTTGGCAATGGCTTGCTAAGGAAATGAGACAAAGGCAGTCCTCTGGTAGGAAGGCTCAAGCTTTTGTAGTATCTAGGAGAGCTCCTATGAACTCCAATGTTTGAGTAGGAGTCAGGTGTGACTTTGGATAGTTGACGACAAAGCCCAAATGCTGTAGATCCAGAATGGTGCAATGAAGCGATGTTGAAACCATCTGAGGGGTATCTCCCCTGATGACCCAATCATCTAAGTAAGGGAAGACGAAGATGCCCAGGGAACAGAGGTAGGCTGCTATGACTGCCAGGTACTTTGTGAACACCCTTGGAGCTGAAGCCAAGCCGAAGGGGAGAACATGGTATTGACAGTGGTGCCCCTGAAAGAAAAATCAGAGGCATTTTCTGTGGAAGGGGTGGATCAGGACGTGTGTGTGTAGGCATCCTTGAGATCCAGAGAGCAGAGCTCTTAGCGAGATCATTTTGAACTTCCCCCTCACTAGGAATTTGTTGAGATTCCATAGGTCCAGGATAGGCCTGAAGCCCTGTGTCTTCTTTGGAATGAGGAAGTAACGGGAGTAGAACTCTAGGCCTTGCTGAGAGAGTGGGACTTCTTCAATGGCCCCTTGAGTTGTTAGAGTGGCAGAGTGAAATGAAGGAGATCCATGGGAAACTTGCCCACAAATTAAGTGGGGGCAGATCTTTGAAATTGAGCTGACAGCCTGCACTCACCACTGCCAAGGTTCAGGATTCTGAAGTTATGAGGGCCCATCTGTGAGCGTAGTGAGTTAACCTGCCTATGTGGGAGGAGTGGGGCTCCTTTAGGGGTAGACTGGCTATGCCCTCGAGGAAGCAGTCAAAAACTAACTTGAGGTTGTGGCTGTGGAGCTGGCTGGGGCTTTGTAGTCTTAGGTTTTCTGGGCTGACGATTCCTCTGTTTCTGATGGGGCTGTTCAGCCTGATAGGAGTAGGAAGGGTAGTACACCTCTTCTTTTAAGATAAAAGGCCTTCTTTTTAGCAGGGTTTGCTGTTTTTCTGAATAAGCGTTCCCTGGTGAGATCGGTCTCTCTCACAGGCTCTCTCATGCCATCCTTTGCCAAAAAGGTTCTTTCCATTACAGGGGATATTGGCCACTGTTCAAGATCAGAGGCCTGCAACCAAGCTGTTCATCTTGCTCCAATGCAGGCTGCTGCTGTTCTACTAGTGGCCTCAAAAAGCTGCCCTCGTCAGAAACTTGGAAGTGTTCCGAGCATGAGATACCACACCCTCATGTGGGCTCTAATCTGTCTGTCTGTTGGCAGTAAAGAGGTGAATTCAGAGAGGTCCTTTGATACATCCTTCAAGAACATACCCACATAGAGCATGTAGGAGTTAATTCTGGACCCAAGCATAACAGCTTGAAAAGCTTTCTGGGCAAAAGCATAAAGTGTTCTGGACTTCCTGCCCGGGGGAACAGAAGAGTGATTCTTAGTACTTTTAATCCTTCTCATAGCCGATTCCACAACTATAGAATGGTGTGGCAGTTGTGGTTTCTGAAAGCGTGGGTATGGAGGTGCACTCTTAAGGCGTTAGACTTCAGCCCTGCCCAGGACAGTTGAAGTAGGTACTGCAGCACTATTTGGACGGAGCAGGAGGAAGGTTGACCCGATGCTCCACACACCAGACCGAGAACCTCCACTACTTGAAGACATTCACCTGAGAGGTGGAGGTTTCGCAGGAAGCAAGGAGCACTACCTCCACTTCAATAGACATTGAAAGGTGCCAGGGCTACCCACCCTTTCAGCAGCCAGGCCGTGAGTGTCAGGGACCCCAGGTTGGAGTGCAGGAGAGAGCCCTCCTCCTGCATCAGTAGGTCTTGATTACACCCTAGAACATGAGACCAGCGTGAGAGAACCAAAATGGGGGTTGGGGGTGAGGAACAAGAGGTCACAAAGCACTGGCTTTTAAGATTTTGGCCTGGCTCTTAAATCCACACAAAATGTCAAGGACTGCACTAAACGATGCCTCTCGAGAGCCAAGCCGTGAGAGAGAAGTGAGCCAGGTAATCCAGAAGGACCAGCCCCTGCCGCAACTACTCCCGGGGCTGTAGGAAGACAGAGGGGAGGTTCCTGCAGGAATTGCATTAGATCCCTGAACTACAGCCTCGAAGGCCAATTCAGTGCGACCAGCCTGGATATTGTTCTATGCAGTGAAGCACATGCCCTGCAAGCAGCCACAGAAGAAACACATACAACAGATAGTGCTTTGGCCAGGGCTGAACCAAGATGTTGATACCCTCTGAGCCTGCTTTCTTGCAGCGACTAAAGAACCTGCATTTGGCATTAGACCAGTTTACCATGAAATCCATCTCTGGACAACCCTAGAGGTCCAGAATCTGCTGAAATGCCTAAAACTGGCTTAATTCCCCTCCCTGGGATCGAGAGAGTGGAGGCTGAGGAAGTCCAGAGTCGCACCGTCAAGACCCACAATGTGTAACGCCAAAGGAACTAAGAGGTTCCTTTCTACCCAGAACATCTACAGGGCCACTCCAGCACTCCTCGTTACTTTACCGGTGGAAATACACCACAGTCGTGGCATTGTCTGCGAACACATGGACTGCTGTGTTCTGGACTAAGGCCCTGAAGTGTAAAAGGACCAAATGAGTGGCCCTTGCTTTGAGGCGGTTGATGGGCCATGCTGCCTTCCAGCAGTTCTAACAGCCCTGAGCTGACTGGCCCTTACAATGGGCTCCCCAACCAAAAAGGTTGGCATCCACTAACAGGAGAAGCCACGAAGACTCATTCAATGGCATGTCTTTCCACAGATGCTGGGGGGCTGCCTCCACCATCCCAGACTGGACATCACCTAGGAGGAAGGGAAAGCCTAGCCTCAAAATCCTGAGAGCTTGGAGACCAATGAACCAAGCAAGGACCTCTGCGGTGGCCTCAAATTAGCTCGCACCCATGGAACCATTTTGAATGATGCCACCATCAAGCCGAGAACCTACATTTAATCCCAAACTCTAGGAGCCTTCTGTTTCTGGAAGGCTGCCAGCTTAGACAACTTTCTCATTCTGTCCTCGGATACGAAAAACCTGTCTATACGAGTGTCAAACTGCACTCCCATGTATTCCAGCAACTAGTAAGGCTGCAAGTGACTCTTCCCAGGGTTGATCTCCAGGAACTACAGCACTTAGGCCGACCTGAGATGCTTCTGACTGCGACCTAGTTCAGATAAGCCAGTAGCCCGGATATGGGTGAACACAGATCCCCTTGTGTCTCAGCTGCCACCCCTATGACCTTTGAGAATGCCTTTGGAGGTGTGGAGAGGCCAAAGGGAAGAGTGGCAATCTGAAAACGAGAGCCAAGAACGGTGAACCAGAGGAAGTGCTGTTGATCCTTGCAGATAGGAATGTGAAAAAGGCCTCAGCCAGATCCAGAGATGTCAGGAATTCCCTGCTCCGTACCGCCTAGATCACTGATCAAAGAGTCTTCATACGGACGTGCAGGGTCTGCAGGCAAGTGTGGACCCCCCTGAGGTTGAAAACTGGCCAGAAGGAACAGTTGTTCTTCGGCACCATGAAATAAATGGAGTACCCACCCTCGCCTCACTTGGCAGGGGGGGAACGGAACGACCACCTGCAGACTGAGCAATCTTTCCAACATGACCTGAATGGTTGTTCTCTTGGCCATAGAGCCACATGGGAAGATGATGAATGCACCCTCCCTCTGCATTCCAGAATGTAACCATGCTGAAAGGCATCTATCACTCAGCGATTACTCAGTGACCCAGGCCTACTCCTGGTAGAAAATACACAACCTGCTGCTCACCAGAGGCACCCCGGAATGGGCCCCAACCTGTCACTGCATCTCCAACTTGTCACTGCACCAGATGGGAGGAGGTACACTTCCAAGGTTCAGGAGCCCCACAAAAGGCTGAATCTATCTGAAAACCAAAAGAAAAGGCGGGCTTCCCAGGATGATTCCGAAACTCTGGGGTTCCTGATAGATATCGGGAACAAAGATAATAAGTGCATGCCAAAGAAGAGGAAGCACTCATTTGTTTCCCAGGTCCCTTGGGCCTATCCTTCAGGAGGCTATGAAGTTTGGCCTCATCAAAATCCTTAAGCAGCATTTTACTTTTTCCAGAGGCAAACAAGAAGGAATCTAATGAGCATGTTCCATCTCCACAGGTTTCCTTTGATTTTCTTGAGCTTACTGGTTTTTTGGAAAGAAATCTCAGATATAGAAATTCCATTATTGAAAATAATAAAAAGTTTAGGAATTATTTTGGATCCTGCTCTAAGGAAGAACAGATGAAAGCATTAACAAAAAAGGTACTCTATAAACTGCACCATCTTTAACAAATTAGATCAAATTTTTAAAAGAAGCTTTTGGTACAAGCTCTTGTTATGTCACAGTTTGACATATTGGGTATTGCTAAGACTTATTTAACTCAATTGCAAGTATTACAGAATACAGCAGCCAAGCTCATTTTTAAAAGTAAAAAATACGACAGGGCTACACTTTTTATGCAATTACACTGACTGCAAGAACCAGGATTATTTTTAAATCGTTATGCTTTGTTTGTAAGGTCTTAAATTTCACATTCTGGCTTATATGGTTGCTGTAGTTTCTTTCAACATTTCCTTTATATCCTCTCAATTGGTTAAAAGCACTTCTTTAACAATTTCATCAATGAAAAATTTAAGTTTAAGTGAGCATTAGATAGATTTGCTTATGCTGCTATAGAATGAAAGTTTGTTAATTGAAATTAGGAAGCTTTCACATTAAAAGATGTTTCGAAAGTCACTTAAAACTAATTCAGGAGATTTTTGTTAGCTAGGAATTCTGATTAAAACCATTATATGTAATTGTAAATCTGTTGAAAAAGGACAGTGCTCATCTTGCAGACCTTCAAGGATGCTCCAGTGGGCCCGAGTTCAGCCACAACCATCCTAGGTCAAGTCATCCCCATCATCAACCTCCTGGATAAGTTACAAGGCGTCCTGAAGAAAATGTCAGCAGAGCTGGTGTTCATGGCAGGTTTGCAGTTGTAAATGAACTCAAATCCCTCACCCGGTGCTGGCTACCCTAGTTGGCCTATGCATGAAAAGTAAGATTTTTTAATTTAGTTCACACTTTTTTTTGTTTTTTAAGTAGCAGTTCAACGAGAGCTACATTTGGATACAGTAGGAATTTTCCATGTCCCCAGAGGGCTTACAAATTAACAGACCAATGCAGAAAACTAGCATGGCCTTTAAGCACAGATAACACCATGGTTAAGCACACTAAGTACGTTTAAACTAACATCAAATGCAAAAAAGACGGATGCGTGGGTAAACAGCAACCGAAAAACTAGCACACAATTGACAGAGTATTTAAATGTAGGCAAATGAGCTGCACATGCTAAACTGGTATGCAAATAACAGCTGTGCCCAATGCAGAGATAGGCGTAGAGGATTTCACAACCAGCTTTAGCACAGATATCTCTACACCTTGGTCTGAGGTGGCCTAAACCTCTAGCGCATGTCCTCAACAGTATTATGATGGCATCGGGTGCTTTCCCAGATGCCTGGATCATCTTCCCCTCAGGTGTGCAGAGCCAAGCGCCACCATTTCTCAAGATGGCAGACCGAGAGCAGGATTGAGTAGGCAGCGCTCCCGCTTTGAAAGGTACTGGGTGGGTTGTTCAGAGGGCCGCAAGGCCTCCAGGGCCCCCTTCTGTCAGGGCACAAGCCACCAAAAATATTTTGATGGCATCGGGGGCTTTTCCTAATGCTGTGATTATCTTTATCTTTATTTGCAAGGTTTGATATACCGCTCTAGGAGAGCACGCCAAACTAGCATAGACTTTTTGTGCGCATGTGTTTGGCTTGCTCTCCCAGTTTAACGCTGCCATTTTGGGCCCAGTTTAATGAGTGGCTCATTTGTATACGCATGGTTTAATGCATGGCTAATTTGCATGCTCGCCCCTTCCTGCATCGTTGCGCTGACGTTGGGTGCTATCGGTGCGCTGCAAACAGGTGTAAAAAGCTGATAGCACACAACTTCAGCGCCAGCTTTCTGTATTGGCCAGTAAGTTTGTACCTGAGGCAATGGCATGTTAAGTGACTTGCCCAAGGCCACAAAGAATGCCAGTGAGATTTGAACCCTGGCTTCCAGCCCAGTGCTCGAAGCATTATACTACTCCTTCTACTCCCAAAACGCATCAGAAAGGGGAAGTAAATACCAATATTCAGAACTCTGGCAGCTACTAAGCTAGAACAACCTGAGTTATAGCATGCCCTGAAAACGTTTTCTTGCGTCTTTTCTGCAATTAAAATAAAACAAAACTTGCAAAGCATCTGCTATCAGATTGGTACTCTATTATAAAAATACTTTTTACAGGACTGTACCAAGCTAGAAATGCCCCCTGTGTGACTAACAAATCTGATGCCTCCCCTCTACCCGGCCACATGCAATAACTCATTTTTGAGCTTCCTGGAAGCTCAGTGCCTCTTTCTTACTTGCACCATGTGAGGTTGCACTGCTCGCATAGCCTTAAGTACAGCCCTACTTTTTAATAACTCCTGCCTCCCACTGAGATCTGGGGGGAGGGTGTCTGAATCAGAGTTACCAGGGATTCATGTGTGGAGAGTTTTGAGACCACCAGACCACCAATGAATTTTCAGCAGTGTCAGGGTGGTTGGGACTGTGATCAGGAGTAGAAATGCAGGATTAGGGATCGGCCCTATTCTGAGGAGTAGTGTGAACCTTCACCTCAGTTGACTCCCCCCACCCCCAGCAATTCAACACATGTGCCAAAAACTGCTAATGCAGACAGACGTTCCGAGCATAGCTTATTTGTATGCAGTTTGCTTACAGCATCGTTGAAAAAAACGTCTACATTAAACTTGATACAGGAAACCATGTGATAAGCTTTAACACTGGGATCTAGCACAGGGTTTCCACATTGAACCCTTAGGGGCATATTTATTAATGTTAATGTGTACTAGGTACAGTACCACAATGGCCCCCTTTTATTTCTATGGGTGCAGTAGCACTTACATAATTGGCATTTAAAATGTATGGGCATGTTGAATGTTATCTGGTTTTAGCTTTCTTTTTCCCTCTTGCTGAGAAATCTAACCACTTCTGCATTTCCTATATTAGGTTCAGATTGCGGGTTTTCATTAATGTGCTTTATATTTTCCGGTAACCAACATTTGTTGCATCACAGTGACAGATTAGCATAACCACAAAAGCAGCTCATACATATGGCTCTCTCTTGTACGTCTCATTTTCTGATCGCTCTAGTAATAGGGGGAAATTGGACTTTTTGATCATATGACAATCACATGGGGCAGATATGGTAGAACTCTGATTCATATGTGGTGATTCAGACAGATTTTTCCCCTAAATTAAACATTCTTCTCTAATGTTTTAGCTGAGCAACAATTAAGTAAACAGTGCCATTTACCTATGCAGTAAGATGAAATTAGACTTACCTGCTAATTGTTGTTCCTTTAGGAACTCCAGTCTAGTCCCGACATCTAGGGTTTAAGCACCTCCTCCAGTAGCTATGGAGACTGAGAAACGTCACTCTTTTGATGACACTGGTACAAATACTCCTGGGACCGCCTCTTCTGTCCAGTAATCTATTGACAAAGCACACTCACCTGAACAACAATCAAGTAGTAAGAACATAACAAATGGAACTCTGTCTAAACTTAATTAACTAACGGGAAACAAACACTCCCGTTATCATTCATTTGAACTAAATTATTGTACTTAAGTTTAAGAACCTGTGCTAAGGAAGACCACACTTCCCTGCTCCCCGAAGGATCCAGAAGTCCCCCGGGTCCCTCTCTTTTCTTCAAAGTTCCGCGTGTCTATATGGCCTACACGTTCCCACTAGCTTCTTCCTCTTTTCTTTAGCAGAGATATCGTGCTTCAGGCCAACAACAGAGAAGAACGAGGGAGGGATACAGGACTAGACTGGAGTTCCTAAAGGAACAACAATTAGCAGGTAAGTCTAATTTCATCTTCCTTATCGTCTCTCCAGTCTAGTCCCGACATCTAGGGATGTAACAGAGCAGTGAAACCTTTTCTTACCAGGAGGAGCCCGCCAGGCCATCCTGAAGCACCGCTGCGCCAAACACAGCATCCCTCTCTGCCTGCACATCAAGACGATAATGCTTAACAAATGTATTAAACAATGACCAAGTAGCCGCCTTACAAATCTCAACAGCTGGCACTAGACTGCACTCTGCCCACGACGACACCTGCGCCCTCGTCAAATGAGCCCTAATGCCATCAGGAACTGGATTTCCCTTTTAGAATGTAAGCTGACGCTATTGCTTCTTTAAGCCATCGCGCAATGGAAGCTTTACTAGCCGCTTCTCCCTTTTGCGTCCACCAAAAAGGACAAAAAGTCTATCCATGCTTCTGAAACTCGCCGTTCTCCGAAGATACCTCTTCAGCGCTCGGCGAACCTCCAGAGAGTGGGAGGAACCGGAGCTAGACTTTTCTCCCCTCTCGACAAACACCGGAAGAGAAATGATTTGATTGATATGAAAAGCTGATACAACCTTTGGTAAGAAAGACAGCACGTGCCTCAAAACCACCTTATCATAAAAGGACAAAAAGGGCTTCCGACACGATAGCACCTGCAGCTCAGAAATCCTACGTGCTGAAGAAATTGCTACCAAAAACACTGTCTTGAGTGTTAAGTTTTTATCCGACGCCTTTGCCAACGGCTCAAACGGTTCGTGCGTTAATGCATCTAACACCAAAGCCAGATCCCACCAAGGAACTGGAGATCTACAAGGTGGCCTCAGAAGAGACACTGCTCACAAAAATTGTTTAACATCCAGATGCGTCCCCAATGTCTCTCCTTTTACCTTTCCCCTGTAACATGCCAGGGCTGCTACCTGCACCCGTAAGGAAGCAGCTGCCAAACCCTTGTCAAAACCATTCTGTAAGAAAGCTAGCACGTGCACGACTGTCGCACTCAAAGCCTGAATCTTCCTGTCCATACACCATGCCTCAAAGATCCACCAGATATGCACATACGCCAATGACGTAGATCTTTTCCTAGCCTTTAACATCGTGGCAATGACTGCTGAAGAATACCCTCTTGCTCTCAGCCTCGCCCTTTCAAGAGCCAAGCCATAAGCGAGAATTGATCCACCTGGGGCATAAGTATAGGCCCTTGGAACAAGAGGTCCTTCCGAACCGGCAGACGCCAGGGCCGATCCACCAAATGTCTGACCAGATCCGCATACCACGGCCGTCTCGGCCAATCCGGCACTATCAGAATCACCGTTCCTTTGTGAATCTCTATCCTCTGCATTACTCGACCTATTAAAACCCAAGGGGGAAAAAACGTAGAGGAGCTGCCGCTCCAGCCACCTTTGAATGAGAGCATCGAGGCCCTCTGACATTCTTTCCTTCCTTCTGCTGAAAAACCTGTTTGCCTTTGCTGACTCTAATGTCGCCATGAGATCCATTACCGGCTGCCCCCAGTGGTTCACTATCAATTCGAAGACCTCTGGATGCAGCACCCACTCTGCTGGGTCCACTTTGACCCGACTCAGAAAATCGGCCGTCACATTGTCTACTCCTGCTATATGTGTCGCCGACAGCGCCACTAGATGTGCTTCGGCCCACTCCAAGAGGTGATCGGCCTCGAATTCCAGTGACGCACTGCCGGTGCCGCCCTGACGATTGATGTATGCCACCGCTGTTGCACTGTCGGAGAATACGCGCACCGCTCTGCCCTCAAGACAAGTCCGAAAGGCCCTCAGCGCTAGAGCAACTGCTCTCAACTCTAATCTGTTGATGACCATGTCTTCTCCACGTCGGTTCACTGTCCCTGGGCAAAGTTCGTTCGATGTGCGCCCCCCATCCCAAGAGACTGGCGTCCGTCGTAAGGGATATCCAGATGGGAGCCTCTAGAGGCATTTCCCTTTCCAGCACCCCTGACCTTAACCACCACTGCAGGGCCTGTCTCGTATCCGGCCGACACAGAAGTATCCGGGATAGAGGATCGTTCTGGTGCGACCATCGTCTGAGCAAAGCCCTCTGAAGCAGTCGCATATGCGCCCTCGCCCACGGGACCAATTCGAGTGCCGCCGCCACTGTACCCAGCAACTGCAGATAATGCCATGACATGGGAATCCGTCGGTTTAGAAAGGTCCTGACTAGGTTTCTCAAGCTCCGTGCCCTCAACCGAGGCAGAAACACCTTCCCTATCTGTGTATCGAAATGTGCTCCAAGATACTCCAGGGTTTGCGAAGGCTCTAGTCTGCTCTTTGCTCTGTTGATCACCCAGCCTAGACTCTGAAGGAACTCTACCACTCTGGCAGTCGCCAACTTGCTCTCTTCTCTGGACTTCGCCCGTATCAACCAATCGTCCAAATATGGGTGTGCACCAGAATTCCTTCCTTTCTCAACGCCACCGCTACTTCTACCATGACTTTGGTGAACGTCCGTGGTGCTGTTGCTAACCCGAACAGTAAGGCACGGAATTGAAAATGCCCCATTGGAAGTGCAAATCTGAGGAACCTCTGATGCTCTTGCCGAATGGGTATGTGAAGATAAGCCTCTGACAAATCCAGAGCAGTGAGGAACTCCCCTGCCCTTACGGTGACAATCACCAACTGCAGAGTTTCCATCCGAAAATGCGATATGCGGAGACAACGATTTACCTTTTTGAGATTCAAGATCGGCCAAAACAATCCCTCCTTTTTTGGTACTACAAAATAAATGGAGTATCGACCGCACCCGCACTGCTCCTTTGGTACCAGAACCACCGCGTTGATTCTCAGCAGTCGGTCCAACGTCTCTTGCACTGCCTGGACTTTCAGAGGCGTTTTGCATGGGGATTGAACGTAAGTATCGGCCACTGGATATTGGAATTCGAGAGCATAACCCTCTCGAATGATTTCCAACACCCACCGGTCGGTAGTAATTCGGGCCCAAGAAAGATAAAACTCCCTAACCGCCCTCCTACGGCTACCACTTCCCCTTGGGCCCTTCTGGCTTCATTGTGCCTTTCTAATATTCGAGGGAGAGGGAGCTGCAAAACCCGTTTGCCCCTCTAAACCCTCGAAACCCTTGATTTCTATAAGAGAAACACCCTCTTTGAAATTGTCCAAACCGGGTTGGGCGGAAACGGTGAAATTCCCTCTGCTGATTCCAGAGGCCGCCCTCAATCTTACCGGCCCTATCATTCGGAGGAGAGTCGGAGGGGACCGATCACCAGATCTCACACACGGCTTCAGTTATAAATATTTCGGGTTTAACTTTACCGGCTGATCAACAACAACTGCTGCAATTGGGGTTGTCTTTTGTGCCAACTACCCCTTATGATCCATTTCGACTTCGAGTTGCTTTATATCAATTTTTTCGTAAGCTTCGAGTGACACATTTTTTTCAAGGTCGAGAAGTTGCAAACTCTCCGAGGGATACTTCCCTTATTTCAAACCCTTCCAAATGGCTTCCCTCGGGCCAATTGGATGCTACGATTGAAACTTATCCAAATTTGGTTCTACGTGATGTTCAGCGAATGGAAGAGCAAATAAGCTTTGTTCCTTTTTCGAATTTATCAAAAAAACAATTTTTGTCATTACGTGCTTTAAGTCAGCGACAGGACATTGTTGTTCAGCGAGCAGATAAAGGGGGGGCCATTGTGGTTCAGGAACGGAGCCAATATCAAAGGATTGTTTATGCTCATCTCTCAGATATGAAATATTATGAGTGTTTAGAAAAAGATCCTACGGAAGTTCAAACACAGGAAATAAAGGTTTTGACAGAGACAGCTTTACAATCAGGCTGGATTACGTCGAGAACACATCAATTTTTAAATAAAAAATTTCCCAAGTTACCTGTGTTGTATATGGTTCCCAAAATACACAAGGACCTCCATAAACCACCTGGGCGCCCGATTGTTTCTTGTCGGGACTCATTGTTAGAACCCTTATCTAAATTTTGTGATTTATTTTTTCGTCCCTTATTGCCAACTATTTCCTCCTATGTACGAGACTCTTTTCACTTTTTACATCGACTTCAAGAAGTGACGGAGGATAAATCTGATTGGCTTATGGTGACGGATGTCACAGCGCTTTATACTAATATAAATCAGCTTGCGGCTTTAGATATGGCATCTAGAGTCCCTATAGTTTTGCCAGCTCGACTGCCGAAGGATTTTGTTTTGTCTCTGTTGGAAATAGTATTAACAAAAAATTTTTTTCAATTTGAAGACAAGTTTTATCACCAAAAATATGGTATAGCCATGGGGGCTATGATAGCCCCTTCAATTGCGACATTTTTCATGGCCGAGTTTGAGACCCGGTACATCTATCCTTCGGAGTAGTTTCCGAAAATTCGGTTATGGACTAGATTCCTGGATGACATTTTCTTTTTTTGGGTTGCTACAGTACAAGAGTTACAGGACTTCTTTTTGTGGATCAACTCTTTATCTTTGGATTTACAATTTACACCGAAGTTTCATGAGGCTACAATGGAATTTCTTAATTTACAGCTATTTAAAGTTCAATCACAAGTTTATTCTACATTATACCGTAAATCGGTTCAACGTAATACTTTATTACATTATTCGAGCTACCATCCGGGCCCTTTGAAAAGGGGTTTACCAATAGGGCAATTTATACGGTTGAGACGTCTTTGTTCCTCCTTGGAAGATTTTAAGTTACAGGCAAGAGATTTGAAACAACGTTTACGGGAACGGGGCTATCCAACATCTATTATTCATAAGGCGTATCGTAGGGCGCGATTTAATTATTCTGAATGGTGGCCCTGCTCCGATACGGAAATTCCATCAGGACAGTTGACTCCAACATCTTATGTGGGGGTTTTACCTTATATGCCCCATGCGACTATTGTTTTGCAGTTTTTAAAATCTCATTGGTCAGTTTTATCGCTACATCCCAGTTTTGATAAACCTTTAATGGTTGCTTTTCAACGTGGCAGAAACTTGGCAGATTGGACTATTCATAATTCTGGCATTTCTACTGTGTGTAATCCGGTGGGCCATTTTTCATGCACTACTTGTGAGTTCTGTTGTTCCACCATAGAGGGTTCAAGTTGGGATATCCCCACTTATAACCGATGTCTTTATAGCAAATTTGCTACAAATTGTTTGACTTCCTTTGTAGTTTATGCTTTGATTTGCCCTTGTTGTAAAATCTACATCGGGAAGACTACTCGGATGATGAAACGACGGCTTCAGGAACACAAGTCACGTATTTTGAATAAGGTGGAATCAGCCCCAATGGTGGCCCATTGTCAAAATAATAATCATCAATTCAGTGATTTACGTTGGAGGATTCTGGATCATATCCCTCCAAAACCTTGGGGGGGAGATAGGGATTCTCAATTGAGCTATCGGGAACAATTTTGGATATACACTTTGAACACTGTCTCACCGGGGGGTTTAAATCAGTCTATCGATTGGTGGAGTATCGTTTGAAATTTAGGTACTATATTTCCCAAGAGCCTTTATCTCATCATGTGATCCCCTTTGAGGGTTTTAAAAGCATTCTTCTTCCGGTAATGCAGTGAGCGACTAGGTTTGAAAAAGGGCCAGGAAAGCCTATGGCCAGAAACGCAATGTTGGGTTATCTGTTTTGGGAGCATTCTCCCTAATACTGTTGCCAAATCTTGGATTGAAGGAATGCATTTGCGTCATCTTTGGCTGGCTACATGACCGTTTTTTGGGTCAATGACTATTTGAGATCTCTCTCCTTGAAGAATGCGTATATGGAGGAGGACTGTAGTGGTTTGACTACCTCAGCTAAGTAGTTTTCCAGCCTTAATGATAGATATAAATAATTGATTTGGTGTTGGGAGGTCACTCTCTCAGGGCCTATTTAGTGGAATTTCCACTTATAAAAGATAAAAAGGAACATTACACCTCGAGAGGATTTATTCCTCATGGTGTACGTTCCGACAAAAAAATGTATGTTTGTCTGTTTCCCTGTGATATTGGAATGTTTTAGTGGGAGATAGTTAAAAGGTTTATTAGGCTTCTTAGATTCCTGTTAGATGGCAAAAGTTTCCTCTGCTGCTGCTTGTCCTCTGGGAGTCTTCCTTCCTTAGATTCCCCTAAATCTTTTACCAACTTATCCAAATCTTCTCCAAATAGTAGTTTACCCCTAAAAGGTAACTTACCCAATCTCGTTTTTGAGGAACCATCAGCCGCCCAATTACGCAGCCAAAGATAACGCCTGGCTGCTATCACTGACGCCATACTCTTAGACAGACTCCTAATAAGGTCATAGTGAATGTCAGCTAGGTAAGCAGTCCCCGACTCTAACTTGGATGCTTCCCCTTCACTCTCGTCCAATTGGTCTCCCTGAACATGCTGAGAGCAACGGAGACAGGCACGAGCCACCCAGGCCCCACAAACCGATGCCTGCAAGGAAAAGTGCACAGATGTCAAACACCTATTTCAACAAGGTATCTAGTTTCCTTTCTTGAACATTCTTAAGAGCAGCACTACCCTCCACCGGGATGGTAGTCTTTTTGGTCACTGCTGATACCGCCGCATCTACTTTCGGTGACCTAAACAATTCCCGATCCTGATCTACCAATGGGTATAGGTGAGACATAAGCCTGGAACCCTTAAGCCCCACTTCCGGCATGTCCCATTTCTCCTGAATCATTTCTCGCATCATACGATGAACTGGGAAGGCTCTGTGTGTCTTTCGGAACGCCTGCAACAAGGGATCCTCTAAGGATGCATCCTCTGCCGGCCCTGCAGCAGGCATATTTAAGGCTTTTAGAGTTTCCTCTATGAGAGCCGGTAACTCGTCCCGTCTAAAGACTCTGACCACCCTCGTTTGATCCTCTTGTTCTGCTAACTCTCCTAACTCATCCTGCACTTCCGTGTCCTGCTCTCCGTCCTCTGAAAAAGGACTCCCCGAGGCTATTGACTGCTCCTGCAAATGCTTTCCCTTCTTTGACCTCTTGGAAGGAACCTCCAAAAGCCCCAAGTCTAAAGGAGTCCCAGGACGCTTTTCGCCTAAGGTAGCTCCCAGAGAAGGCGCTTCAATTTTTTTTACTGCATCCTAAGACCTGTTGCAAGAGAGCCACGAAATCCTGTGAAAAAATTGCTCCTAGCCCACCTGGTAAAGTCGGTTGGGAAATTGGCTTCTCAGGAGCTGAGGAGGGTCCGGCCACCAGCTACAGCAACAGAACAGAAGGGGGATCCAGGCGCTGGTAAAGGCGATCCAGTCCAATCCAGTCCAGTCCAGTTGCTCTTTAGCCCACTGGAGTCATTGTTTTCTCTGCTGAATATTCAGAAAAGGTTTCTTTCTTGGAATTCTTGCTCTCAGACCGGCGTTGAGTAGCCTGTTTCAAACAGTTCGATCAGTAATGGACACACCAAGATCCATAAGTTCCTGATTGATGTCCTTGGCAGATGATTTATGATTTTTTAAAGCCAGCCTAACAATCATTCTGTCAGTTTTTGGAGTTGTAGACTTTTTCCTTCCTCTTCCCTTCTGAGTTGCAACACTTTCAGTGACTTTGAAGCGAGCACACAACTTCTGTACACCAGATGCTGTCACTCCATCGCCCATCTTCTGAGCGATTTCACGAAAGCTGTACCCCTCATTTCTCAAAGTAATGGCTGTTGCTCTCTTTTTAGAAGACCAGTCAACCCTCTTTATTGCTGCCATCATTAATCTACAAAATACAACAACATATTCCAAATTGGAAACTTTTTATTAAGCATTTGTCTTTTTTTTTTATATTTTGGCTAATAAATAAATTTGCAAAAATAACAAAAGCATAACTATGACTTCGATACAGCTTGTATACATACCTGGCAGTATAGCACACATTATCTGAAGCGTCAGCTTATACATGAGATTCTGCATAAAACCTGCTTAAAGTGTATCGACAGTTTCATGAAAAATATCATTTTCCTGAGAAAAAGACATCAATTACCTTGTCTGACTCCAAATCAAAGATTTCTCTGATAAATGTTGATGATATTCATTTGTAATATGTTCCCAAATGTTATGGTAACAATCTGCATAGAGTATCTAATATATAGGATACTTAATTAATGTAAGTAAGACAGATATTATCGCGGAGAGCTCAAATTTTACAGGTGTATCCACAATTTTTTCCACTAGTGTAGATATATATATATATACACAGATCTATATATCTACCTACCCCAAAATAATAACTATTTACTTCAAAAATGAAATCGCTGAGTAAACTCTCTCCGTTTCACCCCCTGTAGTGCTGGAATCCCACAGTAATTAGATCATAAAAGAAAAAACCCCTCACAGCAGGATATCCTGCAGGACCGATGCACACGCGGCTTTCCTGCACTTCTGACACGCGGCCGCAGCCCACCGGAGCTAAATGCTGTCCTCGCGTCGGTCTACCTGCCTGAGCACCACTGAAAGGCAAGCCGCTT
This sequence comes from Ichthyophis bannanicus, assembly GCA_033557465.1. NCBI lineage: Eukaryota > Metazoa > Chordata > Amphibia > Gymnophiona > Ichthyophiidae > Ichthyophis > Ichthyophis bannanicus. Next base: position 703,176,290 of record CM066031.1, on the reverse strand, counting down.
ACCTCAACTCCAGCAGCTTCTGCCTTCATCAACCGCGCTCAGCTGTACCACAGCTTCCGCGACGGGACAGAATCGCACTCTGAGGAACCGGTACTTTGGAATTCAGCGGCCTTGCCGCAACGATCACTGGGCACTGCTGCTGTGCTCTTGAGCTCCCGCTGCCGGTCCCTCACCCTACCATGGGTTCGGGAACCGGAGCTCGGCCCTGCAGATCTCCACAAGTACCTTCCTCCCCTGCCCCCAGACTTTAAAAAGAGAGGGAGGGAGACAGGAAGGGGGCCTCAGCACAGCTTCTCTCTCAAAGGTAAAAGTTTCCTTTTTTTTTCCCAATTCCAATAAGAACAAATTTAATAACAAAAACTATTTTCTCTAATCTACTCTCCTTAAATGTTTCTCCAGTGAGCCTTCCACCTCCAGGTTCACCAACCTCCAGCTGCTATGGAGACTGAGATTACTGGACAGAAGAGGCAGTCCCAGGAGTATTTGTACCAGTGTCATCAAAAGAGTGACGTTTCTCAGTCTCCTTAGCTGCTGGAGGAGGTGCTTAGACCCTAGATGTCGGGACTAGACTGGAGAGACGATAAGGAAATAAATGATTTCTCACTCAAGTATGAACATAGATGGATATGCCAAACAGCTTCTGTGAAGTCTCTATGTAAGTTTGTGACTGGTGCATGAAAAAAAAAGGTTCATAGGCAGCAGGTTACAAGATGAAGCCGCCATTAAGATAAAACCAAGACAAAACAAAACCACAAAATTAAATTTCAATACGTTAAAGAATTTTCTCAGTTGTCTGTCCTAATTGTAGAATTTGTTATTTTAAATCTATGTCAGGAGACTTATAGTATTCTGAATGAAATTGAAAGCCTTTTTCTTAAAAGGTTTGTAATCGCAGTTAAATGATTTTTGAAATTTTCATTGTGATAGGACTTTTGTATATTATTCTTTGTTGATACGTATGGTTTATTTTTTATGTATGTTTACACTATCTAGATGTGCAATGATGGGCGGTGTATGGTGTCATCATTGTGAAGTGGAGTCAAGTCATTATCAACCTTGTGGATAGTTGTTCTAAATTGGGTATTTAGTCAGGCTGCTAACAGCTATGGATGTCAATCTATAAGCAGTTATCAATCTACTACATTGCCAGTATTCCTCTCTTGCATTGGCCTTCAACCTTACCAAGCAGGTCGTCTTTCTCTAATGGTCTATCGCTTCACACGATTTGTCCAAAGTATGAAAGTCAAAGACTTGTCATATGAGCTTCTAAGGAAAGCTTAGCTTTTTGAGTTCCTCTAGTACCGATTTGAAATGATTTTTGGGCAATCCATAATATACACAATATTCGCCAGCACCATAATTCGAAGACATATTTTCTTCTCTGACCAACTTTCACATCCATATGACGTTATTGAAAATATTTGGCTTGGACAAGTAAGGATTAGGTTGAGAACTACAGGCCAGTTAGTCTGACATCTGTGGTAAGTAAATTAATGGAAACACTGCTAAAACAGAGGATAGAGAGTTTTCTGGAGTCCAATGAATTGCAGGATCTGAGGCAGCATGGATTTACTAGAGGCAGGTCTTGTCAGACAAATTTGATCGATTTCATTGACTGGGTGACCAAGGAGTTGAACAGAGAGAGCCCTAGATGTGGCATACTTAAATTTCAGTAAAGCCGTTGACACCATTTTGCACAGGAGACTTATAAATAAATTGAGCAACCTAGAGATGGATCCTAAAGTGACTGACTGGTTTAGAAATTGGTTGAGTGTAAAGCAACAAACGGTACAGGTAAATGGAGCTCACTCTGAGGAGGAGATGGTTACCAGTGATGTGCCACAAGGTTCTGTCCTTGGTCAGATTCTTAACATCTTTGTTAGAGATATTGCGGAAGGGATGTCTGGTAAGGTTTGCCTCTTTGCTGATGATACCAAAATCTGCAATAATACACACACCCAGGAAGGAGTATATAGCATGAGAAGGGATCTAGCTAAATTTGAAGAATGGTCAAGAATTTGGCTGCTGAGATTTAATGCTAAAAAATGCAAGGTCATGCATTTGGGCTGCAAAAATCCAAGTGAGCGGTTTAGTGTAGGAGGCGAAGCACTTCTGTCTATGAAAGAACAGGCCCTGGATATGATTGCTTTATGATCTTAAAGTGGCTAAACAGGAAGAAAAGGCAGCAATGAAAGCCAGAAGGATGCATAGGGAAAGAAATGGCCAGCAGAAAAAAGGATGTGAGAGTGCCTCTGTATAAGTCTCTGGTGTGGCCTCATTTGGAGTACTGTGTGCAATTCTGGAGACCACACCTTCAAAAAGATATAAATAGGATGGAGTTTATGCAAAGGGTAGCTACTAAAATGATTAGTAATCTTCATCATAAAGCATATGGAGGCAGACTTAAAGATCTTCATATATATACATTAAGAGGAAAGGCAGGATAGAGGAGATCTGATAGAGACGTTTAAATATCTGTGGCATAAATACACAAGAGGAGAGACTTTGTCGATTGAAAGCAAGCTCTGCTACGAGGGGACATAGGATAAGGGTAAAAGGATATAAACTCAGGAGTAATATGCGGAAATACTCCTTTATTCTATGCATCTACTACTCTTTCAATAGTCTCCCAGTGGAGGTAGTAGAGACAAGGACAGTATCTGAATTCAAGTGTGGGACAAACACAGAAAATCTCTAAAGGAAAAAAGTGGACTATCGTAGCTGATATGGAAGGGCGGACTAGATAGGCCATACGATCTTTTTCTGCTGGCATGTTTGTATGTTTTCCCCAAATGCCTACACAGGTTCAGGAGAGCCCACTGCAAAGATGGCCTGAATTTTTTTTTTGTTATATGCTTTATCAAGCAGAGAGCCAATAGCTGCCCAATGTAAGTCAATGAGCAAAAACTAAAAGTAACAAAAAGAAAAAAAAAAAATTGCACATGAACAATTAATAGCACAAAGTGTGGTCTGGGCTCAACTTACCGGCCCCATGGAGTCCCTCCCACTCCTCTTTGGCTCCACAAGCACTATTAACCAGTGGAAGACCATGCTGAATCCAGGACAGCTGTCAGTTCAAGTAAACAAGGGTGTGCCCCATTTTCCCTTTTGATGTCTATTATCAGTAAACAGTTGTTTTTGGTTTTTGTTTCACTACTTTTAATTTTTGCTCATCAACTTAAATTGGGCAGCTACAGGCTCTCTGCCTGATGAAGATACAGCAAAAAAACAAAAGAAAAAAACCCAAAAAAGTTTCAAGCAGCAGAAAAAATAGAAACATAAAAATCAAAGCAGATAGATGACAGATGGAAATTAGACTTACCTGCTAATTGTTGTTCCTTGCGGAACTCTAGTCCAGTCCCGGAACCATAGAGTTGTGAACCTCCACCAGCAGCTTTGGAGACTGAAAGATGTCATCGCTTTGATGTCACTGGTATAACCTTGGCAAGCACCGCCCCTCTTCCACCAGTACCTATTGACAAAGCAGACTAAGCAGAGCAACAAATAAGCAGGAAAACTAAGAAAGAAAATATGGAAAAAACTATGCACTCCCGACTCCTGCTCCCAGGCGCCCCCGAGCCCAGCCAGGCCTGCTGCTAACGAAAGACCTCCCCGTGACTGGGGTGGTGTACCTACATAACAAAGAAATGTGACAGCTTCGGCAGCCTTTGTGTCTCTGTACTTTTGCAGGCACCCATAATAATTTTTTTTTTTTTTTTTTAATGTTATCATCGACCTTCAGGCTGTGTACAGTGGAAGACCATGGGAGGGATCCGGGACTGGACTAGAGTTCCGCAAGGAACAACAATTAGCAGGTAAGTAATTTCCATTTCCTCTGCGTCCCTCTAGTCCAGTCCCGGAATCATAGACGACATAACAGAGCAGTGAAGATCAACGGGACGGACCCGCAAGCCCAGCCTGAAGTACCACTGAGCCAAAACGCACATCCTCCTTCGCCTGAACATCAAGCCGATAGTGCCTGGCAAAAGAATGCAACGTGGACCAAGTTGCCGCCTTACAAATGTCAGCCACCGGCACTAAACTGAATTCCGCCCAAGACGCCGCCTGCACCCTGGTCGAGTGCACACGAAGACCCACCGGAACCACCATTCCCCTCAACAGATAGGCCGATGCAATAGCCTCCTTCAACCACCTAGAAATGGAAAACTTCGCCACCGCTACACCTTTTCTCGGCCCGCCAAAGGCGACAAGCAGCCGGTCCGACTTTCGGAAAACCTGCGTTCGACGGAGATATGTCTGAAGCACCCGCCGAACGCCCAGACGATGCAACCAACCGCGCGACAGAGCGTTCTGTCCCAAAGAAAACACTGGAAGGGACACCACCTGGCTAACGTGAAAACTCGACACCACCTTAGGCAAGAAGGCCGGGACCGTGCGCAGGACCACTTTGTGAGCGAAAAAGGATAAAAACGGCTCCCAATAAGACAGCGCCTGCAACTCCGAAATCCGCCTAGCGGAATAGCCACTAGAAAAACTGTCTTCAAAGTCAAGTCCTTAAGAGAGGCCTTATCTAACGGCTCGAACGGCGCCCCAATCAACGCTTCTAATACCCCATTAAGATCCCACGGAGGAATGGACGTACGTATTGGCGGCCTTAGAAGTAGCACGGCTCGCAAAAAACGCCGACTATCACTACGCGCTCCTACCAACTGACCCTGAATCCTCCCCCGGAAACAGGAGATGGCCGCCAACTGAACCCGCAAGGAGCTAGCCGCGAGACCTTTATCCACGCCGTCCCGCAAAAACAAAAGAACATGCGGCACCGAAGCCTTTAAAGGCGGAAGGTCGCGCTCCACGCACCACGCTTCAAACACCCGCCACACCCAGGTGTACGCCAGCAACGTGGAACGCCTCCGCGCTTGCAATAATGTAGCAATGACCGCCGCCGAGTACCCCTTGGACCTCAGCCTAGCCCGCTCAAGAGCCATGCTGTAAGCGAGAATCGACCCACTTGCGGCATGCGTAACGGTCCCTGCATTAAGAGGTCTCCCCGAACCGGGAGCCTCCACGGCCTGTCCACCAGCAGGCAAATCAGGTCTGCATACCACGGTCGCCTGGGCCAATCGGGCGCGATCAAAAGGACCACGCCGTGGAGCCTCTCTATGCGCAGGACCAACTTTCCTATGAGCGCCCAAGGCGGAAACACAGAAAAGCCCTTCCACCGGCCACCGCCGTGCCAATGCATCGAGGCCTTCCGACATTCACTCTCTCCGCCTGCTGAAGAACCTTTCCACCTGCGCGGATTCGAAGCTCGCCATTAAAGCCATTATCGGAGCCCCTCAGCGCTGCACCAGCATCGCAAAGACCTCCAGGTGAAGCCTCCACTCCCCCGGATCCACTCTGCGGCGGCTTAGAAAATCTGCCTCCACATTCGCTACTCCAGCCACGTGCTGCGCGGACAACGCCACCAAATGCTGCTCGGCCCAGCACAATAGTTGACTCGCCTCCACTTCCAGCGACGCACTCCCCGTGCCGCCCTGTCAATTGATATAAGCCACCGCCTTCGCATTGTCGGAGAGAACCCGTACTGCCATGCGACCCAAGGTCCCCTGAAACTGCTGCAGCGCAAGGGACACCGCGCGCATCTCCAACCGGTTTATGGACCAACGCTGTTCCGGAGCCGACCAGGACCCCTGGGCAAACCGTCCTTCGCAATGTGCCCCCCAGCCCGCGAGACCGGCATCCGTCGTCACCAGCGTCCAGGAGGGAGCCTCCAACAGCACGCCCCTCTCCAGGCTTTCGGGTCGCAACCACCACTGAAGCTTCTGCCGCACCTCCGGAGGGCATACCAGTCGGCAGGACAATGCGTCCCATTGATGCGACCAACGCCTGAGAAGAGCACTCTGCAAGGGCCGCATTTGAAACCTGGCCCACTGCAGCACGTCGATCGTGGCCGCCATCGTTCCGAGCAACTGCAGATACTGCCACGCCGTCGGAGCCCTGCACGCTAACCACCTGTGCATGCGCCCCCTTAAGGCTTGTGCCCTCTGGCTCGGGAGAAACACCACACCTAGGTTCGTCTCGAAGTGTGCTCCCAAGTAGTCCAGCGACAAAGAACTCAACCACCCGACCGGTGGCCGTAGCACTCTCCTCCCTGGACTACGCTCGAATCAGCCAATCGTTCAAGTACGGATGCACCAGAATCCCTTCCATGCGGAGTGCCGCCGCCACCACTACCATAACCTTTGTGAACGTCCGAGGTGCCGTCGCCAGGCCAAAAGGCATCGCCCGGAACTGAAAATGGCCCATGGGCACCGCAAAGCGCAGGAACTTCAGATGGTCTGGGCACACGGGAATAGGCAGGTACGCTTCCGTGAGGTCCAATGACGTTAAGAATTCTCCCTTCCGGACTGCCGCAATGACCGACCGCAAGGATTCCATCCGAAAAAGGGTTACCCGAAGGCACCGATTCACCCTTTTTAAATCCAAAATTGGCCAAAAAGCGGCCTCCTTCTTTGGAACGACAAAACAGATGGAGTATCGACCGCACCCGTATTGATCTTCCGGCACCGGCACCACCGCTCCTAGTCGCCGTAACCGCCCCAGCGTGTCTGTGACCGCCCGCAACTTCCACGGAGCTCTGCACGGGGAAAGGACAAAGGAATCTAAGACGGGTTGTTGGAGTTCCAGAGCATAGCCCACTCGAATGACCTCCAACACCCACTGATCCATGGTAATTTGGACCCAGGCAGGGTAAAACTCCCGTAACCTGTCTCCCACGGGAACGTCCCCCACCTGAGTCTTATCTCATTGGGATTTTTCGAGAGACCCCTGGATCCAGTCGACCCGCAGCCATGCTTCAGCCTATCCTACGGGAGCCAACCACCTTTGGACTCTCCAAGGCCCTTTACCAGCTTTTCCAAGTCCGAAACAAACAAGAGTCTCCCTCGAAAGGGGAGCTTACTAAGCCGCGCTTTGGAGGACCCGTCCGCCGCCCAGTGATGCAGCCAGAGATACCTCCGTGCCACCACGGAGGCCATACTTTTGGCCAGGCCTCGAATAAGGCCATAAAGGATAACTGACAAATACGCTGTGCCCGACTCCAACCTCACCAACTCTTCCGCCTGCATCTCCAGGAGACCCTCCTGCAGCCGCTGGGACCATCGTAAGCAGCCTATGGCTACCCACGCTCTCGCTATCGAGGCCTGCAAGGAAAGGGCACACATATCAAACACCTGCTTCAACAGAGTCTCCAATGTACGATTTTGTACATCTTTTAACGCCGCGGCGCCTTCAACCAGAATCGTGGTCTATTTAGTCACCGCCGACACCGCCGCATCCACCTTCGGGGAATGGAAAGTTCCCTATCCTGATCAGACAGCGGATACAACCGGGCTAACGCTCTGGTGCCTCTCAGCGTGGATTCCGGAGCGTCCCACTTCTCATGAATCATGTCCCGAAACACTCCATGAACAGGGAACACACGCTGGGACTTTCGAACCGCCTGCAAAAGAGGATCCTCTAGCATCTCCTCCGCCGACGGCACACCCGCGGGCATATTGTCGTGTGACATTGCAGTATGTTTTTTGTTCAATTGTAAACCGCACTGATTTTAATAGCGCGGTATATAAGAGAAGTAAATAAATAAATAAATATTGAGCGTCTTAAGCGATTCCGCAATCAGCGCCGGCAGCTCCTCGCGCCGAAAGACCCGGACCACTCTACTTTGCTCTTCCATTTCCAGCAACTCTCCCTCTTCTAACTCCCCCTCTAAAACGCCTTCCCCCTCTATCTCCAAAAGCTGTCCCTCGTCCTCCGCCAAAGAAGACGAGGACCCCTGCAACATCGTCCGACACCTCTTACCCGGCCCTGCCTTCTCCGCCAGGAGGCCCCCCGGCCGTTTCTGACTCCTTAATCTCGGAGAGGGGGGTTCCAGACCAGGCCGCAGCAAGGCCAACGCCTTCTGCAGCAGACAGAAAAAATCTGGGGGAATACCTGCCACTCCTCCGCTCAGGGAGCCCCCCCTACCGCTGATGCATCCACTCTCGACGATGGACCCGCCGTTGGCTCCGGGAGGTCCAACGCAGGCGGCTGGGAGTCACCTACCTCCGAAGGAACTGCCGCCTGCTCCGCAGCTGGTCCCCCGAGCGTCTTGTCCATCACTGCTGCCTCTAAGGAACAGCCCCAGCACACACCAGAGTCCAGCACCTCGCTGCGCTTCACCCCACAGACAAGACAGCGGGGTTCCGCGGGTATCTTGAGTATGGCTCCTGACCACCGGTGAATATGGGGATCGGGTTTGCAGGAGCCCCAGCTGGGACTTGAACTGGTGACCTCTGGCTCCTGAACCCACTTGTCTGAGTTCACTGCACCCCCCTGTGGCCACCCCTTCCACCAGTACCAACCCCCAGAGGGGAGAAAGGCCAGCACCTGTGCTGAAAACACCCCAAAAAGGAAGATCAGGGCAAAGTCCAAGCTAGGAGAACCCCGCCTGACGTTTTATCAGTTATTTCTTTTTTTTTTTTTTTTTTTAAATATAAAACTCCCAATCCAAGAAAAATTGCTGAACCAGCTGAAGCGCAGCCGACTAACGCGAAAACGAAGCTCCGCAGGCCGTGCAATGAGCGACGGAGATCCACCCGCTAACACCGCGGCACCTAAAATGGCCGCCGACAACTTTTCCAGCGCAAATTCCAGCGAGAAAATGCCACCGCACCTCAAGGCCCTAACCGCCCAACAGACGGAGGCCGCAGACAAAAGGACCCCGGAGCTCCCACTCACCTCTGTCCCAATCCTAGCCTCGAGGAAGGAAGAGAGGGTGCCGCTAACTTCCACCAGCCGCGAGGCACAGCCTTACCCGGCTTCAGCCCCGGCGGTTCTGCCTGCAGTGAAGACGCGAAACGTCTCACTGGCTTGCCGACCCCGGTGCTGTCTCTGCACCGTCGATCAAGCCTCAACCTGCTCCTCACCCCTTTTTCGCGGGTTCGGGAGCAGGGAGGAACTGAGCAGTGCTGACTTGCCTCTCTACGGCCTTGGGCAGAAAAAAACCCTGCTGGCTTTCAGGCCCCTTCCCTGCTGCTGCACAGCCAGTTAGCCTGCTACCTGCTCCTCACCCTTTTAAGCGGGTTCGGGAGCAGGGAGGCAGTGAATAATGCTTTAATGCTCGTTTATACACTGCGGCCCATTACCAGAGAGTAAGAGAGAGGGAAAGGAAAACCTGTCCACAGCCAGAAGAAGTCCTTTCAGCAGCAGCAGGACAGCATCTAAAAGAAAACCCAAAAAGGCAAAATTACCCCAAATAAATCTAAAGAAATCTAAATAGTCAAAACGAAAAAACTCTGCTTATTTATTCCTACTGAGCCCAGTCCCGGGCTCAGAACCTCCAAGCTGCTTGGAGACTGAAAAGTACTGGTAGAAGAGGGACGGTGCTTGCCAAGTTATACCAGTGACATCAAAGCGATGACATCTTTCAGTCTCCAAAGCTGCTGGTGGAGGTTCACAACTCTATGGTTCCGGGACTGGACTAGAGGGACGTAGAGGAACAAGAGGAAGGAGACCAGAGCGTCATTTTGTCTGCTCTCTGGCCCACCACACTAAGAACCTGTGGGTAACAGTGCTGGACATAGGGCAAGCTGCCTGCTCCAGGATACAGGGGCGTACTCAAGCTCCAAGCAGCGGTCACACAGACCAAGGGAAATAAGCTTATATGCACTTGCCAGCTACTAGAGGCAAATAAATATTGTGTTCTCTCAGTGCTGCACTAGTGGCTATTAGGGATGTGCTTTTGTTTTGAAACAAAAGCAGCAATACTGAAAAAAACAACGATACAAGGACGACAAAAAAAAAAGCAAAACAAAATTTTTAAATCTGCGCATCCCTAGTAGATATACCATGGGATGACATCATTGAAAGTTGTTCAAATCTGCCTACACTTGCTGATAAGAGCACAACCCACTCATCTGGATTAACCCAGCAGGATAAGAAAAGGTATGTTACATTACATAATAGTTCTAGGGAGACAACGGGGGGGGGGGGGGGGGGGAGAGAATTCACTGGCTCATTCATATCGAGTCACCCATAGTTTGCAATTAGAGAAAGAATTCTTGCTAAATGTGCCCCAGAAGTATTGTATAATTACATACAGTAGGAAGGAAAATATAGTCTATCAGTACAACTAAAGTATTACAAAACTTTTATTTCACACTTAAATAGTCACTAGAGACCCTTTAATACTAAGATTTTTAAGAGGCCTCTGAATTCTAGAATAGTGTAACTATAACTGTAAAAAAGGCTAGGAGAGCAGTCAAGAATTTCCAATATAGTCCTTTTTCCTGCTGAGTTTAGGACAGAAAAGAGAAATCATGCCCATTTGTTTACTTAGCCAAGGAGACATCTCTAGAAAGTCATCTGACATTCAGGTACCTGCTTTTGAGGTCTGCAAGATCTCTCTGAATCAAAGGAGGTTTTTTCTGGGTTACATGACTCAGATGGCAGCAACATTTTGAAGATGCATCACAACTAAATGCTCTATGAAGCTCCATACTGCAGGGTTTTCCTAACCCCATTTTTAAACATATATCAAAGCTGTCCATTTCCCTTTGGCATTGTCCTTATTAGTGTCAGAAAAAAAAATGGAATCTCTCATGCAACACTTAAGTTAGTACAGCTGTGTGTCAGCAGAACATGCAGAGAATTTAACTGTCATACTTCTAAGCCTTTTCAAATGCTCAGTTTTCATACTGTGAAGTCTCATCTGAACTACAGATATACCCCACCCCATCTAGGGTTGCCATCTGGCTCCAGATGCGCCTGACAGGCTTGATCCAGTCCTGGGTTTACCCCATTGCATATAGTAACTTGTAGTTTTCCTTTTTTTATGGAGTGCAATGGAGAAATCAGATTACATATCCCTGCATGCAATGAGGTAAAACCAGGAGTGGATCAAACCTGTCAGGCGCAACTGGAGCCAGTTGGCAACCCTAAACCCATCGTCAACAGTGGATCACTCAATAAGAAAAATCAACACGCCACATAAATCATTCAATTTCCCCAGATATAGCCCAGGAAAAGTATTTTTTTGGTCAGACCCTTTATCCTTTCAGGTGAAACTAACTCAGCTTCAGCCAGTCCAATATCTGTCCATCTTAATCTTTATGACTATTTTTAAAATTCTTGTCGCTGTCAAATTACAATGCTACTAATACCATTCACTGCTGTTAAATGTATTGCAAAGGCACTGCTACTAATGATATGTCTTTCCAACTGGTCTAAAACAATTCTTAGTTCTGCATCAGGCTACAGTTATGGTCAACATTATTGGCACCTTTGCATTTTAGTTATGTTACATACTGTACAATATCTTGAGAAACAATTAGAAATATTCCAACTGTATGTCATCATAATATTCTAATAGTATGTTCAAAGTATACTGTGGTAGGCGAAGGCCTGTGATCCATGGTGTCTGAAGTGAGCAGACAGGCCTGAGCAGCTTGACCTGTAACTGAAGCCTGTAGTTAGGCCCAGAGGAATGAAAACCCCCCTGAATGATGACACCATAGAATTGAAACTTAACTCAGCTTAACTGAACATAGCTAAGCAGAAACGAAACTTAGAAAAGACAGAAAACAGCTCTAATTGGTACTGATAAGAGAGCACAGCTTCTATGGAATTAATTAACTCTGCAAAAAGCAAGGTTACAGTGCCCTGCTTCCCATATGTTTTAACTAGCTGAGCGACCTTGGAGGAGAGATGTAACAAGTTAGAGACACTGACCATTGTAATTGGGACTAGAGGGGGGGTGAGCAGGTGCTGAGCCCAGACCAGAGTCCCGATTGGGTAGCCATATCAGTACCGGGACCAATAGATGGGTGAGAGGTGTTACTGGGACCAATGAAAAGTTTGCCTATGTCTAGAATGGAGAAGAACGGTATAAAAGTTGTTGTTTTGCTAGAAACCATTGCTCAGCCATTTTGAAATTGCTTATTGCTTGAGCCATGTGCACATTAAACTGGCTTGGATCCTTGAAACGACTCCTGGTTTTATTTATTGCATGCTTATCTGCTGCTACAATACAACTGAAAAAAGATGTCTGTGCAACTTATATGTAGTAATTTCTAAGGAAAAAAATATATAACAATGACACTCTTGAAGCCATCTATAAGATTCTTATATCTGTCTGCTGGTAGTTTCCTCCACTTTTCAACTGTGATTTGTTCCAGCTCATGACTGTTTCCAGGATTCCTTTTCTAATGGCAGATTTCAGCTCTTTCCAAAGGTTCTCATTTGGATTAAGATCAGGACTCATTGCTTGCCAGTTTAAAACAGTCCATTTGATCCTTTTTAACCATTATTTTGTACTTTTGGATGTATATTTTGGGTCACTGTCCTGCTGGAGGACCCATGACCTCAGACCTAGACTTCTGAAACAAGGCAGCACGTTTTGCTCCAAAATACCTCAGTAGTCCATGATTCCTTTAATCTACTCCAGGCCTCCAGTTCTTGAGGCAACAAAACAGCCTCACAAAATTATGGAACCTCCTCCATATTTAACTATAAGAAGGGTGTTCTTTTCCATATAAGCTTCATTTCTTCGCCTGTAAATGTATCACTGGTCTGCATTGCCAAAGAGCTCAAGTTTGGTTTTGAGCAAAAATCAGGTGTGCTTTTTTATGTCTGTGCTCTGTTTAGAGCGTGGCATATAGTGCAGGTTGAAACCACAACTCCAGATTGCTCCAGGTCAGCCTTAAGCTCTTTGGATGTTGTACGTGGTATTTTTCCAACAGTTCGCACTAACCTTCAAAGACTTCTTGGATTAATTTTCCTCTTCCACCACATCCTGGGACGTTCCTGACAGTTCTATGAGCCAAAAACTTCTTAATAATATTTCAAACTGTAGATACAAGAATCCTAAGGTCTTTGGCGATGGCCTTGTATCCCCTTTGAAGTTTGATGTTTGGTGAGAACAGCTTTTCTGACTGTCTCAGCACAACTCATCTTCACCATTGTGAAAATTGGAACAGGAAGTGAATGTGGCCATTTTAAACATTAGAGCCATCATTCATTGGTTGATTCAAGTCATGTGAATACTGACAATTGATCACAGATGCATCTAATTTTATTGCAATGGGAATGCGATTTTTCTGTTCAAATTGATTTAAATTGTTTATAAGGGTGCCAATAATCATGTCCTACACACTAAGAGAAACCTAAAACTCTATCCCACAGCTAAACCCAATCAAACAGGGAAACAGAGACAAACAAACAAATTTTTGTTGGAACGTTCACCATGAAGAACTAACTTCTTCTCGAGGTGAAATGTTCCTATTTTATCTTTTTTTAGTGGAAAACCACAATAAAGTCGATCTTGAGAGAAGCTCTCCCAACATCAAAATAACTTTAAATAGTAATAGGGAAATTGCTTAGCTACTTAGCTGAAGCAGAGTATGCGAGTCCAAAAACCCCCTTGGCTTCCAAGCTTTCACCACACAGGTACAGCGCAGCCAAATTAAATGTCCAATCGATAAGGAGAATGTCGCAACTTCACTCCGCAATTGTACAAATCCAATTCGCGGCAACACCACCAAGATAATTACTTCGTGGTCAGGAACCCAACGTTGTGTTTCCGGCCAAAGTCATTCCAGGCCCTTCTTCAAACCATGATCTCAGATTTATTTATTTTTTAAAGATATTGGACATTAAGGAATTGAACTGCAAGGGTGCCAATAATGTTGATGACAACTTTAACAAAAACTAGCAGCCCAAATAACAGAACTATATACAGAACATCCTGTGGGCAGAAGGCCAGTCAAGAGGAATGTAGCCTGCAGGGCTAACTGCAAGAATAGCCAATCATCATAGATCACAGCAGGACATACCAGCTCAGACCAGATCATTGCACATCATAACAGATCTCAAGGGCGGGAACTGGACTAGCTAGCAAAACTCAAGGATCACATATGGGACTCCCCAGCTACAGGCTACCGACAACCTGTATAAAACACTATGGGTGACCAGAGTTGGTGAGCCGTGAGCTGCAGCAGTTGAATCCCAACTGAGAGACTCTCACAAGATCCAAGTGTCCGGCAGGGAACCAGCACTCTGGTAGCATGAACACAGAAGGGTCGGAGGGCAGGAGTTCCTACACTTCAAAGAGATTACGAAGCACAGTCTGACCGAAGGCGCTATCCCTTCGGGACTCCCTCGCCAAGCAGTAGTGAACTGCGAAGATATGGACCGAAGCCATGGCTCTGACATGGTGTGCCATAATCTGGTGGTCTAGTGAGATCCCTACCTGCTCATAGGCGAGGGAAATGAAGTTTGCCACCCAAGTGGACAGAATTTGCTTGGTCACTGGAAACCCCAGTCGACTGGAATCATAGGCGACGTAAGCGGAGGCACTTTGTGGTGGCACGAAGTCCACTGCAGATAGAAGGACAAGGCCCTTTTACAATCCAGAGTATGGAGGATAGTCTCCGCCTTGCCAGCATGAGGCCTCAGGAAGAAGGTGGGGAGCACGACCTCCTGGCTTAAGTGGAAAGGGGACACCACCTTTGAAAGAAACTTGGTGTGTGTGCGTAGCACCACCCTGTTCTTATAGAACCTCATGTAGTGCGGCTCTGCAATCAGAGCTTGGAGCTCGCTGACCCCTGCAAGCTGACATGAGTGCCACGAGAAAGACAACCTACCGTGAGAGGCAGCGCAGGTGGCAAGTAGCAAGGGGCTCAAATGGTAGCTTAGTAGCTGTGAGAGCATGACATTGAGATCTCACTCTGCCGTTGGTGGGCAGACGAGGGACTTGGACAACATAAGGCTCCACAGGAAACAAGTGGTAAGAGCTGAGTCAAGAGGGGATTGCCCTTGACAGAGTGGTGGTGCACCGCAATAGCACTCAGGCACACTCTGACTGAGATGGACTTCAGACCCACCAGGGACAGGTGGAGTAGGTAATGGAGTACCAGCTGCACCGAGCAGAACAGGTTCGCCTTCCTCTCAACGCACCAAACCAAAAATCGCTGCCACTTGAAGGCATACGCCCTTCTCATGGAGGTCCTGAAGGAGGCCAGGACATCCTCCATGTCATTTAGGAGGTTAAAGGGAGCTAGTGTTACCCTTTCAGCCCACAAGCCGTGAGTGACAGGGACTCCAGGTTGGGGTGCAAGAGAGCCCTCCTCCTGTTAAAGTAGTCCTGGGGCACAGTCCAGGGGAATCAGAGACACCACCGAAAGGCAGAGAAGCAGCGAGAACCAAGGTTGCCTGGGCCACCGGGGAGCTACAGGAAACAGTGATGACCTGTCTTGCTGCACCTTGAAGAGGGTCTTGGCGACCAGCCATGCTGATAGGAAGGTGTAAAGAAGGCCTTCCTTCCATGGGATGTGGAACACATCTGCTGCCACTCGGGATGGGTGCGGCTGGCGGGAGCAGAAGCGGGGCAACTGCGTGTTGTCCAGGTTGGCAAACAGGTCCACTAGGGAGATGCCCTAGAATCTGAAAAGCCGAGAGGCCACTCTAGGGTCCAGGTGCCACTCGTGTGGCTGAAGGACTTTGCTCAGCCTGTCTGCCAGGCGCTGTCCAGGCCCAGGAGGTAGACCACCTACAGGAACATTCCGCTGTATGTCGCATATGAGGAGAGGTTTACCGCCTCCTGGCAGAGGGAGTACAACACCGTGCCTCCTTGTCTGTTGATATAGAACATTGTGACTTGGTTGTCCATCTGACCAGCACAGACTAGTGCTGCAACCAATGGCGAAAGGCTCGGAGGGCCAGAAATATCACTCGAAGCTCCAGGACACTGATCTGCAATTGACAATCCTTCTTTCTGGGACCAAGTGCTTTGGGGAGAGGCATCCGTAGTAAGGACACTCTGGTGGGTGGATGCCTGGAAGGGCATCCTGATCTGAAGGTAGCAGGGGAACTGCCACCAGTCAAAGGACTCTGCCAGTTGGGGGGGTCATTTTCACCCTGTCTCGAAACCTGCCCGTGGCTTGTGTTCATTGGGAGCAGAGGCACCACCGAGCCGCCCTCTTATGCAGGTGGGCATACGTGGACCGTGGAGGCCACGTGGCCCAGCAGGTGAAGGAGAAGGTAGCAGTGTTCCAAGGGAGAGCATCTTGAACTCCTCCCTCAGCAGAAATCTGTTCAAGTCCCATAGGTCCAGGATGAGCCTGAGGCCCCCTCTGTTCACTTGGGAATGAGGAAATATCTGTAGTAGAAGCATTTGCCCCAGAGATATTTGGGCACTGGCTCCACTGTCTTGTCCTTGAGGAGACCTTCAAGCTCGGTGAGGAGCGAAGTCTGCTGAAAGAGAGGCCTTACAGGTTTCTCCTTGGAAGAATGAGAGTGGCAGGTGGAGGAGGTATCCCTCTCCTTGACTAGTTGCAACACCCAGGCATCTGTGGTGGATGAGGACCACCTGTGGGCAAACAGGGCCAGAAGCCCCCTTGTGGGCTGCAAGCGGCCTCCTGGGAGAGAGGAAGCATTACACATGGAGTCACAAACTCCCTCCAGACTGGGCTGGGGCCGGTGCCTGGCTTTTAGACTTGCGGAGACAATGCCCTTGCCCCTTGGACTGTTGCCCCTGCTGTGGGGCAGAGGCAGCCTGGTACTGTGGAGCATTACCGAAGACCCTTTTCTTCCTCGGGAAGAAAGGATCCTTCCCCAGGGTCTTTTTACAGGGGTGTATCAAAGTATTCTTCAAGAGTCTGGTCCTAATCAGGAACTCAGTCTCTATCTCAGCAACCTTGTCTGACATGGGTTTTCTGAAGAGGTTCTCTCCGGTGCAAGGGACATCAATGAGTTTGTCCTGGATCCACTGCTTGAAATCAGACAACTGCAGCCATGCCTGGCATCGGGCCCTGATGCCCAGAGCAGCTACTCTGGCTGAAGATTCAAAGACATCGTATGCTGCTCGAGACAGGAACTTTGAGCATTCCTCGACTGCCGAGGCTACTGACTTGAACCACTGAAGAGGTTCCCCATCAAGGCCTGCAGAGAAACTGGTGATCTCCCTTGCCAGTTCCATTAGGTACATGCCAATGTACAACTGGTAGGATTGGACTCTGCAAGCCAGTAATGAGCCCTGGTAGCATTTTCAGCCGAGGGCGTCCAAGGTCCAGGGCTCCCTACTCAGGGGCACTGAGGAATGAGTCTTTTGGCTTGAGTCACTGCATGGCCGACTCGACAGCCATAAAACTGTGAGGGAGCTGGGTTTTTTGCGCTTCAGCAGACTCTGTACATGGAATCGAACCATCTGCTCACAATTGGAACAGACGCTGGTGTTCCCCCACATACAGAGGAGCTGGTGCTCAAGGATCAGAGGGCCTCCTTCGGAGGGGCCTCATACTGGAGGATCTCAAGTTCCTCCGTGCGGGGATCCTCCTCCGCCTCTGTTTCAAACACGATGCCTTCGCCATATCCAGCACAAAGTCAAGGAAGGCAATGTCCTGACGGCAATCGGTGCCAGGATACCAGTGGAGACAGATCCGAGAACATGTCTCTGTATTACCAGATGTCCAGGGACTCCTCCTCCTTGGTCTCCCAGTCTGACTCGAAGTCGGAGAAATAATGCAAGGCTCTGCGTCTTCTGTGATCAGGCCCAGAGAACAAAGGCCCGTGACCCCCGGGGGGGGGGGGGACCTGTGCTCCAAGCTGTGTGCACTCACCAGAGAGTACCGGTGTTCCGAGGAACGGGACTGGGACCTCTTCCAATGTGTTGCTCATGGCTGATGGCACGCGATGATCGGCTCGACCATCGGGGAAAGCCCTTGAGGTCCAGGGTCTGGTCATAAGGCAGATGAACAAGACATCATCACCTGCTGCTGTGCCAGGAGGGCAATGATACTGCGTTCCAAGGCCACCCCTTCTTGTCTCCATGCCAGATGGCTCCGCAGTTCTTGTCACGGACACCAATGGTTTCGGGCACATCATCAGTTCCGTTGAGGGGGAGTCCTTGACCAAGATGGCCTTGGGGGTCTGAGGCCGATCACCCAAAGCTGACTACTCCATCCAGGGCAACTTTTGAGGCTGCTCCTGCTCCGTCTTATCGGACTCTTGCTGGGGACTGTGGGGCCTGGTGTGGGATTTACCCACTTTTCCTGACCTGTACTCAGAGGCAGTATTCAAGCTCTTCTTGCGTTCCACTTCTAGGGAGTTCCTTTCAGAGAAGCCGCAGCCGTGGATCTCAGAGGCATCGCGAGGTACCAAAGAGGGTCCTGAAGTATGGTGTCAACAGGGACTCTGGCACAGTCAGATTTATGGAAGGACTTTTCCTGCTGCAGCTGGTGGCTCTTGATGGTCTTTGCGAACTTGCAAAGATTACAGTCCAAGTTGTTGTGGTACGGCCCGAGGCAGCTGTGGCTTCGGGCCGGTGAGGGACATCATCTTACTGTACCGATCACATTTCTTGACGCCACTGGAGGCCATGGGAAAAAAACAGATCCTTGAACCCAGGCTGAGGGTCCAAGGCCTACTGGCCAAAAAAGGGCACGAAGCGCCAGTCGAGGGACATACTAAAAAAAAACAAAGCAAAATAAACTCAAGGGGCGATGCAGAAGTGAGCTGGCTCAGGTGCAAGAAGAACAACCAGTAAGCGTAAAGGAAAGGAATTTTTTTAAGACAAGAGAGTCACCGTTTCCAGGGAAACAGGACAGACGTCTGGTAAGATGGCACCTTTGGGAGGGAAAGGGAACAATACATGTGTGGTGCATCTTGAAAAGGCTTTCTTTGAAAGCTGGGGAGATGCTTCCATGCGGGCTCCGTCAGCGCCATCACCCATGTGTGAGGACTGACTTCCTGTTTGTTTCTGGAGAAACTAAAAATAGACAAAGCGATGGGGCCAGATGGGATACATCTGAGATTATTGAAGGAACTCTGGGAAGTTCTAGCGGCTCCACTGTCTGACTTTTCAATGCTTCTTTAGAATCGGGAGAGATCCCAGAGGAGTGGATAAGGGTGCATGTGGTCTCTCTACACAAAAGGAGAAGCAAGCATGAGGTTGGGAACTACAGGTCGGTTAAATCTGACCTCTGTGGTGAGTAAATTAATGGAAATGCTGCTAAAACAGAGGATAGTGAGGTTTCTGGAGGCCAATGGATTGCAGGATCCAAGGTAACTGTTTTACTAGAGGCATATCTTGTCAAGCAAATCTAATTTCTTTGACTGGGCGATCACAGAGTTGGACTGAAGCAGAGCCCTAGATGTGATGTACTTAGATTTCAGTAAAGGCTGTGACACTGTTTCACACAGGCAACTTTTTTTTTTTTTGTTTTTAACCATCTTTATTATCCTTTACAAAGAGCTAGACATTGCTTCCGGCCTGCAACAATACTCAGCAGTTCAACAGCAATTCAACACAACATCCTATTGCCCATGCTCCAAAAACAGAGTCATACAGCTTTTTTTCCTTCATCTCCCCAGTTACTATTACCCAGTGCTATTGCCCACCCCCCCCCCCCTCGGGAACTGTATTTGAAATCTCTTCCAGAGCCATTTATATCGTAGCCACTTTGGGGTTTTATGGTTCCTGTATTGATAGAGTTCATCTTGAATCAGATTATGGAGGTTGTTGACCCATTGATTAAATGTTGGCGGCCGTTCCCCCACCCATTGTTGCATAACAACCTTTTTGACTCCCCAAATACCCAATAAAACAAATTTGCAAACCACTTTGTGCATTTTAAGAGCATTCGATGGCATAGGGTTCCCGAGCATGCTGAAGCTCTCAGGAAACAAGTGGAGGAACTCAGAGAGGAGGTGGCGAAGCTGAGGAGCATTCAAGACAGTGAGAACATTGATGAGATGCTTCTTGCAACAACCAAGCTCTCCAGCAGAGAAGATGGGTGCCTACAGAATGACGAAGGTTGGACACAAGTCACCAGGGCCTGCAGAATCACCAATCCAACTTCTCCAGCCCTTGAATGAATTGAAGAACCATTATGAGGCCCTGGAAGTGGAAGAGGTAAAAGCATCCCTGGAAAGGGAGGAACCAGAGCTCAAGTAACCCAAAATTTCAGAATCAGAGACACAAGAAAAGAAGGGTAGTGGTGGTTGGTGACTCTCTTCTAAGGGGTACTGAGGCATCCATCTGCCAACCAGACTTGATGTCCAGAGAGGTATGCTGCCTGCCAGGTGCCAAAATCTGAGATGTTATGGACAGTTTGCCGAGATTCATCAAGCCCACTGACTATTACCCAATGTTGCTAATCCATGTTGGAACAAATGATACTGCCAGGTATCCCTCTGAGCGTATCAAAAGTGACTTCATAAGAACATAAGATATGCCATACTGGGTCAGACCAAGGTCCATCAAGCCAAGTATTCTGTTTCCAACAGTGGCCAATCTAGGTCATATGTACCTAGCAGTTTCCCCAAAAGACACAGGTTCCGCAATGCTTGTACTGGGTCAAGCACTGACATCCTGGGTCACTTCTTAATAATGGTTTATGGACCTTTCCTCCAGGAACTTGTCCAAAACTTTTTTTAAACCCAGCTACACTAACAGCCTTTAGTGTAGCTGGCTCTGGGACCGAGGGTGAAGCAGATAGGTGCACAGGTGGTGATCTCTTTAATCCTCTCTGTTGAGGGTAAAGGCCAAGGTAGAGAGGCTCGCATCTTGGAGATGAAAGCATTGCTGTGTGGATGGTGTCATTCAGAGCGTTTTGGTTTCCTGGACCATGGGATGCTGTTCCAAGGGTTGCAGAGCAGAGATGGCATTCATCTGTTCAAGAAAGGTCAACACGTCTTCGGTAGTAGACTGGCTAATCTTCTGAAGGCGGCTTTAAACTAGATTCGTTGGGATGAGTGAAGAGAGCCCCCAGGTAAGTGAAACATTAAATACCTTTATGGAAATGGGTAAAAGGGGTAACATATTGAAAGCGGTGTATATAAATGTCCGCAGCATGGAAAATAAGATCCCTGATGTTGAAGCTTTGGTGGGTGTGGCTGACTTGGATTTAGTGGCAGTTACAGAAACATGGTTCACAGAGAACCATGACTGGGATGTAACTATACCAGGCTATACTTTATTCAGAAAGGACAGGGTAGGAAGAAGGGGAGGAGGAGTGGCACTATATGTAAAAAATATTATTAAAGCTTTGGAATTACAGAGCATAAAAGGGAGAGAGAAGGCACTGTGGGTTAAACTAGAAAGAGGGACAGAGAAATCTATTTGCATTGGCGTGATATACAGACCTCCTCACAAGAGGAAGAGGTGGACAGAGAGTTAATTGAAGACATACGCAGCATTGCTAGGAATGGGGAACTGCTACTGATAGGTGTTTTCAATATGCCAGATGTTGACTGGCACATTCCTGCTGCATTATCATCTAGAAGTAAGGAGATCCTGGATTCTCTATAGGGATAACTATTCAGGCAATTGGTAACAGACCCCACCACGTGAAGCAGCCATACTAGATTTGGTGCTTACCAATGGTGAAAGTGTTTCTGATGTTATAGTGGGAGAATATTTGCATCCAGCGATCACTAGATGGTGTGGTTCAGTATTAGGACTAGGGCTATTAGAATCCATTCAAAAGTGAGGGTCTAGGAAAACTAAATTTGCCAAGATGGGCCAATACCTCAGTGAGTCGTTAGCGGGATAGGAACAGCTGGGGGATGTAGAAAAACAGTGGGCAAAACTGAAAGGGGATATTTTAAGGACAACCATCCTTTTTGTTAAAATGGTAAATAAAGGTAAAAGGAGAATGAGACCGCAATGGCTTTTGAAAGAAGTAGCTGAAAAGGTGAAGAAAAAGAGGGAGGCCTTCATGAAATACAAGAGATCACAGAGAGAGGAAGACAGGCATCTATATTTGGAAAAACTTAGAGAAGCTAGCAAAGTAGTCAGGAAAGCAAAAATTCAAAAAGAGGATGAAATAGCCAATGCAATAAAATGGGGGGATAAGACATTTTTCAAATAGGTTAGTGAGAAGAGGAAGGGCAAAAGTGGTATTGTCAGACTCAAGGGTGAAGGGGAGGAATATGTAGAAGCTGATAAGGATAAAGCGGAATTGCTTAACAAATTTTTCTGTTCTGTGTTCACAGATGAAGAACCAGGAAAAGGAACTCAGAAAATACCCGCAAACAGGAACAGAAGCGAGGGACATCTTGAACAATTTTCAGAAGACTGTGTTCGTGAGAAACTAGCTAAATAAAGAACACAAAGCGATGGGACCGGATGGGATATATCCTAGAATACTGAGGGAACTTGGGGACGTTCTAGCAGCTCCACTGACTGACCTTTTCAATGCCTCGTTGGAGTTGGGAGTGGTGTCAAAGGACTGGAGAGAGGCTCATGTGGTGCCTTTACACAAAAGCGAAAGTAAGGATGTGGTTGAAAACTACAGGCCAGTTAGTTTAACTTCAGTGGTGAGTAAATTACTGGAAATGCTGCTGAAAGAGAAAATAGTAAGGGGTCCGGAGTCCAGCGGATTACAGGATCTGAAGCAGCGCGGATTCACCAGAGGCAGGTTTTGTCAGACAAATCTGATTTTTTCTTTGACTGTGTTACCAGGAAGTTGGACTGAGGGAGAACCCTAGATGTGGTGTATTTAGATTTCAGTAAAGCCTTTGATACCATTCCTCACAGGCAACTTATAAACAAACTGAGCACCCTAGGGATGGACCCTAAAGTTACTGATTGGGTTAGAAATTGGTTGAGTGGGAGGCGACAAAGAGTACAGGTAAATGGAGCTCACTCTGAGGAGAAGGAAGTTACCAGTGGTGTGCCCCAGGGATCTGTCCTTGGTCCAATTCTTTTCAACTTCTTTGTTAGTGATATAGCGGAAGGGCTGTTGGGTAAGGTTTGCCTCTTTGCAGATGATATCAAAATCTGCAATAGAGTAGACACCCAGGAAGATGTAGATAACACGAGGAGGGATATAGCTAAGCTTGAAAAATGGTCTAGAATTTGGCAGCTGGGATTTAATGTTAAAAAATGCAAGGTCATGCATTTGGGCTGCAGCAATCCAAGAGAGCAATATAGTATACGGGGTGAAGTACTTTTGTCCACTAAAGAAGAGCGGAACCTAGGCGTGGTTGTGTCTGATTATCTTACAGAAGCTAAACAGACAGAAAAGGCGACAGCAAAAGCTAGAAGGATGCTTGGGTGCATACGGAGAGGAATGGCTAGCAGAAAA
This sequence comes from Ichthyophis bannanicus, assembly GCA_033557465.1. Taxonomy (NCBI): domain Eukaryota; kingdom Metazoa; phylum Chordata; class Amphibia; order Gymnophiona; family Ichthyophiidae; genus Ichthyophis; species Ichthyophis bannanicus. The sequence goes on along the minus strand of CM066031.1, from coordinate 703,153,200 downwards.
AAGGAGGTGATAGTGCTTCTGAATAAGTCTTTGGTGCAACCTCATTTGGAGTATTGTGTGCAATTCTGGAGACCACACCTTCAAAAGGATATAAACAGGATGAAGTCGGTACAGAGGGTGGCTACTAAAATGGTTAGTGGTCTTCATTATAAAGCATATGAGGACAGACTAAGGATCTTAATATGTACACCTTAGAGGAAAGGCGGGATAGAGGTGATATGATTGAGAAATTTAAATACCTCCATGGCATAAATGCACATGGGGAGAGCTTCTTTTGATTGAAAGCAAGTACTGCTATGAGGGGACATTGGATGAGGGTGAAAGGGGATAGATTCAGGAGTGATATGCAGAAATATTTCTTTATGGAAAGAGTGGTGTATCTGTGGAATAGTCTCCCAGTGGAGGTGGTGGTAGAGATGAGGACAGTATCTGAATTCAAAAAAGCATGGGACAAACACAGAGGATCTCTAAAGAAAAAAAGGGGACTGTTGTAGTTGTTGATATGGAAGGACAGACTAGATAGAAAAATTACGACAGAAAAAGAACACATGACCTATGTCTCTAATAACCCATATGACCAATCCATGCGCTTTTGGATTATGTCCTCTATCCCGCTCAGGGCCTTCCGCCAGAGTGTCACCAGCCCTGGGCATGCCAAAAAGGCAAGGCGGAATGTGTCTAGCCGGGCTCGGCATTTCTGACGCATACCTGACTCCCATATGCCCATCTCTGCTCCCCGGGCTCTCATAAGGTAACTACGATGTTGTATCTGGTATTGCATTTCCTGATAATGGCTATTACTTGTTACCTCCTTCATTGTCTGGCATGCCTGTTTTAACCGTTCTACTTGGACTGCGTCCTTCACATCTTCAGTCCACTGGGAGGCCAACTGCACCAGATACCGTAGGTCCAGCCTTTCCCGCAACATCCTAATCCAGTTTGAGAGCGTGCTCCATTTGGGTTCCAGTTGATGCAAGTCATCATCTGCCTCTACACTCTCTGTTGATTGGGTGATCACCTCACAATCCCTGCCAATAGTATCGGATCTGCAAATATTGATAGTAATGAGAGGTCTGCAGGCCAAGTTTGTCCTGGACAGATTTAAAATCTGGAAATGTTCCACCCCCCACTGCAAAGGTTGCCTGATATCAAGACGGCTCACTGAGTCCCATCATTGAAACTGGGCTGCTTCCACCACAGGAGGGAACCACAAATTCCCTGTGATTTGCAAAAACAGAGTGACCCTCCAATCCGGCCGGCTCTTTGCTGCCCACCACTGCCAAGTCATCTGCAGCGGCTGTATCAAGGTGTTGAATTCACACGCTGCCAGATCCACTCTCATGTGGTGTAGCATGTTCAGCAAGCAATAAGGCCGGCTCCAATGATCTAACAACCCTTGCGGCGCATAATGGTGCGCTTCGTGCCCAGCTTCATATATCCAGCGCATTAGTGCGGCTACGTTATACACCCATAGGTCCGGGAGAGCCATGCCTCCTTTTATGTCGTGGGAGACTCAATTTGTTATAGCCTATGCAGGCTCTCTTCCCATGCCACATGACGTTTCAAAAAATGCCTTTTAACTGGTCTATCTCTGCCCGAAGCACCCATACAGGGAGCATCTGAAGTTGACAAATGCTCTCTGGAAATATAACCATTAAAATTAATGCGACCCGCCCACTCAAGTACAGGGACAAATCTCGCCATTTTTCACAGTCGCTTTATTTGCTGGATTTTATCTTGTATATTTCAAGCTGTAAACCATGCAATGATCCACCTGCAGATAAATGCCCAAGTATTTTAAGGGCCTGTCAGACCAGCAAAAAGGCGCTTCTCACTCAGGTGTATGCTGGATTTTTACGCCCCCCCACTATCTGGGCTTCTGATTTATCTGGATTAATGAGAAGGCCTGAAAAGCTTCCGAACATTTTCAAAAGATCCATCAGCCTCTCCTGATTCTGTCTATTGTAAGGGGTGCTGATCAGCATATCGTCAGCAAACATGCTGACCTTACACTCCTGCTCTCCAATGCAAACTCCCTGAACTTTTGAAGCTTCTCAGAGTTTAATTGCAAAGGGTTCTAACGATAGGATAGAGTAGAGGGGAAAGGGGACAACCCTGCCGGGTGCCACGCTGTAGCTCTAAGTTATCAGATAGTTATCCACTGACTAATATCTGTGCCCTTCGCCGTCAATATAGCGCTCACACCCATCCGACAAATCGTTCTTCCAATCCAAAGCGCAGAAGCACCCAAAACAAATAGTCCCAATCTACCCAGTCAAACGCCTTTTCAGCGCCCAAGCTGATTACGGCTACCTCGTGGCCTCTTGTTTGCTGTTGCCGGAAAAGGGTGAGCACTCTCACTAAATGTGCCATTGCGCACCTCCCCTGGATGAAGCCCACCTGGTCAGGATGTATCAACTTAGTCATAACCCTGGCCAAACAGTGTGCTAAGACCCCCGCCACCAGTTTCAAGTCCTAGTTTAGCAGGGAGATTGAGCGATAAGCGTCTGGAGTGTCACCCTCTTTGCCCGGCTTTTGCAGCAGTACCACAAGGGGCTCAAAGGCCCCCCGTGCCGCTTCTCCCATCGCTACCAATGCCAGCACAGCTGCTGCTCCCAAGATTTTATAGAACTTGGTTCCCAGTCCATCAGGGCCAGGTGCCTTAGCCAACTGCAGTCTGTGAACCCCCTCCAGTACTTTCCCCCATCGTGAGCGGGTGGTCCAATAACCTCTGCTCCTCCTCAGTGACCCGTGGCAGGGTGATATCGCGGAAGAAATCTTCCCTCGCTTGCACATCAACGGGCTCCACGTCGTAAATTTTTTAGAAAAATTTATTGAACCTGTGCCAAGATTACCTGCAAGGTTGTGTCGAAGGAGTCGTCTGCCCTCCGCAATTTGTTACCGTGTGGCGCATCTTAGTGAGTTTGACAAGGTTGGCCAGTAATTTTCCAGCTCTATCTCCCCAATGATATAGCTTATATTTGTACATGTGTATACTATATAGGGCTTTTCGCTGCAACAGCGAATTAATTTTGTTGCACTGCTCCATTAAACTCTGTTGCGCGGCTTGGTCCTGCCGCGCCAGATACTGATCCCGGCGCTGTCGCAACTCCTGCAAGAGGCACTGGCTGTATTGGCGCCCCTTGGCACTCACGAATCCTATGATCCTACCTCGGAGTACCGCCTTGGCAGCTTCCCAATAGTTGCCTGGTCCGATGTCCTCCATGTGATTCTCCAATCCATACTCCCACCAGCATTTGCGCACATACTGACAAAACTGGGGGTCTCTATTCCAGGCCGGGTTGAGGAGCCAGATCCTGTCCCCTTCCTCTTGTTGGTTCGTCAATATTACTTGCACTGCAGCATAATCGGAAAGCACTCATGGATGGATTGCACTACTTTGGAGCTGACTAAATAGTCGCTCTGTCAGAAGGAGATAGTCCAGGTGAGCCTGCATTTTGTGGGAGCTAGACTGATTTTTATTTATTTATTTGATTCTTCTATACGCCCCAGAGATCAGGGACAGTTTACATTTAACGCAACATATTACAAAGAACAGAGGTTGAACTATTTACATAAAGCCATAGGTAAATTTAACAGGAAGCAACTGCTTCATATACACTGTTGTCTGAACTGACAACTAGTAGCTATTTACAGTTTACCGCTTGCGTGTATTTCTTTGAGTTTAGATATGAATAGGGTTATTGATGGGGGGGGTAAAGGAGGCTGGGTGGTGATCATAAGGTGTGGTGAGTTAGGTGTTTGTGAGGTAGGGTTATCATTGGTGTGTGTGCGCCACCCATCTATAAGTTCTAGTTCATGGCATAAGAAAATTTATGCCCCTATTCTCATGGCCCTTGGGTACCACACAATGTGGTTCACAATCTATAGTGGGGTCCGTCACCAAGTTAAAGTCACCTCCCATGATCACTGAGTATTCAGATTGATCTGCCAGTCTGGCCACTAGTTCCCCAAAAAACTATGCCTATAGCCATTGGGTGCACAGACACTCCCTAGTATCACTTTCCTGCCCTGGAGCATTCTCCAGACCAGGACATAGCGTTCCTCTGGGTTTTGAATCACCCGATGGACCTCGAGACTGACTCTTCCCCACAAGTATCACCACTCCCCATTGTCTGGTCGAATATGCCTCCCAGTGGACTTTGCGAACCCAGTCTTTCCTTAACTTCCCATGCTCTCTCTGACAAATGAGTTTCTTGCAAAAGAGCCACATCGGCCCCCAGTTTCCGTATGCAGGTTAGGACTTTTTCCCTTTTTATGAGTGAGTTCAGGCCGCCCACATTCAGTGTCCAACTCCTCCTGCAGACTAAGCCAGCTATATTGTGTCATCTGATTCCCCTCAGGGCCTCCCAGCTGAGTCCCTTGGGATCTCCTCTGTGTTCTATTTATGGCTCCCCAATGTACCGCAGTATCCTGATTTGTGTTGCAGTTTCCCCCTCCCCCCCTTCTATTGATCCCCTCTCTGTACCCACTCTGTTGTTCTCGCTACGCCCTTCCTCCCCCCACACCCATTCGCTCACTCAAGCTTAACTCTCCCACAACAGTCACACACCGCTCATCCCCCTCCCCTTCTCTCCCCCTCTTCCAGTTCCCTGTTCAATACATTCTTAGGGCCCCCACTCCCACCAGTCCCCACCATTGCCATCCTTGCCCCACCCATTTGTGTCCCCTTTTCCCCTCATCTCTAGGCTTTCGAGTTGCCCCTCATACACAGGTCTTCAACAGAGGTATCTGGTAAGAGATGCTACTATTTTTTTTTTACAACTGCACTCTGTCCACATCCTTATCACCATACCGTCCCTTTTGCTGTCCATGGGCTTTTCGTCGGCTGTGAATTCCCTTGCGCCTCACTCACCGGGCCCTTAGTAGTTGGGTCATCGCCAAATGTCCAGCATGTCCATGTCTACATCCCCCAGGACACAATCCATAGGTTGAGTTGTGTTTTGTTTTTTCCTTTGACAGTGGACCCACTAGTCCCCTCTGGTGGGATCTTTCCCCAAGGCCCATAGGCAGCCACATCCTCATGATCGCCTATGGAGTGTAGGGTGAGATGGTTTGGTCTGCTACTCCACAGATCACTCAATGTACCCAACCAATGTGCTGCTCATTAACGTTTTTATGTTGCGAGAAAAGTGAGCTCCAGCACTTCAGACTAATGGGCATTGCGCTGCAGCACCAGTCCACTCCAAACATCTGCTGTAGTCCCCAAACCGCTGGTTGCCAAGATGATCCACCCCAGCCTTAGCAAGAAAGAGGTCTCAGCGCTTTCGAGGACACGGTTCATGTAAGGAAGCATTTGCAAAGCCCATGCCCGTTTGTATTTGCTCTCCACAGCCCAGGAGCTTGTAGGGCTGTTCACCCCCAGGTAGACCTTCTAAGAACTGGTGGGTCCAGCCAATGAGCTGCTTTATTACCATTTTGTTGTGGTGGGGAAAGTGAGCTCCAGCACTGCGTGCTGTTGGGCGTAGCACTGTAGTCAGTCCACAGTCCACCCCCCCAAACGTCTATTATAATCCTCAAACTGCTGTTTGTTAAGATGAGTTCCTCCAGTTCTAGAGCAGGCAAAGGTTTGTACACTTTCGAGGACACAATTCAAGCAAGGAGAACATGTCTGTTTGTCTTTACTCTCTGCAGTCCGAGCACTTTAGGGCTGCTCGCCCCCGGAGAGGCCTTCTAAAAACTTTGTTCACTCTACAGGGTCGTCCCCCCTCTTTGGACTTTGAGCTTATGCAGGAACAATAATGCAAAGGTTATTCCCCTCTTTCATAGCTCTCCGTACACTGGCGCAAACTCATGCCGTTTCATGGCTACCTGGTTTGATTAGTCATTGAATAAGAGGATGCAGTGGTTTTCGTACTCCAAGTTCTTGCATTGCCATTATGCTCTCAATATCCGTTCCTTCTCCACCCAAACAAAGAAACAGGCTATCGTGGGCCGGGAGCACGCCCCATCCTTCCTTCGCGGCCCGATGCAATGCGCCCGTTCACATCACCATTTGGAATGATCTCCCTGGAGTCCTAGAGCTTGTGGCAGCCATTGTTCAAAGAATTCATACAACTTTGTGTCAGAGATTGCCTCTGGCAGCCCCACCACACGCAGGTTATTGCGGCGAGATCTATTCTCCTGCTCCTCAATGCGCTCTAGCAGTTTTTGAGTTTCTGCTGTTTGTTCAATGACTTATACTGCGATATGCTCCGAGTGAGACGCTTGTGCTGTCACACTCTGCTCTAACTCTTCAATCCGGCCTACCTGTGTCCCCAGTTACTCTTGATACTGTCCACGGTAGACTGCAGTTTGTTCAAGCGATCCTCAAGTGCTGCCATTACCACCTTGGAGATCTCCGTTGCTAGTTCCCCCATGCCTGGCAGCTCAATTTGTGGCTGGGACTCGGCCATCTTGCCCCTCTGGTGGCCTCAAGGTGACTTTAGTTGTCGTTTGGGCATACCCCACTGCACATACACTGCTTGTTCAGGTGGAGCCAGTGCCCCAGCACTGTCAAGGTACTAGATGGCACCTCTCTGGTGATTTTATGCAGGTTTGCAGGGACCAATTCTGGGAGCCCTACTGTGTCACGTTCTTCTCCTGTAGGAAGCATCCACACAGGCAACTTAAAAATAAATTGAGCACCTTAGCGATGGACCCTGAAGTGACCAACTGGGTTAGAAATTGGTGGAGTGGGAGGTGACAAAGGGTACAGCTAAATAGAGCTCTCTCTAAGGATACCAGTGTTGTGCCACAGGGATCTGTCCTTTGTTAGTGATAACGTAGACGGGCTATCAATTAAACTTTGCCCCTTTGCAGCTGATACCAAAATCTACAATACAGTAGACACCAGGAAGGAGTAGGTAACATGAGGCATCCAGCAAAGCCTAAGAACAGTTGAGAATTTGGCAGCTGATATTTAATGCTAAAAACACCACACAGGAACACGCATTTGGACTGCAAAAATCCAAAGAAGCAGTACAGTATAGGGGGTAAGGTACTTCTGTCCACAAAACAAGATCTTAAGGTGGCTATACATTCAAAAAAGACAACAGCAAAAAGGTGAAATTAGACTTACCTGCTAATTGTTGTTCCTTAATGAACTCCAGTCTAGTCCCGAACCTCAGGAGTTGTCCACGTCCTCCCGCAGCTTGGAGACTGAGCATATCACACTTTTGATGACACCAGCATAAGTATTCCAGGGACCGCCTCCTTGCTCCAGTATCCTATTGGCAAAGCAGACTCACCAGAGCAATAATTAAGTAAATATAAACATTTAAACTCTTTTAAACTAACTATAAGAACTATTTACCTGTCAATAACTGCTAAACCGTGTTATCAATTAAAGGAGTTATACCCTTTCCTTGTGCTCGTTCACTAATACAGAGGAAACTGCATCCCCCATTTCCATTCCCTACCTGAAACACCAACCCACAAGGCGCTCTCGCGGACCCCCAATATTATTTCCTTTGCTTCAGGATACCCTCCGGCAGGCAATATCAGGGAGGGATGCGGGACTAGACTGGAGTTCCTTAAGGAACAACAATTAGCAGGTAAGTCTAATTTCACCTTCCTTTTCGTCCCTTCAATCTAGTCCCGAACCTCTGGAGATATAACAGAGCAGTAAACACATTAACGGGATGGGCCTGCCAGACCAGCCTGAAGCACTGCTGATCCAAACCCAGAGTCCCCCCTCTGCTTGAACATCAATCCTGTAATGCTTGGCAAAAATATGCAATGACGACCACGTCGCTGCTCTACAGATTTTCACTACCGGCACCAAACTAAACTCCGCCCAGGAAGCAGCCTGTGCCCTAGTCGAATGAGCTTTCAAGCCATTTGGTACCACTTTTCCCTTCAACAGATAAGCTGAAATATGAGATTGCAGACCTGCTATTAGTAATCTGTGAACTATCATTAAAATCATCTCTAATACCTGAAGATTGGAGGAACGCCAATGTAACACCAATTTTTAAAAAGGGTTCCAGGGGTGATCCGGGAAACTACAGACCGGTGAGCCTCACGTCAGTACCGGGGAAAATGGTAGAAACCATCATAAAGAATAAAATTACTCAGCATGTAGATAGTCATGGCCTATTGGGAGACAGCCAACATGGCTTTAGACAAGGAAGATCTTGTCTTACTAATCTGTTATGTTTTTTTGAAAGTGTGAATAAACAGGTGGACAAAGGTGAGTCGGTTGATATAGTATATCTGAACTTTTAGAAAGCCTTTGACAAGGTCCCTCATCAGAGACTTTTGGCAAAACTAAAGAGTTATGGGGTAGGAGGCAGTGTACTATTGTGGATCAGGAACTGGTTAAAAGATAGAAAGCAGAGGGTTGGGCTAAATGGCCAATTTTCCCAATGGAGAAAGGTGAATAGTGGTGTACCCTAGGGATCTGTGCTGGGTCCGCTGCTTTTTGACATATTCATAAATGACCTGGAAAGTGGAATAACGAGTGAGGTTATCAGATTTGCAGATGAGACAAAACTATTTAAAGTTGTTAAAACCCAAGAGGATTGTGGAAAATTGAAAGAGGATCTTGATAAACTAGAAGACTGGGCATCAAAATGGCAGATGAAATTTAATGTGGACAAGTGCAAAGTTATGCACCTAGGGAAGAACAACCCAAACTATGGTTACACAATGCAAGGTTCCACATTAGGAACCACCACCCAGGAAAAAAGATTTAGGTGTCATTGTGGATAACATGTTAAAACCCTCGGCCCAGTGTGCAGCGGCGGCCAAGAGAACAAATAGAATGCTAGGTACCATAAGGAAAGGAATGGAAAATAAAACAAAAGATATTATAATACCTCTATACCGTTCCATGGTGAGACGGCACCTTGAATATTGTATGCAATTCTGGTCGCCGTATCTTAAAAAGGATATAGTGTTATTAGAAAAGGTTCAGAGAAGAGCCACCAAAATGGTTAAAGGGATAGAAGGATACTCCTATGAAGAAAGGCTAAAATGTTTAGGGCTCTTTAACCTGGAAAAGAGACGGCTGAGGGGAGATATGATAGAAGTCTATAAATTAATGAACGGAGTGGAAAGGGTAAACGTAGATCGATTGTTTACGTTATCAGAATATAGAAAGACTAGGGGACATGCAATGAAGCTACAGGGTAAACTATTTAAGACTAATAAAAAAATATATTTTTTTCACTCAACGTTTAATCAAACTCTGGAATTTGTTACCGGAGGATGTAGTAAAGGCTGTTAGTGTAGCTGGGTTTAAAAAAGGTTTGGACAAGTTCCTGGAGGAAAGGTCCATAAACCATTATTAAAAAGGGACCCAGGATATCAATGCTTGACCCAGTATAAGCATTGCAGAACCTGTGTCTTTTGGGGAAACTGCTAGGTACGTATGACCTAGATTGGCCACTGTTGGAAACAGGATACTGGGCTTGATGGAGCTTGGTCTGACCCAGTATGGAATATCTTATGTTCTTATGTTCTTATAATCCACCTAGCAATAGACGACTTAGATGCCTGCTCACCTCGCTTCGGACCCTCAAACATGAACAATCTGTCGATCTTACGGAACAAAGCTGTTCTCTGCAAATATTTTCTCAAGGCGCTACTAACATCTAACCGAGGCAGTCGGCCTCTATCCTCGTCTTTACCTGCCTTTTCAAACACCGGCAACGACGCCACCTGATTCACGTGAAATGCCGACACTACCTTAGGCAAGAAAGAGGGAACCGTCTGCAACACCACTTTGTTGACGTCAAAAGACCAAAAAAGGCTCTCTACACGATAATGCTCCAACTCTGAAATCCTCCTAGCTGAAGAGATAGCTACCAAAAACACCACCTTAAGAGTAAGGTCCTTCATTGCCACTTTAGCTAAGGGCTCAAACGGGTCCCGTATCAGCGCCTCGAGCACTACATTCAGATCCCAGGCCAGAACCAAAATTCTGCGTGGAGGTCTCAACAGTGAAGCTGCTCTCAAAAATCTTTTCACATCTGGATGCGAACCAAGTGCCATCCCTTGTACCTTCCCTCGAAAACAAGAGAGCGCTGCCAACTTCACTCTAAGAGAAGCTGCCGCTAGACCCTTATCGAATCCATCCTGCAAAAATGACAACACTTGCGGCACCGAGGCCCCTGAAGCTTTAATCCGCCTGTCTTCGCACCATGACTCAATATCCGCCAAACCCGGATGTATGCCAACGAAGTGGATCTCCGCCTAGTTCTAAACAAAGTCACAATCACCGCCATCGAGTACCCCTTGGCCCTTAACCTTGCCCTTTCAAGAGCCAAGCCGTAAGCAAGAACCGATCCACCTGAGGCATAGTTAACGGGCCCTGCGTAAGCAGGTCCCTCCTGACCGGTAGTTTCTACGGAGGCTCCACTAGAAGTCGCATTAAGTCGGCATACCAAGGCCTCCTTGGCCAATCTGGTGCCACCAGGACTATGTGTCTTTTGTGCCACTCTATACGTTGTAGGACTCGCCCTGTTGTTGTTGTTAAGTGCCGTCGAGTCGGAGTCGACTCATGGCGACCCTCTGGATAGCTATCCTAAATTGTGTTCGGTCTTCAGTCAGGCGGCTCATTGTTGACAGACTGGTACCCGTAGCTGCTGTTATTGTACCGATCCATCTCATTGCTGGCCTTCCTCTTTTGCGTTGACCTTCTATCTTGCCAAGCATAATGTCTTTCTCTAATGATCTCTCTCTTCGCATGATGTGTCCAAAGTATGAAAGTCGAAGTCTTGTCATCTGAGCTTCTAAAGAAAGCTTAGGTTTGATCTCCTCTAGTACCGACTGGTTTGTTCTTCGGGCAGTCCATGGTATACACAGTATTCGCCGCCAGCACCATAATTCAAAGGCATCAATTTTCTTCCTGTCTATCTTTTTCACTGTCCAGCTTTCACATCCATATGATGTTACTGAAAATACCATGGCTTGAACAAGTCGAATCTTTGTATGGAGAGAGACATCTCTGCTCTTGAGAATCTTATCTAGGTCTTTCATAGCCATTCTGCCAAGAGCAATGCGTCGTCTGATTTCTTGACTGCTTGTTGCTTCTTTATTGATAGTTGATCCAAGTAGGTTAAAGTTGTTCACAATTTCAATTTCTTCTCCTTCAACGATGAACCTGTTGATTATGCCAGTTGTCATGATCTTTGTCTTTTTTACATTAAGGTGCAGGCCCATTTTGAGACTATGTTCTTTGAATGTGAGAAGCAAATGTTTCAGATTATCTTCACTTTCAGCCAGTAATGTGGTATCATCAGTCTTCCACCAATCTTCACACCTCTGTTGTCTTCATACAATCCTGTTTCTCTGATGATTTGTTGTGCATATAAATTAAACAGGTAGGGGGAAAGTATGCAGCCTTGTCTTACACCTTTGCTTATTTTAAACCATTCTGTTTCTCCTTGTTCCGTTCGAACTGTTGCTTCTTGATCAATGTACAGATTGCGCAAGAGAACGATCAGGTGCTCTGGTATACCCATGCTTCTAAATGTGGCCCAGAGTTTCTCATGGTTTACACAGTCAAAAGCCTTGCTATAGTCGATAAAGCACAAATAAATATCCTTTTGGTATTCTTTAGTCTTTTCAAGGATCCATCTCACATCCGCAATGATGTCTCTCGTTCCTCGCCCTTTCCTGAACCCTGCTTGCACTTCAGGCAGTTCTTGTTCCAGGTATGGTTGTAGTCTCTTTTGAATAATCTTCAGTAGAATCTTGCTGGCATGTGGGATCAGAGCGATTGTGCGATAATTTCCACAGTCAGTTGGATCACCTTTCTTTAGTATTGGTATAAACACAGATCTTTTCCAGTCAGTTGGCTATGATGTTGTCTTCCATATTTCTTGGCAGAGCCTTGTGAGTACAGTAACAGCTGCATCAGATTGCTGCAATACTTCTATGGGAATGCTATCAATGCCTGGTGCTTTGTTCTTTGATAAGGCTTTCAATGCTGCTTCAACTTCTTCTTTCATCACCAATGGTTCCCGATCATAAGGTACAGGTTGAAATGGCTGTTGGTCCACTTGATCTTTATCATATAAAAACTCTGTATATTCCTTCCACCTTTTCTTGATCTTCTCAGCATCATTCAACATAGAACCTTGAGCATCTTGTAACATTCCAATTCGAGGCTGGAACTTTTTCTTTAACTCTCGTAGCTTTAGGAAAGCCGATCTTGTTCTTCCTCTAATAGTTTTCTGCTTCTATTTCCTTGCAAGTGTCATTGTAGTACTTTTCCTTGTCCTGTCTTGCTGCACGTTGGAAATCTCTGTTGAGTTCTGCGATTGTCTTTCTTTCTCCTCTGGCTTTAGCTTCTCTGCGTTTCTGGGCAATTTCAGAGTTTCTTCCGTCATCCATTTTGGCCGTTTTTGCTTTTTCACCTTTTGTAGAGACTTCTCACTTTCTTCCAACACAACCTTCTTGATGTCATTCCATAACTCTTCCGGAGCTCTGTCATTTGTATCTAAAGCAGCAAATCGATTTTGCAGGCAATCTTTAAATTCCAGTGGTATATTCTCAAGGTCATATTTTGCTGCATTCATGAGTGGTTTGCTCTTTTTCAACTTTAGCTTGAGCTTGCATACTAGTAGTTGATGATCTGTACCACAGTCAGCTCCAGGTTTTGTCTTTGTTGATGTTACAGAGCTTTTCCATCGTTGACTTCCACATATGTAGTCAATTTGATTTTTATATAATCCATTCGGTGAAGTCCATGTGTACAGTCGCCGCTTGTGTTGCTGGAAGAAGGTGTTTGAGATGAATAGATCATTGGTCTTGCAGAATTTTATCAGTCTTTCTCCAGCTTCATTTCTGTTGCCAAGTCCATATTTTCCAACTACTTTGCCTTCTTCTTTGTTGCCAACTTTTGCGTTCCAGTCACCCATGACTATCAGGATATCCTGTTTGCATGTTCTGTCAATTTCAGCTTGTACTTGTTCACAGAACTCTTCAATTAGCACCCAAGGTGGGAATATGTATAGAAAGTGCTCCTCCGGCCACCTTTGTATCAGGGCATCCAAACCTTCCGACATCCTTTCTCTTCTGCTGAAGAATCTGTCTACCTTTGCTGATGCGCACGTCGCCATGAGATCCATTATCGGAGGTCCCCAGCGTTGAACCAGCAAGTCGAACACTTCCTGATGGAGTACCCATTCCCCTGGGTCCACCTTGACTCGACTCAAAAAAATTGGCTGTCACATTGTCCACTCCCACTACATGCACTGCCAATAATGCTTCCCGATGCGACTCGGCCCAATTGAGTAGCTCGTCCGCTTCCTCTTCGAGAGCCACGCTGCCTGTGCCACCTTTACGATTGATGTAAGCCACCGCTGTGGCGTTGTCTGAAAATACTCGAATTGCACTCCCCTCAGCCACCTCTGAAGGGTCTTCAGAGCTAGAGTGACGGCTCTCAACTCTAACCTGTTGATTGACCAAGTCCTTTCCTGTTCTGTCCACTGACCCTGAGCATACTGCCCCTCGAAGTGCGCTCCCCAGCCGAACATGCTTGCATTCGTCGTCAATGCCCTCCAAACTGGGGACTCTAGAGGCATCCCCTTTTCTAGACAACCTGGGAGGAACCACCACTGTAGAGACTGTCTCGCCTCCGGAGGACAGACCATCTTTTTGGACAACTGATCGGACTGATGTGACTATCTCCTGAGCAGAGACCTCTGCCCCATGGCACCACCTCTAGCGTGGCCGCCATCGTCCCCAATATTTGTAAATACTGCCACACTGAGGGAGCCCTTCTGTCCAGGAAGGCGCGAACCAAGCGCCTTAATTTGTTGATTCTGACCTGCGGCAGGTACACTCTGCCCTTGTTCGTGTCAAATCGAGCTCCCAGATAGCGTAGTTACTCACCTGTAACAGGTGTTCTCCAGGAGCAGCAGGAATCAGTCCTCACATATGGGTGACGTCGGCGCCGACGGAGCCCTCGCGGAGCAATTTTCCCCAGCTTTCACAGAAAGCCTTTGGGAATTGCAGCGCGCATGCGCAGTCGCCTTCCCGCCCAAGGGTGCCATCTTAGCCAGTCAGATGACATAGCTAAAAGACAGCATAAAAATTTGCAAAAAAAAACTTAAGCAGATGATTGCAACTCCACGGGGAGGAGGGAGGGTTGTGAGGACTGATTCCTGCTGCTCCTGGAGAACACCTGTTACAGGTGAGTAACTACGCTTTCTCCAGGACCAAGCAGGAAGTCAGTCCTCACATATGGGACTCCCAAGCTTAAGGCTACCGGAGACCCTAAGCACAAAAATGAGCTCCCTCGAGCTCGGCAGTACAGAAGGATGGAATCGTCGCTGACTTATTACCCACCGGTAGCCCCCATCCGGGATGGAGGGTAGGAGTTGCTCAAACCTCGAAGAGATTTCAGAGGACTGCCTGTCCGAAAGCACTGTCCCTGCGGGACTCCCTCTCGAGACAGTAATGGACCGCAAAAGTCTGGCTCGAAGACCAAGTAGCGGCCCGGCAGATGTCTGCCAGCGGAACGGAGCAGAGGTAAGCCACTGACGTAGCCTTCGCCCGAACACAATGAGCCGTGACTCGACTTTGTAAGGAGAGTCCGGCTGCCCCATAAGCCCAAGCGATACAGTCAGCCACCCAGATGGACAGGGTACGCTTGGAGACCGGGAGCCCCAATTTATTGGGGTCAAAAGACACAAAAAGCTGAGCAGCTTTACGGTGCTCCCGCGTACGGTCAAGGTAGAAGTTCAATGCCCTTCTACAGTCCAGGGTATGCAGGACTCGTTCAGCTCGGCTGGAGTGAGGCCTGGGAAAGAAGGTTGGAAGTACCACCTCCTGATTGATGTGAAAAGGGGAGACAACTTTTGGAAGAAATTTTGGGTGAGTCCGTAGGACTACCCTATTTTTGTAGAACCGAGTGAAGGGAGGATCAGACACGAGGGCCTGCAATTCACTCACGCGTCTAGCGGAAGTGAGGGCTATCAGGAATAAGGTTTTCCACGAAAGAAAACGCAGAGAACAGGTAGCCATCGGTTCAAAAGGCGGACAGGTGATCTGCTGTAAAACCACATTCAGATCCCAGTCAGGTGCTGGCGGGCGCAGTGGTGGTTTTAGTAGAAGGAGACCTCGGAGAAACCGTGCTACAAGAGGGTCGCTGGAAAGAGGTCTGCCGTCCACCGGCACATGGTGTGCTGAAAGAGCACTGAGGTGAACTTTAACGGAGTTGGACTTAAGGCCCATGTTAGAGAGGTAGAGCAGGTACTGCAAGATCACCGACACCGAGCAGGAGAAGGGATCCTGAGACTGCTGTACACACCAAACGGAAAAGCGACGCCATTTAAGGGCGTAGCATTTGCGGGTAGAAGGTCGCCGAGAAGCTAGGACGACCTCTTCCACCTCCGCGGGCAGGAGAAGGGGAGCAAGGACTACCCTTTCAGCCGCCAGGCCATTAGATTGAGAGATCTGAGGTTGGGGTGTAGTAGAGACCCCTGGTCCTGTGTTAGGAGATCCGGTTGAAACCCCAGAGGGAACGGATCCTCCACCGCTAATTGCAACAGGAGTGGGAACCACGGCTGTCTGGGCCAGCGGGGAGCCACCAGGATCATGGACGCTTTGTCCCGGAGAACCTTGAACAGAGTTCGGGAGACCAGCGGGATGGGAGGAAAAGCATAGAGAAGGTTTTCCGACCATGAGAGCAGAAATGCATCTGCCGCTACCCGAAGGGGATGTGGCTGACGCGAGCAGAAGCGAGGAAGTTGCCGGTTGAGAGGACTGGCAAAGAGATCCATCGTGGGGAGGCCCCACTTCAGAAAGAGTTTCTGGACTACCAAGGGATCCAGACGCCACTCGTGCGGCTGGAGTATCCTGCTGAGTTTGTCCGCCAGGCAATTCTCCTGGCCTGGGAGATAAACTGCTTTGAGAAGAATGCCGTGACTGACGGCCCAAGAGCAGAGCTTTTGAGCTTCTCGGCAGAGAAGGAAGGAGCCCGTGCCGCCCTGCTTGTTCACGTAGAACATGGCAACTTGATTGTCCGTCTGGACAAGTACGGACTGGTGAGAAGTCAGGTGGGAGAAAGCCTTGAGCGCCAGACGAATAGCTCTGAGCTCCAGGAAGTTGATCTGTTGAGCAGATTCCCACGCGGTCCAGAGGCCTTGAGTACATGCCCCCTGGCAATGAGCTCCCCAGCCCAGGAGGGAAGCATCGGTCGTCAGCACTTGAGTCGGCTGAGGCGACTGAAAAGGCATTCCGAGCACCAGGTTCGGCCGATGAAGCCACCACTGTAGGGAAGAGGCCAGCGGTCTGGAGAGGCGCACTAAGTCGGCTAGCCCGCCGGCGGCTTGTTGCCACTGCTTGCGAAGGCACCATTGAGCCGGCCGCATATTCAGGCGAGCACTGGGGGTCACGTGGACGGTGGAAGCCATATGGCCGAGTAGTCTCAGGAAGTGCCTGGCGGAGACCAGGGACTGGCTGCGAAAACGGCCGGCTAGGTCCATGAGCAGTTGAGCCCTGTCGAGAGGCAGGAAAGCTCGAGCCTGAGGAGTGTGCAGTCTTGCGCCGATGAACTCGAGATCCTGTGAGGGGAGCAAAGTGGACTTTGCGAAGTTTATGACAAAGCCCAAGTACTGCAGAAGAGTCACCGTGCGGTGAGTGGCATGGGTGACTGCCGGAGGGGACGACGCTCTGATGAGCCAGTCGTCGAGATACGGAAAAACATAGAGGCCGTGAAGCCTGAGATAGGCCGCCACCACGGCGAGACATTTTGTGAAGACCCGCGGTGCGGAGGACAGGCCAAAGGGCAGTACTCTGTACTGGTAGTGATTTCCGGCCACCACAAACCTTAGGTATTGGCGGTGGCTTGGGTGGATGAGGATGTGCGTGTAGGCATCCTTTAGATCCAAGGAGCATAGCCAATCTCCCTGCTGGAGGTAGGGCAGAAGGATTCCAAGGGTAAGCATCTTGAACTTTTCCCGCACAAGGAACTTGTTGAGGTTGCGCAAGTCCAGGATGGGTCTGAGGCCTCCTGTTCTTTTTGGTATTAGAAAATACCTGGAATAAAAGCCTTGACCTCTCAGGTGGTGGGGCACCGGTTCCACAGCCTGGTCCTGAAGAAGACTTGCTAACTCCTGAAGGAGTAAGTCCCTGTGCAGAGGGAGTCGCGGAGGTTCTCCTGGAAAATAAGAGGGAGGGACCTGGTGGAAGTGGAGAAGGTATCCTTCTCGCACGACTTGAAGCACCCAGGCATCTGAAGTGATGTTGGACCACCTGTGGGCGAAGTGAACCAGCCGGCCTCCGGTGCTGGGAGGGACCAGCTGAGGGGGAGAGGCTATGCAGAGGAAGTCAAAAACCCCCACCCTGCGGAGCAGGGGCTGGTGGTGCAGGCTTGGGGGCTTGCTGCCTACAGGACCCGTTACCCCGTCCCTTGGCCTGCTGACCCTGTTGGGGAGCTGGAGGGGCCTGATATTGGGGGTAGTGTTTGTAGGCAGCCGCCTTTCTCGGGTAAAAGGACTTTTTTCCCGAGCCCTTCTTTTTCTGGGAAGGGGCGGAGGTCTTCCTAGAAAGCCTGGTCCTGGTGAGAGTCTCCGTCTCGATTTGTGCAGCCTTTTCAGCCATGGGCTTGCCAAAGAGGTTCTCACCTCTGCAGGGGACATCGACCAACTTGTCCTGCACCCAAGGCTCAAGGTCAGATGACTGAAGCCAAGCCTGTCGGCGGGCACCGATGCCGGCTGCGGCCACACGAGCCGATGCTTCAAAGCCATCATAGGCTGCTCGGGACATGAATTTGGAGCATTCCCGAATACCAGATGTTAAGGCTAGGAACCTCCGCAAAGGTTCCTCGGACAGGCCAGCAGAAAATCCGGCTAGCTCTTTAGCCAGGTCTCGGAGATACATGCCCATGTATAGCTGGTAGGTCTGGACACGACAAGCCAGCATAGAGCCCTGGAAACACTTCTTACCAAGGCCATCCAGGTTACGGGCCTCCCTGCCAGGGGGCACCGAGGAGTGCATTTTCTGGCTCTTCAGCCTATGCATGGCCGATTCCACTACCATGGAATGGTGTGGTAGCTGTGCTTTTTGGAAGCCAGGACTCTTGCGGACTCGATAGATGGAATCGACCTGCTTGCTCAATACCGGCGACGAGGCCGGACTCTCCCACATGCGGAAGAGTAGTCGTTCCACATGGGAGGCACCGGTACAGTAAAGTGCTCCCGGGCGGGAGAGTCGTACTGAAGGGCGTCGAGCTCTTCGGCTCGAGGCTCCTCCTCGGGATCCGCCGGGAAGGCCAAAGCCTTGGCCATATCCCTGACGAAGTCCGAGAACCGGGCATCCTCCGGAGGGGACTGTTTCCGAGGTTCGGACTCAGGTGAGTCCGAGGGGACACACCGAGTCCGAAAGGAATCAGGTGACTCCTCCTCTTCAGACTCCCAGACCGACTCCGAGGAGGAATCAGTGGGGTCGGCTCGGGCAGGTGGAGGCGTCGGCCGCCCCGACGCCAAGGGAGTCGGCGGCGACGACCTCGGTCCCGAACGGGAGGCTGAGGGTGACCTCGACCGAGGATCGACTCGAGTTCGCATGGACTCGAGGATCGGCTCGGTCTCCGGGGTCGACTTAGACGTCGACGTCCCGGCGGTCGGGGCAGCGGCGCCAGCGAGGCTAGCGATCAGTGCCCGCTGCTGGTCCATGAAGGCAGATAGTCTGCTCTCCAAGGCCGTCAACCTGAGTCCGACCTCAGGTGACCCAGCAGTCCCCGACTCGGGCCCCGACGGCGTCGGGCCCGTCGGACCTCTCGGAGGCGAGTCCAGAAGGACCACAGGACTTACCCGAGCAGGCAACTCCGACTCCAGGCGAGGTCGCTTCGGGAGGTGCTCCTTCTCCAAAGACCCGGGACGGCTGTCGGGGCTATGCGACCTGGCCCTCGCGGGGCCAGGAGCGTCCACCGACGACGCCCTCGCGGGTTTTGTCTTCCGTCGATGGTCTCCGGAGGGAGCACCCCTGTCGGAGGGGCTTCGGCGATGTTCAGAGCTGGAGCCTCTGGATGCCGAGGCCTCCGACGAGGTCCGGGTACGGCTGGGGTCAACGAAGATTCTATCCCGCTGATGCCGCCGACTCCTCAACGCTTTGGAGGACATTTTGCCACAGGCTCCACAGATCATTTCTTCATGATCCGGGCCCAGGCAGCAGAGGCAATTATCGTGTGTGTCAGTGAGTGACATATTTCTGTCACACTGACCACACCGCTTGAAGCCACTGGCAGCCATCGGGGGAAAAAGGGCCCCTGCAAGGTCAAAGGACCGGGCTGCCAGTGAAAAACCGAAAATGAAACTGACCAAAATCAGAAAAACCGAAAAATAAGGGAAGGACTCGCAACGGCGTCGCGAGTCCGGGCAGGAAAACGACCGGCGTCGAATCGAATTGAAAAACGAGTAAAACTCACGAAAATCAACTTTTTTAGCGGGGACACGACGGGTACGTCTGTAGGGCTCCGCGGAAAAAAGAAGACTGGCTAAGATGGCACCCTTGGGCGGGAAGGCGACCGCGCATGCGCGCTGCAATTCCCAAAGGCTTTCTGTGAAAGCTGGGGAAAATTGCTCCGCGAGGGCTCCGTCGGCGCCGACGTCACCCATATGTGAGGACTGACTTCCTGCTTGGTCCTGGAGAAATTCCAACTCCTGTGATGATTGTAACTTGCTCTTTGCTAGATTTACTACCCATCCTAGAGACTGCAGAAATTGCACCACTCGTCAGGTAGCAACCACGCTCTCGTCCTTCGACTTCGCTCGGATCAGCCAGTCGTCCAGGTAAGGATGAACCAACACTCCTTCCTTTCGTAAAGCCGCCGCCACCACCACCATGACCTTGGTGAATGTCCTTGGTGCTATTGCAAATCCAAACGGCATTGCTTGGAACAGAAAATGTCCCATGGGCACCGTAAACCGAAGAAACCTTTGATGTGCTACTCTGATCGGTATGTGTAGATATGCCTCCGAAAGATCTAAAGCCGTGAGATACTCTCCCTGCCGAACCGCCACTATGACTGATCGCAGTGCTTCCATGCGAAAGTGCGAAACCTTGAGACATCTGTTTACTCTTTTGAGGTCCAGGATCGGCCTCAAGGTGCCCTCCTTTTTTGGCACCACGAAATAGATGGAGTACCGACCGCAGCCTTATTGGTCCTTTGGTACTGGCACCACCGCCTTTAGTGCTAACAACCTTTCCAAAGTTTCCCGCACTTCCACAAGCTTCGATCGCGCCCTGCAGGGAGATTGTACAAAAGACTCTCTCACTGGACGTTGAAATTCGAGTGCATAACCTCTCTGCACGATTTCCAACACCCACTGATCTGAGGTAATTTGGGCCCATGCTGGAAAGAACTCCCTTAAGTGACCTCCCACGGGTAATATTCCAGCCTGGACCCCCCTCGCTTCATTGAGGTTTCTTAATGTTTAGGAAGGAGGTGGCACCAAAACCTCTGCCTGCTCCCCTAAACCCCGAGGCCCTGTACTGAAAATGCCCTCTCTGAAACTGACCAAATCTTGACTGACGAACGCCGAAACTCTCGCTGTTGACTCCTGGAAGGCGCCACAGGACGCCCCTGCTTCTGTTTATCTTCCAGCAACCTTCCCCCTTTGACTCTCCTAAATCATTTACTAACTTCTCCAGATCTTCCCCAAAGAGAAGTTTACCCCTAAAGGGGAACTTTCCTAGCTGTGCTTTAGACGCCGCATCCGCCGCCCAATTACGGAGCCACAGGGATCTCCGTGCGGCCACCGACGCCATACTCTTTGCCAGACCTTGTATAAGATCATACTATCTGCTAAATATGCAGCTCCTGATTCCATCCGAGCCACCTCTTCGACCGCCTCTTCTACCTGTACCCCATAATCCTTTGGGACAACCTCAGGCACGCCCTTGCCAACCAAGCTCCACAAATCGAAGCTTGCATGGAAAGAGCATTAACCTCAAACACCTGCCGCAGTAGCATGTCTAACCTCCTATCCTGCGCATCTTTAAGTGCAGTACTTCCCTCTACCGGGATGGTAGTATTTTTAGTAACTGACGAAACGGCTGCATCAACCTTAGGAGATTTAAATAGTTCCTTATCTGGTTCTTGCAACGGGTACAATTGGGTCAACACTCTGGAACCCTTGAGGCTGGCCTCCGGCGTTTCCCACTCTTCCTGTATCATTTCCTTAAATACTCTATGAATCGGAAATGCCCGCTGAGACTTCCGTATTGCTTGTAATAATGGACTCTCTAAAGAGGCATCCACTCCCTGTTCCGCGGACGGCATATTCAAGGCCTTCATCGTCTCTGTAATCAGTGCTGAAAGCTCCTCCCTCCAGAATACCCGGACAACCCTTGCCTGGTCCTCCGGTTCGGTTAACTCTCTCTCCTTCCTCCAAATCTGGGTCCATGTCCGAGTCTAAGACCCCAGACTGCTCCTCCAGGGTCAAGTCTAGGTCAGTTCTGTCTGCCGACAGTCTAGACTTTTTAACTGGGACGCCACCCGTCCCAATGTCTAGTGGAGTCCCCCGTCGCTTGGAACCTGGAGTTTCCTCCTCCCCAGATCCTGCTATGTTAGTCCTGGTTCCAAGAGCCTGCTGGAGTAGCACCATAAACTGCTGAGAAAATATTGCCCCCAAACTCCCCTGCATAGAGGTTTGGGACAAAGGAACATCTGGTGCCTATGACGGGCCTGGCTCCGGCTCCTGAGGCAACACAAGGGCGTCAAGGGACTCCGCTGTCCCCAAAACCTCTTTTGCAATCTCTGCCCCACTGTGCTCAGCCATGACTGACAGTGATGCCTCGTGCGCACAACCTCTGCACACACCTGCCTCCGAAACGGACCCTCTCCGGACCCCACACAGGAGGCAGTGAGGCCTAGGAGGCATAAATTGCTATGTACCACGTACCACACCAAAAACTTAAACAGCTCTTACTAGTTTAAAGGGTTTTTTTTTGGGGGGGGGGGGGGGGGGTTAGTTTTAACACCAACATTTCTCAATCAATTCCAACACCAATTCTCCCCTGCACTGCTTATCCAAAAACCAGAGACTTCCCTCGCGTTCTAAACCTGCAGAAGAACTGTAAAAGTCCCTGCTTTCAGATCCCGTGCAAAAACCATGTGGCCCTAGAATGGCTGCCGGAACTCCCAAACTCCGACAAATTAAAACTCTGCCTTCCACTACCACTTGCGCTGCTTACTTCACCGGAGCCGGCAGCCCCACTCTCAGCTGCCCTTCTCTCCTCCGATCCGCTCAGCAATCTCAGAGTGTCTAACAAAACCGGCTTGCACAGGGCCGAAGAAACCCCACTGCCGCTGCTCCGCTCGCTCTGCCGTTAAGCGCGGCCCGAGCAGCGGTCCTCAACAGCTCCTCACCCACTGTGGGGGATCGGAAACCAGAGGCCCCGAATGCGACTCCCACACTCTTCTCCGTACAGGCAAACTATTTCAGAGAGGGGGGAGAAGGGGGGCAGCCTTCCATCACATACTTTTTCAAAATGTGTGTGAAATCTAAAATTCGCCGATTTAAAGGGACAATAGCCCCTTATCAGGTTTTGTTTTCTTTTTGTTTTTAACAAGTCACTAAATCCTACTTAATGATTCCTACAGTGAGTCCCGAGCCTCTGGACTCACACCTCCTTCCGCTGCTTGGAGACTGAGAACTGGAGCAAGGAGGCGATCCCTGGAATACTTATGATGGTGTCATCAAAAGTGTGACATGCTCAGCCTCCAAGCTGCGGGAGGACGTAGACAACTCCTGAGGTTCGGGACTAGACTGGAGGGACGATAAGGAACCAGAAGGATGTTTGGGTGCATAGGGAGAGGCATGGCCAACAGGAAAAAGGTGGTGATAGTGCCTCTCTATAAATCACTGGAGAGACCTCATTTGGAGTATTGTGTGCAATTCTGCAAATCACACCTTGAAAAGGATATAAACAGGACGGAGTATGTGCAGAGGGAGGCTACCAAAATGGTCAGTAGGGTTCATCATAAGGCATATAGGGGACAAAGATCTCAATATGTATACTTTGGAGGAAAGGTGGGAAAGGGGCGATATGATAGAAATTTAAATACCTCCGTGGCATAAATGCAGAGGAGGAGAGCATCTTTCAATTGAAAGAACTCTGCAATGATGGGGCATAGGAGTAAGGTGAAAGGAGATAGACTCAGGAGTAATATGCAGAAAAGAGTAGTTACTCACCTGTAAGGTGTTCTCCAGGAGCAGCAAGAATCAGTCCTCACATATGGGTGACGTCGGCGCCGACGGAGCCCCCATGCGGAGCATTTCCCCAGCTTTCAAAGAAAGCCTTTGGGACTGCAGCAAGCATGCGCGGTCCCCTTCCCGCCCAAGGGTGCCATCTTGCTCAGTCTGATGACATAGCTAAAAGACAGCAAAAAACAAAAATAAATCATATGGACTGCAACTCCAAGGGGAGGGAGGGAGGGTTGTGAGGACTGATTCCTGCTGCTCCTGGAGAACACCTGTTACAGGTGAGTAACTACTCTTTCTCCAGAACCAAGCAGAAAGTCAGTCCTCACATATGGGACTCCCCAGCTTAAGGCTACCGGGGACCCAAAGCTGAAAAAATGAGCTCCCTCTAGAGCCTCAGCATGAGTGAAAAGAATCTTCTCTGAGAACGCCCCCGAACGGTAGCCCAACACCAAGGCCGGAGGGTAGGAGTTGGCTATACCTCAAAGAGATTACGGAGTACCGCCTGTCCGAAAGCACTGTCCCTGCGGGACTCCCTCTTGAGGCAGTAGTGGGCCGCACAAGTCTGGCTTGAAGACCAAGTAGCGGCCCGGCAGATGTCTGCCAACGGAACAGAGCGGAGATGAGCCACTGACGCAGCCTTCGCCCTGACACGGTGAGCCGTGACTTGACCCTGCAAGGAGAGGCCGGCTGCCCTGTAAGCCCAGGTGATACAGTCTGCTACCCAAATGGACAACGTATGCTTGGAGACAGGTAACCCCAACTTATTAGGGTCAAAAGAGCTGAACTGCCCTTCGGTGTCCCTGCGTACGGTCAAGGTAGAAGGACAACGCCCTCCTACAGTCCAAGGTATGCAAGACCATCTCAGCCCGGCTGGCATACGGCCTGGGAAAGAAAGTCGGAAAAACAATCTCCTGATTGAGGTGGAAGGAGGAGACAACCTTTGGAAGGAACTTATGGTGAGTCCGTAAGACCACTCTGTTCCTATAGAACCTAGTGTATGGTGCATCTGACACCAGGGCTTGAAGCGAGGTAAGAGCTACCAAAAACAACGCTTTCAGGAGAGAAAACGCAAAGGACAAGTAGCCATAGGCTCAAATGGTGGGCAAGTAAGCTGTTGCAAGACCACATTCAAATCCCACTCAGGGGCAGGTGGACGAATTGGAGGCTTAAGCAAAAGGAGGCCTCTGAGGAAGCGAGCCACCAAAGGGTGGCTTGAGAGAGATTGACCCTCCACCGGTGAATGGTGCGCTGAGAGAGCACTGAGATGGACCCTAACAGAGTTGGATTTTAGGCCTAGGTTGGACAAGTGAAGCAAATATTGCAGCACCACTGGTACCAGGCGTGAGAAACGATCCTCCTTGTGTTGAGCACACCAGGTGGAGAACCTACGCCACTTGAGGGCATAAGACTTCCGGGTGGACTGCCTCCTAGAGGCCAAGACCACGTCCTCCACTTCCCTAGGCAGCAGTAAGGGTGCTAGAACTACCCTTTCAGCAAGCAGGCCATCAGATTGAGGGACTGGAGATTGGGGTGTAAGAGAGATCCCTGCTCCTGAGACAGGAGATCGGGTTGCATCCCCAGAGGAAGAGGTGTGTCCACCGCTAATTGCAAAAGAAATGGGAACAAGGGTTGCCTTGGCCACCTGGGGGCCACCAGGATCACCGAGGCCTTGTCCCGGATCACTATGAACAGTGTCTTGGACACTAGAGGCATGGGAGGAAACGCATATAGGAGGCCTGTAGACCATGGAATGAGAAAGGCATCCGCTGCTACTCTGAGAGGATGCAGTTGTCTGGAGCAGAACTTGGGCAGTTGACGGTTCAGTGGACTGGAAAAGAGATCTATGGTGGGAAGACCCCATCTTAGGAAGCTCTGTTGAACCACCAGAGGATTCAACTGCCATTCGTGTGGCTGCAGAATCCTGCTCAATTTGTCTGCCAGGTAATTCTCTTGTCCAGGGAGATAGACCGCCTTGAGAAGTATGCCATGATTGACTGCCCAGGAGCACAGGTCCTGTGCTTCCTGACAGAGAGGTCGGGACCCTGTGCCCCCCTGCTTGTTCACAAAGAACATAGCAACTTGATTGTCCGTCTGAACTAAGACAGACTGGTGAGAGAGACATGAGAGAAAGTCTGCAGGGCTAAGCGGATCGCTCTGAGTTCTAGGAAATTGATCTGCTGTGTGGCCTCCCAAGGAGACCACAGGCCCTGAGTGCATGCTCCTTGGCAATGTGCACCCCAACCTTGAAGAGAAGCATCGGTTGTCAGCACTTGAGAGTGTGGAGGTGCTTGAAAAGGCACCCCTTGCACCAGATTCGGAAGATGAAGCCACCACTGCAGAGAAGATGCTAGTAGCTTGGACACCCTTACCTTGTCCGTCAGGTTTCCTGTGGCCTGCAGACACTGAGTTCTGAGGCCCCACTGAGCTGGCCTTATGTGCAGACGGGCATTTGGCGTTACATGGACCGTGGATGCCATGTGGCCTAAGAGCCTCAGGAATTGTCTGGCGGAAACCAGAGAATTGCTGTGGAATTGTCTGGCCAGATTCATCAGTCTGTGGGCTCTGTCCACGGGTAAAAAGGCCTTTGCCTGAAGGGTGTCTAGTCTTGCTCCTATGAACTCCATGTTCTGTGAGGGGTGCAAAGCGGACTTTGCGAAGTTAATGACAAACCCCAGATGCTGGAGAAGAGAGACAGTGCGGAGGGTGGCTTGATTGGTCTCCTGTGGAGACTGACCCCTGATGAGCCAGTCGTCCAGGTATGGAAAGACAAAGAGTCCTTGAACCCTGAGATAGGCCGCCACAACTGCCAAGCACTTGGTGAAAACCCTGGGGGCGGAGGTTAGGCCAAAAGGGAGTACCCTGTACTGGTAATGGTTTCCTCCCACTACAAATCAGAGATATTGTCTGTGGTCTGGAAGAATAAGGATGTGAGTATAAGCATCCTTTAGATCTAAGGAGCATAGCCAATCTCCCTGCTGGAGGTAGGGCAGCAGGATTCCAAGGGTAAGCATCTTGAACTTTTCCCTCTCCAGGAGCTTGTTGAGATTCCGCAAGTCTAGGACAGGCCTGAGGCCTCCTGTCCTTTTGGGTACCAGAAAGTACCTGGAATAGAAGCCTTGACATCTCAGGTGGTGGGGCACTGATTCCACCACCTGCTCCTTTAGAAGACTTGCTAACTCCTGCAGGAGTAGGTCCCTGTGCAGAGGGAGTCTTGGAGGCTCCCCTGGAAATTAGGAGGAAGGTACCTGGTGGAAGTGGAGGAGATAGCCCCTCTGAACTATGCTTAGCACCCAGGTATCTCTTGTTACGGCTGACCACCTGTGGGCAAACAGGGTCAGCCGGCCTCCTATGCTGAGAGGGGCCAGATGAGGAGAGGCGGCTATGCCACTGGAGTCAAAACCCCGCTCCCTGCTGTGCAGGAGCCGGAGCTGGTGGCTTGGGGGTTTCCTGCCTACGGGGCCCATGTCCCTGCCCCTTGGCCTGCTGACCCTGTTGGGGAGCTATGGAGGCCTGAAAGTGAGGGTATGATTTGTAGGCAGATGACTTCCTCGGGTAAAAGGTCTTTTTTCCCGAGCCCTTCTTCTGAGAAGGGGCAGAGATTTTCCTGGACAGCCTTGTCCAGGTGAGAGTCTTGGACTCGAGTTGTGCAGCCTTTTCAGCCATGGGCTTGCCGAAAAGGTTTTCACCTCGGCAGGGGACACTGACCAACTTGTCCTGAACCCATGGCTCGAGGTCCGATGACTGTAGCCAAGCCTGACGGCATGCACCGATGCCGGCCGCGGCTACTCGGGCCAAAGCCTCGAAGCCATCATAGGCTGCTCAAGAGATAAACTTCGAGCACTCCCGGATCCCCAATGACAGGGCTTTGAACCTCTGCAAAGGTTCCTCGGAGAGACCAGCAGAGAACCCGGCAATCTCCTTTGCCAGGTCTCGAGGGTACATGCCCATGTACAGCTTGTAGGTCTGGACACGGCAAGCAAGCATAGAGCCCTGGAAGAACTTTCTACCGAGGGCATCCAGGTTCTGGGCCTCCCGGCCGGGAGGCACTGGGGAGTGCATCTTCTGGCTCTTCAGACAATGCATGGCCGATTCCACAACCATGGAGTGGGTGCGGTAGCTGTGCCTTCTGGAACTCAATAGATGGAATCGACCTGCTTGCTCAGAACCGGCGTCGAGGCCGGCGCCTCCCACATGCGGAAGAGCAACAGTTCCAGCATCAGAGGAACCGGTACAGTAACGGCCTTCTTGGGGGGGAGAGTCATACTGCAGGGCCTCGAGCTCCTCGGCTCGAGGCTCCTCCTTGGGGTCCGCGGGGAAGGCCGAAGCCTTCGCCATGTCCTGCACGAAGTCCGAGAACCAGGTGTCTCTGAGGCTCGGACTCCAGTGAGTCCGAAGGGACACACCGGGTCCGAAATGTGTCCGGGGGGACTCCTGGTCCTCCGTTTCCCAGCCCGACCCCTCGGACGAGGAATCGAGGGGCTCCAGTCGGGCAGGCACCAATGCCATCCACACCGACGCCGAGGGTACTGGCGTCAACGACCTCGGTCCTGAACGGGAGGCCGAGGGAGACCTTGGCCGAAGATTGACTCGAGAGCACATGGACTCGAGGATCGGCTCGGCCTCCGGGGTCAACTTGGACGTCGATGTCCCGGTGGTCGGGGCAGATGCACCGGTGAGACCGGCGATCAGTGCCTGCTGCTGTTCCATGAACGCAGCCAAGCTGCTCTCCAAGGCCGTCAACCTGAGTCCGAGCTCAGGGGACTCAGCAGCCCCCGACTCGGGCCCCGACGGCATCAGGCCCAACGTCGGCTCCCCCGGAGGAGAGTCGAGGACTACAGTACTCAAGTGACTCGGGGACTCCGGCTCCACACATGGTTGTTTAGGAGGCCTCTCCGACTCCGAAGACCCGGGACGGCGGTCGGGGCTATGCGACCTGGCCCTCTAGGAGCCAAGTGCGTCCACCGACGCCACCCTCGCGGGTTTCTTCTTCCTGCGATGCTCCCGCGAGGGAGACCCCCTCTCAGAGGAACCCCGGCGATGCTCGGGATTGGAGTCCCGAGACGTCGAGGCCTCCGATGAAATCCGGGCCTGGCCGGACGTGGAGTCAGAGACGATTCTTTCTTTTTGGTGCTGCCGGCTCCTCAACGCCTTCGAGGACATTTTCCCACACGGGCCACAGATCATCGGGTCATGATCTGGCCCGAGGCAGGGGAGGCAGCAGTCATGTGTGTCAGTGAGAGACATAAGTTTCTTACATCGATCACACTTTTTAAACCCGCTGGCAGCCATCGGGGGAAAAAGGGCCCCTGTGAGGTCAAAAGACAGGGCTGCCAGTGAAAAATAGAAAAATGGCGTGCACGCTAGTCACAAAGGACAAAAACCGAAAAATTAAGTCCGGGCTTGATACCGGTGTACTGGGCCCAGGCGGGAAGGGAAACCGGCATCGAACCGAAGAAACGCTTAGAAAAATCAACTTTTTCCTCGGGTGAAAACGAAACACGTCCATCGGGCTCCGCGGAAAAAAGAAGACTGAGCAAGATGGCACCCTTGGGCGGGAAGGGGACCGCACATGCGTGCTGCAGTCCCAAAGGCTTTCTTTGAAAGCTGGGGAAATGCTCCGCATGGGAGCTCCGTTGGCGCCGACGACACCCATATGTGAGGACTGACTTCCTACTGGGTCCTGGAGAATATTTCTTTACAGAAAGAGTGGTAGATGCATGGAATATTCTCCCAGTGAAAGTAGTAGAGACAATGACAGTATCTAAATTCAAGAAAGCATGAAACAAACACAGAAGATTTCTAAAGGAAAGAAAAGGACTGTAATAGTTGCTATGGAAGGGCAGACTGGATAGGCGTATGGGGCCAGATATTCAAAGGGCAGTTACACGGTTTACAGCCCTGTAAACCATGTTATTGCGGTTGAGAGGGATATTCAACGCACTAAAACAGTTAGTGTCACTGAATATCCACGATTATCTTCTCTGCACACACCAATGCTAACTATTTAGCATCGGGGGGTGTCAGGGACATTCCGGGAAGGAGCAGAGCGGAGGTGGAGATGATCGATAACTGGGCAACAGCAATATTGCATGCTGCCCGGTTAGCTACTGCGGCTTCCAGTCTGTGCAGCGATCCCCAGATATTCAATGCTAGGGCCGCATATGACTCCAGCATTGAATAACCAGGGTTAAGGGTCGCCAGGCACAGCTATGCGCTGTAGCGGCGCAAAGCTACCCAAGTAAATAATCGGGCCCATGGCCTTTATCTGCCCTTATGTTTCTAGGAGAAAAACAAGAGGGTTTTGAGGCTGACAGGTCTGAATTGCCATGCCAGAAGGACCATGTTTGTAGAAGAAAAGAAGTCTGGAGAAGATAGGCCAAAGGCTGGCAACTATATCTGGCCGCCTTGGCCATCTCCATAGCAGAAGGCAGGCCAGTCACTGGGGAATCCTACTGGGAAGGCTCTGCGGGCCAAGCTTCAAAGAACAAGCAGAGAGAGTCTCTCTCTCCAGCCAACCTCACTGCCACTTGGAGAGCTGAAAAAGCAGAAGAAAAGTCCAACAATTGTAAAGATAATACCCCCAAGTAGTAAGCAGAAGCTTCCATTCCAAATTGCAAAGGGAGGGCAGAAAGGCAGCATATCCTCCCAGAAGACAAGCGCCTATGTCAAGCAGAGTGGCTTCGTGAAACAAAGCCTTCAACCCAAATAAGGCGCACTGTAGTGCACACACCAAAAGTGGGAAGCTGTGTGTCACAACCAAGGCGTGCACTCACGCTGTGTGACAAAATGTGCAATCACGTCACACAAAGCATGCAGATATAGCATAGTTACTCACCTGTAACAGGTGATCTCTGGAAACAGCAGGAATTTAGTCTTCACATATTGGTATCGTCGGTACCGACGGAGCCTGCGTGGGAACGCTCCCCAGCGTCCAATAGGAAAGCTTTTGAGAGCATCCCACAGTGCCTGCATGCTGCCTTCCCGCCTTTCCCAACTGTCCCTCTCCAGTTGAGTTTAAAGCTGAGACAAAGAGAGAGGGAAAGAGAGAAAGAGAGAAAAAGAGAGATAGAGAGATACAACTCCTAAGGGGAGGTGGGTGGGTTGTGAAGACTAAATTCCTGCTGTTCCCGGAGATCACCTGTTACAGGAGAGTAACTATGCTATCTCCAGGAACAAGCAGGAATGTAGTCTTCACATATGGGAACTTTCTAGATGCAGATGCCAGGGAGAAACGCTAGAAGTTGTGTGCCCTTTTGAAAGGGCTCCACTTCCCCCCATGGATCTCTGGCATCCTATCAGGGATGGTGGGTAGAAGTTGATTAAGTATGGAACAGGTGTTGAAGAACAGCCTGACTAAACAAGGCATCCTGGCGGGAATCCTTGTCTAAGCAGCAATGGGCTGTGAAGGTATGAACCAAAGCCCAAGTAGCTGCTCGGCAGATGTCGCCAATAGACACAGAGTGAAGATGAGCCATAGAGGTTGCCATGGCTCTCAAATTGTGAGCTGTGACATGGACTCTCATAGCCAAAAGATATACACTGTGCAATCCAGTTGGACAGTGTTCTTTTGGAGACTGGAAGTCCCAAATGACTAGGATCAAAAGCAACAAAAAGTTGAGAGGACTTCCTATGTTGCTGTGTTCTTTGTAAGTAAAAGGCCAGAGCCCTTTTACAATCCAAAGCATGAAGATTCCTTTCTGCATTTGAGGCATGAGGCCTTGGGAAAAATACAGGAAGGTAAACCACTTGGTTTAAATGAAAAGGAGACACCACCTTTGGCATAAAGTGTGGATGAGTCCTAAGGACTACCTTATCATGATGGAACCTTGTATAAGGAGGATCAGCCACCAATGCTTGCAATTCACTGATGCGACGTGCTGATGTGATTGCAATAAGAAAGGTGACATTCCAGGAAAGGAATTTCAAGGAGGTAGTGGCTAATGGTTCAAAAGGCAGTTTCATAAGCTTCCCAAGAACCAGATTCAAGTACCATGCCACCGGTGGTGGCTTAATGGGAGACTTAATCAAAAGAAGGCCTCTCATAAATCTCGCTATGAGAGGATGAGAGGAAATAGGTTGCCCATTTAGAGGCTTGAAAGAAGCTGCAATAGCACTCAAATGAGCTCTCACTGAATTGGTCTTAAGCCCTGAATTAGATAAATGAAGGAGATACTCCAGTAATGATTCGAGGTATCGCAAGAGGGTTAAGACCCTTCTGCGAGCACCATATGGTAAACCTTTTCCACTTGAAAGCATAAGAGCGTCTTGTGGAAGGCTTCCTGGAAGCATAAAGGATATCCTTTACTTGCTGAGAAAAGTTAAGACCGTGAAGTTGTAGGCTTTCAGCAACCAGGCCCTGAGATGCAGAGACTGGGGATTGGGATGCCACAGCATCCCGCCCTCCTGAGAAAGGAGATCTGGAGCAGATCCTAACTCCAGAGGCGGAGCTTGAGAGAGATGTAGGAGCAGAGGGTACCACATTTGCCGTGGCCAATGTGGAGCTATGAGAATCATATGACCTCTGTCTCTCTTGAAGCTTGAACACGATTTTGGGAATTAGGGAAATGGGTGGAAAGGCATACAGGAAGTCCTGGCCCCAATGGAGGAAAGCATCCCTGGCCTGACAACCCTGAGCCGGAATTCTGGAACAGAACCGGGGAAGTTTGGCATTCAGCAGACTTGCGAAGAGATCTTATGTCCGGAGTTTCCCAAATTTGGAAACTTTTGGCCACCTGGTCTGCATGGAGAGACCATTTGTGTGGAAGCAGAACGCGACCGAGTCTGTCTGCCCAAGAGTTTTGAATGCCTGGAAAAGATACACCGCAAGGAGATGAATCTGATGCTCTCTGGCGAGGGCCCATAGTCACAAAGCTTCATTGCATGCGACAGAGAGCCTGTTCCGCCCTGCTTGTTCACATAGAACATGGCTACTTGATTGTCCATTTGAACAAGGACTGTCTTGTAGCTGAGCTGGGTGTGGAATACTCAAAGAGCAAGGAAGATTGCTCCAAGTTCCAGGAGATTGATATGAAGATAGGTCTTCTGTGGCGTCCAGGTACCCTGGGTAGAGAGGCCTTGCAGGTGGGCTACCGAACCCACCTGTGAGGCATCTGTTGTTAGATGGCTTGGGGTGGAGGTTGCTGAAAAGGGGACCCCACCAAAAGATTTTGGGGTGATTGCCACCATTGGAGGGACAAAATAAGGCGATCTGAGTTTGCTATTTTGTCTGACAGGCAACCTGAAGCCTGAGTCCATTGAGTGGATAAAGTCCACTGGGCTGCCCTCATATGGAGGCGAGCATAAGGAACCACATGCACGGTGGATGCCATGTGGCCTAGTAACTAACATTTCCAGAGCAGTGAGGTGAGGTTTTAGCACTGCTTGGGAGGATAACTGCACAATGCGAAGGCAGCAGGGCTGTGGAAGGTAGGCCCTTGTCTGTCTGGTATCCAGCAGAGCTCCTATAAACTCTAGGGACTGAGTGGGAGCAAGGTTGGATTTTGGGAAGTTTATAACAAGTCCCAAATACTGAAGGATGCACAATGTGCGAGAGAGAGAAACCCTGGCCTCTGGCTCTGAAGGAGCTCGAATGAGCCAGTCGTCTAAGTAAGGGAAGTCAAATATTCCTAGGGTGCGAAGAAATGCTGCCACCACAGCCGTGCATTTTGTGAACACCCTTAGTGCTGAGGCCAGGCCAAAAGGAAGAACTCTGTATTGGAAGTACTTCCCTTGAAATAGAAAGCGAAGGAACTTTCGATGAGTTGGATGGATGAGAACATGAGTGTACGTATCCTTGAGATCTAGAGAACAAAGCCAATCCTGACTCTGAAGGTATGGCAGCAGAGTTCCTAGAGAAATCATTTTGAACTTCTCTTTGAACAGGAATTTGTTCAATTCTCTGAGGTCTAAAATGGGTCTGTGTCCTCCTCTTTTCTTTGGAATAAGGAAATAGGGGGAGTAGAACCCTGTACCCTGTTGGAGAATGGGTACCTCTTCTATTGCCCCTTGGGCAAGAAGCATAGTGACCTCTTGACCTATCTGGTCGTTGAGGGAGGTCTGAGAATTGAACTGTCTTACCATTGTAGGAGGGGGCATGCTGAGGAAATTAAGCTTGTACTCCTCTCTTACAATAGACAGAGTCCAATTTTCTGCTGCTATCTGCCCCCATCTGGGGGCAAAATGACATAACCTTCCTGGAATGGTGGAAGGCTCTGGGCCATTCAGGGCCAGGAAGGCAGATAGGAGTCAAAGCCCCTGTGGAGGCTAAGCCTATTGAGCCGGTTGAGGCTTAGCAGCTTTTGTTTTTCTTTGCCTAGGTTGTTGCTGCTGTCCCTTTTGGGCAGACTGACCTAAACGATGCCCCTGCTGGGTATAGGAGGGATAAAACTTCTTCTTACTGAAGAATGGTTTCTTGTAAGATTTTTTCCTTGCAGGATCAGCTGTAGATTTAGACAATCTATCCAAAGTGATATTGTCAGCATCTATCTCATTAGCTTTTTCCTGCCAATTCTTGCCCAAAGAGATTCTCTCCTGTGCAAGGAATATTCCCTAGTTTATCCTGTACCCAAAGTTCCAAGTCAGATGCCTGGAGCCAGGCAATCCTACGTGCACCTATGGCAATAGCAGAGGTTCTGCTTATGCACTCAAAGCAGTCAAAGGCTGCACGATTCACAAACTTGGAAACATCCTGAGCATGTTTGACAAGGGCGAGGAAATCCTGCCTCTTATCAGGAAGGAGAGGGCTCATAAGCTCTAAATCTCCCGTGACCTCCTTAAGGAACATTCCCATATATAATATATAGGAACTGATCCTAGCAGAAAACATGGAAGCCTGGAAGGTTCGACGTCCAAAGGCGTCAAGAGTCCTACACTCACGTCCTGGAGGATTATATGCATACCTTTTTGCACTCTTGATCCTTCTCATAGCTGATTCCACCACCATGGAATGGTGTGGTAGCTGAGTCTTCTGAAACCCAGGACAAGGAGGAACTCGATACATGGTGTTGAGTCTTCGAGAGTGAGGAGATGTGGTTAGAGATGTTTCCCACATCCTTAACATGAGATCATGCAAGATCTCATGAATAGGTAAGGTATCTGCCTCCTTGGGAGCTTTAGGGTATTGTAGGATTTCTAATTCCTTTGCCCTAGGCTCTTTTTCAGGAGCCACTGTGATGGAAAGACCTTGAGCCATATCTCGGCTAAAATCCTGAAAGCAGTTACTTACCTGTAACAGGTGATCTCTGGAACAGCAGGAATAAGTCTTCACATATGGGTACATCGGTACCGACTGAGTCTGCGCGGGAACGCTCCCCAGCGTCCAATCAGAACGCTTTTGGAAGCATCCCAACACGCCTGCGTGCTGCCTTCCCGCCTTTCCCAACTGCCTCTCCTCAGTTAAGTTTTAAAGCTGAGGCAAAGAGAGAGAGCAAGAAAGGGAAAGATAGAGATAGAGAAATGCAACTTCTAGGGGAGGTGGGTGGGTTGTGAAGACTTATTCCTGCTGTTCCCAGAGATCACCTGTTACAGGTAAGAACTGTGCTATCTCCAGGAACAAGCAAGAATGAGTCTTCACATATGGGGACTCCCAAGCTAAGATGCCCAGAGGGAGTCCTAGCATGTTGCGAAACTAGAATGAGCCATGCTACTCCTCAGAACCTCAGGCATCCAGGGGATGGAGGGTAGGAGTTGAAGTACAGAAAGGTGCTGTGGAACAACTGGACTAGAACAGGACTTCTATAGAGGAAGATCCTGTGTAGATGACATTTAATAGTAAAATATTGAGCGCAATATTCTAATATGGACCTCCCTTGGTGGCACTATAAAAAAAGTCTATTGAGGTTCATATGGATATGTTAGAAGAGCCAGTAGAAGATCCTCAAGGAGTACCTCACTGTGAAGTAGAGGTAATAAACTGTAGAAAAAACAAGTGGAGGTCAGAACCCTTCAGGGTGAGAAATAGCCCCAGGGGAAACTGGGGTAGTATAATGAGGTAGGGCTTCAGCGGGAAACGCAGAAGGTACTATTAGACAAGGCTTAAGCTCTTTTGGCCCAAGAAGAGTACAATCCTAGGACCAAAAGGAAAAATAAGTCTGAACGATTTGGACTGACAATAGAAATAGTCCATGTAGGAGAAAAGGGGTATGGAAGACCCCTGTATCCGATAAGAAAGTAAGGACAGAATCAAGAAGCGTTAGAGCTTTAGATTAACTGAAGATCCGCAATGTCTTTCCTAAATGAGGTCAATTAGGAAAGAAAAAAGGTACATGGAGAGCTTCAGAGGTACCTAACCCTGAAAGGTTATGGTAAGAAAAAAATATGGTAATTACCACAGGGAGTGGTGGTTGTATGTGTAGAGCCCTAAGCATGCTGGCACAGCATTGATAGGGGTAGTGCCCATCTGTCAGGGTCATATAGGAATATATGGATATCTGAACCTAAACATACAGATAGATAAGTACGTAGATACATATCTACCTAAAAGATATATCGCGACACACATATATATATATATAAAAATATATATACATATAGGGTATATATGCATTATATATTTATATATATATATATATATATATATATATATATATATATACACACATATATATACAGAGATATACATGGGCAGAAGATACACAGACATATAGATATATATAAATATGTAGACATATAGACATGTCTCCACGTATGTGGATGGCGACATGCCTATATAAACTAGATCCCATAGGAATATGGGGAGAGAGAGAAAGATTCATCTAATAGCAAGAAGGGTGATACCTGCTTGAACAGATGCATAGAGAATCTTCTTTCCCTGGTTATGATTGACAGAGTCAGAGGAATGGTCTCCCTGACAAGGAGGAGTCTAGATTCCTTTAAGAATTCGAGCTCTTGAATAACCAGGATGGCCTACGTGAAAAATGCAGAGGATAACTTCAGTTTGCAGGCAGCAAGTCCAGATCTCTCTAGAACAGGAGTATGGTGAATGGATAGAGGACCCCACTGGAATAAGATACCATATTGACCCGCCTATTAGGGCAAGATAGGTACCAGGCGTCCTTGAGCTGCAACTGAAAGAAAACTATCCCTGGCGAGAAGTCCAAAGGAGATTTGGACCAAGCCAGGGAATTGGCCATTCTTTAGGTTTTCACGTGATGAAAGGCCTGTGCCTTTTGTCTCAAAAAGAGATTTTAGATGAGATGGTAAGGGTAGGGAACACCTACCAGTCATGGGAACATGACTAGTGAACCCCTCCTAACCATCTGGGATTATCTGCTAGGCAAGATACTAATGCTCTCTAGCAAGGGCCCATAGTGCAAAACTACTCTGTAGAGTTGCAGAGAGCATGTTAGAGGTTGGTTAGAAGAAAAAACTGGCTGCTTAAAGCCAGTAGGTAAACTATTCTGCCAAAAACAAGGGGGCAAAAATAGAAGTCAACCAACAAGTCTGTGATAATAGGGTTTCCAAAAAAGGTTGATAAACCTATTTGGGGTTTAGCACTGAGGCTAGAAGGATTGCTAGTGGAGGAGAAACCCTGGTTGCGTGGTGAACAGAACCAGTGGCTTGACCACTAGGAATTGCTGCATTTGCAGCAACTACCAGGGCAGCGGAAGAAAATTTTTTTCCTTTTTTTTTTTTTTTTAGATTGGAAAAAGAAGCAGACACAAATAGGAGTGGTAAGACTTCCTTATTGTCTGATGAGCTGCCCTAAAGTAAGAAAAAAAGGGGGAGACAACTCTGGAAGGGAAAAACCCCTTGTGGAATAGGTAGAGGACCATAGGGGCTTACCAGTGTAATAGAGCCACTCTTACAAACCGAATGATGTAGTAAGAGGGAGGTAAGACAGAGTTGAAGGAGACTGACTATGTAGTAAGTCTCGGAAAAGTAAGATGATACATGCTAGTACAGGAAAAACTGTCTTATTGATAGTTGTCACCTCTCTTTTCCCAGTAGGAGGAAGAGAAACCTGTTAACTATAGGCATGATCATCATAAAGACTCTTAGAGCAAAAAGAAAGGATGTCTCGTGAAGAGAGATCCAGGAGAATTTAGGATGAAATTAGCGTAGATGCTTCAAGAGAAAAGAAGCAGACTGCAAACTCTAACCACCAAACAGGAGATGTAATGATAATCTATCTGAAACCCTGCGACTACTGGGTTTGCTGAACCTGTTGAGGTTGTGGTTTCTTTAGATGTTTCCCCTGTTTGGGAACATCTGTATGATGGGCAGAAGATGGATAAAACTTTTTCCCCTTAGGGGAAGAAAGTTTGCTAGGAAATTTCCTACCAACTGGGAAAGAGGAAGGCGTAGAACAGCCTCTGGAAACAGCAATGTCAGTGGTTAACTGAGCAACTTGGAGTAAAGACTCCTTGTTAAAAAGATTTTCTCCAGTGCAAGGAGTATTTCCCAGTCTTTCTTGTGCCCATTTGTCCAAGTCTGAAACTTGGAGCCAGGCTTTACGTCGTGCCCCTATAGCTATAGCAGAAGTTCTGCTAACAGACTCAAAGGAGTCTAGGGAAGTACGAATAAGGAACCTAGAGATATTTTGAGCATGACTAACCAATAAGGAATAGTCTGCTCTTTTGGGGTCTTGAAGAAAAAGGGGTCAAAAGCAGTAATTTCTGTGTGACCTCTTCAAGAGATAATCCCATATAGAAAATATATGAGAGAATTCTTGCTGAAAGCATGGATGCCTGGAAGGTTTGGCGTCCAAAGGCATCTAAAGTCTTAGACTCACGACCTGGCGGATAAGAAGAGTGCTTTTTAGTACTCTTAATACGCCTCATTGCTGATTCTACAACAATGGAATGATGAGGAAGTTGAGTCTTTTGAAAACCTGGAGAGGGGGGCACCTTATATAGAAGATCCGTCGCCCTAGAAGGTGGGGGTACCATTAAAGGAATTTCCCACATTCGAAAGAGGAGATCCTGCAAGGTTTGATGCAAAGGAAGCATGATGTTCTCCTTTGGACTCCAGGGAACATACAGGGATTCTGTATTCCCTGGTGTAGGATCCTGACCCGGTATAGAAATGGCAAGTGACTTTGCCATATCAAGCAGGAATGCTTGAAAAGAAAAATCCCCAGAGGGAAATCCTCTAGAAAGAGGAGGACAGGCTAGATCTGTTGAAGAACTAGCATTGGCACCCAGGGATCTAATAGAGGAATAGAAGACCCTAAAGAGTGGAGTATCGGGTCCTTAGAGGATGGTCGCCGGTACCGCAGGAGGTCGGGACCAGGAACAGTCGGTAGCGCATTGTCCATGCTAGGGATCGATTCCAAACTCGGTACCGAGGGAAGCGAGCCTGATGAGAGAAGCATGGAAGGTACCGACAGCAATGGTAATGTGGATACCGGTACCGACTCCGGCACCGTATCCGACACTGGTGGTTGAAGGCAAGCCGGTGACAGCTCTATCGGTATCAAAGAAACTGAGAGTGCCCGACATGGATCATCGGAACCGTGCCTTCGGTACCGTCCGGTATCGGTACCAAGGCGAGTCGGTACCCAGTCGTCCAGACTGGAGATCGATTCCAGACTCGGTATCGAGGGAAGCGAGTCTATCGATGCACATCTGGAGGGTACCGGGGTCGGTACCAGTACCGGTACCGGGATCGATACTGATACTGGAAGATCGGTCTGCAGCGTATCCAACGGGCCCGCAGCCGAGGACGCCAGACTACGATCTTTGGTAAGGAATGTGTCATCCAACACCATTGCCGATGCCGGGGTATCGGTACCGCTCGAAGCGGATGCCACCACCGAGCATGGCTCAGGTATGTTCGGAGAGGGGTGAACCTCAGGAACAACCTGAAACCCCACTAAGGATTTGGAGGCCGAAGACTCCCACCGGGGTTTTAAAGCCAGTGTATCCTCGAGGGCAAGGCCAGAGGCATCTCTATGCTGTGCATGAGATCTACCACTCGAGGGCTGGCTAGTCTTAACAGACTGTTTTTGGGTTACCTGAAACTGTGAAGAAGAAAGGGTGGTCGGTGCCCTGAAGTTGACTGGGAACCGCGTATGGAGGTGAACTCGATGCTGAAGACTTCTTCCGACTATACTGTTGCAGGAGGGACACTCCAGCGGATAGTGGTCAGGACCCAAGCAGGGCAGACACCAATTATGAGTGTCTAAAATGAAATTTGTATCGCCACAGTTTGAACATTTCTTAGGGATAGTGGCTGGCGCTTCCATGAGGAAAAAGAGTAGGCCTAGCAGGCCGAAAAAAACCGTCAGGCCCTAAGAAGGGAAAAGGGTATTCCTTATAAGGAAAATTTAGAAGAAAAAAGAAAAGAAACACCAGCGGTACCAGTGGCGTCGGGGAAGGCAGACGCGACCACAAGAAAACCAAAAAATAAAAGAATTTTCTGCGGTGACAGAAGGACGCCCTGCCGGCTCTGCGGAAAAATGAAAACTGAGGAGAGGCAGTTGGGAAAGGCTGGAAGGCAGCACGCAGGCGTGCTGGGATGCTTCCAAAAGCGTTCTGATTGGACGCTGGGGAGCATTCCCGCGCAGACTCTGTCGGTACCGACGTACCCATATGTGAAGACTCATTCCTGCTTGTTCCTGGAGATAGGACATATCCTCTGGTGGAGACATCCTACGCTGAGGAGAAGAATCCTCA
Organism: Ichthyophis bannanicus; assembly: GCA_033557465.1. Classification (NCBI taxonomy): domain Eukaryota; kingdom Metazoa; phylum Chordata; class Amphibia; order Gymnophiona; family Ichthyophiidae; genus Ichthyophis; species Ichthyophis bannanicus. The sequence continues at coordinate 703,113,416 of CM066031.1, read as the reverse complement.
GGAAGAAGTACTCTGGTATCAGCAGAGCTTTCAGAGTCTTCAGACTCATCCGAGGATTCAAAGTATCTCCGATCCGGGTGATCGTGCAAGGCACGGTACCGGTACCGATCGAAGTCGGCATCAGAGGGGTCCGGTACCGACTTGTCGATACCAGATGGATAAGCATGACTCTGTCCTGGTAGAATACCTGCTGGTACCGGTACTGGAGTTGGTGCAGGTACCGGTTGAATTGTCTGAAGCTGTTTCAGGGGCATCGAGGCCGTGAGAAGAGCCGCCAGACTGCGTTCAATAGCCAAGAATCTCTGGTCTATCGATGCTGCCGATGCTTGGGTATCGGTACCGTATGAAGCAGCCGGTACACCCCAGAGCATGGCACCAGTAGTTCTGCCGAGGTTGAGGCCTCGAGAACATCCTGGAGCACCGTTAGTGCTTTGGAAGCCGAAGCCTTCTGCCGGGGAAATTTTGCCGGTGAAAGTCCCTCAAGGGCAACGCCGGAGGCATCTCGATGCTTAGAGGGAGATCTACCCTTTGAGGTCCGGCTAGATTTATGTTTAGTTACCTGAGATCCATGGGAGGAAGACGTCGATGCCAGAGAGGCTGCATCGGAGGGAAAAAGGGTGCTAAGTTTAGCAGCTCGGTTCTGCCGGCCCCTTTTCGACATCATCCCACAGGCAACACACTCAGAAATAGAGTGGTCAGGACCTAAACATGGGTGTCTGTGACAGAGATGGTACCACCACACTTGGAACACTTTTTAAAACCCGAAGCGGGTTTTTCCATTTTAAAGGAAAAAGTTGGGCCTAGTAACCAAAATGGCGCATGGCGCCTGAGGAGAAAATAACTGGAAAAGACTCCAGAAGAAAGGGGGAGGGCGGGTTTTGGAAAAAAAAAAGAAAGAAGAACCGGCGGTACTGGTGTAGCGTCGAAGGAAGGCAGACGCGACCACAAAAAAGAATAGAAGGGAACTATTTTCTGCGGTGACAGGATGTGCGACATGTCGGCTCCGCGGAAAACGAAGAACTGGAGAGAGACAGGTGGGAAAGGCGAGAAGGCAGCACGCAGGCACTGTGGGATGCTCCTAAAAGCTTTCCTACTGGACGCTGGGGAGTGTTCCAGCACAGGCTCCGTCGGTACCGACGATACCCATATGTGAAGACTACATTCCTGCTTGTTCCTGAAGATCACACATACCAATGTAGGTTAAGAGCACAGGCAAGCACAGTTAACATGCATATGCAGCACCAGTATAAGGTGAGAAGTCGGGGGGGCCGGGGGGACCCACATCATGCATACCAATGGGTCCAATCCCTGACTTGACAATCGTCCCATTAAATAGTGGAAGTTAGGGGACTCCACAGACAATATTGAAGCAGCACAGAAGAGAAATTTGCCACAAACAGAAATTTAAATCTGATACCCCACCCCAGGGAGCCAAAGTAGCAACAGTACTGGGCTCAACGCTACTCCCCTGCTGCAAAAGACTTGTAGTCACATACCTCAAATCTTCATGCCATCTTCGCGGGAGAACCAGGGTAGGAGGGCAAAGCTGGTAGTGAGTCTGTGCAACAAACGACTCCTCTAGGGTCCTGATCAAACAATTCTGGATGTTCAACTGGCCCTTAACAGGATAAAGATGGGGAACTGAATGGTCACCCATCATCCTTAGCAAACCCAGGAGGGCACTGATTTTAAGGGTGACCCAATGGGTGCCTTCCACATCAAGCTCAAGTGAGAAGTCACCCCTAAGAGCAGTTCCTCACAAGCTAATTCAATATTAAAGTTTTCACAGAGTTGCTCCAATGGGTCCACACTTCTAGACACAGAAATACTAAGGTATTATACCCTCTAACTGCTCCAAATATAGTACAGGACAAGGTTATCAGAAACCTCTGGATTTTTCTCTGTCTCCACTTCTGTTGGTAGGGGAACACAACTCACTTGTCTGGACTGGCCTAGCAGGATGATATAGAAATCAACACTGAAAAGAGTGCCATGATGACTAAGCCTCTTAATAGCCAAGATCATAAGACAGAATAGGAAGAAGTCTTTAAAAAAAAAGTCTGACTGATGGGAGAAAGATCCCGTGTCAGGCCTTGACTAATTTTGCTTGGATTTAGGAGCCAGGCCAAAATCTTAGGAGCCAGTGGCTGTGACCCCCCCCCCCCCTCCCCACAATGTTTCCATTTTCCACTGATGTTCTTCCACATGTCTAAGAAGGTGGAAGAGTTTGAAGAGAGATGATAAAGTGGGCCTTGTTATGGGTGCAGGGGAAATGAGGCATCTTTATATAGAAATATATAGATAGCATGTGTGTGTGTGTGGTATAACAGGGGTTTGCTAGTTTGTGCATGGGATGTGATGGTGGGTGTGTGTGTGGCTGCGAAGCCTCTGTCTGTGGTGCAGAGATGGGGAGCCTCTAAATCTGTGGAGCAGAGACGAGGCGCCAGTATGTTTGTCGTGCAAAGATGAAGTGCCTGTTTGTGTGTTGATGTGTAGGAGGCATGCTAGTGTGTGCTTTTTGGGTCAGTTGGGGTGGGGGGAATACACCTTTTGACATATAAAGATTGCATCCTTTTGTCCCCATGCATTCATAAGAACATAAGATATGCCATATTGGGTCAGACCAAGGTCCATCAAGCCCAGTATTCTGTTTCCAACAGTGACCAATCTAGGTCATACGTACCTAGCAGTTTCCCCAAAAGACACAGGTTCCGCAATGCTTGTACTGGGTCAAGCATTGATATCCTGGGACCCTTCTCACTAATGGTTTATGGACCTTTCCTCCTGGAACTTGTCCAAACCTTTTTTAAACCCAGCTACACTAACAGCCTTTACTACATCCTCCGGTAACAAATTCCAGAGTTTGATTACACGTTGAGTGAAAAAATATTTTCTTTTATTAGTCTTAAATAGTTCACCTTGTAGCTTCATTGCGTGTCCCCTAGTTTTTCTATATTCTGATAACGTAAACAATCGATCTACGTTTACCCGTTCCACTCCGTTCATTAATTTATAGACTTCTATCATATCTCCCCTCAGCCGTCTCTTTTCCAGGTTAACGAGCCCTAACCTTTTTAGCCTTTCTTCATAGGAGTATCCTTCCATCCCCTTTACCATTTTGGTGGCTCTTCTCTGAACCTTTTCTAATAACGCTATATCCTTTTTAAGATACGGCGACCAGAATTGCACACAATATTCAAGGTGCGGTCTCACCATGGAACGATATAGAGGCATTATAATATCTTTTGTTTTATTTTCCATTCCTTTCCTTATGATACCTAGCATTCTATTTGCTCTCTTGGCCGCCGCTGCACACTGGGCCAAGGGTTTTAACATGTTATCCACAATGACGCCTAAATCTTTTTCCTGGGTGGTGGTTCCTAATGTGGAACCTTGCATAGTTTGGGTTGTCCTTCCCTAGGTGCATAACTTTGCACTTGTCTACATTAAATTTCATCTGCCATTTTGATACCCAGTCTTCCAATTTATCAAGATCCTCTTGCAATTTTCCACAATCCCCTTGTGTTTTAATAACTTTAAATAGTTTTGTCTCATCTGCAAATTTGATAACCTCACTCGTTATTCCACTTTCCAGGTCATTTATGAATATGTCAAAAAGCAGCGGACCCAGCACAGATCCCTGGGGTACTTCACTACTCACCTTTCTCCAGTAGGAAAATTGGACATTTAGCCCAACCCTCTGTTTTCTATCTTTCAACCAGTTCTTGATCCACAGTAGTACACTGCCGCCTATCCCATGACTCTTTAGTTTTGCCAAAAGTCTCTGATGAGGGACCTTGTCAAAGGCTTTCTGAAAGTCCAAATACACTATATCAACCGACTCACCTTTGTCCACCTGTTTATTCACACTTTCAAAAAAACAACAGATTAGTAAGACAAGATCTTCCTTGTCTAAAGCCATGTTGGCTGTCTCCCATTAGGCCATAACTATCTACATGGTGAGTAATTTTATTCTTTATGATGGTTTCTATCATTTTTCCCCGGTACTGACGTGAGGCTCACCAGTCTGTAGTTTCCCGGATCACCCCTGGAACCCTTTTTAAAAATTGGTGTTACATTGGCGATCCTCCAGGTATTATAGATGATTTTAATGATAGTTCACAGATTATCTCATATTTCAGTTCTTTCAACACCCTTGGATGTATACCATCCGGCCCAGGTGATTTGCTACTCTTCAGTTTATCTAATAGTTGTAATACATCTTCCCGATGTATCGATATTTCCTTCAATTCTTCCGCACCTTTAAATACCACTTCAGTCATGGGTAATATCCCTACATCTTCCTCAGTAAAGACCGAAGCAAAGAAAGCACAGTTACTTACCTGTAACAGGTGATCTCTGGGAACAGCAGGAATTAGTCCTCACATATGGGTACGTCGGAACCGACGGAGCCTGCGCGGGAAAGCTCCCCAGCTTCCCAGAAAGGAAGCTTTTGGGGCCTCCCACAGCGCATGCGCGCTGCCTTCCCGCCTTCCTGACCAACTCTCTTCAGTTCAAGTTTAAAGCTGAGACAATAGAGAGAGGAAAGGAAAGAGAGAGAGAGAGAGATACAACTCCTAGGGGAGGTGGGTGGGTTGTGAGGACTAATTCCTGCTGTTCCCAGAGATCACCTGTTACAGGTAAGTAACTGTGCTATCTCCAGGAACAAGCAGGAATGAGTCCTCACATATGGGGACTCCCTAGCTAAGATGCCGGGGAGATCCCCCCCCCAAGGGTTCCTCATCTTCCTATGGATCTCAGGCATCCATTCAGGGAAGGTGGGCAGGAGTTGTTTAAGAATGGAACAGGTGTTTGAGGACAGCCTGACCAAACAAGGCATCCCGGCGGGAGTCCTTGTCCAAGCAGTAATGGGCTGTGAAAGTATGAACCGAGGCCCAGGTGGCTGCTCGACAGATCTGATCAATGGATACAGAATGAAGATGAGCCATAGATGTGACAATGGCTCTCACATTGTGAGCTGTGACATGGCCTTCCAGAAAAAGGTTCTTACTCTGGTAAGCAAAAGAAATACACTGAGCAATCCAATTGGACAGTGTTCTTTTTGAGACTGGAAGTCCTAAATGAGAAGGATCAAAAGCAACAAAAAGTTGAGAAGACTTTCGATGTTGCTGTGTCCTGTGGAGGTAAAAGGCAAGAGCTCTTTTACAGTCTAGAGTATGAAGGTTCCGCTCTGCATTGGATGCATGAGGAGCTGGAAAAAAGACAGGTAAATATACCTCTTGATTAAGATGAAAAGGTGAGACCACTTTAGGCATAAAGTGTGGATTTGTCCTAAGGACTACCTTATCATGATGGAACCTTGTATAAGGTGGATTAGCCACTAAAGCCTGCAGTTCACTGATGCGGCGAGCAGAAGTGATTGCAATAAGGAAAATGACTTTCCAGGAAAGGAATTTCAAGGAGGTAGTGGCTAAGGGTTCAAAGGGTGGCTTTATAAGCTGACCAAGAACCACGTTTAAGTCCCATGCCACCGGAGGAGGCCGAATGGGAGGCTTAGTTAAAGTTAGACCTCTCATGAATCTTGCAATAAGAGGATGAGAGGAAACAGATTGTCCATTGATAGGCTGAAGAGATGCTGCAATAGCACTCAAATGGACCCTTACAGAATTGGTTTTAAGTCCTGCATTGGAAAGATGCAGGAGATATTCGAGTAAAGAATTTAAAGGTAGTGCTAGAGGGTTAAGACCCTTTTCAGCACACCAGATGGAAAATCTTTTCCATTTAAAAGCATAGGAACGCCTGGTGGAAGGTTTCCTAGATGCATGGAGGATATCCTGCACTTGTTGAGAAAGATTAAAGTCTTGAAGGTCTAGGCCTTCAGTAACCAAGCTCTGAGGTGAAGGGATTTGGGGTTTCGGTGCCACAAAGTCCCCTCCTCTTGAGACAGAAGGTCTGGAGCAGCTCCCAGATCCAGGGAGGGTGCCTGGGAGAGATGCAGGAGTAGAGGGTACCACACTTGGCGTGGCCAGCGTGGAGCTATGAGGATCATAGATCCTTGATCCCTCTGAAGTTTGAATAGAGTCTTGGGAATCAAGGGAATGGGTGGAAAGGCATATAGGAAGGCCTGACCCCAATGAAGGAGGAAGGCATCCTTGGCCTGAGCTCCCTGACACGGAATCCTTTGGCATTGTACGGACTTGCAAAGAGGTCTATGTCCGGGGTTCCCCATTCCTGAAAGATTCTGAGTCCCTGATCCATGTGCAGGGACCATTCGCGTGGAAGCAGAACTCGACTGAGTCTGTCTGCCCAAGAGTTTTGGATTCCTGGGAGGTACACTGCCAGGAGATGGATCTGATGCTCTCTGGCGAAGGCCCACAGTTTTAGAGCTTCGTTGCAAAGCGACAGAGAGCCAGTCCCTCCTTGTTTGTTTATGTAGAACATGGCTACTTGATTGTCGGTATGAACAAGGACTGTCATGTTGATGAGGAGGGTATGAAAGACCTTGAGAGCAAGGAAAATTGCTCGTAACTCCAAAAGGTTGATATGAAGGGTGGTCTCCTGTGGAGACCAAGTGCCCTGAGTGGAGAGGTCTTGGAGATGAGCTCCCCAACCTGCTTGGGAGGCATCTGTAGTGAGAGTTGCTTGGGGTAACAAAGGTTGGAAGGGGGCCCCCAACAACAGATTTTGAGTGGATATCCACCATTGGAGAGACCAAAAAAGACGTTTTGAGGTTGCTATTTGGTCTGAGAGAGCTCCTGATGCTTGTGTCCATTGGGTGGACAGAGTCCATTGAGCTGCTCTCATACGTAGGCGTGCATAAGGCACCACATGAACTGTGGATGCCATGTGGCCTAGCAGTTGCAGCATCTCCCTGGCTGTCAAGTGGCTTTTGGACTGAACTTGAGAGGCCAAGTGCACTAGACGGTGGCAACGGGCCTGAGGAAGATAGGCCCTTGCAGTGGTGGTATCTAGCCAGGCCCCTATGAATTCTAGGGACTTAGTAGGGGTGAGTTGAGACTTTGGCAGATTGATGACAAGTCCCAGATACTGCAGTATGCGTCTGGTGTGGTCCAGGGAAGTCTGAGCCTCGGACTGAGATGGAGCTCGGATGAGCCAGTCGTCCAGGTACGGGAAGACAAAGATTCCCAGAGTGCGTAGAAATGCAGCTACTATTGCCATGCATTTGGTAAATACCCTTGGAGCAGAGGCTAGACCGAAGGGAAGGACTCTGTATTGGAAATGTTTTCCCTAGAACAGAAACCGTAGAAATTTTCTGTGGGATGGATGGATGAGTATATGTGTGTACGCATCCTTGAGATCTAGAGAACAAAGCCAGTCCTGACTCTGTAGGTATGGAAGGAGAGTGCCTAGAGAAAGCATCTTGAATTTCTCCTTGTATAGGAATTTGTTCAATTCTCTGAGATCCAGAATGGGTCTGTACCCCCCTGTTTTCTTGGGAATGAGAAAATAAGGGGAGTAAAAACCTGACCCTTGTTGAGGAAGAGGAACCTCTTCTATCGCCTTTTGGGCGAGAAGAGTGGTCACCTCCTGACCCAACAGGTGCAGGAGAGATGGGGGAGAATTGAATTGTCTCACCATGGTATGGGGAAGAAGGCTGGAGAAATGTAGTTGGTAGCCCTCTCTGATGATAGAGAGGGTCCACTGTTCTGATGTGATTTGTTCCCATCTGGGAGCAAAATGAGTTAACCTTCCTGGAATGGTGAGAGGCTCTGGTTGTTGCAGAGCCAGAAAGGTTAAGTTCTCTAGAATCAAGTCAAAAACCCTGAGGGGGTTGGGACTGCTGGATTGTAGCAGCCCCTGTAGACTTTGTTCTGGCCTGTTTAGTTTGCTGACGCTTAGGAGCAAAGCGAACTTGGGAAGATTGCTGGCCAGTATTTGTGGAAAATCTGGTCTTTTTATAGAAAGGTTTCTTAAAAGGTTTTTTCTTGGCAGGGGTAGAGGTAGACTTAGAAAGTCTATCTAAAGCAGCATTCTCTGCATCCATTTGAGTGGCTTTGATTTGCCACTCATTGCCAAACAGATTTTCACCTGTACAGGGCAGATTGCCCAAGCCTTCTTGTACCCAGGGTTCCAAATCAGAGGCCTGGAGCCAAGCCAGTCTGCGAGCAGCTATGGCAATGCCAGAGGCTCTGCTTGCCCCCTCAAAAGAGTCAAAGTCTGCTCTGTTGGAGAACTTTGAAACATCTTGAGTTTGCTTTAGCAAAAGAAGGAACTCCTCTTGCTTATCCTCTGGGATAAAGGGGAGAAACTGACGTATCTTTAATGCTATCTCTTTCAAAAACATGCCCATATAGAGGCTGTATGAATTGATTCTGGCAATAAGCATGCTAGCTTGGAAGATTTTTCTCCCAAAAGCATCCAGAGTCCTACATTCTCTTCCTGGAGGGGTAGAAGAGTGCCTCTTGGTACTCTATCTTTTTCATAGCAGACTTCACCACAATAGAGTGGTGAGGAAGCTGAGTCTTCTGAAAACCAGGAGAAGGGGGAACCCGATACATGGTGTCCAAACGTTGAGAATGTGGAGATAGGGTGAGAGGAGCCTCCCACAAGTCCATCATGTGTTCTTGAAGAATTTCATGTATGGGTAAGGTGGCTGCCTCTTTGGGAACCTTAGAGTATCCTAAAATATCCAATATTTTTGCTCTAGGTTCCTTTTCAGAGGATACAGATATAGAAAGTCCTTTAGCTACTTCAATAATGAAGTCTTGAAAGGACAAATCCTCTGGAGGAGACATTCTCCTTTTAGGAGAAGAGGGCTCCTCAGGAAGAGTAAAAGAGGCGTCAGCAGAATCATCTGATGTATCAGAATCTTCAGAGGATTCAAAGTATCGCCTATTTGCTTCCAGAGATCGATACGCGTACCGATCGGTATCGACATCGGGCGTACCGGGAATCGGAGCGGTATCGAGGAAATATCCGGAACCGGAGACCAGAACCGGCATGCTACTGGAAGTAGATGCTCTGGGTACCAGTATCGGTTGCGGTACCGGAATCGGAACCGATTGTCACGGTACCGATGGCGTTGCAGCAGTAATGAAAGCCAGTAAGGCCTGCTGCATGGATTGTACCATAGTACCCATAGTCGCCCCAACTGCCTGGATGTCGGTACCGGTGTTAGCCGGTACCCCAGAGCAGTCTAACAGGAGATCGGTCGAGGCCGTGCCATCGATGTCTACCTGTAACCCCATAGGAGGAGCTTTGGAAGCCGGAGCTTCCCGCCGGGGTTGTTTGGCTGGGGCAGGGTCCTCAGAGTCAAATGTAAGGGCCTCTCTCTGCTTAGAGGGAGATTTGCCTTTTGAGGACTTGCCTGAAGAATGTTTGGTTACCTGAGATCCGTCAGGAGAAGAAGACCTGGAGGATGTTGATGCTGGAGTATCGGTAGAAAACAGCATATGAAACTTAGCTGCTCTGTTCTGTAAGCCCCTTTTGGACATCAGAGAGCAGGATGGACAATCCGGAATGGAATGGTCAGGCCCCAAACATTTAAGACACCACTCATGGGTATCTGTGACTGAAATAGTACCGGTACACTTGGTGCATTTTTTAAAACCAGAAGCTGGTTTTTCCATGAGGGAGACCTGAGAAGGCCTAGAGGCCTCACAGAAAAAATACACCAAGTGAAGAAAAAGTAATTATTATTTTTTTTTTTTTTTTTAAATAAACGAAAAAAAGACCGGCGGTACCGGTCCGGAATCGGGGAAGGCAGACACGCGGTCAAAGAAACAAATTAAAATAACAATTTCTTCAGCGGTGACAGGAACACGACCTGCTGGCTCCGCGGAAAAAGAAGAACTGAAGAGAGTTGGTCAGGAAGGCGGGAAGGCAGCGCGCATGCGCTGTGGGAGGCCCCAAAAGCTTCCTTTCTGGGAAGCTTTCCCGCGCAGGCTCCGTCGGTTCCGACGTACCCATATGTGAGGACTCGTTCCTGCTTGTTCCTGGAGATTTCATTCAGTCTCTCCGCTATCGCCTTGTCGCCTCTTAGTGCCTCATCCCCTTTAACATCTTGCACTCTTCACTCTCCCATTCATACCCTCCCCATTCTCTACTTCCCCCCTAGCACTCCCATCCCCTGCCCTTTATACCATTTTTTTTTTAAATAAGCTTTTGCTCCTTCAAATTTCTGCTGCCTCATTTCCCCCCCCCCCAACTAAATCATTCTCTCTCTCTCTGCAGACCCCAATCCAGCTATCATCTGCCCATAGGAGATGGAATTCCCATGGGCAGCCTGTTGCATCCAAACTGTGAACACAGGCCTTCCTCTCCTGTTCTACCTGTGAGGATCCGATCTCCTGCAGGCAAACAGAAGGGGCCTTTGCCACGATTGCAGCTTTCTCTTCTTTTGTCCATGGGGGATGGGATCCCCATGAGCAGCCTACTGCCCGCAACTGCATTTTTTTTTTTTAAAGTGGGGGGGGGAGGAAAATCCCAGGTGCCAAGTGCAAATTTATTGTCACCATGGTGACCCGACACCTGGGATTTATCAAGCCCTGCCCTACGTGCAGTGGAAGCTGAACCCTGGAAGCCTGTTCATTGAAAGAGCAGAGCCCTAGCAGCATATTCAAAGCAGTCAAACTCAAACCTGAAACCTAAGCAAGAGAATGAAGCTCCATTAACATTTATCAGCCTCTGCTCTACCAGAGAAGGCCGAAATTTGAATCCCGGGAGTCTTCTCAGAGGACAGAGCCCGGGAAGCATATGTATCAGTACCTGCTTTACCAGAGGTTGCCAGAGCCAAAGCTTGGGAGCCTGCCTAGCAGAGTCCAGAGCCCTGAAGTATATTTACCAGTACCTGCTCTACAGGAGCAGTCAAAGGCTGAACTTACCAGTCCTTGCTCTAACAGAGGCAGCTGAAAGTTGAACTCTACTGCCTGATCAACAGAAGACCTGACCCCCAGGAACCCACTTAAGGGGGGTAGGAAGTTGCATCAAAAGGGGAGCAGCAGCAGCAGCAGGCAGTAAGGGCATACGCAGGCACTTTAAAGTCCACTGTGGCACTAAAGAGCCACCACTTTAAAAATAAATAAATAAATAAATAAAAAGCAGCATGCAGGGGACAGCCATGCCGTGCCATCTCCCTCTCCCAGGTGAGATAGGGGGGCACATTGAGGATGCCTAAGGCGGCAAAAGCTTTAGGGCCGGCCCTGAAAAGAGGTAGCTGATAGTCAAATCCTGAGAGCCTGCTCTACTGAAGGCCTGAGCCTTAGAAGCAGGGCCGACCAGTCCACTAGGCAGTCATCTCAGGCCCCCAAATGATTTAAAGCAGCATTAATCAAAAATGCCTGCATTAGCACAATGTCTACGGATACTTTAACCTATAGGTTTGTCTTTTGCATCGTTATATATTATATATTGTTTATGTATTGTAAGAACTTTAACTGTAAGCTGCGTTAGGGTCTTTGACTATAAGCAGGATATCAAATACCAATAATAAATAATTAGAACAAATGTTTTACACAGGCTTTTGCTTTGATTGTCTACAGAAAAATTAAATGCAGAATTTGTACCTTTATCCACTGTCTCTCTGCCTGCAGGCCCTCTTTAGTATGGTTTTAGCAACAGTCTGCCTATACTGCCTTTGGTGAATACACCCCATTACACTGGCGCACACACACACACTTTCTCTGACACACGCACATTTTCTTTGATACACACACACACACACACATTAAGAGTAAGAGAGAGAGTTGTATGTGTGTTCATTCTGTCCTCATAGCTCCAGACTTTGTACATTTGTCTTATTACTGTGTTCCTACAAGCATGACAGTGCCTTGGTTGTCCCTGGTAGCTTGTGGTCTGTAATCTTTGATTCAATAGGTCACAGATGTGCTAAGAAGTTTTTCCCCCCCCACTGGATTATCTGGTATCCATTTCCCGACTCAGGATGTAATTTACTTCTTAGCTGTTCACCCTGTTTGTTCTCAGCTCAAATCTCTGTTGTAGACAACAGTATGAGCCGTCTTTACAGCACGCATCTCACTGGACTCCAGGAGCACATCTCCTTCTCATACTGAATTTCAATCAATCAATCAGGCTTCCAGAGAAAAAGCCAACCGTTGTATTGACTGAGGCTCTTTATTTCTACCCTTAATTCAATCTCATTTAAAGTCGGTTCTTGTTTGTTCAGTTACCTAGAAATAGAATTGTTGGACATTAAAAAGCTTGGCTTTGGACGTTTGAAGTGGAATTGAAGTTTGTGTTTAGCTAAGGTTACAGGATGTCCCGAATTTTCAGGGATTGTCCTCGACATCTGACCATCCTGGCTCTCACCTCCCTGGCGATCTCCTGTCCCCAATTCCAGCAATGGGGACAGGGGTGCCAAGTTGGGGAAAGGTGATGGCCAGCATGTACATTCTCAAGACCTATGTCCCACCTCCTCCAACAGGAAGCTTGTGTAGAGGGAGTAGGACGCTGAATATCTTGTGTACACACATGTGCAAAGATCTTGTGCCCTGTGCACTAGCCTTCAAAGCAGGAAGGGAGCTGAGGAGAAAGGGTAGAGGTAGCAGCACCGGCACCAGCAGTTGATAAGGGGAGGGAGCAGGTCCAGCAAGATGATGGCAAGAAATGCTTGGCATGGCCTGCAAGGGAAGGGGAGATAAGGAACATGAGGGAAGAAGAGATGCTAGATGCTTGGAAACTAGGGCTAGGAAAGGGAAAGAGAGATGCTGGATGCCTGGGAGAGACAAGGAAGGGAAGGGGGGATACTGCACACCTGGGGCTGCATAGCGATTAAAAAAGGATATTTTGCACATGGGGCGGTGGAGGGAAGAAGGACTATACAAATGACTAGTAGCAGCAGCAGTAGTAGTAGTTCAAAACTCAGCTGCCTGGCTAATGTTCCACCAGCCTCAATATGCCATTAAGCCTCTTCTCAAGTCGCTTCATTGGCTTTCTATCCGTTTCCGTATCAAGTTCAAACTTCTCCTACTGACCTATAAGTGCACTCATTCTGCTGCTCCTCACTACCTTTTCCTCTCTTCTCTCTCCCTACACCCTCTCCTTGGGAGCTCCACTATTCAGGCAGATCCCTTCTATCTATGCCCTTCTCTTCTACTACCTACTCCAGACTTAGTTCAAAGCATAAAGAGCAGCAAGGTGGAAGGCTTCATCTCTAGCCCTTTTCAAATCGAGACTGAAAACACCTCTTTGAGGCCGCTTTTGGATCCTGACCTGCTTAGTCAGTGTGTTTCCTTACCATTCCTCTAGATATATCCTTGTCGTCAGCTTTTTTGCTGTCTGTCCTGGCTAGATTGTAAGCTCTGATTATTTATTTTATTTAACAGGTTTTCAATAAGTTTACATTATAACAGAACTTTACATTGAACAGGGACAAAGAACTTGGAGGTGTAAACATAAAACATAGTCAAACTTAAGTAATATGATGTAACTAATCAGTAAGGGCATTAATGAGGAACATTTAGTGGTTACATTGTGATAATATAACAATTACAGCCCAATTGTAAGATGGCATAAGGAAAAGTAGTAAGTTTTAAAGCATGACAAATTATATGGGGGAGGTGTAGCAGAAGTGTGTGCTGTCGGTCTGCAAGTCAAGTAGTTGTGGCGTAGAGTTCAGAAAAGAGGAATGCCTTTATAGCCTTTCTGAAGTCTTGCAGGTCTTTCATAGCTCTTATTTTCTCAAGAAGGGAGTTCCACAGAGTTGGAGCGTAAAGAGAGAATGTCCTATTGCATGTTAGCAGTTTGGATTTTGTTTTGGCCTTTGGAATGAGTAATAAGTTTTTGTTTGATGTTAGTCGGATTCAGCTTTCGGGGTCCTTATTTATCAGTGGTTGAAAGGGTGACTGGGGCTAGAGGGAGAATTATTTTAAAAATGATGAATGATTAATTTGGATCTTTCTAGTACTGGTAGCCAGTGCAAATGTTTAAAGGTTGGGGTTACATAAGCATTTCTTGTCATACCAGAGATTATTTGTGCTTCTGCTTTCTGTACTAACTGCAGTGGCTAGGTAGTGTGTTTTGGAAGGCCTTGATAAAGCATAGTTACTCACCTGTAACAGGTGATCTTCGGGAACAGCAGGAATTTAGTCTTCACATATGGGTATCGTCGGTACCGACGGAGCCTGCGTGGGAACACTCCCCAGCGTCCAATTAGACAGCTTTTGGGAGCATCCCACACCGCCTGCGTGCTGCCTTCCCGCCTTTCCCAACCGCCTCTCTCCAGTTGAGTTTAAAGCTGAGACAAAGAGAGAGAGAGGGAAAGAGAAAGAGATAGATAGAGAGATACAACTCCTAGGGGAGGTGGGTGGGTTGTGAAGACTAAATACCTGCTGTTCCCGGAGATCACCTGTTACAGGTGAGTAACTATGCTATCTCCAGGAACAAGCAGGAATGTAGTGTTCACATATGGGGACTCCCTAGCTTTAGATGCCAGGGATAGTCCCCAGAAGTTGTGTGTCCCTGTGAAAGGGCTCCACTTCCCCCCATGGATCTCTGGCATTCAACCAGGGATGGTGGATAGGAGTTGATTAGGTATGGAACAGGTGTTGGAGAATAGCCTGACCAAACAAGGCATCCCAGCGGGAGTCCTTGTCCAAGCAGTAATGGGCTGTGAAGGTATGAACCGAGGCCCAAGTGGCTGCTCGACAGATGTCGTCGATAGACACAGAGTGCAGATGAGCCATTGAAGTTGCCATGGCTCTCACATGGTGAGCTGTGACATGGCCCTCCAGAGAAAGATTCTTACTCTGATAGGCAAAGGAAATACACTGTGCAATCCAGTTGGACAGTGTTCTCTTGGAGACTGGAAGTCCCAAATGAGAAGGATCAAAAGCAAAGAGTTGAGAGGACTTTCTATGTTGCTGTGTTCTTTGTAAGTAAAAGGCTAAAGCTCCTTTACAGTCCAAAGTATGAAGATTCCTTTCTGCATTTGATGCATGTGGCCTTGTAAAAAACACAGACAGGTAGACCGCTTGGTTAAGATGAAAAGGCGAGACCACCTTTGGCATAAAGTGTGGATGAGTCCTAAGGACTACCTTGTCATGATGGAACCTTGTATAAGGTGGATCAGCCACTAGTGCCTGCAACTCACTGATGCGACATGCTGATGTGATTGCAATGAGAAAGATAACTTTCCAAGAAAGGAATTTCAACGAGGTAGTAGCTAAGGGTTCGAAAGGTGGCTTCATGAGCTGACCAAGAACCAGATTTCTATGCCACCGGTGGTGGCTTAATGGAAGGCTTAGTTAGAAGAGGGCCTCTCATAAATCTTGCTATAAGAGGATGGGAGGAAATAGGTTGTCCATTTAAAGGCTTGAAAGAAGCCGCAATAGCACTTATATGGACTCTTACAGAGTTAGTTTTAAGTCCTGCATTAGATAAATGAAGGAGATACTCCAGTAATGATTCCAGAGGTATCGCAAGGGGGTTAAGACCCTTCTGCGAACACCATATGGTAAACCTTTTCCACTTGAAAGCATAAGAGCGTCTTGTGGAAGGTTTTCTGGAAGCATAAAGGTTATCCTTTACTTGCTGAGATCTAGGCCTTCAGCAACCAAGCCCTGATATGCAGAGAATGGGGATTGGGATGCCATAACATTCTGTCCTCCTGAGACAGGAGATCTGGAGCCGAGTCTAACTCCAGAGAGGGAGCTTGAGAGAGATGTAGGAGCAGAGGGTACCACACTTGCCGTGGCCAATGTGGAGCTATGAGAATCATACGGCCTCTGTCTCTCTGAAGCTTGAACAGGGTTTTGGGAATCAGGGGAATGGGTGGAAAAGCATAAAGAAAGTCTTGACCCCAATGAAGGAGGAAAGCATCCCTGGCCTGAGAGCCCTGAGCCGGAATTCTGGAACAGAACCGGGGAAGTTTGGCATTCAACGGACTTGCAAAGAGGTCTATGTCCGGGGTTCCCCAAATTTGAAAAATCTTGGCCACCTGGTCTGCATGTAGAAACCATTCGTGTGGAGCAGAACTCGACCGAGTCTGTCTGCCCAAGAGTTTAGGATACCTGGAAGATGCACAGTCAGGAGATGAATCTGATGCTCTCTGGCGAGGGCCCATAGTTGCAAAGCTTCGTTGCAAAGCGACAGAGAGCCTGTTCCTCCCTGCTTGTTCACGTAGGACATGGCTACTTGATTGTCCGTATGAATGAGGACTGTCTTGTAGCTGAGCAGAGTGTGGAACACTCGCAGAGCAAGGAAGATTGCTCTGCGCTCCAAAAGATTTATGTGTAGATGAGTCTCCTGTGGAGTCCAGGTGCCTTGGGTGGAGAGGTTTTGCAGATGAGCTCCCCAACCCACTGGTGAATCATCTGTTGTGAGAGTTGCTTGGGGTGAAGGATGTTGAAATGGGGACCCCAGCAACAGGTTTTGAGTGGACTGCCACCATTGGAGGGACAAAATAAGGCGAATTGTGTTTGTTATTTTGTCTGACAGGCACCCTGATGCCTAGGTCCATTGAGTGGATAAGATCCACTGGGCTGCTCTCATATGGAGGCGAGCATAAGGGACCACATGCACGGTAGATGCCATGTGGCCTAGTAGTTGTAATATCTCTCGAGCAGTGAGATGAGACTTTAGCACTGCTTGAGAAGCTAACTGCACCATGCGAAGGAAACGGGTCTGGGGGAGATAGGCCCTTGCTTTCCTGGTATTCAACAAAGCTCCTATGAACTCTAGAGATTGAGTGGGAGTTAGGTTGGATTTTGGGATGTTTATGACCAGACCCAAATACTGCAGGATACGCACTGTGCAGGATAGAGAAATTCTGGCCTCTGACTCGGATGGGGCTCGAATGAGCCAGTCGTCTAAGTAGGGGAAGACGAATATTCCCAGAGTGCGAAGAAATGCTGCTACCACAGTCATGCATTTCGTGAACACCCTTGGTACTGAAGCCAGGCCAAAAGGAAGCACCCTGTATTGGTAATGCTTTCCTTGAAAAAGGAACCGAAGGAACTTTCTGTGAGTTGGATGGATGAGAACATGAGTGTACGCATCCTTGAGATCTAGAGAACAAAGCCAATCCTGACTCTGAAGGTATGGCAGCAGGGTTCCTAGAGAAATCATCTTGAATTTCTCTTTGAACAGGAATTTGTTCAATTCTCTGAGATCTAAAATAGGTCTGTGTCCCCCTGTTTTCTTTGGGATAAGGAAATAAGGGGAGTAAAACACTATACCCTGTTGAGGAATGGGTACCTCTTCTATTGCCTCTTGGGCAAGAAGCATAGTGACCTCTTGATCTAACAGTTTGTTGAGAGAGGTCTGAGAATTGAACTGTCTTACCATTCTGGGAGGGGGCATGCGGATAAAGTGAAGCTTGTACCCCTCTTTTATAATGGAGAGAGTCCAATGTTCTGCTGTTATTTGCCCCCAATCTAGGGGCAAAATGACATAACCTTCCTGGAATGGTGGAAGGTTCTGGTCCGTTGAGGGCCAGGAAGGCTAGGTTCTCTAGATGGAAGTCAAAGGCCCTGCAGAGGCTGAGACTGCTGAGACAATTGAGGCTTAGCAGTCTTTGCTTTCCTTTGTTTAGGTGGTTGCTGAGTCTTCCGGACTGGCTGACCTGCAGAACGTCCCTACTGATAAGAGGGATAAAACCTCTTGTTTTTGGAAAAGAATGGTTTCTTGAAAGATTTCTTCCTTGCAAGATCAGCTGTGGCTTATAATCTATCCAAAGTGGAGTTATCAGCATCCAACTCATTGGCCTTTTCTTGCCAATTTTTGCCGAATAGAAGATTCTCACCTGTACAAGGAATATTGCCCAGTTTGTCCTGCACCCAGAGCTCCAAATCGGATGCCTGGAGCCAGGCAATTCTATGTGCACCTATGGCAATGGCAGAGGTTCTGCTTATGCACTCAAAACAGTCAAAGGCTGCACGATTGACAAATTTAGAAACACCCTGGGCATGTTTAACCAGTGTGAGAAAATCCTGCCTCTTATCTTCAGGAAGAAGAGAGCTCAAAACTTCTAAATCTCCTGTGACATCTTTAAGGAACATTTCCATATATAAAATATAGGAACTGATCCTGGCAGAAAGCATGGAAGCCTGAAAGGTACAGCTTCCAAAGGCATCCAAAGTTCTACACTCACGTCCTGGAGGATTAGAGGCCTGCCTCTTTGCACTCTTGATCCTTCTCATAGCTGACTCCACTACAATAGAGTGGTGACGCAGCTGAGTCTTCTGTAAACCAGGACACGGAGGAACCCGATACATGGTATCCAGTCGACGAGAGTGAGGAGAGGTGGTAAGGGGGGTTTCCCACATTCTTAACATGAGATCATGTAAGATCTCATGGATAGGCAAGGTAGCTGCCTCCTTAGGAGCCTTGGGATATTGTAGAATCTCCAACTCCTTTGCCCTGGGCTCTGTCTCAGGAGCCACAGTGATGGAAAGACCTCGAGCCACCTCCCTGATAAAATCCTGAAAGGAGATATCTTCTGGAGGAGACATCCTACGCTTAGGAGAGGAAAGCTCCTCCGGGAGAAGTATTCCGGTACCGACAGAGCTATCAGAATCCTCAGACTCCTCCGAGGATTCAAAGTACCTTCTGTCCGGAAGCTCCTGTAGAGCACGATAGCCGTACCGACCAAGGTCGGTACCAGGGGGAATCGTTACCGGAAGGCATAGCATGACTGGGTGCCAGCAAAGCAGACACCGATGGCGATGCCAATGCTGTCGGTACCGGTACTGATACCGGTGCCGGAGTCGGTGCCGGTACCGGTTGAACTGTCTGACGCAGTTCCGAGGGTATCGATACCGCAAGGAGAGCCGCCAGACTGCGTTCAATAGCTAGGAACCTCTGGTCTATCGATGCTGCCGATGCCTGGGTGTCGGTACCGGAGAAAACAGCCGGTACCCCAGAGCACGGCACCAGTAGTTCTGCCGAGGTTGAGGCCTCGAGAACATCCTGGAGCCCCGATAATGCTTTGGAAGCCGAAGCCTCCCGCTGGGGCAATTTTGCCAGTACAGAACCCTCAAGGGCAATGCCAGAGGCATTTCGATGCTTGGAAGGAGATCTACCCTTTGAGGACCGGCCAGACTTATGTTTAGTTACCTGAGATCCATGGGAGGAAGACGAAGCCCTGGAAGACGTCAATGCCACAGAAGCTGCATCGGAGGGAAAAAGGGTGCTGAGCTTAGCAGCTCGGTTTTGTCGACCCTTCTTGGACATCATGGCACAAGCCATACACTCCGAGATAGAGTGGTCAGGACCTAAACATTTAAGACACCACTCATGGGTGTCAGTGATGAAGATGGTACCGCCACACTTGGTGCACTTCTTGAAACCCGAAGCGGGTTTTTCCATAATGGAGGACATTTTGGGCCTAACGCCCAAAATGCCACGTGCACCTGAGGAAGAAAAACTTGGAAAAAAGTAATATATATATTATTGGTTTTTTGTTTTTTGTTTTTTTAAGAAAGAAAGAAAGAACCGGCGGTACCGGTATAGCGTCGAGGAAGGCAGATGCGAACCACAAAAAAGAAGAAGGAAAAATATTTTCTGCGGTGACAGGAACAACGACCTGCTGGCTCCGCAGAAAACGAAGAACTGGAGAGAGGCAGTTGGGAAAGGCGGGAAGGCAGCAAGCAGGCGCTGTGGGATGCTCCCAAAAGCTTTCTAACTGGACACTGGGGAGCGTTCCCGCACAGGCTCCGTCGGTACAGACGATACCCATATGTGAAGACTACATTCCTGCTTGTTCCTGGAGATTACATTTTCACAATAGATGGGATCATATTAGATGAAACCGCAAGAGTCTCAATTAAACATGCTTTAAACATATCCCTCAGTGTTATCATCGATACTCTTGGAAAATTAATAATCCTCAAATTAACAATTCGGGATAAACTCTCCAATTTAGAGTGGAGGAGTGGCCTAGTGGTTGGGGCAAGGTACTTCAGGTCGGAAAGTCGGGGGTTCAAATCCCACTAGAGGACAGCAACCTTGGGCCGGAAGGACTGGGGTTTCTAGTCCCACAGGTGCTCCTTGTGGTCTTGGGCAAGCCACTTAACCCTCCATAGCCCATGTTCCCTGTAAAATAGTTATCTCCAAGTTATAATGCCCTGTTCAATGTAATTTCAGTTTGTTCAATGTAAACCGCACTGATGCAGAATAGCGCGGTATATAAGAGAATGTAAATAAATAAATAAATAAAATTATTTGAACGTAACATTCAGAGAGTTGAAGTTTTTAACAAAAAGTGTAGACTGTTCATCCAACAACGCAACCCTAGATTGTACCTCCGATATCTCAGTTTGCAACACAGTTACCTTTGATGAGACCAGTTCCACCGCAGCTGTATTAGACTGTACCTTTAATGCCAAAGAAGAAACCTGCAATAGGATAGCTGCTATCAACAAAACAAAAAGCTTACCAAATGGACTCCAATGTAAAGTTTGCAGGAAGTTCCAAAGTAAAGAAAGTGGATCCAATATCTTGACCAGGAATATCTTCCAATCCTGCTGACACCAGTACAGTACCCATGGCCACAGCCATCCCAGGTACAGTTTCACCACCTGGATATGTCGAAGAGGAAGTGTGCCAAATCTTATCCGGGGCAAAGATCTCCGAAAAGCGCACCGCTACTTCACCTGGCCTTCCCAGCTCTAACGGGGACCCACAACCAGAAAGTTCCTTCTGCTGCAGACCACATGCGACGGATTGCTGTCGACACATCACCTTCGAGGACGGGCATAGATCAGGGGAGAGAGGAGGACTTCCCAAAGCAGACACCAAGCTCTTCCGCTCTGGCGTCTCAACAGCCAGGATTACCTACCCCAAAGTGACTGGGAGTCAAGGCAGTCTAAACAAGGAGTCGTCTAAACGTCCAGCAGTAATCAGCATAGAGATACCGGGGGTTGAGGAAGGCACCACCAAACCCTTTCCCTTCCGACCCATAACACCTCGACCACCTCGCTAAGCTCTGACCACCGCCATCTTAACTCCTCCCTCCAATCAGCCAGAAGTTATTCTCATCTAGCAATGGTTTGAGCTTTTGAATTCTTCTTAGCTTGTAGAAAGCTCATTTTGCTGTTTTATTTCTATGTGACCGTAAGTTAAGGTTCCGGTCTAGGTTAACGCTGAGGTATTCACTTCATCCTCGACTCCTGTGTCATTTTGGTGAATTTTAAGTGTTTTTGGTGGGATGAACGAGGTGTTCCTAGTTAGTTATTTTATTTATTTATTTAGACAGATTTGTATACCACCTTATCCTACAATCAAAGTGGTTACATCACAATTGGAGGGTTACATTTAACATAAGGGTACATAAAGCATAGTTACTCACCTGTAACAGGTGATCTCCGGGAACAGCAGGAATTTAGTCCTCACATATGGGTATCGTCAGTACCGACGGAGCCTGTGCGGGAACGCTCCCCAGCGTCCAATCAGAAAGCTTTTGGGAGCATCCCACAGCGCCTGCGTGCTGCCTTCCCGCCTTTCCCAACTGCCTCTCTCCAATTGAGTTTTAAAGCTGAGACAGAGAGAGAGAGGGAAAGGAAAGAGATAGAGAGATACAACTCCTAGGGGAGGTGGGTGGGTTGTGAGGACTAAATTCCTGCTGTTCCCGGAGATCACCTGTTACAGGTGAGTAACTATGCTATCTCCAGGAACAAGCAGGAATGTAGTCATCACATATGGGGACTCCCTAGCTTTAGATGCCAGGGAGAGACCCCAGAAGTTTTGTGTCCCTGAAAAGGGCTCCACTTCCCCCTAAGGATCTCTGGCATCCTATCAGGGATGGTGGGTAGGAGTTGATTAGGTATGGAACAGGTGTTTCAGAACAGCCTGATCAAACAAGGCATCCCGGCGGGAGTCCTTGTCCAAGCAGTGATGGGATGTGAAGGTATGAACTGAGGCCCAAGTGGCTGCTCGACAGATGTCGTCAATAGACACAGAGTGCAGATGAGCCATTGAGGCTGCCATGGCTCTCACATTGTGAGTTGTGACATGGCCCTCCAGAGAAAGGTTCTTACTCTGATAGGCGAAAGAAATACAATGAGCAATCCAGTTAGATAGTGTTCTCTTGGAAACTGGAAGTCCCAAATGAGAAGGATCAAAAGCAACAAAGAGTTGAGAGGACTTTCTATGTTGCTGTGTTCTTTGTAAGTAAAAAGCTAGAGCTCTTTTACAGTCCAAGGTATGAAGATTCCTCTCTGCATTTGATGCATGAGGTCCTGGAAAAAAGACAGGTAGGTAGACCTCTTGGTTGAGGTGAAAAGGCGAGACCACCTTAGGCATAAAGTGTGGATGAGTCTTAAGGACTACCTTGTCATGATGGAACCCTGCATAAGGTGGATTAGCTACTAGTGCTTGCAATTCACTAATGCGGCGTGCTGAAGTGATTGCAATGAGAAAGATAACCTTCCAAGAAAGAAATTTCAAGGAGGTGGTAGCCAAAGGTTCAAAGGGTGGCTTCATGAGCTGACCAAGAACCAGGTTTAAGTCCCATGCCACCGGAGGTGGTCTAATAGGAGGCTTAGTTAAAAGGAGGCCTCTCATAAATCTTGCTATAAGAGGATGAGAGGAAATAGGTTGTGCATTTAGAGGCTTAAGGGAAGCTGCAATAGCACTCAAATGGACTCTTACTGAATTTGTTTTAAGGCCTGCATTAGACAAATGGAGGAGATACTCCAGCAAAGATTCCAGAGGTATCGCAAGGGGGTTAGGACCCTTTTCAGAACACCAAACAGTAAACCTCTTCCATTTGAAAGCATAAGAGCGTCTAGTGGAAGCTTTTCTGGAAGCATAAAGAACATCTTTCACTTGCTGAGAAAGATGAAGATCTTGGAGATCTAGGCCTTCAGCAACCAAGCCCTGAGATGCAGAGACTGGGGATTGGGATGCCATAACATTCCGTTCTCCTGAGATAAGAGATCTGGAGCAGCCCCTAACTCCAGGAAGGGAGCTTGAGAGAGATGTAGAAGCAGAGGATACCACACTTGCCGTGGCCAATGTGGTGCTATGAGAATCATGTGCCCTGTCTCTCTGAAGCTTGAAAAGGGTTTTGGGAATTAGGGGAATGGGTGGAAAGGCATACAGGAAGTCTTGACCCCAGTGAAAGAGGAAAGCATCCTTTGCCTGAGCCCCCTGAGCCAGAGCTCTGTAACAGAACCGGGAAAGTTTGGCATTCCACGGACTTGCAAAGAGATCTATGTCCGGGGTCCCCCAAAGTTGAAATATCCTTGTCACCTGGTCTGCATGTAGAGACCATTCGTGTGGAAGGAGAACTCGACTGAGTCTGTCCGCCCAAGAGTTTTGAATGCCTGGAAGATATACTGCCAGCAGATGAATCTGATGCTCTCTGGCTAAGGCCCATAGTCGCAAAGCTTCATTGAAAAGCGACAGAGAGCCTGTTCCCCCCTGCTTGTTCACATAGAACATGGCTACCTGATTGTCCGTATGAATGAGGACTGTCTTGTAGCTGAGCAGGGGGTGGAACACTCGAGCTAGGAAGATTGCTCTGAGTTCCAAGAGGTTGATGTGTAGAGAACTCTCTTGGGGAGACCAGGTGCCCTGGGTGGAGAAGTCTTGCAGATGAGCTCCCCAACCCTTTGGAGAAGCATCTGTTGAGAGTTGCTTGGGGTAAGGGTTGTTGAAAAGGGCACCCCAGCAGAAGATTTTGAGTGGATGTCCACCATTGGAGGGACAAAATGTGGCGACTTGTGTTTGCTATTTTGTCTAACAGGCACCCTGATGCCTGGGTCCAATGGGTGGATAAAGTCCACTGAGCTGCCCTCATGTGGAGGCGAGCATATGGAACCACATGCACGGTGGATGCAATGTGGCCCAGCAATTGCAACATTTCTCGAGCAGTTAGATGAGGCTTTAGCACTGCTTGAGAAGCTAACTGCACCAAGCGAAGGCAACGGGCCTGGGAAAGATAGGCCCTTGCACTTGTGGTATCCAGAAGAGCTCCTATGAACTCTAAAGATTGAGTGGGAGTTAGACTGGATTTTGGGATGTTTATCACCAGCCCTAAATACTGAAGGATACGCATTGTGCAGGATAGAGAAGTCTTGGTCTCTGTCTGTGTTGGAGCTCAAATGAGCCAGTCGTCCAAGTAAGGGAAGACGAATTTTCCCAGAGTGCGCAGAAATGCTGCCACCACAGCAATGCATTTCGTGAACACCCTTGGTGCAGAGGCCAGACCAAAAGGAAGCACCCTGTATTGGTAGTGCTTTCCCTGGAAAAGAAACCGCAGGAACCTTCTGTGGGTTGGATGGATGAGAACATGGGTGTACGCATCCTTGAGATCTAGAGAACACAGCCAATCCTGACTCTGAAGGTATGGAAGCAGAGCTCTGAGAGAAACCATTTTGAATTTCTCTTTGACAAGGAATTTGTTCAATTCTCTGAGATGTAAGATAGGTCTGTATCCCCCTGTTTTCTTTGGGATAAGAAAATAAGGGGAATAGAACCCTGTGCCCTGTTGATGAGAAGGCACTTCTTCTATTGCTCCCTGGGCAAGAAGGATGGCAACCTCCTGGCCTAACAGGTTGACGAGAGAAGTCGGAGAATTGAACTGCTTCACTATTGTGTGAGGGGCATACTTGAAAAATGAAGTTTGTACCCTCCTTTATGATGGCGAGTGTCCAATGCTCTGCTGTTATTTTCCCCCCATCTGGGCGCAAAATGACATAACCTTACTGGAATGGTGGACGGTTCTGGTCCTTCCAGAGCCAGAAAGGCTAAGTTCTCTAGCTGAAAGTCAAAGGCCCTGAGGAGGCTGAGGCTGCTGGGCCGCTTGAGGCCTAGCAGCCTTTGCCTTCTTCTGTTTGGGTGGTTGCTGACATTTGGTTGAAAACTGACCTGCATTAGATGCCTGCTGACCTTAAGCAGGATAAAATCTTTTCTTTTTAGAAAAAGGTGTTTTCTTAAACAACTTTTTCCTAACAGGATCAGCAGTAGACTTGGATAGTCTATCCAAAGTGGAATTTTCAGCATCCATTTCATTGGCTTTTTCTTGCCAATCTTTACCAAACAGGTTCTCACCAGTACAAGGGATATTTCCCAATTTATCTTGTACCCAGAGCTCTAAATCAGATGCTTGGAGCCAAGCAATTCTACATGCACCTATGGCAATAGCCGAGGTTATGCTTCTACATTCAAAGCAGTCGAAGGATGCACGGTTGGAGAATTTAGAGACATCTTGGGCATGTTTGAGCCAAGTGAGAAAATCCTATCTTATCCTCAGAGATGAAAGGACTTAAAGTCTGTAAATGATCAGTGACTTCCTTTAGGAACATTCCCATGTAGAGACTATAGGAACTGATTCTTGCAGCAAGCATGGAAGCTTGAAAGACTCTACGTCCAAAAGCAGCCAGAGTTCTGCATTCACGTCCTGGAGGACTAGAGGCATGTCTTTTTGCACTTCTAATCCTTCTCATAGCAGATTCCACCACAATAGAGTGGTGAGGAAGCTGAGTTTTATGGAACCCAGGACAAGGAGGGATACGATACATAGTATCTAACCTACGAGAATGAGGAGAGGTGGTAAGAGGTGTTTCCCACATCCTCAACATGAGATCATATAGAATCTCATGAATTAGTAGGGTAGCTGCCTCCTTAGGAGTTTTGGGATATTGTAAAATATCCAACTCCTTGGCCCTTGGCTCTGTCTCAGGGGCCACAGTGATGGACAGGCCCTGAGCCACCTCTCCGATGAAGTCTTGGAAAGACATGTCCTCTGGAGGAGACATCCTGCGTTTAGGGGAGGAGGACTCCTGTGGAAGAAGCATCGCTGCATCGACAGAACTTTCAGAATCCTCAGATTCTTCTGAGGAATTGAAGTATCGTCTGTCCGGATGCTCCTGCAGAGCCCGATACCCGTACCGAGCAAGATCGGTATCGGGAATAACCGGTACCGGAGAATCGCTACCGGAGGGCATCGGAGGACAGGGTACCGGCATAGCAGACACCAATGCCGATGCTATCGGTACCGGTACCGATGCCGGTGCCAGTGCCGTTACCGGTGGAGTTGTCTGTCGCGGTACCAAAGGCGTCTTTGCCACAAGGAAAGCCGCTAGACTGCGTTCTATGGACAGAATTCTCTGGTCCATAGACGCTGCCAATGCCTGGAAGTCGGTACTGGTGGGAACCACCGGTACCCCAGAGCATGGCACCAGGAGATCTGTCGAGGCCGAGCCATCGAGAACATCCTGGAACCCCGATGATGCTGCTTTGGAAGCAGAAGCCTCCTGCCGGGGTAATTTTGCCCGTGCAGAATCCTCGAGGGCAACGCCAGAGGCATCTCGATGCTTAGAAGGAGATCTACCCTTCGAGGACCGGCTGGATTTATGTTTAGTTACCTGAGATCCATGGGAAGAAGCAGCAGCCCTGGAAGACATCGATGCCACCGAAGCCACATCAGAGGGAAACAGGGTACTGAGCTTAGCAGCTCGGTTCTGTCGACCTCTTTTAGACATCATAGCACAGGACACACAATCTGTGATGGAGTGGTCAGGACCTAAACATTTTAAACACTATTCATGGGTGTCGGTGACGGAAATGGTACTGCCACATTTTGTGCACTTTTTAAAACCTGAGGCAGGTTTTTCCATGTTAAGGTAAGTTTTTGGGCCTAAGGCCCAAAAAGGCGGGTGCACCTGAATAAAAAGGAAAAATAGATATATATTTTTTTACCTTTTTTTTTTTTTAAATAGAAAAGAAAGACCGGCGGTACCGGTAGAGCGTCGGAGAAAGCAGACGCGACCACAAAAAGAAATAAAGAAATTCTTCTGCGGTGACAGGAACACGACCTGCTGGCTCCACGGAAAAAGAAGAACTGGAGAGAGGCAGTTGGGAAATGCAGGAAGGCAGCACGCAGGCACTGTGGGATGCTCCCAAAAGCTTTCTGATTGGACGCTGGGGAGCGTTCCCGCGCAGGCTCCGTCGGTACCGACGATACCCATATGTGATGACTACATTCCTGCTTGTTCCTGGAGAACAACATTATACAATGAACTCGTATGTCTAATTGGGATGAGTGGGTATCGAGTTGGCGGAGGTAGTTGCATTACCGTTTGGGTGGAGATTGTTGTCTGTTTGCTCATAGGCTTCTGTAAAGAGTAGGGTTTTAAGGGCCTTGCAGAAGTCTATGATGTCATTTAATGCCCTCAGGCTCGTTGGGAGGGAGTTCCAAAGTGTGGACGCCAGTAGTCAAGGAGCTCTTTTTGAAGTTGTTTGTTTAGTTTTGTGATATCCTGCAGGTATGCCGATCATGTTGTCATTATTGGTCTATTGCTGATATCCCTTGTTATGATAATCTTGGAATGCATCTGCCGAGAGATGGTGAATGATTTTAAAGATGATCAGGACTGTTTTAAATTTTGCTCTTGCCATCAACGGAGCCAGTGCAGTTGCTGTAAGACGGGGGTGATGTGCTCAGTTCTTGGAGTGTCTGTAATGATGCGTGCTGCAGTGTTTTGCACCATTTGGAGTGGGTGTAAGGTCTGATGAGGGAGGCCTTGATATAAACAAGTTTCCGTAATCAAGCAGAGGTGTGATGAGTGCTTGGCACACTGTGCGGAAGTGGTCCTGGCAGAGTATTGCCTTGATCTTTCAAATGGTCCTCAAACGTTGATAGGCCTTGTTTGCGGTTTTGGTGATGTGGGATTTCAGGTTCAGAGCTCTGTCCATTGTGATGCCCAGGTACTTAACTTCATCTTTGACTACTATGAGTTTGTCTAGAATGCTGATAGTTTGTGGTGGAATGAAGGTGGGGTTCCTGGGGACGAACATTGCCTCAGTTTTATCGTAGTTGACCGTCAGGCTATTGGCTGTGAGCCAGGCATTCATGTCTTCAAGGCATCTGGTTATTGTTGTGGTATTAAGTGCTAGTAGGTTGATTGGAGCATACACCATGAAGTCGTCAGCATAGAGGTGATAGTGGTGTTTGTGGCGTTTGATGATGTTGCATATGGGCTGGATGTAAATATTAAAGAGCACTGATGACAGGGCTGAACCGTGTGGTATTCCCTGCGTGACGGGGAACTGTAGTGATGTCTTTTGGGCACATTTGACTTGTTGCGTTCGATCTTCCAAGTAGGAAGTAAACCACTTCAGAGTATTCTTGCATAGTCCTATCTGTTGCAGGCGTTGCAGTAACCTGGCGTGGGACACAGTGTCAAAGGCTGCCGAGATGTCCATGAGCACTAGCAGGAATCCGTTCTTTAAGTTATTCATGCCTCTTAGGAGATTGTCAAAGAGGGAAGTGAGGGAGTGTTTCCACACTGTGCTGGGGTTTAAAGACATGCTGATGGATGTCCAGTGGGGCATTCATCTCAATATGGTCCTGAAGTTGCCTTTGCACTGTCTTTTCAACAATTTTCACAAGGAATGGTAGGCTGGAGATAGGACGATATGATTTTGGCTCAGAGGGGCTTAGGTATTTATTATTTATTTATTTATTTACATTCTCTTATATACCGCGCTATTCTGCATCAGCGCGGTTTACATTGAACAAACTGAAATTACATTGAACAGGGCATTATAACTTGGAGATAACTATTTTACAGGGAACATGGGCTATGGAGGGTTAAGTGGCTTGCCCAAGACCACAAGGAGCACCTGTGGGACTAGAAACCCCAGTCCTTCCGGCCCAAGGTTGCTGTCCTCTAGTGGGATTTGAACCTCCGACCTTCCGGCCTGAAGTACCTTGCCCCAACCACTAGGCCACTCCTCCACTCCACTCCACAGTTATGAAGAGTGCTTCCGATTTTCTGTAGTTTATACAGAGGTTTGGTTTTGTAGCCAGTTTATCATAGCCTCAAGGCAAGATATTATCTGAGTAATCAGGTTGGGCAATGATGATAGGAGCAAAAATCATGATATCATCAGCGTAAATTCTATACTCAATCTTATAATCCTTTATTAAGTTACTAAAAGGTTATAGGTAAATATTGAAAAGTACTGTAGAAAGTGCTGATCCTTGTAGGATCCTATGTGGTTGGTCAATTGGTCTTGATTGATAGGCTCCTGATCGTACTTGTAGTTTTAGAAACATAGAAACATGATGGCAGAAAAAGAGCACATGGCCCATCTAGTTTGCCCATTCATTTCCAACTACTACAATAGGCCCCTTTTTTTTCTTTTGAGATACTCTGTTTTGAATTCAGATACTGTTCTCATCTCTACCACCTCCACTGGGAAACTATTCCAAGCATCTACCACTCTTTCCGTAAAGAAATATTTCCACATATTGCTCCTGAGTCTATCCCCTTTCATCCTCATCCTATGTCGCCTCTTAGCAGAGCTTGCTTTCAATCTAAGAGGCTCTCTTCCTGTGCATTTATGCCACGGAGGTATTTAAACAGCTCTATCATACCTCCTCTATCCCTCCTTTCCTCTAATGTATACATATTAAGATCTTTAAGTTTATCCTCATATGCTTCATAACGAAGACCACTAACCATTTTAGGAGCCACCCTCTGCACCGACTCCAACCTGTTTATATCCTTTTGAAGGTGTGGTCTCCAGAATTGCACATAATACACCAAATAGGGTCACACCAAAGACTTATAGAGAGGCAGTATCAACTCCTTTTTTCTGCTGGCTATTCCTCTCCCTATGCACCTCAGCATCCTTCTAGCTTTCACTGTTGACTTTTCTATCTGTTTAGCTACTTTAAGATAGTCAAACACCATCATGCCCAGGTCCCGCTCTTCTTTAGTAGACAGAAATACTTCACCCCCTACACTGTACCGCGCTCCCTTGGATTATTTCAGCCCAAATGCATGATCCTTCATTTTTAGCATTAAATCTCAGCTGCCAAATTCGACCATTCTTCAAGGTTAGCTAGAACCCTCCTCATGTTATCTACTCTTTCCTGGGTGTCTACTCTATTGCAGATTTTGGTATCATCCGCAAAGAGGCAAACCTTACCCAACAGCCCTTCCGCAATATTACTAACAAAGTTGTTAAAAAGAACCGGACCAAGGACAGATCCCTGCAGCACACAACTGGTAACCTCCTTCTCCTGACCCAGTCAAAGAAATCAGTCAAATGTGTCTGACAATACCGGCCTCTGATGAATCCATGCTGTCGCCGATCCTGTAATCCATTGGACTCCAGAAATCTCACCATTTTCTCTTTCAGCAGAGTTTCAAATAATTTACTCACCACAGAGGTTAGACTAACTGGCCTGTTTTCAACCACATCCTTACTTCCGCTTTCGCATGAAGGGTCCACATGTGCCTCTCTCCAGTCCTCTGGCACCATTTCCGACTCCAAAGAGGCATTGAAAAGGTCAGTCAGTGGAGCCGCTAGAACGTTCCCAAGTTCCTTCAGCATTCTCAGATATATCCCATCCGGTCCCATCGTTTTGTCTATTTTTAGTTTAGTTAGTTCCTCACAAACAGTCCTCTGAACATCGTTTGAGCTCCCCGGCGCTTCTGTTCCTATTTGTGGGTGTTTTCTGAGGTCCTACTCCCGGCACTTATATGTGAATACAGAACAGAAATATTTGTTAAGCAATTCCGCTTTATCCTCATCAGCTTCTCCATATTCCTCCTCTTCACCCTCGAGTCTGACAATACCACTTTTGCCCTTCCTCTCACTAACGCATCTGAAAAATGTCTTATCCCCCCATTTTATTGCATTGGATATTATTTCTTCTTTTTGTATCTTTGCTTTCCTGACTTCTTTGCTAGATTCTCTAAGTTTTTCCAAATATAGAAGCTTTTCTTCTGTCTGTGATCTCTTGTAGTTCCATAAAGGCCTCTCCCTTTTTCCTTCACCTTTTTGGCTACTTCTTTTGAGAACCATAGCAATCTCCTTTTCCTTTTATTTACCTAACAAAAAGGTTGGCTGCCCTTAAAATATCTGCTTTCAGTTTTGCCAACTGTTTTTCTACATCCCCCAGTTGTTCTCATCCCGCTAACAACTCCTTGAGGTATTAACACATCTTGGCAAAGTTAGTTTTCCTAAAGTCTAAGACCCTTGCTTATGAATGTATTTTATCAGCCCTTGTCCTAATACTAAATCACTCCACTGGTGACCACTGGATGCGAGATTATCTCCCACTAAAACATCAGAAACACTTTCACCATTGGTAAGCACCAAGTCCAGTATGGCCCCTTCACATGTGGGTTCTGCTAACAGTTGCCTGAATAGTTCTCCCTGCAGAAAATCCAGGATCACCTTATTTCTAGATGACACCACAGCAGGGATGTGTCAACATCTGGCATACTGAAATCACCTACCTGTAGCACTTCCCCTTTCCTAGCAATGCTGGTATGTCTTCTATTAAAACTCCCTGTGAAGGGGGGGGGGGGGTCTGTATATCACGCCAATGCAAATGGCTTCTCCTTTCCCTCTTTCTAGTTTAATCCTCTTCTCTCCCTTGTAAGCCCTGTAATTCTATAGCTGTAATATTTTTTACATAAAGTGCCACTCCTCCTCCCCTTCTTCCTACCCTATCCTTCCTGAATAAAGTATAGTCTGGTATAATTATATCCCAGTCAAGGTTGCCCATGAACCATGTCTCTGTAATTGCCACTAAATCCAAGTCAGCCTCTTCCATTAAAGCCTCAACATCTAAGATCTTTTTTCCCATCTTCTACGGGCATTTATACATACCACTTTCCAGATGTTGTCCTTTTTACCCATTGCTATAGAGGTATTTAATGTTTCACTTAACTTGGAGCTTTAAACTAGATTCATTGGGGATGTGTGATGAAAGTCTCTTCAGTAGGTTAGTCAGTCTGCTATGAGTTAAGTAGGAAGCAAAATACTGGAGGATGGTTCCATGTAGACTTATGTCCTGTAGCTGTCCCAGTAGTGTGAGGTGGTTTACTGAGTCAAAGGTTGCTTTGATATTTATTTATGTTATTACTTTTATATACTGCACTCTTTAAAATCAGTGCAGTTTACAGATAATAGTTTTGTGCAGAACAGGGGAACTGTTATGCACTTACATTGAACGGGTGATACAACTTGGATTTCAACTGGGGAAACTATCAATAAAGATAAGTAGTAAGCCATTACTTGCATCACCTATGTCTGCTACAATGCTATCAAAGTGAAGAGTGTCTCAACACTATGATTTGGTTTGAAATCATGCTGGTGAAGGTCAAGTGGAGTGCAATCGTTTATGTAATCCTGTAGTTAAATTTGGACTACTTTCTCAATCATCTTAGTTATAAATGGCAGACTTGAGATGGGCCGGTATGAGTTGGGGTTTAGGTTGGGGCTTTTTTTTTTTTTTTTTTTTATTTATTTATTTATAAGTTTTAACAAATTTTAACAAGCATCTCATCTTGTAAAAGAAACAGAGTTGTAAAGTTACAAGCTCAATAAACAAACATATCATTTTACAAAAATATAAGTAAACAACAATACAACTACAAAATTAGACCCCTACAAACCGGGGACGGAGTTATACATTTGAAGGGGAATACAGGAAAAGGGAAAAAGAAAAGGCACTAATCGGGGCCCCAGCGCTCTTTTACATTAAGTGTTCTATCTTATATCATACTGCTTCCCCTCCTGATTTAGTCCCAGTGGAAACTTTTTTAAGGTCAAGAAAGGACCTTAGCTGCTCAGGTACAAAAAATATATTTAACCCCTAGGAAAGAAATAAAACATTTACAAGGGTACCGTAAGCGAAAGCTAGCTCCCAATGCTATAGTTTCCGACCGCATTTTCAAGAACTGACGTCTACGCTCCTGCGTAGCGCGACTCACATCTGGAAAAATCCGTATGCATTCGCCAAAAAAGGGAACAGTAAGTTTCTTAAAATATAATGACAATACTCTGGAAAGATCAGATTCAAAAACAAACGATACCAATAAAGTAGAACGATTCTGTACTTGGAAAGAAGAGCCCTCGAGAAAATCAGTAAGATTAGCTGGAACAGTTACAATAGGATCATCTGACTCAACTTTCTTTACTGGAAGAAAATAAGCTTTAGTTATTGGAGGAAATACATCAGCAGGAATATTAAGCACCTCAGACATATACTTCTTAAAGCTATCAATAGGAGATATATTCAACAACGAAGGAAAATTTAAGATTCTCAGATTCAAAGCTCTAAACTTATTCTCAAACTGCTCAAGTCTTTGATGGATAATTACATTATCTTTAACCAGTTGATCTGTCACAGATTTAAAGTCACTAACATCTTTAGTAATCACCGTGAACTTCTCAGAGGTATCTTTTTCAAAACTTGCATATTGCGTTGAGTTGTGAGCCACTACCTGGATAAGCGTAGAAACATCAGCAGCACATTTAGAAACAGTTCCATCCAACTTCAACAACATGTTCCAAATAGAGTCCAAAGATATTTCACCCGAGCGTTGCTGTGGAGGATCCTTTAGGGATGTGCTCAAGCAAGAAACATCTGCCACTTCCGAGGGAGCACAAGAAGCCTGTTCACCAACAGCCATTAGGACCTTCCTCGACATTAACCAATTGAACAGATGAGGGGAGAAGCGGCGTTGAACAAGACGCAGGCAAGCCCAAAGCTCCACTTTCCTCTCCAGGGACAAGCAGAGCGATATCCGCAGAGCCTGAAACCACAGGCTCCGACTCCGATTGAGCCGCCGGACACGGCTGTGGGATGATTGTAGAATGCTCAGCAGTGACCGCCGCCCCATTCAGCGGTTTCTGCAAAGAGCCCACAACAGCCTTTTCGAGCGCCAGAGCTTTCAGGAGAAGCGCGTCTATCTGTTGCTGGCAAGCCGCAGGTGAAGCACCCTTCACCGACTTGGTGGGGGGGTTCCCGCGCCGCTTAGGAGGCATGAGGAAAAGAAACCGAAGGAAACAAGACGCCGCACTCCTGTCACGCCGCCATCTTAACTCCGCCCCGCAGGTTGGGGCTTTTTAATATTGGTCTGACAGTTGCTTGTTTGAAGCTAGGTGGGACGAGTCCTTGTATGAGAGATAGTGGTGTGATATTATGTAGTATAGGGACCAGTTGTTTCACAGTCATCTTCATCCAAGAGACCGGGCATGGATGTTAATATTGGCTATTATGTTTTGTAGTTGATCGATGGATGGAATGTGGAAGTCCATCGTTTGGTGAATGCTTGTGGAGAACTCTTATCTTCCATATGGGCTGAAATTTGTGAAGGGGTGGATTTGAATTTTATCTCCAGAAAGTCCGCCTTGACTTGTGGACTGTTAGCTTCATCTCATTCAGGGGTTTCTTTAATCAAGGACCGTGCTATATCAAATAGCTCTCTTGGTTTATTGAGGGATCTCATAATGAGATTAGTATGATATTCCTTCTTACAAGAGTTCATTTGGAGATGATATTCTTGACATTTTGAAGTGTATGCGTGAAGGTCATCTTGGTTCTTTGTTTTTCTCCAATTACGTTCCATTTTCCGCAGATATCTTTTCATGTCAATCTCCTTAAGAGTACCACTTAACTCTTGATCAGTTGAACCTCCACCACATACTGTATGTACATATGTTCTCTGTAAATAAGTTATGCATCAGAGCATCTCCCACGTCACCCCCCACACACAAGTTTCATAACAAGTTTTGTAAATTTTGTGAGCTATAATGTAAACCGCCTTGATTTAATGATAAAGCGGTATATATAAACGGTTAAATAAATAAATAAATAAATAAATAATGGTGCTGTATGCTATTGTTCAGGTTCTTGATGGAAGCAGTTGCTGCGTTCTTCAGAGTAAAGTTCCAATTATAATAATAATTATAATTATCGATCACCTCCTCAAGATTTGTCAATTACTTTGGTGGTTTGGAAAAACACGCTCCATGAAGGTGTCATTATTAAAAGGAGTAAATCTTCTACACTCCATTGGCTTTCCATCATTTGTACCTCTCTTAGATGGGATTCTTAAAGTTGAGCATGTGATGATCTGACCAGGGAACAGGTGTCACAGTTGGGAATAGGATGAGCAGGGACAGTCTTCTACATGTGTCTGCACAGTGCTGCATACGCCTTGTAGCGCTATATAAATGATCAGTAGTAGCAGTAGACCCTGATGGGTAGCAGGGCAATTCCTCCTTTCATGGAAGCACCGTGGTAGGCCTTAAACCACCCGCGCATGTGAGCAGAGTCACAGCCTGCTGCTCCAGCCCCGCTCAGACATGAAGTTGCAAAGGCGAGCAGGAGAGGCAGGCCTCGCATGTGCTCTAAGACCTTTGCAGTGCTAAAGAAGCAATTAGATCTTACCTGCTAATTGGTGTTCCTGAAGGAACGACAGTCCAGTCCCTTACTTCTGGGTTGCGCAACCCTTCCAGCAGCTTGGAGGCTGAGCCCAACCTTTTTGGGGGATGGAGCGGTATAAATACCACTAGGACCACCCCTAGGCACCAGTAATCAAATGAAAAAGCAGAGTTAACAAACTTCCATTAAAGACCTACCTAAATTAACCCCGAAAGGCAAACCCATACTTATAACTAACAAATTGAAATTTATTTATTTAATTTTTTTTTTAAGGAAAAGGAGGAGGAGGATGGGAAGGACCACGAAGGGAGGGGGTTAACTTGCATCTGTCCGTGCCGTCCTTCCCTTGTGCACCTCCCCCCAGCACCTGCCACACGCTCGGCCCGCCGCTCCGCCCCTGACTAACAGGTTTAATAGGTCTTAAGGAATGTCGGAGAACCGGGCGGGAACAGGGACTGGACTGTCGTTCCTTCAGGAACACCAATTAGCAGGTAAGATCTAATTGCTTCTTCCTTATCGTCACTCCAGTCCAGTCCCTTACTTCTGGGATGCAGCAGAGCAGTTCAACCCTGGGTGGGGTCCGACATACCGGACTGAAGAACCGCAAGGCCAAACCGAGCGTCCGCTGAACTCTGCACGTCCAGCCTGTAGTGCTTGGTAAAGGTATGTAGGGAGGACCAAGTCGCTGCCCTACAAATATCCAGCGGGGGAACTAGACTAAATTCTGCCCAAGAAGTAGCCTGTGCCCTAGTTGAGTGTGCCCGCAGGCCCCCTGGCGCCTGTTTCCCTTTCAGGATATAGGAGGAGGCAATAGCTTCTCGAATCCATCTGGAGATGGTGGCCTTGGCCGCCGACTCCCCTTTGTGCGGACCCCCGAATTGAATGAAAAGGCATTCGGATTTCCGAAAGGAAGCTGTGCGAGAGAGGTAACGTTTCAAGGCCCTCTGAATGTCTAGTAAGCGAAGCTTGCTCTCCCTTCCTTCTAACCTCTCGGCCGGGAAGGACGGAAGAGTAACTACCTGGTTCACATGAAAGGGGGAGATAACCTTAGGCAAGAAGGAAGGAACCGTCCTCAGGACTACCTTGTCTTTGAGAAAGGATAGGAAGGGGGGCTGGGAAGAAAGCGCTTGGAGTTCTGAGACCCGCCTGGCCGAACATATAGCGACCAGAAAAACTGTCTTCAGGGTTAGATCCTTTCAGGAGGCTCTCTTGACTGGCTCAAAGGGTTCCCCGACCAAGGCATTTAATACTAGGTTGAGGTCCCCAAGGGGGGATGATCGACCTTCGTTGAGGACGCAGTCGCTTAACCGCTCTAAGGAACCTGGTAACATCCGAGTGGGCCCCTAGGGACTTGCCGCGGACCTTCCCTCTATAGCAGGCGATGGCAGCTAGCTGGACCCTTAGGGAACTGGGCGCTAGACCCTTGTCAAAGCCTGATTGCAAGAATTCCAAGACCTCAGGGACCGAGGCCGAAAGAGGATTCCTCCAGTGCTCTGCACACCACGCTTCGAAGATGCGCCAAACTCTGACGTAGGAGAGACAGGTTGAGCGCTTCCTTGCCTTCAATAGCGTGGTGATTACCGCTGCTGAATAGCCCCGCTTCAGGAGCCGTGCCCTTTCAATAGCCAGGCCGTAAGCAAGAATCGATCCACGTGAGGCATTAGAACCGGCCCTTGCCTCAGCAGGTCTCTTTTGTAGGGAAGACGCCAAGGCTGATCGGCAAGAAGCCTCACCAGATCCGCATACCAGGGACGGCGAGGCCAATCCGGTGCTATGAGAATTATCAATCCCCGGTGAGCCTCCACTCGTTGGAGGACCTTTCCGATTAGAGCCCAGGGAGGGAACACAGAGGAGCCCTTCCGAAGGCCACTTCTGGGACAGGGCATCCAGTCCTTCGGACATTCTTTCCCTCCTTCGGCTGAAGAAGCAAGCCACCTTGGCGGACGCGAACCGTGCCATGAGATCCATGACCGGGAGACCCCAACGGGCCACTATTTGGTCGAAGGTCTCCTGGTCCAGCTCCCACTCTGCTTGGTCTATCCTGCACCTGCTGAGGTAATCTGCCGTGACGTTGTCCGTACCGGCTACGTGCTGAGCTGAGAGCGCTTCCAGCCGAACTTCGGCCCAGTGGAAGAGGGCGTCCGCCTCCTTCTCTAGGGCGCGACTGCTGGTGCCGCCCTGGTGGTTGATGTATGCCACTGCTGTGACATTGTCGGATAGGACGCGGATTGCTCTTTTCAACACTAAGGTCTCGAGGGTCTTGAGGGCTAGGACGACAGCCCGTAATTCTAGCCTGTTGATGGGCCATTGAGCTTCCAACGGTGTCCAGCGACCCTGGACAAACTGGTCCTCGCAGTGGGCACCCCAGCCTGATAGACTGGCATCCGTCGTTAATAGTAACCACTGAGGAGGTTCGAGAGGCATCCCGCGATCCAGATTTCTGGAGCTCCTCCACCAGTGGAGTGTCTGCTTGGTCCGTGGAGCACAGGGTAACTGCATTGACAAAGGATGATGTTGAGGGGACCAACGCCGCAATAGGGCCCGCTGCAAGGGTCGCATATGGGCCCTGGCCCATGGAACTACCTCTATCGCCGCGGCCATGGTCCCCAGGACCTGAAGATAATGCCACGCTGAGGGGCTCCTTCTGTGCAGAAACTGTGTGACCAGAAGCCTTAGGTCTCTTGATCTTGTACGTGACAGAAAGACTCTGACTTTGTTGGTGTCGAACCTTGCACCGAGATATTCGAGTTCCTGGGAGGGGGTCATCCTGCTTTTTGCTCGATTGATGATCCACCCCAGCTCCTCTAGAACTTGGACTACTCTGGCAGTTGCCGAGCGACTCTCTTCTTCCGACTTTGCCCGGATTAGCCAATCGTCCAGGTAAGGGTGCACTAGTATTCCCTCTTTCCGTAGGGAAGCCGCTACTACCACCATCACTTTGGTAATGGTCCGTGGAGCCGTAGCTAGACCGAAAGGTAGAGCCTGGAATTGGTAGTGGCCTGTGTGTACTGCGAATCTCAGGAACTGTTGATGGGACTTTCTGACTGGTATGTGCAAATAGGCTTCTGTCAGATCTAGGGACGTCAGGAACTCTCTGCTCCTTACGGCTGCTATGACCGAACGTAGGGTCTCCATCCGGAAATGAGGTACTCTGAGGCAGCGATTGACCTGCTTTAGATCCAGTATCGGGCGAAGGGACCCTTCTTTCTTTGGGACCACGAAGTAGATCGAGTACTGACCCGAGCCGTACTGGTCTGGTAGAACCGGAACCACGGCCCCGAGAGCTATTAGTCGGGTAAGAGTTGCCTCTATCGCCGCGGTCCTTGCAGGGGAACCGCAGGGAGACAGAACGAAGGCTGGCGGTATTTGCTTTGCGAATTCGAGAGCATAGCCCTCTCTGATCACCTCTAGGACCCATCGATCAGATGTAACCCGGGACCAGGCGGGAAGAAACTGCCTTAAGCGACCGCCGACCAGCAGTCCGTCCCCCTGGACCCCTGTAGTCTCATTGCTGTTTTCTAGAGCCCGAGGAGGAGGCAGGGGCGCCAAAGCCTCTCCCTGCTCCTCGAAACCCTCTAAAACCTTGACCCCTTGAGGGAAAACGGCCCCTGTGAAAGAGGTTTGACCTGGCTGGGCGAAACCTCCAGGGGTCCCTTGATTGGTTACGTACCGGGGCCAGGGGACGCCCTTGCTTCGGTCTGTCCTCCGGAAGCCTGCCTCCCTTAGATTCGCCCAGGTCCTTTACTAGCTTTTCTAAATCCTCCCCAAATAACAGTTTCCCTTTAAAGGGGAGGCGACTGAGGCGTGACTTAGAGGAGGCATCGGCGGCCCAATTCCGTAGCCACAAATAACGCCTAGCAGCCACAACCGAGGCCATGTTCTTGGCCAGGCTTCTGATGAGGTCATACTGGCTATCCGCCAAGTAGGCCGCTCCGGATTCCAGTCTAGCAGCGTTGGCCTGCGCTTCTTCCGCGGAGCCCTCTGCTGATTGAAGCTGTTGTGACCATCTTAAGCAGGCCCGTGCTACCCAGGCTCCTGCGACGGAGGCCTGCAGTGCCGGAGCGCTAATATCAAAGGCTTGTTTTAGAAGCGTGTCCAATTTTCTGTCTTGAGAATCTCGTAGGGCCGTGCTGCCCTCGACTGGGATAGTAGTTTTCTTCGTAACAGCTGACACCGCCGCATCCACCCTGGGGGACTTCAGTAGCTCTTTATCTAACTCTGGGAGCGGATAAAGGCGGGTCATGGATCGGACTCCCCTTAGGCTTGACTCTGGCTGATCCCATTCCTCCTGGATCATCTGACGCACCGCTCTGTGGACAGGGAAAACTTTCTGTGATCTCCTGATGGCCTGGATTAGAGGATCTTCCAACGCCTCCTCCTCTGCCGGCGTGTCCGAGGCAACATTGAGGACTTTCAGGGATTCATTAATTAATGCCGGGAGTTCCTCCCGACGAAAGACCCTGATTACACGTGCATGATCTTCCTCCGGGATCTCCCCTTCTTCAAGCTCCTCCTCTTCCTCGTCCAAGTCCCTGTCGGAGTTCTCTCCCTCAGGGATATCCTGTGAGAGGGAAGGGAGAGGCTCCTCGGAGCTCAGACGGGGGCGTTTAGGCGGAATCCCTGGTTCCGCATTGCCTACTCTCGTGGGCTTGGACGAATTGCCCTCTGCTGCCGATCCAGCAACTCCTGACCACAGGCCCTGCTTACATAAGCAGTAGGCCTTGTGTAGTAACAGGAGAAAGTCAGGAGAGAAAAAGTCCCCGGCTTCCCCGGTAGGACAGGAGGGGGGCAAGGGAGGAGAGGATAGCTCCGAGGATGTAGAAGGAGGTAGCTGGGGACCCCCTTCCCCTTGTAGGGGATCCTCGGGGCCCTGGGAAGCTTGTGACATGGCCAAGTTGATTTCTTGCTCCACGGAGGCAGCCACTGCAGCACAACCTCTGCAGACCCCTGCTTCCGAGGAGGTACCTCGCCGGGTGCCACAGGATGGACACCGAGATTTGGCCGCCATGACCTTTGGGGGGGGGGGGGTACAGGAGCCCTTCCTGTGCTTCGGGGCTGAAACGCTGGGTCTAAGCAAGGGGAGACTGAAGCGCTCCGATGCAGAGATAAACCGTCCCTTTAATAAAGGTGTGTGCGCTCTCTCCACTACTGGTATTAGAAATTCCCCTTTAAATCTGGCATTAAAATTAAAGTATTAAAATTAAAATTAAAGTATTAAAATTAAAAGTAAAGCAAATAACAAAACCACCACATAGCAATCTCCAAATTAAATTATTAAAATATTAGAGTAATCAAAGAAATGCCTATCCCTTGAAAACAATCCCCAGTACTTGCGTTTCAGAAGTTTTTGCTGATGAAAGTCTGGGCCCGACTCTGCGAACTGCCATCGTTGGCTCTACACGTGGTAGGCCTCACCACGTGGAGCCCTAAACGGGAGTCGCGAGTCTGCTCACCGCCCGATATTCCTTCTGCCTGCCGGCTCGGTTGGGTCCCGCGATTGCCTTAGAGCCAGGAACCGCCGCTTCAAACAGCCTCCCGCTGGAAGCGCGGCCTCCGGAGTTCAACCCCGCGTCCCTCTGCTCCTGGACGGGGCCTCTAGCGCTCAGCCACCATAAGGGCTTCGGCGCGAGGCAAGGCAGGGCTGTAAAAGAATTGTGCAGGAGCCGGCCGGATAAGCAGCAGAGGGGGTTGCTCAGTCCTCCCCACTGCTGCTTGCAGGGAAACCACCTCCGATCCCCGGCCCGGACAGTCAGGGGAGGGGGGGGGAAGGAAGGAGAGAGCAAGCAGGAAAATTAAAGGCACAGTGACCTGCAAACACTAAAAGGTAAAAACAAAGAATTAAGAATTAATAAAGAATTAATAAAGAAAAAGGTAAATTTGAATAAAAAAGAAATAAAAAAGGAGACTCCAGTAAGCACTAGGCTTACGGAACCCTCCAGCTGCTTGGAGGCTGAGAATACTGGTGCCTAGGGGTGGTCCTAGTGGTATTTATACCGCTCCATCCCCCAAAAAGGTTGGGCTCAGCCTCCAAGCTGCTGGAAGGGTTGCGCAACCCAGAAGTAAGGGACTGGACTGGAGTGACGATAAGGAAGTAGTGGCTATGCTGCCGTGTCCAGGAAGGGAGGGATCGCCATGCTGCCCTCCGCCTTCCCCAGATGAGACAATGGATATCAGGCCAAGGGGTGGGGAGATTGGGGGGGAGGAAGACTGCATTGGGTGGCAGAAATCCTTGGGCCGGCCCTGCCTAGAAACCCTCTAAAGTATCAGAAGGTAGAGTCCTAGGAGCATACTACCAGCAACTGATCTATCAGTGGAATCTGAGCAGTGTTTGCCCTAGAAGCCTCCTCAATTGGGAGGAGGGAGGGGGGGGGGGAAATCAGCTCACAGACTGTTGCCCAGGAACCTGTGATCCTGCTCTACCAGGGATATCAGCCTGCCACTCTACTCTGGAAGCCCAATTATAATCCTATTCTGCCAGAAGACGATGATCCGGAAACCACTACCCTGGGGTCTAGCACCCTACTGCACCATCTGCTGAAGACAGAGAAACTACAGAGATGATGCACTACTAGCCTCCTACATGAAAGTGAAGTTTGCTCTGAGCCTTTTTTTCCCTCCATCTGTTGGCAGGGGGGACAAACCACTTGCACAGACAGTAAGAAATGGTATTTTTGTGTGCATTTGCTCTTTTGGCTCCCCTTCCATGAGTAAGGACGGAGTAACCGTAGGTCACAGTGGCCCACTTCAGAGCAGAGGTCACTAGATAGGCCTTTAGATAATTCCATCTGCAGTTACTAAAATCAACCCTCCCAAATAAATCAAATGTTAATCCAAACAAGTTACACTACCATCCAAGTAACATAATAAACATGCCCATTTATTTACATTTACAAGAAGCATGGCTTACCTACTACCATGAGTGTGAACTCAAAGCCCCTCTTCACAGATTTTCTGTATACTTGATTAGGGAGATTTGCAAACCCCACATATCCTTCAAGGTTCTTCTGTTGCTAATGGAAGAATGCCACTGGATTAGACAGTTTAAAGAAAAGCTTTTTCTTAACAAAATAATAATTGAGTGCTATTTACATGAGGCTCACTAGTCTTTTACCAATTCCTGAATTCAGCTATGCACCAAATCTATCACCACCCTTCACATTCACTGCAGCTGATTTTCAGTTTTTAAGAAGGGTAACCATAAAATGTAGTTACTCACCTGTAACAGTTGTTCTCCAGGGACAGCAGGAATCAGTCCTCACTTATGGGAAGCCACCACGTATGCACAGTCCCCTTCCCGCCCAAGGGTGCCATCTTGCTCAATCAGATGACATGTTAAACTTATAGTTACCACACTCTAATATTATCCTTGAGATTGTGATGTTATAGTAGTACCGATATTGCTAAACAGTTGATTATTATAAATTTCTATAATAAATAAGCAACAGGGTCTCAGATTATCATGGGGCTTTAATTCAGACTCCAGCGTGTCCAATATATTTGCACCCTCTAACATCAATGACCCTTTCTTATGTCGCTTAAACTGTGTTCTGACTCAATCAACCAGTTTACTTAAATTGAAATATAAAGCGGTGCTTAACTTTGACATGTTGTACCCAACGCCATACTTCAGCGCCTTGTCTGTGTTTCACTATGGTGAAGTTTCTTCAGGGGGTTTCTTTTGAAAGCACTGGTAACAAAATGAAAAAAATCTAACTTGTTAATCACAATCTCTTCATTCTCTACTTAAAAATCTCAATTTAAATTTGTGTATTATAACATAAATCACTAGACAGTTAACATTGCTAAAATCCTTTACCTCAATTATATGCGTGGTTGATTCTTTGTTGCAAATTTTCTATGAGCCCATCGGCTTCTCAAAGCAACGATGCACTTACGGATTAGCTATCACCAGTGCCGCCTTTATAGCATTGATCACTTCAAACTATTCAACAATGCTAAAATCCTTTGCTTCAGTTGTATATATAGTTGATTCTTTGTTGCAAACTTTCTATGAGCCTGTCGGCTTCTCCAACCAACGCCGCGCATGCGTGCTGGCTACCAACAGTGCCTCTTTTATAGCATTGATCCCTGTGAACTATTCAGCTGTATTTAATTCATTAATTTGTCTAAATTTAACTTAAATTTACTTCCTATCTGTTGTCCCTTATATACATACACTCCAGTCTATTTGGGCATTTAAGCCAGCCGGAGTGACTGACTGCAAATTATAAATCCATCATTGTTCGCGGATCAGTAGAGTCTGATCTTGTGATTTGCCATTCCAGCCTGCAACAATTTGATCT
The DNA here is from genome assembly GCA_033557465.1 of Ichthyophis bannanicus. Lineage (NCBI taxonomy): Eukaryota > Metazoa > Chordata > Amphibia > Gymnophiona > Ichthyophiidae > Ichthyophis > Ichthyophis bannanicus. The sequence continues at coordinate 703,070,027 of CM066031.1, read as the reverse complement.
AAACAAAAACAACGCAGCTCTTCAAATTTGTGGCTATACTCCAAACAATGATTCACTAAAGGTGCTTCTATTTTCTTGCAGTTCAACCTGCTTCGATGTTCGTTCATTCGCACTCTAAAAGGGCGTATCGTTTTACCAACATATATTAAAGAGCACGGGCACTGAATGCAATAGACTACAAAACTAGATCCGCTAGATGTTCTATTTTTCAATTGATATGTTATTCCATGATGTTGAAATTGGGCAATTTCCAAGGTGATGTCACAGATTTTACAGTCACCACATTTTTTATGTCCATTAATAATTTCTGCTTGTTGATTTAGTAAAGGTCGCAAAACTGCCAGGCTCAAATTTTCTTTTAAATTCTTGTGACGTTGCCAAACGCAACGGATATGTTTCTCTTCTAATCCTGCAATACTATTTATTACATTCATATGCTTTTTCATAATTCGCTGAATTTGAAAACTATATGGAGAATATTTCATAACTAAATTAAGTGTGATCTTCTGTTGCACGTTTTTTTTCTATGGGTGTAGCAGTAAATCACGATTATTAAAAAGCGCCCTTTTATATGCTCTATTAATAATACATTTAGGATATCCTCTTTCTTGGAAATTGCTCTTCAAAATTTTCGATTGTGCCTTAAAATCAGTAACTTCAGAGCAATTCCTTCTATACCTCATGAATTGTGAAAAGGGTAAACTATCCCTTAATTGTGCAGGATGAGCACTATTGTAGTGCAAAAAAGTATTCCTATCTATATCTTTTCTATACACCGAGGTGAGCCAACCATCATCTCCTTTTTTCACCAGTACATCTAAAAATGTCATATTGTTGACACTATAGGAGTGGGTAAATTGTATATTTACATCTCTGCTGTTAAGCCAGGTGAAGAACTCATGTAAACTTTCAATAGATCCTTTCCATAAAAAAAAAAGTTGTCTATATAGCGACTCCACAATTTCAAATGATCTGCATAGGGTGACAACTTTACCCATTTATCCTCATAAGCCCCCATGAATAAACTGGCTATGGTCGGAGCACAGGTAGCTCCCATCGCCGCTCCTGATGTTTTATTATACAATGTGCCATTGTAAACACAATAAAGTATCAAATTTGTTAATTCCGCTAAAAATGAAAGTTGTTTTTAAGATAAATCACCTCCGTCTTTTAAAGCTGTAACTACAGTGTCAAATGCCTCAGATTGCGGGATGTTGGCATATAGAGAAACCACATCTAGGGTAACTAGTATGATGTCTAGTTCTGTAACCCAATGAGAATGTTGTGTTAGTATCTGCAAAAAATGGGTGGTATCTCTAATATACGATGGTATTGTCATCAACAATGGTCTTAAATATGAATCAATGTATATTGATAAAGGTTCCAAAATTGTACCTCTTGTAGATACAATCGGTCTACCCGGAGGATCAGTTATACTTTTGTGGATTTTCGGTACTAAATACAATTTATCAATCGTTGGACATGATTCATTTAAAAAAATCCATTCTTTCTTAGTTATTAACTTTTCCTCCAAAGCTTGAGATGTAATTGCCTTAATGTGCTTTTGCAACTGATCTGTCGGATCCTCTGTTAGTATTCTGTACGTTGCTGTATTAGATAACTGCTTATGAGCTTCTTTTAGATATTGATCTCGATTTAAAACAACTATCCCATCACCCTTGTCTGCTCGTCGAATCACTAGTTCAGTTCGCAGCTGAAGGTCGTTTAATGCTGTAAATGTTCGTTTTTTCTTTTTTTTTTTTTTTAAGTGATTAATGTCTTAGTACTAACTCTCGAAACAATATCAAAGAGGAATGTAATGGTCCTGGAGGGGACCAGGTTGATTTTAATGGTAGCTGTATTCTCATAGGAATTGTAACCTGTGCCGATTCTATTTCTGCCGGTTTAGATGCAAAACAGGCTTTTAAATTTAACTTTCGAATTAATTTTTCCAAATCAGTCCTGAACTGGAATGCATCAATAAAGGTTTCTGGAACATAAGATAAGCCTTTGTTAAGAATCTGTATTTGTTCTTGAGATAAACGCTGTCCCGATATACTGATCACTAGGGAATTTGATTCATCTTGGATTAAATGTTTAATTAGTTAATTTTTGTGCCGCAGATTCCCTCGAGTTTGAATTCTTCCTCGCGCTCCTCCTTTTTTTTTCTTTTTGTCCCGTTTCATCTAAAAAATCCTCTTTTGATCGCCGACTTGAATCGGTAGTATCAGTCTCATCTGAAATGTCTTCAAAATCTACTTGTTTACGTTGCTTTTTTTCTTTTCTCTTCAAATTCATCCAGGGATAAACATATCCCGTTGTATAATATTCATAATCCAGTTTTAATTTTTTTTGACTTGCCTTTCTTCACCTCTTCCTTTAATGTTTCTATTGTTTTTGCAAATCTTCTGTCTGTTTTGAAAACCGTTCTGTGGTTTCTGTGTCTTTCAAGCTGTTAATCGCGAATTCTACTTTTTTTTTAAATTTGTCAATATTAATTTTTGTGGATTTGATTTCATTTTTCCATGAACGCTGAATCAGTGATGAACATTTTCGGTTCTTTATACATCCTTAACCCTCGTGGTATATGCTGCCTGCGGATATATTCTATCAATGAAAATCTGTGTAACTCAAAACAGAGGTAAAGGATTTTAGCAACGTTAACCGTCTAGTGATTTATGTTTTAATACACAAATTTAGATTGAGATTTTTAAGTAGAGAATGAAGAGATTACAACAAGTTAGATTTTTTCATTTTGTTACCAGTGCTTTCAAAAGAAACCCCCTGAAGAAACTTCACCATAGTGAAACGCAGACGAGGCGCTGAAGTATGGCGTTGGGTACAACATGTCAAGTTAAGCACCGCTTTATATTTCAATTTAAGTAAACTGGTTGACTGAGTCAGAACACAGTTTAAGCGACATAAGAAAGGGTCATTGATGTTAGAGGGTGCAAATATATTGGACACGCTGGAGTCTGAATTAAAGCCCCATGATAATCTGAGACCCTGTTGCTTATTTATTATAGAAATCTATAACAATCAACTGTTTAGCAATATTGGTACTGCTATAACATCACAAACTCAAGGATAATATTAGAGTGTGGTAACTATACGTTTAACAGGTTTAATTCACTCTACAAGGTGACCATATTAGTGGTTTAAGTACAGTCAGGTGACCTAGCTAAAAGACGGCAAAAAAAGAAAATATGGTAAAAGCAACTCCAAGGGCAGGAGGGAGGGTTGTGAGGACTGATTCCTGCTGTCCCTGGAGAACACCTGTTACAGGTAACTACGCTTTCTCCGGGAACAAGTAGGAAATCAGTCCTCACATATGGGACTCCCCAGCTACAGGCTACCAAAAACCCATAGCAAAAATAGGGGCTCCCTCACGGAGAGCCGCAAGCAGCAGCAATTTAGTCCATGTACACAGACCACAGTAGGACTCCTGTTTCCGATGCAACCAGCACTCCGGTAGCCTGAACACAGAAGGGTTGGAAGGTAGGAGTTGCCTAGACCTTGAAAAGATTATGGAGCACAGCCTGGCCGAACGCACTGTCCCGTCAGGACCCTCTCTCCAGACAGTAATGAGTTGCGAAAGTATGGACTGAAGACCAGGTGGCGGCCCGGCACATGTCCGCCATCAGGACACAGCTTTCCAGCGGGAGCCTCGCCTGCCCATAAACAAAGGCGATACAGTCTGCCACCCATGTGGACAGCGTATGCTTGGTCACCGCCTCCCCCAGCCTACTGGAGTCGTAGGAGATGAAAAGCTGAGAAGCTTTGCGGTGGCATTGGATGCGTTGGATGTAGAAGGATAAGACTCTCCTACAGTCCAAGGAGTGAAGGACTGTCTCCGCCTGGCTGGAATGAGATCTTGGGAAGAAGGTAAGAAGCACCATTCCCTGACTGAGGCAGAAGGGCAACGCTATCTTTAGCAGGAACTTAGGGTGCGTGCGAAGCACCACCCTGTTCTTATAGAACCTGATATAGGCGCCTCTGCCACAAGGGCCTGGGGCTCGCTAACTCTGCGAGCGGAGATGAGCGCAACCAGGAAAACTACCTTCCAGGAGAGGTAGCGAAGGTGGCAAGTCGCCAGAGGCTTGAAGGACAGGCGAGTGAGCTGCCCCAACACCACACTGAGGTCTCATTCAGTCGCCAGAGGGCAAACTGGGGGTTTTGACAGTAGCAAGCCCCAAAGGAGGCGAGTCACCAAAGGTTGGACCGAGAGGGGCTTACCATCCACCGGGTGGTGGTGGGCCGCCAGGACACTAAGATGCACTCGGATGGAGTTAGACTTCAGCATGGATTGGGAAAGGTGGAGGAGGTACTGCAACACCAAGGCCACTGGGCAGGAGAAGGGATCAGTTCCATGATCGACGCACCAAGCAGAGAACCTGCGCCATTTTGAGGGCATAAGCACTCCTAGTAGAGGTCTTGCAAGAGGCCAGAAGGTCAAGGGGAGTGAGAGTCACCCTCTCAGCAGCCACGCAGTCAACACGAGGGACCCCAGGTTGGGGTGCAGAAGAGAGCCCCCCTCCTGAGATAGAGTCCCGGGGCCGTGCCCAAGGGGATGGGGGCCTCCACTGTCAACTACAGAAGCAGCAGGAACCACAGCTGCCTGGGCCACCTGGGAGCTATCAGGATGAGCGAGGCCCTGTCGCAGAGGGTCCTGAACAAGGTCTTGGCGATCAGCGGCGTCAGAGAGAAGGCATCTGTTGCCATCCTGGAGGGGTGGGCCTGCCGGGAGCAGAAGCAGGGCAACTGGAAGTTGTCTGGACTGGCAAACAAATACATCATGGGGTCCCCCCAGAGCTGGAAAAGTCGACTGGCTATCCTGGGGTCCAGCTGCCACTTGCGCGGCTGAAGAACCCTGCTGAGCCTGTCGGCCAGCAGGTTGTCCTGGCCTGGTAGGTACACTGCCCTCAGGAGGATACCTTGTTGGATTGAGTACGAACAGAGACTTAGTGCCTCCTGGCAAAGGACACGGGACCCTGTGCCCCCTTGTTTGTTCACGTAGAACATTGCCACCTGGTTGTCTGCCTGGAGCAGGACCGGCTGCTGGCACAGGTGGTGACAAAAACCCCTCAGAGCAAGGTGTATTGCTCGGAGCTCCAGGAGGTTGATCTGTTAGAAGCAATCGCCTGGCAACCAGGTGCCCTGAGTGCGGAGGGCTCCGCAGTGGGCTCCCCAGCTGAATAGGGAAACATCCGTGGTGAGGACCCTCAAGTGACTGGGAGTCTGGAAGGGCATGCCCACTTCTAGGTGTTGGGGCAACTGCCACCAGACCAGGGAATCTGCCAACTGGAGGGTCACCGCAACCCTGTCTCGGAGGCAGCCTGTGGCCTGAGACCACTGGTCCCGGAGACGCCACCTTCATATGGAGACGAGCATCTGGGTAACGTGAACTGTGGAGGCCATGTGCCTGAGGAGATGCAGAAGGTGCTGGGCAGGCACCGAGGGACGGTGCTGTATGTCCCGAGCCAGAGATCTGAGACGATCGGCCCGGTCCTTGGGCAGGAAGGCCTTCGCCTGGAGGGTGTAGAGCTTTGCCCCAATGAACTCCAGGCATTGTGCCGGAAGGAGGTGAGACTTTGGGTAATCTATGACGAAGCCCAAGTGTTGCAGAACCTGGATGGTGCAGGCAGTGGCCTGCTGCACCTCAGAGGCTGTGCCTCCCCTTATGAGCCAGTCATCCAGGTAGAAAAAGACAAAGACCCCCCTGGAGCCGGAGGAAGGTGGCCACAACCACCAGGCATTTCGTGAAGACTCTCAGGGCAGAGGCTAGGCAGAAGGGAAGCACCCGGTATTGAAAATGCTTTCCCCCCCCCCCCACCACAAACCACAGGTATTGCCTGTGGTTGGGATGGATAAGGATGTAGGTATAAGCATCCTTGAGGTCTAAGGGCAAAGCCAATCTCCCTGATGGAGGTATGGCATTAAAGTTCCAAGGGAGAGCATCTTGAGCTTCTCCCTCACCAGAAATTTGTTGAGGTTGCGCAGGTCGAAGATGGGCCTTAGGCCCCCTGTCCTCTTTGGGACGAGGAAGTATCTGGAGTAGAACCCCTTGCCCTTGAGGTGGTGGGGCACCAGGTTCCACTGCTTTGTTCTCGAGAAGACCTGCCAACTCCTTAAGAAGGTGGTTCTGTGGAGGGGAGACCTGAGGGGCTCTCCTGGGAAATAAGGAGGGGGTATCCGAGTCAGGTGTAGGAGGTAACCCTCCTCGACTAATCTCAGTGTCCAGGCATCGGTGGTGATGGGCAGTCACCTCTGGGCACAGAGGGCCAGTCGTCCCCCTGTGGGCTGCTGATCTCCTTGGGGTAGAGAGGCTATACCCAAGGAGTCAAAAGCTCCCCCCTGGCTGGGCCGGGGTCAGGGGCTTTGGAGTTTTCTGCTTACGCAGGCCATGCCCATGTCCCCTGGCCTGCTGACCCTGTTGGAGAGCAGGGGAGGCCTGATAGTGTGGGTAGTTTCGGTAAGCAACTACCTTCCAACGGGGAGGGGCAGTGGTCTTCTTGGAGAGCCTGGTCCTCGTCATGAACTTGGTCTCCAGCTTGGCAGCCTTGTCGGTCATGGGTTTGCCAAAAAGGTTTTCCCCCTGGCATGGGACATCGACCAATTTGTCCTGAACCCACTTCTCGAGGTCGAACAACTGAAGCCAAGCTTGGCGGCGTGCACCGATGCCTGCTGCAGCTACCCAGGCCACTGACTTGAACCGGTCATAGGCTGTTCGAGACAAACTTGGATCACTCACGGACAGCCTTGGACAGGCTCTTGAACTGCTACAAAGGTTCCTCGAAGAGACCAGCCGAGAACCCGGCGAGTTCCTTCACCGGGTCCCTCAAGTACATGCCCATGTACAGCTGGTAGGCCTGGACCTGACAGATGAGCATCGAGCCCTGGTAGCACTTCATGCCGAGGGCATCCAGGGTGCGGTCCTCCTTGCCTGGGGGCACAGAGGAGTGTGTCTTCTGGCTTTTCAGCCGACGCATGGCCAATTCCACCACCATGGAGCTGTGCAGCAGTTGTGACTTCTGGTAGCCCAGGCTCCAGAGGACCTGATACATCGATTCAAGCCGTCCGCTCACCACTGGCACCGACGCCGGTATCTTCCACATACGGAGATTGAGCCATTCCAGGATGGGAGGAATGGGCACCGTGAGCGATTCCAGAGGAGGGGTCTCGTACTGGAGGATCTCCAGCTCGTCCACCCAAGGGTCCTCCTCCAACTTGGTCGGGAACGCCAGGGCCTTGGACATGTCCTTGACAAAGTCAAAAAGCCCACATCCTCCAGTGGGGGCCACCTCCGAGGTTCTGAAACTGGAGAATCGGAAGGGATGTCGCGGTGGCGACGGTTATCAGGAAACTCCTCATCCTCCATCTCCCATTCGGAGTACTCAGAGGATGACTCATAGGCGGCCTGCTCCGCGGGTTTTGAGGCCCCCGACGCCCTGTGGTCGACACCTAGTAGACTCGCCCGGGATGACCGAAGTCCCGTGAAGCGCGACACCGAGCACGACCTCAGCCGAGGATAGGCTCGTTCTCCAGGGATGTCTTGGACATCGAATGCCCGGTGTCAGGGGTGATGAACCGGACACGCCCGACAACAACGCCCTCTGTTGGTCCATGAAGACAAACTGCGCTCCAGGCCAGAAAGCTTCGCAGCCTTCGGCACGGACACAGAGGGACACAGGCCCCGATGCCGGCTCCCCCGAAGGGGAATCCTTGACAAGGATAGTGTCCGGGGACTAAGGCCAGTCCACAACCGGGTCCTTCCGGGGAACCTTGGCAGGTCTCTCCTTTTCTGAGCACCTCGAACTGCGGGACCGGCCCAGGAGGTTCTCGGCCGATCGGAACCAGCCAAGGACGCTGCCTTCAAGGGTTTCTTCTTCCTGTGTTCCCTCGAGAGAGACTCCTCTCTCTGAGGACCCACATCGATGCTCAGGTTCAGAGAGCTCCTCCCGAGATGTCGGGGCCTCAGACAAGGTCCTTAACTTCGGAAGCATCGGGGAATCGGGGAAGAAGAAATCATCGTACTGCTGCTGGCGGTTCTCCAGGGCCTTGCTGGATATCCTTTTGCAGAGACCGCAGGTTGCTGGTTCGCGGTCTGGCCCGAGGCAGCGAAGACAGCAGTTGTGTGTGTCAGCTAAGGACATTAGAGCATCAATCACACTTTTTAAAGCTACTGGTAGCCATGGGGGAAAAAGGTACCCCTGCAAAGTCGAAAACTCTCTGGGCTGCCAGTGGGGAAAAAAGGCACGAAGGTGCCAGAAAAGAAAAAGACTATAAAAATGGACCGAATGACGCAGAGGCACAGAGGACGGTAGGAAAAAAGGAGACTGAGCAAGATGACACTCTTGGGCGGGAAGGGGACCGCGCATGCGCGGTGGCATCTCCCAAAGGCTTTCTTTGAAAGCTGGGGGGATGCTTCTGCAAGGGCTCCATCGGTGCTGATGTCACCCATATGTGAGGACTGACTTCCTGCTTGTTACCGGAGAAAAGGGAAAATAAGCCTAAACAGCCAACTTTTGAAACAATTTCTTCAGCCTCCAAATTATTTTAGCTCAGAATATTGTTTCTAAAACGTTGCTCCACCCTTAATAAAATAAATTGCAAAGTTGGCTGTATTTATTTTGCTCCAACAAAGTAGAACTCCGTCTAGATGATCCTGATAGAAAAGTATTCATTCAAGGGGATAACCTAACAAAAACTGAAAAGCCTAAAAGTTGCTCTTACAGTTCTAACTCACCGAGGAGTGAATTTGTGGGTGCCTGGGACTGCAGGCTTTATGATGGACCCATATGATAGGGAGACAACCTCTTTGAAGAGAGCTGGAGCATGTTATCTACAGCAGCAACATTTCGTCAGTGTGGCTGATTAAAGAGATTCTCTTCTCCCAAAAGTGCATCTTTAAAAATCACTGTACTTTCAATGTTAATAACTATCAACACAAAGTTAAATACATATGATCCTACATAGTAAAATAGCATATGACGGCAGATAAAGACCAGTATGGTCCATCTAGTCTGCCCAGCAAGGCAGCAAGAGTAGGTGCACCTGTGTCCACTATTTTCATAAGAGTAACTGCAATTTAATAAACAGCAGAAAAATGCACCCATCTGCCCCAGAGCAGGTAGAACTTATTTTCCCTTCAGGTGTGTTTTTTTCAAAATTACAAGAGGAAGGGAGAAGTGCCACTATACTCTAAACCACAGAGTCCTGAATGTTATTTATCTCACAAGTGATTTTACATAGGGATTGTAGAGCTTTGTTTCCTCAACTGTAAGAAGGTGAAATTAGGCCTTACCTGCTAATTGACATTCCTTGAGTGATTCTAGTCCAGTCCCACACCTGTGGGTAGTGTCACCTCACCAGCAGCTTGAGACTGAGCATGTCATGATTGATGATATCAGGATATACATACCGGTGGCACCTCTCATCACAACCAGTATCCTATTGACAAAGCAGACTCACAAAAGCAACAATTAAGAAACCAATCCATCTGCCTGAGTGCAAGATCATTTACTACTTGTTAACGCTTCTCCTTCTGAATTAGTGTGATCACTCCCAACTCCATCGAGTCATGCTCCACAGAGTTCCTTGTTGTACTTTATGTTCAGACGTTTTCACCACAAACTCACCCCTTGCTCAAAACTGTGTATTGACTTTCTTCAGGACCGGAGAAATCTATTTTCCAAAGGAAACAAACCCCTAAGGTGGGATCGGGACTGGATTGGAGCCAATGTCAATTAGCAGGTAAGGCCTAATTTCATCTTCATATTGTTCCTCCAGTCCAGTCCTGCACCTGTGAGATGTATCACAGCAGTACTAAACTTGGGAGAGACCTGCAAGACAGGCCTGAAGAACTGCTGATCCAAACAGCGCATCCCCTGCTGCTTGAACATTCAGTCTATAATGTTTGACGAAAGTATACAGGGACAACCAGCTTGCCGTCCTACAAATATCTCCTGGCAGAACTAATCACAACTCCGCCCATGACGTGGCCTGCACTCTGAGTGCACTCTCAACCCGATAAGTAACCGTTTGCGACACAGCAGGTATGCCGAAGACATCACCTCCCTCACCCATCGGGAAATAGAGGCCTTTGAAGCTGCTTCTCCTTTGCGTGCTCTGCCAAAACGAACAACTGATTAGTCTTTCTAAAAGACTCTGTTCTCTTCAAGTAATGCTGTAACATCTTTCAGACGTGTAAACAGTGTACAAGGGGATCTTTCTCCTTGTCTGCTTCTCCCGAAAAGCCCAAGAGAGTTACCGATTGATTCATTCATGTGATAAACAGACAGCACCCTTAGGAAGAAAGGAAGGCACCAGCCTGAGAACCACCTTCTCCTTTGCCACAACCATTAAAGGTTCCCTACACGATAGCGCCTGCAGCTTAGATATCTTTCTAGCTGAACAAATAGCCACCAGAAACACCATCTAGAACATAAGGTACAAGATCATAAACTGTTCATTCTCCTGGGTCGAGATGTACCCAGCTGCGACTCTGCCGCCACCTTGTCCTTTCCTGCCATATGTGCCGCAGATAAAGCCTGCAGATGCTCCTCTACCCAGTAACAACGGGGCTGCTTCTTCCTCTAAATTCACACTGCTCATTCTGCCCTGTCGACTGACATAAGCCACCGCTGTGGCATTGTCAGAACACATTCGCACTGCCTTGCCTAGAAGCTGAGAGTGGAACTACTGTAACACCAAGAACACCCCTCTCAACTCGAACGGTTGATCGACCCTGTGAAGATGTGACCTTCACAATGCGCTCCCCATCCCGACAGATTGGCAACTGTCATTAGGGAAATCCAGTTGGGATTCTCCAGAGGCATGCCCACCCTAAGGTGGACGCCCTTTAGCCACCACTGGAGTGATCTTCGGGCGCTCACTGGTCAGGGCAGTGACAGAGGAGGACACTGCACAGACCATCTTCGCAAGAAGCTCCTTTTCAATGGGCGCATGTGAGTCCGTGCCCATGGCACAAGCTTGATTGTTACCACCATGGACCCCAACACCTGAAGGTAGTGCGCCATGCCGTTGGTGCCTTCATGCTGTGAAATTTTGAACCTGTCCCTGCAGCATTTGTACTCGGCCCTCCTGCAAAGACATGCGCCCTGCTGCTGTCTGAAACCTGGCCGCCAGGTATACAAAGTTCTGCGAGGGCCGGAGTTAGCTCTCTGCAGAATTTATCACCCATCCTAGCCTCTGCATAATCACTCTTGCCGTGACCCGCTTGCTTTCTTCCTTTGATTTTGCCCCAATGAATCAATCGTCCAGGTAAAGATGTACAAGAATCCCTTCCTGCTGTAGTCCGATCGCAACCACTCCCATTACCTTTGTGAACATGCAGGGTGCGGTTGCTAACCCCGAACGCAAGTGCCTGAAACTGGAAGTGCCCCATGGACACTGTGAACCTTAGGAACTGCTGATGCTCTGCCCGAATCGGTACGTGCAAGCAGGCATCCATCAGATCTAGGGAAGTCAAAAGTTCTCCCTCCCTGACCGCCACAATAACCAACTACAGTGTCTCTATGTAGAACTGAGGTACTCAGACACCTATTGACATGCTTGAGATCTAGAATAGGTTGAAGGAGACTTTCTTCTTGGGACCAACAAAATAAATTGAGTACAGACCATAACCGCACTGGCCATCTGACTGCTTGAAAGGCCAGGAGCCTTTTTAACATTTCCTGCACAGCCTCTTGATTCCAAGGAGCCTTGCATGGGTAAAGGACAAAGGCATCCATGAGAGGACTCCAATTCCAACATGTAGCCCTCCCAAACAACCTCTAATATCTATTGATCGGATGTAATCTGCACCCATACAGAATGAAAGTCCCACAGCCGACCACCTACGGGTACTACACCCATGTGTAGGCAATCCTCACTATATGGGGACTTAGGCGCTGTGGGAGTGGAAGAGAAGAAACCTCTGCCTGTTCTCCTGAACCCACAAAAGGACTGTCCCTGGAAGGGAATGTGTCCCTCTGATATGGCGCAAAGCATGCTGCTCCAAACTGCCAAAAGGTTGTTGATTGTCCCTAGCGGTGGAACGGTGGACTGGAATGTCTTGTTTATCTTCCGGAAGCCGACCTCCCTTCAATTCTCCCAAGTCCTTCACCAATTTATCTAAGTCCTCTTGAATAAAGAGCTTCCCCCGGAAAATTAACTCGCTCAAATGTGACTTGGATGAGACATCCGCCAACCAATTTCTAAGCCAGAAGTAGCACTGCACTGTCACCACAACCGCATACTCTTGGACAAACCTCTTATCAAATCATAAAAGGAATCTGCCAAATAAGCCATGTCTGATTCTAACTTGGCCGCCTCTGTTGGAAGCAGATGAGAATTTTCCATGGTGTCAATAATTCCTTGTGCCCATCGTAAACACGCCCACTCTACAAAGGCGCCACAAACCAATGCCTGTAATGATAGGGCATTGATATCAAATGCTTGATTAAGCAGGGTTCCCACCTTCTTACCTTGCACATCCTTAAGCACCAAACTACCTTCCACAGGAAGGGTAGTTTTCTTAGTCACTGCCAAAACTGCTGCATCCATCTTTGGGGACTGCAGGAGCTCTGTCCTTTTCTGGAAGCAGGTACAGACGTGCCATAGTTCAGGTTCCCCCTTAATGTGGCTTCTGGCATGTCCCATTCATCCTGGATCATCTGCTGGATCACACGGTGCATAGGAAACACCATCTGTGTCTGATGGCCCGAAAAAGAGGGTCCTCCAGAGGCTCCTCCTCCAGCAGAGCCTGTCCATATTGAGGGCTTTCAAAGAGTAAGTAAACAACACTGCTAGCTCCTCTCTCTGAAAGATGCACACTAGCCACGACTCCTCAGCTTGGGGAATCTCTCCTTCCTTAAGCCCCAACTCTATCGCCCCCACATTCTACTCTACCTCTAAATCTTCTTCCTTCTTGAACTGGAGGGAGCCCAGCTTTCCTCAAGGGTCCTCCCTCCATTCTTCCTCTACTAGGTCCCGGTTCACCCTGTGCCCTGACTTCTGAGAACAACCCCGGCAAAGCCCTTTTTGACCCTTTTAATTGTGAGCTGCCCAGCTCGTCTCTTCGCCTTCTTAAGCAAAAAGCCCTATGCATGAAACAAACTATGGCGAAAAGGCACCCGGCAACTACCCCGGCTGTTCCTGAGCCAGAGAGCGCTTTGAAGACTTAGCAGACTTCCCCGACTTCTTTGTTCCCTGCGCAATGGGAGTTGGGGTTCCGGTGCACCCTTCCCCCGTTCTGCCCTTCCAAGCAGAGAATGATGAACGCGAGCTTCCATGGTCGGAGAAGAGTCCTCTTTTTCCCCTGAGGGATCTGGCATGCTTGCTCCCCTTCCCCCGAGAAATCCTTCCTCCACCGACCTGGCTTCTGCTTCAGTCACGGCAGAACCGAGTGCTGGAAACGGAGCCCCTGCATGAGCCACACGTCAGACATGTGCTCTTAGAGGGCATCACTTACTTGCCTCCTGTTTCCTACTTAATCCTCTCCCTCCCCCCCCCCAAACAAAAAAAAAAAGACATTCACTTAAGATTTTATTTTATTTTTTTAAAACACAGCCCGAGAGACCCAAAACAAAAAAAATGAAAAGAAAAACACAAATTCAACTGCCACAGAGTCAGTCAATGCTTGCTGCCTGCTCTTTCCTTCCAAAACCTCATCCAAACAGCAAAACAAAATCAGCATGAAAAAGAAAGTAAAATAAATTGCGGTTTACAAAACGGCAACTTTTCCTACGCTCAATGGGAAACCGCTGACAAAGGTCATTGCCTGATTTCACAGCCCCTTAGCTGACCATGAGCTGTGCACTCACCTTTCTCACAGCATGTCACTCATTGTCACCTGCACTCCTGACCTGATGCTCAGCTGACGGTAGAACTTCAGCAGCGTCGGGAGTACTCAGAAGAGTAGGCTGCTGCCGGCTGCCACCTGACTCACCGTGGGCTCAATGTGTCAGCAGAAAGGGCTGCAAAAGTGATCCTCTCTCTCCCCCAGGAGTGCCTTCTGCCTGATTTGTACCCCCAAACCCCAGGAATCCCCCAGGTCTTGCCCCAGAAGCTTTCCCTCGCAGCTCTCTTTTTCTTTAAACTTTATTCAAAGATAAGCCCTATAGTTAAAGGGCTAAGAGCCAACTAAACCAATTAAAGCTTTTCATTGTTTTTCCTTATCTGTTCCTTTAATGAGTCCTTCCTAATGCAATCACCTTACCCCAGCTGCTTGGAGACTGACTCTAGTGGGAGGTGCCACCGGTATGTATATCCCGATATCATCAATCATGACATGCTCAGTCTCCAAGCTTCTGGTGAGGTGACACTACCCACTAGATTGGAGGAATGATAAGGAATGTCTTTCATAGAAAGTATAATCAAATCAGGCACAGAAATGAGTGATGTCAACCAACACCACTGGAAAGGAATAGCTCTTCCATGGCTCAGACTTAAGTGTAAAATTCTGAGCATCCATAGCCCTTCCATGAGCAACAGTTCTCAGCACTTCGGTTAATTCCATAGCTTAAGAAAGTAAGCAGCTAGCCGGGGAGGCAGGACTGGCCAAACCACCAGGCAAACTAGGCGGTCGCCTAGGGCAGCAACCTCTGGAAGGCAGCAAAAGCAGGCTATTCAAAGCTAAACAACAGATTTTACTAGCCAGAGGGGGTATAAAGCATGAAGTTTGCCTAGGGCCCCAACACTTTGGACCAACTCTAAGGCCAGCCCTGCAGGGAGGTGGGTAGGACTGTGTGCCTCAATCTCTATGGAAAACACTCATTACAGTGAGAAACAATGCTCCCCCCCCCCATATCGACAAGCAGGATCCAGTCAGGCGCACAAGTGGATGACCCCTAAACTGAGGGTTGTGCATCTCATGAATTGCTCACTGTCTGGGAACAGCCCAACCACCAAGTTGATGCAAGATTTCCAGCAGAGCTCAACCAAATACACTCTCTGATTGTGAACGAATCCAAAACCGTAAAGATATGAAATGATGAAAAAATGCTGCTTTGCAAATAGCATCCAGTGAAGCAGATTTCTAGAAAGCCCAGTAGCTGCAGTGGCTCCAATTTATTAAGATGTCACTTTACTGGGTAGAGGCGTACCAGTTTGATCATTGGATGCACAATACTAGTCAATTTGACAAAGTCCTCTTTGCTATTGGAATGTCAACTCTGTTATGACTAAAGACAAATAGCTTTGTAGACTTCGACAGAGTCAGCTCTTTTGAGGTAGTAAATAAGAGATCATTTGACATACAAAATGTGGAGGGAGCTCACATGGATTCTTCTGAAATTTGGAACAAGACACACATGTGCGCACTCTTCATTAATATGTCATAGTGTTACTACCTTAGGCAATAATATGGGAAAGTTGTACACAACACTGAGTACACAGTTCATAGATAATTAAGGGTTATGTTTACTAAAGTGCATTAAGTACTTCATTAGCGTAGGCCTATAATAATGGTTACTGCATGATAAAGACAGCACTGTGGTAAAAAAAAAAACATACTAAGTGCTTAGCATGGGTTGTGACAGGATGGGGGTGGAGATCAGGCAAGGTTTCCGATGACAGCTAGAATAAGAAAAGTTACAACATGCTCTAAAGGATGTTGGTGGTACAGAGAAATATTATGTAGTTGAGCAGGGACCTTTAAGGTGAAGGAGAGCGTAGTTACTCACCTGTAACAGGTGTTCTCCAGGAGCAGCAGGAATCAGTCCTCACTTATGGGTGACGTCGGCGCCGACGGAGCCCTCGCGGAGCAATTTTCCCCAGCTTTCAAAGAAAGCCTTTGGGAATTGCAGCGCGCATGCGCGGTCGTCTTCCCGCCCGAGGGTGCCATCTTAGCCAGTCAGATGACATAGCTAAAAAAGACAGCATAAAAATTTGCAAAAAGAACATAAGCAGACGATTGCAACTCCAAGGGGAGGAGGGAGGGTAGTGAGGACTGATTCCTGCTGCTCCTGGAGAACACCTGTTACAGGTGAGTAACTACGCTTTCTCCAGGACCAAGCAGGAAGTCAGTCCTCACTTATGGGACTCCCAAGCTCAAGGCTACCGGAGACCCTAAGCACAAAAATGAGCTCCCTCTAGCTCAGCAGCACAGAAGGACAGAATCTTCGCTGAATTATCACCCACCGGTAGCCCACATCCGGGATGGAGGGTAGGAGTTGCTCAGACCTCAAAGAGATTACGGAGGACTGCCTGTCCGAAAGCACTGTCCCTGCGGGACTCCCTCTCGAGACAGTAATGGACCGCAAAAGTCTGGCTCGAAGACCAAGTAGCGGCCCGGCAGATGTCTGCCAGCGGAACAGAGCGGAGGTAAGCCACTGACGTAGCCTTTGCCCGAACGCAATGAGCCGTGACTCGACTTTCCAAGGAGAGTCCGGCTGCCCCATAAGCCCAAGCGATACAATCAGCAACCCATATGGACAGAGTACGCTTGGAGACCGGGAGCCCCAATTTATTGGGGTCAAAAGACACAAAAAGCTGAGCAGCTTTACGGTGCTCCCGCGTACGGTCAAGGTAGAAGTTCAAAGCCCTTCTACAGTCCAGGGTATGGAGGACCGTTTCAGCTCGGCTGGAGTGCGGTCTGGGAAAGAAGGTTGGAAGTACCACCTCCTGATTGATGTGGAAAGGGGAGACCACTTTTGGAAGAAATTTTGGGTGAGTCCGTAGGACTACCCTATTTTTGTAGAACCGAGTGTAAGGGGGATCAGACACGAGGGCCTGCAATTCACTTACGCGTCTAGCGGAAGTGAGGGCTATCAAGAACAGTGTTTTCCAAGACAGAAAACGGAGAGAACAGGTAGCCATAGGTTCAAAAGGCGGACAGGTGATCCGCTGCAAAACCACATTCAGGTCCCAGTCAGGCGCTGGCGGGCGCAGAGGTGGTTTAAGTAGAAGGAGACCTCGGAGAAACCTCGCTACGAGAGGGTCGCTGGAGAGAGGTCTACCGTCCACCGGCACATGATGTGCCGAAAGAGCACTGAGGTGAACTTTGACGGAGTTGGACTTAAGTCCCAGATTAGAGAGGTGTAGCAAGTATTGCAAGATCACCGACACCGGGCAGGAGAAGGGATCCTGAGACTGTTGGGTACACCAGACGGCAAAGCGACGCCATTTAAGGGCGTAGCATTTGCGGGTAGAAGGCCGTCGCGAAGCCAAGACGACCTCCTCCACCTCTGCCGGCAGAAGAAGGGGAGCAAGGACTACCCTCTCAGCAGCCAGGCCATGAGGTTGAGAGACCTGAGGTTGGGGTGTAGTAGAGACCCCTGATCCTGAGTGAGGAGATCCGGTTGCACCCCCAGAGGGAATGGATCCTCCAACACTAATTGCAGTAGAAGCGGAAACCACGGCTGTCTGGGCCAGCGAGGGGCCACCAGGATCATGAAGGCTTTGTCTCGGAGAACCTTGAAAAGAGTCCGAGAGACTAGCGGGATGGGAGGGAAAGCGTACAGAAGGCTCCCCGACCATGAAATTAGAAAAGCGTCCGCCGCCACCCGAAGGGGGTGTGGCTGACGAGAGCAGAAGCGAGGAAGCTGCCGGTTGTGAGGACTGGCAAAGAGATCCACCGTGGGGAGGCCCCACTTTAGGAAGAGCTTCTGGACTACCAAGGGATCCAGACGCCACTCGTGCGGCTGGAGGATCCTGCTGAGTTTGTCCGCCAGGCAATTCTCTTGGCCCGGGAGATAAACCGCCTTGAGGAGAATGCCGTGACTGACGGCCCAAGAGCAGAGCTTCTGTGCCTCCCTGCAAAGGAGGAAGGAGCCCGTGCCCCTCTGCTTGTTCACGTAGAACATGGCAACTTGATTGTCCGTCTGGACAAGGACGGACTGGTGGGAAGTCAGGTGGAAGAACGCCTGGAGAGCCAGGCGGATCGCCCTGAGCTCCAGGAAGTTGATCTGCTGAGCAGACTCCCACGTGGTCCAGAGGCCCTGAGTACGTGCCCCTTGGCAATGTGCTCCCCAGCCCAGGAGGGACGCATCCGTGGTCAGCACCCGGGTCGGCTGAGGTGGCTGGAAAGGCATTCCGAATATCAGGTTCGGCTGCCGAAGCCACCACCGGAGAGACGAGATCAGCGGTCCGGAGACGCGCACGAGGTCCGCTAGGCCGCCTGTGGCTTGCCGCCACTGCTGGCGGAGACACCATTGAGCAGGCCGCATATTCAGGCGGGCATTGGGGGTCACATGGACGGTGGAAGCCATATGGCCGAGCAGTCTCAGGAAGCGCCTGGCGGAAACCAGGGGCTGGCTGCGAAAGCGGTCGGCTAGGTCCATGAGCCGTCGAGCTCTGTCGAGCGGTAGGTATGCTCGCGCCTGAGGAGTGTGCAGCCTTGTGCCGATGAACTCGAGACGTTGGTGACCTCTCGAGCGGACGCTGCTCTGATGAGCCAGTCGTCGAGGTACGGAAAGACATAGAGGCCGTGAAGCCGGAGATGGGCCGCCACCACCGCGAGACATTTTGTGAAGACTCGCGGCGCGGAGGACAGGCCAAAGGGCAGTACTCTGTACTGGTAATGATTTCCTGCCACCACAAACCTTAGGTATTGGCGGTGGCTTGGGTGGATGAGGATGTGCGTGTAGGCATCCTTTAGATCCAAGGAGCATAGCCAATCTCCCTGCCGGAGGTAGGGCAGAAGGATTCCAAGGGTAAGCATTTTGAACTTCTCCCGCACAAGGAACTTGTTGAGGTTGCGCAAGTCCAGGATGGGTCTGAGGCCTCCTGTTCTCTTTGGTATTAGAAAATACCTGGAATAAAAGCCTTGACCTCTCAGGTGGTGTGGCACCGGTTCCACCGCCTGTTCCTGTAGAAGACCTGCTAACTCCTGAAGGAGTAATTCCCTGTGCAGAGGGGGTCGTGGAGGTTCTCCCGGAAAATAGGAGGGAGGGACCTGGTGGAAGTGGAGAAGATAGCCTTCCCGCACGACTTGAAGCACCCAGGCATCTGTGGTGATGCTGGACCACCTGTGGGCGAAGTGAACCAGCCGGCCTCCGGTGCTGGGAGGAACCAGCGGGGGGGGAGAGGCTATGCATTGTGAGTCAAAAGCCCCCACCCTGCTGAGCAGGGGCTGGTGGTGCAGGCTTGGGGGCTTGCTGCCTACGGGACCCGTTACCCCGTCCCTTGGCCTGCTGGCCCTGTTGGGGAGCTGCAGGGGCCTGATAATGGGGGTATTGTTTGTAGGCAGCCGCCTTCCTCAGGTAAAAGGACTTTTTCCCCGAGCCCTTCTTTTTCTGGGAAGGGGCGGAGGTCTTCCTAGAAAGCCTGGTCCTGGTGAGAGTCTCAGTCTCAATTTGCGCAGCCTTTTCCGCCATGGGCTTGCCAAAGAGGTTTTCGCCTCGGCAGGGGACATCGACCAACTTGTCCTGCACCCAGGGCTCAAGGTCTGACGACTGAAGCCAAGCCTGTCGGCGGGCACCGATGCCGGCTGCGGCCACTCGAGCCGATGCTTCAAAGCCATCATAGGTTGCCCGGGACATGAACTTTGAGCATTCCCGAATGCCAGTGGACAAGGCCAGGAACCTCCGCAAGGGTTCCTCGGACAAACCAGCGGAGAATCCGGCTAGTTCTTTAGCCAGATCCCAGAGATACATGCCCATGTATAGCTGGTAAGTCTGGACACGACATGCGAGCATAGAGCCCTGGAAACACTTCTTACCAAGGCCATCCAGGTTACGGGCCTCCCTGCCAGGAGGCACCGAGGAGTGCATCTTCTGGCTCTTAAGACGATGCATGGCCGATTCCACTACCATGGAATGGTGTGGTAGCTGTGCCTTTTGAAAGCCAGGGCTCTTGCGGACTCGATAGATAGAATCGACCCGCTTGCTCAGGACCGGCGAGGAGGCCGGACTCTCCCACATGCGGAAGAGTAGTCGTTCCAGCATAGGAGGAACCGGTACAGTAAAGTGTTCCCTCGCGGGAGAGTCATACTGGAGGGCGT
Source organism: Ichthyophis bannanicus (assembly GCA_033557465.1). NCBI lineage: Eukaryota > Metazoa > Chordata > Amphibia > Gymnophiona > Ichthyophiidae > Ichthyophis > Ichthyophis bannanicus. Next base: position 703,050,082 of record CM066031.1, on the reverse strand, counting down.
CGAGCTCTTCGGCCCGAGGCTCCTCCTCGGGATCCGCAGGGAAGGCCAAAGCCTTGGCCATATCCCTAACGAAGTCCGAGAACCGGGCATCCTCCGGGGGGGACTGCTTCCGAGGCTCGGACTGCGGTGAGTCCGAGGGGACACACCGAGTCCGGAAAGAATCAGGCGACTCTTCCTCCTCAGACTCCCAGACCGACTCCGACGAGGACTCGGTGGGGTCGGCCCGGGCAGGGCGCGGCGTCTGCCGCCCCGACGCCGAGGGAGTCGGCGTCGGCAACCTCGGTCCCGAACGGGAGGCCGAGGGTGACCTCGACCGAGGATCGACTCGAGTTCTCATCGACTCGAGGATCGGCTCGGTCTCCGGGGTCGACTTGGACGTCGACGTCCCGGCGGTCGGGGCAGCGGCGCCAGCGAGGCCAGCGAGCAGTGCCCTCTGCTGGTCCATGAAGGCAGACAGTCTGCTCTCCAAGGCCGTCAACCTGAGTCCGAGCTCAGGTGACCCAGCAGTCCCCGACTCGGGCCCCGACGTCGGCTGTCGCAGAGGCGAGTCCAGAAGGACCACAGGACTTACCCGAGCAGGCGTCTCCGACTCCAGGCGAGGCCGCTTCGTGAGGTGTTCCTTCTCCAAGGACCCGGGGCGGCTGTCGGGGCTATGCGACCTGGCCCTCGCGGAACCAGGAGCGTCCACCGACGCCGCCCTCGCGGGTTTCACCTTCCAACGATGGTCCCCGGAGGGAGAACCCCGGTCGGAGGAACTCCGGCGACGGTCCGAGCTGGAGCCTTTTGACGCGGAGGCCTCCGACGAGGTCTGGGTACGGCTGGGGTCAGCGAAGATTCGATCCCGCTGATGCCGCCGACTTCTCAACGCTTTTGAGGACATTTTGCCGCAGGGCCCACAGATCAGTTCCTCATGATCCGGGCCCAGGCAGCGGAGGCAAAAGTCGTGTGTGTCAGTTAGTGACATATTTCGGTCACACTGACCACACCGCTTAAACCCACTGGCAGCCATCGGGGGAAAAAGGGCCCCTGCGAGGTCAAAGGACCGGGCTGCCAGGGAAAAATCGAAAACGAAAGCTGACAAAGTCAGAAAAACCGAAAAAAAGTAAGAGGACTCGTGACCGGCGTCGCGAGTCCGGGCGGGAAAAAGATCGGCGTCGAACCGAAGGAAATAAGAATAAAATAATGAAGAAAATCGACTTTTTCGCGGGGACAAGACGGGGACGTCTGTAGGGCTCCGCGGAAAAAGAAGACTGGCTAAGATGGCACCCTCGGGCGGGAAGACGACCGCGCATGCGCGCTGCAATTCCCAAAGGCTTTCTTTGAAAGCTGGGGAAAATTGCTCCGCGAGGGCTCCGTCGGCGCCGACGTCACCCATAAGTGAGGACTGACTTCCTGCTTGGTCCTGGAGAAACTATGGATACAATTATCTTCAAATAAGGAGTCTCCAGTACATGGACCATTTCCCAGCCTCATATGGATGCCTTCCCATAAATCCAAAACACACAACTATGCAAAACATCTAGAAGAAATGGCATGAGGAAAAATTGTAATCATAGCTGAATTTCCTTGAATCTGCCAGATCAGTCCAGATGAGTGGGTTATGTGCTCCCTTGCCGGCACGTGATGGCAGACTTGACCATCTATCAGTAGTATCACCAGGAGGTATAACCACTGGCACGGCACTGAGATAAACCAGTAAGACTTCCCGAGCAGTAAGCAAGATTTTAGAACTCAAGATATACTGTATATTCAAGAACAACTAGCAAAAATAACAGGCAACCATTAGAACAACTGGAACAAGTAGTTGGCTGTTTTACGATATTGTGGTCAATCAGATTTTGTAACAGAATACAATGTTTCTTTTAATAAAGTTTTCAAGGGTGGGTCCTGGACTGGTCTAACAGGATTCAAGTAAAAGAAATTATCAGGTAGGATTAGAATTTTTCCTTTCATATCATCCTGCTAGACCAGTCCAGATGAGTGAAATGTACCCAAGCAGTCAGGACACAGGGTGGGAGGACGATGGACGACGATGCTCTATCAAAAACAGCCTAGCTAAAGGCACCATCAGCATTTTCTCCCACAGCAATCTGTAGTGTTATATAAAAAAAGGCCAAGTAGCTGCTTTACAGATGGCTTCCGAAGACATCAGGGTTGACTCTGCCCATAAGGCCACCTGAAACCTAGTAGAGAAAGCTTTAACTTGTTCCAATACCCGCTTCCCAGCCAAAAGATATGCTAAACCAATGGCCTCTTTGATCCAGCGGGAAGTGGAGGACTTGTTTATCCTTTCAAGAATACAGAACAGTCCAACAGTAGGAAAGAGTTTGTCACTTCCAGGTACCTGAGAAACAGCTTCCTCACTTCGAGGAGATGGCGAGGGATCTGACCAGAGGTCATCCTCCAAAAAAGTGGGCAGAATTACTGCCTGATTAAGGTGAAAAGAGGAGATCATGTTTGGAAGAAAGGATGGCACTGTTTACAAGGTGACTGACGCTACTGACATCACCAAAAACGGCTCACAGAAGGACAAGGCTTGTAGCTCTGAGACCCGACTGTCAGAGGCAATCACCACCAGAAACATTGCCTTAAGAATCAAATCTTTAACATGGAGCTTTCTTTTTTATTATTATTACTTCTTTAAATTGTAATATTGTTATTCATTGTTACTTCTTTTGCTTGCTTTGGTTGTAAAACAAATGTCAAAAAAACCCCACAATCATCAAATCTTTGAGATGAACCTTGCAAATGGGCTTGAAAGAAGGACCTTTTAGTGCCTTCAAAACCAATGAGGGACAGCCAGAAGCATGGGACAATGAATCTGTTTAACCCTTCTGAGGAAGCAAGTAACATCAGGGTGGGCCGACAAGGACAGCCCGTGAATAGCTCCCAGTATAGCAAGGCTGCAACCTGAACTTTAAGAGAGTTCAGTACCAAACCTTGGTCTAAGCTTGCTTGTAGAAAAGGCCAGCAAGGCACGGATGTCTGCCTTACCAGGCAAGAGAGCCTGAGAAGAACACTGTCTCTCAAAACACCTCCAAACTCTCACATAGGTTCAGGCAGTAGAAGCCTTATGGACCCTAAGCACGGCATTCTCCACTATCACAGTAGCATCAGTTGGACAGCTTACATCTCTCAAGGGCCATGCTGTAAGTGAGAAGGGAGCGGGATCCTCCATTATCAGGGACCCTTGACAAAGGCAGCCCTTCTCCCTGCAGGAGCAGGAGCCCTACCAACAGTCCCATCAGATCTGTGTACCACAGTTTGCATGGCTAGTCTGGAATGACCAGAATCATTAGGCTTAGATGAAATCAAATCCTGCAGAGGAGAAGCTCACCAGAAGCCACAGAGAGAGGGAGAGCAGAGAATGCCCTTCTGGGCCAACCTTGTAGCAGGGCATCTGTAGGGAATCGGACCCAAGCCAGGACAGTGCTCCGGTAGCTAGGCCTGTGAAGCAGGTCTGGATACAGGCCACAGACCTGCTTGGGACCCTTGACCACTGTTAGGCTAAATGAAGAATCAGGGGAAGAATGAGCTGACAACATAGCACGAGAAAATTCTGGGAGTAGAGTGATATGGAATGTTGCTGATTTAGTGCACATTTGCTAAGGAAACCAGATAACACAATTGAAACAAAGAGACATGAGGGGGAACCAGGGAGTAAGATTTAATTAGGCACTGGCCTTGGGAAGGTGAGATGGTGTCTCCATGCTAGCTTGAACCTTGGGAAATGTAAAAATGTGCCAATATTGTATAGAAAAAAAAAGTATCACTAAAAACCAGCTGCATGAAAAGAAAATCTTTGTAGTCATGTCAGCCTTACAGAAAAAAACCTGTATAAAAAAAACCAGACAAGACAGAGGAGAAAGGGGGAGTTTATTCAGCCCTGCCATGGAGGTGACAGTGCGCTGAATTGCCCCATTATCCTTTCTCTTCTGTCTATTCCCTATACAGTAGCTACCTTGTACCTATAAGTAACCGTGTTAAGAGAATTTGTGTGTGAAGAATTTATGCTGAGAAAAGGATTTTGCGAGTATTGCTGAGAAATTGGTTTTTCTTGGGGTAGTTTCTCACAATGGGTTAGTTTTGCGCATCACACACAACAGCGGTCGAGAGCCTATGAAAGAACCAAAAAGGAAAAAAAAACGCTCTCTATAACACGCTCTAAGTATTTTATTTTACATAAATACCAATATCAAAAAAATCAATTCCAAGCATTATGACCTCAGATAGCACAACCCCTCATTTAGTGAAGTTCACCATAGGGCGTTGATAGACGCTTACATCACCGGTCAAGCCTCCTCCAAATTCCTAACTAAATTCACAAAAATCTTACAAATTTTCAAACAACCACTAATTAACCAATGGGATAAATGTATCAAAATCTAAAAAGAGACATATACACATTCACACAGCATTCACAAACAACCACATCTCAAACAATCTACTGATAAAATGCGTCTGTGGTATAAGTACACACAAGGTACTAACAGGGCTGAACGCAACCGAGACAACCCGGATGTAACACCTTCAAGAATAAAACCAAAAACTGAAAAAACTCACTCAACACCACCAAAAAAGTATTCAAAAAACTTCTCATAACTGAAGTCTTGCAGCCAACTGGGTTCTCTGCCCTCCAAACGGACGCGTAGTACAAGGGGTCTACTCCAACCTCCAACGCGGGAAATAAATCTCACATCGATTAGCGGCACTACCATTCATCCTCAAACAACCACTGCTCTACAAAAGCTTTCGTTTCGCCGTCTATCGGCTTCATCAGGAGCTATGTCGTATAAAAGTAAACACTGCACAAATTTCCCGCCATTGTGCCCTTGACCCCCCCCTCCACTTCCCTTGACACTGGTCCTTAGAAAAAGAAGGGCAGGCAAACCACCTGGCTCACTTGAGAGTAACACTTACACGCTAGCTGACACTTTTCAAGAGCCAAGCCGTAAGTGATAAGGGAGTCAGGTCATCCAGGGCAATCAGTCCCTGATGCAGCAGGCCCAGGGAATGGTGTCAGACTAAGGAAGCTCCTGCAGAAGCTGCGCAGGTCTCCAAACTACACTCGCTTCAGCCAATTCGGTGCCAATTGAACAATCCATCCTGGATGATGCTCTATGCACCGAATCACATGCCCCAACAGCAAAGAGAAAACATATAGTAAGCACTGCCTTGGCAAGGGCATCTACACCCTCAGAGCCTGCTTTTGTGCAACAACTGAAGAGTTGGCCCACATTGGCATTGGATTGGGTCACCATAAAATCCATCTTTGGGTGATGCAAACAGCAGAGAATCATCTGAAACACCTCCAGACTCAACTTTCACTCTCCGGGATCCAAAGAGTGCTGGCTGAGGAAGTCAGTCTCCACAATGTTCACTCCAGCAATGTGCTGGGCTGACAGGGCTAGAAATATTTTCTCTACACAGGCAAACATGAGAGTCATCTCCAGGGCCACTCTGGTACTCCTCGTGTTGTCTTGTCGATTGATGTATGTCACCACCGTGACATTGTCTGAGAATCCTCGCACTACCCGACCCTTGACCAAATGCCGGAAGCACAAAAGAGTCAGCCTGATGGCCCTAGCCTCAAAGTGGATGATAGAACATACCTCCTCCCTGCGGGTTCAATGATCCTGAGCAGTTCAGTCCAGGCAATGGGCTCCTCAGCCCAAAAGACTGGCATCCATTGTCAGAAGGATCCACGAGTAATAGTCCAGTGGCATGCTTTCTGCAGATGACAAGGCTGCTGCCACCACCGCAGACTGATACACCATCTGTTAAGAGTGGAAGCCTGATACTGAAGTCCTGAAAACTTGGGGACTACCAAAATCAGCAAAGACCATTGCAGGAAGTGTATATGAGCATGTCACTGTCATTAATCTGAGGAGGATTGGGATGGCATCAATTGGCTCCTCCCTCGGTTTATCACCCTGTTGAGACTTTTCAGGAAAAAACACACTACTCAGGCTGATACCAGAGATGCCTCCAACTGAGAACGAGCTTGGATGAGCCAGTCGCCCAGATATGGGTGCACACAAATCCCTTGTTTATGCTTATTATGTTCACTAAAACTTGATATTCCACCCTTCAAGTTAACAGCAGGGCAGTTTAATCGCAGTGCCGCAGCCACCACTTCCATGACCTTGGAGAAAGTCATCAGGGCAGTGAAAAGGCCAAATGGAAGGGCAGCGAACTGAAAAAGGAGAACCAAGCACAGCAAAATGCAGATGTCTTTGCTGATCCTCCTAGATCAGGACATGGAAATACGCTTCTACCAAACCAAATCCAGAGACACAAGGAACTCCCCTCAGCGCACCGCCTGAATCACTGATCTCAGAGTTTCCATTGAGAAGTGCAGCAGACGCAAATGAGCATGGACTCCCTTGAGATCAATAATTGGAAGGAAGGAAGGAGTCATCCTTCTTTGGCACTACAAAATAGATAGAATATCTACCCTTGCCTCAATCGGCCAACAAGACGGGCACCAAAGCTCTCAGGTGAACAGCAGCTCTTTTGTGGGCTGAACCAGTGGGAAGATGACAAAGGCCTCTAGGATCGGTTCCTTGAATTTCAAGTCAAAGCTGTACTGAATGGTGTCTAGCACCCAGTGATTCTTCGTGATCTGGGTCCACTAAGGAAAGAAAAGGTGAAGCCATTCAATTGGAGGTAACCTGAAATGGGCCCTCAAACCTTCATTGAGTAGACTGGAAGGAACCTCCTCTGGAAGGGCCAGAGTCTCTGGGACCCGAGCTCCCTGAAAGGATAAGAATGAGTTCAAAATCTGGAAGGAGAGAGGAAGAAAGGTCTTTCCAGGGTGCCAACGAAGGGATCCCAAGACACCAGGAAGTCCGACCAACGTGACCATGAGGGGCGGGTGGGGGCCAAGGAAACAGAGCTCCCTGCCCTCTTCTCAGACCCTTTTGACCTGTCCTCTGGAAGGTGATAAGATTTGGTCTCACCCAAGTCTTTCACCAACTTCTCCAAAATCAGCCCCAAAAAGGAGCTTCTCCTTAAAGGCCAGTTGGGTCAATTAGGATTTGGAAGATGTGTCCGCTGCCCAGTGGCAAAGCAAACACCGCATCTCCATCGACAGGGTACTATCCTTAGCCACAAGGCAGATAAATTCATAAAATGGCATCATAAAGGCCATAGCTGACTCCAAAGGAAGGGCTGTATCATCTGACAATAGAGACTGAATCCACTGGAGAAGGGATCGAGAAGTCAACTCTGCACACTGCCAACTGCAGAATAGCAGCTGCTGCCGTGAACTGATTCATCAGCAAAAAATCCACTTGCAGTCCAGAGCATCCTTCAAGGCCGATCCGCCTTCCACAGGAATGGTGGTCTGTCTCATAACCGCCATAACCTGCGCATCCATCTTAGGTGTGCCAAACCACGCATTGCGCTCTTGCTCCAGGAGAGCGTACATCCTCTGATGCACCCTCAACCTCTTATGAGGGGAGTCGGGAGAATCCCACTCCGACCAGATTATGTCCTTGATCACCTCTGGAAATGGGAAGACAGTAGTGGATGAGACTTGGGCAATCAATACCGCCAGTTCCTTCTTTTTGAAATAGGTGGATAATGCCAGCCTCTTCATAATTTTCTAAAGGTGAAAATATTTCTTCCTCCATATCAGAGCCATCCGCTGAGGTGTCCAAACCAAGGTCCCAATTCAAACCTTGGGCAGATCCTGGTTGATCCAAACGCCAGAAGGCGACCTCTTCCGGGGACGCTTGGCAACAGGCAACCGAACAGGGCTTTCACTTTCAGCCTGACCGTCACAAGACTGTGCTCCAAGGAATCCAGAGGCCGCAGAGTCTGAGTTTCCACGCCAAAATGACTAGGTCCGTTTGTAAGGAGGAAAAGAATACTAGGGACGACAACCCGGAATCAGAGCGCTCCCCTCTAAGAAAAGAATCCCCAACTACAGGGGACACAGCTGCCATTGAATCTTTAGAGGAAGGGGAGTGGCCAGAAGCACGGTCGCCGGAACCTTCGGTCGGCTTTCCATCCTTACCAGCCTAGGAGCGGAGAGAAACCATGGCCACACCAGTTGTATCTTCACAAACCAAACAGTTTATTAAAAAGACCTGCCTTGGCCAGGTTTTGGCACAAAGGCTTGCATGAGGGGACTAAATATAAATAAACATAAAATTCCATAAAATATTGTACAGAACACCACAAAAAAGATAATTGATTAAACAAAATCAAATACATTAAGAGAAAAAAAATTGCATACAAATATAATAAAAAAAAACATATATAAAGTGTGAGCAGACACTAAGCATGAAAGTATTGACAAAGAATAATGAAAAAAACAATTACCAGTCCTATGTGTTGGAATTGTCCACTTGCAATTCACAGTGCTAGTGAATGATTATTAATCAAAGGTAAAACAGTCTACAAAATAAGAAAATGTGTCAATGATAATTAGCACAATAGAGCAATTAGACCTTACCTGCTAATTAGTGTTCCTGAAGGAATTCCAGTGCAGTCCCTCACCTCTAGGTTGTGCTCCCCTTTCAGAAGCTTGGAGACTGAGCACATCATCTTCTTGATGACTCTGGGGCATAGATACCGCTGGCACCTCCCACCAGCACCAGTATCCTATTGACAAAGCAGACTTAACGGAGAGACCAACAAACCTACTAGAACTTCAAAAAAAAAAAAAACAGTTGATCTCCTCCCCACCACAAAAGGGATTCACCCCCCCCCCCGCCCCAAAAGGGGGCGGTTTACCTGTGAGACAACTCACTCCCGAGCTCAGAGCAAGGGGCAGACAGCTCGTCCATTCTGCTGCACCACCTTTGCCCTTCCAGCACTTAGCCCAAACAAGTCTTCCATGCACCTGCCCCAAAACTTCAGGCCGGAGCACTTCAATGATATCGCACACCGAAACACTGGGCGGGATCAGGGACTGGACTGGAGTTCCTTCAGGAACGCTAATTAGCAGGTAAGGTCTAATTACTCTTTCCTTGTCGTCCCTCTAGTCCAGTCCCTCACCTCTGGGATGTAACAGAAAAGTTCGAACCCCAGGAGGAACCTGCGTCCGGCCCAAAGAACCGCTCTGCCAAAAGCTGCATTCCAAACTGCCTGGACATTCAAACGATAGTGTTTAGCAAAAGTATGTAAGGGAGGTCCACGTTGCAGATCTACAGATATCCAGAGGTGGCACTCTGCCGAGGCTGCCTGGGCTCGTGTAGAATGCACCAGTAATCCCACCAGAATGGGCTTCACTGATCCATCTGGAAATGAAAGCTTTGGCTGCTGCCTCCCCTTTACACGATCCCCCGAACGAGACAGACAATCCTATCTGTGGAAAGCTTCAGTCCTCCTTAGATAACACTTCAGCACCCTACAAACGTCCAACCGGCGCAGGCGAGCATCTGCGGACTCTTCCCCCACCAAAACCAAGGAGGGTAAGGGAAACCAGCTGATTCACATGAAATGCCGACACCACTTTGGGCAAAAAGGAGGGGACCGTCCGTAGGACCACCTTCTCCTTGTAGAAGGCAAGAAAGGGAGGTTGACAAGACAGGGCCTGTAGCTCCGAAATCCACTGGCCGAACAAATCATCATCAGAAAAACTGTCTTGAGGGTCAAGTCCTTCAGAGAAGCCCGCCCCACCAGCTCATAGGGCTCCCCTGTCAGGGACTCCAGTACCAGATTGAGATCCCGAGTCAGGACCACTGACCTTAGAGGTGGACAAAGGCAACTCATTGCCCCACATCCGGGAGCTCACCCAGTGACTTCCCTTGAATCTTTCCCCGATAGCAGGAAATAGCTGCCAACTGCACTCTCAAGGAGCTGGTGGCCAGGCCCTTCTCGAAGCCTGTCTGCAAGAAGTCTAGGATATCCAGTATGGTAGCTACAGTAGGGCGACTCTCCTGGTCTGCACACCACACTTCAAATGCACCAGACCCTAACATAGGAAAGACAGGTCGACTTCTTCCAAGCTTTCAGTAAAGGTAGAGATTACCGAGCCAGAATATCCTCGCTTCAACAACTTTGCCCTTTCAAGAGCCATGCCGTAAGCAAGAATCGATCCACCTACAGCATCCGGACCAGTCTCTGGTCAATAGATCCTCTCGACCGGGAACCTCCATGGACGATTCGCTAGCAGCCAAACTAGTTTGGCATACCACGGACGCGTTGGCCAATCAGGAGCTATCAGAATGACCAAGCCTTTGTGAGCCTCTATATGTTGGACGACCCTGCCTTTGAGAGCCCACGGAGGGGACACATACAGAAGCCCCTCCGTGGGCCTTCTCTGGACCAGGGCATCTAAGTCCTCCGACATCCTTTCCCTTCTTCTGCTGAAGAAGTAGTTTACCTTGGCCGACCCCCACCTTGCCATGAGGTCCATGATAGGACGACCCCAGCGGCTCACCACCTGATCGAACACCTCCTGGCAGAGCTCCCACTCGCTGTGATCCACCTAGACCCGGCTTAGGAAGTCTGCTGTGATGTTTTTGACCCCTGCTACATGCGCTGCCGACAAGGCCTGAATGTGGGCTTCTGCCCAATCCAATAGACTCTCCGCTTCCTCCTTCAAGGAAGCACTGTCCGTGCCTCCCTGGTGGATGATATAGGCCCCCGTGGTCACATTGTCCGAGAAAACCTGGACCACCATTCCGTGAACCCAGTGCTTGAAGGACCTGAACGTTACAGCCACCGCTTGCATCTCCAGTCTGTTTATCAACCATTGGGCTTCCAGCGCACCTGGGCAATATGTCCCTCACATTGGGCTCCCCATCTGGCCAAGCTGGCATCCGCTGTCAGCTGAATCCACTGGGGCGCCTCGAGGCATATGCTCTGCTCCAGGTTCCCTAGCCGGAGCTACCACTTCAGTGCTCTTCTGGTCACTAGTGGACTGAAGAGCCTCCTTGACAACAGCTGATACTTGTGAGACCAGCAACGGAGAAGGGACTGCTGCAATGGTCTCATATGGGCCCCTGCCCAGGGGTCAAGCTTGATAGTTGCCACCATGGTCCCCAGCACCTGAAGGCAGTGCCAGGCTGAGAGTTCCCTCACAGTCAAGAACCCTTGCACCAGGTGCTGAAGCTCCTGCACTCGGTGCTCCGGCAAGAACACCTTGCCACTGCGTGTGTCGAACCTTGCCCCGAGGTACACAATCTCCTGAGATGGAATCAACCTGCTCTTGGATAGGTTAATCACCCAACCTAGACTTCTCAGGAGACTCACCACCCTGTCTGTCGCTTTTAAGCTCTCTTACTTTGATTTGGCTTGGATCAACCAGTTGTCGAGGTATGGATGGACTAGAATCCCCTCCTTGCAGAGTGCCACAGCTACCACCTCAATGACCGTGGTGAAGGTACAGGGGGCCGTTGCAAGGCTGAACAGCAATGTTCGAAACTGGAACTGCCCAGTACCCCACTGGCACTGCAAACCGCAAGAACTGCTGATAGGCTGGGTGGATGGGGATATGCAGGTATGCTTTGGTGAGGTCGAGAGACGTTAAAAACTCTCCCTTGCGAACCGCTACTATCACCGACCTCAGCGTCTCCATGCGAAAATGTGGTACCCTCAGGCAACGGTTGACTCGCTTGAGGTTGAGAATTGGCTGGAAGGAACCCTTCTTTTTGGGGACCAGAAAATAAATGGAGTATCAACCGCAGCCACACTGGTCTTCGGGCAGCGGAACCACCGCTCCTAGGAGCAGGAGTAGTGTCAATGTTTTCTTCACCGCTGCCGTCTTGGCCGTAGCCCTGAAGGGAGAATGAACGAATGGAGGAATTGGGTGCACAAGTTTGAGGGCGCACACGTCCTGTACAACCTCCAGGACCTATTGATCAGACATGACCCGGGCCCAGGCGGAGTAAAACTGCTGCAGTTGACCCCCACTGGCATTACCTATGCTGGACCCCCCCCCCCCCCCTCGCTTCATTGTGTTTTTCTAGGTCCCGAAAAAAAGGAGGAGGAGGAATTAAAACCCCTGCCTGCTCCTCAAAACCCCAGAAACCCTGACCTTTTGAGGGAAAGCACCCCTTCTGATAGGGTGCCAAACAGGTTATCCGAAACCTCCAGAACTCCCGCGACTGGGTCCATGTGGGAGCGGGGTTACGATTCTGTTTCAGTTTATCCTCCAGGAGTCTGCCTCCCTTACAATCCCCAACTCATTTACCAACTTGTCCAGGTCCTCCCCAAATAGCAGCTTCCCCTTAAAGGTGAGCCTGCTGAGCCATGCCTTGGAGGAACCATCTGCCGCCCAATTCCAGAGCCAGAGGTAGCGCCACTACCGATGCCATACTCTTCAACAGGCCCTAGATAAGATCACAGTGAGCATCTGCGAGGTAGGCAGCCCCCGACTTAATCCTTGCCGCCTCTCCTGCAGATCTACTGGATAGGTTGCCTGGCTGCTGAATTTGCTGCGAACGGAGGCAGGCACTGGACACCCAGGCCCCACACACCAATGCCTGTAGAGCTAGGGCAATGATATCAAAGGCCTGCTTCAACAACGTATCCAGCTTCCTATCCTGGGTGTCCTTGAGAGCCGCACTGCCCACAAATAGGATCGTGATCTTCTCAGTCACTGCCGAGACTGCCGCATCCACCCTCGGGGACCAGAGCAATTCCCTCTCCTGTTCCGGTAACAGTACAAGCGAGACATGGACCGTACCCTCCCTCCCTCCCTCCCCCCCCCAGACCAGCCTGTGGTTGGTTCCACTCATCTTGTATCATCTGTTTAAATACCTGGTGGACCGGGAAGACCTTCTGTGTCTTCCGAACTGCCTGAATCAGAGGATCCTCCAGAGCCTCCTCCTCTGCTGGAAGGCCCGCAGAGATATTAAGGGCCTTTAGGGTCTAGCCGATCAACGCCAGCAACTCTTCTTTGCAGAAGACCTGTACAATCCAGGCCTGCTCCTCCTCTGTGATATCGCCCTCTTCCAGCTCCTCATCTTCCTCTTCCATTTCCAGGTCTAGGGACTCCTCGTTCCGGGCCTCAGACCGAAAGGAAAGTTGCTCCTCGTCGTGCTCAAACCTGGCCCGTTTTGCCGACTCCCCTGCGAGCCCAATCTCCCTCGGGTCCGCAGTCCACTTACCAGCACCCTCCTGTCCCAGCGCTGAACCCTGCGCCCCTTGCTGACGCAGATAAAAAGCCTTGTACAATAACAAAGATGAACTCTGGAGAAAAACCTCCCCAGACTCCCCGCTCCTCCATCCCCCCCCCACCCCCCGCTCGTGAAGTGGAGGGTCTGGGAGGGGCATGAGGGCAGGCAGGCGGCTCTGATCTCGGAGGAAGGGTCTCGGCCCCAACTTCCGCTTTAGTGGCATCCCTCGACTCTTGGGATGGGAAAGAGGGGGCTCCTGGCTCATACTCGCCTGAATACCCTGGTTCCAATGATGCGGCTTATATAGCGCATCCCCTGCACACACCTGTGTCCGAAACAGTTCCTCGCCGGGAGCTGCATACCAAGCACTGCGGTCACCAGATGGGGTCCTATTTGCTACTCTCCTTTACCTAAAAGATAAAACAGGAGGAAATACAGCAAGATAAAAACTAACCAATACTATACCCTGCCTTGCACACACCCCTTTTTTGAGCTAGCTAAACAATATAAAACACTTACAATTAATCCCAAAAGGATTAGAACTAAATAAAATTAGACAGGCCTCAATTCCTTCTACTTCACAAAGCCCACCACCACCCACGTGCACTGGAGAACTAAAAACCGTTCCAGGGCCAACCAGCAGGAAAAAAATGAAAAAAAAAAAATGTGCGAACACACATGAAAAGGAGCCAGCCTGACTACTCCTGTGCTCTCAATTCCCCGGCACCTAATAGCAGGCCTCCTTCCACCATGCAGTCAGGGGCTGCATGGTTATCTTACCTTACCACGCGGCCCACCGCCAAACGCCGCCAGCGACTCAAGTGAATCCAGAAGGGCTCTCCTCTTTTTTTTTTTTTTATTTATTTATTTATCAAAATTAAACATTTGAATATCATTCCATAAACGACACAGGAAATACAATGGAACTTTCCAAATAGAGGATAATAAAGAAAAAATAAACCCCCTCAAATACAACTTATCTCCATCTAAATTAGACCCCAACATGAGGGGAGTACAAGGAAACATCCATAATATGCCAAGAATCTAGCATTAACACAAGAAAAATAGGGCAGAAGGGAGACTTACATGTCAGCTGTATGGGGAGAAATAGCAACCTCAATACTACTCCTTTCCCGAGACTCTAAGAAAGCTAGCAGCTGCTTGGGGTCAAAAAACAAATACATCTTTTGATTATAATTTACAAAACATTTAACAGGAAATTTAAGTTGGAAGGAGGCACCCAAGGCCACAACCCTGGAACGAAGGGCCAAGAACTCCCTCCTCCGCAACTGTGTAATTCGTGAAACATCAGGAAATACCCTAACCCTAGACCTCAGAAAAGCTTCATTAGCATTACGAAAAAACATTCTAAGGATGAAAACTTTATCCGTTTCCAAAGCAAAAGTGACAAGCAAGGTGGTTCTCTCCATTACAGTCTCCAAAGAAGTTTCAAGGAGACCCGTAAGGTCCTCTAGCCCAGGCTGAAAAAGGGGGGGGGGGGATAACTGTTCCACCCCTAGTCCCCAGGGATAAATACACAGCCCTGGTAATAGGAGGGAACTGTTCCGACGGGATTTTCAACACCTCAACAAAATACTTGCGAACCATTTCAGTTGCTGACAGCACTGGGGATCTAGGAAAACTCAGAAAACGGAGATTATTTCTCCGAACCTGATTCTCCAAGTATTCCAATTTTCTGCCAGAAACATTATTATCCTTAACCTGGGTGTTCACCAAATCTCGAACCTCCCCCATCTCCCTTTCCAAGCTGGCTAATCTAGTGCATTGATTCTCATTAGCTTCAGTAAGGAGACCACAAGAATCTCTAACCAAATTAATGTCTTTTACTAAAGTCCCACAAACTCTATTCATGGAATCGTTCAAAGTCGCCAGTCCTTCCCATAGCGTCTGCAAAGAGAATACCGCAGGTCTCACCAACACGGAGAAGCCAGGAAACTCGCCCCTCTCCATTAAAGGTCCAGACACAGAGCAATCCGTTGTTCTCACCGCTGCCCCCAATCGACTCTGGCCCGATTCCTCTGGAGGGGGGCCCAGCACAGCCAATGCACCTCCAGCTCCCCCTGAAGTCGGGGTACTCGCCACGAATTCCAAGGGCAGGACATCAGCTGTGAACGAACTTCCTGGACGCAGTGGGGGTGTCCGCTCGATTGAAGACAGCGAGGCACCAGAAACGCTCTGGGGGGAAACTCCTTCCACCACCCCAGCCAAAGACACTGCTCCAGAACGCACACCGAAGCCGCACTCCCCAAGCGTTCGCTGGCCAACCGAGCTTGAAGGATTCTCACCCGGAGGTAGGGTGGCTAATTTTCGCTTTCTCCGTCCCATTCTGACGGCAGCGGCTCAGCAGCACAGGAGCGTTCAGAAAAGCAGCTCACTCGAAGGCGCTCACATCCGCCATCTTAGTTACTCCCCCTGACACTCTCTCTGTTTAGGGAGAAGGGCTCTCCTTTTAAGCTCTCCTCCTTACAGCTGTCCTCACATTGCCATCCCGTTCCTGCGCTCAGCTGAGCAGCAGCAAGGCAGAACAGCGCAAGATAAGCTGCCTTGCAGGCACCGTCTCTTCCGGTCAGCGGCTCCTCACCTGCTCATGGGATCGGGAGCCGCTCCGGCGACAAAGGCCTCTGCTCAATGCTCTCCTCCGCCTGAAGCCTCCTCTTGGGCCCGGGCCCGACAAAGATGAGAGGGAGGGATAGGGGACCCTTCCCCTGCTCAACACACTGACTTTGCTAGTTGCTGAAGAAAGAAAAAAACACTCACAGCAAGAGCCAAGAAATAAAATAGAGGTATTAGGAAAAAAACAAAAAACCCTATACTCTCCTTCACTGTCTCTCCAGAAAGCCTATCACCCTGACTTACTTTTCCCTCCAGCTGCTTGGAGACTGAGCATACTGGAGCTGGTGGGAGATGCCAGTGGTATATATACCCCAGAGTCATCAAGATGATGACGTACTCAGTCTCCAAGCTGCTGGAAGGGGAGCACAACCCAAAGGTGAGGGACTGGACTGGAGAGATGACTAGGAACTATAAATTGTAAATCAAAGACTTGCTACAGATAAACCACTGGCAACTCTCACTAAGCATGAACAAAAGCTGTATACAAATAAGAAAAATATAATTATTTCAACCAGTATCATTTGAACCACCATTTGGCAGTAAAAGGAGAGGAAAGAGCAACATGGCTTAAAACCATCAAGTTTCATAAAAACTGCAATAATAAAAACACCCAGTAATAAAATATAAAAAAAATCTCAAAATTCAATGTATGTTACAAAAGGGGGACTATTAAAAAGCAAGTTTCAAATATAGGTACCGTATTTTGATAGACAACGGAAGTAAATAGCACCCCAATAGTACAACTGAAAAGAGGGGTAGAAAAAAAACAAAATGATATGCAGCTTAAAACTATGAAAAACAAGACTATATCAAGAACATGATATACATCCTACAAACAGAAGGGACTGTCTATAATCATCAAACCAAGGTGACTGGAAGCCAAAATGTGTCTATTCCCGGCACAAGAATCAGCAACACTAACAGGGCCGAAGACCAAATATGTACCAAAACACACACATTAAAGTACTTATAATGTACCATCAGTAGGACAGCCCTGGTAATTGCTTTTTCATTATTCCTTGTCAATACTTTTATGCTTAGTGTCTGCTCACCCTTTATATATTTTTTATTATATCTGTAGGCAATTTCTTCTCTTTTAATGTTTTTGATTTTGGTTTAATCATCTTTTTTGGGATGTTCTATACGATATTTTATGTACGTTTCTATATATTTTTTTTATGTTTTTAGACCCCTGATGCAGGCCTTTATGCTGAAACTTGGCTAAGGTGGGTCCTTTTCATAAACTGTTATGAAGATACAACTGGTGTGGCTGTGGTTTCTCTCTGCTTCTAGACTGGACTGTGTTTGCAGAGTTTCTTTTCCCCTTTTTTCTGTGTACCTCTCACCCTGAGGCAGGCAAGGCCAGGCTAGCTAAATCCCCTCACTGGAAGAGGGGAAAATTGACTCTCCAGGTACGATTCCAAAACTGCCAAGCAAGAAGAGCAAAGTCCAGAATCCAGAGACGAAACAACGTTTCCTGGAAGAATACATAGAAAGTTAAGGTAGGCACAATAGCTGCATGCAATAAGGCCCGACCGATACAAAGAATAGGCATTAACCGCGCTTACAGTATTGCGCACAAAGGGCGCTAGGGTAGAAACATGCAGTGCAGCCACTCAGGCAGAGCATGTGTGCTAAGACCACGCAACTGCAAGGTGTATGAGAGTAAAAATGCTATTAACACGCACCAGAAAATGGAAAAAAATCCCCCGCACCATGCCAACGGCCAAAAGCGGTCCACTCCAAACTGCGCCCCAGAAGGACTGAATCAGGAGCAATGTTCCCTCTAATTTTCTGTAGGCTGTGTGCGCATAAAATATCAGCCGTGTGCAGCTTTTGAAGGAAGGTTAAATTTTTGTGCGCCACATAACGGCACTCTGAGTTATATACTTTAAAATTTGACTACACGTCAGAATACAGTATGTACACCACATTGATTTTAATCAAATTAAATGAAAATAAACGATTACTAAATGAAGCGGGAAATTTCTAGTAATTACAACATTTTAAGATGTCTGTGTTGTTTTCTATCAGAATCAGAGCCATAATTTTTGTGCGCTCTATTGTAAAGTATGTGCGCTCGCTCGGCAAGGTGTGTGCGCGCGCACACGCGCACAGCTTAGAGGGAACAGTGATCAGGAGCCCCCCATAAGGACAATGACGAAATCAAGCTTTGGTACTCGCCCCCCAGGAATCCCTGGCAGAAAGCTCATGCCAGGCTCAACGCTATTCCCCTAAAACTGTTTCTTCTTCTTCAGACTATCACTACGGCTTGCAGGCAGATCTCTCTGGAGAGTTTTCTTGCTGGGGGAAGAGCAGGTTGGGGGGGGAAGGGGCATTGAGGTTGTGGGAGGCCACTGATCTCTTTCAAATTTGTTTAACAGTTTTTCTATACCATTTTATCCTATGGTCCCAATTTTCTGGGGGCTCAACAGGCCCTTATGATAAGAGCGTGGAGCTGAACCAAAATTTTCTCTCCTCCTTTGACTACCAAAAATATCTTTAGTCTAGTGGAGCCTCCCATATCGCGCTCAAGTGAGTCACCCTCAAGATGGTTGTTCATTTGTGAAATCAAGCTATCTTTTTCCTCTCAACTGTTCAGATTTTCTTTAGGAGTTGAGAAAATCCATCCACCATCTGCTGGAGACAAAAGAATACAGAGTTGACTTCCAATGGCTCAGGCTGAGAAGGGCATGGCAGTGATATCATTACATAGTAACATAGTAAATGACGGCAGATAAAGACCAGCACGGTCCATCCAGTCTGCCCAGCACGACGGCAAGAGTAGGTGCACCCACCGCTCCGCCACCCCTCCCCACATCCCTGTTTAGGGGTGAACCCACCACTCCATGCAGGACACCCCTATTTGTTGAGAAATTAGATGGTTCAGTTTATTTTGATTTTATCCTGTTGCTGTAAAGGGATCAACTGTGTCTGTCCCATGCCATTTTGAATTCCGTCACCATGTTTGCCCCCACCACTTCCATCAGGAGGGCATTCCAAGCATCCACCACCCTTTCCGTGAAAAAGTATTTCCTGACGTTGCCTTTCAATTTACCACCTCGCAGCTTCATGTTGTGCCCTCTAGTTGTACAGCTTCTCCGTCTTTGGAAGAGGTTTGTTTGTTCATTATTTCCCTTCAAGTATTTAAAGGTCTGAATCATATCTCCCCTGTCCCTCTCCTCTCCTCCAAAGTGTACATATTTAGGTCTTCAAGTCTCTTCTCATAAGGCTTCTGATGCAGGCTCCAAATCATTTTGGTCACCTTCCTCTGAACAGTTTCCAGTCTTTTTACATCCTTTGCAAGATACGGTCTCCAAAACTGAACACAATATTCCAAGTGAGGCCTCACCAGTGACTTGTACAGTGGCATAAGTACCTCTTCCTTTCTGCTGGTGATTCTTCTTTGTATGCAGCCCAACATCCACCTTGATGCCACCTTGAGATCTTCAGAAATAATCACACCAAGGTCTTTCTCCTGATCCGTGCATACTAACCTCTCGCCCCCTATCACGTACATTTCCCTTGGATTTCTGCTACCCAAGTGCATGACTCTGCACTTCTTTGCATTAAATCTTAATTGCCAAGCATTAGACCATTCTTCCAGCTTTTGTAGATCTTTCCTCATGTTAACCACTCCCTCGGGGGAGTCAATTCGGTTGCAAATTTTCGTGTCATCTGCAAAAAGACATACTTTTCCATTCAGTCCTTCAGCAATATCACTCACAAATACATTGAACAGTGCCGGGCCCAGGACCGACCCCTGGGGTACCCCGCTAATCACCTTCCCTTCATCCGAGTGAGCTCCGTTTACCATCACCCTCTGTCGTTTGTCAGTCAACCAATTTCTGATCCAATTTACCATCTTAGGATCCATCCCCAAGCTACTGAGTTTATTGATAAGCCTCCTATGAGGAACAGTATCAAAGGCTTTGCTGAAAGACAGGTAGATGACATCCATCGCATGTCCCTGATCTAGCTCCCTGGTCACCCGGTCAAAGAACTCAATCAGATTTGTTTGGCAAGATCGTCCTTCGGTATAACCACGTTGCCTCGGGTCTTGCAACCTGTTTGTTTTGAGAAAGTTCACTATTTGCTCTTTCAGGAGCGCCTCCATTACTTTTCCCACCACCACTACGGGCCTGTAGTTTGACACTTCTTCCCTGTCACCACTTTTGTGTAGAGGTATGACATCAGCCGTTCTCCAGTCCTGAGGAACTTCTCCTGTTTCCAAGGATCTGTTGAAAACATTCTTTAACAGCCCTGCAAGAACCTCTCTGAGCTCTTTCAGAATCCTGGGATGTATCCTATCCGGTCCCATGGCCTTGTCCACTTTCAGTTTTGCAAGTTGTTCTAACACATCATCTTCTGTGAATGGTGTGGTATCTACTTCATTCCCATTTTTATAATATTTGGGAGTCACGGGACTTTCTTTAGTAAAAACAGAGCAGAAGTATTTGTTTAGCAATTTCGCTTTTTCAATGTCACTTTCCACCAGTCCGTTCGCAGCACTTCTGAGTCCTGCAATTCCACCTCTGATCTTCTTCCTTTCCCGAATATACCTGAAGAAGGTTTTGTCGCCACACTTAACATCATTAGCCATCTTTTCCTCTGCCTTTGATTTTGCTATCCTTATTTCTCTCTTTTGTCTCTGAGTTTGATCCTGTATTCATTTCTGTGTTCCTCTGTTTGCGAGCTTTTGAATCTTGCGAAAGCTGTGGGTTTTGCCTTTATTTGAGCAGCCACTTCTTTGGAAAACCAAATGGTTTTTCTTCTCCTCTTGTTAAATCCTGGGCTTTTCATTGGTCTTGTCTCCATCAATCTGCTGATACACAACCCAGTTGTCTGGACTGGTCTAGCAGATGATATGGAAAACCTCTCTGCCATCTGCAAACACAGATAACATTGAGAGAGGTTCATGATAGTGTCACAGACTCTGCAAGCACCAATGGTGAGTGTCTAGCAAAGATACGGTCTGGCTGCACCAAAAACACAGCGGTAGCAAAAATCAAACCATTAACCCAACCAGCGTACTTTAGACAAAGGCCCGATCCAGACAAATGCAAAAAATGAAAGACCATTTAAAACTGGCCAAAATCGTACCTATGACATTCCCAGGAATCTGGAACCATATGACAGCAATAAGACTCATGTTAAAAAATTAAGGGAAATCCCCCCCCCCCCCCCAAAAAAAATTCTTGACAGAAAGTGACAGGAACATATTTAATCGTTTCCATGGAAAGCCAAAAACCAAGGTGATCCTGCATGACAACCTTGGTCAGAAAGTGGCATGCATGCACAGCGAGGATGTTCAAAGCTGACATAGAATGCACAAGCTCCTGCTTCGGTGATATCACCACTGTTATGATGAGGGCTTGTTATCCTGCTTGTCCTCAGAGAAATATTTGCCCTTAGATGTTAATATAATTATTGCTAACCTTTAGAAATAACTTCACTTTGAGCATGTCTGCTTAAAATTTTAAGCCTGTGTATTTTGCTGCTTTTGATAAATGCAAAACATTCCTCTCCTTCTTCCAACTGCAAAGAGGATAGCTGCTGGAGACAAAGAAATACTAAAGGGACCTCTGATAGCTAAGGCAAATAAAGGCATGGGAGAGATGTCACTGAAATCAGGGCTTTTCACTGGTTCTTTGTCTCCACCAATCTGCTGATAGGGAAACACAACACATTTGTCTGGAGTGGTCTAGCAGGACAATATGGAATATTGATTTTGTCAGTAGTTAGGATCTCTCTTCGTAATGAAGTGCAGGCTTCATGATAATTGCTACAACAGCATAAGTTACAAAGGAAGTTGAGAGAGAAGGGGAGTAGCCCTGTTTGTTATGAACTGATCCACTGATGAGACCCCACTTGGGCTCCTGACCTACAGTTTGGAAGCTACTGGATTACCGTAATATTTAAAAGAAAAGCATGAATTTACAACAGTACCTAGTGATAATGAGCAATACTTACAGCTACTTTGTAAATAATATGTTTCCGCCATTCAAGAATTGCAGATAGATCCACAAGGGCATTGTAAAATCAGGAATTCCATTATATTTTCCAGTAACCAGTTCAAGCAGGCATAGTACCAGTGGCACAAAGCAAAACACAGGAAAAGAAAAAAAAAACAAGAAAAAGTTAGATGCGTGCATTTTTAGAATCTGTATTTCCTAAAATGTATAAAATTTTTATTTATAAAAACAGAACAAGAACTCCATTTTCAATTTCAAGAGCACTCTATAATTTACATACATGGTACTGTAATCTAGCAACCTAAACATGTTCTTCCCCTTGTATTTCCAAATCAGTTTAAATTTCTACAAAAAACACATTCCATGGCGTTGAACATGTACTTACAAAAGATCTCAGATTTTAACAGACTGCAGCAGTTGCGAACATTACAAAGACCTTGCTAAGAAACCAAGCCACAGAATTTCATTTTCATACTGCTGATATTCAGACTAATAAGCACTTCCAGGAGAAATCCAATATTCAATTACCTTTGAATGCTGCTGCTGCTACACCACCATCACCACTTCATTGACTAGTTTCTACATAAAGAATCTCACCTACTAAAAGCATATCCACATTCAAGCTGATACTTCTTCCACCATTATGTTTAGTATCAAACATTCACTTTTTAGCAGAATGTTTATTAAATGTAAAATTATCTTAAATTACTCAAAGTTGACAATTTATTACAGAATACACAACACTGGACCATTTGGTGCAATATTTTATGCAATTTTAGTCCTGGGGCACAAAAAAATACATTCTCCTATGACAAGCAGAATGAATCAGCCATACCTGGTGACATCATCCGATGGCACCATGGACAAAAGTAGCTCTCCCAGAGCTCAGAAAGGCAAGCCTTATTGAGCATGTGCATAGTAGCCCTACCTCCCAGACCTGCCCTTACCTTGCCCAGTTTCATTTCTTCCGCCTTGCCAGCAAGGATGGATTCTCAGCTCTCTAATCCTACATCTAATTCTACAAGAGAAAATACCCAGAAAGAAGCAAGAAACATCCAGAGAAGAACCAACAATGTGCTTCAAGCCGGGCTTTAGAAAATGCCCCAAATAGAGCAGAAAAATGAATACAAAAAGATGCCCACAGCCACTACTTACACTGCTTAAGAGTGGGCCACCACATGGAAAGCTGCCTGCACTGTGCCTGCATGCCTCCGAGGGCATGAAGATCCCAAAGTCACGCCATCTGCGATTTCACTGATGCTCTTACCTTCGCTGATCTGCAGCTCTCAGGAGCATATGTGGCAAAGATGCAGAAAAAGAAGCAGCAGGCTACTGTGGCACGGGATGCGCCGGAGAAGGCCTCCATCCCTGGACCAGTAAGCTCCACAAATCCAGGCATCGCTCAGCCCCCATTTACCCCAGCAGTCCAGCCTCTGGTATCCTCTTTCCATGCGTGTCTCCACTGCAACCATGCTGCCTTCCTCTGTCGCTAGCAGTATCTCCACCCCCACCCCAAGATGACGTCTCCGTCGCTCTCATTGACCGCATCACAGCAAAGAGGATCCCTGGGCCCACAAGTCATCATGTCGAAGCACATCACCGCGCCAGAAAAAAAAGCCCTTCTCCATTCTAGGGAGGCCCTTTCGAGCCCCCTTGTACCGAAAATCAGAGACAGAGACCTGCAGTCTACACGGAGCTGGCCTCTCACCGCGCCTGCAGCAATCCATCCAGCCCCCATCGGGAGCTCCTGCAGACCATGGAGAACTACACATTGCAATACAGAGGGGGCAGGAAGAAGCACAGGGAGAGATGCTGGAGCAGTGTCAGGAGCAGGAGCAGCAGCACCAGCACACCCAAACATTCCAGGAGGGACAGATACCACAGCCCAGAGGCACCCAGGAAATACAGATCCCCGATGAGCCCCATCAGCCCGGACTCCCCACCAGGTAGGACCAAGAGGTGGAGCACTTTGCTATCGGATATGCTGGACCTTCTGGCACACACGTTTTAGAGTAGCACACTCCCCCACGTACAAAGGTTACGCCGTCAGCAACAGCCATAGACAAGGCAGATGCACATCCCAGTGCCACCCAGAGAGGATCACACACCTTCATCCATGCCATCATGCTTTTCCCCAGAACCCATGACTTCAGACTCTGAGGGAGAGGTGGCCACCACCCAAGGGTCCATGCAAGGGGACAGGGGGAATCCCTGGGGACACTGGACACGCGGTCGAAGCCATCACCACCTCCAACGCCATCCCTCACCTGAGGCCCTGACATACCCTAAGTTTCTTTAACGACTCGCCTCCCAGCTGTCCTTCACCACAGCAGATGCTCTGGATCCCAGGAATGAGATCCTTGGGATACTCAAATACCCGGAGGCATCAAAAACATTGGCATCACTATTGATCCACAAACTCCTCCAGGACAACCTCCTCAAGACCTGGAAAACCCTGCTAACAGGCCCTACTACCTCTAGAAGACCGGAAAGAAAATACCAAGTACAGGCTGAACTGGTTTTCAAACAAACCGCAACTGCCGCACCAGTCTATAGTGGTGGAGTTGGACTTGGAATGTGCCAAAGAAAAAAAAACCACGCACACATTCCAATTCGCCAACAGGAAAGGACTACAAGTTCCTGGACGAGATGGGCAAAAAAACCTTCCAGGGCACTATGCTGAATGCGGAGACTGCAGCTGACCAATTTCAACATATCCTGTTCCACGATGCCCTCCCAGACAAACTGAAGGGCACCCTAGGCTCGCTTCCAACAGAATCCACAACTGCGGTCTCTCCAATCGTCGCAGACATAACGAAGTGTGGGAAGCATCTTGTGCGCTTCACATGCGACGCCTTCAACACCACAGCCAGGATGACCATGACGGCTATTGCGGCCAGGCACATGGCATGGCTCAGAGAGGCACCTGTGATGCCATCATGGGTGTCATCCGGGGGGGGAGGGGGGGATGACAACCTCTTTGGTGATAAGGTCAAGGACAATGTTAATGACCTTAAAGACCACTGCACCACCCTACAGACCCTTGCAGTGGACAGCTTTGACCGCAGTTCCAGCAGGAAAACAGCGACTCACTCCAAAAAGCCCTATAACATTTCTCGGCGATAACACCCCTACAACTCCTACCACCATTGGCAGCCTCCTCAATTTAAGCAGCAACCATACCACTCTTACCCACAAGCCTTGCCAGAGGGACCGCAAACGGCAAAAGCAGTCTTCCTCATCCACCAAGAGTATGCCCTCTTTTTGACACATTGTTATGCGTCGACCTCCCGATGGGGGGGGGGGCACCTTTCAGTCTTCCTGGGGGCCTGGCAAAGGATTACAATGGACAGATGGGTCCTGGACATGGTCACCAATGGATATTGGATGAACTTCGACACTCCAATAACGCACTTGACCCCACAGTGCGACAGCCCAGAGTCTGGTTCGAATAATGACTGCAGAAATTCTTGCACTCCTAGCATCGAGGGCCATAGAGCCGGTCCCGCCAGATGAGGTAGACCATGGATTCTACTCCAGGTATTTCCCTCATCCCCAACAAATCTGGCTGTATCTGCCCAATCCTCGACCTTCGCAAGTTGAACGAGTTCATCCACACGGAAGAATTCAAAATATACTCACTGGGTTCCATCCTCCTGCTCGTATAGCCCCATGACTGGATGGCCTCACTGGATTTGCCCCATACACCCAACCCACAAGAAATATCTCTGATTCTATGGGCTTGGGAAGCACTACCAGTACAAAGTGCTCCCCTTTGGACTTTCGCCTGCTCCGCGAGTCTTCACGAAGACAGCAGCAGCACATCTCCGGAAACAAGGGGTGTGTGTTTTTCCCTACTTGGATGACTGGCTTCTGACAGCCCCCTCGCTATAAGGGGTCAAGGACTCCATCAGCCAGGCAACACTGCTGACCATGCTTGGCTTCCTGATAAAACTTCCAGAAGTCACACCTCCAACCAACACAGAACTTGGAGTTCATTGGAGTGGAGATCCAGACCATGCTATCCAAGGTGTTCCTCCCATATCACCTGAAGGCCATCACCTCTTTATCCTGGGAAGTCTCCTCGGCTGGCCAGGTTAATACCAGGACACACTACGCCTAATGGGACACATGGCGGCCACCACGCAGGTCCTACCAATTGCAAGATTTTGCATGTGCTACCTATAATGGCACCTCTGCAAGCATTGGCGGCAGCACTCTCAGCCCCTCTCCTGCTGCATTCCATGACCGCAAGAACCCGGGAGGCCCTTGCCTGGTGGACCAACCGGAACAACCCGTCTGTGGGGAGACTACTCCAACAGCACAACCACCATCTGACTGTTACAACCGACACATCCAAAACAGGCCGGGGTGCCCATATACTACGCTTCTGCACCAGGGGCGCCTGGACCCCATGAGAATGCAGTCGCCACATTAACCCTCCTGGAGCTCCAGGCGATCAAATACGCCTTACAGATTTTCCAGCATATCATTCAAGCACAGAACATCCTAGTCCAGATGGACAATCAGGTAGCGATATTCTACATCAACAAACAAGGAGGCATGGGATCCCAAGTCCCTCTGCAGGGAAGCGCTCAAGTTTTAGTCCTTCGCTCTGTCCAAGAAATGCCTTCTGCAGGCCTCCTACCTGCCCGCCTCAGCCGACCCCCACAAGAGGTCCCTCCACGCACGAGTGGCGGGGAAATTATTCCACATATGGTGACATCCACATGTCGACCTCTTCACCCGTGAACAGAACGTGAAGTGTGCCAGCTTCTGCTCCAAGGGCTCGTCCTGCCATAGCCCAGTGGCGGACACGTTCAACCGATTCTGGGGTAGTCAACCTCTCCTGTATGCACTGCACCCCCCCCCCCCCATGCTGCTGATCTCCAAAACAATCCAAAAGATTACTGAAGACGAGGCGCAAGTCATCCTCGTGGCTCCATTCTTGCCCAGGCAGATGCAGTTTCCCTTCCTAAAGCGTCTGGCGCAGAAGCCACCCAGACTGCAACCGACTCCAGACCTCATCACTCAGGATGAGGGCACCACCCTATACCCTAATCTATCCACTCTGGCACTGACAGCCTGGATGTTGAGTGTCTGACCCTGGTGCCCTTGCACTTTTGAGGGAAGTACAACAGGTCATCCTGGCTGCAAGACACCACGCTACAAGGAAGTCGTACCTCCTGAAATTTGTGTTTCAAAAAATTCTCAGGTCAATATTAGAGTATATAATATCCAAAGATCCTATGATACACACTCAAATCCACAAATTCTATACAAGTATACTTTTTGTTGTATCAACTTTTCAAACCAACTGTTGCTGTAATCATCGTCAATTCTGCTTTATAGAGAAAGGTCTCAGTTTAAGCGGGCCGGTGTTATCCGTGACACAAGATCACAAGGTCACAAACACCAATTCTCAAAAGCCCAATTTTACATCAATGACCTCCTCTATAAAATCCCCAAACAGGTAATGGAAAAAACCCCCACAAAAACACCACTTATCTTCCAAACATTGCAGTTTAACGTGGTCATTCCAGCCCCGACGCTTCAATTTAAGCGCTTACAAGCGTTTCGCAAATCATGTCGCTTCTTCAGGGGACAAAAATACTAAAAGCAAAAACATACAGCAATCATTATGAAATGCCTCCATCCAAAAACATACCCACATTAACACATTTAAAAAAACTACCTCACTCACCCTAACACATCAAGGTATCGCACGCTACCAACCAGCTGTGTAACTAGCAACTCTGCTTCAACCAGCCTGTCAGCTTCCTACCAACGCGCATGCACCCATCATCACATAACCTCTCTATTTAAACAGTTCTCCTCCTATCAAATCTTCAAACCAATAAACCAATCGACTCCACCTCCATTCACCTCACCTGGCTTTCTCCAACTACCTAGATACAACTACCCCATTCAGTCTGGGCATTCAAACCTTCAGGAATCATCGTACCCACTGTATAAATCCATCTCTGCTCACACACCACTAATGTTTGTTCCCGAGTATGACCCTCTCGACCCACTGATACCTGGTCAAGACAGAAACATCGTAAATCAGGAAATAGATGACCCTTTTCACAGCAATGTGCTACTATCGGAGCTTCAAGCACTCTACATGAAATCCTACTCATGTTCCAACAGCCGCTTTTTAAACGATCTACTAGTTTTGCCAATATATAATAAATCACATGGGCACAAAATCCCATAAACCACAGAGCACGAATCACAAGAGGTGCGTTTGTTCAATTTAAAGTGTTTACCTCCATACTGCAATTGAGAAATCACAATAGACACTCCACATATTGAACAATTTCCACACACACTGTGGCGTTTCTCAGAAACCGGTCTACCCAAAGGACGCAATACCGAGGGACATAGGCAATCCTGCAAGTTGCGTTGCCGTTTCCACACACATCTGATCATTTTCTTCTCTAAACCGGGAATGATATGTATCACATTCATATGTCTCTTAATACTCCGTTGAATCTGAGAACGGAGAATATGTTGAAATCAAATTTACTTGATCCTGATCCTCTTGATCAGACCCCTCACAGGGGGTTAATAACAGGGCCCTGTTGTTAAAAGAAGCCCTTTTATACGCCTTCTCAATCACCTTCTCAGGGTACCCCCTAGATCTGAACCCCTCCGCTAAAGTCTTAGATTGAAGTTTAAAATCTTGATCATCAGAGCAGATCCTCCGATAACGAACAAATTTTCAGGACTTTTTGGTGTGGTTGAATAATTGTGATGAGAATATTAAGTTCACGAGTACGTATAACAAGAATGAAATTGTGTTTCTGGATGTGTTGGTACGGAAGGGTTTGAATGGTTGGATAACTTCGGTTCACAGGAAACCCACTGATAGAAACACATTGCTGCACTATGATAGTGTGCACCCTTTGCAGCTTCGGGACAGTTTACCTTTTTCGCAATTTGTTCGTTATCGGAGGATCTGCTCTGATGAGTTCTCAGATTCAACGGAGTATTAAGAGACATATGAATATGATAAATATCATTCCCAGTTTAGAGAAGAAAATGATCAGATGTGTGTGGAAACGGCAACGTAACTTGCAGGATTGCCTATGTCCCTCGGTATTGCGTCCTTTGGGTAGACTGGTGTCTAAGAAAGGCCAGTGTGTGTGGAAATTGTTCAATATGTGGAGTGTCTATTGTGATTTCTCAATTGCAGTATGGAGGTAAACACTTTAAATTGAACAAACGCACCTCTTGTGATTCGTGCTCTGTGGTCTATGGGATTTTGTGCCCATGTGATTTATTATATATTGGCAAAACTAGTTGATCGTTTAAAAAGCGGCTGTTGGAACATAAGAGTAGGATTTCATATAAAGTGCTTGAAGCTCCGATAGTAGCACATTGCTGTGAAAAGGGTCATCCATTTCCTGATTTACGATGTTTCTGTCTTGACCAGGTATTAGTGGGTCGAGAGGATCATACTCGGGAACAAACATTAGTGGTGTGTGAGCAGAGATGGATCTATACAGTGGGTACGGTGATTCCTGAAGGTTTGAATGCCCAGACTGAATGGGGTAGTTGTATCTAGGTAGTTGGAGAAAGCCAGGTGAGGTGAATGGAGGTGGAGTCGACTGGTTTACTGGTTTGAAGATTTGATAGGAGGAGAACTGTTTAAATAGAGAGGTTATGTGATGATGGGTGCATGCGCGTTGGTAGGAAGCTGACAGGCTGGTTGAAGCAGAGTTGCTAGTTACACAGCTGGTTGGTAGCGTGCGATACCTTGATGTGTTAGGGTGAGTGAGGTAGTTTTTTTTAAATGTGTTAATGTGGGTATGTTTTTGGATGGAGACATTTCATAATGATTGCTGTATGTTTTTGCTTTTAGTATTTTTGTCCCCTGAAGAAGCGACATGATTTGCGAAACGCTTGTAAGCGCTTAAATTGAAGTGTCGGGGCTGGAATGACCACGTTAAACTGCAGTGTTTTGAAGATAAGTGGTGTTTTTGTGGGGGGGGGGGGTTCATTACCTGTTTGGGGATTTTATAGAGGAGGTCATTGATGTAAAATTGGGCTTTTGAGAATTGGTGTTTGTGACCTTGTGATCTTGTGTCACGGATAACACCGGCCCGCTTAAACTGAGACCTTTCTCTATAAAGAAGAACTGATGATGATTACAGCAACAGTTGGTTTGAAAAGTTGATCCACAAATTCCATACAAGTATACTTTTTGTTGTATTTGAGTGTATATCATTGGATCTTTGGGTACCCCCTGAAATAGCAACAGTTCACGGCATGATGTGGCTCCAAGGGGCTCGACCCCTGCTCATGTCCTACTCCAAGGGTGCTTCAGTACCCAACTACCGTCACTGATGAAGGACTCAAGAAATAGTCAATCCGTTGCCACCTAGTCAACATCGCAGCCTACCACGACCGTCCCAACGATGCATCCATCGCCACCCAGCTGTTTGCCTTGCAATTCATGCTAGGACTGGCTAACCTCCGGCCTGACAGACAGCGTGCACCAACCTAGGACCTCAACGTGGTCTTGCACCACCTCACAACTCCCATTTGAGCCGATGCTCTCTGCGCCCATTAAGTACGTCACCACCGCCGGGCGTATCAGCAAACTCCAGGCTCTGGTGGCATATCCACCATACACGCTACTCTTCCCGGACTGCGCCATCCTTAGGACCCACTCCAAATTTGTGCCTAAAGTGGCCTCCACTTTCCACAATAATCAGACGATTGACTTACCCACGTTCCACCCGGAACCCTGCTCACCAGAGGAAGAAAGGCTCCACACACTCAACTGCAACTGTGCCCTGCGGACCTACATCCACAGAATGGAAGCACAACGTAAAGGGGACCAACTCTGCCTCCTTCGACCCCAACAAGCCAGGGTGCCCCGTCACCAAATGGACCATGGTACTATGGATATCAGACTATATATCTTTCTGCTACGCACAGGTGGGTGCCCAGCCCATGGGAAAAACATGCACGCCCACCATCTCAGGGGCATGGCAGCCACTATAGTAAATCTACACATTGCCCCTGTGCAAGATATCTGCTGAGCAGCCACTTGGTCATCCGTGCACACCTTCCAGAGACATTACTGCCTAGACCAGGGTACACTGGACAGGTCATTCGGCCAAACTATACTGACCTCTGCGTCATGGCCCATACTGGACTCTTGGGGCACTCTGCTCTACCCAACACCAACTGTGTTACTATTGTCCTAAAGGTTCTGATGTTCTGTAAACTGTTCTGAAAGCTATGTACAGCCCTGGTCGCCCACTTCTGTTCTATCACAAGCAAAGACTGGGGCTTGTGATTGTTCACTCCCGTTGCACCGGGAGTTATTACCATTATGGCCCCGCCATCCTTGTTGGGTCACTGACCCAGGTTTTCAATAGAGTTATAACTTTACTGGGTCGTCTGCCTGGGTCATCCACCACAGCATCAGGGCAGCCCCCAGCTGCAGTTGCAGAGTCACCAGGTGTGGCTGACTTATCCTGCTTGTCCTAGGAGAAAGCAGAGTTACTTACCTGTAACGAGGGTTTTCCGCAGACAGCTGGATAAGTCAGCCACACATTCCCACCCACCTCCCCTGGATGAGGATGACCCATCGAGGCCACAGCCCAGGCTACAAGACAATGTTCAGGAACATACTGGGCAAGGTAGGGGCGGGCCTGGGAAGTAGTGCTACTGTGCACATGCTTTGGGAGAGCTATTTCAGTCCACGGTGCTGTCGGATGACATCACCAGGTGTTGCTCACTTATACTGCTGTCCACGGAGAACCCTTGTTACAGGAAAGTAGCCCCACTATATGTCAGAACTTTGTATTAGAAGCAATCAACAAAAAAAGGGTGGGGAGGCAGCAGTGAAAAGATTTTACTAGCAAATAATGCTTTTAAAAACACTTGTAGAATACAGATGAACTACAGATGAACTCAAGAACTCTTCCGTACAATAGTTTTTGGAGAGTTTTAGCCTTATCCTTTTCAGTGCTTCATCATTAATTCCATTTCTCTCACCTCCCCTCCAACTCCCTTCTGAGATGGCAAGCCTGGATAGTTGCAGAAGCCCTTGCCAGCCTGAAAATGAGGGATGTTTGTTTCAGGAACACTTTCAGTGCCACTCATTGGCTGGTAGTGCTTGCCACTGTGGCAACTGTCCTCCCTCCATACTTGGGCTTGCTGGAAAGAGATCCAAACTCGGACTTCTGATGCTATAGCCACTGAACCAATCCGCATTAATTTTATTACATTAAGTATTGGCTCAGACAGGCTAGAAGTAGCCTCAATGTTGATCATCAGTTAAAGATTAGAAGAGAAGGTAAAATGTTTCATACAAAACAGAAGATAATGCAATTCTTGCTTAAACTTGTGTTCACTACTTATGTCAAGAAAATGCATAATCAAATCAAAGTATTGGAAAAATCTTAGCAATTAAAGATCCTGGATTTCCTAGAGACCAAACCAAAAAAACCCTAACACATACTGTATAAAGAAGTAGAAATGTTAATGCTCTAACTATAGGTTTCTTGAATAGCTTTTTGGGAGCTAACAGTCTCTTCCTCAGGTCAAAACCAAATAACCCAGTGAGAGCAAGAGACGTTAAAATAAATTGAAGCAGAACGTTCAACCAGATTTTTATGTTTATATTCCAAAACAGATGAGCGAGAGCTAGGAAAGAGGAGTCCATGCTCTGACATTTTTTTAATCAACTCAGACAGGAAGATAAAAGTCATTTAGTTTTCAGAGACAAGGGCTGAGCTGCAAACTCATGGGTTCTCACATTTCCTCTTTTGAGTGCCGATATCACTTGTCACCGGGACTCTTCAACCCTCTGCGATTATATAATGGTTTTGCAGGTGTATAATGAAAGATGTTTTATATACCTGATTTTTTTTCCTTGAATCCAGCTAACCAATCCAGACAAGTGGATTATGCTCCCTTGTCAGCAGGCTGAGGCAGACTAACAACTTTCAGTGATATTACTATGCTGCCTAAGTACTGGTGCAACACAGAAAAGCAAGTATGACACTTCCCAAACAGGAAGCAAGAGACAAAACCTCAGAAAAAGTCAGAAACGTGAAAGTAAATAACCAACCAATTGCAGCCTCTGGAACAAATATCTGGCTCACCTACCATAAATCAACTCTGTTCGATATGGATATGGACAATACAATCAAGCAGCAGCTGGACTTCCAAACTGGCAGAAGCCTTCCAGGTTTTGTCCCAGATTGATATAGCAGGATTAGAGTAAAAGAACATAGTAACATTGTACATGATGGCAGATAAAGACCAGTATGGTCAATCTAGTCTACCCAGAAAGATGGCAACAGTAGGTGCACCTGACGCTCTGTGTAGCCCCATGTCTTTGTTTAGGGGTGAACCCACCGCTCCATGTAGGACACCCCAATTTGTTGAGAAATTAGATAGTTAAGTTTATTTTGATTTTATCCTGTTGCTGTAAAAAGGATCCACTGTGTCTACCCCATGCCATTTTGCATTCTGTCACTGTATTTGCCCCCACCAGTTCCATCGGGAGGGCATTCCAAGCATCCACCACTCTTTCAGTGAAAAATTATTTCCTGACATTGCCTTTCAATTTACCCCCTTGCAGCTTCATGTTAAGCCCTCTAGTTTTACAGCTTCCGTCTTGTTTATGATTCTGCTAGACCAGTCCAGACATGTGGGACATACCCAAATCAGGACCTAGGATGGAAGGAAGACAACACGCTAGAGCAAACTGCCTTACCAAATGTGCAATCTGCTCCAACTCCCACCTGCAACCTATAGTGTTTCACAGAAGGGCTCAAGGACAATAAGGTAGGTGATTTACAGATGTCCTCCACCAGAGGGGCCTTTAAGAACCTTCAGAACCAGAAAAACTCCATTGGTGGATGGATTTGCTTCACTCCCCTAAGGAAGCGGGAGATATCAAGATGCACTATCAAATAAATACATAGAAATATAGAAAAATGATGACAGAAAAAGACCACATGGCCTATCTAGTCTGTCCTTCCATATCAACAACTACAACAGTCCCCTTTTTTCCTTTAGAGATCCTCTGTGTTTGTCCCATGCTTTTTTGAACTCGGATACTGTCCTCATCTCTACAACCTCCACTGGGAGACTATTCCATGGATCCACCACTCTTTCCGTAAAGAAATATTCCCGCATATCACTCCTATCACCCTCATCTGATGTCCCCTTGTAGCAGAACTTGCTTTCAACTGAAAGAGGCTCTCCCCCTGTGCATTTATGCCACGGAGGTATTTAAACATCTCAATCATATCACCTCTATCCCGCCTTTCCTTTAAGGTGTACATATTAAGATCCTTAAATCTGTCCTCATATGCTTTATAATGAAGACCACTAACCATTTTAGTAGCCACCCTCTGTACTCACTCCATCCTGTTTATATCCTTTTGAAGGTGTGGTCTCCAGAATTGCACACTATACTCCAAATGAGGTCGCACCAAAGACTTATACAGAGGCACTATCACCTCCTTTTTTTCTGCTAGCCATTCCTCTCTGTATGCACCCATGCATCCTTTTAGCTTTTGCTATCGCCTTTTCTACCCGTTTAGCTACTGTAAGATCAGACAACCATGCCTAGGTCCCGTTCTTCTTTAGTGTACAAAAGTACTTCATCCCCTATATTGCTCCCTTGGATTGCTACAGCCCAAATGCATGACCTTGCATTTTTTTTTAACATTAAATCCCAGCTACCAAATTCTAGACCATTCTTCAAGCTTAGCTAGATCCCTCCTCATGTTATCTACACCTTCCTGGGTGTCTACTCTATTGCAGAATTTGGTATCATCCGTATCTAAACGTGAAACCAGCAATCAATGTAAATGCCTCAGATGACGGCTAATGTGCTCTGTAAGGGCACAGAAAACATTACCCTTTATCTAAAACATTTGCAAGCAGCCAGATTTTAAATTACTTGCAACAATTGAATATACATGCTGGGCCATTAACAGACAAACTGTTACAATAATTTATAAGAACATAAGATATGCCATACTGGGTCAGACCAAGGTCCATCAAGCCCAGTATTCTGTTTCCAACAGTGGCCAATCTAGGTCATATGTACCTAGCAGTTTCCCCAAGAGACACAAGTTCCACAATGCTTGCAATCTGGTTAGGACCAAAGCCCGTACCACCAGGCACAGATCAGCTCCCCCCACCAGAGCCCAAAATTGGAAATGGCAGCCCAGGATAGAGGAGGAGAGGAACCACTGGTGCTGTTCCCGAATAAGAATATGAAAGGAGGTTTCGACCAAATCTAGGGAAATAAGTAACTCCCCCTGCTGGACCAACGCAATAACTAACCTGATGATCTCCATATGGTAATGCGAAAAACAGAGCATTGACTGACTTCGGATTATGATGGGATGGAAGGTACTGCCTTTCTTGGACACTATGAAATAGATGGGAGCACCTCCTCTGCACTGGGCATGAGTGAAACAGCCTGCAATTGAAAAAGTGCTGAAGAGGTTGTTTTTTTTTTTAGTTCAACCCACCTGAACAGGGAGCCACAGAGAGACTCCACAAAAGGCATCCTTCAGAGGCTCTGCAAATTCTAGTGTGTATCCCTGACTCAGGACCTCTTGGACCCATTTGACCTGAGGTGATTTGGGCCCATTCTGAGAACAACCAGAGCCACCCCCCTATGACCGCCCCTCAAAAAAGGATCCATTGTATCTCACTGTGGGGACTTCATGAATCTAAGGGGAATCATGAGACTGCTCAGAGCTCTGAATATGCAGTCTTCTTAGAACTAGCACTATAGGTTGAGAAGGCCTTTCCCAGACTCCTAGCAGTCCAAGTGCATCTCCAAGTTCCCTACACGTCTGCCTTCCCCAAGCCTATCTTCAGATAGCTGCTGAGGATGTGCCTCTAAAGTCATCCTCCCCAAAGAGCAACCTATTCCAAAACCAGAGTTTACTTAAACAGAGCTTGGGGGCAGCATCCACTGAAGGGAGTGGAAGGGGGTGCTACACTCAGTTTAATCACCCAAGAAAATTCCGATCTAATAAAGGAACAATTCTCCGTGTATAGCACTTATTTTTGTTGGAGCTGCCAGCCCAGTGAAAGGAACAAATCAATTCACAACCATGGCTTCTCCATTTTAATTGAGTAATTTTTTAAAACAGCTTATCCTTGTACTTAGCTGGTTGACAAATTATTTCAGGCTGTACAGAATACCACAGAACCCAATGACGTGTCACGTTTTGGGTTTAAAACTTAATAACCCTGCTTCAGGTCAATCTCAATGAGGTCAGTCTTCAACCAGGTTTAGATATATCACTGGTCAACAAATTTTTACAAAAGTCATGTTACTGAAATAAAAATAGTCATTTCTTATCAATTTTTATATGCTGAACACGAATATGACAGTGAAATTGCAACGTTGGCTCTAGTTTTTTTGTAATCTACAAGAATTAATGTTTACATCACGAAATGCATGTCAATAGTAAATATAATAGGCCTTCGGTTAATACCTGTAAAAAAAAACAAGTCATAGACTACTTCTTAGATTTTTTTGCCTGTCTCTTGTACAGCTGTTCGGGAGCTTCTCTGGGGAGTGTCCAGCAGTAGTCAGCCAGCATTGTAGTGAACTATTTTCCCTGATATCTTTGCTCTATCGTTGCGATAACCTGGCGAAAACGTTCGCCCTGTTCATCACTAACCATACCACAGTTGTCAGGAAAGAAATTGAGATGGGAATCAAGGAAATGGATCTTTAGAGACATATTGCAGCCAAGTTTCTGATACTGCATCAGCATGTCTTCTACTAGTTCCTTGTAGTTTTCTGCCCTAACATTCCCAAGAAAATTTGTTGACATTAGGCAAAAAGCATTCCATGCTTGTTTCGCATCACCCTGCAGCAAGTTGTTGAACCGGTCATCTTTGAAGAGCTCTCGAATCTGAGGACCCACAAAAACTCCCTCTTTAATCTTTGCTTCGCTGAGTCGAGGGAATTTTTCATGCAGGTATCGGAAAGCTGGCGAAGTGCGGTCCATGGCTTTCACAAAGTTTTTCATCAAACCTAGTTTGATGTGAAGGGGTGGTAGCAGGATTTTGTGAGCCTCAACCAGAGCAGGATTTTGTGAGCCTCAACCAGAGCATCAACCAGTGCTGGATATTCTTCTCTCCAACTGTTACATTTTATCTGCGATTCCATTCCTTCCGCAAGTAGTGCCAATCCCTTGTTCGCCTATCCCACTCACATAAGAAACACATGTATTTTATATATCCCTGCTGCAGTCCCATTAAAAGGGCAACTACCTTCAAGTTACCACAGAGGTGCCAGCTGTACTTGTTATAGTTAATGGAAGTCAGTAGATGCTTTAAGTTATTGTATGTCTCTTTCATGTGGACTAATACAAAGGAATCACTTCATCAAAAGGCCTCTGTAATCAACAGTGATAACTAAATATATCAAAATTTTTTTGTCGGAGCTGAGCCGTAGGAAGGACGTGAGTGATCACGTCCCCCACCAGACTGCCAGCTTCTTTTATTTTATTATAGGTCCTCCTTAATAAAATAAAAGAAGCTGGCAGTCTGGTGGGGGACGTGATCACTCACGTCCTTCCTACGGCTCAGCTCCGACAAAAAAATTTTGATATATTTAGTTATCACTGTTGATTACAGAGGCCTTTTGATGAAGTGATTCCTTTGTATTAGTCCTTTAGTTAGTTTCACTACCTTGGGGGTTATATTTTTTGGTTCTTTCATGTGGACGGCATGCGCTACTGGAATAGATGGAAGAGTTTCCATTGTTCAAAAGCACAGCCTTCAGACTCAGTTTCGAAGAGTCTATAAATAGTCTCCAGTCTTGTGGGTCATGAGTGATTTTTAAGGCATTCATGAGGCTTTCAATATCGGAACAGAATACCAGATTACTTTCCTTTCTGAAGAAAGGCTCCAACTGCTGGTGGCGCTTTCGATATGGAGTAATGTTGACATCTTCTTCTAGAAGATTCCATTGTTGGAGTCTTTATCCTAGCAATTCTGCCTTGTTCTTGGATAAGTCCAAATCACGAACCAGGTCATTTAGTTCTTCCTGTGTTATTCTGTGTGGAGTTGATAATGCATCCCAGTGAAAATCTGGGTCACTGCATGCTGACGGACCAGGAGAAGAACAGGTCGGCTCACCCTTGTCCTCATCAGATGAATCAAGAGAATATTCTTTCTTTATCTGATGGAGGTTCTGGAATAGGAAGTCCCTCACCATGTGGAACTGGTCTCAATGCAGACGGAATGTTTGAGCAGACTATGCTCGACTTTTTTTGCTTCGTTATTCCGCTGGAAAGAGGAACCACCAAGCAGAAGTAACAGTCATTTATGTGGTTGCTTGGCTCTCTCCAAACCACAGGGACTGCAAACGGCATTGATGGTCTTTTGCAATTCAACCACTGTGAAAGCTGTGTTGTACATATAGCGCAGCATATATGCGGGGCCCAAGGCTTGTCTTGGTCACCAATCTTGTAGCCAAAGTAAAGATGATATGCCTTCTTCAGTTGAGAAGTGGTACTTTTCTTCTGGTTGGCAAATGTCACTTCCCCACAAATGTAGCAGAAATTGTCAACGGTATTAACGCACTTTTGCGGCATTACTGTTCTGTATTGTACCTAAATGGCTAAAATTATATGATTAATAAAAGTTACATGTAACAGTAGCTTAAACTGTCTCGCACACAGTCTGAAATATTTTAAATGCTCAACCTTTCCGACTGCGTATAGTACACTGCTGACCACTGTTCCCTCTAAGCTGTGCGCGTGCACACACCTCGCCGAGCGAGCGCACATACTTTATAACAGAGCGCACAAAAATTACGGTTCTGATTCTGATAGAAAACACAGACGTCTTAAAATTTAAAAGTTGTTGTGTATTTACGGTTTTCACAAGTTCTACAATATTTTCTAGTGCAATCAATGTGGTGTACATACTGTATTCTGACGTGTAGTCAAATTTTTAAGTATATAACTCCGAGTGTCGTTATGTGGCGCACAAAAATTTAACCTTCCTTCAAAAGCTGCACAGCTGATATTTTATGCGCACGCAGCCTACAGAAAATTAGAGGGAACATTGCTGCTGATGTCAGATGGCTTCAGCAGCCGTCTGGCAGTAGTATTGCATTGCATCAGAAAATGATGCAGTCAACTCTGGATGATGTGTGCATGCTGGTATTATGCAATGTGATGCAATATTACATCATTCAAGGCTTATTTGGGATGTTGTTGATGTCCTACTGGATAAATTTACACGGTGAAACGTCAAAAACGAACTACATGCAATATCTTCAAAACGAGAGCCAATAAAATTTTTTTA
Organism: Ichthyophis bannanicus; assembly: GCA_033557465.1. Taxonomy (NCBI): domain Eukaryota; kingdom Metazoa; phylum Chordata; class Amphibia; order Gymnophiona; family Ichthyophiidae; genus Ichthyophis; species Ichthyophis bannanicus. The sequence continues at coordinate 703,011,054 of CM066031.1, read as the reverse complement.
ATGTTATATTCGTGTTCAGCTCACCAAGATACTACAGATTAGGGTCTTTTAAAGTCAGTAACGATTTCAATGTTGACCAGTGATTCATAGCTGCTATCACATCCTATATTAGGGCAGGGAGATCCTCCCTGGGAAACAGGCAGATCACAAAAAGGATCTTGCCTTTCATGATGGGAAGGCTCCCTCTCCTCCTAGACTCACCTTCCAGGGAGAATGAATCCACTCTTCATCCCAGACAACCCCATAAGTGATAAGGCTAAGCTCTCAGGAGGAATGAGTAGACAAAGGGGTAGCGCAAGGAGATTTAAGACCCTTTCTGCCCATCACAGACATGCTTGAGGGTTCTGGATCCCTTTAAGGGGTCTGGGTCTCAGATGCCACCAGAAAGGAATGCTAACCAGCCAAGGTGGTCTGAAAACAAGCTGCAAGTTGTTTCAAAAACTGCTGCTCAAAGTCAGAAGAAAGGAGGCCCTGTGGTCACAAAACGCCCAATGGGGAGTGCTGCTAGAGTCTGCAAACACCTTGCCACGTGCATTCTCCACAATGGCCAAGCATCCAAAATGGTGATTGGTCTTGCAGGAGAGAAAATTCATAGGAAGCCTCAGAAATGGCATTGAGCGCTTAGCTCCCTCAGGAAGGGGGGGTCCTAAAAATGCTAACGAAAGTGCTCCGGCAATGTCACTGTCACACATGGGGCAAAAAAAAAAAAGCACTATGGAGCTAACATGACAGGCTTCCACTACTGGCAGCAGAGCTGCAAGCGGCAAAAATATAAAAAAGCCGCAAAGAAGAAAAAAATGCTTTATCAAAAAGGGAATCCCTGGCAACACCAAAGCCAGCTGAAACTTCAGAAGGGAAGTCCAGCTACCTCCATAATCAGAACCCAGTTGCCAGAGAGAGTGAGGGGGGGTGGGGCACTACACACCACCCACTTTTTTTCTCTCTTTTTTAAATTTGGAGCAACTTTATTAAAACAGTGTAAAGTGACATTTCACTTACCAGATAATGTCCTCTCTAAGTTCTGCTAGATCAGACCAAACAAATGATTTGTATCCTTCTATCAGCAAATGTTAAAACAAAGGAAGCATCCAGAACCTTCTTATGTACATCATACCATATCAGCCAGAAACCCTGGAGAGAGCCTTCAGTATTCATATCAAAGTATAGGGCGATGAACTGCAGGTCTCACATCACCTCAGTAAAGGTAACCGGGGCCACCAGAACATTCATAATTATGTACAGAATCAGCTTCAACAGGCGGCTTGTCTGAAGTGTATGAACCTGCAGGACCAACCACAGGAAATGATAGAGCAAGCACGTTTCCAGGGCAGGTCCTGGACTGGTCTAACAGGAAAGCGTAGTTACTCACCTGTAACAGGTGATCTCCAGGAACAAGCAGGAATGTAGTCTTCACATATGGGGACTCCCAAGCTTAGAGATGCCAGGAAGATGACCCCATAGAGCAGCTAAACCCAGGCTGAGGTGGGGCATGATTCCTCCCAAGGATCTCTTGTATCGAAACCCAGGACGGGGGATAGGAGTTATTCTAAGTCTGAAAGAGATGCTGGAGAACAGCCTGGCCAAATGAGGCATCTCGGCGGACGTCCTTGTCTAAGCAGTAATGGGCCGCAAAAGTGTGAACCGAGGAGCAAGTGGCTGTTTTGCAAATGTCATCGATGGACACCAAACGAAGGTTGGCCATGGAGGCAGCCATTGCTCCAACACTGTGAGCTGTAACATGACTTTCGAGAGAAAGCTCCGTACTCTCATAGGTAAAGGATATGCAGTCTGCAAACTACCTGAAGAGTGTTCTCTTGGAGACTGGTAACCCCAGGTGGCTGGAATCAAAGGCAAAAAAAAGCTGAGAAGCCTTTCTATGCTGCTAAGTTCTTTGAAGGTAAAAGGCCAAAGCTCTTTTTACAATCCAGAGTGTGACGATTCCTTTCTGCATTTAAGGCATGAGCCCTAGGGAAGAAGACAGGAAGATAAACCGACTGGTTTAAATGAAAAGGCAAAACCACCTTTGGCATAAAGTGAGGATGAATCCTAAGGACTACTTTATCATGGTGGAACCTTGTGTAAGGAGGATCAGCCACTAAAGCTTGTAGTTCACTGATGTGTTTTGCAGAAGTGAGAGCAATTAGGAAAACTACCTTCCAGGAAAGAAGCTTTAGGGATGTAATGGCTAAGGGCTCGAATGGCGGCTTCATGAGCTGTCTGAGGACGAGATTTAAATCCCATGCCACGGGTGATGGCTTAATGGGAGGCTTATTAAGAGTAGATCTCTCAAACTATGCTACCAGCAGCTGAGAGGAGACAGGTTGTCCATTAAAGGGCTTGTGGAAAGCCGCAATGGCACTAAGGTGGACTCTTACTGAATTGGTTTTGAGAAAGAGGATGAAAGATGGAGCAGATACTCCAGTAATGCCTCTAAGGGAACTGATAAAGGATTAAGTTCCTTCTTTGAACACCAGAAAAAGAACATTTTCCACTTAAAAGCATAAGCCTGCCTTGTGGAAGGTTTCCTTGAGGCTAAAAGGATATCCTTAACCTGTTGAGAGAGGTTGACATCCTGGAATTCTAAGCTCTCAGCAACCATGCCATCAGGTGTAAAGACTGAGGATTCGAGTGCAAAAGCATCCTGTCCATCTGAGATAGGAGAACTGGAGCACATCCCAAGTCCAGAGGCCTTGGCTTGAGAGAGATGTAGAAGCAGTGGATACCACGTCTGTCGTGGCCAGAGTGGGGCTATGAGGAGCATATGGCCCGTCTCTCTGGAGTTTGAACAGAGTCTTGGGAATGAGGGGAATGGGTGGGTAGGCATACAGTAAGTCCTGACCCCAGTGGAGGTGGAAAGCATCCCTTATCTGTTTCGAGCCTGAATTCTGGAACAGAATCAGGGAAGTCTGGCATTCTGAGGACTTGCAAATAGGTCTATATCTGGGGTTCCCCAGATTCAAAAGATTCGAGCAATCTATTCTGAATGAAGAGACCACTCGTGTGGCAGCAGTACTCGACTGAGTTTGTCTGCCAGGAGATTCTGTGTGCCTGGGAGATACACCACCAGTAGGTGAATCTGAAGGCCTCATGCAAAGGACCAGAGGTGTAGAGCTTCATTGCACAACGCCTGAGAGCCTGTTCCACCCTGTTTGTTTATGAAGAAGATGGCTACCTGATACAAGACTGTCCATCTGGACAAGGACTAACGCAAATGGTCCTGAAAAACTCGTAGAGCATAAAAGATGGCTGCGAGTTCCAGTAGATTTATGTGAAGACAAGTCACCTGTTCGGTCCAGAGAGCTTGAGTAGAGAGATTGTCCATATGAGCCCTCCAACCTTACTTGGACGCATCCGTCGTCAAGGTAGCTTGGTGCAGTGGCTGCTGAAAAGTTGACCCTAAGAGAAGGTTTTCCAGTGTTTGCCACACTGAAGGGACGAGATTAGGCGTGCAGAGTTTCTGATTTTGTCCGTCAGACGACCTGACGCTTGTGTCCACTGAGAGGTTAGGGTCCCCTATGGACACCATATGTCCCAGCAACTGAAGTATTTCTCGAGCAGTCAGGAAAGCTTTCATAGCTGTTTGAGACGCCAGTTGAACTATTTGAGCACAGCGGGGTTGTGGCAAGAAAGTCCTTTCCTGCCTTGAGTCTAGAAGAGCCCCTATGAACTCTAGAGAATGAGAAAAGGTGAGATGGGATTTTGGGAGATTTATGACCAATCCCAAATATTGCAGGACTTGTATCGTGCAGGAAAGAGCCGAGCTGGCTTCTGGAGCTGTTGGTGCTCGGATTAACCAGTCGTCTAAATAGGGAAGACGAATATTCCTAGAGTCCTTAAAAATGCTGCTACTACTGCCATGCATTTCATGAAGACTTTTGGGGCTGAAGCCAGGCCAAAGGGTCTCTGTACTGGTAATGTCTTCCCTGAAAGAGGAATCGAAGAAACCTCCTGTGTTCTGCATGAATAAGGATATGTGTATAGGCGTCTTTTAGGTCTAGAGAACATAGCCAATCCCAACTCTGAATGTAAGGGAGGAGTGTTCCGAGAGAGATCATTTTGAATTTTTCTCGGAAGAGATACTTGTTTAACTCCCTGAGGTCCAGTATGGGCCTGTACCCTCCTATTTTCTTTGGAATAAGGAAGTAGGGGGGGAGTAGAAGCCCAGGCCTTGTTGAGAAAAAGATACCTCCTCTATCACTCCCTGAGCAAGGAGTGAGGTGACCACTTGATACAAGAGAGTGGTGAGGGGGAGCCGAGAACTGACCTCTCTTGGAGTAGAGAGAGAGGGGGCATACTGTGGAAGTGGAGTTTGCATCCCTCTGTCACTATGGAGAGAGTCCAATGTTCTGATGTTTATCTGTTGCCACCTCTTGGAAAAGTAACACAGTCTGCCTGGAATGTTGAGAGCTCTGGTATTTCTAGAGGAAGGATCACTAGGTTCTCTAGGAAGGAGTCAAAGACTTTGCGGAGGCTATGACTGCTGGGCTGGTTGAGCACTTGGGACCTGAGCCTTCCTTTGTTATTTCGGCTGCTGCTGTCCCTTCTGGGGAGCATGGACTGGGCAGTGGCCAGCTTGGATGTAAGACAGATAGAACTTCATTTTCTTGTTGAAAAGGGGTTTCTTAACTGTCTTTTTCTTAGCTGGGTTGGCAGTGGTCCTTGATAAACTATTTAAAGTAGTGTTCTCAGACTCAAGCTGAGAAGCTTTATCCTGCCAGTCCTTGCCAAAAAGGTTTTCTCCTGTGCAAGGAATATTTCCCAGCTTATCTTGCACCCACTGCTCTAAATCGGATGCTTGTAGCCAAGCAATCCAAAGTGCACCAATAGAAATAGCAGAGGTTCTGCTAATACATTCAAAACAATCAAAGGTTGCCTGTTCATGAACTTAGAGACATTTTGGGCATGCTTAACAAGAGTAAGAAAATCGGCCCTCTTGTCATCGGGGAGAAGAGGGACCATGAGTTCCAAATCCTTAGTAACCTCTCGAAGAAACGTACCCATGTAGAGTATGTAAGAACTTATTCTGGCTGACAGCATAGAAGCCTGAAAACATCAACGCCCAAAGGCATTGAGAGTCCTCGCCTCACAGCCGGGAGGATTAGAGGAATGTGTCTTAGCACTTTTGATCCGGCGCATCGCTGATTCCACGACTACAGATTGGTGTGGTAACTGTTTTTTGGAACCCAGGACACTGCGGCACCCAGTACATTGTATCAAGTCTTCAGGAATGTGGAGACACCGTTAAGAGTGTTTCCCACATTCGAAGCACGAGATCATGCAGGATCCTGTGTATGGGAAGGGATGCAGCCCCTTTTCGGGGGTCACGGTGATCGAGAGGCCCCGAGCCACATCCCGTATAAAGTCGTGAAAAGACATGTCCTCCGGAGGAGACATCCACCGTTGCGGCGAAGAAGAGGGATCCTCTGTAAGAACCGCTCCGGTATCAATGGATTCATTAGAATCATCGGATTCCGAAGACTCAAAGTATCGAAGAGCCGGGTGCTCCCGTACTGCCTATCGTTGGTACCATTCGAAGTCAGCATCGGAATGCCTTGATACTGGACCCTCTATACCAGACACCGATTATAGGACTGGCATGGGTGGAAGCATGGAGAGCGGAGGAACAGTAGTTGAAGATACCTCCGGTACCGGTACCGATGGCTGCGGAACCAACTGTAGCGGCTTTAGTGGCATGGAGGCTGCTAAAAAGGCTAAATGGCTAGGATGCGTTGATCCATGGGGCCTGCACCAGCGGAGTGGGCCACGACCCCAGAACATGGCACCAAGAGCTCTCCGGAGGTGGATGCCTCGGGAACATCTTGGGACTCCGTTAGTGCTTTGGAGGCAAGGACCTCCCACCGGGGTTGTTTGGCCTGTGTATTCTCCTCAAGGGCAATGCTGGAAGCATCTCGATGCTTAGAAGGAGATCTACCGTTTGAGGACCAATTGGTCTTCGAAGAAGACCTGGGTTTGGTTACATTAGATCCATGGGAGGAAGATGAAGCCCTGGATGACGTCGATGCAACGGACATTGTATCCGAGGCAAAAAGGGTGCAGAGTTTGGCAACTCTATTTTGCAGGCCCCTCTTAGTTGTCTTTCTGCAGAGGAGACACTCCAATAGAGAATGGTCTGGGCCCAAACATTTAAGACACCAGTCATGGGTATCTGTAGCGAAAATGGTACCGCCACATTTTGAAACCACTAGGATGGTTTCTCCATTTTGAGAAAGAAAGAAAGAAATAAAAACCAGAGCCTAATGCCCAAAATGGCGCCGAAGCACCAAGAGGGTACAGATCCTCAAAAAAAAAGTTTGGTTTTTTTTTTACAAGAAGAAGAAAATAAAGAAGGCACCAGTGGAACCGGTATGGGCATCGAAGGGAAGGCAGACGCAACCACAGTGACAGGAGTTGCTGCCTGTCAGCTCCACAGAAAACGAAAAACTGAAGAGGGAGAGTTGGAAAGGCGGGAAGGCAGCAGCGCAGATGCAGTGGGATGCTCCCAAAAGCTTTCCTATAGGACGCTGGGGAGCATTCCTGCACGGGCTCCATCGGTGCCGACGATACCCCATATGTGAAGACTACATTCCTGCTTGTTCCTGGAGATGGGACATTATCTGGTAAGTACAATGTCACCTTCATATCATCCTGCTAGGCCAGTCCAGACAAGTGAGACGTACCAACGTTACAACTCCACTGGACGGGAAAAAGACGCAGCAGCTTTCAAGACCTCTGAGCTAAAAGCAGAGTCGGCCAGAGCATGAACACCCAAGCGGTAGTGCTTAAAAAAAATGGAAAGTAATGCTCATGTTACAACCTGACAAATGTCTGCGGTGGTTACAGAGCTATGCTCAGCCAATGAGAACATTTAACCCAAATGGAATGTGCATGCAAACCCTCAGAAAGCAGTTGGTTTCATAACAAATATGCAGAGGCAAATCACCTGCTTAATCCAGTGCCTCAAAGTAGTCTTGGCAACCAAATCATCTTTACACGGTCCCACTAACAGTCTTAAAGGACTATTAAAGAGACTGCTACAAGGAAATAGATCTACAACTATAAGTACTAATCTTCTGAAATAAACTCAGACTCTTGGGGGGCAAGGGAATTCTTTGGGTTAAAACTAGCAAATCTGTGTATTTTAGAATTCAGTGTTTTTGCTGAGTCAGTCAGGTCTTAGTACCACTAGGGAGCTTTGTATTTAAGTCAAAGCTGATTATAGCTTAGCATAGAACATAAATTAAGAGTAAATAGACTCTGAAATTTATTTCTAAGAAGTAATTAGATCTTACCTGCTAATTATTGTTCCTGAAGGAACGACAGTCCAGTCCCTTTACTTCAGGGTTGCGTAACCCTTCCAGCAGCTTGGAGGCTGAGCCCAACCTTTTTGGAGGTGGAGCGGTACAAATACCACTGAGACCACCCACCAACCCCAGTAATCGACTGAAAAAGTAGCCTAAGTGAACCTTGTCACAACTAAAAATCAAACCTAACAAACATGCAAACTTTTTTTTTGTTTTTTTTTTTTTTCATAAGTAAATAGGAAAAAGGAGTAGAGGAGGGAGAGGAGGAAAGGCGCCGAAGGAGGACTGCTCGCCTACTTACTCCTGGCCTCCCTCACCCCGATCTGGTCCCCCGCTCGGTTCGCTGTTCCGCCCTTTTCCGACAGGCCTTCAGGTCCGACATAGCCGGGTGGGATCAGGGACTGGACTGTCGTTCCTTCAGGAACAATAATTAGCAGGTAAGATCTAATTACTTCTTCCTTATCGTCACTCCAGTCCAGTCCCTTTACTTCAGGGAAGTACCCGAGCAGTTCAATTCTGGGTGGGATTCGGCAAACCGGACTGAAGAACCGCTAGGCCAAACCGAGCATCCGCTGAGCTCTGCACGTCCAGCCTGTAGTGCTTGGTGAAGGTATGTAGGGAGGACCAAGTTGCCGCTCTACATATATCCAGCGGGGGGACTAGACTGAATTCTGCCCATGAGGTAGCCTGAGCTCGGGTGGAATGAGCCCGCAGCCCCCCGGAACCTGCTTGCCTTTCAGGATGTAGGCGGAGGCAATCGCCTCCCTAATCCACCTAGAGATGGAGGCCTTGGCCGCCGCTTCCCCTCTGTGGGGGCCTCCGAACTTGACAAACAGCCGGTCTGACTTCCGGAACGGAGCGGTTCGGGAGAGGTAGCGCTTTAGGGTTCTCTGAACGTCCAATAGCCGCAGCCTGCTATCCTTGCCTGCCAGGCCCCCGGTTGGGAAGGCCGGGAGCGTGACAGTCTGGTTTACATGAAAAGGAGAAATAACCTTGGGAAGGAAGGAGGGCACCGTGCGCAGAACGACCTTGTCCTTGAGGAAGGCCAGGAAGGGGGGCTTGGAGGAGAGAGCTTGTAGCTCGGAGACCCGCCTGGCCGAGCAGATCGCAACCAGGAAGACTGTCTTCAGGGTTAAGTCCTTCAAGGAGGCCCTCTTTGCCGGTTCAAACGGTTCCCCCATCAGTGCATTTAGTACCAGGTTAAGGTCCCAGGTGGGTACGACCGACCTCCGCTGGGGACGCAGCCGTCGTACTGCTCTTAGGAACCTGGTGACGTCCGTGTGCACCCCTAACGGCTTGCCGTGGATCTTTCCTCTATAGCACGCGATAGCGGCTAGTTGTACTCGAAGTGAGCTGTGCGCTAGACCCTTGTCGAACCCTGCTTGCAAAAATTCCAGGATTTCTGGGACTGAGGCGGTCAGGGGCTTCCTACGGCGCTCCGCGCACCATGCCTCGAAAATGCGCCAGACCCTTACATAGGCGAGACACGTCGAGCGCTTCTTAGCGCTCAACAACGTTGAGATTACTGCCGCCGAATATCCGCGCTTCAGAAGCCGCGCCCTTTCAAGAGCCAGGCCGTAAGCGAGAACCGATCCACGTGAGGCATCAGGACCGGGCCTTGCCTGAGAAGGTCGCTCCTGCAGGGCAGCCGCCATGGGTGGTCGGCTAATAGTCTCACCAGGTCTGCATACCAGGGGCGGCGGGGCCAATCCGGAGCTATGAGGATTATCCGGCCCTGGTGAGATTCCACTCGTTGAAGAACCTTTCCGATCAGAGCCCAGGGAGGGAATACATAGAGGAGGCCCTCTGCCGGCCACTTCTGAGACAGGGCATCCAGACCCTCGGACATCCTCTCCTTTCGTCGACTGAAGAATCGGTCCACCTTGGCCGAAGAGAATCTTGCCATGAGATCCATTAGTGGGAGACCCCACCGAGCCACTATTTGTTCGAAGACTGCCTGCTCCAGTTCCCACTCTCCGTGGTCTATTCTGTGCCTGCTGAGGTAATCGGCCGTGACATTGTCCGAGCCTGCCACGTGCTGGGCCGAAAGCGCTTCGAGGTAGACCTCCGCCCACTGGAGGAGAGTGTCTGCCTCCTTTTCCAGGGCCGGGCTGCTGGTGCCGCCCTGGTGGTTGATGTACGCCACCGTTGTGATGTTGTCGGAGAGGACGCGGATTGCCCTTCTTCGTACCCGGGGCTCGAGTTTGAGCGCTAGGGTGACGGCCCGTAACTCCAGTCTGTTGATGGGCCACTGAGATTCCATCGGGGACCAGCATCCCTGAACGAACTGGTCCTCGCAGTGTGCCCCCCAGCCTGACAGGCTGGCATCCGTCGTCAAGAGGACCCACTGGGGGGGCTCGAGGGGCATTCCCCGTTCCAGGTTTCTCGGGTGTTGCCACCATCGAAGAGCTCGTTTGGTCCGCGGAGCGCAGGGTAACTGTGTTGTCAGAGGATGAAGTTGCGGAGACCACCGACGCAATAGGGATCGTTGCAATGGGCGCATGTGGGCTCTGGCCCAAGGTACTACCTCTATCGTTGCTGCCATCGTGCCCAGGACCTGAAGGTAATGCCATGCTGAGGGGTTTCGCCTGCTTAGGAACCGAGTGATCAGAAGCCTTAGGTTCCCGGCCCGGGAAGAGGGCAAGAACACTCTGCCCCTGCCGGTGTCGAACCTTGCGCCGAGATACTCGAGATTCTGGGAGGGGGTCAGCCTGCTCTTTGCTCGGTTGATCACCCATCCCAATTCTTCTAGCAAGCGAACTACTGTGTCCGTCGCCGAGCGACTTTCTTTCTCTGACTTTGCCCGGATCAGCCAATCGTCTAGATACGGGTGAACCAAGATCCCCTCCTTCCGGAGGAAGGCCGCTACTACCACCATCACCTTGGTAAATGTTCGTGGAGCTGTCGCTAGGCCGAAGGGAAGGGCCTTGAATTGAAAGTGACCCGCTGGTACCGCAAACCTTAGAAACTGCTGATGGGATTTTCTGACCGGGATATGCAAGTAGGCCTCTGACAAGTCGAGGGCTGTCAGGAACTCCCCGTTCCTTACGGCAGCAATGACTGACCGCAGGGTCTCCATCCTGAAGTGCGGGACCCTGAGGCAGCGATTGACCTGTTTTAAGTCCAGAATCGGTCGGAAGGTGCCTTCCTTCTTTGGCACCACGAAGTAAATCGAGTATCGACCTGAGCCGCACTGATCTGGGGGCACTGGAGACACGGCCCCGAGTGCAATTAAGCGCGTGAGGGTAGATTCCACCGCTGTCTTCTTTGCGGGGGTACTGCAGGGGGACAGAACAAAGGCTGGTGTTATCGGCTTCGAAAATTCGAGGGCGTAGCCCTCTCTGATCACCTCTAGTACCCATTGATCCGACGTGACCCGGGACCAGGCGGGAAGGAACTGTCTTAAACGTCCTCCTATGGGCAGCTCTTCCCCCTGGGCCCCCGCGGCTTCATTGTCGTTTTCTGAAAGACGAGGAAGAGGAGAAGGAGGTGGTCGCCCCAAAACCGCGACCTGCTCCCCGAAACCCTCGAAAGCCCTGGCCCCTCGAAGGGAAACGCCCCCTGGAAAAGGAGCTGGATCTGGCGGGGCGAGATCTCCGGAAATCCCTGGGCTGAGTACGTGCCGGGGGAAGTGAGCGGTTTTGCTTCGGTCTATCTTCCGGGAGTCTGCCACCCTTTGACTCGCCCAGATCCTTTACCAATTTCTCTAAATCCTCGCCGAACAACAGTTTTCCCTTTAAAGGGGAGGCGACTCAGGCGAGCCTTCGAGGAAGTATCCGCTGCCCAATTGCGTAACCAGAGATATCGCCTGGCAGCCACCACCGAGGCCATGTTCTTTGCCAGGCTCCTGATGAGGTCATACTGACTATCCGCCAAGTAAGCTGTTCCAGATTCCAACCTGCTTGCGTTGGTCTGCGTCTCCTCCGAGGGACTTTCGTCTGACTGCAGGTGTTGTGACCACCTTAAACAGGCCCTAGCCACCCAAGCTCCGGAGACCGAGGCTTGCAAGGCGAGGGCGCTTACGTCAAAGGCCTGCTTCAAGAGAGTATCCAACTTTCTGTCTTGAGGATCCCTTAGGGCAGCACTGCCCTCCACTGGAATAGTGGTCTTCTTGGTGACCGCTGACACTGCCGCATCTACCCTGGGAGACTTTAGCAGTTCTTTGTCAGTCTCTGAGAGGGGATAGAGACGAAGCATGGACCGGACTCCCCTTAGACTTGACTCGGGTTGGTCCCATTCTTCCTGGATCATCTGTCTCACTACCCTATGTACCGGAAAGACCTTCTGGGATCTTCTAATGGCCTGGATCAATGGATCCTCCAATGCTTCCTCTTCTGCAGGTGTATCGGAGGACATGTTGAGGGCCTTCAGGGACTCGTTAATCAAGGCCGGAAGCTCCTCCCGACGAAATACTCTAATTATCCTAGCCTGGTCTTCTTCTGGAATCTCACCTTCTTCTAACTCCTCCTCATCCTCATCAAAGTCCTTGTCCGATGGCGTTTCTTCCGGAGATCCCTGTGAAAGGGTCTCCTCTTCGCTCATCCGGAGGCGCTTAGGTGGGACGTCGGAATCTGGATTGGCCGCCCTCGCGGGCCTGGCTGTCTTGGCCTCCGCTGCCGAGGGCGCCGCACCCGCTTTCCCTGAACCTTGCTTACGTAGGCAATATGCCTTGTGGAGTAAGAGAATGAAGTCCGGGGAGAAGAAATCTCCTACCCCATCCTCCCCTGCCGGGAGAGGGGCGGGGGATAAGGAAGGGGTGGGCAAGTCCGAGGACGTAGAAGGAGGGGCTTGCATCTCACTCTCCCCTACTGGGAGTTCGTCTGACCCTTGGGAGGCCTGGGCCATGGTTAAGGTAATGTCCTGCTCTGCCGAGGCTGCCAGCGCGGTACAGTTCCTGCAGATACCTGTTTCTGCGGAAGTACCCCTGCGGATTCCACAGGAAAGGCAACGTGCTTTGGTTGACATGACCCGGGGCTGAGGACCTTCCCGTACCAGAACTCCAGGCCCGTGGGGAGGGACTCTTCTCTACTATGGAGGCTAGCTCTACCCTTCTCTACAATGAAGGCTAGCTCCTCCCTGGCCAACCAAACCGAGGTCTCTTTTCCTTTTTCTCCCCTCCCCAAGGGATCCCCCAGGGAAGAGACCGGCTATCAATTTAGAGGAAACCAATGAGCAATTAAATGAAACATAAAGTGGATTTAAAATAGAAGGAGCACCCTGTAGCCAAACATTAGTTAAAAATAGCGTTAAAATTTAAAAGTTTAAAATTTAAAAATAAGGACTCCAGTAAGCCCTAGGCTTACGGAACCCTCCAGCTGCTTGGAGGCTGAGATTACTGGGGTTGGTGGGTGGTCTCAGTGGTATTTGTACCGCTCCACCTCCAAAAAGGTTGGGCTCAGCCTCCAAGCTGCTGGAAGGGTTACGCAACCCTGAAGTAAAGGGACTGGACTGGAGTGACGATAAGGAAAGAGCTTTTCATTTCAATCAAATCAGGAGTATAGCCTTAAACACAGAAAGTTAAATATAGTAAATAGTTACTGAAATAAAGTTGTTTCTTGAGAGCTTTTTATCTAAATCAATTCAGAGCATAGCTTAGTGTAGAAAAATCCCGATTAGGAAGAAATAAACTTGTTTCTAGTGACTTTACATAAAGGCATTCCAGTTAGGAGGCAAAAGATCTTTGAAGTTGTCTTGAATAGGTGTTAAATGCAAGTGACAGATCAAAAGGGCAATGTAAAAAGGCCCCTTCTGTCAAACCAAGGGCTGCATAAGTCACCTAGAAAATTGGTAAGCCTTTACCTTAGAAGAAAGTCAACTTTTAATAAGCCTTCATTCCCTCCCTCCCTCCTCCCACCCATCCCTGAGATAATCGTAGCTTTATAAGCTCTTAGACCTCTTAAAGGGAAGAAGGTGTCCATATTCACTCTCAGATGCAGCTGATTATCCTTATCAAGCATACATTAAGGACCTGAGATTAATTAATCTTGAGGTGAACAAAGTCCATTAAACTTATTAGATATACAGTAGTTTTATTAGTATACGCAAGTAAACAACTTAAATACATAAACACCACCTTAAAACTAAGATGCAGACAGCAGTCCAGCAGTGAAATGGAGACTTTACAGTCTTTGCATTAAGTGTCATATATATGATTGTCTCCCAGTTGGTGGGGGGTCTTACGTGTGCACTAGGTGCAAGGAGCCCTCAGGGAACAAGTTTGATCTTTGAGGTTAGAGTAGTAGACTTGGAGGACTCAAGGAAGACAGGTACATAAACGAGACCTACAGGGACATAGTACTGAAGTCCTACCTCCAGTCTGGCAGCATCCCTGTTGCTATGGAGGAGAGGGGTCATGTTATAGGAGAGCATCACCCTGGTGTGTCAGGAAATGATCCTGTAGCTAGAACCAGTCCTCCGGGTGATGTAAAACCTTCTCGCACCAAGGCGGTTTCTCCAAGGCCCTGTGCCCACAAGTTTAGGACAGCTGTTATAATTGGTGATTCGATTATTAGGCATGTAGATAGCTGCTGGTGGACGGGAGGATCACCTGGTAACATGCCTAGCTGGTGCAAAGGTAGTGGACCTCACATGCTACCTAGATAAGATCTTAGATAGTGCTGGGGAGGAGTCTGCTGTCTTGGTACATGTTGGTACCAATGACATAGGAAAGTGTGGTAGGGATGTTCTGGAGGCCAAATTTAGGATTTTAGATAGGAAGTTGACATACAGAACTTCCAGGGTAGCATTCTCTGAAATGCTTCCTGTTCCACGCGCAGGACCCAAAAGGCAAGCAGAGCTCTGGAGTCTCAATGTGTGGATGAGACAATAGCGCAAGGATGAGGGTTTTGGATTTGTTAGAAAATGGGCAACATTCTAGGGAAAGGAGGGGCTTTTCCAAAGGGATGGGCTCCACCTTAACCAGGATAGAACAAGGCTGCTGGCATGAACCTTTAAAAAAGGAAATAGAGCAGCTTTTAAACTAGATAATAGGGGAAAGCCAACAGTCGCCCAAGAGTGCAGGGTTCAGAAAGATGTATCCTTGACAGATACTAGCAAAGGACTGAAGTTAGGACATATCAACAGAGAAGTTCCAATAAAGACAAAAGTAAACCAAATGCCCTTAAGTATAGAGCAGAAAGAACTTTAAGTTTCCAAATTACCACCACCTACTAGTAACCAGATTAATATATATAAAATACAGCCTCTAAAATGCTTGTATGCAAATGCTAGAAGTCTAAAAAGTAAGATGGGAGAGTTAGAATATATAACACTAAATGAGAAGTTAGATATGATTGGTATTTCAGAGACATGGTGGGAGGAGGACAATCAGTAAGATACTGTGATACCTGGGTACAAATTATATCGCAATGACAGAGTAGACCAAATTGGTGGAAGAGTCGCGCTCTATGTTAGAGCTAGGGCATTGAATTACACAGGATTGAAGTTTTGCAGGAAACAAAAAACACTGTAGCATCTCTATGGATTGAAATTCCATGTAAAAAGGGGAAGGCAATGGCAGTGGGGGTGTACTATCAACCACCTGGCCAGAATAAACAATGGATGATGAAATGCTCAAAGAAATCAGGGAAGCTAACAAAAGTTACCGCACAGTAATAATGGGTGATTTTAATTGCCCCGGTATCGACTGGGTCAGTGTCACGGCAGGGCATGCTCGGAGATAAAGTTTCTAGATGAAACAAAATGACTGCTTCTTGGAGCAGTTGGTTCATGAACCGACAAGAGGGGAAAACCATCTTGGACCTAGTCCTTAGTGAAACAAGATCTGATACAAGAGATAAGGATGTTGGGGCCACTTGGCAATAGTGGTCACAGCATGATCGCGTTTAATTTGATAAATGGAGGATGGACAAGGTAATCCACAGTACTACCTTTTAACTTTCAAAAGGGAGACTATGATAAAATGAGGAAAACAGTTAAAAAAACTAAAAGGAACAGTTGCAATGGTTAAAGCTTTACATCAAGTACGGGTGTTTAAAAATACTATTGTGGAAGCTCAGACCAGCTGTATTCCACGCTTTAAGTGGAAGAAGTCCAAATAACTGCCAATATGGTTTAAAGGTGAGGTCAGAGAGGCTGTTGTAGCCAAAAAGGGTAAATTTGACTTACCTGCTAATTGTTGCTCCTTGAAGAACTCTAGTCCAGTCCCGCACCTCTGGGTAGTGTACCTCTTCCAGCAGCTTGGAGACTGAGCATGTCATCTTTGATGACACCAGGGTACTTGTACAGCTGGCACCGCCTACCAGCCTCAGTACCTACTAACAAAGCAGACTCACAGGAGCAACAAATAAGTAGTTAAAAGTTTTTCAGCCAACAGCCTTTTTGCTAAATAAATCACCTACATAAACCAACACTCCCTCCACCCCCTGGGAAGGATCCCCGTCCCTTCCTTTCCAGGATGAGGAAGCTTACCTGTGAAGCACCCAAGCATCTCGAAACAACGGGAACAGGCCTAACAGCTCTTCTGGACCTCGCTGTTTCTCTATTCCAGTTCAGTTTCACAGCCGGGGTGTCAACAGTTAATACAGAAAACACTCTTAGGGTGGGATGCGGACTGGACTGGAGCTCCTCAAGGAACAATTAGCAGGTAAGTCTAATTTACCTTTCCTTATCATCCCTCCAGTCCAGTCTCACACCTCTTGGATATAGCAGAGCAGTTAACTAACGGGAGGGATACGCACAGCCAATCCAAAATGACTGTCCCCGCCCGCCTGAACATCCAAGCGATAATGCTTAGCAAAGATATGAAGCGAAGACCACATCGCCATCCTATAAATCTCCACTGGCGGAACCAAACTATACTCCACCCATGAGGCCGCCTGAGCCCTCATGGAATGTGCCTGCAGCTCTGCGGGTACTTCTTTATGCTTGAGAATATATACGGACCCGATTGCCTTTCTGATCCACCTGGATATGGTGGCCTTTGCTGCCGCCACATCTCTGCACGACTCCCCAAAGAGCACAAAGAGGCGATCCGAATACCGAAAGAGCGCTTTCCTCTCCTCATATTCAGATGGCGCAGCTGCGAAGAAGCCGAACCCCCGCCTCGTCCTTCAAAAATGGTAAAATAACCGCCTGGTTCACATGAAAATCAGACACCACCTTAGGCAAAAAAGAAGGAACCGGGCGGAGAACTACCTTCTCTTTCAAGAAGGAAAGGAATGGCTCCCGGCACGATAGAGCCTGCAGCTCCAAAAACCTGCATGCTGAACAAATGGCCACTAAGAAGGCTGTCTTCAACGGGAGATCCTTCAGGGAAGCTCTTCTCAACGGCTCTCTTGACAGTGCCATCAACACCAAATTGAGATCCCAAGATGGCACCACCACCCGCTTAGGAGAGCGAAGATGACTCACCGCCCTTAGAAATCTCTGCACATCTGGGTGAGAACCTAACGCCACTCCGTGGATCTTCCTGCAGTAGCAGGAAGCTCCCAGCTTCACTCTTAGCGAGCTGGCTGCCAAACATCTCTAAAACCCTGATTGCAAGAAGGACAAAACATCTGAAACAGAAACCACGGAAGGATGCATCTGCTTCTCCCCGCACCATGACTCAAAGATGCGCCATATGTGAACATAAGCTAGGCTCGTAGACCTTCTCTGGGCCTGTAGCAAGGTCTTTATTACCAAGGTGGAATATCCTCTCTTCTAAGAACAAAAGAACATAAGATATGCCATACTGGGTCAGACCAAGGTCCATCAAGCCCAGTATCCTGTTTCCAACAGTGGCCAATCTAGGTCATACGTACCTAGCAGTTTCCCCAAAAGACACAGGTTCCACAATGCTTGTATTGGCTCAAGCATTGATATCCTGGGTCCCTTCTTAATAATGGTTTATGGACCTTTCCTCCAGGAACTTATCCAAACCTTTTTTAAACCCAGCTACACTAACAGCCTTTACTACATCCTCCGGTAACAAATTCCAGAGTTTGATTACACGTTGAGTGAAAAAATATTTTCTTTTATTAGTCTTAAATAGTTTACCCTGTAGCTTCATTGCATGTCCCCTAGTCTTTCTATATTCTGATAATGTAAACAATCGATCTACATTTACCCGTTCCACTCCGTTCATTAATTTATAGACTTCTATCATATCTCCCCTCAGCCGTCTCTTTTCCACGTTAAAGAGCCCTAACCTTTGTAGCCTCTCTTCACAGGAGTAGCCTTCCATCCCCTTTACTATTTTGGTAGCTCTTCTCTGTACCTTTTCTAATAACGCTATATCCTTTTTAAGATACGGTGACCAGAGCTGCACACAATATTCAAGGTGCGGTCTCACCATGGAACAATATAGAGGCATTATAATATCTTTTGTTTTATTTTCCATTCCTTTCCTTATGATACCTAGCATTCTATTTGCTCTCTTGGCCGCCGCTGCACACTGGGCCGAGGGTTTTAACATGTTATCCACAATGACGCCTAACTCTTTTTCCAGGGTGGTGGTTCCTAATGTGGAACCTTGCATCGTGTAACCATAGTTTGGGTTGTTCTTCCCTAGGTGCATAACTTTGTACTTGTCCACATTAAATTTCATCTGCCATTTTGATGCCCAGTCTTCCAATTTATCAAGATCCTCTTGCAATTTTCCACAATCCTCTTGGGTTTTAACAACTTTAAATAGTATTGTCTCATCTGCAAATTTGATAACCTCACTCGTTATTCCACTTTCCAGGTCATTTATGAATATGTCAAAAAGCAGCGGACCCAGCACAGATCCCTGGGGTACACCACTATTCACCTTTCTCCATTGGGAAAATTGGCCATTTAGCCCTACCCTCTGCTTTCTATCTTTTAACCAGTTCCTGATCCACAGTAGTACACTGCCTCATATCCCATGACTCTTTAGTTTTGCCAAAGGTCTCTGATGAGGGACCTTGTCAAAGGCTTTCTGAAAGTCCAGATACACTATATCAACTGACTCACCTTTGTCCACCTGTTTATTCACACCTTCAAAAAAACATAACAGATTAGTAAGACAAGATCTTCCTTGTCTAAAGCCATGTTGGCTGTCTCCCATTAGGCCATGACTATCTACATGCTGAGTAATTTTATTCTTTATGATGGTTTCTACCATTTTCCCCGGTACTGACATCAGGCTCACCGGTCTGTAGTTTCCCGGATCACCCCTGGAACCCTTTTTAAAAATTGGTGTTACATTGGCGATCCTCCAATCTTCAGGTATTACAGATGATTTTAATGATAGTTCACAGATTACTAATAGCAGGTCTGCAATCTCATATTTCAGTTCTTTCAACATCCTTGGATGTATACCATCCGGCCCAGGTGATTTGCTACTCTTTAGTTTATCTAATAGTTGTAATACATCTTTCCGATGTATCGATATTTCCTTCAATTCTTCCGCATCTTTAAATACCACTTCAGTCATGGGTAACATCCCTACATCTTCCTCAGTAAAGACCGAAGCAAAGAATTCATTCAGTCTCTCCGCTATCGCCTTGTCGCCTCTTAGTGCCCCTTTAACCCCTCTATCATCTAATGGACCAACTGACTCTCACAGGTTTTTTGCTACAAATGTACTTGAAAAAGTCTTTAGTTCGCGTTTTTGCTTCCGCAGCAAGCTTCTTCTCAAATTCTCCCTTTGCCTGCCTTATCAATGCCTTGCATTTGACTTGCCAATGCTTGTGGTTTCCAGGTTTCATCGTTTGGTTCTTTTTTCCATTTCCTGAAAGATGCTTTTTTGGCGTGGAATACAGCTGGTCTGGGCTTCCAAGATAGTATTTTTCAACAGCACCCAAGCTTGATGCAAGTCTTTAACCTTTGCAACTGCTCCTTTTAGTTTTTTCTTAACTATTTTCCTCATTTTATCATAGTCTCCCTTTCGAAAGTTAAAAGGTAGTACTGCGGATTTCCTTACTATCCCTCCTCCACTAATTAAATCAAAGACGATCATGCTATGATCACTACTGCCAAGTGGCCCCAACACCCTTATCTCTTGCACAAGATCTGGTGTTCCACTAAGGACTAGGTCTAATATGGCTTCCCCTCTGGTCAGTTCATGAACCAGCTGCTCCAAGAAGCAGTCATTTATTTCATCTAGGAACTTTATCTCCCTAGCATGTCCTGCCGTGACACTGACCCAGTTGATACCGGGGTAATTGAAATCACCCATTATTATTACGGCGCTGTAACATTTGTTAGCTTCCTTGATTTCTCTGAGCATTTCATCATCCATTCTTTAACCTTCCCCTTTCAAGAGTCATGCCGTAAGCGAGAATTGATCTGCCTGGGGCATGCACAGCAGCCCCTGCTTTAGAAGATTTGCTCGAGCAGGAAGCTGCCACGGCCAATCCACTAGTATACAAACCAGGTCGGCATACCACGGGCGTCTCAGCCAGTCCGGGGCCACCAGAATTACTGGCCCCCTGTGTGCCTCGATCCGTTGGACTTCCCAGCCCTATGAGTGCCCACAGGGGTGGGGGGGGGAACATAAAGAATAAAACTCCCTTCGGGCCAGGGCTGTATTAGAGCATGCAGACCCTCTGATATCCTCTCTTCTCCTGCTGAAGAAACGACTGGTCTTCGCCGACTCAAACGTTGCCATTATGTCCATAACCGGTGTTCCCCAGCACTGGACCAGCTGCTTGAACTCCTCCTGGTTGAACTGCCACTCTCCAGGGTCCACTCGCACTCAGCTGAGGTAGTCCACCATCACATTGTCGACGCCTGGTACATGTGCCACTGACAACGCCTGGAGATGACTCTCTGCCCATTCAAACAATCTTTCTGCCTCTTCCTCCAGGGCCGCACTGCCCTTGCCTTCTTGTCGGTTGATGTATGACACTGTGGTTGCATTGTCGGATAAGACTCAGAGTTTTCCAGCGCCAAACTCACAGCTCGCATTTCAAGCCTGTTGATAGACCACGGAGCCTCCTGCAGACTCCATGTCCCCTAAGCAAAACGTCCATCGCAATGGGATCCCCAATCAGACAGACTGGTATCCATCACCTGCGGAATCCACCTCGGGGCCTCGAGTGGCATGCTCCTTTCGAGTTTTCCTGGTTGGAGCCACCACCCGAGTGCTCTCCTGGTGTTCCCCGGGCAGGGAAGTATCTGAGAAAGAGGCTGACTGATGGGAGAACTGCCGAAGCAGAGCCTCATATGCACCCTTGCCCATGGGACCAGCTCAAGAGTGCCGCCATGGTCCCCAGCACCTGCAGATAATGCCATGCTGAGGGCCTCGCCATCTGCCAGAACTGCTGAACCAACTGCGGAAGCTCTTGTGCCCACCATTCTGGCAGGAAGACCCTGCCTACCCTGGTTTTGAAGCACGCCCCCAAATAATCCAGCTCCTGGGATGGACATAACTGACTCTTGCCCAGGTTGACCACCCAACCGAAACTTCTTAGAAACTCCAGCACCTGTGCTGTCGCTTTTTTTGCTGTTGACTCTGGAATTTGCCCAGATCAGCCAGTCGTCCAGGTACGGGTCAACGAGAATTTCTTCTTTGCAGAGCGCTGCCGCTACCACAACCATGACTTAGGCGAAGGTACGGGGCACCATCACCAGACCGAAGGGCAAAGCTGGAAATTGGAAATGGTCCTGCGGTACTGCGAAGCGAAGAAACTGCTGATGTCCTGCTCGGATGGGAATGTGCAGATATGCTTCGGCGAGGTCGAGTAAAGTCAAGAACTCCCTGGTCCTTACCACCACAATCGCTGATCTTAGCGTTACCCTGTGGAAGTGGGGCACGAAGAAACACCAGTTCATACCTTTGAGATTGAGAATTGGATGAAAAGAGCCCTCCTTTTTGGGAACGACAAAATAAATGGAGTATCAACCACAGCCGTACTGGTTCTGGGGAACTGGCTCCACAGCTCCGAGCTGCAGGAGACGAGTCAAGGTCTCTTCCACTGCCGCTGCCTTGATCTGCGCTTTGCAGGGCAACCGGATGAATTACTCCTGCACTGGACAAGCCCACTCGAGGGCACAGCCCTCTCTGATGACCTACAGGACCCAGCGGTCAGAAGTGATTTGGACACAGGCCGAGTAAAACTCCTGTAGCCGACCTCTCACAGGCAGCAACTCTGCCTGGGCCCTCCTCGCTTCACTGGGTTTTCTTGTGCCCTGAGGAGGCAGCTGCTCCAAATCTCCTGCCTGATCCTCGAAAACCACAGACCCCCTGTCCCCTCATGGGAAATCTTCCCCTCTTGACGGGATTAAAGCATGGGGTACAAAACCACCAGGAGTCCCGCGGCTGGCCCCGAGCCGCCGTAGGTTTACGACTCTGCCTCTGCTTATCCTCAGGCATATGTCCCCCTTTTGACTCCCCCAAGTCCTTTACCAACTTATCTAGGTCTTCCCCAAACATAAGCTTTCCTTTAAATGGGAGTTTGCTGAGATGCGCCTTAGAGGAACTCTCCGCCACCCAGTTCCTGAGTCAAAGATAGCGCCGAGCCACCACCAAGGAGACCATGCTCTTGGAAAGCCCCTGAATAAGATCATAGTGAGTATCTGCCAGGTAAGCAGCTCCCGATTCCAATTTGGCAGCCTCTGCCACCGACTCTGGAGCCGACTCACTCATCTGTTGCACCTGCTGAGACCAGCGGAGGCAAGCCCTTGTGATTCAAGCCCCACAAATGGGGGCTTGCAGCGACAAGGCATTGATTTCAAACACTTGCTTCAACGGTGTATACAACTTCCTATCCTGGGCATCCTTGAGTGCTGTGCTACTTTTCACCGGTATCGTAATCTTTTTAGTAACCGCCGAAACTGCTGCTGCTCCACCTTAGTAGATCTAAACAGCTCACGGTCCGGATTAGGGAGGGAGTACAGGCGCGACATGGCTCGTACTCCCATGAGATCAGCCTCCGGCATGTCCCAATCATCATCTGCCTAACCACTCTATGCAATGGGAACACCATCTGTGCCTTCCAGACTGCTTGAAGCAAAGGATCCTCTAACGTCTCATCCTCTGCGGGAAAAGCTGTAGACATGTTAAGGGCCTTCAAAGACTCTGTGATGAGCACCGGCAATTCTTCTCGGCGAAAAACCTGAATAATCCTGGATTGCTCCTCCTGTTCCGGCATCTCACCTTCCTCTAGCTCTTCGGCATCTGGGTCCAGCTTTGTGTCCACACTGTCCCCATATAGTCCCTCTGACACTGGAGGAGTGGCAGGGGCAGTCCCCAAGAGCCTAGGCAACTTAGCTGAACCCGGCGCACGGTCCTTAACCTCTGCTTGTCTCTTTGTTCCACGATCACTTGTGTGGAGCTGCCTGCTGATCCCTGCTGGCGCATGCTGAATACCCCATGCAGGAGTAGGACAAATTCTGGTGAAAACCCACCGGCCCCACCCACTTCCCCCACAGACTGACAAGTGGAGGGACTGGGCAAGTCTGGAGTGCAGGGGGCCGGCTCTGTGCTAAGTAAGGGGGGGGACCTCCCCGAGGGCTGGCCCTCCGGAGTGGGAGAAAGTGACTTTTCCTGCCTTGTCCTCTCCTGCAGTTCCTGCTCCATAGGAGGTAGCTTCCTGCATGCAGCCCCTACACACTCCTGTATCCAAGACTGCTCCTCTCCTGGTTCCACAAACCAGGCACTACGGACTTAATGGCATCAGGAGGCTAGGGCTGAGATTCAGGGACTATCCCCCACCCCAAACCAATTCCCAAATCCTGCTGAGGGACAGGGGGTGAAAGAAGTAGAAAGAAAGTCTCTGACCGACTTATCAACCTGCCAACAGAAAAAACACAGCCAAAAGAAAGAAAACGGCAAAGAGAAACCAAATCAAAATAAAAGCATAAAGAACTAAAGAAAATAATTACTTAAACATTTCCCCCTCCCGGGACCTCCCTCTCCAGGTTCAAAGCTGATCCTACCGGCACGAGCATGTCCCCCCAAGCCACAAGTGCTGAGGCGTTAATCGGATGCGAAACCAGCGGGAAAAGCCTAGCGAGCAGAAGCCATGCTGTAGTTTCCCACGCTGGTACCATGCTGTTAGACCTTCAACACGGCTTAAAGGAAGGACTGCCGCACACCCCCGCAGGCCTGCCACTCACACCGCATGGCTGAAATATCGCCCCCAGAGGATTCCCAGGTACCTACCACAAGACTGACCTCTGGTTCCGTGCACAAGAGTGAATACTGTTCCAATTACCTCGTGCTCAGACACCAGAGAGGGTTTCGACAAAGAGGAGAGCTGACCGGGAGCTACAACAGGCCACTGCAAAGATGCTCTTGCAGGCTGTCACCCATGGCGGTTCCTCACCTGGTAATGGGTTCGGGAGCCGCCAAGACCCAGTATGTTAAGAGGCCTCCATGAGTAAGGGAAAGGGAAAGAGATCCATCCCCCCCCCCCCACACCAACAGTTTAACCGGGAGGTCCCTGTTCCCAGAGATCTCCTTATCTGATCTCTTTTCTCTGCCTCATCTTTCTGTTTTTTGTTTTTTTGAGTCTGCTTGAAACCAAAATAAAAACAACCCTCTAGCAAGGGGATAAAAAGAAAACACAGGAAATTAAAACCTATTTCCTTAGTTGTTCCTTCAGTGAATCCAGTACCCTAACTCCTCCAGCTGCTTGAAGACTGAGCACTCTGAGGCCGGTAGGCAGTGCCAGCTGCATAACTACTCTGGTGCCAAAGAGAGGACATGCTTAGTCTCCAAGCTGCTGGAAGAGGTACACTATCCAGAGGTGCAGAGCTGGACTAGAGGGACGATAAGGAAAGCATCTTTCAGGAAATGGAAAAAGGAGCCAAATGATGAAAACTGGAAATATAAGCACTGACAAGTTAGATGCAAGGCATTGGTAAGGCAGGCAAAGAGAGAATTTGGAAAAAAAAAAAAGCCTGCTCTGGAAGCACACACACATAATAAAAACTTTTTCAAGTACATTCGTAGCAAAAAAAAACCACACACAGAGTCAGCTGGACCATTGGATGATTAAGGGGAACTAAGAGGAGACTGAAAAAGTAATTAGATCTTACCTGCTAATTAGTGTTCCTGAAGGAACGACAGTCCAGTCCCTTTACTTCTGGGTTACACAACCCTTCCAGCAGCTTGGAGGCTGAGCCCAACCTTTTTGGGGATGGAGCGGTATAAATACCACTGGAACCACCCACAGACCCCAGTAATCGAATGAAAAAGCAGACTTAATTAACTTCCATTAATAACCTACATAACATAACAGCGCAAAACAATATTTAACAACCAACTTTTTTTTTTTAAGGATTAGGAGTAGGAGAGGAGGAAGGGCAAAGGGAGGAGGCGGTTTACCTGAGACTGACCGAGCCATCCTTCACCTGCACTCCTCCACCCAGATCTGGCCCACGCTCGGTCCGCAGCTCCGCCCCTGACTAATAGGCCGTAATGGCAGACGGAAACCGGGTGGGATCAGGGACTGGACTGTCGTTCCTTCAGGAACACTAATTAGCAGGTAAGATCTAATTACTTTTTCCTTATCGTCACTCCAGTCCAGTCCCTTTACTTCTGGGATGTACCAGAGCAGTTCAATCCTGGGTGGGATCCGACATTCCGGACCAAAGAACCGCATGACCAAACCGAGAGTCAGCTGAACTCTGTACGTCCAGCCTGTAGTGCTTGGTAAAGGTATGCAGCGAGGACCAAGTCGCTGCCCTACAAATGTCCAGAGGGGGAACTAGGCTGAATTCTGCCAAAGAGGTAGTCTGTGCCCGAGTTGAGTGCGCGCGCAGTCCCCCTGGAACCTGCTTCCCCTTCAGGATATAGGCGGAAGCAATCGCTTCCCCGATCCATCTGGAGATGGAGGCCTTGGCCGCCGCCTCTCCCTTGTGCGGGCCTCCGAACTGGATGAATAGGCGATCGGATTTCCGGAAAGGTGCTGTGCGGGAGAGGTAACGCTTCAAGGCCCTCTGAACGTCTAGTAGGCGAAGCTTGCTATCCTTCCCTTCTTGCCCCTCGGCTGAAAAGGACGGGAGAGTAACTGTCTGGTTCACATGAAAGGGGGAGATAACCTTAGGCAAGAAGGAAGGCACCGTCCGCAGGACCACCTTGTCCTTGAGAAAGGACAGAAAGGGGGGCTGAGAAGACAGCGCTTGCAATTCGGAGACCCGCCTGGCCGAGCAAATAGCGACCAGAAAAACCGTCTTCAGAGTTAAGTCCTTTAAGGAGGCCCTCTTTACTGGCTCAAAAGGTTCCCCGATCAAGGCATTTAGCACTAGGTTGAGATCCCAAGGGGGGGGGGGATGATCGACCTCCGTTGAGGACGCAGTCGTCTCACCGCTCTTAGGAACCTGGACACGTCCGCGTGGGCCCCTAAGGACTTACCGCGGACCTTACCTCTATAGCAAGCAATGGCTGCCAGCTGGACCCGTAAGGAACTGTGCACTAGACCTTTGTCAAAACCCGCTTGCAAGAATTCCAGAACCTCCGGAACAGAGGCCGAAAGGGGTTTCCTTCGGTGTTCTGTACACCATGCTTCAAAGATGTGCCAAACTCTTATATAGGAAAGACAGGTCGAGCGCTTCCTAGCACTCAACAGCGTCGTGATTACCGCTCCCGAATAACCCCGCTTCAGGAGCCGTGCCCTTTCAATAGCCAGGCCGTAAGCGAGAATCGATCCACGTGAGGCATCCGAACCGGGCCTTGCCTCAGCAGGTCCCTTTTGCAGGGAAGTCGCCAAGGCTGGTCGGCGATCAACCTCACCAGATCCGCATACCAGGGGCGGTGAGGCCAATCCGGGGCTATGAGAATTATGAAACCTTGGTGAGTCTCCACCCGCTGGAGGACCTTTCCGATGAGAGCCCAAGGAGGGAACAGAGTAGACCCTCCGAAGGCCATTTCTGGGCCAGGGCATCCAGACCTTCGGACATTCTTTCTTTCCGCCGACTGAAGAATCGGCCTAACTTGGCGGACGAGAACCGCGCCATGAGGTCCATGACCGGGAGACCCCAACGGGCAACTATTTGGTCGAAGGTCTCCTGCTCCAGCTCCCACTCCCTGTGGTCTATCTTGCACCTGCTGAGGTAATCGGCCGTAACGTTGTCCGTGCCGGCCACGTGCTGAGCTGAAAGCGCTTCCAACTGAACCTCCGCCCACTGGAATAGGGCGTCTGCTTCCTTTTCCAAGGCGGGACTGCTGGTGCCGCCCTGGTGGTTGATGTAAGCCACCGCGGTGACATTGTCGGAGAGGACGCGAATTGCTCTTAGCACTAAGGACTCGAGAGCCTTGAGCGCTAGGACGACGGCCCGCAATTCCAGTCTGTTGATGGGCCATTGAGACTCCCAACGGTGTCCAGCGACCCTGGACAAACTGGTCCTCGCAGTGAGCTCCCCAACCTGCTAGACTGGCATCCGTCATCAACAGTAACCACTGAGGGGGCTTGAGGGGCATCCCGCGATCCAGATTCCTTGGGCACCGCCACCAGCGAAGGGCCTGCTTGGTCCGAGGAGCGCAGGGTAACTGCATTGACAAAGGATGATGCTGAGGAGACCAACGACGCAACAGAGCCCGCTGGAGAGGCCGCATGTGAGCCCTGGCCCATGGCACTACCTCTACTGCCGCCGCCATGGTTCCCAGTACCTGAAGGTAATGCCACGCTGAAGGGTTTCGTCTGCCCAGAAACTGCATGACCAGGAGCCTTAGGTCCCTTGACCTCGTTCGGGACAGGAAAACTCTGCTTCTGTTGGTGTCGAACCTTGCTCCGAGATACTCGAGTTCCTGGGAGGGAGTCATCCTGCTTTTTGCTCGATTGATGTCCCACCCCAACTCCTGTAGAACCCGAACCACCCTGGCAGTTGCCAAGCGACTTTCCTCTTCCGACTTTGCCCGGATCAGCCAATCGTCCAGATAAGGGTGCACTAGTATTCCCTCTTTCCGTAGGGAAGCAGCCACTACCACCATCACCTTGGTGAAAGTCCTTGGAGCCGTAGCTAGGCCGAAGGGCAGAGCCTGGAATTGAAAGTGGCCTCTTGGCACTGCGAATCTCAGGAACTGTTGATGGGACTTTCTGACCGGGATTATGCAAGTAGGCTTCTGTCAAATCCAAGGATGTTAGGAACTCCCCGCCCCTTACGGCTGCTATGACCGATCGTAGGGTTTCCATCCGGAAGTGCGGCACTTTGAGACAGCGATTTTCATAAAGTCTTTGCCAAGGTCCCTCATGAGAGGCTCTTGGCGAAATTTTAAAAAGTCATGGGATAGGAGGCAATGTACTACTGTGGATCAGGAACTGGTTAAAAGACAGAAAGCAGAGGGTAGGGCTAAATGATCAAATTTTCCAATTGAGAAAGGTGAATAGTAGAGTACCCCAGGGATCTGTGCTGGGTCCACTGTTTTTTAACCTATTTGTAAATGATCTGGAAAGGGTAATAATTAATGATGTAATCAAATATGCAGATGACACAAAATTATTCAAAGTTGTTAAAACCCAAAGAAGATTGTGAAAAATTGCAAGAGGACCTTAATAAATTGAAAGACTGGACATTGAAATGGCAGATGAAATGTAATGTGGACAAGTGCAAAGTTACGCACATAGGAAAGAGCAAAGTTACGCACATAGGAAAGAGTAACCCAAACTATAGTTACAAGATGCAAGGTTCCACATTAGGAACCACCACCCAGGAAAAAGATTTAGGCTTCATCATAGATAACACATTGAAGCCCTCTGCCCAGTGTGCAGTGGCAGGCAAGAAAGCAAACAGAATACTAGGAATCATAAGGAAAGGAATGGAGAAAAAAACAAAAAGGACATTGGAAAAACCACACCTCGAATATTGTGTGCAATTCTGGTCGCCATATCTTAAAAAAAAAAAAAGATATAGCAGAATTAAAAAAGGTACAGAGAAGATCCACCAAAATGGTAAAGGAGATGGAATGATACCCCTATGAGGAGAGGCTTAAAAAGTTAGGGCTCTTCAACCTGGAAAAAAAGAGACATCTGAGGGGAGATATGATAGAAGTCTATAAATTAATGAATGTCGTGGAATGGATAAAACGTAGATTGTTTATACCATCAAAATATAGAAAGACTAGGGGACATGCAATGAAGCTACAGTGTAACCCATACAAGACTAATAAATGAAATATATTTTCATTCAACCCATAATCAAACCCTGGAATTTGTTACCGGAGGATGTAGTAAAATCTGTTAGTATAGCTGGGTTTAAAATAGATTTGGACAAGTTCCATAAACCATTATTAAAGGGGACCCGGGAAATCCACTGCTTGTCCCAATACAAGC
This sequence comes from Ichthyophis bannanicus, assembly GCA_033557465.1. Classification (NCBI taxonomy): domain Eukaryota; kingdom Metazoa; phylum Chordata; class Amphibia; order Gymnophiona; family Ichthyophiidae; genus Ichthyophis; species Ichthyophis bannanicus. The sequence continues at coordinate 702,982,568 of CM066031.1, read as the reverse complement.
ATTGTGAAACCTGTGTCTTCTGGGGAAACTGCTAGGTACTTGTGACCTTAATTGGCCACTGTTGGAAACAGGATAATGGGATTGATGGACCTTGGTCTGACCCAGTATGGCATCTTATGTTCTTACCAAAACAGCACTCTCTGGACATGTACCAAGTAAAGGTCCTTGTCCTTCCTTTGGCACTGCTAATTAGAAAAGGAGGGCAAACAGACTACCTAATTCACAAGGAAGGCCAAAGCTACCTTGAACAAGGAAGGAGGAAGTAACAGGCTTAATGCACAAGGCCTCCTCTGAGAATAAGCAGCGATTCCTGCATGACAAGGCTTGCAGCTCGGAAATATGTCTCAAACAGATAGTGAAAGGAAGAGTTTGAGGATCAGATCTTAAGCATAGCCTACTTCAAGGGTCTGTGAGGCTCCAACATCAAGGCCCAGAGCACCAGGCAGAGATACCATGGAAACAACTGAACGCAAGGGGAATGTGGGGCACAGACATCATACTCCCTGGAGAAAATGGGAAACATCAGGATGTGAGGCAATGGACCATCCAACCACTGGCCCCCTGAAGCAGGAAAGGGCCACTACCTGAAGCTTCAGGGAACTAAGAGAAAGGCCTTTATGTCCAAGCCCTCCTGAAGACAGACAAGCAAGGACAGTAAGTCCGCTGTATCAGGTCTAACCCGACAGCGCCATTGCTCAAAAAGACACCAGACGTGCACATAGCCCAGGCTGGTAGATCCTCTACTAGCCTTAAGGAGTGTGGGAAACTACAGCGGCACATCTCAAGAGCTAAGCCATAAGCAAGAAGAGAGTGTCAGATCTTCCAGTAGGACAAGCCCTTGACATAATAGCCCGTCAGGCTGGGGGCAGTCGCAGAGGAGGATCCTGCAATAGACTCATCAGTTAACCGAATTGCGGCTTCCGTGGCCAAATCAGCATCATCAGGATCAACCAGCCCAGGTGATGCATCTAAGTACACAATCCAACTAGTAGCCAAGGAGGAAAAACATACAGCAGGTTGCACTTCAGCGAGAGCTTTACTAGGAGCATCAACACCCTCTGAGCCTGCTTCTCTGTGGTAACTGAAGAAGTGTTCCACTTTGGCAATGGACTGGGCTGCCATCAGATCCATCTCAGTATATCCCCAGTAGCAAAGAATCTGCCAAAAGGCCATCTGACTCAGTTTCCACTCCCCAGGATTGAAAAAATGATGACTGAGGAAGTCCGCCTCCACAATGTCAACTCTACTGATGTGCTGACAGAGCTAATAGATTCCTTTCCACCCAGAACAGGAGGGCCATCTCCAGGGCCTCTCCAGCACTCTTTGTGCCCCCTTGTCGATGGATGTATGCTACTGCTTCTGACATTGTGTTTGTAAACCTGGACTGTTTTGCCCTTGACCAGGCCCAGAAGTGCAGAAGGACCAACTGAATGGCCCTTGCCTCAAGGCGGTTGATGGGCCATGCCGAGTCATGGCTGTCCAAGAGCCCTGAGCTGTTTAGGTCTCAAAATAAGCTCCCCAGCCAAACAGGCTAGCATCCATCATCACAAGAAGCCACAAGTGATTGCCCAATGGCATAACATTCCTCAAGTGCTGTGGCTGCTGCCATCACTGCAGGCTGGACACCACTCCCAGCTAGAGGGGCAGCTTGACCTCAAACTCTTGAGAGTCTAAATCAATGAAGCAGCCTCATATGAGTTCACACCCAAGGCACCATGTCGATTGCTGCAGTCATCAATCTGAGAAACATAGAAGCCATAGACAACCGTGCTCACAACAGCTGCCTAACATATACCAGGCAGAACCAACATGCACCAGGGAAGATGCAATAAGCTGTAAAGCACAGAAGCATAATACCACACACAGACAGTTAGGCAAGGCAGGAAACACCAGCAAACCAAATCGGTGGACACTCTGAGCGACCTCAAACCCAACTTAGCACCCCAGCAATGGAGAAGTCGGGAGCCCTCACAGACAAGATAAACAAACAAACAAGCTTAGCCTTTGGTGCTTACCACCAGTGAGCCCAGCACAAGTAAAAACTATCATGGGCTCAGTGTTAGTCCCCTGATGCCAGACGTGCAGTCATATCTCTGAAAAGCCTTCTTCAAACCTTCAGGGGAGAAAGCGAGGGAAGGAGGGGGAAGGGGGCACAGAGACTGGAAGACTTCTAGCCGCGCACAAAAACACCCTTTCTCAATCTTCAGGCTGCTTATCATGTCCTTAACAAGACAACAGCAAGGAGCTGAACCCATTTCCCTCTTCCTATGGAATCCGAAGAGAGCACCTGTTTTAACAGTGATCATACTGGAGCCTCCAGTAAGAAATCCACCCCCAGAGATGTTTGCTCACTAGTGGAAAAAAACTTTTCTCTCTATCTTCCTTGTATCTTTTCAGATTCTCACAGAGCTGAATACGTGCATCTACAACCTGCTGGAGACAGGATTGGCAAGAAGCCCATGGAAGTTTTCCTCTCTTTCCACATCTGCAGGTAGGGGGAAGCAACCCACTTGTCTAGCCAGATGATGTAGAAAACATTATTATTGTTCAATGTAAAACCACCCCTGATCTCTGGAAGGGGTGGTATATAATGAATGACTATCAGGGAAATCCACTGCTTATCCCCATGATAAGAAGCATGGTATCTTGAACCTTTTGGGGAATCTGACAAGTACTTGTGACTTGGATTGGCCAATGTTGGAAACAGGATACTGGGCTTGATGGACCCTTGGTCTGACCCAGTATGGCATATCTTATGCTCTTAACTGTTGAAGGTGCTACCATATAGGAGTATGATTATGCCTTGGCAAAGTCTATGTTTATGTTTATGCTATTTCTTGATATACCGCCCAGGCTGAAGAGCATCAGAGCGGTTTACAATCACTAGAAGCAGGTACTGGATACATTCCCTAGTCCCCAAAGGTCTCACAGTCTATGTGTACCTGAGGCAACAGAGGGTTAAGTGGCTTGCCCAAGGCCACAAGGAGTGCCTATAGGACTAGAAACCCCAGTCCCTCTGGCCTGAGATTGCAGGTGGGAAATGAACCCCTAGCCCTCCGGCCTGAGGTACCTTGTCCTAACCACTAGGCCACTCCTCCCTCCTAAGAAGGAGAGAAACTCCCCCCTTGCTTGATTAAAGCCTTCTTTATAAGGAACAACGATGGATCTACAACCTGGCCACGGTACAACCTACTGGGTTAAACCAGAACATCGATTGGGCGGCCTGCATTGCTTGATCAACCAATAGGATACCTCGGTTCCAGGCATTTAAACCAGGGTGGCGCAGCCGAAAACTCGCATGCGCGGCGTTCATTGAGTCTACCGAATGCATTAGCAGGAGACCAGTTGTCAAGCAATCGAACCGCGTTATCCACAGGTTTTGTACTTTTGGTTTTTCTTATTCTAGTTTCAATTGATGCAATATTTCAAAGGTGGTACTAAACTATGTTCTGCTTTGATTGAATCATTTTGCACAGATTAGTCACTTTCAATGTCTTCATTTACAGAAATATATTCCACTTTATGCCATAGTCCCTTGAAAAACCCATTTGGCGAAACGCATGGGCGCCGTGATAAATTGGCGTTGGGACGAGTTTTATATTCAGTATCAGCGAGTGGAAGGACGTTCTTCATATATAAAATAACAAAAAAATAAAAAAAGAGAATGAAGGAGAAGGAGAACGTGACACTTTTATAAACAAAGAAAGAAATACACAGCACAGTTCTACGGTTCATCTTGAGCTAAGTACTTTTTGATTATTTCTTTGATTTGCTCATAATATGAACTTGGGATATCATCAATACAACATATTATTCAGCCATTGATGTAAGAACCGGCACGAGTCTGGAAGTGTAACACATTTAATCCAGAACAATTGAGTGCCCACGGTTATTTCTGAGGCTGTGCTGTGATATTTAGTATTATGATATCTGGCAATACTGGTGAAAAGTTGAATGAGGTTTTCACATAATCTACAGTATTCATTCACAGAGACCGACCCCCCTTTTTTGATTAAAGCAATGACAGACCTAATAGTTCTCATATGGGAAGAGACCCAGTTTGACAACCATCACCTTTAAGGTCCAGAATATGCCAGAAGGAATCTCCCTTCCTGGGCATCACTATGAAAATGGAAGGACTTCCCTGGTCCCGTAGCACAGAGCATGGGAAAAATAGCCTGCAATTGCAGGAAGAGTTTTGCAGTCTCCCTGATCACCACCCACATGCAGAGACACTCTGCACAAAGGCATCTCATATAGGTATGACCACAATTCAAATATTTTGCCTCCTAAACCCCAGCTGGCTAGAACCAGTGTTCCCTTTTTGAGCTGAAGGCTTCTGTGCAAAATTTTCAGCCCATGCGCAAAAATTTCCATTGATTAAACTTGCAAACAACAATCTGTAACAGACATTATTGATTAAAAATCTACTATGAACTTGGAAGGTTTGGGCCTACAGCGGCCAGATTGTTGGTCATGACTCAGGACAAGGGTGTTATTTCAGCTAACTTGGTTGCTGTTCAGGCCAGGGGATACTCTCCCTCTAGTCTCTCCTTTGCCCTGGAGTGTCCGGGAAAACTTTACATTAGCATTGCAAATAGATTCTAAGCTTTAGTACCACAGTTTCAGACAAGCAGACACTCTTGTTGCAAGTATATAGGAATGCTGAATATATATTGTCTACTAAGGTTGACTTGGAAGAAGTGAGAACTAAAATTCATCAGGTGTATGAACGTAATGATGCATTCTGAAAAATTCTTCTGGAGTAAAATTTGAGTTGGAGAATCAAACAAGATCCTCTAATCTTCATCTGATAAAACTTTCCTAGAGTTTTTAACCTCTGCTAGGGATAGGTTTAGATCTGATCTTGGAGAGTTACTGAAAATACCAGAAGAATCACTTCCTCCTTTGACTAAGGTTTTATTATCTTCCTGTTGCCAAGAAAGATCTTGGTGGTTCTCAGTATCCAGGAATGGACATATTAAATATAAATGGGAATTTTGGAGAATTCAGATATGGAAACTGATTCATTTTACATTTACTTGTTACTTTTGCTTTATCATCTAACAGTGATTACTAAAAATGTATTTAAAAAAAGAAATGTTACCTTTTAAATGTGAGGCTTTTCCCCCAGATTTAACCAAGAAAATGCAGCAGAGAAAGGGAGGGGGGGAAGTTTGTCCTACTCAGGCTGCATGTTTTACAGTTACATACGCAAATTTTCTTCAAATTTCTTTGTGAATGCAAGCACTTAGCTATCTTTTCTAGGAGTCATCACAACTTATATCTTTTATTAACTCTTGCATACTCATCATTGCTTCGTTTTTGGGCCTCAAAGCTCTAGGAGATTGATTTGTTGTGTGCTCTCCCATAGAGACCACACACCTTGAGTGCAGACCTGTTGGCAATGCGCACCCCATCCCAGCAGGGAGGCATCCATAGTCAGCACTCTTGAGTGCGTGAGAGGCTGAAAAGGCACTCCCCTCCAGAAGGTTGTGAGGTTGAAGCCACCATTTCAAAAGACTGAATCAAGCGATGGGACACCTTGATGTTGTCTCCGAGTCTGCCTGTGGCTTGTGTCCACTGGTCCCTGAGGCACCACTGAGCTGTTCTCATGTGTAGTCGAGAATTGCGTGTCACATGCACTGTGGAGGCCATGTGACCAAGGCGGCACAGAAAGTGTCTTGCTGAGATGCGGGATCTGTGACTCACTTGCTGCACTAGGGCTACCAGTCTGTGTCCTTTCCTCTGCTAGGTAAGCCCTTGCCTGAAGGGTGTCTAACCTTGCCCCTATGAACTCCAGTTCCTGAGAGGGAACCAAAGTGGACTTTGTGTAGTTGATCACAAAGCCCAGGTGCTGGAGCAACTGGATAGTGCAGGACATGGCCTGTTGGGCTTCTAGAGTTGACTGGGCTCTGATGAGCCAGTCGCCTAAGTAGGGGAAGACAAATATCCCTTGAGTCCTCAGAAAGGCCGTCACCACCACAAGGCACTTTGTGAATACCCTGGGTGCTAAGGCTAGTCCAAAGGGAAGCACACTGTACTGAAAAAGGTTTCCTCCCACTACAAATCTTAGATACTGTCTGGTCTGGATGAATCAAGATGTGTGTATAGTCATCTTTGAGATCTATGGAGCATAGCCAGTCTCCCTGACAGAGGTAAGGCAGCAATATTCCAAGGAAAAGCATCTTGAACTTTTCCCTCACCAGGAACTTGTTAAGGCTTCGCAGGTCGAGGATAGGTCTTAGGCCTCCAGTTGTCTTTGGTATCAGAAAGTACCTGGAGTAGAAGCCTGTGCCCTGTAAGTGGTGAGGCACCGGTTCTACTGCCTGACCCTCGAGAAGACCTGTTAACTCCTTCAAGAGGAGGTCCCTGTGAAAAGGGGGTCTGAGAGGCTCCCCTGGAAAGTAAAAGGGAGGCACCTGGCTGAGATGTAACCGATAGCCCATTCGCACTATCTGGAGAACCCAGGTGTCTGTTGTAATAGCCGGCCACCTGTGGGCATACAGGGCCTTACGTCCTTTGAGAGACTATGCTCCAGGAGTCAAAAGCCCCCTCCAGGCTGGGCCAGAGCCATTGCCTGGGGGCCTTTTGCTTACGCGGGCCTTGCCCCCGTCCTTTGGCCTGCTGTCCCTGCTGGGGAGCTGGGGAGGCCTGATACATGGGGTAGTTTGGGTAAGCTGATCCTTTCCTCGGGAAAAAGGGCTTCTTACCCGAGCCCTTCTTCTTAGAAGGGGCAGATGTCTTTTTCTCAAGTCTTGTCCGGGTCAGGTACTCTGACTCGATCTCAGCAGCCTTCTCAGTCATGGGCTTACCAAAGAGGTTTTCACCTTTGCAAGGGACATCAACCAACTTGTCCTGAACCCATGGCTCCAGGTCTGACTGTAGCCATGCCTGGCGTTGTGCGCCAATGCCGGCCCCCGCTAGCCGGGCCAAAGCCTCGAAGCAGTCATAGGCTGCTCGAGTCAAACTTCGAGCACTCTCGGATCCCAGTGGACAAAACTTGGAAGCGCTGCAAAGGTCCTGCAGAGAGACCAGCCTAGAACCCGACAATCTCTTTTGCCAGGTCTCGCAGGTACATGCCCATGTACAGCTGGTACGTCTGGATTCGGCATGACAGCATCAAACCCTGGTAGCACTTTCTGCCGAAAGCATCCATACTGTGGACCTCCTGGCCAGGAGGCACCGAGGAGTCTGTCTTCTGGCTCTTGAGCCGGCGCATGGCCGATTCCACAACCATGGAGTTGTGCGGCAGCTGTGCTTTTAGGAACCCAGGGCTCTTGCAAACTCAATAGATGGAATTGATTCGCCTGCTGAGGACCGGCATCGAGGCCGGTGTCTCCCACATTCGGAGCATCAGCCATTCCAGAATGGGGGGCACCGGTACACTAAGGACTTCCTTTGGAGGAAAGTCATACTGGAGGACCTTGAGCTCCTCAGCTCGAGGCTCCTCTTCGGGATCCGCCGGGAATGACAAAGCCTTTGCCATGTCCCGGACAAAGTCCAAGAACCGGGTGTCCTCTGGGGGTGACCGTCTCCGAGGTTCAGATCCCGGGGAATCTGACGGGATGTACTCAGTATGGTGGGTGTCCAGAGTCCGGTTGGGAGACGGACGAGGAGTCCCCGAGAAGTCGAGCGGCTCCGGCCTCGAGGGCTTTGGTCTCGACCGCCCCGACGCTGATGGAATTGGCATCGACGACCTTGGCCCCGAACAGGAGATTGAGGGGGACCTCGGCCGAGGATAGACTCTAGACCCTAGTGTCTTGACGATTGGCTCGGCCTCCGGGGTCAACTTGGACGTCGAAGTCCCGGTGGTCGGGGCGGACAGACGTGTGAGACCGGCCATCAGCACCCGCTGCGCTCCAAGGCTGCCAACCTAAGACCGAGCTCAGGAGGCTCCGCAGCCCTCGGCTCGGGTCCCGACGCCGGCTCTCCCCGGGGGAGAGTCCACAACGAAAACAGTGCTTACCTTCCTCGGCATCTCCGAGTCCTTTCGAGGGAGTTTGGCAGGCCTCTCCGACTCAGAGGATCCAGGGCGGTGAGCCAGGCTCCACGACCGAGCCCGTGAGGGACCAGGCCATTCGGAGCTCTCAGACGACAACACCCTCATGGATTTTTTTCTTTCTCCGGTGTTCCCGCGAGGGAAACCCCCTTTCAGAGGACACCCGATGCTGCTCCGGATCAGACAGCTCCCGAGAGGTCAAGGCCTCTGAGGTCTGGGCTGGTGGAGACTCGGGAAAAATCCTGTCATGTTGCTGCTGCCTGCTCCTCAATGCCTTGGAAGGCATCATTTTGCACGGGCCACAGACCACGGGGTCATGGTCGGGCGTGAGGCATCGGAGGCAGCAGTCATGTGTGTCGGTGAGAGACATTAGTTTTGTGCACCGATCACACTTTTTAAACCCGCTGGCAGCCATCGGGGGAAAAAGGGCCCCTGCAAGGTCAAAGGACCAGGCTGACAGCTAAAAAGAAAAAAAAAAAAAGTGCGCGAATGCTAGTCTCTAAGGACAAAAACGAAAAATGAACCGGACTCGATATCAGTGTACGGAGGCAGGAAGGGGAACCGGCGTCAAACCAGTTAGCAGAAAAAAAAAATGTTCTAACTTCTGTCTACTTTTTCCACAGGGAAACTAGGACGACGTCCATTGGGCTCCACAGAAAAAAGGAGACTGAGCAAGATGGCACCCTTGGGTGGGAAGGAGACCGCGCATGCGCGATGCAGTCCCAAAGGCTTTCTTCGAAAGCTGGGGATTTGCTCCGCCTGGGGGCTCCATCGACATCACCCATATGTGAGGACTGACTTTCCTGCTTGTTCCTGGAGAATGAATGTTACAGGCAGCACTGGCTGCTGCCATTGACTCTGAGAAAGATAAAGCTGGTGATGGTGCAATATGATCTTTTTGCCGGGGGGAGGGGGAGAACAGAGCTTAAGAAAGAGTGAGGGGATATACTGGACTGGGGTGGGAACAGTAGAGGGAGAGAAATTTTGGTTTATGAGAGAAAGAAAAGGGCTATACTGGACTGGCAATTGGGGTGGAAACAAAGATGCTAGGCTGGAAGAAGAGAGAGATGTCAGACCACTAGAAGGGTAGGGGGACAGAAAGCTGCTGGGCTACGATGGGGTGGGGGGGAGAAAAGGGCAATGCTGAACCTTGCAGGGTATAGGAGAAGGGTAGGGGGGATTGGAGATGCCGAGTGGACGAGAGGAAAATGGTGGGAAATGTAAAAAGCTATGCGAGAAAGGTCATGCGAGGATAGTAAGGAAATGAGTGAGAGGATGGCGAGTACAGAGGATGGAAATGTGGTAATGGGAAGTAGGTTAAAGACACAAGAAAATAAGAGGTAAGGGAAGGAGCAAGACAGGCTGGGCTGGAGGCAAGAGAAGTGGAAAGTTGATAGGTAGAAAGTCAAAAAAGTGATTGAGGACAGAAAGGTGAAATTTGAGTGGATGAAAAGAGTAAAAAAAAAAAAATGGAGTAAAGAACAAAAAGGGAAAAGGTCATTATGTCAAAGACAGATATAGGGAAAGAATGGAAAAAGACAGGAGACGACACAAAAAAGGACAAATGGAGAACTGATAGTGGAAATAGAGTTAACAGAAGAGAGAGACTGGGACAACTGGGACTGAAAAATAAAATGCTCAAAGAATAAAAAGGCAGAAAGGTATTTTAATTTTGAATTTATTAGCTGCAATATTTTAGCTTTGAGAAATGTGTATCACCAATGTCTAGGTTTTGTTTAGTACAAGAGAAAATTAATTTCTAGTTATATTTCTCCAGAGATGTCATACATTCCAAGTCTGGCTTCTTGGGTTCCCAATTCAAATTTTATCTTCAAATTTCTAAATTGTGATCCCTTGTTCTCTATTTGGTGAGAGTCCGTTTGGGGTGGGTGAACGAGCTGCAGTATTCTGTCTGTGTAGCAGTCCCACTTGTTCTTTTTCCAGTAGGTGATGTATTGGTGTTCTATGAGATTTATTGACTTAATACTTGCAATACTGCCTTTTAATAGGTAGGTTTTGGTGCTGTGTAAGTCCTCTTAATGTTAGGGTATGGCAGATTTGCTATGGTTCCTCAATGAGCAGGGTTTTGTAGTACTAAATGTACCTGGCAGTTGGCACTGGAGGATAGTAATGTAGAAATACGGCAGCCTCTCTTTATCCTGACTGTACATGCAAATGGTATTCAGACACTCATTAAAAGGCATGTTTACTAAAGGTTAATGTGCACCAAGTGCAGCAGCACTAAGGAGTATGTTTACTAAACATTAACATACGTTTTTGTTGAGACAAAATAAAAAAGGGGGGGCTTATGAAGGCTCATTTGGCAGCCGCCTATTCTTTTAGAGGGGCAGTATATTTATTTTAAAATAAATAAAATAAAATATACAGAACTGAGGCTCAGTGTAAATGCAGATATGGCCCTCCATCACCCTCAGGGCGCTCCTGATCACCTTAAGAGTAAAACATATGCTTTCATTCAAGATGCATTAATTCTTTCGGAAACATGACTCCTTCCAGAGTACATCTTTACCACCGCTAATATACTGTAACAACTTTATAGAACTGAACAGAGTGCTAGCTACCCCCTTACCTCCCATACAGAAAGTCAGGGAACATGGCAAGCTAGCTGCAGGGTGAAAGTAAGCAGTGGTAGATGCCAGACTCAGCAGTACTCCCATTCAGCTTGGTCCCCAAATATGTCCTGGAGTCTCCCCAACCAGTGATTTCCAGGATATCCACAATGAATATGCAGGGGATTAGATTTCCATACAGTGAAAGAAGTATAGGCAAATCTCTCATGAATATTCATAATGTATATCCTGAAAACCTGACTGGCTGGGGAGACCACTGGACAAGTTTGGGAACATTGTTCAATCTGATAATGGCAAATATTAAGGGGGAGAAAGGGTGATTGATCCAAGATAGCCAGATGTTGCTGAAGTTCTTCTCCCTCAGAGACTTTCCTTGTCTGTTAATATACAAACACACAACGGGAAAGTTGGCAAGTATCCCCCAAAGCCAATGTTTATACCTAGTGGTCCTATGGACAAGCACTTAGGCAAAGGTTCCCAACTCCAGTCCTGGAGGGCCAAACACCATTCAGGTTTTCAGGCTGTACCTAATAAATACGCATGAGATGCATTTGCATGCACTGCCCCCATTGTATGCAAATGTATCTCATGCATATTCATTAGGGACAGCCTGAAAACCTGAATGGTGTTTGGCCCTCCAGGACTGGAGTTGGGAACCTCTGATTTAGAGGCTGTCCAGGAAAAAATGCATCCGAGTATAGCCCGATGCAGGTGTAAGGCAGGAGACATGACTCCACCGTCTCTGGGCTCAACATTTCTCTAGAGCTCTGCCACCTCACCTGTTGGTGTTTGAGGCACCAGTGTCTGCCCCTGTAGTTTCAAAAATGGCATTGAACGCTCAAGAAACTCTTGTAGTTGAGCCCTGAGCTGACACACCAGTGGTGTCCAGTGAAAGTGGTCAAGGCTGGTCTATGGAGGATACAACACACTTGCAAGTTGGTATTGAAGTTCAGGCTCCTGAGGTTTGCTGCCGTCCAATTTGATTGTGCCACAAGCTCCGCTAAAGTGACTGAACAAGGTAACTTTATAGTCCATCTGGGACACTACTGCCGATCTAGGGAAGGAATGGAGCACATTCATGTAAACTGTTTGTCCCAGAAGGTTCAAATCTGGAGTTTAATGGGCAAGAAAACCTTGAAGAATGGTGTGCAATTTATTACTAGAATTGAAAAGCGGAAGTTGCTCTGAAAAACATTCAGCCTATACAGAGGATTGTGTGGATTTAAGAGCTACGGTGGACTGGCTTGAAAACGTAGTCCATAATTGTAATCTAAGGGGTATGTTTACTAAATGGAAATTACACGTACCTGGTAATTGTAGTTCCTGGAGGGTCCAGTTTAGTCCTCCACATCCGGGTAGTGCACTTCTTCCTGCAGCATGGAGACTGGACCAATCAGAATCTTCAATACCTCAGGGTATATGCTGCTGGAGCTCCCATCAGCCCCAGTGAACTATTAACAAAGCAGACTCAAAGAAGCAACACATGATAGAAAACAGTAAAACTATAACCAGCTGTACCCCCCTTAACTATAAGTGGACTCCCTCACCAAACGAGAGAGCCAGAACCACGCACCTTGCTTCTGCTCCCTTTACCTGAAGCAAAAGGCACACTGAGCTGTCGGCATAAGAAAAAAAACCCTTCTCACCAAAAGGGAGCGAAAAAGGCACCACCCACGAAGAACCGAAGAATTGTACTTACGCGACTCCCCGCACACCGGTGTTAGCACGCCGTATAGGAATTATATAAAGATGTCTCTTGGGAGGGACTGAGGACTAAACTGGACACTCCAGGAACTACAATTACCAGGTACGTGTAATTTCCATTTCCTGAGCGGTCCTCCAGTTTAGTCCTCCACATCCGGGATGTAACAGAGCAGTTATCAACGGGGGGGGACCTTGCCAACCAGCGCGCAACACCGCCGAACCAAAACAAGAATCCCGAGTCGCTGCAATATCCAACTGATAATGCCTACTGAAAGCATGAAGAGACGACCAAGTAGCCGCCCTGCAAATTTCCACTGGAGGAACAAGGCTATGCTCCGCACACGACGACGCTTGCGCCCTAGTAGAGTGGGCTCTCAAACCCAACGGAACTGAACGGCCTTGCAAGATATACACTGACGCAATAGCTTCCTTAATCCATCTAGAAATAGAAGACTTCGCCGCCGCTTCCCCCTTTCGAACTCCCCCGAAAAGCACAAAGAGGCGATCCAATTTACGGAAAGACCCGGACACCTTCAGATACTGATGCAACACTCGGCGGACATCAAGTCAATGCAAGCCGTCGTTGGATACCTTCGCTGAGTCCGAAGGGAACGCTGGCAGAATGACGGATTGATTCACATGAAAGGGAGACACCACTTTAGGCAGAAAGGAAGGAACCGGCCGCAGAACAACTTTATCTCGAGAAAAAGATAGGAACGGAGGCCTGCAAGAAAGCCTGCAGCTCCGAAATTCGCCTCGCCAAACAAATAGCTACCAGAAACACCGTCTTCAAAGTTAAATCCTTAACTGAAGCTTGACGAAGCGGCTCAAAAGGTTTCTGAACGAGTGCCTGCAAAACCAGATTCAAATCCCACGGGGGAATGGACACTCTACGCGACGGCCACAGCCTAAACACTGCTTTAAGAAAACACTGCACATCCGAGTGTGCTCCAAGAGGAACATCCTCGATTTTCCCTCTGTAACAAGCGAGAGCCACCAGCTGTACCTTCAGGGAACAGGCCGCCAATCCTTTGTCAAAACCATCCTGCAAGAAGCTGAGAATGACAGCGACCGAAGCCGAAGCCCGAACTTGATTCCTCGAACACCAATCTTCAAAAATTCGCCAAACGTCAGCGAGGTAGAAGACTTTCGAGCGCGAAGGAGAGTGGCAATGACCGCCGGCAAATAACCTTTTCTTCTCAACCTAGCCCTTTCAATGGCCATACCGTAAGCGAGAATCGATCCACTTGAGGCATGCGCAGCGGTCCCTGAACTAGCAGATCTACTAGGAGAGGAAGTTTTCACGGAACTCCGTCAAGAAGCCGGACCAGATCCGCGTACCAAGGCCGCCGGGGCCAGTCTGGAGCCACCAGCAGAACCTTTCCGCGGTGCGCCTCGATACGCTGGACTACTCTGCCGATTAACACCCAAGGAGGAAAGACATACAGAAGACCGTAGTCGGGCCACGGTTGGATGAGAGCGTCGATCCCCTCGGACATGCGCTCTCTCCTCCAGCTGAAAAACCGACCTGTCTCTGCCGACAGGAAAGTCGCCATGAGGTCCATGATCTGCTGTCCCCATCGGCAAACTATTTGCGCAAAAACTTGCGGGTGCAGTTCCCACTCTCCGGAGTCTACCTGCACTCTGCTGAGAAAATCCACCATCACATTGTCTTTTCCGGCGATATGCGCTGCCGAAATGGCTAGAAGGCGAACTTCCACCCAGACGAAGAGCGCCTCCGACTCCTCTTCCATGGCCACGCTTCCTGTGCCGCCTTGACGGTTGATGTATGCCACCTTAGCCGAGTTGTCCGACAGGACTCTTACTGCTTTCCCCAAAACTGACGCTTCGAAGGCCTGCAGCGCTAACCGTACCGCTCGGAGCTCAAGACAGTTGATCGACCACAAGGACTCCCTGGCTGACCACGTCCCCTGTGCCAAATGGTCCTGGCAGTGGGCCCCCCAGCCTGCCAGACTCGCATCCATTATCAATGGAAGCCACACCAGCTGCTCCAAGGGCATCCCCGCTCTCAGAGACTTCGAGCAGAGCCACCACTGTAACGACATCCGGACGCGCCTCGGACAGGGCAACCGGCGGTTCAAGGAATCGGACTGGTTCGACCAGCGACGTAACAGGGCTCTCTGAAGCGGACGCATATGAAACCTGGCGCAAGGAACCACCTCCAGAGTTGCCGCCATTGTTCCCAGGAGCCGCAGGTACCACCACGCGGATGGTGCGGGAATCCCCAAAAACGTGCGCAAGGCTTGGGCGCGGCAAGCCGGTAAGACCACCAAGCCTCTTGCCATGTCGAAAACGACCCCAAGGTATTCGAGGGACTGCGTAGGAACCAAGTGACTCTTCTTCACATTGACTACCCAGCCGAGATTCTGAAGCAGACGAACGACTGTCTGTGGCCTGCAAGCTCTCCGTTTCGGACTTTGCCTGAATCAACCAGTCGTCGAGATAAGGGTGAACCAAAATACCTTCTTTCCGCAAAGCTGCCGCGACCACCACCATGACCTTGGTGAAGGTGCGCGGAGCGGTAGCCAGTCCGAACAACAGCGCCTGAAACCGGTAGTGACCCCACGGAAAAGCGAAGCGCAAAAACTTCTGATGAACCGGCCTGATCGGAATATGCAGATAGGCTTCCGAGAGGTCAAGAGACATCAAAAACTCTCCTAGGCGAACTGCCACAATGACGGATTTTTGGGTCTCCATGCGAAAATGTGGCACCCAGAGACAACAATTCACGCCCTTGAGGTCTAAGATAGGACGGAGGGACCCGTCTTTCTTTGGCATCACGAAATAAATGGAGTAACGACCCTCCCCGCGCTCGGACTCCGGAACGGGAATTACCGCCCCCAACTCCACCAGCCGATCCAACGTTGAACGAATTGCTGATTCCTTCTGCTGTCCTTTGCTGGGAGACAGCACGAAGGAGTCCCGGAGCGGGGAAGCAAACTCCAGCACATAACCTTCTCTGATTATCTCGAGCACCAACTGATCCGACGTTATTCGGACCCAAGAAGGAAGAAAGTCCCGAAGACGACCTCCGATCACTTGGCTTCCCTCCTGGGTCCACCGCGCTTCATTGCAGCTTGCGACTAAAGGAAGAGGCAGAGGAGGACGACGCAGCTGAGAAACCTCTGCCCGCTCCCCGAAACCCTCGAAAATTCGGTGACTTGGATTCAAATCTGCCACGTTGGGAACCCCAAAAGCGGGAGGACCGAAACCTCCGAAAGTCCCTAAATCGACCTCGAGAAGCCGGAAAACTTTTACCTAACTTAGGCTTATCCTCTGGCAGCCTTCCGCCTTTGGACTCCAAGATCCTTCACTAACTTGTCCAGATCGTCCCCGAACAACAATTTGCCTTTAAAAGGGAGTTTACAGAGTCAAGACTTTGAAGACCCGTCGGCCGCCCAATTACGCAACCAGATGGACCTACGCACCGCCACTAATGAAGCCATACTATTTGCCAACGCCCTGATCAAATCATAATGAACGTCTGCCAAATAAGCGGAACCAGACTCCAACCGTGTCACTTCGAGCAATCCCTGCTGGTCTAAGCGGGAATCCTGACGCAGATGCTGAGCCCACCTCAAGCAGGCTCTAGCCACCCAGGCCCCACAAATAGAGGCCTGCAAAGACAAAGCATTGGTCTCAAAGGCCTGCTTCAACAAGCCATCCACCTTCCTGTCTTGAGTGTCTTTTAAGGCCGCACTTCCTTCAACTGGAATTGTGGTTTTCTTGGTCACTGCCGAGACAGCCGCATCTACCCGAGGCGACTTGAATTTTTCCTTGTCCTTGTCCGCTAAGGGATAGAGGCTGTGCATTGTCCGAATACCCTTCAGACCTGACTCAGGCTGATCCCACTCTGCTTGAATCATCTGATCTACAACCCTATGTACCGGGAACACTATCTGAGAATCCCGGACCGCTTGGATGAGGGGATCCTCCAACCCCTCTTCCTCAGCCGGGCGCGCTGTTGCGAGGTTGAGTGTCTGAAGGGCTTCCGTGATGAGGGGAACAAGCTCCTCCTTACGAAAAATAGTAATTAGATCTTACCTGCTAATTAGTGTTCCTGAAGGAACGACAGTCCAGTCCCTTTACTTCTGGGTTACGCAACCCTTCCAGCAGCTTGGAGGCTGAGCCCAACCTTTTTGGGGATGGAGCGGTATAAATACCACTGGGACCACCCACCAACTCCAGTAACCGAATGAAAAAGCAGACTTAACAAACTTCCATCAACAACCTACATAACATAACACCTCAAAGGAATATTGAACAATCAACTTTTTTTTTTTTTTTTTTAAATGGAATAGGAGTAGGAGAGGAGGAATGGCAACGGGCAGAGGGGGTTACCTGAGTCTGCCCGAGCCGGATTTCTCCTGCACTCCTTCATCCCGAACTGGCCCCACACTCGGTCCGATGCTCTTCTATGAACAATAGGTCTTAACGTCCGCCGGAACCAGGTGGGATCAGGGACTGGACTGTCGTTCCTTCAGGAACACTAATTAGCAGGTAAGATCTAATTACTATTTCCTTATCGTCACTCCAGTCCAGTCCCTTTACTTCTGGGATGTACCCGAGCAGTTCAATCCTGGGTGGGATCCGGCATACAGGACTGAAGAACCGCCAGACCAAACCGAGCGTCCGCTGAACTCTGTACGTCCAGCCTGTAGTGCTTGAAGGTATGCAGAGAGGACCAAGTCGCTGCCCTACAAATATCCAGCGGGGGAACTAGGCTGAATTCCGCCCAAGAGGTAGCCTGAGCCCGAGTGGAGTGCGCACGCAGACCCACTGGAACCTGCTTCCCTCTCGGGATGTAGGCGCAAGCAATCGCTTCTCTGATCCACCTGGAGATGGAGGCCTTGGACGCCGCCTCCCCTTTGTGCGGGCCTCCGAACTGAATGAATAGCCGGTCGGACTTCCGGAAGGGCGCTGTGCGAGAGAGGTAACGCTTCAAGGCCCTCTGGACGTCTAGGAGACGAAGTTTGCTATCCCTACCTTCATGCCCCTCGGCCGAGAAGGCCGGGAGGGTAACTGTCTGGTTCACATGAAAGGGAGAGATAACCTTGGGCAAGAAGGAAGGAACCATGCGCAGAACCACTTTGTCCTTGAGAAAGGACAGAAAGGGGGGCTGAGATGACAGCGCTTGCAATTCGGAAACCCTCCTGGCCAAACAGATAACGACCAGAAAAACTGTCTTTAGAGTTAAATCCTTTAAGGAGGCCCTCTTTACTGGCTCGAAAGGTTCCCTGATCAAGACATTTAGCACTAGGTTGAGATCCCAAGGGGGGATGACCGACCTCAGTTGAGGACGCAGTCGTCTAACCGCCCTTAGGAACCTGGAGACGTCCGCGTGGGCCCCTAGGGGCTTGCCACGGACCTTGCCTCTATAGCAAGCGATGGCAGCCAGCTGGACTCGTAAGGAGCTGTGCGCCAGACCCTTGTCAAATCCTGCTTGCAAGAATTCCAGAACCTCCGGGACTGAGGCCGAAAGGGGTTTATGTCGGTGCTCCGCACACCAGGCTTCGAAGATGCGCCAAACTCTTTACATAGGAGAGACAGGTCGAGCGCTTCTTAGCATTCAACAGCGTCGAGATTACTGCTCCTGAATAACCTCGTTTCAGGAGCCGCGCCCTTTCAATAGCCAGGCGGTAAGCGAGAATCGATCCACGTGAGGCATCCGAACCGGGCCTTGTCTCAGCAGGTCCCTTTTGCAAGGGAGCCGCCAAGGTTGGTCGGTGATCAACCTCACCAGATCCGCATACCAGGGGCGGCGAGGCCAATCCGGAGCTATGAGGATTACCAATCCCTGGTGAGACTCCACCCGCTGGAGAACCTTTAAAAACAGGACCCAAGGGGGAAAACACATAGAGAAGACCTTCCGAAGGCCACTTTTGGGACAGGGCATCCAGGCCCTCAGACATTCTTTCCTTTCGCCGACTGAAGAATCTGTCCACCTTGGCGGACGAGAACCGTGCCATGAGATCCATGACTGGGAGTCCCCATCGGGCCACTATTTGGTCGAAGGTCTCCTGCTCCAGTTCCCACTCTCCGTGGTCTATCTTGCACCTGCTGAGGAAATCGGCCGTGACATTGTCCGCGCCTGCCACGTGCTGAGCTGAAAGCGCTGCCAACCGAACCTCCGCCCACTGGAATAGAGCGTCCGCCTCCTTCTCCAAGGCGGGGCTGCTGGTACCGCCCTGGTGGTTGATGTAAGCTACCGCGGTGACATTGTCGGAGAGAACGCGAATTGCTCTTTTTTGCACTAAGGCCTCGAGAGCCTTGAGCGCTAGGATGACGGCCCGCAATTCCAGTCTGTTGATGGGCCATTGAGATTCCAACGGTGTCCAGCAACCCTGGACGAAGTGGTCCTCGCAGTGCGCTCCCCAGCCTGACAGGCTGGCATCCGTCATCAGTAGTAACCACTGATGAGGTTCGAGGGGCATCCCGCGATCCAGTTTCCTTGGGCACCGCCACCAGCGGAGGGCCTGTTTGGTCCGCGGAGCACAAGGTAACTGCATTGACAGAGGATGATGCTGGGGGGACCACCGACGTAATAGCGCCCGCTGCAACGGCCGCATGTGGGCCCTGGCCCATGGCACTACCTCTATCGCCTCCGCCATTGTTCCCAGAACCTGAAGATAATGCCATGCCGAGGGATTTCGTCTGCCTAGAAACTGCGTGACTAGAAGCCTTGGCTCCCTTGATCTTGTTCGTGACAGGAATACTCTGCCCCTGTTGGTGTCGAATCTTGCCCCGAGGTACTCGAGTTCCTGGGAGGGAGTCATTCTGCTCTTTGCACGATTGATGACCCACCCCAACTCCTCTAGAACCTGGATCACTCTGGTCGTCGCCGAGTGACTTTCCTCTTCCGACTTTGCCCGGATCAGCCAATCGTCTAAGTAAGGGTGCACTAATATTCCCTCTTTCCGAAGGGAGGCCGCTACTACCACCATCACCTTGGTGAACGTCCTTGGAGCCGTAGCTAGGCCGAAGGGTAGGGCCTGGAATTGAAAATGGCCTCTTGGCACTGCGAATCTCAGGAACTGTTGATGGGACTTTCTGACCGGGATATGCAAGTAGGCTTCTGTCAAATCGAGGGACGTTAGGAACTCCCTGCCCCTCACGGCTGCTATGACTGATCGTAGGGTCTCCATCCGGAAATGTGGTACCCTGAGACAGCGATTGACCTGCTTTAGATCCAGGATCGGCCGAAAGGACCCTTCCTTCTTTGGTACCACGAAGTAAATCGAGTACCGCCCAAAGCCGCACTGGTCTGGTGGTACTGGGACCACGGCCCCGAGTGCTATTAGTCGAGCGAGAGTTGCCTCTATCGCCACCCTCTTTGTAGAAGAACCGCAGGGAGACTGAACAAAGGCTGGAAGTATTTGTTTTGCAAATTCGAGAGCATAGCCTTCTCTGATCACCTCTAGGACCCATTGATCGGACGTGACTCGGGACCAGGCGGGAAGAAACTGCCTTAAGCGCCCACCCACCCGCAGCCCTTCCTCCTGGACCCCGTCATCTCATTGTTGTTTTCTAGGTCCCGAGGAGGAGGAGGATGCCCCAAAACCTCGACCTGCTCCTCGAAACCCTCTAAAACCTTGTCCCTTCGAGGGAAAACGGCCCCTGGGAAAAGTATTTGACCTGGCTGGGCGAAACCTCCGCGAGTCCCTAGGCTGGGTACGCACTGGAGCTAGGGGGCGCCCTTGCTTTGGTCTATCTTCTGGGAGCCTGCCTTCCTTAGACTCGCCCAGGTCCTTTACCAACTTCTCTAAATCCTCTCCAAATAACAGCTTCCCCTTAAAGGGAAGTCGACTCAGGCGTGCCTTTGAGGAAGCATCAGCTGCCCAATTCCATAGCCACAAATAACGCCTAGCCGCCATCACCGAGGCCATGTTCTTGGCTAGGCTTCTGATGAGGTCATACTGACTATCCGCCAAGTAGGCTGCTCCGGATTCCACCCTAGCCGAGTTGGCCTGTGTTTCGCCCGTTGAGCCCTCTGCTGCCTGGAGCTGTTGTGCCCACCTTAAACAGGCCCGAGCCACCCAAGCTCCTGACACGGAGGCCTGCAAGGCGAGAGCGCTTACATCAAAGGCTTGTTTCAGGAGCGTATCCAACTTCCTGTCTTGAGCATCTCTTAAGGCCATGCTGCCCTCAACTGGGATAGTAGTCTTCTTAGTAACTGCTGATACCGCCGCATCCACCCTGGGAGACTTCAGCAGCTCTTTGTCTGCCTCTGGAAGAGGGTATAGGCGAGTCATGGCCCGGACTCCCCTTAAACTTGACTCTGGTTGATCCCATTCTTCCTGGATCATCTGACGAACCACCCTGTGGACAGGGAAAACCTTCTGGGATCTCCTAATGGCCTGGATTAACGGATCCTCCAACGCCTCCGCTGGCGTGTCTGAGGCCACATTGAGAACTTTCAGGGACTCAATTAATGCCGGGAGCTCCTCCCGACGAAAGACTCTAATTATCCGGGATTGATCTTCTTCTGGGATCTCCCCTTCTTCAAGCTCCTCCTCTTCCTCGTCCAAGTCCTTATCAGAGCTATCCTCCTCCGGGGTACCCTGTGAGAGGGACGCTAGAGGCTCCTCACAACTAAGACGGGGACGCTTAGGAGGAATACCGGATTCCGGATTGCTTGCTCTCATGGGTCTAGCTGACTTGTCGTCCGCCGACGGACCAGCCTCTCCTGTCCCTAAGCCCTGCTTACGCAGGCAGTAGGCCTTGTGAAGTAAGATGAAGTCAGGGGAGAAAAAAATCTCCGGCCCCCCCTGCACCTGCGGGTGGGGGGGCGAAAGGGGCAGAGGAGGAGTGTGTAAATCCGAGGATGTAGAGGGAGGGAACTGGGACCCCCCCTCCCCTTCTAGGGGGTCTCC
The DNA here is from genome assembly GCA_033557465.1 of Ichthyophis bannanicus. NCBI lineage: Eukaryota > Metazoa > Chordata > Amphibia > Gymnophiona > Ichthyophiidae > Ichthyophis > Ichthyophis bannanicus. Next base: position 702,961,377 of record CM066031.1, on the reverse strand, counting down.
TGACCCCTGAGAAGGCTGTGTCATGGCCAAGTTAATTTCTTGTTCCACGGAGGCAGCCACTGCAGCACAACCCCTGCAGATCCCTGCCACTGAGGAAGTGCCCCTGCGTGTGCCGCAGGATGGACACCTAGACTTACCCGCCATGTCCTTGATGAGAGCTACAGAAGCCCTTCTTACTCAGAGGCTTCGCAATAGCCCTAAGCACCAAAAACTGTACAGCACAGAATTCCAGAACCTCCTAACTGAGGCTGAACACTCTTAAATGGACTGAGTGTGTGTGTGTGTGTGTGTGTGCTGTGTGCTCTCTCCTCCAGTAGATCAATAGTTCCCCAGAACCGGGAAACTAACAGCCCCTTTGTTCTTGTTAAGCTAAATTCAACATTACAAATAAAAAACAAATGAAATCAAATAAACTCAAATGAAATTGCTTTAAAACTGAAGTTAACCAATGTACTTGCGATTATGGCTTCTGTTGTTAGCTGGGCCCGGCTCAGCGATCACTGCCCGTTGGCTCCACACGTGGTAGGCCTCACCACGTGGAGATCTGAACGGGGGACCGCAAGTCTGTCCTCCGGGCCGGCGGATCTCCACCCCGAAAGCAGCCCGGAGGTGGGAACCGCTTTGTAAATGAAGATCGCTGCTTGAGACTGCTGCCCCGCAGGTAAACGGGAGACCTGGAGCTCGCCTCCGCGTCCTCCTGCTCCGGGACGGGTCCGGCGGTGGGAATAGAACTGCGGCGTTGCCTCAAGCGCTCAGCCACCAGTAGGGCTTTGGCGCGAGGCAGGGTAGGTCCGGGTGAAATTGTGCAGGAGCTAGCCGTGAACGCAGCAGAGGAGATCAGCAAAAAAGAATTCTCTTCGCTGCTGCCTGCAGGAAAATATCTCCGACGCCCGTGCCGACCAGGGGGGGGGGGGGAGGAGGAGAGAGCAGGCAGGAGGAATTAAAGGTGCAGGACCTGCTAAAAACGAAACGTAAAGAAATCAACAGTCAAATAAGAAATAAAAGTGAAAATTTAAATGATCTAAATAAAAAGGGAAGACTCCAGTAAGCCCTAGGCTTACGGAACCCTCCAGCTGCTTGGAGGCTGAGAATACTGGAGTTGGTGGGTGGTCCCAGTGGTATTTATACCGCTCCATCCCCAAAAAGGTTGGGCTCAGCCTCCAAGCTGCTGGAAGGGTTGTGTAACCCAGAAGTAAAGGGACTGGACTGGAGCGACGATAAGGAAACTCTGATAATTCTAGCCTGATCTTTCGGGTTCAGGGATCTCCCCTTCCTCCAGATCATCAAACACATCCTCACACTCCATCTCAGGCTCTACTTCTTGCCACTCCAAATCCTCCTGTTCTATGTCCGAGGACCGAGGCCGTTTTGCCGGCTTTGGTAAGAGCCGACCGGTCCCTTCCGCTTTAAGAGGCGGCAGAGGTGGCGGCGCTGCGAAAGCTTCTGGCAACCTACCTAAATGTCCCAATTTGAAAGCTTGATGCATAAGGAGAACGAAATCTGGGGAGAAATCTGCAAGGAAGAAGACTGTCTCTGCCACCGGCAGCCCAGACCCCTGCGCCTTAGGAGCAGCTTGTGCCTGAGGAATGAGAGAACCAAGCGAAGAATCCCCCTCAGGAGGTAAGGAAGGGTCCAAGGTATCGGCCACGGACCTGCCTTCCATTTGCTGCTCCATATCAGCAGACACAGCAGTGCAGCCCCTGCAAATTCCCGAGTCTGACACAATGCCTCTGCGAGAGCCGCAGACCATGCACTGTGGCCTCGTCGACATCAATAGCAAAAAATGGCACAACTCTAGAAGGGGGAGGGAGGGAGGCATAGAACCACTTAAAGGCAATAAAGAAAAACAAAATCAAACCCCCCTTTTTTTTTTTTAAATTGAACAGGCCAAACTAAGGCAAAAAATGAAGCTGCCCCAAAACGCTAAGGGCTCTAGCTCCAAAGCCCTGAAGAAGCTGGAATAGCCCGCGGGAAAAAAAGAGAGCGCAGAAAATGGCCACCGGAACGGCAAAAATGGCGCAAAAATACCAAAGAAACAAAATAAAACTAAACGGAGTGCAGGGAACCACCAATAAGCAAAAAAGGGGAAACCCCACTTACCGCAGCTGAGACAAAATGAAGAACCAGCGAAAAACCGCTCAAATCTAGAGCGGAGTAAGGCTGTGAACCCGGCTGCCACAGGAAACAAACCGGTGAGCCGAGCACCCCGCAGAGCTGTGCGTCGCAGCTCAACACTCCGGAGCAAGCCCTTTTTACCAGAGAAGGAGCTGCTGCCAGGAGAACAGATCTCTCCCCCGGGGAGCGATCTAAACACTGCCTAATTAGTGCCCCAGGCAAAGGAGAGGGAAGGGCAGTGACGGCTCGGCACTTTTTTTTTTTAAAGCAACAGGCTTCACGAAATAAAAGTAAAATAAAAGTAACCCCAAATAAAAAACTAACTAGTGTTGCTATCAAGTCCCTAAGTGAGCCAGGCGGGCTCACACGTCTTCCTGCTGCTGGAGACTGGACACACTGGGGGCTGATGGAAGCTCCAGCAGCATATACCCTGAGGTACTGAAGATTCTGATTGGTCCAGTCTCCATGCTGCAGGAAGAGGTGCACTACCCGGATGTGGAGGACTAAACTGGAGGACCACTCAGGAAATGGAAGTTGCAGCTTCCGTGCGATATCAGGGCCAGGGCTCCGATAGCACACGGAAGCTGCTACTGCCATTAGTAAACATACCTCTATGGGTTTTGAACTTTTCCTATGATCTCACCACAGGAATTATTTAATGGAAAATTTGGAAATAGCAGAGGCAAGTCTTCCTCCACTTTCCAGAGTTTCTCTCCTGAAGGCAAAAACATCAAGTTTAACAGAAAATGTGTTACGAGTTGGTTGATATGGAGGTTCTAGACATTTCAACACTTTTGGAAACAGTCTTTGAATCAGTGTTATTTGCTACATGGAGCTCAGATAAAGATTGGCTATTAGTTTTCTACAAGCAGCAGGACAAATTTTATTATGCTTCTAAGATTAGGATTTTTCCTAACATTTACAAGGACGCTTGAAAGAGACATAGAATTTCTGACTTTGAGACCTGTAGTGCTTAATTTAGGAGCTCTATTCTTTCTGAAGTTTACATGCAAATGTATTGTAAAATAGCAGTCTAACAAATATTTTTCTTGAGCCTTCACATTTTTTTTTTATTTCTTCTAAGATAAATCTTCTTCTCCTGAAAGGCCCTCTTTTTTGCACTGTATCAGCAAATAGATCTGTTTTGGATAGTATTCTGGTCATGCTTTGCTGTATAGATTATTTTTTCTCTAGTGTGACTCACTCATACCCACTTACTTTTATGTCTATTGAAGGGATGCTGTCCCTCTCAAATTGAGGGCTAGTGTTTACTTTTTGGTGAATGGTTTCCTCTATGATTGTTAGATAATAGAAAAAAAAGTAGAAATAAACGTTTCTGGTACAAGTATTTGCTTGGTTTATAAAGTGACATTTTCAATAAATGTAAAATAAAAACTTAAACAGCAATATTGCCAACATATGATTAATATAATAGCACTATCCTACTGATGGGACTCAAACCACCAAAACAGAATGCCAAACCCAATACAATTTAGGGCAACTATTCAGAGGGCTGCAATGAGTCAACACTGACAGAGCTTAACAAAAAACAAATCACATTCATTTGCTAAGATCAGAGATATAAAGCAGCATGAAGAAATCAAACTATTTACAACTAATTAAAATAATCTCAGTATTAGGTCTTTTGCACATCTTATACACAGTTGCATACATTATTGGCACCCTTGTATTTTAAGTATATTGTGTACAATATCTTGAGAAATAATAGGAAATATTCCAACACTATGTCGTCATAAGAAGAAATTAGACCTTACCTGCTAATTGTCTTTCCTTGAGTTCTCTCCGGGCCAGTCCAGGCAAGTGAGGGTTGTCAACCTTCTCTAGCAGCTGAGGACTGTAAAACTAAAGTTTTGCTGAACAGGATATCTGGCTCCCTCTGCTGGCCGAACCTCAGTCTAAAATTACAAAGCAGCAGAAACGAGAAAACAAACCCTTAGCCCCCCAAGAGGCCAAGCGTAACCGATGGACCAGGAATTTATTCTTTTCCTTTTTTTTTTTTTTTTTTAATATAAGCCAGGCCTTTTTCCCCGCCAAAAGAGCGAACAAAGTCTGCCCGACCCCACTGAGCACGTAGAGAACGTACCCTGACTAAAAAAATTCCTGAGCCCCTCCCCCCAAGGAGGAAGCCCCAGAGAGCGCCGTAAGCCTTGAAAGGGAGCGGAAGCCCAAGATGGACTCTTCAGTAATGCGACGCACTCCCCCAAGAAAAACCTCGGAGAACAAAAACGGAGTCTCGCCAAGGTCGAACGGGTGGGGCCTGGACTGGCCCGGAGAGAACTCAAGGAAAGACAATTAGCAGGTAAGGTCTAATTTCTTCTTCCATTTCGTCTCTCCGGGCCAGTCCAGGCAAGTGAGGGAAGTACCAAAGCAGTAACTACCCCCGGGAGGGACCGGCGAGACCAGCAATAACTGCGGACGCTCCCACCTTAGCGTCATCCGCCGCTCGCACGTCTAAGCGATAATGCTTCGCAAAGGAGTGCAACGACGACCAAGTCGCCGCTCGACAGATATCCACTGGTGGAACAAGAGCCAGTTCCGCCCATGACCGTCGCCTGACTACGAGTGGAATGGGCCCTGAAAAACTCCGGCGGCGACCGACCGCTTGCGCGATAAGCCGCCGACACCGCACATTTAACCCAACGCGCAATGGAGGCCTTGGAGGCAGCTTCCCCCTTCCGAGGCCCCCCAAACAAAACGAACAGCCTGTCCGTTTTAACGGAAGGGTTGCGTCCGACGAAGATACCGTTTAAGCACCCGACCTAAATCCAACTTCCGGAGAACTGAATCCATAGGCGACCCTTCGCCAACCGGAAAGGTCGGCAGAGAAATCGATTGGTTTATATGGAAACTGGAAACGACCTTCGGCAGAAAGGAAGGCACGGGACGTAAGACCACCTTCTCACGCGAGAAATGCAAGAAAGGCTCCCTACACGAAAGAGCCTGTAGGTCGGAGACCCGTCGAGCCGAACAGAGTGCCACCAAGAAAGCAGTCTTCCAGGACAATTCTTTAAGGGAAACCTCCCGAGCTGGCTCGAAGGGAGGTCGCGCAAGGGCTTCTAACACCAGATTAAGATCCCAAGCGGGTACGAGCGCGCGAAAGGGGGGGCGCAAGTTCTGGACTGCGCGAAGGAAACGCACGACATCAGGATGACGAGAAAGAAGACATCCCCGAATCTTACCTCGGAAACAAGCCAGCGCCGCGACCTGAACCCTGAGAGTAGCAAGAGCCAAACCCGCTTTGCAGAAAAGACAGGATGTCAGGAATGAGAGAGCAACCTGGCCGAATATCGCGGTCTCCACACCAATGCTCAAAGACCCGCCACATGCGAACATACGCCAGCGAAGTAGACGAACGCCTGGCTCGAAGGAGAGTGTCGATAACCGAAGGCGAATAACCCCGACGCCTCAACCTCTCCCGCTCAAGAGCCAAGCCGTAAGCGAGAAGCGGTCCACGTCCGGCATGAGAAGCGGACCCTGAGCTAAGAGATTCTCCCGCGCCGGAAGCCGCCAGGGACGGTCCACTAGCAGACGGACCAGATCGGCGTACCACGGCCGACGCGGCCAGTCCGGGGCGATCAGAATTACCCGCCCCCTGTGGCGCTCTATCCGCCTGAGAACGCGCCCGATCAAGGGCCATGGAGGGAAGACATAGAGGAGCCGGACCGGAGGCCACGGCTGTGCCAGGGCGTCGAGACCCTCGGACATATGCTCCCTCCGCCTGCTGAAGAACCTGCTGGCCTTCGCATTGTCGCAGGTAGCCATCAGATCCATAGCCGGCTGTCCCCATCGGAGAACGAGATCGTGGAACACCGCCGCATTCAACTCCCACTCCCCAGGATCCACGGCATGCCTGCTGAGGTAATCCGCTTGAACATTGTCGCGGCCCGCCACATGGGCCGCGGAAAGGGCGACCAGGTGCGTTTCCGCCCAGGTCAACAAACGGAGACTCTCTTCCAACAGGAGAATGCTGCCGGTACCGCCCTGTTTGTTGATGTAAGACACTGCCACGGAATTGTCGGAGAAGACTCGCACTGCCTTCCCCTCGACGAGCATGCGAAACTCCTGCAGCGCCAACCGCACCGCTCGCAGCTCCAACAAATTGATGGATGAGGTCGACTCCTCCGGCGACCAGAGCCCTTGAGCTAAGTGGGACTGGCAGTGAGCTCCCCAGCCAGCGAGACTGGCATCCGTTGTGAGAAGGAGCCACTCCGGAGACCGCAAGGGCATGCCTGCCCTGAGATGAGCGGGCTCCAACCACCAGAGCAGACTGTCGCTCACGGACGGAGCGAGCGGCAATCTGCGGGACAGGGGGTGATCCTGAGGAGACCACCTCGAGAGCAAAGCATTCTGCAAAGGTCTCATATGTGCCCGAGCCCAGGGCACTAAGTCCAGAGCCGCCGCCATGGACCCGAGCAGTTGCAAGTAACGCCAAGCCGTCGGAGCCTTCAAACGCCGAAAAGCGAGCACCTGACCCAAGAGCTTCTTCACCCGAAGCTCGGGCAAGAACACTGCTCCTACGCTCGTGTCGAACAGAGCCCCTAGATACAGGAGTCGCTGAGTCGGTCGTAGATGGCTTTTCGACTGATTTATTACCCTGCCCAACTGCTCGAGCAGAGCCACCACTCGGGCAGTGGCTACGGCGGACTCCGCAACTGACGGCGCCCGAATCAACCAGTCGTCGAGATAAGGGTGCACTTGCACCCCCTCTCGCCGCAAGGCCGCTGCCACCACCACCATCACCTTCGTGAAGGTCCGCGGCGCCGTGGCCAGACCAAACGGCAACGCCTGGAACTGAAAGTGACCCATGGGAACCGCAAACCGCAGGAACCGCTGGTGCTCCTGCCACACTGGAATATGGAGGTAGGCCTCGGTCAGATCGATGGAGGTAAGGACCTCCGAGGGCTGTACGGAGCAGATCACGGAACGGAGTGTTTCCATGCGAAAGTGCGGAACTCGCAAGCAGCGGTTTACGTGTTTGAGATCTAGGATAGGACGAAGAGTCCCCCCCTTCTTTGGCACCACGAAATAAATGGAGTATCGACCGGACCCTAACTGGTCGAATGGAACCGGCACGACCGCCTGAAGGCGTAATAAGCGTTGAAGGGTCTCGAACACCGCTGCCGTCTTTTCCGCAGAACCGCAGGGAGACGCCACGAAAGCCTCCCGTAAGGGGTGCACGAAGTCTAGGGCATAACCATCCCGGATGACTTCGAGAACCCAGAGATCGGTGGTTATGGAGGCCCAGACTGAAAGGAACCGTTGCAGACGACCCCCTATTGGGAGTTCCATCTGGGCCAACCTCACGTCATTGGGGCTTTTTACCGGAGGGCTGCTGGGATTGGAAATAACCTCTGCCAAATCCCCGAGCCCCTCGAAAGGACTGACCCCGAGCCATCGAGCGGCCTCTCGGGTAGGGGGCAAAGCGGGCACCGCGGAACCTGCGAGGCTCCCGCCCCACCAATTTGGAGCCCCCCGCAGGCCGTTGACTCTTAGGCTTGTCCTCTGGGAGACGACCCCCTTTTGAGTCACCCAAATCCTTCACAATCTTCTCTAGGGCCTCCCCAAACAACAGGGAGCCCCTGTAGGGCAGCTTAGTGAGACGGGCCTTCGAGGAAACGTCCGCCGACCAATTGCGCAACCAAAGGAAACGCCGAGCCGCAATCACCGAAGCCATAGACTTCGCGGACACTCGAACCAGGTCATAAAAGGTGTCTGCGAGATAGGCCGCCGCGGATTCGAGCTTCGCGCTGTCCTCCACGCCATCCCTGCCCTGGGCCCCTTGAATCCACCGAATGGAAGCCCGGGACACGTATGCCCCACAAAAAGCCGCCCGTAGAGACAGAGCGCACGTTTCAAAGGTCTGCTTGAGCAGAGCCTCCAGCTTCCTATCCTGCAAGTCTTTGAGGGCCGCACCGCCCTCAACGGGAATGGTGGTTTTCTTGGTGACTGCTGACACCAAGGCATCCACTTTAGGTAGCCGAAGCAAGTCGAGCTCCTCCTGCGGCAATGGGTACAAGCGGGCAATAGCCCTCGCCCCCCGCAGTGTTGCTTCTGGGCATTCCCACTCAGATTCCACCATTTGTTTCATGACACGGTGTACTGGAAAACACTTCTGCTCCGTTTTAAAACCTTGGAGCAGAGGATCCTCCAACGGCTGATCCGGAGCTGGAGGCAAGACAATATTCAAGGTGGCCAGGGTTTGAGAGATTAATGCTCCCAACTCTTCTTTACGAAACACTCTGAAAAGGCTGGGATCCTCAGCGGACCCCAACTCACCCTCTTCAAGATCAGCCCATTGCTCTAGGACAGGGTCTAAAAGAAATTCGCCCTCCTCAGCACTGGGAATCTCAGGGACTGATAACCCGACGCTATCGGAAGTCCCCTGGGTGCCCTGGAGCGCGCTGGAGGGGCCCTCCCCCGGGTCCAGATGGGCAGAAGCTGCATTAAGATTTTGGGTGAGGAGAGGAGCAGCGTCCTTAACCTGAGCCTGATGCCATTTTAAACAATAGGCCTTGTGCATGGCCAAAATAAAAGCTGCAGAAAAAGTGTTCTCCAAGGATTCCTGACTAGCAGGAACGGAAGGTGAAGGAGCTTCCTCCACATTAATAGGCTTCTTAGACTTAGCCTTCCGCTTGGAGCAGCTTTTGTGAGCCGGGGGAACCGACGCTGAAGGCATGTCCGCTTTTCCCGCCAAATCCGGAGCCGAAGAAATACTCCCTCTAGGCTCCGTCGCGTCTGCCCGATGATCCATGTGGGCTTGCCGCAAAGCTAGACGAAGGAGGGAATGAAAGCCGCGCGACTAAACAGCCCCGAAAAAAACAAAACTCCCCGAAATGAAAAATAACAAAAACGCTGCCGGCGAAAATGGCGCCGCGCGAAGCGCGCTCAAAACCGCCCGCTGGCCCAAGACACCCGGCAGTGACTAACCTGCGCCCGAGGGATCCGCCGCACACAGAAGTGTTCCAACCCGGCAGCTGACCCCCCGCTGCTAGCGGTGGCGTGCCTGCGGCTCCGGAGGCTGATCGACGGTTTCTGGGGCTCCCAGAACCTGACACCACTTCCCCTCAGGGCACGGCGCTGGGGACGAGGCAGGCTCTGCCTCTAGCGCTGGGAAAAAAACAAAATGCCCAAAAAACAGGCAAAGTAAACGAAGGAGACTGGAGGTAAGAGCCCTGCTAGAACCCTGAACCCTCCAGACCCAATCCGGATTGAAAATAAAACAACAAAACTTGAAACTTCACCGGGAGCCAGACAAGAGACGTCGTCTTCAGCTGCTGAGGACTGTAAGACTGAGGTTCGGCCAGCAGAGGGAGCCAGATATCCTGTTCAGCAAAACTTTAGTTTTACAGTCCTCAGCTGCTAGAGAAGGTTGACAACCCTCACTTGCCTGGACTGGCCCGGAGAGACGAAATGGAATATTTTATTAGCATATTCAAAGGTACACACACAAAAAAAAAGGATACCTGTACAACTTAAACATAATAATTTCTGGAGGAAAAAAATAACACACCACAAAATGCGACTTGGACAGGATTAATGGCACCCTTCACTAATATTTGGTTGCACAACCCTTGGCAGCGATAACATCCTCCAAACATTTCTTGTAGCCATCTATAGCCTTCATACATCGGTCTGCTGGTAGTTTCTCCCACTCTTCAACTGTGATTTGTTCCAGCTCATTAATGTTTCCAGGATTCCTTTTACCAATGGAAGATTACAGTTCTTTCCAAAGGTTATCAATTGGATTAATATCAGGATTCATTGCTGGCCAGTTTAAAACTGGTCTTTTTGTTTTTAAACATTTAATCATCCCCCAATCACCTCTGGCATCGGCGACTGCTCTCTGAAGTCTTACAGACATCACGGGTGTTTCTTCACCAACATCTAATGCCACCTGCAAGTCGATATGAAGGTCCAGTGATCGCTGCTGAGGCATCGCTGCAGGGGCAATAAAGTCCCCAGGCAGTGGTTTGCTGGGTGCCATGCATTTTTCCAAGTTAAGCTGTTTGGATGTTGTATGTGGTATTTTTCCAACAGTTCGCATTAATGTTCAAAGACTTCTTGGATTAATTTTCTTCTTCCAACCACATCCTTGGAGGCTCGACAGTTCTAGGAGCAGAAAACGTCTTAACATTGCAAACTGTAGGCACAAGAATCCCAAAGTCTTTGGAGATGGCCTTGTAACCCTCTGAAGTTTGATGTTTGGAGATAATGGTTTTTCTGATGGTCTCAGTTAGCTCTAGCCTTTACTATTGTGAAAATGGAACAGGGAATGAATGTGGCCATTTTAAACATTCATCGGTCAATTCACGTCATGTGAATATTGACAATTGAATACAGGTGCATGTAATTTTACAGCAATGGGAATGTGGTTCTTCTGTTCAAACTGATGTGGATTGTTTATAAGGGTGCCAATAAACATGCCCTAACAAAAAATCATAAACCCCCCAAAAATTCACCACTGCAGTATCTTCCAATTAAAGTGAATATGAAAAATATCCTAACATATGAGTCTATCCCCAAAATTTTTTTATGGAATTCCACTTTTTTTGTCAGATCACCCACCTTGAGAGAATGCTCCCTCTTGAAGTGGGTCCTCCTTTTTAATCATAATATTTATAAAAACTCTAAAACAGCTTTTTAAACGCAGGTTAACACTCACTTGAATGTTCCCACAAAAATCCCCAACAAACTCCAACCTATTTTGTGGAGGTCCATAAACAAATCTTGAGATAATCATCACTCTTCTTGTTCAGTTGCCGTCAACAATTTAGGTCCATGAAATGAATCACTGAATGTCTTAACAAGACCCCCAATTTCCGAAGTGAAAACTTCCTTTCTCCCCAGAATTATACTTAACTGAAGGCCCCATGAAGCACAGTGGGTCTAAGTTGCCAAATCCAAATCATAGTAGCAATCGGGAACCACAACACATGCTGTGTTTCAAGCCTTGTAAGTTCATGGCTCTCTCTCAAGCATTGTTTCCCAATCATGTTTCCAGTTCCGGTTTTATCCTTCCGATTTGAATCAACATCATCTGAGCTGAAGCCTGAAATAATTAGGCATCCAATACATCTTCATATAAACTCATTGTGCATCCCCCTCTGTCTCACTTAGCGTAATGACCACCACTCCACATCACAGTTTAAGCCCCCCGGGGACATAGAGCACAATTGAAAAGTCCAGCAGTGTTCCTTGGAATGTAACACTACAGCCTGATCACCTCCCCGTGTAAAAATCAGCACTTGATCTAATATCAACCAACACAAGTCCCCAAAGGGGTGTTGTGCTTGTACACAATGTGTCACTATAGGTGCTCCCAGTATTTTGGTGTTTACCCGAGAGCGATGTTCTTGAAGTCGCTTCTTTATATACCTCATCGTCATCCCCACATACTTCAATCCACAGGGACACAATCATATACACTACTGAGGAGCTTAAATTGGTGGCATGATGAAATCTATAAAATCACCCCTGTTCGTGGATCACACCGTGTATCCCTCTCCAATGTAGAAGTGCAAAAATCACATGATCCACAGGCATAGTGACCCTTCCTCTGGGGGGTTCTACCCCTAAAACCTCCCTGATGGTGGTTCGAACTACCATGTCCCCAATACTGGCCCCCCTACGGAATGCCAACATCAAAGGCTTCTGAAAGCACTCATATAGGAACAAAATGGACCAATGGGACTTCAATATACATGTAACTGCAGTAGTATTAGGCGTGTAGGGAAGCACTCCCAAACATTTGTCAAAACTATGAACTGTTTGTCCAGAATCACCTGAATCCTGCCACCATTCGGGATGGTTATTCAATGCTCGTTTATATGCTTGATGAAGTAATGAATCTGGATACCCTCTGTCCTGTAATCTGTACTTTAGTTCTAGCGCATGTTTGCAAAATTCAGCTGTACTAGTACATAATCAGCATATTCGAAGAAACTGGCTCAGAGGAAGCCCATGCTGCAAAGGGCCTGGATGGTAACTAGTATATTTCAATAGAGTGTTACGTTGAACAGGTTTCCGGTACAATGTAGTACAGAATCTATTGTCCTTTTTGTAAATTAACAGATCCAAAAATTCAGTTTGATCCATATGATATTTAGATGCAAACTGTATGTTACATTTCAATGTGTTTAACCATTCCAAAAATCTTTGAAAATCTGACAAAGATCCTGTCCATATAAAAGATGTCATTGAGGAAACGTTTCCAAAACAGAATATTAACCCTCCAAAACGATACATGTAAATTTTGATCTTCAAAATCAGACATATACAATGTTGCCACCATCGCTATGCCATAACGTTGCCGATTACACAGGTACACTACCAAAAAACTGCCTCCAGTTTTGCAACTGATTCCTATAGATTTTGGGGTGCTGAATCCAGGAAAAATAGCCAAAATGTTCCATCACGTCACGTTTTCTTGCAAAATTAGATTTCTTACCCATATAAGGAATGTTCACATAATTTCTTTTTAGCCGACTGCAGTTTATTTTCTTGGCCCAAAATAGAGGTTGTAATGGTTAACTAACTAGAAACACTCCCTCATGATATTTTAGAGTGTTTTGTATTCATTTTATACATTAACAGGACAATTGGGAGGCGGGGGGCTAAATCCAGTACTCGCGCTGGCGCATGTTCTTTCCTGTTCGCCTCGCCTCGTTCGCTCGCTCAAACACGGTGGTTGCGACATGAACGTTCCTGTCAAATTTCAGTTTCTTGCAAGTTCATTATTACCTTTCGTTTGCTCAGTCGTAATCCAGCTTTATTCCGAAGTGGTTCACTACAGTTGTAGTTTGCAGTGCAGTGTATTTGTGATGGCTCACAGAGCCAGAGGTTGCGTCAACTCTCCGGACAGTTTTTGCTTTATTTGTGGGGAATATACCGTGAAAAAGCGGCAGAGGAACATTTCTGCATTTATTAAAAAAGTATATTTCGCCTATTTCGGTTTGAAGTTAAGCGATCAAGACAAACCGTGGGCTCCTCACAGTGTGCAAGACATGTGAGGAAGATCTACGCTTATGGATGAAAGGTAAAAAACAAGCATTTTGTTTCGGAATACCTATGATGTGGCGTGAACAAAGACCACAGCAGTGACTGCTATTTTTGCTCTTGCATTGTGAAGGGATACAACTTAAAAAATAAGAAAGTAATAAGTTACCCCAACCTTCCCTCAGCAATTAGGCCTATGCCTCATAGCAACGAAGTACCTGTGCCTGAACCACCAAAATCATATTTGTGTGGACGGTTCTGATCATGATGAGACTCATCAGATGGCTTTTCCCGATGAGTCCAGTACTTCCGAGTTTGAAACTGAACCAGATCCGAAACCTGAACTTTTCTCTCAAGCTGAATTGAATGATTTAGTCCGGGATTTAGGACTCCCAAAAGATGCTGCCCAACTGCTAGGTTCTTGGCTTAAACAGAAAAATCTATTGTCACCAGGAACAACTTTTTATTGGTACCGCAACCGCGAGACACAATTTTTGAAGTATTTCAGCAAAGAGAAAGATTTGGTATTTTGCAACGATATATACGGAGTGATGGAAAAGTTTAAACTCAAGTATGATCCTGCTGAATGGCGGCTGTTCATTGATTCGTCAAAAGACAGCATAAAAGGTGTTCTTCTTCATAATGGCAACACATTCGCTTCAGTTCCTATTGCTCACTCTGTTATTCTCCAAGAAAAATACGAGAATTTGGCCCTGATTCTTCAGAAGATTCGTTATGATGAGCATAAGTGGATGATTTGTGGAGACTTTAAAATTCTATCCATGCTATTAGGGCAGCAATCCGGTTTCACCAAATATCCCTGCTTCCTTTGCTTGTGGGATAGCCGGGCCCGCGACCTACACTGGGGGAAAAAAGACTGGCCAATTCGGGAGTATTTGAGACCCGGTGAGAAAAATGTTCTTCATGAGAGCTTGGTACCTCGTGATAAAATTCTATTACCACCTCTCCACATTAAGTTGGGTCTCATTAAGCAATTCATCAAGTCCCTTCCAAAAGATGGTGAGTGCTTTTGGTACCTTTGCTCAAAGTTCCCCCGACTTTCTGAAGCAAAGCTAAAGGAAGGAGTGTTTGTTGGCCCTGATATAAGGAAACTCATTTCAGATGGAGCATTCGCTGAAACGATGTCTGAGAAGGAAAAAGAAGCCTGGGATTCCTTCAAGGATGTTGTTCTCAAATTCTTGGGGAACAGGCGGGATGAGAACTATAAGGATATTGTTGCCAGGATGCTCAATGCCTTCAAAGAACAAGGCTGTAACATGAGCCTGAAAGTCCATTTCTTGCACTCCCATGTGAACTACTTTCCCGAAAACTTGGGGGCATACAGTGAAGAACAAGGTGAAAGGTTTCACCAGGACATCAAGGACGCAGAGAGAAGGTACCAAGGAAGATGGAACACCACTATGATGGCTGATTTCTGCTGGTTGCTGCTGCGGGAAACCCCAGATGAAAAATACGCCAAGCAGCGCACCAAGAGAAGCATTCGGGGGAAGAAGAAACAGGGCCACCAGGAGATTGATTGACCCAAGAATGACTTTAAAATCTAAACTGTGTTGACAAATATCGTGTTTTTACTAAACTTTGAAATAAAAATTTGCTACCAGGGTCGTGATTACCGCTGGCGAGTAACCGCGCTTTAAGAGCCGCGCCCTTTCAATAGCCAAGCCGTAAGCGAGAATCGATCCACGTGTGGCATCTGAACCGGTCCTGGTCTGAGAAGGTCCTTCCTGACGGGAAGGCGCCACGGTCGATCGGCGATCAACCTTACCAGATCCGCATACCAAGGACGACGAGGCCAATCCGGGGCGATAAGGATTACTAGGCCCCGGTGAGCTTCCACCCGCTGGAGGACCTTCCCGATTAGGGGCCAAGGGGGGAAGACATATAGAAGACCTTCCGAGGGCCATCTTTGAGACAGGGCGTCCAGGCCCTCGGACATCCTTTCCTTCCGCCGACTGAAGAATCGGCTTACTTTGGCGGATGCGAACCGCGCCATGAGGTCCATAACTGGAGGACCCCAAAGGGCTACTATCTGGTCGAAGATCTCCTGGTGTAGTTCCCATTCGCCGTGATCTATCTTGCACCTGCTGAGGTAGTCGGCCGTGATGTTGTCCGTGCCGGCCACGTGTTGAGCTGAGAGCGCTTCCAGGCAAACTTCTGCCCACTTGAACAGAGAGTCCGCCTCCTTTTCCAAGGCTGGACTGCTGGTGCCGCCCTGGTGATTGATGTACGCCACCGCGGTGACATTGTCTGAGAGAACGCGAACCGCTTTTCCCAGTACTGAGGGTTGGAGAGCCTCGAGTGCCCGAGAGACGGCTCTCAATTCCAGTCGGTTGATCGGCCATCGGGATTCCACTGCCGACCACTGCCCCTGGACAAACTGGTCCTCGAAGTGTGCTCCCCAGCCCGATAGACTGGCGTCCGTCATCAATAGCACCCACTGAGGAGGTTCGAGAGGCATTCCGCGACCCAGGTTCCTTGGGCACCTCCACCAGAGGAGAGAGTGCTTGGTCCGCGGAGCGCATGGGAGCTGCCGAGACAAGGGGTGCTGTTGTGGAGACCACCGTCGTAACAGAGACCGCTGTAATGGGCGCATGTGGGCTCTGGCCCACGGGACAACCTCTATTGCTGCCGCCATGGTACCCAGCAATTGCAGATAATGCCACGCTGAAGGGAGCCGCCTGGCCATGAACTGTGAGACTAGGGTTCTTAGGTCCTTTATTCTTGAGCTGGACAGAAAAACCCTGCCTCTGCCTGTATGGAACCTTGCTCCGAGATATTCGAGCTCCTGGGAAGGAACCAAACTGCTCTTTGTGCGATTGATGACCCATCCTAGTTCCTCCAGAAATTGAACCACTTTGGCTGTAGCTCGGTGACTTTCCTCTTCCGATTTTGCCCGAATCAGCCAGTCGTCCAGGTAGGGGTGCACTAAAACTCCCTTCTTTCGTAGGGCGGCCGCTACCACCACCATCACCTTGGTAAAGGTTCTTGGCGCCGTCGCTAGACCGAAGGGTAGCGCCTGAAATTGAAAATGACCTCGAGGGACCGCGAATCTGAGGAACTGCTGATGGGACCTTCTGACTGGGATATGTAAGTACGCTTCTGTCAGATCCAACGACGTTAAGAACTCTCCGGCCCTCACTGCTGCTATCACTGCCCTCAGAGTTTCCATCCTGAAGTGAGGGACCTTGAGACAGCGGTTGACATGTTTTAGGTCCAGGATCGGACGAAAGAGACCCTCCTTTTTTGGGACGACGAAGTAAATCGAGTACCGACCCGCACCGCATTGGTCTGGTGGCACAGGCACCACGGCCCCGAGATCTATGAGGCGGGAAAGAGTCGACTCTATGGCTTCCCTTTTTGCTGTGGAACCGCAGGGGGACTGTACAAAGGCTGGAAGTATTTGCTTTGCAAATTCGAGGGAGTATCCTTCTCGAATCACTTCCAGCACCCACTGATCGGATGTGACTCGGGACCAGGCGGGAAGAAACTGCCTCAGGCGCCCGCCTAAAGGGCATCCTCCCTCCTGGACCCCCTGTATCTCATTGTTGCTTTCTGGGGCCCGACGAAAAGGAGGAGGCTGAGGATGAGAAACCTCTACCCCGAAACCCTCGGGATCCTTGACCCCTAGCGTTAAAACGACCCCTGAGGAACGGGTTAGGTCTGGACGAGCGAAACCTCCGAGGCTCTCTAGGCTGGTTCCGAGCTGGGGCAGAAGATCGTGTTTGTTTGGGCCTGTCCTCTGGCAGCCTGCCGCCCTTGGACTCACCCAGGTCTTTTACTAACTTGTCCAGATCCTCTCCGAATAAGAGTTTCCCCTTAAAGGGAAGGCGACTCAGTCGAGCTTTGGAGGAGGCATCAGCGGCCCAATTCCGGAGCCACAAATAGCGTCTGGCTGCCACCACCGAGGCCATGTTCTTTGCTAAGCTCCGGATGAGGTCATACTGGCTATCCGCCAGGAAGGCCGTACCTGATTCCAGCCTTGTCGCGTTGGCTAGAGCCCCCTCGGGGGAGCCCTCCTCTGCCTGGAGTTGCTGAGACCACCTCAAACAGGCTCGCGCCACCCAGGCGCCCGAAACTGAGGCCTGTAAGGCAAGAGCGCTCACGTCGAAGGCTTGCTTAAGGAGCGTGTCCAATCTTCTATCCTGGGCATCCCTCAAAGCTGCGCTGCCCTCCACTGGGATGGTGGTTTTCTTCGTTACTGCCGAAACCGCCGCATCTACCCTGGGGGACTTCAGAAGCTCTTTGTCTGCTTCTGGAAGAGGGTATAGCCGAGACATGGCCCTGACCCCTCTCAACGCTGACTCTGGTTGATCCCATTCCTCCTGAATCATCTGACGCACAACTCTGTGGACAGGAAAGACCTTCTGGGACCTTCTGATGGCCTGAATCAAGGGATCCTCCAGAGCTTCATCCTCCGCGGGGGCGTCCGAGGCCACGTTGAGAGCTTTCAGGGAGTCGTTTATAAGAGCGGGCAGCTCCTCCCGCCGGAATACTCTGATTATGCGGGAGTGGTCCTCCTCCGGGATCTCTCCTTCCTCCAGCTCCTCCTCTTCGTCCTCTAAATCCTTATCCGAGGTCTCCTCTTCAGGCAAGTCCTGGGAAAGCGGAGTGAGGGGCTCTTCCACCACAAGTCTGGGGCGCTTCAAGAGTATCCCAGAGTCCTGGGTGTTAGACCTCGTGGGTCTGCCGAGCTTACCTTCGGACGAAGGGCCCGCTTCCCCCGGACCAGGACCCTTCTTACGTAGGCAATATGCTTGGTGTAGTAAGAGGATGAAATCAGGGGAGAAGAAGTCCCCGACTCCCCCTTCTCCTGAGGGAAGGGCGGAGGGAAGTATAGGGGGGAGGGGGGCCTCTGAGCGAGGAGGAGGGGACAACTGGGTCACTACTTCCCCCTCCGAGGGATCCGAGGACCCCTGCGAGGCCTGAGACATGGCAAGGCTGATTTCCTGTTCTACAGAGGAAGCAACAGCAGCGCAGCCCCTGCAGACCCCCGCCTCAGATGCAGTACCCCTCCTAGTGCCACAAGATGGACACCTCGGTTTGCCCGCCATCGTCCTCAGAGAGCTCTATAATACAGCACACCTACTTGCCCCCCTGACAGATAATTATCTCTTTAAAAATGAACTCCGTGATGGAGTAAATAAAACAATAAACAAAATTAAATTTAGGCAATTAAAGGCCCCCTACTAGACTGCTAGGCCCTGGAAGATCTCCGGGAACAAGAAGCACCGTTAAAGGGACTTTCCCCTTAAATAGAATTAAATTGAATTAAATTAAATAAAAGAATTAATGAGCCGAAAACCTTCACCAACTTTCTGCCAGCATAAGCTGTATACTTGCGGTTTAGGAGCTTCCCCCTGGTCCGAGACCGCGATTCTCCGTCGGGGCTCAACACGTGGTAGGCCGCGACCACGTGGAGCCCTTAATCGAGTAGCCTGCAACACCGGCTGTGCTGTCTTCCCTCACGCTCCGGCGCTGAAGGGGAGGAAGGGGACTGAGGCCCGAACGATCCTGGGTCTCGCAACACCCCCCTGCGCTTCTCTTCTCGCCGCGCTGTCCTTTGGCGCGGCGGCGCAAGCGGGAGAAGGGCGCTGTGCAGGAACTCTACCCCCTCACGTGTGCGTTGCGTCCTCCAGCGCTCAGCCGCCGGCGGGGCTTCGGCGCGAGGACGGATAGGGCTCGCTGCAGTCAGGCAAGAGAGGAGCTCTGTTCTTTTCCTCCTCGCTGCTGTGAGCTCAGCGAGAGATCACCTCCAGCACCCGGGCTGAGCCGGGGGGGGGGGGGGGGGGGGGGGAAGAGAAGGAGTTCGGCAAGAGGGAGGAAAATCCACTAAAGGTAAGAATACTAGCAAAAATAAAAGAGACTATGTCAATTGGTATAAATTAAATTAAATTAAATTAAATTAAATTAAATAAAAACGGAGTAAAGAGGTATATAGGACTCCAGTAAGCCCTAGGCTTACGGAACCCTCCAGCTGCTTGGAGGCTGAGAATACTGGAGTTGGTGGGTGGCACCAGTGGTATATATACCGCTCCACCCTAAAAAGGTTGGGCTCAGCCTCCAAGCTGCTGGAAGGGTTGCGTAACCCTGAAGTAAAGGGAATGGACTGGAGTGACGATAAGGAATTGCTAGTTATTACCACAGTGTCAGATCTCATTTATTAGAATTTTATTTTCACACCATCGGGTGTTTGTCTTCATGTATTGCAATGGTGCGGTTTGCGTTTTCTATTCTTACATACATACCTGTACAACATTTTTTGCACATTTCTTTGCTTTGCTTTGTGTCTAACCTCGCTCTTATATGCTCAATGTTTGTGCACATGTATGTGGCTGTTTTAAGTGCAGACAATTTTGCTACCATCACAGTGTGTTTTGTTGACATTACTCTATTCTTATGTGCTGCCTTGTTACAATTTTCTTTATTCTTATTTGAATAACTACTAAACAATTAGTATAAAGAATTCATCCAAGAAACTTTTATCTCGATCGCACTCAATCTGAAACGTTCACCTCAAACTGCTAACCCACTGTAGCAAAAAATCTGTACGTGATGGAGCAAATTGGTTACCAGATTTGGATTCAGCGCACCAAAAAACGTAAAAATCAATCGAAACATTAGAGGCAGTTTAAAAAAATTTTTTTTTAGTGTACCTGTGTTATAAACCGAATCATATAGAAAGTAATTTCTTTCTAACACCAAATTTAACAACAGCATTACAAAAACTATGTGGGATCCTAGGTGGTAATATTATAGGCAATGCTGCCAAAATATCCAATGCTTCCTGCTGTGGGATGTTTGTATATAGTGCAGCAACATCCAAGGTCACCATTATAAAATGATCCAACGCCAATAAAGGTTCCAATAATGAAATGAAGTGATAGGAGTCCTTAATATACGACCTTATCTTTAAGGTCAAAGGTTGAAAAAATTTGTCACAAAATTTAGACAATGGTTCCAACACAGAAAACCTGCAGGTGACAATCGGATGCCCCGGAGGGTGTGAGAAACATTTATGTAGCTTGGGAACCAGGTAAAAAATTGGAACCTTAGGATGTTTAACATTAAGGAACTCCCATTCCTTCTTGGTTATCCAACCTGAACATAAAGCCTCTGAAGTACATAAATGTATTTCCTGTTATATACCTTTAGTTGGATCCGATGACAATGGGCTATAGTACTTGGGGTCACTCAAATGCTTCAAAACCTCCTCTGTATAAAATCATCAGTGTTCAGCGCTACTGCTCAACGAATGGTCACGTGACTCATATCGGCTAATGACCTCAGAGCACGAAATTGTCCCTAGAGACATTTGACGGAATCCGATAGGATGAAGTTTCCCAACTCTCCAAATCCCATAGCACCAGATTTTAAAAGGTCTGTACTGAGTTAACTTGAATCAAGACTGGAGAGGACTCAAAATATAAAACTACATGCAATTTCCTAAAAAATTGATGGAGTGCCACTCTCATTCGGAACGGGTCATATTTGGGAGAAGGGACAAATGATAATCCCAAAGATAAAACCTGCATCTGATCCTCAGTCACGGTTTGTGATATGTTAATGACTGTTGCCTGGTGTATGCTCTCGATGACAGACCCCTCCATCCGTTGTCCACCTGTGGGCATCCTTGTGGCCAGCGATTGCGAGGACAGCCTCTCTGAAAGCCTAAAGGCAGCATTTGTCCCTCTACTGTCCCTTGCTGTTGTTCTCCCGATGATTCAGAGCTGCGATCTTACGAAAAAGTCTCAAAAGTGACATGTTTTATCACCATAGTTGACTCATGCCTCTGTTGTCTCCAAGTATAAACCTGATCTTTAACATAGTCCTCAGTGTCTCGAATAATTTTTTTATTTTTGATGCCCTCAAAGTCTCATAAAATTGTTGCATATGACTAGCGAGATCCTCCCAACATGTCTTGAAACTCTCAGTCAGAGTCAGCCTTCAATGTTTGTTCCATCTGGTCCACCTGTTGGTTCATGGTAATCTCCTCTACCTATAATCGTTCTACCAGAAAGGCAATAGGATCCAAACAACATTTATTCAGAATACTATTCCATTTCCCATAAAACTCTTTATCGTCAGTAAACATGTGAGGTGGTTTCAACACTTGGAGTTCCCTTGGTATCATCTGCTGTTTAAGATATTGCATCATGGTGGCTGCATGTAATTGAATGTGAGTAGAATGTTTCCTTAAATTTCAAAATGCTGTCCATGAAGCATTAGATGAAGAAAGTAAAGCAGAAGGGGTCTCCTCTAACAGAGATGGATGCTCCAATAGTTTCTGAATAGCAGCTTCAGAATATGCAAACATTGCTGTGCTTGAAAAACTTCTATTTTGTTCAGATGCCATAATGAAACCGGGTTGGCTAAGTAATAACAAAAAATCATAAAACCCCAAAAATTCACCACTGCAGTATCCTCCAATGAAAGTGAATATGAAAAAGATCCCCCTTAGAGATCCTCTGTGTTTGTCCCATGCTTTCTTGAATTCAGATACTGTCTTTGTCTCTACTACCTCCATTGGAGAATATTCCACAAATCTATCATTCTTTCCGTAAAGAAATATTTCTGCATATTATTTTAATAAATCGAGGTTTTGTGGCAATAAAAAATACAACCAATATATGAAACACCAACACAATTGAATACAAGGTCACCACATAGTACAGATGCAATGAAATAGCCTACTTTTTTTAGATTTTCCCTTTTAGCCTTATAAACCACTCCCGCGAACCCCCCCATCCCCCTCCCTCTCTGCCAAACTACCCACTGCAAAGTGTCAAGGAGAAGCTCTCATCCAGCTATGCAACTTTGTACAATATTACAAGGCATGGAGTAGAGGAGTGGCCTTAGTGGTTGGGGCAAGGTACCTCAGGCCAAAAGGCCGGGGATCAAATCCCACTAGAGGACAGCAACTGTGGGCTGGAAGGACTGGGGTTTCTAGTCCCAAAGGTGCTCCTTGTGGTCTTGGGCAAGCCACTTAACCCTCCATTGCCCATGTTCCCTGTAAAATAGTTATCTTCAAGTTATAATGACCTGTTCAATATAATTTCAGTTTGTTCAATGTAAACCGCCTTGATATCATGAAATGCGGTATATAAGAAATGTTAAATATAAATATAATGGTGGTGGTAACCACCCCCTACGCTTCAAAGAGAATGTATTAGTGGGTTCAAATCGAGGCATACACATTCGCCTGGCAGCTTACCTCCCGTTCCATTACATACAGATCCCACATACGTTCCAGGCAGTTGCCAAGGTTAATTTAGTTGCATTTATACAATGGCAGACCAACGCTAGCTGGAGAGGGGGGGGGGGGGGGGAGACCAACCACCCAAATAGGAAAATTCCCAGGTTCCAGGGGGCACGCAAACCAATTAGCTGTTCCACCCGGTACTGAACGCTCTTCCAGTAGCCCCGCACTCGGGGGCAGTCACCACACATACGCCAAGATAACTTGCAAACCACAACCACGCCAACATTGGTCTGAAGTGCCCAGGAATACTCACGCAATCCACGTCAGGGGTCATATACCATCCATAAAATAATTTATAATTAGTTTCCCAGGCGTTAATCGCCACTAACCTTTTCAGAGCTGTCCTCTGTGTTCCCACTGTTGGTCATTATAGGAAAGGTGTAAGTCCTGTGTCCACTGGGCCCTGTGCTTTCCCACCCCAAAGTCTCGTCTCTGCAAGTCAGCATACAGTGTGGCAACCAGTCCCTTGGTGGCAGTACGTTCCTCACAGATAAAAGTTCCACATCAATACAGGCTCGAGCCACCTATTGCTAGAGATCAAGGCCCCCCACCCAATATGCTATCTGGGCGTGATAATAGTCAATGCTCAGGCAAAGCAAATTCCTGTTGTAGTTCCCTAAATGAGCGCAGTCCCTCATCTTCAAATAGCTGCCCCAAGCGGCTGAGCCCCAGGTGTCCCCATTACCGAAAAATGGGCTCGTGTACCAGGTGTAAAGGCCTTGTTATAGACTATGGAAATCAGAGGTGAGGAGGCAGCCCCTTGTGGCCAAAAATAGTGATCCCAACAGTGAATACTGTGGGTCACATACAGGTTTTTCGACTGCAGGTAGGGCCATGTTGCAAGCTGCAACCATAGCTGGTCTTCTAAGCTTGGTCCACCCACCAAATCTTTCTCCAGCTTTACCCAGCATTAGGAGCTAGTGGAATTCATCCATTCCACACTAGCATGACACTGCGCTGCTGCGTACCACCATTGATTTTTCTAACCACCCAAAGGGGAGGACCACCTGCAGGCGAGTGCAGTCAGCCCCACCCACCCCGTTTGAAATCTCAGATTTTGAAAAACTAATCTTGATTCGGAAGACTCGCGAAAAGGCCTCAAAGATTTGCATCGCACAGGGCAGAGGGGGAACTGGGTTGGTTAGAGACAGCATAATGTCATCTGCAAAGAGTGCAATCTTATACTCATGTGTGCCCACCTGAACACCACGTATCTCCGAGTGCATGCAAAACTGGTGTGCCAACGGCACCATTACTAGCTCGAACAAAAGAGAGGATAGTGGGAACCCGTCATGTGCTCCTCCCCAGGGCAAAACTCAGACTGGCCCCCATTAACACGGATGTTGGCTCACGGCCCCCAATATAAGCTGCAAACCCACTGCAGGAGATGAGGCCCAAACCCCATCTTGTCCTGGACTACCCCCAGAGTCACAAACGACTATCAAAGGCTTTTTCTGCGTCGACTTCCACTAGAAGAGCTGGCTGGGAATCGTGTCGCGCCACACCACGCATATCACCTGAAACATCCGGCGGATATTATCAGCCACCTGCTGTCCTGGCACAAATCCCACCTGTTCTGCATGTAGCTCTCTTAGAGACGTCTATCCTGTCACCCCTAAAGTCCCTTACGAGAGAACCCCCAGGACCTCCCATATCATGGTGACCCTCTTCAGGCCAGGCGTTGCAACAGACACTAGCTACTTAATCTGTGAACCCACTGTTTTTTGTTGGATCAGTTAGGGCCTAGTAGCAGCAATTAAAGAGGTAATTAGATCTTACCTGCTAATTATTGTTCCTGAAGGAACGACAGTCCAGTCCCTTACTTCAGGGGTTACGCAACCCTTCCAGCAGCTTGGAGGCTGAGCCCAACCTTTTTGAGGTGGAGCGGTATATATACCACTGGTGCCACCCACCAACTCCAGTAAACTACTGTCAAAGCAGATATAACCAACCTAGATAACTCTGAAAACGTAAGTAATCAAACTCTGGCAAAACAAACTCAATCTAAATAAAGCCTTTTCTTTTTTTTTTTTTTCTTTTTTTTTTATGACCAGGAGAAGGTAGTAGGAGAGGAGGTCCAGGGAGAAGGGAGGAGAACTGCCATGGTGCGAGCCTTTCCTCCAGCCTGCCCCACCAGCACACCTGAAACCGCCCTCGGGCCGCAGTCCCCTAGCAAAGAGAACAGCCGGAATGGCTACAAAACTAGGGAGGGTAGTAGGGACTGGACTGTCGTTCCTTCAGGAACAATAATTAGCAGGTAAGATCTAATTACCTCTTCCTTATCGTCACTCCAGTCCAGTCCCTTACTTCAGGGAAGTACCAGAGCAGTACCAGCCCGGGCGGGATCCGCCATTCCGGAACGTAGTACTGCCTGTGCAAACCTAGAGTCCGACGAGCTCTGCACGTCCAGCCTGTAGTGCTTGGTGAAGGAGTGCAGAGAGGACCACGTCGCTGCCCTACAGATATCCAGAGGAGGTACTAGACTGAACTCCGCCCAAGAGGTGGCCTGTGCTCGAGTTGAGTGAGCACGCAAGCCCTCTGGGACCTGTTTCCCCTTGAGGATATAGGCGGAAGCAATCGCCTCCCTGATCCATCTGGAAATTGAGGCCTTGGCCGCCACCTCACCCTTGTGGGGCCCTCCGAACTGTACAAAGAGTCGTTCGGATTTCCGAAAGGGCGCCGTGCGGGAGAGGTAGCGCTTCAAGGCTCTGGGGACGTCGAGCAGATGGAGCTTACTGTCTCCCCCTACTGGACCCTCCGGCCGGAGAGTCGGGAGAGAGATGGACTGGTTGACGTGGAAGGAGGAGATCACCTTAGGCAAAAAGGAAGGAACCGTCCTAAGGACTACCTTATCCCTGAAGAAGGACAGAAAGGGAGGCCGAGAAGACAGGGCTTGCAGTTCAGAGACCCGTCTGGCTGAGCAAATGGCCACCAGGAACACCATCTTCAGCGTCAGATCCTTCAAGGAGGCCCTCTTCAAAGGCTCAAATGGACCCGCGGTTAGGGTATTCAGTACCAGGTTGAGGTCCCAAGGGGGTATGACCGATCTTCGTTGTGGTCGGATCCGCTTGACCGCTTTCAAGAATCTTGCAACGTCCGCGTTTGCTCCCAAGGCTTTGCCGCCCACCTTGCCCCTATAGCACGCGATGGCCGCCAGCTGTACCCTCAAGGAGCTGTGAGCTAAACCCTTGTCGAGGCCCGCTTGCAAGAACTCCAGCACCTCTGGGACCGAGGCCGACAGGGAATTCTTCCGGTGTTCTGTACACCATGCCTCAAAGATACGCCAGACTCTTACGTAGGAAAGACAGGTGGAGCGCTTCCTCGCGCTCAACATGGTCGCGATTGCTGCCGGTGAGTAGCCGCGCTTCAAGAGTCGCGCCCTTTCAATAGCCATGCCGTAAGCGAGAATCGATCCACGTGTGGCATCTGAACCGGCCCTTGCTTGAGTAGGTCCTTCCTGACCGGAAGGCGCCATGGTCGGTCGGCGATCATCCTTACCAGATCCGCATACCAAGGACGGCGGGGCCAATCCGGGGCAATGAGGACTACTAGACCCCGGTGAGCTTCCACCCGCTGGAGGACCTTCCCGATTAGAGCCCAAGGAGGGAAGACATACAGGAGACCTTCCGAGGGCCACCTTTGA
Source organism: Ichthyophis bannanicus (assembly GCA_033557465.1). Classification (NCBI taxonomy): domain Eukaryota; kingdom Metazoa; phylum Chordata; class Amphibia; order Gymnophiona; family Ichthyophiidae; genus Ichthyophis; species Ichthyophis bannanicus. Next base: position 702,935,323 of record CM066031.1, on the reverse strand, counting down.
GACAGGGCGTCCAGGCCCTCGGACATCCTTTCCTTTCTCCTGCTGAAGAATCGGCTTGCCTTGGCGGATGTGAACCGTGCCATGAGGTCCATTACTGGGGGACCCCACCGGGCCACTATCTGGTCGAAGACCTCTTGATGCAGTTCCCACTCGCCGTGATCTATCTCGTACCTGCTGAGGTAATCCGCCCTGATGTTGTCCGTACCGGCCACGTGCTGTGCTCATGAGAGCGCCTCCAGGTGGACTTCCGCCCATTTGAACAGGGAGTCCGCCTCCCTTTCCAATGCCGGACTGCTGGTACCCCCCTGGTGATTGATGTACGCCACGGCGGTGACATTGTCGGAGAGGACGCGAATCGCTTTCCCTCGAACTGATGGCTGAAGGGCCCTGAGCGCCCGCGTGACCGCTCTCAATTCCAGTCGGTTGATAGGCCATAGGGATTCTACTGCTGACCACCGCCCCTGGGCAAACTGGTCCTCGAAGTGAGCCCCCCAGCCTGCCAGGCTGGCGTCCGTTGTCAAAAGTACCCACTGAGGAGGTTCGAGGGGCATTCCGCGACTCAAGTTCCTTGGACACCTCCACCAGAGAAGAGAGTTTCTGGTCCGAGGAGCACAGGGGAGCTGTCGAGACAAGGGGTGCTGTTGAGGGGACCACCGCCTCAGTAGAGACCGCTGTAAGGGGCGCATGTGCGCTCTGGCCCACGGAACGACTTCTATTGCCGCCGCCATGGTTCCCAACAATTGCAGGTAATGCCTCGCTGAAGGAAGCCGTCTGACCATGAACTGTGAGACCAGAGCTCTCAGGTCCTTTAGCCTTGAGCTGGACAGAAAGACCCTGCCCTTGCCTGTGTGGAACCTTGCTCCGAGATATTCGAGCTCCTGTGATGGAACCAAACTGCTCTTTGCTCGATTGATGACCCATCCTAGTTCCTCCAGAACTTGAACTACTTTGGCTGTTGCCTGGCGACTTTCCTCTTCTGACTTTGCCCGGATCAGCCAGTCGTCCAGATAGGGGTGCACTAAGATTCCCTTCTTTCTTAGGGCGGCCGCTACTACTACCATCACCTTGGTAAAGGTTCTGGGAGCTGTTGCTAGCCCGAAGGGTAGCGCCTGAAATTGAAAATGACCTCGAGGGACAGCGAATCTGAGGAACTGCTGATGGGCCTTTCTGACCGGGATATGCAGGTACGCTTCTGTCAGATCCAGCGATGTTAAGAACTCTCCGGCCCTCACGGCCGCTATCACCGACCTCAGGGTCTCCATCCGGAAGTGAGGTACCTTGAGACAGCGGTTGACCTGCTTTAGGTCCAGGATCGGACGAAAGGAATCCTCCTTTTTTGGGACGACGAAGTAAATCGAGTACCGACCCGTACCGCATTGGTCTGGGGGCACCGGAACTACGGCCCCGAGAGCTATGAGGCGGGAAAGTGACGACTCCATGGCTTCTCTTTTTGCTGTGGAACCGCAGGGAGACTGAACAAACGCTGGGAGTATTTGCTTTGCAAATTCGAGGGAGTATCCTTCTCGAATCACTTCCAGCACCCATTGATCGGACGTGACTCGGGACCAGGCGGAAAGAAACTGCCTCAGGCGACCGCCTACCGGCAATCCGTCCTCCCGGACCCCCTGTATTTCATTGTTGTTTTCTGGTGCCCGAGGAGAAGGAGGAGGAAGAGGATGAGAAACCTCTGCCCCGAAACCCTCTGGAACCTTGACCCCTAGCGTTAAAACGACCCCTGAGGAAAGGGTTAGGTCTGTTCGAGCGGAACCTCCGGGGTTCTCTGGATTGGTTCCGAGAAGGGGCAGAGGATCGAGTTTGCTTGATCCTGTCCTCCGGAAGTCTGCCGCCCTTGGAATCGCCCAGGTCCTTTACTAACTTGTCTAAGTCTTCTCCGAACAAAAGTTTCCCTTTAAAGGAGAGGCGACTCAGGCGAGCTTTGGAGGAGGCATCCGCGGCCCAATTCCGGAGCCACAGGTAGCGTCTGGCTGCCACCACCGAAGCCATGTTCTTTGCTAAGCTCCGGATGAGGTCATACTGGCTATCCGCCAAGAAGGCCGTACCTGATTCCAACCTTGCCGCGTTGGCTAGGGCCCCATCGGAGGCACCCTCCTCCGCCTGGAGTTGCTGAGACCACCTCAAACATGCTCGTGCCACCCATGCTCCAGAAACCGAGGCCTGTAAGGCGAGAGCGCTCACATCGAAGGCTTGCTTAAGGAGCGTGTCCAATCTTCTGTCCTGGGCATCCTTCAGCGCCGCGCTGCCCTCCACTGGGATGGTTGTTTTCTTCGTTACCGCCGAGACCGCCGCATCCACTCTGGGGGACTTCAGAAGCTCTTTGTCTGCTTCTGGGAGAGGGTAGAGCCGAGACATGGCCCTGACCCCTCTCAACGCTGACTCTGGTTGATCCCATTCCTCCTGAATCATCTGACGCACCACTCTGTGGACAGGAAAAACCTTCTGGGACCTTCTGATGGCCTGGATCAAGGGATCTTCCAAAGCTTCCTCCTCCGCGGGGGCGTCCGAGGCTACGTTGAGAGCTTTCAGGGAGTCATTTATTAAAACGGGCAACTCCTCCCGCCGAAATACCCTTATTATGCGAGAGTGGTCCTCCTCCGGGATCTCCCCTTCTTCCAGCTCCTCCTCTTCCTCCTCCAATTCCTTATCCGAGGTCTCTTCTTCAGGCAAGTCCTGGGAGAGCGGAGTGAGGGGCTCTTCAACCACCAGTCTGGGGCGCTTTGAGGGTATCCCAGAGTCCTGGGCGTTAGCCTGCATGGGTCTGACCAGCTTAGCCTCGGCCGAAGGACCCGCTTCCCCCGGACCAAGACCCTTCTTACGCATGCAATAGGCCTGGTGCAGCAGAAGAATGAAATCCGGAGAGAAGAAGTCCCCGGCTCCCCCTTCTCCTGCAGGAAGGGAAGGAGGGGGAACCGGTGGAAGGGGGGCCTCTGAGTGAGAAGGGGGGGGCGACTGGGACGCCACTTCCCCTTCCGACGGGCCCGAGGACCCCTGTGAGACCTGGGACATGGCAAGGCCGATCTCCTGTTCCACCGAGGCGGCCACTGCAGCGCAGCCCCTGCACACCCCTGCCTCGGATGCAGTACCTCTCCGGGTGCCACAAGATGGACACCTTGGTTTGCCTGCCATGCTCCTCGAGAGTAGCTAGAGGGATTTCCCTTACAGAAAGGAGGAAACTACCCCAAGCAAGTCAATAAGGGCAAAGAAATTGAATAAAATGACTAAATTAAAATAAAAAATTAGATCAATACATCAATTAACATTAAGATTAAAATGAAGCAATTATCCCCCGAAAGAAATGCCCCCCCAGAAGCCGGCATGCAAAGACAGGAATCCCGAGGAAAAAACCGGGCCACCGAAGTCCTTTTAGAATAAATCCCCCTAAGCAGGCAGAGTAAACAAAGAACTTTCACAACGTTTAAAATCTTTTTTCAGCACAACCGCTGAATACTTGCGTTTGGATGACCCTCTCCAGGCCCGAGGCCGTGATTCTCCGGAGTCGGCTCAACACGTGGTAGGCCGCTACCACGTGGAGCCGTTTGCAGCGGAGCTCGTCCCAAAGCTCTTTTTTCTGTCTCGGCCGCTCCGGATGGAGGAGGGACTGGAAGCCGCGACTCGACTACCGCGGGAGCCTCCCTCGCGGCTCCGGAGTCAGAAGCTGCCCTCGATCGCGCCGCGGTAAGAAGAGGAGCTGAGACAATAGCACCCTCTCCCTCCTGACCGGCACGTCCTCTAGCGCTCAGCCGCCGGCGGGGGCTTCGGCGCGAGGACGGACAGGGCTTCCGGCAGGGCTGCAGAGGAGCAGGTCGCTCTTACAGCGAGAGGAATTCTGCTCGTTCCTCCTCGCTACAGCAGTGGGTAGAATCAATCTCCTTCTGTCCCCGAATCGGGCCGCGGGGGGGGGGGGGGGGGGGAGCGGGGAGTGCTCCCACAAGAAGGAACTAAAATTAATTAGGTTAAGCCAATTAAGTAAAGCTACCTAAGAGGAAATAAAAATAAATCAACTGATGAAATTAAAATTAAAATTAGTAGAAATTAGGACTCCAGTAAGCCCTAGGCTTACGGAACCCTCCAGCTGCTTGGAGGCTGAGAATACTGGAGTTGGTGGGTGGCACCAGTGGTATATATACCGCTCCACCTCAAAAAGGTTGGGCTCAGCCTCCAAGCTGCTGGAAGGGTTGCGTAACCCCTGAAGTAAGGGACTGGACTGGAGTGACGATAAGGAAGTTTGAATTTAACACACAGAGGAGAGCTTTCTGGTTAAATTTAGTACCCAGCAGAGAGCTTGCAGTTTAAATTTAATAGTCACTCAGGGCCAAGTAACAGCAAAGTACTTTTAGTTTAAATTTAACACACAGAAGAGAGCTTTCTGGTTAAATTTAGTACCCAGCAGAGAGCTTGTAGTTTAAATTTCATAAGAAGTTAGAGCCTAGCAGCAGCTAAGAGCTATAAATTTAAATCAAATCAGAATTTAGCTTACCTCAGCAGCACAAGACAGGGTACTGTGTAGCAGCCCTCTTTTAATAAGTGTTATTTCCCTCCCTCCCCACACCCACCCTCCCCTGGGATAATCATAGCTTTATAGGTACTTACACATCTTAAAAGACAGGAGGTGCTTTCAGGTGAAGCTCATTACCCAAATAAGTCATACACTAAGGACCTGAGATTAATTAAGCTTCAGGTGAACAAGGTATATTAAACGTATTGGGTACAGTTTTATTGGTATAAATACCCATAGCAACCCCTAGTAAGTAAGAACTTAAAGATCTAGACACAAACTTAAACTAAGATGCAGACAGCAGTCCAGCAGCGGGATGGGGGCTTTCCAGTCTTTTGCATTGAGTGTCACATGTATGATTTTCTCCCAGTTGGTGAGAGGTCTTACGTGTGCACTGGGTGCAAGGAGCTCTTTTTTCTCAGGGAACAAGTCCGTTCTCTAGAGGCTAAAGTAGCAGACTTGGAAAACATAAGACAGAGAGGTACATAGACGAGACCTATAGGAATATAGTCCTGAAGTCCCACCTCCAGTCTGGCAGCACCCCTGTTGCCATGGAGGAGAGAGGTCACGTGACAGGAGAGCATCACCCTGGTGTGGCAGGAAGTGATCCTGTAACTAGGACCTGTCCTCCAGGTCATGTAAAACCCTCTCGCACCGAGGAAGTTTCTCCAGGGCCATGTGCCCATGAGGGAAGGGTTAAGACAGCCGTTTAGTTGGTGATTCGATCATTAGGCATGTAGATAGCTGGGTGGCTGGTGGACGTGAGGATCGCCTGGTAACATGCCTGCCTGGTGCGAAGGTAGCGGACCTCACGCACCACCTAGATAAGGTCTTAGATAGTGCTGGGGAGGAGTCTGCTGTCTTGGTACATGTCGGTACCAATGACATAGGAAAATGTGGTAGGGAGGTTCTGGAGGCAAAATTTAGGCTTTTAGGTAGGAAGTTGAAATCCAGAACTTCCAGGGTAGCATTCTCCGAAATGCTTCCTGTTCCACGCGCAGGACCCAAAAGGCAGGCAGAGCTCCGGAGTCTCAATGCGTGGATGAGACAATGGTGCAGAGATGAGGGTTTTGGATTTGTTAGGAACTGCGGAACATTCTGGGGAAAGGAGGGGCTCTTCCGAAGGGATGGGCTTCACCTTAACCGGGATGGAACCAGGCTGCTGGCATTAACCTTTAAAAAGGAGATAGAGCAGCTTTTAAACTAGATATTAGGGGAAAGCCGACAGTCGCCCAAGAGCGGATGGTTCGGAAGAATGTATCCTTGAAGGATACTACCAAAAGCAGAGAGGTTCCACAAAAAGAGTAAAGTAGCCCAAATGCCCTCAAGTATGGAGCAGACAGAGCTTAAAGATCCCAATTTACCCATGTCTAACAATAGCCAAACATGAATAAAATACATTCTCTAAAATGCTTGTATGCAAATGCTAGAAGTCTAAAGAATAAGATGGGAGAGTTAGAATATGTAGCACTAAATGAAAGGTTAGATATGATTGGAATATCAGAGACATGGTGGAAGGAGGACAACCAGTGGGACACTGTGATACCTGGGTACAAACTATATCGTAATGATAGAGCTGATCAAATTGGTGGAGGGGTTGCGCTCTATGTTAAAGAGGGCATTGACTCAGAAAGGATTAATGTTTTGCAGGAAACAAAATCTGCTGTAGAATCTATATGGATTGAAATTCCATATAAAAGGGGGAAGGCGATGGCAGTGGGGGTGTACTATCGAGCACCTGGCCAGAATGACCAAATGGATGATGAAATGCTCAAAGAAATCAAGGAAGCTAACAAAAGTTACAGCGCAGTAATAATAATGGATGATTTCAATTACCCCGGTATCGACAAGGTCAGTGTCACGTCAGGACATGCTAGGGAGATAAAGTTCCTAGATGAAATAAATGACTGCTTCTTGGAGCAGCTGGTTCATGAACCGACCAGAGGGGAAGCCATATTAGACCTAGTCCTTAGTGGAACACCAGATCTAGTGCAAGAGATAAGGGTGTTGGGGCCACTTGGCAATAGTGATCATAGCATGATCGCCTTTGATTTAATTAGTGGAGGAGGGATAGTAAGGAAATCCACAGTGCTACCTTTTAACTTTCGAAAGGGAGACTATGATAAAATGAGGAAAACAGTTAAGAAAAAACTAAAAGGAGCAGTTGCGAAGGTTAAAGACGTACATCAAGCTTGGCTGTTGTTGAAAAATACTATCTTGGAAGCCCAGACCAGCTGTATTCCACGCTTTAAGAAAAGTGGAAGGAAGTCCAAAAAACTGCCAGCATGGTTTAAAGGTGTGGTCAGAGAGGCTGTTGTTGCCAAAAAAGCATCTTTCAGGAAATGGAAAAAAGAGCCAAACGACGAAACCTGGAAACAGCACAAGCACTGGCAAGTCAAATGCAAGGCATTGATAAGGCAGGCAGAGAGAGAATTTGAGAAGCAGCTTGCTTGCGAAGCAAAAACGCGAAATAAAGACCTTTTCAAGTACATTCGTAGCAAAAAACCTGTGAGAGAGTCAGTTGGTCCATTAGATGATGAAGGGGTTAGAGGAGCACTAAGAAGCGATAAGGCGATAGCGGAGAGACTGAATGAATTCTTTGCTTCGGTCTTTACTGAGAAAGATGTAGGGATGTTACCCATGACTGAAGTGGTATTTAAAGGTGCGGAAGAATTGAAGGAAATAATCGATACATCGGGAAGATGTCTTACAACTATTAGATAAACTGAAGAGTAGCAAATCACCTGGGCCGGATGGTATACATCCAAGGGTGTTGAAAGAACTGAAATATGAGATGACAGATTACTGATAGCAGGTCTGCAAACTATCATTAAAATCATCTCTAATACTTGAAGATTGGAGGATCGCCAATGTAACACCAATTTTTAAAAAGGGTTCCAGGGGTGATCCGGGAAACTACAGACCGGTGAGCCTGACGTCAGTACCGGGAAAAATGGTAGAAACCATCATAAAGAATAAAATTACTCAGCATGTAGATAGTCACAACCTAATGGGAGACAGCCAACATGGCTTTAGACAAGGAAGATCTTGTCTTACTAATCTGTTATGTTTTTTGAAGGAGTGAATAAACAGGTGGACAAAGGTGAGTCGGTTGATATTGTGTATCTGGACTTTCAGAAAGCCTTTGACAAGGTCCCTCATCAGAAACTTTTGGCAAAACTAAAGAGTCATGGGATAGGAGGCAATGTACTATTGTGGATCAGGAAATGGTTAAAAGATAGAAAGCAGAGGGTAGGGCTAAATGGCCAATTTTCCCAATGGAGAAAGGTGAATAGTGGTGTACCCCAGGGATCTGTGCTGGGTCCGCTGATTTTTGACATATTCATAAATGACCTGGAAAGTGGAATAACGAGTGAGGTTATCAAATTTGAGGATGACACAAAACTATTTAAAGTTGTTAAAACCCAAGAGAATTGTGAAAAATTGCAAGAGGATCTTGATAAATTGGAAGACTGGGCATCAAAATGGCAGTTAAAATTTAATGTGGACAAGTGCAAGGTTATGCACCTAGGGAAGAACAACCCAAACTATGGTTACACGATGCAAGGTTCCACATTAGGAACCACCACCCTGGAAAAAGATTTAGGCGTCATTGTGGATACCATGTTAAAACCCTCGGCCCAGTGTGCAGCGGCGGCCAAGAGAGCAAATAGAATGCTAGGTATGATAAGGAAAGGAATGGAAAATAAAACAAAAGATATTATAATGTCTCTATATTGTTCCATGGTGAGACTGCACCTTGAATATTGTGTGCAATTCTGGTCGCCGTATCTTAAAAAGGATATAGCGATTTTAGAAAAGGTACAGAGAAGAGCCACCAAAATGGTAAAGGGGATGGAAGGATACTCCTATGAAGAGAGGCTAAAAAGGTTAGGGCTCTTTAACCTGGAAAAGAGACGGCTGAGGGGAGATATGATAGAAGTCTATAAATTAATGAACGGAGTGGAACGGGTAAACGTAGATCGATTGTTTACCTTATCAGAATATAGAAAGACTAGGGGACATGCAATGAAGCTACAGGGTAAACTATTTAAGACTAATAAAAGAAAATATTTTTTCACTCAACGTGTAATCAAACTCTGGAATTTGTTACCGGAGGATGTAGTAAAGGCTGTTAGTGTAGCTGGGTTTAAAAAAAGGTTTGGACAAGTTCCTGGAGGAAAGGTCCATAAACCATTATTAAGAAGTGACCGAAGATATCAATGCTTGACCCAGTACAAGCATTGTGGAACTTGTGGGGAAACTGCTAGGTACATATGACCTAGATTGGCCACGGTTGGAAACAGAATACTGGGCTTGATGGACCTTGGTCTGACCCAGTATGGCATATCTTATGTTCTACTTAGGGCAGGTTCCGGGACTGGACTGGAGCTACTCAAGGAATGCCAATAAGCAGGTAAAGCCTAAATTTCACCTTCCTTATTGTCCCTCCAGTCCAGTCCTGCACCTCTGGGATGTACCATAGAAGTACTAATGATGGGATGGGTCTGCACGTCTGGCCTGAATTACTGCCGCACCAAACGACGCATCCCCTGCCGCCTGCACATCCAGGCAATAATGCTTTACAAAAAAGCGTGGAAGAGAGGAGCATGTGGCCGCCCTACAAATATCTCCTTGCAGCACCAGTCCATACTCTGCCCACAATGACACCTAAGCCCGGGTCAAATGAGCTCACAGCCCCACAGAACACTCCACCTTTTCAACAATATACAGATGCAATCTCCTCTTTTATCCACCTAGAAATGGAGGCTTTAGCTGCTGCCTCTCGATTAACAATCCGATTTACAAAAACAAAAGCCGTTCATTATACATAACGCTTTAACGCTCTTTGGACATCAATAGGCACAACTGCTGATTGGAGCCCTCCTGAGAGCACCTGCAAGGTGACCGGCTGATTCAAATGAAAAATGGAGAGCACCTTAAGCAAGGAAGGATGGCACCGGCCGCAGCACCTCCTTCTCCTTGGAGATGGAGAGAAAGGATTGAATTTCAGCAAATTCAGCGTGCAGAACAGCCACCAGAAACATCATCCTCAGCATCAAATCCTTCAGGGTGCAGGATTTCAGCAGTTCAAACGGTTCCTCCGTCAACACTGATATTACCAAGATGATCTCTGCAGGGGACAAAGCTGTGTTACTGCCCATAGAAAAATGGACCACATCCGGATGAGCTCCTAGCAACACTCACAGAAACAAGTAAACACAGCCACCTGCACCGGTAAGGAGTTACCAGCCAGTCCCGTCTCCTAGGGAGACTGCAGGAAGGCCAACATCTCTGGCAGCGAGGCCCACAACTGCTCGAACGAGCGCTCTGCACCCCAAGCCTCAAAGGCCCCCCCCCCCCCAACAATCAGAGATATGACACACAGAGGCCGAACAGACCCATTTCCTTAACTGAGCTCTTTCAAGCACCATGCTGTAAGCAAGACTCGATCCACCTCAGGCATGAGAACCAGGTCCTGGACCAACAGATTGGTCCTGTGCTTCAGCTAATCAGAGGAAATGAGAATGACCAACCACCCAGTGTGACTCAATCTACTATCACTCATCCAATGAGAGCTCACGGGGCAAACAAAACATATAGAAGACCTTCCGTGGGCCACCGCTGAGCCAGTGCATCCAGGCCTTTCAACATTCTCTCCCCCCTCCGGCTGAAGAAGCAGTGTGCTTTGGCCATTATGTCGCCATGATAGGCATGCCCCAGCACTGCACAATCTATGTGAACACCGAGTCGTTGAGCTCCCATTCTCCTGGGTCCAGACAAATCCGTCTGAGGTAGTCTGCAATCACATTGTCAGTTCCCACGACTTGTGCTGCCGAGAAGGCATGCAGATGGTTCTCTGCCCATTCCAACAATGCTGCGGCTTCGCTTTCCAAATGCATGCTGCCCATGATCCTTGGCGAATGACATAGGCTACTGTAGCCACATTGACCGAAAATACTCAGACCGCCTTCCCTGGAAAAACTGCCAGGCAAGGAAGACCGCCAACATTTCCAGTGTGTTGATGGGTCACTGGCTCACCACTTGCGTCCACCGACCCTGGGTAATGTGGCCCTTGCAGTGCACCCCCCCCCCCCCCCATTTCAAGAGGTTAGCATCCATCAGCAATGGGCTCCCAAGTGGAGACTCCAGGGGGCTCCCTGCCGCTAGGTTCAAGGGGCTCAGCCACCACCTGAGATCTCTGAGTTGCCACCCCCCCAACCCCCAGCAGAGCAAGATTGGGAAAGGGGCTGCTGTTGATGAGACCACCTGCTTAGCAGTAACCTCTGCAGCGGGCACATATGAGCCTGCACCCAAGGGATCAGCTCGAATGAAGCTGCCATGGTCCTTAAGAGCTGGTGATAATGCCAAGCCGTTGGTGCCTGCCTCCTAAGAAACTGTCTCATCAACAGCTATAGCAACGGTGCTTTCTGGCGCAGCAGATACACTCGGCCCCTGTGCATGTCGAACCGGGCTCTCAAGTACTCCAGTTCATGTGACAGTACTCACTGACTCTTGGCTGCATTGATGATCCAGCCAAGACTTTGCAGAAATGCAACGACTCTTGCTATGGTTCATTCACTCTCCTGCCTCAACACTGCGCGAATGAGCCAATCACTGAGATACAGGTGCACCAGGATACCTTCCTGGCAGAGCCCTGCTGCCACCACTATCACCACCTTGGTGGATGTGTGAGGGGCCATTGCCCGACCGAATGGCAATACCTGACACTGAAAATACCCCATGGGCACTGCAAAGCGAAAATATTTATGATTTTCAGGTTGAAGAGGGATTCTTAGCACCGCAAAATAAATAGGAGTATCGACCGCAGCCATACTGGGCCTGGGGAATGCATACCACAGCCCCCAACTCCAGGAGCTGCACCAGAGTGTCCCGTAGTGCCTTGGCCTTGCCACATGCTTTGCATGGGGACCGCACGAGGAAGGGTGTGAGAGGCCTTGTGAACTCCAAGGCTTAACCCTCTCGAATGACCTCTAGGACCCTCTGATCGGACATAATCTGGGCCCAAGCAGGGTAAAAATCCCATAGCTGTTCTCCCATGGGCTGCCGCCCTTCTAGGACCATCCTCGTTTCATTGCGCTTTTTTCTGGGCCTGAAGAGGAAGAGCCTGCAAAGTATCCTCACCCCACTCCTCAAAACTGTGTTTCAGTGGGTTGTAGCGCCCCCGCTGGTACAGCGCAAAGTGCACAACACAGAAGCACCTGAAGTCATGGGACTGACCCTGCACTGGTGTCACAGAGCACACCTGCTTTTGCTTGTCCTCTGGGAGACAGCCTCCTTTCGACTCACCTAAGTCCTTCACCAGTTTCTCCAGATCTTCCTTGAACAGGAGATTACCAAGCTGAAATTTTGAGGGGACATCTGCTGTCCAGTTCCATAGCCAGAGGTAGCGATGCTTCGCCACCATGGAGACGATGCTTTTAGAAAGGCCTCTAATGAGATTAGAAGGCGTCTACCAGATAAGAGGCTCCCAATTCCAATCTGGCCGTCGTTGCCGCCAGCTCAAGAGACTAGTCTGTGGGCTCCAGAATCTCCTGTGCCCGTTGCAGGCAAGCCTGGGCCCAAACGCCCCACACACGGATGCCCGTAAGGACAGGACACTGATATCAAACGTCTGCTTCAAAGTATCCAACTTTTTCTCTTACACCTCCCTGAGTGCCATACTGCCTTCCACAAGGATAGTGGTCTTTTTAGTAACTACTACTACTGCAACATCCACCTTAGAAGAGTGCAGGATCTCTTGCCCTTGTTCCAGTTGTTGGTAGACGTATCATAGTCCTAGTTCCCCTCAGACAGGACTCTGGGAGGTCCCACTCACCCTGGATCATCTGCTTAATCACCCGCTGCAAGGAAACAACCTCTGTAGTTTCTGGATGACTTGAATCAGGTGGTCTTCCTGCACGTCCTCCTCTGGCACGTGTCCTGCTGGCATATTGGCAATCTACTGAAGAGGGCTTTAAACTAGATTCGTTGGGGATGGGTGAAGAAAGACCCCAGGTAGGTGATACCCATTTCCATAAAAGTATTTAATGTAACAGGGCTAACATATGGAAAGCAGTGTGTATTAATGCCCGTAGCATGGGAAATAAGATCCCTGAAGTTGAAGCTTTGGTGGAAGTGGCTGACTTGGATTTAGTGGCAGTTATAGAAACATGGTTCACAGAAAACCATGACTGGGATGTAACTATACCTGGCTATACTTTATTCAGAAAGGACAGGGTAGGAAAAAGGGGAGGAGGAGTGGCACTATATGTAAAAACTACTATTAAAGCTTTGGAATTACAGAGCTTAAAAGGGAGAGAGGAGGCATTGTGCATTAAACTAGAAAGAGAGAAAGAGAAATCTATTTGCATTGGTGTGATACACAGACCTCCCTCACAAGAGGAAGAGGTGGACAGAGAGTTAAGCGAAGACATACGCAGCATTGCTAGGAAAGGGGAAGTGCTACTGATAGGAGATTTCAATATGCCAGATGTTGATTGGCACATTCCTGCTGCAGTGTCATCTAGAAGTAAGGAGATCCTGGATTCTCTACAGGGAGAACTATTCAGGCAATTGGTAACAGACCCCACACGTGAAGGGGCCATACTGGACTTGGTGCTTACCAATGGAGAAAGTGTTTCTGATGTTGTAGTGGGAGATCATTTTGCATCCAGTGATCACCAGATGGTGTGGTTCAGTATTAGGACTAGGGCTGTTAGAATCCATTCCAATGTGAAGATCTTAGACTTTAGGAAGACTAACTTTGCGAAGATGGGCCAATACCTCAGGGAGTCGTTAGTTAGATGGGAACAGCTGGGGGATGTAGAAAAAAACAGTGGGCAAAACTGAAAGGGGGTATTTTAAGGGCAACCAACCTTTTTGTTAAAATGGTAAATAAAGGCAAAAGGAACAGGAGACCGCTATGGTTTTCGAAGGAAGTAGCTGAAAAAGTGAAGAAAAAGAGGGAGGCCTTCATGAAATACAAGATATCACAGAGAGAGGAAGACAGGCATCTGTATTTGGAAAAACTTAGAGAAGCTAGCAAAGTAGTCAAGAAGGCAAAGATTCAAAAGGAGGAGGAAATAGCCCATACAATAAAATGGGGGGGGGGGGTAAGACATTTTTCAGATATATTAGTGAGAAGAGGAAGGGCAAAAGTGGTATTGTCAGACTCAAGGGTGCAGGGGGGAGGGAATATGTAGAAGCTGGTAAGGATAAAGCGGAATTGCTGAACAAATATTTTTGTTCTGTGTTCACAGATGAAGAACCAGGAGCAGGACCACAGAAAACACCCACAAATAAGAACAGAAGCGAGGGACATCTTGAATAATTTTCAGAAGACTGTGTTCGTGAGAAACTAGCTCAACTTAAAGTAGACAAAGCGATGGGACCGGATGGGATACACCCTAGAATACTGAGGGAACTTGGGGACGTTCTAGCAACTCCACTGACTGACCTTTTCAATGCCTCGGAGTCGGGAGTGGTGCCAAAGGACTGGAGAGAGGCTCATGTGGTGCCTTTACACAAAAGCAGAAGTAAGGATGTGGTTGAAAACTACAGGCCGGTTAGTTTAACTTCGGTGGTGAGTAAATTATTGGAAACGCTGCTGAAAGAGAAAATAGTGAGGTTTCTGGAGTCCAGCGGATTACAGGATCCGAGGCAGCATGGATTCACCAGAGGCAGGTCTTGTCAGACAAATCTGATTGATTTCTTTGACTGGGTGACCAGGGAGTTGGACCGAGGGAGAGCTCTAGATGTGGTGTATTTAGATTTCAGTAAAGCCTTTGACACTGTTCCTCACAGGCGACTTATAAACAAACTGAGCACCCTAGGGATGGACCCTAAAGTTACTGCTTGGGTTAGAAACTGGTTGGGTGGGAGGCGACAAAGAGTACAAGTAAATAGAGCTCACTCTGAGGAGAAGGATGTTTCCAGTGGTGTGCCCCAGGGATCTGTCCTTGGTCCGATTCTTTTTAACATCTTTGTTAGTGATATAGCGGAAGGGCTGTCGGGTAAGGTTTGCCTCTTTGCAGATGATACCAAAATCTGCAATAGACACCCAGGAAGGTGTAGATTACATGAGGAGGGATCTAGCTAAGCTTGAAGAATGGTCTAGAATTTGGCAGCTGGGATTTAATGTTAAAAAATGTAAGGTCATGCATTTGGGCTGCAGCAATCCAAGGGAGCAATACAGTATAGGAGGTGAAGTACTTTTGTCCAATAAAGAAGAGCGGGACCTAGGCGTGGTTGTCTCTGATGATCTTAAAGTAGCTAAACAGGTAGAAAAGGCGACGGCAAAAGCTAGAAGGATGCTTGGGTGCATACGGAGAGGAATGGTTAGCAGAAAAAAGGAGGTGATAATGCCTCTGTATAAGTCTTTGGTGCAACCTCATTTGGAGTATGGTGTGCAATTCTGGAGACCGCACCTTCAAAAGGATGTGAACAGGATGGAGTCGGTGCAGAGGGTTGCTACTAAAATGATTAATGGGCTTCATTATAAAGCATATGAGGACAGACTTAAGGATCTTAATATGTACACCTTAGAGGAAAGGCGGGATAGAGGTGATATGATTGAGATGTTTAAATACCTCCGTGGCATAAATGTTCAGGGAGAGAGCCTCTTTCAATTGAAAGCAAGTTCTGCTACGAGGGGACATGGAATGAGGGTGAAGGGAGATAGATTCAGGAGTGATATGCGGAAATATTTCTTTATGGAAAGAGTAGTGGATCCATGGAATAGTCTCCCAGTGGAGGTGGTAGAGATGAGGACAGTAACTGAATTCAAAAAAGCATGGGACCAACACAGAGGATCTCTAAAGGTAAAAAGTGGACTGTTGTAGTTGTTGTTATGGAAGGACAGACTAGATAGGCCATGTGGTCTTTTTCTGTCATCATGTTTCTATGTTTCTATATTAAGTGTCTTTAACGACTTTGTGATGAGCACCACCAATTTCTCACAGCAGAAAATGCTGACTATGCGGAATTCTTGCGGATCTCTCCTTCCTCTAGCTCTTCCAGTTCCATGCCCAACTCGGCTTCTATCCAAGTCACCTGGCTCGTCCGAGTGAAGGGATCCTGTCTCCTCAAACAGGTCACCTTTGAGCCTATGCCTGCTCAAGGCTGGCTACTCGTCTATCTTGTGCACCAGATATGCTACCAGTCTCTTTTTCCCCCCTCGCTCGAGCACCTGGGAAGGCCCTTCTACCCCCCCCCCCCCCACTGTCTCCTGCAGAAAGCCTGATGCATGAGGACAAAGAATTCGGGGGGGGGGGGGCACCCCCCCCCCCCCCGAGTAACCTTGCTCTCTCCCCCAACAGAGGGTCCCAGAGAAGCATACTCTCTACTATAGGGTTCCAACACAGAAGGGCCAGACCTGGAACCTCTCCTCCCTCGGGGCTGCTATCCCTCCCGCTGGTAAGGGTGCTCACCCCCGTAAACCCCAGAGGGCACTGCATGTGCTGAAGAGCCTGCAACGTTATCCTGTAATTTGCTGCCTGCCACGCAGGACTCCATGTCACAGTCATGGCAGAGAGTGTGCCCCACACATGGACGTGTGACCAGCATGTCTGGGCTTGTGGAAAGTGAAGGCCCTGTTGCCCCTTCCAATCTCCGTGCTAGCTCCTTGAAACTACTTATTATTAAATTGTATATGACTGCAAACTAAGCCAAGACAGCACGGGAAAATGAAGCATGGGGGGGGCCCCAGCCCCAGCACCCTCTCCCCACAGCTTACTTGTGCGTTTCTCCCTCTGCACACAAAAATAGCACGGGTTCCCATACTGAAGGAAAGCACACAAAGAGGAAGAGCAGCCATGTGGATACAGAAGAGCTGTCTGAGCCATGAAAATCAAGTGCCGTCTGCCGAAAATAAAGGCAAGAAACTCCCTCACTCTGTAAGCTGGCCTGCACGGCCCACCTCACACTCAGCCCCCTCCTTACCGGCATCGGCACTGAGGCAGGAATCTGTTAAGAGAGCTCTTATGAGGCCAAATACTGTGCCTTGGTAGCGGCTCCTCACCCAATCACAGGTTCGGGAGCTGCTCCTGCTGGCTCTCTCGGATCCTGGTAGTTTCTTTCTACCCCGGCAAGGGAGCCCCTGGTCCATTTGCTGGCCGGATGGTCGTTTTTTGTTTTGTTTTTTTGCTCTGCTCAACTTTAATAGCAGACCAGAAAAACCTCCCTGGGTGCTCCCAACTACCCAGGCAACAGATAAAATAGTCAGCCAAGAAGAGGAAAGGAGAAAAATGTCTAAAACAAAAGCTCCTCGAATATCTCTACAGCAAGTCCAGTCCCTTGGGGTCACTGCTCCAGCTGCTTGGAGACTGAGCTTACTGGAGGTCTGGAGGAGATGCCAGCAGCCTAAGTACAGTGATGTCATCAAAAGATGACATGCTCAGTCTCCAAGCTGCTTGTGGAGGTTGACTATGCAGAGGTGCGGAACTGGACTGGAGGGACGATAAGTAAAATGTCAGTGACATCACTTCCTCCCATATTATTTTATTTTCCTAGTCTATCCCTTTCACCCTCATCCTACGGCCCCTCGTAGCAGAGCTTGCTTTCAATCTAAAGAGGCAGTCCTCTTGTACATTTATGCTACGCAGGTATTTAAACTTCTCCATCATATCTCCTCTTAACGTTTACATATCTGTACTAAGATCTTTACGTCTGTCCCCATATGCTTTATAACAAAGGCCATTAACCATTTTAGTAGCCCCACACTGCACTGACTCCACCCTGTTTATATCCTTTTGAAGAAGCAGTATCCAGAATTGCATACAATACTCCAAATGAGGTCGCACCAGAGACGTATACAAAGGCACTATCACCACCTTTTTTCTGCTGGCCATTCCTCTTCCTATGCACCCAGGTATCCTTCTGGCTTTTGTCGTCACCTTTTCTACCTATTTAGCCACGTATCAACAAAAAAAACTAAACAAGAAACCACACCCAGGTCCCACTATTCTTTCGAGAAGGACTTCGTCCCGTACACTGTACCGCTCCCCTGGATTTTTTAGCATTGGTACTCAAGTGATATCAGAGATGCAAAGCGCACTCTCAGAAGACTGGAGAGAAAATGGAGGCGGAACAAATCGCATAACTCCATGACTCAATACAGAGCCAAGCAACTGGAATATAACAACCTGATAAATAAGCGTAAACAGCAACACCATACCAACCTAATCATGAAATCTGTCAGACCGAGAGAACTCTTTAGCATTGTCCAAAAGCTCACTAAGGACACCACGCAACACTAACAACCATCTTGACCCACAAGAATTTGCAGACTACATGAAATCAAAAAACACCATCCAGACATGCTCCATCACACCACAGATATATGACCACAAGATAAAAGAGCAGCATCAAACATGGGAAGACTTCAGCATATCAACAACACATCAAGTAGAGGGCGTAATAAATGGACTCAACACAACAACTTCACCGTCAGACCCATGTCCAGTGTCTTGGCCCAAAGCCACAAGAAGCCAGCTCTCTCATCACATTCACAAAATCGTCAAAGATTCACTCCAACAGGGATACATGCCATAATACGACCGATACTTAACAGCAACAACCTAAGCCCCTCTGAACCAAAATCATACCGACCCATCTCGAGCCTTCCATTCCTTGCAAAAATCGTTGAAAAGACAGTGCAAAGACAACTTCAGGACCACATTGACATGAATGCCCCACTGGACATCCATCAGCATGGCTTTAAACCCCCAACACGGTGTGGAAACACTACTCACTTCCTTCTTTGACAATCTCCTAAGAGACATGGATAACATAAAGAAAGGATTCCTGCTAGTATTCATGGACATCTCGGCAGCCTTTGACACTGTATCCCATGCCAGGTTACTACAATGCCTGCAGCAGACAGGAGTATGTAAGAACACTCTGAAGTGGTTTACTTACTACTTGGAAGATCGAACGCAACAGGTCAAATGCGCCAAAAGAAATCACTGCAGTTCCCCGTCACGCAGGGAATACCACAGCCTTGTCATCAAATGGTAATTAGATCTTACCTGCTAATTAGTGTTCCTGAAGGAACGACAGTCCAGTCCCTTTACTTCTGGGTTGCACAACCCTTCCAGCAGCTTGGAGGCTGAGCCAAACCTTTTTGGAGGTGGGGCGGTATAAATACCACTGGGACCACCCCTCAACTCCAGTAATCGACTGAAAAAGCAGACCTACAGAGATTCCATTAGCAATCCAACATAAGAACTTATCTATCCAACATTGTCGAACTATGTACAATCCCCCTTTTTTTTTTTTTTTTTCAAAAGAAACTGGTTAGTGTGAGGAAAGAGAGAGAGTGAGAGAGAGAGAGAGAGAGGGGCCGGACGGAGGAGGAATGCTTGAGGTTGCCCGATCCGGCTTTCTCCCGTGTCCCTTCATCCTGAAATGGCCCCACGCTCAGTCCAGAGTTTCCTTCCGACTGATAGGTCCTAACCGGGTGGGATCAGGGACTGGACTGTCGTTCCTTCAGGAACACTAATTAGCAGGTAAGATCTAATTACCATTTCCTTATCGTCACTCCAGTCCAGTCCCTTTACTTCTGGGATGTACAAGAGCAGTTCAATCCTGGGTGGGATCCGGCAAACCGGACTGAAGGACCGCCAGACCAAACCGAGCATCCGCTGCGCTCTGGATGTCCAGCCTGTAGTGCTTGGTGAACTTATGTAGAGAAGACCAAGTTGCTGCCCTACAGATATCCACTGGAGGGACTAAGCTGAACTCTGCCCATGACGTAGCCTGAGCCCGGGTGGAGTGCGCCCGGAGCCCCGCTGGCACCTGTTTCCCTTTCAGGATGTAGGCGGAAGCAATCGCTTCCCTGATCCATCTGGAGATGGAAGCCTTGGCCGCCGCTTCTCCCTTGTGTGGACCCCCAAACTGAACGAATAGTCGCTCGGACTTCCGGAAGGGGGCTGTGCGGGAGAGGTAGCGTTTCAAGGTCCTCCGGACATCCAAGAGCCGCAGTTTGTTATCCCTACCTCCGACCTCCTCTGCGGAGAGGACCGGAAGGTGAACTGCCTGGTTCATATGAAAGGGAGAAATGACCTTGGGCAAGAAGGAAGGGACCGGACACAGAACTATCTTGTCCTTGAGAAACAGTAGGAAGGGGGGCTGAGCGGACAGCGCTTGTAGCTCGGAAACCCGCCTTGCTGAGCAGATCGCGACCAAAAAGACTGTCTTCAGGGTTAAGTCCTTTAAGGAGGCCCTCTTCACTGGTTCGAATGGTTCCTTGATCAGAGCGTTAAGTACTAGGCTGAGGTCCCAAGGGGGGACGACTGACCTCTGTTGAGGGCGCAGGCGCCTCACCGCCCTTAGGAACCTGGAGACATCCGCATGCGCCCCTAGGGGCTTTCCGCGGACCTTCCCTCTATAGCATGCGATTACCGCTAGCTGAACCCGCAAGGAGCTGTGAGCTAGTCCCTTGTCAAAACCTGCCTGTAAGAATTCTAGAATCTCGGGGACTGAAGCGGAGAGGGGTTTCCGTCGGTGCTCCGCACACCACGCTTCGAAGATGCGCCAAGTCCTAATATAGGAGAGACAGGTCGAACGCTTCTTAACGTTTAACAGGGTAGAGATGACCGCTCCTGAATAACCTCTCTTTAGGAGCCTCGCCCTTTCAATAGCCAGGCCGTAAGCGAGAACTGATCCACGTGAGGCATCCGTAATGGACCTTGTCTCAGAAGATCCCTCTTGCAAGGAAGACGCCAAGGTCGGTCGGCGATCAATCTCATCAGATCCGCATACCAGGGACGGCGAGGCCAATCCGGGGCTATGAGGATTATGTATCCCTGATGAGACTCCACTCGTTGTAGCACTTTTCCGATCAGAGCCCAGGAGGGAACACAGAGTAGGCCCTCCGAGGGCCACTTCTGGGCCAAGGCATCCAGGCCTTCGGACATCCTTTCCTTGCGCCGGCTGAAGAACCGTCCCACCTTGGCGGACACGAACCTCGCCATGAGATCCATGACTGGCAGACCCCAATGGGCTACTATCCGGTCGAACGTCTCCTGCTCCAGCTCCCACTCCCCGTGGTCTATCTTGCACCTGCTGAGATAGTCTGCCGTGACGTTGTCTATGCCTGCCACGTGCTGGGCCGAGAGAGCTTCCAACCGAGTTTCTGCCCACTGGAACAGAGTGCTCGCCTCCTTCTCTAAGGCGGGACTGCTGGTGCCGCCCTGGTGGTTGATGTAAGCCACCGCGGTAACATTGTCTGATAGCACGCGAATTGCTCTTTTTTGTACTAAGGCCTCTAGAGCTCTGAGCGCCAGTCCTACGGCCCGCAATTCCAGTCTGTTGATGGGCCATTGGGCTTCCAGCGGAGTCCAGTTGCCTTGAACGAACTGGTCCTCGCAGTGAGCTCCCCAGCCTGCCAGACTGGCATCCGTCGTCAGTAATAACCACTGGTGAGGCTCTAGGGGCATCCCGCGATCCAGATTCTTCGGGGACCGCCACCAGTGCAGCGTCTGTTTGGTCCGTGGCGCGCAAGGTAACTGCATTGATATGGGGTGACGTTGCGGCGACCACCGACGCAATAGGGCCCTCTGCAGCGGCCCCATGTGGGCCCGAGCCCATGGTACCACCTCTATTGCCGCTGCCATTGTTCCCAGGACCTGCAGATAATGCTGCGCCGTAGGGTTTCGTCTGCCCAGAAACTGAGTGACCAGGAGCCTTAGCTCTCTTGATCTTGATTGAGACAGAAACACCCTGCCTCTGCTGGTGTCGAACCTTGCTCCGAGGTACTCCAGTTCCTGGGAGGGAGTCATCCTGCTCTTCGCTCGATTGATGACCCACCCCAATTCTTCTAGTACTCGAATCACACTTGTCGTCACGGCATGGCTTTCCTCCTCGGACTTTGCCCGGATTAGCCAATCGTCCAGGTAGGGGTGTACTAATATTCCCTCTTTTCGTAGAGAGGCCGCTACCACCACCATCACCTTGGTGAATGTCCTTGGAACCGTAGCTAAGCCGAAGGGAAGGGCCTGGAATTGGAAATGGCCCCTTGGCACTGCAAATCTCAGGAATTGTTGATGGGAATCCCTGACCGGGATATGCAGGTAGGCTTCTGTCAGATTAAGGGATGTTAAGAACTCCCCGCCCCTGACTGCTGCTATGACCGAACTTAGGGTTTCCATCCGGAAGTGTGGAACTCTGAGGCAGCGATTGACCTGTTTTAGATCTAGTATCGGGCGAAAGGACCCTTCTTTCTTTGGAACCACGAAGTAAATCGAGTACCGACCAGCACCGCGCTGGTCTGGTGGCACCGGGACCACGGCCCCGAGCGTTATTAGGCGGGTGAGGGTTGTCTCTACCGCCGCTCTCTTTGCCGAAGAACCGCAGGGAGACTGAACAAAGGCTGGATGTATTTGTTTTGCGAATTAGAGAGCGTAGCCCTCTCTGATAACCTCTAGAAGCCATTGATCGGACGTGACCCGGGACCAGGCAGGAAGAAATCGCCTTAGGCGACCGCCCACCGACGGCTCTCCCCCCTGGACCCCCGTCACCTCATTGTTAGGAGGAGAAGGAGGACGAGCCAAAACCTCGGCCTGCTCCTCGAAACCCTCTAAAACCTTGTCCCTTCGAGGGGAAACGGCCCCTGGGAAAGAGGTTTGTCCTGGCTGGGCGGAACCTTCGGGAGTCCCTGGACTGGTTACGCACTGGGGCTAAGGGTCGCCCTTGCTTTGGTCTGTCTTCAGGCAGCCTGCCCCCTTTAGACTCGCCAAGGTCCTTTACCAACTTCTCCAAATCTTCTCCGAATAACAGCTTCCCCTTAAAAGGAAGGCGGCTCAGGCGTGCCTTCGAGGATGCGTCCGCTGCCCAATTCCGTAGCCACAGATAACGTCTAGCTGCCACCACCGAGGCCATGTTCTTGGCTAGGCTTCTGATGAGGTCATACTGACTATCCGCCAGGAAGGCTGTTCCGGATTCCAGTCTAGCAGAGTGGGCCTGAGCCTCGCCAGATGGGCCCTCTGCTGCCTGCAGCTGTTGTGACCACCTTAAGCAGGCTCGCGCCACCCAAGCTCCTGAAACCGAGGCCTGCAAGGCAAGGGCACTCACATTAAAGGCTTGTTTCAGGAGGGTATCTAGCTTTCTGTCTTGAGAATCCTTCAAGGCGGTGCTGCCCTCAACTGGGATAGTAGTCTTCTTAGTAACTGCTGATACCGCTGCATCCACCCTTGGAGACTTCAGTAGCTCTCTGTCTGCCTCTGGTAGGGGGTATAGGCGAGACATGGACCGGACTCCCCTTAGACTAGACTCGGGTTGATCCCATTCTTCCTGGATCATCTGGCGCACTACTCTATTGACAGGGAAAACCCTCTGTGATCTCCTGATGGCCTGGATTAACGGATCCTCCACCGCCTCCTCCTCTGTTGGCGTATCTGAGGAGACATTGAGAACCTTTAAGGACTCATCAATTAGAGCCGGGAGTTCCTCCCGCCGAAAGACTCTAATTATCCTGGAATGATCTTCTTCAGGGATCTCCCCTTCTTCCAGTTCCTCTTCTTCCTCGTCCCAGTCTTTGTCAGAGCCCTCCTCTTCTGGAGAGCCCTGGGAAAGGGAGGAGAGAGGTTCTTCCCCGCCCAAGCGTGGGCGTTTGGGTGGGAGGCCTGAGTCAGATATGCTTGTCCTCTTGGATTTGGCCTCGGCCGTCGGGGCATTCCCCCCTGTACCCGAACCCTGCTTGCGCAAGCAATAGGCCTTGTGGAGTAAAAGAATGAAGTCTGGGGAGAAAAAATCCCCCGTACCCCCTTCCCCCGAGGGAGGAGGTGAAGCAGGAGGGGGGGTAAATCTGCGAGTGAGGGGGAAGGAAGCTGGGACCCCCCCTCCCCTTGTAAGGGGTCTCCAGCACTCTGAGAGGACTGGGACATGGCCAAATTAATTTCTTGTTCCACGAAGGCAGCTACTGCAGCACAACCCCTGCAGACTCCTGCCTCCGAGGAAGTGCCCCTACGTGTGCCACAGGAAGGGCATCTGGGCTTAGCCACCATGCTCTTGTTCCCAGGTACCTCAGCTCCTGTTTGGAGGGATAAACAAAGGTTCAGGTCCCCAGCTACAGGATATCAGAAAGTGCAGCTGTGAGGAATTGATCTCTCCTTCCGCAGACCAAATTTATACTTGAGAGAGAGAGAGAGAGAGAGAGAGAGAGGGGGGGGGGGGGGAACTACCAGGCTCTCTGTTCTCTATCAGCGAATCATGCCCCAGAGGCTAAGGAAAATAGCAGATAGAAATATTAAAATTATTGAAATTAAAATTAAATTTAAACTTAAAAACAAGCAATGCCGATTAAAGAAACTGCGAGTAGTTCACTTTGGTACTTGCGGTTTGAAGCTTGGTGGACCCGGCTCAGCGATCTCTGCCCGTTGGCTCTACACGTGGTAGGCCTCACCATGTGGAGCCTGAACGGGGGATCGCGAGCGCTTTCTCTGGGTCGCTGATCTCCCCCCGTAAAAGAACGCCGCCGAGGCAAGGAATGCCGACAGAAGCTGTGCCGACACCTGAAGAGCAGTGCTGAGCAGGGAAGGCTCCTCCGCCGCGACCTTCAGCTGCGGGGCGGGACCGGCGATCACAATCTACCTCCCGGAGATGCCTCCAGCGCTCAGCCACCTGAAGGGCTTTGGCGCGAGGCAGGGCAAAGCGGGGAAATCCAGAAGATCCGCAATTGAAGAGCTCAGGCAAACAGCCAGCACCCCTCTACCTCCGGCCCGACCGGGGGGGGGGGGGGGGGGGGGAGGTGGGGGGGAAAGAGAGCAGGGAGCAGTTAAAGGAGCAGAACTCTCAATCTAACTGACAGGCACTAGAAAATGAAATTAAAGGAACTAAAAGTAATAAAGTAATAATTTTAAAAGTAATTTTAAAGGAATTTAGTTGAAGGAAGACTCCAGTAAGCCCTAGGCTTACGGAACCCTCCAGCTGCTTGGAGGCTGAGAATACTGGAGTTGAGGGGTGGTCCCAGTGGTATTTATACCGCCCCACTTCCAAAAAGGTTTGGCTCAGCCTCCAAGCTGCTGGAAGGGTTGCGGAACCCAGAAGTAAAGGGACTGGACTGGAGTGACGATAAGGAATGCTCTTTAATATTTACATCCAACCCATATGCAACAAACGCCACAAACTCCACTATCACATCTATGCCGACATCATGGTGTATGCTCCAGTCAATCTACTAGCACTTAATACCACAACAATAACCAGATGCCTTGAAGACATGAATGCCTGGCTCACAGCCAATAACCTAACAGTCAATTACGATAAAACTGAGGCAATGTTCGTCACCAGGAACCCCAACTTCATTCCACCACAAACTATCAGCATTCTAGGAGGTGTACAGTATAGTTATTAGTATAAATAATTTAGAAAGTTACCCCAGTTATGTCCAATTTATAGTTCCCTGTTTATTGTAAATACAATGCAGCCCAACTGCATTGTATAAGGTTCTGTTAAATGTACACCGCACTGATGTGAATAGCGCGGTATAGAAGAGACATTAAATAAATAAATAGACAAACTCATAGTAGTCAAAGATGAAGTTAAGTACTTGGGTATCACAATGGACACAAGCTCTGAACCTGAAATCCCACATCACCAAAACCGCAAACAAGGCCTATCAACGTTTGAGGACCATCAGAAACATCAGGCCAATACTCTGACAGGACCACTTCCGCACAGTGTGCCAAGCACTCATCACAACTCTGCTTGATTAAGGAAACTCGTTATATCAAGGTCTCCCTCGGCAAACCTTACACCCACTCCAAATGGTGCAAAACACTGCAGCACGCATCATTACAGACACTCCAAGAACTGAGCACTATCTCGGCAGACGCACTCCAAGACATCATAACAAGGGATATCAGCAATAGACCAAGAAGGACCAATAATGACAACATGATCAGCACACCTGCAGGATATCACAAGACTAAACAGAATGCAAGAACTTGAGCCCTGTCCCCCAGGAGTCAGAAGGGCTTAAGTGTCTCATCTGCTGCTGCAGGGCCAAGGTCCTATGATAACACCCTAGAAAATCCAGCAGCTGTTATCACAAGGCTTCTTCAGCCCAGTAGCGGTAGATAAGACACTCGTGCACATCTCTGACTCCAGGGGGACAGGGATAAAGTATTTGCATTGGAGAAAGCTGGCCGAAGGGGTATGGTAATTTTTTAAAGAATAAAGTAGTATTTGCTGTGCTCTGCCTTTCTAGCTGCAGAACAGAGGTGCTGGTCCTCTGCACTGCCTGGAGCAGAATTTATGCCACTGCAAGAGGGGGTAAAGCAAGGATCGGTAGGAAATGAGAGTACCCACAAGCCAAGATTCCTCTATGCAAAACGGATATGCATATAGTATATACATATACACACACACACACACTTATGCTAAAACATGGAGTGGGGGCATGAGGGGAGCCTCCTGTCATAATTCAGATACATCAGCTCATGTCACTAACCCATCATGGCGGACCAGTTCTTAGGTGCATATCTGACACCCCTCCCCCTTTGTTTTAAAAGTTTGGACGAGACACAGGTAAGGTTTTCAGTACTTTAAGTCTTCTTTTGATAATATGAGTCCTCTTCAGTTAGCACTGCCTGCTCTGCGGTGGCTAGTATGAATCATTTTTCTTAATGAAAATACACCATGAGCTTGGAAAAAAATGGGAATTTTAAGCTCTCACCTACCTACAGGATGTTTAGCATTTCAAAAGGAAAACTGATTTAACGTTAAGCATTTTGTGCAGTGAAAAGAGCAGTAACATGCTTATGAATCCCATGGGGCAGATTGCCCTACTGGGCATTCAGCCATGCATCAGTGGGCTGGTGATGCTAGCCACATAACTACTTACCATCCTGCAGTGGTGCTTCCTCACTTGGTTCCCAGTCTATCACTCGCTGCTGCTTCCATGAACATACAGCAGGTCCATAAAAAAAAGAGAGAAGGCACAGGACCATCAGGCTTGCGCACAAAGGCTCTGCTGATCTCAATCCTCAAACAGAAGTGTACACTGGCGGAACAGGACCAGCAGGGCTTTCAGCAGTGCGCAAGTTTGATGATCCTGTACTGTTTTATTGGGCAGCCCTGCAGCACATTAGGGGAAGCAGCATCGGTACTGGAGGCACAAGGGGAGAAGAGAGGGTGTAATGCTAGTTCAGGGCAGAGGGGGGGAGAGTAGATGCTGAATCTGATGGAAAAAGGAGAATGTTGGACAAAGGGTGAGAAGGGTGGCAAAAAGGAAATGCTGGATCAGGTGGGAGGAAGAGAGGAGATGTGCTACAACAAGGTAGGTGAAAGGAAGATGCTCACTTGGTAGAGGGGATAAGAGAAGAAATGTTGAAATGGAGGGAAGGGGAAATGGGAGGGGATAGAAACCCAAAGAGGGGGATGCTGGATCTTAGAAGGGGTATAGGGGGACAGGAGAAGTGCTGGGCAGAGTGGAAGAAGGAAGATAGAGGAAAGATACTTAACATGGGAGGACATACAGGAAATAAGGAAACAGGGGCGATGCGGGAGAAAAGCAGAAAGAGGGGCTATGGACACAAAGGGGCCCTTTTACTAAAGGTTTTAATGTGCATTAATGAAGTTAACGTGTGTTAAATGCCTACAGCCTTTTTATTTCTATGGGTGCAATCTCATTAGTAAGAGAGCCCCGAAGGCAATGCTGGGCACTGGGAGGATAGGGCGGCAGGGAAAACATTGTACAGGTGGGTGAGACTGACAGACACTGAATGTATATTCAATCTGTATACAGACCTGTATATAGCTCACTTGTTTTAATAACTGTACATAGTTCACTTGCATATAAAGCAAACTAAATCGCTCACACCCCTCAAACACACTCATTCAGATGTTCCCACTGCATGTTGCACACTATAACCCCCCTTGATTGTTTGATGTGAAACCCGCTTTAATGATAAAGCGGTATATTAAATCTTCCTAAATAAATAAATGTAGGAAGAAAGAAGATGTGAAAGTAGGAAGACGGGAGATCTTGGCAGGACAGGACAGAGAGACAGTAGAGAGAAATGTGAGACTGGGCAAGAAAAATATGGTGGACTAAGGGAGGCGAGAGTAAACAAAAAAGACTGGGGGAATAAGAGGATAGAGATTAAAAGAGATGGAAAGCAGTAGGCAGATGCAGTAAAGAGAGGGAGACTGAGGGCTGGATATTATGAAGGAATAAAATCTGAGTGCACCAAAAGATAGAAAAAATAAATGGAAGAAAGCTGAAAGACGAGAGAGAAATGATTAAAAAAAAAAAAAAAAAAAAAAAAAAAAAAAAATGAGGGACACGAGACTCTGGAAAGGCCATTAAAAGATAGAGGAAAGCAGAAATCAGCCTCTAAAACCAACACAATTATAAAAATAAAATGACCAAACAGGGAAAAAAATAGAAAATGAAATTATTCTTTAAATTTAGTGATTGGAATAGGTCAATTTTTGAAATTTGTATCTGTTGTCTTTATATTTTGCCAGGTACAAAGGGAAAGGCTTCACTGTTTTTAGTTTTGTTTTTTATTTCTCTAGTGTTGCATTAAATGTGAGTGTAGCTTCTTGGGATATCATAGTAATATAGTAAGTGACGGCAGATAAAGACCAGCAATCTAGTCTGCCCAGCAAGATGGCAAGAGTAGGTGCACCTGTCGCTCTGTGCAGGCCACCCCTCCCCATGTTTTTGTTTAGGGGTGAACCCACCACTCCATGTAGGACACTCTTATTTGTTGAGACGCTAGATAGTTCAGAAGTTAGATGGTACTGTTTATTTTGCTTTTATCCTGTTGCTGTAAAGGGATCCACTGTGTTTGTCCCATGCCGTTTTGAATTCCATCACCGTGTTTGCCCCCACCACTTCCATCGGGAGGGCATTCCAAGCATCCACCACCCTTTCAGTGAAGAAATATTTCCTGACATTGCCTTTCAATTTACCACCTTGCAGCTTCATGTTATGCCCTCTAGTTTTACAGCTTCCCCGTCTTTGGAAGAGCTTTGTTTGTTCATCATTTCTCTTTAAGTATATAAAGGTCTGAATCATATCTCCCCTGTCCCTCCTCTCCTCCAAAGTGTACATATTTAGGTCTTCAAGTCTCTTCTCATAAGGCTTCTGACGCAGGCTCCAAATCACTTTGGTCGCCTTTCTCTGAAGTGTTTCCAGTCTTTTTACATCTTTTGCAAGATATGGTCTCCAAAACTGAACACAGTATTCCAAGTGAGGCCTCAGTAACTTGTACAGTGGCATAAGTACCTCTTCCTTTCTGCTGGTAATCCCTCTTTGTATGCAGCCGAACATCCTCCTGGCTTTTGCCACCACCTTGTTGCACTGTTTTGCCACCTTGAGATCATCACACCAAGGTCTTTCTCCTGAACCGTGCATACCAACCTCTCACCCCCTATCGTGTACTTTTCCCTTGGATTTCTGCTACCCAAGTGCATGACACTGCACTTTTTCACATTAAATCATAGTTGCCAAGCATTAGACCAGTCTTCCAGCTTTTGTAGATCTTTCCTCATGTTAACCACTCTCTCGGGGGAGTCCACTCTTTTGCAAATGTGTGTGTCATCTGCAAAAAGACAGACTTTTCCATTCAGTCCTTCAGCAATATCACTCACAAATATATTGAACAGTGCCGGGCCCAGGACCGAACCCTGAGGCACCCCGCTAATCACCTTCCTCTCATTCGCGTGAGCTCCATGCACCATCACCTTCTGTTGTCTGTCAGTCAACCAATTTCTAATCCAGTTTACTATCTTGGGACCCATCCCCAAGCTACTGAGTTTATTGACAAGCCTCCTATGAGGAACAGTATCAAAGGCTTTGCTGAAATCCAGATAGATGACATCCATTGCATGCCCCAGATCTAGTTCCTTGGTCACCCAATCAAAGAACTAAATCAGATTTGATGGCAAGACCGTCCTTCAGTAAAACCATGTTGCCTTGGATCTTGCAACCTGTTGGTTTTGAGAAAGTTCACTATTCGCTCTTTCAGGAGCGCCTCCATTACTTTTCCTGCCACCGAGGTAAGGCTCACGGGCCTGTAATTTGACACTTCTTCCCTGCACCACTTTTGTGTAGAGGTACAACATCAGCCATTCTCCAGTCCTGAGTAACGACTCCTGTTTCCTGTTGAAGACATCCTTTAACGGTCCTGCAAGAACCTCTCTGAGCTCTTTCAGTATCCTGGGATGTATCTCATCTGGTCCCATGGCTTTGTCCACTTTCAGTTTAGCAAGTTGTTCTAACACCTCATCTTCTGTGAATGGTGTGGTATCTACTTCATTCCTATTTTTATATTTGGGAGTCACAGCTGGTCCATCTCCAGGATCTCCTTTAGTAAAAACAGAGCAGAAGTATTTGTTTAGCAATTTTGCTTTTTCAGTGTCACTTTCCACGAGTCCTTTCCCAGCACTTCTGAGTCCTGCAATTCCAACTCTGATCTTCTTCCTTTCCTGAATATACCTGAAGAAAGTTTTGTCGCCACCTTTAACATCTTTAGCCATCTTTTCCTCTGCCTTTGATTTTGCTATCCTTATTTCTGTTTGACTCTTTGAGCTTGATCCTGTATTCATTTCTGTGTTCTTCTGTTTGCAAGCTTTTGAATTTTGCGAAAGCTGTATTTTTTGCCTTTATTTGAGCAGCCACCTCTTTGGAAAACCAAATAGGTTTCCTTCTCCTCTTGTTTTTATTTATTTATTTTTCTTACATATTTATCTGTTGCCCCTTTTATTGCCGCCTTTGGTTTAGTCCATTGCAATTCCACTTCCCTTATCTCCTTCCACCCCGTCATCTCCTCCTTTAAGTTCTCGGCCATTTTATTGAAGTCAGTGTTTTTGAAGTTTAGGACTTTGAGCTTGCTATGATTGGCCTGTACTATGGCTTTTATCTCAAACCACACCGTGTGATGGTCGCTGTTGCTCACAGGGGCACTCACGCAGACATTCGACACGTTATCACTGTTGGTGAGCACTACATCCAGCGTTGAGCTTTCCCTGGTTGGTTCCATCACCATTTGTCTAAGTAATGCATCTTGGAGAGCATCCACAATTTTTTTGCTTCTTTCCAGATGTGCAGGAGTAATCCAATCCACATCAGGTAGATTAAAGTCACCCAATATGATAGCAACAAAGGGGGAAGCAATCTTGGCAATATCTATAATCAATTTGTTATCTCTCTCTTCAATTTGAGTCGGAGGTCTGTAGACTATGGCAATATGGATGATAGTGCCATCTCCTCTTTCCAATGCAATCCAGAGCGCTTCTTTTCCCCATGTTCCCTGCATTTCAGTAGCTTTAATACTGCTTTTGACATACAAGGCTACTCCTCCTTCTTTTCCATTTTCTCTGTCTCTTCTGAATAGATTATAGCCAGCTATGGCTATATCCCAATCATGTGATTTATTAAACCATGTTTCTGTAATGGCCACGATGTCCAAATCCGTTTCCACCATTAGGGCTTCCAGGTCTGGAATTTTTTTGGCTAAGCTTCGAGCATTTGTGCTCATTGCTTTCCAGCATTTATCTGGCTTGTGTGTATTTTGCATTGATTTTATTCTGCCCACTTCTTCCCACTTGTTTTTTATGTGTGGTTTAAGAGTGGCTGTTTCTGATGTTGTTGTGCTTTTGCAGGGGGTGGCATGCAGATGTTGACCTTCCACATCCGTCACCCCCTTTTCCTAGTTTAAATGCATATCCACATACTGCCTGAATTTTTCACTTAGGTTTCTTTTCCCTGCGACAGAGATATGTAGTCCATCAGCACAGTATAGTCTCTTGTTGGTCCATCTGTTGCCCCAGTTGCCAATAAATCTGAATCCTTCTTGTTTGCACCAGGTCTGGAGCCATGTATTAAAGCTGTTAATGCGATGCAGCCTTTTTGTCCTCTTACCAAGAACAGGTAGAACTTCTGAGAATGCAACAGTGTTAACAATGGGCTTGAGTTTCTCTCCCAGAGATTGGAAGTCCTTTTGGGCTGTAGAGGCACTGTTTCTAGCCAGGTCATTTGTGCCCAAGTGGATAATAATATCAAGTTTGGAGTGCTCACTTTTTGTGCTAAGTATTTCAACAACTTGGTTTGTATTCCTGCTGGCTGAAGAGCCTGGTAGGCAAATGACTATCTTCTCTCCTTTGAGCTGTGTTCCCAAGTTGGTGCCTCTGATGATGGAATCTCCAAGTAGTAATAGTTTTCTGTTTGGTGAGGTTTTCTTCATATTTGGTGCTTTAGCAAGAGATTGGGCATTGTCTGACTCATTTAAGGGCCCTTCAGTTTCTTTGGATTGGGCATCCTCATTAGCCAAGGCAGAGAAGGCATTTTGCAGGGATATCTCTAGATGTATAGGATGTCTCTGCATTACGGTCGCAATCTTCCGGAACCCACTGTGATCCATTTGTTCCTGGGGTGTTTGATTCTTTGTGGGAGCGGTGGTGGACTTTGTTCAGTTTGTATCCTAAAAGAGATGTGCTTCATTGCAGCCAGTTCCTCCCTCAGTAGAGACACTTCTTTATGCATGGCTGCTAGGTCTTTTCTTAGTAGAGTCAGTTCTTCATGCATGGCAGCTGACTTTAGGCATATAGGACAAGTTCTTAGGCTCCAAATGATTCTTCTTTGAATGAAAAGTACCACAGTTATTGCACTGAATACACGACATGTTGATTAAGCAGTCCCAGAAGAGGAATAATAATAATAATAATAATAATAATAAAAGTTGAAGATGTGGGCGTTACCCAAGTTAGGAAGACAGATGGCACGTATGTGACCACTATATAGGCAATGTAGCCCCTGGGGTGGGTGGGGTGAGGGGTAGGGTGGGTGGGAACCTAAGTGTCTCTGGCCAGTAGGCTGTTCCTGAACAGTGGGCACACAGCAAAGGAGTAGGTAAGGGAACCCACCAAGAAGGGCAAATAGATAGATAAATATGTGGAGACAAACAGACAGACAGAACTCACAGTTTAGCAGCAAAAATCACTTTTGGGGAGAGCCCTGGAAAGCACTGCTCTTCTCAAGGAACAGAAGGGCAATCTTCTGTTTTATTTTTGTTTTATTATTTCTATTTTAAGTTTGTGGTCTCTTGTTCTGTACTTAGTGAAGGTCTATTTATGTGTGATCGAGGCCAGGTGTTCTGTTAGCATGGCATCTCTACGTAAGGATCTGTAGTAATCCAGTTTTTTCCATTTCCCAATAGGTGTACTGATGTTCTAGGGCCCACTGCAATATTTACAGTACTGCATTTTCTTAAGTAGGTCTATTGTACAGAACATCTACAACTCCATAACAGCTTTAACATACAGACATGATGCAAGTCCTGAGTGACTTTAGGGTTTTGTATCGCATCACAATACGACCAGGAATTGGAAAGGGTTTATATTTCTTACACCAAAATCATATTTGTTTTTGTTTTTCTGGTATGAATTCTATGAGGAAATGTCCTAGTTGTACTCAGCACCCATTATTGAGTGGGGATGGGGAACCACAGGGTTTCTATGGATGCATACATGTTCACATGTAACGCTACCAGTCCAGTTTCAGGGCTGTTTTTTTATATTGAAGTCGCAGGCTCCATAATTAAACTGCTAATTTTTGCTGAGAATAAGAGGGTGGCTACTAAAATGGCTAGTGGTCTTCATTATAAAGCATACGAGGACAGACTTGAGGATCTTAATATGTACACCTTGGAGGAAAGGCGGGATAGAGGTGATATGATTGAGATATTTAAATACCTCCATGGCATAAATGTACAGGGGGAGAGCCTCTTTCAATTGAAAGCAAGTTCTGCTACGAGGGGACATGGGATGAGGGTGTTGATATGCGGAAGTATTTCTTTACGGAAAGAGTGGTGGATCCGTGGAATAGTCTCCCAGTGGAGGTGGTGGAGATGAGGACAGTATCTGAATTCAAAAAAACATGAGACAAACACAGGATCTCTAAAGGAAAAAGGGGACTGTTGTAGTTGTTGATATAGAAGGACAGACAAGATAGAAATATGACGACAGAAGACGACCACATGGCCTATGTTTTTATAATATTTATTGGCCATCTTGAAATGCAGAAACCATATATGAGGTTCATGGCCCTCCATTAGGCTCAGAGTCCCTTATAGCTTGGAAAGTTCCTATTGCTCAGGATAAAATAAGAAAATTGTATTTATTCCTCAACATCCTTATTTAAAATACCTCAGCCTACTCTGAAGCATTACCATTCGCCCTGTATTAGATGAAAATGTTACTGAACCACTATTTTGATATTCCTTATGGAGTTCCTCAGCAGCTCCGCTTAACCTCTTGCTAGATTACCAACTTCCAGAGTAATGAATTACTTCACACTTGGTCAGTGCTAGCTATGCTGTCATTTATTCCTGGGGGAATTCTGCACAATGCAGAATTTTCACAGAATTATGCTTTTGCTATGCAGAATTCTGTACAGGCACTGGCACGCCGGTAAAGCAGGCTCGGAGCACACAAGCTTTAAGGGTGCCCAATCCCATCTCACTGCTCTCCTTTTAACAGTCTCAGGTGCATTTCCCTTTGCTACACTGCCAAACGCCAGCACAGCAAGGTTAATAAGGTTAACAGGAGCACTTCCTGCTAGACAGGAAACTCTTCCATTTACTTTATTAAAACATTTAGTGCCAGCATCAGAAATATAGTACAGCCGCGGGAGTGAAGGGAAGTGCTCCAACTGGGTTAAAAATGTAGCTGAAGGACGAGCAGAAGACATGAATGGCTGGGGGCAGAGATGGACTGCTGGTAAAGGTTGTAGGCGGGGGGGGGGGGGGGTTGGGGGTAAAGAAAGGTGAAGGCATTTACATGGGAAGAATAAAAGGAGGACAGGTAAAGCACAGTTACTTACCTGTAACAGGTGATCTCTGGGAACAGCAGGAATTAGTCATCACATATGGGTACGTCGGTACCGACGGAGCCCGCGCGGGAAAGCTCCCCAGCTTTTCAGATTAAAAGCTTTTGGGGCCTCCCACTGCACATGCGCGCTGCCTTCCCGCCTTCCTGACCAGCTCTCGTCAGTTCGAGTTTAAAGCTGAGACAATAGAGAGAGAGGACAGGAAGATAGATAGAGATACAACTCCTAGGGGAGGTGGGTGGGTTGTGATGACTAATTCCTGCTGTTCCCAGAGATCACCTGTTACAGGTAAGTAACTGTGCTATCTCCAGGAACAAGCAGGAATAAGTCATCACATATGGGGACTCCCTAGCTAAGATGCCTGGGAGATCCCCCTCCAAGGGTAAACCATCTTCGTATGGATCTCAGGCATCCATCCAGGGAAGGTGGGCAGGAGTTGTTTAAGTATGGAACAGGTGTTTGAGGACAGCCTGACCAAACAAGGCATCCCGGCGGGAGTCCTTGTCCAAGCAGTAATGGGCTGTGAAGGTATGAACCGAGGCCCAAGTGGCTGCTCGACAGATCTGATCTATGGACACAGAGTGAAGATGAGCCATAGAAGTGGCCATGGCTCTCACATTGTGAGCTGTGACATGGCCCTCCAGAGAAATGTTCTTACTCTGGTAAGCAAAAGAAATACACTGAGCGATCCAATTGGAAAGTGTACGCTTGGTGACTGGAAGTCCCAAATGAGAAGGATCAAAAGCCACGAAAAGTTGGGAAGACTTTCGATGTGGTTGAGTCCTGTTGAGGTAAAAGGCAAGAGCTCTTTTACAATCCAGAGTATGAAGGTTCCTCTCTGCACTGGATGCATGAGGAGCCGGGAAAAAGACAGGTAGATATACCTCTTGATTAAGATGAAAAGGCGAGACCACTTTGGGCATAAAGTGGGGATTCGTCCTAAGGACCACCTTATCATGATGAAACCTAGTATAAGGTGGATGAGCCACTAAAGCCTGCAGTTCTCTGATGTGGCGAGCCGAAGTGACTGCAATAAGGAAAACAACCTTCCAGGAAAGAAATTTGAAGGAGGTAGAGTCCAAAGGCTCAAAAGGTGGCTTCATAAGCTGACCTAGAACTAGGTTCAAATCCCATGCTACCGGGGGAGGTCGGATGGGAGGTTTAGTTAGGGTCAGGCCTCTCATGAAACGTGCAACAAGAGGATGAGAGGAGACAGGTTGTCCATTTATAGGTTTTAAGGATGCTGCAATAGCACTCAAATGGACCCTTACTGAATTTGTCTTAAGGCCTGCATTTGAAAGATGCAGGAGATAGTCCAAGAGGGAATTCAAAGGAAGTGCTAGAGGGTCAAGACCCTGCTGAGCACACCAAATGGAAAAACGCTTCCATTTGAAAGCATAAGAACGCCTCGTGGAAGGTTTCCTAGAGGCATGAAGGATATCTTTCACAGGCTGAGAAAGATTAAAGTCTTGAAGACTTAGGCCTTCAGTAACCAAGCTCTGAGATGTAGGGATTTGGGGTTTGGGTGCCACAAAGTCCCCTTCTCCTGAGACAGGAGGTCTGGCGCAGCTCCCAGGTCCAGGGAGGATCCCTGGGAGAGATGCAGAAGTAGAGGGAACCACACCTGGCGTGGCCAGCGGGGAGCTATGAGGATCATAGTCCTGTGATCCCTCTGGAGCTTGAACAGAGTCTTGGATATTAGAGGAATGGGTGGAAAGGCATAGAGGAATTCCTGACCCCAATGCAGGAGGAAGGCATCGTGGGCCTGAGCTCCCTGACACTGAGTTCTGGAACAGAACCGGGGAAGTTTGGCATTCCACGGACTTGCAAAGAGGTCTATGTCCGGGGTCCCCCATTCCTGAAAGATTCTGCGTATCTGGTCCATATGTAGGGACCATTCGTGTGGAAGCAGAACTCGACTGAGTCTGTCCGCACGAGAGTTTTGAACTCCTGGAAGATACACTGCAAGAAGGTGAATTTGATGCTCTCTGGCGAAGGCCCATAATCTGAGAGCTTCGTTGCAAAGCGACAGAGAGCCTGTCCCTCCTTGTTTGTTTATATAGAACATGGCTACCTGATTGTCTGTCTGAACTAGGACAGTCAGGTTGACAAGGAGGGTATAGAAGACCTTGAGGGCAAGGTAAATTGCTCGCAGTTCCAGGAGGTTGATATGAAGGGTGGTCTCCTGTGGAGACCAAGTGCCCTGAGTGGAGAGGTTCTGAAGATGAGCTCCCCACCCTGTCTGGGAGGCATCTGTTGTGAGGGTTGCTTGGGGCAACAAAGGTTGGAAGGGGGCCCCCAACAACAGATTCTTGGTGGATGTCCACCATTGGAGGGACCAAAACAGACGGCTTGAGATGAGTATTTGGTGGGAGAGCGCTCCAGATGCTTGAGTCCACTGGGTGGCCAAGGTCCATTGAGCTGCTCTCATATGCAGACGAGCGTAGGGCACCACATGTACCGTGGAGGCCATGTGGCCCAGAAGTCGCAGCATTTCCCGGGCTGTCAAATGACTGCTGGACTGAGCTTGGGAGGCCAAACTCAGCAGGCGTTGGGCCCTGAGCTGAGGCAGGTAGGCCCTCGCAGTGATGGTGTCTAACTGGGCCCCTATGAACTCGAGAGACTGAGTAGGGATTAGTTGAGACTTGGGAAGGTTTACTACCAGTCCCAGATACTGCAGAAGACGCCTTGTGCGGTCCAGGGAAATTTGGGCCTGGGACTGAGATGGAGCTCGGATGAGCCAGTCGTCCAGGTATGGGAATATGAAAATTCCCAGGCCTCTTAGAAAGGCAGCTACGACTGCCATGCATTTGGTGAACACTCTTGGAGCAGAGGCTAGACCGAAGGGGAGTACTCTGTACTGGAAATGTTGTCCCTGAAACAGAAATCGAAGGTATTTTCTGTGGGATGGGTGGATGAGTATGTGTGTATACGCATCCTTTAGGTCTAGAGAACAAAGCCAATCCTGACTCTGAAGGTATGGAAGGAGAATGCCCAGAGAAAGCATTTTGAATTTCTCCTTGAAAAGAAATTTGTTCAATTCTCTCAGATCTAGAATTGGTCTGAAGCCCTCTGTCTTCTTTGGTATTAGAAAATAAGGGGAGTAGAATCCCGTCCCCTGTTGAAGAAGAGGGACCTCCTCTATTGCCCCTTGGGCAAGGAGGGAGGAGACTTCCTGACCCAAGAGGGTCAGGAGAGATGGGGGAGAATTGAACTGCCTCACCATAGTATAAGGAGGAAGGTCGGAAAAATGGAGTTTGTAACCCTCTCTGATGATAGAGAGGGTCCATTGCTCTGATGTAATTTGCTCCCATCTGGGAGCAAAGTGAGATAACCTTCCGGGTATGGTGAGGGGCTCTGGTTGTTCTAGAGCCAGAAAAGTTAAGTTCTCTAGGGGCAAGTCAAAACCCCTGAGGGGGTTGAGCCTGCTGAGGCGTAGCAGACGCCGCAGGCTTTGACCTTGCCTGTTTAGGTTGCTGACGTTTAGCAGCAAAACGAGGCTGAGAGGATTGTTGGCCAGTATTTGTGGAAAATCTGGACTTCTTGTAATAAGGCCTCTTAAAAGACTTCTTTTTGGCAGGAGTGGAGGTAGACTTAGAAAGTCTATCTAAGGTGGCATTTTCTGCGTCCATTTGAGTGGCCTTAATTTGCCACTCCTCACCAAATAAGTTCTCACCTGTACAGGGCAGATTCCGTAAGCCATCTAGGACCCAAGGTTCTAGATCAGAAGCCTGGAGCCAAGCAAGACGTCGGGCTGCTATAGCAATGCCCGAAGCCCTACCAGCACCCTCAAAGGAATCAAAAGCTGCCCTGTTGGAGAACTTTGAAATATCCAAAAGGTGTTTCACTAAGAAAATGAACTCCTCCCTTTTATCCTCAGGGATGAAGGGGGCAAAATGCCGAACTTTTAGAGCGATTTCACTGAGAAACATGCCCATGTAAAGACTATAGGAATTAATCCTGGCTATAAGCATAGTAGCCTGGAAAATTTTCCTGCCAAAAGAGTCTAGTCTTACATTCTCGCCCTGGAGGAGTAGAAGAGTGCCTTTTGGTACTCTTTATCTTCTTCATTGCAGACTTCACCACAATAGAATGGTGAGGCAACTGGGTTTTTTGGAAACCAGGAGAAGGGGGGACACGGTACATGGTGTCCAACCTGCGAGAAGAAGGAGACAATGTTAGAGGAGCCTCCCATAAGTCCATCAAGTGTTCTTGAAGGATTTCATGGATAGGCAGGGTGACTGCCTCTTTAGGAGACTTAGAGTATCCTAAAATATCCAGTTTCTTTGATCTGGGTTCCTTTTCAGAGGATGAAGCAATAGAAAGACCTTTAGCTATTTCTATGATGAAGTCCTGAAAGGACAAATCCTCTGGTGGAGACATTCTCCTTTTAGGAGAAGGCGGCTCCTCAGGAAGATCAAGGGAGAACTCATCAGAGGAGTTAAAATCCTCTGAAGAAGCAGAGTATCCTCTATGTGCTTCCAACGCACGATACGCATAACGTTTGGTATAGACATCGGGCATACCGGGTATGGGATCGGTACCGGGCAAAAGCCCGGATCCGGCATGCGGAACCGATCTGCATTTGGAAGACGATGGCCTCGGTTCCGGTATGGAAGCCATTACCGGAACCGGTACCGCTGGCCGCGGTACCGAGGGCGTAGCAGCATTAATAAAAGCCAGAATGGCCTGCTGCATGACTTGGACAGTATTGCCCATAGACGCCACTGCTGCCTGGATGTCGGTACCGGTATGGGCCGGTACCCCAGAGCAGCACAACAGGTGATCTGTCGAGGCCGCGCCATCGATGTCAACCTGTGACCCCATGATTGCTTTGGAGGCCGGAACCTCCCGCCGGGGTTTTTTGGCCTGGGCATAATCCTTGAACTCAGAATTTAGAGCCTCTCGATCTTTAGAAAGAGATTTGCTTTTAGAGGATTTGCCCATTGGAGTTTTGGTTACCTGAGATCCATCCGGAGAGGAAGACCTGGATGACTGTGATGCTTCTGAAGGAAACAGCACATGGAACTTGTTGGCCCGGTTCTGCAATCCACGTTTCGACATCTGGGAGCAGGATGGGCAGTCCGGTATGGAATGGTCAGGTCCTAAACAATTAAGACACCATTCATGGGTGTCTGTAAGAGGAATGACAGCACTACACTTGG
Organism: Ichthyophis bannanicus; assembly: GCA_033557465.1. Classification (NCBI taxonomy): domain Eukaryota; kingdom Metazoa; phylum Chordata; class Amphibia; order Gymnophiona; family Ichthyophiidae; genus Ichthyophis; species Ichthyophis bannanicus. Next base: position 702,895,803 of record CM066031.1, on the reverse strand, counting down.
TACACTTTTTAAAAGCAGGAACTGGCTTCTCCATGAGGAGAATTTGTGTAGGCCTGAAGGCCTAACAAAGTACCAAGCTGTGCTGAAGAATAAAAAAAAAAAAAAAAAAAAAATATTTTTCTTAAGAAAGAAAGAGAGACCGGCAGTACCGGTTTCAGAATGGGGAAGGCAGGTACGCGGTCTAAAGAAAACAATAAAATTAACAATTTCTTCAGCGGTGACAGGAACACGACCTGCTGGCTCCGCGGAAAAAAAGAAACTGACGAGAGCTGGTCAGGAAGGCGGGAAGGCAGCGCGCATGTGCAGTGGGAGGCCCCAAAAGCTTTCAATCTGAAAAGCTGGGGAGCTTTCCCGCGCGGGCTCCGTCGGTACCCATATGTGATGACTTATTCCTGCTTGTTCCTGGAGATAGAAGAGGTGAGGCAAGAGCATGTTCATGAGAAGACTTTAGGGACAGACAGCAGTAAGGATCTTGCTAGAGGGAGAGAGAACAGGGTGCAGGAAAGGGTTGGGGAGAGAACTGATTGGAGGGAGACAGCTAAGGAGGGAAATAACAGAATTTCAGGTCTAGAAGAGGAGTTACGGTTTACTATGAGGAAATTCTATGCAAAAGTTACTAATAAAAAATACTGTGTATAGTGTGAATTTTGCACAGATGTCCCCCAGGTAAACCCATTGTATTATACTGTATGATCATTTTACTTTTGTGTATGTTTTATGATAGGATACAACAAGGCTATGTTATCTTTTGTTTTTATACACTGCTTTGAAGGACCATTGTGTCTGAGCAGTGGTAGATCAAGTTTTTAAAATAAGTAAATACTATTAAGCTTCCAGCTGACTGAACCCAGAAGAGCAGGGCTGGCCTTGGGTGTACCACTGTAGCTGATGTCTAGGCCAAAGTCAGGGAACGTAGGAAAAGACTAACCAGAGAATGGAAGCCACAGAAAATAAATGACAAACTGACTGCTGGCTGGGAGGGACAAACTGAGGGGCTAAACAAGCGTGCTCTTAAAATGTTTGATTTCGAAGTTTATATCATTTGAGTTGTTTAGAAAAAAAAGTTAAAATGTTAAATAAAAACATGTGCTTTGATTTTAGTATAATTGATACTACATGGGCTATGATTAAAAAAATAAAAAGTCCACAGGGCCACTATGTTCCTCCAAAACGCCCCTGGTATCCCATATCAATCTAACACAAGGAATCCGTTGTAGAAGTTGTGTAAAAAAAAACTTCACAGACCTTCAGTAAATCGTACAAATAGCATAAAACTGTTTTTATAAAGGTCCGTCAATGGTAAATCGACGGTACTTATCCTTGACTTCATCAGCGATAAGGACATCAAACAAACCAGGTAAGGACATTCACTTTATTCTGCAGCTTAAGCCCTCAAACTATTACAGATCGATGGGTGGTGGAGAGGGCCTTGACAAAAACTAGATTTTTAACTTACTTCGGGGCGTCTACCACAGACAAAAAAAAAAAATAATGATAATATCAGACGGTTCGCGAAACAAATCGTCCTGCAAAGAAAAAAGAGTGAAGAAGCACCGTCTACTGAAAAAGAGCGAGCGTCGGAGCCGCAGAGACTCTTCAATACAGCCGCCCAGGAAGAAATAAGCCCCTCAACAAACATCCAAAGCCCCCATGCCAGCCCGCAGGGAGAGGCCCGAGCACCCGTCCCAAAAGGGGGAAGGGTCTCCACTCACGCACAAACTGTCACCAACAACGAACGGCGGAAAGTTTCAAACGCTGCCCGCCACGGCGGCCACAAGTGAACACACAGGCGCCACCACCTCTCCCTAGGGCGGAGGCGCCACGTCCTTTCTCAGAAGTTAATGGAGAGCCTTCGTGTAGAGACACTCACCCATGATGATACCTCCACGCTCCGTCACCAGCTATACTACCACGACCACCACCGCCGCCGCCGTCGTCGTCGTTCCACGCCCAACCGTGACCGGGAACCCACATCCGCTGACGGCATGACGGCACCACCCCCTGGCCCCAACTCCCACCCTTTCCCTCCCACGCATGCGCACTAGAAAGGGAACAGAGATTCAATCTTAAGTCACCATTACTACGCTCTTTCGGTGGCCTTAACGGCTAAGTTGGCGCTTGCACTTAAGTCACTCTTGCGGCATTGGCACGGCTTGCAGCTCTTCAGAGGTTTTCCTATACAGGGCACATAGGTGCTGTATACAGACTTCCCAATCCCATCTCAGACCGAAGAATATATCGCGATGGTTCGTATGGTTTAGGACGCGCTTAGGAATGAAAGTATTTGTACACTCTCCCGAAAATATAGGAGGGCAAATTAGGAAGGAGGTGCGCTGGCGTTCTGGGTAAAGTCGGTGAAACATTTCTTTGGTGTGATGCTAACGTTAATAGAGAGCTCAGTATAGAGCCCCATTGGTCCAGTTTCCTTTTCAAGTTTGATAATTATCAAACGACAAATAGCGTTCGTCTCTGTTCGCATCCCTTGTCAAAAAATCTTTACTCCTACCCACCGGAAAAGAGAAAATAGCTTTTGCCTCCTTCCTCCCAACATCATAAAACAGCTAGTCGGAGTGCGGGTAATTCCCGACCGTCTGCTCCAAATTTGTGGAAGGAAAAACACGCCCACATGCCCCCTGTGCTGGGTACGGAGATTACAGCCTAAGCAGCCAACCAACATCAGGTTTTTTAAAGGCTTCTATATAGCATAGGGAGTGGAGGAGTAGCCTAGTGGTTAGAACACTGGCTTGGTAACCAAGCAACCAGAGTTCAATTCCCACTAGCATTCCTTGTGGCCTTGGGCAAGTCACTTAACCCTCCATTGCCTCGGAAGAAAGGCCTGGCAATCTACTTCCGGTGACACTGCCAAGAAAACCCAGGAGCTTCTGGGTCGCCAGGAGTCAGGACTGACTCGAAGGCACACATTGCATTTGCATATAGCATAGAAAAAGATCATACGATCTATCCAGTCTCCCAATTTAAATCAACAGCCCATTCTTCACAACTTTTTCCTTATTTCCTTGGATTACTTCTGAGTCTGCCCTTGACTCCTTAGAGCAGTGATGGCTAACCTTTTTGAGCCCGAGTGCCCAAACTGCCGCACAAAACCAAAGAATTTCCTCAAAGTGCCAGCACGTCAATTAAACCTTAACAACAAGATTTTAGTATCTAAAAACTCTTTATAAAGTTGCCTGAACTATGTAACATCATTTGTAAAGGTTGGAATCTTTGTATTGTCAGAGAATCAATTTGATTCACAATCCTTTGGTTTTCATTTCAATTTATTGGCAATTTATAATGTTTTAATGATTTCATTCAATTTAATGAATTTAGGAAGAATTTGATTCAGTTACACAATATATTTTAAATGTATTATTCACATAACATGTCAAATGTATCCTGAGTAAAAAAAAGATAACCTTCTTAAAACTGTTAACTATGTCAGGACTCGGTGTGTATTCCCAAAGAATCTATACATGAAAAAAATTAATGTGATGTTTGTTGTTGCATGCATGCTGATAACTTGTCAAAGAGATATCTTTCTACCTTTTGTGCATTTTTTTTCAGTTGCAATTGCTCCAGCCACTTTCTTCTGGTTTCTTCATGTTTTCTGCTAACTCTCCATCATCTGCTGTCCATTTGTCCTTTCTTCTCTCTTCTAGTTTTTTTTCCATTCTCTCTCTCTACATCCGCTTTAACATACTAATCTTTCTCCTTTTGCTCTTTCCTCATTCCTATTTCATCCACTCAAATTTTACCCCTCCATCCTCAATCCCCACTTACTCTCCCAATACCCGGCCAATTGTAGATTTTTTATCCCTCCCACACAAAATATTTTTCCCCTCTCCATTTTACTCTCCCAGCCCCATCCCATTCTAATCCTCCCCCAACATCAGCTCCCTTCTAGTTCCAGCCTCACCCAGCATCCATTCCCTTCTAGTCCCTGCATCAGCCCATTTCCAGTCCTAGCCCCCCATCAGCCCATTTCCAGTCCTAACCCCATCAACCCATTTCCAGTCAGCCCCCATAGCCCATTGCCAGTCCTAACCCCCCCATCAGCCCACAGCCCATTACCAGTCCTAACCCCATCAGCCCACCTCAAGTCCTAACCCCTCCCTATCAGCCCATTTCCTGTCCTAGCCCCCCCCCCATAGCCCATTATCAGTCCTAACCCCCCCATAGCCCATTACCAGACAGCCCCCATCAGCCAACAGCCCATTACCAGTCTTAACCCCCCATAGCCCATTACCAGTTCTATACAGCCCACAGCCCATTACCAGTCCTAACCCCATCAACCCACCTCAAGTCCTAACCCCTCCCCATCAGCCCATTTCCTGTCCTAGCCCCCCATAGCCCATCAGCACTCCTAACCCCCCCCCAGCCCCCCCATAGCCCATCAGCACTCCTAACCCCCCCAGCCCCCCCATAGCCCATCAGAACTCCTAACCCCCCCCATAGCCCCTCAGCACTCCTAACCCCCCCAGCCCATCAGCACTCCTAACCCCCCCAGCCCCCCCATAGCCCATCAGCACTCCTAACCCCCCCAGCCCATCAGCACTCCTAACCCCCCCAGCCCAGCCCAGCCGAGGGTATTTATTTTTTTTTAAAGCTGTCTTCTCCCGCTGCCGGGGCCGCCGCGGCAGAATCGAGTGTGCCGTGGGGCCCCCCCTGCCCAGCACAGCCTGCCCTCCCCCTCTATCCGCTCTCTCGTCGCAGCTCACAGTGACACGCACCGGCTTTCAGAGCGCGAAGGGATTAGTTTCCCTTTCGCGGCTCTGTTAAGCCCGCGGGGGCTGATGGGAACTTCCCATTAGCCCCCGCGGGCTTAACAGAGCAGCGAGGGAGAAACTCTTCCCTCGCTCTCTGAAAGCCGCGCGTGTCACTGTGAGCTGCGACGAGAGAGCGGATAGAGGGGGAGGGCAGGCTGTGCTGGGCAGGGGGGGCCCCGCGGCACACTCGATTCTGCCGCGGCGGCCCCGGCAGCGGGAGAAGACAGCTTTTTTTTTTTTTTTAAATTTTACTTGCGGACCTTCCCGCGTGCCAGCTGCAAGGCCTTCGCGTGCCACAGCTGGCACGCGTGCCATAGGTTCGCCATCGCTGCCTTAGAGGTATTTACGAATGTCTCATCGTACGGTATGTTAATATTTATTTAAATTGGATTGTATACTCTCAGTCCGAGTTACAGGAAGTTTAATCTTGTCTGACCAAGATCCAAATAGCTAAGTCTCCATTTGGGTCCGATAACAGGTTATTGAGGCCTTCTCCCACAGTATTGTACAAGGCCACATCTCTGTCAAAAAGCCAAGGTTGCCCTTACTTAGCACATGGCTAACTATCTCTTTACTAAGCACTTCTTCATGCTAAGGATTACAACTGGCTGGATGGAGAGTCCCACCGCCAAGGCCACATCAGCACAGATTTCAAATCTTCAGTGCGCTCAGGCGCCGAACTCTCCATCCAGCTAAGCCCGGTCTGCATCAACAGAAGGGAATGGGCAGGTAAGCTCCTCTCCACTCCCCACTGCCAAGGCCAATCGTGCCACAGCAGCACAGGTTTCAAATCTTGTGTGCTCAGGCGTGCCCACACTGGAAGGCCTCGCCAGAGGGCCCTATGGCGTGGACCGAGGCTACGCTTACCAAAATCAACACAACTCATCAGAATAAGGCCAGATACTGTCAATCAACTTGCAAAGAACAGCATCACAATCACTGCACCGACCAAACAACTCTCACTACACAGATCTGCTAACAAGAACAGCATAAGGAGATGCCTGTGAACGGTGAGCTGAGCTGCTTCTCTGCTCTCTCCTCAGACCCAGTCACGCAGCACAACCTCTCAGGCAGCAAATCTAACATACTGAACAACAGCATGCTTCAAATATACACCCTCATCTACTCCCTCCTAGCCCTACTCATCCTCACCTCCACCACAAACTCCCTCTTCCCACTTTGCACCTCCCCCTTTCTCATCATCCTTACCCCTTTCTCATCATCCTTACCCCTCCTTCTCTCCCTTCAATATAACAAGTAACTACCCCCTCTGCACTCGCAACACCTCACCTCCTGTCATAAACCCCTCACCCCAGTATCCCTTAACTGCGCCCTCTTCAACGCACGCTTGGCAAAGAACAAAATCACCCCCATGAGAGACCTCCTCTTCACTCACAACTTGGACATCCTCTGCCTCACAGAATCCTGTCTCATAGAAATGGGAGTCAAATTTGATTTTGGAAGATTGTATCCAAGCTACAGCTTCTTCCACTCCCCATCTATACACAGAAAAGGGGGTGGCATCCTCATTAAATCAGGCCTAAATGTCATCAAGAAAGTTGCTGAATCCACCGCAATGCTGGACACACTCACCATATCAAACAAACAACTCACCTTCTACCTTGCCAACTGCTTTCCATCAGCACTTACTAATGACCACTCCACATTACCCTCGAAAACAACACAAAGTTTTAGGAGACCTCAACTTATAGTCAACTTCAACAAAACAAATAACAGCCTTCATGGAAGCCATAGCTGCAATGGATGTTTCACAAATCGTGAACTCTCCCACCAACTGCAAAGGCAGCATCCTTGACCTCATCTTCACCAGTAACAACCCTGTCCACACTGACTCTCCCCCACCAATCCAAAACCTCCCAGTACCTTGGTCCATCCACAAGATAGTAATCTTTCAGATGCCCCTCAGCACCTCCATAAATAAACCACATCCCCTAATCTGCACAGAAATCGCTTCCAACAATTCAACAAAGGCTCCTTCCTCGCTCACATCTCCCCAATTCTAAATACACAACTTAGACTGCTATCAGCACCTGGAATCAAATTATCAGCGAATCAGCTTCAACCTCAACCCATCCTCACAACACTGCTCACAAACGGATCCCATGGTACACCCCAGACCTCCGAAAGCTCAAATCCCAACTAAGGAAACAAGAACGCAGATGGAGAAAATCATAGCTATCTACAGACTAAACCTGCCATATGACCCTACTAAGAGAATACAACCAAGCTACAAACTGCTCAAAGCAAACCTACCACACAAAACTAATTAAAAAATCAATCACCCAGGAGAACTGTTCACTCCAGTAAAAGAACTTATGAAATCACCCTCCAACAATGCAACCAACAGTTCCATCACCCCTCTACAACTAGCAGACTACTTCTCAACCTGCCATCCCAAACCTGCAGCTTGTCAGACGGCTGCCTGGGTGAGAATGTTCACAGTCTTGGCAAGTGCATATATCAATATGATTTGCAAGGGATTGTGGGAAATGTAGTCCATTCACACCAGACACAGCTGCTCACAATAATTAGTTGTGCTTGAGTGTAAAGCCAATAAGATATTTATTTATGGGGTTATTTCTCCCAACACAGATATGCTTGGTAGCACATAAAACAGGATACTTGCTTTCAGTGTTTAACTTAGAAAAAACAAAATCAGGAAAACAACAGCTGAACTTGTCAGGCAATCAAAGCAAAAGAATAAAGACCTGATTGGTAACAAACTGGTCTTTTCTGTAGGCTTTAGCTAATATTTTCTTAGCAGTGTATCAAACAACAAACAAAATCCACAAAGAAGGGAATAACTGTTCTTTTCAGGTTAACTTCTTATATCTTCCCACATAGACTCAGAAGTGATTCCCTCAGAGCTCACAAGCAATTAGGTAAGGCTCAATTTATTCCCCTTCAGTGTTTCCTGTTATGGGTCCCCATTCTATCCCTTCCACCCCCACCCTCCGTTATCTGGGTGTTACCTTAGACTCATCTCTTTCTTTTCACGACCATATCTCTTCTGTTGTTCGCTCCTCTTTCTTTCATCTACGCCGCATTAAGGCTGTTCGCTCTTATTTTTCACACTCTTCTATTATCACTCTGGTCTTATCCCTAGTTATTTCGCGACTTGATTACTGTAATGTTGTTTATGCCGGTCTTCCCTCTCACCAACTTCACCGTCTTCAACTCGTTCAAAATGCCGCTGCCCGTTTTATTACTTTATCCCCTCTTCGTTCTCATGTTTCTCCCTGTCTTCTTTCCTTACATTGGCTCCCTATCAAGTTTCGGTTCATGTTTAAATTACTCATCCTTGCACATAAGGCTCTTTTCTCTGACTCCCCCCAGTATTTAGCTAACATTATTCATCTTCAGCCCTCTCCCCGCCTTCTCCGATCTGCTCATGGTAACCGCCTCTTTCTTCCCTCACCCACTCAGGCCCGCCTCGAATCCACCCGACACTCTGCTTTCTTTTTTCTATGTCCCGCCCTCTGGAACTCTCTTCCCTTACCTCTTCGCCTAGAACTATCCTACACTCGTTTTAAAGCCCTCCTCAAGACCCACCTTTTCTGTCAAGCGTTCGATCTCCCTCCCCCTAATGATGATGTTTTCCTCCCCTAGTCTCCCATTTCTTTCCCCCCCCCCCCCTATTCCCTTCTGTTCTCCCCACTGATGGTGTTTGTCCCCCTAGTCTCGCCCCCTATTCCACCTATATCTGGCTCGTGTTTCCTCCTCCCCTCCCCTGCCTTTAATCCGTCTTATTTTTAAGTTATTATTTTTATTGCTTTTACAACTTTGTTTTATCAGTTTTACTGTCTTACTGTTTTGCTCCCTCTTTATTCTCTACTATTTCTTTGCTGTTCTATTATTTTTTGGCGTTCTTTTCTTCTTCCTTTCTCAGCAGCTGTCACATTTTATGATTGTACACCGCCCTGACGCTTTGGCCTGGGCGGTCTATCAAGTGTTTTAATAAAGTAAAGTAAAAGTAAAGTATTTATTTATTTAACAAGTTTTTTATACCGCCTTTTCCTTCAATCAAAGCGGTCACAAGAAATACAAGGTATAAACAAGGGAAACATAAACAGTATAGACATGACAACATATGGTAATGTAGGAAAAATAACAAGGGTTAACAATATAGTGGATTATTTATAAATATATACAATAGATGATATCTTAGTCATTTGTTGATCCATAGTGCTCAATGAAAAGTAAAGTTTTTAATTGCTTACGAAAGTCACTTAAAACATCAATTGCACGTAAATCAGGAGGGAGAGAGTTCCAAATCAAAGGGGCAGCCAAAGAAATTGCTCGTTGTGATGTACATTTGCGTGATTTAGCGAAGTTTCTTGCTAGCAGTTACCCAGCTGAAACCCCTTAGCTGGCTTGCTTTCTACGGCGTGGCTCAAATCCTACTTCAGGAGCTTTTCTGAGTAGATTAAAGAACCAGTTTGTATTTCTTTGTGATGGTTGCTGTACTTTGTAACAGAAAATTACCAAAGGAGTTTAGACAGAGAGCAATCCATATATTCACAGCCTGTATCTAAGACCGCTCCTTCCCCTTCTTCAACAATCATGGGTTCAATATCAGGGATTGGCACAGAGGAATTTCTCAATGGAGCACTTTCAGGAGAATACTTGTTTCCCTGCTGTCTTTCAAGGTTATAGCTTGGGCATAGATCAGTGTTCATACCTGAGCTTCCATTGCTGTTAGAGTTCCTCTCTAAATAGCCTGGCCAGTATGTAGTCCAGTTCTTATGTCCAGCCTTCCAATCCAGGTCCCTGGACACTGGATCTCTCTTCACATACCTTCTGGCATGGGTCTTGGGGTCCCTTCCACGTGCAGCCGTCTCCCTCACAGGTACCGTCTGGAGATTCCTAGCCCTGCAGCACCATTCCTCTGGCTTTCCCCAGTCCAATGGTGTATGCTGGCCCTTGGAATGCCTTCCAGTATACGTACTGCTCTGGACTCCTTTAGACCTCCCAAAGGCTTTTCTCTTCTTTCTTCCAAAGGGTTTCTTGCCCTCTCTGTCCGTCCGGTTTGGCTTCTGCTTCTGATGATCCTCCCGATGATGAAGATGTCCAAGATGAGGATCTCCAAGCTGATCCTGAGGATCTCCCAGATGAAACTGAGGATGATTCTGAGGATGAGGATCTCCCAGATGAAACTGAGGATAATTCTCTGTAGAATAAACTCTGCCTTTATTCTGCTTAGATGAGTGCTCCACCTTAGCACAGCACAGCTGTGCTGAATCAGGCCCTGCCCTTTGAGATGAGTGCTTGGGGATTACCTCATAGCCCTCCTGATTGAACACACGTTTCCCCACTTCAGCTCCTCTAATGGCTGTTGGAAACCTGGTGCATTCTGGGACTGGTAGTCTTTTATGGAAAAATTCTGTTTTCTTATTTCTACCAGAACTGACAGGTTGCTTGTTCAGAGTCACTTCACCTTTACTATAGCTCCTTCCTGAGCTATGATAAGCTTCCTTATCACAAGCTCAATCAAGTCCACCCCCACAACTCATCATACCACCGCACGCATGGACCACTTTCGCACATATCTCTGCAGATAACATCGAAAGCATCATTTCAACGCTCAACACCACCACCTCCTCCCTCGGCCCCTGCCCAGTCAACTGGATCAAAGCCACCAAATCTGATCTCTCTCCATTCCTAGCAAAGCTCACTCAGTACTTCCTACTATATTGCCACTTACCAACCTGCCTTAAATCCTCCTAATTCGCCCTCTACTAAAGAAACCCCACTTTGACCCATCCAACCCTTCTTCCTACAGACCCATCCAAGCCTACCATTCTTAACTGAAATAATCGAGAAGACTGTCCAAATCCAACAACAAAAATACATTTGCATCCATGTCCCACTCAACTCACAGCAATATGGATTCTGACCTCACCACAAAGTGGAAACTCTCCTAACTTTGCTCTTAAACATCCTCATAAAGGGAATTCAGAACACTCACCAAGAATTTATCCTAGTATTCCTCAATATCTCTGCTGTCTTTGACACCATCAAACACAACATCCTCCTAGAGTGCCTCCAGTCAATTGAAATACAGGATGCCGTATTAAGATGGTTCCAAGCTTACCTTCACAACAGACCCCAGCAATAATACTCAAATCACTATCGTGAACCCCTTACATTTCTATGTTTCTATAGTATGGGACAAACACAGAGGATCTCTAAAGGTAAAAGGGGGACTGTTGTAGTTGTTGATATGGAAGGACAGACTAGATAGGCCATGTGGTCTTTTTCTGTCATCATATTTCTATGTTTCAAACACAAGGCGTCCCCAGGATCTACTCTCTCAGCTCTCCTCTTCAATATCTACCTGCAACCCCTCTGCAACATCCAATCACACAGCATCAACTATCACATCTACGCAGATGACATTATGCTCTACACACCATTCAACCTCAACAAATCATCCTACCATGAACTCCAGCAGTGCTTCTCAGACATAATGGCTAGCTGCAAATCATTTATCCATAAACCTCAACAAAACTGAAACTCGTCACCAAAAACGAATCCTTCACTCTCTCCTTCATCACTCTCAACAACACAACAATCCAAGTCAAACTGGAAGAAAGGTACCTGGGAATCACCCTTGACAGCCACCTCACCCTGGAGACACAAATAATGAACACAGCAAGATCAATCTACTACTAAACTTGAATTCTTCAGCACCTCTGCCCTCTCCTCACCCCATCAGACTTTCGCTCGGCTCTACAGCTCTCACTATACCACAGGCTGACTACTGCAACTATGTATGCCACGGACTTCCAAAATCATCACTCCATACTCTACAAACAGCACTCCACACGACAACCCAGACCATCAAAGGAGCCTCAAGGCATGAACACATCACCCCCATCCTTCATCTTTATTGGCTCCACTGCAAAGCAGAATACTCTACAAAATCATTCTAATGATACACAAAGCTCTTAATCACCAATCATCCACCCACCTGCTTACTCTCATCACACCACTGCAGACAAACAGACCACGGAGATCCTCCACTATGAACACCTGACTACACCTCAAGCAGTAACAAAAAGCACCCAATAGGCCTGCGCTAGATCCTTTGAGCTATATGCCCCCTCAACCTGGAACTCCCTCCCCGACCACATAAGAAACACCATTGACCTAACCTTCTGCAAGCTCTTCAAGACCTACCTCTTCACCCTCCACTTTGGTCCCAACCCCTCGCCTACAACATAAATAGCATTCTGTATACTGTTAAAGACCAAATACCATGAAGAACATTATGTATATAGTTAAAGCTTCCAAATCCCAATAGTGGTCAAAATCATACAGAGTAAAATCAAAACGAACAACAAAACATCTCTGTATTATAAACTGAAAGTAAAATGTTTTGAAACAAAAACTGTCATTCTCATCAACAGTGAGACATTATCTATGGCAACAAAGTGGTCTCAGTATCTCGGGGTATATGTTGGAACTTGCAACTTTTTTTTTAAATAGTTTATTTATATTCCACCAAAAACAGTACAATACAGCACATATATACAGATGACCCCGGGGGGGCGGGGTGAACTCTGATCCCCCCCCCCCCTCGGGCATTGCAGCACAAATAAATAGGAAGTGGATTTTAACAATTTTCCCCCCCTCCCCCCCTCTGATACAGCCAGCGGTACCGCACCTCTCCCGGTCTCCCCTCATTGCCTTATGCGGAGTGAGTCCTCAACTGCCCCCCTGTAAGATCTCATTCCGACTTCGGGCCCCCAGTTGTAGAATGTAGGGCTCCCAGACCGCCATAAAGGCCGGCCACCTTTTGACACTGCCTCGTGCCCACCGATGTTCCTTTTGCATCATTTGGTGTAAGCTGTTTCTCCACTCCCCAAAAGTAGGGGGCTGGGGGTCCCTCCAAAGCCGAAGGATCGGCGCCTTCCCCATCAGACAGGCCTTACGAATCAACAAACGTTCCCCCTTCTTCGCTGGGCAGGGAGGGGGTATGCAGTCCAGCACTACCAGGGGGCCCGACCACCGGAGTCTCTGCCGAAGGAGACCCCCGAGAAAGGAGCAGATTTTAACCCAATAGGGTTTCAAAGACGGACAGTCCCACCACATGTGCAGGAGGGTCGCCAAAGGCTCCAAACAACGAGGGCATCGGCCATCTGTAGTTAATCGGCTCCGTAGCGCTCGCCTCGGAGAAAAATGGGCTCTAGTGATACATTTAAATTGCACCTCTCTCCAACGCATCCCCTGTGCTAGGCTGACTATACGGCACAGCGCCGCCCTCACCGTACCGGGGGGCACCTCGCTAGCCAGTTCTCCCGCCCAAGCCATCTCCACCTCCCGATAATCCGGGGCGGGAATGAGGTTTGCCACACGAACTTTAAAGGCGGATATCAATACCGGGGTATCGCCCCCCAGTCCGAAGAAGTCCAGTATCCGCTCAGCCCTCTCACTCCGCAGTGCCGCACGCAGCAGAGAGGATATATAGTGGGCCACTTGGATATAGGCATAACCATGTCGGGGGGACAGATCGTACTCTCGGCTCAGCATCCGGAAGGATTTGCATTCTCCCGAGGGCTCCACCAGGTGTCCTAGGAACTTCAACCCACGGCCGTCCCAGTCTTGGAAAAGCACCGATTCCGAGCCCGGAGTAAAGGACAAGTTCCCTCGCAGCGGCAGCCAGCTAGAGGTCTGCCAGGGCTCGCCCCACTGCGCATTAAGATATTGCCAGGTCCGTTTTGCCGAGTTTATCAGCACGCTCCGCACTAAATAACGGGGGAGGGCTGGATTTGCTCCATGCAGAACCCCTAATAAAGTAAGCGGGGCGACAAAGCATTCTTCAAGGATCCGGGGCGTAAAGAAGGCGGTGTCGCCAAGCCAATCCGCAACATGACGAGCTTGACAAGCTAAGGCATAAGCCCGCAGGTCCGGGAATCCCATCCCCCCTTCGCGCCACTTTCCCAACAGCCGGGTTCACAGGATACGTGCCCTACCCCCCCTCCAGAGAAAGGAATGAAAGCAGGCCTCAATACGGCGTAGATCTTTGCGAAGCAACCATACTGGCAGAGTCTGGAGCCAATAAAGGAGTCGGGGCAGTACCACCATCTGCACCGCCGCCACCCTGCCGGAGAGGGACAAGGGGAGGGAGCCCCACGCCCGCAGCTGCGTTTGCAATCTCCTCAGGGTGCGGTCAAGATTACGGCCATATAACCTAACGGGGTGGCTGGGCAGGACAATTCCTAGATATATGAACTCGTCTGTCGCCCATTTGAGCGGGACCTCTCCAGTCCATGCGCCCCGCAGAGTGCCCAGTACGTCAAGGGCCTCAGATTTCTCCCTGTTGATGCGCAATCCCGCAACCCTCCCAAACCTTTCGAATTCCGACATCAGGCCCCGCAGGGACCGCTCTGGGGATTGCAAATGAACAAGTAGATCGTCGGCAAAGGCAGAGAGCTTGAATTCCTGCGTCCCGATTTGTATTCCGGATATCGCTCTTGAAGCCTCGACAGTCCTTATCAAGGGGTCAAGGGAAAGGACGAACAACAAGGGGGAGAGAGGACAACCTTGCCGTGTCCCCCGGCCTAAGTCGAAGGCCTCCGAGGCGACACCATTACAGACCACCCCCGCCGTCGGTTGGGCATAGAGACTCCTTACCATCCGACAGAAGTGGGTACCAAGGCCATATTTGGGCAAGAGTGCCCACAGGTAGTCCCAGTTCACCCAGTCGAAGGCCTTTTCGGCATCGAAACTAACCAACAAAGAAGGCAGTTGGCGATAGTGCACCCACTCCATGGAAACCAGAATTTTCCTCAAATTCCGCACAGCGTAGCGGCCCTTAATGAAGCCCACCTGCGAGTCGTGTATGAGATGGTCCAACACGTCTGCCAGCCGAGTAGCCAAGACTTTGGCTAACAGCTTCAGGTCAAAGTTAAGCAACGAAATAGGTCGATAGGAGCCGGCCGCTAAGGGATCTTTACCGGGCTTGGGGATCAGCACAATATGGGCGTGATTATTCCCCCAGTGAAAGGCCCCCCGCTCAGTACGACGGTCGAAGACCGCCAACAACGCTGGGTTCACGGCTTCCCCTAAAATCTTGTAAAATTCGGCACCCAAGCCATCTGGGCCAGGCGACTTATAGCAACAGGCCGACGAAATTACCGACTGGATCTCCTGAGCTGTCAGGGGTCGTTCCAAGGCCTCTCGTTGGTCTGTAGTAAGTTGGGGGAGGTCTAGTCCCTCCAGATAGTCACGGAGTTCGGCCTCTGGCACACTCTCGGTCTCATAGAGAGAATGAAAATAGGTCTGAAAAAGTTGTGCGATTTCTCCATTCTCTCTGCGGAGTCTGCCCGTGTCATCTCGTAGGGCTGCCACCAAGTGGGAGCCCCTTTGTCCCCGTAGACACCGGGCGAGCAACCTTCCCGTTTTGTCTCCATGACAATACATTTGGTAGCGATAGTAAAGGAGGGATTTCTTGGCCCGTTGGTGGATTAACTCATTTAAATCCACTTGGGCTTCCCATAGCCGTTTTTTATTCGCCGCTAGTGGGGCGCGGGCGCATAGCCGGCGCAGGCCCACAACCCGCCTTTCCAGGCGTATGATCCGGTCAGCGATCATCCGGCATTTGCGAGCTGCAAAGCCAATAATATCGCCGCGTAGCACCACTTTCGCCGTCTCCCAGACCAATTCTGGGTCCCCCTCATGGCACTGGTGATCGTTCAAAAATTCTTGCCAGCGCTGACGAAGGAAGTGGTGGAACTGAGCATCATGATAGAGGTCGAGTGGGAAGCGCCAGAGCCGAGACCTAGGAGATTGTGTTTCTCCCCAATGTAGCTCCAACCACACCCATGCGTGGTCGGAGATTTCTAGTGGACCAATCTGAGTCTCTCCCACCCGGGCAAAGGTTTCCCCCGACAGCAGAATGTAATCAATACGGGCACTCGAGCCGTGCGCCCGGGATTGGTGGGTATAGTCCCTCTCATGGGGATGAAGCAGTCTCCAGGGGTCCACCAAGTCCAACCGCCTCCTAAATCGCTGTAACATACGGGTCGTGGGGATTCTATCCCGGTTCTCCCCCTCCGTCGAGGCATCCAACTCGACATCCAGGATGCCGTTGAAATCACCCCCCAAGAGCAAGGGGCAGTCGGGGAGTTGCTCGACTTGGGAAGCCAAGTCACTAAAAAAGTTGGGGACAGACGTGTTCGGCCCATAGAGATTTCCGATTGTCAGTAACTTCCCTTCAAGGTAGCCATGCAGAAGCAAATATCTGCCCATAGCATCTGCTTTAATGGAGGCCAGCGAGAAACGAACCCGTTTATGGAACAAGACCGCGACGCCCCCCTTCCGCCCGTTCGCAGGAGAGCCCCAAACCTGACCCACCCAGGAACGGCATAGTTTATCGTGCTCTTCGGCTGTCTGGTGGGTTTCTTGTAGGAGGGCGATGTCGCACTTTTGGCGGGCAAGGGCTTGCAGCACCTTATATCGCTTGATCGGGTTCCCCAGCCCGCAGACATTCCAAGTGACAATCTTCAGGGGCACGAGGCAGTGTCAAAGATCCACCAAAAGTCAAACTTCGTATATATTAGAGAGGTCCTCCCAGCCTGGGACCCCCCTCTCACAAAGTTTTTGAGGGTGCAGTACCACAGAGTAAGCCTTAAGAGCCCAGTCACCCCCCCCCCATCCCCCCCAAGTCCCACCAGTCCACCCACCCGGTCGGACAACTTCCACTGACATTCGGGTTAACCCCTCCCTCGGTCCTCCCATCCCACCCCTATACTGATGGCTCCCCCCTCCCAGCTCCCCCCACAAGGGCTCAGCCATTGCCTATTCGTATAAAGGAACTCCCACTGACGGCCAAAACTCTGCCCATTCCCCTCAACCCACCCAATCCCGAAACACAGGGGAGCCAGCCGACTCCGCCCGGCTCTCTGCCAGTCTCTCCCCCCCCCCCCCCGCCACCACCAACCCCGTACAGGGCTGGACGGGCGTCCCGTGGCCCGCTGTCCAGGGCTATCCTTAGGGGATCCCCCGGTAGTACAATTCTTGAACCCGCCCAGTCAGGTGGGGGGGGACGGGCCCCACCGCCACCCCACATCCGGGGGGGGGGACCGCCCACCCCTCCACCGGCGATAAGCGGACCGCCCGCCTCCCACCCCGGGTCCCCCCATACATGGGCCGGGGCAGGCAGGCATCGCCAGGGCTAGATGATACAAGCCACAGTCTCCCTTGTTGAACGCATGCACACTGTCTAAGGCACGTAGCTGGAATTGTCGCCCTCCCCCCCGCGCTCCCACCACCCGGAGGAGATGCCGGCGGTCACCACATCAGCCCCTTGGGGCGCTGTTCCCCCCTCCGTCCAGACGTGGATTTAGGCCTCCAGAGGGGGGTGTCGGGCCAGCCCACGCCGTGGCAAGGCCAAGACCCCCTCCACGTCAGCGGGAGGCAGGGTGGGAGAAGTCTCAAGAACCAGCCGGTCATCGGAGTCCCAGCTCACCCCGGCCTGGAGCCTCGTGTACCGGCCGGGGAGCCACCCCCCGACCCCGCCCCCAGTGATCGGGCCAGCGGGCCGACCACCATCCCCGAGTTATCCGGTCCCACGTAATCACTAAGCTGAAGGGAGGAGGGGGGGGAAGGGGGAGGGGGGAAGGGGACCAGCCGGACTATTCCCATCACTCCATTGCTGGATAGGCCTCGGCCGTACCCCAAGCGAACCCATCCTGCACACTTGCCAGCAATTGCATTCACAGACAGAGACAAAGTAACCATATAATCCCAACAGCATTGATTCAAAGTAACCCTGCTGAGGTACATTGAACTACCCATATAAGGAGTTCCAAAGGGTTCAATATAGGTCTGAAGCCCAGTCCAAGAAAGTCCAAGGCCAAAAAGAAATTGAAAGGATAAAAGATAAAAAAATAAAAATAAAAAATAAAAATAAAAAAACGGGAAAAGGCAGAAAGCTTGCACCCAACAAACGGGTCAGGAACTGGCAAAGTGAGAAAAGAAAAAAATAATAAACGAAGCTCCGGATCCTGGCCCTGAGTCTAGCCGCTACAAGGCAGTCTGCGAAGGCGTAAGGTCCTCTTGATCGAGCGCTAAAGTCCCATTGCGCACAGAGCGGCGGCCCTCAGGAGGAGTCTTGACTTGGGGTATTGAGGGAGTCCAAGAATGTAGCTGCTTCGGCCGGCGTCGCTAGGAGTTGAGTACGGCCCTGATGTTCAACCCGCAAACGGGCCGGGTACAGCAACGAGAAGCGTATCCCTTTGGCGAAGAGCTGCGCGCAGGCTGATGAAAAGGCACGCCGTTGCTGACTTACTATGACAGAATAGTCCTGAAATACAAGGATTTGCTCAGCAGACGTTTGTTGGGGTACCCTGCAGCTGCGAGCAAGTCGCAGAACTTCCTCCTTCTGCCGGTACTCCTGGAACCGGGCGATGACCGCTCGGGGTCGCTGTGCCTGCACTCTGCGGGGTCCCAGCCTATGTACGCGGTCCAGTTTCACCCGGCTGCCCTCGGCACCTCCAACAAGCTGGTCGAGCCAGGACTGCAAATGATTGAAGAGGGCTCCGTCCCCCACGGATTCAGGGATCCCCACAAACCGTAAGTTTTTGCGGCGTCCCCTATTTTCTAGGTCGTCCAGCTTTTCACTCTGCTGCTTAACAATGGATTCAAGGGCAGCCTCCTTAGCTGTGAGGGAGTGTTGGGTGTCCTCGACCTCAGCTATACGCGTCTCCGCCTGCTCCATTCGTCCGGCGAATTCTGAGAAGTTCAGATTAAGGGTTTGCAGGCTCCCTGCGAGGTCTTGAAATCGAGCCTCCAGTGCGTGCACTACCGCCGTGCTCACCTCAGCCACCAGGTCAGAGCCATCTCCAGATTTCGGGCTAGTGGGCGCCCCTTCGGCCATTTTGGCCTCTGTTGCACGTGGCTTCTCTCTCCTGAGAGATTTCGTTGCCATGACCTACCATCATACTCAACTTTCGTTTTTGGATATTTTAGTTAATAAGACACCTGCAGGCTGGCAGACTTCTATTTATCGCAAAATGACAGATAGGAACACCCTTCTGCATTATTCGAGTGCTCATCCGCGACAGCTTTGTAATGGTTTGCCTTACTCACAATTCATTCGTTATCGAAGAAACTGTAGCACGATGAAAGATTTTCAAGTTCAATCAGAACAATTATGTGAAAGTTTTCTTCAGCGCGGTTATCCAAGAAAAATAATAAAAGAAGCACGCACAAGAGCACGGTTTGCTAATCGAGATTTACTCTTACAACCACGACGTAAAAAATCATCTGAAACAAGAGTGGTTAATATGATAACTACATATTCTCCTTTAAGCGGCTGTTTACAATCTAGTTTGAATAAACATAAAAACGTGTTGACTACTATACCAGGTTTAAAAACGTATCAAGCACGGTGCGTATGGCAACGACAACGTCATTTGAAAGACATCTTGAGTCCAATAAGGTTGCGATATTCAGAACCATCAGACCTGGAAGAGGCTGGACATAAACCATGTGGAGCGTGTTCGATTTGTTCAGTAACAAAGGAATGCAATTACTTTTGCCATAATGGCAAGACTTATAAGTTGCGATCTAGTACAACATGTGCATCTACACAGGTGATTTATTGTATAAAGTGTCCATGCGCTTTATTATATATTGGGAAAACGAATCGCACGTTTCACATTCGAATGATGGAACACAAAAGTAAATTAAAATGCAAGCATGTGGAGGCTCCCATAGTGGAGCACTGCCTGTTGTCACAACATGGTTTTGATGATTTGGAATGTTTGTGAATAGCAAATACAACAACCACATCAGGGTAGTACTATAGATGAAACTTTAATTTATACTGAACAACGATGGATCCACAGATTGCAAACTGTTGAACCTTCAGGTTTAAATGCCCGTATAGAGTGGGAACTATGCATATGATGACATCGGTGGGAGGTCCCATTCATGATTGGTTCGGTTCAATTTTAAAAAGCGCATGCGCGGCGTTCTTCTTACAACATCTTCGCAGTTCAGCATAAATGCGATTTGAACGCTGGCGTGATATGAAGAAAAAGTGAGTACTTCTATAAGATATTACTCTGTTTCCTTACGAGAGACTAGAAACTGTATGCATAGTTTTACAAGAAAGTAAAGTTCACTTACACTGTGTTTCATCTTGTTCGTAGAGCTTAGCAATTCCCCTGAGGAACCCAGAAATGGAGAAGCGCTTGGTAGCGTTGGGAGTGCATATAACGACTAATAATGAAAAAAGTTCAAGATTTGTCAACAAAAAAAGCTAAGCGATTTATTATTGATAATTAACAAGAGAGACATTTTTAACTTTTCACCTTTAAAAAGCTAAAAAAAAAGGCAGCAAGAATATATGTGGTCATTGATGTGCTGAAAGGGGAGAATAAATTGCAAGTTCCACTTCCGGTCTGGCAATGAGCTGACCAGACGTGTTCTGACCAGCTCCGGGTAGTTACCCCACAAACCTGCTAAAAATCCAATCCCACGCCGCCGATTGCTGTTGCTACTGCCGACCCGACAGAATGCCTTGGTGAGAGCTCCAAGTTAAGCAGTTCTGGGATCGAAGGAAGGCTGTCCAAGAGCGCTAACCCGATGGCAACGAAATCTCTCAGGAGAGAGAAGCCACGTGCAACAGAGGCCAAAATGGCCGAAGGGGCGCCCACTAGCCCGAAATCTGGAGATGGCTCTGATGTTTTGTTTTTTATAGTTAAAGCTTACCAAGTATACCCTGTTCCTAACTTTATTGTACAAAGTTGCTTGCTAAGTGTAAATGTTTGATTTGTTTGAAGTTCCATGTAAAATTCTTTGACCTTTGTGAAAAGCGGTATATAAATCCAGCCAAGTAAATTAATAAATTATACTTTGGTCCTTCTCTGCCGCTAAAAATCCAGGGGGGGGATATTCAGCGGCAGCAGCTAGTACTGATAAAGTGACTAGCTGCTGCCACTGAACTCTAAATCCGGATATTCAGTGCCAGGCCATGTCCGGCCACTGGCATTGGATATCCAGGTTGGCCAGGAAGGATATTCAGCGGCTGCCTGGTTAGCTTCAGTGGTGAAAGGCAAGCCTTTCAGGAGCCTAACTTTCGCCACTGAGGGATGACTGAATATCACCATTAGCTGGTTATCCCAGATGCTGCCTCTGATCCGCCCCTGGACCCCCTGACACTAGCTGGCTAGCATCAGCGCATTCAGTGGCGCACCCAGGAATATTCAGCAGCAAGTAACCACATTAGTGCTGCTTAATATTTATTTTATTTAACAGTTTTTTTTATACAGCTTTATCATTTCAGTCAAAGCAGTTTACATTGTAACTTAAACTTGGTTATGTACAGGGACATTGATAACTTGGATTCTTTGGAGCAATGGAGGCTTAAGAGACTTGCCCAAGGCTACATGGAGTGCTAGTGCAAATTAAACCCTGGTCTCTGGGTTCCCAAGCCAGTGTTCTAACCTTATATCCCGTTTGCTGTGATTAACGTGGTTAGTAAGTTTGCTAACCACGTTAATCGCTTTGAAAATGGCCCCTCCCAGTTTTTATTAATGTGGCGATGGCTGGGCGCTTTAACTGGCCTAGCTACAGCTGCTGAATATATCCCTCCCCCCATTTATTACTATTCCCTGCCCCATGTATATAGTATTTAAAAGTGATAATGGCAGTATTTCTTACCTATGCCCTGCGCTGAAACCTATGTTGCCATGGGTCACTTGTGTTGCTCTGGCTAATGTGCAGATCTAACTGCTGGCATACAAAATTTTCTAATACTTTTAGCTAGTACAAATAGATTCAATAAAGACTGTAAATTAGCACAGTCTTTGGTCCCAGTCTTGATATTTTTCTTGAGTGATCTAATACCTGCATATTTTAAAGAAGGAGGGACAACTCCCTTTGTGAGTGAGTTATTCAGTACTGCACAGATATAATGAGAGGCATCTCGCAAAACATTTTATGAATTAAATAACTTTGAGGACAAAAACTTGAATTTAGCTTAAATATAATTCTTTCACCTGTCTCTGTAGTTGCTTTAGTTAACCTGTGCCACTCTTCTTTGAAATTGTCCCCTCTCGTTATAGCTCTACTCAGTCCTGGGGAGAATACCATCTGTTGTTAAGGAACATAGGTCATTCTCGCCATTTTTCCCCTGTAAATTTTCAGCATAATTGGTAACAGATCTTAACTTTTCAATCTTAGCTTGTAGAAAATTAGCATATTCCATCCTGAAGATGGGGGTGAGTTTTTCCTCTTTGCATTTGGGAGGGCTTTAACAATTCCTGAACTGTACAAAACAGTTCTGCAGGTCTTTTTAAAGCCTTGTTAACCTTACACTAGACATACTCCCGTCATGCTTCTTCAAAAGCTCTTTTGTACATTGCTAGGTTCCCTTCATACTAAACAAGATAACAAAGTAAGTATTTAGCAATTCTCTGTACTCCTAATTAAGTATCCTATTGTTTTGCATCTCTAAATGATATTCTTTTATTTCCTTAAGGTTAGGGAAACATGACAGTAAGACCCAATCCCTTTTCACATTGTAAAACATAAAAATAACAGCAAACCAACTAAATTGACAAAGTAAACCTCAACCTAGAAGATTAAAGGAAAGCTTAATTTACGCAAGATATGTATTAATCAATGCAAATCTTAGGGAAGCAACTAGATGTCAAGGAAAGGATAAAAGACAGATTCAAGGCAGGACAGATGCATCCTTAAGAACAGGATTACAAAGTCAGTCTGTATTTACTAAGGCCACAAGAGGCTGAAAAGGAAGTTGTTTTTTTCTTAATTAGCTTTCCCATAGTGGGGGACTCAGCGATTCCATTCTGAGAACAGATAGCTTGTCCATCTGCAAGGACACCTGATTCATTTTGCCAGTGAGAGCCATACCAGATCAAGGCTTTGCAATGAAACATCAAATCATATAAAGGGAAAAGAGATAATTAAACGTACAATGCCGCTACTGTCTTTAACCGATGGGACTGTGTAAATAGGTCAACAGAAACTGTTACTTAAGACAGAAAAGCATGATGTTCTCAGTATAAGAAAAAGTTTATCTAACAGAGATAAAACATTTTTTTCTGTAATGAACGAACAAGTTCTGAACGGTACTAGACAGAACTCACATAAAGAAAATTGCAATAATTATTTAACAAGATAAGTCTTGGAACTCCTAGTTATTTTCCTGAACTAGAAACAGGATACAAGCATTATCTTCTATCTGAAAATAAATTGGTAAATCTAGAAACCCAAATATATATATAATATATAGGATCCATTTGCTTTCCATATTGAATCTCAACAGGGCCAGCCCATCTACTAGGCAGGCTAGGAGTCTGTCTTGGGCAACAGACCTCGGAGATGGCAGTGCAGCACCGGCAATGGAACGGGAACAACTTACAAAAAGAGAAAAGCAGTCTTTAAGCGCCTGTACATGTATGTGCTTATGATCTACTGTCCCTGCCCCTTGTGACAGGAAGTTTGTCTTGGAGAAGGCAGGACTGGCAGGCCATGAACACCCGTATAGTGCTTGAAAGCCTGCCACCGCTCTGCTTTTCTTTTCTGTGCAGGCTCGGCTGGGGTAGAGGACATAGGTATGTATAGGTAGCAGTAATGGGGGAAGGATAGGAGAGAGAGAGAGAGGTTGGATACCTTGTGGGGGAGAATGGGAGAAGCTGGACTGCAGAGATGGAGGGAGGAGGAAGGGCTTTCAGCCTCCCTGGGGGATGCGTTGCTGAAGGGTCACCTAGCACAACAGCTACTCTTGAGATGGCCCTGGATCCCTAGAATTATACACATCTATAAACAGGCATCACTTAAACAAAAAATAAATAATAAAAGTTCAAATTTGCTTTCAGCATTTACTCCTCCTTTGGTGCAGTTACACTGTTCATCGTTTATGCACAGAAAGCAAAGTTACTCACCATGGACAGCCAGGGCGGCTGAAACCCTTGGACTGGCCCTGCACATGTGGAAACCTTCTCATCTTCTAGAAGTTTTTAGAAAGCTCTTTCCGCATGCATGCCTGTTCCTGCCTGCTGCTGTGGTGCCTGAAACTCACATTTGCATAGCTAGCTTAGCCAAACAACTTCAAGGGGAGGAGGATGGGTTGTGAGGATTTATCCTGCTGTCCATGGAGAAAACCTGCTATAGGTAAGTAACTTTGTTTTCCTTATCATTCCTCCAGTTCAGTCCTCCACCTCTGGGTAGTGCACCTTCTCCTGCAGCATGGAGACTGGGCATGTCAAAATCGTGACATCACTGGATGTATCCTGCTGGTCTCTCCCATCAGCCCCAGTGTATCCAGTCTCCATGCAGCAGGAGAACGTAGTGAGCCTAGGTGCTGGGCTCACTTGAGGAACGGATAAGGAGCATTAGTTAGATAGCAGATTTTAAATTTTCTTTGATCACTTTTAAATTTGTTCATTTATTGGAGCTATTCCTTTAAAAAAAAACGAAACAAAGATTAAGCCCTCGATCTTGTGCAATTCTTTCTCTCTGTCTCCCTATTCTATCTGGCCACGTTTCTTTTGGATGGCTCTCCCCTCCTAGTTTGTATGGAGGGGAGCCCAGCAGGAGAGAAATTGCTCCGCTCGCTGCTGCCCTAGATGGCCGTGGGGTGTCGGGGTGAACTGTCGATGCCGGGAGCTCACAGTATGTCCGAGCAGCGTAGCAGTTTGAAGGGCTTCGAGTAGGGCCAGACCGGCAGAGCGGGTGTTCTTGTGGCTTTTAATCGTCGCCGCTGAAGGTGAGTGCCCTCCTACCGTGCAATTTGTTCGGCGGGGTTTTTGAGCTGGCGGCAGGATTTTCGGCGCGAAGCAGAGCCCGATTTCAGTCCCGGCCCGCTTCCCGCGCTTGACAGCCTCGTGACAGCTACAGCACCGTTCTGCACGCTGACAGGAGAAGCAGGGCAGACATGCAGCTGAGGCACTTCAGAGTCTCTGTTCCATCTTTATTTAGCCATTAATGCCTCGTTTGGGTTAATTTCTAGCTTTTGGGGCTCAGCTCACTTTTCCCCTTTTCTTAAATTGGATATTTAAAAAAAAAATGTCCTTTTTGTTTTTTGTGTTAGCTTTTTGTGACATCAGGGTTATTGGAGTCCATAGCTAATGCCTTCGCGGCCCCAGTGTCTGGTGTGTGGCTCACGCAGAGGCACAGAATCGGACGCAGGAATCTGTTGGGGCTGAGCTGCAGCTTTAACCACTATGGAACAACATTTAGAGGATAAAGTCGCTTAAGAGACTCACAGTCTGTCGGCAAGGCCCGAGGGGGAGCTGCTGTTGCAGGGCCTATCGTTGTCTTCACGGGAAACCCCAGTGGGACCATCTAGCGCTGGGCCTTCGGAACCTTCGCTGGGAGATTTTTCCCCAGATTTTGTCTCGATAATGCATCAAGCCTTTTGCTTGCGGCAACAAGGGAAGGTGCCTGAGCCATTGGCGGCTCAGCTACAGCAGTCCGGGCTAGAACAAACTGGTAGCGAGCTCGTAAGGCCCCTTAAGAGGGCAAGACCCCTTGACCTTCCGTTCTCAGATGTGGAGTGGCCCGAGACGGAGGAGGCTGTGTTGGATCTGGAATCTGGAATGGAGGAACTGGAAGAAGGTGAAATTCCAGAGCCGGAGGATCTGGCGAGAATCATCCAGGTTTTCCGGAAGGACGAACTTATGGCGCTCATTACGGAGTCTCTTCAGACGCTCAATCTGGCTTCGATTCAACTGTCAGAGGATGAGGGGTTGGTGGATCCCCTCATTCAAGCAGTGAGGCAATCTCAGGTGGTGTTTCCTGTTCACCGGGTGGTTGACTGCATGATCCAAGATGAATGGGATCTCCCAGAAGCGGGACTAAGGGGGGTTAGAACAATGAACAGACTCTACCCCTTGGCAGACAAGGAAAAGGAAAGGTATCGTTCCGTGCGGATAGATGCGGCGGTGTCAGCGGTCACAAAGAAGACCACTATCCCCTTGGAAGGCAGCGCGGTCTTGAAGGATGCACGAGACAGGAAGGTGGACGGCTTGTTGAAACAAGCCTTTGAGGCTAACGCTCTGTCATTGCAAGCTTCCATTTGTGGGGCTTGGGTAGCGAGAGCTTGTCTTCGGTGGTCTCAACGCTTATGGCAGTCCATTCAACCAGAGCAGGAGTAATTGTTGGAGGTGACAAGGCTGGAATATTTAGCTGATGTTCACTACAATTTGATTAGAGCATTAGCGAATAGTATGTCCTCATTGATAGCCGCTCGGCGTTACCTGTGGCTAAGAAATTGGTCGGCCGATGGTTGTTCTAAGGCACACCTCAGCAAGCTTCCCTTTAAAGGGAAGTTGTTGTTTGGTGAAGATTTGGATAAACTGGTTAAGGATTTGGGAGAATCCAAAGGTGGAAGGCTGCCGGAGGACAAACCTAAGCCTCTACCATTGGCGCAAGGCCAGTTCCGAGATTTCAGGAGGTTTCGTAATTCTTGGTTAGGAAGTTTCCAAAGAGGAAGATTTGCTTCTACAGCCCAGGGGTTTCGTGGGTTTCGGGGAGCAGGTAGAGGTTTTGCAGCTACCACCGCAACGTCAGCTCGAAAGCAACAATGAAGCGAGGCGGGCCCGGGTAGGAAGTCAAAAGATTGGAGGTCGGCTTCGGGAATTCCTTCCTGCCTGGGACCTAATAACGTTTGACCAATGGGTGTTGGAAATAATACGCAAAGGTTATGCTCTCGAATTGGCTCGTCCCGTGCTAGATTCATTTGTGCTTTCCCCTTGCAGAGGTCGGCAGAAAACGTTGGTAGTACGGCAAACGTTGGATTGTCTCTTGCAGCTGGGAGCTGTGGTGCCAGTTCCGCCGGCGGATTTTGGCGTTGGTCGTTACTCCATTTATTTCGTAGTTCCAAAGAAAGACGGCTCTCTCCAGCCTATCCTGGACCTAAAAGGAGTGAATCGTTGTCTTCGAGTGCCTCACTTCCGGATGGAAACCTTATGTTTGGTAATAGTGGCGGTCCGGCAGGGAGATTTTTTTACCTCCCTAGACCTTACTGAGGCGTATTTACACATTCTGATCAGAGCAGCTCATCAAAATTTTTTAAGGTTTGCTCTACCGTTGGGACATTACCAATTACAAGCTTTGTCCTTCGGTCTAGCGACGGCCCCACACACCTTCACCAAGGTCATGGTGGTGGTTGTGGTGGCACTGCGGAAGGAAGGTATTTTAGTCCACCCTTATCTCGACGATTGGTTGATTTGGGCAAAGTCAAGAGTGCGCAGGTTACACACAAGTTTGTGAAGTTACTGCAGAGCCTCGGCTGGGTAGTCAATTTTGCCAAGAGCCGCTGAGTCCCATCACAGGTTCTAGAGTACTTGGGAGTGCGCTTTGACACGCGGCGGGGAGCTGTGTTCCTGCCGGACCGGCGAGCTCAAGTCCTTCAGCAACTAGTGCGCAGATTCATGTTGACTCCGGCTCCATCAGTGTGGAGCTATCTTCGCGTGCTTGGAACAATGGCGGAAACCCCGGAGGTGGTGCCTTGGGCCAGAACTCACATGCGGCCATTGCAGAAGTCATCGTTGCTGCGCTGGTCTCATCAGAACGATGCTCTGAGCAAACGTCTCCCCTGTCCTCTTCGAGTGAGACGATCCCTCCAGTGGTGGCTTTGCCTAGGAAATCTGGAGGCGGGCTTGCCCCTGGAGCAACCGCAATGGCTTCCGGTGCTGACAGATGCAAGCCTAACAGGTTGGGGAGTGCATTACGGGGATCTCTTCACACAAGGGACTTAGAGCGACCAAGAGGTCCAGTGGTTGATCAACCGTCTCAAGCTACGGGCAGTGGCTCTAGCACTTCAAGCGTTCGAAGCCGAGGTAAAAGGTCGGGTGGTGCGAGTGCTGTCGGACAATTCCGCGATGGTGGCTTACATAAATTGGCAGGGCGGAAGGGAAGCGCTGCCATGGAAGAGGAAGCAGGGGCGCTGTTCATCTGGGTGGAACCTCGAATCCAGGCGATCTCGGCGGTGCACATCGCGGGAACGGACAATGTGATGGCAGATTTTCTCAGCAGAGTCCAGGTGGATGCCGGAAAATGGGAGCTCCATCCGGACGTGTTTGCTCAGATAGTCCACAGATGGGGACCTCTGATCATGGATCTCATGGCAACCTTTTATTCGGCCAAGGCAAATCGCTTCTACAGCCGAAGGCAAGAGAGGATGTCGGAAGGGATCGCCGCCCTGATACAACATTGGCCATCGTCCGATCTTCTCTATGTTTTCCCTCCGTGGGTGCTCATAGGACGAGTGGTTCAGTGCATCGAAGCTCATCAGGGAAGAATGCTGTTAGTGGCACCAGATTGGCCGAGACGTCCATGGTATGCCAATTTGGTCTGGCTTCTCGACGGAGATCCTTGGAGATTGCTGACAACAGAGAATCTGTTGATTCAGGGTCCGCTTCGAATGCGTCAGGTGGATCGGTTCTCGATGACAGGTCCGTGCTGCCACGGTTTCTGTGCCATAGTATTAAGTTTCTTACAGGACAGTTTTGATAAGGGCTTGGTGGCCAGTTCGTTAAGAGTCCAGCTGGCAGCTCTGGCTTGCTATAGAGGTAGGGTCCAGGGAGTCTCCTTGGGCTCTCACGTCAATGTGGTGCATTTTCTAAAAGCGGTCTATAGGATACGGCCCTCTCGCAGAATAATGGTGCCTCCGTGGGATCTCAATTTGGTGTTATGTTTATGTTTATGTTTATTTAAAAATTTGTTATACCGCCCCAGACCAAAGGTATCTGAGCGGTTTACAATAAAATTAAAATGGGTTAAAAACCTTAAAAATAGACTGCTAAGAAGGAAAGGAACGCCATTAAAAACAGGAAAGAACAGAAAAAAGGCAGAAAGAAGCAACAAAACACATATCAGCAGGGGGAGGGAGAGGGAGACATGACTGTGGGTGAGAGGTTAAATGCCAAACAAAAAAGATGGGTTTTGAGTTGCGCTTTGAAAGACTCTTCTGCACGGAGGGAAGGAGGGAGTGAATTCCAAAGTTTAGGGCCCAGGAAATAAAAAGCGGAGGAACGGGTAGATTCAAGGTGGGCCTGGGAGGGAGAAGGGAGGGACAGCCGGTTTATGTGAATAGAGCGGAGCAAATGATGGGAAGTGCGGAAATGGATCTGGTCAGCAAGGTAAAGAGGGATACCCGTGTGAACCACCCTATGTGCAATAGTGAGAATTTTATACTGGACATGAAATGGAATGGGTAACCAGTGCTGCTGAAGAAGAAGAGGAGTGACATGATCATAGCGAGAAGCATAGGTAAGAAGACGAACGGCAGTATTTTGGACACGTTGAAGACGAGAGAGTTGGGACTGAGGGAGACCGGCTAGAGAGACATTACAGTAATCAAGACGAGACATTACAAAGGAAAGAAGAAGTGTGGCCAAAGCAGAGGAGGAGAGGAAAGGGCGCACAGCCCGGAGTTGTTTAAGGGAAAGAAAAGAGCGCTGGACTACCGAAGAGATATGCTCCTTAAAAGAAAGTGCGGAGTCAAGAACAACACCAAGGTAACGAATAGAGGAAACAAGAGGGATAGGTTGGGAAGAAAAAGAGGGAACACAAGTGGGGGAGGGGCTTCCAAACGTGAACCAGATAGCAAAAGACTTAGCCGGGTTTGCATGAAGAAAATTGGAGGAGAACCAGGAGGTGACGGCGGAGAGAGAGAGATTGAGAGGGGAAAGATCAGGTGTAAGCGGGTTGGTATGAAGTAATAAAATGATATCATCGGCATAGTAATATGCCGAGATGCCAAATTGCTGGATTATAAGGGCAAGAGGGGATAGAAAAATATTAAAGAGCAGAGGGGCAAGAACAGACCCTTGGGGCACACCACAGGAGAGAGGAGTGGAGGCTGAGGAAGAGGACCCGGTCACAACCGAAAAGGAGCGACAGGAAAGAAAAGAGTGAAACCATTGGAGAACCACACCAGAGAGACCAGCATCCTGAAGACGGGAGAGGAGGGTGCGATGATCCACCAAGTCAAACGCTGCAGAAAGATCGAGAGAGACAGCCAAAGTGAAAAGACCGTGATCGCGAGCGGTGTGAAGTTCGTTGAGAAGAGAAAGAAGAACCGTTTCTGTGCTGTGGCCAGGACGAAAACCAGCTTGGCAAGGGTGAAGAGTGAGGGAAAATTCAAGGTGAGAGGAAAGTTGAAGGAAAACCAGTTTTTCAAGAAATTTAGAGAGAAAAGGAAGGTTAGAGATAGGGCGCCAACTGGAGAGAACAGAGGGGTCAGAGGAATGGGATTTCAGGATGGGACGAACTATAGCGTGCTTCCAGGGTGAAGGAAAGAGACCGGAGGACAAGCTGGAATTGAAGAGAGAAAGTATGTAGGGTGAGAGGGAGAGGGGGGGCTCTAAGAGCCAGCGGGAGGGAATAGGATCAGCGGAACAGGTAGTTTTACGGAGAGACAAAAAGGTTTTATGGAGAATGGCCGGCGTGATCGCCGTAAAGGAAGACCAGATGTGAGACAATACAGGGGAAGGAACACTAGGGGAGGGAGGGGAAGGGGGAGAGGAGGTGGCAGGAGGGGAAAGGGGAGGAGGACAAGTGGTAAAGGACTGGCGGAGGGTATGAACTTTAGAAACAAAAAAAGAAGCAAGGGAAGAGGGATCTGGTGAAGGAGACGAGGAGGGGGACGAGCGGGAGGAAGTAGAGTGGGATGCAGTAAGGGAGCGGAGTATAGAATAGAGCTGACGGGAAGAATTTGACGAGGAAGAGATGTTAGGAGCATTAACTAGGGAACCTTTTGAGCCCTTTTCACAAGCTTCAGTAAAAGATCTGACCTTAAAGACAGTGTTTTTAGTGGCCATTTGTTCAGCTCGGCGAGTGTCGGAACTGCAGGCGTTGTCTTGCCGAGAGCCGTTTTTGTATTTTTCTAGGGAAAAGGTGGTGTTGTGTCCAGTTCCGTCATTTCTGCCTAAGGTAGTTTCTCCTTTTCACCTGAATCAATTGGTTTCGTTGCCAGTATTGGGTGCTTCGGAAGAAAGCGTCTCAGACCGTAGTCTACGTCGATTGGATGTAAAGAGAGTTCTGCGCCAATATTTGAAGGTTTCAGAGTCCTTTCGTAAGTCTGAACATCTATTCGTTCTCTTTGGAGGCCCCCGTAAAGGTGAAGCGGCAGCTAAAGCTTCAATTTCCAGATGGGTCCGAGAGGCAATAGCATCAGCATATATTTTGCAAGGTCGTCCGGTACCAGAGGGCTTATGGGCTCATTCCACTAGAGCACAAGCGACGTCTTGGGCGGAGCACAGTTTGGTTCTGCCTGTGGAGATTTGCAGAGCAGCGACTTGGTCATCTCTCCATACCTTCAGTAAGCACTATCGATGCTATGGATGCCTGTTCCGGGTCGGCGGTACTGCAATCCAGGTGGAAAGGTCCCTCCCAATGATTACTGCTCTGTTACATCCCAGAGGTGGAGGACTGAACTGGAGGAACGATAAGGAAATAGAAATTACACTTACCTGGTAATTGTTGTTCCTTGAGGAACTCCAGTTCAGTCCTCAATCCTGCCCAGGGATGATCAAATCAGAGGTTGGTTTTCGGTTTGGGGGGGGGGGGTACCGGTCACTAAGTGTGTAATATTCTTAATAATACGGAGATCGCTCTAGTTCTTTTTCTCTGACCTCTCTTTGCCTTCTTTCTTTCTTACTCTGATCATGGGGGCAAGAAGGAGTTTGCTGTTTCCCCCTTACTTCAGGGGGCTTTAGTTTAGAAGTTAAAGTTGAGTTTAAAGTTGTAATTAATACTATAGCTACTTATTTGTTGCTGCTTTGAGTCTGCTTTGTCAATAGTTCACTGGGGCTGATGGGAGAGACCAGCAGGATACATCCAGTGATGTCACAATTTTGACATGCCCAGTCTCCATGCTGCAGGAGGAGGTGCACTACCCAGAGGTGGAGGACTGAACTGGAGTTCCTCAAGGAACAACAATTACCAGGTAAGTGTAATTTCTATTTCTTCATAGAGAAGCAGGATAAATTCTCACTGATGGGAATCCTTAGCTACAGGCTACCTCTAAGGACAAAGGGGAACTATTAATGTTGTAAAGAGCTAACAATGCCAAGAAATTGTTTTTGTTGGCAACAGGCCTTTTTGGTGTTTTTATGTTTTATATTTATATACGTCCAATATTTAAAGCAAGTAACATGGTTAGCCAACCTGCTAAATGCATTAATTGCACTGACCGCTGAATATCTAACTGGCTAGCATCAGGGCATTCCAGGAGCAGAGCAGAGGCGGCAGCTGGAGATAACCAAGCAGCGGCGATATTCAGGAACCCAGGAAGAGAAGGAGGGACACTGACTGCAAGATTGAGGAAGAGAATGGGAAATGCTGGTCTTTGGAAAGGGAGGAGAATGAGAGGTGATGGACACAGGGCATGGGGGGAGATGAAGAAGGGGGAATTAGTAAGAGCAAGGCAGGGGAAGGTGAGAGAGATGGGAGGGCTGGGATGAGGGAGATGGGAAAAGTACAGGTAGATGCCGCAATAAAAGAGGGAGACTAAGGACTGAATGGTGAAAATGAGTAGATAGAGAATAAGAAAAATAAATGAAAGAAAACTGAAAGTGGAGGGGAGGAAGTAAAGCTAGGAGGAGAGAAAAGAAATAGCAAATGGACAGAAGACCCTGAGAATATAGTTAAGAGAAAAGAGGAAAAAGCAGAATCAGATACTAAAAGTGAGATGATTATAAAAATAAAAAAGCTTGAGAACAAAGGTAGGAAAACAATACAGGGGAAATATATTGCTGTTCCCATTTCTTTGTTATTGCTCTAGCTTCTTGTCTTTCAGCTTAAGTTTTGTTTACATATATCTAATTTTAGTTTATGGTCATTTAGTTTTTACTTAGGGAAGATCTATATGTGTTCAATGTGTGACTGAGGCCAGATATTCTCTTAGCCTGGAGTTTCTAGGCTGTGTAGTAAATTTTAATCTGAGTTGTTTTCCTAGAAGGCATATTGATGTTCTAGATCCCATGGCAACATTTACAATGCTCACTTTTCTGGGTAGGCTCCTTGTTGTGCAAGTTCTTATCCTGAATTAAACTTCTGGTACTAGAGAGGGTTTATTCCTGGGGTTCCTCCATCTCTAATCAAAGCTCTGAGACGGCCTTCCCGTTAGGTGCCTTGGAAGAGAAGAGGGTATCACCTCAGGCAGCAGATGGTCTTGATCCACCCTTAGGAGGGAACACAGCTAAAGTTTCACCTAGATTGTTAGATATCCATGGACCTTCGCTGACAGTAAATGCTGCTGCATTTACTCAGTCACAGCATCAGCGCTGCAGTGGGAATGTCATCAGCACACAGTATGGAGCCTCTGTCCTAGCTCTTAGGTAGAGATTCCTCCTGCTGACCGCAGCCAGGAGAAGGGCAGCGATGCAGAAGCCTGAAAGTGGCAGCTTTCTGGAGCCTTAGTATCTATGGTCAAGGCACGGCAGCCCCCCAGAGAAAAGACGAAGAGCCAGTGATGGATTAGGGGAGGCTGAGTGACCCAGACCAGAGGCACCTGCAGCAGCCTTCAGTGGCAGCCAAGTCCTGGAAGGATGTCCACTATAGTGACATCATGAATGAGGTGAAGAGTATGTTGCCAGGTGAGGAGGTTGGGTACATGGGACACGCAAGGCCATATGGCTGTGGAGGGGAAAAGATACTGGAGCTACAGGATACGGGAGGGGTAATATGGAGAAGGAGGGGAGATATTGCACATGGGGGAGGTCATGGGGAGAGGAAGGGGGATGCTGGACACTGGAAGGAAAATAGGGAGATGGAAAAGAGATGTTGGACATAAGGGAACTTACAGAGAGATGGACATGAGGGGGATTTGGGAGACAGAGAAGATAATGATGCTGGATATGAGGGTGGTGAGAATAGGGAGATGGAGGAGAGATGCTGGACATGGGGAAGGGTGAGAAGGAGGGAAGAAGCTGGACATTGGGCATACAAAGATGGAGGGGAGATGCTGGATACAGGGGAGATGACATACAGCTACACCCTATATCCTGGATTAATAGGATATAGGGGGAATGAGATGCTAGACATGGGAGGAAATAGGGAGAAGTGTTGGAATGCTGAACATGGGGAGATATTTTGGATACAGTGGGGGAATATGGAGTCAAAGAGAGGTGGAGATACTAGATGGGGAGAGAGGGGGGCAAATATTGGATGGGTAGATATTGGACAGCGGGGATAGGGAGGGGAGAAATACTGGAAACAGCAGGGAAGAGAGAAAAGGGCGAATTCGTGATAAACTGGGGAATAGGAGGATTGTGGTTAAGGTTAAAAAGTAGTAGATTGCAAGCAAGATGGTAAGAAGGAGAAGAATTTGAGCCCATATAGAGATAAAAGTATACATGGAAGAAAGCTAAAAATAAAAAGATCAGTCTTAGAGATGAATATAGAGAACATAAGATATGCCATACTGGGTCAGACTAAGGTCCATCAAGCCCAGTATCCTGTTTCCAACAGTGGCCAATCTAGGTCATACATACATACATAGCCGTTTTCCCAAAAGACACAGGTTCCACAATGCTTGTACTGGGTCAAGCATTGATATTCTGGGTCACTTCTTAATAATGGTTTATGGACCTTTCTTCCAGGAACTTGTCCAAACCTTTTTTAAACCCAGCTACACTAACAGCCTTTACTACATCCTCCGGTAACAAATTCCAGAGTTTGATTACACGTTGAGTGAAAAAATATTTTCTTTTATTAGTCTTAAATAGTTTACCCTGTAGCTTCATTGCATGTCCCCTAGTCTTTCTATATTCTGATAACGTAAACAATCGATCTACGTTTACCCGTTCCACTCCGTTCATTAATTTATAGACTTCTATCATATCTCCCCTCAGCCGTCTCTTTTCCAGGTTAAAGAGCCCTAACCTTTTTAGCCTTTCTTCATAGGGGTATCCTTCCATCCCCTTTACCATTTTGGTTGCTCTTCTACTACTACTACTACTACTGCTATTTATCACTTATAGAGCACCACGCACGCAGCGCTGTACAGCCAACCAACAAGAGTTAGCCAGAATGCAAGAGACAGTCCCTGCCCATCAGAGTCATGCTCATCGGAGCTTACAATCTAGTCAGAACATTACAGGGTAAAGGTCAGATTAGTGCAAGGCACAGTAAGGTCAATACAAGGCACAGTAAGGTCGATACCATATGGTTATGAGAGTTGATGGGGTTAAGATAAGATAAGGTTAGAAGTCAGGATCTGAAAGCGACGGTGAAGAGGTGAGTCTTCAACCTGGATTTGAAGAGGGCCAGGGAGGGTGCCTGACGTATAGACACAGGTAGGCTGTTCCAGGCATGAGGTGTAGCAAGGTGAAAGGAGCGGTCGGGAGTTAGCGGTGCGGGTGAATGGCATAGATAGAAGTGATTTGCTAGCGGAGCGCAGGCTCCGAGAGGGGATGTAGGGAGAGGTAAGAGATGAGAGGTACTGAGTGGCCACCGAGTGAATGCATTTATAGGTCAGTAGGAGGAGTTTGAATTGGATGCGGAACTGGACAGGGAGCCAGTGAAGCGACTTGAAAAGAGGAGTAATGTGGGCGTGGCGAGGCTGGCGGAAGATTATTCGAGCAGCGTGATTTTGTATAGATTGAAGGGGAAGGAGGTGGCTGATGGGGAGATCAGCAAGGAGTAGGTTGCAATACTCGAGGCGAGAAGAGATTAAGGAGTGGATAAGGGTTTTGCTGGTGTGTTCAGAGAGGAAGGGGCGGATTTTGCCAATGTTGTAGAGGAAGAAACGGCAGGTCTTGGCTACATGCTGGATATGTGCGGAAAAGGAGAGAGGTGTCTCTGAACCTTTTCTAATAACGCTATATCCTTTTTAAGATACGGCGACCAGAATTGCACACAATATTCAAGGTACGGTCTCACCATGGAACAATATAGAGGCATTATAATATCTTTTGTTTTATTTTCCATTCCTTTCCTTATGATACCTAGCATTCTATTTGCTCTCTTGGCCGCCGCTGCACACTGGGCCGAAGGTTTTAACATGTTATCCACAATGACGCCTAAATCTTTTTCCTGGGTGGTGGTTCCTAATGTGGAACCTTGCATCGTGTAACCATAGTTTGGGTT
The DNA here is from genome assembly GCA_033557465.1 of Ichthyophis bannanicus. Taxonomy (NCBI): domain Eukaryota; kingdom Metazoa; phylum Chordata; class Amphibia; order Gymnophiona; family Ichthyophiidae; genus Ichthyophis; species Ichthyophis bannanicus. Next base: position 702,859,933 of record CM066031.1, on the reverse strand, counting down.
GTTCTTCCCTAGGTGCGTAACTTTGCACTTGTCCCCATTAAATTTCATCTACCATTTTGATGCCCAGTCTTCCAATTTATCAAGATCCTCTTGCAATTTTCCACAATCCTCTTGGGTTTTAACAACTTTAAATAGTTTTGTGTTTTGTGGAGAGAAGTATCAGATGAACTTGAGACCCTGGAAAGAGAAGGTGCAGGAAAGCAGAAACAAAAGACTGGAACCAACACGATTAGAAAAATAAAATGGACAGACAACAAAGGTAGAAAAACATTTTATTTTCAACACTGATTGGCATATATCAGTTTTTGTAATTTACATGTGCTTTCTTTATATTCATCTTTTTAGTTTTCTAGTGTTGTGCTACATTCAAATTATGGCTTCTTGGGGTTTCAGTTTAATTTTTGCCAACATATTTTCAGTTTTTGGTCGCTTATTCTGTGCTTGGTGAGGGTCTACCTACATTCTGTGTGGCTGAGGCCAAGTATTCTGTTAGAATAGACTTTCTATGGAGGAATCTGGCTTGTTTGATTTTCCCAGTAGGTATATGGATGTTTTGCAATAGGTGCCACTCTTTTTTTAGGATAAGCTTATTGTGTGAGTTTTGGAAGTTAGTGGAATGATAGATTTGTTAAGGAATGATAGATTTGTTCTGTGGGTCCTGTACTGTGGGTTCTTAGTGTATAGTCAACTGTAGGGTATTGGTTGGGAGATAGTAGAATATGGATTATCTTTGAGATTTGCAGTTTTGTGTTCTTAGAAACATAGAAACATGATGACAGAAAAAGACCACATGGCCTATCTAGTCTGTCCTTCCATATCAACAACTACAACAGTCCACTTTTTACCTTTAGAGATCCTCTGTGTTGGCCCCATGCTTTTTTGAATTCAGTTACTGTCCTCTTCTCTACCACCTCCACTGGGAGACTATTCCATGGATCCACTACTCTTTCCATAAAGAAATATTTCCGCATATCACTCCTGAATCTATCTCCCTTCACCCTCATCCCATGTCCCCTCGTAGCAGAACTTGCTTTCAATTGAAAGAGGCTCTTTCCCTGAACATTTATGCCACGGAGGTATTTAAACATCTCAGTCATATCACCTCTATCCCGCCTTTCCTCTAAGGTGTACATATTAAGATCCTTAAGTCTGTCCTCATATGCTTTATAATGAAGCCCACTAATCATTTTAGTAGCGACCCTCTGCACCGACTCCATCCTGTTCACATCCTTTTGAAGGTGCGGTCTCCAGAATTGCACACTATACTCCAAATGAGGTTGCACCAAAGACTTATACAGAGGCATTATCACCTCCTTTTTTCTGCTAGCCATTCCTCTCCGTATGCACCCAAGCACCCTTCTAGCTTTTGCCGTCGCCTTTTCTACCTGTTTAGCTACTTTAAGATCATCAGACACAACCACGCCTAGGTCCCGCTCTTCTTTAGTGGACAAAAGTACTTCACCTCCTATACTGTATTGCTCCCTTGGATTGCTCCAGCCCAAAAGCATGACCTTACATTTTTTAACATTAAATCCCAGCTGCCAAATTCTAGACCATTTTCAAGCTTAGCTAGATCCCTCCTCATGTTATCTACACCTTCCTGGGTGTCTACTGTCGCCCCCGCCTGGCCAGGTAGGTAACTGGTAGCAGGTGAGGTCGCCTTTTGGCTTTAAAATAAGATTCCCTCAAAATGGCTGCCAGGAGGGCTGCTGGGAATTGTAGTCCTATATTAAAGCAAGGAGTTGTGACTCAAGGGTTCAGGCGTAAGACAGAGAATTTTATTCAGTGTATTCAGGGGTTCCTTCATACACAGGACGCGAGGGGTAAATTATATAAAGGAGGTTTTTAATCCACAGTACAGCTTCAAAAAGAAATCAGGAACAACTTGCTTTCTATTCCAAACTTCAAAAACAGGCACAATCTTGCTTATAAATCAAAATTGCCACTTTCCAAAACTTTTAAACTCTTAAAGGTTTTCTCCTTTGCAGGAACAAACTTCTGGCAGCAAAATAAACTTTTAAATGTCCCTTGAACATTTACATCCAGCTCTCAACCTTATCAGTTGAACTCAGCTGTTTCTTTCAGTTGTGACGTCTTCAGAATTAGGCTGCTTCCTAAGCAAGGCACACATACAATTGCTCTCTAGGACTCTTCCACATCAGAGACCTGACATATAGCACATTGTAAATCCATGGTACTGTTCTCCACACTTGTTATGTCCATTTCCTCTACACTATCGCTCTCACTTACATCAAAAGGTATCTGAACAGAGAGCTGGCTATTTTCTTTCTCTATTAGTTCATTTAACTTCTTAAGTAGAGCCTGCTTTTGCAGTAGCTCTTCTGTTAAGTGAGCTACTTGGTGCTTGGATAAACTTTCTCCCTTTATCCTGGTACTCTGTCTATAACTAGAATTAGCTTTCCCTTCTATAGCTAATTCTCGTGGGCATTTCTTATCTAGGAATTGAGAAGGACACACTTGCCTTGATTCTGAGGTATTTAGAAACTCTCTCTGCTCTGCAAGCCAGTCATGCTGTCTCTCAGCTGCAGCACCTTCGTTTGCTTGCACCAGCCTCTCGTTCCTTGCTTCCTCAGCTGTGCTTGGCAATCTCTCATCAAGCTTCTCTCTTCGGCTTCCAGTGTTTCTTACACTCTGCCTTTCATGCTCTGCAAGCACTCTCTCACTTGCTCTCCATGCTCCTTGTCTTTCTCCTTGTCCTTCTCTTCCCTTGCTGCTTCTCCGTCTCAAGAGTGGCACCTTCTTACCACTTCTCATTCTACTTCTATCTGTGTTACTGCATATCAGCTTTTTAAACTTTCCTTCCTCCTGAGCCACACCTTGCTCCCAGCACATGTGACTAGGGTCAAGCTTCTCCCTGACGTGCTGCTGTGGGCGGGGCTTAGGGATGACTATTCTCTGAGTCACAGACTCTTGGTTACTAGGGAAACCCTTGATACATTCTGCCTTAAAGTGACAGGGCTCATTTTCCTGTGTATTTCTAGGTTCAGCAGTGGTTTCCTCACCACACTACTCTATTGCAGATTTTGGTATCATCTGCAAAGAGGCAAACCTTACCTGACAGCCCTTTCGCTATATCACTAACAAAGATGTTAAAAAGAATCGGACCAAGGACAGATCCCTGGGGCACACCACTGGTAACATCATTCTCCTCAGAGTGAGCTCTATTTACTTGTACTCTTTGTCGCCTCCCACCCAACCAATTTCTAACCCAAGCAGTAACTTTAGGATCCATTCTTAGGGTGCTCAGTTTGTTTATAAGTCGCCTGTGAGGAACAGTGTCAAAGGCTTTACTGAAATCTAAATACACCACATCTAGAGCTCTCCCTCGGTCCAACTCCCTGGTCACCCAGTCAAAGAAATCAATCAGATTTGTCTGACAAGACCTGCCTCTGGTGAATCCTGCTGCCTAGGATCCTGTAATCCGCTGGACTCCAGAAACCTCACTATTTTCTCTTTCAGCAGCGTTTCCAATAATTTACTCACCACCGAAGTTAAACTAACCGGCCTGTAGTTTTCAACCACATCCTTACTTCCGCTTTTGTGTAAAGGCACCACATGAGCCTCTCTCCAGTCCTTTGGCACCACTCCCGACTCCAACGAGGCATTGAAAAGGTCAGTCAGTGGAGTTGCTAGAACGTCCCCAAATTCCTTCAGTATTCTAGGGTGTATCCCATCCGGTCCCATCGCTTTGTCTACTTTAATTTGAGCTAGTCTCTCACGAACACAGTCTTCTGAAAATTGTTCAAGATGTCCCTCGCTTCTGTTCCTTTTTGTGGGTGTTTTCTGAGGTCCTGCTCCTGGTCCTTCATCTGTGAACACAGAACAAAAATATTTGTTAAGCAATTCCGCTTTATCCTTATCAGCTTCTACATATTCCTCCCCTGCACCCTTGAGTCTGACAATACCACTTTTGCTCTTCCTCTTCTCACTAATATATCTGAAAAATGTCTTATCCCCCCATTTTATTGCATTGGCTATTTCCTCCTCCTTTTGAATCTTTGCCTTCTTGACTACTTTGCTAGCTTCTCTAAGTTTTTCCAAATACAGATGCCTGTCTTCCTCTCTCTGTGATCTCTTGTATTTCATGAAGGCCTCCCTCTTTTTCTTCACTTTTTCAGCTACTTCCTTCGAAAACCATAGCGGTCTCCTTTTCCTTTTGCCTTTATTTACCATTTTAACAAAAAGGTTGGTTGCCCTTAAAATACCCCCTTTCAGTTTTGCCCACTGTTTTTCTACATCACCCAGCTGTTCCCATCCCACTAACGACTCCCTGAGGTATTGGCCCATCTTCGCAAAGTTAGTCTTCCTAAAGTCTAAGATCCTCACCTTGGAATGGATTCTAACAGCCCTAGTCCTAATATTGAACCACACCATCTGGAGATCACTGGATGCAAAATGATCTCCCACTACAACATCAGAAACACTTTCACCATTGGTAAGCACCAAGTCCAGTATGGCCCCTTCACGTGTGGGGTCTGTTACCAATTGCCTGAATAGTTCTCCCTGTAGAGAATCCAGGATCTCCTTACTTCTAGATGATACTGCAGCAGGAATGTGCCAATCAACAACTGGCATATTGAAATCTCCTATCAGTAGCACTTCCCCTTTCCTAGCAATGCTGCGCATGTTTTCAATTAACTCTCTGTCCACCTCTTCCTCTTGTGAGGGAGGTCTGTATATCACACCAATGCAAATAGATTTTTCTTTCCCTCTTTCTAGTTTAACCCACAATGCCTCCCCTCTCCCTTTTAAGCTATGTAATTCCAAAGCTTTAATAGTAGTTTTTACATATAGTGCCACTCCTCCTCCCCTTCTTCCTACCCTGTCCTTTCTGAATAAAGTATAGCCAGGTATAGTTACATCCCAGTCATGGTTTTCTGTGAACCATGTTTCTGTAACTGCCACTAAATCCAAGTCAGCCACTCCCACCAAAGCTTCAACATCAGGGATCTTATTTCCCATGCTATGGGCATTTATACACACTGCTTTCCATATGTTACCCCTGTTACCCATTTCCATAAAGGTATTTAATGTATCACCTACCTGGGGGCTTTCACTTACCTGGGGGCTTTCTTCACCCATCCCCAACGAATCTAGTTTAAAGCCCTCTTCAGTAGATTAGCCAGCCTACTACCGAAGATGCGTTGACCTTTCTTGGACAGATGGATGCCATCTTTGCTCTGCAACCCTTGGAACAGCATCCCATGGTCTAGGAAACCAAAACGCTCTCGATGACACCATCCACGCAGCCATGCATTCATCTCCAGGATGCGAGCCTCTCTGCCTTGGCCTTTACCCTCAACAGGGAGGATTGAAGAGAACACCACCTGTGCACCTAACTGCTTCACCCTCTGTCCCAGAGCCATGAAGTCACTTTTGTTACGTTCCGAGGTATACCTGGCAGTATCATTTGTTCCAACATGGATTAGCAACATTGGGTAATAGTCAGTGGGCTTGATGAGTCTCGGCAAACTCTCCGTAACATCTTGGATTTTGGCACCAGGCAGACAGCATACCTCTCTGGACATCAAGTCTGGTCGGCAGATGAACGCCTCAGTACCCCTCAGAAGAGAGTCTCCAACCACCACTACCCTTCGTTTCCTTCTGGTCACTGATTCTGCAACTTTGGGGTACTTGAACTCTGGTTCTTCCCTTTCCAGGGATGCTTTCACCTCCTCCACTTCCAGGGCTGCATAATAGTGCTTCAATTCAAGGGCTGGAGAAGTTGGATTGGTGATTTTGCAGGCCCTGGTGACTTGTGTCCAACCATCGACATTCTGTTGGTACCCATCTTCTCCTGTGATGGAGAGCTTGGTTGCTGCAAGAAGCATCTCATCAATGTACTTCTATCTGTCTTGAATGCTCCTCAGCCTCGCCACTTCCTCTCTGTTCCTCCACTTGTTTCCTCAGAGCTTCAGCATGCAGGCACCCTGCACATGTAACTGGTCCTTCAACTGGCATTAGGACCTCTGTCTGGACCGAGGCTGTAACGGGGGCAACAGCTTTAGCAATACGATTTTTCCAAGCCATTGTTCTGTTCGTGGAGCTTAGGTATCTGTTAAAGCAAAAGAGAGAGATCTACCAAGTACCAGCCGGTTTCCCAGCTGTCCTTTCAGAGAAAAAGCAATTAAATCTCTTTAATTATATTCAAAATGTGCTGGTCCAATTCTCTGTGATTTGTTAAAGGGGGAGGTGCCCTATAAAGCAAGACTGCTCACTAGGGGTGGGTGGGAGTCGGGGTGGGTAGGGAGGGAACTAACACCTGATTAGGTGTTAGCAGTTTCCAAACCTGAGGAGGTTACTAGAGTTCAGCAACCTACTGTGCTCAAGGAAATTTCCCCTAAAGCACCAGTGCTGCCAGTCTGAAATATGAAATATTTTGTCAGTTCAGATTCAAGGAAATCTCAGATTTTAAGGGAACATCTCAGTTTAGTTTTGTTTAGTAACCTGATAGCTTTACTGATGCTGATTTCTGGGCTTTTCTAGTTCTTGCATGATCCAGTCCAGCCTGGGCACTTGAATTCATGGCTACCAGGATTAGTTCTTTACATTTTATCTCTTCTCTTCTCATCAATAAACTGGTCATAGCAAAATAACTCTGACTTGCAGATATTTATAATGGTTGTTTGTAAGTGTGTGGTTTTAAGCTAAATTAGATTAATGATCGTTTTTATGTTTATTTTATTGAGTATGTATGTTTGGAAGCCACCTAGGATTTTAGATTGGGGCATATATATTTTTGAATAAAATAAATACAATTTAAGCAAATGAGGCCCAATGGGTATGCAAATATTATGCAAATCAGGCCCCACACTGAGTCTTCGCACATGGCTCCACATCACCCAACAACAGGGTGCCCCGCAGTGTTCAACGCTCTCAGCATTGCTTTTCAATATATACATTCAACCAATATGCAATATTATAAAACAGCACAACTTTCAATACAGGATATATGCAGTTAACATCATGGTATTCACCCCTATAAACACTGGACATCTGGACTACACACAAATTACCTCATGTCTCAAAAAGATGACCTTATGGCTAAAAGAACAAAACCTCTCAATAAACTTCAAAAAATCTGAAATGATACACATAACCAGAAATGCTATGTTCTCCCCTCCAAAGTCAATAAGGATCCATATCATAACATCCAAGCCAGAAGTTAAATACCTTGGAGTGACGTTTGACCAGCAACTCAGCTTTCAGTCCCATATAAAAAGAATAACCAGATCAGCCTACCACAAACTAAGAACAATGCATAAACTCAAACCTCTACTCAGTGATAACGATTTTCGAGCAGTATGCTAAGCTATAGTAACACCCATAATAGATTATTGTAACATAATCTACTAGGGCCTCCACAAGAAGACAATACTCCCTCTACAACTAGTGTAAAACACTGCAGCCCCAAATGATCATCGGAACAGCATGATACAGCCACATAACCCCCACATTGCAACAACTACATTGGCTCCCAGTTACCCTACGCTCCAAATACAAGGCATTAACAATAATCTTTAAGATAGTCAACAACTTATCACCCCTGCCCTCCAGCCAATAATCAAGAAAATGCAGCAGCCCAGAACAAGAAGAACAACCAGTAATAACATCCTGGAAAACTCAACAAGCAAGACGAAAGCCAGACAATCTACATGCAAAAAAGCCCTCTCCATATACGCTCTCCCACTATGGAATGATCTGTCATCAACGACCTATCAGACTTTAGAAAAGCTATAAAGACACATCTCTTTAGAGAATACCACACAGTTCATCATACAAAACTATAAGAAAGTTACAAAGTCTCAGACCATTACGAAACACAATGGATCCACCCCATGAGAACACTTATCCCTCTGTCTCGCCTAAACCCCTTCTGACTATACCCTTGACCAGATATAACAACACTAAACAGAACCATCAATGCACTCATATAAATAATTACAAATTATGTACTGTATCCTTTGTACCCCATATAATCCTCAAAGTTTAAAATCCTGTTCTATGTAAAAGTTGTTTTTGCTGTGATGTTCATTGTAAAACACCCTGAATTAATGATAGGGCGGTATAGAAAACCTGTTAAATAAATAAATGAATCACCCTCGGGCCACCCTTGTTATGTGGCTCCATCGTTCAGAGAACCAGTCATGGTACAGAAAGCTGCTGAACTGTGGCTTTCTGGAAGAGCTGCAGCACAATTGGTAAGCAATGGATGCTGGCGGGAAGGAGGTATGAGAAGAAAACTGGGAGAAGGCTGGGGGTGGAGTATGAGAGAGAGAGAGAGGCAGGGGGATTATGAGAGAGAGCACTGAAGGCAGCCTGTGCTGCCAGTGGTGGGAGGGGAGGGGAGGGGGTGATCAAGAGAGCAAGAGAAATAGACTGGAGGAAGCCTTGAAAGGGGGGTCATGAGAGAGAGACACATACACAAACGCAGCCCCTGATACTCTCCATGACAGACACACATACAGTCCATGGCACTCCTCATGACACATACATACTTGCACCTACCTAGTCCCTAATACTTCCTATAAGACACACATATGAACACCCCACATGCCTGATTCTGGAACTGTGGAAACACGCCAATGTGTTCACTGCTAGTGCACACTTTTCAACTTGTTACTTTTCAAACTGGTGATGGTGAATAGTATGATAAGGCAGAGATGTATCAGGGGAAGGGGGACAGAAGCTGCAGTGGGGAAAATGAAGTGATTTTAAAAAGGTTCTGGAGGTGCTGATCTGGTGTAAAATCAAGCTACGGATACACTGTATAAGGGACCATGGCAGACCTCTATGGAGACTTATCTCAGGAATGATGATGATGATGATGAATCAGATGTAGCCTGTTTGCTTGGTCTATCTATCAAGAAGTGAAGTCTTAACTTTATACGTATTAGCTAGTTCTGTTTACTAGGGAGAAGTACTGAGAAATACAATAAACCTTAAATCTGCAGAATCATGTTGGGTATAACCTCTGGGTTTACTTTATAAGTGACCTTCTTTGTGCGTATACTGGCCTATTCATGCAAAAATGCCTTTAAAAAAATATCCTCCACATTTCTATCTTAGGAAATGGACAGTGAAATTACTTCCCAAGGTTCCAAGGAGCAATAGTGGGGTTAAACCCTGGCTTCCCTAGTTCTCAGCCTACAGCTGTGGTCAACTTTATTGGCACTATTACAGTTCAACCCCTTAATGCCCAATATCTCCTAAAAAAAGTGGCTTTGGACTATATATGCACACATATTTGACACATAAAAGAATCAAACAGAACAAGAAACATGACGGCAGAAAAAGACCGCATGGCCTATCTAGCCTGCCCTTCCATCAACTACAATAGTGCCTTTTTTCCTTTAGAGATCCTCTGTGTTTGTCCCATGCATTTTTTAATTCAGATACTGTCCTCGTCTCTACCACCTCCACTGGGAGACTATTCCACTCATCTACCACTCTTTCCCCAAAGAAATGTTTCTGCATATTACTCCTGAGTCTATCCAATGTTTTTGCATATTACTCCTGAGTCTATCCCCTTTAATCCTATGTCCTTTTGTAGCAGAGCTTGCTTTCAATCGGAAGAGACTGTGCATTTATGCCATGGAGGTATTTAAACATCTCTATCATATCTCCCCTGTCCCGCCTTTCCTCTAAAGTATACATATTAAGATCTTTAAGCCTGTCCTCATATGCTTCATAACGAAGACCACTAACCATTTTAGTAGCCACCCTCTGCACCAACTCCAAACTGCTTATATCCTTTTGAAGGTGCGGTCTCCAGAATTGCACACAATACTCCAAATGAGGTCGCCCCAGAGACTTATACAGAAGGATTATCATCTCCTTTTTTCTGCTGGCCATTCCTCTCCCTATACACCCAAGTATCCTTCTGACTCTCGCAATTTCCTTTTCTACCTGTTCAGCTACTTTAAGATTGTTAGACACAACCACGCCTAGGTCCCACTCTTCTTTTGTGGACAGAATACCTCACCCTCCTACACTATACTGCTCCTTTAGATTTTTTGCAGCTCAAATGCATGGCCCTGCATTTTTTAAGCATTAAATTACAGCTGCCAAATTCTAGACCATTCTTCAAGCATAGCTAGATCCCTCTTAATGTTATCTACTCCTTCCTGGGTGTCTACTCTATTGCAGATTTTGGTATCATCCGCAAAAAAGCTAACCTTACCCGACAGCCCTTCCACAATATCACTAACAAAGATGTTAAAAAGAATCAGACCAAGAGCAGATCCCTGCAGCACACCATTGGTAACCTCCTTCTCAGAGTGTTACCTCCCACACAACCAATTTATAACCCAATCAGTAACTATAGGGTCCATCCCTAGGATGCTCAGTTTGTTTATAAGTCGCCTGTGCGGAATGGTGTCAAAGGTTTTACTGAAATCTAAATACACCACATCTAGGGATCTCACTCGGTTCAACTCCTTGGTCACCCAGTCAAAGAAATCAATCAGTTTTGTCTGACAAGACCTGCCTCTGGTGAATACATGCTTCCTTAGATCCTGCAATCTCTCTTTTAGTATCCTTTCCAAAAATGTATTAACCACAGAGGTTAGACTAACTGGCTTGTAGTTCTCAGTGTCATCCTTATGTCCACTTTTGTGTAAAGAGACCACATGTGACTTTCTGCCGTCTTCTGTCACCATTTCCTACTCCAAAGAAGCATTGAAAAGATTAGACAGTGGAGCCACTAGAATGTCCCCAAGTTCCCTCAGTATTCATGGATATATCCCATATGGACCCATCGCTTTGTCTACTTTTAATTTAGCTTGGGTCAGACTAAGGTCCATGAAGCCCAGTATCTTGTTTCCAACAGTGGCCAATCCAGGTCACAAGTACCTAGCAGTTTCCCAAAAAAGACACACAGGTTCCATAATGCTTGTATTGGGGCAAGCAGTGAATTACCAGGGTCCTCTTTAATAATGGTTTATGGACCTTTCCTCCAGGAACTTGTCCAAACCTTTTTGAAACGCAGCTACACTAACAGCTTCTACTACATCCTCCAGTAACAAATTCCAGAGTTCGACCATGCATTGAGTGAAAACATATTTTCTCTTATTAGTCTTAAACAGGTTACACTGTAGATGTATTACCTATCCCCTAGTCTTTCAACTTTTTGATGCCATAAAGAATTGATCTATGTTTACCCGTTGCATTCCATTCATTGATTTATAGACCTCTATCTTATCTCCCCTCAGCCATCTCTTCCAGGTTGAAAAGCCGTAACCTTTTAAGCCTCTCCTCATAGCAGTATCCTTCCATCTCCTTTACCTTTTTGGCTCTTCTCTGTACTGTTTCTAATTCTGCTATATCCTTTTTAAGATATGGCAACCAGAATTTCACACAATATTCAAGGTGCAGTCACTCCATGGAATGTTACAAAAGCATTATAATATCTTTTGTTTTATTTTCTATTCCTTTCCTTATGAGTCCTAGCATTTTATTTGCCTTCTTGGCCGCCCCTGCACACTGGGCGGGAGTTTTCAATGTGTTATCCACGATGATGCCTACATCTTTTTCCTGGGTGGTGGTTCCCAAAGTGGAACCTCGCATCGTGTAACCATAGTTTGGGTTGTTCTTTCCGAGGTGCATAACACAGTCTTCTGAAAATCGTTTGAGATCCCCATTGCTTCTGCTCCTATATGTGGGTTTTCTGAGGTCCTTCTCCTGGCACTTCATCTGTGAACACAGAACAGAAATATTTGTTAAGCAAGTCCGCTTTATCCTCATCAGTTTCTACATATTCATTCCCTTCTCCCTTGAGTCTGACTTTTGCGTTTCCTCCTCTCTCTAACATATCTGAAAACGGTATCATTCCCACATTTTATTGCACTGGCTATTTCTTCTTCTTTTTGTATCTTTGCTTTCCTGACTACTTTGCTAGCTTCTCTAAGTTTTTCCAAAAATAAATGCCTGTCTTCCTCTCTCTGTGATCTCTTGTATTTCATGAAGGCTTCCCTCTTTGTCTTCACCCTTTCAGCTACTTCTTTTGAGAACCATAGCGGCCTCCTTTTCCTTTTACATTTATTTACCTTTTTAACAAAAAAGGTTTATTGCCCTTAAAATATCCCCTTTCAGTTTTGTCCACTGTTTTTCTACATTCCCCACCTGTTCCTATCCTGCTAATGACTCCTTGAGGTATTGTCCCATCTTGACAAAGTTAGTTTTCCTAAAGTCTAAGACCCTTGTTTTTGGATTTTATCAGCCCTAGTCCTAATACTGAACCATACCATCTGGTGATCACTCCTCTCTTCCTTTTAAGCCCTGAAATTCTATAGCTTTAATATTATTTTTTATATATAGTGCCACTCCACCTCCCCTTCTTCCTACTCGATCCTTCCTGAATAAAGTATAGCCCGGTATAATTACATCCCACTCATGGTTTTCTGTGAACCATGTCTCCGTAACCACCACTAAATTCAAGTCAGCCTCTTCCATTAAAGCTTCAACATCTGGATCTTATTTCTTATGCTATGGGCATTTATGCACACTGCTTTCCAGATGTTGCCCCTTTTACCCATTTCTACAGAGGTATTTAATGTTTCACTTATTTGGGGGCTTTCTTTACCCATCCCCAATGAATCTAGTTTAAATCCTTCTTCAGTAGGTTAGCCAGTCTGCTGCTGAAGACACTTTGACCCTTCTTGGACAGATGGGTACCATCTCTGCAGCCCTTGGCACATCATTCCATGGTCCAGGAAACCAAAATGCTTTTGATGATACTATCCACGCTGCTATGTATTCATCTCCAAGATGCAAATTTCTCTGCCTCGGCCTTTACCCTCAACAGGGAGGAGTGAAGAGAACACTCCTGTGCAGCTATCTACATCACCCTCTGTTCCAGAGCCATGAAGTCACTTTTGATGCGCTCGGAGGGATACCTAGAAGTATCATTTGTGCCAACATGGATGAGCAACATTGGATAATAGTCAGTAAACTTGATGAGTCTCAGTAAACTCTCCATAAGATCTCAAATTTTGGCACCTGGCAGACAGCACACCTCTTTGGACATCAAGTCTGGTTGGCAGATGGATGCCTCAGTATCCCTCAGAATCACCAACCACAACTACCCTTCACTTCCTTGTGGTGACTGATTCTGCAATTTTGAGGGACTCGAGCTGTGGTTCTTCCCTTTCCTGGGATACTTCCACCTCCTCCACTTCCAAGACCAATTTAAAAATGAAATAGTAGGAAATAGTATAAAAAACTGGGACATTGCCAGAAGATAATTTTTTATTATCATGAGACCATAAAAGTTTATCCTTTTTTTAGAAACGAGTTAAGGTGGATGAACTTTGCCCCTCTCCCCTAAATGCTTCCAAAGCTAAACCTATCTATTTATTTTATTTATTTATTTAAAAGGATTTATATCCCGCTTTATCCTATAATCAAAGCGGTTTTCACTTCAAACGAATCAAAAGCAAAGTGCAGAGGTGTCGGCATGCAGTGTTTGTATCGTAGTGCGTGTGTTGGTGTAATAAAGGTGTAGCTTGATTATAAGGTGAAATATATACAGGGTGAGCTATCTACAATATGCAATATATACAGGGTGTGCTATTTACAATGTGCTATATACAAAGTGAGTGTTATATACAAAGGAGTTTGAAAAGTTTTCTAAAGTCCTTAATGCCCACCGTTGATCCTAAGCCAGCGGGGAGTGAGTTCCAAAGGGTGGGCGCTGCCAGGGATTTTGTTCTCCTTGAGGTGGTTTGCCTCCTTTTGGTGAAGTCTTTGGGGGGTTGTGATGGTGTCCGTGATGCCTCTCCTCCTGGGTCTGGGGTTTGAGTCAAGATTGATGATGGACTGTAGACTGTTCGTTGAGAGGTCCTGTTTGATTTCGAGATTGTTCAGTATGATTTTATATCGGACTGGAAGCCAATGGGGAAGGATCATGATGGGGGTGATGTGATCACGCCTTGCAGAACCAGCTATTATGCGAGCAGCGGTGTTCTATTTGGTGTGGTTGTCGTGACTGAGGTTGGCTTGTGGGGTGATTTGGGTGATTGGTGGTCTTCATTAAATTGTTTGATGAATAGGGTAGTTTTGAGTAGCTTCCGGAATTCTTTTATATCTGTTGTTGATTTCAGTTTGTCTGGGAGGACATTCCAGATAGCAGGGGCAGCAAGAGAGAAAGCTTGCTTGGATGTGGATTTGTTGGTTTTTGTGAATAGACTGGGTATTGGTATGTTGTTTTTGGTACAGTTTCTGTCTGGTCTTTTGGTTGTTTTGGTTTTGATGAGTTCCTGTAGTATTTCTGCTGACATGTTGTTTTTAATTTTGAAGATGGTGAGTGCTGATTTATATTTTGCCTGTGATGAGATTGGTAGCCAGTGCAGATCGTATAGTATTGGAGTTATGTGGTCTTGTATTGAAGTGCTAGTAATAATGCGAGCAGCGGTGTTCTGGACTATTTGTAGAGGATGGGTAGTTTGTTTGGGTAGACCTTGGTATAGTATATTACAGTAGTCCAGTATAGGTGTAATGATGGCTTGGCATACTGTGCAGAATTGTTCTTTATTGAGGAGAGGTTTTAGTCTCCGGAGCATTGCGAGTTTGAAGAAGGCTGTTTTTGATGTCTTGTTGATATGTGGTTGGAGGGTGAGTTGCTTGTCTAGAATCACTCCAAGATATCGGACTTCATCTTTTATTGTGATCGGTGTATTGGATATATTGATAGAAGTAGGAGGAACAAATGTGGAGTCTCTCGTGAAGATGATAATTTTATAAGTGCTTCCAAAGCTAAATTAAACTAATTTTTGTTGGAGCATGTGCCGTGAAAGAAACTCTTTCTCGTGGCACTATTCTCCATTTTAATCTTTTATGAAGGGAATCAACCCTCACCACAAACCAAGGGATAATTATATTGTCCCCCAGGAAAAAGTTCCGACGAGTATTGGAAGGCTCTGGCGTTAGTCCTTTTGTATGGAGAGCTAAGTATCATTACTTTTAGTATATGAATCGCATACTATAACTTTTTCCTGGGGGACAATATAATTATCCCTTGGTTTGTGGTGAGGGTTGATTCCCTTCATAAAAGATTAAAAAGGAGAATAGTGCCATGAGAGTTTCTTTCACGGCACATGCTCCAACAAAAATTAGTTTAATTTAGCTTTGGAAGCACTTATAAAATTAGATAGGTTTAACTTTGGAAGCAATTAGGGGAGAGGGGCAAAATTTATCCTTTTTTTAGAAACGAGAACATAATTATTGGCACCCTCATAAACAATTAAAATCAGTTTGAACAGAAGGACCAGATTCCCATTACAGTAAAATTAGATGCACCTTTGATTAATTGTCAGTACTCACATGACTTGAATCAACCAACAAAAGATAGCTCTAATGTTTAAAATGGCAACATTCACTCCCATTTTCACAATGGTGAAGACAAGAGAGCTGCCTGAGGCTGTCAGAAAAGTCATTATTATCAAACTTCAAAGGGGTACAAGGCCATTTCCAAAGATCTTGGGATTTCTATGTCTACAGTTTGCAATGTTATTAAAACATTTTCTGCTCATGTAACTATCAAGAACTTCCCAAGATGTGGTGGGAAGAGAAAAATTAATCCAAGAAGTCTTCGAAGGTAAGTGAAAACTGTTGGAAAAACACCACATACAATATCCAAACAGCTTAAGGCTGACCTGGAGCAATCTGGATTGGTGGTTTCAACCCGCATCATATGCTGTGCACTTAACAAACAAGGACTTCATGGGTGAAAGCCAAGGAGGACCCCACTGCTCAAAGACAGACATAAAAAGGCAAGCCTGATCTTTGCCCAAACCCACCTTGAGAAATCACAGTCCTTCTGGGAAAATGTTCTGTGGACAGATGAAACCAAACCTGGGCTCTTTGGCAGTGCAGACCAACGATACATTTACAGGTGAAGGAATGAAGCTTATAAGGAAAAAACACCCTTCCTACAGTTAAATATGGTAGAGGTTCCATAATGTTGTGGGGCTGTTTTGCTGCCTCAGGAACTGGTGGCCTGGAATTTATTAAAGGAATTATGAAGTCAGAGGACTACCAAGGTATTTTGGAGCAAAATGTGCTACCTAGTGTCAGAAAGCTAGGTCTGGGTCAAAGGTCATGTGTCCTCTAGCAGGACATTAACCAAAAATATACATCCAAAAGTACAAAAGAATGTTTAGAAAGGAAAACATGGACAATTTTAAATTGGCCAGCAATAAGTTCTGATTTCAAACCAATCGAGAACCTTTGGAAAGAGCTGAAATCTGCCGTAAAAGGAATCCTGGAAACATTCATGAACTGGAACAAGTCACAGTTGAAGAATGGGAGAAACTACCAGCAGATAGATGTACGAAACTTATAGATGGCTACGTAAAACATTTGGAGACTGTCATCACTGCCAAGAGTTGTGCAACCAAATATTAGTGAAGGGTGCCATTAATCCTGTCCAAGTCATATTTTCTTTATCTTAAATTACTATATCTACGTTACACAGACATTTTTTGTTGTTGTATACCTTTGAACATACTATTAAAATATTATGATGACATACAATTGGAATATTTCCAATTATTTCTCAAGATACTGTACATAGCATATCTAAAATGCAAGGGTGCCACTAATTTTGACCACAACTGTATTGCTCTAACTACTAGGCTACTCCTATGCTTATATACTTCATTTCATTTTTGTAATCCATCTTTCTCCCTTACCGTAGGAAAAGGTGAACTATCAAATGAATATTTATTTGCTCCACTTGTCTTGTCCTCATTGCCATATGATTAGCAATTTACTGGATCATCGATCCTCAGTAGAGATAGGGGCCTTTCTACTAAAGGGCACTATGGTGTTGCACCTAATGTGGAAAAGCTCTAAAAGAATGGTGCGTTAGGTGCAACACCTCTGCGTTAACTGTCAGGTGATATGGAAAGCATTTCCTTGTCAGTTAAAGCGGAGCCCTGTTAGTGTGGGTGCACCTAAGGCTGTGTGGTATGAACCCCATGTTAATGGCACAGAGTACACCACACCCACTCTCCACTCCTACCCCATCCACTCGCAACCCTAACGCAAGTTAGTGCGCAAATTATCCCATGCTGTTATGGCCCTGTGCTAGCTGGCAAAGCGTGTCCCAATGTGCGTTCAATGCATGCCAGAACACTCATTGTCAGCTAACGCCCTTTAGTGCAAGACCCCCATATTCTTCACATAATCCTCTGCTCTTAAAAACATTGCATTTTTGGGTGAAACAAAGTTTCAGCAGTTCAATCATCATTAAAAGATCTTTTTACATATAAGCTCACTATTATAGCACCATCTAGTGGCAATAGACAAGTAGCAGAGTGATAGTTATTTGCAGCATATTTAACTCTGAATTCCCTTCCAATAGAGTTGGATTAGGAGAGATTACCACCATTAATGCAAGGATGTGCCAACTCTCCCGCATCCACACCAAAAATATTTCAAAGCAGAAACATTCAGTCTATAAGGCAAGCTGGGCATAATAGAAGATCTCATGACCATTTTTATTTGATTGTTATTTAAATTCAGATATGTGGAACATTTAAAAGTCTGGTTCCCAATGACTTCCCAGTACTCTTCGGGATTTTGTAGTATGCATATTACGGGAAGGATGGGGTAAGAAGTTCTGCAGAGGACCTCTACATGCATAAAATTATTGTTTTGTTATGTCTTCCATGTAATAAAGGTTTCTCAGAGCTCAAAAGGAGTTCAGATAAAGTTTTCTTCATATAAAAGGGGAACTACTACTACTAATCATTTGTATAGTGCTACAAGGCGTACACAGTATGCTAAACCCAGGCTAATGCCAATACTTTCTAAAGACCTTAAGGATTGCGTTCAGAATAAATGTGAAAAGGAAAATAAACCTATTTGTCCACAGATCATCAAAGAGGGACAGCCCTTGATAAGACCTGCTTGATCAGGGTGAAGTATAGAGAGATATGGGCCTCAGTTCAAAAGCAAAACAGCTTCCCAAAAACTGTATATTCTATATTTAGTAGAGAAATTGCACTGTAATTAGCATAGCGAAACATCTTTTCACTTTTTTAGGGCTAACAGAAATTGTTACATTATACAAAAAATTTGGAAGATGATTAAGCTGATTAATCACCTGCAGTAAACTGAACTAAACTTGATACATTTTTAAAATTTGGCTGGTAAACAATCCAAGCCAGCTGCATTTTTATTCATAATACCATTAATTATCCTAATGATCTCCTTTAGAGTAAAGGGTTTATGTATCTCATCTCTAACATCCTCATTTAATTTAGGTATTTCAACTTTCTTTAGTCACACTTGTATATCTCCGGAAGAGGCAGTGGTTTGAGAGATATAGATACCTCAATAATATTTAGTCAAACATTCCGCAATCTGAGCCAAATCATACACGTATTCCCTAGGACGTTTTTGTATCTTTTAGCCAATCGGCTCAATCTCCTTTTTCTTTAATTGCCAAAAATTTTGAGCTGCAGACTTCTTCTTTGATTTACAACATAAATATTTTAGTTGATGACATTATCCATGAAAATGCAAATTGAAAGTGTTGTCCAGTCAATTTTCTTTAAGTTAACACTCATTGAGACAAATTTGTTATTTAACTTTTACATCTGATTTTTATATCATTTTCCAAGCCATGGTATGAAATGGTGGAATTTATTTGGATTTGCCGTCTATATATTTGCACTTATTTCAGATTATTCAGAATGTGGCTGCTAATTCGCTTAGGGGGTGCCGCATCTGAGAAAACATCACTCCATCTTTGATGGCTCTCCATTGGTTACCTGTAGAACAAAGGGAGGTTTTTTTACTAATGGGCGCTAGCTGGCAGCGCACGTTCTGGCACAGGCTGCAGGCATGCTGTGACTTGCATTGTCAGCTAGCACGGGGTCATAACAGTTAGTGCAGGACAATTCCCGTGCTAACTGTGCAACCGACGATAGGGTTGTGAATGGGTGGGTTAAGGGCAGAGAGTGGATGTGGTGAGCTCAGTGTAGCGAGCACTGGGTTCACACTGTGCACTAACTGCATCCTGTGCGATTAATGCGGTTTTACTTAATGCCACCTCAATAGGTGGAGTTAAGTGCATCCGTGCTAATGCGCTGTGCATTAAGGGAAAGTGCTCTACATTAGCTGTCAGGGAAATGCTTACCACACTCTCGGCAGTTAACACAGTGGTGTTGCACCTTATGCAACATAATTTCAGTGCTTTTTGCACGTTAGGTGCAATACCCTAGCACCTTTTAGTAGAAGGGCTCCAAAGTGTTACACTTAAAATCTGTTGGATAGTGTTTAAATTCTGAGGGAGAATTCTGATATCCCTGAATATTGGAAAGATATGCTTCATTGGCATGTACTTGAACAAAGCTTGAGGTTCCATCTTTCAGGGTAGCCAAGATGACCAAACTGATGCTAGTGGCTTCTCTGTTGCTGCTCTCAGAATGTGTAGAATTTGCCAGCAAAGGTTTGGACAAGAATTAATTTGCAATCTTTTAGAAAGCAGCAGCAGCATATTTGTTTGCTGAAGCTTTTCTTTGATAATATAGATGTACTGATGTAATGTTATCTGGTTGTGCATTACAAAATTTGTTAAATGTGAGTTTGAAATGTCTTGAATTATATTTTATGAGTGTTTATATGTAAACCATATAGAATGTTTTTTTAATCAGTTGTAGCAAAGAACCGTGTTTTTAAATAAATAAAATAGTAATATACCCTGCAATTCAACCCCTTAATGTCCAATATCTCCTAAAAATAAGTTCATACATATTTGACACATAAAAGCATAAAATAAAACAAGACCAATTAAAAAAGGAAATAGTATAAAAACTGGGACATTGCCAGGGCATGATTATTGGCACCCTTAAAAGCAATTCAAATCAGTCTGAACAGAAGAACCACATTCCTGCTGCAGTAAATTAAATGAACCTGTGGTCGATTGTCAGTACTCACATGACTTAAATCAACCAATGAATGATGGCTCTAATGATTAAAATGGCCACATTCACTCCCTGTTCCATTTTTACAATGGTGAAGATAAGAGAGCTGCCTGAGACCGTCAGAAAAGTCGCTATCACCAAACATCAAACTTCAAAGGGGTACAAGGCCATCTCTAAAAACCCTGGGATTCCTGTGTCTATAGTTCACAGTGTTATTAAGAAGTTTTTTGCTCATGGAGCTGCCAAGAATCTCTCAGGATGTGGTGCAAAGAGGAAAATTAATCCAAGAGGTTTTTGAAGGTTAGTGCTTGGGTTAGAAATTGGTTGGGTGGGAGGCAACAAAGAGTACAAGTAAATGGAGCTCACTCTGAGGAGAAGGATGTTACCAGTGGTGTGCATCCAATTCTTTTTAACATCTTTGTTAGTGATATAGCGGAAGGGCTGTTGGGTAAGGTTTGCCTCTTTGCGGATGATACCAAAATCTGCAATAGAGTAGACACCCAGGAAGGTGTAGATAACATGAGGAGGGATCTAGCTAAGCTTGAAGAATGGTCTAGAATTTGGCAGCTGGGGTTTAATGTTAAAAAATGTAAGGTCATGCATTTGGGCTGGAGCAATCCAAGGGAGCAATACAGTATAGGAGGTGAAGTACTTTTGTCCACTAAAGAAGAGCGGGACGTAGGCGTGGTTGTGTCTGATGATCTTAAAGTAGCTAAACAGGTAGAAAAGGCGACGGCAAAAGCTAGAAGGATGCTTGGGTGCATACGGAGAGGATTGGCTAGCAGAAAAAAGGAGGTGATAATGCCTCTGTATAAGTCTTTGGTGCGACCTCATTTGGAGTATGGTGTGCAATTCTGGAGACCGCACCTTCAAAAGGATGTGAACAGGATGGAGTCGGTGCAGAGGGTTGCTACTAAAATGATTAATGGGCTTCATTATAAAGCATATGAGGACAGACTTAAGGATCTTAATATGTACACCTTAGAGGAAAGGCGGGATAGAGGTGATATGATTGAGATGTTTAAATACCTCCGTGGCATAAATGTTCAGGGAAAGAGCCTCTTTCAATTGAAAGCAAGTTCTGCTACGAGGGGACATGGGATGAGGGTGAAGGGAGATAGATTCAGGAGTGATATGCGGAAATATTTCTTTACAGAAAGAGTAGTGGATCCATGGAATAGTCTCCCAGTGGAGGTGGTAGAGATAAGGACAGTAACTGAATTCAAAAAAGCATGGGACCAACACAGAGGATCTCTAAAGGTAAAAAGTGGACTGTTGTAGTTGTTATGGAGGGACAGACTGGATGGGCCATGTGGTCTTTTTCTGTCATCATGTTTCTATGTTTCTAATCTGGAGTGGTGGTTTCAATCTGCACCATATGCCGCGCTCTAAACAAAGAAGGACTTCATGGGCAAAGGCCAAAGGAGGACTCCACTGCTCAAAGACAAACATAAAAAAGAATGCCTGATCTTTGCCTAAACCAACCTTGAGAAACCACAATCCTTCTGGGAAAATGTTCTGTGGACAGATGAAACCAAACCTGAGTTCTTTGGCAATGCAGACCAGCGATACATTTGCAGGTGAAGAAATGAAACTTATAAGGAAAAAAACACCCTTCCTACAGTTAATTATGGTGGAGGTTCCATAATGTTGTGGGGCTGTTTTGCTGCCTCAGGAACTGGACGTCTGGTACGTATTAAAAAAATCATAAAGTCAGAGTACTACCAAGGTATTTTGGAGCAAAATATGCTACCTAATGTCAGAAAGCTGGATCTAGGTTGAAGGTCATGGGTCCTCCAGCATGGCAATGATCCAAAACATACATCCAAAAGTACAAAATAATGGTTAAAAAGGAAAAAATGGACTGTTTTAAACTGACTAGCAAGGAATCCTGATCTTAATCCAATTGAGAACCTTTGGAAAGAGCTGAAATCTACCATTGGCAAAAGGAATCCTGGAAACATTCATGAGCTGGAACA
Source organism: Ichthyophis bannanicus (assembly GCA_033557465.1). Lineage (NCBI taxonomy): Eukaryota > Metazoa > Chordata > Amphibia > Gymnophiona > Ichthyophiidae > Ichthyophis > Ichthyophis bannanicus. The sequence goes on along the minus strand of CM066031.1, from coordinate 702,837,999 downwards.
AATCGCAGTTGAAGAGTGGGAGAAACTACCAGCAGAGAGATGTACAAAACCTATAGATGACTACAAGAAACATTTGGATGCTGTCATCACTGCCAAGGGTTGTGCAATCAAATATTACTTTACGGTGCCATTAATCCTGTCCAGGTCATATTTTGTTTTTGTTTTTCTTAAAAATTACTGTCTACGTTGCACAGACCTTTTTTTTTTGTTGTATACATTTGAACATACTGTTATGATGACATGCAGTTGGAATATTTCCAATTATTTTTCAAGATATTGTATACAACATATCTAATATGCAAGGGTGCCAATAATGTTAACAGTATTCATGAAAGCAACTCATTAGGGTTTTGCACTTAATGTGCGTTTAGCACTAAAATTAATTTGAGGTAAGTGCAAAGCCTCTATGGTAACTGCTGGCAGGAGGGGGGGGGGGGAGGCATAGCCAGCATGTTTCTGGCTGTTACTGTGCAGATGCACAGGGCTAGCCCATCCACTAGGTGAGCTAGACAGCTGCATAGGGCAGCAAACCTTGGCAGATGGCCCTATCCCTCCCTGCACCCCCCACCCCCGCTCCAGGCCAAGCCTCTGCCGTTAATTCCGTCTTTTGAGGAGCCGGTGGTGAAAGCAGTTTAAAAGTATTTCAATATGCCAGATGTTGATTGGCACATTCCTGCTGCAGTATCATCTAGAAGTAAGGAGACCCTGGACTCTTTACAGAGAGAACTATTCAGGCAACTGGTAACAGAACCTACACATGAAGGGGCCATACTGTATTTGGTGCTTACCAGTGATGAAAGTGTTTCTGATGTTATAGTGGGAGATCATTTTGCATCCAGTGATCACTAGATGGTGTGGTTCAGTATTAGGACTAGGGATGTTAAAATCCATTCAAAAGCAAGGGTCTTAGACTTTAGGAAAACTAACTTTGCCAAGATGGGCCAATACCTCAGGGAGTTGTTAGCGGGATGGGAACAGCTGGGGGATGTAGAAAAATAGTGGGCAAAACTGAAAGGGGATATTTAAGGACAACCAACCTTTCTGTTAAAATTATAAATAAAGGTAAAAGGAAAAGGAGACCGCTATGGTTTCCGAAAGAAGTAGCTGAAAAAGTGAAGAAAAAGAGGGAGACCTTCATAAAATACAAGAGATCACGGAGAGAAGAAGAAAGGCATCTATCTAGAGAAGCTAGTAAAGTAGTCAGGAAAACAAAGATTCAAAAACAGGAGGAAATAGCCAATGCAGTTAAATGGGGGGGATAAGACATTTTTCAGATATGTTAGTGAGAAGAGGATGGGCAAAAGCGGTATTGTCAGACTCAAGGGTGAAGGGGAGGAATATGTAGAAGCTGATGAGGATAAAGTGGAATTGCTTAACAAATATTTCTGTTCTGTGTTCACAGATGAAGAACCAGGAGCAGGACCTCAGAAAACACCCACAAACAGGAACAGAAGCGAGGGGCATCTTGAACAATTTTCAGAGGATGGTGTTCGTGAGAAAGTAGCTAAACGTAAAGTAGACAAAGCGATGGGACCAGATGGGATGCACCCTAGAATACTGAGGGAACTTGGGGATGTTCTAGCAGCTCCACTGACTGACCTTTTCAATGTCTCGTTGGAGTCGGGAGTGGTGCCAAAGGACTCGAGAGAGGCACATGTGGTCCCTTTACACAAAAACGGAAATAAGGATGTGGTTGAAAACTACAGGCCAGTTAGTTTAACTTCGGTGGTGAGTAAATTATTGGAAGCACTACTGAAAGAGAAAATAGTGAGGTTTCTGGAGTCCAGCGGATTACAGGATCAGAGGCAGCATGGATTCACCAGAGGCAGGTCTTGTCAAACAAATGTGATTGATTTCTTTGACTAGATGACCAGGGAGTTGGACCGAGGGAGAGCCCTAGATATGTTGTATTTAGATTTCAGTAAAATCCTTGCAGGCGACTTATAAACAAACTGAGCACCCTAGGGATGGACCCTAAAGTTACTGCTTGGGTTAGAAATTGGTTGGGTGGGAGGCAACAAAGGGTACAGGTAAATGGAGCTCACTCTGAGGAGAAGGAGGTTACCAATGGTGTGTCCCAGGGATCTGTGCTTGGTCCGATTCTTTTTAACATCTTTGTTAGTGATATAACGGAAGGTTTGCCGGGTAAGGTTTACCTCTGCAATAGAGTAGACACCCAGGAAGGTATAGATAACATGAGAAGGGATCTAGCTAAGTTTGAAGAATGGTCTAGGACTTGGCAGCTGAGATTTAATGGTAAAAAATGCAAGGTCATGCATTTGGGCTGCAGCAATCCAAGGGAGCAAAATAGTATAGGGGGTGAAGTACTTTTTTCCACTAAAGAGGAGCAAGATCTAGGCGTGATTGTGTCTGATGATCTTAAAGTAGCTAAACAGGTAGAAAAGGCGACGGCAAAAGCTAGAAGGATGCTTGGGTGCATAGGGAGAGGAATGGCCAGCAGAAGAAAGGAGATGATAGTGCCTCTGTATAAATCTTTGGTGTGACCTCATTTGGAGTATTGTGTGCAATTCTGGAGACCACACCTTCAAAAGGATATAAACAGGTTGGAGTCCATACAGAGGGTGGCTACTAAAATGGTTAGTGGTCTCCATTATAAAGCATATGAGGACAGACTTACGGATCTTAATATGTATACCTTAGAGGAAAGGCGGGATAGAGGTGATATGATTGAGACGTTTAAATACCTCTTTTGATTGAAAGCAAGTTTTGCTATGAGGGGACATGGGATGAGGGTGAAGGGGGATAGATTCAGGAGTGATATCCGGAAATATTTCTATACGGAAAGAGTGGTGGATCCGTGGAATAGTCTTCCAGTGGAGGTGGTAGAGATGAGGACCGTATCTGAATTCAAAGAAGCATGGAACAAACAAAGAGAATCTCTAAAGGAAAAAAAGGGAATGTTGTAGTGGTTAATATGGAAGGACAGACTAGATAGGCCATTTGGTCGTTTTCTGTTGTCATATTTCTATGTTTCTATTGGCTTTGTACCGCCGCTTTGGTGCCCGCAGCAGGCCATGTGCTTCAGCACACATGGAGTACTGAGGCACCAAAGCGGCGGCACAAAGCCAATACTTTTAAACTGCTGCCACCACCGGCCCTTCAGAACATGGAATTAGTGGCAAAAGCTTGGCCTGGAACGGGGCGGGGAGAGGGGGGAGGCAGCATACCCTAATACATGGCGCAAGTAATGCAGATGCTCTTAATGCTACTCATAGAGGTGTCATAATGTGCAGTCGTGGCAATTTAGTCCGCACTAACCGTGATGTTTCCAGGCCCACACTCCGTTCCTAATCCACCCATTCCTCGTTGATCCCACATCACCAAAAGTGCAAACAAGGCATATCATCAATTGAAAATAGACAAATCAAACCAATGCTCCGTCAAGACCACTTCCGCACAGTGTGCCAAGCACTCATTATATCAAGGTCTTCCTCATCAGACACTACGCCCACTACAGATGGTACAAAACACCACAGCACGCATCATCACAGACACCCCAAGAACTGAGCATATCACTCCCATCCTACAACAACTACACTGGCTTCCAATGGTGGCAAGAGCTAAATACAAAACAATCATGATAATCTTCAAAGTCATTCACCATCTCTCAGCAGACGTACTCCAAAACATTATAACAAGAGACATCAGCAATAGACCAAGAAGAACCAATAACAACAACATGATTGGCACACCTGCAGGCTACCACAAAACCAAACAAACAACCTCAAAAAGAGCACCATCACTACTGCTATCCTCAATATGGAACTCCCTACCATTGAGCCTGAGAGCTTTAGAAGACCTCACAGACTTCCGCAAAGACCTCAAAACATGGTTATTTATAGAAACCTATGAGCATTCAAGCAACATCTCTTACCCAAACAGCAACACTACTACCTCCGCCAACTAAACACACACCCATCTTATCCACACACACAAATTCAACACACCTCATTAGTAAATACCTTTATGTTAAATGTTACTTCAATTGTACTGTCTAAACATTGTCTAAATGTCTAAATACTGTTATGTAACTGTTGTCTAAATGATTACACATACCCTAATGTTAAATGTAACCCTCCAATTGTGATGTGACGTGACCACCTTGATTGAAGGAAAAGGTGGCATACAAATCTGTCTAAATAAATAAATAAATATGCAGTCACCGTGGGAATTAGCACACAGTCGCTGTCATGCCTGCACATTAACAGTTATGGCAAACAGTTACCACGTGCTAAAACATGCATTAACCACTTAGCAGGCTTTAATAAAAGGGCCCCATAGTATACTTCATATAATGTGTCACACGTGGATTTTATAGGACATTAAGTTCTGCTCTAATCTTAATTTATCAAGGGTGGCTTCTTCCCTCTTTAAGTTTTGAGATTTAACTAATCAGTGTTAAGTCAGCTAAAAGTAAGATCTTTGCTTATTTAAAGAAGCTGCCCGAGGGATAAAGTTGCCAAAAGACATATAGCAATCTGTCTTTATTGCTTGACTGTGTCCCTTAGGTTAGGAGGTCAACCTCCATCCCATAACTAAAATTCACATAATCAGTCCAGCCAGTCAAATAACTTTTTTATAATTGTTTTCTAATTATAGACTGCATAACCAAAGCAATTTCACATTCAAAAAAGGAATGCTTTTTTTAAGGTGGCTGAAATTATGTGTGCAATGGAAATTGTATGCACTTTTAGCTATATTTGAGAAGAATGTTTTTAATATAGGCCTTTGTCAGTCTCCCTCTTTTTGTACCAACTAAACCTTTCAGAGGCTATAACCTTAAAATGAACATCACTTAAAATAACCAATTATAATACCTCTTGCACAGCTAAAGTTACTTTGCCAATTTACTTCTGCTTCTGTTATACCTACTTTAATAATTTTTCACATTGACTATTACAATGTTTTATTTATTTATTTATTTATTTATTTAATTGGATTTTTATACCGCCTTATCATACAATCAAAGCGGTTTAACAAAAGAGAAAATTAGTAATAGTGAAAAAATCTGTGATAATATATACATAGTTTGTAAATATATGATTAAATGTCTTGGGAAAAGGTGCACTATATATATTGTGAGCTATACTATAAAGTGAGCTATTGTACAAAGTATATATAAATAATTGCTTTCTTAAAAATTAATTAGTTGATTGCATGACCGTAGTGCTCCGTAAACAAAACTGTTTTCAGTTGTTTTCTAAAGTCTTTGATGTCCTGAGCTGCTCTCAGATCATTAGGTAGGGAGTTCCAGATGGAAGTCGCAGCAAACGAGAAAGCTCTCTCAGAGGTCTCCTTGCGTGTTTTTCTGATGTCATTTGAGGAGCTGATTCTATTTTCAGATACACTTCTCCTAGGTCTGTTGCTAATATCTGACCGGATAAGATACGTCAGACTTTTTGCAGAACATTGTTGCTTTATCTTGAAAATATAAATTACTGTTTTGTATTTAATACGAGATGATATTGGTAACCAATGAAGCTCCTTTAAGATAGGAGTTATATGCTCTTTACTTGATAGACCAAAAATTATACGAGCAGCGGTGTTTTGCGCTAACTGTAAAGGCTTCAGTGACTGCTTAGCTAGACCCAGATATATTGGATTGCAGAAGTCAAGTAATGGTGTAATTAGAGCATGACAAACATTGCGGAAGTGAACAGTTTCCAGAAGCGGCCTTAGTCTTCTGATGATTTTCATTCTATAATAAGCGCTTCTAATCGTCTTGTTTATGTGTGATCTGAGATTTAATTCCTTGTCTAGAGTAACTCCAAGATATTTCACTTCTGATTTAATAGGAATAATTGAATTATCTATCTTGATGACAGGTGGATGTGCAAAATTTTGGTTACGAGATACAAATAATGCCTCTGTCTTGCTAAAATTAATTTGCATATTGTTGGTTTTACACCAGGTGGACATTTGTGATAGACAATCTGTGATGCTGGAAAAATCAGGTTTCTCGATGGAGATAGTTGTGAAAATCATAATATCGTCAGCATAAATTGTATACTTTATGCCACTTTTTAATGGAATATTGCAAATTGGCTGCAAATAAATGTTGAAGAGAAGCGAAGAAAGAGCGGAACCTTGTGGCACACCTTGTAATACTCTTATGGGCAGAGAAGTTTTTTGTTTTTTATATATAGGTCTGCCCAAAAAGACTGTATGGAAACTTCAATTTCTACATGTTGCTGCAGTTTTATCTATTAACAGCTTCTAAAATAAGAGAAAATATTTATTTACTTGTAAAGATTTGGAATACTGCTCATTTGCCAGGAAACTTCCAGGCGGTTTACAATAAGAGGCCATAAAATCAGAGACATATAAAAGTAAAAAAAATGAGATAGGGTAAACATAAAGATAAAGGAAAGAAACTTTAAGGGGAGAGGATGAAGTAGCACAACAATAGCAAACCAGGAGTACAACAAAGAGAATTTGGAGTTCCCACAACACAGAGGAATGCATGGGGTGAAGGGGGCTGGAGAGGAAACCATCAAGAGATTGAGAGAAAGGAAAGCGACACGATTAGGTGCTATTGTAAGCCAACTTAGTTGCATTGGCTTCCAATTTCTTGTGTCCAATTCAAGTTATTTACAGTATACTGACATTCAAGACTCTAAATAAACTGGGTCCCAGCTATTTAAAGGGCTGCTTGTTTTACCCCATCTTCTATGATAACATCAAAACAGTCATAAAAAGAAAAAACAACCACTTAACAAACCCAAAGGGAATTCACTGAGTTGGTCCTCTAAATAAAATAGCTCCTTGAGCCTTTTGAGAAAGCAATGAGAATACAAACATAGTACCCCATCAAAGAATAATACATGAAGTCATTATATAGCAGCTTAACCTCTAGCAGTAGTATTGCAAGACAACCGCTAGGGATTATATGTGCCATTTTAAACCTGGCACTGGCATGGGCAGGAGAAAATGCAGTTTGCTCCTGCTCAGATCAGCGGTCTCGACATTTTTGTATTTTATGGCAAACGTTTTGAGCATGTTCAATCCTCATGGCACACCAACCCCTGTTTTGCGTGATCCTCACTCTCAGTCCCTCCCACTAGCAGAAGGAGAGCAGCACTTTTATCCTGTGTGGGTCTCACTCTGCTGCATTTCAGTCTTATATAAGGCTATGTGAGGTCGGCAAAGACATGTACAGGAAAGAAGCACAGTCCTTTTTCTATCAGGGGAGGCCTAGTGCGGAGTAAGACTGAAGGACTGGAAAGGGGGGCTGTTACTTCTGGAGAGAAATCTGAAATTGTGAGTATATACTTCTGGGAATTTTTCTGAAAGGAATTTTTTTTCTTTTAAAGCTAATTAATCTGTGAACCCACTATTTTTTTTGTTAAATCAGTCAGGGCCTAGTAGCAACAGTTTAAGATTCAATTTAAAAACACAGAAGAGAACTTTCTGGTTACCTTTCATACCCAGTAGACAGCTGTAGTTTAAATTTCATAGTCACTCAGGGCCTAGCATCAGCAAAGTACTTTTAGTTTCAAATTAAAACACAGAAGAGAGCTTTCTGGTTAAGTTTAGAATCCAGCAGAGAGCTTGTAGTTTAAATTTCATAATAGGTTAGAGCCTAGTAGCAGCAAAGAGCTGTAATTTAAATCAAATCAGAATATAGTTTTCCTCAGCAGCACAGGACAAGGTACTGTGTAGCAGCCCTTTTTTAATAAGGATTAAAGTTTTGCAAGAAACAAAATTTGCTGTAGAATCTCTATGGATTGAAATTCCATGTAAAAAGGGGAAGGCGATGGCAGTGGGGGTGTACTATCGTCCGCCTGGCCAGAATGAACAAATGGATGATGAAATGCTCAAAGAAATCAAGGAAGCTAGCAAAAGTTACAGTGCAGTAATAATAATGGGTGATTTCAATTACCCCGGCATCGACTGGGTCAGTGTCACAACAGGACATGCTAGGGAGATAAAGTTCCTAGATGAAATAAATGACTGCTTCTTGGAGCAGCTGGTTCATGAACCGACCAGAGGGGAAGCAATATTAGACCTAGTCCTTAGTGGAACACCAGATGTAGTGCAAGAGATAAGGGTGTTGGGGCCACTTGGCAGTAGTGATCATAGCATGATCGCCTTTGATTTAATTAGTGGAGGAGGGATAGTAAGGAAATCCACAGTACTACCCTTTAACTTTCGAAAGGGAGACTATGATAGAATGAGGAAAACAGTTAAGAAAAAACTAAAAGGAGCAGTTGCAAAGGTTAAAGACGTACATCAAGCTTGGGTGTTGTTGAAAAATACTATCTTGGAAGCCCAGACCAGCTGTATTCCACGCTTTAAGAAAAGTGGAAGGAAGTCTAAAAAATTGCCAGCATGGTTTAAAGCTGAGGTCAGAGAGGCTGTTGTTGCCAAAAAAGCATCTTTCAAGAAATGGAAAAAAGAGCCAAATGATGAAACCTGGAAACAGCACAAGCACTGGCAAGTCAAATGCAAGGCATTGATAAGGCAGGCAAAGAGAGAATTTGAGAAGAAGCTTGCTGCGGAAGCAAAAACGCGAAATAAAGACCTTTTCAAGTACATTCGTAGCAAAAAAACCGTGAGAGAGTCAGATGGTCCATTAGATGATAAAGGGGTTAAAGGAGCACTAAGAGGCGACAAGGCGATAGCGGAGAGACTGAATGAATTCTTTGCTTCGGTCTTTACTGAGGAAGATGTAGGGATGTTACCCACGACTGAAGTGGTATTTAAAGGTGTGGAAGAATTGAAGGAAATATCGATACATCGGGAAGATGTCTTACAACTATTAGATAAACTGAAGAGTAGCAAATCACCTGGGCCGGATGGTATACATCCAAGGGTGTTGAAAGAACTGAAATTTGAGATTGCAGACCTGCTATCAGTAATCTGTGAACTATCATTAAAATCATCTCTAATACCTGAGGATTGGAGGATCGCCAATGTAACACCAATTTTTAAAAAGGGTTCGAGGGGTGATCCGGGAAACTACAGACCGGTGTGCCTGACATCAGTACCGGGAAAAATGGTAGAAACCATCATAAAGAATAAAATTACTCAGCATATAGATAGTCATGACCTAATGGGAGACAGCCAACATGGCTTTAGACAAGGAAGATCTTGTCTTACTAATCTGTTATGTTTTTTTGAAGGAGTGAATAAACAGGTGGACAAAGGTGAGTCGGTTGATATTGTGTATCTGGACTTTCAGAAAGCCTTTGACAAGGTCCCTCATGAGAGACTTTTGGCAAAACTAAAGAGTCATGGGATAGGAGGCAGTGTACTACTGTGGATCAGGAACTGGTTAAAAGATAGAAAGCAGAGGGTAGGGCTAAATGGCCAATTTTCCCAATGGAGAAAGGTGAATAGTGGTGTACCCCAGGGATCTGTGCTGGGTCCGCTGCTTTTTGACATATTCATAAATGACCTGGAAAGTGGAATAACGAGTGAGGTTATCAAATTTGCTGATGACACAAAACTATTTAAAGTTGTTAAAACCCAGGAGGATTGTGGAAAATTGCAAGAGGATCTTGATAAATTGGAAGACTGGGCATCAAAATGGCAGATGAAATTTAATGTGGAGAAGTGCATGGTTATGCACCTAGGGAAGAACAACCCAAACTATGGTTACACGATGCAAGGTTCCACATTAGGAACCACCACCCAAGAAAAAGATTTAGGCGTCCTTGTGGATACCATGTTAAAACCCTCGGCCCAGTGTGCAGCGGCGGCCAAGAGAGCAAATAGAATGCTAGGTATGATAAGGAAAGGAATGGAAAATAAAACAAAAGATATTATAATGCCTCTATATCGTTCCATGGTGAGACCGCACCTTGAATATTGTGTGCAATTCTGGTCGCCGTATCTTAAAAAGGATATAGCGATTTTAGAAAAGGTTCAGAGAAGAGCCACCAAAATGGTAAAGGGGATGGAAGGCTACTCCTATGAAGAAAGGCTAAAAAGGTTGGGGCTCTTTAACCTGGAAAAGAGACGGCTGAGGGGAGATATGATAGAAGTCTATAAATTAATGAACGGAGTGGAACGGGTAAACGTAGATCGATTGTTTACCTTATCAGAATATAGAAAGACTAGGGGACATGCAATGAAGCTACAGGGTAAACTATTTAAGACTAATAAAAGAAAATATTTTTTCACTCAACGTGTAATCAAACTCTGGAATTTGTTACCGGAGGATGTAGTAAAGGCTGTTAGTGTAGCTGGGTTTAAAAAAGGTTTGGACAAGTTCCTGGAGGAAAGGTCCATAAACCATTATTAAGAAGGGACCCAGGATATCAATGCTTGAACCAATACAAGCATTGTGGAACCTGTGTCCCTTGGGGAAACTGCTAGGTACGTATGACCTAGATTGGCCACTGTTGGAAACAGAATACTGGGCTTGATGGACCTTGGTCTGACCCAGTATGGCATATCTTATGTTCTTATGTAAGACTACCTGATTTCCTGTGATAGTACTAAGCAGGCAGTTTCAGTTTAGAAAGTAGAGCGCTCTTCTCTGGGGCACTGTCCAATAGAAATGGGGCAACACCCTCATGAACCCATGCCTAACCGTGTCCCTATCAGTCATCCCAAGGCACACCAAGGACTTTCCAAAGGCACACTAGTGTGCCACAATACATACTGGTAGTGCCCTAGATCATCATGGAATGGTTCAGGAAGTACCAGGTGGCCTACATGGGGTGTGTAGGGGAATCAGGATTGGGGATTTTTAGGGGGGGCACCTTCAGAGGGACTTAGAATGTGTCTTTGGCGGGGGGAAGACTAGGTGAGGGGTGAGTATCTTTGGAGGGGGGGAGAGACAAACAGACCATACTCCAGTTTTAATACACAGCCCCCTTTAGGAAAGGCTCCCCAGAAACATCAGGCCATGCGTTGGTGGCCCTGCTCCCAGGTAGCAGAATAATGCAGCTTACAACATTGATCATAAACTGCATTATTTATTGCAGGAGTTACTAACCTGTGGTACAGAGTTACCACAGCTTAGTGATTCTGACAGTAAAGTAAGCTGTGGTAAACTGTGATATTTTACTGCAGCTTAGTAATTTCCCCACTTAGATGCTTAACGAAGACTTGGTTCTCTCAACCAGCTTATTCGAATGGGTTCGGTACCCTAATTTTAGCTTTGGGTGACTAGCTGCTGAATGTTAGCCTAGGGATAGTGTAACTATTTTGGGCTTGATATGCCAAGCAATTAATGCGGTTAGCAGAGCTGCTAACTGCAGTGAACAGGATATTCAGCGGCACTAGCATGGTTAGTGCTGCTGAATATCCATGACTGCCGGCTTTACACGCCCTGATGCTAACTGCTTAGCATCGGATCATTTCGTGGGCTTTCTGGGATATAGCAGAGGCGGCGCTGATCAGTAACTAAGCAGCGGTGATAATGAGCCGCTGCCCAGTTAAGGAAATGCGGCGACAGCCAGGCACAGGTAACTCTGGCCTAACCTTCACCACATATCGCTAACTGGGCAGCGGTTCAATGTCGCCGCTGCTCGGTACTGATCAGCAAAAGCAGCTAAAGTGTAGTTACTCACCTGTAACAGGTGTTCTCCAGGGACAGCAGGAATCAGTCCTCACATATGGGTGAAGTCGTCACCGACGGAGCCCTCGCGGGAGCATCCCCCCAGCTTTTAAAGAAAGCCTTTGGGAGATGCCACCACGCATGTGTGGTCCCCTTCCCGCCCAAGGGTGCCATCTTGCTCAGTCAGATGACATAGTTAAAAGACGGCAAAAATAAAAGATGGTAAAGGAGCAACTCCAAGGGGAGGAGGGAGGGTTGTGAGGACTGATTCCTGCTGTCCCCGCAGAACACCTGTTACAGGAGAGTAACTACGCTTTCTCCGGGAACAAGCAGGAAGTCAGTTCTCACATATGTGACTCCCCAGCTACAGGCTACCGAAAGCCCATAGCAAAAATAGGGGCTTCCTCATGGGGAGCTGCAAGCAGCAGCAATTTAGTCTGTGTGCACAGAGCACAGTGGGGCCCCTGTGTCTGATGAAACCAGCATTCTGGTAGTCTGAACACAGAAGGGTCGGAGGGTAGGAGTTGCCTAGACCCCAAAAAGGTTACTGAGCACAGCTTGACTGAAGGCACTGTCCCATTGGGACTTGCTTTCCAGGCAGTAATGGGCTGTGAAGTTATGGACTGAAGACCAGGTGGTGGCCTGGCAGATGTCCGCCATCGGGACAGAGTAAAAGTTCACCACTGAGGCCACCATGGCCCTGGCACGGTGCGCCGTAACGCGGCCTTCCAGTGGTAGCCTCGCCTGCTCATAAGCGAGGGCAATACAGTCCGCCACCCATGTGGACAGCATATGCTTGGTCACCGCCTCCCTCAGCATAGGAGATGAAAATTTGAGAAGCTTTGCAATGGCCCTGAGTGCGATGGATAGAGAAGGACAAAGCCCTCTTACAGTACAAGGTGTGAAGGACCGTCTCCGCCTGACTGGAGTGAGGTCTTGGAAAGAAGGTAGGGAGCACCACTTCCTGGTTGAGGTGGAAGGGTGATACTACCTTCGGCAGGAATTTTGGGTGCATGCGAAGCCCCACTGTTCTTGTAGAACCTGGTATAAGGCGCCTCCGCCACAGGGGCCTGAAGCTCACTAACTCTGCAAGCAGAGGTGTGCGCAACCAGGAAAGTCACCTTCCAAGAGAGGTAGCGAAGGTGTCAGGTAGCCAGAGGCTCGAAGGGTGGGCAAGTGAGCTGCCCCAACACTATATTGAGGTCCCATTCGGTTGCTGGAGGGCAAACCAGGGACTTCGATAAAAGCAGGCCCTGAAGAAAATGGGTCACCAAAGGCTGGACCGAGAGAAGCTTGCCATCCACTGGATGGTGGTGTGCCATTAGGGCACTAAGGTGCACTTGGGAGGAGTTAGACTGAAGCCCGGATTGAGAGAGGTGGAGAAGGTACTGTAACACCAGTGCCACCAGGCAAGAGAAAGGGCAGGCCCCATGCTCGGTGCACCAAACTGAGAACCTGCACCATTTAAGGGTATAATAGAGGCCTTGCGAGAGGCCAGCTGAATGTCTTCCACTTCAACTGGAAGGTTGAAAGGGGCCAGAGTCACCCTCTCAGCAGCCACGCTGTCAGCGACAGGGACCCCAGGTTGGGGTGCAGGAGAGAGCCCCTCCTCTGAGATAGGAGTCCTGGGGCGGTCCCCAAGGGGACGGGGGTCTCCACCGTCAACTGTAGAAGCAGCAGGAACCATGGTTGCCTGGGCCACCGAGGAGCTATCAGGATGAGCGAGGCCCTGTCGTGGAGGGTCCTTAGCAAGGTCTTGGCGATCAATGGCATAGGAGGGTGGGTGTACATGAGGCCTTCCGACCATGAGACCAGGAATGCATCTGCTGCCACCCTGGAGGAGGGGCCTGCCGGGACTGGAAGCAGGGCAACTGAAAGCTGTCCGGGCTGGTGAACAGGTCCATCACTGGTTACCCCCAGAGCCGGAAAAGCCGACTGGCTACCCTGGGGTCCAACTGCCACTCGTGCGGCTGAAGAACTCTGCTGAGCCTGTTGGCCAGCAAGTTGTCCTGGCCTGGCAGCAATGTTCCCTCTAATTTTCTGTAGGCTGCGTGCGCATAAAATATCAGCTGTGCAGCTTTTGAAGGAAGGTTAAATTTTTGTGCGCCACATAACGACACTCAGAGTTATATAATTTAAAATTTGACTACACGTCAGAATACAGTATGTACACCACATTGATTTTAATCAAATTAAATGAAAATAAACGATTATTAAATGAAGCGGAAAATTTCCAGTAATTACAATCACAGCTTTTAAATTTTAAGACGTCTGTGTTGTTTTCTATCAGAATCAGAAACAAAATTTTTGTGCGCTCTGTTGTAAAGTATGTGTGCTCGCTCGGCGAGGTGTCTGCGCGCGCACACGCACACAGCTTAGAGGGAACAGTGCCTGGCAGGTACACTGCCCGCAGGAGGATACCCTGTTGGATTACGTATGAGCAGAGGACCAGTGTCTCCTGACAAAGGGTAAGAGACCCCGTGCTCCTTGTTTGTTCATTGAGGACTCATAGGAGGGCTGTTCCATGGGCCTCCCAATGCACTGCAGCCAGTGCCTGGCAAATTTGCTGGGGTTGATTGCGGTCCCGTCAAATGGGACTTGTGATAAAGAAGCTTATCATAGCTCAGGAAGGAGCTATAGAAAAGGTGAAGTGACTCTGAACAAGCAACCTGTCAGTTCTGGTAGAAATATGAAAACAGAATTTTGCCATAAAAGACTACCAGTCCCAGAATGCACCAGGTTTCCAACAGCCATTAGAGGAGCTGAAGTGAGGAAACGTGTGTTCAATCAGGAGGGCTATGAGGTAATCCTTAAGCACTCATCTCAAAGGGCAGGGCCTGATTCAGCACAGCTGCGCTGTGTTAGGGAGGATCACTCATCTAAGCAGAATAAGAGTAGAGTTTATTCTACAGATGACCATCTTCATGATCACCTTGGATATCCAGAGAATTGTCCTCAGTATCCTGAGAATCAGCTTGAGTTTGATCATCAGTTTCATCTGAAGGATCATCAGAAGCAGAAGCCAAACCGGACGGACAGAGAGGGAAAGAGACCCTTTGGAAGAAGGAAGAGAAAAGCCTTTGAGAGGTCTAGAAGAGTCCAAAGCAGTACGTATACTGGGAGGTATTCCAAGGGCCAGCATACACCATTGGACTGGGGAAAGCCAGAGGAATGGTGCTGCAGAGCTAGGAATCACCAGAGGCTACCTGTGAGGGAGACGGCTGCACGTGGAAGGGACCCTAAGACCTGTGCCAGAAGGTATGTGAAGAGAGATCCAGTGTCCAGGGATCTGGATTGGAAGGCTGGACATAAGAACTGGACTACATACTGGCCAGGCTATATAGAGAGGAACTCTAGCAGCAATGGAAGCTCAGGTATGAACACTGATCTATGCCCTAGCTATAACCTTGAAAGACAGCAGGGAAACAAGTATTCTCCTGAAAATGCTCCATTGAGAGATTCATCTGTGCCAATCCATGATATTGAACCCATGCTTGTTGAACAAGGGGGAATAATAGCAGATGAGGATCCTGTTTATATGGACTGCTCTCTATCTAAACTCCGTTGGTAACTTTCTGTTATAAAGTACAGCAACCATCACAAAGAAATACAAATTTGTTCTTTAATCTACTCAGAAAAGCTCCTGAAGCAGGATTTGACCCACACAGTAGAAAGCAAGCCAGCTAAGGGGTTTCAGTTGGTAACTGCTAGCAATCGAACCTCACCTAATTGCTTGTGAGCTAGGAGAGAATCACTTCTGTATCTATGTGGGAAGTAATCAGAAGTTAACCTGAAAAGAACAGTTTGTTTCTTGCTTTGTGGCTTTTCATTTGTTGTTTTCCTGATTTTGACTTTGTTTTTCCAAGTTAACACTGAAAGCAAGTAACCTAATTTATGTGCTACCAAGCATATCTGTGTTGGGAGAAATAACCCCATAAATAAATATCTTATTGGTTTTACCCAAGAGCACAACTAAATTATTGTCAGCAGCTGTGTCTGGTGTGAATGAACTACATTGCCCACAATACCTTGCAAATCATATAGAAATATGCACTTGCCAAGAGTGTGAAGATTCTCACCCAGGCAGCCATCTGACAAATAGCGTAGTTTTTCGGATTGCTTTTGCACACAGGGGATTTACTTGCTGAGGATTACAACTAAAGTTCAAGTTTAAAGCTGGAAAAAAAAAAGATTTTCCCTCAACTGCACTTTGGAGGAGAAGTGGTTGTTCCAGGAAGCTGTCCCAGGAGGAAAAGACCCTGTGCAGAGCTGGATTCATCACTGAGACAAGGTAATAAGTACCTGGGCATGTCTAGTGGTGGATGGGAGTAAGCACAGGGCAATTGAAAAAAAAAAAAAGTAGAAAAAAACACACCTGTTTGGAAGGTGGTGCACTTTGGTTTTTTTTTTTCTTTGTTTCTTGCAGGGATCATGATGGATCCGAGGGAGATGGCTAGCTGGATGGCAGCCCAGTTTAGCAGGCAACAGGAGCTATCGCAGCAAGCACAGGACACTGCTATGAAAGCCTTAATGGACCAGCAGAAGCCAGTGCTTGATCTGGTGCAAGCCCTAGTTCAGCTGCAGAACCAAAGTGGAACAGATGCAAGACCAGCAGTAAATACTGGTACACCACATGTGGACAGTGTGGGACTCAATCAAGGGATTGGGGCATTTAGTTTTGGGAAGCTAACTCCAGATGATAATGTTGATGATTTTCTAGAGTCTTTTGAAAGAGTGGCACAGGCATTAGCATGGCCAGAGACCCAGTGGGCAGTAAGGCTGGCCGCCTCATTAACTGGAGAGGCGCTTGCAGCTTATAGAGCAATGCCAGCAGCCCAGGCTTTGATTTATAAGGATGTAAAGGCTGCTATTAGGGATCGCCTAGGGTTGTCTATTTCAGAGTATAGGCGAATGTTTAGAGCTACTACATTGAAAGTGGGTGAAACACCCAGGGCTCTGAGTCAGAGAATCAGAGGTTTAGCTGTAAAATGGTTGGAGCCTGAGCAAAAGACGGTAGAAATGTTATTAGACATTATAATGCTTGAGCAATTTGTGTCTGGTGTGAATGAACTACATTGCCCACAATACCTTGCAAATCATATAGAAATATGCACTTGCCAAGAGTGTGAAGATTCTCACCCAGGCAGCCGTCTGACAGACTCGGATCGCGACTTTGGCCGAGGATCAGCTTGGCCTCCAGGGACGTCTTGGATGTCAAAGGCCTGGTGGTCAGGGCGGATGAACCGGTTGTGCTGGACAACAGTGCCCGCTGCTGGTCCATGAAGGCAGACAAACTGCACTCCAGGGCCGCCATTCTGGACTCCAGACCAGAAGGCTCTGCAGCCTTTGGCACAGGCACCGAGGGACTTGTGCCCGATGCTGGCTCCCCTGAAGGGGAATCCTCGACAAGGATAGTGTCTGGGGACCGAGGCCAGTCTGCGGTCAGATCTTTCCAGGGGATCTTCACAGGCTGCTCCTTCTCCAACGGCTTGGACAAACATCTCGGACTGCAGGACTGGGTCCGGGGAGCACCCAGCTGGTCGGAACCATCCAAGGATTCCGCCTTCGAGGATTTCTTCTTCCTGGGTTCCCTCGAGGGAGACCCCCTTTCTGAAGACCCATGATGAGGCTCGGATTCTGCCAGAGATGTCGGAGGGTTCTGCCAGAGATGTCTGGGCCTCAGATGAGGCCCTGGTCTTAGGAGGCACCAGGGTCTCGGGGAGAAACTTATCATGCTGCTGCTGGCTGCTCTTGAGGGCTTTACTGGAATCATCTTGCAGAGACCGCAGGATGCCGGGTCGTAGTCTGGCCCAAGGCAATGGAGACAGCAGTCATGTGTGTCGGTCAAAGACATGATTTTAGAGCACCAACCACACTTCTTAAAGCCACCGGTAGCCTTTGGGAGAAAAAGTACCCCTGCGAGGTTGAAGACTCTCTGGGCTGCCAGTAGAAGAAAAAAGGTGCGAAGATGCCAGAAAAAGAAAAGAAACGAAAGACTACAAAAAGAGACCGAACTCAATGTCGAGACAATGAGGTTGGTCGGCGGGAAGAGTAGCGCTGCAATCCCGGAGGTGAGTATGAAACTCGGAGAGAAAAATCTACTTTTTCTGGGGACAAGCCAGACAGACATCTGAAGGGCTCTGTGGAAAAAAGGGAGACTGAGCAAGATGGCACCCTTGGGCGGGAAGGGGACCACTCAAGTGTGATGGCATCTCCCAAAGGCTTTCTTTTAAAGCTGTGGGGATGCTTTTGCAAGGTCTCCGTCAGTGCCAATGTCACCCATATGTGAGGACTGACTTCCTGCTTGTTCCCGGAGAACCGGGATATTCAATGCTGGGGCTGGATATAACCCCGGCATTAAATATCTGAGTTTAATATTCAGCACTGCCGGCTAGTGCTGGCATTGGGCCCTTTATTCTTTCAGTGCTAAGTTTTTAGATTATTCTACTTGTATTGGTTTATATTTTATTGTTGTTATTTAAACATTTTAATGGTATGTTGATTTTTATTATTTTGTTGTTGTAACTCATCTTGAGTATACTTTGGAAAGATGAAAGAAACATTAGAGTAATTAATTAAATAATTAACTTTGACCAAAAAATTTACATCTTACCATATTCAAGCCTCCTTCCACATTTTTTTAATACAATATATGTATTATTCTGTATTTCTTTTCACAATCTATAAAAGGCTGATACTGGATGCCTTGAAAGAGGGATGTTTTCACTTTTATTTTGCTTGCAATTTTTGCAATACTGTTAAGTAGGTTTTTTTAATATAATAATCTACAAATCTCAGAAAATATAAATATGGGCCTGATATACAAAAAAAGCTTACTGTCCAATATTAAAAAATGCAGATATTTAAATGTCACGGCAGTCAGCCATAGTGGTTAAATACCAGTGAGATAGCAGCAGTGTCCGGATAGGAGCTGCCGCTGAATATCCAGAATTAGTGGTGCTAATCAGGTAACTGCCGACATTTATGCAATTAGCATGACTTTCAGCTGGCCCTTGTCTGAATTTGAACTTAGGCCAGTTTTTCGTGTTGCCTAAGTTGTCTGAAAATCACACTAACTGCGTATTCAATAGCAGCTCCTATCTGAATGAAAAATGCTAAGAAAAAAGAACCAGGTAGTCCATTCTCTTTGGATGATTTAAGTGTACAAAGTACAATTCATTTCCCTGGCCACAAAACTGGGTCAACGGTCTATTTTCTTAATATAGACTTCTTCAAGGAAAATGATAACATAATTAAAATATAATTAATATGGGGAATAAGAACCATCTTATTGATTGATTCTGGTCTTCTCCACCATGGTAATTATTTAGGTCATGTTAGAAACATTAACACATGTAAATAACAATTTCATGAAGCCACTATGTACTGTGTATGTGCAAGTGCTGGGATGAAGCGTTATGAAGGGGTGTGGTTTGGGCAGGCTGAAAAATCATATGTGTATCTACTACTACTATTACTACTACTATTAATCGTAGTAGTAGTAGTAAATACAAATATGATTTACACATATTTCCAAGTTTACAATGGGAATACCTGTCTAAACAAATCAACTTCCCCACTGGCTTTTGCACCTCCTCTGAAGCAAGCACAGCTGTTATACAAGTGCTCATTTCACCATAAGAACATAAGATATGCCATACTGTTGTAGCAAAGTGCAGTCAATGAATAAATCCAGGAGTCAATTGACAGGGTCCAAGCCAGTTTATTGTGCACAGGCCCAGTCAGTCAAAGCTTCAAAAGGAACTGAGCAAAAGTTTCTACAGAGACATAACCATTTATACCTCTTTTCCAGTTTGATACATGAGAACTTTCTATTGGTTCTAGCTCGATACATGCAAACTTCTCATTGGTTTTACATTCCCTGCACCTGTCCAATTAGAAATCCCTCCGGAGCCTAGCAACCAACCCCCTCCCTTAGGATTGTTCTAACAATGGTGCCCGCCTCCAGCTAGGGCGTGCCCAATCAGCAACTCTGCTTCTCCCCTCCCCCCGAGGTGAGTTGTGTTGGCTGATTATCTATGTCCATCTTGTGCTGAGAAGGGAATATCTTGCTTTTAGCTGCAGTACCCGGACCTTCCACCGGGTCACCATCTGTTTCCATGGCTTCTGGCCTTGTTGCAGCGTCACAGATCCCCCCCCTTAAGATATCACGGGCTGATTGAGGAGAATCTGAACAGCACGTGATACGACTCAATGCATCCGCGTTCTGGTGGAGTTTTCCCGCTCGGTGTTCCACTTGGAACTCGAAGGCTTGTAGCGCCATAAACCACCTCATAAGCCTGGGATTGTGGTTATGCATCTGATTTAACCACTTTAAGGGCGCGTGGTCCGTGATCAAGACAAATTTCCTCCCCACTAGGTAAAAGCGTAGCGCATCGATGGCCCACTTGATGGCTAGGCACTCACGCTCGATGGTAGAGTAATTCCGCTCCGCCGGTGTCAGCCTTCTACTCAGGAATAAAACCGGGTGTTCCACCCCTTCATGTCGCTGCGATAAGACAGCTCCGAGACCCGTATCCGAGGCGTCTGTCTGCACTAGGAAAGTCTTGGAGAAATCCACCCCTTTTAGCACCGGTGCTTCACAAAGCTGTTTCTTCAAGAGGTCAAACACCCATTCAGCTTTGGTATGCCATTTAAGCTTATTAGGTGCATTCTTCCGTAACATCTCCGTTAGTGAGGCTGTTTTTTCTGAGAAATGTGGAATGAACCTTCTATAATACCCCACTAGACCCAAAAAGCTGCGTAACTGCTTTTTGTTGGCAGGTTTTGGGAACGCCTGTACACTAGCGATTTTACTGAGCAGGGGTTTTACCATTCCACGGCCTACCACCTGACCCAGGTACTTCACCTCTTGTCCCCCAAAGAGGCATTTAGCTGGATTCAAGGTGAGGCCCGCATTCCGAATTGATAATAACACGGCTTCAATCCTTTGGACATGCTGAGTCCAGGTCTCGCTGTGAATCACAACGTCGTCCATATAGGCGACTGCGTAGGCGTGATGAGGCCGTAGGACCATATCCATAAGCCGTTGGCACGTAGCTGCGGCGCCATGCAAACCGAAGGGCATCCTCCTGAATTGGTAGAGGCCTATGGGGGTGCTGAAGGCGGTTTTTGGCCTAGCCTCTCTCGTAAGGGGAACCTGCCAATACCCCTTAGACATATCCAATGTTGTGAGGTACTTGGCTTGCCCTAGGCGGTCGAGCAGCTCCTCAATTCTCGGCATTGGATAGGAATCGAACCGAGATATCGCATTCACTTTTCGAAAATCAATACAGAAGCGAATCGACCCATCCGGTTTTGGAACCATTACAATAGGGCTGTTCCAAGGGCTCCGGGACTCCTCGATAACACCCATGCCGGACCACTTCATTTTTCTTGGCCTCCGGGAGTCTGTAATGCCGCTGCCTAACCACTTCGCCTGGTATTGTCACTATTTCATGGACAATTAACCTGGTTTCCCCCGGCATCGGAGTGAGGACATCTTTATACCGGGATAGCACTTGTCTCAGCTCCTGCTTTTGTGCCCATGAAAGCCCCTCGTCCAACCGGGGTTCCGGATTCTGCTTGCAGTCTGTCAGCTGGGGTCCGAGGTCATCCTCTTCCAGGTCCTCCCTCTCCACTGAGGCTGCCAAGCCCTGCAGGCTGTTAGTCCCTGTTGACCCGAAGCCTTGCGTACCCCGCATAGTCGTGGATAGAGCAGGCACCTCTTCCAGCGGGGGAATTCCAACGTGCTCACAGATTAGTTGTGCTACGCGGTCGCCAGTCTTCACCTTGAAGTCAGTTTTTCCGAAATTGAAGAGAAGCACCTTTATGGAACCACGGTAATCCGGGTCTATCACGCCCGCCCCTATGACGATAAAGTGTTTTAGTGCCAAGCCTGACTGGGGAGCTAATCGGCCATAACACCCCACAGGTAGCTCTATTTGCAGGGCCGTATCCACTAGCGCTTTTCCGCCCGCGGGAACAACAACATCTTCAGCACTGCTGAGGTCCAATCCTGCGGCATTGGGCGTGGCTCTCTTGGGGGCCTGAGCATTTGGGGTCATTTTACAAAATTTCAGAATAAACTTGGGCTTCTCGGCATTATTTTCCCTGGGAGCTTCTTTCCCTTTATGTTTACTGCCATGAGGCATTAGGGGTCGGAGCAATGATTTTACCTCTTGAGTGGCCAGAACTTGCACTTCCTCAGGGCCTTCTTCTTCTTGGGAACTCTCTCTTTCCTGTAACCCTTGCACAAGACCCTGGTGAAACTGGGGCCAATCTTTGCCTAAAATCATTGGATGTTGGAGGTGTGGCACAACTACTAGCGGGATAGTTTTCTGTGCACCTAAGCCTGCTATGTGCAGATTGTACACAGGGTATGAGGACGTTGCCCCATGAACACACCTGATCTTTACTGCATCAACAGGAGGGATTACCTCTGGGGCCTGTCGGGCTTCTATGGCTTTCCAGAACTCCTCAGAGATCATACTCAGCTCTGCTCCTGAGTCTAGTAAAGCTTGTGTGGTGATCCCTTGTACAGACACAGCTAGAATAAATCCTGGTCTATCCTCCGTATAACTATCCACAATTAAAGCAGTTTTTACATGACAATACTTCTGTACATGTCCTATCTGTCCACATTTATGGCATTTTAACTTACAAACAACCTTTTTCCTGAAAGGCATGCACATGCTCACTGGATCTTCTTGTACCCTCCGTGTCCTTTCTGATCCCCTTGTGCTCCATTCCTGGGAAGGGGTGCTACCTCTCTGGGCAGTCAACTCTGCCTCCACATATCTCTCAGAGAGAGCAACCGCTTCCTGGGGAGTCTTGCAATTTTGCAGGATCAGGAAAGCACGGATTTCTGATGGTAGAGCCTCCTTATATTGCTCTAACACTAGCTCATCCAAAATGGAGTCTACTGATCTCCCTTCTGGAGTCATCCACTTATTAAGTAAACCTCTTATCCTATGGCATAAGGACTTTGGGGTTTCGCTCTGCCTGAGTCTCACGCTCCTCAAGCAAGAGCGATAGATCAGTGGAGTGAGACCCAGTCTCTCCCTTATCGCTCTTTTCATGTCCTCGTAACTACCGCTAACTCAGCGGGCATGGCACGGTATGCTGCCATTGCTTCTCCGGTGAGTGATGCGGCCAGCCTTAAGGCCCAGTGCTCTTTTGGCCATAAGCTGAGACGAGCTACCCTCTCAAAGCTTTCTAGGTAATCGTCCACATCGTCCTGACTGGTAAGTTGTCCAAAGTTGAACAAAGTCCCTGTACTAACAGGCTGCATATTGTTAGTCACAAGAAAACCTGTATCCGGTGCTGGTACAGCGGCTTGCTTTTTCTCCTGCAAGTACTCCTCCAACAAAGTCAGTAGGGGTTGCTGCTGCTCTTTAAAACTGGCAGTGGCCCTCTGCTGTGCTTCTAATGCGAGGTCAGCCTGGCGCTCCAGCTGCGTCGCCATCCAAGTGAAAATCTCCTTAGGATCCATCGCCATCTCGGGACTCTGTAAGGGAAAAAAAACACAGACCCAAGTGCGGTATCCCAACACTGATTTCTCTAGGTTTCCTAGAAAAAAAATTTTTTTTTTTTGGCTTTCCCCAGTTACCACTAGGGACACCCCTTTGCCCTGGTATCCTTCACAACCCGGGTGGATACCCTTTACCTGGCAGAGGTGTATCTCAAGCACTTCAGGATTGGCTCCTGTAGCCTTTTGCAGTCCTTCTCCCTCTGCTGGGCTCGTCAGCTCTTCGGCCGGGGTCCAGTGGAAGAATTCTTCTGCCGCTCCTGCTGTGGCTCCTTTTGCGCCTGCGCCGAAATCCTAAATACTACGCCACTTTATAACCATGCACCCACCCCTTGACCTTGAGGGTTTAAGGAGGGGTGTGCCTTGAGGTTGAATTGTAGTTGCGGTGGTTGAGTGACAAGGCAGGTATAAAGAATATTTATTTTATAAGGATTTTATTTCTCCCGCTCCGTGGTGGAATTGGAACAGGCGTAAAGGCAAAGTATTTTTACAGCCAAAACAAGAACAAAGAAAAGATAGGCTTTTCCAACACTGTGTTTCAAAACAGTCCTTTTCACAACACTTCACATTCCAGTCATGTGAGCTGTCTTAGAAAACATTTAAACCAAAAGGCAAACAATAAAGTTCCTGCACTGCTTCCAACTTCTGCTTTAGCTTATTCTTATCTTTCTCATAAGCTCTTCAGGTAAGGAACTTTGACAATGTACAGTTTTCACTTTATAATGAATGACCACACAAGCTTTGCTTGACTATCATTACTTATCTACAAGGCACGTCGAGCAGTCCATTGGCTGACTCAAATCCTGCGTCTGTAAGGGATGAGGCAATGGTACTGGTGCTTCTGGACTCTGTACTGGTTCAAGTATCCTGGGTCCAGGAATATTACGTTTCTCTAGGAACATTTTAAAGTCTCTCAGGAGTGCTTCAGCTTGGTTACTCTGTTCATTCAGTGCATTGGAATTACCCCTCCCCCACTTGTCTCTGTCAGCAAGTGCTGGGTAAATCAGTTCATTTGCAGGTGAAACATTTGTGGGCAGCAAATCAAACTTAGAGCCTGCTGAAACCTTCTGGCAAATGTCTCTGGCAAATATCTCTGCTATGTCCTTATAGCTAGCTTGCTTGTTAATCTTGTCAGCAGTTTGAGGAGATAAACAGGGTTTAACTGAACAAGCTTCTGGCTGTAGCCAACTGCTCTCATAAAACCTGGGCTTTTCCTGTGTTTTAAAATATGCATTCACACAGTCTGGCTTCTCATAAAAGCTGTTATCAGTATTAAAAGTACCCTGTACCTTCTGCTGAGGAATATCTGGAGGTTTTTCAGCCGTCTGCCATTCATTCCATTGATCAGCTCTCTGCTCCAAAAGCCTAGGCTTTACCCTTGGGTCTCTCAGTGCCACGCCCTTCTCCTTCTCCCAGAAGGTTCTGCTGTGCACTGAGTCTCCCTGGTACCTGCTTCTTGGCTTTACACGCCTTCTCCTGGAATTGCAGCTGGGAAACGTTTCTCCTTCACATTCAAAGGCTCTGGCATCCAAGGCTACTTCATCTCTAAAGCACACACCTGCTTCATCTGGTTCCAGTATTTCCTTCCACCTCCTCGGTTGGTTCCTTCTCTGAGTCTCCAACTGCTTCCCTTTCTCACTCCTTCTCTCCAACTCTCTTCCTTCTTCCGGTTTAACAAGCTGCTTCTGCTCTGGGGAGCCCGCCTCCAGCTAGGGCGTGCCCAATCAGCAACTCTGCTTCTCCCCTCCCCCGAGGTGAGTTGTGTTGGCTGATTATCTATGTCCATCTTGTGCTGAGAAGGGAATATCTTGCTTTTAGCTGCAGTACCCGGACCTTCCACTGGGTCACCATCTGTTTCCATGGCTTCTGGCCTTGTTGCAGCATCACAAACTTCAGATCCTATCTGTTCCATATCTCCCTTTATTTCCTATACAATAGGCGGGGGTCGCCCATACAGAATCTCAAAAGGGGAAACTCCTAAAGACTTAGCAGGGGCTAAGTATATCCTAAGAAGGGCTATAGGAAGAACCTGGGGCCACTTCAGGTGAACCTCTTGGCAAAGTTTGGACAACTGAGATTTCAGGGTTCTATTCATACATTCTACTTTTCCTAAATTCTGAAATCTGTAGGCAGTATGCATCTGATAATATCAATATCTCGGGGCCATACTTAATGGACTTGCTTCCTGAGGTTATCCACCCTCATTCTTTGTACAGGGCCCCATGTGCATGCAAGGTTGTAAGGGCATACTTGGAATCTGGGTACACATTTAGACAGAGCCCCTTTTCCTATTGTCAGTGCTCTAGTAAGAGCTATCAGTTCAGCTTTCTGTGCTGAAGTTCCTGGGGCCAGGGCTGAGGACTCAACTACCAGATCAAGGGTCACTACTGCATATCTGACACAGCAATGTCCATTAATGATGACAAGACTGCTTCCATCTACAAAGAAAGTTGTCCAGGGTTCTCCAAAGGAACATCAGTCGAATCAGGGTGACTTGAGAATATAGTGTCCATAATTTCTAAACAGTCATGATCAGGGGGGTCAAGACCAACTGGTAACAACGTAGCAGGATTCAGAGTTTGACTGACCTTCAGTTGTATCTGGGGGTTTTCACACAGCATACTCTGATACCTCAACATTCGTGAATTAGCTAGAAGTTTCCTTTGTGTTTCATAATGGTTAGAACAGAGTGTGGTACAGTAACTTGAAGATTGCTCACTAGGAGGGCTGTAGCTGCAACAGCTCTTAAACAAGGGACCAGCCTTTTGCAATTACATCCGATTGTTTTGACAAATAGGCTACTGGTCGTTGCCAAGATCCAATGAGATTGAGTCAATACTCCTAGAACATTTCCTGGTGACTCATGAACATAGAAAGTGAAAGGTTTTCTGGACATCTGGTAGACCCAGAGCTGGTGATAACATCAGAGCGGTTTTCAAAGATCGAAAGGCTGCATCCTGTTCAAGTCCCCATTCCAATGGAGACTTTTCCATTCCTTTGGTAGCTTGATACAAGGGTTTTGCTAGCAGCGCAAAATTGGGGATCCATATACGACAGTACTCTGCGGTACCCAAGAAGGCTCTCACTTGCCTCCTGGTGGTTGGAGTAGGAATAGTGCATACAGTTTCTTAGCGTTCTGGTCCCAGGCGTCTAATTCTGCTGGACAACTGGAATCCTAGGTATTTAACTTGTTTGACATAATTATGCCTTGGCTCTTGAGACTTTGTATCCAGCCTTATTAAAAAGGTGCAAGAGTTCACTGGTGGCTTATAGACATTCACTTTCTGAGTTGGTGGCCATAAGCAAGTTGTCCACATACTGGAGAAGAACCCTTTCTCCTGGGTTCACATAGTAGCTTGAAAGATCTTGATTTAAAATAGCACTGAAGAGAGTAGGTGAATTCTTGAATCCTTGAAGTAATCTAATCCAGGTGAGTGGGCTCCGCCTTCCTGTTGTGGGGTCTTGCCATTCAAAAGCAAACAAAAGTTGACTGGTGGGGGCTAGGCGTATGCAGGAAAAAAACATCTTTCAGGTCCAGGACAGTGAAATGAGTAGCCTCAGCGGGGATCAGTCCCAGGAGAGTATAAGGATTTGGTACCACTGGGTGTATAGTTTCAGCTGCATCATTCACTCGCCTCAGATCTTGCACTGGGCGGTAATCCCCTGTCCCAGGTTTCTTAACTGGGAGAAGGGGGGTGTTCCAGGGTTACTGGCATTCCTTGAGAAGTCCATACTTCAGCAGTTTCATCAAATGGCAGTGGATTCCTTTAATGGCTGGTCGAGGGAGAGGATACTGCTTCACATGCACTGGTTCCACTCCTGGCTTGAGGGTGATAGTGACAGGGGCTATGTTCTTCACTAGGCCAGGTGGATTATCTTCTGCCCATACTCCAGGTGGGGCTATAAGGTTGGTGGGTATACAGGAACTAGCTGGCTTGATTGGAGATGCACTATAGAACCACTACTCTTCTTCTCGGGGAACAGTCAGCACCATCAATCCAGCAGGCTTTGGGTTCACAGTCATTTGCATTTCTCCCCTTTCAGCAAAGGATATTTGTGCCTGGAGTTTAGCAAGCATGTCTCGGCCCAGAAGTGGAATAGGGCATTCAGGCATATACAAGAACTGGTGCGTTATTTTCTGTCCCCCTAGTTCACACATGCGGTTCTGCAGGAGAGGCTTTGTGGCCTTAGCCCCAGTAGCTCTGACAATGGTGATGCATCGAGAAAACAAAAGGGCTACTGGTTTTAGTATTCTGCTCCTGTATCCCCCATAAAGTCCATATATTGGTCCCCTATTTTCAGACTGACCATAGGCTCCTGGGGACCCAGGGAAACTTGGAGTCCGGTCTGGCCTAGTCTTCATCCATGCTGTAGCCCTCTTCGGCTGCCACTCACTCTATAGCTGCTTCCCTCTCTTGCTGGAGCACTGTGCTTGGTTTATTCTTTCTAAAATCAAGTACTCCCTCCTCCCCTCCTGGGGGTGGAGTCAAGATACGGGCATTCACTTCTCTAATGTCCTTCTTCTCTGCAATAGGCGCACTGATTCGCACCCAGTGGGGGACGATCATTTTCACGACCCCTTTCACTTCCTCTGCTCCTTCGATTAGGAAAACCTCCTCCACATCATTCAACTAAAGTATCAGCAAGAAGATCTGTTTTCTTCCTTATCTTACATTCACTTTCTCTGTCACATTTATTTCCACAATTCACAAACTTTCTGAACAACTTCCATTAACTGTGCTGTATTCATGCCCGCAAATCCATCCAGTTTCTGCAATTTCTGCTTTATATCTCTCTGGGACTGACTGACAAAAACGCAAATTCTCCTGGGCTGCTGGATCGCATGGGGTATATAGTGAGGGCTGCCTGCGCTATTTGGATCCCACTTGGGGCCATCAAGGCTGATGGGTCTGCATAATACTGTTCATTAGTTCAATCAAATCCTATGGTTTCTCTGTAGGAGGCGTAATGCAGCTTTCAGTTCAGTAAATCAGTGGCAGAAACAAAGCTGGCCCTGGACCTAGTGCAATGGGATAACGTGACCCTCCCTTTTACTGGTAGTTGTACTTCTGAAGGCATACGGCAATCGGGACTGTCTGGGTTCCACTTCAAGTTCTTGGGCGCTGGCTGTGAGTGACCCTGAACTAGCAAATGAATCCCTGCTTGTAGTGTCATCGGTGGACTGTGGCCTACTCTGAGTACTTTAAACTGTGCCGGGGCTTTCGGTCAAGAGGGGGTGTACGTCCTTCTGCTGCGGAGGTGGCTGGTGACATTTGCAGGGAGGTATCCCCTTCCCCCCCCCCCCCGCCCCAGGCTCTGCCCGGGGTGGTGGCAGAGCTGAGGGAACTGGCCTATAAAGATAATAAACGGGCAGTTGTTTTTTGTTTTTTTTTCTCAAACATTTAACCAGGAATCCTATGTAGGGGAACTGATCAGGGAACATTCTCTGTACAATCTAATAAACACGGGAAACTACGGGGCCATGAAGTAACTAACACTGGCCACCCCCTTCCACAGAGCATTTCTAATAGGGACAGAGACATTTTAAGTTTGTAGTCTTCAGCAAAGCCCTTGCTAAAATTCCTAGTCATACATTTCAACAAAATCTGCATGGACTCTGACCCCCCCCCCCCCCACACCAATCAGGCTGCATTTTCCTGTGGACTAAGCATAATGGATGTGTGCTCATTCTAAATAAGTACAATTTAGATAAAGTCCTTAAAATATAAAACTATTATTTTGCAACATGTTATAACAACAATCCCAACAGAAAGAACTATAGCTCTTAACATGACGGCCACATATCTGTTACGTATGACTGGAATAAAATTACTTGGCATGAAAACTAACTGCCAGCCGTAATCAGCATGTCTCTGCAAAAGAAATTACTTTAAATATTACAGTTTTAGGAAGCAGATATTCAAAAGACATTCCGAATACTTTTTCCATAAAGTGGGTGGATATCTAGAATACATATACACTTTTTTTCTTCCTATTTTATTTTTATTAACAATAAGTATGTCTTCTATGAGGTGCTTGCCGCAGTATATCAGGAACTAGAATTCAAGCACAATGAACTCCTTATTCACTCAGGATTTAAATCACTTTCAAGTCGCGATCTGGTACTACTGGCTCGGGATGCTTTATAGTCCTGTCAGGGTTCTTAACCTCTACTTCGTAGGACAAAGGGAAAACAAAAGCAGTTTCCTTATCGTCACTCCAGTCCAGTCCCTTTACTTCTGGGGTTACGCAACCCTTCCAGCAGCTTGGAGGCTGAGCCCAACCTTTTTGGAGGTGGAGCGGTATAACTACCACTGGGACCACCCACCAACTCCAGTATTCTCAGCCTCCAAGCAGCTGGAGGGTTCCGTAAGCCTAGGGCTTACTGGAGTCTTTCCTTTTAGTTAGAATTTACTTACTTATTTATTTCTCATTTATTTCTCATTTATTTCTTATTTGTCTGCTGTTTTCCTTTCTTTTAGTACTTAGTAGGTACTGCACCTTTAATTCCTCCTGCCTGCTCTCCTCCCCCCCCCCCCCCGGGGTCGGCACGGGCGTCGGAGACGTTTTTCCTGCAGGCTGCAGCGAAGAGACTTCCTTGGCTGATCTCCTCGGCTGTATTTGCGGCTGGCTCCTGCACTCTTCACCGAGAGCCCTCCTGCCTCGCGCCGAAGCCCCCTGGGTGGCTGAGCGCTTGAGGCAGCGCCGCCATCTTACTCCCACCGCCGGACCCGTCCCGGAGCAGAGGGACGCGGGGGCGAGTGCTGGGTACCCCGTTTTACCGGCGGGGCTGCAGTTTCAAGCGGCGATCACCTTTTGGAAGAGTGGTTCCCGTCTCCAGTCTCCTTTCGGCTGCCGGCACGGAGGACAGGCTCGCGACGCCCCGTTCAGGCTCCACGTGGTGAGGCTCACCACGTGTTGAGCCAACGGGCAGTGAACGCTGAGCCGGGCCCAGCTAACATCAGGCACTTAATCGCAAGTACATTTAAGTTTCATAGCATTGTAATTTGAGGATTTTAATTTTAGTTTATTTGTTTTTTTGGCTTTTTGTGTTATGTAGCCTGTTTCTTTGGAAGGTAATTTTTAATTTAATAAGGACAAAGGGCCTGTTAATTCCCGGTTAGGGGGAACTGTTGTGTTACTGGGGGAGAGAGCACACAGAACCCTCAGCCCGTGTAAAAGAGTGCCAGACTCTGGTGAGAGATCCGCGTATCCTGGGCAGTGCAGACTTTGGGCTCTCGGCTATTCCAAAGCCTCTGAGTAAGAAGGGCTTCGGGAGCTCTTTTCAAGGTATGGCGGCCAAATCTAAGTGTCCCTCCTGCGGCTCTCGCAGGGGAACTTCCTCGGAGGCAGGGAGCTGTAGGGTTTGTGCCACAGTGGCTGCCTCCGTGGAACAAGAAACTAATCTAACTATGACACAGCCCTCTCAGGGGTCAGGAGACCCCCTAGAAGGAGAGAGTGGGTCCCATTTGCCTCTCTCTACTCCCTCGGATCTGCCCACTCCTCCTCTGCCCCTTCCGTCCCTCCCCTCTGGTGCAGGGGGGGCCGGAGAATTTTTTTCCCCTGACTTTATTCTCTTGCTTCATAAGGCTTACTGCCTACGTAAGCAGGGCTTTAGGACAGAGGAGGCTGGCACGTCATCGGACGACAAGTCATCTAGATGCATGGGAGCAAGCAATCTGGAATCCGGTATCCCTCCTAAACGTCCCCGTCTTGCTTGTGAAGAGCCTCTAGCGTCCTTCTCTCAGGGTACCCCAGAGGAGGATAGCTCTGATAAGGACTTGGACGAGGAAGAGGAGGAGCTTGAAGAAGGGGAGATCCCGGAAGAAGATCAATCCCGGATAGTTAGGGTTTTTCGTCGGGATGAGCTCCCAGCATTAATTAATGAATCCCTGAAAGCCCTCAATGTAGCCTCAGACACGCCGGCACAGGAAGAGGCGTTGGAGGACCCTTTAATCCAGGCCATTAGGAGATCCCAGAAGGTTTTCCCTCTCCACAAGGTCGTGCGTCAGATGATCCAGGAAGAATGGGATCAACCAGAGTCAAGTTTAAGGGGAGTCCGGGCCATGACTCGCCTATACCCTCTTCCAGAGGCAGATAAGGAGCTGCTGAAATCTCCCAGGGTGGATGCAGCGGTCTCAGCAGTTACTAAGAAGACGACTATCCCAGTTGAGGGCAGCACGGCCTTAAGAGATGCTCAAGACAGGAAGTTGGATACGGTCCTGAAACAGGCCTTTGATGTAAGCGCCCTCGCCTTGCAGGCCTCCGTGTCGGGAGCTTGGGTGGCTCGGGCCTGTTTAAGGTGGGCTCAACAGCTCCAGGCAGAGGACTCATCCGGCGAAACACAGGCCAACGTGGCTAGGATGGAATCCGGAACAGCCTACTTGGCGGATAGTCAGTACGACCTCATCAGAAGCCTAGCCAAGAACATGGCCTCGGTGGTGGCGGCTAGGCGCTATCTGTGGCTAAGGAATTGGTCAGCCGACGCTTCCTCGAAGGCACACCTGAGTCGTCTTCCCTTTAAGGGGAAGCTGTTATTCGGAGAGGATCTAGAGAAGTTAGTAAAGGACCTCGGTGAGTCGAAGGGAGGCAGACTCCCGGAAGATAGACCAAAGCAAGGGCGCCCCTTAGCCCCAGTGCGTCCCCAGTCGAGGGACTCACGGAGATTTCGCCCGGCCAGGTCAAACACTTTTACCAGGGGCCGTTTTCCCTCGAAGGGTCTAGGTTTCAGAGGGTTTCGAGGAGCAGGTCGAGGCTTTGGAGCATCCTCCTCCTCCTTCTCGGGACCTAGAAAACAGCAATGAGATGACGGGGGTCCAGGAGGAAGAGCGGCCGGTGGGCGGACGCCTAAGGCTGTTTCTTCCCGCCTGGTCCCGAGTCACGTCCGATCAATGGGTTCTAGAAGTGATCAGAGAAGGATACGCTCTCGAATTGGCCAAACAAATACTTCCAGCCTTTGTTCAGTCTCCCTGCGGTTCATCTACAAAGAGGGCGGCGATAGAGGCAACTCTCGCTCGCCTAATAGCGCTCGGGGCCGTGGTCCCAGTACCACCAGACCAGTGCGGCTCGGGTCGGTACTCCATTTACTTTGTAGTACCAAAGAAGGAAGGGTCCTTCCGACCGATCCTGGATCTAAAGCAGGTCAACCGCTGTCTCAGGGTACCACATTTCCGGATGGAGACCCTACGTTCAGTCATAGCAGCTGTGAGGGGCGGGGAGTTCCTAACGTCCCTCGATTTGACAGAAGCCTACTTGCATATCCCAGTCAGGAAGTCCCATCAACAGTTCCTGAGATTCGCAGTGCCAAGAGGCCACTTTCAATTCCAGGCCCTACCCTTCGGTCTGGCTACAGCTCCCAGGACGTTCACCAAGGTGATGGTGGTAGTAGCAGCCTTTCTGCGGAAGGAGGGAATATTAGTACACCCTTACTTAGACGATTGGCTGATCCGGGCAAAATCGGAACAGGAAAGTCACTCGGCAACGACCAGAGTGATCCAGGTTCTAGAGGAGTTGGGGTGGGTCATCAATCGTGCAAAGAGCAGGTTGACTCCCTCCCAGGAGCTCGAGTACCTCGGAGCAAGATTCGACACCTACAGGGGCAGAGTGTTCCTGTCCCGGACAAGATCAAGGGAACTAAGGCTTCTAGTCACGCAGTTTCTAGGCAGAAGGAATCCCTCGGCGTGGCATTATCTTCAGGTTCTGGGAACAATGGCGGCTGCGATAGAGGTTGTACCATGGGCCAGGGCCCACATGCGGCCTCTGCAGCGGGCTCTGTTACGTCGTTGGTCTCCACAGATTCATCCTCTGTCAATGCAGTTACCTTGCGCCCCGCGGACCAAGCAGTCCCTTCGCTGGTGGCGGTGCCCAAGGAATCTGGATCGCAGGATGCCCCTCGAACCTCATCAGTGGTTGTTATTGACGACAGATGCCAGCCTGACAGGCTGGGGAGCGCACTGCGAGGACCAGTTCGTCCAGGGTCACTGGACACAGTTGGAATCCCAATGGCCCATCAACAGACTGGAATTGCGGGCCGTCACCCTAGCGCTCAAGGCTCTCGAGGCCTTAGTACGAAAAAGAGCTATTCGGGTTCTCTCCGACAATGTCACCGCGGTGGCCTACATCAACCACCAGGGAGGCACCAGCAGCCCCGCCTTGGAGAAGGAGGCGGACGCTCTATTCCAGTGGGCGGAGGTCCGGCTGCAAGCGCTCTCGGCTCAACACGTGGCAGGCACGGACAACGTCACAGCCGACTTTCTCAGCAGGTGCAAGATAGACCACGGAGAGTGGGAACTGGACCAGGAGACATTCAACCAGATAGTGGCCCGGTGGGGACTCCCAGTCATGGACCTCATGGCGCGTTTCTCCTCAGCCAAAGTGGACAGATTCTTCAGTCGGAGAAGGGAAAGAATGTCCGAGGGCTTAGATGCCCTGGCCCAAAGGTGGCCCTCGGAAGGTCTACTCTATGTTTTCCGCCTTGGGCCCTGATCGGAAAGGTTCTCCAGCGGGTGGAGTCCCACCAAGGATTGGTAATCCTCATAGCTCCGGATTGGCCTCGCCGCCCATGGTATGCGGATCTGGTGAGGATGATCGCCGACCAACCGTGGCGGCTCCCTCACAAAAGGGACCTGCTGAGACAGGGCCCGGTTCGGATGCCTCACGTGGATCGATTCTCGCTTACGGCATGGCTATTGAAAGGGCGAGGCTCCTGAAACGAGGCTACTCTGGAGCGGTAATCTCGACGCTGTTGAATGCTAAGAAGCGCTCGACCTGTCTATCCTATGTAAGAGTTTGGCGAATCTTCGAAGCCTGGTGTGCAGAGCACCGCCGGAAGCCCCTGTCGGCCTCAGTCCCGGACGTTCTGGAGTTCTTGCAAGCAGGATTTGACAAGGGTCTGGCGCACAGCTCCTTACGGGTCCAGCTAGCTGCTATCACCTGCTATCGAGGCAAGGTCCGTGGCAAACCCCTAGGGGCCCACGCGGACGTCTCCAGGTTCCTAAGGGCGGTTAAACGGCTACGTCCTCAGCGGAGGTCGATCATTCCCCGTGGGATCTTAACCTAGTGCTAAATTCCTTGGTCGGGGAACCCTTCGAGCCTTTAAAGAGGGCCTCCTTAAAGGATTTGACACTGAAGACAGTTTTTTTGGTCGCCATCTGTTCGGCCAGGAGGGTTTCGGAACTACAGGCGCTGTCGTCCCAACCCCCCTTTCTGTCCTTTCTCAAGGACAAAGTAGTTCTGCGCACGGTTCCCTCCTTCTTACCCAAAGTGATCACTCCTTTTCATGTGAATCAGTCAGTCACCCTCCCGGCCTTCTCGACCGGGGGACAGGAAGGCAGGGATAGCAAGCTTCGTCTCCTAGACGTCCAGAGGGCTTTGAAACGGTACCTCTCTCACACTGCGCCCTTCCGCAAGTCCGACCGGCTGTTCATTCAGTTCGGGGGTCCGCATAAAGGGGAGGCGGCGGCCAAGGCCTCCATCTCCAGGTGGATCAGAGAGGCGATTGCCTCCGCCTACATCCTGAAGGGGAAGCAGGTTCCAGGGGGCCTGCGGGCACACTCCACTCGAGCTCTGGCTACCTCTTGGGCGGAAGTCAGCCTAGTTCCCCCGCAGGATATTTGTAGGGCAGCGACTTGGTCCTCTCTGCATACCTTCACCAAGCACTACAGGCTGGACGTGCAGAGTGCAGCGGACGCTCGGTTTGGTCTAGCGGTTCTTCAGTCCGGTATGCCGGATCCCACCCAGGTTTGAACTGCTCGGGTACTTCCCAGAAGTAAAGGGACTGGACTGGAGTGACGATAAGGAAATAGTAATTAGATCTTACCTGCTAATTAGTGTTCCTGAAGGAACGACAGTCCAGTCCCTGATCCCACCCGGTTCCGGCGAACGTCAAGACCTATTATTCTTGGAAGAGCATCGGACCGAGCGTAGGACAGGTTCGGCATGAAGGAGTGCAGGAGAAAGCCGGCCTGGGCAGTCTCAGGTCCCTCCGCCCGTTGCCTTCCTCCTCTCCTTCTCCTATACCATTCAAAAAAAAAAAAATTTTTTTTTGGAATGCTTATTAGTTCGTTAAGATTATTGAGTGAAGTTCATTATGTCTGCTTTTTCATTCGAATACTGGAGTTGGTGGGTGGTCCCAGTGGTAGTTATACCGCTCCACCTCCAAAAAGGTTGGGCTCAGCCTCCAAGCTGCTGGAAGGGTTGCGTAACCCCAGAAGTAAAGGGACTGGACTGTCGTTCCTTCAGGAACACTAATTAGCAGGTAAGATCTAATTACTATTTCCTGAATTTTTCTATCATTGCCTATTTAAACCATTACAGTGCTTACTGAAGATTTTGAACATAAATAACACAAAACAAAGCTAAGCCCACAAATGCATTATACCTATAGCCCTTCAAAAATTCTTCTCACTTGGTCCGTACAAGTACAGGAACTCGAAAGGGGTTAATAAGAACTTAACCATTTCCAGGCTAAGCCCAAAACTATCAGGATCCACAATCCTGACTAAACATTCTTAGTAAATGATATATAATACATGACCATAGCAGAAGGAAAATCACTATTAAATCATATTGAATTAAAACAGGTACAATTTTCCTGAAATAAGCACAAATTAACCCAGCTGCAAAGTGTTGAGATTAAGCCTTCACAGGGTTAAAAGACACTACACATTCCTTTCTCCAGACACGCCCCTTCTCTCTCCGCTAGCCAGCTTCATGCTGTGCGAAAGGAAAAAAAACCTGAAATGCATGAGACAGCTTCTTTACTGAAAAAGTGACAACTGAGTTTGTTTCCTTCTGTCTTCTTTTCTGCTTAATCCTATTTCTTAATTGGTAAACTGTTCCACAAATTACCCAACAGAATAATCTCACATTTATACCAGAAGGGAAACTCGCGGTTTCAACAGATAACAAAAATCAGAGACAAACAACAAACAGTAAGAACAGACGAACACCAAACGCTTCCTCCTTTTCGCGACCTGGGCGCAGTCGCCTGGCCAGGAACTGCGCTACTCAGAAGTCCTCTCTCGCTCGGCCTGTATTTCAAGACCTCTCACTCACACAAGCAATCATATTTTAACAAGATATCATTTTTAAGTGCCTAGGGTTTTCTGACTAACTGACTATTTCAAACAAGAAGGATCGATGGCTTCGGCTTCCGCTTTCACTTACGCGGAGCTTACTAGGACCGCCCTTATGGGAGGTGATCAGACTCCCTTGTCTCGCACACACTCATGCGAGATTTTTCCAGTTAGTCTATACTAAATATACCAAATCAGTCTTGCACATACTCATGCAAGACTTTTTTCCCAGGCTGCACTGACTTTTAAACAAGAAAATATCTACTCACTGGATCCAGTTCCTGATACCAAACCAGTTCTTGGGTTGGACCCTGGACTCCCCTCGGGTTCGAGAGGTGTTGGCCAGCTGGACCCAGTGGCCTGCCGAGGCAAGGCGGAACTCTCTCCGATACAAAGGGATCGGCGACGCCTGAGAAGTTCCCCTGCGGTCGGACAGACATGGTTCCAACCGGACCAAACCTCGAGGCGAATTTCGTAGATTATTCACTTGAATACCATTTACTACTCGCACTTCCCGGCCCAACGCACCAAGAATATGTTGTAGCAAAGTGCAATCAATGAATAAATCCAGGAGTCAATTGACAGGGTCCAAGCCAGTTTATTGTGCACAGGCCCAGTCAGTCAAAGCTTCAAAAGGAACTGAGCAAAAGTTTCTACAGAGACATAACCATTTATACCTCTTTTTCAGTTTGATACATGAGAACTTTCTATTGGTTCTAGCTCGATACATGCAAACTTCTCATTGGTTTTACATTCCCTGCACCTGTCCAATTAGAAATCCCTCCGGAGCCTAGCAACCAGCCCCCTCCCTTAGGATTGTTCTAACAATGGTGCAGTTCTTGATTTCGATACTTCTCTACTGCAAGGTTATCCCTGGCTCCAGGAATGCATGTATTGAAACATTTATTTTCTTTCACACACAAGAGAATAATGGAAGACTTATGAATTCATAAAAACTTCTTATTAAGCATTTTAAAACAGTTTTCTCATTTCTCACAGATTTTTTGGTTCTTTTCTAGCTATAATGGGAGTCAGGATCCAGGCCTAACTTACAGGCCTTTCATAGTAGCAGGCCATGTTAGGCCATAGCCTACCACAATACTTGGTCAGACCAAGGTCCATCAAGCCCAGTATCCAGTTTCCAACAGTGGCCAATCTAGGTCATACGTACCTAGCAGTTTCCCCAAGACACAAGTTCCACAATACTTGTATTGGGTCAAGCATTGATATCCTGGGTCCCAAGGGGTTAAAGCCCTTAATCCCCCATGCTTTCTTTTTGCCTTCTAAGAAATAAAACATCAGCTGCTTCGCTGCCTGATTGGCACCACTTATATATATAGTTTACTGAATTGGAGCCACTATGGCCCTCATTCACGATTGCGGGTTGGGGGGCTGTACATCTCGCCGGGACGTGCAGCCCCACAATCCACCTAAACCCTATTCCTGCACTGGCTCTCCCTATATGTCCTGTGCTTCAGGACAGGGAGAGCAAGTGGGAGGAGGGATCGGGGGCGGAGTGGAGGCTGGTCGCACGGCAGCACCTACAGGGCCAATTCAGGCCCTGTATATGCTGCCATGCCTGCTGGGCCATACTGCTCATACCTCCTCAGAGGTGGTATAAGCAGTATTTCTCACGGGATCGGGGCACGGCAGCCACCCATGGGGATGGGTACAGGGGGTCCCTGCCGCCCGATCCAGGCAGTGGGAGGACAGCTGTGGGTCAGGCAGCGGGGATATTGGGGGCTGGAGCCACAGTTGTCTGGGGTGCCTGCATGGAGGACATCCCCGTAGGCAGAGGAGGCAATCAGGCCATCCTTAGGCGCGATTCCAGCAGCATGTAGACTGAGCACGTCATCTTGTTGATGACTCTGGGGTATAAGTAGACCTGGCACCTCCCACCAGCTCCAGTTTTGTGTTCAGTCTTCTAGCAGCTGGAAGGGGTGCAGCAAGCCAGGGATCTGGCTTACTAGTGAGAATAGGATAGTGCAGGTCTTTGGGGTTTCCTCTGCTGATTTGGTTTATTTTTATTCACTCTTATTTTATTCTATTTTATTTAGTTGTTCCTCAGGGACATTACATTATCGTTTGGAGACTTCCCCCCCCTCCCCCCTGTGGCCTTGTTCGGGGGTGCGGGTGGAGGAGGCTTGACAGCCGGCGGTTGTCAGGCAGCGGAGGAAGGGAGAGAGTGTGAGAAGAGCTCGCCTTTTCATTTCCCCTCCGTGAGGAGTTAGAGGGAAGCCTGTTCCGTCCTTCCTGCCTCGCTGCCGAAGCCTTTAAGGAGGCTGAGCACGTGAGCGGGAGGACGAGGAGTCGGCGCAGCTCTTCGGGAGAAGGCCGGGAGACGGAGATAAGGCCTTAGCGCTGGGGAGGCAGTGGCGGTCACTAAAAAGAAAGTCAGCTGGTGAGCGGCACCATTTCACGGAGGCAGCGGATAGCCACGTGTTCCTCTGGGGCCTACAGCACGGAGCAGGTGAGTCCTCTTATTCGCGCGCTTTTAAGCCCGCGTGGGTCTGGCTCGGCAGGCGCAGAAGGTCCCTTGGAAGGAGATCTAAGGGGGTATTTAGTGCTCCGGAAGAGAGGAAAAGAGGAGTGAGACAAATTAAAAAAAAAAAAAATGGGACAGAGAGAGGAGGCTTTGTTCTTAGTGCAGTCTGCTCTCCTAGGGATTCTCTCCTTTTTCTCTCTTTGAGCTTGGGGGGCTTTGGTTGCCCCTGCAATAGACTGGGATCATGCCGGCTAGGCCCCAGTGCTTGCTCTGTGGGACTCACCGGGGGGCGGTGTCCGAGGCAGGTGTTTGCAGAGGCTGTGCCGCAGAGGCAGCCTCCTTGGAACTTGAGATCCAGTCAGGGACAGCACAGGATCCGCCACCTTCCACCTCACAGGATTCGGGAACTCCCGTGGATTTATTCCAGCCTGAGTCTCCCTCCTTGTCTCTGGAGCAGCCCGCCCTGTCTCAGCCTCAGCCCGGGCCCTCTAGCGCCTTGCCTGGAATGGAGGGTGAGCTTGGGGGTGAATTTTTCCCCGAATTCGTATTGCTACTGCATAAGGCGTTTTGTCTTCGGAGGCAGGGGCTGCACGGACAAGGCTCGGCACAGGGAGGCGCTAAGACTTGGCTGCCTGACTCTAAGGCAGTGGTTCTCAACCTTTTTTGTACCGCGACCCCTTTTACCATTGGTCAACTTGTAACAACCCCCAATGATAAAATCAAATGCGTCTCTCTTCCTTTACCATTAACGCATTGTCGCCTCAGGATTTACCAGGAGTCGCCTGACCAATCCCGGGATATGCCGCCTCACTCCGCTTTTAAAAATTAAAAAAAAAAAAAAAGTTAAAGCGCATGTTGCTTCCGCTGCCGAGTCCGCTTCTCGGCAGCGGCAGATTCACCCTCTTTTCTCTGGCTCTGGCTTCCCTACATCCATCTCTGACATTCATCTTTTTCCTTTCAGCTTCCTTCCATTTTTCTCTCTTTATTAACTCAGATTTCATTTCCCTTCCTTATATCCACTTCTGAACTCCCTCTTTTTACAACCTTCTCACTCCATGTTGCTT
The DNA here is from genome assembly GCA_033557465.1 of Ichthyophis bannanicus. Classification (NCBI taxonomy): domain Eukaryota; kingdom Metazoa; phylum Chordata; class Amphibia; order Gymnophiona; family Ichthyophiidae; genus Ichthyophis; species Ichthyophis bannanicus. The sequence continues at coordinate 702,798,311 of CM066031.1, read as the reverse complement.
TCCTTCTCTGGCCACTTATTCCCCAGTCTTTAACTCTTTCCTTTCTCTTTTCTACCTTTCATGTGTTCAGTATCTATCCCCTTCTCTCCTGCCGTCTTGTCTCCCCCCAATCTTGTGCCTTCCTTTTTCTCATCCTATCCCCCTATGTCCAATATTCCCTCTCTCTCCCTTACCCCATGTCCAGTATTTTCCTATTCCACTCCACCCCATTCATCATGCCCCTCTCCCCATCTCGTGCCCAGCATCTCCTCTTTCTCTCACTCCCATATCCAGCATCTGCCCTCCACCCCCCACTGTGTCCAACTTCTGCCTTCCATGCCTACTGTATCCAGCCTATGCCCTATATCTCCACACCCCATGTCCAACGTCTGCTATTTATCCCCCTATGACCCTTACCCTGTGCTCAGCATCTGCCCTCCATCCCTTTCTGACCCCTACCCCATGTCTGGCATCTGCCCCCTCTCCATATTCACCATCTGCTCTCTGTATCCCCCACCAAGCAGAGGCCAAGAAAACGTGGCAAGTTGCCCCGGTTGCACTTGGTGTCACTCGTCCGATTCAAAAGACCTTGGCAGAGCGTGTGCTATCCTGCGCCTGCAGCTCACGAAGGAGACGGAGGCTGCGGCCACGATCACGTCCAGCATGACCTGGTACAAGGACCAAGGTCACTTCTCTCATAGCACGTGCAAGCCAAGACTTGCTCTCACTGGGATCTCTGCACCGGGATGGCAAAGCCAGAAGTAAATTCTCATCTCACAAAAACCTGCAGCTCAGCAGCGATACTCTCTGCTTGTCCCAAAGCTACTCACTATTAATTCAATTAAATGAATGATATAAAGTTGTAACAAATATCCTGAACTCACACACTGCAGCATGATCTTACTGCAAAAATACACATTGCTGCTGCTTCCTCGTGCGTTGATTCACGCTCACATGGCATCCGGCAGCAGCTCTGGGTACACGACCCTGGACCCCATCCCTACCTGCTCGGGCAGCGATGCACAACAGAGAGACGATGACGACGGTGGCGCCCAGGCAGCGCCTGAGCCCCCGCAATCCAGCCCTACTCATCGCGCTGTTTCGGCAGCTGCACAGACCCGCACTGGCGCGCCCCCTCTTTATGCAGCAGCTGGTCCTCTGGGGTTGGCTCTCGGCTGCTGCCTTCTGCTCATTGGCGCAAAACGGCAGCAGCGTTGCCACAGAAAATGGCCTGGGAACCACCTCGAGTCCACGCTGCTCTCAACTTGCACAAATAAATACGTGAAAAAGGTAAAGCATGCATGAGTTCTAATATATATATATATACACTCACACGCATAGACCAGAAGCAGCAGAAAGAGCACACACACAGCCTCTGACCTCCCTGGTGCGGTGCTGCCTTCATCTGACCAAGTTCATTCTGCAGGCAGATCCATATCTCGGCTGGCATTGTTCTGTCGAGCACATCAAGGTCCAGGAAGGACAGAAACACAGCTGAAAAAGAATGAGAAAAGAGGGTGAATCTGCCACTGCAGAGAAACGGATTTGGCAGCGGAAGCAACGTGCGCGACCCCTGGTAAATCCTGAGACGACCCCCATGGGGGTCATGACCCACAGGTTGAGAACCGTTGCTCTAAGGAGCAAGAGGAGGGGGGCCCCCCTAAGGGGGCGTGGCTCGCACAGGAGGAGGTTCTCCACTCCCCTCGGTCAGAACCCTTGGAGGGGGATCTGTCGGACAGGGAGGTGGGGGATGAAGAGGAACTCGAAGAGGGCGAGATCCCCGAGGAGCAAGCCAAGATTGTTCAAGTCTTCCGCCGGGAGGAGTTACCGGCCCTGATCTGGGAAGCGCTGATGGTGCTGAACATGTCAGCTGGAGTCCCAGCGGAGGAAGAGGCGCTGGAGAACCCATTGATTCAAGAGGTCAGGAAATTGCAAAGGGTTTTCCCGGTACATCGAGTGGTGTGGCAGATGATCCAGGAGGAGTGGGATCATCCGGAATCCGCTTTGAGGGGAGTACGGTCTATGTCTAGGCTATATCCTTTATCAGAGGGAGAGAAGGAGCTGCTCTGCATGCCTAGAGTGGACGCTGCGGTGTCGGCGGTCACTAAAAAGATCACGATACCGGTCGAAGGCAGCGCCGCTCTTAAGGACTCTCAGGATAGGAAGTTGGACACCCTGCTGAAGCAGGCATTTGATGTTAGTGCCTTAGCACTACAGGCATCAGTCTGTGGGGCGTGGGTGGCCCGAGCTTGCTTGCGCTGGTCCCAGCAGATCCAGCTGGCAGGGGATCCCCCCTCCAGTGAAGGCACTGGGGAGGCAGCGAGAATTGAGTCGGGCGCAGCGTACTTGGCTGACAGTCAATACAATCTCATCAGAAGTCTAGCAAAAAATATGGCTTCGGTGGTGGCGGCCTGTCGTTACCTCTGGCTCCACAATTGGGTGGCCGACAGTTCTTCTAAGGCCCGGCTCAGCAGGCTCCCCTTTAAGGGTAAGCTGCTCTTTGGGGAGGACCTGAATAAGCTGGTAAAGGAGCTGGGGGGGGAGTCTAAGGGAAGTAGACTCCCGGAAGATAGGCTGAAGCAGAATCGGGGCCCCACTCCCAGGCGGACTCAACCTTGGGAGGCCCGGAGGTTTCGGACGACCCAGTCTTCGTCCTTTCAGAGAGGGCGATTCCCCTCTAGGGAACAGGGCTTCCGGGGGTTTCAAGTTGCAGGAAAAGGTTTTGGAGCCTCTTTCTCCATCTCAGGTGCTAGGAAGCCCCAATGAAGTCATGGGGGCCCGGGGAGGAGACCTGCCAGTAGGAGGCCATCTTTGGCAGTTCCTCTCCGCCTGGGCCCGGGTCACGACAGACCAATGGGTTTTGGAGGTAGTACAAGAAGGTTATGCTCTCGAATTTGCAAAACCCGTCTTTCCTTCCTTCGTTCAGTCCCCGTGCCGGTGCCTTCCAAGCTGGCTGTGGTGGAAGCGACACTCAAAAGGCTGTGGGCGCTGGGGGCAGTTGTTCCCATTCCCTCAGGCCAGCGCAGAAACGGTCAATACTCCATCTATTTTGTGGTACCCAAAAAGGAGGGGTCATTCCGTCCGATTCTCGATCTGAAGGGGGTCAACCAGTGCCTTCGGGTCCCTCATTTTCGAATGGAAACTTTGAGGTCAGTGGTGGTAGCGGTAAGGCAAGGGGAGTTTTTGATTTCCCTCGATCTCACAGAGGCGTACTTGCATATTCCCATCTGCGAGTCCCATCAACAGTTCCTGCGGTTCGCGGTTCTGTAGGGACATTTCCAATTTCAGGCGATGCCGTTCGGCTTGGCGCCGCGCACCTTCACAAAGGTTATGGTGGTGGTAGCAGCGGCTCTCCACAAGGAGGGGATCTTGGTCCATCCGTATCTCGACGATTGGCTGATTTGGGCGAAGTCCGAACGGGAGAGTCAAGAGGCCACATCCAAGGTGGTCGAATTACTGAGGAGTCTAGGATGGGTTATCAATATAACAAAGAGCAAGTTGGTTCCCTCCCTGGAGATCGAGTATCTAGGGGCACAGTTCGACCCGGGCAGAGGCAGAGTATTCTTGCCAGATTGGAGGGCTGGGGTGCTTCGGGACCTGCTGTGCCAGTTCCTGGACATGAAGGCGCCTTCAGCATGGCACTATCTTCAGGTGCTGGGGACCATGGCGGCGACCATAGAACTGGTTCCATGGGCCAGGGCTCACATGCGGCCTCTTCAGCGATCCCTGCTCTGACGTTGGTCCCACCAACGGCAGCCCATGTCAGTGACTTCCCTATCCAGAGGCGGTGAAGAAGTTCTTAGAGTGGTGGCTCCATCCAGGTCCTCTGGAGTGCGGCATGCCCCTCAAGCCGCTGGATTGATTGCAACTGACGACGGATGTCAGTCTCTCCGGTTAGGGGGGCCCATTGTGAAGGACGGATTGCTCAAGGACTTTGTAATGTGCAGGAGGCACAGTGGTCTATCAACAGGTTAGAGCTGAGGGCAGTCTTTCTTGCTCTCAGAGCGTTCGGAAACTGGATGGGTCGGAGGGCGGTCGGGTGCTTTCCGACAACATCACTATGGTAGCATACATCAATAGTCAGGGTGGAACAAGCAGCCCTTCCCTGGAAGAGGAAGCGGAGACACTGATGCTATGGGCCAAAGCCCATCTAGTGGCCTTGTCGGCGCAACACATGGCAGGAGTAGAAAACATAATGGCAGATTACTTAAGTCATCACAGAGTGGCTCATGGAGAGTGGCAGCTCTCTCAGGAGGTGTACCCAGAGGATTGTGCACAGATGGGGGCCTCCCATCATGGATCTGATGACGACTTGGGAGTTGGCCAAGGCAGGCTGTTTCTTCAGCCGAAGAAAGGAGAGGATGTCGGAAGGCTTGGACGCCCTAGTTCAAAGGTGGCCGACCGGCAGTCTCTTGTATGTGTTTCCTCCATGGGCGCTCATAGGCAGAATTATTTGATGGATAGAGGCACACCCAGGGCTGGAGGTCTTTATTACCCCGGACTGGCCTCGCCGTCCGTGGTATGCTGACCTCATGTGCCTTCTGGCCGATCGGCCATGGCGTCTGCCAGTGAGGGACGATCTCCTAGTCCAGGGTCCAGTGCGCATGCCGAAGGTGGCTCGGTTCTTGCTTACGGCCTGGCTATTGAGAGGGCTTGGCTGCGAAAGCAAGGTTACTCGGGAGCAGTGATTTCCACCCTGCTAAGTTCCCGTAAGCGCTCGACCTGTCTTTCCTATGTGAGGGTCTGGCATATATTTGAGGGCTAGTGTGTGGAGAAGAGGAAGAAGGTCCTTACAGTGTCGGTCCCAGAGGTTCTAGATTTCTTGCAGTCAGGTTTCGAGAAAGGTCTGGCAACCAGCTCATTGAGGGTTCAATTGGCGGCTATTTCCTGTTAGAGGGGCAAGATCCAAGGCAAGTCCTTAGGCGAGCATGCGAACGTAGGAAGATTTATGAAGGCGATATGGCAGCTTCGGCCTCAACAGAGATCGCTGGTTCCTCCTTGGGACGTCAACCTCATGTTCGATTCCCTGATCGCCGAGCCCTTTGAGCCAATGCAGCAGGCGTCTCTCAAGGATCTTACTCTTAAGACGGTTTTTCTGGTGGCCATCTGTTCAGCCAAGCGTATCTCGGAGTTACAGGCTTTGTCCTGCTGCCCTCCATTTCTGGCATTTTCCAAAGAAATGGTGGTTCTCTGGACAGTTCCATCTTTCTTGCCCAAGGTAATCTCGGCATTCCATGTGAATCAGTCAGTTTCCCTTCCTTCCTTCTCCGGGTCTCAGAGGGGGGACGATGTACGCCTGCATCATTTAGATGTGCGCAGAGCCCTGAAGCGTTACCTGGATCGCATGGAGCCTTTTCGTAAGTCAGAGCGATTGTTCGTTCTGTTCGGTGGGCCGCATAAAGGAGAGGCGGCAGCTAAGGCTTCAATTTCCAGATGGATCAGAGAGACCATTGCTTCGGCTTATATTTTGAAGGGAAGACAGGTTCTGGTTGGGCTTCGGGCTCATTCTATTCAAGCCCAGGCAGTCTCGTGGGTGGAATTTAGTTTGGTTCCGCTGCTGGACATCTGCAGAGCGGCGGCCTGGTCATCCCTGCACACCTTTGCCAAGCATTATCGGTTGGACGTCCAGGCTGCGGAAGAAGCGAGGTTTGGAGGAGCGGTACTTCAGCCTGGCCTTGCTGGGCCCGCCCAAGTGTGAACTGCTCTGGTACATCCCAGTGGAGAGGGACTGGACTGGAGAGACGCTAAAGAAAGAATAATTAGACCTTACCTGCTAATTAGTATTCCTGAAGGAACTCCAGTCCAGTCCATGATCCTGCCCAGGTTTGGTTTGTCTTTTATAGGCATTGCCGGCCCAAAGTGCTAAGCAAAGATAAGGGTCAGAGGAATCTCCACTGAGGTCCTCGAGGGTGAGGCAAGTTGGACGGTTCAGGTGCCTCAGCAAGAGTTTTCGGTTTCAGGTAAGCCTCTTCTTCTCCAGGGACGGTGGGAAGATCTCCCGGGGGAGGGCGGCACTGGTGGTTTATAGTTCAGTTATAGTTCAGTATTATATTTATTTACTTGTCTCTCCGTTAAGTCTGCTTTGCCATGTTACTGGAGCTGGTGGGAGGTGCCAGGTCTACTTATACCCCAGGGTCATCAAAAAGATTACATGCTCAGTCTACATGCTGCTGGAAGGGGGGCACAACCCAGTGGAGAGGGACTGGACTGGAGTTCCTTCAAGAACGCTAATTAGCAGGTAAGGTCTAATTATTCTTTGGTGGCATTTATATGTGGAAGTTGCAAAATCACCACTTCCACATATAGGTGCCAGAACTTGTATGGAGATGCTGCCACATGATGATACTCTTTTTCCAGAATATATTTTTCAAAATCTCTTCTCCCACTGTACATGCCAGCAAAAACATTTATATTTGCTGGTATCCCTATATATATTTAACAAAAGGCTTTGTGTTCAGCAGAGCCTTTTGTAAAATATCAGGGAAAAGGGAATGTCCCGATCTGGATGTCCCATTTTCCACATGTGGAATCTGATTCAGGGAGGGGTATGTCCAGGACATCCAGATGTCCCCGACGAAGACAGGCCAGTTAGGACCCAATTCTGCACCCCAGGAACAAAATGTTATCGCAGTGCACAGAATCGAGCCCTTGGATGGCCCTGCGTGCCCCTGCCGACTGCGGGGACATCCTTCATGTAGGTGCCCCCGACTCCTGTGGCTTCGGTCCTCTTCCTCCCTGCCGCCCAACTCACGGCTGGCCTGCCGGGACCTGGATGGAGCAATGGAGAACCTCCGCACCCAGCCCCAATCGCCGGGTCGGTGCTGCTTATTCCACCTTTTGAGGTGGAATAAGCAGCACATTCCCTGTAGGAATGGACTGGTAAAGGGGATACCAGAATCCCCAATATGTAATTAAGATGAATTTCTTGATACAGATCTCTAAAATGAATTTCTTGATACAGATGAATTTCTTGATACAGATAGATGAATAGATAGATGAATTTCTTGATACAGATCTCTAAAATGTGATGATAGAAGAACCTTTTAACAATGACTGTCACTCACGGGTTTGTCCTTTCACCTACTTCCTCTTGGGTGGAGTGGGTTATCATGATCATGAGTTCTGTGTAACTTTCTTTAAAATAGTTTGAGAACATTGTTAATGCAAGCATAAAGGATAAATATAGGCTATGAACTGTGCAACCATAGTTCATTGTACAGTCAACTATAGGTCACTGCTGGCACAGTGTAATTTCTGCAACTCTGCAATTATAAATAATTCTGTCATAATCAAGTAAATTTCATCTAATACATTGTAATCAGCTCTTACTCTGTAAAAGAATTCTAGTGACACCTTGTGTTATTTCATGTTTTAACGACTGTGTTACTTCCCCTTTTCAATAAAAAGAGCTTCAAAGGAGGAAGACTTTGAATTTAACAGAGGTGGAACTGTGCTGTGTCCATGGACCTTCTGTTGCTTTCCCTCTGAGCTCAAAGAAAGTAGCACTTTGTGTGTGATTGTGTTCTGTGTTACTCTCTGGTTATTTCTCACTGCTTGAGGGACCAGAGACCGAAAGAGCCGTGGTATTGTGGCCAGATCACGGGTATTCTTCAGTTGGTGCCGCTTCTTGGATCACTGTGTTCTTCAGCAGTTGGAAACAGCAGACAAGTCTCCAAGATACGTGTGAGTATTAAAAGGCAGTTTTCTGTCGTGTGTATTAAAAGGCAGTTTTCTGTCGTGTGTATTTAAAATGGGCAATAATGCCGGTAAAACTAAACAGAATACTCTGTTAGAGGAATGGGGCGAAAAAGCTCGTGATCTAGCAGCGAAGTGCACGCAATGAATAAAACCAGGAGTCAGCTGCAGGATCCAAGCCAATTTATTGTGCACAGGCCCAGACAGGAGCGTGTCCAAAAGGGACTGAGCAAGGAAGTACAGGAGCAAATTCCTTATATACATTTTTACAATTTTGATGCAGGCAAACTTTCTATTGGTCCCTACGCCCCTTGCACCCGTCCAATCGGGGACCCTCTCTGGGCCTAGCTCCCTGTTCCCCCTTCTCAGGCTATTCTAACAAAGGCATAGTCTTAGGCATAGATACATTTCTACTTTAAGGACATTTCTAGCTCAGAGAATGCAGGAACATTTCTATCATAAGCATAAAGGAATTATATAAACTTTTCAAAAGCAGTTTAAGGCAGACTCTCAAACTCTGGTTCTTCTCAGCACTAATCCCAGGTGGGGGGTTGGGATCTAGGCTTACCTTACAGGCCGTTTACAGGCTGTAGCCTACCACATTCCCCCCTTTGATTATTCTCACCCCACCTAAAAAGGGGTGAGGAAAAAATCACATAGCATATTCTCCTCAAACTGTTGCTTCCTCCTGAGGCAAGGCCTGGTACTGCCACATAGCTAGTACTCTGGCCGCTGTCTTACGTTCAACTGTACTGTCAATGATTGAGGTAAGCATACGCAAGCAAAGGGGCAGAAAACATGGAAGGAGTAAACACATAGCTATCATGACTAGAACTGCAAACATAATAGTCTTCAATCCTCCTAACCCTGAAAATAGAGGTCCGGACCATCCATTGAGCTCTAGTCCATTCCAAGTCTGAACTGGTACATGTGCTAGCCTATGCATATGGTCAGCTATTTCCTCGACAACCTGACCTTGATCATCAATCTGCAAACAGCAGTTAGTTAAACTTCCCACACACCCCACCTTCAGATGCTAATAAATAAGCAAGTGCTAAGCGGTTCTGGTAAATGGCTGTACGCATTTGTGTACTCTGTTTGGCTGAAAGAGTGAGTGCTTTACTCGTTTCGTTAGTTATAATTTCCACAACAGCTTGTAAGCGTATAATACGATTCAGCATATAAACAGGAGTGCGGTATCCCCAGGTCCCATCTTGTGTCCAAGTGGCTGGCCCATAATAGGCGATAATTCTCTCAGGTGGTCACTCATCACCATACCACTTATCCCATTGACCTATTTTCAAAGTATTTCGCTTCTGTCGACCATTGTATATGGGGAAGCCTAACTGTTCCCCTTGAGAGATGGGAATAAGGAAGAAAGAAGGTCGTATCGTTCCCAAGACACACGCCCCTCCCCAGTTATTAGGGAGTCGAGCATATGCTCGGGTGCCACAAATCCAATAAAGCCCAGGAGGGGCTTCCCAGGCATTGGGGGAGGTGAGGTCAGTCCATATCTTAGCAAGATGAGAGAAAGTGATTAAAGGGTTGGGAGGTTCAGTAGCATTTACACCTGACCACCAGGATGTTTTCTTAGTAGTAGTATTGTAAAATCGTTAGCTTAGACAGACCAACTGTCCTACCTGTATGGTGAATTGTGGTCCCGTTTGGACAAAACAGTCGGCCGACAATGGTGTTGGCCAATACCCATTCACTAGTGGTCTTATTCAAAGCAGTCTGGTTATATGGGATGGAGTAGTTCAACTCTCTTGCCTCCCAGGGCCATTGGTCTCCCATCTTAGTTCCCCCACTGAAGAAACAATTAGAAATGCGGAGACTAGAAGCTCCAGCTCCAGCTAGTTCAATGAAACATTCTGCGTGGTCTGAGGAATCTCTATCTCTGTCTGCATGGCTTGTCAGACGGCTGCCTGGGTGAGAATCTTCACAGTCTTGGCAAATGCATATCTCTATATGATTTGCAAGGTATTGTGGACAATGTAGTTCATTCACACCAGACACAGCTGCTGACAATAATTTAGTTGTGCTCTTGGGTAAAGCCAATAAGATATTTATTTATGGGGTTATTTCTCCCAACACAGATATGCTTGGTAGCACATAAAATCAGGTAACTTGCTTTCAGTGTTAACTTGGAAAAACAAAGTCAAAATCAGGAAAACAACAAATGAAAAGCCACAAAGCAAGAAACAAACTGTTCTTTTCAGATTAACTTCTGATTACTTCCCACACAGATTCAGAAGTGATTCTCTCCTAGCTCACAAGCAATTAGGTGAGGCTCGATTGCTAGCATTTACCAGCTGAAACCCCTTAGCTGGCTTGCTTTCTACTGTGTGGGTCAACTCCTGCTTCAGGAGCTTTTCTGAGTAGATTAAAGAACAAATTTGTATTTCTTTGTGATGGTTGCTGTACTTTATAACAGAAAGTTACCAACGGAGTTTAGATAGAGAGCAGTCCATATAAACAGGATCTTCATCTGCTATTATTCCCCCTTGTTCAACAAGCATGGGTTCAATATCATGGATTGGCACAGATTAATCTCTCAATGGAGCACTTTCAGGAGAATACTTGTTTCCCTGCTGTCTTTCAAGGTTATAGCTAGGGCATAGATCAGTGTTCATACCTGAGCTTCCATTGCTGTTAGAGTTCCTCTCTATATAGCCTGGCCAGTATGTAGTCCAGTTCTTATGTCCAGCCTTCCAATCCAGATCCCTGGACACTGGATCTCTCTTCACATGCCTTCTGGCATAGGTCTTAGGGTCCCTTCCACGTGCAGCCGTCTCCCTCACAGGTAGCGTCTGGAGATTCCTAGCTCTGCAGCACCATTCCTCTGGCTTTCCCCAGTCCAATGGTGTATGCTGGCCCTTGGAATACCTCCCAGTATACGTACTGCTTTGGACTCTTCTAGACCTCTCAAAGGCTTTTCTCCTCTTTCTTCCAGAGGGTCTCTTTCCCTCTCTGTCCGTCCGGTTTGGCTTCTGCTTCTGATGATCCTTCAGATGAAACTGATGATCCTTCTCTGGATATCCAAGGTGATCATGAAGATGGTCATCTGTAGAATAAACTCTACTCTTATTCTGCTTAGATGAGTGATCCTCCCTAACACAGCGCAGCTGTGCTGAATCAGGCCCTGCCCTTTGAGATGAGTGCTTAGGGATTACCTCATAGCCCTCCTGATTGAACACACGTTTCCTCACTTCAGCTCCTCTAATGGCTGTTGGAAACCTGGTGCATTCTGGGACTGGTAGTCTTTTATGGCAAAATTCTGTTTTCATATTTTTACCAGAACTGACAGGTTGCTTGTTCAGAGTCACTTCACCTTTTCTATAGCTCCTTCCTGAGCTATGATAAGCTTCCTTATCACAGGCTTCATAGAAGGTATGGTGTATTCGAAAAGGTGAGGAAATGTGGGTCTTGGTGTTAAGCTGTATGTATACATAGGTTCCAGTGTCTACTCTACTTCCCGCTATTCATAAGCCAAATCTAAACCCTTGCTTCCACTGGCTAGGGTCAAGCACAAGGAGCCTCAAGGGGTTACAAGTACCTTTCTGACACTTACGGGGTTCCAGCAATGGTAGTCTCTCTAAGTTGGCTCTGCGATTATCCCCATCTTACCCCTGTGGCCAAGCAGACCAGGTGGCATAATATACACACTCCCACTTGGGGCAGGAGTAGGCGTCTTCAGATGCTTTAGCATAAATAGATGGGGTATTTGTCCCAGTGCATTTTCCCCAATTGTATGCTCCTTCGGGGCACATATATTTATCATCCTGGTAATAACTTCGCTCTTGGTTAACAGACCCACAGCTATAGTAGCCATTTCTGTTAATGGCATCACAAGCATCAAAGTAAAGAGGAGCTGGTTTTGTGGGATCTGCGAGCTGTCGTGTGGCATTTAGGAGGGCTCCATCCTCGTTGTTCCAACGTAACTCTAAAACATGATAAGAGGGGTTCTGTTGGGGGTTAAAACAGGTCCTAACCTTCCCTCTAGTACAGATACTTAATTCCGTACCATTATATACACATCGGCTGATCACACCAGTACAAGTGTAGTAGGAGTGATAAAGTAAAGTTTGGGTAATCTTTGTCCCTGTTCGGGTAGTAGTTATACAGGCCGCACAGGGAGGTAAGGCAAAAGTTATTCCAAGGGGCCCCAGGGTTACCGCAAGTACAACATAAATACAAAGATGTAGTATGATTACAATATCTCAATGAGTTTGTCTAGAAATTGCAAATTCTTTACTGAAGTTCTCTTCTTCCACAGCTTCCACCGTACGTAGACCTGTCAGCTTCCGGTTGGTGACAGGAGTAGGGTAGTAGATTCCTCAAGCTTCTGCCGTACATGGACCTGCCAGTGTCCGGTAGGTGGCAGGAGTAGGGCTGTAGACTCTCACAGCAGTGGTTGTTGTCGCAGCGTGAGCCGCAATGGTGATGCTGGATTTCTGGTTGAAGTCCAGGGACGAAGTTCGGTAGTTGCTGCTGGCTTTACCCGACTGTGATGGATCCAAAGTTCTAATTTCGCAACTTTAACTGCTGTAGGGGTTGACAATATGACGACATAAGGTCCTTTCCAGTGAGGTGCTAACGGTGTCTTCCTCCACTCCTTGATCCACACCGAGGCTCCAGGCTTATAGGGATGCAGTGGTTCGGTCAGGTTAATGGGCAGCTGGTCTTGTACCCACGCATGGAGACTCTGCAAGACAGAACCTATAGCCAATAGTTCTTGTCTAGTGATTTTGGAGCCAATCTGACTCATATCCCCTTTTATCCCTTGGACAATGGGTGGAGGTCGCCCATACAAGACGTCAAAATGGGAAACTCCTAATGACTTGGTGGGGGCTGAACGTATCCTGAGGAGGGCTATAGGAAGAGCCTGGGGCCACTTCAGGTGAGCTTCCTGACAGAGTTTGGACAGCTGGGACTTTAGGGTCCGATTCATTCGCTCTACCTTTCCTGAACTTTGGGGTCTGTAAGCTGTATGTAATTTCCACTGCACTTGTAGGGCCTGGGCCAACTGCTGAGTTACTTGAGATACAACCCGAGGGCCCATTATCTGATCCTATAGCTAATGGTATTCCAAACCGGGGAATGATTTCATGGAGCAGAATTTTGGTGACTTCCCTGGCTTTCTCAGTTCTGGTGGGGAAAGCTTCCACCCAACCAGAGAATGTACAAACCAAGACCAACAGATAATGATATCCATTAGCACGTGGCATTTCTGCGAAGTCCACCTGGATATTTCCCATGGGGGTAACTCCTACTGACTGAACTCTTGGGGGCAGGTTGGGACCCTGCCGGGCATTATTCTTTGCACAAGTTACACATCTGCAGGCTACTGAGGCTGACAGGGGTCCTAATAACGAGATACAAAAATGAGGCTTGAGAACTTTCTCCATCGCAGTTTTCCTATAATGTGTGGCTTGGTGGAAAGCTTGGACAAAGGCTGGACCTAATGCTTCAGGGATCACAGTTGGACCTGGAGGAAGACTACCTGCTGGTGGCGGTAACACTATCCATCCGGTCTCTGATAACACTCCCCCTTCCTCTTGACAATAATAGTCTAACTTTTTGGAAGTGTATCGGGGAGTCCATGCACTGAGGGGCACTGGAAATATAGCTGCCTGGACTGTAGTACTAGAGGCAGGAACATGTCCAGTTTTGGCCGCTTCTCGAGCCGAAGCGTCAGCAAATCTATTTCTTCGTGAAACTTCTCCTTCCCCTACCTGATGACTTCGGCAGTGCATTACTGCAACTTGTTTGGGGGCCTATACAGCATCTAGTAATGTTAATATCTCAGGGCCGTACTTGATGGACTTGCCTCCCGAGGTTATTAACCCTCGTTCTTTGTACAGGGCTCCATGCGCGTGCAATGTTATGAAGGCATACTTAGAATCTGTGTACACATTTAAACGGAGCCCCGTTCCTATTATCAGTGCCCTAGTGAGGGCTATCAGTTCAGCCTTCTGTGCTGAAGTCCCTGGGGCCAAAGCTGATGATTCTATTACCATGTCCAGGGTCACTACTGCATAGCCAGCACAACGTTGTCCGTCAACAACAAGACTACTTCCATCCACAAAGAAAGTTCGTTCAGGGTCATTCAATGGGACATCAGTTAGATCAGGGCGACTGGAGAATACAGTGTCCATTATTTCCAAGCAATCATGATCGGGGGGGGGGGGGGGGGAGCCTGGACCGATTGGCAACAACGTAGCTGGGTTCAAAGCTTGACTGACGATCAACTGCAATCGGGGGTTTTCGCACAACATGCTTTGGTACTTCAGCATTCGGGAATTCGTGAACCAGTAATTTCTTTTGTGTTCCATGAGGGTTAGAACAGAATGTGGTACCGTAACTTGGAGATTTTGACCTAGGGTGAGCTTGTCAGCTTCACCCACCAGGAGGGCTGTGGCTGCAACTGCTCTCAAGCAAGGGGGCCATCCTTTTGCAACCGTATCCAGCTGTTTTGATAGATACGCTACGGGTTGCTGCCAAGATCCAAGAGGCTGAGTCAATACACCCAGAGCATTTCCACTTGACTCATGGACATATAGATGAAAAGGTTTCTGTACATCTGGCAGACCCAAGGCTGGTGATGACATCAGAGCTGCTTTCAAGAATCGAAATGCTGCATCCTATTCAGGTCCCCATTCCAAGGGAGACCGCTCCATTCCTTTGGTAGCTTGATACAATGGCTTTGCCAACAGCGCAAAGTTGGGTATCCATATTCAACAGTAGCCTGCAGCTCCCAAGAAAGCCCTTACTTGCTTTTTAGTGGTCGGGGTAAGAACATAAGAACATAAGAACATAAGAAATGCCATACTGGGTCAGACCGAGGTCCATCAAGCCCAGTATCCTGTTTCCAACAGTGGCCAATCTAGGTCATACGTACCTAGCAGTTTCCCCAAAAGACACAGGTTCTGCAGTGCTTGTACTAGGCCAAGCATTGATATCCTGGGTCCCTTTTTAATAGTGGTTTATGGACCTTTCCTCCAGGAACTTGTCCAAACCTTTTTTAAACCCAGCTATACTAACAGCCCTTACTACATCCTCCGGTAACAGATTCCAGAGTTTGATTACACGTTGAGAGAAGAAATATTTTCTCCTATTTGTCTTAAATAGTTTACCCTGTAGCTTCATTACATGCCCCCTAGTCCTTCTATATTCTGATAGCGTAAACAATTTATCCACGTTTATCCGTTCCACTCCATTCATTAATTTATACACCTCTATCATATCTCCCCTCAGCCGCCTCTTTTCTAGGTTAAAGAGCCCTAACCTTTTTAGCCTCTCTTCATAGGAGTAGCCTTCCATCCCCTTCACCAATTTGGTGGCTCTTCTCTGTACTTTTTCTAATAACTCTATGTCCTTTTTAAGATACGGTGACCAGAATTGCACACAATATTCAAGGTGCGGTCGTACCATGGAGCGATACAGAGGCATTATAATATCCTTTGTTTTATTCTCCATCCCTTTCCTTATGATACCTAGCATTCTATTTGCTTTCTTGGCCGCCGCTGCACACTGGGCGGAGGGTTTTAACATGTTATCCACGATGACTCCTAAATCTTTTTCCTGGGTGGTGGTTTCTAATGTGGAGCCTTGCATCTTGTAACTATAGTGTGGGTTGTTCTTTCCTAGGTGCAGAACACAGCTTCCTTCCGTTCTGGTCCTAGTCGCCGAACCCCGTTGGACAGATGAAATCCCAAATATTTAACCTCAGTCTGGCACACCTGAGCCTTGGCCCTTGAGACCTTGTATCCGGCTTCGCTCAGAAGATGCAGGAGGTCACTGGTGGCTTGCAAGCATTCACTTTTAGAGTTGGTGGCTATCAGCAGGTCATCTACATATTGCAGAAGGATTCTTTTCCCCGGCATAATAGAGTCACTTGAAAGATCTTTGTTGAGAGCAGCACTGAAGAGAGTAGGCGAGTTCTTGAATCCTTGGGGTAGTCGAGTCCAGGTGAGTTGACTTCGCCTTCCGGTAGTAGGGTCCTCCCATTCAAAGGCGAACAGAAGTTGACAGGTTGGTGCTAAGCGTATACAGAAGAAAGCATCTTTCAAGTCCAGGACGGTGAAATGAGTAGCTTCAGCGGGGATCAGTCCCAGGAGAGTATAAGGGTTTGGTACTACTGGGTGTATGGTTACAACTGCATTATTCACTCGTCTCAAGTCCTGCACTGGGCGGTAGTCACCTGTCCCAGGCTTCTTGACTGGGAGGAGGGGGGTGTTCCAGGGTGATTGGCACTTCCTGAGAAGTCCGTACTTCAATAATTTCATTAGATGACAGTGAATGCCTTCAATCGCCGGTCGCGGAAGAGGGTATTGTCTCACGTGCACCGGCTCCACTCCTGGTTTGAGGATGACAAGTACGGGGGCTATATTCCTCGCTAGGCCCGGAGGATTATCCTCCGCCCACACCTTGGGCGGAGCTAAAATACTGGTGGGTATACGGGAACTGGCTGCCTTGGTCGGAGATGTACTATAGAACCGCCATTCTTCTTCGCGGGGGACAGTCAACACCATTAGGCCAGCAGACTTCGAGTTCACAGTCATTTCCATTTTTCCCCCTTCAACAAAGGATATCTGCGCCTGGAGCTTAGCAAGCATATCTCGGCCCAAAGGGGGGATTGGGCATTCAGGCATGTACAGGAACTGGTGCGTTATCTTCCATCCCCCTAGTTCACAAGTGCGGTTCTGCAAGAAAGGCTTTGTGGCCCTAGCTCCAGTAGCTCCGACAATGGTGATGGATCGAGAAGACAGAGGGGCCACTGGCTTTGCCACCACCGAATGTTCGGCCCCCGTATCCACCATGAAGTCCATATATTGGTCCCCAATTTTCAAACTGACCATAGGCTCCTGGGGACCCAGAGGAAACTTGGAGCCCGGTCTGGCCTAGTCTTCATCCATGCTGTAGCCCTCTTCGGCTGCCATTCCCTCCATAGCTGCTTCGTCTTGTTGGAACTGTGTGCGATGCATTCCTCCATGACTCTAGAATCATCCCCCTGCTCTCCATGTGCTCCCTCCTCCCCTCCAGGAGGCGGGGTCAAGGTTCGGACACTCATTCTTCCAATGTCCTTCTTCTCTACAGTGGGCACATTGATTCACACCCACCGGGGGCCGACCATTCCCTCGGCCCCTCCCACGTCCTCAGGTCCTTCTGTTAGAGACACTTCCTCCTCGCCGTTCACCTAAAGCTGCAGCAAGGAAATCAGCTTTCTTCTTTATTTTACGTTCACTCTCCCTTTGACGCTCTTGGTCACGATTCACAAATACTTTCTGTGCAACTTCCATTAACTGGGCCGCATTCATGCCCACAAACCCTTCTAACTTTTGCAGTTTCCGTTTTATGTCTCCCTGGGACTGACTCACAAAGGTCGCATTTACCATGCGCAAATTTTCCTGGGCCGCCGGATCATATGGGGTATAGAGTCTATAAGCTTCAGATAAGTGTTCATAGAAGGTCGCTGGGCTCTCATCTGGACGCTGGAGGACTTCTGATACCTTTCCGATATTCATGGCCTTCTGGCCTCCTTTCTTCAGGCCTTGTAGTAGGGCCTGGCGGAATCGATTGAGGGCTGCCGCCCCATTGGCACTGTTCGGATCCCATCTAGGATCGTCATTTGGAAAATCCACGGCAGCTGCTTGCCGGGGATTTAGGCCTACTTCACCTATGGGATTTTCTTCTAACCATCGGGTGGACGATTGCATAATTCGTGCTTGTTCTTCAGTAGTGAAAAGAGTAGACAGGAGCTGGCGACAATCAGACCAGGTAGGCTGATGGGTCTGCATAATACTAGACATTAAGTCAATCAACTCTTGGGGCATCTCAGTATATGATGCATAATGCGTCTTCCAGTTCAATAAATCAGTAGTGGAAAAAGGCACATAGACAAAGCTAGTTGGTCCCACCACAACCTGACCCTGGTTATCAAGAGTGGGTAGGCCTTGGACCTGGCACAACGGCATAACGTGACTATCCCTCTGACTTGCTGTTGTACTTCTGAAAATATAAGGTGGTCTGGATTGTTGGAATGCTTCTCCCTGGCTTTGGGCGTCTGCCGTAAGTGACCTTGAACTGGCAAATGAATCCCTGCTTGCAGTGTCATCGGTGGACAACGGTCCTCCCGAGGCACTCTGAACGGAGCAGGGGCTTCCGGCCGAGAGGGGGTGCGCATCCTCCTGCTGCGGAGGTGGTTGGTGGACTAGGGGTAAATCTGCAGGGGGGTGTCCCCCCGCGCCAGGCTCTGCCCGGGGTGGTGGCGGAGCTGAGGGGACTGGCCTATAGAGGAACTGGGGTGGACAGGTCAGAATATCTGGAGATTCTGGGGCAGAATAAATGGGCAGCTTCTCTTTTCCAGACTTACGGGCCCCCCTTGTGGTCGCTACCAATATCCTACACTATTCCTCATAACAACGCTTCATCCAGGGGGGCTCTTTTTCACAAATACTTAACCAGGAATCTATATAGGGGAACTGGTCAGGGCGGTCTTTTCGGACCATCTGGTGTACTCTAGATACAATACTAACATCAAAGGTACCCTCAGGGGGCCATGAAGCGATCAGTACTGGCCACTCCCTTTCACAAAGCATTTCTAATCGGGACGGAGACAGTTTTATTCCATAGTCTCCGGCAAATCCCTTACTAAAATTCTTGATCATACATTTCAACGGAGTTTGCGTGGACTCTGACCCTCCCATTATGACGTACACAACAACAGACAGTAGGGGCGGGTGATCGGGCTGCAGGTAAGGGGTCCGTACAGCCCTAGGAACAAATAGCTAGACAAACTCCGAACGCTTCCTCATTTTCGTGACCTGGGCGCGGTCGCCCGGCCAGGAACTGCGCTAATCAGGAGTCCGCACTCGCTTGGTCTGTGTTTCAAGACCTCTCATTCACACACACACACACACAAACATGCTAGCAACATTTTCCCAAATTCCCAGCCCTTACTGAATAACCAAGAGCAGCGGTTTCGGTCTCGCGCATACTCATGCAAGACGTACTAGGGCTGCTGACTTATCAAGGGCAGTGGCTTCGGTCTCGCGCATACTCATGCAAGACGTACTAGGACTGCCCTGAGAGGTGATCAGGCTCCCGGTACCGTATTCCCATACAAATTTCCCAAACTGACTGACTGAGTAGCAAAGAAATTTCTACTCACCGGATCCGGTACCCGATACAGAACCAGTTCTTGGGTTGAATCCCGGACTCCCCTCGGGTTCGGAGGTGTTGGCCGGCCAGACCCAGTAGTCCACCGAGGCAAAGTGGAACCCTCTCCGATACAAGAGGACCGGTGGCGCCTGAGGTTTCCCCTGCGGTCGGACAGACACGGTCCCAACCGGGCCAAACCTTGAGGCGGTAATACGTGGTATATTCATTTGAATACCATCCACTACTCGCACATTCCCGGCCAACGCACCAAGAATATGTAGCAGCGAAGTGCACGCAATGAATAAAACCAGGAGTCAGCTGCAGGATCCAAGCCAATTTATTGTGCACAGGCCCAGACAGGAGCGTGTCCAAAAGGGACTGAGCAAGGAAGTACAGGAGCAAATTCCTTATATACATTTTTACAATTTTGATACAGGCAAACTTTCTATTGGTCCCAACGCCCCTTGCACCCGTCCAATCGGGGACCCTCTCTGGGCCTAGCTCCCTGTTCCCCCTTCTCAGGCTATTCTAACAAAGGCATAGTCTTAGGCATAGATACATTTCTACTTCAAGGACATTTCTAGCTCAGAGAATGCAGGAACATTTCTATCATAAGCATAAAGGAATTATACAAACTTTTCAAAAGCAGTTTAAAGCAGTTTAAGGCAGATTCTCAAACTCTGGTTCTTCTCAGCACTAATCCCAGGTGGGGGGTTGGGATCTAGGACTACCTTACAGGCCATTTACAGGCTATAGCCTACCACAGTGATATAGGGCAGAAGAAAGGAAGCCTGAATTATGAAATGAGGCGCAGATATGGTGATAGCGCCGTTGATTATGTTGTCCGTTGACATTCAATGACTGCCAGTAACCCCAGTTTGCAGTTACCCTTGGGGTGGAACTTTTCAGGAGGACAAACTGTGCTGGTTACAGTATGAGATAGCCCTTAATGATTTGGGGTGACCTCATACCAGTCACGAATGGGTCGTGTATGGTTGGTGATAGTTTAAGGGTGCTGAAAAAGCGCAGCAAGCCACTGATTTTGTGTTTGAAAAATTTAAAAATCAAGTGTTTTGGATGGATATATGTTTTAACTAAACAGACAGAAACTGAAATTAATGTTAGTAATCCTCCTCCAAAGGATTGTGAACCCTGTAATGTCCTTTTTGCTCCTCCAGCCTATGAGGAGGATTTCAATGCTTTAGTGCAGGGGTCACCAACCTCCAGAGGGCCGCGGGCCGCACAGCCGACTACCGGGAGCCTCGCGGGCCGCATAAGACACGGGGCCTCATTTGCATAAGGGGCCTCATTTGCATAAATATTTGCATAATGTTGCATAATGAGTGCATGGATAAAGAAAGACTAGAAAATTTCTATATTACTATAATCCAGTGCCAACCGCCAGGCACATTAGGAACTACTACTAACACTGCCCATTTAGAACCCATAGCATATCATAACAGCACTACCAGGACTCACAAAGCATCAGACCCTACCTATCAAAAGGCAACACTGCAAATATTAAATCAATACATTTCAGAGAACAATACATGACCTACTGGGAAAAGAGAACAAGTAGCAATGTCAAATAGGAATTACACAGAATACCTCAGCACTGTAGAAATAAAACTATAAATTAATTTCTTGTACTAAAGCACAGAACTGGTAATGTGCTGTGGGCTGGGGGTCAGAACTGGTAATGTGCTGTGGGCTGGGGGGGGGGCAGAACCATTACCAGTTCTGACCCCCCCCAGCACATTACCAGTTCTAAACCCCCACCCCACAGCACATTACCAGTTCTGACCCCCCCCCCAGCACATTACCAGTGTGCTGTGGGCTGGGGGTGTCAGAACTGGTAATGTGCTGTGGGCTGGGGGGGGGGGTCAGTACCATTACCAGTTCTGACCCCCCCCCAGCACATTACCAGTTCTAAACCCCCCAGCCCACAGCACATTACCAGTTCTGACCCCCAGCCCACAGCACATTACCAGTTCTGACCCCCAGCCCACAGCACATTACCAGTTCTAAACCCCCCAGCCCACAGCACATTACCAGTTCTGACACCCCCCCCATCATCATCAGCCGCGGCAAAAATCGCATGTCCCACAGGGCCCCCCCTGCCCGGCAGAGCCCCCCCCTGCCCGGCAGAGCCAGCCCTCCCTCCCTCCCTCCCTCCCTCCCTGTTTGCTTCCCTGCCTGCCTCAGTCCCTCTCCTCTTCGGCTTAGAACCGCGAAGGGAGAGTTCCCTCGCGACTCTGTTAAGCCGGCTGAGGCTTATGGGAAATTCCCCCTCTGCCCCCTCGAGCTTAACAGAGTCGCGAGGGAGAAGCTCTCCCTTCGCGGCTCTGAAAGCCGAAGAGGAGAGGGACTGAGGGAGGCAGGGCTGGCTTAATTCCGGGTGCTGGGCAGACTGCTTCCTTACCTGCCGCGGAGAGCTGTGCACCCTGGCGATCCTCCAAACAGGCGATCCTCCAAAGCGCGTGGTGCCTCTGGCTGCTCAGACTGCTTTTGGGCCCGGCCCCCCCCCTCCTCCTTCTTCACCTCCTCCTGCCTGTCGCTGATTGGTGGAGGGCAGGCTCGTGACTCGGTCAACACCAACACCACGCAGCCCCGGGAATCATGCTGAGAGAGAAAAAGAATACAAATAGCAAAACAATACTCGTGGCGTCGCGGGCCGCACAAAATGCTCTGGCCCGCGGGCCGCGTGTTTGAGACCCCTGATCTACAGTGTGTGGCGGGCCGCACGCAATGTTAACAGTGGTAGAGCCTCGCGGGCCGCACGAAGGGACCTCGTGGGCCGCATGCGGCCCGCGGGCCGCAGGCTGGTGACCCCTGCTTTAGTGGTATCCTTAGCGAGCCCTGCTGCTAGTAGTGCTGCTGGCTTAGCATTACATCAAGAGCTTTGTACTTCCACTGTACAAATTTAGGAAAAGGAGCTGTTCCCCAGGAAGGGAAGCACTCCTAGACAGAAAGATTAAAGACGGATGATTCCAAATAAAGCTTAGAGTCACTTTACTGGAGAGGAGTGTCTCTGAGGGGAAATGGTCACCGTCGCATCCAAATCTATCAGACACATTTTTAGGTGAAAGGCTGGAGACTGAGGTGAAGCAAATGGAAACCTGTGCACAATATCAGCTAAGGCTGAAGGTGGAGATTGAAGATTTTGATCAGTAATTAGTTTGAGTGGTTGGAAGGATAGTGTACGTATAAAAGAAACTGAAACTTACAGGGAAAAACTTAAATCATTGCTCTATGACAAAATAGAATTAATCAAGCAAGGTACTATAGGAATAATTTTCATGTCATAACTGTGTAGTATGAATTGGATTCTCTAATTTAGAGATTAGGGAAGGGGAGTGTGCTGTAAAGTACACTGCAGTAACAATTTGGAGGTTTCCAGCACAGATAACAGCTTGGCATGACTGTATATTTTTAGCAGGAAAAAAAGTCTTGAGCAACCGTGGTAAGATTTTTTTGTTAGACTAACCATAAGCCTTATTGGGGAAGTTAATTTAAAAAAAAGACTCCAAAAGTGATTAACCATTCTTTTACTTGTATATGTATAGTAAATACGTTTTGTTTTCTAGGTCATGGATCTGAACTTGTTTTGGTTATGAGAATTTATCTACTGATTCCATTCTATGGGGTATGTTTACTAAACTGCAGTAACGTTACAGACCGCGCGTTATGTAATATTAACGATCGTTAGGTAACGTTAACGCGCGGTAGGTAACGTTAACGCGTGTTAACGTTACTTAATGATTGTTAACGTCCCTGGCCGCGGTAAACACCGCAGAGGGTGGAGAGAGGGTGGGGGAAGGGGGCAATGGGCGGGGAGTGGGTGGGGAGAGGCTCCCTGCACACTAACACGCTGAACTGAAAGGCTGAATCCTACCATGAATGAAAACCTGCCGTTAGATGCACATTTGCAGGAGAGAGAAACCATTTCAGTGTCAGCAATGTACAGCATAGACATGGAGCCCAAGAAACGTGATAGTAGTGCTCCATTTCCAGCAACAGCATAGTGCCCAAGTATGAAAGGCCACTATGGCGATGGTGCAAGTGGGGCATAGGGGGCTGCAGGCGGGACATGTAGCGGGGGCAGCTGGGGCACAGGGTGGACTAGGCGGGCGTCTAGGTGGCACATTGGAACATTGGTGGCACATTGGAACAGAGAAACCAGAAATCAGCATGACAGCAGCTGACAAAGACCAAACACAATCCACCTACATCTACCTGGTCCACCCGAGCTAACAGTTGCCAGGGCACTGACCTGACATACCCCCAGCCAACCCTCCCCCAAGCGGAAAGAACAGACTATTGGTAGGCGGTGATGGGGGGGGGGATGTGAGGATGCTCATGTATGCCTCATGCCCCAGACCCAGCTCCCTAGGTGACCACCTACCCACATAGTGGATGGCCTGGGACTGCGCACTACCAGCACCGACAGCATATGGCTATGTCAGCATGGCAGGTGGGAGTGTGCCCATGCTGGAGGGGGCAGTGGCACCTGCCTGCAGTGGACCTAGGCCATGCCCTGTACCAGTACGTGGTGTGCAGTGCAACATAAAAGGTCTGGCTGAGGAAAGGTATAGGTAGCCCCAGGGACCACCATGCATCTGTGGCAACAGTGTGGTGCAGTACATCCAGTGAGTGTGTCTAGAAGCAGAGGGTCACAGGTTCAAGCCCCAGCTGTGGTTCCTGCAGAGCATGTCCCTATGTTTTACCCTACAATGCAGATACAACAGCAACATGTGCAAAGCCCAAAGCAGCGGCGAACAGGGGTACAAACACCCACTCAAACAGGCTACACAATCCAAAGATGCATGGAGAGTCAGGCTGTTGGCCCCAGCATTGGGCTGCAGTTATCACCAGGGCACTACTACTACCTCCTGCACAGCTTAGCAATGTTGGCACTGTAATCAGGACCAGTGTGGCGGGCAGGGTTGCCAACCACCCCTATCTGTGCACAATGCTGCAATAGGAGTGTGTGTGTGTATGTCTATCCATTGTTTTGTGGCTGCCAACACCTCACCGGGCCCACAATGTCCCACTGTTACCAGTGTTAGCCTGAATATGTGCATAATGAGGAGCAAAGTGTTGTGGGTTTGGCCCGAACAGGGCGGATTGGCCAGGATGCATCTTCACAGGGTGTGGGGCAATGGCTGGGACACTGTAGTGCCCAACCACCGCCTGCATGGACAGGGTGGCCACAGCATGGCAAGCTGGGAGGGCATTCACTCTGACCGAGCAGTGACCATGGCATGTCTAGGTTCCCACATAGCGCTCTATATTATCTGCCTCCAGTGATCCTGTTGTGTCCCCAGTGCTGGGGCTACAATCACTGAGATGCCTGCTTGGTGCACATAGTTCCTCTGTGAGCATGCACTATGGACTGGCTAGTGGACTGTCTGGAGTTAGACTGTGCATGGTCGGAACACCTATACAGTGCAGTCTGACTGTGCTGTCTGCTGGTGACTGGCAGACAGTGGTCTGAGGCAATTGGGGTTTCCATAGCTAACCCCATCATTGCTGCTGGTCTGCCACTGTCCCAGCCACAGGTATGGCTCTAGCCCACCAACCCTGGAGGGCAGTCGCATACCAGCAGGATGGAGGTTGCTTCACAGGGTCTGGGACACCTGTTCCTTACCTACAAAAAGGGTGATGTGAGCCTTTTGGGGTATGTAGTGTATACCACTTTGAACTATCAAGGCACTGCTACACAAACCTCATGCAAGTTTGGAAACCCCTCTGCCCTGATAACAGGTGCCCATGTCAGCCAGACCCTAACACGGGGTACTGTGATAAGGAAGCTTATCAGGGCCCAGGAAACAAGGTTAAAGAGGGGGAATTTATCCTTATCAAAGGACCTGTATTGCCAGGTCAGAGATACAAAACCTCAGTTGTACCTAGAAACCAGATTGTACCAGGCTGCAATAGGTTGCAGAGTGTCCCTAGTGGTGAGAAGGAGGGGGAAAGCAAGCTCAGAGTAAGGAACCCTTACGTCGCTGACTTTAACAATTACTCAGCTTCCAAGAGGCAGACTGATTTACAACACCTGAGAGGAGAAAGGGCAGGGTTAGAGCCTGGGAGGTTTAAAGCTAGGACAGAATATTCAGGAGGGGAGAGGAGAAGGAGTAGGAATGCCTACTGGAGGAAAAATGGAGCTGAAGCCCTGAGAGCCAAGAGCCCATGCTGGAGGACAAGACAGGGAAGCTCAGATACATGCTAGCCAGAATATGAGGGAGGAACAACTGACCCAAGCCTTGACCCTGGTATGAGTTTTGGAAGCCTGTCTGATTGGGAGCATTACAGATTTGCTGGAGACAGCGCTTGCCCTGATGGGAGGCAGTCACCTAAGCCCTCTGAGCCAGAAGTAGAACCCATGCAGCTAGGAGAACAGGAATTAGTTCTGGAAGAGGTTGATTCTTACATGGACTGTTCTTTATGCTAAACTGTTAAGCACAAAGAATTCCTGAGAGGAAATACATCATAAGGGAACCTTCCAGAGTCCAGTATCCTAGAGAGCCTCTGTTGAAGTGAACAGGTTCTATGAAAAGGAACATACTGAAATCAGTGCAGTGCAGAGCTTATGCCGTACTCACGGTGGATTTAAGAAGTTTCTTTTGGAACAGAAAAGAGAGCTGTTTATGTGAAGCTGCTATTTTTGGTTTTGTTTTAAACAGCACTGCTAGGCACGTTTGCTAGCAGTGGCTGTGGAAAAGACTTTCTGCTTTGCATTGAAGGACGTTACAAGCTGTTTCTGTTTAAGTTCAGTGATATTCTGTTGTATTAAATATAATCCTGGAGAAGAAATCCAATAGGTGACAATTTGTGAACCTTATTTGCGTTTACCTCATAAATAAATTCTGTCAATGCCTTAACTCTCGACCAACTACAAAAGAGTGTTTTTCTGCCTAAAAGTCAAGTGTAACCTGACTGGACTACCTTTCCCATGGTGCACTTCAAAGTCAGTCAGTCAGGCACATTGCTGAAGTGGTGGAATCTACTATAACAAGCATGCCCCTCCACACTGCTGTAAGGGGCTATGGGCGTGTCAGTGGCATAGTTTTTGGATACTTGTGCACTGAAGGATACCAGGAAAGTTTAATAAAGACACACAGCCACAAGATTTTCAAGCCAAGCAAGGTGAAAGTGGAATCTTCCCTGACGGATGAGCAGAAGGGGCTGATCCAGGAGCAGTTCCTGAAAAAAGGATGCTGTATAAGCGAGAGGCCACACTGGTATAAGGTAAAAAGTACCTAGTCATGACCAGTGTTGGATAGAAAAAGTCTGTGCAGAGGCATTTGGAAAAAAAAAAAAAAAAAAGGAAAAGAAAGGAGGCTCTTTGTGTGGTGCCGCCCTTTGTGTTTTTTCTTTTTATCTCTTGCAGGTGTTATTATGGATCCTAAGGAGCTGGTAAGCTGGATGGCGGCCCAATTCGCATGTCAGCAGGAGATGGTGCAGCAGGCCCAGGAAGCTGCAATTACTGCCTTGCGAGAACAGCAGAAACCAGTTAGTGACTTGGTCGAAGCCTTGATTGCACTTCGGAGCCAAGGAGAAGGAGCGGTATCAGCTGCACCAATACCGGTTAATCCACATATGGACAATGTGGGACAGTTTCAGGGTGTTGGGGCTTTTGGTCTCGGGAAACTCACCCCTGAAGATAACGTAGACGATTTTCTTGAGTCGTTTGAGAGAGTGGCACTGGCTCTAGGTTGGCCGGAGGCACAGTGGGCAGTAAGGCTGGCTACATCATTAACTGGGGAGGCGCTTGCCGCCTATAGAGACATGCCAGCGGCCCAAGCTCTAAACTATAAAGCTGTTAAATGTGCAATTAAGGACCGGTTAGGGCTAACTCCTACCGTATATAGGCGCATGTTTAGGGCCACAGTATTGAGAGTGGGCGAAACGCCAAAAGCTCTGAGTCAGAGGATTAGGGGACTAGCTCTAAAATGGGTAGCTCCTGAGGGAAAATCTGTTGAGATGATTTTGGACACTATTATGCTAGAACAATTTATGTCAGCTGTGCCAAAAGATTTACAATCTTTTCTCATCAAGCAGAATTGCCAAAGCATGGGAGAGGCAACCATGTTATCTGAACGCTTTATGGAAGCCGAGTTGGCTTATCAGAAAACGGGTAGCTCTCTGAAAACAGGTGCTGAGGTAAGCTTTGCTGTATCAGAAAAGAAGGATAGAAAAGATACTGTGTTTGGAAGTGATGCGGTGCCTACACAAGATATGAAGTGGGCTAGAAAAAAATGCTTCCAGTGTGGAAAGTGGGGACATTTGCAAAAAGGTTGCAAGACTCGCACTAATTTAATGGGTACCAGTTTAAAACGGACCGGAGAAGGTTTCCTTTTGATGATTGAGATACAGGGAATTACTACCAGTGCTCTTTTAGATTCCGGGGCAGATCAAAGTATGTTATCCAAAAGTCTTTGGAAAAAAATAGAGGCCCAGGATAATTTTGTGCCTAGAAAACCTGAAGGTAATGTACGCATTAGATGTATTCATGGGGCTGCCTCATTTTATCCCACCTATAAGCTAATGGTTAAGGGTTTGGGAGTCCAGAAAGAAATTCCAATAGCAGTAGTGCCAAAACTCCCATATGATTTGATTTTGGGTAGGGACTGGCCTCAGTTTAAACAGGGTTTAGCAGAAGGACTAGA
Organism: Ichthyophis bannanicus; assembly: GCA_033557465.1. Taxonomy (NCBI): domain Eukaryota; kingdom Metazoa; phylum Chordata; class Amphibia; order Gymnophiona; family Ichthyophiidae; genus Ichthyophis; species Ichthyophis bannanicus. Next base: position 702,770,802 of record CM066031.1, on the reverse strand, counting down.
ACAGAAGAGTGGCCTGGTATCAACCCGATCACAGAATAGAGCCAATACCCAGGAAGATGAGGGACAGGCAGATTTACCTTCTCATGATGACTTAGTGTCTCCATCATCTGAAAAAGTTAAAAAGGGAAAAGCGCAAAAGCATCATGAGAGGCGCTGTAGGGCACAGGGAATGGCTAGTATGGAGCTAAGCCAAGGCCTACCCTGGGTGCCAGTGGAGATAGTGGAAAAGTTTCCGAATTTTCCCCAGGAACAGCGAGCTGATCCGGCTCTCACCCGAGCGTTTGAATATGCTCGAGAGGGGCGGGAGACTCTCCCCAGATTCATACTGGATAATGAGATATTGTATAGAGAAAGTCAGGACCCCCGTACTGGGACGATTCGAAAGCAGTTAGTGGTACCCACAACTTTTAAGGGCCTAGTTTTGAGACTTGCCCATGATCATCCTGTAGGTGGCCATAAAGGGGTGCAGGGAACGTTGGATCAAATTTTGATACGTTTTTATTGGCCTGGCATTTTTAAAGAAACTGCCCGGTTCTGTGCCGCCTGCCCGGCGTGCCAGCGTGTTACAGCAACTCAGCCCCCAGTGGTGCCTTTAGTGCCAGCACCCATTATATCGGATCTGGTGGGGCACATCGCTATAGACATTGTGGGACCATTGATTAAAACCCCCCGAGGTTTCCAGTACATCCTAGTTATGATGGATCAGGCAACTAGGTTTCCCTGGGCTGTTCCTTTATGAAATATTTCGGCAAAAACGGTAGCATTGGAATTGGTAAAATTATTTTGTGAAATAGGGTTCCCCAGGGAAGTGCTAACAGACCGAGGGTCCAACTTTATATACAAGTATTTAGCTCAGGTCTGGGATGCTTTTGGCATTCATCACATAAAAACATCTGCCTATCATCCTCAGTCGAACGGTTTGGTAGAAAGGTTAAACCAAACTTTGAAGTAGATGTTAAGAAGAGGTTTAGCAGGAAATTTAAAAGAATGGGATATGTTGTTGCCTTTTGTTTTATACGCCTGCCGGGAGCGGATTCAGGTTTCCCTAGGCATATCCCCCTATGAGCTGATGTACGGTTGAGCCCCTCGTGGTCTTTTAGATATCTTAAGGGAGCAATGGTTAGGGCCAGAATCTGAGGACAAGGAAGTTCCCCAGTTCTTGCGGGATTTGAGAGCACTTTTAAATAGAGCCTCACAGGTTGCGGAAAGAAACTTGCAGGACAGTCAGGTACGCCAGAAGGGGTGGTATGACCGAAAGGCCAAGCCTCGCCAGTTGACTCTGGGCGAGAAGGTTTTGGTACAAGTAGCAGATAACACCCCAAAATTCGAAGTACAGTGGAAAGGGCCCTGGAAGGTAGTCAAACAGGTGCGCCCAGTATCTGATAAGGATAAAGCGGAATTGCTTAACAAATATTTTTGTTCTGTGTTCACAGATGAAGAACCAGGAGCAGGACCTCAAAAAACACCCACAAATAAGAACAGAAGCGAGGGACATCTTGAACAATTTTCAGAAGACTGTGTTCGTAAGAAACTAGCTCAACTTAAAGTAGACAAAGCGATGGGACCGGATGGGATACACCCTAGAATACTGAGGGAACTTGGGGACATTCTAGCAGCTCCACTGACTGACCTTTTCAATGCCTCATTGGAGTCGGGAGTGGTGCCAAAGGACTGGAGAGAGGCTCATGTGGTGCCTTTACACAAAAGCGGAAGTAAGGATGTGGTTGAAAACTACAGGCCGGTTAGTTTAACTTCAGTGGTGAGTAAATTATTGGAAATGCTGCTGAAAGAGAAAATAGTGAGGTTTCTGGAGTCCAGCGGATTACAAGATCCGAGGCAGCATGGATTCACCAGAGGCAGTTCTTGTCAGACAAATCTGATTGATTTATTTGACTGGGTGACCAGGGAGTTGGACCGAGGGAGAGCTCTAGATGTGGTGTATTTAGATTTCAGTAAAGCCTTTGACGCTGTTCCTCACAGGCGACTTATAAACAAACTGAGCGCCCTAGGGATGGACCCTAAAGTTACTGCTTGGGTTAGAAATTGGTTGGGTGGGAGGCGACAAAGAGTACAAGTAAATGGAGCTCACTCTGAGGAGAAGGATGTTACCAGTGGTGTGCCCCAGGGATCTGTCCTTCATCCGATTCTTTTTAACATCTTTGTTAGTGATATAGCGGAAGGGCTGTCGGGTAAGGTTTGCCTCTTTGCAGATGATACCAAAATCTGCAATAGAGTAGACACCCAGGAAGGTGTAGATAACATGAGGAGGGATCTAGCTAAGCTTGAAGAATGGTCTAGAATTTGGCAGCTGGGATTTAATGTTAAAAAATGTAAGGTCATGCATTTGGGCTGCAGCAGTCCAAGGGAGCAATACAGTATAGGAGGTGAAGTACTTTTGTCCACTAAAGAAGAGCGGGACCTAGGCGTGGTTGTGTCTGATGATCTTAAAGTAGCTAAACAGGTAGAAAAGGCGACGGCAAAAGCTAGAAGGATGCTTGGGTGCATACGGAGAGGAATGGCTAGCAGAAAAAAGGAGGTGATAATGCCTCTGTATAAGTCTTTGGTGCGACCTCATTTGGAGTATGGTGTGCAATTCTGGAGACCGCACCTTCAAAAGGATGTGAACAGGATGGAGTCGGTGCAGAGGGTTGCTACTAAAATGATTAATGGGCTTCATTATAAAGCATATGAGGACAGACTTAAGGATCTTAATATGTACACCTTAGAGGAAAGGCGGGATAGAGGTGATATGATTGAGATGTTTAAATACCTCCGTGGCATAAATGTTCAGGGAGAGAGCCTCTTTCAATTGAAAGCAAGTTCTGCTACGAGGGGACATGGGATGAGGGTGAAGGGAGATAGATTCAGGAGTGATATGCGGAAATATTTCTTTACAGAAAGAGTAGTGGATCCGTGGAATAGTCTCCCAGTGGAGGTGGTAGAGATGAGGACAGTAACTGAATTCAAAAAAGCATGGGACCAACACAGAGGATCTCTAAAGGTAAAAAGTGGACTGTTGTAGTTGTTGTTATGGAAGGACAGACTAGATAGGCCATGTGGTCTTTTTCTGTCATCATGTTTCTATGTTTCTATCTTACGTGGTAGAAAATTCTAAGGGTTGCAGGCAGACATACCACATAAACGTCCTTAGATCTTGGCAACAGAGAACTACAACGGACAATATCCCTAATACAAATCAGGCCGCAGATAAGCCGTCAAAAGGTAATAGTGCCCTCACTGGAATTATGGCCTGCTTGGAGGGACCTTCGCAACCTCCGTCAGCCCGTAATAACTTAAGCAGGGGGGTATGTGATAAGGAAGCTTATCAGGGCCCAGGAAACAAGGTTAAAGAGGGGGAATTTATCCTTATCAAAGGACCTGTATTGCCAGGTCAGAGATACAAAACCTCAGTTGTACCTAGAAACCAGATTGTACCAGGCTGCAATAGGTTGCAGAGTGTCCCTAGTGGTGAGAAGGAGGGGGAAAGCAAGCTCAGAGTAAGGAACCCTTACGTCACTGACTTTCCCAATTACTCAGCTGCCAAGAGGCAGACTGATTTACAACACCTGAGAGGAGAAAGGGCAGGGTTAGAGCCTGGGAGGTTTAAAGCTAGGACAGAATATTCAGGAGGGGAGAGGAGAAGGAGTAGGAATGCCTACTGGAGGAAAAATGGAGCTGAAGCCCTGAGAGCCAAGAGCCCATGCTGGAGGACAAGACAGGGAAGCTCAGATACATGCTGGCCAGAATATGAGGGAGGAACAACTGACCCAAGTCTTGACCCAGATATGAGTTTTGGAAGCCTATCTGATTGGGAGCATTACAGATTTGCTGGAGACAGCGCTTGCCCTGATGGGAGGCAGTCACCTAAGCCCTCTGAGCCAGAAGTAGAACCCATGCAGCTAGGAGAACAGGAATTAGTTCTCGAAGAGGATGATTCTTACATGGACTGTTCTTTATGCCAAACTGCTAAGCACAAAGAATTCCTGAGAGGAAATACATCATAAGGGAACCTTCCAGAGACCAGTATCCTAGAGAGCCTCTGTTGAAGTGAAAAGGTTCTATGAAAAGGAACATACTTGTGCTGCAAATGTGTGCTGCTGTTTAATTGCTTGCTCATTAACCAGCTGAAATCAGTGCAGTGCAGAGCTTATGCCATACTCACGGTGGATTTAAGAAGTTTCTTTTTGAACTTGAAGGACTAGAAAGGTGTCTTGAAGGACTAGAAAAAGGGACTGTTACTTCTGGAGAGAGATCTGCAACTGTGAGTATATACCTCTGGTAATTTTCTAAAAGGAATTCTTTGTATTAAAGCTAATTAATCTTTGAACCCACTATTTTTGTTAAATCAGTCAGGGCCTAGTAGCAGCAGTTTAAGTATAAATTTAAAACACAGAAGAGAGCTTTCTGGTTAAATTTAGAGCCCAGCAGAGAGCTTGTAGTTTAAATTTCATAAGACGTTAGAGCCTAGCAGCAGCTAAGCGCTATAATTTAAATCAAATCAGAATATAGCTTACCTCAGCAACACAAGACAGGGTACTGTGTAGCAGCCCTCTTTTAATAAGTGTTATTTCCCTCCCTCCCTCCCACACCCACCCACCCCTGGGATAATCGTAGCTTTATAGGTACTTACACATCTTAAAAGGCAGGAGGTGCTCTCAGGTGAAGCTCATTACCCAAATCAGTCATACACTAAGGACCTGAGATTAGTTAAGCTTCAGGTGAACAAGGTATATTACACGTATTAGGTACAGTTTTATTAGTATAAATATCCATAGCAACCCTTAGTAAGTAAAGAACTTAGATCTAAACACAAACTTAAAACTAAGATGCAGACAGCAGTCCAGCAGCGGGATGGGGGCTTTCCAGTCTTTTGCATTGAGTGTCACATGTACGATTTTCTCCCAGTTGGTGAGAGGTCTTATGTGTGCACTAGGTGCAAGGAGCTCTTTGCTCTCAGGGAACGAGTCCGTTCTCTAGAGGCTAAAGTAGCAGACTTGGAAAACATAAGACAGACAGAGTGGTACATAGACGAGACCTACAGGGATATATAGTCCTGAAGTCTGTAAACGGGGGTGCTGGTTGTGAAAGTCCACAGTCTTGGCAAAGGCAAAATATTATTATGACTTGCAAAGGATTTTGGGTGTTGTAGTTCATTCATACTAGAATCAGCCGTTCACAAAATAATGAGTTGTGATGCTTGAGTGTAAGCAAAGAAAAACAGATTTTATTCATGGGGTTAATTCTCCCACACAGATATACTTGGTAACACAAAAGGACACTTGCTTCAGGTATTGTACTCAGGAAAAACAAAACATGATATAAGGTAACTGAACTTCTTAAGCAATAAATCAATAAAGACCTTGATGGGAAACAGAAAAGGTCTTTTTTTGATGGCCCCTGCTAATGACCTTCTTAGCAGTGCTCCAAAAGGCAAAAACAAACCCAAAAGTAAAAAAACTGTTCTTTATCAAGGATAACTTTCTTCTATTCACACACACAAGGAAGAAGTTTCCTTCTAGAGCTCACGTGCACTTGTGCCTGGCTCAATTATAAATAACTACCCAGCTGCAAACCCCTATGCTGGTTCACTCTCTCTACGTGGCTCAATCCTACCCCAAAGCTTTCTTGCAGAGACTTTTCTGGGTAGATAAAGGAACAAGTTACAGTTCCTTTTGGTGGTTGTTGCATTAGTGAGAAACTACTTTAAAACAGCAGCCTAGACAAAGAGCAATCCATGTATTCCAATTGGTCATTTGATATATCTCCTTCTTCCTCAAATATCATGGAATCAATATCATGGTCTGGCTCAGAGGAATTCCTTAATTGATCACTCTCAGGATAATATTTGTTTCCCTGCTGTCTTCCTGGTGAAGAGCTAGGGCACAGATCAAAGTTCATACCTGAGATCCCCTTGCTGTTAGGTTTCCTCTCCGGGTATCCTGGCCAGTAGGTAGTCCAGCTTTTATGTCCAGCCCTCCAATCAAAATCCCTGGACACTGGGTCTCTCTTCACATACCTTCTTGCACCGGTCTTAGGGCCCCTTCCAAATGCAGCCGTCTCCCTCAAAGGTGCCGTCTGGGAATTCCTGGCTCTATAACCCCAAGCCTCTGGCTTCCTCCAGTCCAATGGAGTATGCTTGCCTCTGGAATCACTCCCAACACACGTACTGCTGTGGGCTCCTTCCTTAGACCTCCAAGATGTCTTTCTGGTCCTCCTTCTGCGTTGCTTCTGCTGTTGTAGTCCTCTCTCTTCTTCCTGGTTCTGTAGCTTCTGTGAGATCCGGTTCTCTCTGTTCTACCTGTTCTGTCTCTGTGTAGAATATATTTTACTTTTAAAGTGCTTAGAGGGACACTCCACCCTAGTACAGCCCAGGTGTGCTGAATCAAGCCCCGCCCTTGGAGATGAGTGATTGGGGATTACCTCATAGCTCTCCTGATTGAACACATGTTTCCCCACTTCAGCCCTCCTAGAGGCTTTTTGTAACCTGGTGCATTCTGGGACTGGTAGTCTTTTATGAAAACATTCTGTTTTAGTATTTCTACCAGCAAAGACAGGTTGCTTGTTCAGAGCCAATTCACCTCTTTTATAGTTCCTTCCTGAACTATGATAAACTTCCTTATCACAAGTCCCACCTCCAGTCTGGCAGCATCCCTGTTGCCATGGAGGAGAGAGGTCACGTGACAGGAGAGCATCACCCTGGTGTGGCAGGAAGTGATCCTGTAACTAGGACCTGTCCTCCAGGTGATGTAAAACCCTCTCGCACCAAGGATGTGCCCCTTGAGGGAAGGGTTAGGACAGCCGTTATAGTTGGTGATTCGATCATTAGGTATGTAGATAGCTGGGTGGCTGATGGACGTGAGGATCGCCTGGTAACATGCCTGCCTGGTGCGAAGGTAGCGGACCTTATGCGCCACCTAGATAAGGTCTTAGATAGTGCTGGGGAGGAGTCTGCTGTCTTGGTACATGTCGGTACCAATGACATAGGAAAATGTGGTAGGGAGGTTCTGGAGGCTAAATTTAGGCTTTTAGGTAGGAAGTTGAAATCCAGTACTTCCAGGGTAGCATTCTCCGAAATGCTTCCTGTTCCACGCGCAGGACCCAAAAGGCAGGCAGAGCTCCGGAGTCTCAATGCGTGGATGAGACAATGGTGCAGAGATGAGGGTTTTGGATTTGTTAGGAACTGGGGAACATTCTGGGGAAAGGAGGGGCTCTTCCGAAGGGATGGGCTTCACCTTAACCGGGATGGAACCAGGCTGCTGGCATTAACCTTTAAAAAGGAGATAGAGCAGCTTTTAAACTAGATATTAGGGGAAAGCCGACAGTCGCCCAAGAGCGGATGGTGCGGAAGAATGTATCTTTGAAGGATACTACCAAAAGCAGAGAGGTTCCACAAAAGAGTAAAGTAGCCCAAATGCCCTCAAGTATGGAGCAGACAGAGCTTAAATATCCCAAATTACCCATGTCTAACAATAGCCAAATTAATATAAATAAAATACATTCTCTAAAATGCTTGTATGCAAATGCTAGAAGTCTAAAAATAAGATGGGATAGTTAGAATATATAGCACTAAATGAAAGGTTAGATATGAATGGAATATCAGAGACATGCTGGAAGGAGGACATCCAGTGGGACACTGTGATACCTGGGTGCAAACTATTTCGTAATGATAGAGCTGATCAAATTGGTGGAGGGGTTGCTCTCTATGTTAGAGAGGACATTGAGTCAGAAAGGATTAAAGTTTTGCAAGAAACAAAATCTGCTGTAGAATCTATATGGATTGAAATTCCATGTAAAAGGGGGAAGGCAATGGCAGTGGGGGTGTACTATCGAGCGCCTGGCCAGAATGACCAAATGGATGATGAAATGCTCAAAGAAATCAAGGAAGCTAACAAAAGTTACAGTGCAGTAATAATAATGGGTGATTTCAACTACCCCGGTATCGACTGGGTCAGTGTCACGTCAGGACATGCTAGGGAGATAAAGTTCCTAGATGAAATAAATGACTGCTTCTTGGAGCAGCTGGTTCATGAACCGACCAGAGGGGAAGCCATATTAGACCTAGTCCTTAGTGGAACACCAGATCTAGTGCAAGAGATAAGGGTGTTGGGGCCACTTGGCAATAGTGATCATAGCATGATCGCCTTTGATTTAATTAGTGGAGGAGGGATAGTAAGGAAATCCACAGTGCTACCTTTTAACTTTCGAAAGGGAGACTATGATAAAATGAGGAAAACAGTTAAGAAAAAACTAAAAGGAGCAGTTGCAAAGGTTAAAGACATACATCAGGCTTGGCTGTTGTTGAAAAATACTATCTTGGAAGCCCAGACCAGCTGTATTCCACGCTTTAAGAAAAGTGGAAGGAAGTCCAAACAACTGCCAGCATGGTTTAAAGGTGAGGTCAGAGAGGCTGTTGTTGCCAAAAAAGCATCTTTCAGGAAATGGAAAAAAGAGCCAAATGACGAAACCTGGAAACAGTACAAGCACTGGCAAGTCAAATGCAAGGCATTGATAAGGCAGGCAAAGGGAGAATTTGAGAAGAAGCTTGCTGCGGAAGCAAAAACACGAAGTAAAGACCTTTTCAAGTACATTCGTAGCAAAAAACCTGTGAGAGAGTCAGTTGGTCCATTAGATGATAAAGGGGTTAAAGGAGCACTAAGAGGCAACAAGGCGATAGCGGAGAGACTGAATGAATTCTTTGCTTCGGTCTTTACTGAGGAAGATGTAGGGATGTTACCCCTGACTGAAGTGGTATTTAAAGGTGCGGAAGAATTGAAGGAAATATCGATACATCGGGAAGATGTATTACAACTATTAGATAAACTGAAGAGTAGCAAATCACCTGGGCCGGATGGTATACATCCAAGGGTGTTGAAAGAACTGAAATATGAGATTGCAGACCTGCTATTAGTAATCTGTGAACTATCATTAAAATCATCTCTAATACCTGAAGATTGGAGGATCGCCAATGTAGCACCAATTTTTAAAAAGGGTTCCAGGGGTGATCCGGGAAACTACAGACCGGTGAGCCTGACATCAGTATCAGGAAAAATGGTAGAAACCATCATAAAGAATAAAATTACTCAGCATGTAGATAGTCATGACCTAATGGGAGACAGCCAACATGGCTTTAGACAAGGAAGATCTTGTCTTACTAATCTGTTATATTTTTTTGAAGGAGTGAATAATCAGGTGGACAAAGGTGAGTCGGTTGATATTGTGTATCTGGACTTTCAGAAAGCCTTTGACAAGGTCCCTCATGAGAGACCTTTGGCAAAACTAAAGAGTCATAGGATAGGAGGCAGTGTACTATTGTGGATCAGGAACTGGTTAAAAGATAGAAAACAGAAGGTAGGGCTAAATGGCCAATTTTCCCAATGGAGAAAGGTGAATAGTGGTGTACCCCAGGGATCTGTGCTGGGTCTGCTGCTTTTTGACATTTTCATAAATGACCTGGAAAGTGGAATAACGAGTGAGGTTATCAAATTTGCAGATGATACAAAACTATTTAAAGTTGTTAAAACCCAAGAGGATTGTAGAAAATTGCAAGAGGATCTTGATAAATTGGAAGACTGGGCATCAAAATGGCAGATGAAATTTAATGTGGACAAGTGCAAGGTTATGCACCTAGGGAAGAACAACCAAAACTATGGTTATACGATGCAAGGTTCCACATTAGGAACTATCACCCAGGAAAAAGATTTAGGCCTCATTGTGGATACCATGTTAAAACCCTCGGCCCAGTGTGCAGCGGCGGCCAAGAGAGCAAATAGAATGCTAGGTATGATAAGGAAAGGAATGGAAAATAAAACAAACGATATTATAATGCCTCTATATCGTTCCATGGTGAGACCGCACCTTGAATATTGTGTGCAGTTCTGGTCGACGTATCTTAAAAAGGATATAGCTATTTTAGAAAAGGTTCAGAGAAGAGCCACCAAAATGGTAAAGGGGATGGAAGGATACTCCTATGAAGAAAGGCTAAAAAGGTTAGGGCTCTTTAATCTGGAAAAGAGACGGCTGAGGGGAGATATGATAGAAGTCTATAAATTAATGAACGGAGTGGAACGGGTAAACGTAGATCGATTGTTTACCTTATCAGAATATAGAAAGACTAGGGGACATGCAATGAAGCTACAGGGTAAACTATTTAAGACTAATAATAGAAAATATTTTTTCACTCAACGTGTAATCAGACTCTGGAATTTGTTACCGGAGGATGTAGTAAAGGCTGTTAGTGTAGCTGGGTTTAAAAAAGGTTTGGACAAGTTCCTGGAGGAAAGGTCCATAAACCATTATTAAGAAGGGACCCAGGATATCAATGCTTAACCCAATACAAGCATTGTGGAACCTGTGTCTTTTGGGGAAACTGCTAGGTACTGTGATAACGAAGCTTATCATAGCTCAGGTAGGAGCTATAGAAAAGATGATGTGACTCTGAACAAGCAACCTGTCAGTTATGGTAGAAGCAAGAAAACAGAGTTTTCACATAAGACTACCAGTCCCAGAATGCACCAGGTTTCCAGCAGCCATGAGGGGGGCTGAAGTGAGAAAATGTGTGTGCAATCAAGAGAGCTATGAGGTAATCCGTAAGCACTCATCTCAAAGGGCAGGGCCTGATTCAAGACAGCTGCACTGTGTTAGGGAGCAGCACACATTAGGAAAGAATAAGAATAGAGATGATTCTTCAGATAACAGCTACAGAGGGAGGAAGAGATACAGAGACAGCAACGGCTACAAGCACCAGTATCACCTGGAGAAACAGAAGCCAAGCCAAGCAGATAGAGAGAGAAGGAAACTCTCTGGAAGGAAGAGAAGAAAGGCCATTGGAAGGTCTGGGAGATTCCAAGGCAGTACTCATACTGGGAGGTATTCCAAAAGCCAGCAGAGTCCATTGGACTGGATTCAGCCAGAGGAATGGAGGGGCAGAGATAGGAATCACCAGTGGCTACCTGGAAGAGAGAAGACTGCATGTGGAAGGGACTTTCAGACCAAGGCCAGAAGGTATGTGAGAGAAGATCCAGTGTCCAGGGATCAAGATTGGAAGGCTGGACATCAGAATTGGATTACATATTGGCCAGGCTATACAGAGAGGAATAATGATAGCAGGAGAGGCTCAGGTATGAACACTGATCCAGACCCTATCTATAATAGAGAATGGCAGCAAGGGAATAAGCATTCTCATGATAGTGCCTTAATGAAAGACTCATCTGTGCCAATGTATGATATTGACCCTATGATTGTTGATGCAGGGGGAAATACAGCAGATGAAACTATTTACATGGACTGTTCTTTATCTAAATGCTATTGCTAGTTTTCTATGAGCAAACACATCAGCCATCACAAAGAAACCTAACTTTGTTCTTTATTTCCACTGCAAACAGCTCTTAAAGCAGGATTTGGGTTCACACAGTAGCAGCCAGCCAGCTAAAGGCTTACAGCTGGTCAATTGATAGTAATTAAAGCTGCACCTGATTGTGTGTGTGAGCAAGGGAGAATCACTGTTGAGATCGGCGTGGAAAAATAAGCAGAAGTTAACCTAACCAGCAAAGTTTATTCTTTACTTTGTGCCTTTGTATTTGGTAATTACTTGCTAAGAAAACATTAGCTAATTGCCTGACAAGCTGAAGGTTGTTTTCTGGTTTACTTTGTGACTTTTTGTTATCCATTTTAAACACTGCAAGCAAGTAACCTCATTTATAGTGCTATCAAGCATACATGTGCTGGGTGAATTAAACCCCATCAATAAAAGAAGTATTTTATTGATCTTACCACTTGGTTTCACAACTCAAATTATTGTCATCAGCTGTGTTTGGGAGTGAATGAACTACAATACCCACAATACCTTGCAAGAATCATATGAATATATGCATCGTCAAGATTGTGTAAGTTGTCACCCTAGGCAGCCGTCTGACAGTACATATGACCTAGATTGGCCACTGTTGGAAACAGAATACTGGGCTTGATGGACCTTGGTCTGACCCAGTATGGCATATCTCTTGTTCTCATGTTCAACAGAAAAGAGAGCTGTTTATGTGAAGCTGCTATTTTTGGTTTTGTTTTAAACAGCACTGCTAGGCATGTTTGCTAGCAGTGGCTGTGGAAAAGACTTTCTGCTTTGCATTGAAGGACGTTACAAGATGTTTCTGTTTAAGTTCAGTGATATTCTGTTGTACTAAATATAATCCTGGAGAAGAAATCCAATAGGTGACAATTTGTGAACCTTATTTGCGTTTACCTCATAAATAAATTCTATCAATGCCTTAACTCTCGACCAACTACAAAAGAGTGTTTTTCTGCCTAAAAGTCAAGTGTAACCTGACTGGACTACCTTTCCCATGGTGCACTTCAAAATCAGTCAGTCAGGCACATTGCTGAAGTGGTGGAATCTACTATAACAAGCACGCCCCTCCACACTGCTGTATGGGGCTATGGGCGTGACAGAACACACTAATCTGGGTGGCGTCTGGTCCCAGAGGGCCACATGTGACTGCAGGATACAGATGGACACTGAATTACTTTCAGCTGCACTGCAAGGAACACCTGTCACACACTGGCAGTGATGGGGATGTACAGCAGGGCCTATCTCTAGCACCACATGTACTGCGGACCTAGTGCTGGGCATCCATCCTATCCCTCAGGGAGAACACAGAACCTGCATAATGGCATGATCTGTAGCTACTCTGTGCCAGTATCACACACTATCAGTTCGTCTTTCCAAGCTGAGGTACCGGAGAGGTGTAGACCCCATTTGCTGATCAGCTGTAGACAGCTATTCAGCATGTGCATTGCATCATGGGTACTGGTGGGGTTACCCTATCCTGGCACTCAGAGCAGACAGTTTGTGTTGTGACCTGCAGTCCTGTTCCCAGCCATTGCTGTGACATACACCACCGAGGTATAGCCTACTGGTCAATACAATGCCATTCTTGGCAGTGTTCATGGGTTCAATTCCTCATTGTTCCCTCCTCTCATGCCTGTCCTACTCAAATAGTATGCATGCCTGTAACAGTCATATTTTTGCAGATTTGTGCTGCCAGCCCATAATACCCTCGCAACAATTGCCAACATTCCCTCGGTCCGTCTATCTGCGTCTGTCAGCTGTGTAGAGTCCTGTCTGCCTGTGCAGGCTGTCACCCCATGTCCTGCACTGCTACCCTTTCCTGCATTGCGCCTCTTCATGCTTGCCTCGCCTGTGCCTGATCTGCATGGCACCACCACTCCTCTGTCCACCCATCATTGTAACTATCCTGCCACCTCCGCCTCCACTGGAGGACACATATTCCCATCGTCTGCCACCAACTGTCTTTCCAGTACTTTACATTGCCAACACTCTGTGCTGTGGTACAGTTGCCCCCACCATGTGTGTCATCAGTACTGGCAGCCATATGGGATGCCCACAGATGTGGCAGGTCCAGCGGCTCCCAGCTCTCCCTCCTTTACTCACCTGTTCATTGCCTTTGCTGAGTGCTCTATCCTAGTGTTAGGGCTACATCTGTCTCTGTTCCTCACAGGTCATGCATGTCCTCCTGCAGCACCTTGCAGCCCTTAGGCCACACTAACCTAGGGCACCATAATCTTGTTAGGCCACCGTAACCTATGGTTCCGTAACCCAGGGTGCCCTCTGAGGTGCCCTGTCCAGGGGTGCCTAATACGGCGCATAGCCTAAGGAGCCCTACTGTATAGGGCACCTTACAAAGCGCCTTATGTGGCACCTTATAAGGGACCTAACAAGGCACTTTATAAGGCACCTTATGTATATGGCACCTTACAAGGCACCTTACTTATATGGCACCTTACAAGGCACCTAACAAGGCACCCTACAAGGCGCCTTGTAATGTTCCTTGTAAGGTGCCTTATGAGGCGCCTTGTAGCGCGCGTTAGTTTGTAACATGCGTTAGCTGATACGGCTTGCTGTAACGATGCACCACCCACGCCTTTATATGGGCATCTGTACCTTTACCGCGGAACCTAATGCGAATGACATTACCGCAGTTTAGTAAACATACCCCTATGTGTAATAATGCAAATGCTGAAAAGTATTATTAGAAACAGTACTCCTCGGTGCTTCTTATATCTCCAGATACTCTGGGAAGAAAAATGATTGATGATATTCTCCAAATTGTATTTTTAGTTATAATTGATGTGAATGAATGGGAAGATCTTCCATGCTTTGATGTATTTAGATATTTGATAAATTGTGTGGATTTGTGTGATGTGACAAAGGTTAAGAAAAATTAAGTGTTTAAAGGAAAGATAGAAGTTAGTAACTTAACTGGAAAAAAACAAAACAAAATTGAATTGCTTGTCAAGTCAAGTCAAGCAAGTTTGTTTAATTAATGGGAAAAAGTGAATGATACAACTACATTCAAACAAGTGAATTAAGTAATTAAAACAATATGGTAAATATATGTATAATGTTTTATTTTTCCTTTGTGATAGTAGACTAGTTGAAAATTACAATTATGATAGTGTATGAGTAACAATGTCTGCAGAAAAAAAATGCTGATATTTCTCCCAGTCTCTTTTAAACTAATCTGCAAGAGTCGATTGGAGGAGTGATCTTAAATTCTTATGTTGTGTATGTTTTAGTTATTATGGAAAGACCTCTGCAGAACTGATGTTGTTAATTGCAAGTGTGAAGCAAATGCCTTGTTGCTAGTGGAATAGTTTTAAATTAGTATCACTGAGGTAGATTCAATATGCTACCTCTTCTATTGTTGCTGTTTGTGTTCTTGCTCAGAAATTTCCCACTGGACTTAAGCCACTGGGTTATTTTTTTTTTAGACTTGTGACCCTGTTGTAGCAGGAATGTTTCCATGCTTTCAGTCTCTGGCAGCAGTAGTCTTTGCAATCCAAATTATTGATTTTCTAATACTACAACATGCTTCTCATTCAGATTTCACGTCTTCTACACTTGGAATAACCCCCCCCCCCCCCAGCTTTCTTCCAGCTCTAGATTGTTACTGTTTGACCTCACTATGTAGTGAATTTATTTGTTTATTTACATTCTCTTATATACCGCGCTATTCTGCATCAGTGCGGTTTACATTGAACAAACTGAAATTACATTGAACAGGGCATTATAACTTGGAGATAACTATTTTACAGGGAACATGGGCTATGGAGGGTTAAGTGGCTTGCCCAAGATCACAAGGAGCACCTGTGGGACTAGAAACCCCAGTCCTTCCGGCCCAAGGTTGCTGTCCTCTAGTGGGATTTGAACCCCTGACCTTCCGGCCTGAAGTACCTTGCCCCAACCACTAGGCCACTCCTCCACTCCAACCACTAGGCCACTCCTCCACTCCACTGAATGGTTCAGCTTTGCGCAATGAATAAGGAAAATTGATGCAATTGTAAAAGTTGATTCTGTGGCAGAGTCGGCTGCTTTGCTATTTGCTAGTGCTCAACTAGCTGAAGTGTTCGCTCTTTCTAGAGCTCTTGAGTTATCTGCTCACTTGATCATCAATACTGACTTTGTCTCACGCTTCTTGCATGGGGAGCTCTATGTGCTGAACCTTTACTACTATACTGTTTTGTTCTGAAAACAGTGCAACAAAGATAGAACTGTTAAGCCATTAAGAAGTGGTAATTGACTTTCTAATTGGTTCAAATTTGGTGTTAACATATTTTTTTATAGTTTATGAATGTATACACCCTTATGTAAATGTTTCTTCCTTTGCGAGCTTAGATGTCTATGCGAATTAGAATGGAATAGAGAAGTAGTCTAATGATTAGAGTACTAGCACTCCTTGTGACCTTGGACAGGTCACTTGACCCCTCATTGCCTTACAAAGAAAAAAAAAATTCCAAGTTATCAATGTTCCTGTTTAATGTGCTATACCAAGTTTTAGTTGCAATGTGAACTGCTGTGACTAGTGGGGAAAGTGGTATTAAAAAAATAATAACATAAAAAGAAAAAGGGTATATTACTGATAATGTTTAAAGTAATGTGAGTTGAACCATCACCTAAGATAAGACAGCCTTCCTAATAATTGTTGACAAACAATTGAAATGAGTTTAATTTATTTGTCATAAACTGCTAGTTACGTTTTAATGTTTGTTATCCCTTGAATAACCAGATTGTCTATACCTTGTATATTGTTATAACTGGAGAGTACATCACAAATATAATTAGTGATATGAATATGTATAATTGTGTTCCTGGCAGGAAAAAAAGAAATGTGTCTATTAGGCCACATGCTAACATTTGATTTGGCAAGTAGACAGAATAAGTTTAGGAATGTAGATGAAAAAATAAAAGTATGTTACAGGCTAGCTATGTAATAATTTAGTGCTAGCAATAGATGTATTGTAATTAACAATACATAATATAATTCTGTTCAACAATTTAAGACTGTCATTAGGGATGAATAATTGTGCTTGTTTGCAATTGTATGGAATCAAGAGAGATGCTGTAGTGGAGAGTTGGGTTTTTACAAATTATATATTGTATGCATTGAATCCTATGGGCCGAAGAAGAAAACTACTGTGAATGATAATGCTACTGAATATGGAGACTCCTGATAAAGATCAGCGATTCCAGAGGAACTGCTCATGTATGCGCAGCAGTGAAGCCTGGGTGGACGGTCACTGAAAAAGCTTTATCTAAGATGTGCATGGCACAGCCCATGGTGCGAAAGGATGCTGCTGAAGAATCTGGAGTGATGACTGGTATCATGATATGAGGGACTAATCTCTGAATTATTGATAGATCTATGAGAAGCAGTTGGCCACTGCTAGAAGAGGTAGTGCTTACAAGAATAATTATATAATATAATATAATATAATAATATAATAATAATTAAAAGAATAATTATAATTGGTAAAGTTTTGCTCTCTGTACACATTCTTATTGAGGCAAACAAAGGCAAACAATGTCACATGATTTTGTATAACAACTTCCTCCAATGAACAAGATGAAGCTCACCTATGGACCAGATGTGCCTAGGACTCTGAAGGAACATCTGCAAAATGAAGCCTACTGTAGAAGATTTATTCTAGCATTGGACATGTTTCAGCTACTGCTCTTTTGTAATGATTCTTTATAGAATCACAGGGAGGACTGTAGGAATGGACAGGTAAAGGGGATACCAGAATTCTCAATATGTAATTAAAGATAAATGAATTTCTTGATACAGATCTCTAAAATGTGCTGATAGAAGAACTTTTTAACAATGACTGTCACTCATGGGTTTGTCCTTTCACCTTCTTCCTCTTGGGTGGAGTGGGATATCATGATCATGAGTTCTGTGTAACTGTCTTTAAAATAGTTTGAGAACATTGTTAATGCAAGCATAAAGAGTAAACATAAGCTATGAACTGTGCAACCATAGTTCATTGTACAGTCAACTATAGGTCACTACTGGCACAGCGTAATTTCTGCAACTTGTGATGCAGCAGACCAGCGGGGAATAGAAGAAAATGTTTTAAACACGAAAAAAGGCATGCACATAAGAACATAAGAACATAAGACATGTCATACTGGGTCAGACCTAGGTCCATCAAGCCCAGTATCCTGTTTCCAACAGTGGCCAATCTAGGTTATACGTACCTAGCAATATCCCCAAAAGACACAGGTTCCACAATGCTTGTACTGGGTCAAGCATTGATATCCTGGGTCCCTTTTTAATAGTGGTTTATGGACCTTTCCTCCAGGAACTTGTCCAAACCTTTTTTAAACCCAGCTATACTAACAGCCCTTACTACATCCTCCGGTAACAGATTCCAGAGTTGCAGTATTCTCAGGAACCTGATAGGGGGAGCAAGAGGGACCTCTGGAAGACTGAGGATCCACGCCCCACAGGGTGTGACCTAAAGCCAGCCAACCTCCAATCCAGGAAGGCAGGAACTCCTTTTAAAGAAAGTCTGGAAGACTGGAGGGAGAGAAGTGGCGGTAAAGAGGAAGGTGGCTGTAGAGGCAGAAGTGTCTGTAAAGCCAGAAGCAGCAGAGAAGGCAGCAGAGAAGTTGCAGAGCCTTCAGAAGCCGGAGAAGTAGCAGAAACTGCAGATGCTGGAGGAATTGCAGAAGCTACAGACGCTGCTGAAGTGCAGGAAAGAGGTACAGGCCAGAGAGACCTGAAAGGACAGAGAATACAGAAGGGTCCAGGAGATTCAGGAACGTGAAAGCCGTACTGTGACTGCTGTGTGAAAAACCCAAGCCATATTGCAGGAGCAAGGCAGAATCTAACCAGGAGTAGGCCTCAAGCCTCGTCCCAAGGAAAGAAGCCGGAGTTACAAGGTAACCCATACTTTGTGGAAAACAGCCGTCAGAAGGCTAGCGTATGGAGAGGACAAGAAACAGAAGCTCCCTGTTCATGTCCCACTTCTCAAGAGACAAGGTATGAAAAGTTTTTATCAAATAAGAAACTTTTAACTAAGCAAGGTTTGCAGGAAGCAAATGTAAAACCGTTGAAGAGAGAAGGATATTCACACTATAGAACAGCTCATGACCGACGCCCCACGCTGAACCCTAGGCACTGGGAGCTCATACAGTGTTTGTGTGAAAAGCCTGATTATAACTTGCCAGGAACCATTGACTCTGGTTCAGATACGCTTGAGCAAGAACCGATGCAAGTGGAAGTGGTAGAATCCCTTTCAGATGAAGAAATGGATTGTAGCTATTGTACCACTGGAAGCTTGGAATCCCTGTGTAGCAAGTAAGCAGTGAGCTTGTGAAATTAGAAACGCTTGTTTTTGTATCTCCTCTGTGAAGAAAACAGTTTTTGCTTTTGAACCTGAGTTGTACCTTTTCTTTCTAACCTGATGTAAGGACATTTCTTTTGTTGTTTGAATCTGATCCTTTGAACCTTTTGCAAGACAAGGGAAATAAAGCCTTATTTTTCCCTCCACTTGAAGACCTGTGTTCTCTGGGTATTTGGTAATAAGGACGCTACCAAGGCTATACATCCCTGGGCCCTAGAAAATACATACCAAACCCAACCTTATTTTATTTGTGTCCGACCTGCCTTGGAGCCCATTAGCCACCAGGGTGGCGTCGCGACAAACTCTGCAATTATAAATAATTCTGTCATAATCAAGTAAATTTCATCTAATACATTGTAATCAGCTCTTACTCTGTAAAAGAATTCTAGCGACACCTTATGTTATTCCATGTTTTAACGACTGTGTTACTTCCCCTTTTCAATAAAAAGAGCTTCAAAGGAGGAAGACTTTGAATTCAACAGAGATGGAACTGTGCTGTGCCCATGGACCTTCTGTTGCTTTCCCTCTGAGCTCAAAGAAAGTAGCACTTTGTGTGTGATTGTGTTCTGTGTTACTCTCTGCTTATTTCTCACTGCTTGAGGGACCAGAGACCGAAAGAGCCATGGTATTGTGGCCAGATAACGGGTATTCTTTGACCCAGCAGGAAGTAAAGGGCCGTGACCTGAATCAGCCCTATACATCCTGCTGGGCTGGCCCACTGCTGCTCCACCCAGATCCTGCCCCCCGCTGGCTCTCCCTGTCCTTCCGCTCAGGACATATGGGGAGAGCCAGAGGGGAAATCAGGCCTGGATGGCATGTAGGGCTCCATGTCCCACTGGGATCTGAAGCCCCGCAACCCACGTCCCAAAATTGGGCCCATAGCCTCTATGCAAAATAGATCTTTTAATGTGCTATTTAACAATGTGAAAATCCTATCTATATTATAGGATATCATTCTAAGCATATCCAAGAAGTCAACTTTCTTAATTCAAATTACTTTGGAGAATTGTTAAAAAAAAAAAGTTATTGTGTCAGCAGCAATTGCAAAGATGGCAAGTGAGCATGAGACTGCCAGCATGTGCACGCTCAGTTCCTTCAGAAGTCCTCTTCTGTCTTATGACATCCTGCATTGGCTCATAGTTCTGCATTCAGTGAAACAGTATCATTGTCCAGTCCATAGTCAAATAGACAATATCAACATGCTGATTTTTCTGATCCCATGCATAGGAAGCCTAGTCAGCAAGCCAGTCCTATCCCTCTCTTTTCTTACCCTTCTCACTAGTTTACCACATACTTATTTAAAAAAAACATATTCTGCAAAAGTAAAGCAATGAGACTGTAACAAGGTGCTGTGTTAGTCTTCAACAGCAAAAATGACAAAGGCTGGTAGTAATTTATAGACTAAGGGATATGTTTACTAAGCCAGGCTAATGTTAACCCGGGCTATCTGCAACTAGGTCCCATTGAATAACATAGGACCTAGTGGCAGATAGCCTGGGTTAATCATTAGCCCAGTTTAGTAAACATACCCCTAATTCTCAAAGCAGAAGTGACATGTTTACAAATTCAGAACATTCATACAAAACTAATTAACAAATACTGATTATCAAAATGTTTCTTTTTTAAAATTAACAATATGTCAAGTATTCCAAAAGATTAAATAAATCCATATTTAATACATTAAAAAATAACTACTCTATTAAAAAAATCATTAAAAAAACAGAAAACTACCCCTCCAACAAAATAAACAACATAAAACAATAAAAGAAACCCTGACACAAACACATACAATCAATCTTCAAAGTACCAGGCCTCAAAAATGTCACAATAAAGCCCAAGTGATCTCAAACATTTTTAATATCAAATGTTTTAAAATCTGGAACAAAATGTTTATACATATTCCAGTCTTGAAGAACTCTCTTTATGATGAACATGATCATCTGGTAAATCACCACATAATGTTACCACTTTGAATCATTCTGTCCCAACACAAGAAAACTATTTTGGCCAGGAAGAAAGGGTTGCCTCAGGAGAATTATTAAATGGAGTATGAAGATCATTCAAAAAATAATGGGTCCGATATGCAAACATAGCAGAGCCCCTAAATTTAGTAAACTAAGTTAGGTGTCAAAATATGTCTCTTATTTTCTGTGAAACTAAGGATGCTAAGGGTCCAATCTTCAGCGTCAGTGGCAGCAGCTAGCATGGCTAAAGCGGTTTGTTGCCGCCACTGAACTTTAAACCTAGATATTCAATGCCAGGGCCATATCCAGGCCCTGGCATTGAATATCTGGGTTGCTCGGATTGTGATGAAGCTAACCGGGCAACATTGATATTCAGCCACTGCCCAGTTAGCTTCTGCGGCAAAAGTTAGGCCAGCTTTAAAGTCCCCAGCTTTCACCACATTGTAATAACCAGGCAATGGCTCGATATCGCTGTTGCTTAGTTATGGATAGGTGCCATTCCCGGAATGCTCCAATACTAGCCAGTTAACATCAGTGGCATGTTAGTGCCATTGAATATCCCAGCCAAAGGAATTAGCACAGTTAGCATTAATGAACAATTTTTTTCTTTAGTGGCATAATTTAAGAAGCTACCTTTCAGGTAGAGCTCGATTCCATAATGTGCATGTCCTGCCCGCAGACACATCTAAATGAAAAATGGGCCCCGTTTGACCTTAATTCCACATGCATGGGTCTGGACATGCCCACATGTCTAGAATCGGGGACAAAGACATGTTTGGCATGACATGCACGGACACAGGTATACGTAGTAAGTGGCTTGGACATCCCTGCCCTCGGCGAATTCTGAAAAGATGTACGGCTCCGCTGCTGCTCATCTCTGTGCGGCCACGCCTCTAAAGTTAAAATGTGCATCCCCGAAACTGTTCCTCACACTGAAGATGTGGTGCCCATGCCAACTACCCATGAAAACGAATGTCATAGATGTGCTGATGCAAAACAGACCATATAAGCTAGTCTTTTACATGACCAGGACACTGTAAAGTGATCTCTGTGCACTCAGATGTTACAACATCAAGTAGAAAGTGATATGATTGTCCTGACATACCTTGCAGCACAACATACATGGCAGTAGATGAACATTTTAGATAGTCTTGCATTGATCATCTCTGACAACAGTCTGTACAATGCTGTGTATGGATCAGAAGAAATCAGAAATGGTCTTCTACAGCTAAATGTCAGGGCATATCCCTGACATTAAATAGGGACCCTCATACTGAGTGCATGTACCAGTGCAAACACCAAGAGCACCAGTATTTGTGATACTGCTGATAGTGCTATGTGCCCTGCTTCATGCACTCATTCTGAGGGTCCCTTATCGCTTTGACATTTAGCCATAAAGACCCTTTGCTTTATCCTGGCTGATCACAACTGGCACCTGGTCACGCTGCAGTAAGCACCCACAAAATTGCAGTTGCACACACCAGGTGCCCCCAGGCATCCCTCTAACCACATACACACACACACACACACACACACTCTCATTTTCAGTTACACAAAACATACATCTGCAGTCCAGATGCCCTGCACCTCTAGAAAACAGCTGTTATAACATAATGGCATGGAGTCCCAGGACTACTAATTTGATCTGTGTTTCTCACCCACACATGCATCCATCCTATACTCACCCACATACAATCCCTACATCAACAATCCCACTTCTTTGATGACAGGATGCCCTAGATCATTTCCTCTAGCTCGCACAGAAATTGTCAGCGTAGCTGGAATAATCACCATTGCACCTCTGATTATTTCTGTAGGGGTGTTTAGTAATGTGTCTTTACCATACAACCTTCCTCCACCTCTGCATTCTGTTATTTACAACTGCATCTTGTGGTCTTCCAGACTGCAGACACACCGGTTCAAAGTATCTTTGTCACAGCCATTCATCTCTATGGGCTGCATTGCAGAGCTAAGCAGAAAATTTTCCAAATCCTGGCCTTATTCCACGTTTCCACTGGTATAATGTGGACGTCGGCGGGAAACATGTAAAACATACATGGGCCTTTCCTGAATATGAATTGCACATCTCTGCTGCTGACCATGCCCCCGTTCTGAGATCCCTGTGCTAGTGCCATGTACATGCATGGCCACGGGTATTTCAGAATACGGTCATAGACGTTTTTGCTAGAAAAACATCTATCCCACACGCCAAAAGGCTTGTTCCTGTTCTGGAATGACCCCCATAGTGTTTATTTCCCACCGACCACCCCAGTTCTAACCCATCCCAGGCACAGTCTTGGATTTCTAGTTCTTAAACCAGTTAAGGGAAAGCGTAGTTTATTCACTTGTAACAGTTGTTCTCCGGGGACAGCAGGAAACAGAGCACGCGCAGAAGCTTCTCCCCAGCTTTCAAAGAAAGCCTTTGGGAGATGTACCACGCATGCATGGTCCCCTTCCTGTCCGAGGGTGCCATCTTGCCTCAGTCAAATGACATAGCTAAAGGCAGCAAAAAATGACAAAGAAGTAACTCCACAGGGAGGAGGGAGGCTTGTGAGGACTGATTCCTGCTGTCCCCGGAGAACACCTGTTACAGGTGAGTAACTATGCTTTCTTTCAGAATAAGCAGGAAGTCAGTCTTTACATATGGAACCCCCTAGCTACAGGCTACCGAGAACCTGTAAAAAGCCCCGGGTGACCCAAAAAAGGTGAGCTGTGAGCAGCAGCAATGGAGTCCTAAGTAACAGACTCTCGAGAAACCCAAGTGTCCAGTGAGGAACCAGCACTCCAGTAGCCTGAACACAGAAGAGTTGGAGGGCAGGAGTTGCCTACACCCTGAACAGATGATGGAGTACAGCTTGGCCAAAGGTGCTGTCCTGTCAAGACTTCCTCTCCAGACAGTAATGAGCTGCAAAGGTGTGGACCAAAGACCAGGTGGCAGCCCAGCAGATTTACATCATGGGGACAGAACGCAGGTTTGCCACAGAGGCTGCCATGGCCCTGACACTGTGCGCCATGACAGCACTCCATCAAGAGCCCAGCCTGTTCGTAGGTGAGGGCAATGCAGTCCACAACCCAAGTGGACAGAGTACGCTTAGTCACTGTCTCCCCCAGCTGACAGGGATCATAGGAGACAAAAAACTGTGCTTTGCAGTGACCCTTGGTATGTTGGAGATAGAAGGACAGGATTTTCTTAGTCTATAGTATGAAGGATGGTCTCCACCCTGCTGGCGTAGGGCCGAGGAAAGAAGGTGGGAGCACCACCTCCTGACTGAGGTGGAATGGGGACACCACCTTGGGAAGGAACTTAAGGTGCATGCAGAGCCCGACCCTGTCCTTACAGAACCTCATATAAGGTGGATCCACCACCAAAGCCTGAGGCTCGCTGACCCTGCAAGCAGATGTGAGCACCACCAGGAAGACAACCTTTCATGAGAGGTAACGCAGGTGGCAGGTAGTCAGGGGCTCAAACAGTGGGCTAGTGAGCTGTGAGAGCACCACATTAAGGTCCCACTCCATCGCTGGTGGGCGGACGGGGGTTTGGACAACTGGAGGTCCCATAGGAAGCGGGTTACGAGGGACTGGATAGAGAGAGACTTATTTATTTTATTTATCTATTTTCTTCTATACCGCCCCTTCCAGCGATCAAGGGTGGTTTACATGGAACATCTTAACAATATTGTACACAATTGTATACATTTACATTGAACAATCGGATTCAACTATTTACATTGAACAATCATATTCAACTATTTACATTGAACAATAAACTTCAACTTTATAAGATATTAATGCAAACAACCGTTAAACTATTTACATTGGATATTTACAGTGGCTGTGTGTTGTGTGTAGGGCATGTGTAGTTAGGTATTGGAATTTATTTCCTTTTATGTCGTATGTCAGGAGTCTGTGGTGTGTAGGGGAGATATATATATTGGAATTTATTTCCTTTTATGACGTAAGTCAGAAGTGTGTGTGGGGGGGGGGGGGGGATGACAAACAGGGAGTTAGTTAATTTTGATTTTGGTTACGGGGTTTGTGCATGTGAGTCCATGGTTGTTGTGGAGGTGGCTTTGGGGGAATAGGGGATTTCAAAGTGTTCAGTAAATAGGTAAGTTTTTAGTTCTTTCCTGAACTGAGAGAGGTCTTTTATGATGCGAAGATCTATTGGGAGGTCGTTCCAGAGCGTAGGGGCAGCGAATGTGAATGCTCTGGAACTAGTGGTTTTCTTAGTCTTCCTGAAAGCTTTTGGTGTGATAAGGGAGTGGGCTGCGTTTTGTCTGTGTGATCTAGTTTCGGTTGGTGACTTGCCCTCAATGATGTGGTGGTGTACTGCGAGAGCGCTCAGGTGGACCCTGACTGAGTTGGACTTCAGTCCTGCCTGAGACAGGTAAAGCAAAAACTGCAGCATGAGCTGCACAAAGCACAAGAAAGGGTTAACCATCAATCTGCGTACCACACAGAGAATCTGCACCATTTAAAGGCATGCCCATCTCATGGAGGTCTTGCAGGAGGCCAGGAGGGCCTCCTCAACCTCCCCTGAAAGGTTGAATGGGGCCAAGGCTACCCATTCAGCAGCCAAATCGTTACGCCAGCGACCCCAGATTGAGGTGCAAGAGGAACCCTCCTCCTGGGATTTGGGGTGGTTTATAATGAACCTGATACTGGAGAATGTGGATGGTACGGTCCATGGCCTGCTGCACCTTGACAGCTGAGCCCCCTCTTATGAGCCAGTTGTCCAGGTAGGGGAAGAAGAAGACCCTTTGGAAGTGAAGGGGGCTGTAATCACTGTCAGGCACTTGTGAAGACTCTGGGGGTGGAGGCTAGGCTGAAGTGTAGTACGCTGTACTGGTAGTAGCTGCCCCCCACAATGAACCTGTGGCTGGGATGGATGAGGATGTGCGTGTACGCATCCTTTAGGTCCAAGGAGCATAGCCAGTCTCCCTGCTGGAGGTATGGTAGCAGTATTCCAAGGGACAGCATTTTGAACTTCTCCCTCACCAGGAACCTTTTTAGGTCCTACAGGTCTAGAATGGGCTGTAGTCCTCCCGTTCGTTTGGGTATGAGGAAGTACTGGGAGAAGAACCCTTTGCCCCAAAGATGTGGAGGCACTGGCTCCACTGCCCTGTCCTCTAGAAGTCCTGTGAGTTCCTGCAGTAACAAGGTCTGTTGGAGGGAAGTCTTGGGGAGTTCTCCCAGGAAGAATGGGGTGGGGTGGGCATCTGCAGCAAGTGGAAGAGGTAACCCTTCCTGACCACCTTCAGCGCCCAGGCGTCGGTGGTGAAGGATGGTCACCTGTGGTCCAGTGGGGAGGGCCTCCGGGGGGGGGCGGGTAAGAGGCTATGCTCAAGGAGTCAAAAGCTCCTACCAGGTTGGGCTGGAGCCAGTGCCTGGGTTTTGGGAGCCTTGAGCTTACAAGGGCCATGTTCCATGGCTTGCTGACCCTCTTGGGGAGCCAGGAAGGCTTGATACTGAGGGTAGTTTCCGTAAGCCTTTGGAGCATTCTCTGACACCCAAGGCCAAGGGTCCAGAACCACTGGAGGGGTTCCTCAGAGAGACCAGCCAAGAACCCGGTGAGCTCCTTTGCCAGGTCTCTCAGATACATGCCCATATACAGTTTGAATGCCTGGATCCAGCTGATGATCATCGAGCCCTGGTAGCACTTTCTGCCCATGGCATCCATAGCGTGTGCCTCCCTCCCCAGGGGCACCGAGGAGTGCATCTTCTGGCTCTTGAACTGACGCATGGCCAACTCCACTACCATGCAGTTATGTGGCAGCTGTGCATTCTGGAACCCAGGGCTCCAGCGGACTCGGTAAATCAAGTCGAGCCGTCGGCTCATGATGGGTACCGATGCGGGTGTCTCATACATGAGGAGGAGCAGCCTTTCCAGGATTTGAGGGATGGGCATCGTGAGTGGCTCTTTTGAGGGTGTCTCCTTCACCATGTCCCACACAAAATCGAGGAAGGCCATATCCTCAGGCAGGAACTGGCGTAGGGTCTCAGTGGGAGATAGATCTGAAGGCACATCGTGGTGGCGTCGGGTGTCCGGGGACTCCTTGTCCTCGGTCTCCCAGTCTGAGCTGTAGTCAGTGGAGGTATTGAGGGTGGTCCGGGTTCTGGGTTGGGTCTCAGACCCAATGCTCTGTGTCCCTCGGAGGCCCTAGAGTCGGAGCCATGGGCACTCATTAGGAAGGATCTCTGCCCCGAGGATCGGGACTGAAGCGGATAGGCATCTCGAGGCTGGTAGCAGTTGAAGACCGGTTCGACCACTGGGAAAGTGAAGGTTGAGGGCCCGATGGCTGAGCTGATGAACCGGAGGAACTGGACATCAGAGCCCATTGCTGGGCCATGAAGGCAGACAAGCTGCTCTCCAAGGCCACCATTCTGCTCTCCAAGGTCACCATTCTGGTCTCCAGTCCAGATGACTCCGCAGCTTTCGGCACAGGCACTGAGGATTTTGGGCCCTGTGCCGGTTCTGATGAGGGGGAATCCTCAACTTGGATGGCCTTGGGGTCCGAGGTCAATCACCAGCCAATGATTCCTTTCAGGCCACCTTAGTTGGCCGCTCCTACTCCATCTCCTCAGATTTGCGGTGTGGGCTGTGGGGCCAGGAGTGGGACTTATCCACCTTCCCCGACCTGTCTGCCAAGGTGGTCCTTGAGGATTTCTTCTTTTTATGTTCCACCTCCAGGGTGCTCTGTTTGGAGGACCTGCAGCCTTGAGATCCCGAGGCATTGAGGTCACCTCAGGGTTCCGGGGTTCCAGGGTTCTGGAGGGGACCTTGGAGTGTGATGTCACTGGTGACTCTGGGGCAGAGTCGGACCTGTGGAAAATCTTTTCCTACTGCTGTTGACGACTCTTGATGGCCTTGGAAGACATCTTTTTACAGAGGCCACAATCCAAGGTGTCATGGCCCGGCCCGAGGAACCACCAACAGTAATAATGGGTGTTGGTGGTTCAATTACCCCGGTATTGACTGGGACAGTGTCACATCAGGACATGCTAGGGAGATAAAGTTTCTAGATGAAATAAAGTTGACATTTTACTTATCAGATAATGTCCTTTCCTTGAGTCCTGCTAGATCCATCCAGACAAGTGGGTTGTATTCCTCTACAAGCAGATTGGTGGAGACAGAGAGCCAATGAAATGCCCAGGATTCAATGATACTACTCCCATATCTCTATTTGCCTCAGCCACCAGAAGGCCCATCAGTATCCGTCCCAAAGCATATGGGAGAACATGGCAAACCTCACACAACCTTAACATGGGCAACAAGGAATGATCAAACAGCAGAGAACTATGTACGGGCAAGAATAAACAGAAGGTTGTCAATAGAATATGGACCTGCAGAACCAAGCACAGAAATTATAGCAGACCAGAAGGTACCACTGCAAAAGAACAGAGCCAAGACAGTCCAGGGGCAGACCCTGGACTGGTCTAGCAGGACTCAAGGAAAGGAAATTATCTGGTAAGTAAAATGTCACCTTGCATATCGTCCTACTAGACCAGCCCAGAGAAGTGGGACGTACCAAAGCTACACCTTCACTGGGTGGGAAGAAGACACAGCAAAGGCCATGTCCGCCCAAGTATGAACATCTAAGTGGTAATGCTTGACAAAAGTGGAAAGAGATGTCCATGTTGCCACCTGACAAATGTCTGCAGGGGCCATCGAGCTCCACTCTGCCCAGGAGGATGCTTGCACTCGGGTAGAATGGGCGCGCAAACCTTCTGGAACAGGCCGGTTCTACAACAGATACATCATGGCAGTGGCCACCTTAATCCAGCACCCCAATGTAGACTTAGTCACCGCAACACTCTTGCGTGGGCCAGCAAAAAGCACAAACATATGATTTGAGTTATGAAAGGAATTCATAACCTCCAAGTACTGGAGAAGCATCCTCTGGACATCTACATGGCAAAGATCCTTATTTTTTATTTTATTTATTTATTTATACATACTTTTCTTCTATACCGCCCCTTCCAGAGATCAAGGGTGGTTTACAGAGAACAAATGAACAACTTTTACATGGAACAGCAGTTATATCCTTCCCCCAACACTGCTCCTTAGAGAAGAAGGGCAGGCAGACCACCTGGTTTGGATGAAAGGGAGTAATCACCTTAGGTAAAAAGAAGGCACAGGCTGAATGGAAAAAAACCTCCTTTGAAAAGGACATATCAGGATCCCAGCAAGACAAGCCTGTGGCTCGGAAATCGGACTTGTCAAACAAATTGCAACCAAGAAAACGGTCTTGAGCATCAAATCCTTAAGAGTGGCATGCTTCAATGGCTCAAGGGGCTCTGGACATCAGAGCCTTGAGCACCAGACACAGATCCCAGGAAGGGACCACAGACAGGTGGGGAGGACACAGGTGCCGAACCCTTTGAAGAAAGTGTTCAACTTCCGGGTATAAGGCTAGAGACTTACCAGCCACCAGACTTCTGAAAAAAGGCCAGAGCTACTACTTGAACTTTCAGGGAGCTCAGAGAAAAGCCTTTTTCTGGACCGTCCTGCAGAAAGACAAACAGAAACAGCACCATGGCCACCCCAGGAATCAGCTTTCATGCACTCCACCATCTCTCAAAGAGGTACCAGACCCGCAAGTATGTGAGATAGGTAAACCTTCTCCAAGCTTTGAGCAAAGTGGAAACCACTGTAGGAGAGTAGCCCTTATGTGCTAGCCTACTCCTTTCAAGAGCCAAGCCATAAGCGAGAAGGGAGCTGGGTTTGCCAGGATGATTGGCCTGAACACAATAGGCCCCAGCATGGAAGTAAATGAAGAGGTGGCGCTTTAGGTGCTGCATCAGAACTCCGAACCACGTCCTCACTGAATCTAGTCTCACCAGAACAATCTTCCTGTGTAGCACTTTACACACTTACTCACATGCCCCAACAGTGGCTAAGGCAGAAACATGTACAGCAAGCCTTTCCTTGACCAGGGCTGGACTAGGGTGCTAAGCCCTCTGACCCTGCCTCTCTACAGTGACTGAAGTGCACACCTTGGCATTGGAGTAGGTCACCATCAAATCTATCTCGGGGCGACCCAAGCTGTGAAGAATCAACTGAAATACCTCCTGATTCATTTCCCACTCTGCAGTATACAGAGAGTGCCAGCTGAGATAGTCCACCTCCACATTGTCCATCCCGGCAATGTGCTGGGCCAACAGAGCTAGGAGATTTGGCTTTTTTTCCACCCAGGTAAAGAAGAGAGCCATCTCCAGGGCCACACCAGCACTCCTCATGCCACCTTGCTGATTGACATAAGACACTGCCATGGCGTTGTCCAAAACACTCCAACTGCCTGATCCTTGACCAGGGGCCAGAAACGAAGGAGAGCTAACCTGATGGCCTTTGCCTCGAGGCAGTTGATGAACCACACTGCCTCCTTGCGGTTTCTAAGGCCCTGGACCATTCGGTCTTCTCAATGGGTTCTCCAGCCCGAGTGATTAGTATCCATTGTCAGAAGGATCCACGAGTAATCATCCAGTGGCATGCCCTTCAACAGATGATTGGGATGCTGCCACCACTGCAGGCTGGCCTTCACCATCAGTGGAGTGGAAGCCTGAACTCGAACTCCTAAGAACTTTGGGACCACCGAGCCAGTAAGGACCATTGGAGCGGTCACATATGAGCTTGTGCCCATGGCACCATCTCAATTGTCAAAAGAACATAAGAAATGCCATACTGGGTCAGATAAAGATCCATCAAACCCAGTATACTGTTTCCAACAGTGGCCAATCAAGGTCACAAGTATCTGTCAGGTTTCCAAAAAGATACATAGGTTCCACGATGCTTGTCTTGAAATAAGCAGAGGATTTCCCGGGTCCTGTTTATAATGGTTTATGGACCTTTCTTCCAGGAACTTGTTCAAACCTTTTTTAAAACCAGCTACACTAACAGTTTTTGCTACATCTTCCAGTAACAGATTCCAGAGTCTGATTACAAGTTGAGCGAAAAATATTTTCTCTTATTAGTCTTAAATGAGTTAATTTGTAACTGCATTGCGTGTCCCCTAGTCTTTCTACTTTTTGATGGAGTGAAAAACCGATGTACATTTACCCATTCCACTGCATTCACTAATTTGTATACCTCTACCATATCTCCCCTCAGTCATCTCTTTTCCAAGTTAAAGAGCCCTAACCTTTTAAGCCTCTCCTCTTAGGGGCATCCTTCCATCCTCTATCATTTTGGTGGCTCTTTTCTGTACCTTTTCTAATTCTGCTGTATCCTTTTTAAGATATGGCAACCAGAATTGCATACAATATTCAAGGAGCAGTTGCACCATGAAACGATACACAGGCATTATAATATCCTTTGTTTTATTCTCCATTCCTTTCCTTATGATTCCTAGCATTCTGTTTGCTTTCTTGGCTGCCACTGCACACTGGGCAGAGGGTTTCAACATATTATCTACAATGACGCCTAAATCATTTTCCTGGGTCGTGGTTCTTAATGTGGAAACTTGCATCGTGTAACTGTAGATTAGGTTGTTCTTTCCTAGGTGAATAACTTTGAATTTGTTCACATTAGATTTCAGCTGCCATTTGGACGTCTAGACTTCCAATTTATCAAGGTCCTCTTGCAATATTTCATAATCCTCTGTGAATAATTTTGTGTCACCTGCAAATTTGATCACCTCACTCATTATTCCCATTTCCAGGTCATTTATGAATATGTTAAAAAACAGCAGCCCCAGCATAAATCCCTGGGGTACTCCACTATTCACTTTTTCCATTGAGAAAATTGACCATTTAGCCCTACTCTCTATCTTTTAACCAGTTCCTGATCCACAATAGTACACTGCCTCCTAGCCCATGACCTTTTAATTTCACCAAGAGTCTTTCTTGAGGGACCTTGTCAAAGGCTTTCTGAAAATCCAGATACACTATATTAACTGGGTCACCTTTAACTACCTGTTTATTCACATCTTCAAAACAATATAACAGATTAGGAAGACATGATCTTCCTTGGCTAAATCCATGTTGGCTTTCTCCTATTAATCCATGACTATTTACATGTTCAGTAATTTTATTCTTTATAATGGTTTCTTCCATTTTGCCTGGTACTGATGTCAGGCTCACTGGTCTGTAGTTTCCCACATTACCCCTGGACCCTTTTTAAAACTTGGCATTACAATGGCCATTCTCCAATCTTCAGGTACTACAGATGATTTTAATGTTAGTTCACAGATTACTAATAGTAGATCTGCAATTTCATATTTTAGTTTCTTTCAGCACCTTCGGATGTATTCCATCTAGTCCATTTGTTACTCTTTATCAAATAATTGTAATACATCTTCCTAGTTTATCAAAAAATTTTTCAAATTCTTCTGATACATCATCTTTAAATACCATTTCAGGCATGGGTAACTTTCCTACATCTTCTTCATTAAAGACCAAAGTAAAGAATGAATTCAGAATCTCTGCTTTGGCCTTGTCCTCTCTTAGTGCCTCTTCTATTCTTTTATCATCAGATGGTCCAACTGACTCTCTCACAGGCTTTTTGCTACAAATGTACTTGAAAAAGTTTTTATTGTATGTTTTGCTTCCAGAGTGAGCTTTTTTTCAAATTCTCTTGTTGCCTGCCTTATTAGTGCTTTCCATCTAACTTGACAGGGCTTATGTTGTCTCCGGGTTACCGTTCCGTCTTGTTGATGCAATGGAACGTTAACTCGGGTTGACGCGACATAACGTTAACCTGGGTTGACGTGACGGAATATTAACCCGGGATAGCCTTCCGTCATGTTAACCCGGGTTAACGTTCTGTCTCGCTAGCCCGGGTTAACATTCCGTCACGTCAACCCAGGTTAACGTTATGTCGCGTCAACCCGAGTTAACGTTCCGTTGCGTCAACAAGACGGAACGGTAACCCGGGCTAATGCGACGGAAGGTTACCCTGGGTTGACGCGACGGATCTTTAATCCGGGCTGACGCGACGGAACGTTAACCCGGGCTGACGCGACGGAAGGTTAACCCCGGTTGACGCGACGGAAGGTTAACCAGGGTTGACGCGACGGAACGTTAACCCCTGTTGACATGACGGAACGTTAACCCAAGCTAGTGCGACGGAACGTTAACCCGGGTTAACGCAACAGAACGTTAACCCGGGTTAAAGCGAAGGAACGTTAACCCCGGGCTAATGCGAAGGAACGTTAACCCGGGCTATCGCGACGGAACGTTAGCCCGGTTTAACGTTCCGTCACGTTAGCCCGGTTTAACGTTCCGTCACGTTAGCCCGGTTTAACGTTCCGTCACGTTAGCCCGGTTTAACGTTCCGTCACGTTAGCCCGGTTTAACGTTCCGTCGCGTTAGCCCGGGTTAACGTTCCGTCGTGTTAGCCCGGGTTGACACGGCGGAACGTTAACCTGGGCTTACGCGACGGAAGGTTAACCCGGGTAAAAGCGACAGACGGTTAACTCAGGTTAAAGCGACGGACGGTTAACCCGGGTTAACGCGACAGAACGTTAACCCGGGCTAACGAGACGGAACATAACCCGGGTTAACGAGACGGAACATTAACCCGGGCTAACGCGACGGAACACTAACCAGGGTTAACGCAAGGGAACGTTAACCCGGGTTAACTCGATGGAACGTTAACCCGGGTTGATGAGATGGAACGTTAACCCAGGTTGACGTGACGGAACGTTAACCTGGTCTAGCGCGATGAAACGTTAACCCAGGTTAACGCAATGTAACGTTAACCCGGGTTAACGCGACGGAAGGTTAACCTGGGTTAACGCGACAAAACATTAACCCGGTCTAACGTTAGCCCGGGTTAACGTTCCGTCACATCGCGTTAACCTGGGTTAACGTTCCATCACATTAACCCGGGTTAACATTCCGTCTCAGCCAGGTTTAATGTACCCTCTCGTTAACCCTGGTTAATGTTCCGTCATGTTAGCCTAGGTTAACGTTCTGTCTTGTTTAACCAGGTTAAAGTGACAGAACGTTAACCCGGGCTAACGCGACGGAACGTTAACCCGGGCTAACGCGACGGAACGTTAACCCGGGCTAACGCGACGGAACGTTAACCCGGGCTAACACGACGGAACGTTAACCCGGGCTAACGCGATGTGACGGAATGTTAACCCGGGCTAACGTTTCATTAACAATAACGTTAACAATTTGTCACGTTAACCCAGGTTAACATTCCATCACGTTAACCCGGATTACCGTTCCATCTTGTTAAACTGGGTTAACATTCCATTGCATTAATCCGGACTAAAACGATGGAACGTTAACCCGGGCTAACGTTCCATCATGTTAGCCCCGGTTAACATTCCGTCGCGTTAACACGGGCTAACGCGACAGAACGTTACCCCGTGCTAATGTTCCGTCGCGATAGCCCCGGTTAACTTTCTGTCGCGTTAGCCCGGGTTAACGTTCCGTCGCGTTAACCCGGGTTAAATTTCCGTTGCGAATGTTGATCCGTCGCGTTAACTTGGGTTAACCTTTGTGGTGACGAAGCTACCCCAGAGCCTAGGGAAATAGGGAAAACACTAGCAGTTTCCTCCAAGCAGAAAGAAAGTGCAGGGAACTGCCACTTTAAAAGTCCAGCTAGGAAAGAAAAAAACCTGTCTAAAGCTGCTGTCCTAAGGCCACGCCCCAGCTCCATAGCAACGGAGGAAGGCAATGAGAGACTGCTGGGGGCGGGGTGGAAGGACACAGGCCAGCCCCACTCATTTAAGCCCCAGAGAACAGGGAGGGAGGAGCTCGATAGGAGGAAGAGAAACGGAAGCAGGAACCGAGACAGAGACGGAAGGGCTAATGCATGCAGGAGCAAGCACAGCCGAGAAAGTAGCAGTGAAACAGTGGTGGAAGGAATCCTGAAAGAAACTGCAAGTAAGGATTCTAGCAGAGAGTCCAGAGAAAGGTACTCAGACGACAGCTTGAGGGAAGAATCTCCTCATAGCCAGCACCAGAGTTTGGACCGGAGCCAGTGCTGTAGAAAGTCTGCGGTGAGTACAGGAAGCAGGAGGTTTAAGCCAGGAGAGATTGCTGTATATGACTCAGTTACAGGGACTTTCCAGGAAACGCTGAGTCCAAGAGTCTCACCTCGGGGAAAGCTGGTAAGGAAACCTGTTGATAGAGAGAACCTGAATTCTTTGAAACTTTTAAACAGCTTGCTACGAGATAAAGATCTCCCCTGCCCTGATAACAGCCCTAAGTCAAGAGAGAGGTCTCGGTGGGAACAGCTTGTTAAGTTGCTTGAGGAAGTCAAGCCCACGCTGTCTCCAGCCGTTTCTAGTCAGGAAGCTGCAGACCCTGACTGCCCTGAATGTGAGTTTATGGAAATAGAGGATTGTAATATTGAACCGGATCTATCTGATTGTGACATGGATTGTGCTTTATCCAGAAGGGTAGAGTGAGAAACCTGTGAACTATAAGCTTGAAGGAATCACAGCCTTATGGTATTTGAATGTGTGCTGTGAAGAGGCTAAGAAAGTTTTAATTAGAGTTGCTGCTGTGTTTTAAATGCATGAGACCTTTAAGGTTGAATTCTAAATGTCTCTAAAGCAACTAATTAAACCTGCATAAACTAAAGTAAAGAAGAAAGCTCATTGTATCAGTACTGCTGCCTGAAAGCCCTTGTTTGCTAGCCAATTGCAGTAAAGGACTGTAAAGTAACATTTCTGTTGAAGGAAGAAAGAATTATCTGGCTGAGTGAAGCAAAGGCAATTGCAGCAAAGGACTATAAAGTGATATCTTTGTTTTTGAATGAAGAAACCATTGCCTTGTTGAGGAAAGCAAAGGCAATTGGTAATTGGGGAAAAGCTTATACAGAAGTTAATTTCTTGTGGCGAAAGTTTCTTATTATATGTTGGGCCAAGCTTCTTTGGAAGTTCCTTAAAACAAAGGAGGCAAAAATAAAAATTTCCTGTGTTGCTTTCAAACCTTGGCTTAATCATTTATTACAACTACAACTAAGTGCCCAAGCAACTACAACCCCCAGGAGCCTTTGCCCTGGGAGCCCATATAAAAGGGACATTGAAAGTGCAGCCCCCTCCCCTCTATAGGCAACCACCTAGGCGGGGGAGGAGGTGACACCTTCCATCGCGTTAACCCGGGTTAATGCGACAGAATGTTAACCCGGGTTAATGCAATGGAAGGTTAACCTGGGTTAATGCGACGGAACGTTAACCCGGTTTAACAAGACAGAACGGTAACCCGGGCTAATGCGATGGAAGGTTAACCAGGCTTAATGCGAGGGAACGTTAACCCGGGTTAACGCAATGGAACGTTAACCCGGGTTAACACGAAGGAAGGTTAATCCGGGTTAATGAGACGGAAGATGTGACAGGAGGCAGTGTACTATTTTGGATTGGGAACTGGTTAAAAGATAGAAAACAGAGAGTAGGGCTTAATGGCCAATTTTCTCAATGGAGAAAGGTGAATAATGGAATACCCCAGGGATCTGTGCTGGGCCCACTGCTGATTAATATATTCATAAAAGATCTAGAAATGGGAACAATAAGCGAGGTTATGAAGTTCTCAGATGACAAAATTATTCAAAGTTGTTAAAACACGAAGATTGTGAAAAATTATGGGTGGTGGGAGACGCAGGAGAAGGGTCACTGCCTTCTATTGGCACCATGCAATGGCATATTAAGGGTTTGATTTATTAAGCTTTCTTTTTCTATAGAAAGGGGAAAATAGTGAACAGGTCCTAAAAATCGAGCTTCAATACACCTTTGGGGAAGTGGGGGCCTTTTGACCTAGGTTTTGGTGGCTGGCTCCTGCATTTCAAGAACATTTATCAAGACCTGATATGCAGTAATAGAAAAAGAGGCACTAGTGCCTTGGGCAAGTCACTTAACTCTCCACTGCCTCAGAAAAATCCAAGTTATCACTGTCCCTGTTTAATGTACATTACCAAGTTTAAGTTACAACGTAGACCACGTTGATGAAATGATATAAAAAACAGTTAAATGTGGTTCCAAAGCCTCCAACTCTTCACCTATGAGATATGACATAGGGTCAGCAAGGATCACCAGAATACAGATTATGGGGGGACATACAGCAATTGTGGCAGGCCATTGCAACTAAATTTCAAACTTGTATAAAAGGCCAGTGGCATTGACTATTTGGATCAGTCAGATAGCGTGGAAGCTAACCGGACAGAGGTGATATTCAGCTGCTACCTGGCTAGCTTCTGCGGTGAAAGTTAAGCCAGCCTTTAAGGTGCCTAACTTTCACCACTTAAGAATAACTGGGCAGCAGCTGAATATTGCCGCTACCTGGTTATTCCTGCATGCCATCTCTGCTCCGCCCCATTGCTAGTTGGCTAGCATTGGAGCATTTAGCAGTAGCACCCGGGGATATTCAGCAGCACTAACTAGATTAGTGCCAACCATGGTGACCAGGATATTTAGCGGCAGGTTTGCTAACCACGTTAATCACTTTGAATATCAGGCCCTATCTTTCCCAGGAGGAAGCCCTGCAGAAATAATATATTGATGCAGGAAGGTTGAGCTGATGGGGAGGTATAGATACAAGATGGCTCTGCTTAAGAAACATCCCAACCAACCTTAACAGGGGTGGGCTCAAAGGTGGAAGTCAAAAACACAGGCCCAGAGCACGGGATGGAGGCCCAAGCTAGGAGTAGGAGGCCCTGAGAATATGCTCACATTGCGTAAGTATGAAGAAATGCCATATTGTTTTTGAAGCCTGCATTCCTTTTATAAAATCTCTATCGTCTGAGCCTGCAAACGTTTTCCATTGAAGGGCAGCTCAGTGTTCTATT
The DNA here is from genome assembly GCA_033557465.1 of Ichthyophis bannanicus. Lineage (NCBI taxonomy): Eukaryota > Metazoa > Chordata > Amphibia > Gymnophiona > Ichthyophiidae > Ichthyophis > Ichthyophis bannanicus. The sequence continues at coordinate 702,733,395 of CM066031.1, read as the reverse complement.
GGCCTGTTGTACCCAGATAGATGGGCTATTAAGTTTAAATTAGACTTACCTGCTAATTGTAGTTCCTGGAGGAACTCCAGTCTAGTCACGGAAACTCTGGAGTTGTGATCCTCTTCCAGCAGCTTGGAGACTGATCCATGTCATACTTTTGATTACACCAGTATAAGTACTCAAGCACCTCCTCCTGGCTCCAGAAACCTATTGACAAAACAGACTCACCGGAGCAATAATTAAGTAAAAACATACTCATAACCGTGCCTAAAATGGCTTACTAACAATTGGAACCTGAACAAAACTGCGAAGGCTCTCGCTTCTTCTCTAGAAGACAACATGTCCCGCAACATGATGCCCCCCAAACTTACATTCCCCATCCCAACCGGAAGCACTACAGACCATTCTGTTATCTTACCTGTACACCTGCTTGCTTCAGGCACCAACTTCCTTAGAAATCGGGACGGGATCTGGGACTAGACTGGAGTTCCTCCAGGAACTACAGTTAGCAGGTAAGTCTAATTTAAACTTCCTGATTGTCCCTCCAGTCTAGTCCCGGAAACTCTGGAGATGTAACAGAGCAGTAAAGAACTCAATGGGTGGGACCTGAAAGACCAGCCTGAAGCACTGCTGATCCAAAACAGGTATCCCCTTCGCCTGAACATCCAGGCAATAATGTTTAACAAAGGTATTTAAGGACGACCATGTCGCAGCTCTACAAATTTCCACTGGAGGAACAAATTTGTACTCTGCCCACGACGCTGCCTGCGCCCTTGTAGAATGCGCCCTTAAACCTTCAGGCACCTGCCTACCCCTCAAAAGGTAAGCTGACGCTATTGCCGCCTTTATCCAAGTGGCAATCGAGGCCTTTGAAGTTGCATGTCCTTTGCGAGGCCCTCCGAACAACACAAACAGCCTATCGGACTTACTGAACTCGGCCGTCCTCCAGAGATACCTTTTCAAAGCTCTCCGGATGTCCAACTGATGCAGCTGTTGCGCAGACGACTCCCGGGAATCCACCCGGAACATCGGCAGTGAAACCACCTGATTCAAGTGAAACGGAGAAAGAACTTTTGGTAAAAAGGACGGAACCGGCCGCAACACCACCTTTGACTCAAAAAAGGACAGAAACGGTTCCCTACACGATAGAGCTTGTAACTCAGAAATCCTCCTCGCCGACTCAATTGCCACCAAGAACACCACTTTAAGCGTGAGATCCTTCACCGTGGCCTTAGCTAGAGGTTCAAACGGACGCTCACCTAACGCTTCCAACACCACCTGCAAATTCCAAGTAGGAACTACTTGCCTGCACGGAGGCCTCAAGATACCAACCGCTTTCAAAAAACTCTTAATATCCGGATGAACGCCCAGCGCCTGGCCCTTGATCTTCCCCCTATAACAGGAAACCGCGGCCACCTGCACCTTCAGAGACGAGGCTGCCAAACCTTTCTGAAAAACATCCTGAAAAAAGGCTAAGATCTGCGGCACTGAGGCCATTAACGCCTCATACTTCCTGTCCACAAAACAAGCCTCAAAAATACGCCAAACTAGAATATATACTAGGGAGGTCGACCTTCGACGAGCCCCCAGAAGTGTGGATATTACCGCTTCCGAATAGCCCTTAGCTCTTAACCTTGCCCTTTCAAGAGCCATGCCGTAAGCGAGAATCGAGCTACCTGAGGCATGCACACCGGATCCTGCATCAACAGATGTCCCCTGACCGGTAATCGCCACGACTTCCCCACTACCAGTCTTCTGAGATCTGCATACCATGGCCGTCTCGGCCAGTCTGGGATGATCAGAATCACGAAACCCTGGTGTCTTTCTATTCACCACACTGCCTGCGCTATTAGCACCCAGGGCGGAAACACGTACAAGAGCTGCCCCCGCGGCCATTCCTGAATGAGAGCATCCAGCCTGACATCCGCTCCCTTCGTCTGCTGAAAAACCGACCGACTTTTGCCGACTGGAACGTCGCCATGAGATCCATTATCGGCGCTCCCCAGCGCTAAACCACCAAGTCGAACACCTCTGGGTGAAGTGTCCACTCCCCGGGGTCTACCTTCACCCGACTCAAAAAATCGGCCGCTACATTGTCCACTCCTGCCACGTGAGCTGCTGATAACCCGAGAAGATTTTTCTCCACCCACTGGAACAACTGTTCTGCCTCGGCCTCCAAAGCGACACTGTGGCTGCCCCCTTGCTTGTTGATGTACGCCACCGCGGTCGCGTTGTCTGAAAACACCCGAACCGCTATCTCTCCTAGATACGCCTGAAACGTCTGTAATGCCAACAACACCGCACGCAACTCCAATCTGTCTTCTCTTGGTCCGTCCACTAACCTTGTGCGAACCTGCCCCGAAAATGTGCTCCCCAACCGAGGAGACTGGCATCCGTAGTCAGTGGAACCCAGCTCGGCGACTCTAAGGGCATCCCCCTTTCTAAGGACTCCGGAAGCAGCCACCAACGCAATGCTTCCCGTGTCTCCTCTGGACAGACAAGACGCCGAGACAATGGATCGTTCTGATGCGACCATCTTCGGAGCAACACCCTCTGTAAGGGCCTCATATGCGCTCTCGCCCAGGGCACCAAGTCTAATGCCGCCGCCATTGTTCCCAGGAGCTGCAAATAATGCCATGCCATCGGCTGCGACTTGGCTAGAAACCCCCGAACCAAGTTTCGAAGGGCCTCCGCCGATGCGCAGGCAGGAAGACCTCACCCGCCTGCGTATCGAAGCATGCCCCCAGATAGAGTCTGAGAAGGCACTAGACTGCTCTTGGCCATATTCACCACCCAACCTAACCTTTGCAGGCAGTTGACGACCTTGGCTGTCACCTCCTGGCTTTCTATTCTCAATTTCGCTCGAATCAACCAGTCGTCGAGATACGGACGTACGAGAACACTCTCCTTTCATAACTCCGCCGCTACGACCACCATCACCTTGGTAAAGGTCCGAGGAGCCGTTGCCAGCCCTAACGGCAAGGCTCGAAACTGAAAGTGACCCATCAGAACCGCAAACCGGAGAAACCTTTGGTGATCCAGCCGAATAGGAATGTGAAGATACGCCTCGGACAAATCGAGAGCAGTCAGAAACTTGCCCTTCCGAACTGTCAAGATCACTGATCTTAATGTTTCCATATGAAAATGAGACACCCTGAGACACCTGTTCACTCTTTTTAAATCCAAAATTGGGTGAAAAGTTCCCTCTTTCTTTGGGACTACAAAATAAATGGAGTATCGACCTAAACCGCATTGGTCTCGAGGCACCGGTCCAACCGCTTTGAGCTTTATAAATCTGAGCAATGTCTGACGGACCGCATTGCGTTTGCGACGCGCCTTGCACGGGGACTGTACGGGTTACCGGTCTCTGAAACTCTAACGCATATCCTTCCCGTATCACCTCCAAGACCCATTGATCGGACGTAATTTCGACCCAGGCAGCGTAAAACTCTTGTAGTCGGCCTCCCACTGCCACGTCCACCTGGGTCTCCCTGACTTCATTGTGGCTTCTTGACCGCCGAAACGGTGGCAGCGAAACCTCTACTCGCCCCTCGGAACCCTCGAAACCCCTGGTTCCTGTAAGGAAAACGTCCTCTCTGAGTCTGGGGAAACCTTGACGCCCGAAAACGCCAATACTTTCTCTGTGGCAGCCGGGCTGTGGACGGAAACCTCCCTGGTTTCTACTTATCCTCTGGAAGCCTTCCGCCCTTGGACTCCCCCAAATCCTTCACAATCTTGTCCAAATCCTCACCGAACAGTAGCTTACCCTTAAACGGCAGCTTACTTAATCTGGCCTTTGAAGAAGAATCCGCTGCCCAGTTACGCAGCCAAAGATATCTCCTTGCTGCTACCACTGATGCCATACTGTTCGAGAGACCTCGAATCAGGTCATAATGGATATCTGCGAGATAAGCCGTCCCGGACTCCAACTGAGCAGCTTCCCCTGCCGAGTCCTCGGCCTGCTCCCCTTGGACCTGCTGCGCCCAATGCAAACAGGCTCTTGCCACCCACGCTCCACAAATGGAAGCTTGAATGGACAAAGCATTAACTTCAAATACCTGCCACAACAAGGCATCCAGTTTTCAGTCTTGACCATCCTTAAGAGCCGCACTCCCCTCTTGGTGGCCGAAATATCTCCTTGTCTTGCTCCACCAACGGATATAGGCGGGACATTACCCTAGTGCCCTTGAGAGATGACTCAGGCATGTCCCACTCACCCTGAATCATTTTCCTTATGACCCTATGCATAGGAAACGCTTTTTGCGTCTTCCTAAAGGCCTGTAGGAGTGGATCCTCCAATGCCGGCTCTTCTCCAGCTCCCGATACGGGCACATTGAGGTCTTAAGAGTCTCCGCGATGAGTGCAGGCAACTCCTCTCTTCGAAAGATCCGCACCACCCTAGGCTGATCCTCCTGCTCTGCAATCTCTCCTTCTTCGAGCTCCTCCTCTAACTCAGGATCGAGCTCGCCCTCTAATGTGTGCAAGTCCTCCGACAACTCCAACTGCACCAATGTATCCATGTCCACTCTCGCCTTCTTGGATACAGTCCCCAATGCCGCCACCGACAGCGGCGCTCCTGGTCTCTTCTGTGCCATGCTGCCGGCCCCCGTTCCCGAGGCTGAAGTAACCGCCTCAGTAAAAGACCCCCCAAATGCTCGCTGCATCACAGCCACAAAACCTGGGGAGAAAATGGCTGCCAACTCCGCTGGCAATGGTGATTGAGGAACCGTCCGCTCCGGAACCGAGGACGGCCCCGGAGTCGGATCATCCAGATCTACTACCAGCAAGGGAGCCTCCACAAGTGCCCCCTCCCGGTTCCCCAGCATATCCACCTGTTTGTGATCTGAAATAGGGGTCTTGCTGCAGTGGCCACAGACTCCGGCCTCTGAAACTGCAGATCTTTTAATACCACAGAGCAGACAAAACCTTTGAAGGCATTCTGCCACTCCAGTCCACCAGGCCCAATGCCCGTCTGCTCCGCTCCCCACTCAAACTCTCTGCAATGGAGGTGTTCAGGACAGCTGCCCTACCAAAGCTTTTTCTCACACCGGACCCGTTCCGTTTTTCTTTTTTTTTTAAAGAATACCAAGCAGGGAGCCTCCCGACTTGAATGAAGGTAATCAGAACTGAAAACGAAGCTCTAGGCCTGAGCTACTCCCGATTCTTCCCCCGCCCGCGGTTCCGGCGTTTCCTGTGCAAAACCATGTGGCGCAGGCCTACATGCTCTCTCCTCGCAAACCCCAAACCGTCGAGGTAAATGACAGCGTTTACTCACCAGCTTCCAATGCTATCGGTCATATCACCACTTCCTGCAGCCGGCACCATTATACCGCCGAAGCTGGGAATCGCACAGCACTGAGCACCCCACGGCTGCCTCTTGCCCGGCTTCCAGCCAGTTAAGAACAGCCGACTCTGTTCTGCCCGTATCCCTCCAAGCGCAAAACAGGCAAGACCTCTGTATAGCGCTGGGGGAGGGCTGCTGCCGCCAAAGAGTACCCCAGAGCTGAAACTGTTCCTGGGAACCCAGCTACCTTCACCCCCCTGTGCCCTGCAATGGAGAGGTAGGCAGAGAGAGAGCGAGGCCCTTAACAGTTTGAAATTTAAAGCTACAGGGGACTAATTTCAAAAACCCCACTAAACAGAAATTAAAGAAAAATCCAAAATGAAATAATCTAACTCTCTATAAAAAAAGGATCCTTAATTGTCCCTCTAGTGAGCCGGACCACCGGCTCACATCCTCCATCTGCTAGGAGACTGATCTAAACTGGAGCCAGGAGGAGGTGCCTGAGTACTTATACTGGTGTCATCAAAAGTATGATGTGGATCAGTCTCCAAGCTGCTGGAAGAGGATCACAACTCCAGAGTTTCCGGGACTAGACTGGAGGGACGATCAGGAATGTCTCATTTCCGATTCATGAAAGGTAGGGTTACCAACTGGCTCCAGATGCGCCCAACAGGTTCGATCCAGTCCTGGGTTTGCCTCATTGCATGTAGGGATATGTAGTTCTGATTTCTCCATTGCATGCCATAAGAAAAGGAAAACTACAAGTTACTGCATGCAATGTGGTAAACCTAGGACTGAATCAAGCCTGTTGGGCGCATCTGGAGCCAATTGGCAACCCTAATGAAAGGGCTTCTGCATTTTACATCACCACTGCCGAAACTTCCTGTGCCATGGGACCTTAATGCTGTTTTTACTTCCCTGATGAAGCTGCTGTTAGGATCAACAGAGGAAGAGACGCATTGAGTGGGCATCCAAGTACTCAAAATGGAGCAAGGCTGACTGGGAGAAAGTTCTGTTCAGCAATGAAATCATGTTCTGCATTCTGGGTGACCTGGACAAAACTTATGGAAGGAGGTTTCCTCATGAAGAGCACAAACCAGAGTGCATTCAATCAAGGTAATGATCTGGGGATGCACGGCAGCCAGTGGTGTTGGAAGACTCCATATCGTTGATAGGATGGTGAATGCAGCAAAATATATAGGAATTCTTCAGAAGTGCATGCTGTCATCAGCTGAGCAACTGTTTCCTGACAGATATTTCTTCTAGGATGACAATGCACCTTGCCACCGAGCAAAAACTGTCGCTGACTGGAAGAAAATAAATGGAGTTCAGACCATTGACTGGCCAGCCCAATCACCCGATCTCAACCCGATTGAAAATATTTGGTACAAGATATCAGTTGAGATCGCCAAGAAGCAGCCACGGACCAAGCAAGAGCTGATTGAGTCACTACTGACTGCAGCCTGGAAATGCATCATAACGCAAGAACACCTTGGGGTCTGTTTACTAAACCCTCCTAATGTGCGCGCCGCGTTAGTGTGCAGGATGCCATATAAGGAGTGGGCGTTTCAGTTAAAAGTAACAAAACAGGATTAGCGTGCGCGCTTTTGTGCGCCGCGCGCATTAGCGCACGAGTAACGCGCGCGGGAAGCATAAGCAGGTGTGCTGATGTGCAAACAGAGGAACAGGGCTGCAGTACAATGGTGAAGACACTGACAGATAGTGCAGGGGTCATGGGTTCAATCCCCCACTGTGCCCAATAAATAAGGCTGGCTGAGGCACTACCATTTAGGGCTGTAACATATGGTGCTGCATAAGGCACCCCATAAGGTACCCCAGAGGGCACATTTTAAAGTGCACTGTCTGCCATGTGTGACATAGTGAGTCCTTCTAGCCCTGTAGAAACTCCCAAAAACCAGGTAAAAAGTGCAGGGCTGCAATATAAACAAAAGCACATGGCTACTGGTTGTCAGGGAAACCAAGCCCCTGCTACCAGTTTAACAGAGAGTTACAAAGTAATTCAGAACACCTGCTAGGAGGCGGAGTTGAGCCCTACCCGAGAAAGCTGACTCATAAAGAGGTCCCAGTAGGTAGAGAGGAGGGAGAGGAGGAAAGCCAGAGTGAAAGAGAGTGAACAAGAGGAGAGACGAGCAGAGTCCCCTTGGAGGAAGAAAAGCCAGCTTCCAGTAAGGAGGTGGACTGAGTCTCTAGCTGAGGAAAGGTCAGAGGCTCTGAGTCAAAGATACAGCAGGAGCAGACCAAGGCAGCTGAAATACTCTCTGGATTATAAACAGAAGGAAAAGCCAGGAAGGCAGTTGAACTCTGTTTTGCACAAGTCAGGTTGGGAACCGACAGCTATCTATAAGCCCCGGAGAAAACCTCCCACAGCCAGGTTCCAAGGTAAGCCTAAGGGCTGGAATCATAATAATAATTGTGAGTTTATTGACCTGGAAGGTTGGGACTATGGTGGAAAGGACTATAATGGGAGTGCTTGTTTCAAACAGTACTTAAACCCCGAGCTTATCACAAAGCCTAGGGTTGGAGAAAAGGGCGCGGCTCCAGAGGGAGCGTGGCAAACAATTCCTACCCCAGAGGTAGAATTTATGGAAACAGAGCCATCCTGTGTAAATACTCCTATGGAAGAAATGGACTGTACGATTTCACTGGCTGAGGAGATAATATCTCTATGTTAAAATTGTGCTGTGAAGAAAATACAGACTTACTGTGAGAAGGGAACAGAGCTGTGGTGTTTAAACAGTACTGTGGTGTTTAATCTGCTGGAAGAAAAATGTTTAACCCTGACTGAAGCTATTTAAGTTGGATATCTTATTTTGTCCTTTTTCTGCCAAAGTGCAAGATATTTGTGTTACCTTCATTCCTTGTGAAGTCCACCCCGGGAGGGGAAATAAATCTTTTTTGCTTGAAACACTTGAGTCACACTACCCTTCATTGAACTCTTAAAGAAACTACATTTCCCTATGAGCACTGCTTCAGGAAATAGTGAAACTTTGGTTCAGGAAGGAACTTAACCTCCTTAAACCCTACATACCTACGGGTATCAGCAGGGGGGGGGAGGATCACAATGGCGTAGTAGTACGGATTTTACCTGGATTGAAGGACACTTGGAGGGACAAGAGGACAGCAGCAGCGAGTGGCTGATATCCAGGAACAGGAGATTCGGTGCTCGACTGACTACCGGTCAGAAAAGGAGCTACTTTTCTCAGTGCCTGACTCTGCACTGAGCTCAGGTAATTGTAGCTGGGCATAAGTGCGGAGGGATAACCAGAGAAAAGGTAGTGCACGGTAGTAGTGCACAGAGTGAAGAAAAAAAAAAGGGAGACATTTTTTTGTTTTTGGGCCACACTTGGGTCTTGTTTTGTGTGTTTTTCCCAGGTACCTGAAGAGCTATAATGGAGCCGCAGGAAATGCTAAGATGGATGTCTCTGCAGTGGGACAAACAATTGGAGATGACTCGTTGAGTCCAGGACCAAGCCATGGCTGCCATTCAGGAACAGCAGAAGCCAATGAGGGAGCTCATGGAAATGTTAGTAAAGCAGCAGCAAGAGCCAGCAAGAGACTTACCTGAGTATACCCGTGGGGTAGGACTACCTGGTAGAGATATCTTTATGCTGGGACAGCTGTCCCCTACAGATAATGTTGACGACTATGTGGACGCCTTCGAACGTCTTGCAGAGGCCATAAAGCTGCCTAAGGAGCAGTGGGCCATAAGGTTTGCCATGTCTCTATCCGGCCAAGCCTTGTCAGCCTATAAGTCAATGCCTGCTACCTTAACAACTGATTATGATGCTATTAAAAATGTTGTGAGGGATAGGCTCGGGCTGACCCCTTCATTCTATAGGCGCCAATTTAGGAAGGCCAAGTTGAGGCCCGGAGAAACCCCTAAAGCCCTATACTATAGAATGAAAGGTTTAGCCTGGAAGTGGGTAAAACCAGAGCAGAGAACTGTTGAATCCATAATGGATGAGCTGATACTAGAACAGTATTTAGAAGCTGTGCCAGCAGAAATAAAAACCTTCCTCATGTTACAAGATTGTAAAACCTCAGAAGAAGCGGCTAGCATGACGGAGCGATATTTTGAGGCTGAGTTTGCCAAAGCCCCAAAATCAAGCATTCCGGGTGCAGCAAAGGCTGGTAATAAGGATAGAAATGTACAAAGTAAACTGCCTTATGAGAATGTGGGTTTTTCCAATATGAGAGGAAAATGTTTTAAATGCGGGAGCATAGAGCATTTTCAAAGGGACTTTAGTTTACGTAAAGCATTGATGGCCGGTATAGGAAAGAAAGTCCTGTCAGGGTTTTTGCTCCCAGTACAAGTGGAGGGTATAGAGGCCCAAGCACTGCTTGACTCTGGTGCTGACCAGAGCATGGTCTCCCAACGGCTCTGGGAGGCCATACAAGCCCAGTCAGCACCAGGTCAAACAGTAGGACAAGTAAGAGTGCAGTGCGTGCACGGGTCTTCCTCATATTATCCTGTATATAACCTTACCATAGAAGGGTTGGCATCACAAAAGAAAGTGAAGGTGGCAGTCGTTCCCCAGCTATTATATGATGTCATTCTAGGTAATGATTGGCCCCTATTTTCTCAGGGAATGGGAAGGGGTGTAGGAGAAAGGACAGGGTATGTCTCCACCCGATCCCAGGCAAGAACCCCTCAGGATGATAAGGACCCTGACGAAGAAGTAGCGGGTCCATCCCGAGATAGGGAGAATTCCCCTGAGCCCGAAAGGGAGAAAGGAGAGGAAATGACAGACCCATTGCCCACACAGACGGACCTTTTTGGCGCCCCATCTCAGAGGGTGAGGAAAGGAAAAGCAACAAGAAAACAGGAAAGGCACCGCAGAACCCATGGAAGGGCAGGGTTGGAAGCCGGGGAGGGGCTACCCTGGGTACCCGCGGAATTAGTGAGGAAATTCCCTTCCTTCCCAGGGGAACAGAAAGCGGATCCCGCTTTAAAACAGGCCTTTGCCTATGCTCAGGAAAAAAGAGATACACTGCCCCGATTCCTCTTGGATAATGGTGTTTTATATAGGGAGAGCAACAACCCACTTACAGGGGAAGTAAGGAAGCAACTGGTGGTACCGACCACGTTCAAGGCCATCGTAATGCGACTTGCCCATGACCACCCAGTGGGAGCCCACAAGGGAATTCAAGGGACATTGGACCAGGTCCTGGCCCGATTTTACTGGCCGGGGGTCTTCAGGGAAACTTCCCGCTATTGCGAAGCCTGCCCCGCTTGCCAACGGGTTAGTGCGTCCAAACCTAAAGTAGTGCCAATGATACCCACACCAGCCATATCCACACCAATACGTAGAATGGCAATGGATATTATAGGGCCACTCGATAGGACTCCCCGGGGCTTTCAATACGTGTTGGTGATCATGGATCAGGCAACACGCTTCCCATGGGCCATTCCTCTCAGGAGCACCTCGGCCAGAACAATAGCCCTGGAACTCATTAAACTGTTCTGTGAGGTTGGCTTCCCACAGGAGATGATAACTGACCAAGGAAGCAATTTTATGTCGAGGTACCTAGCCACCGTGTGGGATGCCTTTGGCATCCACCATGTACGTACTGCGGCATACCACCCCCAGGCCAATGGCATGGTCGAGAGAATGAATCAAACCATTAAGCGAATGCTTGGGCGGGGTTTAGACGGACAGACATCCGAATGGGATACGCTCTTACCTTTTGTAATGTATGCCTGTAGAGAATGCGTACAGGCGTCTCTAGGGGCATCCCCCTACGAACTGCTATTCGGTAGGGCCCCCAGAGGAGTTCGACATATTGCGAGAGCAATGGGTAGAGCCTGACAGGGAAGAGATAGAGGTACCCCAGTTCCTGAGAACCCTTAGGAGTCGTTTGGAAAGAACGTCTCAAATTTCCCTGGAAAATTTACAGGCCAGCCAGAGGAAGCAAAAGAAATATTATGATAGGGGGACAAAGCCTCACCAATTGGCAGAGGGAGATAGAGTAGTCATTATGGTAGCCGAGGTAGGATCCAAATTCGACTCAAGATGGAAGGGACTTTGCACAGTAGTGAAGAGGGTCGGTCCTGTATCATACCTCGTAGAAAACAGTAAGGGTCGGCGCCAAACCTACCATATAAACATTTTAAAACCCTGGAAAGAAAGGGCAGTTACCGTAGAGTTGGCCAGTACAGAACACCACAAGAACCCAGTAGGACGGATTACGTACTGTCCGTCACAGGTTCCGGCAGCCCATAATATTTTAAGTGGGGGGATCTGTGACATAGTGAGTCCTTCTAGCCCTGTAGAAACTCCCAAAAACCAGGTAAAAAGTGCAGGGCTGCAATATAAACAAAGCACATGGCTACTGGTTGTCAGGGAAACCAAGCCCGAGAGAAAGAAACATGCCCCTGCTGCCAGTTTAACAGAGTTACAAAGTAATTCAGAACACCTGCTAGGAGGCGGAGTCAAGCCCTACCCGAGAAAGCTGACTCATAAAGAGGTCCCAGTAGGTAGAGAGGAGGAAAGCCAGAGTGAAAGAGAGAGTGAACAAGAGGAGAGACGAGCAGAGTCCCCTTGGAGGAAGAAAAGCCAGCTTCCAGTAAGGAGGTGGACTGAGTCTCTAGCTGAGGAAAGGTCAGAGGCTCTGAGTCAAAGATACAGCAGGAGCAGACCAAGGCAGCTGAAATACTCTCTGGATTATAAACAGAAGGAAAAGCCAGGAAGGCAGTTGAACTCTGTTTTGCACAAGTCAGGTTGGGAACTGACAGCTATCTATAAGCCCCGGAGAAAACCTTCCACAGCCAGGTTCCAAGGTAAGCCTAAGGGCTGGAATCATAATAATAATTGTGAGTTTATTGACCTGGAAGGTTGGGACTATGGTGGAAAGGACTATAATGGGAGTGCTTGTTTCAAACAGTACTTAAACCCCGAGCTTATCACAAAGCCTAGGGTTGGAGAAAAGGGCGCGGCTCCAGAGGGAGCGTGGCAAACAATTCCTACCCCAGAGGTAGAATTTATGGAAACAGAGCCATCCTGTGTAAATACTCCTATGGAAGAAATGGACTGTACGATTTCACTGGCTGAGGAGATAATATCTCTATGTTAAAATTGTGCTGTGAAGAAAATACAGACTTACTGTGAGAAGGGAACAGAGCTGTAGGAAACAGTACTGTGGTGTTTAATCTGCTGGAAGAAAAATGTTTAACGCTGACTGAAGCTATTTAAGTTGGATATCTTATTTTGTCCTTTTTCTGCCAAAGTGCAAGATATTTGTGTTACCTTCATTCCTTGTGAAGTCCACCCCGGGAGGGGAAATAAATCCTTTTTGCTTGAAACACTTGAGTCACACTACCCTTCATTGAACTCTTAAAGAAACTACATTTCCCTATGAGCACTGCTTCAGGAAATAGTGAAACTTTGGTTCAGGAAGGAACTTAACCTCCTTAAACCCTACATACCTACGGGTATCAGCAGGGGGGGAGGATCACACACGGCACCCTACAATGCTGCTTAAAGGGTGGCCTATAGGGCTCCATATAGGGTGCCCTATGAGGCATGGCAAGGTCATAGCACTGTTTTTGATGGCAGCACTGTGAATTGTAACGCATGGAAATGTTCAGTAGGTGCGCTGACATGCAAGGAGTAACAGCAGTGTAGCACAATGGTTAAGACACTGACTGATGGTGCAGGAGTCATGGGTTCAATCCCCCACGGTGCCCAATGATTAAGGCTGGCTGAGGCACTAACTGTTATGTGTAATATTGCATTATGAGGCAATTTAATATTGTTTTAATTAGTGCTGCTAGCAAACACACTCTCAAAGTGCTGTAACATAAGGTGCCGTATCAGCCGCCCCATAAGGCACTCCAGAGGGCATACTATAAAGTGCACTGTCCGCCCAGGCACCCTAGAATGTTCCTTATAGTGCGCTTTATAGGGTGCCGTATGAGGCCCCGCAAGGTCATAGCACTGTTTCTGATGGCAGCACTGTGCATTTTAACGCATGAAAATCTTAAGTAGGTGCGCTGACATGCAAGGAGTAACAGCAGTGTAGCACAATGGTTAAGACACTGACTGATGGTGCAGGGGTCATGAGTTCAAATCCCCAGTGTACTATCACACGGTGTCGCGGACACAAAGAAGGTGCGCCACTAGGTAGCGCTATGAATGAATGAAAAGTCCGAGTGCAGGGTAATAAAGGCTTTTATTCCCCGTTCAAAAGCAAGGTTCAAAATAAGAGACAGTTTGATAATAGAAACAGTCCTTTGTTTCAAAAGGTACCAAAGTTCATTGGCTAATCAACTGTTACTTCACAGTTCAAAGCACTGTAAATAGCCCACCCTGTATATAGCTCAAACAAATCAAGCACCCAACACATCCCTCACACAACTAAGTTTTATCCTCACTGCATGTACAGCACACACACTTTACCTGATTGCTTGCTGTGATACCACCTTGATTATTAAGATAAGGCGGTTTAGAAATACTGTTAAATAAATAAATAAATAAATAAATAAAGCAGGCTTCTTCAAAGTAATATTCAGAATAGTTAAACAATCAAAATATATTGCATTTATTCTTCTTTGTAACATGCACAGTTTTGAGCACAGGCAGTGCACCAATTACACTCCATGTCTTCAGGTAAAGGTAAGGGAATAGTGCTTGGAAAATCCACTTCCATTAAATCATCTGCCCCATACAGATCCAATGTGCTTTCACTATCCCTGTCTATTCCAGTTTGGCAATCTTCAGCTTGGGAGTTTTGCTCCACATAAGCAGGGGCTCTCAAAGCTGACGGTAAACTGGTGAACCAGTCTTTACTCTGGCTTCTTTTAAAAGGAACGTTTCTTTTAGGATGGCTTCTAGCAGTGCAATCATTACAGTTAAACTTTACTGTCTCATACCTTGGCTCCCTGGGTAAAAACTTCAGTTATTTGTACAACTGCTTCTCCCTCCGAGTAGGTAAAACTGGGTAGTGATCTTCTAGAGATAAGCCTCTCTCAGAACCTCCCTCTCTGGTTCTTTGCTTTCTTCTCTCTATATCACAAACAGGTAGAGTATAGGAACTAGGCGTGGCAGGGCCTCTTACCTTGGAGTAACTTCCACCAAACTCCCCTTGCACAACAGGTTTAGTTTGGGTTTTATGGCTTCCCACCTTGTAAGGTCTATTTCTGTTCCAGCTTCCAGCTTGGCTTCTTCTACAGCAGGGGTCTCAAACACGCGGCCCGCGAGAGAACGTTGTGCGGCCCGCGACGGCTTCTGCTGCTGCTGCCGTTGCCGCCGTGGCAACGGCAGAATCGACGGTCAATTTTAAAAAAAAAAAACTGGCTTCTGCTGCTCAAGCAGCAAAATCAGCTGTCCTGCGGCCCCTTCCTCTCTGCCCGGAGATCCCGAGAGTGCTCCATCAGCGGGTGCTTTTCAAGCCGCGAAGAGAGAGTATTTCCCTCCCGCGAGGCTTGAAACGTGAATAGGTTTAAGCCGCGCGAGAGGGAAATACTCTCTTCGCGGCTTAAAAAGCACGCCGCAGATGAAGCACACTCAGGGCTCTCCGCGCAGAGGGGAAGGGGCCGCGGGACAGCTGATTTTCTGCTGCAGCAGCAGAAGCCAGGTTTTTTTTAAAATTTACCTGGGGGGGGGTGTAGGACTGGAAATGGGCTATTGGAAGGGGGGGGCGGTATGACTGGAAATGGGCTATTGGCAGGGGGGGGTTATGACTGGAGATGGGCTATTGGCAGGGGGGGTTATGACTGGAGATGGGCTATTGGCAGGGGGGTTATGACTGGAAATGGGCTATTGGCAGGGGGGGGGTATGACTGGAAATGGGCTATTGGCTGGGGGGGGCTATGACTGGAAATGGGCTATTGGCAGGGGGGGTTATGACTCGAAATGGGCTATTGGCCGGGGGGGGTTATGACGGGAGATGGGCTATTGGCAGGGGAGGGGGTTATGACTGGAGATGGGCTATTGGCAGGGGGGTTATGACTGGTAATGGGCTATGGTGGGGGCTAGGACTGGAAATGGGCAGGTGGGGGTTAGGAAGGACTGGAGGTGGGCTGATGGGGGAGTTAGGACTGGTAATGAGCTATGGAGGGGCTGACTGAAATGGGGTAATGGGGGTTAGGGCTGGAAGTGGGCTATTGGCAGGGGGGGGGTTATGACTGGTAATGGGCTATGGGGGGGGTAAGACTGAAAATGGGGTGATGGGGGTAAAACTGGAAGTGCGCTATGGGGAGGTTAGGACTGGTAATGGGCTATAGGGGGTCTAGGACTGGTAATGGGCTGGGGGGGGGGTTGCTAGGACTGGAAATGGGCTGAGTGGAAGGGGGGCTTGAACTGCAAATGGCTGATGGGGAGGGGGGCTTGGAATGGAAATGGGCTGTGAGGGGAGGGAGCTAGGATTGGAAATGGGCTGATGGGGGGCTAGGATTGGAAATGGGCTGATGGTGAGGCTAGGATAGGACTGGAAATGGACTAATGGGGGGACTAGAAGGGAGCAGATGCTGGGTGGGGCTGGAACTAGAAGGGAGCTGATGTTGGGGGAGGATTAGAATGGGATGGAGCTGGGAAAGTGAAATGGAGAGGGGAAAAATATTTTGTCTGGGAGAGAAGACAAATCTACAATTGGCCAGGTATTGGGAGAGTAAGTGGGGATTGAGGATGGAGGGGTAAAATTTGAGTGGATGAAATAGGAATGAGGAAAGAGAAAAAGGAGAAAGATTAGTATGTTAAAGCAGATGTAGAGAGAGAATGGAAAAAAAACTAGGAGAGAAGAAAGGGCAAATGGACAGCAGACGATGGAGAGTTAGCAGAAGACATGAAGAAACCAGAAGAAAGTGGCTGGAACAATTGCAACTGAAAAAAATGCACAAAAGGTAGAAAAATATCTCTTTATTTTGAATTTATTAACTGGAATATGTCAGCTCTGGGAAATGTGCATCATTAATGTTTGCGCTTTGTTTAGTACAAGAGGAAATTAATTTATAGTTTTATTTCTACAGTGTTGTTGTACATTCCAAGTTTGGCTTTTGGGGTTCCCAGTTTAATTATTGTCTTCTTGTTTCTAAATCTTTTAGTCTTTCTTTATCCATACTCATTAAAGAGGCATGTTTACTAAAAGTTAGTGTATGGTAACATTATGCAAATATTTATGCAAATGAGGCCCCTTATGCAAATGAGGCCCCGCGTCTTATGCGGCCCCTGGGTTACTTTACAAGTCCTCATTTGGCCCTCAAAGCAATTTGAGTTTGAGACCCCTGTTCTACAGCAATCAGGTTTGTGTCCTTGATAGCTTCCAGGCTTTACTGCTGTTTCACCTCTAACTCCAGTTCCTTCTTCCTCTTTCTCTTCCTTCCTCAGCTCCTGCTGTTGTTTCCACTGCTTATTCCTCCATTGCTCTCTTTGCAACTGCTGCCATCTCCTCTTCTCCTGCCGTTTCTGACCAGAAGCATTCTGCTCTGGTTTATAAAGAGATCCGTGGCTGCTGACTTCCTGGTTCTCTGTCAGCTGCAGGTCATCAGTGAGATTAGGTTCTTTAGGATCAGTGTGTCTGTTCCTGCTCCCTCTAGCTGTGCCAGGAGGTAACTGCACATCTAGTTCTTCTGAAACAGGATTTCTTTTTTTAAAACCAACTTTATTAGTGACCGCATCATGACAGTACCTAATGAATAAGGTTGGCTGAGGTAATTCCTTTTTCTGCCGGCAACTGTACAACGATCTGTGCTGCCATCTAAAAAGAACCCCACCCTAGTGCCATAAATTAATGCACCTTTTAGGGTGCACCAGAAGGCACATCCTAAACAACCACGTCAGCAAAGGCGAGTTATAATGTTCCCCAGAGGCCATGTTGAAAGGTTGACAACTCCCAAGGCACCATAGTAGGCACCTCATAAGCTGCATGAATCAAAGGTGTGGCGTAAGATGCCCCAAGGATGTATAGGTGAACCCAAAATCGTTGGCCAAGAGCAGTAAGGTCCCCCAATTTGAAGGCAAGAGAGGTATGTGCCAAACACACACGTAACCCAAACACTGCACAGAGCAGAAAGGAAAGACAATGCATAAGTAAAAGAAGGACGTAGATCAAAGCTGATGGACCACACAAATCAGCTCCAGCCCATGTGGCAGCTAGAAAAATGGACAAACATATTGGGGGCAGCTGTAGCTATGCACAGAGTGATGGTAATGTACCATGCTATAATGACAGTGTGTGACAGAGGATGGGAAGATGTGTGCAGCAGAGGAGCCTGAAATGGCAGGATAGGTGAAATATCAGGATGACAGTGGAGTAGCAGTGCTATGCAGAGCACACACAGGAGAGGCAACCAGGGAGAGCTGCAATGCAGGAATGTGTAGGAGTGCAGGACGTGGGGTAGCAGCATGCACATCAGGGTAGGATGGCACACAGCTGGCAGACAGAAGATGGACAGAAGGATGGTTCACAACTCTGATGAGGGTACAATGTGCTCACAGCACAGATCTGCACAGATATGACTGTCACACGAATGAAAACTAGTTCTGCAGGACAAGCATACAAATCAAAGAGAACACAGAGGAATCACACCTATGACCACTACCACAAATGGCAATGCACAAACCGGTAGGCCACACCACCAATGTGAGCTCATTAGCAAAGGCTGCATACAAAAATAGTGCAGGGCATCACACAAGACGCCTGCTGGCTGTCAGGACAGGCAACCCCCCAACAGTAATCATGACCAAATGCACATGCAGATCTGCTGTGTACAGATCAGATTCCAGTCTGTAATTGGGACCAGAGACACATGCACACACACAATGAAATGTTATGCAGTGGATACAGCATGCAAAAGAGGAAAGAAACTAAACCCCAAGGGCAGCAGAGGATGCTCTGTGGAGCTGGTTAACAATCTGGAACAGGACAGGAGAGAATGCAACATGCAAACAGGTGTACCACACACCAGCTGAACCACAGCAATACAAAACCCCCAGGTGCACTGCCATGTAAACACCATAAAGAAAGAGACCTATGTAACAGATAATATCTGATGGCTAGGCAGCACAGAGGGCACACCTTGGTGTACAGTGAAGAGAGGGAAGGGTGTGTGTAGAGGTGATGAACCTTGTCAACGGGGGCGCTGGGTGAGAATGGCCACAGTCTTGGCAAAGGCAAATATTAATATGACTTGCAAAGGATTGTGGGAAATATAGTCCATTCATACCAGACTCAGCCGTTCACAATAAATTAGTTGTGCTTGCTCGAATGTAAAGCAAAGAAGATATTTATTTATGGGGTTATTTCTCCCAACACAGATATACTTGGTAGCACATAAAAAGGAATACTTGCTTTCAGTATCATACTTAGAAAAACAAATAAGGAAAAACAACAGCTGAACTTGTTAAGCAATCAAATCAAAGCATAAAGACCTGGATGGGAACAGGAAGGTCTTTTCTGTAGGCACCTGCTAATATCTTCTTAGCAGTGCTTCAAAGAACAAACAAAACCCCCCACAAAGTAGGAAAAAAACTGTTCTTTTTCGGGGATAACCTCTTGTATCTTCACACACACTCAGAAGTGTCCCTTCAGAGCTCACTGGCAATTAGGCAAGGCTCAATTGCTAACAATTACCAGCTGAAACCCTCTTGGCTGGTTTACTTTCTATTACGTAGCTCAAATCCTACTCAGAAGCTTTTCTGAGTAGATTAAAGAACAAGTTTATATTTCTTTGTGATGGTTGTTTGTATTTTTGTAACAGCATATTATTACCACAGAAGTTTAGACAGAGAGCAATCCATGTATTCAACATCTCCCCCTTCAACTATCATAGGTTCCATATCATGGATTGGCACAGAGGAATTTCTCAATGGAGCACTCTCAGGACAATACTTGTTTCCCTGCTGTCTTCCCAGTGAAGAGCTAGGGCATAGATCAGTGTTCATGCCTGAGCTTCCATGGCTGTTAGAGTTCCTCTCTAAATATCCTGGCCAGTATGTAGTCCAGTTCTTATGTCCAGCCTTCCAATCAAGATACCTGGACACTGGATCTCTCTTCACATACCTTCTTGCACTGGTCTTAGGGTCCCTTCCAAGTGCAGCCGTCTCCCTCACAGGTGCCGTCCGGGGATTCCTGGCTCTGCAATCCCACTCCTCTGGCTTTCCCCAGTCCAATGGTGTATGCTTGCCTCTGGAATGCCTCCTAGTATACGTACTGCTATGGACTCCTTTAGACCTCCCAAATGCTTTTCTCTTCTTTCTTCCAAAGTGTTTCTTTCTCTCTCTGTCCGTCAGCTCTGGCTTCTGCTGATGATGATGGTCAGGATAATCAAGGTGCTTCTGATCAAGATGAACATGATTCTCTGTAGAATAAGCTTTTCTTTTATCCTGCTTAGATGAATGCTCCACCCTAGCACAGCGCAGCTGTGCTGAATCAAGCCCTGCCCTTGGAGATGAGTGCTTGGGGATTACCTCATAGCCCTCCTGATTGAACACACGTTTCCCCACTTCAGCTCTTCTAATGGCTGTTGGAAACCTGGTGCATTCTGGGAATGGTAGTCTTTTATGGAAACATTCTGTTTTATTATTTCTACCAGAACAGACAGGTTGCTTGTTCAGAGTCACTTCACCTCTATTATAGCTCCTTCCTGAACTATGATAAGCTTCCTTATCACAACCTGCTGGTACCTAATGGTCCAGTTAGCACAACAGAAAAGAAAAAGATAAACGACATGTGGGGATCAAACCTGCAAACTAGTGAGTTATAACACATGCCTCTAACCACTCCCACAAACAGCACACTGAGCACAATGCAAAACAAATACCCCAAAGGGAGGGTGTGTATGGGAACCTGTAATACCCAGTGATGTGGCAAATGGCTGGCAGATACACAGCTGCCACCGTACAAGGATGTGAGCACAGGTGGGCCATGTACATGACCAGCAAATCAGTAGATACAAGTGTCAATGTGCTCAAAGAGTGGAGGAGTAGCCTAGTGGTTAGAAAACTGGCTTGGACACCAAGCAACCAGGGCTCAATTCACACTAGCACTCCATGTGGCCTTGGGCAAGTCACGTAACCCTCCATTACCTTGGAAGAAAGACCTGACAATCTACATCCAGTGACACTGACAAGAAAACCCTGGAGTCTCTGGGTCACAAGGAGTCAGGACTGACTCAAAGGCACACATTGTATTGCAAGTTTGCCACATGATCAAGCAGCAGCAGAGACAAATGTGTATCAAACACATGTTTATTTGGGTTCATCTTCACAGATAGTGTAGATCCCGCCATCATAATATCAAGGTGAGTGGATCCAAGGTGAAAGACAGAAAGGTCACTGGCCCGTCTACAAATGAAGGGCAGGAGACATAATGTGCAGCACTATGCATTAGGCCCCCACCCCCCACATGCTGCCGCACGCCTCAAATGTGTTACTCACATATGAGTGCATGTAGACAGTAGGCGGTGCATGATGAGGGACCAACACACATCAATCATGATCTGTTCCCCAAAATATATCTATCTGGCAATAGAGGAGGTACACAAATGAAAACAGCATATGTTGTCACAATGTTTTAATGTTAAAACACATTCTGAAAGTAATGTTTCAGCTCTCACCTAATGCCTGATCTAGAAATCAAAGCTGCAACAATGTAAACCCAAACAATCATCAAAAGCACAATGAGGATATGCTAACAGGTAGCAGAGGCACATGAACACAGAGAGAATACAAACTAAGCTATCTGCAGAAACCTGCAGAGATAACACCATGCAGGAGGTCCCCCTGCACTGTTTGTTGGGTAGACAGTGTTTGGACACATATAGCACGGTACATGGAATGCACGATTGAAGGAGGACAACGGACACCCACACTGCCACACTCCAAATATAATGGGGCAATGTGAGTGTCGTTACCGCAGGAGATAAACAGGATCGTGCAGACATGCAATGCAAGGTGTGTACATAAATGCAGAGTGTCACGTCTGTACAGTAAACAAACACAAGAACCAGCATGTGAAGATGGAAATGACGGGCAAACATGTTACAGTGAACCACACAGAAGCCATAGGTGCACATGCTGTGGTTCACCAACATAGTCATTCATATGCACAAGCACCATCCACATACCAACATGATACAGTGATGCCACACATGCACGTAAACACCCTTGGCCATTGCGAACATCAATCCAGGATGGTGGTGTGCATGAAAACGTTGTTGTGGCAAAACCTGTATCATGTCCAGGTGGAGAGCAGGTGGACCTAGACAATAGGATCGCTCCATCGTTGCCCCTATGCCACACACATGGCTGTATGCTTGTAGTGAAACAAACCGATGAGCGTATCCTGTGTGCCATGTCACACACATGGCCATAACACAACAACACAACTGTGGAGGAATGTACAACATACAGTGACAATGTCAGTCCCTGCTGCACATGTGGGGATCTATACACAGCGTCCAAAGTGCAAAGCGTATCTGCAATCCAACAGGTCAGGTTAAAACTGTCCTTGCAACCCTGGGCATGCATAGTCAAGTGTCACATCCCAATATGCCACAGTCCTTGAAAGTTCATGTGTGTCCCCTGCAATGAGCAGGACTCCCAGCCAGAGCATGGCAGAAATAGTGTGTTGGACAGGTCTGTCATGGCCAAAGTAGAAGTCCAAGAGTAATACTGTCCATCCCAGGCATGTGTCTCACTCGCAGAGGTCAAACATCCTATGGCACCATTTTCCAGGGAAAGTTCCATGGTGTTGTGTCCCCCAACAGGTGGGTGATGGCGACGCCAGATGCACTGTAAGAGATGTGTCTGGTATGTCCTCTGCCCTGTGTCAGGAGAGGATAAATATTGTATTGTTAGACGCCTTGCAAAAACAGCACAAATTGCAGAGAGTCACACCTTAGGAAACACATAAGAAAGGGATGCAAAGGCAAACATGACATGATCACAACACAAAACACACCGCATATTGGTGACATCTTGAATCGGAAACGCAGACACGGGTGTCACATGGATATGGTCATGTCCATGCTCATGTCACACAGGCATCTCACAGCTACACACTATGTGCATCTGTTTCTGTGAACAGAGAGGCAACATGACATGTACATGAGACAAACAGTAAATCATCAACAGGTGAAGGCAGATGTAATCCCACAAATAACAAAGGTGCAAACTACCTTGTGTGTGCATCAGGTGTACGTCATCGATCCCCTGAGCGACTCAACAGCCATAGCAGGTCACAGTGAAGGGAGACAATGTCAGCAAAATGTGTAGAATCACCATGTCACGCCACTGTTGATGCATGTCCACATTATGCGATATCTGTGATACAAAAAGGCTGGTCAACAGTGGTCCATCAAAACACAAGACACACTTCTGCTCACAGCACACAACACATGTCGAGAATGTTCACAAGGTAAACAGCACTATGGTAGAGGTAGCACAGTCACCACCGCCCCCCAGGTGCACAGACTCCTCACAGCACATGATAATGTACTATGCCTGAACACTGTATCATCACACAGCCAACCCATAAACACACACCCACACAGTATGCTAAGGTCAGCGTGCCAGCTGTAACACATGGCCTGTATGTGCACAAGTGG
The DNA here is from genome assembly GCA_033557465.1 of Ichthyophis bannanicus. Classification (NCBI taxonomy): domain Eukaryota; kingdom Metazoa; phylum Chordata; class Amphibia; order Gymnophiona; family Ichthyophiidae; genus Ichthyophis; species Ichthyophis bannanicus. The sequence goes on along the minus strand of CM066031.1, from coordinate 702,710,554 downwards.
AGATTTGTAGACATAAAGGCCCAGTGAAATGCAGTGATACCCTGGTGTTGGCTGATGGTACAATGTTGGGGTAGGGTGCAAGTGTAGGCCACAACCAAAGAAAACCCACCTCCATGTCCCAGAGACAGTGTTGCAGAGGACATACTGGACACAAACACATGGGGATATGTGTGACAACAGCAAGATATGGGTTAGGGAGGCGTAAGGAAAAGAGGTGAACCACAACATCTAGACAATATGACACATCACTGAGGACATGTTTTCCCCGTGACTGCTGGCACAGACAATGTAGCTGTAGATCCACCTACCCCGGACCACAGCATCTTGGCTGATGTACAGTCACGTGCCAATGCACCACAGCAACAGCATCTTCACAAAGTATGTCCTGTGCATTGGGAAACACAAGAGAAACAAACATATGTCATGGTCTAGCTGTGCAACACACACTGCACCTTCCTGTCCCTAGCTGTCAGACCCCACAACATCACATACAGACTGACTGTTCACTATCACACTGTACAGATCTCTCACATGTGAGAGGCAGCACGGAGGTGTCAGAGGGAAACTACAGGTGTCCGTACTCTGTCTGTCCCCTCCCTCACCTCTCTGTTGTACACACTGGTCAATAGAGGTGTCTGCTCCCACCATGTTTCTGCCTCACCCCAAGGCTGCAATATTAGCCCGGGTCCCCCATATTGCCACCAATGCCCCCTCACCGTGTATACTGGTGTCCCAATGTCGTCTGTTATCCCACTGTCAATTGCTGTAACACACGGAAATATGCAGGGACACCTCCTGTATCCACTGTCCAAATACATATCCTTGTGTGTACATCTCATACCTTGAATAATATTGACATCTGAGTGCTGATGATGTGCACAAATAGATCGCAATGTCTGCGTCTGCTGTGCGAAACCACACCCCCATGTCTGTTTGTGACCTGACCATGATGGATGCATGTCATCCCACTGTGTGACAGTGAGAATGTCAAAGCATGGATAGCCTATATGTGCACCTTAAAAATAACCCTCCCATCTGAGTCTCTGTGTGTATGTGGACATAACCTCCCTCGCTAGGGTCCGCAATGTAGTTGTTGTCGTGAACTCTCCTCCCCCACACACATACACAGCCTGTAGCTGAGGCATGTGGCATATGTTGAGATAGCATCAGCTAGATATGCCGTGTCCCCCCTCAAAACACCCCTAAAACACAATCCACCCACACATTCAGCGCTCAGCTCGCCTACTGTAACCCACACTTTGCTGATCTTGCCCAGATCACCTCTGTTTGTGTGTACATATGCAACACTGCACTGCATGGCTATTCTACAACAACAAAATGTAGCAATGATACTCCCCCTGGCTGGACACTGCACAGGTCCCCATCCTTCACCTTATCCATGTCAGGGCTACGTGATGACCTATACATTCAGGCACACTGTGGGGTTGCATGAACACCCCTCAAGGATAGTTAATATCATCATTAAAATCTAGTACTGAGCATGGGTATTGTGCCATGTATGACATGTAGCGACATACATAAGAAACAGACACACATATCCAGCTGACAGGAGCATAACACCCACACAAGCAGCTCGAAATTGTACAATATAACCACACACCGCTGGACAACTGTCCCCAAACATGGTCTGCTCTCACACTGTGAATACCGCACCATATGCCTCCCACCATGCTGCACCCATAGCATCAAACCAACTAACTGTGGTTGCACAGCAGCTGCTATCACAACCAGCCACCAACAGGGAATGTGACCCCCAAAACCTCCCACAGGCCTAGAACCACCCACCCACATAATCCACCACCACCTGCTGTTGTGCCCTGCCCACATTGTTTGTCTCACACTCATGCCTATATGTGACGTTGGGATTGTCTGTTAAATGTCAATGCAGTGTGGCGTCCGAATTACATTTTTACAGAAACGTTAACCTTTATAACCAGCACACACATATAACAACACATGTGGGTGGGAATATATGCAATACGTACATGAGAAGATCGCTGCGATCAACTGCCGCCTGACCGCTGTGCCCTCCCGTGTGTCACCACTGGCACATACAGGGGGGCACGTTGGATCATCCTCCAGATCCTCATTAATCTCTGCAGGGATATTGTGCCTGAGAGCAATGTTGTGCAGGATGCAACAGGCTATGATTATCTCTGCCACAGTCATTGGCTTATATTGTAAGGCCCCGCCTGTCCTATCTAGACACCTGAAGCGACTCTTCAACATGCCAAAGGTGCGCTCTATGACAGAGCGGCTGGAGGCATGGGCTTCATTGTACCTCCGCTCTACACGTGTCCGTGGCTGACACACAGGGGTCAGCAGCCAGGGGCGACACCCATATCCTGCATCACCTGCAGAAACAAATGTTGCATGTTAATGCAGGAGCTCATGTTCACCCAAATTGACACATGTATAGACATGAGAAACAAATGCAGAACACATCCTGACAGAAACATTTGACAGCACAACTATGCAGTTGAGAAAAATAGACATATGATGACAGAAAGGGACCACATGGCCTATCGAGTGTGTACGTCCATGGCAACAACTACAACAGGCCCATTTATACCTTTAGAGATCCTCTGTGTGTGGCCCATGCGTATTGTAATGCTGTTACTGTCCTCATCTCTACCACCTCCACTGTGAGACTATACCACCGATCCACTGATCACATGTTCAAAGTATATGTCAGCATAGTACCCACGAAAGAACGTGCTGTCAATTGAAGGAGGCTCACACCCAGAACATGTATGCCATGGAGGTCTGGCAAAGTCTAAAGCATATCACCTCTATTCCCCCTGCCCTCTAAGGTCTACATATTAAGATTTAGCAGTCTGTCTCCATATGCTGCATACTGCTGACCACAAATCATTTCAGTAGCCGTCCTCTGCACTGTCTCCATCCTGTTCACAGCCTTTCGAAGCTCCGGTCTACAGAATTGCACACTGTACCCCACATGAGTTTGCACCAATGACATATACAGAGGCAGTGTACTTTCCTGTGTATCTGCTACCAATACCTCTCTGTATGCACCCAAGCAGCCCCCTAGCTTTTGCCGTCACCTTTCCAAAATGGTCTGCTACATTAGGATCGGCAGACACAACGACGCCTAGGTCCCGCTCATCTACAGTGGCCAAAGGTACTGCACCCCCTATACTGTCTTGCTCCCCTGGTTTGCCGCAGCCCAAATGCGTGACCATACATATGCAAACATGTACTCCCAGCTGCAAAGGTCCGGAACATCCATCAAGCTTAGCTAGACCCCTCCTCATGTTATCTAGTGCTTCCTGGGTGACTACTCCAGTACAGAGTGAGTGTGTGAACCTAAGACACACATGACAAGGGTTAGTTGTATGGATTGGCAATAACATAAATGTTACATAACATACAAATGCTAGCAGACAAGTAACCGGCATCACAGGTGGATGTGAACGGGCACCAACCCCCTCCCCATCACATGTGGGCATATGGCACACACACACACAAGAAGTGATCCACCACCAGGACAGACATATGCACACGTGCGTAGTCACATGAACACCATGTGCATGTTATAATCTGGAAATACTCACCCAGCAATATACAGTCCGCATACCGGCCGGCCTCAAATTGTCTGAATAGTGCCGAGTGATGCAGGATATAGGAGTCATGGGTGGACCCTGCAAACCTAGGGACCACATTCAGAATATGCAGATTTGCATCACATACAACCTGAACATTCAGGAAATGGTAGTGTTTGCGGTTGCGGAACGCTACCTCCCTGTCTCTAGGCGGGACCAGGGCAACATGTGTGCAATCAATAGCTCCCATCACGTGTGGTATCCCGGCTAATGCCTCAAAGGCCTGGTTCAGGGTCCACCACTGTTGCCTAGTGTGGGGAATGGCAATATAATTTGTCATCCGGCTGACCATGGCATGCAGTACTTGGTGGAGACAACGTGAGAAGGTGGGGCGGCTCATGCCACCCACTGCGGCCACAGATGACTGGAAACAGCCAGAGGCAAAGAAATGTAAGGCAGCAAGGAGCTTGACTAAACCTGGTATGGCATGGGACCGATCAGTCAGGGGCTCGAGGTCCTGTCTTAGATCCTCATAGAGCTCCCTAATAGCTCTTGTGCTCAGTCAGTACAGGGAGATGACCTGGTCCTCACGCATGCCCTGGAGCTGGGCCCTGGGCCTGTAGAGGCGAGGCTGCCGAGCCTGCACCTCAGCACACCTTCTGCGCCGTGCACGCACAGCACCTGCCTGGCCCGCCCCCACAGCTGCAGGTCTGATTTGCAGCGGGACTACACCCATGCCCTGTGCCTCAGCCCCACAGACACCATCTCCCCTGTCCGGCAACCGCAGCATCTGCCCACGTCTCAGGGCAGATGCGGCAAAATATAAAGCCGCCATAAACTCCTCCATTCTGGCTTCACTAACACAGTCAAACACACACACGAACCTCGCCAAACAGTGTACACCTTACAAACCACACAATACAATACACACACAATACAACACAATACAACCAACACACACAATACAGCCATGCAGTGACTTGAGCCAAAAGACTCATTCCTCAGTGCCCCCGAGTAGGGAGCCCTGGACCTTGGACGCCCTCGGCTGAAAATACTACCAGGGCTCATTACTGGCTTGCAGAGTCCAATCCTACCAGTTGTACATTGGCATGTACTTAATGGAACTGGCAAGGGAGATCACCAGTTTCTCTGCAGGCCTTGATGGGGAACCTCTTCAGCGGTTCAAGTCAGTAGCCTCGGCAGTCGAGGAATGCTCGAAGTTCCTGTCTCGAGCACCATACGATGGCTTTGAATCTTCAGCCAGAGTAGCTGCTGTGGGCACCAGGGCCCGATGTCAGGCATGGCTGCAGTTGTCTGATTTCAAGCAGTGGGTCCAGGACAAACTCATTGATGTCCCTTGCACCGGAGAGAACCTCTTCAGAAAACCCATGTCAGACAAGGTTGCTGAGATAGAGACTGAGTTCCTGACTAGGACCAGACTCTTGAAGAAGACTTTGATACACCCCTGTAAAAAGACCCCAGGGAAGGATCCTTTCTTCCCGAGGAAGAAAGGGGTCTTCGGTAATGCTCCACAGTACCAGGCCGCCTCTGCCTCACAGCAGGGGCAACAGTCCAAGGGGCAAGGGCATTGTCTCCGCAAGTCTAAAAGCCAGGCACCGGCCCCAGCCCAGTCTGGAGGGAGTTTGTGACTCCATGTGTAATGCTTCCTCTCTCCCAGGAGGCCTTCTGCAGCCCACAAGAGGGCTTCTGGCCCTGTTTGCCCACAGGTGGTCCTCGTCCACCACAGATGCCTGGGTGTTGCAACTAGTCAAGGAGAGGGATACCTCCTCCACCTGCCACTCTCATTCTTCCAAGGAGAACCTGTAAGGCCTCTCTTTCAGCAGACTTCGCTCCTCACCGAGCTTGCAGGCCTCCTCAAGAACAAGACAGTGGAGCCAGTGCCCAAATATCTCTGGGGCAAATGCTTCTACTACAGATATTTCCTCATTCCCAAGTGAACAGAGGGGGCCTCAGGCTCATCCTGGACCTATGGGACTTGAACAGATTTCTGGTGAGGGAGGAGTTCAAGATGCTCTCCCTTGGAACACTGCTACCTTACCTCCAGCAGGGAGACTGGCTATGCTCCTTACACCTGAAGAATGCTTATACACACATCCTGATCCATTCTAATGACCTACGTAGTTGGAGGAGGTCACTACCAGTACAGGGTGCTGCCCTTCGGGCTGGCATCATCACCAAGGATATTCACCAAGTACTTAGCGTGATTGCAGCCCATCTTTGTCTCCAAGGGACCTTCGTCTTTCCCTATCTGGACGACTTGCTCATAAGGGGAGGCACAACTGCAGAGGTGCACCACTGAGAGCACCATCCATGTCCTGCAGCATCTGGGGTTCGTCATCAACTTCCCCAAGTCCTACCTCTCTCCGGCGCAGTGCCTAGAGTTCATAGGGGCTCAGCTGGACACCTTCCAGGCTAAGGCCTTCCTCCCTCCGGAGAGGACAGAATGCCTCAGTGCGCTAGCCGCAGAGGTGCAACAACACCAATCAGTGCCTGCTCACCTTCTCCTTCACCTGCCGGGCCACGTGGCCTCCACGGTCCACGTATGCCCACCTGCATAAGAGGGCGGCTCGGTGGTGCCTCTGCTCCCAATGAACACAAGCCACGGGCAGGTTTCGAGACAGGGTGAAAATGACCCCCCTCCAATTGGCAGAGTCCTTTGACTGGTGGCAGTTCCCCTGCTACCTTCAAATCAGGATGCCCTTCCAGGCACCCACCCACCAGAGTGTCCTTACTACGGATGCCTCTCCCCAAAGCACTTGGTCCCAGAAAGAAGGATTGTCAATTGCAGATCAATGTCCTGGAGCTTCGAGTGATATTTCTGGCCCTCCGAGCCTTTCGCCATTGGTTGCAGCACTAGTCTGTGCTGGTCAGATGGACAACCAAGTCACAATGTTCTATATCAACAGACAAGGAGGCACGGTGTTGTACTCCATCTGCCAGGAGGCGGTAAACCTCTCCTCATATGCGACATACAGCGGAATGTTCCTGTAGGTGGTCTACCTCCTGGGCCTGGACAGCACCTGGCAGACAGGCTGAGCAAAGTCCTCCAGCCACACGAGTGGCACCTGGACCCTAGAGTGGCCTCTCAGCTTTTCAGACTCTAGGGCATCTCCCTAGTGGACCTGTTTGCCAACCTGGACAACACGCAGTTGCCCCGCTTCTGCTCCCGCCAGCCGCACCCATCCCGAGTGGCAGCAGATGTGTTCCACATCCCATGGAAGGAAGGCCTTCTTTACACCTTCCTGTCAGCATGGCTGGTCGCCAAGACCCTCTTCAAGGTGCAGCAAGACAGGGCATCACTGTTTCCTGTAGCTCCCCGGTGGCCCAGGCAGCCTTGGTTCTCGCTGCTTCTCTGCCTTTCGGTGGTGTCTCTGATTCCCCTGGACTGTGCCCCAGGACTACTTTAACAGGAGGAGGGCTCTCTTGCACCCCAACCTGGAGTCCCTGTCACTCACAGCTTGTGGGCTGAAAGGGTAACACTAGCTCCCGTTAACCTCCTAAATGACATGAAGGATGTCCTGGCCTCCTTCAGGACCTCCATGAGAAGGGCGTACGCCTTCAAGTGGCAGCAATTTTTGGTTTGGTGCGTCGAGAGGAAGGCAAACCTGTTCTGCTCGGTGCAGCTGGTACTCCAGTACCTCCTCCACCTGTCCCTGGTGGGTCTGAAGTCCATCTCAGTCAGAGTGTGCCTGAGTGCTATTGCGGTGCACCACCACTCTGTCAAGGGCAATCCCCTCTTGGCACAGCTCTTACCACTTGTTTCCTGTGGGGCCTTATGTTGTCCAAGTCCCTCGTCTGCCCACCAACGGCAGAGTGAGATCTCAATGTCATGCTCTCACAGCTGCTAAGCTACCATTTCAGTCCCTTGCTACTTGCCACCTGCGCTACCTCTCACGGTAGGTTGTCTTTCTTGTGGCACTCATGTCAGCTTGCAGGGGTCAGCGAGCTCCAAGCTCTGATTGCAGAGCCGCCCTACATGAGGTTCTATAAGAACAGGGTGGTGCTACGCACACACACCAAGTTTCTCTCTTAAGCCAGGAGGTCGTGCTCCCCACCTTTTTCCTGAGGCCTCATGCCGGCAAGGCGGAGACTATCCTCCATACTCTGGATTATAAAAGGGCCTTGTCCTTCTATCTGCAGTGGACTTCGTGCCACCACAAAGTGCCTCAGCTTACGTCGCCTATGACTCCAGTCGACTGGGGTTTCCAGTGACCAAGCAAATTCTGTCCACTTGGGTGGCGAACTTCATTTCCCTCGCCTATGAGCAGGTAGGGATCTCACTAGACCACCAGATTATGGCACACCATGTCAGAGCCATGGCTTCGGTCCATATCTTCGCAGTTCACTACTGCTTGGAGAGGGAGCCAGCAGAGCAGACGGAGGGAGGGCACAGACTGTTGATATATGGTGCCTGCCTGGGGTGTTCTCTTGGCTCCATTGGTGGGCTCACACTAGTCTTCTTGCTGCTGGCTGCAGCCCCCACTGTAGCCCCGCTGGTGATGGGTGGCTCCAGGATCTCCTCGCCCCCACTTGTGCTGCCCCCAGAGACATCTCCTTCGCCCCAAGGTGTATGTGAACCCCTCTGCCGTGTCTGCTGACTCATGGCCTCCTGAGTGTGGTGGCAAGCTGTCATCGCAGGGTGTAAGGGAACCTCCCTCTGTGAATTCCGGTGTTTCCCCTGGACACAGGTTTACACGGTAAGGTGTAGAGAACCCTGTGGCTGTGGAGACCCCCCTCTGGCTTTCAGCTACCCCACTCCAGCTGTAACGACCTGCTTTCTGATTTGCTGGTCGCAGACCCTGTCTGGAGCACTGCCATGGATCTCTGTCCCAGGTTGGACACGTATAACATCGTGCCCTAGTACTGGTTTCCCATATGTGCAGACTCTGAGGCCCGTGTATCCGGCAATGAGGTCTGAGGGTTTCTCTGTTTTCACCCTCTAAGCAGGTGTCTATCAACAGTCTGTGCCCTCCCTCCGTCTGCTCTGCTGGCTGCACTTCCAGAAATGCTGCTAGGTCCCTTACGTGTTCCCCAACTCTCTGACGTCTGTGAGACTCTCCAACCATGTTTCCCCCCCTCCAGAGCTCATGTCCATCTCACGGAAGGTGCTCCTCCCATCCCCTCTGGAGCCCCCATCTGTGGTTGATATGTCTGTTCCCTGAGGCCTGGCTATGCCTCCCTGAGCAGGTGTGAGTAATCAGGATCAAAGCTTGCTACCATGTTAGTGCTTGGGTGTGTCAGCTCAGCTCCTGTCTCCCTCTGCTTGCCTCTCTTATGCACACACTGTGACGTTGATGCTGCCTGACCGTCAGTCTATGAAAATGTACAAGCATCTCCTCTCTCTATATCCATAGGCTCAGTATGTGCCTCACGGAAAAATAGTAATATCACGTTCAAAACAACAAATACACATAAAAATATATTTGCTCTGTTTCCTATGTTCTCTTTTTACGCACAGAACTTTAATAAAATATCGCAGGGTGGTCTCAGCCTAGTACTCGTCCTGTGAGTGAAACTTCAACTCAGGAACCACCGTACTATATCACATCAACGACCTCCACTGCGATCATCAAGCACATATGGCTGTGGCTATTATAGAATTGTGGTAGCACAGAGACGCCCATTAATATACAATTATCAAAATATAACATATATGGGTGGCTACTCGTTCTTAAAATTCAATGCCACTGTCCACAATGTACAGCATTCTAGTGCTATTGCGATGATCCTGATCCCGACGCTAATTCCCCAGCGCTTGTATTGCGTTTCTCCTATTCGGGTTCTTCAGGGGATCTAAGATGGATCCTATGAACAAACAGAATAGAACAGCATATTATCCTTCGTGTATCCATCAAACCATTCCATATAAAATCTATACAACTAAAACACCAACTAGTGAAAAAGGAAAACTTACAATAATGCTGCCCACGTCTAACACAAATCGTCAATCTGACGGTCCTTCTCATAAACATCAAAAAGAAACCGCGCATGCGTAACCTAACTTCCGAATTCTATTTAATGAATCTATGAAGACTCCTCCCACTAAAGGGGCGGTAGCTAGAGGCTTGAATCGCTACTCAAACGTTATCCTATAACAGCTCTCAGAGTCCCCAATCGCCTCTCTCATAGGCAGGCCGACCACTCAAACATCGCATTCAACCCCGTAGGGAACACTGTACCCAATTTATGGATCCAGCGTTGCTCCTTTAAAATGAGTGATTGATCGAAAGATTTGCCTCCATACGCCTGTACTAGCCTATCTATGCAAAAGCATCGGAGATGTTCAAAACTATGCTCATTATCCAAACAATGTTGGACTATGGGGGCTGACAATGATTTGCAGCGTAATTTACTTCGATGCTCTCTCATTCGTATCCGAAAGGTCCGAATAGTCTTACCTACATAAAAAAGGCCGCAAGGACATTGAATGACATATACTACCCCTTGTGAATCACATGTAGTAAAGGATGAGATAGCATGATTCCTTGTCTGATATTGAAAAGATGTAAGTTCAAGTGTTATCGGGCATATATCACATGTGCCACATTGATAATGTCCTTTCTGCTGTGGCTCACTCACTATTTTAGGGAGAGCAGTGGGACTCACTAAGTCCTTTAAGTTGCGGTGTCTCTGCCAGACACAGCGCAATTTTTTCTTTTCTAATCCTGGTATGGTGTTAAGAACATTTTGATGTCGTCGTATACTGCTCTGAATCTCTCGACTAAGGGGGGAAAACCTGGTGATCAGATTAATCTGTTCACTTTCAACCATTGCCCTATGTGAGGATGGAACAAGGAGTAAATTCCTATTATTATATAATGCTCTCTTGTATGCACGTTTTATTACTTGAACAGGGTACCCCCTTTCCTGAAAATTAGCCGTTAATACCCGAGCTTGTTTCTTAAATTCTTTATCCGTTGAACAATTTCTTCGGATACGGAGGTATTGCGAAAAAGGAAGGCCTTCCTTTAAAGGCCGAGGATGGACACTGGAGTAATGCAGGAGTGTATTCCTGTCGGTGGGTTTCCTGAAAATAGATGTGTTCCAACAACCTATCCCTCTGGTAATATGAACATCTAAATATGTCATTGTGTTATTATGATAGACGAACGTAAACTTAATATTGCTGTCAAGTTGATTTACCCATTGGAAAAAAGCAAGAAGTTCAGATTCTAAACCTCGCCAAAGCAAAAAAACGTCGTCTATATATCTTTTCCATACGATGATATTAGACTCAAAGGGAGAGGTACTAAGCCACTGATTCTCAAATCTAGCCATATAGAAATTTGCTATAGAGGGCGCACAAGTGGCGCCCATTGCAACTCCGGAAATCTGTTTGAATAACTCCCCTTCAAAAGAGAAATAATTCTCAAAGATGGTTAGACGCGCCAATTCCATGACAAATTCAATCATACTATCTGAAAGATCACCCCTTGTCAATAGAGTTGTTCGCAGTACTTCCACAGCCGCACTCTGTGGGATACTAGTATAAAGCGAGACTATATCCATAGTAACCAGAAAAACATTAACATCCTCCGCCCACCTATCTAATTCCCTCAACTCACATAAGAAATTAGTAGTGTCTCTCAAATAAGCAGGTATCTTAACTAGCAAGGGCCGTAAAAATGAATCGACAAAGGTAGACAGTGGTTCCAATAAGCTCCCTACAGTGGAGACTATAGGTCTCCCAGGGGGTTGAATCAAGCTCTTGTGTATTTTCGGCACAAGGTAAAACTTCGCTGTTGAAGGCAACTTGATGTTTAAATAGTTGTATTCCTTTTTGGAAATCAAATGTTTGGTTAAAGCTTCCAACGTCAAGCTCTTAACAAGAGCCTGCAAAAATGGACCTGGATTAATCAATAATCGCTCATAGGTGGTATCATCAGCTAGTTGTCGGGATGCCTCAGTCAGATAATAATCCCGCCCCATCACTACCACCGCTCCACCCTTGTCAGCCCGCTTAATGACAATATCCGTGCGGCTTTGTAAGGATCGCAATGCCTGATTCTCCGGATATGTCAAAGCCTTACAAACTAGTTTTTTAGACTGCTGTAAATTGTGGATATCAGTAAGAACTAATTGTTTAAAAATTTCAAGTCCTGGATGTAGAGAATAAATTGAAGAGAGATCATACGGACTATACCGTCGGGTACGTCTACCCTTGGATGAATACAAAACGTAAGTTGAAAAAGAATAGGAAACGGGTAGACTTTATGAATTCCACCGACGACACTTTGTCCACTGATTCTAATGCTTCCGGTAAGAACGGGTCTTTTTTAGACCGCAACAAAGAAGATGTCTCCACGAACAAAAAGAAAAGAGAACCAGAGAGGATGAAGACCAGAGATCGACCTACGAAAAAGAAATGAGGATTATCCAGTCTAACATGACACAGTCAGATCTAATAGTTAATATATCAAACTTGAATTTGTCATCGCAGGAAATTACTGTTTTGAACAAAGGCCTGTCTTTTGTTCCGAAAACTTTTTTGATGCATTCCAGTTTCAGGTTGATTTCGAGAGGTTTATACGTAAATTGGCATTAAAACAATTTTTTGCAGATCATCCAGTTCCTGTCCCATTATTGGCTCGGCACCATTTGGAATCTGACACCCTTTCACGAATTCCATTACCTTTTAAGTCGAATTGGTCGCCCCCTGGTCCTCTACATCCAGGACTTGAAATTTTTAAACAATTAGTTCTTACTGATATCCACAATTTACAGCAGTCTAAAAAACTAGTTTGTAAGGCTTTGACATATCCGGAGAATCAGGCATTGCGATCCTTACAAAGCCGCATGGATATTGTCATTAAGCGGGCTGACAAGGGTGGAGCGGTGGTAGTGATGGGGCGGGATGATTATCTGACTGAGGCATCCCGACAACTAGCTGATGATACCACCTATGAGCGATTATTGATTAATCCAGGTCCATTTTTGCAGGCTCTTGTTAAGAGCTTGACGTTGGAAGCTTTAACCAAACATTTGATTTCCAAAAAGGAATACAACTATTTAAACATCAAGTTCCCTTCAACAGCGAAGTTTTACCTTGTGCCGAAAATACACAAGAGCTTGATTCAACCCCCTGGGAGACCTATAGTCTCCACTGTAGGGAGCTTATTGGAACCACTGTCTACCTTTGTCGATTCATTTTTACGGCCCTTGCTAGTTAAGATACCTGCTTATTTGAGAGACACTACTAATTTCTTATGTGAGTTGAGGGAATTAGATAGGTGGGCGGAGGATGTTAATGTTTTTCTGGTTACTATGGATATAGTCTCGCTTTATACTAGTATCCCACAGAGTGCGGCTGTGGAAGTAGTGCGAACAACTCTATTGACAAGGGGTGATCTTTCAGATAGTATGATTGAATTTGTCATGGAATTGGCGCGTCTAACCATCTTTGAGAATTATTTCTCTTTTGAAGGGGAGTTATTCAAACAGATTTCCGGAGTTGCAATGGGCGCCACTTGTGCGCCCTCTATAGCAAATTTCTATATGGCTAGATTTGAGAATCAGTGGCTTAGTACCTCTCCCTTTGAGTCTAATATCATCGTATGGAAAAGATATATAGACGACGTTTTTTTGCTTTGGCGAGGTTTAGAATCTGAACTTCTTGCTTTTTTCCAATGGGTAAATCAACTTGACAGCAATATTAAGTTTACGTTCGTCTATCATAATAACACAATGACATATTTAGATGTTCATATTACCAGAGGGATAGGTTGTTGGAACACATCTATTTTCAGGAAACCCACCGACAGGAATACACTCCTGCATTACTCCAGTGTCCATCCTCGGCCTTTAAAGGAAGGCCTTCCTTTTTCGCAATACCTCCGTATCCGAAGAAATTGTTCAACGGATAAAGAATTTAAGAAACAAGCTCGGGTATTAACGGCTAATTTTCAGGAAAGGGGGTACCCTGTTCAAGTAATAAAACGTGCATACAAGAGAGCATTATATAATAATAGGAATTTACTCCTTGTTCCATCCTCACATAGGGCAATGGTTGAAAGTGAACAGATTAATCTGATCACCAGGTTTTCCCCCCTTAGTCGAGAGATTCAGAGCAGCATACGACGACATCAAAATGTTCTTAACACCATACCAGGATTAGAAAAGAAAAAATTGCGCTGTGTCTGGCAGAGACACCGCAACTTAAAGGACTTAGTGAGTCCCACTGCTCTCCCTAAAATAGTGAGTGAGCCACAGCAGAAAGGACATTATCAATGTGGCACATGTGATATATGCCCGATAACACTTGAACTTACATCTTTTCAATATCAGACAAGGAATCATGCTATCTCATCCTTTACTACATGTGATTCACAAGGGGTAGTATATGTCATTCAATGTCCTTGCGGCCTTTTTTATGTAGGTAAGACTATTCGGACCTTTCGGATACGAATGAGAGAGCATCGAAGTAAATTACGCTGCAAATCATTGTCAGCCCCCATAGTCCAACATTGTTTGGATAATGAGCATAGTTTTGAACATCTCCGATGCTTTTGCATAGATAGGCTAGTACAGGCGTATGGAGGCAAATCTTTCGATCAATCACTCATTTTAAAGGAGCAACGCTGGATCCATAAATTGGGTACAGTGTTCCCTACGGGGTTGAATGCGATGATTGAGTGGTCGGCCTGCCTATGAGAGAGGCGATTGGGGACTCTGAGAGCTGTTATAGGATAACGTTTGAGTAGCGATTCAAGCCTCTAGCTACCGCCCCTTTAGTGGGAGGAGTCTTCATAGATTCATTAAATAGAATTCGGAAGTTAGGTTACGCATGCGCGGCGTCTTTTTGATGTTTATGAGAAGGACCGTCAGATTGACGATTTGTGTTAGACGTGGGCAGCATTATTGTAAGTTTTCCTTTTTCACTAGTTGGTGTTTTAGTTGTATAGATTTTATATGGAATGGTTTGATGGATACACGAAGGATAATATGCTGTTCTATTCTGTTTGTTCATAGGATCCATCTTAGATCCCCTGAAGAACCCGAATAGGAGAAACGCAATACAAGCGCTGGGGAATTAGCGTCGGGATCAGGATCATCGCAATAGCACTAGAATGCTGTACATTGTGGACAGTGGCATTGAATTTTAAGAACGAGTAGCCACCCATATATGTTATATTTTGATAATTGTATATTAATGGGCGTCTCTGTGCTACCACAATTCTATAATAGCCACAGCCACATGTGCTTGATGATCGCAGTGGAGGTCGTTGATGTGATATAGTACGGTGGTTCCTGAGTTGAAGTTTCACTCACAGGACGAGTACTAGGCTGAGACCACCCTGCGATATTTTATTAAAGTTCTGTGCATAAAAAGAGAACATAGGAAACAGAGCAAATATATTTTTATGTGTATTTGTTGTTTTGAACGTGATATTACTATTTTTCCGTGAGGATACGTTCAGGAAAAGACCAACATTGACGTGATTTACACGATGGCAGAAGGTCAATCAGTTTGGCAAGATGTTTTGAGCTATGCACAAGATCATATAGTCGAACTAACACGTGAAAAGACCCCTTTTGCATCAGCTGAGGCTATGCTTCAGGATCAAGACTCAGCAACATGGGATTCTTTATTACAGCTTTATAAAAAGAAGACTCGATCTGATTTACATCGCCTGTCTCTTGTAGAATACATTAGCCGACAGCAAATCCCGCGTGGATTACGCATTTATAAGGAACCACGAATTTTTACAACAGAGCCAGATTTTATTGAGAAATGGAATAAGATACTGAATAAGTGTTCCCTTGACCTCATGGTCCTTATAGTAGACACAGTGAAAATTGACGTTACAAAGATAACTGAAGAAATTGAAGACCTTCAAAAAAGATTAAAAACCTTGGAGGAGGATAAGGTCTACAAAGAGAAATCGGAAGATCTTCAGCAGAAGCTCTCCACAGTATCACAGGAAATAATGTTAAAGAAATCTAATAAATTGAAGAGAGATCATACGGACTATACCGTCGGGTACGTCTACCCTTGGATGAATACAAAACGTAAGTTGAAAAAGAATAGGAAACGGGTAGACTTTATGAATTCCACCGACGACACTTTGTCCACTGATTCTAATGCTTCCGGTAAGAACGGGTCTTTTTTAGACCGCAACAAAGAAGATGTCTCCACGAACAAAAAGAAAAGAGAACCAGAGAGGATGAAGACCAGAGATCGACCTACGAAAAAGAAATGAGGATTATCCAGTCTAACATGACACAGTCAGATCTAATAGTTAATATATCAAACTTGAATTTGTCATCGCAGGAAATTACTGTTTTGAACAAAGGCCTGTCTTTTGTTCCGAAAACTTTTTTTGATGCATTCCAGTTTCAGGTTGATTTCGAGAGGTTTATACGTAAATTGGCATTAAAACAATTTTTTGCAGATCATCCAGTTCCTGTCCCATTATTGGCTCGGCACCATTTGGAATCTGACACCCTTTCACGAATTCCATTACCTTTTAAGTCGAATTGGTCGCCCCCTGGTCCTCTACATCCAGGACTTGAAATTTTTAAACAATTAGTTCTTACTGATATCCACAATTTACAGCAGTCTAAAAAACTAGTTTGTAAGGCTTTGACATATCCGGAGAATCAGGCATTGCGATCCTTACAAAGCCGCATGGATATTGTCATTAAGCGGGCTGACAAGGGTGGAGCGGTGGTAGTGATGGGGCGGGATGATTATCTGACTGAGGCATCCCGACAACTAGCTGATGATACCACCTATGAGCGATTATTGATTAATCCAGGTCCATTTTTGCAGGCTCTTGTTAAGAGCTTGACGTTGGAAGCTTTAACCAAACATTTGATTTCCAAAAAGGAATACAACTATTTAAACATCAAGTTCCCTTCAACAGCGAAGTTTTACCTTGTGCCGAAAATACACAAGAGCTTGATTCAACCCCCTGGGAGACCTATAGTCTCCACTGTAGGGAGCTTATTGGAACCACTGTCTACCTTTGTCGATTCATTTTTACGGCCCTTGCTAGTTAAGATACCTGCTTATTTGAGAGACACTACTAATTTCTTATGTGAGTTGAGGGAATTAGATAGGTGGGCGGAGGATGTTAATGTTTTTCTGGTTACTATGGATATAGTCTCGCTTTATACTAGTATCCCACAGAGTGCGGCTGTGGAAGTAGTGCGAACAACTCTATTGACAAGGGGTGATCTTTCAGATAGTATGATTGAATTTGTCATGGAATTGGCGCGTCTAACCATCTTTGAGAATTATTTCTCTTTTGAAGGGGAGTTATTCAAACAGATTTCCGGAGTTGCAATGGGCGCCACTTGTGCGCCCTCTATAGCAAATTTCTATATGGCTAGATTTGAGAATCAGTGGCTTAGTACCTCTCCCTTTGAGTCTAATATCATCGTATGGAAAAGATATATAGACGACGTTTTTTTGCTTTGGCGAGGTTTAGAATCTGAACTTCTTGCTTTTTTCCAATGGGTAAATCAACTTGACAGCAATATTAAGTTTACGTTCGTCTATCATAATAACACAATGACATATTTAGATGTTCATATTACCAGAGGGATAGGTTGTTGGAACACATCTATTTTCAGGAAACCCACCGACAGGAATACACTCCTGCATTACTCCAGTGTCCATCCTCGGCCTTTAAAGGAAGGCCTTCCTTTTTCGCAATACCTCCGTATCCGAAGAAATTGTTCAACGGATAAAGAATTTAAGAAACAAGCTCGGGTATTAACGGCTAATTTTCAGGAAAGGGGGTACCCTGTTCAAGTAATAAAACGTGCATACAAGAGAGCATTATATAATAATAGGAATTTACTCCTTGTTCCATCCTCACATAGGGCAATGGTTGAAAGTGAACAGATTAATCTGATCACCAGGTTTTCCCCCCTTAGTCGAGAGATTCAGAGCAGTATACGACGACATCAAAATGTTCTTAACACCATACCAGGATTAGAAAAGAAAAAATTGCGCTGTGTCTGGCAGAGACACCGCAACTTAAAGGACTTAGTGAGTCCCACTGCTCTCCCTAAAATAGTGAGTGAGCCACAGCAGAAAGGACATTATCAATGTGGCACATGTGATATATGCCCGATAACACTTGAACTTACATCTTTTCAATATCAGACAAGGAATCATGCTATCTCATCCTTTACTACATGTGATTCACAAGGGGTAGTATATGTCATTCAATGTCCTTGCGGCCTTTTTTATGTAGGTAAGACTATTCGGACCTTTCGGATACGAATGAGAGAGCATCGAAGTAAATTACGCTGCAAATCATTGTCAGCCCCCATAGTCCAACATTGTTTGGATAATGAGCATAGTTTTGAACATCTCCGATGCTTTTGCATAGATAGGCTAGTACAGGCGTATGGAGGCAAATCTTTCGATCAATCACTCATTTTAAAGGAGCAACGCTGGATCCATAAATTGGGTACAGTGTTCCCTACGGGGTTGAATGCGATGATTGAGTGGTCGGCCTGCCTATGAGAGAGGCGATTGGGGACTCTGAGAGCTGTTATAGGATAACGTTTGAGTAGCGATTCAAGCCTCTAGCTACCGCCCCTTTAGTGGGAGGAGTCTTCATAGATTCATTAAATAGAATTCGGAAGTTAGGTTACGCATGCGCGGCGTCTTTTTGATGTTTATGAGAAGGACCGTCAGATTGACGATTTGTGTTAGACGTGGGCAGCATTATTGTAAGTTTTCCTTTTTCACTAGTTGGTGTTTTAGTTGTATAGATTTTATATGGAATGGTTTGATGGATACACGAAGGATAATATGCTGTTCTATTCTGTTTGTTCATAGGATCCATCTTAGATCCCCTGAAGAACCCGAATAGGAGAAACGCAATACAAGCGCTGGGGAATTAGCGTCGGGATCAGGATCATCGCAATAGCACTAGAATGCTGTACATTGTGGACAGTGGCATTGAATTTTAAGAACGAGTAGCCACCCATATATGTTATATTTTGATAATTGTATATTAATGGGCATCTCTGTGCTACCACAATTCTATAATAGCCACAGCCACATGTGCTTGATGATCGCAGTGGAGGTCGTTGATGTGATATAGTACGGTGGTTCCTGAGTTGAAGTTTCACTCACAGGACGAGTACTAGGCTGAGACCACCCTGCGATATTTTATTAAAGTTCTGTGCGTAAAAAGAGAACATAGGAAACAGAGCAAATATATTTTTATGTGTATTTGTTGTTTTGAACGTGATATTACTATTTTTCCGTGAGGATACGTTCAGGAAAAGACCAACATTGACGTGATTCAGTATGTGCCTCTACATCACACCATGTGCCATCTGTGTACCCCCCTCCCGTGGTGTTTCCTGCCAGTGTACAGCATGTGTGTGTGTCACCAACACAAGCATACTGTGCATGGCCACATACCCCAGGTGATCAGACAACGGCACCCATGGGAAACACTTGCACAGTCCCCCCCAGACACCCTGGCCTATCGACAGCCCGACATGGGTAGTGTACTGCATCAGAGTCTGCCAACATGATCTGCAATGTGCCCCAGCATTGCGTTGAGGTATGGGACACATATATAGATAGGGGTGTGTGTGCAATTACCCTTCACAGTCCCTGTCCCCCCTGGAACAACCAGTGTGCATAGCAGACATCACCAGATCCACCTGCCAAACTGACAATTTGTGGGCTATGTGGGTCACATGAGCCTTTGTCAGGACACTGTCCAGGCATGCGATTGGCTCATGTAACACACATGTCTAACCCTGGCCATGCATTTGCATGTGTGGCAAGCAGGAGTGTCCTGCATATTGTCATACCCCGCCCCCTGCCCTAGGCTTTGAGGGCTGGGGTAGCCAGTATTAGTCTCTGTTGATGGTTCCATCCAAAACCCTCCCCTTGCAATGCATGCTGGGAAATGTAGTCTTCCCTCTGATAACAAATAGTCATGGAGCCAGATTTATAGGCAAGGATGTGACAAGGTTTACTCCGCCACCCAACGCAAACGTCCAACAGCAGTGCACCGGTATAAATATCCAGCAGTGCCTAACACGGTTCTGTGAACAAGTGTGCTGGCAGAGGTTCCAGTCATTCAATCCAAATGCAGCTGTTTGCCACGTATACAGGAGAACAACCAAACATGGCAGCTTCCCTTAGCAAAGCAAAGATATGTGGTTATTCGGGTATCACTCAGCTTATCTCACTCAGCTTTGCAGAGGCTTCCCATACTATCTGCAAAGCACAACGTACAATCCATTGGTTGTTCAGTCTCAGAGGACGCACCCCCCTTACAGTACACCCGCATTACTGCAGGTACCTGTGCTGAACTGCCCTGCTGCACACGACTGGCAAATGGCCCAGGGTGTTTTTCCAAATCAAACCCCCTGTGGGTTGTCTACACACAGTACTAGTGAATAGGGATAGGCAGTACCTGGGCCAGAAAAAAACCTCTCTGCAGTTGTGCGGCTATCTCATGCCAGCTCTGAGGACACAGTCCCTTGCTGCATAGTTGACGTTATTCCCTGGAGCTCTGCCACGGATCAAGGCTGTGTCCTGCAGACCTCTGTACTGGGAGGTGGGCATCCACCTCCAGACTCCCTGAAGCTGGTTCCCTCAGTGCTTGGGTTTGATGGTTGCCATGCTCACCCTCCCTGTGCACCGCAGACCACCTTTGTGTCCCCTCACACTCTGCCTCACTTGCTTCAGTCCCTTTCCCCCACGAGGCTTTCTACATACAGTTGATGCGATCCCTCCAAGTGTGCCCCCACTTGGGCTGGCTTTCCTCGACCTTCCTCAGATCGTCACTGCTGCTCTCCAGCCGTGGTTGCTGTCCCTGGTTCATGCTCCACCTCCCGGACCCGATAGACATGTGTTTGTTATCGGTCCCCAAGCCTTTTGCTACGTCTGCAGTACATGGGTGTGTCAGCGCAGCTTGTGGATCTCTGTGTTTGCTTTCTCCAGCAAACTACTGGACCGTGTGCTGTGCATGGCTGTGACCTATCCTAATGTGTGAATGATGGCTCTAATAGAGTCTGCCCTATCACAATAACGATCTTGTGGGATATGTGTGACATGTGTGTGTGTGACAGTTGATTACTGGAGAGGTATCTCACCCTGTGTCCCACCCACAGGCACTCGGCAGGCACTCAACAGAATCTCCAGTGCGGTGGAGGACAATACCAGAGAGCTGAGGCAGTTGCGGGAGGATATTCGCTCTTTGCCCTTCAACCGAATTGCTGACGCCCTGGAGGGCATGCTGGCCGTGATGCATCGGGCAGCACCGGCACAACCACCAGAGGCACCAGGAGAGGGCGCAGCACCGCGGGGGGGGGGGGGGTTGCCCCGTGGCAGGTGTGGACGGCCACGCAGGCGGTAACTGTGTGGCCAATAAACAGCTGTGACACAGTACATGCAACGTGTGTTTCCAATGTGTGTCTCTGTGGTCCCCTATGTAGTGTGCAAATGCATGTCCTGTCCCTGACCATATGACCTGCACCCAGGCCCCTCACTGGTGGGGTGTTTGCACTGCCAGGTATTACTGCACAGGTGCCATCACATGCCGTGTGTGCCATGCACAGTGTTTGTTCACTGCCCCTGGGCTGCAGCGTGGCGGTTTACACGGCCACCCAGGTTGCGACAGGGGGAATGTCCTGAGGTCACATGTTCAGTGTTCTGATCCATCACCGTGTCCACCCCCTCATACCCCCAACATTGGATGCATATGTGTGACCATTGCCCCTGCCTGCAACACTTCTTACGTGCCTGCCCCCCCCAGGCATGCATGTGGCACAGGCAGACATGGGTGGCATGCGTATGTTGGCTGCTGATTTCCGCAAACACATTTGGTTACACTACACCCATCCCTGTGACATGGATGTTCCCAGGACGCCCGCTACATTGCACCATCTCATGCGCCACCCTGGTCTCACACCCCTACACACATGGTTAGCCCCCAAGACTGCATGTGGAGCCAGTCCACGTATGATACCCATGTCTTCCTTTACTGCACATCCAAGTCCACACACATATCCCATGCTTGCATCCATAGTGAGTCGGTAAGGGAAACACGTGACCATTGTGTTGTCAAACAACAACAGTTTACTTTTTTAACACATACCAAATGGCAACATGCCACCCATCCCCTGCCACATGTCCGTTGATGGAACACAGGACAGCACAGGGCACATGTGTGGACGTCACAGGTGCCATCACTGACTCCTGTGACGCCCTTCAGCGGATGACCGATGACAGGGCAGCTGCTCTACCTCGTTGGCCACCCGCTGAACGGCTGCCGTCAGCCACTGGCAGGCGTGCAACAGGAGATGGATGTTGCGCTCCACGCCATCCAGTGCCACAGACACATCATGCACACACATGCCACCACACACACACATAGTGGCCGTGGTTTGTGTGCTGGCATGTGCATGTGACATTTATGTGGCCCTGGATGGTGCATCAACACGCCGCCGCCCATCCTCTGACAACACCTGCAGTGGCTGACGGGAGCCCACAGTGCCCTGTGCTGGCCTGTGTTCCCCAACACCCTCCACCCCCCTGCTCCCCTCTCCACCTCCCTTACACCACCCTCCCACCCTCAGCAACACCCTCCACCCCCACATGAGGCACATTCCCCCCCAACCCTGCCCCCCTGTCCCCCACATCCCCCATGGGGAACAAACGGAGCAAGAGATGTAGGTTTGAACCAGACTGCTTTATTGATAATTAGTCCCTACGCGTTTCGGCTTACGCCTTCTTCGGGGGACATACAGCTACCATAAAATAAATGAATAAATAAACAATGTTAAAGTAAGATAAAAAGGACAATATGTATTACAGTAAGTGATTAGTGTATAAAATAAATTCAAGACAATAAAATAAAGAATATTAAAAAACATGTTAAAAAACAGAAGGGCCGAGACAAAAACAAAACAGTGGTATCCAACATTAGGGACTATGTAACAAAATCAAATCAATATGCAATATACATATAAATATGAATAATAACAATAATAAAAATAAGAATAAAAAGAAATAAATAACAATAATGTATAAAAAACCAGACCAAGAGGATGTAAATTAAAATATTTAGACTCCTCAAGAAGTGTTGACCGTATGAAAAAATGAACAATAAATGATAAGTAATAAAAATATATATATAATATAGGAATACAATCATTAATAAAACAATAAATAAATAAATAAATCATAAAATAATACAAATAATAATCTTAAAAGAACTGAAATGAAGTAAAAAGTGATAATGAATAATAAAAATAATCCTTTTTATCTTACTTTAACATTGTTTATTTATTCATTTATTTTATGGTAGCTGTATGTCCCCCGAAGAAGGCGTAAGCCGAAACGCGTAGGGACTAATTATCAATAAAGCAGTCTGGTTCAAACCTACATCTCTTGCTCCGTTTGTTCCTCCTGTGATCTGCAAGAGGTCTGCTCCTCCCTCTGTCCCCCCACATCCCCCATGGCCACATCATCCCCCTCCTCGGGTGAGAACTGTGCCGCCTCCTCCTCCGATTCCCCATCCGTCTCCTGGCTGGCCTCCTCCACAACCACCACCTCCACCTCCCTCGCATGGCGGGTGGTGGGGCGCCTCAGCGAACAGGCTGATGTAGATGGGTCCTCACCGTTGTCATTGCCCTCTGTGGAAGGTGACAGTCATTAGGATACTATCATGTGTGTCACATAACAGATGTACATATGCAGGCACCACACAGGCTGGTGGGCCAATGTGACATATGTTACTGGGCAGCCAGGTTGCCAATACTCACCGTCGCCCTGTGACAGGGCCCCCCTCTGGAGGCGGTCAAGGTACTGCTGGTGGTGGAGGCGCAACTCTCGCCCCTTCTTCCGGAGATCCTCTACCTGTGGATGTGAAAAGTATGGGTGGGGGCATCAGTGACCATGTATCTCTGGTGGGTGGCCAACATAAGCAAACATCTGTGTGGGCAGCATCTTGCTGCTCCTGCTCCACTGCTGTGTGTGTCCTGTACAGCATACTTACACACCTGTAACAGGTGATCTCCAGAAACATGTCTGCACATGTGGGTATCGTCGGGACCAACTGAGCCTGTGTGGAAATCCTCCCCAGCGTCCTATAGGACACCTTTTGGGAGCATCCCACAGCGCCAGCGTGCTGCCTTCCCACCATTCACACCTGCCTCTCTAATGCTGAGCTTAAAGCTCATACAAAGGGAGATAGATAGATAGGGAATGAGAGAGAGAGAGACAACCCCTAGGGGAGATGGGTGGGGTGTGAAGGCTTATTCCTGCTGTTCCCGTAGATAACCTGTTACAGGTGAGTGACTATGTCATCTCCATGAACAAGCAGCAATTAGTCATCACATGTGAGGACACCCTAGATGTCGCTGCCAGGGAATGAGCCCCAGGGCTGTGAGGCCCTGTGGAGGGGTTCCACCACCTCCCATGGATCTCTGGCATCCTGTACGAGAGGCGGCTAGGATTTGATTGCATATGGGTGATGTTTTGGAGAGCAGCCTGACCAACCAGAGCATCCCTGTGGGATCCTTTATCCAAGCAGTAGTGGACTGTGAACTGAGGACAAGGTCGCTGCTCCACAAATGTTGTTAATACAGACGGAATGGAGGTGCGCCCTAGAGGCTGCCATGACTCTCACATTGTGAGCAGGACCATGGGCCTCCAGTAAAAGGTGTTTGCTATGATAGATACAAGTAATACATTGTGCAATCCAGTTGGATAGACATATGTTGGAGATTGCTGTACATAATTGGGATGGATCAGAGGCTATGAATAGCTGAGAGGACCTTCTGTGTTGCTGGGTCGTCTGCAGATGAACAGCCACAGCTCTTTTACAGTCCAAAGTATGAGGAGTTTTATCTGCATTTGAAGCATGAGGCTTTTGAACGACTACAGTTAACGAATCCTCTTGGTTCAAATGCAAGGTGGAAACCACCTTAGGCATGAAGTGTGGATGTGTCCTTAGGACTACCTTATCATGGTGAAATAGCGTGTAAGGTGGATCAGCCACTAGAGCTTGCATATCACTGATACGACTTGCTGATGTGCTTTGTCACCTCCTTCCCCCGTCTAGGCGGTTGCCTGTCGAGGGGAGGGGGCTTCACTTTCAATGTCCCTTTAATATGGGCTTCTAGGGCAAAGGCCGCTGGGAGTTGTAGTTGCTTGAGCAGTTAGATGTAGTTGTAATAAAAATAATTCAGCCGAGGTTTGAAAGCAACACAGGAAATTTTATTTGCCTCCTTTGTTTAAAGGAACTTCTAAGGAAGCTTGGCACAACATGTATAAAGCCTTTTCCACAAGAAATTAATTTTCGTATAAACTTTTCCACAGATACAAACTGCCTTTGCTTGCTTCAACAAGGCAATGATTGCTTCATTCAACATAAAGGTATCTCTTTATAGTCCTTTGCTGCAATTGGTTGTCACTTAAAGGTTTTCAGGCAGCAATATTAATATAATGAACTTCTCTTCTTTGCTTTAACTTAGTCAGGTTTTAATTAGTTGCTCTAGAGACTTTTAGCATTCTACCTTACAAGTCTCCTGCATTTAAAAGACAGCAGCCACACTAATTAAAACTTTATCCTTTTCACAGCACACATTCACGTACAACAAGGCTGGAATTTCTTCAGGCTTATAGCTCACAGAATTCTCACTCTACCCTCCTGGATAAAGCACATTCCATTTCAGAGTCAGATTGATTTGATTCAATATTATAATCTTCAACCTCCATTGACTCACATTCAGGGCAATCAGGCTCTGCAGCTTCCGTGAGCAACTTAAACAGCTGTTCCCCTCGAGACCTCTCTCTGGACTTAGGGCTGTTATCAAAGCAGGGGAGATCCTTATCTCTTAGCAAGCTCTTTAACAGTTTTAAAGAATTCAGGTTTTCTCTATCAACCGGTTTCCTTACCAGCCTTCCCCGAGGTGAGATTCTTGGACTCAGCGTTTCCTGGGAAATCCCTATAACTGAGTCACACCCAGCAATCTCTCCTGGCTTAAACCTCCTGGTTTCTGGACACACCGTAGGCTTTCTATAGCACTGGCATCGGTCCAAACTCTGGAGCTGGCTATGAGGAGACTCTTCCCTCGAGCTGTTGTCTGAGTACCTTTCTCTGGACTCCTGGCTAGAATCCTTACTTGCAGTTTCTTTTAGGATTCCTTCCACCACTGTTTCACTGCCACTTTCATGGCCATGCTTGCTCCTGCATGTATTAGCCCTTCCGTCTCTGTCTCGGCTCCTGCTTCCGTTTCTCTTCCTCCTATGGTGCTCCTCCCTCTCTGTTCTCTGGGGCTTAAATGAGTGGGGCTGGCCTGTATCTTTCCACCCCGCCCCCAGCTGTCTCCAATTGCCTCCCTCAGTTGCCATGGAGCTGGGGCAGCAGCTTTAGACAGGTTTTTTTCTTTCCTAGCTGAACTTTTAAAGTGACAGTTCCCTGCACTTTCCTTCTGCCTGGAGGAGACTGCTAGTGTTTTCCCTATTTCCATAGGCACTGGGGTAGCTTCGTCACCACAGCTTTCAAGATGGAATATTACTTACCAGGACAGACACTTCAAGGAAGTAGTGGCTAAGGGCTCAAGAGGCGGCAGCATAAGCTGGCCTAGCAGCACATTGAGAACCCATGCCACTGGAGGTTGTCTAAGGGGAGGTTTCGGGAGCTGCAGACCTCTCATGATTCTTGATATGAGAGGATGGGATGAAATGGGTTGTCCATTGATGGTGTCCGAAGAAGCAGCAATGGCACATGCATGGGCTCTGACTGACTCAGGTTGGAGACCAGTGTTTGAAACGTAAAGGAGTGAGTCCACAAATGTGTCTATAGGGATGACAAGAGGGTTGACGCCCTTTTGTGATCAGCAAATGGAAACTGTCTTCCACTTGAAGGCATGAGATTGCCTTGTGGAAGGTTTCCTGGAAGCATAACGGACATCTCGCACTTTCTGAGTGAGGGGACAGCCAAAGCAGTTACAGCCTTCAGTAGCCAGGCTCTGAGGTGCAGACACTGGGGGTTTGGATGCCATACTTTCCCCTCCTCCTGCGACCGTATGTCTGGAGCTGACCCTATGTCCAGGTGTGGAACCTGGGACAGATGTTGAAGCAGAGGGTACCACACCTGGTTTTGCCAGCGTGGGGCTATGAGGATCATGTTGCCTCTGTCCCTCAGGAGCTTTAATAGGCTCTTGGCAATCAAGGGAATGGGAGGAACGGCATATAGGACTTCCTGCCCCCAGTTGAGGTGGAAAGCATCCCTCACTTGGCAGCCCTGAGCCTGAATCCGTGAACAGAACTGGGTAGGTTTGCCATATGAAGGACTTGCAAAGGGGTCTACATGTTGACTTCCCCAGAGTTGCAATACTCTGGAGAGTTTATCCATGTGTACAGACCATTTGTGCGGAGGCAGAACACGACTGTGTGTGTCTGGCCAAGAGTCCTGATTGCCAGGGAGATAGCCTGGCAGGAGATGGATCCGCTGCTCTCTGGCAAATGCCCACAGTTGAAGATCTTCGTAGCAAAGGGTCAGAGAGCCTGTTCCTCCTTCTTCCCTCACATAGACCATGGCTACATGATTGTCTGTGTGACGTAGTATTCTCTTGGCCTGTAGAAGGGAATGGAATAGGTGAGGAGCCAGGCCAATTGTTCTGAGCTCCAACAGCTTGATGTGGAAATCAGTCTTCTGACAATTCCAAGGTGGCTTGGGTGGAGGTGTCCAGTACATGTGCAGCCCACCCCACTTTGGAGGCAGCTGTTGTTAGTGGGATCTGAGGAGGGGTTTGCAGGAAAGGTGATCCCTCCAACAGGTTTTGTGCTTACCGCCACCAGTCCAGGGACAGGGTATGGTGGTTTGAGTTTACTATCACATCTGAGAGACAGCCTGTTGCTTGCGTCCACTGGGAAGAGAGGGCCCATTGGGCTGGTCTCATGTGGAGACAAGCGTAGGGGACCACATGCACCGTAGCTGCCATGTGACCCAGCAGCTTATGCATCTCTCGAGGCGAGAGGTGAGTTTTTTGTAGTGCTGTCCAAACACATTGCACAATGCACAGACAGCGAGGCAGAGTCAGGTAGGTCTTTGGCAGTCTTGTCTCTAGCCTTGCTCCTATGAGCTCCAGCGTTTACGTGGGAGTCAGAAAGGATTCCACGAGATCTCTGACAGGTCCTAGATATTGGAGTCCACGCATTGTGTAAGAGAGAGAGGCCTGGGCATGTGTATGTGACTGTGCCTGGATGAGGCAGTCGTCCAAGTAGGGCCACAAACAAATTCCCCTGGTACGGACCAAACCGGCTACCACAGACATGCACTTTGTGAATACTCAGGGTGCTGAGGCACGGCTGAAGGGAAAACATTGGATAGTGGTTTCCTTGATGGGGGGACCAAAGGAACTTTCGCTGTGCTTGTTGGCAGAGAAGATGGGTGTACGCATCCTTGTGATCTAGAGAACAAAGGCAGTTCTGCCTGTGTAGGTCAGGAAGTACTTTTCCTAGAGAAATCATTTTGAATGTCTTTTGGAACAGGAACTTGTTCAGTTCTATGAAATGTCAGATGTTTCTGTGACCTCCTTTTTCCGTTGATATGAGGAAATTGAGGGGGGGGGGGGAACCCAGAACCCTGTTGGAGATGAGGTACCTCTTCCATTGCTCCTTGAGGTATAAGATGTTTTACCTCAGGATTCAGTTGGGGGGACGTTTGCAAACTGAATGTCCTTACTATTGTAGGAGGCGGCAGGCTATGTGAATGATGCCTGTACCCTCTTCTATGATGGACACAGTCCAGGGTTCTGATGTTATTTGCCTCCATCTGTGGATGAGGTGACCTAATCTTCCTGGGATTGTTGACAGTTGCTTTCCCTGGAGGGCCAGGAAGGGCAGGTACTCCATTACGGAGTCAAAGGCCCTGTGGGGGCTGAGGCTGCTGGGTCTGCTGAGCCAGAGTAGCTCTCGTCTTTCTCTGCTTAGTAGCTTGTTGACCCTTTCTAGCAGCTTGTACTGCAGGTTGTCCTTGCTGAGCATAGGACTGATAGTATCCTTTCTTTTTGGAGAGGAAGCGCTTTTCTAAGGCTCTCATCTTTGTAGGATCTACAATATTTGAAAGCCTTGTCAAGGTATACTTGTCCTGCCGGTTTTTAAAAACCAGTTTTCACCACTACAGGGGGGGTTTGCCAGTTTATCCTGTACCCAGTGTTCCAAGTGAGAGGCTTGCAGCCAGCCAGGTTTCCTTGCCCCAATAGCAATGGCAGAGACTCTGCCTTTGCATGAAAACAGTCAAAAGCTGCCCTGTTCACAACTTTTGAAATGTTCTGGGCATGCTTGACAGGTGCTACATAGTAGTGACCTCTGTGATCTGCGAGATGTGGACTTACCAGTTGTAGATCTCGTGTGACCTCGGTCAGGAACATTCCCATGTACATGACATAGGAACCTGTTCTGCCTGAGAGCATGGATGTTTGGATGACACAGCGACCAAAGGCATCTGATGTCTTACACTCCCTACCAGGAGGGTTGGTGGCATGTTGTTTGTAACGTTTAATTCTCCTCCTAGCACACTCTACCATGATGGAGTGATCAGGGAGCTGTCCTTTCTGCAAACCAGGCAACGGAGACACACGATACATAGTAGGCACATGTGAGAATGTGGAGAGGTGGTAAGAGGAATCTTCCACATTCTCCAAAGAGGATTCCTTAAGATCTGATGTATTGGCAGGATGTCTGCCTCCTATGAGGTTTGGTGATATTGGTGAATCTCTGTCTCCAGTGGCCTGTGCTCACATTGAGTTACTAATGAAATGGAGAGGGCCTTGACTACGTGTGGAGATCCAGGAAGGACATATCCTGAGGAGGGGACAGTCTCCTCTTGGGAGAGGCAGGCTTGTCCTGGAGAGGTACATCATTACCCTCTGAGCTGTCAGAGTCATCAGACCCTTCAGGATATTGGATGTATCTTCTCTACGGAGGCTCAGGTAAAGTGAGTTATCAGTACCAATTGGCCTCAGTATCGGAGTGACACAGTACCGGTGTGTGTATACCGGTACTCATCAGCACCAATGATGCATTTGCCAATGCCGGTCCTGCAATTGCTGCACATACCGGTGTTGCACTTTGCAGGGTCTGGGGTGGAACCAAGGACTTTGATGCTGCAAGGAGAGCTGCCAGACTGTGTTTGATGGCCACGATCCTCTGGTCAATCAACACTGACGATGTCTGTGTATGAGTACTGGCCAAAGGCAGGACCCCAGAGCATAGCACCAGGTGGTCGGACCAGGTTGAGGCCTCCAGAACTTCATGGAGTCCCAAAGTGGCTTTGGAGGCCAGGGACTCCCACTGAGACTGATTGCCTGGAGCGTGCTCCTCAAAGGCAATGCCAGTGGCAGTCCGATATTTTGAGGGGGATGTACCCTTTCAGGAACGGACAGATATGTGTTTGGTTACCTGAGATCCACGGGAGGAAGAGGAAGCCCTTGACGGCATGGCTGCCACCGAGGCCACGTTGCAGGGAAAGAGGGTACCGAGCTTGGCTGCTCTGTTCTGCCAAACACTCTTGGATAACTTCCCACAGGTCAAACATTCAGACATGCATTGATCTGGCCATTAGCATTTGCGACACCAATCATGGTTGTCAGTACCAGCACATTATCAGCATATGTTCTGCAGCCGAGGAGTGCTTTTCCATGATGGAGGAGGGATTAGGGCCTAATGCCAAACCGGGGGGAGACCTACAAAGGGGATTGTTGCTCTTTTGTTAAAAAGGTTTTATTGTGTGGGGGAATCTGACTTTTAGAAAATAAAATTAGAAGACCAGTGGTACCAGTAAAGAAAAACAGGCAGAAACTGCCACAGGAGTGGCACTACAATAGCTGTTTTTCAGCAATGACAGGAACAATGACCTGCTGGCTCTGTGGAAAACAATAAACTGGAGAGAGCCATTTGGGAAAGGCAAGATGGCAGCACACAGGCGCTGTGGGGTTGCTTCCAATAGCTTTCCTATTGGACACTGGAGACTGTTCCCACGCAGGCTCCGTCGGTACTGATGATACCCACATGTAAGGACTACTTCCTGCTTGTTCCAGGCGGTTACCTGTTCCCAGTGCCACCTGCATGCGTAGCTGTGTCTCTGGACATGTGTGCAGTGACACCTATGTACAGTGTGCCTGGCACCCTGAACACATCAGTCCAGTCCCCTGTGGCCCCCTTGCATGACATTGCATGACTATGCCACATTTTCATTGCCAATGATGGTGTCCATGGTAACCCCGCTAACCCTGTATGTGGTCTATTTAACACATTTGTGTTGTCATGATCTACGCACATCCTGGAACCCAACCCCACTGGCAACATGATATCCTAACAATCATGGGTGCTGTGTCCATACATGGAACATTGTGTGGGTGGCCCTATTCACCTTGCCAGGGCCACTACCATTACATTTGGGTTTCTACAAGGCTCAGGATAGCAATGCTTGACCCACTACAAGCATTGTGTAACGTGTCTCTCTTGGGGATACTGCTAGGTACGTATAACCTAGTTTGGACACTGTTGCAAAGAGCATACTGGGCGTGAAGGAAGAGGGAATGACCCAGTATGGGCTGTCTTATGTTGTTATGTTCCTATGACCTGGGCCTTGTATGCTTATGGCAGGTGTGGTTGCCAACACCAGGGGCAGGGGCCATTGCACCAGAATAGTCTATTGCCACCTATGCTCATGTCAGGGTTTATGTCTGTGCTGTGCAACCACAACAGGTGCATGTATCCTTCCAACACCATCAGTAATGTTCATCTGCAACAAGGTTTGGGATTCGTAGCAAGTGGCCAGATGTGTGACCTGACTCAGCCTACATTTATGGGGACATAGCTCTGTTACAGGCCTTTGTAATCACATCTCATAGCTCATGGGGGTGGGGTACTGTTACACACATCTACATCTGCACCTAGCATACCATCTGGATACATCATAGACGAGTGTGATGAGGTGCTGACCTCACAGACTACGGGAGATGTGCAACCTACATGCCATAACCTAACACAATATCTGAATGACATACCCACCATTGCAATCAGGTCTCTGGCCCCCTGGGGGTTGGGTGTCCTAGCACACATCATCAGCTGCATACACCATAGCAACAGGGTGACTGACAGTACACCTTACGCAGGTCTCAGGACTCCTGGGGATAGGGAGAATGTATTCAACTGTTTAGGCACACAGAACCTTATCACCAGGGTGAGTGATAGCCCACTTTGATGGGCTCTCAGGACTCCTGGAGATAGGGAGAATGTATAGAACTGTCTTTGCACACCCAACCATATCACCAGGGTGAGTGATAGCCCACTTTGATGGGCTCTCAGGAACCCTGGGGATAGGGAGAATGTATAGAATTGCCTTTGCACACACAACCATATCACCAGGGTGAGTGATAGCCCACTTTGATGGGCTCTCAGGACTCCTGGGGATAGGGAGAATGTATAGAACTGTCTTTGCACACACAACCATATCACCAGGGTGAGTGATAGCCCACTTTGATGGGCTCTCAGGACTCCTGGGGATAGGGAGAATGTATAGAACTGTCTTTGCACACAGAACCATATCACCAGGGTGAGTGATAGCCCACTTTGATGGGCTCTCAGGAACCCTGGGGATAGGGACAATGTATTCAACTGTTTAGGCACACAGAACCATATCACCAGGGTGAGTGATAGCCCACTTCAATGGGCTCTCAGGAACCCTGGGGATAGGGACAATGTATAGAACTGTCTTTGCACACACAACCATATCACCAGGGTGAGTGATAGCCCAATTTGATGGGCTCTCAGGACTCCTGGGAATAGGGAGAATGTATAGAATTGTCTTTGCACACACAACCATATCACCAGGGTGAGTGATAGCCCACTTTGATGGGCTCTCAGGACTCCTGGGGATAGGGAGAATGTATAGAACTGTCTTTGCACACAGAACCATATCACCAGGGTGAGTGATAGCCCACTTTGATGGGCTCTCAGGAACCCTGGGGATAGGGACAATGTATTCAACTGTTTAGGCACACAGACCCATATCACCAGGGTGAGTGATAGCCCACTTTGATGGGCTCTCAGGACCCCTGGGGATAGGGAGAATGTATAGAACTGTCTTTGCACACACAACCATATCACCAGGGTGAGTGATAGGCCACTTTGATGGGCTCTCAGGACCCCTGGGGATAGGGAGAATGTAAAGAACTGTCTTTGCACACACAACTATATCACCAGGGTACCTGACAGCCCATGGTTTTGGCTGTAAGGACTCATGGGGATAGGGAGACTGTATTCAACTGTCTAGGCACACAGAACCATATCACCAGGGTGAGTGACAGCCCACTTTGATGGGCTTTCTGGACTCCTGGGGGTAGGGTGGATTGGAAAAGAGCAACAGCGGCATATTCCATACCAGCAGGGGTGCTGTGGACCCACTTTTTTGGACTTTCTGGCCAAGTGGGGGTAGGGCAGATGTTTTGGACTGCTGGGTCACACACACGCATATCACCATTGGGACCAACATACCATTTTGGGCACGTTTCACAGCCCCTGGGGGTGGGGCAGATGTTTAACCTGCAACTGCAGACCCCATCATAACAGCAGGATGTTTAGAAACCCTCCTTAGTCTGATCTTTGGGCTACCTGTGTTACGGTGTGTTGTAGCATATCACCAGCAGCAGCTGCCATGAGACCAGGATGGCATCAGGAACTCTGTGAACAGGTCCTTAGCCCCCTGGGTACAGGGCAAACCACTCAGTTGTGATATATAGACAATATGGCATGTGGATTTACCTGATACACATCACTGAGATAGACTACCTACACACATCAGCATGCACAGCTACAATGAACACTGGATATATCTATGTGGATCTACTGACCTGTCCCCATACACTTACCTCACGTGGGCAATCAGCCAGATGATTAAAGCGCCGGGTCAGCCGATCCCACGCCCTCCGGACCCTGATCTGGTCCTGACGCCTTGCTGAACTGGGAAAAGTTTGTACTGGCGCACAGCAATCAACTGTGCCAGGCAGCGTAGCTCCCGTGGGGTGAAGGCAGGCTTCCTGGATCGGGTTGCCATGTTTGTCACCAATGAGGAATGCACGCACGCCGTAACACGCGCGCATGCGCAGCACCCCACCTGCGCATGCGCACCCCAAACGCGTGCGTGCTTGCGCGCAGTTGTGCCCGTGCCGCGCGCATCTTTTTGCCTCACAGGGTATGGTGTCGCCAACAATATTTATACAGATCTATGATGCAGACAGACATTGCACTGATGTGTCTGACATTTTAAAAAATAATTGTAATTTTTACTTGTTGTTTTTACACTTGGATGTCAAACCCACCACCACTGGTTCCTAGGATACTGTTGAAACCGGTGTGCTATGCATTGTCATATAGCAATGACTGGCTAAACAGTTACACCAAGGAGTCCTGAGAGCCCATCAACGTGGGCTGTCACTCACCCTGGTGATATGGTTCTGTGTGCCTAAACAGTTGAATACATTCTCCCTATCCCCAGGAGTCCTGAGAGCCCATCAAAGTGGGCTGTCAGGTACCCTGGTGATATGGTTGTGTGTGCAAAGTCAGTTCTATACATTCTCCCTATCTCCAGGAGTCCCGAGAGCCCATCAAAGTGGCCTATCACTCACCCTGGTGATATGGTTCTGTGTGCAAAGACAGTTCTATACATTCTCCCTATCCCTAGGAGTCCTGAGAGCCCATCAAAGTGGGCTATCACTCACCCTGGTGATATGATTCTGTGTGCCTAAACAGTTGAATACATTGTCCATATCCCCAGGGTTCCTGAGAGCCCATCAAAGTGGGCTATCACTCACCCTGGTGATATGGCTCTGTGTGCAAAGACAGTTCTATACATTCTCCCTATCCCCAGGAGTCCTGAGAGCCCATCAAAGTGGGCTATCACTCACCCTGGTGATATGGTTGTATGTGCAAAGACAGTTCTATACATTCTCCCTATCCCCTGGGGTCCTGAGAGCCCATCAAAGTGGGCTATCACTCACCCTGGTGATATGGGGTTGTGTGTGCCTATGGGGTATGTTCATTAATCCATCTTAATGTGAAGCCAGCAATGATGTGCAGGATGCCATGGGGGGGGGGGGGAGGGGGCCCTCTGGCCTAAACGTTGGACTCATGCAATAGGTTATGTACCGCACATTATGACATGATGGAGATAGGTGTAGCACATTACTGTGTGTTAATCCTAGGCATTGTGCTGGCATACAGACCTAGTGGAGGTAGGTGTAGCACATTGGTTGACAAATTGCCTGATGGTACAGGGGTCATGGGTTCAATGCAACATTGCAGCTTTGGCATATGACTGCCTGAAACATTACCCTTTTATATCAGCAGTGCTTTGTGAGGCATTTGGATTTTTGTATTTAATTCTGCTGCCAGCAAACACACCCTCCCATTGGTATAACCTAAGGTGCCACATCATGCACCCTATGCGGCACTCCTGAGGACACATAATAAGGTGCACTGTCCAACACGGCACCTTATAATGTTCCCTTTGAGGCACCTTATAGGGCGCTTTGGAGGCACCTTCAGGCTACAGCACTGATGGTGTTGTTGGTGGCAGCACCAATTTAAATTATAAAAAAATAATCCTGAGACAGCCCTATCACATAACCCCACTGTGGTATCAAACCCATGACCTCTGGCTCCACAGGCAGTGCAGTCACCCGTGGGCTACATCTCCATAGCTGCTAAAAAAACTCCTGGCTGGCTACAGTTGGACTGCAGCCCACCACACGACCTGTCTGCTGTGGTTGGCAGGATAGGGTTAAACCCCACATACCCATGATGCACTGCACATGCAAATCAGCAGTCTAAAGATAAACACAGGATGGGGTATGCACCCCCACACCACCTCAGCCTGGTAGGGAGTACTGAGCATGTGTGTTACTGGCACAGATAGATAGTGACCGTCACATTGTGCGGGTCCTGTGCTCACCCTGAGGGTGAAGTGGGCCACCCAGCACCATGTCCACAGCACGTGGCTTAGCTGAGATAGGCTATGGTGTGAGTCCCCATCAGTGCTAGTGTGTGATGGGTTGGTCTTGCAGCTACACTGCCAAATACACCTGTGTCCATCTTTGATTTCTCAGTCAAGTTTAGCCCTTGATCACTTTGATGCACCTAGAATAGTGCATATCCTGTATGGGTGCCATGGCCACATGATTTATGTGACAGGGGGGCCGGGACGGGCCGGCTCTTTGGACCCATAGGCGGATTATGTATTACCACCCAAACTGCTTTCTGGAGCTCAGGATCTCCCACCAACAGATCCACATTCTACATCATGACAATGGTGCTGGTAGAGGGGACCATCAACCTCAGTTCAGCTGGGGGACAGACAACATACAGGGCAGTCCATGCATTTCTGTACACATCCATACGGTGATAGCAGACAGACAGGGGCCCTGGAAATGTTCAGCTGCCCACCACCACTATCTGACATTCTCCAGCAGCAAGCACAGTGAATCTGCAGCCGCTGCACTCTGCAAGGTGTTCCAGCCTCACACATACTAACTGCAAAGAGTCTGCTAGCTAGTCCATAGTGCATATTACTGGAAGAAATGTGTGCACCCAAAACCGGGATGTCAGCACACCCACCAAGCAGATAGGTTAGTGATTGGGCCCCAAAAAAGGCAGCCCATAGATATCACTTGAAAGAGATGTTATTAGCACTAGGGGGGACCTAGCCATGCCATGGTGACCTCCCAGCAGGACATGCTGTGGCAACCCTGTCCGTGCAGGTGATGGCCGGCCACTACAATGTCCCAGCCATTGCCCTATGCCCTGTGCTCATGCATCCTGCCCCGGCCACCCTGGCGGAGCTATACCCACAGTACCTTGCTCCTCATTATGCACATTGGCAAGCTAACACTGGACACAGTGCAAACAGTGTGGGCTGAGTAAGGTGTTGCAACCACCACACACTGGATGGACAGACACACACTCCCACACCTATGCCAGCATTGTGCTACTATAGAGAGTTTTTGCAGTCCAGACCAACTTAACAGTCCTGGACACAGCACAGGCATGGCTATGGTATGCAATACTGTTGGGGTCACTCCCCAGGGTGCTGAACACTGTC
The DNA here is from genome assembly GCA_033557465.1 of Ichthyophis bannanicus. Taxonomy (NCBI): domain Eukaryota; kingdom Metazoa; phylum Chordata; class Amphibia; order Gymnophiona; family Ichthyophiidae; genus Ichthyophis; species Ichthyophis bannanicus. The sequence continues at coordinate 702,673,839 of CM066031.1, read as the reverse complement.
AGACACCAGACCTGGAAACACTCCACAGACATCAGAGATATTGGTATGATACAGATCATTGAGCATATTGTGCTTAACTTAGGGATTGCTATCTGCCAGTAATCATAGCAACCTTTTGATATATGTGTACCATATTCCCAGGTTTATGGTGGCATTGGTAAGGTATGCACGTACTAGTATTGTGAGATGTGCGCAAGGCCCAATATCCTGCCTCTCCGTGGCCTTTCAATAATGGGGCCTGTGGGTGCGGTTCTTTCTGCTCCTGTTGGCCGCTGCTGTAGGGCAGAGGACCACAACTCCAGTCCTGGTGGGCCAAATACTGTTCATGTTTTCCTGCTGTCCCTAATGAATATGCATGAGTTACATCTGCATACCATGGAGGCGGCGCATGGAAATGAAGCACACACATCTTTATTAGATACAGCATATACGTGAATGATTTGTGGCACTCCAGGACTGCATTTGGGGGACTCTGCTCTAGGTAATGCGCATGTTTCTGGTGTCTGTGCTCTGTAGGGTAAAATGTCAATGTTTTGGGCATGTTTACGTTATCTGCACTAAAGGTTCTGTCTGTATTATCACATTTTTGTGGTGGGTAAAATGTGGGGACTGGGATGGTAGGAGCCCCAGCTGGAACTTGAACCTGTGATCTTCTGCTCCTGAAGGCACTGGCTGTGTGCGCTTTACCACTGTCTTGGCACAGAAACAGTGCATTCCCTGGGGAGTCCATGGCTGTTCGTCAGACAGGGTCTGTCTATTGCAGTGCACGGCACCCACGTGAAGAGGGCTAGGCCATGGTGTGCTGTGGGCAGGAGACACTGCCCTCTCCACCACCAGTATCCCTCTGCCACCATGCTGACATGCCGTTCTGCTGGTGGTGCGGGTGGTGCACAGTCTCGGGCCATCCAGTGTGCGGGTAGGTGGCTGCCTATGTGCGGGTTCTGGGGTAGGGGTGCCTGCATAGACGTCCATGCTTCCCCCCCAGCACCTCCTGCCACTGCTCTGTGCCCTTGGAGACCAATACTGCCAACAGTGCTGGCAGTGTGGGCTGTGGGGGGTGTTTGCAACACCACACACTGGATATCAGATACACACTCCCACACCTATGCCAGCATTGTAGAACTGTAGGGGTGTTTGGCAGCCCTGGCCACCACTCCAGTCCTGGGCACAGTGCAGGCATGGCTATGGCACGCAATACTGTTGGGGTCACTCCCCAGGGTGGTAAACACTGTCAGACACAAGACCTGTAGCACACTCCACAGACATCAGAAAGGTTGCCATGATGCAGCTCACTCAGATAATTGTACTTAACCTCGGAATTGCTATCTGCCAGTTATCATAGCAACCTTTTGATAGCTGTGTACTGTATTCCCTGGTTTAGGGTGGCATTGCTAAGGTATGCAGGTGCTAGTATTGGGAGATGCACGCAGGGCCCAATGTCCTGCCTCTCCAGGAGGCATTGGATAATGGAGCCTGTGGGTGCGGGTTTGTCTGGCCCTGTTGGCTGCTGCTTTATGGCAGAGGTTCCCAACCCTGGTCCTGGTGTGCGCAACACTGTTCGGGTTTTCATGCTGTCCCTCATGAATATGCATGAAATACATCTGCATACCATGGGGGCGGCGCATAGAAATGCAGCACAGGCATCTTTATTAGAGGCAGCATAAAACCTGAATGGTGTTTGGCCCTCCAGGACTGCATTTGGGATACTCTGCTCTGGGTAATGCGCCTGTTTCTGGTGTCTGTGCTCTGTTGGGTAAAACGTAGGTGTTTTGGCCATGTTTACGTCATCTGCAATAAAGGTTCTGTCTGTAGCAGCACGTTTCAGTTGTGGGTAAAATATGGGGACTGGGTTGGCAGGAACCATAGCTGGGACTTGAACCTGTGACCTTCTGCTCCTGAACACACTGGCTGTGTTCACTGCACCACACTGTGATCACAGAAATGGTGCAGTCCCTGGAGATACCATGGTTGTTTGTCAGACAGAGCCTGTCTGTTGCAGTGCATGGCACCCACGTACACAGGGCTAGGCCATGGTCTGCTCTGGGCAGCTGCCACTGCCCCCTCCACCACCAGTACCCCTCCGCCACCATGCTGACATGGCCTTATATTGGAGACAGCATAAAACCTGAATGATTTGTGGCCCTCCAGGCCTGCATTTGGGGGACTCTGCTCTAGGTAATGCGCATGTTTCTGGTGTCTGTGCTCGGTGGGGTAAAATATAGGCGTTTGAACCATGCGTATGTTCTCTGCAATAAAGGTTTATCCTTACTATCATGGTTTAGTAGCGGGTAAAATATGGGGACTGGATTTGCAGTAGCCCCAGCTGGGACTTGAACTTGTGACCTTCTGCTCATGAACACACTGGCTGTGTTCACCGCACCACACTGTGCTCACAGAGACAGTGCAGTCTCTGGAGATACCATGGTTGTTTGTCAGACAGAGCCTGTCTGTTGCAGTGCATGGCACCCACCTACACAGGGCTGTGGCCATGGTTGGCTCTGGGCAGCTGCCACTGCCCCCCTCCACCTCCAGTACCCCTGTGCCACCATGCTGACATGCCCTTCTGCTGGTGGTGCTGGTGGTGTGCAGTCTCAAGCCATCCAGTGTGCAGGTAGGAGGCTGCCTATGGTGCGTGTTCTGGGGTAGGGGTGCCTGCATAGGCGTCCATGCTTCCCCCCAACACCGCCTGCCAATGTTCTGTGCCCTTGGGGGTACCTGCTGGGTACTATCCCGTGACACTGTGATAAACACTCTCGTGCCCATGTTGGGCCCTCATCAGTTGCTGTCTGGCTGCTGTTCAGTTTCAGCATTCCGAAGTGCCACCTAGGCATCTGCCTAGTCCGCACTGTGCCCCAGCTGCACCACAGCATGTGCCGCCTGCAGCCCTCTGTATCCCCTTTCCCAGCATCTGTCCAGTTGCCCATTCCGACATGCCCGCCCTGCTGTTGTGGAACATGTGCATGCCATAGGTAACCTGTCCAATGGAGAGGGAAACCCTGATCAGTGCTATTTCACTGTGGGATCATTCACTTTGTATGGGGACGGAGCGTAGACCCTTCCAAAATTCACATTCATAGTGATAGTAATGGGAAACAGCAAAAAACATTCCCAAGAAAGCCTTGTATGGGGCTTTCTTGGGAATGTTTTTTGCTGTTTCCCATTACTATCACTATTACCCAGCTTGATTATGATTTTTTAAAATTTTGTTGGGGTCATTTTCAATGTTTATTTGCACTTTTGTTCCGTGCACATGTATCACACTTATCACTTTTTTGAAGTTTTCCCTGGTTTTGCTGTACATTGCTGACAGAAATGGTTTCTTTTCCCTTTAAATCAGCTCTAACGCGATGTTTTCACTTGTGTTAGTTTTGGCCTCGAATTTCACCTCGTTAGTGTGCGGGGAGCCTCTCCCCTCCCATTGACTCCTTCTCTCCGCCCCTGGGGAGCCTTCCTCCGCCCTCCGGGAGCCTTTCCCCGCCTTCAGCGCTCGTTTCCGCCGCTGCGCGCATGAGCACGCACTAATGTGCATTTTTGCCCCGTAAAGCGTCATTAGCGTGCGCTAAGGTACCTTAGCACGCGCTCATGCGCGCCACGCACGTTAAGAGGGTTTAGTAAACATACCCCCTTGTCAGACTGGTCCACTTCATGCCTGACAGATGTCGTCTGGGAGAAAGAGCCAGAGTACTAATGGCCACCAACAACAAAAAACAGTCCTTTTCAGGGCTAATGCAATTAAGAAGAAAACATGCACACTGCCAACATACACGGAACAGAAAACAACTCTTTGGGCACACAGGTTCACAACCAAACTAAGAATGCTTGTCATGGCAAATTTGTCAGATTTGTACAAAAAGGATGAAAATGGCATGCAGAAGAGGTTGTAAATTGTAATGCATTTTGTCCCTGTGACCCAAACAACTAAAGACAGCCAATTCGGCACTACCTGTGCAAGACTTTTTCACACCATTGTAGCATAGAGTCTCTAAAGGAGAGACAAACAGGAGACTAGGAATTTTAATTATAGGGAAATTATTAAAACACAGATGGGTACTAAACAGAATAAGATAAAGATTAAAAGCAATCTTGAAAAGGTGGGGTTTCAGCCTGGATTTGAATAGTACCAAAGATAGAGCCTGATTACTGACTCAGGAAACCTATTCCAAGCGTAGGGTGTAGCAAGGTGGAAGGACTCCCCCATACTTCAGTGGAACCACCAAAGAACACCTGTGCAGACTGTGCTAGTAATTTATCAGAATTCCAGAACCAAGGGAAGCCTGTTAGCCAATTAAGCTACCACGGTGGCTAGATTCATTGGTTGCTGCTGCATAACTGTGCTCTGGCCGTTTTTAATTTTTGAATGGAGCGTATCAATGACGATTAACCTCCGCGAGAGACCAAACTACTGCGATAGCGCGTGCAACTTAACGCACCTCCCTGCCCTTGCAGCGTTGACTATAGCGCCTTAGTTTTTATAGTTTTACTGATTGCATTTTGCAAAGATCACCAGCTCTTAGAACCTTTTCAGTATTTCACTCATGCAAGCTTTATAATTCTCGGCCTGCTATCTAGACAAGAAGTTACAGTGCTGGCTTTCTCCTCTGCCGCACTTTGTTGACGTCTATCCATTTCCACCCTATCCCTATCCCGCCGCAGCAAGGAAGGGAACCCGTGACAGCCTGTTCAGCGCATGCGCACATAAAATTGCCGTTCCCAGCTATCGTTGTGTGCGGCGCCCTCGCCTGTCCTGGACGTCTCATGTATTTTTTTGTTGTTGCATTTAGACTACAGCTGAGCTTGACAGCACTGCTGGGGGGCGACCGATCACAGGACGGATTGTGACGCATTTCCGGTGTCCATTTTACTTTAAAAACTAATTTTTGGTGGTGTGGTGGGATAACCACATTTTTGTGTTCAGGTGAGCCTTAGGGCGACGGGGGCCCTGGCGCGGAGGGTCTGAAGAGAAGGAAAGGGAGCGCCTGGGGCTGCCGAGGGGGGAGGGTGGCAGAGAGCGGAGAGTCTGAGCGGTGAGTACAGAGGGAAGCGTAAATCTGGGCTTAAAAATAACAGTACGAGAGTAGTGCTTCTCCTTTCACCCATAGAAAGAGCACTGCCGGCGCCGCCTATAGAGAAAGGTATGGATAATTTCTGGCCGGTGTATGTAGAAAACTAAAAAATGACCATCTCTAAAGGAGCGGGAGGAAGGAAAGTTGCTGAGATTAATGATCCTGAGAGAGGCGGCTGCTGGAGAAATGGAAGGAGGAATACTTGTGTGTCTTTCGGGTTGACATCTGTCTTAGTGATCTAGACATTGGTTATGGCATTTGATATACAGTACCGCCCTGTACTTATGCATCAGGCAACTTGTATTGCTGTGTTTAACAGGCTTCACGATAAGTAGCCGGGTAAACTGATCATATACTAGAATGAGTGAGAGGCATGCTGCAGGCTTGCACCTATATTGTTTTTGCCAGGATACAGGTTCCAATAGCCAAAGGGGAAATGGATAATGTGCTACTAGTTAACAAAAACATATTCGGTTACCATATAGCTGCTGGTGCTAGCGTTTTAAGTGCCAGGCGGATTCTTGGGAAATAATTTCTTTAGCCAACTGTGGAAGTGAAAAATAGGATTCCCTGAATATAATACCTTCCTCAAAAGTGCTCCCCTATGCAGCCATCTCGAATGTGCTTTCTAGTGCACATGTCTGGTTTCCCAATCTCCCCCCCCCCCACAAGAGGAAGTATAAATAGTAAACACAAATTTAAAGGGGTATCTCCCTTATTCCTCAAAGGAGGAGGGGGAAAAGGGTTTATTAAGACTTACTCAAAGGAAATAGTAACACAGAAATATTTTTGAGAAGTGTTGCAATGTAAGCTGGAGTGGAGGAGTAACTTAGTGGTTAGAGCAACAGCCTATTGCCCAAAAGATAAGGGTTTGATTCTCACGGTCACTCCTTGTGACCTTGCATAAGCCATTGCCTCAGAAGAAAAGGCCTAGGAATCTACTTCTGGTCATATCTTGCCAAGAAAGCCCAGGGACTGCTGGGTTGCCATGTATCAGTAATAACTTAACGGCACTTAACCCCCTCCCCCCCCCCCAAACAAAACATCATAATCTGATCATCACTCCACCATCACTTCTTATAGAGAAGCTGCAAGTTCTTGTCTGTCCTAGGTCATGGTCTGCAGTATCTTATTACTGATAAGCTGACTTGGTGCAAAGAAAATGTAATTTACCCCTTGGACATTTTACCAAACGTTTAGGCGAGTGTCTCCAAAAGACGATCTAACTTTAACTTCTTTAACTGAAGAAATTGCTTTCTACACATCTGTGTTTAAATGCATCAGGATAGATTCTACTTAAATTCATAAATGGTTCATTTCTAAGGAACAATGTCAGTATCCAGTCACTATCCAAAATCATAGTACATGATTCTAAAGCCACAGTAAGTAATGGTGGTCATCATCATTACCATTTGCTCCATCTCAAAATTTTCCCAAAAAAGCAATAAGCTACAAAGTCAAAAGATAACTAGGAAGTAGGAGTCTGCTCATCTGCTTCCTTTTTCTGCACAACCAGTGGGCCCTCAAGAGAGATACTACAATGATTTTAAAGAGGAAATAGTTGATCCTTGGAACATTTAAGATCTAAAGATTCCTTTTTGTATTAAGAGCTCTTCAAAGCTTCTAATTTTCAGTGAATCTTGGATTAATCTTTTATCAAAGTGCCAGTTGAGGAATAGTGTGCTGTCATGACTGCTCTAATAGCCAGCAATCATTGCAACAAATCTAGATCTCATCCCTGCTTCGCTACAATCTTAGCAAGTTCCTGAAATTTATGCAAGACAGAAGCAAACTGAGTTGACAAAGTTCCAAAGCGCACAAGCCATCCCAAAGTGTCTGAAAATTAAACAGTGGGTTTTGCCAACATGGTTTGTAGCTTAAAAGATTTTATTTATTTGGTTTTATATACCACACTGTTCTAAGTCAGTGCGGTTTACAGTATAACAACTTAATACATAGAACAGGTTTACATTGATTGCAGGCACAAGCATGCAGTTTATACCAGGGATTCCCAAACCTGTCCTGGGCCCTCCATGGCCAATTGGTTTTCTGGATATCCACAATGAATATGCATTAGAGAGATTTGCATACAATGGAGGCAGTGCATGCAAATCTCTCTCGTGCATATTCATTGTGGATATCCCGAAAACAGACTGGTGGTTTATAGCGACATGTCTTAATTAGCACTAATTTAATAAGATACTGGCAAAACTGTTGTCTAAGGCTCAAGAGAATCTTGACCACAGTACTTCATTCTGAACAAAATGGGGTTTTTAGAAGCAGGGCTTTTCATTCACAGTATTCAGCTGTGATTTAATATAATGCATTTCGTTTAATGAGGGATCAGTACTAGGGTTTTGAAGTGTCTTTAAACATGACTAAAGTCTTTGGAAGGCTAAACAGTCTTTATGCTGAATTTTTGCAAAAATTAGGATTTTAAGTTAATTTTATAGCTTGGGTTGAGCTCGCAGTGAGACATATGAGCAACTTACTAATGCCCTCCCTTTTCCCCTTCAATAGAAGTGTCACTAAAAGGATTTGCCAACTTTCCTTGTGTTTTGGTTATTAAATCTTTTGCATGAAAAGTATGATAGTATTGAGGTTTTTTTTTTGGTTGTGGGGGAGGGGGGGAGAGGGTTAGGTTTCATGCATAGAGCACTGAGTTTTGGCAAAATGCATGAGAACAAATAACTTGCTATTCAGTATTGAGAGTACAGCAAGATTTTGGGGTTTCGTGTGTTTCTTGCATCTGTATGTACAGTGCTGTGTACATCTTGTAGCGCTGTACAAATCATTAGTAACTTTTTTTGAGTTCAAAGTTCATGATAGGCTGCAGGATCTAGGGGTTAAAGTGACAAATGCATCCCAAATGGTGTCCTTTTCGGAAAGCCTCAGCTGGATGATCAGTTGGAAAGAGCCAGCTGTTTCCTTCCCAGCCCTTGGAGTTTCGGGGAGCACATTTTGACACTTCGAGTGTGAAGTGTCTTCTGCCAGGAGAGAAAGTCAAGACTGTTGGATTGCTTGGTGCTGTTCTTTGTGCAGCAGGCTCCCAGAGTCTGGGATTATCTTCAGCTGCTCAGAATGATGGCGGCGACAGTAGAGATAGTGCCATGGGCACATGCTCGCATGTAACTGCTCCACCGGTCCTTGCTGGCTCAGTGGTCCCTTAGCTCCCAGGAATTTGAGCACAGGCTCCCACTCCCATTGATAAAGTCCAACCTGCAGTGGTGGCAGCAGCCCAGTCATCTGAGGAAAGGTGTACCACTGGATCTCTTGGACCCTCCTGACGATGAATGCAAGTCTCTAAGGCTGGGCAGCCTGTTGCCTTTCAGCCTAGGGCTGTTGGAACCACAGGGAAGCAGTGTGGTCCATCAACCACCTCAAGGTGAGGGCCACCAGGTTTTCTTGTCTGCATTTTTGGTCTCTGATCGTGGGCTGGGCGGTTTGAGTGTTTTCAGACAATGCCACGGCAGTGTCTTATGTCACTTGGCAAGGCAGGAATGCTGGGGTAGCTCTGGAGATGGCTTTCCTTTTTGTCTGGGCAGAGGACGACTTCCTAGACTTCTTGACTCAGCACATTGCTGGAGTGGACAATGTAGAAGCAGACTTCCTTAGCTGGAATTTTCTGGATCCTGGAGAGCAGGAGTTGAGTCAGGAGGCATTTCGGTTGATTCTGCGCTGCTGGGGTTGCCCCAACATGGATCTGATGGTGACCTGCTTCAGTGCTAATGGGGTCAAAGGGCGTCTGACACCTTGATTCAACTTGGACAAGTCCAGTACCTGCTGTACATGTTTCCTCCATGACGCCTGGTGGGATACGTACTTCTCTGTATCGAACGCCACCTTGGCAGGGTTGTTCTAGTGGCGCCAGACTGGCCAAATGGAGCATGGTTTGCTCTTCAGTTGCCTCCTTCTTGGGGCCTATTACTGCAGGGATGGATCTTCCTGGAGGACCTGGTTCCCTTCTTGCTTACATACTAACCATCTCCTTTCCAAGAACCAAGCCATAAGTGCTACTGTCCTGCTTTGGTATTTGCTCAGTTTGGAGGAGGTCTACTAAACTTGCATATGGGTGGATCTGGTGCCTCTTTGAGCGATGGTGCGGTGCTTGGCTGTTTTGGGCCCTGAAGCAGCCAAGGTGCCATCTCTGTTGGCCTTTAGACCACCCTGTAGAAAGAGAGGGTCTTCCCTCGGCTTCCTGCAAGTTCAGGTGGCAGCTTTATTCTGTTTCCAAGGTCCGGTGGCTGTAAGTCTCTAAAATTGTACCCAGAAGTCTCGTGTTTTCTCCAGGGGATTTGGCATCTGTGTCCTCCCCTTAATCTGTGATCCCTTCCTGGTATCTGTGGTGCTCAGGTGCCCTGATGGCAGTGCCCTTTGAGCCTTGAAGTGTGCTACCTTCAAGAATTTGATGCTCAGAACCGTCTGTCGTCTTGGTCACGATTTGTTCCACAAGACAGATTTCCAAGCTGCTAGCTCTGTCTTGCTGAGATCTTATCTGTCTTTTTTTTTTCAAAGGAGGCCGTTTCCATTCAGCCTGTGCCTTCCTTCTTGCCTAAGGTGACTTCTCCCTTTCACATGAACTAGGTGGTCTGCCTGCCCTCCTCGAAGGAGCAGTGTCAGGGGAAGGATAAGGATCAGGTGGATGTCCTGCAGGTGTTTCCCTGGTACCTGGAGGGTACGAAAGACTTTCATAAGTCTGACCATCGTTTTCTGCTATTTTCTGGCCCACTCAAGGATGGCGCAGCGGTCACGTGGACATTGGGGTACTGGATTATGCTAAAGCAATGACCTTTATTTCTTGAGAAACTGTCTGGTTCTGGAGGGTTTGTGTGCCCATTCAACTTGAGCACAAGTGTCCTTGTGGACAGGGCAGAGCAGAGCTCAGTAGCTTCTGCCGACTTTTGTCAGACAAACCTGGGCATTGCCTTCCGATTTCATCAAGCATTACCGCTTGATTGTCCACATGTGCACGGACATGGCCTTTTTGCTCAAGGGTTTTGCAGGCTATATGTCTTCTTCCCACCCAGTGGAGTTGTAGCTTTGATACATCCCACTGGTCTAGCAGGACTTGAGGGAAGTACAGTTGTGGTCAACATTATTGGCACCCTTGCAGTTCAATCCCTCCAATATCTCCTCTTCCCCTCCCCCCCCCCCAAAAGTGGCCACTGAAATGGCTTTGGACTATATATGAACACACATGACACACAAAAGAATCAAAACAAGACCAATTTTAAAAAAGGACATTTCCAGGACATGATTATTGGCACCCTTATAAACAATTCAAATTATTTTGAACAGAGAAACCACATTCCCATTGCAGTAAAATTAGATGCACCTGTGATCAATTATCAGTACTCACATGATTTGAATCGACAAATGAATGATGGCTCTAATGTTTAAAATGGCCACATTCATGCCCTGTTCGATTTTCACAATGGTGAAGACAAGAGAGCTGCCTGAGACAATCGGGAAAAGCACTTATCAACAAACATTAAACTTCAAAGGGGGTACAAGACCATTTCTAAAGACCTTGGGATTCCTGTGTCTACAGTTCGCAATGTTAAGAAGTTTTTCTGCTTGTGGAACTGTCAAGAACCTCGTGGGACGTGGTGGGAAGAGGAAGAGTAATCCAAGAAATCTTTGAAGGTTAGTGATGTTGGATGTGATGTTTTTCCAAAGAGATTTAAGGCTGACCTGGAGCAATCCTGGAGTGGTAGTTTCAACCCACACCTTATGCCACGCACTAAACAAAGAAGGACTTCATGGGAAAAGGGCACGTCTCAAACGACAGACCTAAAAAGGCATGCCTGATCTTTGTCCAAACCCACCTCGAGAAAATACAATCCTTCTGGGAAAATGTTCTGTGGACAGATTAAACCAAATTTGAGCTCTTTAGTAGTGCAGACCAGCGATACAGTTTACAGGTGAATAAATGAAGTTTTTATAAGGGGAAAACCCCCCACCCTTCCTTCAGTTAATAATGGTGGAGGTTCTATAATGTGGGACAGTTTTTTTTTTTTTTTCTTCTCTCTGCCTCAGGAACTGGATGCTTGGAACGTATTAAAGAAATCATGAAGTCAGGATACCAAGGTATTTTGGATCTAGGTCTGGGTCAAAGGTCATGGGTCCTCCAGCAGGACAGTGACCCAAAACATATATTCAAAAGTATAAAAGAAGGGTTGGTTAAAAAGGAACAAGTGGACTGTTTTAAACTGGCCAGCGATGAGTCATGATCTCAAATCCAGTCAAAACCTTTGGAAAGAGCTGAAATCTGCCATTGGTAAAATGATTCCTGGAAACCTTCATTAGCTGGAACAAACTGCAGTTGAATGGGAGAAACTACTGGCAGACAGATGTATGAAACTTATAGATGGCTACAAGAAGCATTTGGAGGCCGTTAGCACCAAGTGTTGTGCAACCAAATATTAGTGAAAGGTGCCATTAATCCTGTCCAGGTCATGGTTTTTTTTTTCCCTCAGAAATGACTGTCTAGATTGCACAGACATCCATTTGTGGGTTTGTTGTATACCTTTTGAACATACTATTAAAATATATTATGATGACATACAGTCGGAATATTTCCAATTATTTCTCAAGATATTGTACACAACATACCTAAAATGCAAGGGTGCCAATAATGTTGACAACTATAAAATGTCACCTTTTTTGTTTGTGTACTTGTTTGGTATTTACCTTTTTTGTTTTTATGCTAAATTAGTTTTTACAGTGTGTAATACAAATACTGCTGATCACATGATCTGGAGCAATGAACTTGTTTGCTTGTTATGTTTTGTAGTAACAAGGCCACACATGAGCATGCACATTGCAATTAATGCGGGCATCCTTAATACGCACAAAACAGCAGTGATGCACATAGGGTGGGTGTGCTTACCACATCTTCAACAGGTGGTGTTTAATGCACCTGTGTTCCAGTAATGCCTCCTTGTTACCATGAGCCCAACAGTGCAGTTTTGGGACTTACTGTGGCAGTGCACTGCCACATTTTAGTAAACATGCCCTAAAGTTTCTTAAAGTATAAACTGAGGGTAATCTAAAACCTGATTAGAATAGTCAAAATTGAAATGCCATATTGTCCTTCTAGATCAGTCCAGACAAATGGGTTGTGTTCCCCTACCAGCTTATTGGTGGAGATGAAGAACCAATAAAAGTCCAGCTTTCAATGACACTGCTCCCGTGCCTCTCTGCCTTGGCCATCAGAGGTCTCTTCAGTATTTCTTTTGTCTTCAGCAGATGGTAGAAGGGCTTTCTCTATTTTGAAGAAAATAATCTGAATGATTGATAAGAAAAGTGATTTAATATCACTTGTGAATGACCACCTTAAGGGTGACTCTCTCGCTTGAGTGTGACATGGGAGGCTCCACTAGACTACGTTCTTTTCGGTAGCCATAGGATGAGGGGAAAATTGTTTCAGCTCTATGCTCTTATCATAAGAGCCTGTTGAGCAGCCTCACACATCTTCAATGCTCCCTCTACTTCTCTGTCCTCTCTGCTTTCTCCAGAAGATTGCAGAAGGCTCTTGAAGGGATCTGCCTACCAGCCACCTTTAGACACAGTGTCTGCAAAGTCAGAGAAATAGTTTCATGGCAGTACAGCTGAGCCTGGCGTGGATTCTCTATGTAGGGCTCTGGGGGGGGGGTGGGTAGCAAGGCTTGACCTCATCATTGTTCGTATTTGGGGAGGATTCCATCTGTCTATGGCACAACTCGGGGTGGACCGTTTGCAACTGTTGGCACAATGCAGGGGTTTTCTGCTGCCTTTGGCACACATTGGTGTAGTGTTTTTACTATTGTGCACCTGGCGATCACATGGTCTATGCATGTGTTCCACCCGAGTGGCTCCAACATGTGTTCCTACCCTAGCACCTGTAACATGTGTTGCTGTAATAGCACTGTTAATGCACACCTTTTGGACCTCTGCAGCCTTCGTGTGTGCTGCTTTTTGATAGTTGTCTTAACTCTGTCATTGTCCAGGAAACATTGTTTGGCCTGTGGCAAGTGAGGCGTCTCATCTCCACCTTCTGGACTCTGCTCTTCTGATTTGTCCCTGAAAGGCTTGCTTCCCTTCTTTCAGCTGGGGGATGCAGTTAGTCCGGTGTTGCCTGCCTTAAGGCAGGAGGTGGTGGATGGCGCTGTGGCTAAGGATAATCAGCCTGCTGGAAGTTCCGGCAACTGTGCTGATGGCCTCTCCTCACTCTCTAGGGGATCTTCATTGGCTATGTTCCCTGGTATTGGGAGATCATTTCTGAGAGAAGAGCTTCCACTCTCTGGATTGTCCTCCCCAGAATTCTTTTCTTTTTTAAAGCAGGCCTGGTCATTCTGGCATGGAAACTTCAACTCTGCAGCCTCTGGGTGCCCCCAAACACAATCTTTGTGAGGGGCAGATTAGAGTGGAAGCCCTGTTTGGTTGCCTATGGCTAAGCATTCCTGGCGAAGGACACCTCCAGGACATGGGGATCAGCTGGGATCTGTCTGAGATTTGGACTGTGACATGGATTCAGATGTCTTAGTTCTGGGCTATGATGTGGATGAAGTACTCTTGCCTTTGGAGTATTGTGAAGAGGCTAGTATTATCTGCCTGTTCCGGAAGGATTAATTGGCTGCGTTTGATTTTCATGGTCTCATCCACCTTGAACTTGGGCAGGTGGTCCAGGCATGGAGCAGGAGCCAAAGGTGCATCCACTCCTGCAAGAGGTGTGGAAATCCACTACTGTCCTCCCATTCCTGGAGGTGATCAGGGACATGATCGGTTGGAGTGAGATTCCCCTGACTCCCTAGCTAAAGGTGTATAAGTTTGTATACTTTCCGGAGAAGGAGTGCATTGTGTGCTTTGATATTTCCAAGGTGGATGTGCAGGTCATGGCAGTTACCAGTCAGACCACCATTTCTGTGTATGGCGGATTGGTCTTTAAGAATATTCTGGACTGAAAGGTGAATTTGTTGAACCAGTTTGCCACAGTGGCTGCTATTCCTGTTGGCGGTGTGTGCAGCCCTGACATCTGAAGCCCTGCTCCAGTGGGTTCACCCTCTTCTGCTGGATGATGCTTCCCCCTCTTTTGGAGTCTGCTATTGCTTTCCTTTCTGATGCCATATATGACCTGGTATGTTTAGCAGCCAGGAATAGTGCCCTGTTGATAGTGACATGGCGTTGGATTTGGCTCCAGTAGTGGGTGGCAAATATCCTTTCTAAAGCCTAGTTGGCCAGGGGTGAGACAAAATCATAAGTCCTCCAGAGGACAGCAGGCAGATGCACCTTTCCTGTCTGTCTCTGTTCACTCCCTGTGGGCACTGTGGTTGGACTCTCGGGATTCCTGTTGCTACCAGCCTGGAAAACCCTTTTTCTCTGCTGCTACAGACTTTCTGGGCTCATTCTCAGTCCTTTCATGGTGCACCTGGACCCAGGAACTCTTGTCTCCTACTACTATGAATCCATTTGTATAGCTGTACAAGGTGTACGCAGCACTGTACATATAGATGTAAGACAGTCACAGCTTATCAGAGCTTACAATCTAATCTAGATGAAAATATATCGCAAAACTGGGGATTAGAATATGGCATGATTCACCAGCAGTGGACAAGAGAACGTGGAGCATCAGGATCCAAAAGCAGCCTCAAAGTAGTGGGCCTTCAGCCTGGACTTGAATAAGGCTAGAGAAGGAGCCCAACGTACATACTTAGGTAGTTTTTGTTCCAGGCATATAGAGCAGCAAGGTGGAATGGGGTTGGCAGTGGCAGAAAATGGTACCGATTTCTTTTTAAAAGGGATCTGCCAGAGTAGTGGAGCTCCAAGGAGGAGTGTAAAGTGAGATAAGAGGAAAGGTAGTGAGGAGCCGCAGAACGAATGCACTTGTACTGTAAGTAGGAGAAGTTGAACTGGATGCGAAAATGGATAGGGAGCCCATGAAGTGCCTTGTGAAGAGAGGTTACATGAACATGACGACACTGGTGGAAGATAAGCCATGCAGCTGAGTTTTGAAGGGGAGGGAGATGATTCAGAAGGAGACCAGTGAGGAGCAGGTTGCAATAATCGAGACAGGAGGTGACTAGTGAGTGGATGATGGTCTTAGTAATGTATGTAGAAAGGAAGGGATGAATTTTTCCAGTCTTAGAAGCAACAGGTTTTAGCTTTCTCTATATTTGTTGGATGTATGCAGAAAGAGAAAGTAGAGTCAAAGATGACCCCAAAGTTGTGAGCTGAGGAAACGGGGAGGAGTGTATTGCTATCCACAGAAATAGAGAAGGGGGGGGGGGTGGGTTTAGGGAGAAAGATAAGGAGCTCAGTTTTGGCCATAATTGGTTTCAGATGGTGGTGAGACATCCAGGCAGCAATGTTTGGTTAAGTAGGTGATCTTGACTTGGATTCCTGGAGAGATTTCAGGCACAGAAAGGTAGATCTGAGAGTAGTCGGCATAAAGATGGTACTGAAAACCATGGGAGGAAAAACGTGCACCAGGGAACCAAGTGTAGAACGAGAAAAGGAGATAGAGCCTTGAGGTACACCAACTGAAAGAGGAATGGTAGAAGAGGATCCACCAGAACATACACTAAAAGTGCGATGGGAGAGATGAAGAAAAGCAGGGCAGAACAGGGTCCCTAAATCCAAGCGAAGATAAGGTATCGAGGAGAAGATGGTGATCAACAGTATTATAAGGCAGCAGAAAGGTCAAGAAGAATGAGAACAAAGGTCTTTGGATTTGGCGAGTAACAAGTCACTGAAGACTTTGGCAAAAGCAGTTTCTTTGGAATGTAGAAAACAAAAGCCAGATTGCAGTGGATCCAGAAGGGCTTTAGAGGAAAATTCAAGACTGGTGGTGGTGAAACTGCTCATTCTAGTTTTGAAGCAAGAGGGGAGAGGCCAATAACTGGAAGGACAGGTAGGATCTAATGAAGGCTTTTTGAGGAGAGGTGTAACAATGTTTGAAGGCCACAGGAACAGTTGCAGTGGAAAGTGATGGGTTAAGGATATGACTGATGGAAGGGATGACGGTGGCGAGAGAGCTTAGTAGATGAGTGGGGATGGGATCAGAAGAGCAGGTAGTCGGTTTGGAGAAGGAGAGAAGATTTACCGTTGTTCCTCCTCAGTGATTTCAGAAAAGGAAAGAAAGGGTGACAACTGATTTGGGATTGAAGAGGGGGAAGATGAGGTGGAGGTGACCCTGTGGAGAATTCAAGCTAACCTTCTCGACTTTGTCATGAAAATAACCAAGGTCTGGGCAGAATGAGGGATTGGGGGAGGAGGGACCTTGAGGAGAGAGATGAACATGTCATGAGTTAGATGGACATAGTACTCGCCAAACAGTACTATGGCTGACTGGAGAAAGGTTAGCATGAATTTGAAATGTAGGTAGTCAGCAGGTGTATGTGGATTTAAGCCAAAGGCGCTCAGCTAAGCAGGCACAGGAATGTAGGTAGCAGGTTGTCAAGGACAGCCAGGGTTGAGGAATGGTATGCCTCACAGGATGTGAAGTGGGAGGAGCAAAAGCATCTAGAGCAGAAGAGTACAGTGTGTTTTATTATTAAAAAAACAATAAGAGATGGTGCAGTGGGCATTGCTCACATGGGGCCGCTCCAATGACCCTTGCTGACTTATTGGTCCCCTGAATTCTCAGCTGTTTGAGCTCAGGTTCCCGCTCCAGATGATGGTGGTGGCAGCAGCCTTGTCATCTGAGGAAGGGTATACTGCTGGACTATTTCTCATTGATCCTTCTGATGACAGATGCCAGTCTCTTGGGCTGGGGAGCCCATTGCCAAAACCGAACAGCTCAGGGCCATTGGAACCGTAGGGAAGTGGTGTGGTCCATCAGCTGCCTTGAGACGAGGGTCATCAGGTTGGCTCTTCTGTGTTTCCAGCCCCTAACTGAGGGCTAGGCAGTCCAAATATTTTCAGACAATGCCCCATGGTGGCTTATGTCAGTGGGCAAGGTGGCATGAGGAGAGTGCTAGTGTAACCCTGGAGATGGCTCTCCTGTCTGCCTGGGTGGAGAATAACTTCCTAGCTTTGTTGGCTCAGTACATTGCCAGGATGAACAGTGTGGCAGTGGATTTTCTCAGCCGGCACACTCTAGATCCAGGAGAGTGGGAATTGAGTCAGGAGGCGTTTCAATTGATTCTGTGCCACTGGGATCACCCTGAGATGTATCTCTTTATTTACATTCTCTTATATACCGCGCTATTCTGCATCAGTGCGGTTTACATTGAACAAACTGAAATTACATTGAACAGGGCATTATAACTTGGAGATAACTATTTTACAGGGAACATGGGCTATGGAGGGTTAAGTGGCTTGCCCAAGACCACAAGGAACATCTGTGGGACTAGAAACCCCAGTCCTTCCGGCCCAAGGTTGCTGTCCTCTAGTGGGATTTGAACCCCCAACCTTCCGGCCTGAAGTACCTTGTCCCAACCACTAGGCTACTCCTCCATATCTGATGGCATTAGAGCAGGTCGTCAGTGTGTCACTTCAGTCACCACACAGAGATGGTGGTCTGAGGGTACTGGCCAAGGTGTCAAGTCAAGGCTTGCTGTACATTTCCTCTGTGGCCTGTGTTGGGGTGTAATTTTGGCATATGGAGTGCCACCCAGGAAGGATTATTTTGGTGGTACTGGATTGGCTGAGGAGAGCGTGGTTTGGAGATCTGATGTGGCTCCTGCAGGCGCCACCTCTTTTGCTTCCCTCTTGGGGGCCTACTGTGTCTGGGACCGATTTGTTCTGGAAGACAAGGTTCCCGCCTTCTTACGTGCTAGCAGTCACCTTTCAAGAGCCAAGCTGTAAGCAAGGACTACTGTCCAGTGGTGGTTCCACTGTGCTCAGAGCCCAGACGAGGTCTTCCAACTAGGCATACACGCAGGTCGTCTGCCTCTCTGAGCAATGGTGCGGCACACAGCAGTTGACTCCTGAGATGGCCAAGGTGCCATTCTTTTGGCAGGACGGTCTGGAGAAAGGCTTTTCTCCTAGCTCCCTGAAGGCTCAGGTGGCAGCTTTGGCCTGTCTCGGAGGACTGGTGGCTGGTGAGTCTCTAGCCTTACACCTGGGCGTTTCACACTTTTTTTTTTCTTCAGGGGGTTCGACATCTGTGGTCCTTTCCTGAGATCTGTCTGGTGCTCAGGGGCCTGGTGTCTGAGCTCCTTGGGCCATTGAAACACTTTACTCTGAAGGATTTGATGCTTAACACTGTCATCTTGGTTGCAATTGGTTCTGCAAGGTGTGTTTTTGAACTGCAGGTTCTGTCTTGCTGAGATCCTTGCCTATCTTTTTTTTTTTTTTTTTTTTTTATGAGGAGGATGGTCATTCCCCCCCCATCCCCCTTTTGGCCTCTGCCTTCATTCTTGGCCAAGATGATTTTAATCCCGCTTCATATGAACTAGGTGGTTTGCCTGCCCTCCTCTAAGGAACAGTGTCAGAGGGGCAGGATAAGGATCTTCACCTTTGTGGATGTCCGGAGGGTGCATCTCTGGTACTTGGATGCTATGAATTCTTTGTAAGTCAGATTATCTTTTTGTGCTGTTTGCTGGCTCATGTAAAGGTGATGCAGTGGCTAAGTCTCTCTACTTTGGGGTGCTGGATTAAGGCCATTGCCTTGGTGTATCTGTTGTGGAACCAGTCGTTTCCAGAGGGTTTGTGTGCTTATTCTACCTGAGTGCAAGCATCCTCATGGGCGGGGCAGAGCGGAGCTCCTGTAGCCCCTGCAGACATTTGTTTGGTGGCAACATGGCCATCACTTTCTACTTTTGTCAAGCATTACCACTTGGATGTCTAGCAAAACTCAAGGAAAGAACATTATCTGATAAGTAAAATGTCACTACTTTTTTTTTATTTTTTTAAATAAAGTTATGGCTTTGGATGCAGGAAACAATTCGTTTAAAAATATATTGTAACGTTAAGACTTCACATTTTAAGAAAAATAAAATGTATTAAATGAGGCAGAGATTAAAAATACATAATGGTTTGAACTGGGAACATACTTTCATGTTTTTCATAATTTTGCAAGTCCTTCCTTTTTTTGTTCACTGTTTTATTTATTTTTTATTTATTTTTTATTTACTGCAGGCTGGCTCAAGGATTACAAGTCGCCAAACAGTTGCTGAGTGGTTTAGTTCATCCATCTTCATCTACACATGATTTTTGGGAGGTTTATTTTTTTTACTTTTTAACGATGGATGAAGTGCTGCCCTCTCGTCTCCAAAATGATAAATGACTTTATCTGATATTGTACCAAGTAGTCATTTAGGTATAATAGGGACTTTTATCAAACAACATGGACCAAAATGTTATGGATAGTCCAGTGACCCTTGTCATTAAAGCACCCAATCAAAAATATGATGATCAAACAATCAGCTGTTTCTTAGACTGGACAGTTGGAACCCTAAAACATCACCTATCCAAAGTGTACCCTAGTAAACCGGTAAGTTGTCTTTTGTGGAAAAGTGAACAAAAAATCTTAATAGCTTGTTAGTAATTATATCTGAATACTATTGCAGCATTGTACTTGTAGAACATATATGCCGTGCATAGACCTGGCTGTTTGTTAGTAGAAGTGAAAAGAACTCTTCAACTTACTTCATCTTTGTAACTTTAACTTTAAAATTGAGCTAGTCGTGCCACCCTGTGTGCCCGATCCCATCTGCAGTTGGAAGCTAAGAAGGGTCAAGCCTGACTAGTATTTGGATGGGAAACTATCTTGGCATACCAAGTGCTGTAGGCTTACTGTGCAGGCCTGGCGATATACTTGTAATCATACTTTGCCAAGAAAACTAGAGGCATAATCACGTGGGCACAGGGTTGACAACAATGCTTAAGGATATTTATTTATCCTGCTAAGACCAGTCTAGATGTGGCTAGAAGGTGGAAATAGATTTGAGCAACTTTCAATGCTGTCATCAGGAGGTATGACCCTGATGCAGCACTGAGAAGCCAGTTATTTTGCTTTTTTCAGGTGGCAAGGGGTGTGTGTGTGTGTGACCAAGTCTGGTAGGGCTCTTCAGAACTCATAGTAGAGATTTGCCTTTGACTCCTGTGTGGACAGCCACTCAGGATCTGGCACCATTTCACTAGTTACAAGCATTTTGTGGGCTGAGGAGAAGCAGCTTGACCCCCACTGGGCCCCTGATTGGGGGGGGGGGGGGCAGCCAGTAAGTTTTGTCCAGTCTGTCCTTCCCTCCTATTATCTCCTTGGATCCCTTTTGTGTCCAGTTTGATTGGTGGGGTTTTTTTGGGGGGGAATTTGTTTTTCTCATTCATTTCAGTGGGCTCAGTTTGCTATCCTGCATAAAGCAGCTGGAAAAAGAGGTTCCGTTAAGCCTAGCTTAAGATGTGAGGCTTTCCCAGCCCGTGCAGGCCTTTGGGATGCCTAATTCGGGTTTTCTCAACCAGCCTGACAGGTGTGGGGACTTAGTTTTTGGGACGCCTGATTTTTGTGTTTCTTTTTTTTTTCCCCCCCCCAGGCTGATGCCTTTGCCATGGTCATGTGTATTTCATGGCCTGCTTGACTCCCCCCCCCCCCCCCGCAGGTTTTTCTCGTGTCTTTTTTTGCGTGTCACTTTATTTTCTAACCTCAGTCACATAGAGCTGGGCAAGCATGCCACATGCCTGCACTTGTCTAATGTGGCACCTGTAGGGTGAGTTCCACAGTAGGCTCCTTTAGCCCCCAGTGTGGTGGGGATGAAAACGTCTCGGCCCTTTTAGCATCAGGGCCCCCCCCTCCCAGTGGGGGGCCTGGTGCTCATTGCCGACATTGGGGCCTCTTCACTGTTGCCTTCTAAGTCTGCAACAGCCATGAAGCAGGTATTACTTGTAGACTCTTGAGGGGCCCCACAGTCTCCAGCCAGAGATTCTGTGGGGCCTTTAGGGCCACAAGAGATCCTCTCGCCCGGCAGAAACTAGCAGCTACTGAAACAGCTTCTGGGCTGTCTTTGTTCTTATCTGCTTGTTGGACTCTTCTGAGGGTGTCAAAGGCCTTGACCTCATCCATAGGGGAATCTAGCCCCGTGGATGGCACCAACTCGGCCGTAATTCACGCAGATACTCTTCCAAGACCCCAACTTTGTCCCTTTTATAGAAGTGAGCTGGGTGGTGGAAGAGGATGCCCTCCATGTCTGGAGGTGGGTTGGAGGGAGAAGGAATATCCCTCGCCCTTCTGTAAGGAGAGGACGCATTTGTAGTCTGCCTTCTCTGTCAAATCTTCAGCATTGATTCAGGATGCCATGTCAATGCTAGGGCTCAAAGAGCCTGCTCATGACCTACTATCCAAGTAAAAAACCATTTTGGAGGATGACAACTGCCCATTGGGGTTTTTCTGCTGCTAGAGGGCCTAGAGAAGTCCCTGGTCTTAAAGTGGAAGCGCTCAGAGTTGACCCTTAGGGGGCTAAAGGCTCTGGCTCCTCTATCCACTGTCTAAAAGCAATCTGGATCATCTTTGGGCTGCTATGTGTGGATACCTTTGGTTATGGCAGTGACTAAGCACAGAACACTTCTAGTGGAAGGTAGTGTGGTGGCATGAGAGGCCCATGATAGGAGGGCAGGCATGTAGATAACTGGGTGGCTGGTGGTCGTGGAGATCATTTGGTTATACCTGTCTGCCTGGCGTGAAGGTAGTGGACCTCCCACGCTATCTTGGTATATGTTGGTACCAATGACACAGCTTCCAGAATCTCCCTCCCACACTTTCCTAACTCTAGGCTTTTAGCTAGAAAGTAGAAATCCAGGACTTCCAGGGTAACATTCTCAGAGATGCTTCCCATTCCACATGCAGGACCCAAGAGGCAGTCAGAGCTCCGTAGTCTCAATGTGTGGATGAGATGATGGTGCAAGGAAGAAGGTTTTGGATTTGTTGGGAACTAGGCAGTATTCTGGGGAAGGGGGAGTCTTTTTGAAAAGATGGGCTCCACCTTAACCAAGGTGGAACCAGACTGCAGGCATTTAACCTTTTAAAAGAGGAGAGATCAACTTTTAAATTACATAATGGGAGAAAGCCAACAGTTGCCCAAGAGCGCATGGTTCAGAATGATGTATCTTTTTGAAATATACTAACAAAAGAGGGAAGTTAGGGCATACCAATAGAGGTTCCAATAGAGCCAAAAGTAACCCAGGTGCCTTTAAGTAAAAATTAGACCGAGTTGAAAGATTCCAAGCTGCCCCTATCATCAGATGGCCCGACTCTTAATATGAACAAAAACAAACTTTGTAGTGCCTGTATGCAAATTCTAGAAGTCTAAAATAGTAAGATGGGAGCATATGTAGCACTGAATGACAATCTAGATATAACTGGCATCTCAGAGACCTGGTATATCACATAGGTGGAGGGGTGGTGCTATATGTTTAAGAAAGCATTGATTGAAACAGGATAAAGGTTTTGCAGGAAATGCAATACACTGTAGATTCTCTATGGATAGAAATTCCATGTAAAAAGGGGAAGGGAATGGCAGTGTGTGTACTTGCATTCGCCTGGCCAAAATGATCAGATAGCATTTCATCTAACAAATTAGGGAAGCTAGCAAAGCTTACAACACAGTAATGGGAGATTTTGATTACCTCCGTATTGACTGGGTCCATGTTACATCAGGCCATGCCAGGAAGATATTAGATGAAATAAATGACAACTTCCCCTCGTGTCTGTTCCTAAACCAGCTGCTTCATGAAGCAATTTTAGATGTAGTGCTTAGTGGAACTTGGGTTCTAGTGTGAGAGTAACTGTTGGGGACTCCTTGGCAATAGCAATCATAACATGATCACGTTTGATTTAATAAATGCAGGGAGGATAACCAGGAAATCCACTACACTAGCATTTAACATTCAAAAAGAAACTATGATAAAATGAGGAAAATGGCTAAGAAAACTAAAAGGAGCAACTGCAAAGGCTAGAGTTTTTACATCAGGCCCGGGCATTATTTAAAAATACTATCTTGGAAGCCCAGACCAGATATATAACATACTTTAAGAAAGGCAATGTAGTTTAAAGATGAAGCCCAAGAGGCTGTTATAGCTTGCTTTTTCTAAGTGTTTCCAGTAAAAATAATGTAAAATAATATATAAACTGCTCTGTCCCCTCAAAGGGTGGTATATCAAATTTTAATAAATGAAATGAAGAGAATCCTTCAGAAAATGGGAGGGAAAAAACATGATGAAAACAAGGAACATCATAAGTGCACTGGCAAGTAAATGCAAGGCATTGATAAGGCAGGTAAAGAGAATTTGAAAAGAAGCTTGTTGTGGAAGCAAAAGCACATAATTTTTTTTTCAAGTACATTTGTAGTGAAACCCCTGTGAGACCAAGTTGGACTATTAGATGATAAAGGGGCACTAAGGACAAGGCCATAGCGGAGAGACTGAATTCTTTTCTTTAGTCTTCACTAAAGAAGATGTAGGAAACTTGCCCATGCCAGAAATGATATTTTCCTTAGCGTTCCTCCAAGCTAGTCCTGAACCTTTGGGTCTTGCTCCTCCTCCAGCAGCTTTGGAGACTGAGATACGTCACATCTTTTGATGTCACTGGTATAAGTACCCTGGATCCTCCTCCAGACATCAGTATTCTCATCCTCCAAGCAGCTTGGAGGGCTGGTGAGCCCGGGGTTGGGGTTCACTTGGAGGAGCAATTAAACAGTGGTTGCAGTCTTTTTTTGAGGATTGGAGCTTAGGGTCTTTGGAGGGGACAGTTGCTGTGCTGAGCTGCTGATTTCTGTCTGTTTTTTCAGCTATCTCTTCTCTGTTGCTTTCTATACTCTACTCTCCTCTCCTCCCCCCTTGGTCCTCCCTCCGATTCTGCTGCTCTGCAGGGCTGTTGTAGTTCGGTCCTGTGTAAGGGGACCGGTTGGGGAAGGTGGGCTGTCCTCCCAGTTCCCGAACCCACCTTCGGGGGTGAGGAACAGGCGGTCAGGAGCTTCAAGTCAAAGCCAGCGAGCCTGCAAGTCTGAGGCCGAGGTGGTTTCCGGTGGGACTTTGCAGGCTCTACGGAGAGCGGAAGACAGTGTGCAGCCCCGGGCACCGAAGCCGCGATCACAGCTGAGCACCGGAGGGCTAGCTGCCGCGAAGAACAGTGCCTGGGACAAGGTAAGGGACGGGGTCGTCGAGCTGCTCTTCAGTTTAGTGTGGTGCTCTCGGGCCGCGTGTGGAGCCCGCGGTTAGGCTGCGTGCGCGGGAAAACACCGGGGTTCTCTGGGAGCAGATTGCTTGCGGCTTCTTTCAGGCGGTAAAAGCCTCGTTTTGTATTTTGACCTTGGGTAATTAGGTGCAGGCAGTGGCAGAAGCAGGCTCGATTTAAAAAAAAACAAAACAAAAAAAACCCCACACACCCCAAATTGCGGCCACGTTGCAGGGCTTGGGCTGCAGGCGCTTGGGGACAACAGTGTAGGGTGTTCTTTTCTCCTGGGCAGGCGGCATGCCGTCTAGGTCTCTCTGCTTACTGTGTGGTTCTAAGAGAGGGGCTGTTTCTGAGACAGGGGTCTGCAGAAGCTGTTTTAGAGAAGCAGTCTCTATGGAGCAAGGGCTGGCAGAGAGTGGGGAAAATCCAAAGGAAGGGGTTACGGACATCTGAGCAGAAGAGGTTGGCTGAGCCCGCCCTGGAGCCCGTGCTGGGGCCTTCTTCCCTTCAGGGGAGCCAGGTGGCGCAGGGGCAGGTCCCAGGGGGTTTCGAAGCAATTTTTTCCTTGCAGTTTGTATCCCTCCTTCAGCAGGTGTTTGCAGGGGCGCAGGCGTCCCCCTCCTCGGCTTCGGCAGAGGGGGGTTTAGGAGAAAAGTGCCCAGGTACTCCTCTAAGCTTGGGTGGCTCAGGGATTCCAACAAAGAGGGTACGGTCCAGTAAGGAGCCGGCAGCGCCAGCAGTGGCTTCGGAGGGCGTAGATTTGGAGGAGCTGGGTCAGGATTTGGAGATCAAGGAAGATCTGGAAGAAGGAGAGATTATCGAGCAGGAGGACCAGGCCCGAGTAGTTCGGATTTTTCGAAGGGATGAGTTGCCAGCACTCATCTCCTAGGCACTTAAAAGTGCTTAATATGCCAACAGAGGGTCAGACAGAGGAGGCTGAGTTGGAAGACCCTCTGTTGCAGGCTTTTTGTAAGTCTCAGAAGGTTTTTCCGGTGCATAGGGTGTTTAAAGAGATGATTCAGAGTGAATGGGATATGCCGGAAGCTGGACTGAAGGGGTCCAGGGTGATGGCTCGGCTCTATCCCTTAGCGGAGCAGGATCGGGAGTTGTTCAAGTCTCCTAAGGTGGATGCCTCGGTTTCGGCAGTTAAAAAAACTACCATTCCGGTGGAAGGGAGCGCAGGACAGAAAATTGGACACCTTGTTGAAGCAGGTTTTTGATGTTAATGTGCTGTCCCTCCAAGCGTCCATTTGTGGGGCTTGGGTAGCCAGGGCTTGCCTGCGTTGGGCTCAGGGGCTATAGGCGGAGCAATCGGCGGCAGAGGCGGCCAGGTTAGAGACGGGGGCAGCTTATCTGGCGGATATTCATTATGATCTGGTGCGTGGTTTGGCTAATAGTATGGCTTCGGCGGTGGCGGCCCGGAGATATTTGTGGTTGCGGAATTGGTCGGCGGATACTTCTTTGAAATCTAGGCTGAGCAAGCTGCCATTCAGAGGAAAGCTTCTGTTTGGAGAGGATCTGGAGAAGCTGGTGAAAGATTTGGGGGAGTCGAAAGGGGGCAGACTCCCGGAGGATAAGCAGAAGCAGGGTCGCTCAGGTCCACCCGCTAAGGAGCAACCAAGGGAGTTTCGGCGTTTTCGTTACCCTAGGTTTGGCCAGGCTCATAGGGGGCGGTTTCCCTTTCGTAGTCAGGGGTTTCAGGGGTTTAGAGGGGCAAGCAGGGGGTTTGGATCCTCCTCGACCCTCAATACCCGGAAATCCCAATGAAGCCAGGGGGTTCAGGCGGGGCAGGAGCCAATAGGAGGTCGCCTGCGGAAATTTTATCCTGCCTGGACCCAAATCACGTCCGATCAGTGGGTGCTGGAAGTTTTCCGAGAGGGGTATGCCTTGGAGCTTCAGCGGCCAGTGACAGATGCCTTCGTGCAGTCCCCATGCAAAGCGCAGGCCAAATACGCGGCGGTGGAGGAGACTCTAAACCAGCTGCTCTCCCTCGAGGCGGTAATGCCAGTACCCCCAGACCAATGCGGATGCGGTCGATACTCTATTTTGTGGTACCAAAGAAGGAAGGGACTTTTCGGCTGATTTTGGACCTCAAGCGCGTCAATCGCTGTCTAAGGGTGTCATTTTCGGATGGAAACGTTGAGGTCAGTCATAGTAGCGGTCCGCCCGGGTGAGTTTCTGACGTCGCTAGATTTGTTGGAGGCATATCTGCATATTCCCATTCATCGAGCATCAGAAGTTTTTAAGGTTCGCGGTTCTGATGGGGCACTTCCAGTTTCAAGTCATGCCTTTTGGTCTGGCGACAGCGCCCCGGGTTTTCACCAAGGTGATGGTGGTAGTGGCCGCGGCTTTGAGAAGGCAGGGAATCTTGGTGCATCCCTATCTGGACGATTGGTTGATTCGGGCAAAGTCCAAAAGGGAGAGCGAGGAGGCCACGGGCAGAGTGGTGGCGTTCTTGGAGAGCCTCTGTTGGGTAGTCAATCGGGCCAAGAGCAGGTTGAGGCCTTCGCAGATCCTAGAGTATCTAGGGGCACGGTTCGATACAAGGGCCGGACAGGTATTCCTTCCGCGGAGCTGAGCACAAGGTTTGCGGTGTCTGATCCGGAGGTTTCTCAGACGCAGGTGTCCAACTGCTTGGCAGTACCTGCAGGTGTTAGGTACTATGGCGGCAACGATCGAGGTGGTGCCCTGGGCGAAGGCGCACATGCGGCCTCTGCAGAGAGCGTTGCTGCGTCAGTGGTCCCATCAGAACGACAGTCTGTCTCAGCGGTTGCCCTGTCAGATGGGGACTCGTCTCTCGCTGTTATGGTGGTTGCGGACGGAGTCGCTGAAAAAGGGATGCCGTTGGAGGTGCTCGAGTGGATCCCCCTGATGACGGACGCCAGCCTTTCAGGTTGGGGGGCGCATGTCCAGGGGAAGTTCGCACAGGGTGTGTGGTCCGCTCAGGAATGGATGTGGTCCATCAATCGTTTGGAGTTGCGAGCGGTGGTCCTGGCGCTAGAAACATTCCGGGAGAGCCTCTACGGGAGGGCCGTAAGGGTATTCTCCGACAATGCGACGACGGTGGCCTATATCAACCGACAAGGGGGAACCAGCAGTCGGGCGCTGGAAGCAGAGGCCGAACAGTTGTTTCTGTGGGCCGAGAGGCACCTGGTAGCGGTGTTAGCGGCGCATGTGGCTGGCGTGGAGAACGTAGAGGCCGATTTTTCTCAGTCGGGTAAGAGTAGATCCGGGAGAATGGGCCCTTCATCCGCAGGTCTTCAAGATGATAGTGCAGAGATGGGGCACCCCGGCCATGGATCTTATGGCGACCTTTCTAAATGCAAAGGCCAGTAGGTTCTTCAGCAGAAGACGCGAGAGAATGTCCGAGGGCCTCTCTGCCTTGATTCAGCCCTGGCCAGAGGATCTTTTGCTCTGTGTTCCCACCGTGGGTCTTCATAGGTTGGATTCTGCAGCGCATCGAACTTCACAGGGGGCCCGTAATTTTGATCGCGCCGGATTGGCCGAGAAGGCTGTGGTATGCAGATCTGATCAGACTCTTGAGCGATGAGCCTTGGAAACTGCCAGTTCTGTGGGATCTGTTGCGTCAAGGACCTCTGATGCCTCAGGTGGATCGGTTCTCACTTACGGCTTGGCTGTTGAGAGGGCAAGGCTGACGGCGAGGGGTTATTCATCGGCAGTGGTGTCCACATTGTTGAAGGCTAGGAGGAGGTCAACTTCTTTAGCGTATGTTCGTGTGTGGCGAGTGTTCGAGGATTGGTGTGCGCTCCGCAAGGTTGTGGCCTTACAGGCTTCGGTTCCGCAGACGGTTACGATAAGGGATTAGCAGCTGCAAGACGGTTACGATAAGGGATTAGCGGCTGCTTCTCTGAAGGTGCAGTTAGCGGCGCTGTCTTGCTACCGCGGTAAGATACGAGGTCAAGCGTTGGGCGGACACCCCGATGTCAAGCGATTTTTGCGGGCGGTGGTGCTGCTGCATCCGTCGCGTAGACACATAGTTTTGCAATGGGATTTGCGTTTGGTTCTGGACGTTTTGGTGCAGGTGCCGTTTGAACCTTTGGCTAGAGCGTCCTTGAAGGATCTAACCTTGAAAGTGGTGTTTCTGGTGGCGATTGCTTCCGCAAGGAGAATTTCGGAGCTCCAAGCTTTGTCCTGTAGGGAACCCTTTCTGGTTTTCAGCGAGTCCAAAGTGGTGTTGAGGACGGTGCCATCCTTTCTTCCTAACGTGGTATTGCCTTTTCATGTGAATCGGGCAGTCTCCCTGCCGGTTTTTGTGGACGGTGGGAAAGGGAGCGTGAGTCAGCATTTGCATAGGTTGGACATTAAGAGGGCACTAAAGAGATATTTGAAGGCTACGGCTTCTTTCAGGCGTACTGATAGGCTATTTGTGCTGTTTGGTGGGCCTACCAAAGGTCAGGCTGCATCGAAGGCTTCCATTGCGAGGTGGCTGAAGGAGGCGATTGCGTCAGCATATCTCTTGAAGGATAGGCCAGTTCTGACAGGTTTGCGGGCGCACTCGAGAGCGCAGGCTGCGTCGTGGGCAGAGCATAGTTTAGTCCCGGCGGTGGAGATTTGTCGGGCAGCGACTTGGTCCTCTATGCATTCCTTTATCAAGCATTACCGGCTGGATTTGCAGGCACAGGGGGATGCTGGTTTTGGTTCGTCAGTGCTTCAGGCAGGGATAGCTGGTCCCTCCCATTGATTCTTTGCACTGTTCTGTTACATCCCCAAAGGTTCAGGACTAGCATGGAGGAACGCTAAGGAAGATGAAATTAGACTTACCTGCTAATTGTTGTTCCTTTAGGAACTCCAGGCTAGTCATGTATCCCTCCCGGATTTAAATGGAGCTAGCGCCTGAAGCGGTGCAGGTGTGACAGGTAAGTGACAGTAATTACAGCTCTTATTCTATTCTGTCAGACGGCAAGTATCTCAGCACATAAGATAGTTGGTTTCGGGGGGGGGGGGGGAGGGGCGATGTTTCAATGTATATTGTGAATCGCCTATCTGTCCAGTTGGGGCTAGCTATAGGATTGTTAATGAGTTGTTAGTAGAGTTACTACTTAATTGTTGCTCTGGTGAGTTGCTTTGTCAATAGGTTACTGATGTCTGGAGGCGGATCCAGGGTATTTATACCAGTGACATCAAAAGACGTGACGTATCTCAGTCTCCAAAGCTGCTGGAGGAGGAGCAAGACCCAAAGGTTCAGGACTAGCCTGGAGTTCCTAAAGGAACAACAATTAGCAGGTAAGTCTAATTTCACCTTAAAGGTGACGTTTTGGAGAAACTGAAACAAATCTCCTTTAATCAGGAAGCTGTAATACAGTTATTTGATAAACTGAAGAATAGAAAATCACCTAGACTGGATGGTATATATCCAAGGGTGTTGAAAGAACTGAAATATGAGATTGCAGACCTACTATTAGTAATCTGTGAACTGTCCTTAAAATCGCCTGTAGTACCCAAGGTTTGGAGAGTGGCCAATGTAATAATTTTTAAAAAGGGTTCTGGGTTTATCCAGGAAACTATAGACCATTGAGTTTGATGTCTGTACCAGGCAAAATGGTAGAAATCATTATAAACAAAATTGCTGAACATGTAGATAACCACAGTTCCTTATTCCTCCAGTTCAGTCCTCCACTTCTGGGTTGTGCACCTCCTCCTGCAGCTTGGAGACTGGGCATGTCAAAATCGTGACATCACTGGATATAGCCTGCTGGTCTCTCCCATCAGCCCCAGTGTGTCCAGTCTCCATGCAGCAGGAGGAAGTAGTGAGCCTAGGTGCTGGGCTCACTTGGGAGGCAGATAAGGAGCAGTTAGTCAGGATTTTAATTTCATTTTGATTTTCCTTTTTAAGTTCTGGGTTTGATAATTTTAACATACTTTCATAATTTTACTGTCCTTAGTCTAATTACTTTGAGTTTAGGCAAATTCAGCTCAGTTTATTCAGTTTAATTTAATTTGATTTAAGTTAATATTGATTTAATAGAATTTTACTATTCTTTCACTAGAGTTAATCTGATTTCAGGAGCTGTCCCTTTAAGTTAATCATCTTTAGGGCACTTCACATTGCTCATTGAGGATCTCTTCCCCAGGACTGTACAGGGGAGAGCTCTGTGTCCCAGACCTGCACGCTACAGTGTGTGCGCGCCAGCAGCTTCCCTTCGAGAGGGAGCGTCATTAGCTGCTAATTGCTGCGGCCGGCGGGGCAAGGTTCATCACATAGGCTGCTTGCGGAAGCGCCAGGCAACATCGTGATTGGAAGTCGTTTCTGTTTTGGGGGAAAGGCAGTGTGTGCTTTCAATTTTGGGCTCTACAGCAAAGGCCCTTAGACTCATATGGGGTGCTTGATGCTGTTGCCGCAGCGGAATTGTTTTGGTGCCAAGCGAGCCTTTCGGGGCTCGGTGCCATCTTCTCAGCACAACTTGTACCTCATGACGAAGGTTGAATCGGCCCACATGAGGACTGCGACACTGTCCAAAACAGATAAGAGAGCGTCTACTTTCTTTCATTTAATGGCGTGCTTTACAATGTTTGGTTTTTTTTTGTGGGATATCTGCAGGTTTTAGCAGGGGAGCTTGAGTTCTTTCATTTTATTCATTTTTAGGTGATCTGGTGTTTCCCGTGCTTTTTGCAAGCACGCGGCTGACTGTTTGCTTTCTTGCTGCGGCCACAATCGCGGTTCTTTTGGGGTACTGCCTGGTCTAGCGGGTTACATTATTCCCACAGATTTAATCTAATTTGATTTAATTTAATTTGCTTTAAGGGGTTGCCTTTTACTTTTAATAGGGTACGCTGAAAAAGCGGCGACTTGTAAACCACAATGAATGGAGCCAGGTCCCGGTAGAAAGTCTAATGATAGGCAGGTGACTTCGCGGAATTCTTCCTGCTTGGACCCACGTTATGCCCGACCAGTGAGTGTTAGATAATTTTGCAAGAGTTATGCACTAAAAGTGGCGCGTCCTGTGCAGGACTCATGTGTGGTGTCTCCCTGCGGAGTTCAACGGGAAACCCTGGTGGTTCGCGTTACGTTAGGTCGGCTCTTGCAAATGGGAGCAGTCGTACCAGTGGCGGTTACAGACTACAGCGTGGGGCTGTACGCCCCTTATTTCGTGATGTCTCCAAAAAAAGGGACCTTGCGCCCTATCTTGGACATAGAAAGGGTCGATCAGTGTTCTTTTTCAGGTACTGCATTTCAGGATGGCAAATTTGCGGTCGGTCATGGTGGCGGTGCGACAGGGAGAGCACTTGTCTTCCCTCGACCTTACAGAAGCGTACTTGCACATTCCCTTCCGAGCGGCTCATCAAACATTTTGGGGTTCACTCTTGCCTTGGGGTCACTATCAATTCCAGGCATTGCCTTCGGTCTGGCGACAGCACTGCAAACTTTCACCAAGATTATGGTGGTGGTAGAGGCAACATTACGCAAGGAAGAAATTCTAGTTCTTCCATATCTCGACGATTGCTTACTTAGAGCCAGATCCGGGGCCGAGAGCGTTCAAGGGATAGAAAAAGTGGTAAAGGTTTTTGCAGATTCTCGGCTAGGTGGTCAACCCGACCAAAAGTCGCTTAGTACCCTTCCAGGAGTTAGAGGATCGAGGGTATGGTTTTGACGAGCAGAGAGGAAAGGTGTTCCTACCGGACCGGCGACTTCAAGTGCTTCGGCAATTGGTGCGCAAGTTCAGGTCCCCTACGGCTCTTGCACCATGCACTTCTCTGCGCATGCTGGGAGCGATGGCGGCAACCCTGGAAGAGGTGCCTTGGGCCAGATTTCATATGCAGCCTTTACAGAGAGCGCTGCTTTTGCCGGGGGTGACATCAGTCCGATTCGTTGACCAAACGGTCCCCTTGTTACTGCAGGATCAGGCACTCTCTTCGGTGGGGGCTACATCCGAGCTCACTGGAAGCCAGTTTATCTCTGAAGCAGCTGGAGTGGCTACCATTGTTGACGGGCGCGAATCTCGCGGGATGGGGAGTCCATTGCGGAGAGTGGTTCACGCAAGGTGAATGGTCCGTTTGAGAGGGCTCATCAAGGGAGAGTTCTATTGGTGGCACCACACTGGGCAAGGCGTCCGTGGTGCGCCGATCTTTCTCCTGTTTTCGACGGAAAGCCATGGAGGTTGCCGGTGTCGGTACATCTGTTGGTTAAGGACCGCTCCACATGCCTCAAGTGGATCGCTTCTTGCTTAGTTTGGCCATTGAAAGGGCGAGACTAAAGAGTTATTCGACTGCAGTCATTGCGACCTTGCTTAGAGCGTGAAAACAGTTCACGTCTCATACATATGTCCATGTATGCTGTATATTTGAGGACTGCTGTTTAGGACGGCAAGTTTGGGTGGCTACGGTTTCAGTTCCCTTGATCTTAAGCTTTCTGCAAGCCGGGTTTGATAAAGGTATTGCAGCCATTTCCTGAAGAGTACAGCTGACGGCCCTCTCGTGCTATAGAGGCAAAGGTCCAAGGTATTGCTCTAGGCACTTATGCTGACGTGTTGCGCTTCCTTACAGCACTCGTCAGTCTGCGTCCCTCGTGTGGAGTTGTGTTAGGAGCATTAGCCAAAAATTCCCTTTGAGCCATTGCACCGGGCTTTGGTTAAGGATTTGTCCTTAAATGCCGTGTAAATGTTTGCCATCTGTTCAGCGAGGCGCATTGCAGAGTTGCAAGCGTTTTCATGTGGGGAACCGTTCTTGTCCTTTTCCAGAGAGAAGGTGGTGTTGCAACCATTTCCATCCTTTTTGCCTAAGGTGGTGTCGTCTTTTCACCTGAATCAAACGGTGTCTCTGCCAGTGCTGTCTTCATTGGAGGGGAGCGACTTGGACTGACGTTTGTGCTGTTTGGATGTAAAGCGCTTGTTGGGACAATACTTAAAGGTTTCGGAAGTCTTTGCAAGTCAGACCGTCTATTCGTGGTGTTAGGAGACATCCAAAAAGGGGAAGCGCCCGTGACGGCTTCCTTTTCCAGGTGGATTAGGGAGTCTATTGCATCAACGTATCTGTTTCAAGGTTGTGCTGTTACGACGGGCTTACGAGCTCATTCTATCAGAGCATGAGCGACTTTCTGGGCGGATCACAGATTGGTTCCACCAGAGGAAATCTGTAGGGCGGCCCCTTGGTTGTCCCTTCATACTTTCCATAGGCACTACCGCCTCGATGATGCGGCGGCGAATGATGTCTGTCTCGGGTCGGCAGTGTTATGAGGCAGCTGGAGAGGTCCCTCCCAGTGATTACTGCTCTATTAAATCCCAGAGGTGGAGGACTGAACTGGAGGAACAATAAGGAAATGGAATTTACACTTCCTTGAGTGACGACAGTTCAGTCCTCATTCCCACCCGGGGTGCTGTCATTGGCAGTGGATGGTCTGTTGGCAGAACGGAAAGGCTACTGGTAGGTATGTTGGTTTGTGGGGGCTGTCCTACTGAGTCTCTCTTTGTACCTGTTCATTCTTACTCTTTCTTCTTATGGGAGGGGGGGGTACAAGAAAGGGCTGCCTGGGGAAGAGGCAGGTTTACATAGTAATGGTTGAGGTCCTTTGAGTCTGCTTTGTCAATAGTTCACTGGGGCTGATGGGAGAGACCAGCATGCTATATCCAGTGATGTCACGATTTTGATATGCCCAGTCTCCAAGCTGCAGGAGGAGGTGCACAACCCAGAGGTGGAGGACTGAACTGTTGTCGCTCAAGGAACTACAATTACCAGGTAAGTGTAATTTCCATTTTAATAGCAGAAAGCCAATATGGATTTAGCCAAGGAAAGTCTTGTCTCACTAATCTTACACTTTTTTTTTTTTTTTTTTAAGTTGTGAATAAACACATTGGAGAAAGATGAATAGTGGAGTACTCCAGGGATCTCTGCTTGGCGGCCTGCTTTTTAAAATATTCCTTTTTCCAGGTTATTTATAAATAAGAGGTGATCAAATTTGCAGATGACACACACATTCAAAGTTGTTAAAACACAAGAGGATTGTGGGGGGAAAATGCAAGAGGACCTTGAAAAATTTGGAGAGTGGGCATCCAAATGGCAGGTGAAATTTAATGCGGAGAAGTGCAAAGTTATGCACTTGGGGGACGAACAACCCAAAGTACAGTTGTGATGTGAGGTTCCACATTAGGGATTGCCACCCAGGAAAAGAATTGAGGCATCATTGTGGATAATACATTGAAACCCTCTCCTAGCATTCTGTTTACCCAGTGTGCAATGGCAGCCAATAATGTAATCATAAGGAAAGGAATGGAGAAAAAAAACAAAGGACATTATAATGCCTCTGTATTGTTCCATGGTGTGACAACACCTTGAATATTATCTGCCATGCTGCTTGCCATATCTTAAAAAGGGTATTGCAGAATTAGAAAAAATACAGAGAAGAGCCACCAACATGGTAAAGGGGATGGAAGGATAGCCCTATACCCCTATGAGGAAAGGCTTAAAAGGTTAGGGCTCTTCAACTTGGAAAAGAGAAGGCTGAGGGCAGATATGATAGAGGTCTATAAAAAAAATGAATGGAGTGTAATGGGTAAACAGATGAATTGTTTACTGTATCAAAAATAGAAAGACTAGGACACACAATCAAGCTACAATGTAGCCCATTTAAGACTAATCGTAGAAAATATTTCATTCAACGTGTAATCTAACTCGAATTCATTACTAGAGGATCTAGTAAAAACTGTTAGTGTAACTGGGCTTAAGGGTTTAGACGAGTTCTGGAGGGAACAGTCCAGAAACCATTATTAAAGAAGACCAGGGAATTCCACTTATCCCAGGATGAGCAATGTGGAATCTGTATACTTGGAAACCTGATAGGTACTTTTGACCTTGATTGGCTGTTGAAAACAGGATACTGAGCTTGATGGACCTTTGGTCTGACCAGTATGACATATATCTTTTATGTTCTTTTGAATGCTTTTGTAGCTTTGGTCTTTGGGCTTCCAAACAGCCCTCTGTGCTGGTCTGATTATTACTACTATTATTTATATAGCACTACAAGACTTAAGCAGCACTGTACATATACATGTAGAATGACTGTCCCTGCTTGTTAGAACTTAGTCTAAAACAAGACAGACAATACAATAGCTGAGAACAGGGGTACAAATAGAGAAAGGTAAGGAGACGCACAAAAAACAAGGGATTGAGATCCAAAATCAGCCACAGAGGTAGGCTTTTAGCATGGATTTGAAAATGGGCAGAAAAGGAGCCTGACTTACAGACTTGGGTAGTTTGTGAAAGGATCTAAGTCTGGAGTTGGCAGGGGAGGGGGAAGGGCAAGCCAGAATGGAGCTCATGAGGAGGATGTAAGGAGAGAGGAAAGGTAGTGAGGAGCAGTAGAATGAACTCATTTATAGGTCAGAAGGAGAAGTTTGACTTGGATATGGAAATGGAAGGGGAGCCAAAGAAGTGACTTGAGAAGAGGGGTTATGAGTATATAATGGGGCTAGCAAAAGATTAGCAATGCAGCTGCGTTCTGAACAGATTGAAGGGAAGAGAGGGAGGGAGGGAGACCAGAAAGGAGGAGGTTGCAATAATTTCAGACGGGATGTGACTAAAGAGTGGATAAGTGTCTTAGTATATTCAGAAAGGAAGGGGCAAATTTTGCTAATGTTATAGCAATCAATTGAATGTGTGTGGAGAAGGAGAGGGAGGCGTCAGATGACCCGAAGGTTGCGGGCTGAGAAAACGGAAGTAGAAGAGTGTTATCTACAGAAATAGAGGAAGGGGGGAGGTGGGTTTAGGGGGAAAAATACAAAGTTTGTTTTTGGCTGTGTTCCATTTCAAATGGTAGTGAGACATCTAGATAGCCATGTCAGGTAGAGATTTGGGTTTGGAGTGTCTGAGAAATCAGGTGTAGAGGGAGAGAGATTTGAGTCATCAGCTTAGAAATGGCATTGAAAGCAATGGGAGGAGATGAGAGCACCAAGGCACTGGGTATGGAGAGAGAAAAGGAAGAGGGTCCAGAACAGACCCTTGGGGTACACCAACAGAGTGTGGGATAACAGAGGAGGAACCACCAGAATAAACACAAAGAGCGATTGGGAGAGACTAAGAGAACCAGGACAGCACAGAACCCCTAAAACCAAGTGAGGACAATGTGTCAAGGAGAAAATGGTGGTCAACCGTGTCAAAAGCATCAGAAAGCTTAAATAATGAGGATTGAGTAAAGGCCTTTGGATTTAGCCAGCAATAAGTTACTGGAGATTGGCAAGAGCTGTTTTGGTGGAATGAAAGGGACGAAAGCCAGATTGTAGTGTATCTAGAAGGGCTTTAGAGGAGAGAAATTCAAGGCAACAGCAGAGAACTGCACGTTCAAGAAGTTAAGAAATGAAAGGAAGATGGGTCAATAATTAGGACAAGTAGGGTCAAGTGAGGGTTTCTTGAGGAGAGGTGTGACCACATCATGCTTGAAGACTGCTGGGACAATTGCAGTGGAGAGCAGAAGGTTGAGAATATGTGAGATGGAAGGGATGACAGAGGAGGAGATGGTGTTAAGGAGACAGGTGGGGATAGGATCCAAGTAACAGGCGGTGAGTTTAAAGGAGGAAAGAAAAGTGGTTTTCTTTTTAAAGACTTTTGGAAAGGACAAAAGGGTGGAAGAGTTGGTATTTGAAGAGAGGATGAAGCGGATCTTCTGGGGAATTTAGTGTTTCCATGACAAAGCCCACAAGATAACAATCAGCTAGGGTTTGGGCAGAACAGGAAGGAGGGGTTGGAGGCAGAGGCGCCTTAGGAGTTGAGAGTTGAAAAGAGATAGCGAGGGTCAGAGGCAAGAGTTAGTCAGAAGGACATAGTAGTTTTGTTTGACAAGTGCTGTGGCAGACTGACTGGAAGGAGGCAAGCATGAATTTTGAATTGAAGAAAGTCAGAAAGGGTGCGAGATTTGAGGCAACTGCGCTCAACAAACCAGGCACAGGAGTGTAGATAACTGGTAGTTGAAGATAGGCAGGGCTGAGGTATAGTACGCCTCACAGGGCGTGGGATGGGTTAAGCAAGAGTATCCAGAGCAGAGGAGTGTGCAGTATTATAGGAAGCTACAGCCTCATCAGCAGTTTTAGAAGACAAGGTGGAGGAAAGAGGTGATGAGACAATAGTGGAGAGAGCTGAAGGATCCATAGCATGAATATGTCTGAAAAGGTAGGTGACAGTGCAAGATTGAGGTGGGGAATGATGAAGAGTGAAGCTTAGCAGGTGATCGGTAAGGAAAGAACAAATGCAATGTGTGCCTTCGAGTCAGTCCTGACTCCTGGCGACCCAGAAGCTCCTGGGTTTTCTTGGGAGTGTCACCGGAAGTAGATTGCCAGGCCTTTCTTCCGAGGCAATGGAGGGTTAAGTGACTTGCCCAAGGCCACAAGGAGTGCTAGTGGGATTTGAACCCTGGTTGCTTGGTTACCAAGCCAGTGTTCTAACCACTAGGCTACTCCTCCGCTCCAAAAGAGGTACGTAAATTAGAGGGTAAGTGATTAAAAGAAGAGTCAAGGCAGTGACCATGCTGATGAGTGGGGAGCAGTAGAGCAAAGCTGGAGGTTCAATGAGGAGGTAAGGGAAAGGAGCTTAGAAACATATGGGTCAGAAGGGTTATCAACATTTAATATTAATCACCAAGATTAAGGGAAGGGGAGGATGAGTCCAGAAAGAAGGAAAACCCATGAGTCAATCAGTGAGAGGTAGTGGTGGATTTGTCGAAGTCTATAAATAGCTATCCAGAGAGGTAAGGAGTTAAAAAGGCAGATGGAATGGACTTCAACAGGAGGAAAGAGTGAGACTGAAGTATAAGGAGGGGTTGAAATTGGCAGGAAAGAGGAGAAACCCAACGCCACCACCACAGCAAGTGGAACAAGGCTTGTGGGAGAATTGGTAGCTGCTTTGACACAGGGCAGCGACTGAGGCTGTTATCAGGAAGGAGCCAGTCCCTCAGTAAGAGACAGAAGATAGAAAGCATTAGAAATAAAGAGATCGTGAGTAAAGGAAAGTTTATTAGATATAAAATGAGCATTCCATAAAGCATATGGGAAAGGAGAGGAATATGAATGAGATTGGAGTAGTTGAGAGATGAACTATCAAGGAAATGGCCAAGGTTAGGATTAATATCACTGGATGGTAGAAAAAGAGTGTGAGGCAGAGAGGAGATGGTATGGCGGAAATGAGAGGGTGAGGTCCTTTCAGAGAAAGGGATGAAGGAAAGGAAGAAAAAGCTGAAGAAAAAGTTGGAGATAGGATGGGGTAGTAGAGAGAGTTGTAAGGACGGTGTTTAAATTGTTGGTGTGAGGGGAGAAGGTTAGGGAGTGTCAATGAAAGGGAGAGAGTGGTATGGAGCCATAAGAAAATGGAGAGGAGAGCAGAAGACTAAGGACATAAATGAAGGAGGAGTGAAGGATAGGTAGGAGGTTATTTTTACCTCCAGTATTCCCATTTGCTCCCTTTCCCTCTAGCTTCCTACAGTAAGTAACTGTGAAGAAGGGTGTGAGGTACTGTCAAAGAGAAAAGGAGAGAAATGAGAGTAATTAAATTAACTAACTATTCTAAAATTAGGAAGGACCAGAATGGGCAGTGTCCAATCAGGTCAGATAAGGTGGCATAGTCCAGTAGCAAAAGGCATTTACATGTGTTACAGCCCAGTAAGGCATTTACACGGTTAATGCCATTGAACATTCTTTTCTAAGTCCCCTACGCGTCCTGATTCTATCCGGTTAGCATAAGGACATGTTGGGGGGAGGGGTATTCTGGGGTAGAGCTGAGGTGGTGACCACACTAAGTCAGCTTTTGGCTCGCCTCGTTTTAGCCGCAGATGCTACCTGGGTAGAAGTGCAATGTCGCCTCTACCTGGTTAGACTCTGCAGCAGTTTCCTCTGTGTGCCAAACAAAGATATTCAGTGCTGTTGCCGCGGCATTGAATATCCAAGGTCTGCGGGCAGGACTATATGCCATAGCAGCAAATGATTGCCCAAATGATTATTGGGCCCACTGAGTCTATTTAATCTTCAAAAGTTTCAAGGAAAGGCATGGTGGATGCCTCAGCAGTGACATTCCTCTTCAGTTCATGGTTCGATGAGTTGATACCTTTTCCCTCTCTGAATGATATGGTTTCTGTTGCTCCCCTCACCAATGGCACAGATTTTTGTCTCATGGCCAGAGCACTTCTGCTCTGGATGCAGCAACTACTGGATAGCCCAGAATTGGCCCAACTGCATTTCTGATGAACACCTTACGTGATCTGATGAGGGAAACTTCAGATCTATGGTAGTGGCAGTAGCGGTCAAGCAATAGCCTTGTCTGCCCAACTTGTCAGTGGATGTGGCCTCAAAAGTTTCATTTCAATAAGCTCCCCCACCTCCCCAATCTAACCTCTTTTTTGCAGGCCCCAATTAGTCTCCTCTTCTGCTTATGGGAGATGAGATCCCTGTGTTCAGCCTGCTATCTTCCCCTCCTATTTTGCCTTATCCCCTTCTCTTCTGCCTGTGGAAAATGGTACAGTGCATTGCAAAAGTATTCATACCCTCTGTCCTGTTTTGTCGCAATACAACCTGGAATTAAAAATAGTTTCTTATTGTCCCTCCAGTCCAGTCCTGCACCTCTGCATAGTGTACCTCTTCCAGCAGTTTGGAGATTGCGCATGCCATCTTTTGATGACACCAGCATAAATACCACAGGAACCGTCCATCAGTTCAGTAAACTGTCTCCAAGCAGCTGGAGAAGGTAGTGAGCCCGGGTGCTGGACTTGAAGGAACAACTGAGGAGGTTTAGTTAGATCAGCGGGAGTTTTTATTCTTCTGTTTTGGCATTGAAACCATAGTTGGTTCTTTTGGGTTAGTGCAGTTTATTTATTTTTTAAGAGAAGAGGTCAGAGATTCTTTGAGAACAGAGGATTGAAGGCTTTCCCCCCCCCCCCCTGGTTGTGGGGATTTTAGTGGCTCCCGATCCCTGCAACAGGTGAGGAGCCACATTGCTTCAAGGGCAGACAGGCCTGAGCCAACAGGCATTCCCCGGAGACCCTCCTTAGCGCCAAAGCCACAATCTGCTGAGCGCAGGGGAAATGCATCTCTGGAGGCCTGTCATGGCTGTTTGCAGGTAATTGGGGGCAGAAGTGAGCGGATTGCCGGTGGAGATCTGCAGCAGGAGGCCATACCGGTGGCAAGGCTCAGCTTCAGGCAGTAGGCCTAGCCACGTGGCTGGGAGCAGTGCGGCAAGCTGGTGGGGGTGGGTCTTCAGAGCATTCCCGCTCTGCTTGAGCTTTTTTTATTGTTACTTGATGAAAGGGAAAACAGTCATATTAGAGGGTTTTAAGTACAACAATGTTGGGGACACTGATGCTCAGAGGGTAGCTTGCTGGGCTGCTTGGTCTGTAAGTGGTTGCCCTTTTGACATAAAATCTCCAGCAGAGGAATGTCCTTTACACGTTAAAACTGCAACTTGTGCCGGCAATAGTACAACTTGGAGTAAATGATGGATGTGTTCAGCATGCTTAATTGGTTTATTAACACAAGTGAAAAATCCCCGTTGTGCCCAAATGCTTCCAAAATGGAAGGACAAAGGCTGAGTCTTAGTCAAGTGAAGCAACCTGGAAACTGAATGTGGCACATACTTCAGGTAGATGCTGTAAAACTAGAAAATCAGTTATTTCATTTGCAAATGCTACTGCCACCAAACTACGTGGACATGGAGGGAGTCCCAGAGTTACTGAGGTAAATTACTTTGAGAAATGACCCACTGGCTTGTGACTAGTTGGGAAGCCTGTAAAAGCACACAGGTAGCAAAGGAAGCAGAAATAGCTGCATACAGTATGAATGTCAGTGAATAATCTGGCAAAGAAACATGGGGCATTTTGCAGGGCAGCCTCTATACTCAAAAAGGCTTCCACTGTGGTAATGTAGGTACAATGAGACCTTCAGGTCCTTCTTTCCCAAAGCGGAGCGGTGAGGTCTGAAAAACTTGCTAACCATTGTTTACAAAAGACTGAGACCCAGGAATCTGCACAGTAATGCTGGTGTTGCTGGGAAAGGCAATGAAAGAATAGGTTTCAATCTGGCTAGATGGTGTTAGGGCAAACTCTGGAAAGTAACATTTTGAGATACAAATGTGTAGTTTTGACAAATTCTTTCAATCCTAAATCAGCAATATGAGACGACAAAGACAAGGAATCTGACAAGCCTTATAAGTTGGTGAACACAAAGCAAATCATCAACATACTGAATTAAAGAAGAATGGTTGCGCCTCACATCAAGCAGTGCATTTCTTAGGGCCTGCGCAAAATACGCAGTACTATCTGTGTACCCTTGGCACAAAGTGGTCCAGATATATTGTTTGTCAAATATTGGAAAGCAAATAAAAATTGATTTTCTTTACTAATTCCCACTGAAAAATAAGCAGAACTCAATCCACAACAGTGAACCAGGTAGTCCCTGGGGGTATTTGTGTCCAGATATCATGTGGATTAGGTACCAAGGGAAAAATCAGCAAAATCACTTTTTTTACTGCTCGCAAGGCTTGCACAAATCTGTAAGCCTTAACATCTGCCTTTAGCACAGGAAGAATCTGAGTATTACACGGTGAAGTTGTAGGATAGATACCTTGTTTCTGGAGATCTTCAATCACAGGATGAATTCCATCGATGGCAGCTGCTGGTAGCGGGTACTGCTTGAGTCTAGTAAGCTGGGCTCTAGGTTTCACAGTGATCTTCACAGGCGGAATAGAAAGGGATCTGAATTTGGAACCTGTCACTGCCCACAGGGTAGAAGGAAGTTCTGAAAGAGCAGGGTGAATGGTGCTGATATGTGCAGGAGAAGACACATCAGAGAGAGAATACAGTTGGAAAAAGCAACGCTCATCCAGGACAAAGTAGCACAGTGTGACGCTAAAAAGTTCCGACCTAAAAGATTTACTGGTAAAGTCTCTCCCACAAGAAAGGTAGTAGGATGCACAGTCTTTCCAAAATGCAAATGTAAAAATTCAAGCTTTGTGATTTTAGAATTATTCTACCTTCAGTGCCTTCACAGTGCACTTATCAGTGCTTGTGCTAGCCAAGCGTGATAAATGGCAGGCAAATTTTGTGAACCCAGTGCTGAAGTAGTAGCTCCAGTATCAATAAACTTCATAAGAACATAAGATATGCTATACTGGGTAGACCAAGGTCCATCAAGCCCAGTATCCTGTTTCCAACAGTGGCCAATCTAGGTCATACGTACCTAGCAGTTTCCCCAAAAGAGACAGGTTCCACAATGCTTGTATTGGGTCAAACATTGATATCGTGGGTCCCTTTTTAATAACGGTTTATGGACCTTTCCTCCAGAAACTTGTCCAAACCTTTTTTTTTTAAACCCAGCTACACTAACAGCCTTTACTATATTCTCCGGTAACAAATTTCAGAGTTTGATTACACGTTGAGTGAAAAAAATATATTTTCTTATTAGTTTTAAATAGTTTACCCTGTAGCTTCATTGCATGTCCCCTAGTCTTTCTATATTCTGATAACGTAAACAATTGATCTACGTTTACCCGTTCCACTCCGTTCATTAATTTATAGACTTCTATCATATCTCCCCTCAGCCGTCTCTTTTCCAGGTTAAAGAGCCCTAACCTTTTTTTAGCCTTTCTTCATAGGGGTATCCTTCCATCCCCTTTACCATTTTGGTGGCTCTTCTCTGAACCTTTTCTAATAACGCTATATCCTTTTTAAGATACGGCGACCAGAACTGCACACAATATTCAAGTTGCGGTTGCACCATGGAACGATACAGAGGCATTATAATATCCTTTGTTTTATTTTCCATTCCTTTCCTTATGATACCTAGCATTCTATTTGCTCTCTTGGCCGCCGCTGCACACTGGGCGGAGGGTTTTAACATGTTATCCACAATGACGCCTAAATCCTTTTTTCCTGGGTGGTGGTTCCTAATGTGGAACCTTGCATCGTGTAACCATAGTTTGGGGGGTTCTTCCCTAGGTGCATAACTTTGCACTTGTCCACATTAAGTTTCATCTGCCATTTTGATGTCCAGTCTTCCATTTTATCAAGAACCTCTTGTAATTTTCCACAATACTCTTGGGTTTTAACAACTTTAAATAGTTTTGTCATCTACAAATTTGATAACCTTACTCGTTATTCCCTTTTCCAGGTCATTTATGAATATGTCAAAAAGCAGCGGACCCAGCACAGATCCCTGGGGTACACCACTATTCACCTTTCTCCATTGGGAAAATTGGCCATTTAGCCCCCAACCTCTGCTTTCTATCTTTTAACCAGTTCCTGATCCACAACAGTACACTGCCTCCTATCCCATGACTCTTTTAGTTTTGCCAAATTAGATTAGATTAGATTTTTCTAGCTTAGCTTCTAACTCCATCCTGAGAGGTTAAGCTTCAATGCAAAAATAGTCATGCATTCCATGTATCCAGAATCTTCTGGGTTAGAGTAACATTGGTATATGGGAGTGAATTCAGCTTTCGCTGGAGTGAAATAAGCTTTCTGGACATCAAGGTTCTGATTCTGGGGACAGTTACACTGCAAATGTCCAATCTCACCATAAGTATAAGAAGCATGCCTTCCTTTTGACTGTTCACATTCTCACTGGGAGTTTACATAACCTGCTCCCTCTCTGGCTTTACCCCTACCTGTGCCCACAGGTGGCTGCATAGAAGCAATCTGTAAATTAAGCAGTTTAGTCCTTTTTGCCTTTATCTTGGTTTGCTCTTCCTTTAATAAATTTCAATTCACTATATTGGGCACCTTCCACAATGGCATCTGCTGTTCAAGCTGGCCAGTCTATTATTGTGGTCTTCAAAATTTCTTTTATTCTTGGATGCAAGCCTTTCACAAACATATTAGTGAATCCTGAAGGTGTTTCTTCTTCCTCCCTAGAATAGTCCTTGAAAGCTAGCATACATTTTAATGTGAAAATCTACAATCTTTTCACCCCTAGGAAGGTAAGAGAGCTGGAACACCAACTGGTGGTAAAAACGGGTTTTATTAAGCCCCAATGCATTTCAGCCACAAGGCCTTCTTCAGGGGGAAGACAAACCTCCAAAGTTTTATAATAAAACCATAAATAAATAGTAAAAATTCAACTGATACAAACAATAAGTATATAAAAACATAATTGAAAACAAATGATCAAATCATAGTTAAAAACACTTAGGGGGTTATTCAGAACCACGTTGGGATGTCCCTCTCCACTATTCGTGTGGCCTCAGGACCACGAATAACTTCCCCGCTGGTTGTGCAGGGGAAGTTAGTTGGGGGAGGGAAGAGGCAGCCTGGGGTGGAGAGTGGGCTGGCAGGGGGTGGTCGCCAGCCCTGGATGTCCAAGGCTGGCGAATTGGCCGGGGAGGTTATTTCACCCCCGGGGTGGAATAACCTCCCTGGAAATTTTTTGCTGAATCGGGGCAGGGAATTAACATTGTGGGAAGCGGCTGGCATCGCAGCTTTT
Source organism: Ichthyophis bannanicus (assembly GCA_033557465.1). Lineage (NCBI taxonomy): Eukaryota > Metazoa > Chordata > Amphibia > Gymnophiona > Ichthyophiidae > Ichthyophis > Ichthyophis bannanicus. Next base: position 702,629,287 of record CM066031.1, on the reverse strand, counting down.
GAATGGAGTTGTGGTGCCATGACAACAGGATGCCATGGCGCTGTGGCTCCATTTAAAAGCCCTGGTTGAGTTAGCCGGGCAGTGCCTGTACGTGCAAGCTGGGACTGATTTGCAGTCCCTGCCTGCACGTACAGTGCTGTTCGTGATTCTGATCCCATGAGGCTTGATGTGTCCCGTGGGATCAGAATCACGATCTCCTTTGTATGTCCTGGTCACCCCGGATGTACAAAAAAGATCTACGTCTTCAATGAAATTGGGCCCTAAGCGTATAAATCTGTAGTGTGACTATATAAAAACATGTTATACAAGTAAAAATTAAATATCATTATTTGGTTACATATGTTAAGAACCACATTAAAAAATATAAAAGCATGATGAGTGGGTGAGGCTTCCATACACCACCTGGATGGGGAACACGTACAAGAGAAATCAATACATGACAAACGGCAAGAGTTGCCATTAGTAAAAAGGGGGAAGAGATGAGGAAGACCCAAATGAATGAAAATGAGTCGTGAAAAATGGGAAATGCATCATGGAAAAGAGAAAGTTGAACAATTATGGCACCATACCACCGTAGGTAGGTAGGTTTAAAACTGTGTATAAGGTTGACATAGGGGAGAAATAGTGAAAATCGGATACCTGTACTTTTGTACCCCTGGATGAGTACAATACCTTCTCAATCTGAAAGGGGAAATGATGCTACAACGGAGGGTTAAAAGAAAAATGAGTATAGCTGAGTGCAGGTGATTATAGCTTAAAGGTTAAACTCAAATGAGTAATATAGCAACAGTTGTTCAGTCTGAAATGGAAGAGGAAGCCGTAGGAATGACGAGTACTATTTAAAGTAACACCTCCAGTTCCTGCCAAAGGTGGTCAAAGGGCAAACACTTGCCGATCTTACATAATAAAATATTTTTTGAAAAAATGATTGCCCGTCTGCGGACTAGGGCACAATCATAAAGCAACATTTAAGCGGAAATCAAAACTGAAAAGAAAAACCTTAAATATCAAACAGCTCTGAGAACTAACGCGTCTGACATACCAATCTTGTGTTATCAAAGTGCACTGAAAAGTGACAGTATATGTGCAGGCTGAAGCAACATCATAAGTAAATGTGTAGGTGAAAATGAACTCATTTTCAGCAGATGTGGTAAAAGCAGGTGGTGTAACTGGGTTTAAAAGAAGGTTAGGACAAATGCCTGGAGAAGTTGTCATAAACAGTTAAGGTAGTCCAAGAGAGAACCATTGCTTATCCCTGGATATAGGTAGCACAGAGTGAAGAGTAAATAGAGCAACAGCCTAATACCAAAGAGATCTGAGTTCAGTTCCCACTGATACTCCTCCATTACTTCTGAAAAAAGGCCCGGCAATCTACTTCAATCATACCTTTCCAAGAAAATCCAGTGGCTGCTTGGGTTACCAGGAACCAGCATTGACTTGATAGCACTTAAAAGTAGCATGGGACTGGCTACTCTTGGGATATATCAGATGCTGGATTGGCCATTCTTGGAAACAGGATACTGGGATTAATGGACCATTTGGTCTGATCCAGTATGACAGTTCTTAGGGCAGTGTCCATAACACATCAGGTCTGAAGTGGTTCCTGTAGCTGTGCTGTGGGTCAGAGGAACATCTGATTGCCCTAGCTGCTGTGTACATTCTAAGCTTCGAATTAACATGTGATGTGACTTTTTAAGTCTGGACTCTGAATCCTGGCAAAGTGAGTGCTCAGCCCTTTCACTTATGACTTCATGGTGCGAAGATGGGGGCTTTCCATTATTCCCATTTGAAGGCCACTCGATTGCTGGATTGAGAGCTATTTCAGACATGAAAAGGTCCTGCAGTTGCCAGGCTTGGTGACCCTTACTCAGGAGTAGCCAAGGGAAGGGATGCTATGTTTCCCTCTGTTACGGGGTAAGCAGTCTTCTGCTCAAGTTACAGGCCCATCTGTAACGGTAATCCTAGGGGCCTGGTTTGTCCTTGCATACTGTTACATGGACACTCAGTCTAAATGGAATGGCCTTTCTGTTGCTCTTTGTTTATAGGCCTACAGTAACAACTGCAGTGGGGGCTTCTGCCAAGGCAGCTGCCTGGTGCCACCTTTCTTATGGTCTGGCTCTTGCAAGTACAGGCCAGTCATAAACTGTTTGGGAGCATTTATTATTCTTCCTGCTTGGGACCAGGTTGGTGTCTAGGCCCTTAGCTGATGGGAGAGCTTTTTAACAGTTCACCCTGAACTCTCAGGGTTCAGGTGGCATTCCTGTTCTGTAACAGGAATAGCCTCCAAGAGATTATTTGGTGTATTTTGGCATTTCTCCTGTAAGGAGTGAAGTGGTCCTGTCAGCTTGAGAGTCCTTTTTTAGGTCTCTGGTGGAGGACCCTGAAAGGATCTTCCTGTGATCTGTTCAGAGTGGAGTCTTGGCTTACAGACATTGGCTTGTACCACACTGGTCTGTCTTTCGATGTCTTATTTGCTTTGAAGCCTATGCTGTTCTTCCTTCAAGTTTGCCGCCCCCCCCTTTTTTTTTTGTCATTGCAACCCAGAATGATCTGCCTTCATATGCAGAGAAGAATGGTCAAATAGACCCCTCACTGAATTGGGATGTATGGAGGGTGTTTCTTGGGGTCAAAGCAATTGCTTATTTGTCCTGCTAATTGGGTTGCTTGCAATCCTCAGTGTTTGAGGAAACTGCTGGCAGAGATCAAATCCTCTATTGTCCTTGGGCCCATAGAGGCTGATAGGAGCAGGGGTCATTCTGTCTGGTAAGTGCATTCTGGAGGGAGCCTGTTTCACTCTATGTAGCACAAGCCTCTTGAGTGAAGCCTATTTTAATGTTCGGAGGACATTTTGTAGGGCTCCAGGTCTTCTTTGCTTGCCTCTGAAACCCTATAAGGCACTCATGGGGGTTATTCAGATAATCTTTGACAAGGTAGTCTGTGAGAATTGTTGTTTTCCTCCCACCCTGTGTACTGACTGCTTGGACTGGTAAGGAGCGATTTTAATCATACTTGATCTCCTTTTGAATTCTGCTAGATCAGTCCAGGACTTGCTCTGGCAGACTCCTGTTGCAGGTTGGAAAGCTCTGTAGCCTTTTGATCACAATATCTGTGCTTGGAGGACTTTCTGCAGGCTTGGTTTCTGGCTACGATGATAAGCCTAATCAGTCTCGTGGTATGACTCCAATTTCCTCGTGGTAAGAGCCACCTTCTTGCTCATACTTTGTAACAAAGCAGTTTGGATTTAATGAAGTGTTGAGTTTTTTAGTCTTACTGCTTGGGAAGTGTTATACTGGCTTCTCTGTGCTGTACCTGAAGATATACCAAGTGATATTGCTGAAAGTTGTGCATATCTGTCTCTACCTGCTGGCAAAGGAATATAACCTACTTGTCTGGACTGGTCTAGCAGGATTCAAAGAAAGGAGATCATAGCTAAAATCGGACAGCTAATATGGAAATTTATAGACTGTTCCTCAAGCTTCTATACATTCTTCACATTATCCGCATCTTTTCAGTGTGTCTATACCCCATTACAGATTTGGTATCAGTCACAAAGAGTCCTGCCACAATATTTCCTACAAAAACATTGAAAAGAACCAGTCCAAAGACTGGTACATCACTGGTCATACTCCTCCATTCCTCAGAGTGAACTCCCATTTACTAGTACCCTTTTACAACTCTCTCACTTTTAGTATATTCTGGCATTCAGTTTTGGAGACCATATCTCACAAAGACTATAAAGATTTGGAATGGTTCTCAAGAAGGTATACATGCTCTGATCTTGACTGGCAGAAATCTATTCTAGTCCTTCGACAGATATGTCACTTGGAGATCTATGCCATCCTCCTTTCTAAGGGTACTGCCCCTCTTTCATCCTGCCCAGACTGTTCTACCTTCCTTCGAGGAAATGTCTTCAAATAGATCCCTTGCTGTGCCCACTGGACATGTGGAGGGAGTTGCTCAGATGCATTTATTAACATTTATAATCCTGCTATCTACTAACCTAGGTGGTGTACAACTGAACCTACATAAAATGCTTCACGGAAACATAATATAAAATAAAATGCTTTCTTTTAAACATTCATACAGTGCCCGTACTCATCTACTAAAAATAACACCTGGATCGCACATTTAAAAGCCATAGTAAAGAAATGAACCTTCAACTTCTTCTTAAGTGTAAATGCATGAGCAAGCTTTCTTAACTCAAGTGGAAGAGGCTCATAATCAAGGGGCAGCAATAGAAAATGCCCAGGATAGCACTTCATTCAAAGAATCAATTACAAGGACAGAACAACATGACAAAATTGGCTGTGTTTAGCAGATCGCTTCAGTCTTGCAGCATTATATCCCTGGTAAATAGTGGAGCTTGAATTGAATTGTATAGCTGGACAGCATAAAGCTCTGAAAAGTGACGTCAATTTAATTTGGCATTATATCCCTGGACATCAAGATAGTGTGGGGCTTCTCCAGCTAATGCCTGAAATAGTTATCAAAATTTTAAATTCTACCCTCCAATATAAGGAGCCAATATAAAGAAGTCAAAATTGGAGTTAGGCTCATATCGATTTATCCCCCCTATCAACAGCTGAGCTGCTGTATTTTGAATTGCTACTTCCTCTTGTTAAGATCTTCCCTGTCATCAGTGGTCTTGGAAAAAGCTTGCAAAAGTCTAATCTTCTGTGGTCTTCATTGAATGCCTTTGTGAAGCCCTACAGGGTGTTTATGGGAGTTGTACAGTTGGCGACTTTTTGACAGACAAGTTTGCTCTGAGCATTGTCTTCATAAGAACATAAGATATACCATACTGAGTCAGACCGAGGGTCCATCAAGCCCAATATCCTGTTTCCGACAGTGGCCATTCCAAGTCTCAAATACCTGTCTGGTTCCCAAAGGTATTCCATGCTCTTTGTCCCAGGGGTAAGCAGTAGATTTTCCCAGTCTTCAATAATGGTTTATGGACTCTTCCTCCCAGGAACTCGTCCAAATCTGTTTTGAACCCAGCTACACTAACAGGGCTGCTTGAGTCTGTCCCACTTGTCTGGACTGGTATGGCAGGATAAGGAAAGATACATTTTACATAGTTGACTTTCCATGAATCCTGCTAGACCAATCCAGCACCAACCCTAGAAGACCACCTGCAGGTTTTGAAGACCAGTTACTGTTAAAGGCCTAATCAGTCCTGTGATCGGACACAAAGCATGTGCTCACACTGTAGCAATGTTAGTAGTTAATGATAAATTTCTAAGTTTGTTAGTCTTGCTTACTGCTTGAAGTTTTCATACTAGCTTCTCTGTGCTGCACTGAAAGTTGCTCAAGTCTCCCTCCACCTGCTGGCAAGGGAATGTAACACTCATCTGGACTGGTCTAGCAGGATTCAAGGAAAGTAAATGATTAGTGTAACAAAAGGATAAAATTTTACATACCTGATGTGTGTGTGGGGGGAGGGGTTGTTTTTGTAGTTGGAAGCAATTTTATATAGGGAGGATAATTTTTAAAAGCCATTTCTATGCATAAATGTGTGCCTTACCTGTGGAAATGTGCTTTTATAAAATTGCTTGCTATGTATATAGTTAAAAGGTATGCCAAAACATCTCTGCACCATTTTTGTATGTTTGCTGCTTTTGCTGTTGCTCATAATACTTCAGTCTTTGGTAGTTTAAACTCTATAGTGTGGTCTCTGTGTCAAGAAAAAATGTTTTGTATTTAAAATGCAGATCTATGATAGGTGCAAATATGTGCAAGTAGTTTTTGTTTGGGACAATTTTTCCATATGAAAATACATGTGTATTCTTACCATTACCATTACCTCCCACACACCCCCACTATATCATACAGCCGCTACATGATGTAAAACACTGTAATCATACCTAATATGTAATACAATCGATTTGTACATAGTTTCCTAAGTTTGCTATAAACTTGAATGTAAATAGTTCCCCAAGTTCTCCTCCATGTTAACTCCCCGTTTTATGTAAACGACGGCCAATGTATCTGGTCAAGTGTTCTATTGTTTTGATGTAAACCGCGCTGATGACAAATAGCGCGGTATATAAGAAATGTTAAATAAAATAAATAAATAAATACTCTTAATCATGCAAAGCTCTTGGGGTAAAAGTACATGTACCCATATAGGCAGTTTATAAAATTATCTCCTGAAGAGTAAAAAACCTTTTAGCTTGGCATTTTACTTGCCAATTTTTATTCACACTAACGAAATGAAGAGTGGCTTTTATTAATAATCATGCAGTGATGGGTACTGTGCATTGTCTTTCACAGGGCTCATTTTGTTCAATAGTACACACACTCTTACTCCAAGGACTTTTCTGGATTTTTAGAGTAACATGGGATAAGTGTTGGACAACTCCCTGCATGTGTGTTCCAGGTTAAAATTATCACTTTTAACAAAAGTTTCTTTCCCTCCTTTTAATATCTCCTAGTGTACAAAGGATCAAAGACTCGTGTATTCTGGCAAGTTGCTTCTTGATCATCTACAGCTGAAAGATATACTCAGAAAAGTAAGCTTTATATAAATACTATTTTTGTTATATTTTAGGCCTAACATAAATACATTAATTTTATTGTTGGAGAAATGTAAACTCTGCATAAATCCAGTTTTTTTGGAGAAGAAATAAAAGGGGTCATTTATGTACTAACTGTTAGAGCATGGTAATGCCATTATTGTGTGATCTGTTTCACGGTCCATAGAGATAAAATGGGCCATGCAGCAGATAACTGCAGTAACAGAATTAACGCACGTAAACCATAAATGTCTCCCTAGAAGTGGAACATTCAAACATAAAATGCAGCTATAAAGTAGAAAACTTAAAAATGAAATTTCAATGTGCCTAATTGGTACCTTTCATCTAGTCCTCCAGCAGCCTCTTTGGCAGACTGAAGGGGAAGGGAAAGCAAGAGCTAAAAAGAGCAAGCTGCCTACTGCCCAAAGAAGTAAAAAAACCAAACATGTTTGGAAAGTTCAGGAACCTTAGTTTCCTTTTGTAGCAAATTTGCATATTGCATGACTGATAACCAATGACAGGGTAGCTTTATAAATGCTAGATATCACAGTGGGCTGTGATCTTGATGTTCCTATTGAATTGTTCCCTTTAGGAATGCAAGAGAAATAAGGATTCTAAGTTTGGGGGTGTTGAGAGTATGTGAAATGTGAACATATAGGGTGATAAACTGCTTTATGATCTTTGACAGAAATAATTAAGGATGTCTCAAATGCCACTTTCACTGTAGGAAACTATTATTAAAATATAAAAGAACAATGGAAATAAACAAACTTCTCTTTTGTGATTTTTTTTTTTTTTTTTTTTTTTTTTTTTTTTTATAAGGAAATACTCCCCTCCCTCCTCCTTGGTTCCTGGAAATGTTGGCTGGTGCCTTAAATTTTCTAAGTATATTTTGTCATACGTGGGCAAAATTTCATCTGCCCATTCCCTGTCTCCCTCCTTATGCTGTAGCACCTAATCCATTTGACCTCCAGATTTGCTCCTGCTTTTCCGCTATTAAAGTTTAGGCTTGATTTATTGCCCAGTGGGAGTTCTGCTTGTAGGACACTTGAGTTTGATACCCAAGTCTGATATTTTGTTTCTTGGGTTGGCCAGCATGTGACTTGGGATGCTGGAGAGCAGTGATGTAAAATTCTGCCTAAGTAGCCCCTGCAGTATGGGGCACCCCAAGCAAGAAGGGGGGGGGGGGCACACATTAGCCTTCTGATCCTGCACTGTGGCGGTGGAGGCAGAGTGTGGCAAATGTCATCTCCTTTTGTCTAACACAGCGTTTTTCAACCACTGCCGCGGCACACTAGTGTGCCGTGAGATATTGTCTGGTGTGCCGTGGGAAAAATTCCAATTTCATCCGTAACATGTGGCCTCGGCTCACAAATTAGGGTTGCCAACCGGCCGGTTTTCAGCCGGCCTGGCCGGTTTTTCCATGGCCAGGCCGACTGCCGGCACAGTTGTAAAACCAGTCATTGAAAAGCCGGTTTTTTGCTCTGGCCGCAAGATCGGGAGCGGCCAGAGCAAAAAACCGGCTTTTGTGCCAAAGTCTGCGGCGCGAACGCAATCGCGATTCCTTATAGCAGTGCAGCCGCTGGTTCTGCTTTGTACAGAGCAGCGGCTGCACTACACTTACATTGAAAAGTAAAGAGAAACTGTGTCAGGAGCCCTCCGATCATGCAGAGCCCGAGGAAGTGATGTCCTGGGGCGGGCTCCTCACAGGCTGTCTTTCCTTTTCAAATTAACTTTAGCTGCAATAAAGTTAATTTGAAAAGGAAAGACAGCCTGTGAGGAGCCCGCCCCCATGACATCACTTCCTCGGGCTCTGCGATGACCGGAGGGCTCCTGACACAGTTTCTCTTTACTTTTCAATGTAAGTGTAGTGCAGCCGCTGCTCTGTACAAAGCAGAAGCAGCGGCTTGGGCAGAGGGGTGTGTGTGTGTGTGTGTGAGTGAACCAGCAAGGGGGGGAGGGGAGTGTGAGTGAACCAGCAGGGGAGGGGGGGTAAGTGAGTGAGTGACCCAGCAGGAGGGGTGAGTAAGTGACAGGGGGGTGGGTGAGTGAACCAGCAGTGGAGGGGGGGGGTGGTGTGAGTGTTTGATTCCTATTTAAGAGAATTACTTTATATATAGTCAATATAGGCACAGAGGTAAATTTTTTTAACATTTTCTAATGGTGTGCCTCGTGATTTTTTTCATGAAAAAAGTGTGCCTTTGCACAAAAAAGGTTGAAAAACACTGGTCTAACAGACCAATCCAGAGCACATGGGTTGTGGCAGTCAGCAAGCAAATGGAAACAGACTTTACAACTGTGAGCTGTGGCCTATATTAGACATTGGGTAACTTCTCCCCCTCCCCCTCCCCCCCCCCCCCAATATATAGGACCGGTCCCTGCTCCACAGAGCTTACATTCTAATGAAGTCAAACACAATAAACAAGGGACTAGGATAGTACAAGAGGGAAATGATTAAAAAAAACACTTGTATGCATTTAAACAGACACAAAAGGGAGTCGGAACGAAAAACAATTCAAAGGCAGGTTTTTTAGCTTGGATTTGAGTAGGACTAGAGATGTAGCCTGACATACTAACTCGGGTAGTCTTTTCCAGGAATATGGCGCACCAAGATGGATTAGCGTAGTCTTGAGTTGGTGATAGAAGAGCAGATGGTGACGGACATTCTGTGTAGCTGATCTGTTGTGAGGAGAAGAGCTCCTTCACTCATTTGGAGAATTGGGGTTCTCAGTTGAGCAATGGCAGTCAGTATGAATGCTGCAAAACCATTGGGACTGCTTGTTGGGTGATACCTGGAAGTGTCTAGATCCTTTCCTGTTGGTCCAGCATATCTCAGCAACTCCTTTTTCCTGATCGTCCCTCTAGTCTAGTCCCGGAATCCTTGGGTTGTCAACCTCATCCAGCAGCTTGGGAGACTGAGAAACTTTATTGTTGTGATGTCACTGGCGTATAAGCGCTGGCACCACCTCTTCTCACCAGTTATCAGTCTCCAAAGCAGCTTGAGAGGTGGTGAGCCCAGGGATTCAGGGCTCACTTGAGGAACAATTAAGCTAATTTGTTTGAGATTTACTTTGAAATCAGCTTGCATACAGAAGGAACAGCCAGTAATGGGCTGTTAGCTGATTTGAGGGTTAATTCCAGGGGGTGGGGGTAATTTTAGGAGAGCTTAGCTGGTCCGTTGATTGCCCTGAGGTCCTCGGTTCCCTTTGTTATTTTTCTTTGTTTTTCTTTGTTTTCTTTGTTATTTTCTTCTCAGCGGGCTTGAAAGTCCGGGGGGAAATTTGCTTCGGCAGGAGACCCGCGCCTGGTTACCGGGGCCGTCAAGCAGGCTCAGGAATCAGTCGGGGGGGGTCTGGACTCAGCACGCAGAAGTTCTGCCTGCAAGCGCTTTGAGCCGACCTCTCCGTTGCCAGCGGTGTCGGCGGAAATCCTCTGCAGCGGTCTGAGGCTCCGGTGCAGGAGGTGGACTCAGATCGCTGTTCGGTGCGAATTGAATGTGAAGGCAGTGCCGGAGAGGTAAGAGTCCTGCTCTGCGGATAGCGGCAGCTTCATGGGGAGACAGGCCGCGCCGCATGTTTTTGCGCGGGAAAATTCGCCGTGGACGGTTGGGGTTGCTGCGGCTCTTAAAGAGCTTAGGAAACAGCGTTTAGGTTGGGGTTTTCGTTGTTTTCCCTAGTTTTCTTGACGGGGGCCTGTCGCCCTCCTGTGTTTTACCAAAAGAAAAAAAAAAGAGAGAAATCACGGGCATAGATAAATTTCAGACAGGATTCTGCTAGGGGGGGCGCAATATGCCAGCCAAGCAGCTTTGCCTGTTATGTGGTGCCCGGAGGAGTTCAGTGACACCAGAGGGCATCTGTAAGGGCTGTAGTCTGGAGTCCAGTGCTACAGATACCCCTGCTGGAGTGGAGCCAGTAAGGAAGGAGGATTTGGCACAGGGCCTTGAGCCGGCTCTGGCTCCTCTGCCTGTTCCTGAATCGGGGCCCTCTACTTCGGCAGTTCATGTTCCGCCACTGCCGCAACTCCCGGTTTCTGGGAGTTTGGCAGCTATTTTTTCCTCCGATTTTCTGTCTTTGATTCAAAGAGCTTTAGGAACTTCTTCGGAGGCGCCGGTGGCAGATTCTGCCGGGGAGAGTCTTAGAGGAAAGAGATCAGGTTCACCTATCCTGGGGGATGGTATGGCAAAGAAGGCCAGACTGGACAGGGATAGGGGTGACCAGTCAGTCCTGTCAGACGATTTTCATACTGAGGAAGCAGACCTTGAGGAGGCTCTGGTGGAAGACCTAGAGGAAGGTGAAATTAAAGATCAAGAGGATCAAGCGAGAGTGGTCCGGGTTTTCCGTGGGGAGGAGTTACCGGCACTCATTGCTGAGTCCCTTAAAACTTTAAATATGCCGTCGGCGGGACCTGCGGAGGATTCTACCCTGGAGGATCCTTTGCTTCAGGCCTTCCGCACGATGCAGAGAGCTTTCCCGGTGCATAGGGTGTTTAAGGAGATGATTCAGGAGGAATGGGATATGCCAGAGGCCGTGCTCAAGGGTTCTAGGGTGATGTGTCGGCTTTACCCGTTGATGGATCAGGATCGGGACTTGTTTAAGGCACCCAAGGTGGACGCAGCGGTATCTGCTGTCACTAAGAAAACCACCATTCCGGTGGAAGGGGCAGCGGCGCTCAAGGATGCGCAGGACCGTAAGTTAGAAACATTGCTTAAGCAAGTCTTTGAGACAAATGCGTTATCTTTGCAGGTGTCTTTGTGGCGCGTGGGTGGCACGCACCTGTCTGCGCTGGGCGCAACGCATTCAGGGTGCGAGCTCGGTGGAAGAGGGCGAGGAGGCGACCAGACTCGAGTCCGGCGCGGCATATCTCGCAGATGTTCATTATGATCTGATCCGAGGGTTAGCAAAGAGTATGGCTTTGGTGGTAGCGGCTAGGAGGTGCCTTTGGCTGCGTAATTGGGCGGCCGATGGTTCTTCTAAGGCTAGGTTGAGTAAGCTTCCTTTCCGAGGCAGGTTACTTTTTGGAGAGGATTTAGAGAAGTTAGAGTCCAAAGGAGGTAGATTGCCGGAGGACAAACAGAAACAGGGTCGCCCCGGCTTCAGCCTCCGGAGTCAGCAGCGGTATTTTCGCCGTTTTCGTACCCCGAGGTTTGGACAGGGTTAGCGGGGTCGTTTCCCTACCCGCAACCAGGGGTTTCGGGGATTTCGTGGGGCGAGCAGAGGCTTTACGCCTGCGGCTTCCTCGTCGTCCTCCTCCTCCTTCAGGAAATCCCAATGAAGTCAGGCGGGCCCAGGTGGGGTTAGTTCCGGTGGGAGGTCGGTTGCAGGACTTTTACCCTGCCTGGGTTCAACTCACGTCCGATCAGTGGGTGTTTAGAGGTGATCAGGGAAGGTTATGCCTTGGAATTGCAGTGCCCAGTAACCGATTCTTTCGTTCAGTCCCCATGCAAGGCCAGAGGAAAGCTCAGGGCAGTGCAGGAAACGATACAGCGGCTGCTGGCGCTCGAAGCGGTGGTCCCGGTTCCAGTAGACTAATTAGGGGGCGGTCAATACTCCCATTTACTTTGTCGTGCCAAAGCAAGAGGGGACGTGGCGTCCCATCCTGGATCTAAAGGGAGTGAATCGTTGTCTACGGGTATCCCTTTCGTATGGAAACCCTCAGATCGGTTATTGTAGCGGTGCAAAAAGGGGAGTTTTTGACGTCCTTGGACCTGGTGGAGGCGTATCTTCACATTCCCATACGGCAAGAGCACCAGAAATTCCTCGGGTTTGCAGTACCGATGGGTCATTTTCAGTTTCAAGCGCTGCCCTTTGGCCTGGCAACTGCGCCGTGGACTTTTACCAAGGGTAATGGTGGTGGTCGCAGCGGCCTTGCGAAAGGACGGGGTGTTGGTTCACCCGTACCTGGACGATTGGTTGGTTGATAAGGGCGAAGTCTCAAGAGGAGAGTGTTTTCGGCCATGGCCAAAGTGGTAGCGCTGCTACAGAGCCTCGGCTGGGTGGTCAACGTCGCAAAGAGCCAGTTGCAGCCGTCTCAGAATCTCGAATATCTGGGAGCTCGTTTCAACACGGGGAGTGGTCGAGTCTTTCTTCCTCGTCATCGGTGTTTGGCGCTCAGGCAGTTGATAGTTCGTTTCCTCGGCAGGCAAAGTCCTACCGCCTGGGAGTACCTGCAGGTGTTGGACCATGGCGGCGACGTTGGAGGTGGTTCTGTGGGCGCGGGCCCACATGCGGCCGTTGCAGAGAGCGTTGTTGCGGCGATGGTCCCATCAGAGAGATTCCTTGGCCCAGAGATTGGTTTGTCCTCTGTAGGCCCTGCAGTGGTGGTTAAATCCCGGAAGTCTGGAAAAGGGCATGTTGTTGGAACTGCCGGCTTGGATAGCGCTGACCACAGATGCCAGTCTTCAAGGCTGGGAGGCCCATTGTCAGGGTTGTTTGGCGCAGGGAGTGTGGGCCGCTCAGGAGATGGAGTGGTCCATCAACCGGTTGGAGTTGAGGGTGGTAGCGCTGGCGTTGCAAGAGTTTTGGCTGGTCCTTCAAGGGCAGGCTGTTCGGGTCTTCTCAGACAATGCGACGGCGGTGGCCTACATCAACCGGCAGGGTGGCACCAGCAGTGTGGCGCTCGAGGCCGAGGCGGACGATTTGTTCGAATGGGTGGAACGGCATCTGGTGGCCATCTCGGCAGCGCACGTCACCGGGGTGGACAATGTGCAGGCCGATTTTCTTGAGTTGCGTGAAGGTAGACCCAGGAGAGTGGAGTCTTCATCCGGAAGTGTTTCAAACGTTGGTGCATCGCTGGGGGCTGCCGGTGATGGATCTCATGGCAACCTTTCAGTCCACGCAGGTCAGTCGGTTCTTCAGCAGAAGAAGGGAAAGAATGTCAGAGGGTCTCGACGCTCTCGTTCAAGCATGGCCACGGGACCAGCTTCTGTATGTTTCCCCCGTGGGTGTTGATCGGTCGAGTGCTTCAGCGCATCGAGCTTCAGAGGGGGAGTGTGATATTCGTGGCTCCGGATTGGCCGCGAAGACCGTGGTATGCAGACCTGGTGCGCCTTGTAGTGGAGGGGCCCTGGCGGCTTCCAGTTCTAAAGGATCTCTTAACCCAGGGGACCCTTTGCATGCCACAAGTGGATCGGTTCTCGCTTACGGCCTGGCTATTGAAAGGGCTCGGTTGAGAGCGAAAGGTTATTTTGGGGGCGGTCATATTGACCCTTCTGAATGCAAGGCGACGATCTATGTCCTTGGCGTACGTTAGAGTGTGGCGTATCTTTGAAGCTTGGAGTGTGGAGCGTCAGTTTCGGCCGTTTAGGACGTCGGTTCCGCAGGTGCTCGCTTTCTTACAGGACAGCTTTCAGAAGGGCTTAGCGGCTTCGTCGTTAAGGGTCCAGTTAGCAGCGTTGTCCTGTTACAGGGGTAAGGTCCTTGGCGGTTCGCTGGGGTCTCATATGGATGTGAAGCGTTTTTTGAGGGTGGTGGCCTTGCTGAGACTGCCCTGTCGGCGTGTAGTCCCGTCCTGGGACCTTCCCTTGGTCTTGGAGGCCTTGGGTAAGGCACCTTTTGAGCCCTTGGCGTCGGCGACGCTGAAAGATCTCTCACTGAAGGTGGTGTTTCTGGTGGCCGTTGCGTCTGCTAGATGGGTGTCGGAATTACAGGCGCTGTCCTGTAGAAAGCCCTTTCTATCTTTCTCCGATTCCAAAGTCGTGTTGCGGACAGTGCCATCCTTCTTGCCTAAGGTCGTATCCGGATTTCATATGAATCAGGCGGTGTCTTTGCCAGTGTTTGCGGCTAAGGCGAAGGATTGGGATGCGGGGCAGCGCCATTGCTTGGATGTTAAATGGGCTCTGCAATTGTATTTGACTAGGACAGCTAGTTTTCGGAAATCAGACAGATTGTTTGTGCTGTTTGCGGGACCTAGACGGGGAGAGGCCGCCTCTAAGGGTTTGATTGCGCGGTGGTTGAAGGAGGCGATATCGTCTGCGTATCATCTCTTACGCGGCCGTCTGGTTCCGGCGGGATTGCGAGCTCATTCCACTAGGGCACAAGCCGCGTCTTGGGCAGAGTGTAGCTTAGTGCCGTTGGACATCTGCAGAGCGGCGACATGGTCTTCCACGCATTCTTTTGTGAAGCATTATTGTCTTGATGTGCAGGCGGAAAGAGATACCTGTTTTGGTTCGGCGGTGCTTCAGGCGGAGTTAGCAGGGCCCTCCCATTGATTTGTTTTCACTGTTCTGTTACATCCCAAGGATTCCGGGACTAGACTAGAGGGACGATCAGGAAGGTTAAATTAGACTTACCTGGTAATTGTAGTTCCTGGAGGAACTCTAGTCTAGTCCCGGTTCCCGCCCTACAGGGTGATTATACAGGGCCTGAAGCAGGAGCATTCTTACAAGTAAGCCAAGTGGTTACAGAGAGTTCAGTTTGCCTACTGATTCGCCCGTTTTGTTCCGAGCATGCGGGGTGGTCCTTCTGGTTGAAGGGAAGGAGGACCTCATGGCGTAGTCCAATAGGCGGGGGGGTTTGCGTGTACATAGTTTATTGGGCGCCCTTGCCTTAATGTTGTTTCTGTTTCTTTACTTGTTGCTCCGGTGAGTCTGCTTTGTCAATAGGTTAACTGGTGAGAAGAAGTGGTGCCAGCGCTTATATGCCAGTGGCATCACAACAATAAAGTTTCTCAGTCTCCAAAGCTGCTGGATGAGCTTGACAACCCAAGGATTCCGGGACTAGACTAGAGTTCCTCCAGGAACTACAATTAGCAGGTAAGTCTCTAATTTAACCTTTAGCTTTTCCTGTCCTACTTTCCTGTTTTCTCATTTCTGCCTTTATTATTTTTCCCCCTTCTCCTCCTTGCTTCAGGTGGTGAGTTCAGTTAAACTTTTTTAAAAAATTGGCTGTACTGTTTTGAGCATCAGAGTGAGAGGGCTGGGGCGGGAGGGGAGGGGAGGCTGAGCTCCAGATAAGTTTGGAGTTTGCTAGAGGGGGTGGTTTTGTATTCCACACAACAAGTGAGTGAGCCGGAAATGGCTTGTTGCGGTTTTATGGCCTGATTTTGTGGTGAGTGCCCACAGGGGTTTCTGCATGGGGAAGGCCACCTTTGTTCACATGCTGAGGCTGAAGGGGGCTGTTTAGTACATCAGATGACTGGAGGCCCTTTCTAAGCACATGAAGCCTTGCTTCCATTGCATAGGGCAGCGGAGTAGTGCAAGAGCATTGGACTCTTGTTGTGGAAAGTCATTAGACTGTTTTTAGTTTGGTTATCATGGTGGGGGGAGAAATATTAAAATAGAGATCTCAATGCTGTCAGTTTCTGTTCAGACTAGTGTGGCTGGGGAGAAAAGTGCAGGAGAACCAGCCATCTTAACATCTTCAGTTCTGGATTCTCAGGCCTATGCCCCTCCTGTGCTGGCTCCTGAGGCTATTTTGGGTCTTCAGGCACTAAGAACATAAGAGATGCCATACTGAGTCATTACCAAGGTCGATCAAGCCCAGTATCCCATTTCCCACTGTGGCCAATCTAGGTCACAAGTACCTAGCAGTTTCCCCAAAAGACACAGGTTCCACAATGCTTGTATTGGGACAAGCAGTGGATTCCCCGGGTCCCCTTTTTAATAATGGTTTTAGAGACCTTTCCTCCAGGAACTTGTCTAAACCTTTTTTTTTTAAACCCAGCTACACTATAAAAGCTTTTACTACATTCTCCAGTAACAAATTCCACAGTTTGATTACATGTTGAGTGAAAAAATATTCCTTTGCGTCCCTCTAGTCCAGTCCCGGAACCATAGAGTTTAGAATCTCCTCCAGCAGCTTTGGAGACTGAAATACATCATCGCTTTGGTGGCACCAGTATAAATAGGCAAGGACCGCCTCCTCTCACCAGTACTTTCAGTCTCCAAGCAGCTAGAGGAGACTCTGAGCCTGGGACTGGGCTCAGGTTAACCAATTAAGAAGAGCTAGGCTTGATAGATTTTATTTTATAGTTGGTTTGAATTTGGTTTTGTCTTTCTTTGTTTGGCAGGACCAGTACTTTTTCGGAGGGCTTCTCTCTTTGGCTCCATCTCCCTGTTCCCCGTGGATCTAACTAGCATTAGCAGGGGAGAAATCTTAATTGATGATATTTGCCTCCCTGCTCCCGAACCCGCTACTAAGGGTGAGGAGCAGGTAGAAGGCTTGCTGGCAGTGCCCAGTGGAGCAAGAGAGTCTGGGCAGCTCAGTCAGCTTTTCACACAGCTACGGGACGACGTCTGAGCTGAAGCCGCGGTAAGACTGAGCTCCGACGTGGCGGCATATCCTCTCCTCGCCAGGAAGCGGATTGGTGAGTGAGGGGGCCGGGAAAAGGCAAATTGGAGAGGCATTTGGCCAATATTCTTACTTTGAGGGCCGCGAGCTGGATTTCTTTAGAAGCAGAGGCCGGCCGCATGTGCCCGCGTGGGAAACGTGGCGGTGGCCATTTTGAAAGCCCCGGTGTACATTTTTCTTTCTTTTATAGTGTTTCGCTGATTTAAACCCTCATTTGGGTTGGGCACTAGTCCGGCCTTGCCTGGAAGTTGCAGGTGAGGTCTAGGGAAGTTTAAAAAAAACAAAAAACGGCGGGGCTGGTTTAACTGAGAGACTTTAGCTCATTCAGCTGCTACAGCTTCTTTGTGTGAATACAGGAGGGAGGGAGGGCTGTAGCACAATATTGACAGTAGTATGCCGGCAAAACCTCGGTGTGTGGCACGAGGCGCGGCTTGGGGTTAGACTCAGGGGTGTGTGGGTCTTGCACCCTTGAAGCCCAGAGTATGGACAAGGCGCCAGAAGGACCCTCGGTGGACCCGGGAGGCAGGTCTCTCAAGGAGGCGATGCCCTGCCTCTGTCCCTTGACCCGGCGATACCAGTGCCGGGGTTGTCCTCCGGGGAAGGGGCTTCTGGGTCTCCGGGGCCAAGTCAAGCAGCCCCGCTGATCCCTCCAAATTTCTTTGCCCTCATGTAGCAGGCTTTTGCCCTGCTCCAACCCGTGCTGTCTACTCCTCAAGGGTCGTCAGGGCAGAAGCGGCCGAGGTCCCTGGCCAGGCCTGAGTAGGGCGTTCCCCCGGCCAAGATAGCGAAAGGGGGTGGGGGATGAGAGCCCAGAGTCTCGCCTCAGGGAGGACCTGGAGGCAGGGGACGCGGACCTGGTTGAGATCTCAGGTGACGAGTTAGAGGAGGGAGAGTTGCCTGACTCGGAGCAGCACAGCAGGGTAGTCTGGGTGTTTCGGCGCGAAGAACTGCCAGCCTTGATTGCCGAGACTCTCAAGACGCTGAACATGCCCGTGGAAGGGGCAGTGGCGGAGGAGGCCCTAGAGGATCTGTTATTACAGGCGGTGCAAACATCCCAAAGAGTTTTCCTGTGCATAGTCTTTCGGGGCATGATTCAGGAGGAGTGGGACTCGCCAGAATCA
Source organism: Ichthyophis bannanicus (assembly GCA_033557465.1). Taxonomy (NCBI): domain Eukaryota; kingdom Metazoa; phylum Chordata; class Amphibia; order Gymnophiona; family Ichthyophiidae; genus Ichthyophis; species Ichthyophis bannanicus. The sequence goes on along the minus strand of CM066031.1, from coordinate 702,611,365 downwards.
GCCCTGAAGGGGGCCAGGGCCCTGGCTTGTCTTTATCCGCTGTCAGACCAAGATCGAGAACTGTTTCGCTCTCCCAAAGTCGATGCGGCGGTGTCGGCGGTTACTAAGAAAACTACAATTCCGGTTGAAGGGGCCACAGCGCTGAAGGATGTGCAGGACAGGAAATTAGATATGCTGTTGAAGCAGGTTTTTGATGTGTGCGCTCTTTCAATGCAGGCCTCCATCGCGGGAGCATGGGTGGCAAGAGGCTGTTTGCGGTGGTCCCAGAGGTTGCAGGGGGAGCGATTGGATGCGCAGTTGGAGGATGGAGCGCGCTTGGAGTCCGGGACCGCATATTTAGCGGACATTCATTATGATCTCATCCATGGCCTAGCTAAAAGTATGGCCTCGGTGGTTGCGGCTCAGCGGTATCTTTGGCTGCGTAATTGGGCGGCAGATAGCTCCTCTTAAGACTCGCCTCAGCAAGCTGCCGTTTCGGGGTAAGCTTTTGTTTGGGGAGGATTTGGAGAAGTTGATCAAGGATCTTGGAGAGTCAAAGGGCGGTCGCCTTCCGGAGGATAAGCCGAAGCAGGGCTGGCCTAATACGCGGTCCCGGGGGGTCCCTAAGGGATTTTCATAGATTTCGGTCCTCGCGCTTTAACCAGTCTCAGCGAGGGGAGGTTTCAGGCTAGAGGCCAGGGATTTTGTGGTTTCCGGGGAGCCGGTAAGGGGTTTGCCTCTTTCCGGTCCTCTTCCGTTAAGTCGCAATGAGATAGGGCGGGCTCAGGCAGAGGTGGTTCCCATAGGGGGTCATTTGCGGGAGTTTTACCCTGCCTGGGTCCAAATTACGTCAGACCAGTGGACCCTGGAGGTAATCCGAGAGGGGTATGCGCTAGAGCTCCACCGTCCCGTGTTAGATTCCTTTGTCCTGTCTCCTTGCAGAGCTCCCCTCAAGGTCCAAGCGGTCTCAGATACGCTGCAGCGGCTGCTACAGCTCAGGGCGGTGGCGCCCATGCCAGCAGATCAATACGGCTGCAGTCGATATTACATCTATTTTGTAGTGCCAAAGAAAGAGGGCACGTTTCGGCCAATTCTGGATTTGAAAAGGGTGAATCGGTGTTTTCAGGGTCACTCATTTCTGGATGGAGACTCTACGTTCCCTCATTGCGGCGGTCAGAGCAGGCGAATTCCTGACATCGCTAGACCTCACGGAAGCGTATCTCCATATTCCTGTTCAGCAGAAGCACCAAAAGTTCCTACGGTTTGCGTTTCCCATGGGGCACTTTCAGTTTCAAGCGTTGCCTTTTGGGCTGGCTATGGCGCCTCGAACGTTCACCAAGATTATGGTGGTAGTGGCGGTGGCGCTTTGCAAGGAGGGAGTGCTAGTGCATCCCTACTTGGACGATTGGTTGATTTGAGCGAAGTCAAGGGAAGAAAGTGCGGCGGCCACCGCTCGGGTGGTACAACTGTTAGAGAGCCTGGGCTGGGTGGTCAACTTTGCGAAGAGCAGATTGGTTCCCTCGCAGTCCCTGGAGTACTTAGGAGCGAGGTTCGAGACGCAGCAAGCAGCGGTGTTTTTACCCGCCCCGCGAGCGCAGGAGCTGTGACAGCTCGTACAGCGGTTTCTATCGCAACCGGCGCTAACGGCGTGGCAGTATCTCCAATTGCTCGGGACAATGGCGGCTACAATCAAGGTGGTGCCATGGGCCAGGGCGCATATGCGTCCGTTGCAGAGCGCGCTGCTCCGGCGTTGGTCTCATCAGAGGGATGCATTATCTCAACGTCTAGTTTGTCCTCAGGAGGTGCGCCTGGGTCGTCTTTGGTGGTTGCGGCCGGAGAGCTTGACTGCAGGCATGCCTCCTAGAGCCTCCATCCTGGAGACTGTTGACGGATGCGAGTCTTCTGGGGTGGGGAGCACATTGCGAGGGCAGATATATGCCATGGGGCAGTGGTCGCTAGAGGAGAAGGAATGGTCCATCAACCGGTTGGAAATGAGAGTGGTGTGGTTGGCCCTGCAGGAATTTCAAGAGTTTCAAGCAGTAGGCGGTTCGGGTTCTGTCAGACAATGCGACGACCGTAGCCTACATCAATCGGCAGGACGGCACCGGCAGTATGGTTCTGGAGGCAGAGGCCGGTCAGCTTCTAGAGTGGGCCGAGCGGAATCTCACGAGTCTTTCGGCACAGCACGTGGCCGGAGTGGTCAATGTCGAAGCAGATTTTCTAAGTTGCCGCAGAGTGGATCCATGAGAGTGGGGGCTGCACCCGGACGTGTTTGCGCTGTTGGTTCGGCGCTGGGTGATTCCCCTGATGGATTTCATGGCAAGCTTCGAGTCCGAAAGTAGCGCAATTTTTCAGCAGGCAGCGAGAGCGGATGTCGGAGGGACTCGATGCGCTGGCACAGAGGTGGCCAGAAGGAGGGCTTCTGTGTTCCCGCCTTGTGCTCTCATAGGCTGGGTGGTGCAGCGCATAGAGCGGCATCGAGGCCTGGTGATCCTGATAGCACCCGACTGGCCCAGAAGACCGTGGTATGCGGATTTGGTGCGGCTCCTGGTGGACAAGCCGTGGAGGCTGCCTCAGCGGGACGATCTTTTGCGCCAGGGACCGTTACGCATGCCCCAGGTGGGTCGATTCTTGCTTACGGCATGGCTCTTGAGAGGGCTAGGATGACGGCCAAGGGTTATTTGGCGGCGGTCATTTCTACATTGCTGAAGGCGCGCAGGAGGTCTGCTTTGCTGGCGTACATCCGGGTTTGGCGGATTTTTGAGGCCTGGTGTATGGAACGTAATCGGCCACTGGCGGCTTCGGTTTCTCAGATTCTTTCATTTTTGCAAGATGGTGTGGACAAGGGTTTGGCAGCGAGTTCCTTGCGAGTGCAGCTGGCTGCCATCTCCTGCTACCATGGGAAGATTCACGGTCAGTTGCTCGGGAGTCATGGCAACGTCAGGCAGTTCTTGCAGGCCGTGTTGCTCATGCATCCGCCCTGACGCTGTACCGTGCCGCCGTGGGACTTAAACTTGGTGTTGGGGGCCTTGCTGGGAGCGCCGTTCGAACCGCTGGCCAAGGCCTCTTTGAAAGATCTGACGTTGAAGACGGTTTTTCTAGTAGCTATTTGTTCCGCGAGGAGAATTTCGGAGTTACAAGCGCTATCATGTAGGGAGCCGTATCTCTCCTTTTTTGATCACAAGGTAGTGCTGCGTACGGTGCCGACGTTCTTGCCAAAGGTGGTTTCGGCGTTTCACGTAAATCAGGTGGTGTCGCTTCCGGTGTTCTCCGATTGGCAGAAGGGGAAGTCGGGGGGCGACCTGCGTGGGTTGGATGTTCGGCGAGTACTTAAAATCTATCTCAGCAGGACGGCGCCCTTTCGGAGGTCGGACTGGCTGTTTGTAGCTTTCGGGGGTCCGCGAAAAGGAGAAGCAGCAGCAAAGTCGTCTATTTCTCGTTGTTTGAAGGAAATGATTGCGTCGGCGTATCTTCTGAAGGGTAGATTAGTTCCGGAGGGTCTTCGGGCTCATTTGACCAGGGCGCAAGCAGCGTCTTGGGCAAAGTTCAGTTTAGTTCCAGTCGAGGACATATGTAGGGCGGCGACTTGGTCGTCCTTGCATTCCTTTGCGAAGTATTATCGGCTGGATGTGCTGGCAGCAGGGGATGGGCGTTTTGGCTCCGCGGTACTTCAGGCTGGGCATGCCGGTCCCTCCCATTGATATTCACTGCTCTGTTACGTCCTCTATGGTTCCGGGACTGGACTAGAGGGACGCAAAGGAAGGGTAAATTAGACTTACCTGCTAATTGTTGTTCCTTAAGGAACTCTAGTCCAGTCCCGGATCCCGCCCGCGAGTGATGGGGTGTGCCAGCCTGAAGTTTCTGCAGTTTCTGGAAGAGAGCATTTTGGTCTTGTTCCGTAAGGGTTCTCCGGAGGTGGGGTGGAGCCATTGTGGGAGTCTTTCCATAGCACTCTTTTGCTATGCATCTTGAAATTTTTAAGGTGGTCATTTAAAAAAAGAGAAAAAAAAAGGACCCCCCCCCCCCCAAAAAAAAAGCTGGTTACAGGTTGAGTTTTCTGTTGCTATTTTCTGACGTTTTAATCCACTGGTTTGTTGCTCTGCTTTGTCAGTAGGTACTGGTGAGAGGGGGTGGTCCTTGCCTATTTATACTGGGTGCCACCAAAGCGATTATGTATTTGTCTCCAAAGCTGCTGGAGGAGATTCTAAACTCTATGGTTCTGGGACTGGACTAGAGTTCCTTAAAGAATAACAATTAGCAGTTAAGTCTAATTTACCCTTTTCTCTTGTTAGTCTTTATATGGGTTACACAGTAGCTTCATGGCATATCCTCTAGTCTTTCTACATTTTGATGGTGTAAACAATCAATCTATGTTTACCTGTTCCACTCCATTCATTAATTTATAGACTTCTATCATATCTCTCCTCAGCTGTCTTTTCCAGGTTGAAAAGCCCTAACCTTTTTAGCCTCTCATGGGGTATCCTTCCATCCCCTTTACCATTTTGGTGGTTCTTCTCTGTATCTTTTCTAATTCTGCTATATCCTTGATACGGTGAGCAAAATTGCACGCATTTATTCAAGGTGGGGTCGCATCACAAAACAATACAGAGGCATTATAATATCCTTTTATTCTCTATTCCTTTCCTGGGCAGAGGGTTTCAACATGTTATCCACGATGACGCCTAAATCGTTTTTACTGGGTGGTGGTATGTAATGTGGAACCTTGCATTGTGTAACCATATTTCGGGATGTTCTTTCCTAGCTGCATAACTTTGCACTCATCCACATTAAATTTCATCTGCCATTTGAATGTCCAGCCTGCCAATTTATTAAGGTTCTCTTGCAATTTTTCACAATCCTCTCGGATTTTAACATCTTTGAATAATTTTGTGTCATCTGCAAATTTGATCCTCACTCATTATTCCCATTTCCAGGTCATTTATGAATATGTTAAAAAGCAGTGGATCCAGCACAGATCCCTGGGGTACTCCGCTATTCACCTTTCTCCATTGGGAAAATTGGCCATTTAGTCCTACCCTCTGCTTTCTATTTTTAACCAGTTCCTGATCCACAATAGTACACTGCCTCTGATCCCATGACTTTTGAATTTCGCAGAGTCTTTAATGGGGGACCTTGTCAAAGCTTTCTGAAAATCCAGCTACACTTCGACTGACCCTCCTTTGTCTACCTGTTTGTTTACATCTTAAAAAAAATAACGCCTTTTTGCTTTCAGACTAGGGGTTAAGGATCCAATTGTTTTTGAGGTCTGATAGCGGTAACAAATACCTCGGCATTCTCCCACTCGCTCTCATTTTATCACGCACACTTAAAGCACAGACCTCAAGTAAGAGCCTGTCATCACCACCTACTGCCTATTGTCCAAAAGATTGCTCCACAATTCATCATAAACTCAATAACGCTCCTGCTAATTATCACCTACATATTGCTGGTAATTGTTTACATGGAAACCTTTACTCTTCAAGCAAACCTCATCCCAAATCACATGAGACAACCCCCGTTATGTTCTTATATAGCACTGAGAGCAAGAAGCGGGTGCTGGGGGCTTTCGTTAGAATTAGATCACTCGACAACATAGAAACCAGTTCCATGAGCATCCAGCAGCCTCCACTCACCTAAACTGTGGTGTTGTCAATGCTTGCTCCGCATGCAACAAACTTCCTATTCTATCTGATTTTAATAGCAACCGCAAATTTATCATGTGCATCACTGAGTCTTGGTTCACAGAAGATGACCCCGTCCCAATGAATCGGCTATCGTCACGAAGCTTCAATTTATTCAACTGTTCCAGGATCATTGTAGAGGCTGGCAAGCACCTATGCTTCTGTCATGTCAGCACGATATCAGCTTGAGGCCTGGACATGCTCATAATAGCAAACGAGTATCTCCATACTTTGCCTAGCATATAGATCCCTCATTGTATCTGTGGATGAACTAACAACTGTTTTACAGACCACCTGTGACCAACCTATGAACAACGAGCAAGTCATACTTTTAGGTGACCTTAAACTATCTTCAGCCCCACACAACCTCCAAATCTTGTATGGATGCTATGGAAGCAGTAGAATACACTCAAATCATAGACCGATCAACTCGTGAAAAGGGAGGACTAACCGCATGCTCCAAAATAATCACCTTCCTGCCTTGCCACCTTATCAGTTCCTTGTTATGACCACAACTTCCTCAAGACTTGACCCCTCTAGCAAACAACCACTCGCAACCTATCACAAGAAGGTTTAGACACTAGGACAGTGATGGCTAACCTTTTTGAGCCCGAGTGCCCAAACTGCCGCACAAAACCAAAGAATTTCCTCAAAAGTGCCAGCACGTCAATTTGCATAAATATTTGCATAATGCTAACATACACTAACTTTTAGTAAACATGTCTCTTAATGAGTGTATGGATAAAGACAGACTAAAAGATTTCTACATTACTATAATCCAGTGCCAACCGCCAGGCACATTAGGAACTACTACAAACACTGCCCATTTAGAACCAATAGCAAACCCGCCGTATCCTAACAGCACTACCAGGACTCACAAAGCACCACACCATACCTATCAAAAGGCAACACTGCAAATATTAAACCAATACATTTCAGACAATAACAATACATGACCTACTGGGGAAAGAGAACAAGTGGCAATGTCAAAAAGGAATTACATAAACAGAATACCTCAGCTCAGTTACACAGTTGCAATTGCTCCAGCCACTTTCTTCTGGTTTCTTCATGTCTTCTGCTAACTCTCCATCATCTGCTGTCCATTTGTCCTTTCTTCTCTCTTCTAGTTTTTTTTTTCCATTCTCTCTCTCTACATCCGCTTTAACATACTAATCTTTCTCCTTTTGCTCTTTCCTCATTCCTATTTCATCCACTCAAATTTTACCCCTCCATCCTCAATCCCCACTTACTCTCCCAATACCCGGACAATTGTAGATTTTTTATCCCTCCCACACAAAATATTTTTCCCCTCTCCATTTTACTCTCCCAGCCCCATCCCATTCTAATCCTCCCCCAACATCAGCTCCCTTCTAGTTCCAGCCTCACCCAGCATCCATTCCCTTCTAGTCCCTGCATCAGCCCATTTCCAGTCCTAGCCCCCCATCAGCCCATTTCCAGTCCTAGCAACCCCCCAACCCAATACCAGTCCTAGCCCCCCCCCATCAACCCACTTCCAGTCCTAAACCCCCATCACCCATTTTCAGTTTAAGCCCCCCCTATAACCCATTACCAGTCCTAACCCCCATCACCCCATTTCCAGACAGCCCCCATCAGCCCACAGCCCATTAGCAGTCCTACCCTACCCCCCCGCCCGCCGCCCGCCCATTAGCAGTCCTAACCCCCCCAGCCCATTAGCAGTCCTACCCCCACGCCCGCCCGCCCCCCTTCCCATTACCAGTCCTATCCCCCCCTCCCTCCCTGCCCATTAGCAGTCCTAACCCCCCCTCCCCCCTCCCTCCCTGCCCATTAGCAGTCCTAACCCCCCCTCCCTCCCTGCCCATTAGCAGTCCTAACCCCCCCTCCCTCCCTCCCTGCCCATTAGCAGTCCTAACCCCCCCTCCCTCCCTCCCCCTCCTCCCTCCCTGCCTGCCCATTAGCAGTCCTAACCCCCCCCTCCCTCCCTCCCTCCCTGCCCATTAGCAGTCCTAACCCCCCCTCCCTCCCTCCCTGCCCATTAGCTGTCCTAACCCCCCCTCCCCCCCCCTCCCTCCCTGCCCATTAGCAGTCCTAACCCCCCCTCCCTCCCTGCCCATTAGCAGTCCTAACCCCCCCTCCCTCCCTGCCCATTAGCAGTCCTAACCCCCCTCCCTCCCTCCCTCCCTGCCTGCCCATTAGCAGTCCTAACCCCCCTCCCTCCCTCCCTCCCTCCCTCCCTGCCTGCCCATTAGCTGTCCTAACCCCCCCTCCCTCCCTCCCTCCCTCCCTGCCCATTAGCTGTCCTAACCCCCCCTCCTCCTGCCCATTAGCAGTCCTAACCCCCCCCCCTCCTCCTCCCTGCCCATTAGCAGTCCTAACCCCCCCTCCTCCTCCTCCTCCTCTCCCTGCCCATTAGCAGTCCTAACCCCCCTCCTCCTCCCTGCCCATTAGCAGTCCTAACCCCCTCCTCCTCCCTGCCCATTAGCAGTCCTAACCCCCCCTGGCAAATTTTTAAAAAAAAAAAAAGCAGGCTCTGGCTGCTGCCGCGGCAGATTGCAATGTCCCGCGGGGCCCCCACCACCCGCTAAGCCCCTCTGCAAGGGCTTTCAGATTCGCGAGGGAGAGCATCTCCCTCGCGTCTCTGTTAAGCCCGCAGGGGCTAATGGGAAATTTCCCATCAGTCCCTCGCGTCTAAAGGGGCTGATGGGAAATTTCCCATTAGCCCCTGCGGGCTTAACAGAGACGCGAGGGAGACGCTCTCCCTCGCGAATCTGAAAGCCCTTGCAGAGGGGCTTAGCGGGCGGAGGGGGCCCCGCGGGACGCTGCATTCTGCCCTGGCCGCGTCGGCGGCAGCAGTCAGAGCCAGCTTTTTCTTTTTTTGCGGACCTTCACGCGTGCCAGCTGCAAGGCCTTCGCGTGCCACAGCTGGCACGCGTGCCATAGGTTCGCCATCGCTGCACTAGGACAAAGAGTTCCTGAATACTATCTTCCCACAGGTAGACCTTGAGGTTTTGAGAATCAACAACCCGGTCCAACAACTAGAAAGAAAATGGTGATGCTCTAAGGCAATAGCTGATTATATGATAATTACATGGCCATGCTGCAGGAATCAAACAGGAGAAGGAGGTATCCGCACAGGCAAAGCAAACAGAAAGCGGAAACCAAGGACCAGGCCTACACGCAGGTGTATAAATATACAAACAAGGTTTATTGAAGGACCCAACTTAAAAGTTTATGCACAAACAATTGTATATGTTTTTAATATGTATGTTTTATATTTTGTTTTTAGACCCCTGAAGAAGGCCTCAGGCCGAAACTTTTAAGTTGGGTCCTTCAATAAACCTTGTTTGTATATTTATACACATGCTGCAGGAATACCAAAACTCAATCAATAGTGATAAAAAGGAAAACTCCCATCTCATCTTAGTCCAATTAAATTGTTCCAGGGAACTGTTTTGATATAGTAAAGTCTTTAGTATGGAATCCTGCTCAGAGCAGTAAACACTGTGCCCCATCCTCACAAGCTCTAGCTCTAGCTAATCGCTTCCAAGCCAACACTGGCATGAAGGGCAACACACCAGCCACTACAACACTGCTGCCTCACTGCAACCCTACCCACCACACATGGTATGCTTTCCACCACATATTCCTGGAATGCCTATGGAATATCATTTCTAACCTAAGCACCACGACCTCCCCCCTAAATCCACGCCCATTGAGTTTGATCAAGATAGCTTACTCCAAACTCACCCTACATTGCTTAAAATTACTCTGCTTTCTCACTCAAGGTTACATGCCTCCTTGCCTCAAGCATGCCTCCATGCAACCAACAATAAAATTCCAATCTGGACCTGAGCACTCAAAGTTCTTCTCTTTATCTCAAGTCTACCCTTCCTTGTGAAGATCATTGAGAAGATTATGCAGCTGCAACTCCAAGACCACATCAACATGCATGCACCCATAGACCTATAGCAACATGGCTTCAGGCTCAGTCACGGCATCCAAAACCCTTCTGGCAGTTCTCATGACTAATACTAGGTACCCAAAAGCCTCATCAAGGATTCATACTCATGTTTCTGGACATTATAGCAACCTTTGACTCTGACTCTGTACCCTATGATGCATTACTTCACTGCTTACACGGGGTAGATCTACATAGCACGATTCTCAAATGATTTGTTTCCTACCTAAATGAGTGCCAAGAGCAGGTACGAGCTGGCATCACCTCTGCTCTATTTAAACGCAGAGTTTGGAACCTTGAGGTACACAGTCTTCCCTCCTCTTTTAACAATTTACATACAGCCCATCTCAATCATCCAATTACATAATGTGCTATACCATATCTACATAATGTTGTATGTACCCTTCACCAAACTATAGCTTATATACACCACTCTAATCAGTTGCTTCACAGCCCTCACACAATTGTTAACAAAAAACACAACTTTTATCTATGAACTACCAAAAGATCGAGGTCATCCATATCACCAGAGACACTAATGTCATACCACCAGTGCACATAAACATGTAGTTGTGCTCCTGGTATATTTATCATCCCTGAACTTATGCAGCTGGCACCGCTTACCAGCCCCAGTATGCTCAGTCTCCAAGCAGCTGGAGAAGGTAGTAAGCCAGGCTACTGGATTCATTGAAGGGACAACTAAGGAATAGGGAAAGGTTTAAGCTTGCTTTTTTTCCTGTAAGCTTCAGGTTGGTGGTTTTTCATTTTTCTTTCATTTTTCTTTTATTTATCCTCCTTTAAGGGAGCTGTCATATGGTTGAGGCTAGAAGGGGCTTTTTTTCTTATTCACCCTCCTATCCTCTAATTTTTCTCTGACATTGGAATTTTGAAGAGGATATTCCTGTAGCTGGAAGGGGCACACAGGGGATTCTTTAGGTGCCAGCTCCATGCCATCCCTATCGCAGTGGCTGGTCAGGACCAGGACCTTCTCCGCCAATCCCAAACGGATCACTCTGCAGCCCCACCGCATGTCCTCCAGTCCCTCCACCTCCCAATGCTGCAGAAAAAGAGGGGAAAAAAGGCAGACACAGAAATAAAGGAGAAATAAACAGGAAAGTGAGTAGCTGTATAGCCACAGTCTATTTTTTTTGTTTTTGTTTTTGTAAAACAGGAAGCACCTGCATACAAGAAATGTATATAAATGGAAAGGCAGAGACAATCAGTGGATAGGAGACAAATGAAATCCTTCCATCTGTCTATGGTCAGTTAGTATCCTGACATGATCATCTTTTGTCTCTTAGCCCAGACTATAGCTACTAAATTTGTGATTTAGGGAGGGAGGAGTGGCCTAGTGGTTGGGGCAAGTTACCTCAGGCTGGAAGGTCAGGGGTTCAAATCCCACTAGAGGACAGAAACCTTGGGCCAGAAGGACTTGGGGTTTCTAGTCCCACAGCTGCTCCTTGTGGTCTTGGGCAAGCCACTTAACCCTCCATTGCCCATATTCCATGTAAAATAGTTATCTACAAGTTATAATGCCCTGTTCAATGTAATTTCAGTTTGTTCAATGTAAACTGCCTTGATATTATGAAAGGCGATATATAAGAAATTTTAAATAAATAAAATAAAAATAAATAAAGGAAGCTGTGTTCGTTACAGCCATTGGTATTACTTCTAATAACAAACTTTTACTCTGTGAAAGTGTCGGAGTCTGGATCAGTGTTTGGTCCATTTCATATCTTTGCGCTGTCGTGTTGTACCTCAATCTAAAAATCCTCAAAATATGCGGAAGGGGGAGCAGCCTCAGAGACAGGGTCTGCCTAGACTGCACGCAAGAGGCTAGGTCATTGGAACAGGACCGGTAGGATGAGGTGGGACAGGAGAGTCCCTCCCGGTTGCAGAATACTCTGGAGGTGGGAGCGCCATTTTACCTTCAACGGTCCCAGGCTCTGGTCCCTGCGCAATGTCCGGACCATCCACCCCTCAAGCCCAGAGAACAATAGAGCTCCCGGGGGAGGTCTTACTAGAATTTCTTATGCATAAAGCATTTTACAATATTAGCAGGGCTTGGCAAGCGGCTCCTCAGCCCCGAAACATGGGGCTAAGGGGGCATCGGATGCAAAAGTGCACGAGACAGGGGCAGTGGTGACCAAGTGGGCGAGAGGCTCAGAGGAGTGGCAGCAATCGCCATTGTCAGAGGGACTGGATGGGGAAGACCTCGACACGGAGCTAGAGCTGCAGAAGGAGTTGGAAGAAGGAGAGATTCCAGAACAGGAGTATCAGGCCCGGATTGTTCAGGTGTTCTGCCGGAAGGAGTTGCCAGCAGTCTTTTTGGAGGCTCTGTATATACCTGCTAATCTCCCAGCAGAGGAAGAGGCACTGGAGAATCCTCTGCTCCAGGAGGTGCAGAAATCCCAGTACATAGAGTAGTATGACAGATGATCTAGGATGAGTGGAATCTGCCGGAGGCTGATCTTGTAGGCATGCGATCCATGTCGTGCCTGTACCTGCTACTGGAGCAAGAACGAGAGCTCCTTTGATCGCCCAAAGTGGATGCAGTGGTGTCAGCGGCAGTAGCGGAGAACTTTACTCGTCTCTTGCAGCCAAGAGCCATGGAACCCGTTCCGCGAGACCAGTACTCTATTTATTTTGCAGTGCCCAAAAAGGAAGGTTCCTGTCGCCCAGTTCTTGACCTCAAGGGCATGAACCACTGAGTACAGCATTTCCACATGGAAACGCTGAGATCAGTAATAGTAGTTCAAAGGGGCCATTTCCAGTTGCGCATGTTGCCCTTCAGTCTGACTGGCCCCCGTACCTTCTTCAAGGTCTTGGTGGGGGCGGCAGTCAATGTTCCCTCTAATTTTCTGTAGGCTGTGTGCGCATAAAATATCAGCTGTGTGCAGCTTTTCGAAGGAAGGTTAAATTTTTGTGCACCACATAAAGACACTCGAGTTATATACTTTAAAATCAGACTACACGTCAGAATACAGTATGTACACCACATTGATTTTAATCAAATTAAATGAAAATAGATGATTACTAAATGAAGCGGGAAATTTCTAGTAATTACAAAAATAACTTTTAAATTTTAAGACGTCTGTGTTGTTTTCTATCAGAATCAGAGCCGTAATTTTTGTGCGCTCTGTTGTAAAGAATGTGCGCTCGCTCGGCGAGGTGTGTGCGCGCGCACACGCGCACAGCTTAGAGGGAACAGTGGCAGCAGTAGCTCTGTACAAGGAAGAGCTTTTAGTCTACCCGTACCAAGACTATTGACTGATCAGGCAAAGTACAGGGACAACCATGAAAGAGCAACAGCACGCGGGGCGGAGTTCCTTCTAACTCTGTCGGCTGGTCAAACCTGGCCAAGAGTCAGTTACAGTTGGCCTAGGAGCTGGAGAATTTTGAAAGCGTGCTTTGAGACCCGCCTGGGCAGGGTTTTCCTGTCGGATCGTCAGGCACAGGAGCTACGACAATTTGTACGGCAGTTCCTGAAGAGAGCAAGACCGTCAGCATGGCATCTGCATATTCTGGGGACCATGGAGGCCATTCTCAAACTAGTCCCATGGTCAAGGATGCACATGCGACTACAGCAGAGGGCTCTGCACCAGCGGGGGTCGCATCAGAGTCCACCACTGTCCCAAGTACTCCCCTGCCCACGGAGCTCCAGGAGAGCCCTCAGGTGGTGGCTGCATCCAGGGAGCCTGGAAGGGGGCATGCCACTCGAGTTCCTGGTGTGGGTTCCACTGATGTCCGTGGCCAATCTGGCAGCTTGGGAAGCTCTTTGCTAAAAATGATTTGTTTTGGGACAGGAGTCCATAGGAGGCCCTGTGGTCTATCAACAGGCCCGTGATGTGAGCAGTGACCTTGGTGCCAAAGGTTTTGAGCCATAGTTGCAGTGGAGGCAGTCCGAGTCCTTTCGAGCAATGCGATCAGTGACTTAATTCAGCCGGCTAGGAGGCATGGGCAGTGAAGCCCTGGAGAGGAGGCTGAAAGGCTATTCGACGGGGCAGAGACTCGTCTCTAGGCATTATCGGTGGCGCACGTCTGGGAGTCGACAATGTGACGGCAAACTACCTCAGCCAAGTGCGCACAGACCCCAGAGAGTGGCAGCTCAACCTGGGGGTGTTCAAGCAGGTGGTCCATCGATGGGGGCACACTGGTCGGGAACCTAATGGCAATGTTCAAGGCAGTTGAGGCCGGCCAGTTTTTTTCAGCAGACATTGAGTGAGGATGCCTGAGAGCCTGGATGCTCTAATTTAGCAGTGACATGAAGGTTCACTCTGGGTTTTTTTTTTCCCCTGTGGGTGCTCATAGTGCAATGAATAGAGGCACACCGGAGATTAGTAAGGCTGGTGATACCAGACTGGCCGAGGTGCCTGTGGTATGGTGAGCCGATTTGGATTCTGGAGGATAGACCATGGCGGCTTCCGGTTCAGAAGGACCTCCTGACGTAGGGGCTGCTTTGCATGCCCCAGGTGGATCCCTTCTCACTTATGGCATGGCTCTGGAAAGGGCGAGGTTGAAGAGAGGATATTCAGGCTCAGTGATAGTGACCTTGCTACAGGCCAGGGGAAGGTCTACGAATCTGGCGTACATCCACGCATGGCGCATCTTTGGATCGTGGTGCGGAGAAAGACAGGTGTGCCCTTCCACGGCCTCCGTCCCGGACTTCTTGGCATTCTTGCAGTCCTGCTTTGGTAAGGGCTAGCCGCCAGTTTCTTGAGGATGCAACTGGCGACTATTTTCTGTTATTATGGGAAAGTCCATGGGGAGGCCATTGGGTACGCACCCAGATGTGCTGAGATTTCTAAGGGCAGTAAGTCTTCAGTCCTCTGAGGAGGGCGGTGGTACTGCCTTGGGATCTCAATCTGGAGCTGCTGGCACTGTCTGGGGAGCCCTTTGAGCCATTGAGTCGAGTGTCCCTGAAGGATTTGACTCTAAAAGCGGTATTCCTGGTGGCAATTTTCTTGACAAACAGGATTTCAGAGCTTCAGGCCCTGTTGTGTCAGGAGCCATTCCTTTCCTTCACTAGGGTGGTCCTGTGTCCAGTATCTTCATTTTTGCCCGAGGTGGTGTAGGCCATTTACTTGCTGGCTCTGGTGAGCACGGATATGGGCCCAGCCTCTCCACAGCAGCGCCGCCTGGATGTTAACAGAGCCTTGCAAGGGTATGTGGAAAGGACATTGTCCTTTCGGAGATTGGACCATCTGTTCTGTTTGAGACATGCAAAGGTGAGGTGGCAGCTAAGGCCTCCATTTCCAGATGGATCAGGGAGGCAATCGCTTCAGCGTACATCTTGAAGGAACCCCCTGGGTAGTTTAGCCCCACCGTGGAGGTCTGTAGGGCGGCAGTGTAGTCGTCGTTTCATACTTTCTCTAACTATTTATTGCCTGGATGCCCAGGTGGCGGGTGACACATTTCGGATAAACATGGAATTAGGCCAGTTGTGCGGGTCCCTTCTGTTAGTTTAACTGCTTTGATACATACCAGTAGTGCAGTGCGGGACTGGACTGGAGGGACGATAAGGAAAAAAAAATTAGACTGACTTGCTAATTGTTGTTCCTTGAACTCCAGTCTAGTCCCTGAACCCTCCCCGAGTGCTTTCAGTGATAATCCTGAAACTGGTTCCTGAAACCGGTCCTGAAACTGGTTCCCTTGGTGGAGAAAGTGATGTAATCGGTGTTTGAGGAGGGGCAGAACGGAAGAGCTGTCTGTCGCTTGCTCTTGCTGATTCTAGTTGCTCGGGTGTTCAACAGGTAGGCTTCCATCCTGGAGTGGGGGATGGGGTATCTTTCCCAGGGGATGGAGGGGGTACTAGTTTATTTAGGTGGAGTAGTGTTTTGTTGTATGTTTAATTACTTAATTGTTTGCTGCTGTGAGTCGTCTTTGTCAATAGGTACTGGGGCTGGTAGACAGTGCCAGCTGCATAAGTACACAGGTGTCATCGAGAAGATGACATGCTCAGTCTCCAAGCTGCTGGAAGAGGTACATTACTCAGAGGAGTGGGACAGGACTGGACTGGAGTTCCTCAAGGAACAACAGTTAGCAGGTAAGTTTAACTTCTCTTTAAATCACAAGTGTGCTACATGGGAATCACCTGGATCATGGCTTAACTCTACAGCTCACATCAGCAACACTATCATACTTACCATAAAATAAAAGCAGTCCAGGGGTCTTCGACCTTTACTAGACACCCATGACTTCTGCACAGTCTTCAAGGCCTTGGTACTCCTGCCCTTGGACTATTGTAGCATCATCCTCCAGGGGCTAATGGCTTATGCAATCCACTCTCTAAACTTACACTGGCTTCCCATTACAAAACGTGCTAAATACAAGGCCCTTGCCACCTTCAAAGCATATCACAATATCTCCTCAGAATACTTACAATCACTGATTTAGACGCCAGATGAGACGAAGGAGAGCTAACACGCAATTCACCCTAACCATTCTGCCATTAAACAAGAAAAGCGGCCACTCTGCATCATATAGTGTTCTCACTCTATGCTCTGCACATGTGGAATGTGCTTCCTGATAAATCTGGGCCACACATAATCTTGACGAATTCTACATAAAGTTGGACCCATCTCTTCATCGAACACCTCTGATGGATCTCTAACTTAGATGTGACCATATTTCCCCGATATCTGCCTTACCAGGCACACTTCTGGCATATCTCTGCTACTCTCCCTTTCCCTCAATCTTCCTCCCTCTTCTCTACTTACTACATGCCAGTTGCCCAATTTACCTTATTGCGTATATGTTCACTTAGTTAATTCATAGCTCTTGATCTAGTATCATGTTTCTTGTTGATGTACACAACAGTGAAAGAATATAAAAACATTAGGTCTTGTTTAACTTGTTAACATATAAGCTGCTTTGACACTTTGGTAAGGCAGCATGTAAAACCAGCTAAGTACATTTCGTCTTTTGCATAGGGCCTTTTTACTGAAGAAAGTTCAGCCTATAGTCTGTCACCCAGGTAGTAATGACTGCTGTTTTATGTTAAGGATTTTTTGAGGCCTTCACTAACCAAGAGACCATATCTCAAAGGACCAGAGAATTGGGATTCCTGGTTGAAGTGGTCTGGTTTGGACCATTGAACATCTGCTAGTGTGCTGAAGTAGAGGTCTATCCTTTTGAAGCCCCCATAAAAAGAACTTCTGAATAGGGAAGGCAATGACCATATAGTTTGTCTGTTTCACAAGGAAGGACTACCTAGTTTGATTTCTTAGTCCATAAGAAGCTTTGAGTATTGCTGATGTCATGGCCCATGGACAACTGGTGTTGCAGGGGATCCATAGAGTGAGTAGTAGCTAAGCTTAGCCTCTCTAGTTTTAACCATGATACAATAATCACCAACTTTCCTTAGCGTTCCTCCAGCTTAGTCCTCCACCTCTGGGTTGTGAATCTCCTCCTGCAGCTTGGAGACTGGACATGACAAACTCGTGACATCACTGGATATAGCCTGCTGAAATCTCCCATCAGCCCCAGTGTGTCCAGTCTCCATGCAGCAGGAGGACTTCATGAGCCTAGGTGCTGGGCTCACTAGAGAAACGGATAAGGAGCAACTTAGTCAGGGTGCTAGGCTTTAGGTCTATAAAACCATTTTAGGTTCAAGCCGTTTTCATTTGTTCCTATAAGTTTTTTTTTGTTTTTTTGGGATATCCCTTTAAATTGTATTTAATTTTTTTTTTTAAATTTAACAGAAAGGGGGGGGGGGGGGGTGGGGACTGGTCAGTCTCCCTGCCGCACCAGGACTTCTGTTTTTAGGGGCAGGAGTTCCCTCCCTGGATAGGGCGGGAGATAGCTCCTGAAGCGGATTGCCTGTCCCTTCACTATTCTTGGCTGTATGGCCCGACACACAGAGGTTTGGTGGGAGCATGGTCGGCGACAGCAGCATGAGTACAGCATGCTCTCGTTGCGAACGTTGCTTCTAGAGCGGGGTAACGTCGCAACTTGAAGGGCCCGAAGCTCCGGTGGTAAGTTCTCCATTCTCGGCAGCGGTGCCGAATTCGGGGGGGGGGGGGTAATTCTGCAGCTGGAGGGTGTTTCTCTTCAGGGCTGCGCCAAAACCGGGTTTCCTTTGCAGCCGTGGCCATTTTAAGATAGTGTTTTTTAACCGTGTGGCTCTTTTACGGCAGCGGCGGGGAGTGCAGGCTGCTGCGGGTGGTCAGGAGCCCTGCTCCCGTTTTTTTTTTTTCTATATCTTCATTTGGGGGTTTAAACTGTATTTTATTTTCTTTATTTTCTTTATTTTGAGATAGTATTTACACTAGAGCTGGGGTTTTCCTGTTGGGGCCCTCTTAATTCGTCCAGGCGGTTGCAGAGGGAATTAGAGTAAGACTCAGTGTGTGTGTTTTCTTTGGTATACCGGGGGTTTTCTTTAGAAAAAAAAAAAAATGAATTCAATGGCTAGGCCTATTGGGCATGTCAGCACGCCCACAGTGCGTAGTTTGTGGCACCCACAGGGGCACGGTGGCAGACACCGGCATCTGTAGGGGCTGTGCTGCTGTTTCAGTCAGTGTGGAGCAGCAGATGGCGAGCACACCGGTCCCAGATTTGCAGGGCGCCACGTCGGCGGTGGAGGGCGAGCTGTGGGGTCCTCCCCCATCGGCATCTGTTCCGGAGGACCTGTCAGCGGGTCCTTTGTCCGCGGGGGTAGGGACGGATTCTCAACAGGTAGATTTTTGTCCTGACTTTGTCCTGTTGATGCATCAGGCTTTTTGTTTGAGGCATCGGGGTAAATTGCCGGATCCCTCGTTACTTCCCTCAACTACCCTGAAATCCGGTAGGGCGGAGGGGGGGAAGCTCTCTCTGAGACCGCCAAAGAGATCTCGCCCTGTGGATCAACCATCTTCTGACCTGGCGTGGCAGGAGGTGGAAGATGCAGACCTGGAGTTGGATGGTGATTTGGAAGAAGGGGAGATTCTGGAACCTGAGGATCAGGCGAGAATTATTAGAGTGTTCCGAAGGGACGAGCTAATGGCATTGATCTCGGAATCTCTCCAAACGCTAAAGCTCGCCACTACGCCGCCCGTTGAAGAGGACGATGGGGAGGACCCTATCATTCAAGCGGTGCGGCAGGCTCAGATAGTCTTTCCCATACACAAGGTGTTGGATCGGATGATCCAGGATGAGTGGGATCAACCGGAGGCAGGACTCCGGGGGATTCGAACTATAAACAAGCTCTATCCCTTGGCGGAGAAAGACAAGGAGAAATTCTGTTCTCCGCGGGTTGACGCTGCAGTATCCGCGGTCACTAAAAAGACCACCATTCTGGTGGAAGGCAGTGCGGCCTTAAAGGACATACAGGATCCAAAAGGTGGATGGTTTGTTGAAACAATCCTTTGAGGCGGATGCAGTGTCATTGCAGGCATCCATTTGTGGAGCTTGGGTCGCAAGAGCCTACCTCAGATGGTCATAACACTTTTACGGCAGTCGGCTGCTTTGGACCAGGACAGTGTCAGGGAGCTAGAACGTCTGGAGTCCGGAACCGCTTATTTGGCGGATGTGCACTATGACCTGGTCAGAACTTTGGCCAATAGCATGGCCTCACTGGTGGCTGCCCGTAGATCTCTGTGGCTCAGAAATTGGGCGGCGGACAGATCTTCCAAGTCTAGACTGAGTAAACTCCCTTTTAAAGGAAAGTTGTTGTTTGGAGAGGATCTTGACAAGCTGGTCAAAGATTAGGGGAGTCCAAAGGGGGGGAGGCTTCCGGAGGACAAACCTAAGCAAGGGAAATTCTCCCCGGCCTTTAGAGGTCAGTTTAAAGATTTCTGGAGATTACGCTCTTCTCGGTTGGGTGGCTTCCAAAGGGGAAGATTTGCTTCTCGAGTACAGGGGTTTCGTGGCTTCGAGGAGCAAGTCGTGGATTCGCAGCGTCAGTCGCAGGGTCAGTGTGTAAACCACAATGAAAGGAGGTGGGTCCAGGCCGGCAGCCAGCCGATAGGGGGGCGGCTTCGGGGGTTTCTTCCTGCCTGGACCCAGATAACGACCGATCAGTGGGTGTTGGAGATAATACACAAAGGTTATGCACTAGACTTGGCAAGGCAGGTTCGGGACTCCTTTGTGATGTCTCCTTGCAGAGGGCTCGCGAAGGCTCTGGCAGTCCGGCAGACGCTGGACCGGCTGGTGCAGTTGGGAGCTGTAGTACCAGTACCGGTGGAGGAGTGTGGAGCGGGACGGTATTCCATTTATTTTGTGGTGCCAAAGGACGGTGCCTTTCGGCCTATCCTCGTTCTCAACGGGGTAAATCATTCGCTCCGAGTACCACATTTCAGAATGGAAACTCTATGATCGGTCATCGTGGCAGTGAGGAAAGGAGAGTTTCTCACCTTTAGATCTCACGGAGGCATATCTGCACGTCCCAATCAGAGCATCTCATCAACAGTACGTACGCTTCGCTCTGCCTTGGGGGCATTATCAGTTCCAAGCACTGCCTTTCGGTCTGGCAACAGCTCCGCAGACCTTCACCAAGATCATGATGGTAGTCGCGGCGGTCCTCCGAAAAGGAGTCCTGGTTCATCCTTACCTCGACGATTGGTTGATTCGGGCGAAGTCTGCAGCCGAGAGCAAAAGGGCCACAGACAAGGTAGTGACGTTCCTTCAGGGTCTCGGCTGGGTGATCAATCCGTCCAAAAGCCAGCTGGTGCCGAACCAGATCCTCGAGTATTTCGGTGTGAGGTTCGATACGCAGAGGGGGAGCGGTGTTCCTGCCGGATCAGTGAGTACGAGCGCTCCAGCACCTGGTGCGAGAGTTCTGGTCGGTCCCAGCGCCCATGGCATGGAGTTACCTTCGGGTGCTGGGAACAATGGCGGCGACCCTGGCGGTGGGCCCGTGGGCCCGTTTTCATTTGAGGCCATTGCAGAGCTCGTGCCGATGGTCTCATCAGACTGACTCATTGAGAAAACAACTGCCTTGCCCTTTACGGGTCAAGCAGGCCCTTTGTTGGAGGCTGAGGCCCGAGTCCCTGTCATTAGGGATGCCCCAGGAGCCTCCAGTGGCTCCCGCTGATGACGGACACCAGTCTGGTGGGGTGGGGAGCTCACTGTGGGGAGCTTTTCGCACAGGGCATTTGATCTCTGGAAGAGAGCAAATGGTCAATCAATCGGCTGGAACTCAGAGCAGTCTGGCTAGCCCTGGGAAGCTTTGAGACAAGAGTGACAGGCCGGGCCATCCGGGTGCTGTCCGATAACGCAGCGACCGTGGCCTACATCAGTCGGCAGGGCGGTACCGGAAGTGTAGCAATGGAAAAGGAGGCAGAAAATCTGTTCTCTTGCGTAGAACATCGATTGACAGTGATCTCGGCGGCACACATTGCTGGAAAGGACAACGTGCAGGCGGATTTCCTCAGCAGGGTCCAAGTGGATGCAGGGGAATGGGAGTTGCATCCAGACGTGTTCGAACAACTAGTTCAGAAATGGGGGACACCAATCATGGATCTGATGGCGACCTTCCAGTCCGCAGAGTCGGCTCAGTTCTTCAGCAGATGGGAGAGAATGTTGGAAGGCATCGACGCTCTCATGCAGCCATGGCCGTCGGCAGGGCTCCTGTATGTCTTTCCACCGTGGGCGCTCATCGGAAGAGTGGTTCAGCGGATCGAAGCGCATCGGACGGGTGCTGCTGGTGGCTCTGGACTGGCCAAGGCGCCCATGGTACGCCGATCTGATGCGCTTACTGGACGGGGATCCTTGGAGGTTGCTGGTATCAGAGAAGCTGTTGATCCAGGGTCCGCTCCAAATGCCTCAAGTGGATCGGTTCTCGCTTACGGCTTGGCCATTGAAAGTGCGAGGCTGAGGAAGAAGGGGTATTCCAGAGTGGTGATTACCACTTTACTTCATGCAAGAAAGCGTTCCACATCGTTAGCATATGTCTGCATATGGCGGCTTTTTGAGGACTGGTGTTCGCAGTGGCAATGCCACGCAGCTACGGCGTCCGTGCCATTGCTATTGGCTTTCCTTCAAGATGGTTTTGATAAAGGGTTAGCAGCCAGTTCTCTAAAGGTTCAATTAGCGGCCCTTTCCTGTTACAGAGGTAAGGTGCACGGAATGGCTCTTGGGTCGCATGTTAATGTGGTGCGTTTCCTTAAAGCAGTCACCAGATTGCGTCCTGCACGTCGTAGTGTGGTTCCAGCTTGGGATCTCAACCTGGTCTTGGGAGCTCTGGTCAGGGAGCCCTTTGAGCCCTTAGACTAGGTGTCAGTTAAGGATGTCACTTTGAAAACCGTCTTTTTGGTAGCCATTTGTTCGGCGAGACGCATCTCGGAGTTGCAGGCGCTATCTTGTAGGGAGCCCTTCTTGTGTTTTTCTAAAGAAAAGGTGGTTCTTCGCATGGTGCCATCATTTTTGCCGAAGGTTTCCTCACTGTTTTCATTTAAATCAAACGGTAACTTTGCCAGTCCTCGGAGTGAGAGGGGAAACCGTGTCTGACCATGGTTTGTGCCGTTTCGACGTCAGAGAATGCTGAGGCATTATTTGAAGTTTTCTGATTCTTTTCGCATATCGGACTGTCTTTTCGTGTTCGGGGGACCACGAAAAGGAGAGGCGGCGGCGAAAGCATCTATTGCCAGATGGATTAAAGAGGCCATTGTGTCCGCGTATATTTTGCAGGGTCGCCCAGCGCCGGTGGGTTTAAGAGTGCATTCCACTAGAGCGCAAGCGGCGTCCTGGGCGGAACACAGCCTGGTTCCGCCGGTGGAGATTTGTAGAGCGGCTACTTGGTCCTCTCTTCATACTTTCAGTAAACACTACCACCTTGATGTTCTGGCGGCAAATGATGCCTGTTTCGGGTCGGCGGTGTTGCGCTCCGGCTGGACAGGGCTCTCCCGTTTAATACTGCTCTGTTACATCCCAGAGGTGGAGGACTAAGCTGGAGGAACGCTAAGGAAATAGTAATTACACTAACCTGGTAATTGTAGTCCTTTAGTGACGACAGCTTAGTCCTCATTCCCGCCCAGGGATGGATTTGTGACAAAGCACATTCTGTCAAATTCAGTGCACAGTTACAGGCAAGTGTTCGAGCTAAGCCTTTAAAATTCTATGCTCTCTGTCTTGCGTCTCTGGTGTGGCAGAGGGCTGGGCAGCGAGAGTGGTCACAGGTTCCCTTGGGGTCGGAAGGGGATTGGCTGGGCCGAGTAGTTATTGGTTATACTGTTGCAGTTTCAGGGTTGACTTATATGATAGCTACTTGTTTGCTCTTTTGAGTCTGCTTTGTCAGTAGTTCACTGGGGCTGATGGGAGATTTCAGCAGGCTATATCCAGTGATGTCACGAGTTTGTCATGTCCAGTCTCCAAGCTGCAGGAGGAGGTTCACAACCCAGAGGTGGAGGACTAAGCTGCCGTCACTAAAGGAACTACAATTACCAGGTTAGTGTAATTACTATTTAAAGTTTATATCACGGTTAAGGCTAGAGAAGCTAAACTTAGCTACTTGGCTGTTTGAAAATTGATGATAATGTATAGATAAAGAGGAGTTTTTGAGATGGTTGATGTTTTGAGACCTTTCCCCTGCTGGCGGGTAACCGCCTATTGGAGGGATAAAAGTTGATATCTGAGATCTTTTCTACTCTTTTGTGTGAAATTTTAAAATTTGGATTTATAACTAACAATTTGTAGTTTATTGAATATTTATGGTGAAGGTCCCTGAGGATATCTGATATGATTCAAGGTGTTCGGTATTATTTGACTAGGGGTTACACCAGGACAGGTTTGAGAAACACTGTCCTATGCTTTTATATGTTCAGGACATGGTCTTGATGGAGTAGAATGCTCCAGAGTCCCAGTCTTAAGGTTGGTAGGGCCGTGGGAAAGTTTTTATCTCCTGTTTCCTGAATAAAAGGAAAAGTTGATACTGCCTAAGATGCTTTGGTTATAGCAGTAACTAAAAAGACTACTATTGTGGTAGAGGGAGGTACAACTCTAAAAGATCTCTGGCATAGAAAGCTGGAGCCATAAATATTTGGGATAGCCACCTTAAGTCTGTAGGGGGTAATTTTTGTAGTACCTACAGGCCCGATATTAAAAGGCATTTACATGGTTAACAGCTGGTTAACTGTGTAAATGCCTGCTAAGTGGGTATTCGACGGCACATACACAGGTAGTGCCATTGAGTATCTCCGAAAAAGTCCCCTATGCTCCCCGATGCTAACTGGCTAGCATCAGGGCGTTCTGGAGCGGAGGTGGGGACTGGCGCTAACCATGCAGCACTAATATTGGATGCTGCATAGTTAGCACTTGGTGCCTATAAGATAGGTGAGGAAAACCTTTGCCTATCTTATAGGCGCCGAGGCTAACCGTGAAGCATCCAATATCGATGCTGCACAGTTAGCCTTGGTGGCTTCCAGGCAGCGCAGCCATGGAAATGAATATCTGGGGTTTGGGGATTGGCAGGCAGGGATAAGTGGCTGTGGCACTTAGCCCTGCACAGTTGTATTGGGCCCCACATGTTTAAGGCATCTTTGCACTGAATGCAAAAATGGGTGGATGGGAGTTCAGAGGATCCAGATCAGGCTCAGAAGGATTCGGCTAGACTCAAAGCAGGATTGGCTTATGTAACTGATGCCCTGTATGACCTCGTTCATACTTTAAATGAAGACCAACCAAGCAGGTACACAAAGACTGGCGACGAATTGATTCAGATGTAAATTATTTAATGGGCCATGATGCGTTTCGGCTAAAAAGCCTTCTTCAGGGGGTCTTTAAAAAGAGAACACACTTCAAAATAATAATAAAATATAATAAAACATTAATATAGATGTTAGGAGTGGAGGAGTAGCCTAGTGGTTATAACACTGGCTTGGCAACCAAGCAACCAGGGTTCGATTCCCACTAGCACTCCTTGTGGCCTTGGGTAAGTCACTTAACCCTCCATTGCCTCGGAAGAAAGGCCTGGCAATCTACTTCCGGTGACACTGCCAAGAAAACCCAGGAGCTTCTGGGTCACCAGGAGTCGGGACTGACTCGAAGGCACACATTGCATTTGCATAGATGTTAAAGACATAAAAATGCATATGAAATATAATAAAACAATATAAAGACAAATTGTTAATAGAATATAAAACATATGGAAGATGTAGATCCAAATGGACAAATATAAATACATAAATTGAAACATAAAAAAAAAACTTAGTAATAATTATGTTTTACATTTTTATTCTTAAGAACATGGATATGATAAAATCATACGGTCAAAGTAAATGAGAATAGAAAAAAAGACGAGGAGGACACAAGCAAGGAATTGATTAAAAATACCTTAGTTCTGTCGCATAGCGCAATAAAAATAATCACTAGAAGATAAAACAAAAATAAATAATTTAGGTGTTAAGATAATAAATAAATCATTTAGACATTAAAACCAGCTATAAAGGCATAAAAATAAATAAAAATATGCATACATAAAAAAAGAAATGCAATGCTTAATTGAATGTTTGTTTGAAAAGAACTCCATATGCTGTTTCTTAAAAAATGCATCATTCATTGCACCACTATAAAATGAAAATAACAAGCACTCAAAAAGAGCGTTTCATGGGATAAAAAACACTAAACACAAACAGTTATTTCATATAAAACCTCTGTTGAATATATGTCTAAGCATGATTGTCCAATTTTATAAGATACTATTATTCTATGTTTTGGAATTGTGTGCAAATGAACTGCTTCAAAAATAAAATCCTCCATGATCCAACGAGGCGTACTCAAAAAAACAAAAAACAAAACAAGACCAGCTTTTGCCGCTAAACATGGGAAACTGCATGGCTGGTCTCCTCTCTTTAGTATCTTATAAATTCGGACAATCATGCTTAGACATATATTCAACAAAGGTTTTATATGAAATATCTATGTTTAGTGTGTTTTATCCCATGAAATGCTCTTTTTGAGTGCTGAATGATGCATTTTTTAAGAAACAGCATATGGAGTTCTTTTCAAAAAAACATTAAATTAAGCATTGCATTTCTTTTTTTTATGTATGCGTATTTTTATTTGTTTATGCCTTTATAGCTGCTTTTAATGTCTAAATTATTTATTATCTTAACACCTAATTTTATTTTTGTTTTATCTTCTAGCGATTATTTTTATTGCGCTACGCGACAGAACTAAGGTATTTTTAATCAATTCCTTGCTTGTATCCTCCATCGTCTTTTTTTTTTTTTTTTTTTTTTTTTTCTATTCTCATTTACTTTGACCGTATGATTTTATCATATCCATGTTCTTAAGAATAAAAATGTAAAATAGTAGTAATTTTTTTTTGCTTTTTTTTTTTTTTTTTATGTTTCAATTTATGTATTTATATTTGCCCATTTGGATCTACATCCTCTCCAGGAACAAGCAGGAATGAGTCTTCACATATGGGTATCGTCGGTACCGATGGAGCCTGCGCGGGAACGCTCCCCAGCGTCCAATAGGAAAGCTTTTGGGAACATCCCACAGCGCCTGCGTGCTGCCTTCCCGCCTTTCCCAACCGCCTCTCTCCAGTTCTTCTTTTCCGCGGAGCCAGCAGGTCGTGTTCCTGTTACCGCTGAAGAAGTTCTTTATTTTTTCTTATTTCTTTGGTCGCGCGTCTGCCTTCTTCGATGTCGGACCGGTACCGCCGGTCTTTTCTTTCTTTCTTTAAAAAAAACCAAACAAAAAAAAAAAAAAAACCCCTACCGTTTCCTACTTCTGTGCTTTTTTTCTTTTTGGGCCTTAGGCCTAAGGAAAGTTTTTCCTCATGGAAAAGCCCACTTCCGGATTTAAAAAGTGCACGAAGTGCAGCGGTACTATTTCTGTTACCGACACCCATGACTGGTGTCTAAAATGTTTGGGTCCTGACCATTCCATCACGGATTGTGCGTCCTGTTCCATGATGTCTAAAAGAGGTCGACAGAACCGAGCGGCCAAGCTCAGTACCCTGTTTCCCTCTGATGCAGCTTCAGTGGCATCGACGTCTTCCAGGGCTGCTTCTTCCTCCCATGGATCTCAGGTAACCAAACATAAGTCCCAGCCGTTCCTCGAAGGGTAGATCTCCCTCTAAGCATCGAGATGCCTCCGGGCTTGCCCTCGAGGATCCCGCACCGGCAAAATTACACCGACGGGAAGCTCCGGCTTCCAAAGCTTTTATCTATGGGGTCACAGGTTGACATCGATGGCTCGGCCTCGACCGATCACCTGTTGCCATGTTCTGGGGTACCGGTGGTTTCCACTGGTACCGACATCCAGACATTGGTGGCGTCGATGGATCAGAATATTCTGACCATGCAGCGTGCCATCACGGCATTCATACAAGCTGCGACGCCTCCGGTACCGCAACAAACTCCGTTGTCAGTACCGGTTCTGGCACCGGCACCAATATCAGTTCCGGTGCCGGTACCGATTGCATCGGCTTCGGTGTCGACTGCAGCGGTACCCTGTTCTATGATGCCCATCGGTACCGAACCGGTACCGATCACTCCCGATGTCGATACCGCTCGGTACGCGTATCGGGCTCTGCAGGAGCATCCAGACAGGTGATACTTCGATTCCTCTGAAGACTCTGATGAATCAGAGCCTTCTGTCGCAGCATCGGTACTCCTTCCTCAGGAGCCGCCTTCTCCAAAAAGAAGGTCTCCTCCAGAAGACTTGTCTTTCCAAGACTTCATTAGGGAAGTGGCCAGGGGCCTCTCCATTTCAGTGGCCCCTGAGTCAGAGCCTAGAGCCAAGCAGTTGGATATTTTACAATATCCTAAGGCTCCTAAAGAGGCAGCTACTTTACCAGTTCCTGAGATCCTTTATGATCACATGTTGGGCATATGGGAGACTCCTCTCACCATCTCCCCTCATTCTCATAGGTTGGACACCATGTACAGTGTTCCTCCTTGTCCTGGCTTTCATAAGACTCGGCTTCCTCACCACTCTATTGTGGTGGAGTCTGCCATGAAGAAGAGAGTGCAAAAAGGCACTCATCCAATCCTCCAGGAAGAGAATGCAGAACCTTAGATGCTTTTGGCCGGAGAATTTTCCAGGCCAATATGCTTGCTGCCAGAATCAACTCCTATAGTTTCTATATGGGGATGTTTCTAAAAGAAGTTATAGATCTGCAGACTTTAGCCCCTTTTATTTCAGAAGATAAAAGGGAGGAGTTTCTCACCTGGCTTAAACATGCCCAGGATGTTTCCAAATTTTTCCAACCGTGCAGCCTTTGACTCTTGAGTGTGTCAGCAGAGCCTCGGCTATTGCCATAGGTGCACGCAGAGTTGCTTGGTTTCAAGCTTCTGATTTGGAACCCTGGGTCCAAGATGGATTAGGAAATCTTCCTTGTACAGGTGAAAACCTTTTTGGCAAGGATTGGCAAGCAAAGGCCACTCAGATGGTTGCTGAAAATTCTGCTTTAGATAGACTTTCAAAGTCTACTTCTGCTCCTGCTAAGAAAAGGTTGTTCAAAAAGGCATTTTTTCCCAAAAAGGGGAGATATTATCCTGTTTATAGTCAGCAGGCATCTTCTGCAGGTCGTTTTGCTGCAAAGCGTCAGCAACAACCTAAACAGGCCAAGCCTAAGGCTGCAAGGACTGCTACGACCCAACAGCTTCAGCCTCCTCAGGGCCTTTGACTTACAACTAGAGAACTTAGCCTTTCTAGAAGAGCCAGAGCCTCTCACCATTCCAGGAAGGTTAGCTCACTTTGCTCCCAGATGGGAACAAATCACGGCAGAGCAATGGACCCTCTCCATCATAAGGGAGGGGTACAAGCTTCATTTCTTAAACCTTCCTCCTCATACCATATTGAGACAGTTCAATTCTCCAACATCTCTCCTTGACCTTCTGGGTCAGGAGATTGCTACTCTTCTTGCCCAAAGGGCAATAGAAGAAGTACCCCTTCTTCAACAGGGCTTAGAGTTCTACTCCCCCTATTTTCTTATCCCAAAGAAAACAGGGGGCTACAGACCCATATTAGATCTGAGAATTGAACAAGTTTCTATGCAAGGAGAAATTCAAGATGATTTCTCTCGGTGCTCTCCTTCCATACCTCCAGAGTCAGGACTGGCTTTGTTCTCTAGACCTCAAGGATGCGTACACCCATGTCCTCATCCATCCAACACACAGAAGGTTCCTTCGGTTCCTTTATCAAGGAAAGCACTACCAATACAGGGTGCTTCCTTTCGGTCAGGCCTCTGCACCAAGAGTGTTCACAAAATGCATGGCAGTAGTAGCTGCATTTCTACGCACTCTAGGAATATTCGTATTCCCATATCTGGACGACTGGCTCATCCGAGCTCCTTCCCAGTCAGAGGCCCAGACTTCCCTAGCCTGCACAAGGCGTGTTCTTCAGTATCTGGGACTTGTAATAAACATCCCAAAATCCCATCTCACCCCTACTCAGTCACTAGAGTTCATAGGGGCCTTGCTAGATACCACCACTGCAAGGGCCTATCTTCCCCAGGCCCGTTGCCTACGCTTGGTGCAGTTAGCCTCCCAGATTCAGTTAAAGTCCCATTTAACTGCTCAGGAGATGTTACAACTGTTAGGCCACATGGCATCCACCATGCATGTGGTTCCTTACACTCGCCTTCACATGAGGGCAGCTCAATGGACTTAGGCACCCTGATGCCTGGGTCCATTGGGTGGTCAATCAGACAAAATAGCAACCTTCAATTGCCTCTTTTGGTCTCTCCAGTGGTGGAAGTCCATTCAAAATCTGTTGCTGGGGTCCCCCTTTCAACAGTTGTTACCCCAAGCAACCCTTACAACAGATGCCTCTCCAAGGGGTTGGGGAGCTCATCTACAAGATCTCTCCACCCAGGGCATCTGGTCTCCACAGGAGACTTCTCTACATATCAATCTCTTGGAGCTCAGAGCAATTTTTCTAGCTCTGAGTCTTCCACACCCTGCTCAGCTACAAGACAGTCCTCATCCACATGGACAACCAAGTAGCCATGTTCTACGTGAATAAGCAGGGCGGGACTGGCTCTGTCGCTTTGCAACGAAGCTTTGAGATTGTGGGCATTCACCAGAGAGCATCAAATTCATCTTCTAGCAGTATATCTTCCAGGCGTTCAAAACTCTTGGGCAGACAGACTCAGTCGAGTTCTGCTTCCACACAAGTGGTCCCTCCATATGGACCAGATAGCCACGATCTTTCGGATTTGGGGAACCCCGGACATAGACCTCTTTGCAAGTCTGTGGAATGCCAAACTTCCCCGGTTCTGTTCCAGAATTCAGTGTCAGGGAGTTCAGGCCAAGGATGCTTTCCTCCTTCACTGAGGTCAAGCCTTCCTTTATGCCTTTCCACCCATTCCCCTAATTCCCAAAATTCTTTTCAAGCTTCAGAGAGATCGAGGGTCTATGATCCTCATAGCACCACATTGGCCACGCCAAGTGTGGTGCCCTCTACTTCTGCATCTCTCTCAAGCTCCCTCCCTGGACTTGGGATCTGCTCCAGACCTCCTGTCCCAGGAGGAGGGAACGTTGTGGCACCCAAATCCCCAGTTTCTCCATCTCTGGGCCTGGTTGCTGAAGGCCTAGACCTTCAAGATTTGCATCTTTCTCAGCAGGTGAAGGATATCCTTCATGCTTCCAGAAAGCCTTCCACTAGACGTTCCTATGCTTTTAAGTAGAAAAGGTTTACCATTTGGTGTGCAGAGAAGGGTCTTAACCCTCTGGCAATACCTCTGAATTCTTTACTAGAGTATTTGCTGCATTTATCCCATGCAGGTCTTAAAACAAATTCAGTAAGAGTCCATTTGAGTGCTATTGCAGCATCCCTCAAGCCTCTCAATGGACAGCCTATTTCCTCTCATCCTCTTATTGCAAGATTCATTAGAGGCCTTCTTTTAACTAAACCTCCCATTAGACCACCTCCAGTGGCATGGGACTTGAATCTGGTTCTTGGCCAGCTCATGAAGCCCCCCTTTGAACCTTTAGCCACTACCTCCTTGAAATTCCTTTCCTAGGAAGGTTATTTTTCTCATTGCAGTCACCTCAGCTCGCCGCATCAGTGAGCTGCAAGCCTTGGTGGCTAATCCTCCTTATTCAAGTTTCCATCATGACAAGGTAGTCCTCAGGACCAATCCACACTTTATGCTTAAAGTGGTCTCACCTTTTCATCTGAACCAAGAGGTGTATTTACCTGTCTTTTTTCCAGGACCTCATGCATCAAGTGCAGAGAGAAATCTCCATACCCTGGATTCTAAGAGAGCGCTTGCTTTTTACTTATAAAGGACACAGCAACATAGAAAGTCCTCTCAACTCTTTGTTGCTTTTGATCCCTCTCATTTAGGACTTCCAGTCTCTAAGAGAACACTGTCCAATTGGATTGCTCAGTGTATTTCTTTTGCCTACCAGAGTAAGAACCTTTCTCTGGAGG
This sequence comes from Ichthyophis bannanicus, assembly GCA_033557465.1. NCBI lineage: Eukaryota > Metazoa > Chordata > Amphibia > Gymnophiona > Ichthyophiidae > Ichthyophis > Ichthyophis bannanicus. The sequence continues at coordinate 702,580,459 of CM066031.1, read as the reverse complement.
GCCATGTCACAGCTCACAAATGTGATGGCCATGGCAGCCTCTATGGCTCATCTAAACTCTGTGTCCATCGACCAAATCTGTCGAGCAGCCACCTGGGCCTCGGTTCATACCTTTACAGCCCATTACTGCTTGGACAAGGACTCCCGCCGGGATGCCTTGTTTGGTCAGGCTGTTCTGAAACACCTGTTCCATACCTAATCAACTTCTTCCTCCCATCCCTGGTTGGATGCCCGAGATCCATGGGAGGAGGTAGAGCCCTTCTCAGGGACTCACAACCTTGGGGATCTCCCTGGCATCTCTAGCTGGGGAGTCCCCATATCTGAAGACTCATTCCTGCTTGTTCCTGGAGATAGCACAGTTACTTACCTGTAACAGGTGATCTCTGGGAACAGCAGGAATAAGTCTTCACAACCCACCCACCTCCCCTAGGAGTTGTATCTCTCTATCTTTTTCCTTTCCTCTCTCTCTCTTTGCCTCGGCTTAAAACTCGAACTGGAGAGAGACGGTTGGGAAAGGCGGGAAGGCTGCACGCAGGCGCTGTGGGATGTTTCCAAAAGCTTTCCTATTGGACGCTGGGGAGCGTTCCCGCGCAGGCTCCGTCGGTACCGACGATACCCATATGTGAAGACTTATTCCTGCTGTTCCCAGAGATCACCTGTTACAGGTAAGTAACTGCTTTCCATATGTATTATATTCTATTAAGAATTTGTCTTATATTTTATTATATTTCATGTTTTTTTTGTCTTTTTGAACATCTGTATTAATGTTTTATATTTTATTGTTTTTGAAGTGTGTTCTCTTTTTAAAGACCCCCTGAAGAAGGCTGCTTAGCCGAAATGCGTCGGGGCCCATTAAAGAATTTACATCTGAATCAATTCGTCGGCAGTCTTTTTGTACCTGCTTGGTTGGTCTTCATATCTAGTGTGCAGGTACTGGTTGCTCCCCTTTGGTACTCGTTCATACTTTAGCCAGCACCATGGCAGTTGTGGTGACTATCAGGTGGCAGTTATGGCTCAGAAGCTGCTCTGCCTTGAAAACCAGGCTTAACAGGCTTGGCAGAAAATTAAGGATAAACCCAGGAGTGTGTTTAGGTCGGTAACAATCTAGATTTCTAGAGGCCAACATTTTTGTAGAGAGAAAGGGAGTTGTAGTCTTTAACGTACTAGTCATTGTCCTTTTGGGGGGATTGTAAAGAAAGTTCTCAGGAGCCCAAAGGGGGCAGGAGCTTACAAAAGTCTCTCTAATGAGACTATGGGGATTCTTCCCTTGTCAGAATGTGACAAGGGAAGAGTCATGTGTCTGCATTTTATGAGGAGTGGACCCAGATAACTTCAGACCAGTGGTGCTGGACATGGTATTAAAGGGCTACAAACTAGTGTTTGCCCATCACCTTGCCGGCTTATATTTAGTTTCTCCTTATCACATGCCAGCCGAAAGAGTGACCATATTGTCCACTAAGTAAAAGCCCTAAGCTCTGGAGACCCTCAAAGACTCACAGAAAGATAACTCCATTTTATTTGGTGTCTCAAAAAGGAGTGTTCCATTTTTGTATGGAGACCTGGAAGCTGGTAATTTCAACAGTATGCAGTGGAGAATTTCTCAGCGCTAGACTCCAGGGGGCTTATCTTTCCATCTATGAACTTCATTAGAGATACTTGAGGTTTGATATTCTTAGATGTCACTAAGTTCAAAGCCCTCTCCTTTGGCTTTGCCACAGTTCCTTGCCTTTATTTAAAGGCGGCGGTGGTGGTAGCAATCACTCTTGGAAATAAGGGATTAAATCCCTCCTTGGATAATCGACTAAAAAGGTTAAGTCAAAGGAAAGGAGTCAGGAGGCCATGACATGCATGATTCAGTTGCAGTCCCTAGTTAGGTGATACATTTTCGACAAGAGCAAATTGATCCCTTCTCAAAGCATAGAATATCTGGGGACATGTTTCTGACACTGTAATGGAAAGTCTCTTCCCAAGCAGAGAATGTTCAGCTTTCAAGATGAGATTCAGACCTTGGCTGCAAAGAGCTTCAAGGACCTGGGCTATAATACATGTCATGAGTCTCGATGACAGCAACTCTGGAATTTAGTGCCTTGGATGCAGGCTCTCTGCAGGCCTCTGGCTCAGTACTTAAATCCTGAAATATGTCTGTGGACAGTGGAGGCCAAAGCCAATTTAGGTTGGTGGCTGTCTCCCTGTCCTTTTAAAAATTGGATTTTAAAGCACCCAGTTGGCTAATTGTAATGATGGATGTGAGTCTCTCAAGTTGGGGAATGCATTGTCTGGAGCAGGTAGTGAAAGAAATGCTAGTCCTTGGTCCATCAACCACTTTGAAACTGGAGCTATTTGAAAGTCTCCTTTTGGCAGAGGGAAAGCAGTTAAGAATCATTTGGACAATGACACAGCTATTGGCATGCGATTCTCATTGAAAGCCTCCCTCTTGATGCTGAGGAGCATCTTCTGAACCTCTTATTAGCACCTCACATTTGTGGGAGTAGACCATGTGCGTGCAGACTTTTTTTTTTTTTTTTTTTCTTTAACCGTTTTTCCTTGTTTTAAATTTTGAAAAATTAGACGCTCAAAACATTGAACCATAAATAAGGAAATAAAACACTATAATATACACACACAGGAAAATAAACCTTAGAAATCGCCTTATTACTTAACATTGTTAAAGAAAAAACCGGGCATGATGGGAGAGAATGAAAGGGAAAAATAAGCAATAATATTTAATATCCATGTTATAAAGCTTGTAATGCCCAATCCGAATAGCTGTGCTTGATGGGGTCAGTTCATTTATTTATTTTATTTATTTATTTTATTTAACAATTGCTTCTATACCGCGCTATTAAAATCAGCGCGGTGTACATCAAACAAGCATACTACAATGTATACAAACAACATTGAGTTTTACAAAGAACAGGAAATTGAACATGGGAAGGAAACCAGGGGAACTAAATACATATTAACACAAACTATGTGTTCATACCTTGAGAACTCCTTTATCTTCTTGACTAAAAATCAGATAGTCCAAATTTCCAGGCTCAACAAAAACAATCCCTGCCTTGACATTTTAATAAAGCACTTCTTAACCTTTTCCAGGCCGAGCCCAAAACTCGCGGAATCCAAAATTCTGACTAAATATTCCTATCAAATGGTATATAATACATGACCATAGCAGAAGGAAAATCACTATTAGAACATATTGAATAAGACAGGTACAATTTTCCTGAAATATGCAAAAATTAACCCGGCTGCAGAATGTGGAATACTTCCAGAAAATAAGATCATTACCAAAGTCAAGGCTCTAGCCTTAACTGAAGGAATATCTTCCTAATCTCTTGTGTCCTTAAGACCATAAGAAATGCCATACTGGTCAGACCAAGGTCATCAAGCCCAGTATCGTGTTTCCAACAGTGGCCAATCCAGGTCACAAGTACCTGTCAGGTTCACAAAAAGGTACACAGATTCCACAGTGCTTACCCTGGTGTACCAGTGGATTTCCCTGCTCCTCTTTAATGATGACTTATGGATTTTTCCTCTAGGAACTTGTCCAAACCCTTTTTAAACCTGGCTACACTAACAGCTTTTACTGCATCCTCTGGTATGACTTCCAGAGTTTGTGTTCAGTGAAAAAAATATTTTCTCTTATTAGTCTTATTTATTAACATTTCTTATATACCGCACTATTCGCCGTCAGCGCGGTTTACATGGAACAGAAACATCCGACAATTTACATATGTCTGGTCATTACATTTAACAGGAAATGGAACTTGGAGAACAGGGTAAACTATATACATAGGAAGTGTAATGAGAAAAGATACTGTTTTGTGTTTTACATTGTTGGGGAAGCCTGTTGCAAGGGCTTGCCTGGTTGACTACTACTATTGTTGAGGTGCTCGCTATTCGAGTGGGACAGAGGTTCGGTGCTGTCAGTGAGATATTTGATGAAGAGGAAATGTTTAAGGGCCTTCCTGAACTGGCTCAAGTTGGGGATTGCTCTGATATGTGCTGGTAAGGTATTCCATAGACTTGGGGCGCAGAGTCGGAAGGTCTTAAGAATATAAGAAATGCCATACTGGGTCAGATCAAGGTCCATCAAGCCCAGTATCCTGTTTCAAACAGTAGCCAATCTAGGTCACAAGTACCTAGCTATTTCCCCAAAAGACAGATTCCACAATGCTTGTATTGGGGCAAGCAATGGATTTCTCTGGTCCCCTTTTAATAATGGTTTATGGACCTTTCCTCCATGAACATATCCAAACCTTTTTTTAAACCCAGCTACACTAGCAGCTTTTACTACATCCTCTGGTATGACTTCCAGAGTTTGTGTTCAGTGAAAAAAATATTTTCTCCCATTAGTCTTAAATAGATTACACTGTAGCTTCACTGCATGCCCCTAGTCTTTCTATATTTTGATGGCATAAGGAGATAGTGAGTCAGAGTGCTGGACTCACTGAGGGACAAATAAGGAGTATAGGTGCAGGTTACTTTGTTTTCCTGGGATAGCAGGCTTTCTTTATTTTGGTTGAAGGATATAAAAAAAAGAGAAAAACAGGCAGAAAAGATGATTTAATGGCAAGCACAGCAGGCTAGAGGAAGAGATCCCCTCTCCCCTCCCCAGCTGTTCTTTTTTGTGGGGGGCTTATTAGGAGTTAATTTTCTCTGGGACAGTGGGTGGCTCTCGAGCCCATCTACGGGTGAGGAGCCGCCAATTGCACAGTAGTGTCCAGGCTGGTAGCTTCCTGGGCAGCCCCTCTGCACCAAAGCCAGAGAGGAGCAGCTGAGCGTGACAGAGAAGAGCCATGTGCAGTCTGTCCTGGGAGATATTGGAGCAGTGCAGAGGTAAAAGGGGGCTAAGTCTTGTAGCAGAAGGACGCGGTGGTGTCTGAGCAGTGGGAGAATGTGGGGCTTTTGCTGGAGACAGGCCTTTCTACAGCACGGTCTAAGACCACGTGATTTGGAGTCAGCAGCAGCACGGGAAAATGCGGTGCATTCCCCCCCCCCCCTTATGGCTGAACACCAAGTCAGCTAAGGAGTTCCTGCCCTCTAGACCTGCTCTTTCCTCTCCCTGTGTTTTTCTCTTCCATTCAGTGAAGGAATGGAGCAAGGAGCTCTAGGTTTTTTTTTTCTTTTTTTTGTTTTCACCTCATCTGAGGGACTTGAATTGAATTTGACCTAGTTTAATTCTAGTTAGTTTAGTTTTTGATGTCTCGCGATCTCACAGAAGCTTATCTTCACATTACCATCTGGCCAGACCATCAGCAGTTTCTCTGCTTTGCGGTGCTAATGGGGCATTTCCAGATCCAGGCTTTGCTGTTAGGTCTGGCAATGGCTCCGTGGACCTTCACCAAGGTTATGGTGGTGGTAGTGGTGGTTCTTTGCAAGGAAGGGATTCTCATGCACTTGTATCTCAATGATTGGCTGAAGCTCAGTGGCGAAAGCGAAAAAGCAACGATGTTGGCGGTGCAGTTCCTAGAAAGTCTGATGGGTGGTCAACTTGGCCAAGAGTCATTTGGTTCCATCTCAGGAGCTGGAATATTTGGGAGCACCCTTCGACGCCTGCGTGGGAAAGATCTTTCTGGCAGAGCAGCGAGCGCAGGGGCTCCGATGACTGACTGGTGCGCCAGTTTCTACAGATGTCCCAGCCGTCTGCCTGGCATTATCTGCAAGTCCTAGGGACCATGGCAGACGCACTCGACTTGGTCCTGTGGGCTAGGGCTCACATGCAACCATTGCAGAGAGCTCTGTCGGTGGTCTCACCAGAGTCAGCCCTTGTCCAGGGTGGACCAAGACAGCACTCAGGTGGTAGTTACATCTGGGGAGTCTGGAAAGAGGGTATGCCCCTCGAGTCGCCAACATGGATCCAATTGATGACAGATGCCAATCTATCCGGTTGGGGAGCCCATTGCAAAGGATGCATTGCTCAGGGTCACGAGACCCATTGGTCAATCAACAGGCTGGAAATGCATGCGGTGGCCCTGGCACTCTAGAGCATCGAGTCCTGGTTGCAGGGGAAGGCGGTCCAGGTCTTCTCGAACAAGGCGAGCATGGTAGCCTACATCAGCCGTCAAGGAGGCACGGGCATCATAGCCTTAGAGGAAGAGATCTTATTGGTGACGCACGTAGTGGGAGTTTGACAACGTGACAGTGGATATCTAAGACAGGTACACATGGACCTGGGTGAGTGGACTTTCAACCAGTAGGTGTTCAAGCAGGTGGTGTGCCTATGGGGCACACCGGTCATGGACCTAATGGCTATCTTCCAGTCGGCCAAGGCGAGCCGGTTTTTCAGCAGGGGAAGAGCGGATGACAGAAGGTCTGGATGCCCTAGTGCAGAGGTGGCCTGAGGGGGATCTTTTCTATATTGTCCCTCCATGGGCACTTTAGGCCAGGTAGTACAGTGGATAGAGGCTCACCGGGGGTTCGTCATTCTGATCACCCCGGATTGGCCAAAGTGTCCATGCTATGCTGATCTGGTGCAGATTCTGGCGGACTAGCTAGGGCAGCTTCTGGCTTGAGAGGATCTCTTGACACGGGGGCCAGTTCACATGCCTCAGGTGGATAGAGTCTCACTTATGGAGTCCAACTAGAGGCACAACACCATGTACGAAAACAGGCCAACAAAAAACGTGGATAGCAGGGAAGGTAACGTATAATAAACCTTTATTGAACCAACATCAGCCACTGGCCCAACACAGGCTGTGTTTCGGAAATCCCTTCTTCAGGGGCTTTAATGGCTAAAAACAAATTATAAATAAATTATAAATAAAACAAGTTAAAACAAAACAGGCTCAAACAGCGGACATAAATGAATGTATAATGTGTAAAAAAAAATATATCTCACTTATTCTTAAATGATGGAACGAATAAGTACGGCTAACATAAAACCAAAGGAGCTAAGAAAATGGACAGTAAAATAGAATAAAAACATGGTTAAAAATTAACTATAATAAAAAGAATAAAAATATATAAAATTAATTAAATAATATATCAAAAAAGACAAAAAAGACATCTAGATTACACATACCTGAGTCACTAAACTATATGACTTAATCAAACAGGAGTGTAAAAATATGTATCCTCAAAAAAGAGCTAATAAAAAAACCAAACAATAAAATCGTGAACATACCAATAACAAGATACTTAGTAACTTAATAAAAATACATCATAAATGTACTTTTTGAGTGTATATTCTATGTAAATAAATGAAATATTAAAAATCCATGTATATTACAATAACAATTTCTAAATTTAAAATATAGTATAACAATACATAAATACGGATCAACAAAAGTATAAGAGATGAAGACAAACCATATATATCAATTTTTAATAAATAATAGATTATAAGGATAAAAATATAACTGTTACCTGACCATGGATAATCGTCCTATAGATTTAATTGTGCGATCTATGAGATATAAATGAGATAATGGCATGTATAGTGTAAACTAAATTAACTAAACAGTGTAATGTATGATAAACTCAAAAAGAAACACGTTGAAGCCAAAGTGTCATAATGGAAGATGTGTGACAAATAGGACCCCTTAGTGATTGTGATTTATTTGGTGAAGTCAAACTTACAAAAAGAAAAAGAAAAAGAAAAATATGAACTGTGTATCAAATTGTAAACAACCGTGCAATGCTACTATAACAAACGACCACAGAATTAATGAAAAAGATAGTGTGAACTGTTCCAATAAATGTATGGATTAGAGAAGTGATTGTGTCGGTGTACATCCTGAAGAGTAAAGTGGTGCAGAATAGTTTGTGAGCACATGCCACGAGAGCTCAGGTGGCCTTGTAGGCAGAATATAGCTTGGTGCCTCTGGTGGAGATCTGTAGGGCAGCAATGTGGTCTTCTCTTCATACTTTTGCTAAGCATTATCGTCTGGATGTCCAGGCAGCGGGAAATGCCTGTTTTGGATCTGCAGTGCTTCAGACTGGTATTGCAGGTCCCGCACGTTAAATTAACTGCTCAGTTACATGAGTGGTGTGGTACTGGACTGGAGGGACAATAAAGGAGAAATTAGACTTACCTGCTAATTGTTGTTCCTTGAGGAACTCCAGTCCAGTCCCGGATCCTGCCCTTGAGGTTGATGAGAAGCCATTCAGCACCTCCATCTCGGAAGCTGGCTGAGTGATGGCAGGGACCAGAGGATGTCGAGGAGCATGCGAGGGAAAGCGTCTTGGGGGGCGCACTGGGAGAGCTGTAGGTCCTACGCTCTGTGCCGGAAGGAGTTGCCCAAGGGCTCCACAGGTTATTCTTGTTTAACTGCTTATTTGTTGCTCCTGTGAGTTTGCTTTGTCAATAGGTGGTTACTGGGGCTGGTAGGCGGTGCCAGCTGCATAAGTACATGGGTGTCATCAAAAGATGACATGCTCTGTCTCCAAGCTGCTGGAAGAGGTACACTAATCAGAGGTGTGTGACTCGACTGGAGTTCCTCAAGGAATAATTAGCAGGTAAGTCTAATTTTTCCATCTATATTTACCCGTTCCACTCAGTTCATTAATTTATAGACCTTTTATCAATCTCCCTTCAGCCGTTTCTCTTTTCCAGGTTGAAGAGCCCTAACCTTTTTAGCTGCTCCTCATAGGGGTATCCTTCCATCCCCTTTTACCATTTTGGTGGCTCTTATCTGTACTTGTTTTCTAATAATACTATATATTTTTTTAAAGATATGGCGACCAGAATTGCACACAATATTTAAGGTATGGTCACACCATGGAACGTTAGAGGCATTATAATATCCATTTGTTTTATTCTCCATTCCTTTCCTTATGATTCCTAGTATTTTATTTGCTTTCTTGGCTGCCACTGCACACTGGACGGAGGGTTTCAACATGTTATCTACAATGACTCCTAAATCTTTTTCTTGAGTGGTAGTTCTTAATGTGGAATCTTGCATTGTGTAACCATAGTTTAGGTTGTTATTTCCTAGGTGCATAACTTTGCACTTGTCCACATTAAATTTTATCTGCCATTTAAACGTCCAGTCTTCCAATTTATCTAGGTCCTTTTGCAATTTTTCACAATCCTCTTGGGTTTTATCAACTTTGAATAATTTTATGTCATCTGCAAATTTGATCACCTCACTAGTTATTCCCATTTCTAGGTCATTTACGAATGTTAAAAAGCAGCGGACCCAGCACAGATCCCTGGGGTACTCCACTATTCACCTTTCTCCATTGGGAAGATTGGCCATTTAGCCCTATCCTCTGCTTTCTATCTTTTAATATGTTTCTGATCCACAATAGTACACTGCCTCCTATCCTGTGACTTTGTAATGTTAAAAGTCTCTCATGAGGGGAATGTCAAAGGCTTTCTGAAAATCCAGATACATTATATCAACCGACTCGCCTTGTCTACCTGTTTAGTCACGCCTTAAAAAAACGTAACAGATTAGTAAGACAAGACCTTCCTTGGCTAATGCCATGTTGACTATCTTCCATTAATCCATGTCTGTCTACATGTTCAGTAATTTTGTTGTTTATAATGGCTTATACCATTTTTCCCGGTACTGAAGTCAGGCTCACCGGTCTGTAGTATCCCAGATCACTTCTATAACCTTTTTTAAATATTGGGCGTTACATTGGCTATCCTCAAATCTTCAGGTAAGATGTTCCATTTTCTTCCCTCCAGTCCAGTCCCGCACCTCTGGGTACTGCACCTTCTCCAGCAGCTTGGAGACTGAGTGTGTCATCGTTTTGATGACACTCGTCTACATATGCAGCTGGCACTGCCCACCAGCCCCAGTAAGCTCAGTCTCCAAGCAGCTGGAGGAGGTTGTGAGCCAGGGTGCTGGACTCGCTTAAGAGACAACTAAGGGGATAGGTTTAGTTAGAGTTTGCTTTTATTTCCCCAGTTAAGGTGCAGGTTTCTTTTGTTTTTAAAGGCAGAAGTGTTAAAATAAATAAATTTAAAATAAAAAAATTCAGAAAGAACAGAGAACCCGGGGGTCAACAGGGCTGAGGGGAGGATATTCCTTCTTCCCCCTCTCTCCCCAGGATTTAGTGGGGGGGAGTTCTGTGGGGGCCTTCCTCAGTCCGAGGCTTCTGGCTACTCCCGAACCCGTTATCGGGTGAGGAGCTGCTGCAGGGGCTGCAGTTGCTTGGCAGGAGTGAAAGCTGGCAGCCTCGAGTCACCCTCCTCAGCGCCAAAGCTGAGAAGGAAGGCTGAGTGCAAAGGGTAGAAAAGCCATGTGGCAAAGAGGCTCCAAGGTAAGAGTGGCGGTGGGGGGGGGGGGGGGGGGAGAGGACAGCAGGAACCCCTAGACACCGCCAGAACATGAGGAGACAGAGAGCAGCCTGCAGCTGCATGTTTGGGAGCCTGCAGCAGTGTGGGAAATGCCCCCTGCTGCATTTAGGCACGATTTCTTCTTATTGAGGTCTGCATGTGTTTAACCTTCTGCTGTTTTTTTGGGTGCCGGGGAGAGGCAGCCACCGAAGAATAAAGCAGGACAGAGCAGCCTCTTTCTAGGGGGCCATTTGCAGTTTCTTTTTAATTTCAGTTTCAGTTAATTAGATTTTGGTTTGGTTTTATTTTATTTTAGTTCAAGTACTCTAGTGCTTTGTGCCTGAGCCTGTGGAGGTGCACTGTGCTGGGGATCCTTTTACCTACCCGGATACAAATTGAGGGCATTCCTGGGGAGTGCCCCCAGCCCTTCCCAACATGCCGGCCAGACCGCAGTGCCTGGTATATGATGGTATCAAGGGGCGTGAATCCCAATTAATCCTAAGGCATTCCTTGTGTGTTACAGCTCAAAACCTATTCAGTGCACAATGACTTGATGCAGACATGTGGGAAAGGCCTAATCAGGCCATTGTTTGTTGCTGGGCGGATTTTCAGAGGGCTGTTGTGCTGGGTCAGGTGATGTAACTGGCACTTGGTTGAAACGTTGCTTTTTCCTGAGAAGGGTCTGATAAAAAGTCAGAGACAGAAATAAAGATAGGTGTTTAAAAAAAAAAAGCTGCATATAGGTTTGTAGCAGCTACAGCTCTGGAAAACAGGAAGTACCTGCATACAAGAAATGTATGTAATTTCGAAAGATAGTCAGTCAGTGGATTGGATGCAAATGAAATCCTTCCATCTGTCTATGGTCAGTGAGTAACCTGACGTGATCATCTCTTGTCACTTAGCCCAGATTATGTACCTATTAAATCTGTAATATTGCTTGTAAGGGAAGTTGTACTCCCTTATAGCCATTTGTAGTATTAGAAGAAAAACGTAAACTTTACTTGGAGAACGTGTCAGTTTGATTGGATCAGGGAAAGGTCCATTTCATATCTTTAAGATACAACACTGTAGCGCAATCTAAAAATCCTCAAGATATGCAGTCCCTGATGTGGTGAGGTCTCGGAGGCAGGCATCTGCCTAAGCTGCATGCAAAAGGCTGTCATGGGAGCAGGACCTGCAGGATGAGATGACGCAGGAAAGTCTCTCCCATTTGCAAGAGACCCTGGGGGCGCCATATTATCTTCAACGGGTCCGGTCCCTGCACTATGCCCAGACAATCCCCCCTTGAGCCTAGGGAGCAGTAGGGCTCCTGGGGGAGTTCTCATCGAAGTTTTTCTTACTTTTGCAGAAGCCGTTTTGCCTACCAAGTGGCTCCTCGGCCTCAACACAAGGCTAAGAGGATGTCAGACGCAAAAGAGCACGAGTCAGGAGCAGTGGCGTCTAAGTGGGCTAGAGTCTTAGAGTGGCAGTAATCGCTGATCTCCAGGAACAAGCCCTCACATATGGGTACGTCGGTACCGACGGAGCCTGCGCGGGAAAGCTCCCCAGCCTTTCAGATGAAAGGCTTTTGGGGCCTCCCACTGCACATGCGCGCTGCCTTCCCGCCTTCCTGACCAGCTCTCTTCAGTTTCTCTTTTTCCGCGGAGCCAGCAGGTCGTGTTCCTGTCACCGCTGAAGAAATTGTTAAATTTGTTATTTTTCTTTAGACCGCGTACCTGCCTTCCCCATACCAAAACCGGTACCGCCGGTCTCTCTTTCTTTAAAAAAAAAAGACTCTCTTATTTTCTTCAGCACAGCTTGGTACCTGTTAGGCCTTAAGGCCTACACAAATTCTCCTCATGGAGAAGCCAGTCCCTGGTTTTAAAAAATGTACCAAATGCAGTGCTGTCATTTCTGTCACAGACACCCATGAATGGTGTCTCAAATGTTTGGGACCTGAACACTCCATACCGGACTGCCCATCCTGCACCCAGATGTCTAAACGTGGTTTGCAGAACCGGGCCAACAAGCTCCATGTGCTGTTTCCTTCAGAAGCATCACAGTCATCCAGGTCTTCCTCTCCGGATGGATCTCAGGTAACCAAAACTTCTGTGGGCAAATCCTCTAAAAACAAATCTCTTTCTAAAGATCGAGAGGCTCTCAATTTTGAGTTCAAGGATTCTGCCCAGGCCAAAAAACCCCGGCGGGAGGTTCCGGCCTCCAAAGCAATCATGGGATCACAGGTTGACATCGATGGCACGGCCTCAACCGATCACCTGTTAGACTGCTCTGGGGTACCGGCCCATACCGGTACCGACATCCAGGCAGTAGTGGCGTCTATGGGCAGTACTGTCCAGACCATGCAGCAGGCCGTTCTGGCATTCATTAAGGCTGCGACGCCCTCGGTACCGAATTCATCGGTACCGACCCCGGTTCCAGTATCCACACCGGAACCGAGACCATCGACTTCCAAACGTCGATCGGTTCCGCATGCCGGATTCCGGCTTTTGCCAGGTACCGATCCCATGCCCGATACGCCCGATGTCGATACCGATCGGTATGCGTATCGTACATTGGCAGTACAGAGGGAAGACTCAGATTCTTCTGAATTCAATTCCTCTGATGACTCTGCTGAGCTTACTCTTCCTGAGGAGCCCTCTTCTCCAAAGAGGAGGATGTCTCCTCCAGAGGATTTATCCTTTCAGGATTTCATTGTTGATGTAGCTAAAGCACTTTCTATTGCTACATCTTCTGAAAAAGAACCCAGATCAAAAAAATTGGACATTTTAGGATACTCAAAAGCTCCTAAAGAGGCAGTCACTCTGCCTGTCCATGAAATCCTTCAAGAACACTTGATGGATTTGTGGGAGACTCCTTTAACACTGTCTCCCCATTCCCGTAGGTTGGACACCATGTATCGGGTCCCTCCTTCGCCTGGGTTCCAGAAAACTCAGCTGCCTCACCACTCTATTGTGGTGAAGTCTGCCATGAAGAAAATAAAGAGTCCTAAAAGGCATTCTTCTACCCCTCCAGGGCGAGAATGTAAGACCCTAGACTCTTTTGGAAGAAAGATGTTCCAGGCTAGTATGCTTATAGCCAGGATCAATTCTTATAGCCTTTATATGGGCATGTTTCTTGGACAACTTGCCCTAAAAATACAGAATTTTGCCCCCTTTATGCCTGATGATCAAAGGGCGGACTTCTTTTCTATGGTGACACAACTTTCAGAGGTCTCCAAGTTCTCCAACAGGGCAGCCTTTGATTCCTTTGAAGTTGCAGGCAGAGCTTCGGGAATTGCTATTGCAGCCCGACGTCTCGCTTGGCTCCAGGCTTCTGACCTAGAACCCTGGGTTGTAGATGGCCTCAGGAATCTGCCCTGTACCGGTGAGAACTTATTTGGGGAAGACTGGCAGATTAAAGCTGCTCAAATGGATGCAGAAAATGCCACTCTAGATAGTCTTTCCAAGTCTACTTCTACCCCTGCCAAAAAAGTATTTTAAAAGGCCTTACTATAAAAAGGCCAGATTTCCCTCAAATACTGGCCAGCAATCTGCTCAGCCTCGCTTTGCGGCTAAGCGTCAACAATCTAAGCAGGTAAAGTCAAAGCCTGCAGTGTCTGCTACACCCCAGCAGGCTCAACCCCCTCAGGGGTTTTGACTTGCCTCTAGAGAACTTGCCGTTTCTGGCTCTAGAACAACCAGAGCCCCTCACCATTCCTGGAAGGCTAGCTCATTTTGCTCCCAGATGGGAACAAATCACATCAGAGCAATGGACCCTCTCTATTATCCGGGAGGGCTACAAACTTCATTTCTCCAGCCTTCCTCCCCATACCATGGTGAGGCAATTCAGTTCTCCCCCATCTCTTCTGACCCTGTTGGGTCAGGAAGTCTCTTCTCTTCTTGCCCAAGGGGCAATAGAGGAGGTTCCTCCTCCTCAACAGGGGTTAGGTTTCTACTCCCCTTACTTTCTCATAACAAAGAAGACAGGGGGCTTCAGGCCTATTCTAGATCTGAGAGAATTGAACAGGTTTCTATTCAAGGAGAAATTCAAAATGCTCTCTCTGGGCCTTCTCCTTCCATACCTTCAGAGTCAGGATTGGCTTTGTTCTCTAGATCTCAAGGATGCGTACACTCATATACTCATCCATCCATCCCACAGAAAATATCTACGATTTCTGTTCCAGGGAAAACATTTCCAGTACAGAGTACTACCCTTCGGTCTGGCCTCTGCTCCAAGAGTTTTCACGAAATGCATGGCAGTCGTAGCTGCATTTCTCAGAGGCATGGGAATCTTTGTCTTCCCATATCTGGACGACTGGCTCATCCGAGCTCCATCTCAGTCAGAAGCCCAGATGTCTCTGGACCGCACAAAGCGTATTCTTCAATATCTGGGACTTGTGGTAAACATTCCCAAATCCCAACTCATCCTTACTCAGTCTCTGGAATTCATAGGGGCCCAATTGGACTCCACCACTGCAAGGGCCTACCTCCCTCTGGTCCGAGGCCAAAGGCTAATAAGCTTGGCCTCCCAGGCTCAGTCCAGAAGTCACTTGTCAGCCAGAGAAATGCTGCAGCTTCTGGGCCACATGGCCTCCACGGTACACGTGGTTCCCTACGCTCGTCTTCACATGAGAGCAGCTCAATGGACCTTGGCCACCCAGTGGTCTCAAGCATCAGGACTGCTCTCAGACCAAATACTCACCTCAAAACGACTGTTTTGGTCTCTCCAGTGGTGGACATCCTCCAAAAATCTGTTGTTGGGGATCCCCTTCCAACCTTCGTTGCCCCAAGCAACCCTCACAACAGATGCCTCCCAAACAGGGTGGGGAGCTCATCTCCAGCACCTCTCCACTCAGGGCACCTGGTCTCCTCAGGAGACCACCCTTCACATCAACCTTCTGGAACTGCGAGCAATCTTCCTTGCCCTCACAGTCTTCCACACCCTCCTTGTCAACCTGACTGTCCTAGTCCAAACAGACAATCAGGTAGCCATGTTCTATGTCAACAAGCAAGGAGGGACGGGCTCTCTGTCGCTTTGCAACGAAGCTCTCAGATTATGGGCCTTCGCCAGAGAGCACCAAATTCATCTTCTGGCAGTATATCTTCCAGGAGTTCAAAACTCTCGGGCAGACAGACTCAGTCGAGTTCTGCTCCCACACGAATGGTCCCTACATATGGACCAGATATGCAGAATCTTTCAGGAATGGGGGACCCCGGACATAGACCTCTTTGCAAGTCCGTGGAATGCCAAACTTCCCCGGTTCTGTTCCAGGACTCCGTGTCAGGGAGCTCAGGCCATCGATGCCTTTCTCCTACATTGGGGTCAGGAATTCCTGTACGCTTTTCCACCCTTTCCTTTGATTCCCAAGACTCTGTTCAAACTTCAGAGGGATCACGGATCCATGATCCTCATTGCTCCACGCTGGCCACGCCAAGTGTGGTTCCTTCTCCTTCTACAGCTCTCCCAGGGCTCCTCCCTGGACCTGGGAGCTGCACCAGACCTTCTGTCTCAGGAGCAGGGGACTTTGTGGCATCCAAACCCCAAGTCCCTACATCTCCGAGCTTGGTTACTGAAGGCTTAAGCCTTCATGAGTTTAATTTTTCCCAACCAGTGAAAGATATCCTTCATGCCTCTAGGAAACCCTCTACTAGGCGTTCCTATGCTTTCAAATGGAAACGTTTTTCCATTTGGTGTGCGCAACAGGGTCTTGACCCTCTAGCACTTCCTTTGAATTCTCTACTGGACTATCTCCTGCATCTTTCCAATGCAGGCCTCAAGACGAATTCAGTACGAGTCCATTTAAGTGCTATTGCAGCATCCTTAAAACCTATAAATGGACAACCTGTCTCCTCTCATCCTCTTATTACAAGGTTCATGAGAGGCCTGACCCTCACTAAGCCTCCCATCCGACCTCCTCCGGTAGCATGGGACTTGAATCTAGTTCTGGGTCAACTTATGAAGCCACCTTTTGAACCGTTGGTATCTACCTCCCTGAAATTTCTTTCCTGGAAGGTTCTTTTCCTTATTGCAGTCACTTCCGCTCGCCGCATCAGTGAACTGCAGGCTTTGGTGGCTAATCCACCTTATACCAGATTTCATCATGATAAGGTGGTCCTTAGGACGAATCCCCACTTTATGCCTAAAGTGGTCTCGCCTTTTCATCTTAATCAAGAGGTATATCTACCTGTTTTTTTTCCCGGCTCCTCATGCATCCAGTGCAGAGAGGAACCTTCATACTCTTGACTGTAAAAGAGCTCTCGCCTTTTACCTCAACAGGACTCAGCCACATCGAAAGTCTTCCCAACTTTTCGTGGCTTTTGATCCTTCTCATTTGGGACTTCCAGTCACCAAACGTACACTTTCCAATTGGATTGCTCAGTGTATTTCTTTTGCTTACCAGAGTAAGAACATTTCTCTGGAAGGCCATGTCACAGCTCACAATGTGAGAGCCATGGCTACTTCTATGGCTCATCTTCACTCTGTGTCCATAGATCAGATCTGTCGAGCAGCCACTTGGGCCTCGGTTCATACCTTCACAGCCCATTACTGCTTGGACAAGGACTCCCGCCGGGATGCCTTGTTTGGTCAGGCTGTCCTCAAACACCTGTTCCATACTTAAACAACTCCTGCCCACCTTCCCTGGATGGATGCCTGAGATCCATACGAAGATGGTTTACCCTTGGAGGGGGATCTCCCAGTCATCTTAGCTAGGGAGTCCCCATACGTGAGGACTTATTCCTGCTTGTTCCTGGAGATAGCACAGTTACTTACCTGTAACAGGTGATCTCTGGGAACAGCAGGAATTAGTCCTCACAACCCACCCACCTCCCCTAGGAGTTGTATCTCTATCTATCTTCCTTTCCTCTCTCTATTGTCTCAGCTTTAAACTCGAACTGAAGAGAGCTGGTCAGGAAGGCGGGAAGGCAGCGCGCATGTGCAGTGGGAGGCCCCAAAAGCCTTTCATCTGAAAGGCTGGGGAGCTTTCCCGCGCAGGCTCCGTCGGTACCGACGTACCCATATGTGAGGACTAATTCCTGCTGTTCCCAGAGATCACCTGTTACAGGTAAGTAACTGTGCTTTGTCGGAGGAGCTGGATGGGGAAGACCTTGACACTGAGCTAGATCTGCAGGTAGAGTTGAAAGAAGGAGAGCGAACAGGGGGATCAGGCGTGGATTGTTTGGGTTTTCAGCCAGGAGGAGCCACCAGTGCTCATCTTTATGCTTATGTTTATGCAATTTCTCAATATACTGCCCACACCGAAGGCCATTAGGGCAGTTTACAATTACTACAAGCAGGCACTGATAGAATGTGAGCCCTTTGGGGATGAGGAATTGTATGTGTACCTTGGAGACCTCTGACCGATGCCAGCCTGTCAGGTTGGAGAACCCATTGTGAAGGACACTTTGTTCAGGGACAAGAGTCTGCAGGAGGCCCTGTGGTCAATCAACAGGCTCGAGATGCGAGCTGTGACCTTGGTGCTAGAACGTTTTGAGCCATGGTTGCAGGGGAAAGTTGTCCAAGTCCTTTCTGATAATGTGACCACAGTGGCTTACATCAACCGGCAAGGAGGCACAGGCAGTGCAGCCCTGGAGGAGGCGGCCAAAAAGCTGTTCGGATGGGCAGCGATTCGTCTCCAGGTGTTATCGGTGGTGCACGTAGCAGGAGTTAAGTGTGACGGCAGCCTACTTCAGCCGAGTGCGCATGGACCCTGGAGAGTGGCAGCTCAATCAGGAGGTGTTCGAGCAGGTGGTCCGCCAATGGGGCACACCGGTCATGGACCTAATGGCAATGTTCGAGTTGGCCAAGGCCTGCTGGTTTTTCAGCAGAAGA
Source organism: Ichthyophis bannanicus (assembly GCA_033557465.1). Lineage (NCBI taxonomy): Eukaryota > Metazoa > Chordata > Amphibia > Gymnophiona > Ichthyophiidae > Ichthyophis > Ichthyophis bannanicus. The sequence goes on along the minus strand of CM066031.1, from coordinate 702,562,417 downwards.
GGAAGTCCAAGGGCCTGGATGCTCTTAATTCAGCAGTGGCTTGAAGAGGGTCTTCTCTGAGAGGGTTTTCTGTTTTTCCCCTTGGGCACTCATAGGCCGGTTAGTGCAATGGCTAGAAGTGCACCGGGGATTTGTAATTCTGGTGGCACCAGACTGGCCGAGGTGCCAGTGATATGCTGACCTGATTTGGATACTGGCAGATTGATTGTAGTGGTTTCCGGTTGGAAGGACCTCTTGACATAGGAGCCGCTTTGTATGCCCCAGTTGGATCAATTATCGCTTACGGCATGACTCTTGAAAGGGCGAAGTTGAAGAAGAAAGGATAATTGCGCTCAGATAGCGACCTTGCTACAGGCCCAGAGATGGTCTGCGAACCTGGCGTGCATCTGTGTTGGGCGCATCTTTGAATCATGCTGCGAAGAGAGGCAGGCGCACCCTTCCACTGCCTCCGTCCGAGACATCTTGGTGTTCCTGCAATCTGGTTTTGAAAAGGGTCTAGCTGCCAGTTCCTTGAGGGCACAACTGGCAGTGATTTCCGGTTATCGCGGGGAAGTCCACACTTTGAGTACACACCCAGACAGGCTGAGCTTTCTAGGGGCGGTGACCCACCTCCGTCTGTCAAAGAGGGCAGTGGTACCGCCTTGGAATCTCAATCTGGTGCTGATGGTGCTGTCTGGGGAACGCTTTGAGCCATTAAGTGGAGCTTTCCTGAAAGATTTAACTCTGAAAATGGTATTCCTGGTGGCGATTTGCTCGGCACGCAGGATTTCGGAGCTTCGGACCCTGTCATGCCAGGAGCCATTCCTTTCCTTCTCCAAAGAGAAAGTGGTCCTGCGCCCGGTACCTTCATTTTTGCTCAAGGTGGTGTGAGCATTTCTTGTAAATCAGGCTGTTTCCTTACTGGCTCTGGCAAGCTTGGATGTGGGCGAGAGTGGATATGGGCTCTGCCACTCCACAGCTGTGCCACTTGGAGGTGAAGGTTTGTGGCTTCGTCCTTTCGGAGATCGGACCGTCTCTTGGTTCTGTTTGGTGGGTCATGCAAAAGTGAGGTGGCAGCTAAGCCTCAATTTCCAGATGGCTCAGTGAGGCACCCATGCCTGCATACATCTTGAAGGGTAGAGCAGTGCCGGCGGGTTGCAGACGCATTCCACGAGGGCTCAGGCAGCCTCGTGAGCAGAGTATAGTTTAGTTCTGCTGGTGGAGGTCTGTAGAGTGGCATACTTTTATCTGAACATTTTCGCCTGAATGTCCAGGTGGCAGGGGATGCTCGTTTCGGCTCGGCAGTGCTTCAGGCTGGTTGTGCGAGTCCCTTCCATTAGTTTAACTGCTCTGATACATCCCAGAGGTGCGGGACTGGACTGGAGGGACGATAAAGAAAGAAATTAGACTTACCTGCTAATTGTTCCTTGAGGAACTCCAGTCCAGTCCCAGAACCCCTTCTGAGTGTTTTCTGTGATAATCTATGCACACCCTGATCCTGAAGCTGCTTCCCTTGGTGAAGGAAGTGGCCAGGAGAAGCCGGGGAGGGGTGTGTAATCGGTGTTTGGAGGAGGGGCGGACCAGAAGAGCTGTCGGTTGCTCACTTCCCGCTGGTTGGAGTTGCTCAAGTGCTCAACAGGAGGCCTCCCCATCCTGGAGGGAAGGATGGGGTATCCTTTCCAGGGGGTGGAGGGGGTACTAGGTTATTTAGACAAAGTGTTTGTTGCATGTTTGACTACTTTTGTTGCTCCTCTGAGTCTGCTTTGTGAATAGATACTGGGGCTGGTGGGTGGAGCAAGCTGCATATGTACACTAGTGTCATCAAAAAGATGACACGTTCAGTCTTCAAGTTGCTGGAGGAGGTGCACTCCCCAGAGGTGTGGGACTGGATTGGAGTTTCTCAAGGAACAACAATTAGCAGGTAAGTCTAATTTCTCTATTTTAATAGTTCGCAGATTACTAATAGGTCTGCAATCTCATATTTCAGTTCTTTCAATACCCTTGGATGTATACTATCTGGTCTAGGTGATTTGCTACTCTTCAGTTTATCAAATAGTTGTAATACATCATCTCCAGGAACAAGCAGTTCTCCAGGACCAAGCAGGAAGTCAGTCCTCACTTATGGGTGACGTCGGCGCCGACGGAGCCCTCGCGGAGCAATTTTCCCCAGCTTTCGAAGAAAGCTTTTGGGAATTGCAGCGCGCATGCGCGGTCCCCTTCCCGCTCAAGGGTGCCATCTTGCTCAGTCTTCTTTTTTCCGCGGAGCCCTACAGACGTAGTTTGTGATCGCCGCTGAAAAAGTTGTTTTTTATTTAGTTTTATTTTTCTCGGTTCGATGCCGTGTCCTTTTCCCGCCCGGCCTCGATAACTCAAATATCGAGTCCGTTCTCCTTTTTTGTTTTTTTTTCTTCGTAACTGGCGTTCCCGCCACTTTTTTTCTCTTTCACTGGCAGCACGGTCTTTTGACCTCGCAGGGGTCCTTTTTCCCCCGATGGCTGCCAGTGGGTTTAAAAAGTGTGATCGCTGTACCAGACTCATGTCTCTTACCGACACACATGACTGCTGCCTCCGTTGCCTTGGACCCAACCATGACTCGATGAGTTGTGGTCCGTGCAACAAAATGTCCTCGAAGGCGTTGAGGAGTAGGCAGTCGCAAAAGGAGCGAATCGTCTCTGACTCCGCGTCCGGTCGGGCCCGGACCTCGTCAGAGGCTTCGACATCTCGGGACTCCGGCCCCGAGCACCGTCGGAGTTCCTCTGAGCGGGGATCTCCCGGCCAGGAACATCGTCGGAAGAAGAAACCCGCGAGGGCGGCGCCGGAGGACGCTCCTGGTTCCTCGAGGGCCAGGTCGCCTAGCCCTGTCAGCCGCCCCGGGTCCTCGGAGGCAGAAAGGCCTGCGAAGCATCCTCGTCTCGAAGTGGCTGACCCACTTTGCCCACAGGTGGTCAGCCATGACATCCGATTCCTGGGTGCTGCAGGTGGTTCAAAAGGGCTACCTCCTACATTTTCACCAGGTGCCTCCCTCCTACTTTCCGGGGGAGCCTCCAAGACCCCCTCTGCACAGGGACTTACTCCTTCAGGAGCTGCAATGTCTGCTTCGGGAACAGGCTGTGGAGCCAGTGCCCCACTATCTTTGGGGTCACGGGTTTTATTCAAGGTACTTCCTGATACCAAAAAGGACAGGAGGCCTCAGACCCATCCTGGACCTACGCAACCTCAAGTTCCTGCAGCGGGAAAAGTTCAAAATGCTTACCCTTGGAATCCTACTGCCCTACCTCCAGCAGGGAGATTGGCTATGCTCCTTGGATCTAAAGGATGCTTATACTCACATCCTTATTCATCCGGACTACCGGCAATATCTAAGATTTGTGGTGGTGGGGAATCATTATCGGTACCGCGTACTGCCCTTTGGCCTATCCTCCGCTCCCAGGGTGTTCACGAAATGCCTGGCAGTGGTGGCAGCCTTCCTGAGGCTTCAAGGCCTCTTCGTCTTCCCCTACCTGGATGACTGGCTTATCCGGGCACAGTCTTCCCTAGAGGTCGCTCAGGCCACTCAACGCACAGTGGCTTTGCTTCAGCACTTGGGCTTCGTCATAAACTTCGAAAAGTCCACTTTGCTCCCCTCTCAGGACCTATAATTCATAGGAGCACGGCTGGACACTCTGCAGGCTCGTGCCTTCCTGCCTCAGGAACGGGCCAACAGGCTCATGGCTCTGGCCGGCAGGTTCCACAGCGCGTCACCTGTCTCGGCCAGACAATTCCTGCAGCTGCTCGATCATATGGCCTCCACGGTCCATGTCACTCCGAATGCCCGTCTGCATATGCGGCCTGCTCAGTGGAGCCTTCGCACTCAATGGCATCAGGCCACAGGGAGTCTGATGGACTTAATACATATTTCCGACCGCCTGGTCTCCTCTCTGCAATGGTGGCTTCACCTGCCCAATCTGGTACTCGGCATGACCTTTCAGTCTCCTCCACCTTCCCAGGTGCTAACGACAGATGCCTCTCTCCTGGGATGGGGAGCGCATTGCCAGGGAGCATGCACTCAAGGCCTTTGGACACCTTGGGAGGCTGCTCAGCAGATAAACTTCCTGGAGCTACGAGCGATCCGCCTAGCTCTGCGGACCTTCTCTCACCTCACTTCTCGTCAATCTGTACTGGTACAGACGGACAATCAGGTTGCCATGTTCTACGTGAACAAACAGGGGGGCACGGGCTCCCTCCTTCTGTGTCAGGAGGCTCGGAGACTGTGTTCTTGGGCAGTCGACCACGACATCCTCCTCAAGGCTGTTTACCTGCCCGGGCAGGAAAATTGCCTGGCCGACAAACTGAGCCGGATTCTGCAGCCACACGAATGGAGGTTAAACCCCGCAGTGGTCCAGCAGATCTTCCGCCGGTGGGGCTCCCCCACTGTGGATCCCTTTGCCAGTCCTCTAAACCGGCAACTTCCCAGGTTCTGCTCCCGGCACCCGCATCCTCTCAGAGTAGTGCCGGATGCTTTCCTCCTCTCGTGATCCACAGGCCTACTGTATGCCTTCCCTCCCACACCACTTGTGTCCCGGACGCTATTCAAAGTTGTCCAGGACAAGGCCTCCGTGATCCTGGTAGCGCCCAGGTGGCCGAGACAACCCTGGTTCCCTCTACTCCTACAGCTGGCGGTGGACACCCCTCTTCCTCTGGGGTTTCAGCCCGATCTCCTGACCCAGGATCAGGGTACTCTCCTGCACCCCAACCTCCAGGCCCTTCATCTGATGGCCTGGCTGCTGAAAGGGTAGTCCTAGCACCGCTCTTGCTTCCTCCGGAGGTGGAAGCTGTCGTCCTGGCGTCTCGGCGACCTTCCACCCGGAAATCTTATGCCCTTAAATGGCGTCGCTTCTCGATCTGGTGTTCTCAGCGTTCTGAGGACCCCTTCGCCTGCTTAGTATCGGTGGTGCTACAATACTTGCTGCACCTCTCCGATCTAGGCCTCAAATCCAACTCCGTCAGAGTCCACCTCAGTGCTCTCTCTGCACATCATTCGCCGGTGGAGGGCCAGCCTCTTTCCTCGCACCCCTTGGTGGCGCGTTTTCTCAGAGGTCGTCTTCTGCTTAAACCTCCGTTGCGCCCTCCAGCTCCTGACTGGGATCTCAATGTGGTCTTGCAAAGGCTTACCTGTCCGCCTTTTGAACCCATGGCTACCTACCCTCTTCGTTTCCTCGCCTGGAAAACTCTCTTCTTGGTAGCCCTTACCTCCGCTAGGCGTGTTAGTGAACTACAGGCCCTAGTGTCGGAGCCACCATACACTAGGTTCTACAAGAATAGGGTAGTGTTACGGACTCACCCTAAGTTTCTTCCAAAGGTGGTCTCTCCCCCTTTCACATCAATCAAGAGGTGGTTCTTCCGACCTTCTTTCCCAGCCGCATACCAGCCGAGCTGAAACTGTTCTGCATACCCTGGACTGTAGAAGAGCCTTGTCCTTCTACCTTGACCGTACGCGAGAGCATAGAAAAGCTGTCCAGCTTTTCGTATCTTTTGACCCCAATCGGTTGGGAGTACCTGTCTCCAAGCATACTCTGTCCATCTGGGTAGCTGACTGTATCGCCTGGGCTTATGGGGCAGCTGGCCTCTCCTTAGAGAGTCGTGTCACGGCTCACCGTGTCAGAGCGAAGGCTGCGTCAGTGGCTCATCTCCGCTCTGTTCCATTGGCAGACATCTGCCGGGCCGCTACTTGGTCTTCCAGCCAGACTTTTGCAGCTCATTACTGCCTGGAGAGGGAATCCCGCAGGGACAGTGCTTCGGACAGGCAGTCCTCCACAATCTCTTTGAGGTTTAGGCAACTCCTACCCTCCGGCCCTGGTGTTGGGCTACCGGCCGGATCCGTATTCAGAGAAGATTCCTTCCTTCTATACTGTTGAGCTAGAGGGAGCTCATTCTTCGGCTTGAGGCCTCCGGTAGCCTTAAGCTCGGGAGTCCCATAAGTGAGGACTGACTTCCTGCTTGGTCCTGGAGAAAGAGTAGTTACTCACCTGTAACAGGTGTTCTCCAGGAGCAGCAGGAATCAGTCCTCACTACCCTCCCTCCTCCCCTTGGATTTGCAGTCAATCGTTTTATATGTTTTTGCTAACTTTTTTGCTGTCTTTTCGCTATGTCATCAGACTGAGCAAGATGGCACCCTTGAGTGGGAAGGGGACCGCGCATGCGCGCTGCAATTCCCAAAAGCTTTCTTTGAAAGCTGGGGAAAATTGCTCCGCGAGGGCTCCGTCGGCACCGACGTCACCCATAAGTGAGGACTGATTCCTGCTGCTCCTGGAGAACACCTGTTACAGGTGAGTAACTACTCTGAATGAGTCCTCACATATGGGTACGTCGGTACCGGCGGAGCCTGCGCGGGAATGCTCCCCAGCTTCCTAAAAAGGAAAGCTTTTGGGAGCATCCCACCGCGCCTGCGTGCTGCCTTCCTGCCTTTCCTAACCAACTCTCCTCAGTTCTTCTTTTCCGCGGAGCCAGCAGGTCGTGTTCCTGTCACCGCTGAAGAAGTTCTTTGTTTTAATTTATTTCTTTGGTCGCGTGTCTGCCTTCCCCCAACTCCGGACCGGTACTGCCGGTCTTTTCTTTTCTTTCTTAAAAAAGAAAAATAAAATATCGATTTTTTTTTTTTTTTTTTTTTTTTTTTTTTTTTTCCCCTCACTTGATGTATTTTTCTTCTTAAGCCTCAGGGCCCACAAGAAAATTTTCCCTCATGGAAAAACCAGCCTCCGGGTTCAAAAAATGCACTAAGTGTAGCGGTACTATTTCTGTTACAGATACCCATGAATGGTGTCTTAAATGTTTGGGTCCTGAACACTCCATTCCGGATTGTCTGTCCTGCTCTCTAATGTCTAAACGGGGGTTACAGAACCGAGCAGCCAAGCTCCATGTGCTGTTTCCAGCTGATGCACCGGCGGTGGCATCGACATCTTCCAGGTCGTCTTCTCCTGATGGATCTCAGGTAACCAAACATAAACCTAGCAGGTCCTTGAAGGGTAAATCTCCCCCTAAGCATCGAGATGCCTCCGGGCTTGCCCTCGAGGATCCTGCCCCAGCCAAACAACCCCGGCGGGAAGCTCCGGCTTCCAAAGCTCCTCCTATGGGGTTACAGGTTGACATCAATGGCACGGCCACGACCGGTCACCTGTTAGATTGCTCTGGGGTACCGGCACTTTCTCCCGGTACCGACATCCAGGCAGTCGTGGTGTCCATGGATCACATCATTCAATCCATGCAGCAGGCTATAACGGCCTTTATTATTTATTTATTTTTATTTAGCAAGCATTTGTATCCCGCTCCTTCCAGCGATCAGAAGCGGGTAAGATTACTATCGAGAAACTGCTGAATCAAGGCAGGTACAATTTTTGTTTACATACAGATTGGCAGAGAAGCACATCACACAGAGTTAACACTTCTTAGCTATGGGGGAGTTCATTTACATATATACATACAGTATATACATTTATACAAGATAGGTTTTCTGGGTTGCTGAGGACAGGGGGTTGCCCCTTATGTGAGATTAGTTCAGGTTGAAATGATTTTGGAATATGTGCGTTTTGAGTTTTTTTTCTAAAGTCTAGAAGGTCATTGTTAGCTCGTAGTTCTGGTGGGAGTTGGTTCCATATGAAAAAGCCCTGTGGCTGGTGTTGGCTTTGGTAGATCTTATATCTGTTGGAGTGTGGAGGAGGTTGGCGTTGATGGTTCTTCTGTTCCTGGTAGGAGGTTGTCATCTGATTAGGGTGTTGAGGAAGGATGGTGCTATGTTGTGGATGAGTTTGAATGTAGTTGTCAGTATTTTGTATTTTGTACGAGCTGTTATGGGTAGCCAGTGTAATTGAATTAGTACTGGTGTGATGTGGTCACTTAGATTTTTCTTCATAATGACCCTGGCAGCTACATTTTGTGCCATTTGTAGTATGTTTAGAGTCTTCTTAGGTAGACCTTGTAGGATGGCGTTGCAGTAGTCAAAATGTGGCATGATGAGTGCTTGAGCCACGGTTCTGAAATCTTGGGGATCAATGATGCTCCGAATGGGTTGGAGAACTCTGTTTGTGGGAAAATTGCTCTGTTGGTCTTTCGGAGGTGTTTCTCCATTTTTAGGTCACAGTCAAATGTGACTCCTAGATACTTTATTTCTTTTTTTGTTTGGTAAGTATTGTTGCATAGCGTTATTGATGAGGGTGGGTCAAAGTTTGGTTCCTTGGAGATATACATTACTTCAGTTTTTTTGTGGTTAATTGACATACTGCTTTGTTGTAACCAGTCTTGCATCTCTCCAATGCATGTCTCGAGTGGGCTGTAGTCTGGGTTTTTAGTGTCGAGTTGTGAGTATAGCATGATATCATCGGCATAGATGTGGTAATTTAATTTTGTGCCGTGTAAATATCTTGCATAGTGGTTGCATATATATGTTGAACAGGAGTGCTGAGAGTGCAGAGCCCTGGGGGATTCCCTGCGTTTGTGAGAATGTTTCTGCTTTTTCACCGTTGAATTGAACCTGTTGCGTTCGGTTTGAGATGTAAGATGAGAACCACTTTAGTGGGGTTCCTGTTATTCCTATTGATTTTATCCTGTTTATGAGGGTTCCATGGTTAACTGTATCAAAGGCAGCTGAGATGTCAATGAATACAAGTATATACATTTTCTTTTTGTTTTCAAGGCCCTTAAGGAGGTGGTTAAGTAGAACTAGTAAAAGGGTTTCAACTCCATGATGTTGTCTGAAGCCATATTGCTGGTCATCTAGAGGAGCACTGTCAGTCAGGTGGTCTTGGAGTTGTAGAAGGACCGCCTTTTCAATGATCTTTGCTAGGAAAGAAATACTTGATATGGGGCGGTAGGAAGCTGCGTCTTCTCTGAGTGTATTGTTTTTTAGAATCGGTCTAATGACTGATTTCTTTAGTTCAGAGGGCATGATTCCTTGTTGTAGTGATAGGTTAACTATGTGTGAGATGTATGGTGCTATGTCTTATTTTACCGCCTTGAGCCAGGTTGCAGGGCAGGGTCTAGTGGGGAGGTGGTGCTGTTTAGGCTTGTGACAATGGTTGCGATTTGCTGGACTCCGATTTTGTGGAAGTGTTTCCATAACTGGTTTTGCGTTATGTTGGTCTCACAGTTGCTTTGTGGTGTTGGTGAGACTAGGGGGGTGGGGGACAAGGGGCCGTCAGTTTGGTCGCGTAATGGTTTGCCAATGTCTGGGCCTTGATGGAATTGTTGAGGTTGTCATTCTGGTCAGTTTTGGTTAATGATTTAACGAGTTCGAATAACTCACGTGGTCGGTTGATCGCCTTGTTTAGAAGGTTGGTGTGATGTACTTTCTTAGCGTTGTTTACGTCGTCTTTGTACTTTGCAAGATGGGCCATGTATTTAGTTTTGAGATCGGTGGATTTGGTTTGTCTCCATTTTCTCTCTATTTTACGGAGTTCCCTCTTTGATTTTATTAGAGTTTCTGTGTACCAGGGTTCCGAGTTGAGCTTACGTGCATTTGCTGAGAATTTCAATGTTGGGTTAGATGTACTTTGGATGTTTGCGTTCCATCTGCTCGTTAGTTCATCGAGGTCTGTAAAGCTGCGACACCAATGGTACCGCAACGAGCCCCGTTGTCGGTACCGGCTCCGGTACCAGCGCCGATACTGGTACCGATTGCATCGACATCGACCAGGATACCGACTCCGGTTCCTTGTCCAGGGCTATTTCTCGGTACTGATCCGGTACTGGGGACGCCCGATGCCGGTACCGATCGATACGCGTATCGATCGTTAGAAGCTGACAGACGATACTTCGATTCCTCTGATTCTGATTCATCAGATGAGTCTCCTGAGGTATCCATTACCCTTCCTGAGGAGCCTACTTCTCCAAAAAGGAGAATGTCTCCTCCAGAGGATTTGTCCTTTCAAGACTTCATAATAGAAGTGGCTAAAGGACTCTCTCTATTTCAGTAACCTCTGAAACAGAGCCTAGAGCAAAAAAATTAGATATTTTAGGATACTGTAAGGCTCCTAGAGAGGCAGTCACCTTGCCTATTCATGAAATTCTTCATGAACATATGATTGACTTATGGGAGACTCCTCTCACCCTTTCTCCTCATTCTCGCAGATTGGACACTATGTGCCGTGTCCCTCCTTGTCCTGGATTTCAGAAAACTCTGCTTCCTCACCATTCCATTGTGGTGCAGTCAGCTATGAAAAGGATAAAGAGTACAAAAAGACACTCTTCTGCTCCTCCAGGAAGAGAATGCAGGACCTTGGATGCTTTTGGTAGGAAAATCTTCCAAGCCAGCATGCTTATTGCCAGAATCAACTCATATAGCCTTTACATGGGTATGTTTCTAAAGGAAGTTGCACAAAAGCTGCACAACTTTCTCCCTTTTCTTCCAGAGGATAAAAGGGATGAGTTCCTCCTTTGGCTTAAGCATACTCAAGACATTTCAAAGTTTTCCAACAGGGCAGCCTTTGACTCCTTTGAAGGTGCTAGCAGAGCCTCAGGCATTGCCATAGCTGCTCGCAGAATTGCTTGGCTCCAGGCTTCTGATCTAGAGCCCTGGGTCCAAGATGGCTTAGGAAATCTGCCCTGTACAGGTGAAAATCTCTTTGGCAAAGAGTGGCAAATAAAAGCCACTCAAATGGATGCAGAGAATTCTGCCCTGGATAGACTTTCAAAGTCAACCTCCATTCCAGCCAAGAAAAAAACTTTCAAAAAGCCTTTTTACAAGAGGAGCAGATTTCCTTCCACTTCTGGCCAACAAACTTCTGCAGGTCGCTTTACTGCTAAGCGTCAGCAACCTAAACAGGCCAGGCCTAAACCTGCAGGGACTGCTGCAACCCAGCAGTCCCAACCTCCTCAGGGTTTTTGACTTGATGCTAGAGAACTTAACCTTTCTGGCTCTACAACAGCCAGAACCTCTCACCATTCCAGGAAGGTTAGCTCATTTTGCTCCCTGATGGGAGCAAATCACATCAGAGCAGTGGACCCTCTCCATCATAAGAGGGGCTACAAACTTCATTTCTCAGACCTTCCTCCCTACACCATGGTGAGACACTTCAATTCTCCCACATCTCTCCTCGACCTTCTGGATCAGGAGGTGACTACCCTTCTTGCCCAAGGGGCCATAGAAGAAGTTCCTCTTCTTCAACAAGGGTCAGGGTTCTACTCCCCCTATTTTCTCATTCCAAAGAAAACAGGGGGATACAGACCCATCTTAGATCTCAGAGAATTGAACAAATTCCTATGCAAGGAGAAGTTCAAGATGCTTTCTCTAGGCACTCTCCTTCCATACCTGCAGAGTCAGGATTGGCTTTGTTCTCTAGATCTCAAGGATGCGTACACTCATGTCCTCATCCATCCATCTCACAGAAGATTCCTACGTTTTCTGTTCCAGGGAAAACATTACCAATACAGAGTGCTTCCTTTTGGTCTGGCCTCTGCTCCGAGAGTGTTCACCAAATGCATGGCAATAGTTGCTGCATTTCTACGCACTCTGGGAATATTTGTCTTCCCATACCTGGACGACTGGCTCATCTGAGCTCCAACCCAGTCAGAGGCTCAGATCTCCCTGAACCGCACCAGGCGCATTCTGCAATACCTGGGACTTGTGGTAAACCTCCCAAAGTCCCCAGCTCACCCCTACTCAGTCCCTGGAATTCATAGGGGCCTGGTTGGACACCACCTCTGCAAGGGCCTACCTTCCTCTGGCCCGTTGCCAATGTCTAGTGCAGTTAGTCTCCCAGATTTAGTCAAAGAGCCACTTAACTGCCAGGGAGATGCTACAGTTGCTAGGCCACATGGCTTCCACAGTACATGTGGTACCCTATGCTCGCCTACACATGAGAGCAGCTCAATGGACTATCTCCAGGAACAAGCAGGAATGAGTCCTCACATATGGGTACGTCGGCACCGACGGAGCCCGCGCGGGAATGCTTCCCCAGCTTCCCAAAAAGGAAAGCTTTTGGGCACATCCCACCGCGCCTGCGCGCTGCTTTCCCACCTTTCCTAACGGACTCTCCTCAGTTCTTCTTTTCCGCGGAGCCAGCAGGTCGAGCCCTGTCACCACTGAAGAAGTTTCTTATATTAGTTTGTTTCTTTGGTCGCGTGTCTGCCTCCCCGACACTGGACCGGTACCGCTGGTCTTTTCTTTCTTTTACGAAAAAAAAAAAAAAACCAACTTTATCTTTTTTCTTCACTTAGTATTATTTTTTCTGCAGGCCTTAGGGCCTACAAAAATATTTTCCCTCATGGAAAAACAAGCCTCAGGCTTTAAAAAAAATGTACTAAGTGTAGCGGTACTATTTCTATTACAGATACCCATGAATGGTGTCTCAAATGTTTGGGCCCTGACCATTCCGTTCCAGATTGTCCATCCTGCTCCATGATGTCTAAACGTGGGTTACAGAATCGAGCAGCTAAGCTCCATATGTTGTTTTCCCGCAGAGGCACCACCGGTAGCATCGACATCTTCTAGATCATCGTCTCCTGATGGATCTCAGGTAACCAAACATAAACCAGGCAGGTCCTCAAAGGGTAAATCTCCCTCTAAGCATCGAGATGCCCCGGGCTTACCCTTGAGGATCCTGCCCCGGGCTTACCCTTGAGGATCCTGCCCCAGCCAAACAACCCCGGCGGGAAGCTCCAGCTTCCAAAGCTCCTCCTATGGGGTTACAGGATGACATCGATGGCACGGCCTCGACCGATCACCTGTTAGACTGCTCTGGGGTACCGGCACAATCTCCCGGTACGACATCCAGGCAGTCGTGGTGTCTATGGATCATATTGTCCAATCCATGCAGCAAGCTATCATGGTGTTCATTCAGGCTGCGACGCCAGCGGTACCGCATCGAGTATCAATGTCGGTACCGCCAGCGGTACCGCATAGAGTATCGATGTCTGTACCGGCACTGGCACCGGTACCGGGCTTGATGCCGGTACCGATTGCTTCGACATCGACCAGGGTACCGACTCTGGTTCCTGGATCTGGGCACTTTCCTGATACCGATCCGGTTCCGGGGATGCCCGATGTCGATACCGATCGATACGCGTATCGATCGTTGGAATCAGACAGACGATACTTCGATTCCTCTGATTCCGATTCATCAGAAGAATCTCCTGAAGTGTCTATTACTCTCCCTGAGGAACCTTCTTCTCCAAAGTGGAGAATGTCTCCTCCAGAGGATTTGTCCTTTCAAGACTTCATTTCAGAAGTAGCTAAAGGACTTGCCCTTTCAGTCTCCTCTGAAATAGAGTCTAGAGCTAAAAAGCTTGACATTTTAGGTTACTCTAAGACTCCCAGAGAGGCAGTCACCTTACCAATTCATGAAATTCTTCATGAACACATGCTTGATTTATGGGAGACTCCTCTCACCCTTTCTCCTCATTCTCATAGGTTGGACACTATGTACCGTGTCCCGCCTTGTCCTGATTTTCAGAAAACCCAGCTTCCTCACCATTCCATTGTGGTGCAGTCAGCTATGAAAAGAATAAAGAGTACTAAAAGACACTCTTCTACTCCTCCAGGAAGAGAATGCAGGACCTTGGATGCTTTTGGGAGAAAAATCTTCCAAGCCAGTATGCTAATTGCTAGAATCAATTCATATAGTCTTTATATGGGTATGTTTCTCACGGAAATTGCACTGAAGTTGCATACCTTTCTCCCTGTTATTCCAGAGGACAGAAAGGATGAATTCCTCCTTTGGCTTAAGCATACTCAGGATGTTTCCAAGTTTTCCATTAGGGCAGCCTTTGACTCCTTTGAGGGTGCTAGCAGAGCCTCAGGCATTGCCATTGCTGCTCGGAGACTTGCTTGGCTCCAGGCTTCTGATCTAGAGCCTTGGGTCCAGGATGGCCTGGGAAATCTGCCCTGTACAGGTGAGAATCTCTTTGGCAGAGAGTGGCAAATTAAAGCCACTCAAATGGATGCAGAGAATTCTGCTCTGGATAGACTTTCCAAGTCTAATGACATTCAAGAAAGTCTTTCAAGAAACCTCATTTCAAAAGGGGCAGATTCCCTTCCAACTCTGGCCAGCAATCTGCTGCAGGTCGTTTTCCAACTAAACGACAGCAACCTAGACAGGCCAGACCCAAACCTGCCGCAACTCCTGCAACTCAACAGTCCCAACCTCCTCAGGGTTTTTGACTGCATTCTAGAGAACTTAATCTTTCTGGCTCTACACAGCCAGAACGTCTCACCATTCCGGGAAGGTTAGCTCATTTTTCTCCCAGATGGGAGCAAATAACATCAGAACAGTGGACCCTCTCCATCATAAGAGAGGGTTACAAACTTCATTTCTCAGATCTTCCTCCACACACCATGGTGAGACACTTCAATTCTCCCACACCTCTCTTCGACCTTCTGGGTCAGGAAGTGTCTACCCTCCTTGCTCAAGGGGCGATAGAAGAGGTTCCCCTTCTCCAGCAGGGCTCAGGGTTCTATTCCCCCTATTTTCTCATCCCCAAGAAAACAGGGGGTTACAGACCCATTTTAGATCTCAGAGAATTGAACAAATTCCTATGCAAGGAGAAGTTCAAAATGCTTTCTCTAGGCATTCTCCTTCCCTACCTAAAGAGCCAAGATTGGCTTTGTTCTCTAGATCTCAAGGATGCGTACACCCATGTCCTCATCCATCCATCCCACAGAAAATTCCTACGGTTTCTGTTCCAGGGAAAACATTATCAGTACAGAGTGCTCCCTTTCAGCCTAGCCTCTGCCCCCAGAGTGTTCACCAAATGCATGGCAGTCGTTGCAGCATTTCTGCGCACCCTAGGGATTTTTGTTTTCCCATATCTGGACGATTGGCTCATCCGAGCACCAACTCAGTCAGAAGCTCAGATTGCTCTAAACCGCACAAGACGCATTCTACAATATCTGGGACTGGTGGTAAACCTCCCAAAGTCCCAGCTTACTCCCACTCAGTCCCTGGAGTTCATAGGGGCCTGGTTGGATACCACCACTGCAAGGGCCTACCTTCCTCGGGCCCGTTGCCATTGTCTACTGCAGTTAGCCTCCCAGGCTCAGTCAAAGAGTCACTTGACTGCCAGGGAGATGCTTCAACTGCTGGGCCACATGGCTTCCACAGTACATGTAGTACCCTATGCTCGCCTTCATATGAGAGCAGCTCAGTGGACTTTGTCCACCCAGTGGACTCAAGCTTCAGGAGCTCTCTGACCAAATAGCAACCTCCAAACGTCTCTTTTGGTCTCTCCAATGGTGGATGTCCACTCAAAATCTGTTGCTGGGGTCCCCCTTCCAACAGTCGTTGCCCCAAGCAACCCTGACTACAGATGTCTCCCAAACAGGTTGGGGAGCTCATCTAGAGGACCTCTCCACCCAAGGCACTTGGTCTCTACAAGAGGCCTCCCTTCATATCAATCATTTGGAGCTTCGAGCAGTTTTCCTAGCTCTCCAGGTCTTTCATACCCTCCTTGGCTACAAGACAGTCCTCGTTCACACCGACAATCAAGTAGCCATGTTTTATATAAACAAGCAAGGAGGAACTGGCTCTCTGTCGCTTTGCAACGAAGCTCTCAGACTGTGGGCCTTCGCCAGAGAGCATCAAATCCATCTCCTGGCAGTATACCTCCCAGGAATCCAAAACTCTTGGGCAGACAGACTCAGTCGAGTTCTGCTTCCACACGAGTGGTCCCTGCATATGGATCAGGTACTCAGAATCTTTCAGGAATGGGGAACCCCGGACATAGACCTTTTTGCAAGTCCGTGGAATACCAAACTTCCCCGATTCTGCTCCAGAATTCCGTGTCAGGGAGTTCAGGCCAGGGATGCCTTCCTCCTTCATTGGGGTCAGGACTTCCTGTACGCCTTTCCACCCATTCCCTTGATTCCCAAGACTCTGTTCAAACTCCAGAGGGATCAAGGATCTATGATCCTCATAGCTCCACGCTGGCCACGCCAAGTGTGGTACCCTCTACTTCTGCATCTCTCCCAAGCTCCCTCCCTGGACTTGGGAGCTGCTCCAGACCTTCTGTCCCAGGAGGAGGGGACTTTGTGGCACACAAACCCCAAGTCCCTTCACATCAGAGCCTGGTTGCTGAAGGCCTAGACCTTCAAGGTTTCAATCTTTCTCAACAGGTGAAGGATATCCTTCATGCTTCCAGGAAACCTTCCACCAGGCGTTCCTACGCCTTTTAAATGGAAAAGATTTTCCATTTGGTGTGCTGAAAGAGGTCTAGACCCTTTCACACTTCCTTTAACTTCTCTGTTGGACTATCTCCTGCATCTCTCCAATGCAGGACTTAAAACTAATTCAGTGAGAGTCCATTTGAGTGCTATTGCAGCATCCCTAAAGCCCATCAATGGGCAACCAGTCTCCTCTCATCCTCTTATCTCAAGATTCATGAGAGGTCTCACTTTAACTAAACCTCCCATTAAGCCTCCTCCGGTGGCATGGGATTTTAATTTGGTTCTTGGTCAGCTCATGAAGCCACCATTTGAACCCTTATCTACTACCTCCCTGAAATTTGTTTCCTGGAAGGTTGTCTTCCTTATTGCAGTCACTTCTGCTCGCCGCATTAGTGAACTACAGGCCTTAGTGGCAAACCCACCTTATACAAGATTCCATCATGACAAGGTGGTCCTCAGGACTAATCCCCACTTTATGCCTAAAGTGGTCTCGCCTTTTCATCTCAATCAAGAGGTGTATTTGCCAGTCTTTTTTCCAGCTCCTCATGCCTCTAGTGCAGAGAGGAACCTTCATACTCTGGATTGTAAAAGAGCTCTTGCCTTTTACTTGCATAGGACCCAGTAACATAGAAAGTCTTCTCAGCTTTTTGTTGCTTTTGATCCTTCTCATTTAGGACTTCCAGTCTCTATCTAAGAGAACACTGTCCAATTGGATTGCTCAGTGTATTTCTTTTACCTACCAGAGCAAGAACCTTACTCTGGAGGGCCATGTCACAGCTCGTAATGTGAGGGCCATGGCCACCTCTATGGCTCATCTACATTCTGTATCCATAGACCAGATCTGTCGAGCAGCCACCTGGGCCTCGGTTCATACCTTCACAGCCCATTACTGCTTGGACAAGGATTCCCGCCGGGATGCCTTGTTTGGTCAGGCTGTTCTCAAACACCTGTTCCATTCTTAATCAACTCCTACCCTCCTTCCCTGGATGGATGCCTGAGATCCATAGGAGGACATGACACCCTATCCAGGGTTTAAATCCTAGGGGATCTCCCAGGCATCTTAGCTAGGGAGTCCCCATATGTGAAGACTCATTCCTGCTTGTTCCTGGAGATAGCACAGTTACTTACCCTGTAACAGGTGATCTCTGGGAACAGCAGGAATTAGTCCTCACAACCCACCCACCTCCCCTGGGAGTTTTCTGGTCTTTCCTTTCTCTCTCTCTATTGTCTCAGCTATAAACTTGAACTGAGGGGAGTCAGTTAGGAAAGGCGGGAAGGCAGCGCGCAGGCGTGGTTGGGATGTGCCCAAAAGCTTTCCTTTTTGGGAAGCTGGGGAAGCATTCCCACGCGGGCTCCGTCGGTGCCGACGTACCCATATGTGAGGACTAATTCCTGCTGTTCCCAGAGATCACCTGTTACAGGTAAGTAACTGTGCTTTGTCCACCCAGTGAACTCAAGCTTCAGGAGCTCTCTCAGACCAAATAGCAACCTCCAAACGTCTCTTTTGGTCTCTCCAATGGTGGATGTCCACTCAAAATCTGTTGCTGGGGTCCCCCTTCCAACCTTTGTTGCCCCAAGCAACCCTCACAACAGATGCCTCCCAAACAGGTTGGGGAGCTCATCTACAAGACATCTCCACCCATGGCACTTGGTCTCCACAGGAGACCTCTCTTCATATCAACCACTTGGAACTTCGAGCAGTGTTTCTAGCTCTCAAGGTCTTTCATACCCTCCTCAGCTACAAGACAATCCTCATTCATACGGACAATCAAGTAGCCATGTTTTACATAAACAAGCAAGGAGGAACTGGCTCTCTGTCGCTTTGCAACGAAGCTCTAAGATTATGGGCCTTCGCCAGAAAGCATCAAATCCATCTCCTGGGAGTATACCTCCCAGGAATCCAAAGCTCTTGGGCAGACAGACTCAGTCGAGTTCTGCTTCCACACGAATGGTCCCTGCACATGGATCAGGTACTCAGAATCTTCCAAGAATGGGGAACCCCGGACATAGACCTCTTTGCAAGTCCGTGGAATGCCAAACTTCCCCGGTTCTGTTGCAGAATTCCGTGTCAGGGAGTTCAGGCCAAGGATACCTTCCTCCTTCATTGGGGTCAGGGCTTCCTGTATGCCTTTCCACCCATTCCTTTGATTCCCAAGACTCTGTTCAAACTCCAGAGGGATCAAGGATCTATGATCCTCATAGCTCCACGCTGGCCACGCCAAGTGTGGTACCCTCTACTTCTGCATCTTTCCCAAGCCCCCTCCTTGGACTTGGGAGCTGCTCCAGACCTCCTGTCCCAGGAGGAAGGGACTTTGTGGCATCCAAACCACAAGTCCCTTCACCTCAGAGCTTGGTTACTGAAGGCCTAGACCTTCAAGACTTAAATCTTTCTCAGCAAGTGAAGGACATCCTCCATGCTTCCAGAAAACCTTCCACTAGGCGTTCCTATGCTTTTAAGTGGAAAAGATTTTCCATTTGTTGTGCTCAAAAGGGTCTTGACCCTCTGGCACTTCCTGTGAATTCTCTATTGGAATATCTCCTGCATCTCTCTAATGCAGGCCTTAAGACAAATTCAGTAAGAGTCCATTTGAGTGCTATTGCAGCATCCCTTAAGCCTCTCAATGGACAACCTATTTCCTCTCATCCTCTTATTGCAAGATTCATGAGAGGCCTAACTTTAACTAAACCTCCCATTCGACCTCCTCCGGTGGCATGGGACTTAAACTTGGTTCTTGGTCAGCTTATGAAGCCACCTTTTGAACCCTTAGCCACTACCTCCTTGAAATTTCTTTCCTGGAAGGTTATTTTCCTTATTGCAGTCACTTCTGCTCGCCGCATCAGTGAACTGCAGGCCTTAGTGGCTAATCCACCTTATACAAGGTTCCATCATGATAAGGTAGTCCTTAGGACAAATCCACACTTTATGCCTAAAGTGGTCTCACCTTTTCATCTTAATCAAGAGGTATATTTACCTGTCTTTTTTCCACCTCATGCATCCAGTGCAGAGAGGAATCTTCATACTGTAGATTGTAAGAGAGCTCTGGCTTTTTACTTACACAGGACACAGCAACATAGAAAGTTTTCCCAGCTTTTTGTTGCTTTTGATCCTTCTCATTTAGGACTTCCAGTCTCTAAGAGAACACTGTCCAATTGGATTGCTCAGTGTATTTCTTTTGCTTACCAGAGTAAGAACCTTTCTCTGGAGGGCCATGTCACAGCTCACAATGTGAGGGCCATGGCCACCTCTATGGCTCATCTACATTCTGTGTCCATTGACCAGATCTGTCGAGCAGCCACCTGGGCCTCGGTTCATACCTTCACAGCCCATTACTGTTTGGACAAGGACTCCCGCCGGGATGCCTTGTTTGGTCAGGCTGTCCTCAGACACCTGTTCCATTCTTGAACAACTCCTGCCCTCCTTCCCTGGATGGATGCCTGAGATCCATAGGAGGACGCGGAACCCTTTCAGGGTCTCATATCCTTAGGGATCTCCCAGGCATCTTAGCTAGGGAGTCCCCATATGTGAGGACTCATTCCTGCTTGTTCCTGGAGATAGCAGTTACTTACCTGTAACAGGTGATCTCTGGGAACAGCAGGAATTAGTCCTCACAACCCTCCCACCTCCCCTAGGAGTTGTATCTCTCTCTCTCTATCTTTCCTTTCCTCTCTCTCTCTATTATCTCAGCTTTAAACTTGAACTGAGGAGAGTTGGTTAGGAAAGGCGGGAAGGCAGCGCGCAGGCGCGGTGGGATGCTCCCAAAAGCTTTCCTTTTTGGGAAGCTGGGGAGCGTTCCCGCGCAGGCTCCGTCGGTACCGACGTACCCATATGTGAGGACTAATTCCTGCTGTTCCCAGAGATCACCTGTTACAGGTAAGTAACTGTGCTTTCCCGGTGTACTATTTCTTTCAATTATTCTGCAGCATCATCTTTTAAATACCATTTCTGTCATGGGTAACATCCTTACATCTTCCTCAGTAAAGACCAAAGCAAAGAATTCATTCCATCACTCCGCTATGGCCTTATCCCCTCTTAGTGCCCCTTTTACCCCTCTATCATCTAATGGTCCAATTGACTCTCAGGTTTTTTTTGCTACAAATGTACTTGAAAAAGTCTTATGCGTTTTTGCTTCCACAGCAAGCTGCTTCTCAACTTCTCTTTGCCTGCCTTATCAATGCCTTGCATCTAACTTGCCAGTGCTTATGATTCCAGTTTTCGTCATTTGGCTCCTTTTTCCATTTATTGAAAGATGCTTTTTTGGCAACAGCCTCTCTGACCTCACCTTTAAAACATGCTGGCAGTTTTTTGGACTTCCTTCCACTTTTTTCTTAAATCCATGGAATACTGCTTCCAATATGGCATTTTTAAACACTTATGCTTAACGTAAACCTTTAACCTTTGCAACTGCTCCTTTTGTTTTTTTCTTAACTGTTTTCCTCATTTTATCATAGCCTCCCTTTTGAAAGTTAAAAGGTAGTACTCTGGATTTCCTTGCCATCATTCCATTTATTAAATCAAATGTGATAATGCTATGCTCACTATTGCCAAGTGGCCCCAACACCCTTATCGCTTGCAACAGATCTTGTGTTCCACTAAGAACTAGGTCCAAAATGGCTCTCCCTCTTGTCAGTTCATGAATCAGCTGCTCCAAGAAGCAGTCATTTATTTCATCTAGAAACAAACATTCTCCCTAGCATGTGGATAGGCATTTAAACTAGAGAAAGGGAGTGACAGATGGGGAAGGACAAGTTCAGGACGTCACTCTCGCCAAAAGCAGAATAACATCGGAAACGGCCACACTTCTAAACCACACATTGAGAAGTGGGAAGAGGTGGGTAGAACAAAATCAATGCAAAATACATGCAAGCCAGTTAAATGCTGGAAAGCAATGAGCACAAATGCTCGAAGCTTAGCCAACAAAGTTCCTTACCTGGAAGCCCTAATGGTGGAAATGGACTTGGACATTGTGGCCATTACGGAAACATGGTTTAATGAATTGCATGAACGGGGATATAGCCATAGCTGGCTATAATCTAGTCAGAAGAGACACAAAGTGGAAGAGGAGGAGTAGCCTTATATGTCAAAAATAATATTAAAGCTACTGAAATGCAGTGGGCATGGGGAAAAGAAGTGCTCTGGATTGTGTTGGAAAGAGGAGATGGCACTGTCATCCATACTGGTGTAGTCTACAGACCTCTGACTCAATCGAAGAAATAGATAACGAATTGATTATAGATATTGCAAAAATAGCCACAAAGGGGAAAGTGATCTTATTGGGTGACTTTAAGCTACCCGATATGGACTGGAGCACTGCTTCTGCAAATCTGGAAAGAAGTGTAAAAATTGTGGATGCTTTCCAAGATGCATTACTTAGACAAATGGTGATGGAACCACCCAGGGAAAGCTCAATTCTGGATTTAGTGCCCACCAAGGGAGATAGCATGTCGAATGTCTGGGTGGCTGCCCCTGTGAGCAGCAGCGATCATCACGCGGTGTGGTTTGAGATAAAAACCAAGGTGCAGTCCAATCATAGCAAGCTCAAAGTCCTAGACTTCAAAAACACTGACTTCAGTAAAATGGCCAAGTACCTGAAAGAAAGTACGTGAAAGAGGAGTTGGCAGGGATGGAAGGGATAAGGGAAGTGGAATTGCAATGGGCTAAACTAAAGGTGGCAATAAAAGGGGCAACAGATAAATATGTAAGGAAAGTAAATAAAAACAAGAGAATGAAACCTATTTGGTTCTCCAAAGAAGTTGCTGCTGAAATAAAGGCAAAAACCACAGCTTTCACAAAATTCAAAAGCTTGCAAACAAAAGAACACAGAAAGGAATACAGGATCAAAGTAAAAGACAAAAAGAGAAGAAATAAGAAAGCAAAATCAAAGGCAGAGAAAAATATGGCTAAAGATGTGAAGTGTGGAGACAACTTTCTTCAGGTATATTCGGGAGAGGAGGAAAATCAGAGATGGAATTGCAGGACTCAGAAGTGCTGGGAACAGACTCATGGAAAGTGACATTGAAAAAGCAAAATTGCTAAACAAATACTTTTGCTCTCTTTTTACTAAACAAAATCCTGGAGAAGGACCACCTGTGACTCTTAAATATAAACATGGGAATGAAGTAGATACCACACCATTCCCAGAAGATGATGTGTTAGAACAACTTGCAAAACTGAAAGTGGACAAGGCCATGGGGCTGGATGGGATACATCCCAGGATACTGAAAGAGCTCAGAGGTTCTTGCAGGGCTGTTAAAGGATGTTTTTAACAGACCTTGGGAACAGGAGAAGTTCCTCAGGACTGGAGGAGGGCTGATGTGGTACCTCTTCACAAAAGTGGTGACAGGGAAGATGTGACAAACTACAGGCTGGTGAGCCTTACCTCTGTGGCTGTAAAAGTAATGGAGGCACGGCTGAAAGAGCGAATAGTGGACTTTCTCGAAACCAGCAGGTTGCATGATCTGAGGCAACATGGTTTTACCAAAGGACGATCTTGCCAAACAAATCTGATTTGAGTTCTTTGGGTGACCAGAGAACTAGATCAGGGGCATGCAATGGATGCCATCTACCTGGATTTCAGCAAAGCCTTTGATACCGTTCCTCATAGGAGGCTTATCCATAAACTCAATAGTTTGGGGATGGGTCCCAAGGTGGTGAACTGGATCAGAAATTGGTTGACTGACAGACATCAGAAGGTGATGATAAATGGAGCTTACTCCGATGAAAGGAGGGTGATTAACGGGGTGCCCCGGGGTTTGGTCCTGGGACCGGCACTGTTCAAATGTATTTGTGTGATATTGCTGAAGGACTGAAAGGAAAAGTGTGTCTTTTTGCAGATGACACGAAATTCTGCAACAGAGTGGACTCCTCTGAGGGAGTGGCTAACATGAGGAAAGATCTACAAAAGCTGGAAGAATGGTCTAGCGTTTGGCAGTTGAATGCGAAGAAGTGCAGTGTCATGCACTTGGGGAAGCAGAAATCCAAGGGAAATGTATGCGATAGGGGGCGAGAGGTTGGTGTGCACGGATTAGAAGGACCTTGGTGTGATTTATTTCTGAGGATCTCAAGGTGGCAAAACAGTACGACAAGGCAGTGGCAAAAGCTAGGAGGATGTTGGGTTGCGTACAAAGAGGAATTGCCAGCAGAAAGGAAGAGGTACTAATGCCACTGTATAAGTCATTGGTGAGGCCTCACTTGGAATACTTTGTTCAGTTTTGGAGACCATATCTCGCAAAGTATGTGTAAAAAGACTGGAAACAGTTCAGAGGAAGGTGACCAAAATGATTTGGAACCTGTGTCAGAAGCCTTATGAGAAGAGACTTGAAGACCTAAATATGTACACTCTTTTGGAGAGGAGGGCTAGGGGAGATATGATTCAGACCTTTAAATACTTAGAGTATTAATGAACAAACGAACCTCTTACAAAGATGGGGAAGCTGTAAAACTAGAGGGCATAACATGAAGCTGCAGGGGGGTAAATTGAAAGGCAATGTCAGGAAATACTTTTTCACTGAAAGGGTGGTGGATGCTTGGAATGCCCTCCCGATGTAAGTGGTGGGGGCAAATACAGTTACAGAATTCAAAATGGCATGGGACAGACACAGTGGATCCCTTTTTATAGCAACAGGATAAAATCAAAATAGACTTAACTATCTAATTTCTCAACAAATGGGTGCCTTACACGGAGTGGTGTGTTCACCCCTAAACAAAGACATGGCGAGGGGTGACCTGCACAGAGCGGCAGATGCACCTACTCTTGCCACATTGCTGGGCAAACTACATGGACCATACTGGTCTTTATCTGCTGTCATTTACTATGTTACCATGTTACTATGTCCTGCTGTGACATTGACCCAGTCAACGCTGGGGTAATTGAAATCACCATTATTGCTGTGTTGTAACTTTTGTTAGATTCCCTGATTTCCTTTGAACAAATGGATCATGAAATGTTCATTCTGGCCAGGCAGTCGATAGTACACCGCCACTACCATTGCCTTCCCTTTCCCCTTTTTACATGGAATTTCAAACCATAGAGTTTCTGCAGTGTATTTTGTTTCCTGCAAAACTTTAATCCTTTGTGACTCAATGTCCTCTCTAAGATAGAGCAGATCAAATTGGAGGAGGGGTTGCACGCTCATTATGATATAGTTTATATCCAGGTATCAGTGTTCCACTGGTTGTTCTCCTTCCACCATGTCTCTAAGATACAAATCATATCTAACCTCTAATTTAGTGCTATATATTCTAACTCTCTCATCTTATTTTTTAGACTTCTAGCATTTGCATACAAGTATTTTAGAGGCCAGGGCCTGCCCGTCCATTGTGTGAGAATGTTGTTTGCACAGGGCCCTGTTCTTACTTCATTCTTGCACAGATGGATGGTTTCAGAGGGAGCCGGGGAAGCCTGCATGAGGCCCCGGCTCTCTGCACAGCTGCCAGGGTGAAGAGTGTGTTCCTTCACACTGTCAGCTGTTTTTATGAAGCGTGCGAGTGCCGGGAAATGACCTTTAACCTTTCCCTGCATTCAGCACACTTCACTGAAACAGCCGCCAGCGTGAGAAAACACTCTTCACACTGGCGGTTGTGCAGAGGGAGCGGCCTTGCGCAGGCTTTCCCGGCTCCCTCTGAAGCCCCTTAGACGGTCACGGGGCTCTTTGGCGGGTGGGCGGAGGGGGGGGGGGGGCGCTAGGATTGGAAATGGGCTGATGGGAAGGGCTAAGACCGGAAATGGGCTGGAAGTGGGCTGATGGGGGGGGCTGGAATGGGACTGGAAAGGAGCATAATGGGGGGCTAGGACTGGAAATGGGCTGATGAAGGTGGTTTGGGAGAATGGGACTATAAGGGAGCGGATGCTGGATGGATTTATAACTAGAAGGGAGCTGATTTTGGGGGTGGACTAAAAGGGGATGGGAATTGAGGATGTAGAGGGGAAAAGTTTTTTTTGTGGAGTGAAGAAAAATCTTCAATTGGCTGGGTATTGGGAGAGTAAGTGGGGACTGAGAAATGGAAGGGTGAAATTTGAGTGGATGATAAAGGAATAAAGAAAGAAATGGGGGAAAGATTAAAAGGGGAAAGATCAGTATGTTAAAGCAGAGAGAGAGAGAGAGAATGGAAAAAAATCTAGAAGGAAGAAAGGACGAATGGATAGCTCACAGAAGACACAAAGAAACCAGAAGAAAGTGACAAGCAATTGCAACTGAAAAATAAAATGCCCAAACAAAAGGTAGAAAAATAGTTTTTATTCTGAATTTATTAACTGGAATATGTCAGATCTGTGAATGTGTTTCGCTAACACCTTTGCGTTTTTGTTTAGTGCAAGAGGAAATTAATTTATAGTTTTATTTCTCCAGTGTTGTACATTTCATGATTGGCTTTCGGAGTTCCCAATTTAATTATTATCTTCCTATTTCTAAATTGTGATCCCTTGTTCTTTGTGTGGTGACAGTCTATGTTCTGCATGTATAACCAAGCTGAGGTATTCTGTTCATGTAGTTTCTATTTGACAGTCTCACTCAACTCTTTCCCCCAGTGAGACGCATTCATATTCTCTGAGATGTATTGGTTTAATATTTGCAGTGTTGCCTTTTTGATAGGTAGGGTTTGGTGCTTTGTGAGTCCTGGTAGTGCTGTTTATGATACGGTGGGTTTGCTATAGGTTCTGAATGGTCACTGTTTATAATACTTCCTAATGGGCCTGGCGGTTGGCACTGGAATATAGTAATTTAGAAATCTGGTAGTCTTTCTTTATCCAGACACTCATTAAGAGGCATGTTTACTAAAAGCGCATTATGCAAATTTGCATAAGGAGCCTCAGTTGCATAAAAATGAAGCTCCGCAATGAATCACATGGCCCCGCACCCCCTTTGTGCTGCCCATGTTGGAGGCTGTAGTTTATTCATATTAATCTGGTTATCGGTAGGCAGAGGTAATTTGGAATCTAAGTTCTGTCTGCTCTGTTCTTAAGCCCACCAAGAAAAGCGTAACACCACGTTGCTTAAGAGACACCCAGTCTGTAACACGTGGTGGTTAGTTCGAAAGGATACTTTTATTAAATAAATCAAAAACCTGAGAGCCCGACACAGGACCGTGTTTCATTTTCTACTTCCTCAGGGGATTCAGGTATGCTGCAAATAATAACCATAAATAATGTAATACATTAAACATATTAAAAATATAAATATAAAGATCATGTATCATATATATAATAATAAAAACAGTAAAAACATACAGGAATCAATAAGAATCTGACCTTATTATTTATTTATTTATTTATTTATTACAATTTCTTATATACCGCGCTATTTGGCATCAGTGCGGTTTACATTATAACTTAACGACCATAACAACAAGCTGTCAGGTTTACATCGAACAGGAGTATAAACTTGGAAAACAGGGTTAACTATATACATAATCTATTTACATTGGAAGGATAGATAAAAGTCAGATAATGCATGTAGGACTTTTCTAACTAAATTGGGTCAATTCCTGGAGGGTATGTCTAGGATCAATTGCTGTCAGGTAAGTGTTGGAGGAACAAGTGGGTTTTGAGGGCCTTCCTGAACTGATATAGGCTGGCTATGGCCCTAATGTCAGGGGGTAGAGCATTCCAGCATTTGGGTACGTAACAGCTGAAAGTCCTGTTTGTGGTTGACAAGTTGTACTTTGTCGAAGCCTTTGGTATTGCAAGCAAGTTTACAGCTGTTGATCTTCTGGATCTGTTGGGAGGGACAAAGTGGATAAGATGAGTGAGTGAGGAGGCTGAAATACCTTTGATTGCTTTGAAAGCTAATAGAAGGGTTTAAGGGATCAAACAATAGACACATGAATAAAATGTATAAAATTAAATAAATAATGTAAAAACATATATATACATTTAGTTGTTACAAGAATCTACAGGATCCATAAATGTTTCTTTAAACCATCAGAACTATAAAGTATTGAAAGGGTGTGTGGGAGACACATTTCCTTAGCACATTAGGCTACGTGTAAAGTAATAGACAGGAGTGAGTGAGCTGAACAAAAAACTTTAAACAACTATAAAATCAAGATCATAAATACTTAAAAACATAAATAATTAAAAACTAAATGCTAAGAATTAATACCCTATAAGTTCACCATTCTAATAAATAATGAATGCATAAAAACAACACGGGAGTGATGTAAAGATGACTTTCTTGCCTTTCTGTGCATAGTTTACCCCGGTTCTCCAAGTTTGTACTCCTGTTCGATGTAAACCAAACAGCTTGTTGTTATGGTCTTTGTTATAATGTAAACCGCGCTGATGCCGAATAGTGCGGTATATAAGAACTTGTAATAAATAATAAATAAATAAATAAATAGTGAAAACAGATTCTAGTACCTCAACTATGTACTTTCAGAACATGAATTCATATATCTTTAAACAATTTTTTAGCTGTATTGCCACATATTTATATTGCTGGAATGATAACAGAATAAATTAAAATAAATAAATAAAAGTTCCATACCCGTTTGAGCATTCGATGTGCACCGTTTTAAAATTGATTCTCTATGAGAGCCGACTGAACACCTACTCTGTATGTGAAATATAAGAAATCAAAATCGACCCTATTGGTTATTTCTGTGCATTGTAATAATTCACTGTAGTAATCAGTGCAATAAATGCATAATTGAATCGCATCACAATAATCCCTTGCTACTTGTGTTTAAAACGAAACCACTCATTTTTAGCTGTATTCTCTCATGAGATGGCACTTGCTCTCTAAACAGCGTTATTCGGACTGAAAGAGGTTGAACCCTTTTGATCAGTCTTTTTGAGATGCGCACTTCCAAAAGATGTTTGAAGTGCTTCTAAGTCTTGCCCCTGAAGAAACCATTCGGTGAAACGCAAGTAGAGCGCCATTGGTAGCGTTGGGGATTGACTACGATACAGCTAAGCACTACTTTTTCATTATAAATTCACGTTTGGAATCAATAGGAAAAAATTTAAATTTCAGAATTGTATTTTAAGACTTGACACTATGGGTCGTTGATACAATAATTGGCTCCCACGTGTGCTGCCATTTGGCACTCCGGGGCACCTTAAGTCTGAGACCCAGTCAGTCTTTTCAATATATGATTATAAGTAACATCGAATTACTTTGGTTAACCATTACACTCATATCAGAGTTTTCTATTGTTATTGATGACCAATCACTCTGATACAAGTTGACCACAATAGTTTGTAGGACACAACTCTAAACAGTGCTGACTACCTCTAGTGAATGGCTACTTTCGTGTCCCATGGACAAAAATTCATACCGATCTCACGGTCATTTATTCGAAACCTGTATATTTCTAGTCGTGCAGGAATCGCACCAGAGTGGTCAACCATGCTGATTATCCAATTATCGCCTTGTCCTTATTCATACTCACAAAACGTATATTTTCTTAAAACCCACTGTATATGCGGGAACATTTTAAACACTTGTTGCATAATGGGATGCATAAACCTATCTCTAACTGGCATTGCATGGGTACAGATGGAACAACGTCCGCACTGATATTGACCTTTGTCTTTGGATAGGAATTTACGTTCAGTTAATGCTGATGGTACTAACATGTTTTTCAAGTTGATGTTACGTTTGTGCGCTACTGTAATTTTCATATCCTGAAATCCTGGTATTGTTTGAATCAGGTACCATTCTGTCCAAGATTTTCGTAACTTGCTTAGAATAGACTGAATATAACAGGGGGCATAATAACCCTACATCCTTTTTCTCCTTGCCCTGCTGGAGCAGCTTGTCACGAGGTATACTTCGCGCTCTATGATACGCTTGATCAATATATTGTACAGGATATTTTCTTGCTACAAATCTATCTTTCATTGATTCAACATGAGCTTCAAAGTCTTGCAATGTGATGCATGTCCTCCTAGCTCTGAAGAACTGCCCTACTGGCAAGTTTCTCTTGAGGGAGGGGTTATGGAAATTGTCAAAGTGCAATAATTGGTTGCGTTCAGTCGGTTTTCTCTACATTGTTGTGCTAAACTGTTTATCTTCTTTCCTGATAACTAAATCTAAATATGGTATTTGTTGTGCGTCGTATGTAATCTGAAACCTTAAATTTACATCTAAACTATCCATATATTAAATTCCGCCAGTCTGTCTGTATTTCCCTGAAAAATAATCAAGATGTTATCAATATAGTGAATCCATAACTTGATGTTATCCTTTTATACATGTATTCCTTCAAAGATTTTTCTTTGAATTGGAACATGTATAGGTTAGCGACATCCGGCGCCATTGATGACCCCATGGCTACCCCTTTTATTTGTTTGAAAAGAATTTCCCTAAAGCAGAAATAATTTTCACACAGTGCAAATTTTGCTATAGCCATGAGAAAAGCAGTAGGAATACGCTTAGGGCCGGTCCTTCTTAATAAATATTCTTCTATAATTTCTAAACTTTCTACTTGCGGGATGTTGGTGTACAATGACTCCACATCTAAGGTGACTAATATTGTATCAGCACCGATATCCCGGAAGTTAGACAATATTTCAATGACATGGGTGGAGTCTCTAACGTAGGACCACATCTGAACTACAAACGGACGTAACAAGTTACGAAAATCTTGAAGAGAGAATGGTACCTGATTTAAACAATACCAGGATAGGTTTATACATCCCATTACGCAACAAGTGTTTAAAATAGAAGATTTCTCTAATTGTGAGTCTACTCATGTGGTGTACGTCATACAGTGCCCCTGCAAAAAATTGTATGTGGGGAAGACGATTAGGAGTGTGAGAGTACGAATAATAGAGCATAAGAGCTGTATCAAGAGGAGTTGTAGAAAAACCACTTGTGGCACACTGGCAAGAGATGAAACATCGGGTTAGTGATTTGAAATTCTTTGTTATAAAGAAGGCTAAACTTAATTGGAGAGGGGGAGATGCCGATAAGATGATACAGAGATTGGAACAACGGTACATTTTTCAGTTAGGCACTCTGGCACCACAGGGTTTGAATATGGAGAGACCTGTCAGTATTCCTGTAATTTAAATTTGATTTTTTTCTTATATGGTACATTTCTAATGAGATTATTAACTATACGGTATAATAGTAGTTTATGAACATGGAATGTGTCCAAGGTTCAAATGAGATACAGTTAAAGAGAAACGGTATCACTGTACTAATACTCTTTAGTAGTTTTAGGTGAAGTAGTGTTTAGATCTTTATAATGACAAAGTACGATATACTTCAGTAACTCCTTATTTAGGGAGTATACAAGATACTGGAAGTTTTTTTGAAACCAAAAGAGGTGGTGGTCTAACGATATAAATCGAAAGTGGCCCCATAAGAGATAGTGTACATATAGCAAATGTAAGAAAGCATCTTTCATTTAAGAGTTCAAGGTATCAATGACTTTAAACATGAGAATTTGTATGCTGTGATAGAGGAAACTATTACTATGACTGAGAGACTTTTTATACAGTCTGAAGGGATAATGATGAGCGTTATGTGGCGACTTCCCTAGCAACCGATGACGCGCTTTGATGTTGGAGGATACCACGTCACTTTTCCCGAGTTTAAGTAGAGCGCAAGTGCGGGCGTCTTCAATGCAGATGTATTGTTAATGGATGGCAGTATTTTTTGATCGAAGATCACTAAGAAATTGTGTTAAGTGTGGTTTGGATTCTTCTAAGTGTAGTGAAGTTGGGAACTCGATGATGGTTTTTAGTCAAGTCGTGAGGTCCTTTAGAATGGTATTATGGGTACTCTTGGAAGTTTTATTAGAAGAGATTCAGAACAAGATAGTTTTTGACTGTTCCCGCATATACAGTGGGTTTTAAGAAAATATACATTTTGTGAGTATGAATAAGGACAAGGCGATAATTGGATAATCGGCATGGTTGACCACTCTGGTGCGTTTCCCGCGCGACTAGAAATATACAGGTTTCGAATAAATGACCGTGAGATCGGTATGAATTTTTGTCCATGGGACACGAAAGTAGCCATTCACTAGAGGTAGTCAGCACTGTTTAGAGAGCAAGTGCCATCTCATGAGAATACAGCTAAAAATGAGTGGTTTCGTTTTAAACACAAGTAGCAAGGGATTATTGTGATGTGATTCAATTATGCATTTATTGCACTGATTACTACAGTGAATTATTACAATGCGCAGAAATAACCAATAGGGTCGATTTTGATTTCTTATATTTCACATACAGAGTAGGTGTTCAGTCGGCTCTCATAGAGAATCGATTTTAAAACGGTGCACATTGAATGCTCAAACGGGTATGGAACTTTTATTTATTTATTTTATTAATTTATTCTGTTATTCCAGCAATATAAATATGTGGCAATACAGCTAAAAATTTTTTTAAAGATATATGAATTCTTGTTCCTTATCGTCACTCCAGTCCAGTCCCTTCACTTCTGGGTTACGCAACCCTTCCAGCAGCTTGGAGGCTGAGCCCCAACCTTTTTGGGGGATGGAGCGGTATAAATACCACTGGGACCACCCACCCACTCCAGTATTCTCAGCCTCCAAGCAGCCTAGGGTGAGAACTTACACAATCTTGACGATGCATATATTCATATGATTCTTGCAAGGTATTGTGGGTAATGTAGTTCTTTCACTCCCAAACACAGCTGAAGACAATAATTGAGTTGTGATACCAGTGGTAAGGCCAATAAAATACTACTTTTATTGATGGGGTTTAATTCACCCAGCACAAATATGCTTGGTAGCAATATAAATGAGGTTACTTGCTTGCAGTGTTTAAATGGATAACATAAAGTCACAAAGCAAATCAGAAAAACAACCTTCAGCTTGTCAGGCAATTAGCTAATGTTTTCTTAGCAAATAATTACCAAATAAAAAGGCACAAAGAAATGAATAAACTTTGCTTGTTAGGTTAACTTCTGCTTATTTTCCACACAGATCCTGCAGTGATTCTCTCTTGCTCACACACACAATCAGGTGCAGCTTTAATTACTATCAATTGACCAGCTGAAACCTTTTAGCTGGCTGGCTGCTACTGTGTGAACCCAAATCCTGCTTTAAGAGCTGTTTTGCAGTGGAAATAAGAACAAAGTTAGGTTTCTTTGTGATGGCTTATGTGTTTGCTCACAGAAAGCTAGCAATAGCATTGGGATAGAGAACAGTCCATGTAATTAATAGTCTCATCTGCTGTAATTTCCCCTTCATCAATCAGCATAGGGTCACTATCATACATTGGCACAGATGAGTCTTTCATTAAGGCACTATCATGAGAATGCTTATTCCCTTGCTGCCATTCACTATTATAGATAGGGTCTGGATCAGTGTTCATACCTGAGCCTCTCCTGCTATCATAATTCCTCTCTGTATAGCCTGGCCAGTATGTAATCCAATTCTGATGTCCAGCCTTCCAATCTTGATCCCTGGACACTGGATCTCCTCTCACATACCTTCTGGCCTTGGTCTGAAAGTCCTTTCCACGTGCAGTCTTCTCTCTTCCAGGTAGTCACTGGTGATTCCTATCTCTGCCATTCCATTCCTCTGGCTGACTCCAGTCCAATGGACTCTGCTGGCATTTGGAATACCTCCCAATATAGGTACTGCCTTGGAATCTCCCAGACCTTCCAATGGCCTTTCTTCTCTTCCTTCCAGAGAGTTTCCTTCTCTCTCTATTCGCTTGGCTTGGCTTGGCTTCTGCTTCTCGAGATGATGTTGGTGCTTGAGCTTGAAGCTGTTGCTGTATCTGTCTCTGAAGCTGTTGCTGAAGCTGTTATCTGTAGAATAAGCTCTATTCTTATTCTGTTCTAATGTGTGCTCCTCTCTAACACAGCGCAGCTGTGTTGAATCAGGCCCTGCCCTTTGAGATGAGTGCTTAGGGATTACCTCATAGCTCTCTTGATTGCACACACGTTTTCTCACTTCAGCCCCTCTCATGGCTGCTGGAAACCTGGTGCATTCTGGGACTGGTAGTCTTTTATGTGAAAACTCTGTTTTCTTACTTCTACCAAAACTGACAGGTTGCTTGTTCAGAGTCACATCATCTTTTCTATAGCTCCTACCTGAGCTATGATAAGCTTCCTTATCACAAGTCCTACCTTGATTTTCTTAATTTCCTTAATTTCCTTAATTTTTCCTAATTTTTGCTTAATTTTACTTTATTCAGTTATTTAATTTTGCTTTTATTTCTTTAGCGTTTTTGGGGGCTCTGCTCCTTTAAGAATTGCCTCTCTCTCCCTCCCCCCCCCCGGCTCCGACGCGGCTCGCAGAGCAAAGCCTCGGGTCTGCAGCAGCGAGGAGGTGCTCTGCTCTACCCAGCTTCCTGCACTTCTAGCTCTGCCGTCTTCGGGGGAAACAGCCTCACGCTGAAGCCCTGAAGGTGGCTGAGCGCTAGAGGTTGCAACGACAACCGGAGGGAAGCCAACCATCCCGGCCCGACGCTGCTGACCGCGGAGAAGAACCGCGCGGTGCCCAGGTTATCTCACGGTGCGATCAGACGGCGATCGCACTCGTGCTTCAGAGGGGGCTCAGCGCCGGTCTCAGCGTTGGAGAGCAGGCAGGCGCCAGAGTCCTTTTTTTCCCCCGAGCAGGCTCCACGTGGTGAGGCCTACCACGTGTAGAGCCCTCGGGTGGTATTCGCAGCATCGGGCCCAGGATCTTCAAGCTACAAACAGCAAGTACCTCCCTTAGGGGACAAAGGAGTGTTAGCCACTAATTTTAATTAATTTCGATTTAATTTTAATTTCGAGTTAATTTTTTTGATTTATGCTCGATTTCGATTTTAATTTATTTAACGTTAATTTTAATCGCTATTAACTTATTGCAGCCCAATTGGGTTTAGTTTAAGGTAATCCGTTTAAATCTCCTAGGGGTATTTAAAGGAATTGTTTCCTAAGGGAAATTGGGCTTTGGTTGCAAGGGCCTCAAAGATAAGCCCCAACCTTTCTCCATGGCTTCTAAGCCACGCTGTCCTTCATGTGGTACGCATAGGGGCACCTCCGCAGAGGCAGGAATCTGCAGGAGCTGCGCCGCAGTGGCTGCATCAGTAGAACAGGAGATATTGCAGCCTTCCCAGGGATCATCAGACCCTCTAGTAGGGGATGGGGGGTCCCAGGGTTCAATCTCTACCCCCTCGGAGCTACCCACGCCTCCCCTACTCCCTCTGCCCCCACCCTAGAGTGCAGGAGGGGACGGAGAATTTTTCTCCCCTGACTTCATCCTTTTACTCCATAAGGCCTACTGCCTGCGCAAGCAGGGCCTAGGAGCAGAGGAGGTTACCACACCAGTGGAAGAAAGATCAGCCAGGCTCCTCAGGTCTATCAACCCGGAATCTAGCATCCCTTCTAAGCGTCAGCGTCTGGAGGGGGAAGACCTCCTACCGTCCTTTTCCCAGGGGGCTCCGGAGGAGGATGGCTCGGTGAAGGATTTGGACGAGGATGGGGGAGGAGCTGGAAGAAGGAGAGATCCCGGAAGAAGATCAATCTCGGATAGTTAGGGTCTTTAGGCGAGAGGAGCTTCCGGCGTTAATTAATGAATCCTTAAAAGTACTCAATGTGGCCTCAGATATACCATCGCAGGAAGAGGCATTGGAGGACCCCTTAATACAGGCCATTAGGAGATCCCAGAAGGTCTTCCCGGTCCACAGGGTAGTGCGCCAGATGATCCAGGAAGAATGGGACCAACCGGAATCCAGTTTAAGGGGAGTCAGAACCATGTCTCGCCTATACCCTCTCCCAGAGACAGATAAGGAACTGCTAAAATCGCCCAGGGTGGATGCAGCGGTATCTGCAGTCACTAAGAAGACGACTATCCCAGTTGAGGGCAGTTCAGCCTTAAAAGACGCACAAGACAGGAAGCTGGATACACTCCTGAAACAAGCCTTGGATGTAAGCGCCCTCGCATTGCAGGCCTCCGTGTCAGGAGCTTGGGTAGCTCGAGCCTGCTTAAGATGGGCTCAGCAGCTTCAGTCAGAGGACTCTTCGGCCGAGATCCAGGCGAACTCAGCCAGAGTGGAATCCGGCGCAGCCTACTTGGCGGATAGTCAGTATGACCTCATCAGAAGCCTAGCCAAAAACATGGCCTCGGTGGTGGCGGCTAGACATTATCTGTGGCTACGTAATTGGGCAGCTGATGCTTCCTTGAAGGCACGCCTAAGTCGGCTCCCTTTTAAAGGGAAACTCTTATTTGGGGAGGATCTGGAGAAGCTGGTCAAAGATCTGGGCGAGTCTAAGGGAGGTAGACTCCCAGAAGATAGACCAAGACAAGGCCGCCCCCAAGCCCCAGTGCGCACACAGCCTAGGGAGGCGTGGAGATTTCGAACAGCCAGATCAAATCCCTTTTCCAGGGGCCGGTTTCCCTCTAAGGGACAAGGTTTCAGAGGTTTTCGAGGGGCAGGTCGGGGATTTGGGGCTTCCTCCTCCTCCTCCTTCTCGGGCCCTAGGAAACAACAATGAGGTGTCAGGGGTCCAGGGGGAAGGACGGCCGGTAGGCGGCCGCTTCTCCCTGCCTGGACCCGTGTCACGTCCGATCAATGGGTCCTAGAGGTCATCAGAGAAGGTTATGCACTAGAATTCGCAAAGCAAATCCCACCAGCATTTGTTCAGTCGCCCTGTGGTGCTCCAACAAAAAGGGCAGCAATCGAGTCTACTCTTGCCCGTCTAATAGCCTTAGGGGCGGTAATTCCAGTACCTCCAGACCAGTGCGGATCCGGTCGGTACTCGATTTACTTTGTGGTACCAAAAAAGGAGGGTTCCTTTCGGCCAATCCTAGATCTAAAACAAGTCAACCGCTGCCTCAGGGTACCTCACTTTCGGATGGAGACCCTATGTTCAGTCATAGCGGCCGTGAGGGGAGGGGAGTTCCTCACTTCCCTTGACTTGACAGAAGCCTACTTGCACATCCCGGTCAGGAAGTCCCATCAACAATTCCTGAGATTCGCAGTACCAAGAGGCCACTTTCAGTTCCAGGCCCTGCCCTTTGGCCTAGCCACGGCTTCCAGAACGTTCACCAAGGTAATGATCGTAGTGGCGGCCTTCCTAAGGAAGGAGGGAATATTAGTACACCCCTACTTGGACGACTGGCTGATACGCGCAAAGTCGGCACAGGAAAGCCATTTGGCAACGTCCAGAGTGATTCAGGTCCTAGAGGAGTTGGGGTGGGTCATCAACCGGACAAAGAGCAGGTTGACTCCCTCTCAGGAACTCGAGTACCTCGGAGCAAGATTCGACACCTTCAGGGGCAGGGTATTCCTGTCACGGTCAAGATCAAGGGATCTAAGAGTTCTAATCACGCAGTTTCTGGGCAGACGAAATCCCTCAGCGTGGCATTATCTCCAAGTTCTGGGAACTATGGCGTCATCAATAGAGGTGGTGCCATGGGCCAGGGCCCATATGCGGCCGCTGCAGCGGGCGCTATTGCGTCGTTGGTCTCCCCAGCATCAGCCCCTCTCAATGCAGTTACCTTGCGCTCCGCGGACCAAACAGTCCCTCCAATGGTGGAGGTGTCTGAAGAACCTGGACCGCGGAATGCCCCTCGATCCCCATCAGTGGTTGCTGTTGACGACAGATGCCAGCCTGTCAGGCTGGGGAGCGCATTGCGAGGACCAGTTCGTCCAGGGTCGCTGGTCACAGTTGGAATCACAGTGGCCCATCAACAGACTGGAATTGCGGGCCGTCACTCTGGCTCTCAAGGCATTCAGGATATTAGTGCAGGGAAAGGCAATTCGCGTTCTCTCCGACAATGTCACCGCGGTGGCCTACATCAACCACCAGGGAGGCACCAGCAGTCACGCCTTAGAGAAGGAGGCGGACTCTCTTTTCCAGTGGGCGGAATCCCGACTACTGGCTCTCTCAGCGCAGCATGTGGCGGGCGAGGACAATGTCACTGCCGACTTCCTCAGCAGGTGCAAGATAGACCACGGAGAGTGGGAACTAGAACAAGAGACCTTCAACCAGATAGTAGCCCTTTGGGGTCGCCCAGTCATGGACCTCATGGCACGGTTCTCTACAGCCAAGGTGGACAGATTCTTCAGCCGAAGGAAGGAAAGGATGTCCGAAGGGTTAGATGCCCTGTCTCAAAAGTGGCCTTCGGAGGGCCTTCTCTATGTATTTCCCCCTTGGGCTATGATCGGGAAAGTTCTCCAACGGGTGGAGTCTCACCAGGGCTTGGTAATCCTCATAGCTCCGGATTGGCCTCGCCGCACATGGTATGCCGATCTGATCAGACTGCTCGCCGACCGTCCTTGGCGGCTTCCTTACAAAAGGGACCTGCTGAGGCAGGGTCCGGTCCGGATGCCTCACGTGGATCGGTTCTCGCTTACGGCCTGGCTATTGAGAGGGCACGGCTTCTAAAACGAGGCTACTCAGGAGCAGTAATCTCGACTCTGTTGAAGGCCAAAAAGCGCTCAACCTGTCTTTCTTATGTAAGGGTTTGGCGCATCTTCGAAGCTTGGTGCGCGGAGCATCGTCGGAAGCCACTTTCGGCCTCGGTCCCGGAGATTCTGGACTTCTTGCAAGCAGGTTTCGAAAAAGGTCTGGTGCATAGCTCCTTGCGGGTTCAGTTGGCGGCTATCTCTTGCTATAGAGGAAAGGTCCGGGGTAAACCCTTAGGGGCACACCCGGACGTCTCCAGGTTCCTAAGAGCGGTTAGTCGGCTACGTCCGCAACGGAGATCGGTCATCCCTCCTTGGGATCTTAACTTAGTGCTAAATGCCTTGATCGGGAACCCTTCGAGCCAGTGAAGAGAGCCTCCTTAAAGGATTTAACTCTAAAGACAGTCTTCCTGGTTGCCATCTGCTCGGCCAGAAGGGTCTCGGAATTGCAGGCGCTTTCTTCCCAGCCCCCCTTCCTGTCCTTCCTCAAGGACAAAGTGGTTCTGCGTACAGTGCCGTCCTTTTTACCCAAGGTTATCTCTCCTTTTCATGTGAACCAGACAGTTACCCTACCAGTCTTAGCGTCCAAGGGGCAGGAGGGTAGAGACGACAGGCTGCGTCTACTAGACGTCCAGAGGGCCTTGAAACGTTACCTCTCTCGCACAGCGCCATTCTGAAAGTCCGACCGACTATTCATCCAGTTTGGAGGGCCGCACAAAGGTGAGGCGGCGGCCAAGGCCTCCATCTCCAGGTGGATCAGAGAGGCGATTGCCTCCGCTTACATCCTGAAGGGGAAGCAGGTTCCGGTGGGGCTGCGGGCCCACTCCACTAGGGCTCAGGCGGCCTCTTGGGTGGAATTTTCCCTGGTACCTCCGCTGGACATCTGTAGGGCAGCGACTTGGTCATCGCTGCATACCTTCTCCAAGCACTATAGGCTGGACGTGCAGAGTGCAGTGGACGCCCGGTTCGGGCTAGCGGTTCTTCAGTCCGGTATGCCGGAACCCACCCAGGGGTGAACTGCTCTGGTACTTCCCAGAAGTGAAGGGACTGGACTGGAGTGACGATAAGGAAATAGTAATTAGATCTTACCTGCTAATTGCTGTTCCTGAAGGAACGACAGTCCAGTCCCTGATCCCACCCGCTTCCGGCAACCGTTTCAGACCTCGGGTTCAGGGCAAGGCAATGTTTCGGACGTAGGACCGGTACGGCAGGAAGAAGACCGGGAGGAAGCCGGCTCGGGTAGAAGCAGACATCTCCTCAGGCTGTTCCCAGGCCTCCTCTCCTTTTTTTCCCTTTACATATAAAAAAAAAAAAAATGATTTCAATATATATGCCTGTTGCATAGGTTTGAGTTTTTATTTTAGGTTACGTTATGGAGTTTTCAGTAGAAGTTAGATCTGCTTTTTCAATCGAATACTGGAGTGGGTGGGTGGTCCCAGTGGTATTTATACCGCTCCATCCCCCAAAAAGGTTGGGCTCAGCCTCCAAGCTGCTGGAAGGGTTGCGTAACCCAGATGTGAAGGGACTGGACTGTCGTTCCTTCAGGAACAGCAATTAGCAGGTAAGATCTAATTACTATTTCTGAAAGTACATAGTTGAGGTACTAGAATCTGTTTTCACTATGCACAGAAAGGCAAGAAAGTCATCTTTACATCACTCCCGTGTTTTTATGCATTCATTATTTATTAGAATGGTGAACTTATAGGGTATTAATTCTTAGCATTTAGTTTTTAGTTATTTATGTTTTTAAGTATTTATGATCTTGGTTTTATAGTTGTTTAAAGTTTTTTTTGTTCAGCTCAACTGTCTCCTATTACTTTACACGTAGCCTAATGTGCTAAGGAATTGTGTCTCCCACACACCCTTTCAATACTTTATAGTTCTGATGGTTTAAAGAATCATTTATGGATCCTGTAGATTCTTGTAACAACTAAATGTATATATATGTTTTTACATTATTTAGTTTTATACATTTTATTCATGTGTCTATTGTTTGATCCCTTAAGGTCAGATTCTTATTGATGCCTGTATGTTTTTACTGTTTTTATTATTATATATGATACATGATCTTTATATTTATTTTTTTAATATGTTTAATGTATTACATTATTTATGGTTATTTGCAGCATACCTGAATCCCCTGAGGAAGTAGAAAACGAAACACGGTCCTGTGTCGGGCTCTCAGGTTTTTGATTTATTTAATAAAAGTATCCTTTCGAACTAACCACCACGTGTTACAGACTGGGTGCTCTGTTCTTAAGGGCATTTGGGTTATTTTTTGTCGTTATTGGACCCTCTCTGTTGATATGCCCTAACTTCAATCTTTTGCTAGTATCCTTCAAGTATACATTGTTCCGAATCATGTGCTCTTGGGCAACTGTCGGCTTTCCCTTATCTAATTTTAACATCCTCTGTCCCTTTTTTAAAGGTTAATGCCAGCAGCCTGGTTCCATCCCGGTTAAGGTAGAACCCATCCCTTTGGAAAAGCCCTTTGTTTCCCCAGAATGTTACCCAGTTCCTAACAAATCCAAAACACTCTTCCTTGCACCATCATCTCATCCATGCATTGAGACTCCCGAGCTCTGCCTACCTTTCGGGTCTTGCGTGTGGAATGGGAAGCCTATATTTGGTCTCCAGATCCTCCTTACCACACTTTCCTATGTCATTGGTAGCAAGATGTACCAAGACAGCAGACTCCTCCCCAGCACTATCTAAGACTTTGTCTAGGTAGGGCATGAGGTCCTCTATCTTCGCACCAGGCAGGCATGTTACCTGACTATTCTGACGTCCACCAGCCACCCAGCTATCTATATGCATAATGATCGAATGAGCAGCTATAACAGCTGTCCTAACCCTTCCCTTGTGGTCCTGGAGAAAAAACCTCAGTACGAGAGGGTTTTACATCATCTGGAGGACAGGTCCTAGCTACAAGATCACTTCCTGCCCAACCAGGGCGGTGATCTCCTGTCATGTGACCTCTCTCCTCCATGGCAACAGGGATGTTGCCAGACTGGAGGTGGGACTTCAGTATTACATCCCTGTAGGTCTCGTCTATGTACCTCTATCTTCCTTATGTCCTCCAAGTCTGCTACTGTAGCCTCTAAAGATTGGACTCGTTCCATGAGAGCAAAGAACTCCTTGCACCTAGGCTACATTGTAGCTTCATTGCATGTTTCCTATTCTTTCTACTTTTTGAAGGAGAGAACAATTAATTGGCGTTCATCCCTTCCACTCCATTCATTAATTTATAAATCTCTATCATATCTCCCCTCATCCGTTTCTTTTCCAAGTTGAAAAGCCCTAACCTTTTAACCTTCCATCCCCTTTACCATTTTGGTGACTCTTCTCTGTATCTTTTATAATTCTGCTGTATCCTTTTATAAGATATGGTGACCAGAATTGCACACAGTTCCAAGGTGCAGTCGCACCATGGAACGATATAGAGCCATTATAATATCCTTGCTTTTTATTCTCCATTCTTTTCCTTAGGATTCTTAGCATTCTATTTGCTTTCTTGGCTACCGCTGTACACTGAGCAGAAGGTTTCAACGTATTCTCTATGATGCCCAAATCCTTTTCCTGGATTGTGGTTCCTAATGTGTTACCTTGCATAGTATAACTATAGTTTGGATTGTTCTTTCCTAAGTACATAAATATGTGCTTGTTCACATTAAATTTCATCTGCCATTTGGACATCCAGTTTATCAAGGTCCTCTTGGAATTGTTCACAATCCTCTTATGTTTTAATAACTGAATAATTTTGTGTCATCTGCAGATTTGATCACCTCAGTTGTTATTCCCATTTCCAGGCCATTTATGAATGTTAAAAAGCAGCAGCCCCAGCACAGATCCCTGGGGTACTCAACTATTCATTATTTCTCCATTGAGAAAACTGGCTATTCAGCTGTACTCTCTACTTTCTATCTTTTAACCAGTTCCTGATCCACAATAGTACACTACCTCCTATCCCATAACTCTTTAATTTCAGGAACCTCTTATGAGAGCCCTTGTCAAAGGCTTTCTGAAAATCCAGATAATACACTATATTGACGGTCTCATCTTTTGTCTACCTGTTTGTTCACACCTTCAAAAAAAGATAAAAGATTAGTAAGACAAGATTTGCCTTGGCTAAATCCATGTTTAAATCCATGATGATTTTCTCCCATTCAACCAGGACTATGTACATATTCAGTAATTTTATTCTTTATAATGGTTTATACCATTTAGGCTAGTACTGATGTCAAGTTCACTAGTCTTGTAGTTTCCTGCATCACCCCTGGAACCCTTTTATGTTTATGTAATCTCTTGATATACCGCCCAGGCTGAAGGGCATTAGAGCAGTGTACTCAAAACCTACCTCTTCAACATTGCAATTAACCTCTCCTCTAGCCCATGCTGATTTTCCCCCTCCCCCTCTCTATTGTGGTTTCTATGCCTCTTACTGTCCTGTCCTGTCCTGATGTTGTAGTTCCTTTCCTTTCATGCCTCGGCCTCTCCTTTAATTATTGTAAACTGCCTTGTTTGTTACCAAAGGTGCGGTATATCAAGTACTCAATAAACATAAACATAAACTACAAGTAGGTACTGGATACATTTCCTTGTCCCCAAAGGGCTCACGATCTGCATGTGTACCTGAAGCTAGTTAAGTGGCTTGCCCAAGGCCACAAGGAGTTCCTATAGGACTAGAAACCCCAGTCCCCCTTGCCTGAGATTGCTATCCCCAGGTGGGAATTGAACCCCTGACCCTCCAGCCTGAGTTACCTTGTCCTAACCAATAGGCCACTGTCGTCCTGGTGAAAAGATGAAGGTGAAAGGGGACAGATTCGGGAGTAATATGCAGAAAAGCAAAGTTACTTACCTGTAGCAGGTGTTCTCTAGGGACAGCAGGAATCTGTCCTCACACGTGGGTGACATCAATGCCGACGGAGCCCTGTGCGGAAGCCCCCCCCCTTCCCGGGAGATGCACCACACACATACGGTCTCCCTCTCGCCCAAGGGTGCCATCTTTCCTCAGTAGGATGATATAGCTCAAAGACAAAAATGAAACAAAAAGCAACTCCACGGGGAGGAAGGAGGGTTGTGAGGACTGATTCCTGCTTGTCCCTGGAGAACACCTCTTACAGGTAAGTAACTACACTTTCTACAGGAACAAGCAGGAAGTCAGTCCTCTCTTCTTCAGGTACTACAGATTTTAATGATTGCAGTAATCTGAACTATCAACCTCATATTTCAGTTCTTTCAACATCCTCAGATGTGTACCATTCAGTCCAGGTGATTTGCTACTCTTTAGTTTATCAAATAGTTGAAATACATCTTCCCGGTTTATCAATAGTTCTTTCAATTCTTCCAGTACCCTTGCCTGAAATGGTATTTAAAGGTGATGTAAGTTCCCTACATCATCTTCAGTAAAGACAGAAGCAAAAGATTCATTCAGTCCACCCTTAGCACCCCTTTACCTCTCTATCATTTAATGGTCTAACTGACACTCAGACCTTTTGCCAAGAATGTACTTGAAAAGATTTTGTGCTTTTTGCTTCAACGGCAAGCTTTTTTCAAATTCTTTGCCTGCCTTATCAATGCCTTTCATCTAATTTGCCAGTGCTTGTTTCCTGTTTTTGTCATTTGGCTCTTTTTTTCTGTTTCGTGAAAGATGCTGTTTTGGGTAGAAGAGAATCTCTGAACTCGCCTTTAAACCATGCAGGCAGTTTTTAGGCCTTCCTTTTTATGCTTTTCTGGGCATGGTCTGGGCTTCCAAGATAATATTTTTAAACACCCTTGCTTTTGATGGCTTAAGGTTTATTAAAACTTGATATACCACCTTCCACAACATCAGGGCGATGTACAATAGAAACAATCAAATTTGAAAAGCGCAAAGAATATCATTAAAATTGGACAGAACAGATGAAAATGCAAGAGGGGCTTGGATAGAAGGGGAGGGGGGAACAGAATCCAGTTTGGTTTAGGGTGGGAGGCTGTATGCAAGCTGAAATGATTTTTCAGAGAAGTCTTGAACTTTGGGAAGGAAGAGTCAAGAAGCGAAGTCAGATGACCATTTCTAGAGGCATGGTGGAATAGACAGATGGCATTGTTTTGCATAGATTGAAGGCACTTGAGCTGGTAGTGAGGCAGTCTGGAGTAGATTATATTGCAATAATAGCCTTGTCATAACTAGAGACAGAAGAAGAGTGGAAATAGAGGAAGAGGATAGATGGGACCAGATTGAGCAGATCTGGCATAGAGTGTAGAAAGACCGCTTTATGACAGTATTGATGTGAGTGTGGAAGGTGAGGGCAGAATGAAGAGTAACTCCAAGGTATTTGAGAGAGGGGGCTATAGCAATGGAGAAGCCATTAAGAGAAGGTGATTACAGAAGGTGACGAGGAGGATCCTGTGAGCCAGACTGCAGAAGTTTTGGAAGGATTGAGTTTCAGACAGCCAAGATGCTCCCAATGTCAGACAGGAATTGATAGGGATGAGACCTGGAGAGGTAGGATAGTATGGA
The DNA here is from genome assembly GCA_033557465.1 of Ichthyophis bannanicus. Classification (NCBI taxonomy): domain Eukaryota; kingdom Metazoa; phylum Chordata; class Amphibia; order Gymnophiona; family Ichthyophiidae; genus Ichthyophis; species Ichthyophis bannanicus. The sequence continues at coordinate 702,518,484 of CM066031.1, read as the reverse complement.
ATAGCAACAGGATGTCATCTGCATATAAATATGCAGATACCCTACTGCTGGATAAGGATGGCGAGAGAGGTGAGAAAAATATTAGAGGGGGAGACAGGATAGACCTTTGGGGTACCTCATAGCAAAGAGGGAAGTGAGAAGAGGTAGCCTGAAAGGAACCATAATCTATGCGAGATGAGTAAAGGGTGGAACCAACATAGAACACTAGCTCTCAGACCAGCAGAGGAAAGACATAAGAGTGATTAATCAAGGTCAAAGGCACAAGAGATCAAGAGACAGCCAGTGAAGTATCACCCTTATTCAGAGACATGTGTGTTTCATTGAGGACAGACAGGAGTATTGTTTCAGTACTTGAGCTCTAAAATCTGATTGGCATGGATGTAAGAGGTTATCTCAAGATGTTGAGAAAGTTGAAAGATTACCAGTTTAAGATTTTTGAAAGGAAGGGAAGATTAGAGATGGGGTGGAAATTAGCAGGGAAGGCAAGGATCAAGCATGGGATTCTCCAGGAGTGGATGAATGATGGAGGATTTCCAGCACTGAGGAAAAATGCATGAGGAAAGACTTATAGCGAGAGAGGATGAGGGGCAGAAGTGCTAGGGAAGTTTTGAGAACTCATGCTGAAGGGTTGGGATCTGTGGCACGAGTGGGTTTTGGAAGAGGATGTGATGGCTTTAGTGAGTGATCACATTGTAATAGGATTAAACCGTGACCAGGCATGGGGAAGGGTGGAATCAGTGGACTGACTACCAGGATCGGTAGATGGGGGATCTTGAGAAGGATGGCCTGCATCAGAGGGTTGCAGAGGGAGATCTGGAGAAAGAGTCCCACTGTAGTTGGTGGACTTTGCCAAAAATGTACTGAGGAGCAGGTTGGAGAAGGCAGGAGACTAAGGAGAAGAGCTGCTTGGGCTGATTGCTAGCAGTGGAGATGAGGTGGCTGTAGTAGTCCTTTTTGGCTGAGAGAATGGCCTGATGGTAGTTGGCGTGTGCCTGTTTTAAATGAGGGAGATATGCTCTTCCCTATGCAACCGGTGTCTTAGGGATGTGCAGGCTGGAGTGGAACGAAGGTTGATGACTAGGATTATGGAGATGAGGTTTGGAAGAGAGAGGTGCAAGTGAATAGTGCCTAGGACAGAGTTCCAGGTAGATGTTTTACTCATCTACTGGAAGTGAATCAAAGTCAAGAGGGAACAGTAAATCAGATGGTGGAGAAACTTGAAGTGTAGAGGCAGAAATATGATGATGCGGATAAGATGGTTTGGGGGAGGGGACATTAGGCAGTGGGAATAATGGAGGGTTTAAGGTGGGAGAGCTGGAAGAGAATGGTATAGTGATCCATCCAAGGGAGAGGTAAGCTATGAAAACCCAGAAAGTTGTATGCAGGAGGCAGCAATGGTGAGGAGAAGATCCAGTGTGTGACCAGCTGCAATAAGGAGAGATCTGACATCTGGGAAAGAAATATCTTGCCCGGGCATGAATAATTGAGTCTACATGGACATTGAAGTTACCCAGTATGAGCTGATTGGGGAATGTAGTGGAGGTTTTCAATTGGGGTAGTCATGAGGGAATCCCATAGATGGGGAGATAGAGGGGAGAACATAAACAAGTAGAACATAAAAAGCATGTGGAGAGGGAAACTGGACAAAACATAACTCCAGATAGTGTATAAAAGGGGAGCCGATTTTCAGAAATATTTAAGAGCACTCTGTATATGACCTGCTATTCCTCCGCTGGACTCGGCGGAATGTGAGGTTGACAGACAGGGCTGTGAAGTCAGGAGGGGAGGCAGTAGTATAAAATATCTTTCTCTAGCCCTAAGCCATGTCTGAGAGGAACAAGAGGTCAAGAATATTGTAATAGGAAATTAGGGTAAGTTCAGACAGTATAGAACTGCAGTTCAGGAATGCACAGGAGACAGATAATGGGAAAGGAGGGGGAGGAGTGACCGCATTGGAGATGGTTAGCAGTGTACAAGAACCTGGTGTTATGGTTATGGTAATTGTATTTGATAAACCGCCTTTCTGAAACAAGCAAAGCGGTGTACAATATACAAACTAAAGGAAAAGGCTCAGGGCCAGAGAAATGGAAAGGAAGTTTACAATGGTTTCGTGAAAAAAGAGAGAGAAGGGAGACAGGACAGAACAAGGAGAGGATACACACAGGAAGGAGATAGAACTTAAGGCGGGTCACACAAGGGGGAGGGAAGGCCGAAGGCTGTGGAGAAGAGGTGAGTTTTCAGGTCTTTTTTGAAAGTGCTGTGATTGGACTCCAGGCGAAGGGATGAGGGAAGGGAATTCCACAGGGCAGGTCCTATGAAAAAGAAAGCGGAAGATCGTGTAAATTGCAGATGGGCGAGGGAGGGTGAAGGAAGGGTGAGGCGATTGAGGTGAAAAGAACGGGGTGTGTGCCTGGGGGTGTGGAAAGAAATGAGATCGGCTAGATATTGTGGAGTATTTGTATGGAGGATGTTGTGCACTAGAGAAAGCAGTTTATACTGGGTGCGGAAGGAGACAGGTAACCAATGAAGGTGGAGGAGCAGAGGTGTTGTGATCCCGGGGGGAGGAGTAAGTAAGAAGGCGGGCAGCGGTGTTTTGGATCCTCTGGAGACGGGCTAGCTGGGATTTGGAGAGGCCTATGAGAACTGAATTGGAGAAGTCCACCCGTGACATGACCAGTGACAGCAGTAAGGTAGTGAGTGCCGATGGGGAGAGGAAGGGGCGTATTGCTTGGATTTGGCGGAGGAAAAAGAAGGAAGTAAGGTGAGAAACATGGGCTTGGAAGGAAAGGTCTGAATCGAAGTGCACTCCAAGATACCGAAAGGTGGAGACTAGGGGAACAGGGGTGCCGGAAAAAGAAGGTGCTAATGAAGGGGGTGGATTGCCATAAGAAAACCAAATTGCAATAGTTTTGGTGAGATTAAGATGGAGGCAGTTTTGTGTCAACCAGGAGGCTACCGTAGTGAGGCAAGAATTTAGCGGGGAAAGATCTGGACAGGAAGGGGAGGTGTGATGGAGGACTATGTCATCGGCATAGTAGAATGCTGATATTCCCGATTGCTGAATTAACAGAGCAAGGGGGGCCAAGAAAAGGTTAAAGAGCAGGGGTGCCAATACTGAACCTGGGGGGACACCACAGGTAAGTGAGAATGGGTCAGAGGAGGGGGTTGAAGGGGAGGAAGAGAGGACGGTGCAGGATCGGGAAGAGAGAAAGGAATGAAACCAGCGATAGACAACACTACAAAGACCCGCTTCCCGAAGGCGAAGAAGGGAGTGGTCCACTAAATCGAAAGCAGCAGATAGATCAAGTGCTACAGCCACCGAGATATCCCCGTGTTCATGGGCAACATGCAGTGCATTGGTGAAGGCGAGTAAGATAGTTTCAACACTGTGACCGATACGAAATCCTGACTGTCGGGGATGAAGGAAGTGGATAGAATCGAGATGGTGAGTGAGCTGTGCAAAGACCAGTTTTTCTAAAAGTTTGGAAAGAAAGGGGAGGTTAGAAACTGGGCGGTAATGGGCAGGAACCAGAGGATCCAAAGAGGGGTTCTTTAGGATGGGACGGATTAGGGCGTGTTTCCAGGGACGGGGGAAGGTCCCGGTGGAAAGACTAGAATGGAAAATAGAAAGGATATAGGGAAGGAGTGAGAGGGAGGGAGTTAGTAGCCAGGAGGAAGGGATGGGATCGAGAGAACAGGAAGTTTTCCTAGAGGAGGAAATGAGATGATGCAATTCAGAGGTAGTAGGCAGGGAGAAGGAGGCCCAGTTGTGAGAGAGGTGGAAGGTAGGAGGAGGAGACGCAGCAGTGTTGACGAGAGAGATGCTTGAATGGAGGGGGTGGGCGGTTGCTCCAGACAGGAGTAGGCAGTGCCATAATAAAAGTAGTACCTTTTTGGTGAGAGATGTGCAGCAGAGATAACGTGGAGACAGATGAATGATGCAGGTGTCCCGCTGCCCTGGTTAAGTCATGGAGCTGCACCAAGGAGTTTGCCCAAGGTGTACAGGACCCAATGTGCTTTTTATTCTGGCAGCCAGGACACCTATTAGGTCACGTGAGGTTTGCGGCAGCAGCAGATGTAAGGGAAACCAATGGATAACTGCAGGGCAAGAACAGTAGGCAAGGAAAACATTGGTAAAGTACAGTATCAATATCTATATCCTTTTCAGCTGTTCCTTTTAGGTTTTAACTATTTTTCCTTTTTTATCATTGTCAGCCTTTTGAAAGTTAAAAGGTAGTACTGTGGATATTTCTGGGAACAAGCAGGAAGTCTGTCCTTGCATATGGGTGGTGATGATGCCGATGGAGCCCTGCACGGAAGCTTCTCCCCATCTTTCAAAGAGAGCCTTTGGGAGATGCACTATGCATGCATGGTTCCCTTCCACCCAAGTTTGCCATCTTGCCTCAGTCTCCTTTTTCCACAGACCCCACCAGATGTGTCTGATTTCCCCGGAAAAAGTCAGTTGTGTTTTTTTTTTGTCTTGGAAGTTTTCTTCCCTGTTTGCACTGGTTGCCTTTCCTGCTCCCAAGCTCACTTGTCTCGGCATCGTGTCTTGGGTTCATTTTTTTTCCCTTACTTTTTTGGACTGGCGTGGTTTTGCACCCTTTTCATTGCCAGAGCCCTGGATCTTAGATCTCACTGGAGCCCTTTCTCCCTCATGGCCTCTGCCAGCAGCTTCAAGAAGTGTTATTGGTGTTCGTGGACCATGTCCTTCAAAGGCACACATGACTGCTGCCTCTGAGCAGATCATGACCCCTTGAATTGTGGCCTCTGTAAAAAGATGTCCTCCAAGGCAGCAGCAGCATGACAAGATCTTTCAAATGTCAGACTTTGCTCCGGATTCTCCAGCAGCACTGTACATCGCTTCAAGCCCCTATCTGGGACCCCAGAACCCTGAAGTGACCCCGCCACCTCCAACTGAGGCTGTAGGTCCTTAAAGCAGAGCACCCCAGAGGTGGAGCACAAGAAGAAATTAATAATCCTCTAGGGCAGCATCTATGGATCAGTCGGTGAAGGCGGGTAAGTCCTGCGCCAGGTCCTGCAGTCCACACTGAGTCCGAGGGATCAGAGTGGGAGCAGCCTACCAAGGTTGCCTGAAAAGAAACATTAAGGCTCAGGTCAGTTTACAGAGGGTTTTAACGAACCAAAAAAATAGTGATTACCCTCCAAATATTTCGAGAATTTCAATGATGAACACTGCACGGTATCAAAACACAATGTCTTAACAAAACCAGTGGTCTCAGACTCCAATCGGCAGTGCTTGAAATACTCTAAAGCAATATGCCTTGTTGCATCAATGACCACAAATGTTCTTAATGATTTAAAAATGTCGTGCACTTATATATTCATCAACTTTTTCTCCAATATTTGAACTATTCCAAAAAGTATAGAAAGTTGTTCTTATCTCAAACAATGCTGATACAAATCCCCAACGCCACCATTCAGGTACCGTCTTTGCGTTTCAGTGCTTCATCAGGGGGTAAAGTTTAACACAGCACGATCTATAAAAGAAGGACAAATTTTATAGCTTTTGATAGACCCAGTCCTGGAAAACCGTGGCTACAATCTTATATGCAATTTGCCCTACCTTGTTTTAGTTTAACTCTGTTTTACGCTCCATTGCAACAGCCTACCTTTAACGTATCCACTGAAGATTACCAGCTCAAAGTAGAACGCTACGCATGCAGACAGCAAACCCCACAGAATTTAAATAGTGTGGTGTTCCAATGGTTTAGTGACACACTACCTCACAGCGCCCTCTAACGTGGACTAAGGTGCCTACACATTACACAATTATGATTATTAAATACAGGCCCTCCATTCGATTGAACTGTTGAGGCCAGTTGGAATGACAGATTGCAGTCTGTAAATCCACTTCTGCTCTTGTATCAATAACATCTGTGCCCTAGACTTGCCGTTTGAGAACTCTGTAACAACTTGGTGGGAGGTTTTGACTCCTTGGGCATAGTCTCTTCACCCCAGCTGCCCGCAGGGGGACGTCTGATCTTGTTTGCCCACAGGTGGCCAACTATCACTACAGACACTTGGTCAAGAAGGGCTACCTCCTCCATTCTTTCCGGGAGAGCCTGCCAAGACAAGGTGGTGGAACCCATTCCCCCCACACCTCTGTGGCAGAGGATCCTACTCCAGGTATTACTTCGTACCAAAAAGAAGAGGGGACCTAAGGCTTATCCTAGACCTGCAGGACCTGAGCAGGTTCTTGGTGAGGGAGACGTTCAAGATGCTCTCCCTGGGATGCTGCTGTCATACCTCCAGCAGGGAGACTGGCTATGCTCCTTGGACTTAAAAGATGTGTATACACACATCCTCATCCATCTCAGCCACAGGCAATACTGGTGGGGGGTGCCCACTACCAATACAGTGTCCTACCCTTTGACCTGGCCTCTGCCCTAAGTGTCTTTTACCAAGTGCCTAGCAGTGGTCGTGACCAAGCTCCATCTCCTAGGAGCCTTTGTCTTCCCCTACCTAGATGACTGGTTCATCATAGGGGGCTCTGCTGCCGAGTTGCAGCAGGACATGGCCTGCACCATCAGCATCCTACAACATCTGGAGTTGGTCATAAACCATCCTAAGTCCCACCTCCTCTTGACTCAGTGTCTGGTGTTCATAGGAACACAGCTAAACACCCTCCACGCAAGACCATTCATACCCCAGGACAGGGCCGACTGCCTCAGGGCGCTGGTCGCAGATGTACAATGTACAACGCAGTCACACTGTCTGCTTGTCTCCTGCTATGCCTGCTTGGTCACTTGGCACCCACAGTGCATGTCATCCTGGACACCCACCTCCACATGAGGGCACCCCAATGATACCTCTGCTCCCAGTGGACCCAGGCCACAGGATGGCTTTGGGACAGGATGGTGACCCATCAACTTGGTGGACTCCCTCAGCTGGTGGCAGGCTCCACAGCACCTCCCAGGCAGGAATGTCCTTCCAGGCCCCTAATCCTAGGGTGGCTTCTCAGCTCTTCAAACTATGGGGGTTCCACTGATGGACCTCTTCACGAGTCCAACCAATGCTCAGCTGCCCTGCTACTGCTCCCACCAACTGCACCCTTCACGGGTGGCAGCGGATGTGTTCCTCATCCCGTGGACAGAAAACCTTCTCTATGCCTTCCCACCTACACCGCTGATTTGCCAAGAACCTTTTCAAGTCTCAGCACAACAGGGTGTCACTGATACACATTGCCCCCCAGTGGCCCAGGCAACTGTTGTTCCTGCTGCTCCTCTGCTTGGCCTCGGCGGCCCCAGTCCTGTTGGGGAGCGCTCCCTCCAGCACCCCAACCTGGGGTCCCTGTTGCTAACAGCTTGGCTGCTGATAGGATAGCTCTGGCCCCATTTAACCTTTCAAGCAGGGTAGAAGAGGTCCTCCTGGCCTCCTGTAGAGTCTTCACAAGATGGGCCTACACCTTCAAATGGTGCAGATTCTCAGTGTAGTGCATAGAATGGTAAGTTAACCTGTTCTCATGCTCTATGCAGCTTGTACTGCAATATTTGCTCCACCTGTCTCAGGCAGGAGTGAAGTCCAACTCTCAGGGTGCACCTGAGTGCTGAAGTTGTGCACCACCACCTTATTGAGGGCAAGCCCCTCTTTGCCCAGCTCCTCCTGACCCGTTTCTTACAGGGCCTCCTATTATTCAAGCCCCCCATCTGCCCCATTGCGGCAGAGTGGGACCTGAATGTAGTGCTATCCAAGCACATCAGGCCACCATTTGAGCCCCTGGCTACCTACCACCTATGATACCTCTCATGGAAGGCCATCTTCCTAATGGCACAAACATTCACTTGCAGGGCTGGCGAGCTTCAAGCATTGTACGGTGGATCCACCACCACAAGAAAAGGGTGGTGCTCCACACGCACACCAAGTTCCTTACCAAGGTGGTATCCCCATTCCACCTCAATCAAGAGGTAGTGCTCCCCACCTTCTTTTGTGGCCTCATATCAGTAGGACGGAGACCGTCCTTCATACCCTGGATTGTAAGAAGGCTCCTGTCCTTCTACCGTCAACGCAGCCAGGGCCATCGCAAAGCCTCCTAGCTTTTTGTCTGCTATGACCCCAGTTGGCTTGGAGACTGTGACCAAGCAAACTCTACCTACTTGGGTGGTGGACTGCATTTCCCTCACCTATGACCAGGCTGGGCTCTCGCTGGAGTGCCGGGTCATGGCACACAGCATCAGGGCTATGGCGGTGTCTGTGGCAAACCTGCATTCTGTCCCTCTGTCGGATATCTGCCAGGCTGCCAACCTGGTCTTCAGTCCACACCTTTACAGCTCATTACTGCCTGGAGAGGGAGTCCCAACAGGACAGTGTCTTTGGCCAGGCCATAGTCATCTATTCGGGATGTAGGCAACTCCTGCCCTCTGACACTTCTGTGTTCAAGCTACCAGAGTGCTGGTTCTCACTGGACATTTGGATCTCTTGAGAGTCTGTCTCTTTAAGACTCGCTGCTGCTTGTGGTTCACATTACCTGGTCATCCTTGGCATTTCTACAGATTTTTTTCGTAGCCTGTAGCTAAGACGTCCCATATGTGAGGACTGACTTCATGCTTGTTCCCATAGAAAACATAGCTACTCACCTGTAACAGGTGTTCTCCAGGGACAGCAGGAATCTGTCCTAACAACCTTTCTTCCTCTCCGTGGTTGCTGCTTTTTCATTTTTGCCATCTTTAGTTATGTCATTTGACTGAGGCAAGATGGAATCTTTGGGCAGGAAGGGGACAACGCATGTGTGGTGCATCTCCCAAAGGCTTTCTTTGAATGCTGGAGATAAGCTTCTGCGTAGGGCTCGGTTGATGTCACCCATAGCTGAGGACATATTCCTGCTGTCCCCAAAGAACACATGTTACAGGTGAGTATCTATGCTTTCCATGCTGCTGTCCTTCCATTTATTAAATGACATGCGATCATGCTATGATCACTATTGCCTGCCTTCCCGCCTTTCCTAACCAACTCTCCTCAGTTCTTCTTTGCCGTGGAGCCAGCAGGTCGAGCCCTGTCACCGCTGAAGTTCTTTATTTTATTTTATTTCTTTGGTCGCGTGTCTGCCTTCCGACTCCGGACCGGTACTGCCGGTCTTTTCTTTTTCTTTAAAAAAAAAAAAAAAAAATCAATATTTTTCCTCACTTGGTATATTTTTCTTCTTAGGCCTCAGGGCCCACAAGAAAATTTCCCTCATGCAAAAACCAGCCTCCGGGTTCACAAAATGCACTAAGTGTAGCGGTACTATTTCTGTTAGATACCCATGAATGGTGTCTTAAAAGTTTCGGTCCTGAACACTCCATTCCGGATTGTCCGTCCTGCTCTCTAATGTCTAAACGGGGGTTACAGAACCGAGCAGCTAAGCTCCATGTACTGTTTCCCGCTGATGCACCGGCGGTAGCATCGACATCTTCCAGGTCGTCTTCTCCTGATGGATCTCAGGTAACCAAACATAAACCTAGCAGGTCCTCGAAGGGTAGATCTGCCTCTAAGCATCGAGATGCCTCCGGGCTTGCCCTCGAGGATCCTGCACCAGCCAAACAACCCCGGCGGGAAGCTCCGGCTTCCAAAGCTCCTCCTATGGGGTTAAAGGTTGACATCGATGGCACGGCCTCGACCGATCACCTGTTAGATTGCTTTGGGGTACCGGCACTTTCTCCCGGTACCGACATCCAGGCTTTCATGGCGTCGATGGATCAGAATGTTCTGTCCATGCAGCAGGCTATCAAGTCCTTTATTCAAGCTGCGACGCCGATGATACCGCAACGAGCTCCGTTGTCGGTATCGGCTCCGGTACCAGCACCAGCGTCGATGCCGGTACTGACTGCATCGACATCGACCAGGATACCGACTGCAGCGGTTCCTTGTCCAGGGCTATTTCTCGGTACCGATCCAGTACCGGGGACGCCCGATGTCGATACTGCTCAATACGCGTATCGAGCGTTGGAAGAGCACCCTGACAGGCGATACTTCGATTCCTCTGATTCATCAGATGAGTCTCCTGAAGTATCCATAGCCCTTCCTGAAGAGCCGCCTTCTCCAAAAAGAAGAATGTCTCCTCCAGAGGACTTGTCCTTTCAAGACTTCATAAGAGAAGTAGCTAAAGGACTTTCTATTTCAGTAACCTCTGAATCAGAGCCTAGAGCAAAAAAATTAGATATTTTAGGGTACTCTAAGGCTCCTAGAGAGGCTGTCACCTTACCAATTCATGAGATTCTTCATGAACACATGATTGATTTATGGGAGACTCCTCTCACTCTCTCTCCTCATTCTCGCAGATTGGACACTATGTATCGTGTCTCTCCTTGTCCTGGATTTCAGAAAACTCAGCTTCCTCACCATTCTATTGTGGTGCAGTCAGCTATGAGAGAGAATAAAGAGTACAAAGAGACACCCTTCTGCTCCTCCAGGAAGAGAATGCAGGACCTTGGATGCTTTTGGTAGGAAAATCTTCCAAGCCAGTATGCTTATTGCCAGAATCAACTCATATAGCCTTTACATGGGTATGTTTCTAAAAGAAGTTGCACAAAAGCTGCACAACTTCCTCCCTTTTCTTCCAGAGGATAAAAGGGACGAATTCCTCCTTTGGCTTCAGCATACTCAAGACATTTCAAAGTTTTCCAACAGGGCAGCTTTTGATTCCTTTGAAGGTGCCAGCAGAGCATCAGGCATTGCCATAGCTGCTCGCAGAATTGCTTGGCTCCAGGCTTCTGATTTAGAACCCTGGGTTCAAGATGGCTTAGGCAATCTGCCCTGTACAGGTGAAAATCTATTTGGCAAAGAGTGGCAAATAAAAGCCACTCAAATGGATGCAGAAAACTCTGCTCTGGATAGACTTTCAAAGTCAACCTCCATTCCTGCCAAGAAAAAGATTTTTAAGAAGTCTTTTTACAAAAAGGGCAGATTTCCTTCTACTCTTCCACAGGTCGCTTTGCCACTAAGCGTCAGCAACCTAAGCAGGCCAGGCCTAAGTCTACAGGGGCTGCTGCAACTCAGCAGTCCCAACCTCCTCAGGGTTTTTGACTTGATGCTAGAGAACTTAGCCTTTCTGGCTCTACAACCGCCAGAACCTCTCACCATTCCAGGAAGGTTAGCTCATTTTGCTCCCAGATGGGAGCAAATAACATCAGAGCAGTGGACCCTCTCCATCATAAGAGAGGGCTACAAACTTCATTTCTCAGACCTTCCTCCCCACACCATGGTGAGACACTTCAATTCTCCCACATCTCTTCTCGACCTTCTGGGTCAGGAAGTGACTACCCTTCTTGCCCAAGGGGCAATAGAAGAAGTTCCTCTTCTTCAACAGGGGTCAGGGTTCTACTCCCCCTATTTTCTCATTCCAGAGAAGACAGGGGGATACAGACCCATCTTAGATCTCAGAGAATTGAACAAATTCCTATGCAAGGAGAAGTTCAAGATGCTTTCTCTAGGCACTCTCCTTCCATACCTTCAAAGTCAGGATTGGCTTTGTTCTCTAGATCTCAAGGATGTGTACACACATGTCCTCATCCATCCATCTCACAGAAGATTCCTACGTTTTCTTTTCCAGGAAAAACATTACCAATACAGAGTGCTTCCTTTTGGTCTGGCCTCTGCTCCGAGAGTGTTCACCAAATGCATGGCAATAGTTGCTGCATTTCTACGCACTCTGGGAATATTTGTCTTCCCATACCTGGACGACTGGCTCATCCGAGCTCCATCTCAGTCAGAGGCCCAGATTTCCCTGGACCGCACAAGGCACATTCTGCAGTATCTGGGACTTGTGGTAAACCTCCCAAAGTCCCAGCTCACCCCTACTCAATCCCTGGAATTCATAGGGGCCTGGTTAGATACCACCACTGCAAGGGCCTACCTTCCTCAGGCCCGTTGCCAACGTCTAGTGCAGCTAGCCTCCCAGATTCAGTCAAAGAGCCACTTAACTGCCTCGGAGATGCTACAACTGCTAGGCCACATGGCTTCCACAGTACATGTGGTACCCTATGCTCGCCTACACATGAGAGCAGCTCAATGGACTTTGTCCACCCAGTGGACTCAAGCTTCAGGAGCTCTCTCAGACCAAATAGCAACCTCCAGACGTCTCTTTTGGTCTCTCCAATGGTGGATATCCACTCAAAATCTGTTGCTGGGGTCCCCTTCCAACAGTTGTTACCCCAAGCAACCCTCACAACATATGCCTCCCAAACAGGTTGGGGAGCTCATCTACAAGACCTCTCCACCCAAGACACTTGGTCCCCACAGGAGACCTCTTTTCATATCAACCACTTGGAACTTCGAGCAGTATTTCTAGCTCTCAAGGTCTTTCATACCCTCCTCAGCTACAAGACAGTCCTCATTCATACGGACAATCAAGTAACCATGTTTTACATAAACAAGCAAGGAGGAACTGGCTCTCTGTTGCTTTGCAACGAAGCTCTAAGATTATGGGCCTTCGCCAGAGAGCATCAAATCCATCTCCTGGCAGTATACCTCCCAGGAATCCAAAACTCTTGGGCAGACAGACTCAGTCGAGTTCTGCTTCCACACGAATGGTCCCTGCACATGGATCAGGTACTCAGAATCTTCCAAGAATGGGGAACCCCGGACATAGACCTCTTTGCAAGTCCGTGGAATGCCAAACGTCCCCGGTTCTGTTCCAGAATTCCGTGTCAGGGAGTTCAGGCCAAGGATGCCTTCCTCCTTCATTGGGGTCAAGACTTCCTGTATGCCTTTCCACCCATTCCCTTGATTCCCAAGACTCTATTCAAACTCCAGAGGGATCAAGGATCTATGATCCTCATAGCTCCACGCTGGCCACACAAAGTGTGGTACCCTCTACTTCTGCATCTCTTCCAAGCCCCCTCCCTGGACTTGGGAGCTGCTCCAGACCTCCTGTCCCAGGAGGAAGGGACTTTGTGGCACACAAACCCCAAGTCCCTTCACCTCAGAGATTGGTTGCTGAAGGCCTAGACCTTCAAGACTTGAATCTTTCTCAGCAAGTGAAGGATATCCTCCGTGCTTCCAGAAAACCTTCCACTAGGCGTTCCTATGCTTTTAAGTGGAAAAGATTTTCCATTTGGTGTGCTGAAAGGGGTCTTGACCCTCTAGCACTACCTTTAACTTCTCTGTTAGATTATCTCCTGCATCTTTCCAATGAAGGCCTTAAAACAAATTCAGTAAGAGTCCATTTGAGTGCTATTGCAGCGTCCCTTAAGCCCATTAATGGACAACCTATCTCCTCTCATCCCCTCATTGCAAGATTCATGAGAGGCCTAACTTTAACTAAACCTCCCATTAGGCCGCCTCCGGTGGCATGGGACTTAAATTTCGTATGAAAATTTATTGAGGTCTAAGAATATTCGTCTTTTAAATTTTCCTGTTTGCCATTTACTCTCTCCTGAAATTCTTCTTTTGAAGTATTTTAGAGAAGTGTTGGGATTAGCTACTGCTGATTCAATTGCTATCTCTAAATTATATTACCTGACGGGGCGTGGGGTTGTACCTAACTCTTCGGGAGAATTTGATGTGGTTCAGGCCCGTCCTGAGCTTGAGCTCACCAAATTTCTTGAAGACTCTCAGGATACTATAACATCACGAGCTACTCTGATAGTGACCTTTATTTCTGATAAGGATAAGGTTTTGGTACTACGTAGTTATTTTAAGAAAATGTCTTCTTTATTTTGTGGTGAAAAAATACAGATATTTCCAGATGTATGTAGGACTACACAGGTTAGGAGACAGGCCTTTTTGGCATTGAAACCTAGAGTGTTAGCCCTTACTGCTTCTTTTTTTCTTCGTTATCCCTGCAAATGTTTAATCACTTTGCAGGGTTCTAAATTTACTTTTATGGAACCTTCACAATTGGAATTATTTTTGGTTGGTAAGGAGAGTCAGAGTAAAGGGTAGGGAAGGTTTTGGAGTGATTGTTTAATTGCTGTTTAATAACTAGAGTGACTCAACTCTTAATGTTTTTTCCTTATTTTTATTTCTTATATTCTTTGTATCTCCCCAGTATAGAGGGCTAGAAATAAGTGATGTTAGTTAGTATGGATTTCCTTTAATGGAATGTATTGTAATGTTTTTTTACTTGTATAATGCCACTTCAAGTTGCTTGTACTTTGCTTTTGTAAGTCGGTTGAAAAATTTATTAAAAAAAAAAAAAAAAAAAAAAAAAAAAATTTGGTTATTGGTCAGCTTATGAAGCCACCTTTTGAACCCTTAGCCACTACCTCCTTGAAATTCCTTTCCTGGAAGGTTATTTTCCTCATTGCAGTCACTTCTGCTCGCCGCATCAGTGAACTGCAGGCCTTAGTGGCTAATCCACCTTATACAAGGTTCCATCATGATAAGGTAGTCCTTAGGACAAATCCACACTTTATGCCTAAAGTGGTCTCACCTTTTCATCTTAATCAAGAGGTATATTTACCTGTCTTTTTTCCAGCTCCTCATGCATCCAGTGCAGAGAGGAGTCTTCATACTCTAGATTGTAAAAGAGCTCTTGCTTTTTACTTACAAAGAACACAGCAGCATAGAAAGTCTTCCCAGCTTTTTGTTGCTTTTGATCCTTCTCATTTGGGACTTCCAGTCTCTAAGAGAACACTGTCCAATTGGATTGCTCAGTGTATTTCTTTCGCCTACCAGAGTAAGAACCTTTCTCTGGAGAGCCATGTCACAGCTCATAATGTGAGGGCCATGGCCACCTCTATGGCTCATCTAAATTCTGTGTCCATCGACCAGATCTGTCGAGCAGCCACCTGGGCCTCGGTTCATACCTTCACAGCCCATTACTGCTTGGAAAAGGACTCCCGCCGGGATGCCTTGTTTGGTCAGGCTGTCCTCAGACACCTGTTCCATTCTTAAACAACTCCTGCCCTCCTTCCCTGAATGGATGCCTGAGATCCATAGGAGGACGCAGACCCCTTTCAGGGTCTCATATCCTTGGGGATCTCCCAGGCATCTTAGCTAGGGAGTCCCCGTATGTGAAGACTCATTCCTGCTTGTTCCTGGAGATAGCACAGTTACTTACCTGTAACAGGTGATTTCTGGGAACAGCAGAAATAAGTCCTCACAACCCTCCCACCTCCCCTAGGAGTTGTATCTCTTTTCTATCTTTCCTTTCCTCTCTTTCTATTGTCTCTCAGCTTTAAACTCGAACTGAGGAGAGTTGGTTAGGAAAGGCGGGAAGGCAGCGCGCAGGCACTGTGGGATGCTCCCAAAAGCTTTCCTTTTTGGGAAGCTGGGGAGCGTTCCCGCGCAGGCTCAGTCGGTACCGACGTACCCATATGTGAAGACTTATTCCTGCTGTTCCCAGAGATCACCTGTTACAGGTAAGTAACTGTGCTTTATCTACAGGAGGATGATCTAAGGGACGGGCTAGGTAGGGAGGTAAGGTGATGGCAGTGTGAGTATCGGGATTGGTGTCAGGGTAATGTTGTAAGAATAGGTGGTATTTGAGGGCTTTTCGGAATAGCGCCAGGTTTGAGATGGCCCGGATTTCAGCAGGGAGGGCATTCCATGCCATAGGTGCAAAAATGGAGAAGGCTCTACTTGCTGTTGCCTTCCTACATTTTATCAACAATTTCGGGACTTCGAGTATATTCATCGATGTGGATCTCCTGGTTCTGTTGTCTGGTGTGCTGTGGAGAAGATCACTGATGGGCGTGGGGGGATGCTTCTTAAGGGCCTTGAATGTCATGACCAGAGCCTTAAGATGGATTCTGGCCCACAGCGGAAGCCAGTGTAGGTTCTTTAGAACTGGCGTAATGTGGTCTGATCTTGAGAGCCCTGTCAGTACCCTTGCAGCTGAGTTCATGGCAGGTCGTAGCAGGTTAAGAGTTGACTGTGGAAGTCCGAGTAGGATAATGTTAGCAAAGTCGAGGTGTGGGATGACTAAGGCTTGGAAGATTGAACGGTAGTCGGGGAAGTCAAGAAGTGGGCGGAGATGGCATAGTGATCGGATCTTATGATATATTGCTTTAGTTGTGTTTATGACATGTGCTGACATGTCAAGACGCTGGTCGAGGGTGATGCCCAGGTAGCGAATTGTAGATTTGGACTTCAATGTTATTGACTAGAAGTGAGGAGGGTGGTGTGAACTTCTGGTTTCGCGAGATGAATAATACATCTGTTTTGCTGTGGTTAATACGTAGATTTTGAGAGAGGAGCCAATCTGCTACCGCTTCAAAGCATCTTGTAATTGGAGAAAAGTCAGGTTGATCAATTTTAAACTGTGTGTACATGAGGATGTCGTCTGCATATACAAGGCATTGGACGTTGAAGGAACGGATTAAAGCGCAAATGGGCTGCATGTAGGGAGGAGTGGCCTAGTGGTTAGGACAAGGTACTTCAGGCCGGAGGGCCGGGGGTTCAAGTCCCACCTGGGGACAGCAATCTCAGGCTGGAGGGACTGGGATTTCTAGTCCTATAGGCACTCCTTGTGGTCTTGGGCAAGCCACTTAACCCTCCATTGCCCATGTTCCCTGTAAGTATTAGTGTATGTGTGTCATATCCCCTCGTGTTAAATGTATCTCCCAATTGACCGCTTTGACCCGGTGAAAAGCGGAATATAAATACAGCTAAATAAACTAAATAAATAAATAAATGTAGATGTTAAACATTAATGCAGAGAGGGAAGATCCCTGAAGTACACCTTGCTTCAGTGAGAATGGTTCAGAGGTCTTGGAACCTGCTCTGACTTGTTGCCATCTGTTACACAAATAGGATTCACACCAGGCTAGTGCTGAGCCTTGTAGTCCTTTATCTTTGAGGCAAAGTAAAAGTGTTTCGTGATTCACTGAATCAAAGGCGGCTGCTATGTCTAAGAAGATGAGGACGAATCCATGGTTGATATTGTCAATTCCTGTGATTAGGTTGTTGAAGAGGGTTGTGAGGATGGTGTCCACGCTGTGAGCTTCCCTGAAGCCATGTTGGGATGGGTCCAGTGGTGCAACAGTATCAACATGGTGTTGGATTTGCCGCTGGACTACCTTCTCCATAATTTTAGCAAGCAGTGGAATGCTCAAGATTGGTCGGAAGGACTCAACTTTAGATGGATCGAGCCTACTATTCTTTAACAGGGGGTGGATTGATGTGTATTTTAAGCTTTGAGGGAAAGATCCTGTTGTGAGTGATTGATTCAAGATTCTGCATATAGTTGGACAGAGGTCATGATGCAGCTCTTTAATCCAGCTAGCAGGGCAAGGATCGTTGGGAGCAGTGGTGAGGTTAATAGATGAGATGATATCTAAAATTTCTTTGTTGGATAACTTGGGGAATGACAGCAGAGGGGTTGGTTGGGGGGGTCCGTGTGGGGTGGAGGTAGATAATATAGTTGCATTCATGTTGTACTTGGTCTGTATCATCTTTGATTGAAGGTAGTTAGAATATTCTTGCGGCTGGGGCATGGTTGGTTGGGCTAGTGCTGGATCGCCAGTTAGTGACTTTACAATGTTGAATAAGTCGTGAGGTTTGTTCAATCATCGCCTTAGTAATTCTGAGTAATACTGTTTTCTTTTTTCCATGGTTTTTTGTCAGTGGGCTTGCAGATGAGTGGAGTATGCACAGAGTGCCTCAGGAGTCCGGGTGTGGCGCCACTGTCTCTCGAGCTTCCGTAGGTGGAGGAGCGATGCTCGCAGATCCTGGGAGTACCATGGTGCATGTTCACGTTTCGCACGGTGCGTGTTGATGGATGGTAGGCAGGCGGCAGCTCTAAGGGTGTCGTCCCAATTGGAAACCAGTTCGTCTGGATCGAGGGATTCATTGGCAAGTAGAGGTAGGATCTTCTTAAGAGCCTTATCCTTAACAAGGGGTAGAAAGCGTGTTACCGTTCTAGTAGGGGCACATGCTTTGTTGCTGGAAATGCTGAGATCATTGGTGGGTATGTGAAATAGGAGTAAATGATGGTCGGACCAGGGTACCGGTGTTATGGAGAGTAGCAAGCTCTGGGAGGGATTGATGGCAGTCTGTGGTACGAAGATCAAGTCAAGTAGGAGATCAACTCTTCAAGGAAAAAAGCAACGGCTCCATGGTTCACACCTGAGCTGAAAGAATCACTACAACAACTACGGAAGCTTGAGAAGCGATGGAGGAGATCACACACTAATAGCAGTCACACGGCTTACATGCTGCATCTTGCCACTCACCGCAAATCCATTGGTGAAAAGATGAAGCAGTACCACACAGACACCCTGAGACGTGCTCTAAATAAACCTCACGACCTGTTTAGTTTAGTCAAGAGATTAGCTAAGGAACCTTCACCCGAACACCAATGCGAAATCAGCCCACAAGAATTTGCTGCCTACATACAATCTAAGATGTGCAGGACAAATAAAATTGCAATACCCGCTCCCTCCACAATTCAAGGGCACCCAGCACTGTTAACGTCGTTCACCACTCCCTCATTGAAACTAATTGAAAACATTATTTCAACTCTCAATGTTTCCACAGCACACACTGATCCCTGCCCAGCCTTCTGGGTGAAGGACCTTCGCAATGAGCTTGCTCCGATAATATCCAAAATTATAAGGCTATCATTTGACACAGACTCTTTCCCTGCCACTCTCAAACAGACCTCCATCAGACCTTTACTAAAAAACAGCAAGTTGGATCCACAAAAGGCAGATTCATACAGACCCATTTCCAGCATACCTACACTTGCAAAAATAATTGAAAAAGTGGTTTATAGGCAGTTACAAGACCACATTGACTCTGTAGCGCCGTTGGATACATGCCAACATGGCTTCAGAGAATCACATGGTGTCGAGATGCTCCTTACCACCCTCCTCAATAACCTAAACTCCGGCATTGACAACATCCGGAATGGATTTGTCCTCATCTTCTTAGACATTGCGGCTGCCTTCGATTCGGTATGTCATGAGCTTCTCATCCGTCTAAAAGAAAAGGGCATCTGTGGAACAGCACTCGAATGGTGCAACTCATGCTTATCAGATAGATGGCAGCATGTACGATCAGATGGGGCAATATCGGATCCTTTTCATCAAGAACAAGGGGTCACTCAAGGATCATCGCTATCATCCATTACTTTTCAACATATACATGCAACCTATATGTAACATCAGATCTTTTAATGTCAATTGTATGATATATGCTGACGATGTGTTGTTATACATGACGATCTGCCTTGATAAGATGGACCTCACTCCCATAACCAACTGCTTCAACACCATATCAAACTGGCTACTGACACAAAATCTTAGAATCCAACACAAAAAAACAGAAGTTCTCTTCATCTCAAGGAACCTTAACTTCATACCACCTACATGCTTGGAGGTTCAAGATGCCACGCTGCAAGTAAAACCCCACATCCGATACCTAGGAGTGACGCTGGATCAATACCTCGATATGAAGACTCACATATCCAACACAGTAAGAGCAATTTACTTTTAAGATCTGTTCCCTACGACATCTCCAACTGATTGATCCAGACGATTTTCGCACTGTTTATCAGGCGCTAATCATTCCCCATTTTGACTACGCGAACTCCATACTTCAAGGGCTTCCACAAACCAGCTTAAATCCTCTTCAACTTGCATTAAACAGTGCAGCGAGAGTTCTTTTTGGAGCATCCAGAAGGGACCATGTAACACCCCTTCTGAAACATCTACACTGGCTTCCGATTCAAGCAAGAATCACTTTCAAGATATTGCTCCTGACCTTTAAAGCACACAAAGGTCTCACCTCCACCTCAGTATCTGAGATGATACAACCTGTCACAACTAATAGACTAAGAAGAACCACAGAACTGAATATGCTAATTGTACCGAAGGAAGTAGTAAAATACAACTCCACAACATCGAGCAGAGCTTTCAGTCTATGTGCCCCAAAACTTTGGAACACCCTTCCATCACACATTAGGGCCATCCCTGATCTCAGCCAGTTCAGGAAGGCTCTGAAGCACCACCTGTTCCTCAAATACTTTCCAGAGAATAAAGAAGCGCAACCTCATCCAGACATCAATAACTACATTCCAAACACGTAAACTTCCCTATCTCAACAGCTCATCAAACTACCTCAACAAATTAACATGACACTAATCATACTCTGACTCTGTTATGTAAATAGTTGTTGTGTTTATAGTTATTCCTGTTATCCAAGTTGATGATCCTGTTAACTGTAAAAACCAGATAATTGTATCTTGTCTGATGTTCCTTGTTCTTTGTAAACCACGCTGATAAAGAATAGTGCGGTATATAAAAATGTTAAATAAATAAATAAATAAAATAAGTATACCACCCTTGTTATGAGTAGGGAAGTTGAGTTGCGTGTAGCCCAGCTCATTCATTGCGTCAATGAATGCTGTTTGTTGAATGCGTATCATGTAGGGAGGGCAAGTTGAAATCTCCCATCAGGAAATTTAGGGCGCGTGGGATGGTGGAGTTGCAAGCTAGGTCGATTATTGATGGGAGGTCATCTGGAGATGAAGTTGGGGCTCAGTATAGTAGGTTAATTGAACAGTGTTGATTCGATATGGATATTATGTCCAGATAGGTCGAGCTAGTGGTATTGCTTAGTGTGAATTGAAGTTCGGATCTGGCGATGATGAGTGTTCCACCTCCCCTCTGGTGGGTCCTATGACAGGCAAAGATCGAATAACCAGGAGGTGACATCTGGTTGATTAGAGCATTATCATAGTCTGATAACCAAGATTCAGTTATTAGGATATCAAGGTCATGTAGGGTTATAAGGTCATTGATTGCAGGCCATTTTGAGCGTGTTGATCTGGCGTTGATAAGCGCACATTTGAGTAACTGTTGGTAGTTGCATTTCTCAGTTTGGATCCTTTTGAAGTCTTGTAAGGGGATGTGTAGAAGGTGAGGATGAAGGGCACTAGCTTTTGTTGAATGTTGACGGGGGTTTTCAGACCATCTTCTGCTGTTGTAGAGTATTGGGATATGACTGATACCAGGACTAAATGCGTGAGATAGGTTGGGGGCCCAAGAGGTAAGGAGGAGGAGGAATATGGACAAGATTGGAGGCATTTTAGGGTGTCCTATGTGAGACAACTACTTTGGGTGGACGGCTAATACGTTTGAGTGCAGGATTTAAGTTTGATACCAAGATACAAGTTAAGGCAATAGTAGTAGGGAATATAACAATAACAGTAATGTATCCAAACTGTATCAGTATTGTAGCAAATTTACGGTAGGTCAGAGCATATAGATACAAAGATTGAGAGCTATTCACAGCATGATATCTAGGTAATAAGCACATCTACGATTTAAAGCAAGGCAATTTAGCTTTGGAGGGAACAAGGTAAAAGATTAATGTTCAGTTCTACAAGTCCCTGTGGAGTATCCGCAATTAAATGAGGAGATTTACCTCCTAGAACAGTGGTGTCCTTCTTTTTAATTAGTGAAGTGCCTCAGAGGGTCGGTGGATAATTCTTCAGGAAATGTGTTGGTGTGGTGGGCTGGTTTTGCTGGATCGGTGAGGTAAGAGAATCAGGAGGGCCACCGCCAAAGGGCCCTCTGGCGAGGCCCTCAGGCGCGGCACCGCCTGACTGCGGCTTCTTTTGTGCAGGCGATGGCTCATCCTCCTTCTCCCACAGCCCTGATTGGGCTGGAGATCCCTGAGCGGGATTGTAACTTAAACTTGGTAATGTACATTAAACAGGGATATTGATAACTTGGATTTTTCTGAGGCAATGGAGGGTTAAGTGACTTGCCCAAGGCCACAAAGGAGTGCTAGTGGGAATTGAACCCTGGTCTCTGGGTTCCCAAGCCAGTGCTCTAACCATTAGGCTACTCCTCCATTCCATATGTTCATCATCCTTCTCCAGGACCAAGCAGGAAGTCAGCCCTGACATATGGGTGATGTCAGCGCCGACGGAGCCCCTGTGCAGAGCATTTCCCCAGCTTTCAAAGAAAGCCTTTGGGAATGCAGCGCGCATGCGTGGTCCCTTTCCCGCCCAAGGGTGCCATTTGCTCGGTCTTTCTTTTTCCGCGGAGCCCAACGGACGTGAGTTCGTGTCACCCGGGAAAAGTAGATTTTTTTCGGCTATTTTGGCTTTTTCTGTTCCGGTTTGACACCGGTTCCCTTTCCCGCCTGGGCTCGGTACACCGGTATCGAGTCCGGAGTTTTGATTTTCGGTTTTTGTCCTTCGTGACTAGCGTTCGTGCTCTTTTTGTGTTTTCACTGGCAGCCCGGTCTTTTGACCTTGCAGGGGCCCTTTTTCCCCCCGATGGCTGCCAGCGGGTTCAAAAAGTGTGATCGGTGCAAGAAACTTATGTCTCTCACCGACACACATGACTGCTGCCTCGGGCCCAACCATGACCCGCTGGCCTGTGGCCCGTGCGGCAAAATGTCGAAGGCGCTTCGGAGCCGTCAGCATCAACGTGAGAGAATTTTCTGACTCCGCGTCCGGCTGGGCCTGGACTTCGTCAGAGGCCTCGACATCTTGGGAGTCTGACCCCGAGCGCTGTCGGGGTTCCTCTGAGAGGGAGTCTCCCTCCCGGGAGCACAGAAGGAAGAAGCTCACGAGGGCGGCATCGGTGGAGGCGCCTGGATCCTCGAGGGCCAGGTCGCGTAGCCCTGATCGCCGCCCCGGGCTCTTGGAGTCGGAGAGGCCGTCCAAGTTACCTCGTGTGGAGCCGGAGTCCCCGAGTCACATAAGTGCAGTTGTCCTCATGGACTCTTCTCTGGGGGAGCCGATGTCGGGCCTGATGGCGTCAGGGCCTGAGTCGGGGGGGCTACTGAGTTTCCTGAGCTTGGACTCAGGTTGGCTGCCTTCATAGAACAGCAGCGGGTACTGATCGCCGGTCTGACCGGTGCATCTGCCCTGACCACCGGGACCTCGATTACCGAGCCAATCCTCGAGTTAATGAAGTCTCGAGTCGATCCTCGGTCACGGTCCCCCTCGACCTCCCGTGTGGGGCCGAGGTTATCGACGCCAATACCCTCGGCGTCGGGGCGGGTGGCACTGAGGCCCACGCGGCCGGAGCCGCTCGATTCCTCCTCGGAGGAGTTGACATTGGAGACGGAGGACAAGGAGTCCCCGGACACCTTCCGGACCCAGTGCGTCCCTTCAGACTCACCGGAGTCCGAGCCTCGGAGATGGTCCACCCCCCCCCCCCCCCCAGAGGATACCCGGTTCTCGGACTTCGTGAGGGACATGGCCAAAGCCTTGGCCTTTTTTGGATGCTGAGGAGGAGCCTCGAGCCGAAGAGCTCAATGCCCTCCAGTATGATTTTTCTCCGAAGGAAGCCTTTACTGTACCGGTTCCTCCGATGCTGGAACGGCTGCTCTTCCATATGTGGGAGGCACCGGCTCTTAGCAAACGGGTCAATTCCATTTATCAAGTCCGTAAAAGCCCTGGGTTCCAAAAGGCGCAGCTACCGCACAATTCCATGGTTGTGGAATCAGCCATGCACCGCCTGAAGAGTCAGAAGATGCACTCCTCGGTGCCCCCCGGTCAGGAGGCCCGGAACCTGGATGCCCTCAGTAGAAAGTGCTTCCAGGGCTCTATGCTATCTTGCCTGGTCCAGACCTACCAGCTGTACATGGGCATGTACCTACAAGACCTGGCAAAGGAGATTTGCCGGGTTCTCAGCTGGCCTCTCCGAGGAACCTTTGCAGAGGTTCAAGGCTTTGTCAATAGGGATCCGAGTGCTCGAAGCTTATCTCTCGAGCAGCCTATGATGGCTTTGAGGCTTCAGCCCTGGTAGCCGTGGCCGGCATCAGTGCATGCCGTCAGGCCTGGCTACAGTCATCAGACCTGGAGTCATGGGTGCAGGACAAGTTGGTCGATGTCCCCTGCCGAGGTGAAAACCTTTTCGGTAAGCCCATGACTGAAAAGGCTGTGGAAATCAAGACTGAGACTCTCACCAGGACAAGGCTGTCCAGGAAGACTTCTGCCCCTTCTCAGAAAAAGAAGGGCTCGGGAAAGAAGCCCTTTTTCCCGAGGAAGGGTGCTGCCTACAAATCCTACCCTCAATATCAGGCCTCTCCAGCTCCCCAACAGGACCAGCAGGCCAAGGGGCAGGGGCATGGGCCCCGTAGGCAGAAGACCCCCAAGCCGCCAGCTCCGGCACCTGCACAGCAGGGAGCGGGGTTTTGACTCCCACAGCATAGCCTCTTCTCCACAGCTGGCTCCACTCAGCACAGGAGCAGCTGACCCTGTACACCTACAGGTGGCCAGCCATCACAAGGGATACCTGGGTCCTCGGCATAGTCCAAAAGGGCTACATGCTCCACTTCCACCAGCTACCCCCCTCCTACTTTCCAGGGGAGCCTCCAAGACTCCCTCTGCACAGAAACCTCCTCCTTCAGGAGTTGGCATGTTTTCTAAAGGAACAGGTGTTGGAACCGGTGCCTCACCACCTGGAAGGGCAAGGCTTCTACTCCAGGTACTTCCTGGTACCAACAAGGACAGGAGGCCTCCGGCCTATCCTAGACTTGTGAAACTTAAACAAGTTTCTGGAGAGGGAAAAGTTCAAGATGCTTACCCTTGGGATACTGCTGCCCTACCTCCAGCAGGGAGATTGGCTATGCTCCTTAGACCTAAAGGATGCTTATACTCACATCCTCATTCATCCAGACCACCGACAATATCTCAGATTTGTGGTGGGAGGAAACCATTTTCAGTACAGAGTACTTCCCTTTGGCCTAACTTCCGCCCCCAGGGTTTTCACCAAATGCCTGTTGGTGGTGGCGGCCTATCTCAGGAATCAAGGAATTTTTGTCTTCCCATACCTGGACGACTGGCTCATCAGGGGCCAGTCTCTCCAGAACAAGCCACTCTTCGCACTGTCTCTTCTTCAGCATCTGGGCTTTGTCATAAACTATGCAAAGTCCACTTTGCTCCCCTCACAGAACCTAGAGTTTATAGGGGCAAGATTAGACACACTGTATGCAAGAGCTTACTTGCCCGAAGACAGGGCCCACAGACTGATGGACTTGGCCAACCAGTTCCACAGCAATTCTTAGGTCTCTGCCAGGCACTTCCTGCGGCTCCTGGGCCACATGGCATCCACAGTACATGTGACTCGGAATACCCGTCTGCACATGCGGGCTGCTCAGTGGTGCCTCAGAGCTTAGTGGATGCAGGCCACAGGCGACCTCTGAGACAGAGTAAAGGTGTCCAAACCACTTTTGGATTCCTTGCAGTGGTGGCTACATCTCCCAAATTTTCTCAGGGGGGTACCTTTTTCAGGTCCCACAAGGGTGCTGACGACTGATGCTTCCTGAAAGGGCTGGGGTGCACATTGCCAGGGCACGTGCACTCAAGGCCTCTGGTCTCCTCAAGAGGCCACACAGCAGATCAATCTTTTGGAGTTGCGAGCAATCCGCTTGGCTCTACAGACTTTTTCTCATGCCCTCTCTCACCAGTCTGTCTTAGTTCAGACAGACAATCAGGTAGCAATGTTCTATGTGAACAAGCAAGGGGGCACAGGGTCCAGGCTCCTATATCAGGAGGCGCAGGCCCTTTGCTCCTTTGCAGTCAAACAAGGCATGTTTATCTACCTGGTCAGGAGAACTTCTTGGCAGACAAGCTAAGCAGGATTCTCCAGCCCCACGAATGGCAGTTGAAGCCATTGGTGGTCCAGCAGATCTTTCTACGATGGGGACTTCCATCCATCGATCTCTTTGCAAGTCCACTAAACCGTCAGCTGCCCAGGTTTTGCTCCAGACAGCTGCATCTCCTGAGAATGGC
Source organism: Ichthyophis bannanicus (assembly GCA_033557465.1). Taxonomy (NCBI): domain Eukaryota; kingdom Metazoa; phylum Chordata; class Amphibia; order Gymnophiona; family Ichthyophiidae; genus Ichthyophis; species Ichthyophis bannanicus. The sequence continues at coordinate 702,492,839 of CM066031.1, read as the reverse complement.
AGCAGATGCTTTTCTGATCTCTTGGTCTACGGGCCTCCTGTATGCGTTTCCTCCCATGCCCCTGGTGGCCCGAACTCTGTTCAAGATTCTCCGGGAGAAGGCCTCGGTGATTCTGGTAGCCCCCAGATGGCCGAGGCAACTGTGGTTTCCACTTCTGCTACAGTTGGCGGTGGAAACTTCTTTCCCTCTGGGGTTGCAACACGATTTCCTGTCTCAAGATCAGGGTTCCCTTCTGCACCCCAATCTCAGGTCCCTCAATCTGGTGGCCTGGCTGCTGAAAGGATAGTGCTAGCTCCCTTGCTTCTACCTAAGGAGGTTGAAGAGGTGGTTTTGGCCTCTAGGAGGCAGTCTACCAGAAAGTCCTATACCCTCAAGTGGCGTAGGTTCACAATATGGTGTGCTCAGCGCAATGAAGATCATTTCTCCTGCCTTGTGCCAGTAGTACTGCAGTATCTACTTCACCTGTCAGACCTAGGTCTTAGGTCTAACTCTGTTCGGGTCCACCTCGGTGCTCTATCAGCGCACCACTCACTGATGGAGGGACAGTCTGTCGGTTCACCCCTTGGTGTCCTGCTTCCTCAGAGGTCTGCTTCTTCTCAAGCCTCCGGTTCGTCCACCAGCGACTGAGTGGGATTTGAACGTAGTCTTGCAGCAACTTACTCACCCACCGTTTTGAGCCGATGGCTGCTTGCCATTTGCGCTTCCTTTCTTGGAAAGCACTCTTCCTGCTAGCTCTTACATTGGCCAGACGTGTGAGTGAACTACAAGCTCTGGTTTCTGATAGACCATACACACGGTTCTATAGGAACAGGGTGGTCCTATGGACCCATCCCAAGTTCCTCCCAAAAGTGGTCTCCTCTTTCCATCTCAATCAGGAGGTGGTCCTTCCGACCTTTTTTCCCTAGCCACATTCCAGCCGGGCTGAGACAGTCTTGCATACCCTGGACTGTAAGAGGGCGTTGTCCTTTACATAGAACGTATGCGGGAGCATCGAAGAGCTACTCAGCTCTTCATCTCCTTTGACCCTAATAATCTGGGGTTACCTGTCTCCAAGCATACGTTGTCCACTTGGGTAGCAGATTGTATCGCCTGGGCGTACAAAGCAGCCGACCTCCCCTTGCAGGGTCGAGTCACGGCCCACTGTCTCAGGGCGAAAGCCGTGTCAGTAGCTCATCTCCTGTTCCGTTGGCAGACATCTGCCGGGCCGCTACTTGGTCTTCAAGCCAGACTTTTGCAGCCCACTACTGCCTCGAGAGAGAGTCCCGAAGGGGACAGTGCTTTCGGACAGGCGGTACTCCGTAATCTCTTTAAGGTTTAGGCAACTCCTACCCTCCGACCCTTGTGTTGGGCTACCGTACGGGGACATTCTCAGAGGATATTCTTATCACGGATGCGGAGCTCTTGAGAGGGAGCCATCTTTTTCAGCTTTGGGTTCCCGGTAGCCTAGAGCTGGGGAGTCCCATATGTGAGGACTGACTTCCTGCTTGGTCCTGGAGAAAGAGTAGTTACTCACCTGTAACGGGTGTTCTCCAGGAGCAGCAGGAATCAGTCCTCATGACCCTCCCTCCTCCCCTGGAGTTGCAGTCACATATTTCATTTTATTTTTTGCTGTCTTTTAGCTATGGCACCATTTGGTGGGAAGGGGACTGCGCATGCACGCTGCATTCCCAAAGGCTTTCTTTGAAAGCTGGGGAAATGCTCCGCACGGGGGCTCCGTTGGCACCGACGTCACCCATGTGAGGACTGATTCCTCCTGCTGCTCCTGGAGAACACCTGTTACAGGTGAGTAACTACTCTATATGTTCATTCTGGTTAGGCAGTTGGTAGTACATCTCTACTACTATTGCCTTCCCCTTTTTTACATATTTTGTTTCCCGCAAAATTTTAATCCTGTGTGATTCAATGCCCTCTCTAATATAGAGCACAACCCCTCCACCAATTTGATGTACTCTGTCATTGCGATATAGTTTGTACCCAGGTATCAGTGTCCCATTGGTTGTCGTCCTCCTTCCACCAGGTCTTTGAGATGCCAATTATATCTAACCTCATTTAGCACTATATATATCTAATTCTCCTATCTTTATTTTTTAGACTTCTAGCGTTTTGCATACAGGCATTTTTTAAGTTGCATTTTTTCATAATAACCAGATTATCAGTTGATGGGGTAATTTGGAATCTCTTAGCTCTGTCTGCTCTGTATTTAAGGGCATCCGGATTACTTTTACCTTTATTAGAACCTCTCTATGGGGATACCTTAACTTCTCTTTTTTTTTTTTTTTTTTTTTGCTAGTATCCTTCAAGGATACATCCTTCTGAACCATGTGCTCTTGAGTGATTATCGGCTTTTCTCCTATTATCTAGTTTAAAAGCTGCTTTATCTCCCTTTTAAAGGTTAATGCCAACAGCCTGGTTCCATACCAGATAAAGTGGAGTCCATCCTTTTGGAAAAGCCCCCCCCCCCCTCAGAATGCTGCCTAGTTCCTAACAAATCCAAAACATCTTCCTTGCACCATTGTCTCATCCACGCGTTGAGAATCCAGAGCTCTGCCTGCTTTTTGGGTCTTGTGCGTGGAATGGGAAGCATTTCAGAGAATTCTACTCTGGAATTTCTGGATTTTAGCTTCTGTCTAAAAGCCTAAATTTTGGTCTCCAGAACCTCCTTCCCGCACTTTCCTATGTCATTGGTACCAACATGTACCAAGGCAGCAGACTGTTCCCCAGCACTATCTAAAACCTTCTCTAGGTGACACGTGAAGTTTGCCACCTTCGCACCAGGCAGGCATGTTACCAGGCAAGTCTCATGTCCACCAGCCACCCAGCTGTCTACATGCTTAATGATTTGAATCGCTAACCATAACGGCTGTCCTAAACGTTCTTTCATGGGCACATATCCCCAGAGAAACCTCTTCAATGCAAGAGTTTTACATCACCTGGAGGACAGGGCTACAGAATCATTTCTTGCCATACTAAAGGTGATGCTGTACTTTCACATGACCTATCTTCTCTATTGCCAGACCTGAGGTAGTACTTCAGTACTACATCCCTGGAGAAAGATCTGGAAAAAACATGAGCATGCTCTTAAAAATATGGAAGGTCTTTATCCCTAGTAGAGAGATTCTTAAAGGTAGCCAGAACTGTATTACCACGAGTTGACTCTTCATTAGAAGTCTCAAATGTCTGTCAAATTTACCCACTCCATCCTAGTCAAAAAAACAGAAGTTTTTTTACTTGGACTGGGAACATAAGCCCTTTCAGTTCTAGGTAATGAATTGGGATCCAAATACAGATATTTGCAAACAGCAGGGAAAAGTCAAATGCAAGTTTCTAACCCTCAGAGTTATCTAATATCTCTAACTTTTTAAAAAATACATTTCCCTTCATTAGAGCATTCCTCGATGTCTCCAGCCTCGATGTCTCGTTTCTTTTTATATGATTTTCTGCCATTTTTCCACTTTGACCCAAACTTTTCTCCAGGTCTGACGGTTTACCCACAGTCTCTCCCAGAGAAATTACAAAGCTGGCACAAACAAAGTGGATTCCATCTTGACCACATATGCTAGATCTCTACATTAGTTAGCTCCTCAGGTGGGGTTGGAGGTAATGAGCTACCAAACCCACTGATATTAGAGAAGATTATGGGTTTCACTGTAAACCCGGAATGCTCTTACAAATCTAACACAGCGAGATTGCATTAACTCCCCTAGTGCCTCCTGCAGGTGTAGATACTCTGTCAGAATCTAGGGTATGCCCAAACTCACTCTCCCTTGCTTCAAATCAAAAGGATTGAGCCCTATATAAAATTAACATAATTTTTTTTTGTCAGACCCACAACAGAAAAAACACAGCCTACCACTTTAGACAAACCAGGTTACCCACAGAGTCCTTTTTACCAAAGAGCTTTAAAATTCACAATGCTGCTTTATTAGAAATCTTCTCACTTTTAAAAATAGTCCAAATGCTCCTTATAGCCAAAATCCAAATAGCAAAAGAGCAACACTCTCACTCTGGGACAATTTTAAATTTTGCAGATTCCATTGTCAGTCACCCATTCCACTTCTTAAACGCCTCCTCTTTATCAAATAGCAACGATTCCTTCAGGATTCTCAAACCTCTTGGAAGAATTTTCTGCCATACATATTTATTTAGACAGATTTGTATCCCACCTTATCCTTCAATCAAAGTGGTCACAATACAAGTGGAAAGGTTACAAATAACATAGGGGTAGATAAGACATTAACAGATAAAACTAAGATGAATTCATGTAATAAAATGGGCCTATTGGTAAAAACTATTAATTATATATCAAATTATAAGTTTCAGCAAATAGCAGGGTCTTCAAGGCCTTGTGAAAATCTCTGATATCGGTCATAATTCTGAGGTCCATCGGGAGAGAGTTCCAAAGTTTGGAAGCCAGTAAAGGAGCTCTTTTTGAAGTTGTTTGTTTAGTCCTACATTATTCAGCAGGGGTACTAATTATGTTGTCACTATTGGTGCTGCTTCTTCTTGGTCTATTGATAATGTGTCTAGTTATAATATTTTGTAAAGCATCTGCTGACAGGTGACTGTAAATCCTAAAGATAATTAAGTGTCTTGAATTTTGACCTGACACTTACTGCAAGCCAGTGCAACTGTTGTAGGACAGGGGAGATATGATCAGTTTTTGCTGTACCAGTAATAATACGTACAGCAGTATTCTGAACCATCTGGAGAGGGTGTAGAGTTAGCTGAGGGAGGCCTTGATAAAGCAGGTTTCTGTAGTCTAGGAAGGGGGTGATGAGCCTGACAAACGGTACGGAAATGGTCTTGATGGAGTAATGGCTTTAGTTTTCTCACAATCTTTAGACGATGATTGGCCTTGTTAGTGATTTTAGCAATGTGAGATTTAAGGTTCAATGCCTTATCCAAAATTATGCCAAGGTATTTGATTTCATTTTTAACTATGATAGGCCTACCTAATAAATCAATAGTATTTGGAGGAATGAAGTTAGGGTTCCTAGTAACAAACTTTACCTCAGTTTTGTCATAATTAAGTGTAAAGTTATTATTTGAAAGCCAGGTATTCATGTCTTGGAGACATCTAGAAATTGCTGAAAAGTCAAGAGATTGTAAAGCAATTGGGGTATATACCATTATGTTATCAGCATAAAGGTGATAATGGAATTTGTGTAGTTTAAGAATATTGCATAAAGGTTGGTTATAAATATTGAACAGAATAGAAGATAAAGCTGAACCCTGAGGCACTCCTTTGAATGACTGGGAATTGCAAAGATTTTTTCTGGTCACATTTGACTTGTTGCGTACGACCTTCCAAGTAAGAGCTAAACCAGTTTAAAGTAATATTTCGTAAACCTATATGATGCAAATGGTGCAGTAGCTTAGAGTGAGATATTGTCTCAAAAGCAGCTGAAACATCCATGAATACTAACAGGAATTCATTCTTAATGTTATCGGTACCTCTTAAAAGATTATCAAAAAGAGAGGTGATCAAGGTTTCAACATTGTGTTGTGGTTTAAAGCCATGCTGGTGAATGTCCAGTGGTGCATGTAAGTCCAAGTGATCCTGAAGTTGGTTTTGTACTGACTTTTCAATGACTTTGGTAAGGAAAGGTAAGCTAGAAGTTGGGCGGTAAGATTTCGGATCAGAAGGGCTCTTTCTATGGTCTATAGTGCATCTTCCATTTTTGGTCTGTTCTTTTTGTTTTCTTTAGTTCCTTCCATCAGCCCTATTTCCGGTCCCAGTAACCCTCCCCGGTATCAGCCCTCTTTCCAGTCCTCTCCTCCCAGTACCTTCTGGTGTCAACCCCCTTAATTCCCAGGATTACCATGTGTCCAGCCCCTTCTAGTCCAAATACCATCCCAGGTTTCAGCTCACTTTCAGTGCGGCCACCCCCCTCCATGTCAACTCCCTTCATCACCCTACCATCTGTCCAGCCCCCTTCCAGTGCCATCCTCACATGTCAGCTCTCTTCCAGTCCCAGTACCTCCCCTCTGCATTACTCAGCCCACCTACTATTCCCATCCCCAAGTGTCAAGTCCCTTTCAATCCCCTTCCAATACTATCCCCAGGTATCAGCTCCCTTCCAGCCATCTCCTCCCCCTCCCATGTCAGCTCCCTTCCGGCCCCCACCTTCCCACCCACTGTGTCTGCTCCCCTCCACTATCTTCTTCCCCTGGCAGCCACGGATCTTGCATCTTACAGAGTCAGAGTTGTGATAGGGATGATTTAAAATAAAACTAAAACCAGTGCAGAATCTTCCAGCCTGTTATGGAACCCCTGCTGCTGCATCCTGCCCTCAAAGGGAAATTACTTTAGAGGGAGTAGGACACAGTAGCAGGGTTTTCATAACAGGCCGGAAGGTTTCACATCGTTTTTTTTAAATTATCGCTATTGCAGCTGTGGCTCTATATGATACAGGAGCTGCGGCTGGAATGGAGGAGAAGGTGAGGCTGTGGGGGGGATATGGGGGGGTAGGGACAAAGATGAAAAGCCGGTTTTCTTCTCTGGGCGCTCCCAGTCCTGTGGCCAGAGCAAAAAAAAACATCTTTTCAAGGGCTGGTTTTAGCTCTTTGCCAGTAGCCAACATGGCCTAACAAAAACTGGCCAGGCTGGCTGATTTACCAGCTGGTTGGCAACTCTAGGTGGTATGCACCTTGAATCTAGCCAGTACTTATGTACCAAACACTAGATTGAACTGTATTGTATGGTCCCTGGATGAGCTCATTAAGGTGGGTAGGATTTAAAAACTGGGTATGGAGGAAGTCCTCGATAGCAGTTGATGAAAGTGGCTAATGCTCTGATACCACTAGGGGAATTTCATTTGAGCTGCCATTCAGGGAGATGGGTTGGGGGGAATCCTTTTTGATTTCTTAAACTTATTTACCAATTTTGTGCCCTACCAGTCTGTTCATATAGTAATGGAAAAATGATCTTTATCTTTATCTTTATTTTACATTTGATATACCACCCACGCCATGGCATTAGGGTTGTTTACAATAAAATCAGCAGTGCTGTAAGAAAGAGGAAAAGAATGCCATTTACATGATAGGAAAGTAGTAGGAGGTACAGTATAAGTTAACAGAGACAAAAGGCACAGAAGGGAAGCAGCTAAAGAGGGTTATAAATTGGGAGCTCAAATGCCTGTTGAAACAGGTGAGTTTTAAGCAGTGTCTTAAATTTTTGGTAAGAGGGTTTGAGACGGAGTGAAGATGGTAAGGCGTTCCAGAGTGAGGAGCTGAGAGAAAAATGCAGCGCGGCGAGTTAGCTCTAAATGAGCTTGGGATGGGGATGGAAGGGAAAGCCGATTTGCATGAAGTGACCGGAGTTGACGGTAAGGTGTATGCAGTGATATGAGATCGGCGAGGTACTGAGGAGTTGAGGTATATACAGCTTTGTGAGTCAAAATTAAAAACTTATACTGAAATCTGTAGCGGAGAGATAACCAATGGAGACGAATTAGAAGGGGAATAATATAATCTTCTGCAGGAAGTCAGTCCTCGCATATGGGTGACGTCGGTGCCGATGGCGCCCTCGTGCAGAGCAATTCCCCAGCTTTCAAAGAGAGCCTTTGGGATTGCATCGCGCATGCGCGGTCCCCTTCCCGCCCAAGGGTGCCATCTTGCTCAGTCTCCCTTTTTCCGTGGAGCCCAACAGACGTTGTCCCTAATTCCTCGCGGAAAAAGTGTGTCAAAACTTAGAATTTTTTCTCTTCGACTAGTTTGACGCCAGTTCCCCTTCCCACCTGTGGCTCGGTAAACCGGTATTGAGTCCAGTCAATTTTTTGAGTTTTTTTTTCTTAGAAACTAGCATTCGCGCTCTTTTTATTTTCACTGGCAGTCCAGTCCTTCGACTTTGCAGGGGCCCTTTTTCACCCAGTGGCTGCCAGCGGGTTTAAAAAGTGTGATCGGTGTAAGAAGTTAATGTCCCTCACTGACACACATGACTGCTGTCTCCGATGCCTCGGGCTCGACCATGACCCGAAGGTCTGTGGCCCATGTAGGAAGATGTCCTCTAAGGCACTCCAAAGTAGGCAGCAGCAGCGTGAAAGGATTTTCTTGTAGTCCGCATCCCCCTCCTGGATCCAGACCTCATCAGAAGCCTTGACGTCTCGAGAGCTGTCTGAACCCGAGCACCATCAGGGGGTCTTCTGAACAGGGGTCTCCCTCCCAGGAACACCGGAGGAAGAAGAAGCCCATGAGGGCAGCGTTGTTGGATGCCTGCGATCGCCCAGGGCCCTTGAAGGCCAGGTTGCGGAGCAGCCTGCAAAGATATCTCGCACGGAGCTGGAGATGCCGAGGCGGGTAAGTGCTGTTGTCCTTGTGGATTCCCCTCCTGGGGAGCCGGTGTTGGACCCTGAGTCGGAGGCTGCGGAGTCTTCTGAACGCGGTCTCAGGATGACTGCCCTGGAGCGCAGCATGTCTGCCTTCATGGAGCAGCAGCGGGCGCTGATAGCCAGTCTCACCAGTCCATCCGCCCCGACCACCGGGACCTCGATGTCCAAGTCGACCCCAGAGGCCGAGCCGATCCTCAAGACTCTTTGGACTCGAGTCGATCCTTGGCCAAGATCTCCCTCGACCTCCCGCTTGGGACAGAGGTCGTCGACGCAGTGCTCTTGGCATCGGGGCCGAAGCCCTCGTGGCTGGAGCCCCCTTGATTCCTCCTCGGAGGGATCGGCATGGGAGACGGAAGATGAGTCCCTGGACACCCATCGGACCCAGTATGTCCCATCGGACTCACCGGGTTTGGAGCCTCCGAGAAGGTCCCCCCTGGAGGATACCCGGTTCTCGGACTTCGTCAGGGACATGATCAAGGCTTTGGCATTCCCGGCGGATACCGAGGAGGAGCCTTGAGCTGAGGAGCTCGAGGCCCTCCAGTATGACTTTCCCCCGAGGGAAGCCCTTACTGTGCCGGTTCCTCCGATGCTGGAATGGCCGATACTCCACATGTGGGAGTCACCGGCCTCAATGCTGGTTCTCAGCAAGCGGGTCAATTCCATCTATCGAGTCCGCAAGAGCCCTGGGTTCCAAAAGGCACAGCTGCCGCACAACTCCATGGTTGTGGTATTGGCCATGCATAGGCTCAAGAGCCAAAAAACGCACTCCTCAGTGCCTCCTAGCTGGGAGGCCCGGAACCTGGATGCCCTCTGCAGAAAATGCTTCCAGGGCTCGATGCTGTCATGCCATGTCCAAACCTACCAGCTGTACATGGGCATGTACTTGAGGGACCTAGCAAAGGAGATTGCCGGGTTCTCAGCTGGCCTCTCCGAGGCACCCTTGCAGCGCTTCACTGCCTTGTCCACAAGGATTCGGGAGTGTTCGAAGTTCATATCTCGAGCGGCCTATGATGGCTTCAAGGCTTCGGCCCAAGTAGCTGCGGCCGGCATCCATGCATGCTGCCAGGCCTGGCTAATGTCGTCGGATCTGGAGCCATGGGTTCAGGACAAGTTGGTCGATGTCCCTTGCCGAGGTGACAACCTCTTTGGCAAACCCATGACTGCGAAGGCTGCTGAGCTAGAGTCAGAGTACTTGACCCTGACAAGACTCTCGAAGACTTCTGCCCCTTCTAAGAGGAAGGACTCGGGTAAAAAGCTCTTTTCCCTTAGGAAGGGTACTGCTTACCACAACTACCCCACTTACCAGGCCACCCCAGCTCCCCAACAGGGGCAACAGGCTAAGGGACAGGGGCATAGCCCGTGTAAGCGGAAGACCCCCTAGGCCCCAGCTTCTACCCAGCCGGGAGGGTTTTTTTGACTCCCAATGCATAGTCTCTCTTCCGCCAGTGGTAAGGCCATGCACAGGAGGCTAACCCTGTATGCTCACAGGTGGCCAGCCATCACCTCAGATATCTGGGTCCTGAAAATAGTCCAAAGGGGCTATTTGCTTCACTTCAGCCAGCTACCACCCTCCTTCTTTCCAGGAGAGCCTCTCAGACCCCTCTTCACAGGGACCTCCTCTTGCAGGAGTTGTCAGGTCTTCTAGAGGATCAGGCGGTGGAACCGGTGCCCCACCACCTGTAGGGCAAGGGCTTCTACTCCAGGTATTTTCTCATACCAAAGAGAACATGAGTCCTCTGACCCATCCTCGACTTAAGAAACTTAAACAAGTTCCTGGTGAGGGAAAAGTTCAAGATGCTTTCCTTTGGAATGTTGCTGCCTTACCTTCACCAGGGAGATTGGCTATGCTCCTTAGACCTGAAGGATGCCTATACACACATCCTCATACATCCAGACCACAGACAATATCTGAGATTCGTAGTGGGAGGAAAAACATTTCCAATACAGAGTTCTATCCTTTGGCCTAGCTTCTGCTCCCAGATTGTTTACAAAATGCCTGGCTGTAGTGGCGGCCATCCTCAGAAGTCGAAGAAGTTTTGTCTTCCCTTACCTGGATGACTGGCTCATCAGGGGCCATTAGCCTCAGGAGACCCATCAGGCCACTTCTCGTACTATCAACCTGTTGCAACGTCTAGGCTTTGTCATAAACCATGCAAAGTCTACTTTGCTCCCCACTCAAAACTGAGTTCATAGGAGCAAGATTGGACACCCTTCAGGCGAAGGCTTACTTGCCGGAGGACAGGGCAGAGAGGCTGCTAGCACTGACAACAGTTCAGGCGCAAGTCTCGGGTCTCAACGAGACACTTCTTACGCCTCCTGGGCCACATGGCCTCCACAGTGCATGTGACCCCAAATGCCTGTCTCCACATGAGAACAGCTCAGTGATGCCTCAGGGATCAGTGGACACAAGCCACCGGCAGCCTCAGACAGGATAACAGTATCCAGGCGACTGGTGAAGTCATTGCAGTGGTGGAGTCAGCCACCCAATCTGCTCGAAGGAGTGTCTTTTCAGATTGCCTCGCACACGAGTGCTAACGACAGATGCCTCCTTGCTGGGCTGGGGAGCCCATTGCCAAGGATTATGCACTCGGGGGGGGGGGGGGTATGGTCTCCTCAGGAGTCTGCACACCAAATCAACCTCTTAAAGCTGCAGGCGATTCGCCTAACTCTTCAAGCCTTTTGTCATGTCCTCTTACATCAGTCTGTATTGATACAGACGGACAACCAGGTAGCAATGTTCTATGTGAAGAAGCAGGGAGGTACGGGGTCTCGTATCCTATGTCAGGAGACATTGGACCTCTGCTCCTTTGCCATCAGGCAGGGTATGTCTGTCAAAGCAGTGTACCAGCCTGATCAGGAGAACTGCCTAGCAGACAAACTAAGCAGGATTCTCCAACCTCATGAATGGCAACTGGATCCGGTGGTGGCCCAGCAGATTTTCCACGGCTGGGGACATCTGTCCATAGATCTGTTTGCCAGTCCGCAAAATCACCAGCTGCCCAGATTTTGCTCCAGAGAGCCACATCCCCTGAGGGTGGCTGCAGGTGCTTTCCTGATCTCCTGGTCAGGGGGCCTCATGTATGTGTTTTCCTCCCATGCCTCTGGTGGCCCGGACCCTGTTCAAAATCCTTCGGGACAAGGCCTCTGTCATTCTGGTAGCCCCCAGATGGCCAAGACAGCCTTGGTTTCTGCTTCTCCTCCAGCTGGCAGTGGAAACCCCACTTCCAATGGGGACACAGCCTGACCTCCCTTCGCAGGAGCAGGGCTCTCTTGCACCCCAACCTCAGGGCCCTCAACCTGATGGCATGACTGCTGAAAGGTTAGTGCTGGCTCCTCTTCTCCTACCTCGGAATGTAGAAAAAGTGTTACTGGCCTCAAGGAGGCAGTCCACTAGGAAATCCTATGCTTTCAAGTGGCGTAGATTTGAGGCGTGGTGTAACCAGCACAATAAAAGCCCTTTCTCTTGCCTTGCACCAGTGGTGCTGCAGTACCTGCTACACCTCTCAGAATTAGATCTCACGTCGAACTCTGTCAGGGTCCACCTGAGTGCTTTGTCAGCAAACCACTCGCCAGTGGAGGAGCAACCTCTTTCAGCTCACCCCCTGGTGTCCAGATTCCTCAGAGGTCTGCTTCTGCTGAAACCCCCAGTTCGTCCTCCGGCAACTGAGTGGGATTTGAATGTGGTCTTGCAGCAGCTTACTCGCCCACCTTTTGAGCCAATGTCCTCTTGCCATCTGCGCTTCCTCTCCTGGAAGGTGTTGTTCCTGGTGGCACTCACATCAGCCAGACATGTGAGTGAGCTGCAAGCTCTCGTAACTGATAAAACCATACACAAGATTTAATAGGAATAGGGTGGTCCTCTGCACTCACCTGAAGTTCCTTCCAAAGGTGGTCTCTTCTTTCAACCTCAACCAGGAGGTAATTATTCCGACCTTCTTTCCCAGGCTGCATTCCAGACGGGCAGAGGCAGTCCTGCATACCCTGGATTGTAAGAGGGTGTTGTCCTTCTACCTGGAGCATATGAAGGGGCATCGAAGGGCTACTCTGCTCTTCATCTCATATGACCCCAGTAAGCTGGGGTTACCTGTTTCCAAGCGTACGCTGTCCACCTGGGTGGCAGACTGCATTGTCTGGGCGTACAGGGCAGCCGACCTCCCGTTGTAGGGTCGAGTCACGGCCCACCGTGTTGGGGCTAAGGCCGCATCAGTGGCTCACTTCTGCTCTGTTCCGTTGGCAGACATCTACCGGGCCGCAACTTGGTCTTCAAGCCAGACTCTTGCAGCCCATTACTGCCTGGATAGGGAATCCCAACGGGACAGTGCTTTCGGCCATGCGGTTCTCTGTAACCTATTTGAGGTTTAGGCAACTCCAACCCGCCGACCCTTTGGTGTCAGGCTACCGGGGGGTGTTGCTTTCTCTGCTGAATTCCTATTGCAGCTGCTGTGGCTCTTCTAGAGGGAGCCATTTTTCAGCTGTGGGTTCTCGGTAGCCTATAGCTAGGGAGTCCCATATGTGAGGACTGACTTCCTGCTTGTTCCTGGAGAAAGTGTAGTTCCTCACCTGTAACAGGTGTTCTCCAGGGACAGCAGGAATCAGTCCTCACGACCCTCCCTCCTCCACTGGAGTTGCAGTCCTATTATTGGTTTTATTCATTTTGCTGTCTTTTTAGCTATGTCATTTGACTGAGCAAGATGGCACCCTTGGGCGGGAAGGGGACCGTGCATGCCCGATGCAATCCCAAAGGCTTTCTTTGAAAGATGGGGAATTGCTCCACACGAGGGCTCCGGCACCGACGTCACCCACATGTGAGGACTGATTCCTGCTGTCCCTGGAGAATACCTGTTACAGGTGAGTAACTACGCTAGACCGCTTAGCGTGAGTAATGAGACGAGCTGCTGTATTTTGTAGAAATTGCAAGCAGTTGATAGAGAGGCAAGTTAGCAAGGGCCACATTACAGTAATCTAATCTACTCATTACCAGTGCCAGCAGCAGGGTTTGAGAACAAACAAAATTCATGAGGATTCTGTGAAGAGAAAAATGAAATACATTTTACCAGAGCTGAGGAAAGAGACCCTTATCCCATCCCTCAGTTTTTTACTTTTTCCTTTCCTCTTTTTTTGTAGGAAGCACCAAGGCACAGGCTTCCTTTTTTAGTTGTGAATAGTTAAACTTCTATTCTCCATTTCATACATTTTGGAGGGAGGAGAGTAATATATAAGCTAGCACCATCCAAACAACATTTAGGCAATTTTGATTAAGGGCAGACCCTGGGGGATAAGAGTGTCTTGCATTTTGAAGACTTCATTTACAAGTTTCTCTAATGTTACTGCTTTAATCAAGTTTTCTTTGGTGTTGAATTTTAGCAAGACGAGTACCATATGGTTCACTTGGTGTGTGCTTCCCGAACTCCTCCTGGATCTCCGAAACCCAGCACCAGCAGAGAGAGCACTGGAACCAGCAGGAGTTCTGTAAGTTGTTACTTTGTATATATGAGAGCATGAGCTTGACTGTTTCATTTGTATCCCCTATAGGTTATCAGCAGTATCGCTTGTTCATTTGAACGCTATCCAGTATTACCTACCCAATTGTTAAATCTCAGTATAACACAATTGAGCATCAGCTTGGCCATGCATGAATTATTTGCTAGGTCAGGGCTTGACAAATCCCAGGCACCAGGTCGCCATGGTGCCTAAAACGTTCACCCTGGTGACTGGGTTTTATGCCCTGGAAAACTGCAGTCAGCAGGGATCTCATCCCCCACCAGTGGAAGATGGCTGCCACGAGAGAGCAGCAGACGAGGAGCTGCTGCCATGTACAGTTGCTGAAAAATGTCAGTGTACTCTTCCCTTACTGCAGCTGGCTATGTGCACTGCCTAGTAACAGTTTCTCTGTGGGTAAGCATGATAAATGCCTTCATGTATGGGTTATATTACTGAAGGAGCCGTTCACGAAAACCACTTCCAGCGCCGCCTTAAAGCTCTGGGAATGCTCTGAGCATGCATCTACATCAGTTCTCACCTCTGCCCCCACATATGATCTTCTTGATCCTCAGTTTTCCACAGAGCCCATTGGATGTTAATGTCCCATGGTGAAAGTTGGGGGGGGGAGGGGGGACTATTCATTGATGGTGGATAGCCACTGCCACTGAAACCTACTGTAAACCCAGATATTTAGTGACAGATTCATATCCAGCCCTGGCATTGAATATCCAGGTTGCCCAGATTGGTAGGAAGTTTTCTCCAGGACCAAGCAGGAAGTCAGTTCTCACATATGGGTGACGTCGGCGTCGACAGAGCCCTATGTGCGGAGCATTTCCCAAGCTTTCAAAGAAAGCCTTTGCGAATGCAGCGCGCATGCGCAGTCCCCTTCCTGCCCAAGGGTGCCATCTTGCTCAGTCTTCTTTTTTCCGCAGAACCCGACGGACGTGTGTCCTAGTCACCTGGTAAAAGTTGATTTTCCTTCGAAGATTCGTCGTATTTTTGCCGGTTCGACACCGGTTCCCCTTCCCGCCTGGGCGCAGTACACCAGTATTGAGCCCGGAGCTGTTTTTTCGTTTTTTGTCCTTCGAGACTAGCGTTCGCGCTCTTTTTTTTCTTTTTCACTAGCAGCCCGGTCCTTTGACCTTGCAGGGGCCCTTTTTCCCCCGATGGCTGCCAGCGGGTTCAAGAAGTGTGATCGGTGTAAGAAACTCATGTGTCTCACCGACACACACGACTGCTGCCTCCGATGCCTCGGGCCCGATCATGACCTGATGATCTGTGGCCCGTGTGGCAAATTGTCCTCGAAGGCGTTGAAGAGCCGTCAGCATCAGCGTGAAAGGATCTTCTCTGACTCCGCGTCCGGCCGGGCCCAGACTTTGTCAGAGGCCTTGACGTCTCGGGAGTCCAACCCCGAGCATCGTCGGGGCTCCTCTGAGCGGGGGTCTCCCTCACAGGAACACAAAAGGAAGAGGAAACCCACAAGGGCGGCGTCGGATGCTCTTGGTCCCTCGAGGGCCAGGTCGCATAGCCCCGACCGCCGTCCTGGGTCCTCGGAGCCAGAGAGGCCTACCAAATTGCCTCGTGTGGAGCCGGAGTCCCCGAGTCACGTGAGTGCTGTAGTCCTTGTGGACTCTCCTCTGGGGGAGCCGACGTCGGCCCTGACGCCGTCAGGGGCCAAGTCGGGGGCTGCTGAGTCTCCTGAGCTTGGACTCAGGTTGACGGCCTTGGAGAGCAGCTTGGCTGCCTTCATGGAACAGCAGCAGCATCTGCCCCAACCACCGGGACCTCGATGACGTCCAAGTTAACCCCAGAGGCCGAGCCGATCGAGTCCATGCAGTCTCGAGTCTATCCTCGGCCAAGGTCTCCCTCGGCCTCCCATACGGGGCCGAGGTTGTCGACGCGGTACCTTCGGCGTCGGGGCAGATGGCATCGGTGCCCGCCCGCCCGGCCGGAGCCGCTCGATTCCTCCTCGGAGGGGTTGGGGTGGGAGACAGAGGACGAGGAGTCCCCAGACACATTTCGGACCCAGTGCGTCCCATCGGACTCACCAGAGTCCGAGCCTCGGAGTCAGTCTCCCACGGAGGATACCCGGTTCTTGGACTTCATGAGGGATATGGCCAAGGCCTTGGCCTTCCCCGCGGATCCCGAGGAGGAGCCGAAGAGCCGAAGAGCTTGAGGCCCTCCAGTATGACTCTCCCCCGAAGGAAGCCTTTACTGTACCGGTTCCTCCAATGCTGGAACGACTGCTCTTCCGCATGTGGGAGGCACCGGCCTCGGCGCCGGTTCTCAGCAAACGGGTCGATTCCATTTATCGAGTCCATAAGAGCCCTGGGTTCCAGAAGGCACAGCTACCGCACCACTCCATGGTAGTGGAATCGTCCATGCATTGTCTGAAGAGTGAGAAGATGCACTCCTCGGTGCCCCCCGGCAGGGAGGCCCGGAACCTGGATACCCTCAGTAGAAAGTTCTTCCAGGGCTGTGCTGGCTTGCCGTGTCCAGACTTACCAGCTGTACATGGGCATGTACCTCCGAGACCTGGCAAAGGAGATTGCCGGGTTCTCTGCTGGCCTCTCCGAGGAATCTTTGCAGAGGTTCAAGACTTTGTCATCGGGGATTCAAGAGTGCTCGAAGTTTATATCTTGAGCAGCCTATGATGGCTTCGAGGCTTTGGCCAGCATCAGTGCACGCCGTCAGGCCTGGCTACAGTCATCGGACCTCGAGCCATGGGTCCAGGACAAGTTGGTCGATGTCCCTTGCTGGGGTGAGAACCTCTTCGGCAAACCCATGGCTGAAAAGGCTGCAGAAATTGAGACAGAGACTCTCACCAGGACCAGGCTGTCCAGGAAGACTTCTGCCCCTTCTCAGAAGGGCTCGGGGGGAAAAAGCCCTTATCTCCAGGAACAAGCAGGAATGTAGTCCTCACATATGGAGATCGTTGGTACCGACAGAGCCTGCGCGGGAACGCTCCCCAGCATCCAATTAGAAAGCCTTTGGGAGCATCCCACAGCGCCTGCATGCTGCCTTCCCGCCTTTCCCAACTGCCTCTCTCCAGTTCTTCGTTTTCCGCGGAGCCATCAGGTCGTTGTTCCTGTTGCCGCATAAAGGTTTTCCTTATTCTCCCTCTTTTTTGTGGTCGCGTCTGTCTTCCTCGACGCTATACTGGTATCACCGGTTCTTCTTTCTTTCTTAACTTTTTTTTTTTTTTTTTTTTTAAGTTTTCCAAAAACTTTTCTTTCCAGGTGCACGCGCCATTTTGGGCCTTAGGCCCAAAATTTCCTCCACTATGGAAAAACCTGCTTCAGGTTTCAAAAAGTGCACCAAGTGTGGTGGTACCATCTCCGTCACCGACACCCATGAGTGGTGTCTTAAATGTTTAGGTCCTGACCACTCCATCTCCGAGTGTATGGCTTGTGCCATGATGTCCAAGAGGGGTCGACAAAACTGAGCTGTTAAGCTCAGCACCCTTTTTCTCTCTGATAAAGCTTCTGTAGCATTGACATCTTCCAGGGCTTCGTCTTCCTCCCATGGATCTCAGGTAACTAAACATAAGTCTGGCCGGTCCTCAAAGGGTAGATCTCCTTCCAAGCATCGAGATGCCTCTGGCGTTGCCCTTGAGGGTTCTGTATCGGCAAAATTGCCCCGGCGGGAGGCTTCGGCTTACAAAGCATTATCGGGGCTCCAGGATGTTCGAGGCCTCAACCTAGGCAGAACTACTGGTGCCATGCTCTGGGGTACCAGCTGTTTTCTCCAGTACCGATACTCAGGCATCAGCAGCGTCGATAGACCAGAGGTTCTTGGCTATTGAACGCAGTCTGGCGGCTCTCCTTGCAGCTTTGACACCCTCGGAACCGCATCAGACAATTCAACCGGTACCAGCACCGACTCCGGCACTGGTATCGGTACCGGTACCGACAGCATCGACATCTGTGTCTGCTTTGCCGGCACCCAGTCATGCGATGCCTTCTGGTACCGATACCGATTCCCCCCGGTACTGACTTCGGTCGGTACGTGTATCGGGCTCTTCAAGAGCATCCGGACAGAAGGTACTTCGAATTCTCGGAGGAGTCTGAGGATTCTGACAGCTCTGTCTGTACCGGATAACTTCTCCCAGAGGAGCCTTCCTCTCCTAAACGTAGGATACCTCCTCCAGAAGATATCTCCTTTCAGGATTTTATCAGGGAGGTGGCTCGAGGTCTTTCCATTACTGTGGCTCCCGAAACAGAGCCCAGGGCAAAGGAGTTGGAGATTCTACAATATCCCAAGGCTCCTAAAGAAGCAGCTACTTTGCCTATCCATGAGATCTTACATGATCTCATGCTAAGAATGTGGGAAACACCTCTTACCACCTCTCCTCACTCTCCTAGACTGGATACCATGTATTGAGTCCCTCCTTGTCCTGGGTTCCAGAAGACTCGGCTTCCTCACCACTCTGTTGTAGTGGAATCAGCCATGAGAAGGATCAGGAGTGTAAAGAGGCATGCCTCTAATCCTCCAGGACGTGAGTGTAAAACTTTGGATGCCTTTGGACGTCGTACTTTCTAGGCTTCCGTGCTTTCTGCCAGGATCAGTTCCTATATTTTATATATGGGAATGTTCCTTAAGGAAGTCACAGGAGATTTAGAGGTTTTGAGCCCTCTTCTTCCTGATAAGAGGCAGGATTTTCTCACACTGGTTAAACATGCCCAGGATGTTTCTAAGTTTGTCAACCATGCAGCTTTTGACTGTTTTGAGTGCATAAGCAGAACCTCTGCCATTGCCATAGGTGCACGTAGAATTGCCTGGCTCCAGGCATCTGCTTTGGAGCTCTGGGTGCAGGACAAACTGGGCAATATCCCTTGTACAGGTGAGAATTTATTTGGCAAGAATTGGCAAGAGAGGGCCAATGAATTAGATGTTGACAACTCTACTTTGGATAGATTATCCAAGGCCACAGCTGATCCTGCAAGAAAGAATGGTTTCTTGAAAGATTTCTTCTCCAAGAAGAAGAGGTTTTATCCCTTTTTCCCAGCAGGGACGTTATGTAGGTCAATCTGCTTTCCTTTGTTTAGGTGGTTGCTGACTCTTTCGGGCAAAGACTGCTAAGCCTCAACTGTCTCAGCCTCCACAAGGCCTTTGACTTTCATCTAGAGAACTTAGCCTTCCTGGCTCTCAATGGACCAGAGCCTTCCACCATTCCAGGAAGGTTGTGTCACTTTGCCCCCAGATGGGGGCAGATAACAGTAGAACATTGGACTCTCTCCATTATAAAAGAGGGGTACAAGCTTCACTTTCTGTACATGCCCCCTCCCACAATGGTAACACAGTTCAATTCTCAGACCTTTCTCATCAATCTGTTAGATCAAGAGGTCACCATGCTTCTTGCCCAAGGGGCAATACAAGAAGTACCCATTCATCAACAGGGTACAGGGTTTTACTCCCCCTATTTCCTTATCCCAAAGGGAACAGGGGGACACAGACCTATTTTAGACATCAGAGAATTGAACAAATTCCTGTTCAGAGAGAAGTTCAACATGATTTCTCTAGGAACTCTGCTGCCATACCTTCAGAGTCAGGATTGGCTTTGTTCTCTAGATCTCAAGGATGTGTACACTCATGTTCTCATCCATCCAACTCACAGAAAGTTCCTTCGGTTCCTTTTTCAAGGAGAGCACTACCAGTACAGGGTGCTTCCTTTTGGCCTGGCCTCTGCACCAAGGGTGTTTACGAAATGCATGGCTGTGGTAGCAGCATTTCTTCGCCCTCTAGGAATATTTGTCTTCCCTTACTTAGATGACTGGCTCATTCGAGCCCCTTCAGAGTCAGAGGCCAGGATTTCTCTATCTTGCACAATGCGTATCCTTCAGTATTTGGGTCTGGTCATAAACATCCCAAAATCCAGTCTAACTGCCACTCAGTCTCTAGAGTTCATAGGAGCTTTGCTGTATACCAGAACAGCAAGGGCCTATCTTCCTCAGACCCGTTGCCTTCGCATGGTGCAGTTAGCTTCTCAAGCAGTGCTAAAGCCTCATCTCACTGCTCGAGAGATATTACAACTACTAGGCCACATGGCATCTACTGTTCATGTGGTTCCTTATGCTTGCCTCCATGTGAGTGCAGCCCAATGAACTTTATCCACTCAATGGACTCAGGCATCAGGGTGCTTGTCAGACAAAATAGCAAACACAAATCGCCTTATTTTGTCCCTCCAATGGTGGCAGTCCATTCAAAATCTGTTGCTGGGGTCCCCATTTCAACAACCTTTACCCCAGGCAACTCTCACAACAGATGCTTCTCCAATGGGTTGGGGAGCTTATCTGCAAGACCTCTCCATCCAAGGCACTTGGACCACTGTTCCCTCTAAGCTGTGCGCGTGTGCGCGTGCACACACCTCGCCGAGCGAGCGCACATACTTTACAACAGAGCGCACAAAAATTACGGTTCTGATTCTGATAGAAAACAACACAGACGTCTTAAAATTTAAAAGTTGTGATTGTAATTACTAAATGAAGCGGAAAATTTCCATTAATTTGATTAAAATCAATGTGGTGTACTGTCGGAGCTCCCCCTTGTGGCCTGGCAGTTGCCTAAGGGTAAGAGGGCGCCCCGATCGTCCTTTGTATTAGAATAAGCCCATTCGCATGTAGTTATGTCTGGATAGATTAGAGCCAAGATCAAAGGTCGCAGGAAATTTCTTTTTATTTAGGAAATAAGGTTCTACTTGACCAAATCAAATTCTTTGGTAAGGAATTTGAATATTACAAACAAAAATAATCAGGATGCTTCTCCATTCATAAACATAAGCCTTATCACACAGTCCTTGGCTTGGCCTTGCTTCTGCGGCTTAGTTTAAACACATATTCACAAAAGGTAATCCTTTACAAACAGCAATCTGTTCTCTGGTCCCCAGGAGGCAGTACAGAACTTCTGTTACTTTCACAGCTTTGCATAGCACTAATTCCCTGGTCCACCAACAGGCTTTAAAACTCAGTACATTTCTCTCCAAGATACTTTCAAACTTTTAGCTCACTCATGGCTCCATTAATCTTGCAGCTTTCTCAGACCAGCATTCCTTAATTTGCCTGGCTAAAAGTTATGGGCTTTGGCAAAGAATATTCTCATTCAGAACTTCTGGGTTTTTCTCCAATTACTTTAAAAACCCTTTCAGCTTCTTATTCCTCTCTGGCACAAAGGGAACATTCAAACTCCATATCAGAAACCTCACTTTCATTATAAGTGTCTCCTAGTTCCATCTCCTCTCCACTGGACTCTCTGAGACTTGTTCTCCACAGCGTCTGCCTGAGGAGCCTTTACATGCTGCAAACCTTTTATCAGCTGCTCCCAATTAGACTTCTCACTACGGGAGGTTGTGGGGGAAGGGCAGGAAAAGGCTTCCCTATTCAAAAGCTTTTTAAGGGCTTGTAAAGGGCTCACCTTGCCAGCAGTGTGGTGTCCCCTTGTAGGCTCAGCTAGAGACGTACCTTTGCTTTCAGGTTCTCTCAGGAATACTCTACTCCTCTGCTTCCCAACAGTAGCTTGGTTAAAACCAACTTTTCCAGGCTTCACGTCAGCTGCAGGTTTCCTGTCAGCTGAGCTGTGCTACAGGCTGGGACTGTCCCTGTACTGTCTGCAGGAGGTATTTCCTCTAAACCTTCCAGTAAGGTCTCTGCCCCTCAGCTCTGTCCGCAGAGGCTCCTTACACTGAGAATGGCCAGTCCACCAGCTTTTAGAAAATATCTCTTCCTCAGAAGAGTCTTCCCCTGGGCTTTGCTCTGACCTTCTCTCCTCTCTGTTCCTGTCTCTGTTCAGCTTCCTCCGTCCCACCGACGCTGCAACAACTCCTGAGGTTGAATCTGAATCTCTGTCTGCGTCTGCTCCTTCTCTGTCTCTCCTTGAATCTGGAGCTGCGTTTCTCTCTCCGTCTCTCCTTGAATGTGGAGCTGTGCCTGGGTCTCCGTTTTTGTTTCTGTTTCCCTTCCCCTTGTGAGTGAAACTTCCCTGCTTAAATATTTGGGGCTGTCCTATGGCTCTTGACTCCGCCCCCAAACCTCTCCCATCACCTCCCTCGGTCTCCATGGGAACTGGGTGTGTCTTTGGCTCTACCCTCCTGTGCAGGGAATCTTTGGCTTTGTTTAGAGTGTTAACCCTTGCTGTGCCTGCAGTTCTTTTGGGTTCAGGAAAAAAGGACTGTTTTTCCCCTCTTTTTCTCCACTCTAAACCTGCCTCTCCACCACAGTACATACTGTATTCTGATGTGTAGTCAAATTTTTAAGTATATGAGTATCATTATGTGGCGCACAAAAATTTAACCTTCCTTCAAAAGCTGCACAGCTGATATTTTGTGCGCATACAGCCTACAGAAAATTAGAGAGAACATTGACTTGGACTCCACAGGAGACTCATCTACATATCAACCTCTTAGAGCTGAGAGCGATCTTCCTTGCTTTTCGAGTGTTCCACACCCTACTCGGCTACAAGACAGTCCTCATTCATACAGATAATCAAGTAGCCATGTTCTAGGTGAACAAGCAGGGGGGAACAGGCTCTCTGTCGCTTTGTGACTATGGGCCCTCGCCAGAGAGCATCAGATTCATCTCCTGGCAGTATATCTTCCAGGCATACAAAACTCTTGGGCAGACAGACTCAGTCGAGTCCTGCTTCCACACAAATGGTCTCTACATGCAGACCAGGTGGCCAAGATCTTTCAAATTTGGGGAACCCCGGACATAGACCTCTTTGCAAGTCCGTTGAATGCCAAACTTCCCCGGTTCTGTTCCAGAATTCCAGCTCAGGGTTCTCGGGCCAGGGATGCTTTCCTCCTTCACTGGGGTCAAGACTTCCTTTATGCCTTTCCACCCATTCCCCTAATCCCCAAAACCCTGTTCAAGCTTCAGAGAGACAGAGGTCATATGATTCTCATAGCTCCACATTGGCCACGGCAAGTGTGGTACCCTCTGCTTCTACATCTCTCTCAAGCTCCCTCTCTGGAGTTAGGGTCTGCTCCACATCTCCTGTCTCAAGAGGACGGAATGTTATGGCATCCCAATCCCCAGTCTCTGCATCTCAGGGCTTGTTTGCTGAAGGCCTAGATCTCCAGGATCTTAACCTCCCTCAGCAAGTAAAGGATATCCTTTATTCTTCCAGGAAGCCTTCCACAAGACGCTCTTATGCTTTCAAGTGGAAAAGGTTTACCATAAGGTGTTCGCAGAAGGGTCTTAACCCCCTTGCAGTACCTCTGGAATCATTACTGGAGTATCTCCTTCATTTATCCAATGCAGGACTTAAAACTAACTCAGTAAGAGTTCATTTGAGTGCTATTGCAGCTTCTTTCAAGCCTCTAAAAGAACAACCTATTTCCTCCCATCCTCTTATAGCAAGATTTATGAGAGGCCGTCTTCTAACTAAGCCTCACATTAGGCCTCCACCGGTGGCATGGGACTTAAACCTGGTTCTTGGTCAGCTCATGAAGCCACCTTTCGAACCCTTTGCTAACTACCTCATTGAAATTCCTTTCTTGGAAGGTTATCTTTCTCATTGCAATCACATCAGCACACTGCATCAGTGAGTTGCAGGCACTAGTAGCTGATCCACCTTATACAAGGTTCCATCATGACAGGGTGGTCCTTAGGACTCATCCACACTTGATGCCAAAGGTGGTCTTGCCTTTTCATCTAAACCAAGCGGTCTATCTCCCTGTGTTTTTTCCAAGGCCTCATGCATTAAATGCAGAAAGCAGTCTTCATACTTTGGACTGTAAAAGAGCTTTAGCCTTTTACTTACAAAGAACACAGCAACATAGAAAGTCCTCTCAACTCTTTGTTGCTTTTGATCCTTCTCATTTGGGGCTTCCAGTCTCCAAGAGAACACTGTCTAACTGGATTGCTCAGTGTATTTCGTTTGGCTATCAGAGTAAGAATCTTCCTCTGGAGGGCCATGTCACAGCTCACAATGTGAGAGCCATGGCAGCTTCAATGGCTCATCTGCACTCTGTGTCTATCGACAACGTGTGTCGAGCAGCCACTTGGGCCTTGGTTCATACCTTCACAGCCCATTACTGCTTGGACAAGGACTCCCGCCGGGATGCCTTTTTTGGTCAGGTTGTTCTCCAACACCTGTTCCATATCTAATCAACTCCTACCTGCCATCCCTGGTTGGATGCCAGAGATCCATGGGGGGAAGTGGAGCCCTTTTCACAGGGACACACAACTTCTTGGGTCTCTCCCTGGCATCTAAAGCTAGGGAGTCCCCATATGTGAGGACTACATTCCTGCTTGTTCCTGGAGATAGCATATTTACTCACCTGTAACAGGTAATCTCCGGGAACAGCAGGAGTTTAGTCCTCACAACCCACCCACCTCCCCTAGGAGTTGTATCTCTCTTTCTCTTTCCCCTTCTCTCTCTCTTTGTCTCAGCTTTAAACTCAACTGTAGAGAGGCAGTTGGGAAAGGCGGGAAGGCAGCACGCAGGCTCTGTGGGATGCTCCAAAGGCTTTCTAATTGGACGCTGGGGAGCGTTCCCGTGCAGGCTCCGTTGGTACCGATGATACCCATATGTGAAGACTAAATTCCTGCTATTCCCGGAGATCACCTGTTACAGGTGAGTAACTATGCTATCTCCAGGAACAAGCAGGAATGAGTCTTCACATATGGGTACGTCGGTACCGACGGAGCCCGCACGGGAACGCTCCCCAGCGTCCATTCAGAAAGCTTTTGGGAGCATCCCTCAGTGCCTGCATGCTGCCTTCCCGCCTTTCCAACTGTCTCTCCTCAGTTTTCGTTTTTCCGCGGAGCCGGCAGGACGTCCTCCTGTCACCGCAGAGAATTTTTTCTTTAATTCTTTGTTTTCTTGTGGTCGCGGGTGTCTCCCCGACTCCACCGGTACCGCCGGCGTTTTTTCTTTTTCTTTTTCTTAAATTCAGGGACTTTTCCCCCTCAGTTTCTGTCTTAAACCTTTTGGGCCTTCTAGGCCTCTCCATCATGGAGCCGCCACCTTCTTTTCCTAAGAAGTGTCTAAGCTGTGGCGGTACAGTTTTGTTTTTAGACTCCAAGAACTGGTGTCTAACCTGTTTGGGTCCTGACCATTTTCCTCCGGAGCCATTAGGCTACAATATTGTGAGAAGAGATTTTCCATTTCGAGTTTCCCTCGATACCGCGTTCCCTTCCAGTGTCAGGGCACCGACCATTTCTTCTTCTCCACAGGATCAGGTAACCCACAAACAGTCTGTTAAGACTAGCCAACCCTTGAGTGGTAGGTCTCATGCACAGCATGATGACGGCTCCGGCCTTGCCCTCAAGTGTCCATTGGCTTCAAAACCCCGGCGGAAGTCTTCGGCCTCCAAAGCCTATCAGGGGTTTCAGGTTGTTCCTGGGGCTCACCCCTCACAGAACATACCTGAGCCATGCTCGGTGGTGGAATCCGCTTTGAGCGGTACCGATACCCCGGCATCGGCACTGGTGTTGAGCGATTCACTCCTCACCAGGGATTGTCATCTGGCTTTCTCGGTACCTTAGGGACCGGTCGATATGCCCCAGATTGACTTTCCAGTATCGGCATCAATGCCGATACTACCACCGTCGTCGGTACCCTCTAGACATGCATCGATAGACTCGTTTCCTTCGATGCCGAGTCTTGAATCGATCTCTTGTCTGGAAGACTGGGTACCGACACGTCTCGGTACCGACGCTTACCGGTTCTGGATGCTCGGTACCGAGGGTAATTACCAAAGGTCTTCGGTTACCTCGGTACCGATTGAGCAGCCACCGATGACTGCTTCGATGTCGGTGTCGCCTTCGATTCTGACACAGCTACCGGTATCGGTATCGGTGCCGGTACCCGCAGTAATATCGGGGCCAGCTTCTTCCATGCTTCTTTCACCACGGTCACTCCTTTCTATACTAAGTTTGGAGTCAATACCTGGCATGGACGATGCAGTACTGACTGTCTCAGGTCATGACCTCCAGTACCAGCATCTATCCTTTAAGGATCCTTTCTTGCACCGTGCAGGATCTTATATTCCTATATTCTCAAGTAGATTCTCCGGTGCCCAGGCTAGTTCTTCAGGTCTAGCCTGTCCAGGGACGGTTCCCTTTGGAGATCCTTCTTTTCAGAATTTTCTCCTGAATATGACAACATCTCTTGCTATTCCTGTCCCTGGCTATGATCCTACACAAGGCTCTCTTTCTACTGGAGAAAAGGAAAATATTATGCTTCCTTTACATCATTCCTTGCAGGGTCGTCTTCTAAGAATGTGGGAAGCACCTTTAAGGGTTCCCTCACCTTCTAAAGCAACTGATCTTCTGTATCAGGTGCCCCCCTCTCCAGGGTTTCAAAAGACTCAACTTCCCCATCATTCCATTGTGGTGGAATCAGCAATGAGGAAGGTGAAAAGTAAGAAGAAGCACTCTTCTTACCCACCAGGTCGTGAGTCTAGGACACTAGTTGCCTTTGGACGTCAAACCTTCCAGACATCCATGCTGTCAACAAGGATTCTCTCATATATTTTTATATTAGTCTATCCCTTCAGGAGGTCACAAAGAAATTATATCTTTTGACTCCTTTTCTTTCAGAGCCCAAGACTGCAGACTATTCCTTACTACTTAGTCATATTCAAAGTATCTCTTGGTTTCTTTCTCATGCTTCCCTAGACTCCTTTGAGTCTGTTAGCAGAACTTCTGCTATAGCCATAGGGGCACGACGTAGAGCCTGGCTCCAAGCTTCAGACTTAAGCAGATGGGCACAACAAAGACTGGGTAATACTCCTTGCACTGGGGAAAATCTCTTCAATTAGAAGTCTTTACATCAGGTTGCTCAGTGGTCCACTGACTTCCCTGTTTCTGGAGGCTATTCTAAGCCTTCTCCTTCCCCAGTAGGTAGGAAATGCCCTACCAAACCTTCTTTCCCTAGGAGAAGAAGGTTTCACTCTTCTCCTGCCCATCATACAGATGTTCCCAAGCAGAGGAAACCTCTCCCTGGTCTGAAGAATCCAAACTCTAGCCAGGCGGAACAGACCCAGCAACCATAGGGTCCTGAAGTTTACCACCTACAGTTGACTTCTTCTCAGTAGAAGTTTTTTCACTGTTTTTTCATTCAAAACTCTACACATGGATTCCTTTTCTCAGGACATCCAGTTGCTCCTAGGTATGCTGAGCTGTCAGGATATTCATGTCTATGGGTCACAGGTTTCTCCTCCTCTTCCTACCAAGAAGAGAGGTTTAACAACTATCTCATGATAGTTTTCTGTTCAAACATGAATTTTTTTCTTCCACAGACTTACCATATGGTAAGTCAGCCTTCAGCTCCTGTTTCTCTACCCTCTTATCCAAGGTTTCCCCTGAAAGAGTGGTACCATACCACTGCAGGGCTTCTTTAGCCTTTCTAGTCATTTCTTTCATTCCAGTGTGGAGTTTTTTCTCTTGAATAAACTCCCTTCTTTTGTCTGGGCAGCTCATCAAACAGGGACAGGAATTTCTCCTCTTATTCTGTCTGTTCTCTCTGTTTTACACAGAAAGATTCTCTCTGCTGTCTTATTCAGCAGCTGCCCATGCAGGAATTCCAGTGATTGGACTACTGGTTCTTTTCCACAAGTTTCCAGTCTTGTCTTCCACTACTTTCTGTCTGGCCTTAGTAGTGATTCCGAGATAGTGCTTTCATCTGTCTTGGATAATCCTTATCACTTCAGGCTTATCACACTATCTCTTCTTTTCTTGCCATCTCCAATTCCCTTGGATTTGGCAGCATAGTTGATTGATTTCCCAATTCTCCTGCATAATGCTCTTTGCAATCTTACAGATAAGCTTTCTACTATGGGCCCTTGCTAGAGAGCATGGGGTTTTGTCTCTAATGACTATCCTATATGGTTGGAAAAGGCTTCCTCAGTCATTTTCCATGACTGAGGGTTCTCCACACCCTATTATCTCCTTTTATAATACAGGGCATAAGCCTTTTTTCTACATGAAAGTCTAAAGAGTTCTCCCGTTCCTACAGGTAATATGCTCTTTTTTTCCTTGCAGCTTGTCCTCATGGTATCCTACTCCTTCATGGACAGCACATATTTAATTAATAACGCATGATACTCCTTTGTGTCCCTCCCAGTGGGTCAACCTGGTATCTCATCATATGTGTTTTCTGTCCATTTACCATGCGAGAGTTCTGCAGGACTCAGGACTTGCTGTTTACAGACTGATATTATCCTCTGTTTTTTCACGCAACCATCCTGGTTTATTTCACTGGATAGCATTTCTGCACCATCTTAACCAGGGGGAATAGATTCTCTATATATCTTCTCAAGTAGGTTCCACCTTCTTGTTAGATGAATCTTTCCTCTTCACATCTCCCATGTGAATGTTCTAATGGGCATATCTCTATCTGCTTAATTGCAGACATTTATCTTTAGACCTATATATATTCATGTATGTATATACATCTCTATAGATACATACGTCTGTAAGCTGCGTGTGCATAGGTTATGCCCTTCCAGATCTCACTATATAGATATAGATATATACACATATAGATACACATACACATTTTTTATATGTATGTGTATGTGTGTGTATGTGTATGTGTGTGTATATGTATGTGTGTGTATATGTGTGTGTCAAGATGCTTCCTTATAGGTAGATATGTATTTACATACTTATCTCTCTTACTGTCTATGCTTATAAAGATTTTACCTTCCTATAGGTTCCAGACAGTGGGCTTGCATATGTTCATACTGTCCCACAGTATGTGTGGCATATTATGCACACGACCACTGCTGTGGTACTGACAGCTCCTACCTTAACCCTAGGTTTAGGTATCCCTGAAGCTCCATGCTCCCAATATCTTTCCTATCTCTCACCAGTTAGGAAAGACATGGTGGATCTTCAGTAGATCTGAGGTTTCAACCCTTCAGACATCTGTCCTTCTTGGGAATACGGGCTTTTTTCCCATACCCCTTTTTCCCTCCAGGACTGGGCTAGTTTGTCCAAATCGGTCAGTCTTCCTCTTTTGCTCCTAACTGTGAGTAACTCTGTAGCCAAAAGAGTTCCCAGCTTTTTCCATAAAGCTTTCCACTAAAGACCTACCGTTTTTGGACTACCCCAGTTGACACCTGGGTCACCTGTCACTTCCAGATTTTGACCTTCACCTTCACTTCAGTGAGGTCACCTTGAAGATTCCTCTACTGGATCCCCAGTAGACTCCATCAGCCTCTCTACTTCCTGCAATCCAGTAGGTGAGGTCCATATTATGATTGTTCATTTCAATATTTTTCATGATAATTATCATACATACAAGGACTCCTTACCTGTAGTCCTATTTTAGGTTAGCTGTTTTTCTACAGCTCCTCTCTCTTCAACTCCTACCCTCCATCCTCAGGATGCCTGGCCATATGAGGTGTAGCATGTTTCAATCCCCACCATGCTAGGGCTCCAGGCATCTTAGCTTGGGAGTCCCCATATGTGAAGACTCATTCCTGCTTGTTCCTGGAGATAGCACAGTTACTTACCTGTAACAGGTGATCTCTGGGAACAGCAGGAATAAGTCTTCACAACCCACCCACCTCCCCTAGGAGTTGTATCTCTCTCTTTCCTTTCCTCTTTCTCTCTCTTTGTCTCAGCTATAAAACTCAACTGAGGAGACACAGTTGGAAAGGCGGGAAGGCAGCACGCAGGCGCTGAGGGATGCTCCCAAAAGCTTTGATTGGACACTGGGGAGCGTTCCCGCGCAGGCTCCGTCGGTACCGACGTACCCATATGTGAAGACTTATTCCTGCTGTTCCCAGAGATCACCTGTTACAGGTAAGTAACTGTGCTTTACCCGAGGAAGGCCTCTGCCTACAAATCCTACCCTCAATTCCATGCCTCTGCCTACAAATCCTACCCTCAATTCCATGCCTCTGCAGCTCCCCAACAGGGTCAGCAGGCCAAGGGGCAGGGACATGGGCCCCGTAGGCAGAAAACCCCCAAGCCGCCAGCTCCAGCTCCTGCACAGCAGGGAGCAGGGTTTTGACTCCCACTGCATAGCCTCTCCTCCTCAGCTGGCTCCTCAGCACAGGAGGCCGGCTGACACTGTACGCCCACAGGTGGTCAGCCATAACAGGGGATGCCTGGGTACTGAGCATAGTCCAGAAGGGCTATTTGCTCTACTTCAACTAGTTACCCCCTCCTATTTTCCAGTGGAGCCTCCAAGACTCCCTCTGCACAGGAACCTCCTTCAGGAGTTAGCAATTCTCCAGGACCAAGCAGGAAGTCAGTCCTCACTTATGGGTGTCATCGGCGCCGATGAAGCCCCAGCAGAGCATTTCCCCAGCTTTCCATGAAAGCCTTTGGGAATGCTGGCACGCATGCGCGGTTCCCTTCCCGCCTAAATGTGCCATCTTACCTCAGTCTCTTTTTTTTCCGTGAAGCCCATCGGACGTGTGTCCTTTTTTTCCCAGAAAAGAGAAGGTTTTTCTTGGCGTTATTTCGCTTTTTTCCTCGGATTCGACGTTGGTTCCCCTCCCGCCGGGTTCGGTACGCCGGTATCGAATCCATTCTTTCCTTTTTCGGATTTTGCCCTTAGTGGCTTGGCGTTCGTGCCAAAACCTTTTTTCTTTTTCCCTGGAAGGCCGGTCCTTTGACCTCGCGGGGACCCTTTTTTCCCCGATGGCTTCCAGCGGTTTCAAGAAGTGTGATCAGTGCAAGAAGATAATGTCTCTCACCGACACACACGACTGCTGCCTTCGGTGCCTCGGCCCGGACCACGATTCTAAAACTTGCGGGCCATGTGGGAAGATGTCTTCCAAGGCCCTCCGAAGTCGTCAGCAGCAAAGTGAAAGGCTTTTCTCGGACTCGGCCTCTGCCCGGGCCCGGACCTTATTTGAGGCCTCGACATCTTGGGATTCCGATCCCGAGAGGCGTCGGAGCTTCTCAGACAGGGGGTCCCCCGGCCTGGAACGTAAGAGGAAGAAACGGCTCGCGAGGGCGGCGTCGGAGGAGGTCCCTGAACCCTCGAGGGCCAGGTCTAAGGCCCCCGACAGTCGTCCCGGGCCCATGGACCAGGAGAAGCCAACCAAAGTTCCTCGCATCGAGCCGGAGTCTGCTGGACACGTAAGTCCTCTTGTCCTCATGGACTCGCCTCCCCGAGACCCGACGTCAGGCCCGGCACCGCCAGGGCCCAAGTCGGGGGCTGCTGAGTCACCCGAGCTGAGTCTCAGGTTGACAGCCTTGGAGAGCAGAATGTCTGCCTTCATGGATCAGCAGCGGGTGCTGATGGCCAGCCTGTCTGGCGCATCTGCCCCGACCACCGGGACATCAACTTCGAAGTTGACCCCGGAGACCGAGCCGATACTAGAGTCTCTTGCGGCTCAGTCGTCCTCAGTCGAGGTCTCCCTTGACCTCCCTCTCGGGACCGAGGGTCTCGACGCCGGTGCCCCCAGCGTCGGGGCGGGTGCCTGGAGGCCCCGTGGGGTCGGACCTCGACTCCACATCGGACGAGTCTGCTTGGGAGACCGAAGACGAGGAGTCTCCTGACACCTTCAAGACTGTGTGTCCCTTTGGACTCACCGGAGTCTAAGCCCCGGAGTAGATCCCCTCCGGAGGATACTAGGTTCTCGGAGTTCATCCGGGATATGGCCGCTGCCCTGGCTATCCCGGCTGACCCCGAGGAAGAGCCTCGAGCCGAGGAGCTCGATGCTGTACAGTATGGCTCTCCTCCGAAGGAGGCCTTTACTGTCCTGGCTCCTCCGATGCTGGAACGGCTCCTCTTCCGGATGTGGGAGGCACCGGCCTCGGCGCCGGTTTTGAGCAAGCGAGTCGATTCCATCTATCGACTCCGGAAGAGTCCTGGCTTCCAAAAAGCACAGCTACCACACCATTCCATGGTTGTGGAATCGGCCATGCATCGTCTGAAAAGTCAGAAGATGTACTCTGTGGTTCCTCCCGGCAGGGAGGCCCAAAGCCTTGATGGCGTCGGTAGAAAGTGCTTTCAGGGCTCGATGCTTGCTTGCCGTGTCCAGACTTACCAGCTGTACATGGGCATGTATTTGCGAGACCTGGCCAAGGAGTTGGCCGGATTCTCTGCTGGTCTCTCCGGGGAACCCTTGCAGAGTTTTAAGTCCTTGTCTTCGAGGATCCGGGAATGCTCTAAGTTCATTTCCCACGCCGCCTACGATGGCTTTGAGGCTTCGGCCCGAATAGCGGCAGCCGGCATCGCGGCTCGACGCCAGGTATGGCTGCAGTCATCAGATCTTGAGCCATGGGTTCAGGACAAGTTGGTTGATGTCCCTTGCCGAGGTGAAAACCTTTTTGGCAAGCCTGTGGCCAAGAAGGCCGCCCAGCTCGAGACTGAGCGCCTCACGAGGACGAGGCTGTCAAGGAAGACCTCTGCTCCTTCTCAGAAAAAGAAGGGCTTGGGTAAAAAGCCCTTTTACCCGAGGAAGGGCACTGCCTACAAACAGTACCCTCAATTTCAGGCTGCCCAAGCTGCCCCACAGGGTCAGCAAGCCAAGGGCCAGGGTAATGGGCCCCGTAGGCAGAGGGCCCCCAAGCCTTCAGCCCCTGCTACCACTCAGCAGGGTGGGGCTTTTTGACTCCTTGAGTATAGCCATGGCTTCCTTGCTGATCCAGTCCTGCACAGGAGGCCGCCTAGCCCTCTTAGCCCACCAGTGGCCCTTGATAACCCAAGACAGTTGGGTGCTGGACATAGTACGTCGAGGCTATGCCCTCCATTTTTACCAACCACCATAATTTCCAGGGGAATCTTTAAGGCCTCCCCTGCATACAGACCTTCTCCTCCAAGAGCTAAACGGTCTGTTGGTGGACAGGGCGTTGGAGCCTGTGCCTCTCCACTTCCAAGGACACGGTTTTTACTCCAGGTATTTCCTGGTACCAAAAAGAACCGGTGGTCTTCGACCCATTTTGGATCTCAGAAACCTAAACAAGTTTCTGGTAAAAGAAAAGTTCAAGATGCTTACTCTTGGAACACTTCTGCCCTACCTCCAGCAGGGAGATTGGCTATGCTCTTTAGATCTAAAGGATGCTTACACTCACATCCTTATTCATCCAGACCACAGAAAGTACCTCAGGTTCATTGTGGGGGGAAACCATTATCAGTACAGAGTACTGCCCTTTGGCCTGTCCTCCGCTCCCAAGGTATTTACCAAGTGCCTGGCAGTGGTGGCGGCCTACCTGAAAAATCAAGGCGTCTTTGTATTTCCTTACCTGGATGACTGGCTCATCAGGGGCCAGTCGTCCCTAGAGGTACAACAGGCCACCACCAGGACCATAGCTCTGCTCCAAAAGGTGGGCTTTGTCATCAACTTCGCAAAGTCCACTTTGCTCCCCTCCCAGAACTTGGAGTTAATAGGAGCAAGGTTGGATTCTCAGCTGGGAAGAGCATTCTTACCAGTGGACCGAGCACAAAGGCTCATAGACCTAGCCAGCAAGTTTCTGAACAGATCCCTGGTCTCCGCCAGGCTCTGTCTCAGGCTTCTGGGCCACATGGCGTCGACAGTACAGGTAACCCCCAATGCCAGGCTCAATATGAGGCCTGCGCAGTGGTGCCTTCAGACTCAGTGGTCACAAGCCTCAGGCAGTCTCAGAGACAGGATCAGAGTGTCCCAACGTTTTCTGACCTCCCTCAACTGGTGGTTGCACCCCCCCAATTTGCTGGTAGGGGTGCCTTTTCAGATGCCACCGTATACGGTGGTACGGACCACCGATGCGCCTCTGCAGGGCTGGGGAGCTCACTGTCTAGACAAGTGCACCCAGGGCCTGTGGTCTCCTTGGGAGGCGTCCCAGCAGATCAATCTACTGGAACTCAGAGCTATCCGCTTGGCACTCAAGGCCTTTACTGCTTCCCTGGCACAACAGTCTGTTTTGATCCAGACCGACAACCAGGTAGCCATGTTCTATGTGAACAAACAGGGCGGAACTGGTTCCCAGCTCCTTTGTCAGGAGGCCCAGGACCTCTGTTCGTTTGCCCTGAAACACAACATGCTCCTCAAAGCAGTCTATCTTCCAGGCCAGGAAAATTGCCTGGCCGACAGATTGAGCAGGATTGTACACCCACACGAGTGGCAGCTACATCCTTTAGTGGTTCAAAAGATTTTCCTGAAATGGGGACTTCCATCCATAGACCTGTTTGCCAGTCCACTAAACAACCAGCTGCCCAGGTTCTGCTCCAGGCAACCACATCCTCTGCGGATAGCAGCAGATGCTTTTCTGATTCCATGGACTCAGGGCCTCCTGTATGCGTTTCCTCCCACCCCCCTGGTGGCCCGAACACTGTTCAAGATTCTCAGGGACAGAGCCTCTGTCCTCCTGATAGCTCCCAGGTGGCCGAGGCAGCCTTGGTTCCCACTCCTACTCCAACTGGCAGTGGATCTACCTCTGCCTCTGGGGTTGCAACCCGACCTTCTATCTCAGGATCAGGGCTGTCTGCTGCACCCCAATCTCAAAGCTCTCAATCTCATGGCATGGAGGCTGCAAGGGTAGTGTTGGCTTCCTGGGGCCTGCCTCCAGAAGTTGAGGAGGTTGTCCTAGCCTCCAGGAAACAGTCCACTAGGAAAACCTATGCTCTCAAGTGGAAGAGGTTTTCTGTGTGGTGTCAGCTATGTACAGAGGATCCTTTCCCCTGTACTGTGCCAGTAGTGCTTCAGTACCTGCTGCACTTATCCAATCAGGGTCTGAAGTCCAGTTCTGTTCGGGTCCATCTCTCAGCTTTAGCAGCTCACCACTCATTAGTAGAGGGACATTCCTTATCTGTGCACCCTTTGGTGTCCAGGTTTCTCAGAGGCTTGCTTCTACTCAAACCTCTCATACGTCCTCCTGCTCCTGAGTGGGAGCTGAATGTGGTCTTGCAGCAGCTGACTCGCCCACCTTTTGAGCCGATGGCTACTTGCCCTCTCCGCTTCCTTTCCTGGAAGACTCTTTCTGATAGCCCTTACTTCGGCTAGGCGAGTGAGTGAGCTTCAGGCCTTGGTCTGTGATAGGCCTTACACCAGAATCTATAAGAACAGGGTAGTCCTCAGGACTCACCCTAAGTTCCTTCCTAAGGTTGTCTCCTCTTTCCACCTCAACCAGGAGGTGGTTCTTCCAACATTCTTCCCTAGGCCTCATGCAAGTCAGGCTGAAGCAGTTCTGCATACCCTGGACTGTAGGAGGGCCTTATCCTTCTACCTTGAATGTACGCAGGGTCACAGGAGGGCTACTCAGCTCTTCGTTTCTTTTGACCCCAATAACTTGGGGGTGGCTGTGTCCAAGCGTACCCTATCCATCTGGGTGGCTGACTGTATCACCTGGGCTTACAAGGCGGCGGACCTTCCTTTGCAGGGTAGGGTCATGGCCCACCATGTGAGGGCAATGGCTGCATCAGTGGCTCACCTCCGCTCTGTTCCATTGCAAGACATCTGCAGGGCTGCTACTTGGTCTTCATCCAGACATTTGCGGCCCACTACTGTCTGGAGAGGGAGTCCCATAGGGACAGTGCTTTTGGCCAAGCAGTACTCCAGAATCTCTTTGAGGTCTAGGCAACTCCTGCCCTCCTGCCCTCTGGTTGGGCTACCGGTGGAGGGTGTGTCCTTGAAAAGCTTTTTCTGTGTTGCTGAGACTAGAGGGAGTTCTCTTGTTCAGCCTGGGTTCCTGGTAGCCCAGAGCTGGGGAGTCACCCATAAGTGAGGACTGACTTCCTGCTTGGTCCTGGAGAAAGAGTAGCTACTCACCTGTAACAGGTGTTCTCCAGGAGCAGCAGGAATCAGTCCTCACTACCCTCCCTCCTCCCCTTGGAGTTGCAGTTGTACATCGTTTAATTTTTACATTTTTTGTGTGCTGTTCTTAGCTATGTCATTTGACTGAGGTAAGATGGCACCTTTGGGCGGGAAGGGAACCGTGCATGCGTGCCAGCATTCCCAGAGGCTTTCATGGAAAGCTGGGGAAATGCTCCGCTGGGGCTTCATCGGCGCCGATGACACCCATAAGTGAGGACTGATTCCTGCTGCTCCTGGAGAATACCTGTTACAGGTGGGTAACTACTCTGTCTTCTCAGGGAGCAGGCGGTGGAACCGGTGCCTGACCATCTGAGAGGCCAAGGCTTCTATTCAAGGTACTTTCTGGTACCAAAAAGGACAGGAGGCCTCGGGCCCATCCTAGACTTTCGAAATCTCAACAGGTTCCTGGAGAGGGAAAAGTTCAAGATGCTTACCCTTGGAATACTGCTGCCCTACCTCCAGCAGGGAGATTGGCTATGCTCCTTAGACCTGAAGGATGCTTATACTCACATCCTCCTTCATCCAGACCACAGACAGTATCTGATTTGTAGTGAGAGGAATCATTTCCAGTACAGAGTACTTCCATTTGGCCTAACCTCCGCATCCAGGGTTTTCACCAAATGCCTGGCGGTGGTTGCGGCCTATCTCAGAAACCAGGGCATCTTTGTCTTTCCATACCTGGACGACTGGCTCATCAGGGGTCATTCTCCACAGGAGGCCAGACAAGCCACTCTTTGCACTGTCTCTTCTCCAGCACCTAGGCTTCGTCATAAACTTCGCAAAGTCTACTTTGCTCCCCTCACAGGACCTGGAGTTCTTAGGGGCGAGGTTGGATACCTTGCAAGCAATGGCTTATTTGCCCGGGAACAGGGCTCACAGACTGATTGCTCTGGCTCTGCAGTTTCGCAGTGGATCTCTGGTCTCTGCCAGACATTTCCTGTGGCTTTTGGGCCACATGGCATCCACGGTCCATGTAACTCCAAACGCTCATCTGCATATGCGGCCTGCTCAATGGTGCCTCAGAGCTCAGTGGATACAGGCCACAGGAGACTTAAGGGACAGAGTAAGAGTGTCCAAACTGCTAGCAGCCTCCCTGCAGTGGTGGCTGCATCTCCCGAACCTGATCAGAGGGGTGCCTTTCCAGGCACCACCACCACACACAGGTGCTGACGACCGATGCTTCTCTTCAAGGTTGGGGTGCACATTGCCAGGTGGCATGCACTCAGGGCCTCTGGTCCCCTTGGGGAGGCCACACAGCAGATCAATCTGTTGGAGTTGAGAGCTATTCGATTAGCTCTACAAACTTTCTCCCATGCTCTCTCACCAGTCTGTCTTGATTCAGACGGACAACCAAGTGGCCATGTTCTATGTGAACAAACAAGGAGGCACGGGGTCCGAACTTCTGTGCCAGGAAGGGCAGGCCTTGTGCGACTTTGCAGTCAAGCGGGGCATGTTTATCAGGGCAGTTTATCTACCTGGCCAAGAAAATTACCTGGCAGACAGGTTGAGCAGGATTCTGCAGCCTTACGAATGGCATTTGAATCCCCTAGTGGGCCAGCAGATCTTCCTGAAATGGGGTCTCCCAACCATAGATCTTTTTGCCAGTCCACTGAACCGTCAGCTACCCAGGTTCTGTTCCAGACAACCGCATCCTCTGCGAATGGCAGCAGATGCCTTCCTAATCTCCTGGTCTATGGGCCTGCTGTATGCGTTTCCTCCAACACCTCTAGTAGCCCGAACCCTGTTCAAGGTTCTTCGGGACAGGGCCTCGCTGATCCTGGTAGCCCCCAGATGGCCGAGGCAACCATGGTTTCCACTCCTGCAATTGGCGGTGGACACTCCACTCCCTCTGGGGGTGCAACCCGATCTCCTGTCTCAGGATCAGGGATCTCTCCTGCACCCCAACCTCCAGTCTCTCCATTTGATGGCCTGTCTGCTGAAAGGGTAGTTCTAGCCCCCTTACTTCTACCTAGGGAAGTGGAGGAGGTGGTTTTGGCCTCTAGGAGACAATCCACCCAGAAATCTTATGCCCTCAAGTGGCGTAGGTTCTCCACCTGGTGTGCTCAGCGCCAAGAGGATCCATTTTCATGCCTGGTACCAGTGATGCTGCAGTATCTGCTTCACCTGTCGGACCTAGGCCTTAAATCCAACTCTTTTCGGGTCCACCTCAGTGCTCTGTCAGCGCACCACTCGCCGGTGGAGGGCCAGTCTGTCGGTCCACCCCTTAGTGGCCCGCTTCCTCAGAGGCCTGTTTTTGCTCAAGCCTCTGATTCATCCACCAGCCCCAGAGTGGGATTTGAATGTGGTCTTGCAGCAACTTACTCGCCCACCGTTTGAGCCGATGGCTACCTGTCATTTACACTTCCTTTCCTGGAAGGCATTGTTCTTGGTGGCTCTTACCTCGGCCAGGCGTGTGAGTGAACTACAAGCTCTGGTTTCTGATAGACCGTACACATGGTTCTATAGGAACAGGGTGGTCTTATGGACTCATCCTAAGTTCCTTCCAAAGTTGTCTCCTCTTTCCATCTCAATCAGGAGGTGGTTCTTCCGACCTTCTTTCCCAGGCCGCATGCCAGCCGGGCTGAAATGGTCTTGCATAGCCCAGATTGTAGGAGGGCGTTATCTTTCTACATTGACCTACGCAGGGGCATCGAAGGGCTGTTCAGCTCTTCGTGTCTTTTGACCCTAATAAGCTGGGGTTACCTGTGTCCAAGCGTACCCTGTCCATTTGGGTAGCAGACTGTACCGCCTGGGCGTACAGGGCAGCCGGCCTCTCCTTGCAGGGTCGAGTCACGGCCCACCGTGTCAGGGCGAAGGCTGCGTCAGTAGCTCATCTCCACTCTGTTCCTTTGGCAGACATCTGCCGGGCTGCTACTTGGTCTTCAAGCCAGACTTTTGCGGCCCATTACTACCTTGCGAGGGAGTCCCACAGGGACAGTGCTTTCGGACAGGCGGTACTCTGTAATCTCTTTGAGGTTTAGGCAACTCCTACCCTCCGGCCCTTGTGTTGGGCTACCGTTCGGGGGCATTCTCAGAGAAGATTCTTATCACGCATGCTGAGGTTCTAGAGGGAGCTTATTTTTCAGCTTTGGGGTTCTCGGTAGCCTAGAGCTGGGGAGTCCCATATGTGAGGACTAACTTCCTGCTTGGTCCTGGAGAAAGCGTAGTTACTCACTTGTAACAGGTGTTTTCCAGGAGCAGCAGGAATCGGTCCTCACAACCCTCCCTCCTCCCCTTGGAGTTGCAGTCCTATATATTTCATTTTTGTGTTTGCTGTCTTTTAGCTATGTTATCAGACTGAGCAAGATGGCACCCTTGGGCGGGAAGGGGACCGCGCATGCGTGCTGCATTCCCAAAGACTTTCTTTGAAAGCTGGGGAAATGCTCCGCACGAGGGCTCCGTTGACGCCGACGTCACCCATATGTGAGGACTGATTCCTGCTGCTCCTGGAGAACACCTGTTACAAGTGAGTAACTACGCTAACCGGGCAGTGGGTGGTGTTCAGCCATTTCCCAGCTAACTTCTACAGCAAATGTTAAGCCAGTTTTTGCTGTGCCTTATTTTCCCCGCTTTGCCATAATTGGGCTCAATATCGCTGCTACCTAGTTATGGCAGGGTGCTGCCCCAAAATACAGCAGCGGCACCAGGGTTATTCGGCGGCACTAAAGATGCCTGTGCCCGGGACTGTACCTAGCACTGTACGAGTAGTGCAGCTGCACAGTACGCAAAGGCTTAAGGGGAGCCTTTCGGCTGCCAGCTGTTGCCCTGTCGCCACCACTTTTTCTTCTCATAGCGGCGGCAGGGCGACAGCAGGTAGCTGAAATGTGCCCCTTAAGCCTTTTCGCGGCACTTTAAGCAGGTCTGGTCCCTCCCTCCTCTGACCTGATGTCAGAGCAGGGAGGGACAGATCTGCTTAAACGTCTGGTGTCTAGCACATTGGGTTTGTGCCCTCTCCTTCACCTCTATCCATCCACTTTCTGCTCTTGCCTTGCTGCCGGCACTGTTTTGGAGACAGAGGGCAGCAACAGCAAGGTAAGAGCAGAAAGTGGCTGGATGGGGGTGCGCCTGATGTACAAGTCACACAGGGCGCAGTTCTGGCTCGGTACGGCCCTGCCTGTGGCACTGAATATCCTGGATAGAGGATATTCAGGTCTGCTAAGTGTGTTAATCCCTTTGAATATCAGACCCTGTGTGGTGTTTCCCCCTGGCCATTCTTTTCTGCCTCTTAGTCTCATTTTCCTTGTCTGCTACCGTGTGAGTGTTTTTATATATATATAGATATATATATATATATATATATATATATATATATATATAGATATATATATATATATATATATATATATATTATATATATATATATATAGAGAGAGAGAGAGAGAGATAGAGAGATAGAGAGATAGAGAGAGATATAGAGATATCTCTCTATCTCTAAGTTGCATTATAGGTATGTTGTGTACAATATCTTGAGAAATAATTGGAAATATTCCAACTGTTTGTCATAATATTTTAATATGTTCAAAGGTATGCAATAAAAATAAGATGTCTGTGCACCATAGACATAGTAATATCTGAGAGAAAACCCCAAAATATTTCCTGGACAGGATTAATGGCACTCTTTACTAATATTTGGTTGCATAACCCTTGACAGTGATGACAGCCTCCAAACGTTTCTTGTAGCCATCTGTAAGTTTCGTACATTTATATGCTGGCAGTTTCTCCCGCTCTTCAACTGAGATTTGTTCAGATCATGAATGTTTCCAGGATTCCTTTTGCCAATGGCAGATTTCAGTTCTTTCCAAAGGTTCTCAATTAGATTGAGATCAGGACTTATTGCTAGCCAGTTTAAAATGGTCCATTTGTACCTTTTTAACCTTTCTTTTGTACTTTTTGATGTATGTTTTGGGTCATTGTCTTGCTGCAGGACCCATGACCTTCAACCCAGACCTAGCTTTCTGACATTAGGTAGGTAGCACATTTCGCTTCAAAAGACCTTGGTAATCCTCTGACTTTATGATTCCTTTAATACGTTCCAGGCCTCCAGTTTCTGAGGCAGCAAGAGTCCCACAACATTATGGAATCTCCTCTATATTTTCCTGTAGAAAGTGGTATTTGTTTTCCTTATAAGCTTCATTTCTTCGTCTGTAAATGTATCTCTGGTCTACATTGCCAAAGAACTCAAGTTTGGTTTCATCTGTTCGCAGAACATTCTCCTAGAAGGATAGTGGTTTCTCAGAGTTGGTTTGGGCAAAGATCAGGCATGCTTTTTCTTGTCTGTATTTGAGCAGTAGGATCCTCCTTGGCCTTTGTCCATGAAGTCGTCCTTTGTTTAGTGCGTGGCATATGGTGCCGGTTGAAACAATCACTCCAGATTGCTCCAGGTCAGCCTTAAGCTTTTTGGATGCTGAGTGATGTTTTTTCAACAGTTTGCACTAACCTTTGAAGACTACTTAAATGGAGGTTCTTGACAGTTCCATGAGCAGAAAACTTTGAGTGGCCTAGTGGTTGGGGCAAGGTACTTCAGGCCGGAAGGTTGGGGGTTCAAATCCCACTAGAGGACAGCAACCTTGGGCCGGAAGGACTGGGGTTTCTAGTCCTACAGGTGCTCCTTGTGGTCTTGGGCAAGCCACTTAACCCATGTTCCCTGTAAGTATTAGTGTCTGTGTCTCATATCCCCCTTGTGTTAAATGTATCCCCCAATTGTGTTGTGACCACTTTGATTGAGGGATAAGATGGTATACAAAACTGTCTAAATAAAAATTGCGAACTGTAGACACAAGTCCCAAAGTCTTTTGGAGATGGTCTTGTACCACTTTGAAGTATGATGTTTGGTGATGGCTTTTCTGATGATCTTTGGCATCTTTCTTGTCACCATTGTGAAAATGGAATAGGAAGTGAATGTGACTATTTGAACATTAGAGCAATTATTCATTATTTACATGCACCTGTGATAATTGTCAGTACTTTCATGACTTGAAACGATTTTCCTGCAATAGGAATGCGGTTCTTCTGTTCAAAATGATTTGAATTGTTTATAAGGGTGCCATTAATCATGTCGTAACAAAAAAGACTGCTTATTATCCCCACCTATATATTTAATTCAATAAAAGGATAAACTTATACCTGAATAGCCTAATTACTAATAGGCTATAATTTGTTTTGTTGGATCATTTGCCATGAAAGAGAAACTTTCTCATAGCAAATCCTCCGTTTTTTTCTCTGTTTAAAAAGGGACCAACCCTTATCATACACTAAGGGATAATACCAAAATTTCCCCAGTAGTACTTATCTGAAGCAACACTTTCAAAGAAAGCTTGAAACTTTTAAACGAGCACCATCATAGACTCCTTCTGCATGATCACTCCATGAATGGTTGCTCAATCTGCAATACTTGTATTAAACATCCACCGTGCTTCTGCAGGAAACACATCCCAACTTAGTCTGCTACACAACGTTGCGTTTCAGGCCTCGGAACCTCCCGGCCCTTCCTTATGCTCACTGCATAATCAGACTATTGTGTAGATTCACCTGTCCTCCTCAGCATTCAAAACCAGTTTAGTGCTAGTTCACCTCAGCTGCAATCACAGCTTTTTACAAGCCAGTTGGTTGTCAACCTATCTCCTCTTATCCATTGGTTGCACACTTCATGAGAGGTGTCCTACTCTCTAAGCCACCCCTCAAACCTCCTCTGGTGGCTTGGGACCTTAATGTGGTCTTGGCACAACTTCTCAAACTACAGTTTGAACCTCCTAGCCACCACTCTCCTCCGGTTCTTGTCTTGGAAGGTCATCTTCGTCATTGCTTTGACCTCTGCCAGGCACATCAGTGAACTTCAGGTTTTGGTGGTGCATCCACCATACACCAGATTCCATCATGACAAGATGGTCCTTCGCACACATCCTCACTTTCTACCAAACCTTTCCATATCAGCCAATCGGTAATCCTTCCGGTCTTCTTTCCAAGGCCACACTCTTCCTGTGCAGAAGCCCTGTGTAAGTGGGCCCTGGCCTTCAGAGAACCTAGGTTCTCTGTAAATCCTCACAATTGTTAGTTTCCTTTGACCCAATCACTTGGGGCTTCCTGTATCTTAATGTACACTCTCCAGGTGGATAGCGGATTGTATATCCTATTTCCAGGAACAAGCAGGAATGAGTCTTCACATATGGGTGCGTCGGTACCGACGGAGCCTGCGCGGGAACGCTCCCCCGCGTCCCAAAAAAGGAAAGCCTTTGGGAGCATCCCACAGCGCCTGTGTGCTGCCTTCCTGCCTTTCCTAACCGCCTCTCTCCAGTTCTTCTTTTCCGCGGAGCCAGCAGGTCGTGTTCCTGTCACCGCTGAAGAAGTTCTTTATTTTATTTTATTTCTTTGGTCGCGCGTCTGCCTTCTTCGACGTCGGACCGGTACCGCTGGTCTTTTCTTTAAAAAAAATAAAATAAAATAATAATATATTACCGTTTTCACTTCAGTGTAATTTTTGTCTCTTTGGGCCTTAGGCCTAGGGGGAGAAATTTTCCTCATGGAAAAGCCCGCCTCCGGGTTTAAAAAATGCACGAAGTGCAGCGGTACCATTTCTGTCACCGACACCAATGACTGGTATCTTAAATGTTTGGGTCCTGACCATTCCATCACGGATTGTCCGTCCTGCTCCATGATGTCTAAAAGAGGTTTACAGAACCGAGCAGCCAAGCTCAATACCCTGTTTCCCTCTGATGCAGCTTCGGTGGCATCGACGTCTTCCAGGGCTGCTTCTTCCTCCTCTGGATCTCAGGTAACCAAACATAAATCCAGCCGGTCCTCGAAGGGTAGATCTCCCTCCAAGCATCGAGATGCCTCCGGGCTTGCCCTCGAGGATCCTGCACCGGCAAAAGTACCCCGGCGGGAAGCTCCGGCTTCCAAAGCTCCTCCTATGTTGTCACAGGTTGACATCGATGGCACGGCCTCGACCGATCACCTGTTACAATGTTCTGGGGTACCGGTGGAATCCGCCGGTACCGACATCCAGACATTGATGGCGTCGATGGATCAGAATATTCTGTCCATGCAGCGTGCCATTATGGCATTCATACAAGCTGCGACGCCCCCGGTACCGCAACAAGCCTCGTCAGTACCGGCACCGGCACCAATACTGATACTGATATCGGTTCTGGTGCCGGTACCGATTGCATCGACATCCGTTTCGGTGTCGACTGCAGTGGTACCCTGTCCGATGATGCCTATCGGTACCGAACCAATACCGATCACTCCCGATGTCGATACCACTCGGTACGCGTATTTGGATCTACAGGAGCATCCAGACAGGCGATACTTCGATTCCTCCGAAGACTCTGATGCATCGGAGGCCTCTGTCGAAGCATCAGTACTCCTTCCTCAAGAGCCTTCTTCTCCAAAAAGAAGAATGTCTCCTCCAGAGGACTTGTCTTTTCAAGACTTTATCAGAGAAGTGGCCAAGGGCCTCTCTATATCAGTGGCCCCTGAGTCAGAGCCTAGAGCCAAAAAGTTGGATATTTTGCAATATCCTAAGGCTCCTAAAGAGGCAGCCACTTTACCAATTCATGAGATCCTTTATGATCACATGTTGGGCATATGGGAGACTCCTCTTACCATCTCTTCTCATTCTCGTAGGTTGGACACCATGTACCGTGTCCCTCCTTGTCCTGGGTTTCATAAGAGACTGCTTCCTCACCACACTATTGTGGTGGAGTCTGCCATGAAAAAGTTTGAGTACTAAGAGACATTCCTCTGCTCCTCCAGGAAGAGAATGCAGAACCTTGGATGCTCTTGGCAGGAAAATTTTCCAAGCCAATATGCTTGTTGCTAGAATCAACTCCTATAGTCTCTATATGGGGATGTTTCTCAAAGAAGTTACAGATCTGCAAACCTTCCTCCCTTTTCTTCCAGAAGATAAAAGGGAAGAGTTTCTCTCCTGGCTTAAGCATGCCCAGGATGTTTCCAAATTTTCCAACCGTGCAGCTTTTGACTCTTTTGAGGGTGCCAGCAGAGCCTCGGCTATTGCCATAGGTGCATGCAGAATTGCTTCGTTACAAGCTTCTGATCTGGAACCCTGTGTCCAAGATGGATTAGGAAATCTTCCTTGTACAGGTGAAAACCTTTTTGGCAAGGATTGGCAAGCAAAGGCCACCCAGATGAGATTGTTCAAAAAGACATTTTTTTCCCAAGAAGGGAAGATATTATCCTA
This sequence comes from Ichthyophis bannanicus, assembly GCA_033557465.1. Classification (NCBI taxonomy): domain Eukaryota; kingdom Metazoa; phylum Chordata; class Amphibia; order Gymnophiona; family Ichthyophiidae; genus Ichthyophis; species Ichthyophis bannanicus. Next base: position 702,448,129 of record CM066031.1, on the reverse strand, counting down.
CTTACAGTCAACAGACATCTTCTGGAGGTCGTTTTGCTGTAAAGCGTCAACAACCTAAACAGGCCAAGCCTAAGGCTGCAAGGACTACTGTGGCCCAACAGCCTCAGCCTCCTCAGGGCCTTTGACTTGCAACTAGAGAACTTAGCCTTTCTGGCTCTAGAAGAACCAGAGCCTCTCACCATTCCAGGAAGGTTAGCTCACTTTGCTCCCAGGTGGGAACAAATCACAGCAGAGCAGTGGACCCTCTCCATCATAAGGGAAGGGTACAAACTTCATTTCTCAAACCTTCCTCCTCACACCATGGTGAGACAGTTCAATTCTCCAACATCTCTCCTCAACCTTCTAGGTCAGGAGATTGCTACCCTTCTTGCCCAAAGGGCAATAGAAGAAGTACCCCTTCTTCAACAGGGCTCAGGGTTCTACTCCCCCTATTTTCTTATCCCAAAGAAAACAGGGGGCTACAGACCCATATTAGATCTCAGAGAATTGAACAAATATCTATGCAAGGAGAAATTCAAGATGATTTCTTTAGGTACTCTCCTTCCATACCTTCAGAGTCAGGATTGGCTTTGTTCTCTAGATCTCAAGGATGCGTACACCCATGTCCTCATCCATCCAACACACAGGAAGTTCCTTCAGTTCCTGTATCAAGGAAAGCACTACCAATACAGGGTGCTTCCTTTCGGTCTGGCCTCTGCACCAAGAGTGTTCACAAAATGCATGGCAGTAGTAGCTGCATTTCTACGCACTCTAGGAATATTCGTATTCCCATATCTGGACGACTGGCTCATCCGAGCACCATCCCAGTCAGAGGCCCAGATTTCCCTAGCCTGCACAAGGCGTGTTCTCCAGTATCTGGGACTTGTAATAAACATTCCAAAGTCCCATCTCACCTCTACTCAGTCACTAGAGTTCATAGGGGCCTTGCTGGATACCACCACTGCAAGGGCCTATCTTCCCCAGGCCCGTTGCCTACGCTTGGTGCAGTTAGCCTCCCAGATTCAGTTAAAATCCCATCTAACTGCTCGAGAGATGTTACAACTGTTAGGCCACATGGCATCCACTGTGCATGTAGTTTCCTACGCTCGCCTCCACATGAGGGCAGCTCAATGGACTTAGGCCCCCTGATGCCTGGGTCCATTGGGTGAACAATCAGACAAAATAGCAACCTCCAGGTGCCTCTTTTGGTTTCTCCAATGGTGGAAGTCCACTCAAAATCTGTTGCTGTGGTCCCCCTTTCAACAGTTGTTACCCCAGGCAACCCTTACAACAGATGCCTCTCCAAAGGGTTGGGGAGCTCATCTACAAGATCTCTCCACCCAAGACATCTGGTCTCCACAAGAGACCACTCTACATATCAACCTCTTGGAGCTCAGAGCAATCTTTCTAGCTCTGTCTTCCACACCCTGCTCAGCTACAAGACAGTCCTCATCCACACGGACAACCAAGTAGCCATGTTCTACGTGAACAAGCAGGGCGGGACTGGCTCTCTGCCGCTTTGCAACGAAGCTTTGAGATTGTGGGCCTTCGCCAGAGAGCATCAAATTCATCTCATAGCAGTGTATCTTCCAGGAGTTCAAAACTCTTGGGCAGACAGACTCGGTCGAGTTCTGCTCCCACACGAATGGTCCCTCCATGGGGACCAGATAGCCAGAATCTTTCGAATTTGGGGAACCCTGGACATAGACCTCTTTGCAAGTCCGTGGAATGCCAAACTTCCCTGGTTCTGTTCCAGGATTCCGTGTCAGGGAGTTCAGGCCAGGGATGCCTTCCTCTTTCACTGGGGTCAAGGCTTCCTTTACGCCTTTCCACACATTCCCCTAATTCCCAAGACTCTGTTAAAGCTTCAGAGTGATCAAGGATCCATGATCCTCATAGCACCACGTTGGCCACGCCAAGTGTGGTACCCTCTACTTCTGCAGCTCTCTCAAGCTCCCTCCCTGGACTTGGGATCTGCTCCAGACCTCCTGTCTCAGGAGGAGGGAACGTTGTGGCACCCAAACCCCCAGTCTCTCCATCTCAGGGCCTGGTTGCTGAAGGCCTAGACCTTCAAGATTGGCAGCTTTCTCAGCAAGTGAAGGATATCCTTCATGCTTCCAGAAAGCGTTCTACTAGACGTTCCTATGCTTTTAAATGGAAAAGGTTTACCATTTGGTGTGCAGAGAAGGATCTTAACTCTCTTGCAATACCTTTTGAATTCTTTACTAGAGTATTTGCTGCATCTATCCCATGCAGGCCTCAAAACCAATTCAGTAAGAGTCCATTTGAGTGCTATTTCAGCATCCCTCAAGCCTCTTAATGGACAGCCTATTTCCTCTCATCCTCTTATTGCAAGATTCATGAGGGGCCTTCTTTTAACTAAACCTCCCATTAGACCACCTCCAGTGGCATGAGACTTGAATCTGGTTCTTGGCCAGCTCATGAAGCCACCCTTTGAACCCTTAGCCACTACCTCCTTGAAATTTCTTTACTGGAAGGTTATTTTTCTCATTGCAGTCACCTTAGCTCGCCGCATCAGTGAGCTGCAGGCCTTGGTGGCTAATCCACCTTATACAAGGTTCCATCATGATAAGGTAGTCCTCAGGACCAATCCACACTTTATGCCTAAAGTGGTCTCACCTTTTCATCTGAACCAGGAGGTATATTTACCTGTCTTTTTTCCAGGTCCTCATGCATCAAGGGCAGAGAGGAATCTTCATACCCTGGATTGTAAGAGAGCTCTTGCCTTTTACTTACAAAGGACACAGCAACATAGAAAGTCCTCTCAACTCTTTGTTGCTTTTGATCCCTCTCATTTGGGACTTCCAGTCTCTAAGAGAACACTGTCCAATTGGATTGCTCAGTGTATTTCTTTCGCCTACCAGAGTAAGAACCTTTCTCTGGAGGGCCATGTCACAGCTCACAATGTGAGGGCCATGGCAACCTCTATGGCTCATCTAAATTCTGTGTCCATCGACCAGATCTGTCGTGCGGCCACCTGGGCCTCGGTTCATACCTTCACAGCCTATTACTGCTTGGACAAGGACTCCTGCCGAGATGCCTTGTTTGGTCAGGCTGTTCTCAAACACCTGTTCCATACTTAATCAACTCCTACCCCCATCCCTGGTTGGATGCCTGAGATCCATGGGAGGAGGTAGAGCCCTTCTCAGGGTCTCACAACCTTGGGGATCTCCCAGGCACCTCTAGCTGGGGAGTCCCCATATGTGAAGACTCATTCCTGCTTGTTCCTGGAGATAGCACAGTTACTTACCTGTAACAGGTGATCTCTGGGAACAGCAGGAATAAGTCTTCACAACCCACCCACCTCCCCTAGGAGTTGTATCTCTCTATCTATCTTTCCTTTCTCCTCTCTCTCTTTGTCTCAGCTTTAAAACGTGAACTGGAGAGAGGCGGTTAGGAAAGGTGGGAAGGCAGCGCACAGGTGCTGTGGGATGCTCCCAAAGGCTTTCCTTTTTTGGGACGCTGGGGAGCGTTCCCGCGCAGGCTCCGTCGGTACCGACGTACCCATATGTGAAGACTTATTCCTGCTGTTCCCAGAGATCACCTGTTACAGGTAAGTAACTGTGCTTTCCTCGACCAAGCAGGCTTCACCCTCACAGTGCACATCACTGCTCACAATGTCCGAGCCATGGCAACCTCTGTAGCCAACCAATGCTCAGTAGCCATTGATGAAATCTGTGAGGCAGCAACCTGGATCTCTGTCCATACCTTGGTTGCCCACTATTGCTTGGAGAAGGACTACCTTTGGTCAGGCAGTCCTCCAACATCTATTTGACACACAGACACAACTCCTGCCCCCTGCCCAGACTTCTTGTTACCAGTTCACCATGGCGGGGTTGTCAATGAATCTGTGAACCCTGTCCAAATTCTCCATTCTGGCCTTGTTTCTAAGTCTCCTGGGAGCTGGGGAATCCCATATGTGAAAACTACATTCCTGTTTATTCCTGGAGATAGCATAATTACTCACCTGCATCAAGTGATCTCCAGGAACAGCAGGAATTTAGTCTTCACAGCCCACCTTCCTCCCCTTGGAAGTTGTAGAGTGGTTCTCACTTCTTTTTTTCAGCTACAAGTTCAACTGAGGTGAAGAGAAGGAGTTGGAAGAGTGGGAAGGCAGATGCAGTGGTGTGCTCCCAAAAGCTCTTCTGTTGGATGCTGGGGAGTGTTCCCCGTGCGGTGCCGACATCACCCATATGTGAAGACTAAATTCCTGCTGTTCCCAGAGATCATCTGTTACAGGTGAGTAACTTGCAATGCACCATTGTAGCATAAGGTTCTTAAAGACAATGTTGCTGCCTTTCATTATGTTTCTCATTGTAACGGCCAAGAAACACAAAACAAAGTGAGGATTTGTTTTTGTTTTCATATTTGCGAGACCTTTCCTTTTAAACAGATGCTTATTCTAACCTTAGCCAGCCTATACTTCCTCAGCAATGTCTTCAACGGCTCCCTCTCCTCTGCCTTCAACCACAACCTGATTGCGATTTTGCGAGGCCAAGGAAGGAGATATTACAGTAACACACACCGCACACCAACAGAACCCTTTCAGAACCCTCACCCATACCTATTCCACATACCGCTTCAATACACTACAAAACCCAAAGGGGTGCAACATCAAAACTCACACAACTTGAAGTGTGCCCTCATAAATGCACGTTCAGTCCGTAAAAAGTGGTCGGTCATCACCGACCTCATATCGCACCTCGAGCAATCTTCCCTCTAATTTTCTGTAGGCTGTGTGCGCATAAAATATCAGCTGTGTGCAGCTTTTGAAGGAAGGTTAAATTTTTGTGCGCCACATAACGACACTCGGAGTTATATACTTTAAAATTTGACTACATGTCAGAATACAGTATGTACACCACATTGATTTTAATCAAATTAAATGAAAATAGACGATTACTAAATGAAGCGGGAAATTTCTAGTAATTACAATCATAACTTTTAAATTTTATGACGTCTGTGTTTTCTATCAGAATCAGAGCCGTAATTTTTGTGCGCTCTGTTGTAAAGTATGTGCGCTCGCTCGGCGAGGTGTGTGCGCGTGCACAGCTTAGAGGGAACAGTGACCTCGAGCTAGACATCCTGCTAGTGACGGAATCGTGGCTTACTGATTCTGACTCAATCCTCAACCACCAACTCATCCCCCCGGCTTCTCAATCCACATCTGTCACAGAACAGACCGCAGAGGAGGTGGTGCATTCATCCTAGTCAAAAATGATCTCCAATATCAGACTCCATCAGCTCAACACACCTTGATATTATCACCATATCCAACAACTACAGCACCATCAACCTTATCTACAGATCCCCAGCTTCCTCCCCTGAAGACCTAGCGACCATAATTGACCTAGCCTCCAACCTCCAGAACACACGCAGGCCGAACTGGGTACTAGGGGACTTTAACCTTCCAGCCTTGCAGGATACTCGCTCCAAAGCCTTCCTTGAAGCACTCAACGACCTAGGCTATGAACACATAGTGGGTGCCCCCACCCATTGGAAAGGAAACACACTAGACCTCGTCTTCATCCCTCGACCAGACGTGAGTGTGAACTATGACTTCAACATAGCTATCTCCCCAGTCCCATGGTTGGATCACAATCTAATCAAATTCTGGATACCCATGCATCGGGATAGCAAACAGACGAAGGAAGTAACCGAAAACCCAGCAGCACCCAGAGGACGTTTCAGACCCTTTGACAAGGAGGTCATCATCAAAGAGGTCCTTCCTAACATCAAGACAGCATTGCCAAACCCTGAGGAACTGATAGCCTCATGGAACAGCCTGAGCTCCTTTGCATGCATTCCTGCCCCAGTCAAGCCACATACCCCAGACAAGCCAAGAATTAGAAAAACTGCACGCTGGTATACCACCGAACTACGAACCTCACCACACCACCTGAGGAAACTAGAAAGACGATGGCGACATACACGATCCCTAGCAGGCCAGACAGCCTACACCTCCCACCTGAAGAGACACCGGGACTTAATATCAGAAAAAATGAAAGAACATTACTCTGAACTCGAGATGCTCCCTGAACAAACCCCATGAACTCTTCAATATAGGAACCCTCACCCCCCCCCCCCAACCAGCCATGATACACCCTCAGGAATACGCAGACTACTTGCTGGCCAAAACCAGCAACATCAGCTAAGCCACGTTATCCAGCCCTAGTAACAACCCAGCCCAACACAAGCCGCTTACCTCTTTCATAACACCATCAGCGGCAGGTATTGAGATCATTACAGCCGTCAATGCCACCACTGCTCCAAACAACCCTTGTCCAGCGTTCTGGATAAGATCACTATGTAAGGAAATCAGCCCTATACTAGCCAAGATCATGGACCTGTCCTTCTCTACAGGACTATTCCTGTCATGCCTCAAGCAGACGTCAGTCCGGCCCCTTCTGAAGAACACCAAACTTAGTCCCCAGAAGGTAGAATCATACCGACCAATATCAAGCATCCCGCTGCTTGCGAAGGTAATTGAGAAGGTGGTCCAACGTCAAATACGGGACCACATCAACTCTACAGCTCCCCTCGACCCATGCCAACATGGCTTTAGGGAATCGCATGGCATTGAAACTCTCCTTGCCACGCGCATCAACACATTGATCACGGGAATCGACGGCATAAAACGAGGATATGCCCTAATTTTCATGGACATTGCCGCTGCGCTTGACTCCGTAAACCATGAGCAACTCCTGATATGGCTTCATGAAAAGGGAATTAATGGCTCAGCATGGAGATGGTGCAAATCCTATCTTTATTTATTTACAGTTTTTTATATACCGCACTATTCGACATCAGCACGGTTTACATGGAACAGAAAAATCAGAACATGTACATAGTTCTGTGTTACAAATAACAGGTCAGAAAAACTTGGGTAACAGGGGAAACTATATACATACTGGAGTCAGAGTAGCTATGACATGAGAAACTATGTACAGGACACCTAGCTAGGAGTGTTCCTTGGTCTAATAGGTGTGTTGGTATAGTTACAAGTATTCAGTGTATGTGATTCTGTGTTCTCTGGGAAGTATTTGAGGAAGAGGTAGTGTTTGAGGGCTTTTCTGAACTGAAGTAGGTTAGTGGTGGTTCTGATGCTTGAGGGTAAAGCGGACAGATGGCGGCAGGTACGTACAGGCTCCATGACCTCTCAACCTTTCCAACAAAAACATGGCGTGCCTCCAGGGCTCTTCGCTCTCTGCCCTCTTATTCAATATATACATGCAACCCATATGTGAAATAATCCGCTCCCATAACATCTCATACCTGATCTATGCAGATGACATACTACTCTTCACCCCATTCATAACTGACCATCTGGATTTCTCTCCACTAGTAAAATGCTTTGAGGCCGTAACAGACTGGCTCCACTTACAGAGCCTCAAGATAAACTTCAGCAAGACATATGTACTGTTCATTACTAGAAATCAATCCTTCTCCCCACCCGCTACACTAAAGACAAGAGATGCTGAGCTCCCGAGTAGAACCACTATCCGCTACCTAGGCGTTACGCTAGACCAGCACCTCGAATTTAAAGCACACATCAGCAACACCATCAAGAAAATTTACCACAAAATATGAACAGTGTGACATCTACGTCCCCTGCTGTAACCAGATGACTTCAGAACAGTTTTTTTCAGGCACTGGTGACCCCCCACTTTGACTACGCCAACGAACTTCTGCACGGACTACCCAAAAATATACTAAACCTGTTACAGCTGGCAATGAATGCAGCTGCACGCTTCCTTCATGGGGCTTCTCGAAGAGAACACATTACCCCAATCCTAAAGGACTTGCACTGGCTACCAATCTACTGCCAGCTCACCTATAAAGTAGTTCTAATGACTTTCAAGGCCATCAACAAAATATCCTCCACCTCCCTGACGGATCTTCTCTACCCCACTCCAGCAAATAGAGCAAGGAGGACATTCATCACCAACACACTACAGACCCCCAACGAAATAACAAAATGCACCCAGGCAACGAAGAACCGAGCCTTCAATTTCTATGCTCCCAGCTGTTGGAATGCACTCCCAACTACCATCTGAGCAATCACAGACCTTGCTCAATTCAGAAAAGCACTAAAACCACCTTTTTCTCCTACATTATGCATAGCCCAGTAATTCAACCTCACCCGCCTTACACCCAGCTAGCCAATTGTAAATAACAGACGATTCATGTGTATACTAGATAGTTGTAGATAACTGTAGATAGTTCTCCCCAGTTGATATCCAAGTTGTATTACCCGTTCAATGTAAGTACATAACAGGCCTCCTGTTTTGTACAAAATGTTATATGTAAACCGCACTGATTTTAAAGTGCGCGGTATATAAAAGCAATAAATAAATAATTACATTTTTATTTTATTTATTTATTTATCGGTGTAGAGAAAATAAATGTAATAAAATGATCCTTTGGTAAAGATGCTTCCCACTTGAAGCTTTGAAGTTCAGGCTAATTCCAAATGTTACAAAATTAATGATTTCAATGTAACATTTTAAAAATAATGTCCTTTAGAACTAAGGTAATTTGTTGCAAACTGCCTAATTTGAAGCTAATGGTTAGAGCAGAAAGCTGTTAAATTAGGAGTTATGGACTGGGGCTGCTAACAATGAATGTGTGGATACCAGCAAGCCACTTAACTTTTACAGAGGCAATAATCAAACTGCCCACATTGACAGCAGAGTTTGCACCAGTAGTCAGAGCAAAATAATGCACATTATTTTTGCTTTATTACCACAGATACATAGTAGTCACTGTATCTGTGCTCACTTGTTGTGTAGGCAAAAATTTGCAGCTCAATAATAGAGGTTTGAAAATGCAATTTGCAATGTCCTCTCCTGACTTAAGCAGACCCTCAGAAATGCCTCCTGATAACACCGATAAGCGTGCATGTTGTAGACCAGTGCACTGAACATGGGTAAAAAGCATTTTACTTGTGATAACCAGCTTTCAAAATTGTCCTAATGTTTCTAAAATTTTACAGTATAGCTGTAGGGTCATATCCTGTGCAGTGCTGTATGCACTGATGCTATAAATCAGACTCATCAAATGCTAGGACCAGATTGCCATGACAATGAGAAATTTATATCTAGTGCCTGAGATTTGTCCCTCCTTTTTCTTTTTGGATTGTTTGGGTTTGTTTGCCACAGTTGTTTTCTTCCTGCACAGTGCAGCTCTGTGTGAATTGGAGCCATGCCATGCCTTTATGCTGGTCTCACGAGACTTAAATCAGAGGCTAGCGCGAGTTCAGGCATAATCTGGTTCAGATTCACGTAAAGCCGTGCTGTGCAGGAAGAAAGCAGTTCATGCTCAGACTGTAGTGATCAACCAGTCACATACAAGATAAATCTGTTGCACTGACTTGCTGAGGAGGGGGAGGGGTGTTACTAATTTCCTGGATGCTGTGGTAGCTGACTGGCTTGCTGGGGCAGGGATAGAGGCTTGGGGGGAGGGATGACTGGCTAACCATGTGGGGGACTGAGTTTGGGGTGGATGATTGACTGACTGACTGGCTTCTTGGATAGTGAAGGCAGGTTGGGGGATGGAGGCTGCCTGACTTGTAGGGTTTGGATTGGCAGGAACTGTGTGACTAACTTGCTGTAGTAGGAATAAGGGCTGGGGTGCTAGCTAGGGTGGGCATAGGGGTTAGGGAGGTGGCAGACTGGACTAGCTTGGGTGGTGAGGGCTGGTTCAGAAGGGATGAGCTTTGGGGGTGGGTGGCTTGTACTTAATACAGAAGGGAGGTGATAGAATAGCAAAGGGAGAAACGGGATACGAGGGAGACTGAGGGGTGTCAGGTTGGGGGTGGAGAGAGCGAGAGACTGGGTGAGGAATAGGGCTACTGGCTGTGCATTTCTGTCAGTGATTTCACTGGTCAACATTGAAATCTTTACTGACTTTAAAAGGCCCTAATCTGTAGTATCTTCGTGAGCTGAACACGAATATAACATTAAAAAGATTTTATTGGCTCTCGTTTTGAAGATATTGCATGTAGTTCATTTTTGACGTTTCACCGTGTAAATTTATCCAGTAGGACATCAACAACATCCCAAATAAGCCTTGAATGACGTAATATTGCATCACATTGCATAATACCAGCATGCACACATCATCCAGAGTTGATTGCATCATTTTCTGATGCAATGCAATACTACTGCCAGATGGCTGCTGAAGCCATCTGACGTCAGCAGTGTACTATATACGCAGTCGGAAAGGAAAGCAATCTGGTATTCTGTTCTGATATTGAAAGCCTCATGAAGGCCTTAAAAATCACTCATGACCCACAAGACTGGAGACTATTTATAGACTCTTCGAAACTGAGTCTGAAGGCTGTGCTTTTGAACAATGGAAACCGTCTTCCATCTATTCCAATAGCGCATGCCGTCCACATGAAAGAGACATATGATAATTTAAAGCATCTACTGACTTCCATTAACTATAACGAGTACAGCTGGCACCTCTGTGGTGACTTGAAGGTAGTTGCCCTTTTAATGGGACTGCAGCAGGGATATATAAAAAATGTTTCTTATGTGAGTGGGATAGCCGAGCAAGGGATTGGCACTACTTGAAGGAATGGAATCGCAGACAAAATGTAACAGTTGGGGAGAAGACTATCCAGCACCCAGCTCTGGTTGAGGCTCATAAAATCCTGCTACCACTCCTTCACATCAAACTAGGTTTGATGAAAAACTTTGAAAGCCATGGACCACACTTCATACCTGCATGAAAAATTCCCTCGACTCAGCGAAGCAAAGATTAAAGAGGGGAGTTTTTGTGGGTCCTCAGATTTGAGCTCTTCAAAGATGACTGGTTCAACAACTTGCTGCAGGGTGATGCGAAACAAGCATGGAATGCTTTTCACCTAGTGTCAACAAACTTGCTCGGGAATGTTAGGGCAGAAAACTACAAGGAACTAGTAGAAGACATGCTGATGCTGTATCAGAAACCTGGCTGCAATATGTCTCTAAAGATCCTTTTCCTTGATTCCCATCTCGATTTCTTTCCTGGCAACTGGTATGGTTAGTGATGAACAGGGCGAACGTTTTCACCAGGATATCGCAATGATGGAGCAAAGATACCAGGAAAAATGTTACTCTACAATGCTGGCTGACTACTGCTGGACACTCCCCAGAGAAGCTCCCGAACAGCTGTACAAGAGACAGGTGAAAAAAATCTAAGAAGTAGTCTATGACTTGGTTTTTTACAGGTATTAACCGAAGGCCTATTATATTTACTATTGACATGCATTTTGTGATGTAAACATTAATTCTTGTAGATTTACAAAACAAATAGAGCTAACTTTGCAATTTCACTGTCATATTCGTGTTCAGCTTATAAAAATTGATAAGAAATGACTATTTTTATTTCAATAACATGACTTTTGTAAAAATTTGTTGACCAGTGATTTGCAGAGGTGCTTGATTAACTAACCTTTCTTTTCCATTAGACATGGAAGCACCTCAATAAATTAGGCCCTAAAGGGAGCCACGGTGGAATGCCAGAGATTACTTCATTCCTCCCTCCTCCAATAGACAGAGGGAAGGGAGAAAGAAGGTCTCAGCCACTGGTTCCTAACTTTTTGGGCTGGCTCCTAAAGCCAAAGAAAATTTGTCAAGCTCTGCTATAAATATTGACTATCAATACTAGTTAGTCCATTGCCATTATTATAAAAGAAAAAATTAGTTTCTTGCTAGTTACGGAACTGTAGTTCATACAGCCTCTGGGGCTTTTAAAGTGCTGATTTTCAGCCCAATCATTTGTCCTCACCAGATATAGTTTTCAGGTTACTTACTATGCAAATGGATCCTGCATATTCATACATTTCATTAGAATTAACTGCATATTTTGGTTACTCTAAAAACCCAGATCTGCTGGGTAGACTTCAAGGACAGGATTAAGAACACCTACCTTAAGAACCATTCACAGGCATAATTTTATTTCATGTTTATATAAATTCACTTTATCATGTGGAGATTAGTGGCTCAGTGAAATGTTGTCATTCTTAAGAATACAGAGCACCTGAGATTGTCAAATTCATCTGCAAGCCAAGACGTGCTGACAGTGTCGAATAGTTCTAATTCAGATGGACTGAGACAACGCAACCTTGTGCAAAGCAATTCCTTTCCATACTTCACACAAGGGTAAGTGAATTTGATTAGCCATTGTATCTGAATTGTTCCAATTTTGCTAGCTTTTATAGACTTAGGGGAGAAGTAGAACAAATAGTACGTATTGCTGAAAAAAGTGAGCAAGAAAATTGATTTAATGTGTTTACTCAAAACTGCATCCGTATTTTAAAAAGTTAAAGAAACAGAAAATCTTCAATGTATCTGCAGTTAAAACAAGCATTTTCTCTGGGAACAAGCAGGAAGTCAGTCCTCATATGAGTGACGTCTGCCGACAGCTTTCCCCAGCTTTCAAAGAGAGCCTTTGTGAGATGCCACCATGCGTGCGTGGTCCCCTTCCTGCCCAAAGGTGCCATCTTGCCTCAGTCTCCTTTTTTTCCGTGGATCCCACCAGACATTGGTCCGTTTCCCCCTGAAAAGTGATTCTCTGGTCTTGCACTGGTACTCTTCCCACTCCTGAGCACGTCGTCTTTGCATCGTGTCTCGGGCCCATTTAAAATGTCTCTTTTTTTTAATTCTGTGCGGTTTGTGCCCTTTTTTACCACTGGTAGAGCCTTAGGTATTCGACCTAGCTGGGGCCCTTTTTCCCCCCATGGCCTCCAGTGGCTTCAAGAAGTGTCATTGGTGCTCGAGGGTCATGTCCCTCACAGACAAGCGCAACTACTGCCTCTGTTGCCTTGGGCTGAACCACGACCCTGTAGACTGCGGCATGTGGTCTTTGCAAGAATGTCATCCAAGGTCCTCGAGCCATCAGCAGCAGCACGACAAGTTCTTCCCGGATTCTCCAATGACACTGCGCTCCAAGACCCCCTCTGAGGCCTCAGGTTCCCATGGTTACTCTGCAGGCCCAGAGCAAGGTTTTTGGGCTCTCCGAGCAGAGCTCCCTGGTCAGGGAACAAAAGAAGAAAAAGTAAACCTTGAAGACTGCATCCATGGACTGATCGGGAAGGCAATTAAGCTCCCAAGCTAGATCCCGCAGTCCATGCCGCTCGTCCAAGGGCTCAGAGCAGGAGTGACCTACCAAGGTTGCCTGGAAAGAATCCTCTAGTGATCATCCTCGGATCCCCAAGGCCATCTTCATCAAGGACTCCCCTTCAGGGGAACTGGTGCCAGGCTCGAGTCCCTCTGTGCCCACACTGATGGCCGAGGAGCCTTCTGGATTGGAGACAAGAATGGCAACCTTGGAGCACAGCTTGTCTGCCCTCATAGCAGCGGGCCCTGATGCCTGGCTCCTCCGGGTCATCTGCCCAGACCATGGGTCCTCGACATGGAGGATATCCCCGGACGTTGAGCCAGTCCTTGAGAGCATGCAGTCTTGAGTCAATCCTTGACAGTGGTCTCTATCCCAGTCCCATGCCCAAGGCTTCAGCCGTGGAGCCTCCGAGGGAGCTGGACTGGATTTTGGGCCGGATCATCTGGCCTGACCCTCCTTTGATAACTCCACACATTACTTGGACTGGGAGACAGAGGACTAGGAGTCCCCAGACATCCGTTGCCACCGGGATGTACCCTTGGACCCATCTCCCTCAGACTCGACATTGATCCCCACCCAAGGGCATGGTGTTCCTTGACTTCATACGGCACATGTCGAAGGCGTTGACATTCGCCACTGAGCAGGCAGAGCTTGAGATCCTCCAGTACATGGCCCTGCTGAGGGAAGCACTGATAGTGCCCATCCCATCCATCCTGGAACAGCTGCCTCTCCACATGTGGGGAAACAACGGCGTCTGTGTCCATCATGAGCCGAAGGCTCAACTTGATGTATCAAGTCTGCCGGAGCCCAGGCTTCCAGAAAGCACAGCTGCTGCATAGCTTCATGGTGGTGGAGTCAGCCATGCATTGGATTAAGAGCCAGAAGGTGCACTCCTTGGTGCCCCCTGGACGCCCTCAGCAGGAAGTGCTACCAGGGCTCGATGCACATTGGCTGGATCCAGGCATACCAGTTGTACATGGGCATGTACCTGAGGGACCTGGTGAAGGAACTTGCCGGGTTCTCAGCTGGTCTTTCCAAGGAGTCCTTACAGTAGTTCCAGAGCCTGGCAAAACCGTTCATGAGTGCTCCAAGTTTGACTCGAGCAGCCTTTGACCGCTTTGAGTCGGCGGCTAGAGTAGCCGTGGCAGGTATCTGTGCCCAATGCCAGGCTTGGCTAGTCTTCTGACCTGGAGAAAATGGTTCAGGACAAATTGATTGTCCCTGCCAGAGAGAGAATCTTTAGCAAACCCATGACAGATTAAGGCTGCTGAGTTGGAGACAGATCACGATGAGGACCAGGCTCTCTAAGAAGACTGCTATCCTTCCCCCGACAGAAGGGCTTGAGTAAAAAAACAAAAACAAAAAAACCCTTTACTCGAGAAAGGGAGCTGCTTACAGAAATTACCCGCAGTATCACACTTTCCCATCAGACCAAGGGACACAGGCATTGTTCTCATAAGCAGAAGGCTCCTAAGTACCAGGCACAGGTGCTGGCCCAGCCTGGTGGGAGTTTGACTCAACCCCCAGGAGGTCAGCAGCCCACAGGGGAACATCTGATCCACTTTGCCTGTCAGTGGACAGCCAGTACCACTTGGGTACTCCAAGTGCTCAAGGAGGGTTACATCCTCCACCTGATATAACACCTCCCCCTCTCTTCCCAGGAGAGCCCCTCAGGATTCCCCCTCACTGGGTTCTACTACTGCAGGAATTCACAGGTCTCCTTGAGGACAGGGTGGTAGAACTGGTGCCCCAGCATCTCTGGGGTAAAGGGTTCTTCTCCAGGTACTTCCTTGTGCTAAAAAGAACAGGGGGCCTAAGGCCCATCCTAGACCTGTGGGACCTAAACAGGTTCCCGGTGAGGGAGAAGTTCAAGATGCTCTCCCTTGGAACTTTGCTGCCTTACCTCCAACAGGGAGACTTGCTATGCTCCTTGGATTTGAAGGATATCTATACCCACATCCTCATCCATCCCAGCCACAGGCAGTATCTCAGATTCATGGTGGGGGACCAGCCACTATCGGTACAGGGTACTACCCTTTGGCCTGGCCTCCGCCCCCAGAGTCTTCACCAAATGCCTGGGGGCCTTCATCTTTCTCTGCCTGGATGTCTGGCTCATAAAGGGAGACCCGGCTGCCGAGGTGCAGCAGGCCATAGCCCACACCATCTGTGTCATGCTGCATTTAGGGTTCGTGACAAACGACCCCAAGTCTCGCTGCCTCCTGACAATGTCTGGAGTTCATTGGGGCAAGGCTGGACATGATTTAGGCCAGAACCTTTCTCACCCTGGACAAGGCCGACCATTTATTTATTTATTTAACAGTTCTTTTATACCGCGCTCTTTATTATCAGTGTGGTTTACAGTGAACAAAATGACTCTCGGACAGTAATGGACTGTTCTGAGTTTACATACAACAGGGAAAGTAACAAGGATTTAAACTTTGGGAAACTTTGTACATATAATGTACCATCTCAGGGCACTGGCCACAGATGTCCAGCACTGACCCTCTGTGTCTGCTCACCTCCTGCTGCGCCTACTCGGCCACATGGCTTTCATGGTCTGTGTTATCCCATATGCCTGTCTTTATATGAGGGTGGCCCAGTGGACACAAGCCACGAGCTGACAGTGAGATAGTGTCTATGACCCACCAGCTGGAGGAGTCCTTGAACTGGTGGCAGAACACAAAGCACCTTTGAGCAGGGATGCCCTTTCAGAACCCCATCTCCTTAGAGGGTCCTCATTATGGATGCCTCATTGCTGGGCTGGGAAGCACATTGCAAGAAACTCTGCACTCAGGGCAGGTGGTCCAAGGCGGAAAGCCAGCAGCAGATCAACCTCCTGAAGCTCCAGGCCATACACTTGGCTCCCCGGGCCTTCAGCCACAGTCTGCAGCACCAGTCAGTGCTGGTCCAAACTGACAATCAAGTGGCAATGTTCTGTGTGAACAGACAACGGGGCACAGGGTCCAGCACCCTCTGCCACAAAGTGGTGGCTCTTTGCTCCTATGCGATCTGCCAAGGCATACTCCTGCGGGCGGTATACCTGCCAAGATGGGACAACACCCTGGCGGACAGAATGAGCAGGGTCCTCCAGCCACACAAACTCTGTCCTGCCTCTGCTCACAGCAGCCCCACCCGTCTTGGGTGGCTGCGGATGCCTTCCTCATCTCGTGGTTGCAGGCTCTTCTGTACGCCATCCTGCCCACACTGTTGATTGCCAAGACCCTCTTCAGGGTTCTTTGCAACAGGGCATCACTGATTCTGGTGGCTCTACAGTGGTCCAGGCAACAGTGGTTCCCTCTGCTTCTCCACTTTGTGGCGGAGGCCCCCGTCCCCCTGGGGAGTGCCCCGGGGTTATTGTCTCAGGAGGAAGGCGCCCTCCTGTACCCCAGTCTGGGGTCCCTGTCTCTGACAGTTTGGATTCCGATTGGTTGGTCTTGGCCACTTTCAACCTCTTGGGGAAGGTGGAGGAGGTCTTTTTGGCCTTCCATAAGACCTCTAACAGTTGAGCCTATGCCTTCAAGTGGTGCAGGTTTTCGGAGTGGTGTGCAGAGCGACCGGTGAAACAGATCTTGTGCTCACTGCAGCTGGTGCTGCAATACCTACTTCTTTTGTCGCAATACAGGCTCAAATCCAATTCCGTCAGGATACACCTGACTGGTCTTGCAGCACACCACTATCCTATTGAAGGCAAGCCCCTCTCGGTGCAGACTTTTTGTCACCTGTGTCCTTTGGGGTCTCCTGTTGTCTAAGCCCTCCCCAATTTGCCCACCATCAGCGAAGTGGGACCTCAGTGTGGTGCTAATGCGGCTCACTGGATTGCCATTCAAGCCCCTGGCTACCCACTTGAGGTATCTTTCATGGAAAGTCATCTTCCTGATGGCACTCACATCTGCTTGCAGGGTCAGCAAGCTCCAAGCCTTAGTGGCAGAGCCGCCCTACACCAGATTCTACAAAAACAGGGTTGTGTTCCAAACACACCTCAAATGCCTCCCGAAGGTGGTGTCTCCATTCCACCTCAATCAGGAGGAGGTGCTCCCCACCACCTTTTCGCAGCCTCATGCCAGCAGGGCAGAGGCTGTCCTCCATTCTCTGGATTGTAAGAGGGCCCTGTCATTCTACTTTCAATGTACCTAGGGCCACTGTAAAGATTCAGAGCTTTTTGTTTCCTCTGACCCCAGTCAGCTGGGCAAGATGTTGACCAAGCAGACTCTGTCCACTTGGGTAGCAGACTGCATTGCTCTTGCCTATGTACAGGCTGGGCTCTCGCTGGCGTGTCAGGTCATGGCACACAATATAAGGGCCAAGGCTGACAAGCCTGTGTTCCATCCTGATGACGGATATTTGCTGGGCCGCCACCTGTTCTTCAGTCTATACCTTCACAGCTCATTACTGCCTGGAGAGAGAATCCTGACGGGACAGCGTCTTGGGTCAGGCTGTACTTCATAATCTGTTCAAGGTTTAGGCAACTTTTACCCTCTGACCCTTCTGTTTTCAGGCTACTGGAGTGTTAGATCCTCACTGGACACATGGATCCTTCTGGAGTCTGTATCCTTGGACTCAATTGCTGCTGCTCACGGCTCCCCTTGGGGGCATCTGGTTTTTCTGCGGGCTTTCAGTAGCCTGTAACTAGGGAGTCACATATGTGAGGACTGAATCCTTGCTTGTTCCTGGAGAAAGTGTAGTTACTCACCTGTAGTAGCTGTTCTCTGGGGACAGCAGAAATAAGTCCTTACAACCCTCCCTCCTCCCCTTGAGTTGCTTTTCTATCCTTTTTGCCATCTTTAGCCATGTCATCTGACTGAGGCAAGATGGCACCCTTGTGAAGGAAGGGTACCATGCATGTTTGGTGGCATTTCCCAAAGGCTTTCTTTGAAGGCTGGGGATGTGTTTCTGTGAGGGCTCCATCAGCGTTGATGTCACCCATATGTGAGGACTGATTCCTGCTGTCCCCAGAGAACATCTGTTACAGGTGAGAAACTGTTTTGTCTTCAAGTGCTGTTTTAGTCTTTCTGATGCTCATTTGATCAGTAGAAAACTGAGCTTTGTGGATTCATTTTATTGCTCTTTACATCGTATTGTTGGATAGAGTCGTGTTTTGTTTTGTGTCTTGTTTCCAGTGCCATCAAGTCAGTGCTGACTCCTGGCGACACAGCTGCCTCTGTGTTTTCTTGGCAATATATCACCAGAAGTAGATTGCCAGGCCTTTTCTTCCGAAGCATTGGGAAAGGGGAGGGGGTAAAGTGACTTGCCCAAGGTCACAAGGAGGGCCAGTGGGAATCAAACTCTTGATCTTCTGGATACTAGGCAGTTGCTAGAGCCCGCTAAAGGGCCCTTTTTACTAAAGCCCGCTAAGTGGTCAACGTGTTTAGTGGGTGATAATGGTCTCTGGTAATGGCCTGTGGTGACAGTTTAATATGCAGGTATGACAGCTACCAGCTGCTAAAACACATGTTAATTCCCCATTGCACAAAGGGGCAGAGAATGGGCAGGGTATGGATGGAGTGTGGGCATGGCAAGCACATTGTTAACGTTAACAGTCTATGCTAACTGCATTGGTGCACCTAGCGATACCTCTATGGGGAATGTTAGGTGCACCATTGTTAATTGTGCCACATGTTAGGGTACATGTCTGTGCTCTATCTACTGGGAACATGTTGTAAAGGCAAATAGTATATAGAAGGAGCAAGGCATCTGAGACAATTATATATGGCATGGTTGAAGAAAGTAAAGGAGAAAGGATGGATAGAAAGGCATCAATGGAGGAAGATGTAGATAAGGTTGATTAAAGTAAAATGTTAGCATTTTAGATTCATTACTGCAGAGGTAGGAACAGGGCTGTACCAAGCCATAAAATGTCCTGTGTGCCTTGCATATTTGTGCCCACCCCCCCGAGTTTGTCATTTACCCCAACTCCTCATCTTACCTCCATGTCTCCAGCTGACTCGCCAGATGGCCTGCCCTTGCCTGCCACTGCCACTTTTAGGGTTCTTTTGGTTGCGACTGGATCTCCAATTGAAAAAAAAACATGTGGTCTTTCCAACTCCACACTTGCGGTCTGGCATGATTGTTTGGGTTTTTTCCCCCCAGTTGGAGGTCCTGCTGCTGCTGCTGTCACCAAGGGAACCCTAAACGTGGCACTGGGGCACTAGAAGGCAGCATGGGGGGGGGGGGAAAGAGCCAAGGCTGGCAATCTCATATGTGCCCCTGTTTTTTGTACCCTGTGCACCTGTACCACTTGTACAGGTCTAAGTACAGCACTGGATAGGAATTTAAGACAGATGAAAAGGATTGGGGATTAGCAAAGAAAAAGCAGGAATAATGAACAAATGTATCTATGACCTTTCCTCAATCTTTTCTTCAGTGAACACACATGTCAGAAGTATGTATCACAGATGAGTAAATAACCTTTGATTTACAAAGGAGAGGATTTGCATGGAATTGACCAAACAGTAAATGGCTAGGCAGTGGATATCCAGAAAAAACGGAGTGGTTCTGGCAGCTGCAGCGATAATCTTATTCATTGGAGATGGGTTTATTCCAGAGAACTAGAGAAGAGAGGACGTTTTTCCTCTGCATAAAAGTGAAAATAGAACATGATAAATATAGACCAGTTTGACTTCCTCAACTACCTCCAATGGGGATAAATAATGGCGCCTCTACTGTAGAAAAAAGTAGCAAAATAGCTTGAATCTAGCAGGTTTCACGATCTAAGACATGATTTTTACATGCAAAGCTGTCAGATTTGAACATTTTTCACTGACTTAATGCATAAAACAGATCAGCAAGTTCTGGATGTCACATAATTTATTCTGTAATGCTTTTAACACCTTTCCCCATAGTCTGGGTCCCCAGCCTCCCACAATTCCATCAGAAGGGCCATGTTATCACTGTAACAGACCAAGGGCTGGAGTTTCAAGACTGGTCTTTGCTTTAGTTACCCTGTTTCTCCTAGGACAAGCAGGATGAGTCAGCCACAATTGGTGGTGACGTCATCCGACGGCGCCGAGACGGAAGTACTCTCCATAGCTCAGAAGGGCTTTCGCCCTTCTGAGCATGGGCCAACTGGCCCCACCCCCCAGCCCGCCCCTAGCTAGCCAGTTCGTCACTAGCTGAGCCTTAGCCGCTAGGAGGCGGGCACTGGTCAGAGGCCGACCCCTTCCCAGGGGAGGAGGGTGGGATGTGTGGCTGACTTATCCTGCTGTCCACGGAGAACTCCTGTTACAGGTAAGTAACTTAGTTTTCTCCTAGGACAAGCAGGATGAGTCAGCCACAATTGGTGCCTCCCAAGCTGTCGCGCGATGTGGTGGAAAGGGGGAGGCCGATATCAGGTCCAGGTGACACCTTGTCAGGGCTGGATGCTTTAATGGCGTGCCCTGGAGCACTTTGGAATATCATTGTTAGGTTTGGCAACGCCGTAATGCACCTGATGGCGGTGCCAGATGCGCAAAGACACACCCACAGCACAGTGTGCAGCATGCGGTGCCAATGAGTGTGTGCCCATGGAGCAGCATGTAGTAATACTGAACGTGTAGACATGCAGTCCCACTTCGCGAATGTGTGGCTCATGTGAGAGGGCAGTGGATCTGAGAGGATGGTCTCAATGGGCAGCCGCAGGGTAACGGGCCTCCGCAGACTATCGTTGGATTAAGGATAGCCACGGTATCAATATCGGAAGCACTGTAAGCGCTGCCAGAGTGGTGAAAGATTGATGCATTAATGTAGGCACGGCAGTGAGGATTGCACTGTATAGCAGTACGGACAGTGCTACGTGATTGAGGGAGGTGGTCACTGTGAACAAGGCTATCACGGCGGTGGGTTGGGTTACTACAAGCAGGGTTAGAACCCGCAGCAATAGCGACAGTGCTGCAAGGGTGATGTAATAAGGGCCTTAATACCCTAAGGACATGAGTCCTGAACTGCAAAGGTGATGTAACAAGGGCATTAATACCATAAGGACATGAGTCATGAGTCCGGTCATGCCTTGGTCAGGCATGTCCAGGCAGGCGGTAGTAGCCCAACCTTGAGACTGCTGGGCAATGCGTTAGCGCGTGTTGCATCATGGGTCCGGTCATGACTTGGTTAGGAGATGATAGTCTAGACTTTGAGACTGTTATGAAAATATGGGGACTGGGTTGGCAGTAGCCCCAGTTGGGATTTGAACCTGTGACCCTCTTGTCCTAGAGGTACTGGCTCTGTCCACTGCACCATACTGTGGCCACTGACATGTTTTGGACAGGCTGTGGATAGATTATCTGGCACGGCTAGAGACCTGTATCTTCCTTCGGCATGGCTTGAGCATCCCCTTGTGCCAGAAGGAGGAGTATGTGGAATTCCCAGAGATGGAGTATGCTGGGATTAGGTGGTTCCCTTGTCGTTGGTGCACTGTTTTGCGTATGCCTTTGGCCTTTTTGCATATGCCTTTGGCCTGTAGCTGCATAGGGCCGAGGGCGGAGTGTATCTGGGGAGGAATCCTCCAGTCCGATGGCCTGGCGGTCAAGGAGGCATTCCGTGCATGGCAGGTGTGTCATCCAGACTAGCAGTTTGGACTGCTATGCAAGCTGGCCCGGGACTAGCAGATTGGGCCGTTATCTAAAGGAAAAACCTTACAGGTAGTCAACCCCCGTTTAGTCTGCCAGTGACAGCAAGGCTGCTGTGCGCTGCCGTCGGAGGGCATGATCAGTTTGCCCGGCTGCAGATGCTTGTGCCAGGCACTGAAGGACTCGCATAATGGGTGTTTTTTTTTTTTTATTTTACCCGATGGATTTTCATTTGTATCAGGTCAGAAGGAAGGAAGACGATAAGGTTAGGTTTGACATCATGTCAGCCTCTCACTCTTTGCCCGCCCACACTTGCACTTGGCAGGAGGCGGAAGGTATCCAGGATCCTAGAGCCATAAGATTAGAGAAACATGCTGGTGTTGGCCAGGACCTGAAGGAGATGACCTGGGCTCTGACTGTTTTACCAGTTGCCCTTAAGCACAGGCGCGGGATTATGGCCACCTTGTTGACCGTGTGGGCAGGCCCTAGGATGCGGAGTCATCGCAGCGCTCTGGTGGTGCGCTCGAATCCGCAACTGGACCTGTTGCAAGTGACCTTTTGAACGAGATATCTGCCGTTGTGAAGTTTGTACAATGTATCTGTATTGGATGTGCGTTACCGTGTTCATGGTTGTTCATGGAGGAGCATCCCTAGATTGGCGGTTCCTTGACTGGCGTTGACGCAGCAACCTTGAACTCATGCCCACGAGAGCTGGGGTTAGTGACGAAGGACTCTTAGGTTTAGAGTCACAGATCTCACTGGGGTTCTCTCTGCGAGGATGTCATGAAGGTAGCCTGTTGTCTCTGTTTCGGGGTGACAGGCGAGGCCTGCTGTTCCTGTTTCTGGAGGGCTGAGCGCAGCCAGGGAATGCGGATCTTAAGACTGCTATAGGCCTTGTCTAATTTCGACAGAGAGGCAGGCCTCACCCGGTAGGTCAGGGATGCAGGAGACGTAGGCTCCGCCTGGTAGACCAGAGATGCTGGCTTCGCATGGTAGGCCATGATATCCAGGTAGAGGGCCCTGATATCAAGGTAAGTGCAGAGACCTGTTCTCTGAGATCGGGGCCCAGATACGCGACTGACACCGTGGTTGTGTGTGTAGCGTACTGTACCGTCCCGAGTCACGATGATGATAGTAATGTCACAGAAATCTGCTGCTGCCACATGCTGTGGGCAAGGAGTATGGGTAAGCTTTGATGGTGAAGGGGAGTCGGGTGATGTGGGTCTGTGCTCTGACAGATTTTCAGAGAAAGAATGGTTTCCAAGGATTCAGAATCCGTGATCCTATCACTGGACCACGCTTGCTACGGTGCCTCTTTGCGCAGATTGGTGGCATCGGCGGGATAAATGCTTGGTGGCACCTCCGGTGCTGTGCCCGTGGTAGGATCTCGTTAGAGAGGTCCCATGAAATTTCCATCTGGGGGAAGAAGAAAATATTAAAGGATAATACATATATTGTAGATGATAAAATTGGATTTTAGTGGAGAGTATCAAAGTCCGTCTTGCTGGCAAGGCGGAAGAAGTAAAACTGGCTAGCTAGGGGCGGGCTGGGGGGTGGGGCCAGAAGGGCTGGAGTTTCAAGACTGGTCTTTGCTTTAGTTACCCTGTATCTCTTTCCTGCTCCCTACCATGCATGATTCTGGCTGCTGCTGATTCTGTTCACAGCACAGCACAGCACAGTGCAATGCAGGACTGTTCTTAAATCTGCATCCTCCCTCCTCTACACTGTGGCATATCATGCTTTTGAATCATGTGGTACAAAGTGCGATAATATCCATGGGCGACAAAAGGAGGAGGATAAGATCGGAGATGTCACACTTCTGGTGCCTTTCTGTAACTAGGCCAGGATGGGAGAGTAAATAAGAAGATGAAGGGAAGTAGTATAAATGATGGGTATTGTGGATAATGAGAGAAGAAAAGGATTTTCCCTTCTGATACTAGTTCCCTTCAACTTTGACTTTTATACTTTGGACACATCAAGCGAAGAAAGAGATCATTGGAGAAAGACATAATGCTTGGCAAGGTAGAAGGTCACCGTAAAAGTGGAAGGCTGGCAATGAGATGGATTGATATAACAGCAGCTATGGATACCACTCTATCAACAATGAGCCGCTTGGCTGAAGACTGAACAAAGTTTAGGTCAGCTAACCAGAGGGTCGCCAGGAGTAGACACCAACTCAACAGCACTTAACACTAGTTCCCTTCTCATCCCACTCCCTGATCCCTCTTTACTTCCTGATTCTTTCTATCCCCAGAATGGGTTTAAATTGTTAGTCAAGCTGAGCTAGGATGACAGCTTCCTGAGGAGGGGGGAGGCAGAGATGGCAGCAATAGGTCCTGATAGCTATACTAATTCAATCAACAGCATGTATTTATTTTGTTTTTACCCACAGGGCGTACTGGTCTTCCCCTACCTCGACGACTGGCTTTTAAATAGCCTTTGGAAAATTCTCTCCATTGTGTATATTTAGGGCTTCCAATTTTCAGTTAACTAAAAAAATCCCCTGATTAAAACACCCTTGAAGGGGAATTTGGGGTTTTCGATTAATCAAAAAGCCCCAAAAAATGGCCCGAGAGAATCTTTGTTTCCAAATCATCCTGCTAGACCAGTAAGTGGGTGTATTTTCGTCCTTTTTTTTTTTTTCCTTGCATTAGCACTTAACTTGCTGCCACGGGGGTCCAATGGGACATGATCAATGATGGTTCAGGTAAAGTCCTCAAATGTATGAGAACTCCATACAATGTTCCACCTTCGGGGCAGAGAGCGTTTGGGAACAAATGCATGAAGCATGTTCACCCAAACGTATTTTTATAGATCATGTCCCATTGGATCCCCGTGGCAGCAATCACATTTTAAAACGTCAGTGGTTGGAGCAACGTTGGATATACCAATTAAATATGGTTCATCCCCACGGTCTTAAGGAGACCGATTGATCCATCCTAGAACAAACTCAGCCAATGAAAAGAGGGTTCCCCCAATGACGTGGGGAATTCCCTTGTTCTCCAGGAACAAGCAGGAAGTCAGTCCTCACTCATGGGTGATGTCTGCACTGACGGAACCCACGTGGAGCAATTCCCCAGCTTTCAAAGAAAGCCTTTGGGATTGCTGCCACGCATGCGCCCTTTTTTCTTCCAACTGTTGGCCGTATGGGTCTTCGACCTCACGGGAGCCATTTTTGCCCCTATGGCCACCAGATTCAAAAAACGCGATAGATGCTCTAAGAACATGTTGCTTATGGACACCCATTACTTTTGCCTGTGGTGTCTCTGGGCTGATCATGATCTGGAGCTCTGTTGGCTTTGTAAGAAAATGTCCTCTAAAGCCCGGCTCATCCGTAAGCAGAAGTCTGAAGAAATTTTCAGAACGTCCGCCTCGGAGTCCCCGGTAGCAAAGGCACCCGGTCTCCAAAGGGCCGTCCCTGCAAGGACCCCCCTGCCCAACCCGGTGACCCCAGGGTTGGCGTCACAGGGCCCCACGCCTGCATGGGAATCTCGCATGCTGGCGCTAGAACGTAGCGTTTCTACATTCATCGCTTTCCAGCTGGCGCTCACAGCCAGCTTCACTGACTTGCACCCAGAGACCATTGCTCCTCACGTGGGATACCGAAATCCATCCAGGAAACCCCCGAGAACCACGGGCCTCGTGAGGGTCCTCGATGTCTGTCTCGCTCGCCTTCCTGTTCTTGGGGGTGAGATCATCCAGGGCCTCCAGCTCCAAGCAGGCCTCGGCCGCTGGACAGAGTGACCTGCCTGGTTTGGATTCCTCATCCAAGTTCTTGATCTGGGAGTCTGATGGGGACACCTCCCCGGAAACCCACCACGACCTTCTGTCGGACCCCTCCTCGACTGCATCTCAGTGGTGCTTGCCGCCCAAGGACGACACCTTTCTGGTGTTCGTTCAGGACATGGCACGGGCTCTTAACTTGGCCACCCAGGCCAGGGAGGATCCTCAAGCTGAAGAGCTCGACATCCTCAAGTACAAGTCCCCACCTAGGGAGTCTCTTGACTGTCCCGGTCCCTCCCATCCTGTCCAGACTGCTGCTCCGCATGTGGGAGGCACCCTCCTCGGTCCCCATCATGAGTAAACACCTTGACACTGAGGTGCTTACAAGGTACAGCGTGGCCCAGGGTTCAGACAGACCCAATTCCCCCTCATTTCTATGGTAGTGGAATCGGCCATGAGAAAGCAAAAGAGCCCGAAATCACACTCTTCAGTCCCCCCCCCCGGGCCGGGAGTCCGAGAGCCCTTGATGCCCTAGGCCGCAAGGCCTACCAGGGGTCCATGCTCTCCTGTCGCATTCAAACATACCAATTATATATAGGCATGTTCTTGGGCGACCTGGCCAAAGAGCTCAGAGGTATCTCCAGGAACAAGCAGGAATGAGTCTTCACATGTGGGTACGTCGGCGCCGACGGAGCCCGCACGGGAATGCTCCCCAGCATCCAATCAGAAGGCTTTTAGGAGCATCCCTCGCGCCTGCGCGGTGGCTTCCTGCCCTTCCTACTGCCTCTCCCCAGTTTTTCGTTTTTCCGCGGAGCCGGCAGGACGTACCTCCTGCCACCGCAGAAACCTTTTCTTTAATTTTCCCTTTTTTCTTGTTTGTTGTGGTCGCGGTTTTTTCCCGCCGACACTGGCACCATGGGTGCCTTATTTTTTTCTTAATTTTTTCTAAATCCCTTCGAGGGAAATATTTTCCTCGAGTCACTTGTGAGGCCTACCGGGCTTTCCAGCATGGAGCCTTCTTCCCCTAAGAAGTGCCCTCACTGTGGAGACTTGGTTTTCTACTTAGACCCCAATGCCTGGTGTCTCTCCTGTTTGGGCCCTGATCCTTTTTCCACCGGTTCTCCGGGCTTCAGCGTCGGGAGAAGACCTTCCCTTTTTCGAGTGTCCCTCGATGACGTCTTTCCACCTAAGGTGCGGTCATCGGTTTTCTCTCCTCTCCAGGATCAGGTAACCCAACAACAGTCTGTTAAGACTAGCCAAGCCTTGAGGGGCGAGTCTCATGCGCGGCATGACGATGTCTCCGGCCTTCCCCTCAAGTCCCCCCTTGGCACATAAACCCCGGCGGGCTCCAGAGCCTCCACGGGGTTTCGGGCTGTTCCTGGGGTTCGCTCCTCACAGAATATTCCCGAGCCATGCTCGAGGGTGGTACCTGCTTCGAGCGGTGCCGACTCCTCGGCATTGGCGCCGGCGTCGAGTGTTCCACTCTTCACTGGGGATCGTTGGCTGGTGTCCTCGGTACCTTCGGGGCTGATCGATTCGGCCCAGTCTGGCTTTCCTGCATCCCAGCCATGCGCGGAGGTGGTACCCGCTTAGGGCGGTGCTGATTCCTCGGCGTCGGTGTTGAGTGTTCCACTCTTCACTGGGGATCGTTGGCTGGTGTCCTCGGTACCTTCGGGGCCGATCGATTCGACCTGGTCTGGCGTGCCTACATCCCTGCCATGCGTGGAGGTGGTAACCACTTCGAGCGGTATCGATTCCTTGGCATCGGCGTCGAGTGTTTCACTCGTTGCCGGGGATCGTCATCTGGTGCCCTCGGCTCCTTCGGGGCCGATCGACTCGACCCAGACTGGCCTTCCTGCATCCCAGGACTGCGTGGGGGTGGTACCGGCTTTGAGCGGCTCTGCCTCCCCGGCGTCAGCTTCGGTGTCGCGTACCCCACTCTCCACCAGGGACCGTCACCTGGCTCCACCTTCGGAGCCGATCGATCTGTCCCGGACGGGCGGTCCGGCACCCCAACCTTGCGCGGGGCCGGGGCCGGCCCCAGACAGTGCCAACCTCCTGGCATCGACGCGGGCGTCGAGTGCTCCACGCATCACCAGAGTTTGCTCGCGGGAGGCCTCGGGACCTTCGATCGATTCAACCCAAAGAAGCGCCGCTGCCCCGACGTTGGCGCCGGGGCTGTGCGTTTCACTCCCCGCCGGGGCTCGTCGGCAGGTTACCTGGGTACCCTCGAGGCCGGTTAGTGCGCGCCCCGTAAGGGTTTCCCGCTCGGTAACACAGGCGTGGGAAGAACCCCGGCATCTGGCGGGGTCTATATCCCGACGTCGGTGCCGGTATCGGGTGTTCCCCTCGTCGCCAAGTTTCGACCTCGGAAGCCCTCGATGCCCGCGTTACTGATCGATGCGACCCCGATTCGCTTTCAGGGATGGGCATTGCCGGCACCGCCGCCACTGCCGGGTCCCTTTGGGAGGGCGTCGCTGACTTCGCTCGGTTCGATGCCCAGCCTCGAATCGATCTCCAGTCTCGAAGGCGTGGTTCCGACGCGTTTCGGAACCAACCCCAGTCTCTTCTGACGACACAGTGCAGAGCTTGCCTGCTCTCCGGCTGCCTCGGAACCACTCCAGCCGCCTTCGCTGGCTACTCCTGGGGCAGCCCCGCGGTCGGGGTCGGGGCCGAGGCCGAGTCCCGCAGGTCTATCGGTGACATCGCTCCCTTCGATGCCCAGCTTGGAATCAATCCCGGGCTCTGACGATGCAGTGCCAACTGCCTCGAATCGGGACTGTCAGTACCCTTCTCTCTTTTTAGAGGGATTCCTCCGGGGAACCAGCCTGGAGGGTCTCCTGGTGTTCAGGCGGCCCCTTCAACCTCTGCCTCCCCCGGAATAGCTCCTCTGGGAGAGCCGTCTTTTCAGGATTTTCTCCTTGACATGGCGGACTTGCTTGCCATTCCTATCCCGGGTCCTTCACTGAGTCCAGGCCCTGCGGAACAGGCAGCCATAATGCTTCCTCTACATCCCTCCCTGCGGGATCTTCTGCTCGGGATTTGGCGCTCGCCTTTGCAGGTTCCTGCGCCGCCTACAGCCATGCATGCCCTGTATCGGGTGCCCCCCTCTCCGGGGTTTCGCACGCACCAGCTTCCCCATCATTCCATTGTGGTGGAATCGGCGCTGAGGAAGGTCGGAAGCAAGAAGAAGCATTCTTCTTGCCCTCCGAATCGTGCGTCTAAAGCGCTGGATAGCTTTGGGCGGCGAACCTTCCAAACATCCATGTTGGCTTCCAGAATTATTTCCTATATTTTCTATATGAGCCTGGCACTTCGGGAGATCACCGAGAGATTATCTCTTTTGTCTCCTTTTGTGTCGGCCACTAGGGCCCCTGACTATTCCTTGCTTCTTTATCATTGCAGGAATATCTCTTGGTTCCTTTCTCGGGCTTCTCTAGACTCTTTTGAGTCTGTTGGCAGGTCCTCGGCTATTGCCATCGGGGCGCGTCGTACAGCCTGGCTGCAGGCTTCTGACTTGTGCAGCTGGGCACAACATAATCTGGGTAATTCCCCGTGCACTGGGGACAACCTCTTCAACGGCGAGGCTTTACGTCAGGTTGCTCAGTGCTCCGCTGACCTTTCTAGCGCTGGCCCTCCGAAGCCCTCTCCTTCCCCCGGGGGTAGGAAATGTCCTTCCCGACCTTCCTTCCCGAGGAAGAGAAAGTTTCATCCGTCCGCCCACCTGCCAGGTGCGCCCAAGCAAGGGACGTCTCACTCTGGTCGGAAGTTCCAGGGCCCGCACCAGGATACCCAGGCCAAACAGCTTTAGGCTCCTGTATGCGGCAGTCTGCAATTGACTTCTCTTCCCAGAAGTTTATTTTTTCTAGCTACACTGGGGTTCTTTTCAGTATGGCAAGTGGTTTGGATACTTGCTCAGGGGTTAAGGGATCCCCCCACCTTCCTCGTTGGTAGAGGGGGATCACCTCTATTCCAGGATAGTTTCTGGCTCCACATGGACATTCTATCCTTAGAGTACATCCTTCGAACCCCTCTCTCCCTGGGTTCCCCTGCTTGAGGGGATCCCACACCGAATCTTCTCTTTCTTCCAGTGTAGACCTTGCTGCTGCCCTCCAAGCATGGTCTGAGCAATTCCTCGACAGGGCCGGACCATCCCCGCCCTCTTGTCTGTTCTCTCTGTTCCTGCAGGAGTACTCCCTGGGTCTGTTCATTTGCTGTGCGGGCAGGAGTCCCAGTGTGTCATTAATGCTTCGTCCTGCCGCTTCGGCTATCTGGCGTTCTTACGCTCCCCGCAGGCTCTCGTTCTAGCTTCCCTGGGATGGGGCGACATGTCTGACTCCTGTCAGTCTCCTTCATCCTCCTCCCGCACACCGCTTCCTGCAATCTTCAGAGCAGCAGAGGGCATTGGCCCGTGTCTCTGCAGGTTTTCCATATGATGGAAAAGACTTATATAGTCACTCCATGGCTATATGGATAATTATACCCTCTTGTCTCCCTTGTGGCACGGAGGACAAGTTTTTTTTCTGCGTGACTGTCAGGGGGACACACCAGAGGCCTAAAGTACTCCTGATGTGCTCTTCCCAGACTGTTTCTCCTTCACGCAGCCATACTGCTACTCTCGCTGATCTGCCCCTGCACCGCACACCTGTGGATCAAGTGCAGGTCCGAATTAGCAGTATTATACTCACGTGTGCATGTCCCCCTGCATGCATGTTTTAGTACCTGGGTGGGCGTTCCCAGGCCCACCTATGTCTCGATATACATCTATATATGTTATTGGATATATGTCTGTATTGGTGGGCGCTTTTTGGGAGATGTTCATAGCGCCCTAGGTCTTACCGACTATCTCCCCAATTGTCGGTACTTACGTTTTATTTCTTAAGGGGTCCGGCCAGTCCGCTTGCCTGTGTTCTTACGGCTCGGTGTCTGGGACCGGTTATGCTTATACTTGCTGCTGTGAAGTCAACAGCTTCGATTTTTGTTTCACGCCTCCTTGCCTGGAGGTTTTCAAACCCAATGTCTTCCTATCCATTGTCAGCTAGGGAAGACGGTGTACTTCTCGGTATCCCGGAGTACACTCCTGTTCTTCTCCGGGCTGGGTTCTTCCAGATCGGCCAGTCTTCTGCTTAGCCCTCAGGGTTAAGGACTCTGCTCCTAAGGGAGTTCTCAGCTTTCTCATGAAGCTTCCATTGAAGACCTGCCGTTCTCTCCAGCGCCAGTTGACACCTGCGTCTCCATCCCTCCCGGACTTGGAACTACTTCCTCACTGCGGTGAAGTTCCCTTGAAGACTTCGCTACTGCATCTACAGTACCCGTCGCAGCTCTACTTCCTACAATCCAGTAGGTAAGCTCTAGATTGTGCTGGTTCATTAACTACTTAATGATACTTGACGTGATTTTTAAAGACTCTCTCCCCCGTAGTCTTTAGGTTGCTGTGCCTCGGCAACTCTTCTCAACTCCTACCCTCCATCCCTCAGGGGATGCCGGGGATCCAGGTTGGGCGATGCCGCCTTGTCCAGGGCCGCACATTCTGGGATCTCCCCTGGCACCCTCAGGTAGGGAGTCCCCACATGTGAAGACTCATTCCTGCTTGTTCCTGGAGATAGCACAGTTACTTACCTGTAACAGGTGATCTCCGGAACAGCAGGAATTAGTCTTCACAACCCACCCACCTCCCCTTGGAGTTGTATCTCTCTCTCTCTCTCTCTCTCTCTCTCTCTCCCTCTCTCCTTCCTCTTCCTCTCCTTCTGTCTCAGCTATGAAACTCAACTGGGGAGAGGCAGTAGGAAGGGCGGGACGCCACCGCGCAGGCGCGAGGGATGCTCCCAAAAGCCTTCTGATTGGATGCTGGGGAGCATTCCCGTGCGGGCTCCGTCGGCGCCGACGTACCCACATGTAAAGACTAATTCCTGCTGTTCCGGAGATCACCTGTTACAGGTAAGTAACTGTGCTTTCTCTGCGGGCCTTGAGGGCGAACCCCTCTAGGTTCAGTACCCTGCTGAAGTCTGTTGCGGACTGCTGAAAATACCTCTCCCGTGCCGCCTACGATGGTTTTGAGTCCTCGGTTTGGGTGGTAGCTGCAGGCCTCAGGGCCTGTCACCAGGCATGGCTCCAATCCTCAGACTTGGAGCAGTGGGTGGAGGAGAAGCTCCTGGGCATACCCTGCCTCGGCGAGCAGCTCTTTGGCAAGCCAATGGAAGATAAGGATCTCCAGGAACAAGCAGGAATGAGTCTTCACATATGGGTACGTCGGTACCGACGGAGCCTGCGCGGGAACGCTCCCCAGCATCCAATCAGAAAGCTTTTGGGAGCATCCCTCAATGCCTGCGTGCTGCCTTCCCGCCTTTCCAACTGTCTCTCCTCAGTTTTTGTTTTTCTGCGGAGCCGGCAGGACGTCCTCCTGTCACCGCAGAAAAGTTTTTCTTTAATTCTTTGTTTTCTTGTGGTCGCGGCTGTCTCCCTGACTCCACCGGTACCGCCGGTGTGTTTTCTTTTTCTTTTTCTTAAATTCAGGGAATTTTTTCCCTCAGTTTCTGTCTTAAACCTTTTGGGCCTTCTAGGCCTCTCCATCATGGAGCCGCCACCTTCTTTTCCTAAGAAGTGTCTAAGCTGTGGCGGTACAGTTTTTTGTTTTTAGACTCCAAGAACTGGTGTCTAACCTGTTTGGGTCCGGAGCCATTAGGCTACAATATTGTGAGAAGAGATTTTCCATTTCGAGTTTCCCTCGATACCGAGTTCCCTTCAAGTATCAGGGCACCGACCATTTCTTCTTCTCCACAAGATCAGGTAACCCACAAACAGTCTGTTAAGACTAGCCAACCCTTGAGTGGTAGGTCTCATGCACAGCATGATGACAGCTCCGGCCTTGCCCTCGAGGGTCCATTTGCTTCAAAACCCCGGCGGGAGTCTTTGGCCTCCAAAGCCTATCAGGGGTTTCAGGTTGTTCCTGGGGCTCACCCCTCACAGAACATACCTGAGCCATGCTAGGTGGTGGCATCCGCTTTGAGCGGTACCGATACCCCGGCATCGGCACTGGTGTTGAGCGATACACTCCTCACCAGGGATCGTCATCTGGCTTTCTCGGTACCTTTGGGACCGGTCGATACATCCCAGATTGACTTTCCAGTATCGGCATCAACGCCGATACTACCACCGACGTCGGTACCCTCTAGACATGCATCGATAGACTCGCTTCCTTCGATGCCGAGTCTGGAATCGATCTCTAGTCTGGAAGACTGGGTACTGACACGTCTCGGTACCGACGCTTACCGGTTCCGGATGCTCGGTACCGAGGGTGATTACCAAAGGCCTTCGGTTACCTCGGTACCGATTGAGCAGCCACCGATGACTGCTTCGATGTCGGTGTCGCCTTCGATTCCGACACAGCTATCGGTATCGGTGCCGGTACCCGCAGTAACATCGGGGCCAGCTCCTTCCATGCTTCTTTCACCAGGGTCGCTCCTTTCTATACCAAGTTTGGAGTCGATACCTGGCATGGACAATGCAGTACTGACTGTCTCAGGTTATGACC
The DNA here is from genome assembly GCA_033557465.1 of Ichthyophis bannanicus. Taxonomy (NCBI): domain Eukaryota; kingdom Metazoa; phylum Chordata; class Amphibia; order Gymnophiona; family Ichthyophiidae; genus Ichthyophis; species Ichthyophis bannanicus. Next base: position 702,415,228 of record CM066031.1, on the reverse strand, counting down.
ACCAGTACCAGCATCCATCCCTTAAGGATCCTTTCTTGTACCGTGCAGGATCTTATATTCCTATATTCTCAAGTAGATCCTCCGGTGCCCAGGCTAGTTCTTCAGGTCTAGCCTGTCCAGGGACGGTTCCCTTTGGAGATCCTTCTTTTCAGAATTTTCTCCTGAATATGGCAACATCTCTTGCTATTCCTATCCCTGGCTATGATCCTACACAAGGCTCTCTTTCTACTGGAGAAAAGGAAAATATAATGCTTCCTTTACATCATTCCTTGCAGGATCTTCTTTTAAGAATGTGGGAAGCACCTTTAAGGGTACCCTCACCTTCTAAAGCAACTGATCTTCTGTATCAGGTGCCCCCCTCTTCAGGGTTTCAAAAGACTCAACTTCCCCATCATTCCATTATGGTGGAATCAGCAATGAGGAAGGTGAAAAGTAAGAAGAAGCACTCTTCTTACCCACCAGGTCGTGAGTCTAGGACACTAGATGCCTTTGGACGTCAAACCTTCCAGACATCCATGCTGTCAACAAGGATTCTCTCATATATTTTTTATATGAGTCTATCCCTTCAGGAGGTCACAAAGAAATTATATCTTTTGACTCCTTTTCTTTCAGAGCCCAAGACTGCAGACTATTCCTTACTACTTAGTCATATTCAAGATATCTCTTGGTTTCTTACTCGTGCTTCCCTAGACTCCTTTGAGTCTGTTAGCAGAACTTCTGCTATAGCCATAGGGGCACGACGTAGAGCCTGGCTCCAAGCTTCAGACTTAAGCAGATGGGCACAACAAAGACTGGGTAATGCTCCTTGCACTGGGGAAAATCTCTTCAATAAGGAGTCTTTACATCAGGTTGCTCAGTGGTCCACTGACTTCCCTGTTTCTGGAGGCTATTCTAAGCCTTCTCCTTCCCCAGTAGGTAGGAAATGCCCTACCAAACCTTCTTTCCCTAGGAGAAGAAGGTCTCACTCTTCTCCTGCCCATCATACAGATGTTCCCAAGCAGGGGAAACCTCACCCTGGTCTGAAGAATCCAAACTCTAGCCAGGCTGAACAAACCCAGCAACCATAGGGTCCTGAAGTTTACAACCTACAATTGACTTCTTCTCAGTAGAAGTTTTTTCACTGTTTTTTCATTCAAAACTCTACACATGGATTCCTTTTCTCAGGACATCCAGTTGCTCCTAGGTATGCTGAGCTGTCAGGATATTCATGTCTATGGGTCACATGTTTCTCCTTCTTCCTACCAAGAAGAGGTGTTTAACAACTATCCCATAATAGTTTTCTGTTCCAACATGAATTTTTTCCTTCCACATACTTACCATATGGTAAGACACCCTTCAGCTCCTGTTTCTCTACCCTCTTATCCAGGGTTTCCCCTGAAAGAGTGGTACCATACCACTGCAGGGCTTCTTTAGCCTTTCTAGTCATTTCTTTCATTCCAGTGTGGAGTTTTTTCTCTTGAATAAACTCCCTTCTTTTGTCTGGGCAGCTCATCAGACAGGGACAGGAATTTCTCCTCTTGTTCTGTCTGTTCTCTCTGTTTTACACAGAAAGAAAGATTCTCTCTGTCTATTCAGCAGCTGCCCATGCAAGAGTTCCAGTGATTGGACTACTGGTACTTTTCCACAAGATTCCAGTCTTGTCTTCCACTTCTTTCTGTCTGGCCTTAGTAGTGATTCCAAGATAGTGCTTTCATCTGTCTTGGATAATCCTTATCATTTCAGGCTTATCACACTATCTTCTTTTCTTGACATCTCCAATTCCTTTGGATTTGGCAGCATAGTTGACATGGCAGCTGTTTTTTTCCAACAGCCAGTTTTATTTCCCAATTCTCCTGCATAATGCTCTCTGCAATTTTACAGAGAAGCTTTCTACTATGGGCCCTTGCTAGAGAGCATGGGGTTTTGTCTCTAATGACTATCCTATATGGTTGGAAAAAGCTTCCTCAGTCATTTTCCTTGACTGAGGGTTCTCCACACCCTACTATCTCCTTTTATAATACAGGACATAAGCCTTTTCTACGTGAAAGTCTAAAGAGTTCTCCAATTCCTACAGGGAACATGCTCTTTTTTCCTTGCAGCTTGTCCTCATGGTATCCTACTCCTTCATGGACAGCACATATTTAACTAATAACGCATGATACCCCTTTGTGTCCCTCCAGTGGGTCAACCTGGTATCTCATCCTATGCGTTTTCTGTCCATTTACCATGCGAGAGTTCTACAGGACTCAGTACTTGCTGTTTACAGACTGATATTATCCTCTGTTTTTTCACGCAAACATCCTGGTTATTTCACTGGATAGCATTTCTGCACCATCTTAACCAGGGCGAATAGATTCTCTATATCTTCTCAAGTAGGTTCCACCTTCTTGTTTTTAGATGAATCTTTCCTCTTCACATCTCCCATGTGAATGTTCTTATGAGCATATCTCTATCTGCTTAATTGCAGACATTTATCTTTAGACCTATATATTGATAAGAACATAAGAACATAAGATATGCCATACTGGGTCAGACCAAGGTCCATCAAGCCCAGTATTCTGTTTCCAACAGTGGCCAATCTAGGTCATATGTATCTAGCAGTTTCCCCAAGGGACACAGGTTACACAATGCTTGTATTAGTTCAAGCATTGATATCCTGGGTCCCTTCTTAATAATGGTTTATGGACCTTTCCTCCAGGAACTTGTCCAAACCTTTTTTAAACCCAGCTACACTAACAGCCTTTACTACATCCTCCGGTAACAAATTCCAGAGTTTGATTACACGTTGAGTGAAAAAATATTTTCTTGTATTAGTCTTAAATAGTTTACCCTGTAGCTTCATTTCATGTCCCTTAGTCTTTCTATATTCTGATAAGGTAAACAATCGATCTACGTTTACCCGTTCCACTCCGTTCATTAATTTATAGACTTCTATCATATCTCCCCTCAGCCGTCTCTTTTCCAGGTTAAAGAGCCCTAACCTTTTTAGCCTTTCTTCATAGGAGTATCCTTCCATCCCCTTTACCATTTTGGTGACTCTTCTCTGAACCTTTTCTAAAATCGCTATATCCTTTTTAAGATACGGCGACCAGAATTGCACACAATATTCAAGGTGCGGTCTCACCATGGAACGATATAGAGGCATTATAATATCTTTTGTTTGATTTTCCATTCCTTTCCTTATCATACCTAGCATTCTATTTGCTCTCTTGGGCGCCGCTGCACACTGGGCCGAGGGTTTTAACATGGTATCCACAATGACGCCTAAATCTTTTTCCTGGGTGTGGCTCCTAATGTGCAACCTTGCATCGTGTAACCATAGTTTGGGTTGTTCTTCCCTAGGTGCATAATCTTGCACTTGTCCACATTAAATTTCATCTATTTTGATGCCCAGTCTTCCAATTTATCAAGATCCTCTTGCAATTTTCCACAATCCTCTTGGGTTTTAACAACTTTAAATAGTTTTGTGTCATCTGCAAATTTGATAACCTCACTTGTTCCACTTTCCAGGTCATTTATGAATATGTCAAAAAGCAGCGGACCCAGCACAGATCCCTGGGGTACACCACTATTCACCTTTCTCCATTGGGAAAATTGGCCATTTAGCCCTACCTTCTGCTTTCTATCTTTTAACCAGTTCCTGATCCACAATAGTACAATGCCTCCTATCCCATGACTCTTTAGTTTTGCCAAATGTCTCTGATGAGGGACCTTGTCAAAGGCGTTCTGAAAGTCCAGATACACAATATCAACCGAGACACCTTTGTCCACCTGATTATTCACTCCTTTAAAAAAACATAACAGATTAGTAAGACAAGATCTTCCTTGTCTAAAGCCTTGTTGGCTCTCTCCCATTAGGTCATGACTATCTACATGCTGAGTAATTTTATTCTTTATGATGGTTTCTACCATTTTTCCTGGTACTGATGTCAGGCTCACCGGTCTGTAGTTTGCCGGATCACCCCTGGAACCCTTTTAAAAATTGGTGTTACATTGGTGATCCTCCAATCTTCAGGTATTAGAGATGATTTTAATGATTGCAGACCTGCTATTAGTAATCTGTGAGCTATCTCGTATTTCAGTTCTTTCAACACCCTTGGATGTATACCATCCGGCCCAGTTGATTTGTTACTCTTCAGCTTATCTAATAGTTGTAATACATCTTCCCGATGTATCGATATTTCCTTCAATTCTTCCGCACCTTTAAATACCACTTCAGTCATGGGTAACATCCCTACATCTTCCTCAGTAAAGACTGAAGCAAAGAATTCATTCAGTCTCTCCGCTATCGCCTTGTCGCCTCTTAGTGCTCCTTTAACCCCTTTATCATCTAATGGACCAACTGACTCTCTCACAGGTTTTTTGCTACGAATGTACTTGAAAAGGTCTTTACTTCGCATTTTTACTTCCGCAGCAGGCTTCTTCTCAAATTCTCCCTTTGTCTGCCTTATCAATGCCTTGCATTTGACTTGTCAGTGCTTGTGCTGTTTCCAGGTTTCGTCGTTTGGCTCTTTTTTCCATTTCCTGAAAGATGCTTTTTTGGCAACAGCCTCTCTGACCTCAGCTTTAAACCATGCTGGCAGTTTTTTGGACTTCCTTCCACTTTTCTTAAAGCGTGGAATACAGCTGGTCTGGGCTTCCAAGATAGTATTTTTCAACAGCCAAGCCTGATGTACGTCTTTAACCTTTGCAACTGCTCCTTTTAGTTTTTTCTTAACTGTGTTCCTCATTTTATCATAGTCTCCCTTTCGAAAGTTAAAAGGTAGTACTGTGGATTTCCTTACTATCCCTCCTCCAAACCTGGCCTCATTTATCACTCACAGCCTGGCGGCTGAATGGGTTTCCCTAGCCCTGCTGGGTCTCCCAGAGGAGGTCGCGGAGGTTCTCCTCGTGTCACTGAAGACCTCGACTAGGTAAGCTTACGCCTTCAAGTGGTGGCATTTCGCGGTCTGGTACTCCAGGCTTCAGATCGACCCATTCTCCTACTCCACTTGGTGGGTCTTTCAGTACCTCCTCTATCTGAAGGAAGATCTGAAGTCTAACTCTGTCAGGGTGCATTTGAGCACCATCTCGGCGAATCACCTCCATATTGAGGGAAAGCCCCTCTCAGGGCAGCCTTTGGTCTCCCGCTTTATGCGGGGTCTCTTGCTATCCAAACCGTCTTTCCGACTGCCCCCAGCAGAATGGGACCTGAACGTAGTGCTCATGCAGCTTATGCGTTCACACTTCAAGCCGATGGTGACGTGCTTGCTTCGGCACCTCTCTTGGAAGGTGGTATTCCTGGTGGCCCTGACCTCGGCCCACCGAGTCAGTGAGCTCCAGGCTCTTATGGCTGACGCCCCTTACACGAGATTCTATAGGAATGGGGTAGTCCTCCGTACCCACCCCAAGTTCCTGCCGAAGATTGTTTTGGACTTCCACCTCATTCTTACTGACTGTCTTCTCGAGGTCTCATGCTGGCCAGGTGTCAGTGGCTCTCCATACACTCCTACTGCAAAAGGGCTCTTGCCTTCTATTTGCAGCATATTCAGGCTCATCGCAGATCTGGCCGACTCTGTGACCTACGATCCCAATCGACTAGGGCAGGCAGTCACTAAACACCCTCTCCATTTGGGTGGCAGACTGCATCGCCTTTGCTCACACGAAGGCGGGTGTTCTGTTAAATCGTTGAGTCACTGTGCACGGGGTCCGGGCCAAAGTGGTTTCAGTGTCCTTGTTGCACTCTGTGCCCCTGATGGGCATATGCCGGGTGTTGACCTGGTCCTCAGCGAACACCTTCGCTGCCCTACTGCGTGGAGAGGGAGTATTGTCGGGACAGCGCCTTCGGCCAGGCTGTACTCCGTAATCTGTTCAGGGTATAAGCAACTCCTACCCTCTGACCCTTCATCACGGCTACCGAGGGCTTCACTCCGAGGACCCGGCGACTCGGGATCCTTCGGGCATCGGCTTCTGCTCACGACCTCGTGGAGGCATGTTTTGGTTACAGGTTCGGTAGCCTTTAGCTGGGGAGTCCCATAAGTGAGGACTGATTTCCTGCTTTCCTGCTTATTCCTGGAGAAAGCGTAGTTACTCACCCTTAACAGGTGTTCTCCAGGGACAGCAGGAATCAGTCCTCACTACCCTCTCGCCTTTCCTGATGAGTTGCTGGATTTTTATCCTTCCCTTGACATCTGTTTGGTAGGGCTCGAGGTAAGGGACCTGACTGAGGAAGATGGCACCCTTGGGCGGGAAGAGGACCATGCGTGCATGGCAGCAATCCCAAAGGTTTCTTTGAAAGCTGGGGAATTTCTCCACGCGGGCTCCATCGGTGTTGACGTCATCCATAAGTGAGGACTGATTTCTGCTGTCCCTGGAGAACACCTGTTACAGGTGAGTAACTCTGCTTTTCTCATTGGTGGCTCTATTGAGTGCACATGACAGCTTCCTGATCTACCCAGTGATAGTCTCTGAGCCCGTATCTCTGTTCCACAGGTGGATGACTGCCTTTGCCTTGAGTGGGTTTGCATCACGTGAGATAGCCTTGACCAGTGAAGTTGAGAACCCAGCAATGTACTGGAGATCTTAAAACTAAACCTGTATAGTCAAAATTAATTACCCACCAATAACTAACATCAATATTTGTTGGACTTTGTCATACTCCAAGGCCACTCTATTCAGTAGGTCCCAATTTAACAGTTCATTTTACTTTTTTTTTTGTTTATGCTTTAGCACTTTAAAATTTGTCACTATTAGACCACAGCTACTTGTTGCTTTTGAGAGTCCATCACATTATATAATATAGCTGTTTTTGCTTTCCTCTTCCAGTTATCTAGCGCATATAGTTTACGTTTAAATTTCTTAGCATTTTTTGGCTATCCTATATATGCTGCATACTGACCATGGCTACTGCATTTCAAAGTTGGAACTTTCTTCTGCATCAGGGTAACGACAATTATAAACAATCCACTTATCTGAATTTTGAAGTTAGTCCATAGTGTTTCAAAATTTTGCAGACTTTTATTCACTTTCTGCAAACAGCCTCTTCGTTCTGCACACTGCTTCTGTGGTGAGTAATCCCGGCTCCAATAAGTCATGTTGATATAACTTATTGGTGAGTGATTAATTTTGACTATACAGGTTTAGTTTAAAATCACTCGAGTGGAATTGTAAAATCCTGTGTAGGATCCGAAAGGTGGTTGTCTGTTACTGGAGTGTGCAGAACCAGTCAGATGTAGTCCGTTCATGCAGTTCTGCTTTCAAGAGAACAGCAGTGCAGGAAACTGTACAGCAACTGTACAGCAGTTTCCAGGAAACTTTGTTTTGGTTCCTCCTTCCGAAAAAGGGAAGGGAAGGTATTCCATTTACTTTGTGGTACCAGAGAGACTGTTCCTTCCATCCTATTCTCAATCTCCAGGCAAGTTTGAAGGTAACCTGGTTTCGAATGCAGACACTGAGGTCAGTCGTACAGGCTGTATGAAAGGGCAAGTTTCTTGCTAATCTTGGACCTCTCAGAAGCCTATCTTTAACATTCCCATCCAAGAGGATTGACAGCTATATCTTCGCTTTGTCATCATGAGCAAACATTTTCTGTTTTGTGCCCTGCCCTTTGAGTTTTAAACCATCTAAACCTGAAAACTATATCCCACGAGTAGTAGTATTCCAATTCTAAAGAGAGATACCTACTGAAAATTAATTTTTTGTCAGAACTAATGCCATGAAGAAGATAATCCTCTCGTAGCATATTGTTCCTCTTTTTTTTTCCTTTTATTTTTATGGGGACGCAACCCCAAAATCAATACGCGAGGGATACTAAAATCCTTAGGGTAAAATCGATCTATTACAGGAAATTAATCTAACGGACTTTAACAATCCTAATTTTTTAAGATGAATCATTCCAAAAGATGTATCCTAGACCAATATATGGCTCACCCAAAAACGCTATTCCTTATTACACAATTAAGACTATAGCAAAATGGCAAACCAACAGCATATATTACGCAGCCTAATTTTCGATCTTCATATGGATATTGAAAGTTTACTTAGCTTTCCAGGAAGAATGTTCATATCCAAGACCGATATTTAAGAAAAAATAAAATTCTCCATTGGTGATACGGTATGGTACGGTAAGGAGGTGTACTGCGTCAGGCGTCATAGGGTCTTCTTATAACTGATCCTTTATAGTACTTTTACAATTTGCAACTCAATATAGTTAACCCAGCGTTTCGGGCTTTAGATCCTCCTAGCCCTTCTTCAAAACTCTTTCTTCAAATCTGCCCTTTGAGTTAGCAACGGCATCAAGGACCTTCTCCAAAGTAGTTGTAGCTGCAGCCCTCAGGAAGGAGGGCATTTTGTGTTCATGCCTGTCTGGACAATTCGCTTATCAGGGCGAAAGCGTATATTGAAGCTGTCAAGGCAGTATTTCAACTAGTTCAATTTCTGGAGAGCCTTGGGGTGGGTGAACCATGCAAAGAGCTACTTTTTTCCCTTTCAAATCTTGGAATTTCTTTGTGCAAAGTTCAGTAGCCAGTTATGCAAGATTTTACTCACCAAGGAGAGGTGGAGCAGGTTCCACAGGCCTTCCAGAGATGCTTATCTTACAGGGTTTTGGATTATTTTCAGCTCCTTGACTCTGGCAGCCACTATATATCTGGTCCTGTGGGCATGGGCTCGCATGCGCCTCCTCCAGAAAGCATTACTACTTTGCTGGTCTTCCTCCTCGCAGGGCTATAACATTAGACTCCCTCTTCCCCAGGAGATGCTGTTCAGTCTTCTCTGGCTCTCCCACTTTGAAATAATGAAGGGAATGTCCCTGGAAAGTCTGTCCTGTTTACTAGTGACAACAGATGCTAGCCTTCAAGGTTGGAGGGCTCTCACTACTTGGGGTACACAGCATAGGGACGCTGGTCCGACTCTGAAGCAGGGTGGCTTATCAACAGTCTTGAAGCCGGGGTAATTTGGTTGGTACTCATCTTTCATGGCCAGGCAGTCAGAATGTTTTCAGACAATGCCACAGCAGTGTCCTATGTCAATGAGTAAGGAGATATCAAGAGCACTGGGGTTGTGCTGGAAATGGCTCTCCTGTTTCCTTAGGCCAAGTGCCATTTACAGGCTCTTTAAGCTCCCCACATCACAGGAGTGGAGAATGTCTAAGCAAACTCTCGGCTATCATCTCCTTGATCTAAGGGAGTAGGAACTAGCCTCTTGGACCTTCCATTGCATTTTCAACATGTGAGGGTGTCCAGTCTTAGATTTGATAGTGACCAGCTCCAACACCGTCAAGGTACTGGTGTTTCTCTGGGAATAATCAGGAAATGTGTCCTCACATATGGGTGACAGCACCGATGGAGCCCTCGCGGAAGCATCCCCCCAGCTTTCAAAGAAAGCCTTTGGGTGATGTTACCACGCATGCATGGTCCCCTTCCCGCCCAAGGGTGCCATCTTGCTCAGTCTCCTTTTTTCCACAGAGCCCTTCAGACGTCCCTGGAAAAGGCCCTGGAAAAGGTTGATTTTTTTTTTTTTCTCCTGAGTTTCATACTCTCATCTGGTACTGCACCAGTACTCTTCCCGCCACCCGACTTCACTGTCTCTGCATCAAGTTTGAGTCCCTTTTTGTAGTTTTTCATTTTTGTCGTCTTTGTGCCTTTTTTCCAACTGGCAGCCTGGCGGGTCTTTTGACCTCGCTGGGATACGTTTTCCCCCATGACTGCCAGTGGCTTCAAGAAGTGTGATCTGTGTAACAAAATTATGTCTTCGACACACACAACTGCTGCCTTCTCTGCTTTGGGCCAGATTACGAACCTACAGCATGCGGTCTCTGCAAAAAGATGTCCAGCAAGGCCCTCAAGAGCCGCCAGCAGCCCCCCCCCCCTGAGTTCCTGGTACCTCTGAAGGCCAGGGGCTCATCTGAACCTGAGTGGCGCCATGGTTTTTCAGAGAGGGGGTCTCCCTCAAGGGAACCCAAGAAGAAATCCTTGAAGACTGCATCCCTGGAAGGATCCCACAGACCGGGTACGTCCCGCAGTCTGAGATGCTCATCCAGGGGATCAGAGGGAGTGGCCTGCAAAGCCCCCCAAACGAATCTACCTTGGACTGGCCTCGGTCGCCAGACACAATCCTCATCAAGGACTCCCCTTCGGGGGAACCAGGGTCAGGCCAGAGTCCTTTGGTGCCTGCGCTGAAGGCTGCAGAGCGTAATGGCTTGGAGTCCAGAATGGTGGCCCTGGAGTGCAGTTTATCTGCCTTCATGAACCAGCAGCAGGCGCTGTTGTCCAGAGCTATTGGTTCATCTGTCCTGACCACTGGGCCCTCAACGTCGAAGACTTCCCTGGAGGCCGAGCCAATCCTTGATCCTCCTGCCTCAAGTCGATCCTCTGCTGAGGTCTCAATCCGGTTCCTGCTCAATGGGGCCGCGATTGTCCTCAGCCAATGTGCTCGGCGCCAGCAGCAGGGCCTTGGAGGGCTGTGGCTGGGGTCGGCCCTGAGCCATCCTTCTTTCAAGTCCTCTACAGACTACTCCGAATGGACGATGGAGGATGAGTCGCCTGACACCCATCACCACCGCAACATCCCCTCAGACTCTCCTGCTTCGGAGTCCCGGCGCCGGTCTCTTGCAGAGGACATGGGGTTCCTTGACTTCATCAAGGACATGTCCAAGGCCCTAGTGTTCCTGACTGAATCGGAGGAGGACCCTTGGGCAGATGAGTTAGAAATTCTCCAGTACAAGGCCCCTCTGAGGGAATCACTCATGGTGCCCATCCCTCCCCTCCTGGAATGGCTGATGCTCCTTATGTGGGAAACACCGGCATTGGTGCTGGTGGTGAGCAAGCAGCTCGACTCGATGTATCGAGTCCACCGGAACCCAGACTTCCAGAAGTCACAGCTGCCGCACAACTCCATAGTTGTGGAGTTGGCCATGCTTCTACTGACGAGTCACTCACTCCTATGTGCCCCCAGGCAGGGAGGCCTGCACGTCCTCTGTAGAAAGTGCTACTAGGGCTCGATGCTTATCGGCCACATCCAGGCCTACCCAGCTGTACATGGGCTTGAACCTGAGAGAGCTGGTGAAGGAACTTGCCAGGTTCTCAGCTGGTCTGTCCGATGAGCCCCTGCAGTAGTTCAGGAACCTGGCGAAGGCTGTTTGAGTGCTCCAAGTTTGTGTCTCGGGCAGCCTATGATGGATTAGTCGGTGGCTCGAGTAGTGGCAGCAGGCATTGGTGCCCGATGCCAGGCTTGGCTACCGTCGTCTGACCTCAAGCTGCTGCCCCTTCCGATGAAAGGATTCGGGTAAAAAGCCCTTCTACCCAAGGAAAGGGGCTTCTTACAGAAACTATCCACTTTTTCAGGCCTCCCTGGCTCCTTATCAGCGTCAGCAGGCCAGGGGATATGGGCATGACCCTCATAAACAAAAGGCTCCGAAACCCCAAGCACTGGCCCCGGCCCCGGCCCAGCCAGGTGGGAGCTCTTGACGCCTTGAACATCGCTTCTCCACCCCAAGGAGGTTGTCAGCCCACAGGTGTCCAAAGGTGGCTAACATCACCACTGATTCCTGGGCAGTTCGAGTGGTCAAGGAGGGGGTTACCTTTCCCATTTGACTCAGATATTTTCTGGGAGAGTCCCTCAGGTTGCCCTTCCACCGGGACCACCTACTGAAGGAGCTTTCAGGTCTTCTCGAGGACAAAGCGGTGGAACCAGTGCCCCACCATCTCAAGGGCAAGGGGTTCTACGCCAGGTACTTCCTTGTTCCTAAAAGAACAGGAGGCCTAAGGCCCATCCTCGACCTGAACAATCTCAAGTTCCTGGTGAGGGAAGATGCTCTGCCTTGGAATATTGCTGCCTTATCCTCCAGCAGGGAGATTGGCTATGCTCCTTGGATCTGAAGGATGCTTATACCCACATCCTCATTCACCCCAACTACAGGCAGTACCTGCGGTTCGTGGTGGGGGCCGGGCACTACCAGTACAGGTTGCTGCATTTCGGCTTGGCCTCCTCCCCAAGGGTCTTCACAAAATGCCTGGTAGTCGTGGCTGCCACCTTCCGCCTCCGGGGGGCTTTTGTCTTCCCTTATCTGGATGACTGGCTCATAAAGGGAGGCACGGCCTCAGAGGTACAGCAGGTGACTGCACGCACCATCCAGGTCCTGCAGCACGTGGGGTTGTGATTAAACTACCCCAAGTCTCACCTCCTTCTGACACAATGTCTGGAGGACAAGACTGGACATCCTCCAGGCAAAGGCCTTCCTGCCTGGGGACAGAGCTGACTACCTCAGGGCCCTGGCACTGGATGTACTCCACAGTCCCTTGGTGCCCACTCGGCTCTTCTTGCGCTTCCTCAGACACGTGGCCTTCATTGTCCTCATCAGCCCAGATGCCCACCTCCACATGAGGGCCACGCAGTAGTGCCTTTGGGACCAGTGGACGCAGGCTAGGAGTGTCTCCAGGACAAAGTCTTGGTGACCTGCCAGTTGGCGAACTCTCTGACCTGGTGACAGATTCCCCAATGTCTCGAGGCGGGGATGCCTTTTCCAAGCCCCGAGCCCCTTAAGGGTCCTCACCTCGGACTCCTCCCTGCTCAGTTGGGGAGCCCACTGTGAGGAACTCCGCACCCAGGGCACCTGGTCTCAGGACAAAAGCATCCAGCAGATCAACCTCCTGGAACAATGGACAATATACCTAGCCCTCCGAGCTTTCTGCCACCACCTACATCACCAGCTGGTGTTGGTCCAGTCAGACATCCAGGTGGCGATGTTCTATATGTGCAAACAGGGGGTCACAGGGTCTCGTGCCCTCTGTCAAAAGGTGGTGTTCCTCTGCTCCTATGCAGTCCAACAGGGTATACTCCTGCAGGCAGTATACCTGCCAGGCTAGAAGAACCTACTGGCCGTCAGATTGAGCAGGGTCTTCCAACCACACGAGTGGCAGCTGGACTTTGTTGTGGCTGGCTGGCTCTTCCAGCTCATGGGGGAATCCGTGGTGGGCCTGTTACCCAGCCTGGACAACTACCAGATCAAGTATACACCTGGTCTAAGAAAACCCCTTCACAGTCTGACGGTCACTTTTGTTACTACTTCTGATTCAGAACAAGAGTTCCTCTGATAATACTTTTGGTCCAAATATCTTGAGAGATCAATCCTATCCACAAGAGCCAGGTTTTTCACAGGGGACGTTTTCGAGGCAGAGTTCGAGGACGGAGACCTCGAGACAATTTTCAAGTCGATCGATTTCAGGGCCTGATAACACAAACCCGTTCCAAACCACTGTCATAAATATTTCTCCCCGACCACTTACACAAGCACAAGAATTAGTATTGAATAACGGACAATCTTTTGTTACAGTGGTTCATTATAAGCCTTTTCAAATGCGAATAGCTTTATATAAGTTATTTTCGAAAATTACAGGTGATGCAGTTTTGTGCTACACATGAGATAGCAGCTGATACTTTAGTAGTATGAATGCCATCAAAATGGGTACCTTTGGGAACACCAGATCCAGTAATTTTGACGTATCAGAATTTAGTTTTAAAGGACATTGATTTATTAGAAACCACTAACTTAAAATCTTATTCTCATAATCTTTCAGGGGAACAATGGGAAGCTTTGAAACAATTATGCAACAACTCTAACATTGTTATCTGGCGAGCAGATAAAGGAGGAGCTACGGTAGTTCAGTCTTTGGATCAATATCGTACAAATGTGTTGGATCAGTTAAAGGATACAAATTATTATCGACATTTATCTCAGGAACCAACGACTGATTTACAAAGAGAGAAAAGATTTGATGCAAGAAGCCCTATCTCAGGGGTAGATTTCTAAAAGGATTTAGGTTTTTGACACCAACACACCCCATGACACCTATTTTTTATGCTTTACCAAAGATTCATAAGTCCTTGACGATGCCTCCAGGGAGACCTATTGTATCATGTCGCGGCTCAATTTTGGAACCTCTATCAAAATATTGTGATGTCTTTCTTCAACCAAGTGCTCAGAGAGAGAGTTCTTTTATAAAGGATACTTCACATTTTATGCAGAAGTTAGATTCTCTTTCAATGCCAGTAGATGTTTTGGCTGGTTTCTCTTGATGATACAGCTATCTCCAGGAACAAGCAGGAATGTAGTCTTCACATATGGGTAACGTCGGTACCGACAGAGCCTGCGTGGGAACGCTCCCCAGTGTCCAATTAGAAAGCTTTTGGGAGCATCCCACAGTGCCTGCGTGCTGCCTTCCTGCCTTTCCCAACTTCCTCTCTCCAGTTCTTCGTTTTCTGCGGAGCCAGCAGGTCGTTGTTCCTGTCACTGCAGAAAATTTTCCTTTTTTGTGATCACGTCTGCCTTCCTCGACGCTATACCGGTACTGCCGGTTCTCCTTTCTTGCTTTAAAAAAAAATAGTTAGTATTTTTCCCAACTTTTCTTTTCCAGGTGCATGTGCCTTTTTTGGGCCTTAGGCCCAAAATTTCCTCCACTATGGATAAACCAGCTTCGGGTTTCAAAAAGTGCACCAAGTGTGGCGGTACCATCTCCGTCACAGACACCCATGAGTGGTGTCTTAAATGTTTAGGTCCTGACCACTCCATCTCCGAGTGTATGGCTTGTGCCATGATGTCCAAGAGGGGTTGACAAAACCAGGCTGCTAAGCTTAGCACCCTTTTTCCCTCCGCTGCAGCTTCTGTTGCATCAACGTCTTCCAGGGCTTCGTCTTCCTCCCATGGATCTCGGGTAACTAAACATAAGTCTAGCAGATCCTCAAAGGGTAGATCTCCTTCCAAGCATCGAGATGCCTCTGGCGTTGCCTTTGAGGGTTCTGCACCGCCGAAATTGCCCTGGCGGGAGGCTTCGGCTTCCAAAGCATTATCGGGGCTCCAGGATGTTCTCGAGGCCTCAACCTCGGCAGAACTACTGATGCCATGCTCTGGGGTACCGGCTGTTTTCTCAGGTACCGATACGCAGGCATCGGCAGCATCGATAGACCAGAGGTTCCTGGCTATTGAACGCAGTCTGGCAGCTCTCCTTGCGGCATCGACACCCTTGGAACTTTGTCAGACAGTTCAAACGGTACCGGTACCGACTCCGGTATCGGTACCGGTACCAACTACATCGGCATTGACATCGGGGTCTGCTTTGCCGGCACCCAGTCATGCGATGCCTTCCGATACCGATACACCGGTGCCGATTCCTTCCGGTACCGACTTCGGTCGGTATGGGTATTGGGCTTTTCAAGAGCATCCGGACAGAAGGTACTTTGAATCCTCAGAGGACTCTGAGGATTCAGAGAGCTCTGTCGGTACCGGAATACTCCTCCCGGAGGAGCCTGCCTCCCCTAAACAGAGGATGTCTCCTCCAGAAGATATCTCCTTTCAGGATTTTATCAGGGAGGCGGCTCGAGGTTTTTCCATTAGTGTGGCTCCCGAAACAGAGCCCAGGGCAAAGGAGTTGGAGATTCTACAATATCCCAAGGCTCCTAAAGAGGCGGCTACTTTGCCCATCCATGAGATCTTACATGATCTCATGCTAAGAATGTGGGAAGCACCTCTTACCACTTCTCCTCACTCTCGTAGACTGGATACCATGTATCAAGTCCCTCCTTGTCATGGTTTCCAGAAGACTCGGCTTCCTCACCACTCTATTGTAGTAGAATCAGCTATGAGAAGAATCAGGAGTGCAAAGAGGCATGCCTCTAATCCTCCAGGACGTGAGTGTAGAACTTTGGATGCCTTTGGACGTCGTATCTTCCAGGCTTCCGTGCTTTCTGCCAGGATCAGTTCCTATATTTTATATATGGGAATGTTCCTTAAGGAAGTCACAGGAGATTTAGAGGTTTTGAGCCCTCTTCTTCCTGATAAGAGGCAGGATTTTCTCACATTGGTCAAACATGCCCAGGATGTTTCCAAGTTTGTCAACCGTGCAGCTTTTGACTGTTTTGAGTGCATAAGAAGAACCTCTGCCATTGCCATAGGTGCACTTAGAATTGCCTGGCTCCAGGCATCCGATTTGGAGCTCTGGGTACAGGACAAACTGGGCAATATCCCTTGTAAAGGTGAGAATCTGTTTGGCAAGAATTGGCAAGAGAAAGCCAATGAATTAGATGCTGACAATTCTACTTTGAATAGATTATCCAAGGCTACAGCTGATCCTGCAAGAATGGTTTTTTGAAAGATTTCTTTCTTCTCCAAGAAAAAGAGGTTTTATCCCTCTTATTCCCAGTAGGGGCGTTCTGCAGGTCAATCTGCCCGAAAGAGTCAGCAACCACCTAAACAAAGGAAAGCAAAGACTGCTCAGCCTCAACTGCCTCAGCAGTCTCAGCCTCCACAAGGCCTTTGACTTTCATCTAGAGAACTTAGCCTTCCTGGCTCTCAATGGATCAGAGCCTTCCACCATTCCAGGAAGGTTATGTCACTTTGCCCCCAGATGGGGGCAGATAACAGCAGAGCATTGGACACTCTCTATCATAAGAGGGGTACAAGCTTCACTTTTTGTGCATGCCCCCTCCCACAATGCTAAGACAGTTCAATTCTCAGACCTCTCTCATCAACCTGTTAGATCAAGAGGTCACTATGCTTCTTGCCCGAGGGGCAATAGAAGGAGTACCCATTCCTCAACAGGGTACAGGGTTTTACTCCCCCTATTTCCTTATCCCAAAGAAAACAGGGGGACACAGACCTATTTTAGACCTCACAGAATTGAACAAATTCCTGTTCAAGGAGAAATTCAAAATGATTTCTCTGGGAACTCTGCTGCCATACCTTCAGAGTCAGGATTGGCTTTGTTCTCTAGATCTCAAGGATGCGTACACTCATGTTCTCATCCATCCAACTCACAAAGTTCCTTCGGTTCCTTTTTCAAGGAAAGCACTACCAGTACAGGGTGCTTCCTTTTGGCCTGGCCTCTGCACCAAGGGTGTTCACGAAATGCATGGCTGTGGTAGCAGCATTTCTTCGCACTCTAGGAATATTCGTCTTCCCTTACTTAGACGACTGGCTCATTCGAGCCCCATCAGAGTCAGAGACCAGGATTTCTCTATCTTGCACAGTATTTGGGTCTAGTCATAAACATCCCAAAATCCAGTCTAACTCCCACTCAGTCTCTAGAGTTCATAGGAGCTTTGCTGGATACCAGAAAAGCAAGGGCCTATCTTCCTCAGACCTGTTGCCTTCGCATGGTGCAGTTAGCTTCTCAAGCAGTGCTAAAGCCTCATCTCACTGCTCGAGAGATATTACAACTACTAGGCCATATGGCATCTACAGTGCATGTGGTTCCTTATGCTCGCCTCCATATGAGAACAGCCCAGTGGACTTTATCCACTCAATGGACCCAGGCATCAGGGTGCCTGTCAGACACAATAGCAAACACAAATCACCTTATTTTGTCCCTCCAATGGTGGCAGTCCACTCAAAACCTGTTGCTGGGGTCCCCATTTCAACAACCTTTACCCCAGGCAACTCTCACAACAGATGCTTCTCCAATGGGTTGGGGAGCTCATCTGCAAGATCTCTCCACCCAAGGCACCTGGACTCCACAGGAGACTCATCTACATATCAATCTCTTAGAGCTCAGAGCGATCTTCCTTGCTCTTCGAGTGTTCCACACCCTACTCAGCTACAAGACAGTCCTCATTCATACGGACAATCAAGTAGCCATGTTCTATGTGAACAAGCAGGGGGGGGAACAGGCTCTCTGTCGCTTTGCAACGAAGCTTTGTGACTATGGGCCCTCGCCAGAGCATCAGATTCATCTCCTGGCAGTGTATCTTCCAGGCATACAAAACTCTTGGGCAGACACTCAGTCGAGTTCTGCTTCCACACGAATGGTCTCTACATGCAGACCAGGTGGCCAAGATTTTTCAAATTTGGGGAACCCCGGACATAGACCTCTTTGCAAGTCCGTTGAATGCCAAACTTCCCTGGTTCTGTTCCAGAATTCCGGCTCAGGGCTCTCAGGCCAGGGATGCTTTCCTCCTTCACTGGGGTCAAGACTTCCTTTGTCTTTCCACCCATTCCCCTAATTCCCAAAACCCTGTTGAAGCTTCAGAGAGACAGAGGCTGTATGATTCTCATAGCTCCACATTGGCCACAGCAAGTGTGGTACCCTCTGCTTCTACATCTCTCTCAAGCTCCCTCTCTGAAGTTAGGGTGTGCTCCAGATCTCCTGTCTCAGGAGGATGGAATGTTATGGCATCCCAATCCCCAGTCTCTGCATCTCAGGGCTTGGTTGCTGAAGGACTAGATCTCCAGGATCTTAACCTCCCTCAGCAAGTAAAGGATATCCTTTATGCTTCCAGGAAGCCTTCCACAAGACGCTCTTATGCTTTCAAGTGGAAAAGGTTTACCATATGGTGTTCGCAGAAGGGTCTTAACCCCCTTGCGATACCTCTGGAATCATTACTGGAGTATCTCCTTCATTTATCCAGTGCAGGACTTAAGACTAACTCAGTAAGAGTCCATTTGAATGCTATTGCAGCTTCTTTCAAGCCTCTAAATGGACAACCTATTTCCTCCCATCCTCTTATAGCAAGATTTATGAGAGGCCTTCTAACTAAGCCTCCCATTAGGCCACCACCGGTGGCATGGGACAGGCCTAGTATAAAATTTTAATCCACATTCTGCAGCCTGGTTAATTTTTGCATATTTCAGGAAAATTGTACCTGTCGTATTCAATATGTTCTAATAGTGATTTTCCTTCTGCTATGGTCATGTATTATATACCATTTTATAGGAATATTTAGTCAGAATTTTGGATCCCGAGAGTTTTGGGCTCGGCCTGGAAAGGTTTGGTTCTTGGTCAGCTCATGAAGCCACCTTTCGAACCCTTAGCTACTACCTCATTGAAATTCCTTTCTTGGAAGGTTATCTTTCTCATTGCAATCACATGAGCACATCGCATCAGTGAGTTGCAGGCATTAGTGGCTGATCCACCTTATACAAGGTTCCATCATGACAAGGGTAGTCCTTGGGACTCATCCACACTTTATGCCAAAGGTGGTCTCACCTTTTCATCTAAACCAAGCGGTCTACCTGCCTGTGTTTTTTCCAGGGCCTCATGCATCAAATGCAGAAAGGAATCTTCGTACTTTGGACTGTAAAAGAGCTTTAGCCTTTTACTTGCAAAGAACACAGCAACATAGAAAGTCCTCTCAACTCTTTGTTGCTTTTGATCCTTCTCATTTGGGACTTCCAGTCTCCAAGAGAACACTGTCTAACTGATTGCTCAGTGTATTTCCTTTGCCTATCAGAGTAAGAATCTTCCTCTGGAGGGCCATGTCACAGCTCACAATGTGAGAGCCATGGCAGCTTCAATGGCTCATCTGCACTCTGTGTCTATCCACGACATCTGTCGAGCAGCCACCTGGGCCTCGGTTCATACCTTCACAGCCTATTACTGCTTGGACAAGGACTCCCGCCGGGATGCCTTGTTTGGTCAGGCTGTTCTCCAACACCTGTTCCATACCTAATCAACTCCTACCCACCATCCCTGGTTGGATGCCAGAGATCCATTGGGGGGAAGTGGAGCCCTTTCTTAGGGACACAAAACTTCTGGGGTCTCTCCCTGGCATCTAAAGCTAGGGAGTCCCCATATGTGAAGACTACATTCCTGCTTGTTCCTGGAGATAGCATAGTTACTCACCTGTAACAGGTGATCTCCGGGAACAGCAGGAATTTAGTTTTCACAACCCACCCACCTCCCCTAGGAGTTGTATCTCTCTATCTTTCTCTTTCCCTCTCTCTCTCTTTGTCTCAGCTTTAAACTCAACTGGAGAGAGGCAGTTGGGAAAGGCAGGAAGGCAGCAACCAGGCGCTGTGGGATGCTCCCAAAAGCTTTCTAATTGGACGCTGTGTACCGACGATACCCATATGTGAAGACTAAATTCCTGCTGTTCCCGGAGATCACCTGTTACAGGTGAGTAACTATGCTTTATATATTAATATAGCACAAGATGCACTTCTGGCTATTGAGAAACTGGACCTGAACTTGCCATCAAGAACACCTAGGGTATTTTTCCAATGACTTTTGACGTTAGTATTGGCTGCAATTTTTTTTCAATATGAAGGACAATTTTACCATCAGATCCATGGAACTGTATGGGAACAGTAGCTCCCTCAATAGCAACATTGTATCTGGCTGAATTTGAGGCATCATTTGTTTATTCATCACCATGGTTTTCTGATATAGTGCTATGGGTTAGATTTCTGGATGATATCTTGTGGAAGGGAGCTGAACGAAACCTGTGGTATTTTGTTGAGTGGCTAAATTCATTAAGATCACATCTAAAATTTACAATGCAATACCATTTCCAGAAAATGGAATTCTTGGATGTTACGATATATCTCCAGGAACAAGCAGGAATGAGTCTTCACATATGGGTACGTCGGTACCGACGGAGTCTGCGCGGGAACGCTTCCCAGCGTCCAATCAAAGAGCTTTTGGAAGCATCCCACCACGCCTGCGTGCTGCCTTCCCGCCTTTCTCAACTGTCTCTCCTCAGTTTTCGTTTTTCCGCTGAGCTGGCAGGACATCCTCCTGTCACCGCAGAAAATTCTTCTTTTAATTCTTTTGTTTTCTTGTGGTAGCGGCTGTCTCCCCGACACCAGCGGTACCGCCGGTGTTTCTTTTTTCTTTTTCTGTAATTTCTCCCTTCAGGGAATATTTTTTCTTCTGAGTGTCTTAAGGTTTTAGGCCTACTAGGCCTGTCCATGTCCCTCATGGAACCGCCAGCCACTTTCTCTAAGAAATGTTTAAGCTGTGGCGGTACAACTTTATTTTTAGACTCCAAAAACTGGGGTCTAACCTGTTTGGGTCCTGAGCATTTTCCTCCGGAGCCCTTGGGCTACAGTATTGTGAGAAGAGATCTTCAACATCGAGTTTCCCCCGATACCAGGTTCCCTTCCAGTGTCAGGGCACCGACCGTTTCTTCTACACAGGATCAGGTAACCCACAAACAATCTGTTAAGACTAGCCAACCCTCGAGTGGTAGGTCTTATGCTTAGCATGAAGACTGCTCCGGCCTTGCCCTCGAGGGTCCATTGGCTTCAAAACCCCGGCGGGAGTCTTCGGCCTCCAAAGCCTATGAGGGTTTTCAGGTTGTTCTTGGGGCTCACCCCTCACAGAACATACCTGAGCCATGCTCGGTGGTGGCATCCGCTTCGAGCGGTACCGATACCCCGGCATCGGCACTGGTGTTGGACGTAACACTCCTCACCAGGGATCGTCATCTAGCTTTCTCGGTACCTACGGGACCGGTGAATACGCTCCAGATTGACTTTCCAGTATCGGCATCTATGCCGATACTACCACAGACGTCGGTACCCTCCCGTCATGCATCGATAGACTCGCTTCCTTCGATGCCGAGTCTGGAATCGATCTCGAGTCTGGAAGACTGGGTACCGACACGTCTCGGTACCGACACCTATCAGTACCGGACACTCGGTACCTAGGGTGATTACCGAAGGCGTTCGGTTACCTTGGTACCGATTGAGCAGCCACCGATGACTGCTCCGATGTCGGTGTCGCCTTCGATTCCGACAGCGCTACCAGTATCGGTACCGGTATCCGCAGTAGCATCGGGGCCAGCTCCTCCATGCTTCTTTCACCAGGATCGCTCCTTTCTATACCAAGTCTGGAGTCGATACCTGGCATGGACGATGTAGTACTGACTGTCACAGGCCCTGACCTCCAGTACCAGCATCCATCCCTTAAGGATCCTTTTATGCACCGTGCATGATCTTATATTCCTATATACTCAGATCCTTCGGTGCCCAGGCTAGTTCTTCAGATCTAGCCTGTCCAGGGTAGGTTCTCTTTGGAAATCCTTCTTTTCAGAGTTTCCTCCTGGATATGGCAAGATCACTTGCCATTCCTATCCGTGGCCATGATCCTACACAAGGCTCTGTTTCTACTGAGGCAAAGGAAAACATAATGCTTCCTTTGCATCATTCCTTGCAGGATCTTCTTCTAGGAATGTGAGAAGCACCTTTAAGGGTACCCCCACCTTCTAGAGCAACTGATCTTCTGTATCAGGTGCCCCCCTCTCCAGGGTTTCAAAAGACTCAACTTCCTCATCATTCCATTGTGGTGGAATTAGCAATGAGGAGGGTGAAAAGTAAGAAAAAGCACTCTTCTTACCCACCAGGTCGTGAGTCTAGGACACTAGATGCCTTTGGACGTCAAACCTTCCAGACATCCATGCTGTCAGCAAACATTCTCTCATATATTTTTTATGAGTCTATCTCTTCAGGAGGTCACAAAGAAATTATATCTTTTGACTCCTTTTCTTTCAGAGCCCAAGACTGCAGACTATTCCTTACTACTTAGTGATATTCAAAATATCTCTAGGTTTCTTACTCGTGCTTCCCTAGACTCATTTGAGTCTGTTAGCAGATCTTCTGCTATAGCCATCGGGGCACGACGTAGAGCCTGGCTCCAAGCTTCAGACTTAGACAAATGGTCACAACAAAGACTGGGTAATACTCCTTGCACTGGAGAAAATCTCTTCAATAAGGAGTCTTTACATCAGGTTGCTCAGTGGTCCACTGACGTCCCTGTTTCTGAAGGCTATCCTAAGCCTTCTCCTTCCCCAGTAGGTAGGAAATGCCCTACCAAACCTTCTTTCCCTAGGAGAAGAAGGTTTTATTCTTCTCCTGCCCATCATACAGATGTTCCCAAGCAGGGGAGGCATCGCCCTGGTCTGAAGAATCCAAACTCTCACCAGGCTAAACAAGCCCAGCAACCATAGGGTTTCTGGTTAATAATTTTTCTGCCTCTTGGGGTTTAGAACCTACAGGTGACTTCTCAGCAGAAGGTTTTCACTGTTTTCATTCTAAGCTCTACACATGGATCTCTTTTCTCAAGACATCCAGTTTCTCATATATATATGAGCTGTCAGGATATTCATGCCTATAGGTCACAGGTTTCTCCTCTTCTTCCTGCTAAGAAAAGAGGTTTAACAACTATCAGATGATAGTTTTCTGTACCAACATGAATTTTTTCCTTCTACAGACTTACCACATGGTAAGTCTCCTTTCAGCTCTTTTTTCTCTACCCTCTTATCAAGTTTTTCCCCTTTAAGAGTGGTACCATTGCACTGGAGGGCTTCTTCAGCCTTTCTAGTCTTTCTTTCTATTCCAGTGTGGAGTTTTTTCTCTTGAGTAAACTCCCTTCTTTTTTGCTTGGGCAGCTCATCAGATAGGGACAGGGTTTTCTTACTCTTGTCCTCTCTCTTTTTTCTGTTTTACACAGAAAGATTCTTTCTGCTGTCTTATCAGCAGCTGCCCATGCAGGAGCCCTAGTGATTGGACCACTGGTTCTTCTCCACAAGTATCCAAAGTTGTCTTCCACTACTTTTTGTCTGGCCTTAGTAGTGATTCCAAGACAGTGCATACATCTTTCTTGGGCAATCCTTATTACTACAGGCTTATCACACTATCTTCTATTCTTGCCATCTCCAATTCCTTTGGGGTTGGCAGCATAGTTGACGTGGCTACAGGCTTTTTCAACAGCCAGTTCTATTTCCCAATTCTCCTGCATAATGCTCTCTGCAATTTTACAGAGAAGCTTTCCACTATGGGCCCTTGCTAGAGAGCATGCGGGTTTTTCTCTGACTATCCCACATGGTTGAAAAAGGCTTTCTCAGTCATGCCCCCCATGACTGTAAGGGTTCTTCACACCCTACTATCTCCTTTTAAAACAAAGGACAAGCCTTCTCTACGTGAAAGCCTAAAGAGTTGTTCAATTCCTACAGGGAATATGCTCTTTTTTCCTTGCAGCTTGTCCTCATGGTATCCTAATCCTTCATGGACAGCACATATTTAACTAAAGAACGCATGATACCCCTTTTTGTCCCTCAGGTGGGTCAACATGGTATCTCATTCTTATTGTTCTCTGTCCATTTACCATGCGAGAGTTCTACAAGACTCAGGACTTGCTGCTTACAGACTGATATTATCCTCTGTTTTTTCATGTAACCATCCTGGTTATTTCACTGAATAGCATTCCTGCACCATCATAACCAGAGGGAATAGATTCTCTATATACCTTCTCAAGTAGGTTCCACCTTTTTGTTATTAGAGGAATCTTTCCACTTCACATCTCCCATTTGAATGTTCTTATGGGCATATCTCTATCTGCTTAATTGCAGACATATAGATAGATATAGAGATATATCTCTATAGATATGTCTGTCAGCTGTGTGTGCATATGTTATGCCCTTCTAGATCTCACTATAGATATATATATTTCTGTTGTCCATCTATATGTATATACATATATATATATAATACATATATATATACATATACATATATGTATGTGTGTGTGTGTGTGTATATATATATATATATATATATATATTGTCGGCCGGCACCCTACTGGCGCAGTAGAGTAAGGGCATCTGCTGACATTTAATTTGAATCAGGGAGTATTTGAGCTGCAGGACCCAAAGGATTGTGGTCCTTGTAGTGTAGTGCTCCCCGAAATGAATAACTACGCCAAATGAAGGGTAAATAAGGCTTTATTTCCCCGCTTAATGCTCTAGGTTCAAATGAGACAACAAACTTAATGTGGAGGTAATGCTTTCCTCAAACAATAATAAAGTTCCACCATGGACTAAACAGTTAAATATTGTAGGCTGTACAAGTGACTGTTTAGCTGGGTTAAGGGATTTTCCAAACAATAGAACACAATTAGAACAGAATGGTTATCAGCTTCACCATTTGCAGACTCATTTCTTCACTGTACAATTATCATGGCAAGCAGCTACCTCTTAAGCAAAAGTTACATTCCATAGGTTCTGTGTGAGGCATGGGAACACTAGAGCTGTAATCCAAGTCCATTGATTCTGGCTCGCTACCCTCTTCAATGTTTAGAGTATTTTCATTGTCTTCTAATTGCTCACAGAAGTTCCTAGGCTTATCACATAACTTCCCTAGAACCCTTTTGGAAAGTGGTTTTAAATAGTTAACTTTGCTTCTTCTTTGGTATTGAGGTTTATCTACTTGCATAAAACTATCTTCATTGAAAGTCCCTTTTAGAATAAAAGGCTTCTCATACCTTATCTTCCGTGGAGTGCCACTCCTAGGATTCAGCTTACTCTCTAGCTTTTCCTGTTGATCCTCTGTCCTGTGCACTGCTCCACAATTAAGGCTGCTAGAAAAACCAGACGTGGATTTCCAGTCTTTACTTGGAGAACTTCTTTTAGCAGGCAGGCTACTTCTCTGGGCCTTATCCCAGGGCTGAGACTTGCCTCTGTCTGTATCCGTTTTTCTCCTTCCTTCTCCTGTTACCAATCCTGGTACCCTCGCTGGTACCCTTCCGGTTGGTCTGTCAGCTACCCTCCTGGGTGCCTCTCTTTGCTGGACTTCTTGGTCTCTCTGCTGCACTCCTGTGCTGGTACCTGAGCTCTCTTCCCGGTCTCTGTGCTGGACTCTTTGCTCAGCTTCCGGTTCCCTGTACCACTCCCTCTTCGGTTCTCTATACCGCTCTTCGTCCCGTTCTCCCCCTCTGCTCCTCTGATTTCCCTTATAAAGGGATTTCCAGCTTGCACGCTGTGAGTTTGAGGACAGGTGAAAACACTCATCATTAAGGTGCTCAGAGCTTGAGCACATGGGTTCAGGCATTGTGTAGCTGTTCATGCGCCCTCTGGCTGAGCTACACTGGAACTGCGCTCTCTGGCTTTTCTGAGATTTATGCAAATGAGGAGTTTTTTTTCAAGGCTGTTTCTTCCCTAGCTCCAGCCTCATGACATATCCCCCGGGTTAAAATATTACAAGCTGAGTGTTCAGTTTCCCTACAGCTTGTAATTGCAGCTTCTTCAACTGCCTTACAAGGCTGCTCTTTGTCTCTAATCTCCTGGCTATGGCAACGTGGAGTGGAGGAGTGGCCTAGTGGTTGGGACAAGGTACTTCAGGCCGGAAGGTCGGGGGTTCAAATCCCACTAGAGGACAGCAACCTTGGGCCGGAAGGACTGGGGTTTCTAGTCCCAAATGGTGCTCCTTGTGGTCTTGGGCAAGCCACTTAACCCTCCATAGCCCATGTTCCCTGTAAATAGTTATCTCCAAGTTATAATGCCCTGTTCAATGTAATTTCAGTTTGTTCAATGTAAACCGCACTGATGCAGAATAGCACGGTATATAAGAGAATATAAATAAATAAAAATAAAAAACGTGGGTGCCATACCTTGTATTGAGATCCTTTCCTGACTGACGTACACGGGTCAGGTGTTTTGGAAGACTGTTTTAGATGGTTTCTTCTTAACCTTTCTAAGAATCGTGGTCTATCCAGTGCCTGTTCATGTCGAGCTTCCACTCTGACTTGCTTCATTGCGTCCAAGAATTCATTCTTCTCATTTGTATGACTACTTGTCAGCCTTGTTTTACCAAGCTGACTAAGTTTTTCAACATAAGAAGAACTCAACCCACTATACTTCATAGGTGCTATAGGGGTTTTAGACACCGGCCTTTTATACCACCTTGGCCTGGTCTGAATTCCTTCCGATAGTGAATGAGGAGCATTCACTGCATGGGATCTGGACAGTGACACATCTTCTCTGATCCATCCCCTAGTGTGCCAGATTCTTGTAGATCTGGACCTAGGATTCTGAGGACATTCCTCTATATCATCCTTCAGGAATTGCTTGCGGTTCAGCCTTCCTTTACATTCTGGATCAAGAGATGGAAAGTCATCAGCTTCAAGCTTCTTGAGAGCTTCTCCAATCACTTTTCCTCCAGTTTCCTTTGGAAGTATCTCTCTTCTAGGCAGCATTTTACCTCTTTCAGAGTAAAAAGTGCTGCTATATCTTCTGGAACTTGCATCCTTAGGTACGGTCTCATGGTGTCCTCTTGAGAGATCATTAGCCGACCTTAGCCCTTCAGACTTGAAGGTATTTGGAACTACTTGCTTCCGCACTTCCTGGGTCCGTGGGTTGATGGCCTCCCTGTATTGTACTTTCGTTGAGGGCTCCCCTATTGAGTCGTCATGTGCAGGTAGGTCCCCCAAACCTGTATCATGGGAGCAAGAAGGCTTCTCTGAAGTTTCTGCCTGGGAACGTGTAGAGACAAAAACTTCTTGAGGACGTAATCCTTCCTTTAAGGCTCTTTCAAAGTGAGGCCAGTCCCGGCCTAAGACTACGTCTTGTGGTAGCCTAGGTACCACAGCTATCAACATTTTTTCAGATGTTCCCAAACCTCTTACAGTTAGGTTATATATAGGATACAACGTTGCTGTGCCATGAACACATTTTATTTTTACTTGGCGCTCTGGTTGATCAGGTGCGGACTCTGCTCGCTCTTTGACTAAAGCCCAAAGCTTCCGAGAGATCATTGTTTGATCCGCACCGGAATCAAGTAGTGCCTTAGTTGGAACTCCTTGCACAAGCACATCCAAGACTAAACCCTCACATGGCATTTCTCGGTTTTCTCCTAGGAGAACCATGCGTGCTTGGCATTCAGCTCGCCTATGACCTGTTTTTCCACAAGCAAAACATCTTTTATCAACATTCTTTGATAAATCATCTTTACATTTTATACTGTATGGCTTAGAATGAGACAGAGCTCCTAAAGTCTCTTTGTAAGTACCCAAGGCCTTTTCAGATACATATTTAGAATTTTGGGTAGCCACATCTGCTTCCAAATATCTTTCCGTTAGGCTGATGGCCTGTGTCGTGGTGGTACAATTTTGGAGAATTAGAAAGCTCTGCACATTGCTAGGCACTGCATGCATAAACTGTTCTAGGACTACCTCGTCCATAATTGTTTCCACAGTCTTACCAGCAGGTCTTAGCCATTTTTCCACTAAGCTTTTAAGCCTGTGGCCTAGTACTTTTGGAGTCTCACCCCTCTTAAGGTGAGCGACCCGCAGCATGCGATTATAAACGAGTGGGGTCAAGCCTAGGCGCTCGCGAATGGCTTTTACCACCTCGCTATAATCTGCAGCTAATGCAGTTGGCATCGCCCGATAGGCGGATAGCGCCTCCCCTGTCAGTGAAGCAGCTAGCCTAATTGACCATTGCTCTTGTGGCCACTTTATTGCACTCGCTATCCTTTCAAAGGAGTCAATAAAGTCGTCAACATCATCAGTAGGTGACAGTTTTCCTAAGCACAAAGAGTCAAAGGCGCCTGGCCCTAGTGACCAGTTGCCTAGTCCAGAAACCTGTTCCTGTGGGACGGAGGCTCCCCCTGGCATCTTCAGTTGCTGGGTGGCCCAAGCCTCCATTAGCTGAAGAATGGGTTTCTGTTTGTTTGTTTATGTTTATTCAATTTGATATGTTCCTGTAGCGCAAGAATAGCTTGTTGCTATGTGTGAGCAGCAAGCTCTCTTTGCTTTTCAAACTGCATCATCATCCAGTTCAGCACTTCTTTCTGCTCCATGATGATGGCCTTCACCTAGAAAAGACAGAGAAGAAAACAAAACCAAGTGTGGTTCCACAACACTTAGCCCCTTTTCCCTTTACTGTGGGGTTTTTTTTTT
This sequence comes from Ichthyophis bannanicus, assembly GCA_033557465.1. NCBI lineage: Eukaryota > Metazoa > Chordata > Amphibia > Gymnophiona > Ichthyophiidae > Ichthyophis > Ichthyophis bannanicus. The sequence goes on along the minus strand of CM066031.1, from coordinate 702,386,828 downwards.
CCACCCATATCCAGACCAGTCTAACCCTCTACCTTTTACGTGGTAGCAGAGTAGATTCACGCTTCCAGTAAGAGGTTGCAGCAGCTCCCCGAGGTAGCCTCCACGACTGCTGATCACACTGGACGAACTCCTCTCCTGGTGTTGTCTTGGTCCTGGATTTTCTCTTGAACTCAATCAGGATTTTTTTTTTTTGACTCCGGTCCGGATTCTCTCAGACTCCACTCCAGGTTTTCTCAGACTCCACTCTGGGTTTTCTCACCCAGTAATGGTGGTTTCTTTACTTTCTTTTACTTTGTTTTCCACTTTAGCGTTTTAGGGCGTTGTCCCAACATCCAACAACTATGCCATTATGTCGGCCGGCGCCCCTACTGGCGCAGTAGAGTAAGGGCATCTGCTGACATTTAATTTGAATCAGGGAGTATTTGAGCTGCAGGACCCAAAGGATTGTGGTCCTTGTAGTGTAGTGCTCCCCGAAATGAATAACTACGCCAAATGAAGGGTAAACAAGGCTTTATTTCCCCGCTTAATGCTCTAGGTTCAAATGAGACAACAAACTTAAAGTGGAGGTAATGCTTTCCTCAAACAATAATAAAGTTCCACCATGGACTAAACAGTTAAATATTGTAGGCTGTACAAGTGACTGTTTAGCTGGGTTAAGGGATTTTCCAAACAATAGAACACAATTAGAACAGAATGGTTATCAGCTTCACCATTTGCAGACTCATTTCTTCACTGTACAATTATCATGGCAAGCAGCTACCTCTTAAGCAAAAGTTACGTTCCATAGGTTCTGTGTGAGGCATGGGAACACTAGAGCTGTAATCCAAGTCCATTGATTCTGGCTCGCTACCCTCTTCATTGTTTAGAGTATTTTCAGTGTCTTCTAATTGCTCACAGAAGTTCCTGGGCTTATCACATAACTTCCCTAGAACCCTTTTGGAAAGTGGTTTTAAATAGTTAACTTTGCTGCTTCTTTGGTATTGAGGTTTATCTACTTGCATAAAGCTATCTTCATTGAAAGTCCGGATGGAAACTTTGCGATCAGTGATCAGCTCCGTGCGTCCGGGAGAATTTCTCTCCTCCATCGATTTGACAGAGGCCTACCTTCACATTCCTATCAGACCGGATCATCAGCGATTCCTCCGGTTCGCAGTTCCAATGGGTCATTTTCAGTTCCGGGCGTTGCCGTTCGGGTTAGCGACGGCGCCGCGCACCTTCACGAAGGTGGTGGTGGTGGTGGCGGCGGCTCTTCGCAGGGACGGAGTCCTAGTTCACGCTTATCTGGACGACTGGTTGATTCGAGCGGCGTCGCGAGAAGAGTCGGTCAGGGCGACCGCTCGGGTAGTTTCCTGTCTCGAGGGTCTAGGATGGATTGTGCACCAGGCGAAGAGTGAACTTCAGCCGGTGCAGCAGCTTACGTATCTGGGGGCGTCCTTTGCCACAGACAGGGGGCTGGTTCTCTTGCCTCCGGAGAGGGTTCGGAAGCTTCTCTCTCACGTTTCAGCATTTTTGCGTGTTCGGGCGCCGACAGCTTGGAAGTATTTGCAATTGCTGGGGCTGATGGCGGCGGCCTTGGATCTGGTGCCTTGGGCCCGGGCACGCATGCGTCCGCTCCAACAGGCGCTGCTCTCGCAGTGGTCTTCCCAACATCATCCGCTTTCTCGTCGCTTAGCCTGTCCCAACCACGTGAAGCTCAGTCTTCAGTGGTGGTTGGTTCCGGACCATCTTCTCGCAGGCATTCCCCTAGCACTCCCAGAGTGGATTTTGGTCACGACGGATGCCAGTCTCTCCGGCTGGGGAGCGCATTGTTTGGCTCACATAGCACAGGGCTCCTGGTCGCCGGAGGAGAGTCTGTGGTCCATCAATCGGCTGGAACTGAGAACGGTGTATCTAGCGCTGTTGGAGTTTGCAACTCTTCTGGAGGGCAAGCCGGTGCGCATCTTTTCAGACAACCTTGTGACGGTCTCCTATATAAATCGTCAAGGCGGAACGGGAAGTCTCCATCTCCTGGAGGAGAGCCAACGCTTGTTTCACTGGGCGGAATTGCACCTTGTGGCGCTGTCGGCGTCTCATGTGGCAGGAAAAGACAATATACAGGCCGACTATCTCAGCCGCAATCTGCTGGATCCGGGAGAATGGGAACTCAACGCGGAGGTTTTTCACGAGATCACCCTCCGTTGGGGTCAGCCAGTTCTGGACCTCATGGCCACTCTTCGCAATGCGAAGGCGGAGCGCTTTTTCAGCAGGCGCAGAGAACATATGTCGGAGGGTCTCGACGGCCTGGTGCAACCCTGGCCGTCGCAGCACCTTCTGTATGTGTTTCCTCCGTGGCCCTTGATGGGTCGGGTCATTCAGAGAGTAGCCAGTCACGGAGGTCGGGTGATCCTTATTGCTCCAGATTGGCCCAGATGCCCTTGGTACGCCAATCTGATGCAGCTTCTGGTGGAACCGCCGTGGCGGTTACCCGCTTGAGCGGACTTACTGCTGCAGGGACCAGTTCGGATGCCCCAGGCGGATCGATTCTTGCTTACGGCATGGCTATTGAGAGACAACACTTGCGCCGCAAAGGTTATTCGGCATCGGTGATATCTACGTTTCTGCAGTCTCGCAGACGTTCCACGTCGTTGGCTTACATCCACGTGTGGCGCGTTTTTGAGGCGTGGTGCGCGGAGCGCGCCTTACGGGCCCGTTTGTCTTCCATCCCGGATATTCTCGCCTTTCTTCAATGCGGACTGGAGAAGGGTCTTGCTTCAATGCGGACTGGAGAAGGGTCTTGCTCTTAGCACCCTAAAGGTACAGTTAGCGGCGCTAGCAGTTTTTCGGGGTACGGTTCGCGGAATTCGCCTTTCCTCGCATCCGGACATACTGCGATTCCTTAGAGCGGCCAGGCATCTTAGACCGCCGGTTCGGCAAGTTATTCCTCCTTGGGACTTGAATCTGGTCTTGGAGGTGATGACAGGCGCTCCCTTTGAGCCGCGTTCTTCTAGTTCCATCAGGGAGTTAACCTGGAAGAGGTTTTTTTTGGTGGCCCTATGTTCCGCCAGGCGAATTTCAGATTTACAGGCTCTCTCCTGTAGGCCTCCGTTTCTTCAGTTTTCAGCGGAGAAAGTGGTTTTGCGTTCGGTTCCATCTTTTCTGCCTAAGGTGGTGTCTGCATTCCATCTGAATCAGTCAGTCTCGCTGCCCACCTTCGTTGAGTCCGGGGTCGGGGCGTCGGTTGATCGTTCTCTGCGGAGGTTGGATATGGGTCGTGTGCTCCATCGTTACCTCAGGGAGACCGAATCGTTTCATAAATCCGACCGGTTGTTTGTGCTTTTCGGAGGGCCGTCTAAGGGTCTGGCGGCCTCCAAGGCCTCCATTGCGTGTTGAGTGAAACAGGCCATTCGGGTCACCTATGAGGCCAGGGGCAAAGACGTTCCTGTCGGTCTTCGTGCGCATTCTACCAGGGGTCAGGCGACCTCATGGGCGGAGTCAGCTTTAGTTCCTCCAGTGGATATTTGTAGAGCGGCGTCCTGGTCTTCTCTCCATGCTTTCTCGCGTCATTATCGGTTGGATGTGTTCGCGCGTCAAGATGCATGTGTGGGGGCTTCCGCCATTTTAGCGGGGCTCACAGGTCCCTCCCAGGGTTAGATACTGCTTTGGTACTACCCAACTGTTCTGGACTGGCCCGGAGAGACGATTAGGAAGGAGAAATTAGACCTTACCTGCTAATTTTCTTTCCTTGAGTTCTCTCCGGGCCAGTCCAGAACCCACCCCTTCTGGATGTTCTGGAGTTTCGGTATTTTCTCAGTGTTCTAGTTTTTAGAGGCCATCTTAGGATTGGCTGATTTGAAAAAAAAAAAAAAAAAAAAGACACCCAGCACCGCATTGGCGGCTGAAAACAGGAGCTTTTGCTCTCCCAATGCCTCCCTGTGGGTGGGGGCAGGACTCAGTTCGTATTTAGCAAACTTCTGTGTCACTCTTCCATTGTTATTGCTGTTTCCCATATTTCTTCTTCTGGTTTGTTATTTTTATCTGCTTGGTACGTTAAGACTGGCTGCTGTCACCAGGGGAGAGATGGGTATCCTAGCAACAACAATCAGTATTCAGTCCTCAGCTGCTAGAGGAGGGAGATTTGACTACACAACTGTTCTGGACTGGCCCGGAGAGAACTCAAGGAAAGACAATTAGCAGGTAAGGTCTAATTTCTCCATACTGGCATGGAAATACTTATACGTCTGAGGCAGAAGCTGATAAGCTAAGAGGCAAGAAAACACAACCGGTGTTTGGAAACCTTTCTGACTCAGCAGAACAGAGAATTCCTTCCTCTTTAAAGCCAAAAGGTACAACTTGTCCAGATTTGAACCTAGTTTTAAAATATTTCCTTGTAGTTTCCAGGAAGTATTAGGCTCCCCAAGCAGCAACTCCAGTATATATAGTACTTCACAGCCCTGCTCGTTAGAGTGCTACAAAGGGAAGCCACGTGAAGGCAGAGAAGAAGTTTGTTTTGAAACGCAGTATAGCAACTTGCAGACACACCCAGCTGACGCTGACTTAGACGAGATGCAAATAGACTCTGATATCAATGACGTAGCAGATAATCAGATGGATTGCACTTTGTCTCTTGCTGACCATATTGAATCTCTCTGCTGAACAATATATTAAGAAGGCTGGGAAAGCAGCAGAAGAAAAGGGGACATTTTCTTTTGTTATGAGAAGCTGTTTGCTTTTGTTTGTACTGAGCACTGCACGTTTTAAAGCCTGAAGCTAAAGAGGCTGGTTACCTTAGTTCCTGAATGTATTCCTCAGGCCAATTATATGGCAACTGTCCTAAGTTTTCCACATGCACTTAATCTTCTTGGAAAGGGAAATAAGTCCATGTCATTTGCCTGAAACCACTCGACTACAATTTCGTCTTTTCTCAGAGGGTAAAAGGGACTACTAGTCCCATAAGACATTGCAGGAGCAAATGCCATGCCATATTTCCTGAACTAGAATCCACAGGCAGACCAACCGTCCGTACCCTAGGCGCTGGGTTGGCCCCCCAGGTGGCAATATTCATTAGGGACATCATGAAAACCAGGCTGGATTGTGGTGCACGAGGGCCAGAATTACCCACCCCTGCGCTAGGTCATAATAATCCCTTCCTCCAGTCCCCCCCTATCTGTGGCAATTAAGCTATAATACATATGGACTGAAGGCACTGTCCAATAATGCTGGAGCTGCTTAGCATGCTCAGTAGGGCTGAAAGGCTCTTTGAGTTTTAAGAGCAACGAGTCTGGATCTGGGCAACACTGTGATAGTCACATGAATTGGTGAGAGAATTCCCTTGCTGTCTGTGGAGAACCGCCCACCCCCCAAAGTTAAACAGTTCTACTTTCCTGGTAGTGGTGGTGACAAACATGGTACCAGAATTCAAGAAAATAAGAGAAGCCCAGAGGATTGTTGGATGTAAATACTGAGATTGGGTTAAATCTATTGTATTGCATTAGGATTAATAGACTAGACAGGCCTTAATGGTCCATATTTCTGAGCTGCTTATCTCCAGGATCCAAGCAGGAATGTAGTCATCACATATGGGTATCGTCGGTACCGACAGAGCCTGCGTGGGAATGCTCCCCAGCATCCAATTAGAAAGCTTTTGGGAGCATTCCACAGCGCCTGCGTGCTGCCTTCCCGCCTTTCCCAACTGCCTCTCTCCAATTCTTTGTTTTCCGCAGAGCCAGCAGGTCGTGTTCCTGTCACTGCAGAAAAAGTTTCCTTTTTGTGGTCGCGTCTGCCTTCCTCAACGCTTCACTGGTACCGCCGGTTTTTCTTTCTTAAAAAAAAAAAAAAAATTCTTAGTACTTTTTTTTTTTTTTTTCCCATTTTTTTCCAGGTGCATGCGCCATTTTGGGCCTTAGGCCCAGGATTTTTTCCATAATGGAAAAACCCTCTTCGGGTTTTAAAAAGTGCATCAAGTGTGGCGGTACCATCTCTGTCACCGACACCCATGAGTGGTGTCTGAAATGTTTAGGTCCTGACCATTCCATCTCGGAATGTATGGCCTGTGCCATGATGTCCAAGAGAGGTCGACAGAACTGAGCTGCCAAGCTCAGTACCCTGTTTCCCTCTGATGCAGCTTTGGTGGCATAGACGTCTTCCAGGGCTTCGTCTTCCTCCCATGGATCTCAGGTAACTAAACATAAGTTTAGCCGGTCCTCAAAGGGTAGATCTCCTTCTAAGCATCGAGATGCATCTGGCGTTGCCCTTGAGGATTCTGCACCGGCACAATTGCCCTGGCGGGAGGCTTCAGCTTCCAAAGCATTATCGGGGCTCCAGGATGTTCTCGAGTCCTCGACTTAGGCAGAACTACTGATGCCATGCTCTAGGATACCAGCGATCTTCTCCGGTACCTACATCCAGGCATCGGCAGCGTCGATAGACTAGAGAGTCCTGGCTATTGAGTACAGTCTGGCGGCTCTCCTTGCGGCATCGACGCCCTCGGAACCACGTCAGACAGTTCAGCCAGCACCGACTCCGGCACCAGTATTGGTACCGATACTGATAGCATAGACATCGGTGTCCGCATTGCCGGCACCCAGTCATCCGATGCCTTCCGGTACCGATACGCCGGTACCGATTACTCCCGGTACCGTCTTCGGTCGGTACGGGTATCGGGCTCTTCAAGAGCATCCGGATAGACGGTACTTCGAGTCCTCAGGAGAATCTGAGGATTCTGACAGTTCTGTCGATGCAGGAATACTTCTCCCAGAGGAGCCCTCCTCCCCTAAGTGCAGGATGTCTCCTCCAGAGGATATTTCCTTTCAGGATTTTATCAGGGAGGTGGCTCGGGGTCTGTCCATTACTGTGGCCCCTGAAACAGAGCCCAGAGCAAAGGAGTTTGAAATTTTACAATATCCCAAAACTCCTAAGGAGGCAGCTACCTTGCCCATTCATGAGATCTTGCATGATCTCATGTTAAGAATGTGGGAGACCCCTCTTACCACTTCTCCTCATTCTTGTAGACTGGATACTGTATCGAGTCCCTCCTTGTCCTGGTTTCCAAAAAAATTCAGCTTCATCACCACTCTATTGTAGTGGAATCAGCTATGAGAAGGATCAAGAGTGCAAAAAGGCATGCCTCTAATCCTCCAGGATGTGAGTGCAGAACTTTGGATGCTTTTGGACGTCGTGTCTTCCAAGCTTCCATGCTTTCTACCAGGATCGGTTCCTATAGTCTATACATGGGAATGTTCCTGAAGGAGGTCACAGGTGATTTAGAGGCTTTGAGTTCTCTTCTTCCTGAGGATAGAAGGCAGGATTTTCTCACATTGGTCAAACATGCCCAAGACGTTTCTGAATTTGTCAACCATGCAGCTTTTGACTGACTGTTTTGAGTGCATAAGCAGAACCTCTGCCATTGCCATAGGTGCACGTAGAATTGCTTGGCTCCAGGCATCTGATCTGGAGCTCTGGGTACAAGACAGACTGGGAAAAAACCCTTGTACTGGTTAGAACCTGTTTGGTAAAGATTGGCAGGAAAAGGCCAATGAGTTGGATGCTGACAACTCCACCTTGGATAGATTATCCAAGTCCACAGCTGATCCTGCTAGAAAAATCTTTCAAGAAACCATTCTTTTCTAAAAAGAAAAGATTACCTCCAGTCTGGCAACATCCCTGTTGCCATGGACGAGAGAGGTCACGTGACAGGAGAGCATCACCCTGGTGTGCCAGGAAGTGATCCTGTAACTAGGACCTGTCCTCCAGGTGATGTAGAACCCTCTCGCACCGAGGAGGTTTCTCCAGGACCATGTGCCCATGAGGGAAGGGTTAGGACAGCCGTTATAGTTGGTGATTCGATCATTAGGCATGTAGATAGCTGGGTGGCTGGTGGACGTGAGGATCGCCTGGTAACATGCCTGCCTGGTGCAAAGGTAGCGGACCTCACGCGCCACCTAGATAAGGTCTTAGATAATGCTGGGGAGGAGTCTGCTGTCTTGGTACATGTCGGTACCAATGACATAGGAAAATGTGGTAGGGAGGTTCTGGAGGCTAAATTTAGGCTTTTAGGTAGGAATTTGAAATCCAGAACTTCCAGGGTAGCATTCTCCAAAATGCTTCCCGTTCCACGTGCAGGACGCAAAAGGCAGGCAGAGCTACGGAGTCTCAAATGCGTGGATGAGAGAATGGTGCAGAGATGAGGATTTTGGATTTGTTAGGAACTGGGGAACATTCTGGGGAAAGGAGGAGCTCTTCCGAAGGGATGGGCTTCACCTTAACCGGGATGGAACCAGGCTGCTGGCATTAACTTTTAAAAAGGAGAGAGAGCAGCTTTTAAACTAGATAATAGGGGAAAGCTGGCAGTCATCCAAGAGCGGATGGTTCGGAAGAATGTATCCTTGAAGGATACTACCAAAAGCAGAGGGGTTCCAAAAAAGAGTAAAGTAGCCCAAATGCCCTCAAGTATGGAGCAGACAGAGCTTAAAGATCCCAAATTACCCATGTCTACCATTAGCCAAATTAATATGAATAAAATAGTCTCTAAAATGCTTGTATGCAAATGAAAGAAGTCTAAAAAATAAGATGGGAGAGTTAGAATATATAGCACTAAATGAGATGTGAGATTGGAATATCAGAGACATGGTGGAAGGAGGACAACCAGTGGGACACTGATACCTGGGTACAAACTATATCGTAATGATAGAGCTGATCAAATTGGTGGAGGGGTTGCGCTCTGTTAGAGAGGGCATTGAGTCAGAAAGGATTAAAGTTTTGCAGGGAACAAAATTTGCTGTAGAAACTCTATGGATTGAAATTCCATGTAAAAAGGGGAAGGTGATGGCAGTGGGGGTGTACTATCGACCACCGGGCCAGAATGAACAAATGGATGATGAAATGCTCAAAGAAATCAAGGAAGCTAACAAAAGTTACAGTGCAGTAATAATAATGGGTGATTTCAATTACCCCGGTATCGACTGGGTCAGTGTCACGGCAGGACATGCTAGGGAGATAGTTCCTAGATGAAATAAATGACTGCTTCTTGGAGCAGCTGGTTCATGAACTGACCAGAGGGGAAGCCATATTAGGACCTGGTACTTAGTGGAACACCAGATCTAGTGCAAGAGATAAGGGTGTTGGGGCCACTTGGCGCCTTTGATTTAATTAGTGGAGGAGGGATAGTACGTAATCTACAGTACTACCTTTTAACTTTCAAAAGGGAGACTATGATAAAATGAGGAAAATGGTTAAGAAAAAACTAAAAGGAGCAGTTGCAAAGGTTAAAGACTTACATCAAGCTTGGGTGTTGTTGAAAAATACTATCTTCGCAGCCCAGACCAGCTGTATTCCACGTTTTAAGAAACGTGGAAGGAAGTCCAAAAAACTGCCAGTATGGTTTAAAGGTGAGGTCAGAGGCTGCTGTTGCCAAAAAAGCATCTTTCAGGAAATGGAAAAAAGAGCCAAACGACAACCTGGAAACAGCACAAGCACTTGCAAATCAAATGCAAGGCGTTGATAAAGCAGGCAAAGGGAGAATTTGAGAAGAAGCTTGCTGTGGAAGCAAAAAACGCGAAATAAAGATTTTTTTCAAGTAGATTTGCAGCAAAAAACCCATGAGAGTCAGTTGGTCCATTAGATGATAGAGGAGTTAAAGGGGCACTAAGAAGCGACGAGGCGATAGCGGAGAGACTGAATGAATTCTTTGCTTCAGTCTTTACTGAGGAAAATGTAGGGATGTTACCCATGACTGAAGTGGTATTTAAAGGTGCGGAAGAATTGAAGGAAATATCGATACATCGGGAAGATGTATTACAACTATTAAATAAACTGAAGAGTAGCAAATCACCTGGGCCGGATGGTATCCAAGGGTGTTGATAGAACTGAAATATGAGATTGCAGTCCTGCTATTAGTAATCTGTGAACTATCATTAAAATCATCTCTAATACCTGAAGATTGGAGGATCGCCAATGTAACACCAATTTTTAAAAAGGGTTCCAGGGGTGATCCGGGAAACTACAGACTGGTGAGCCTCATGTCAGTACCGGGAAAAATGGTAGAAACCATCATAAAGAATAAAATTATTCAGCTTGTAGATAGTCATGGCCTAATGGGAGACAGCCAACATGGCTTTAGACAAGGAAAATCTTGTCTTACTAATCTGTTATGTTTTTTTGAAAGTGTGAATAAACAGGTGGACAAAGGTGAGTCGGTTGATATAGTGTATCTGGACTTTCAGAAAGCCTTTGACAAGGTCCCTCATCAGAGACTTTTGGCAAAACTAAAGAGTCATGGGATAGGAGGCAGTGTACTAGTGTGGATCAAGAACTGGTTAAAAGATAGAAAGCGGAGGGTTGGGCTAAATGGCTAATTTTCCCATTGGAGAAAGGTGAATAGTGGTGTAGCCCAGGGATCTGTGCTGGGTCTGCTGCTTTTTGACATATTCATAAATGACCTGGAAAGTGGAATAACGAGTGAGGTTATCAAATTTGCAGATGACACAAAACTATTTAAAGTTGTTAAAACCCAAGAGGATTGTGGAAAATTGCAAGAGGATCTTGATAAATTGGAAGACTGGGCATCAAAATGGCAGATGAAATTTAATGTGGACAAGTGCGAAGTTATGCACCTAGGGAAGAACAACCCAAACTATGGTTACACAATGCAAAGTTCCACATTAGGAACCACCACCCAGGTAAAAGATTTAGGCGTCATTGTGGATAACATGTTAAAACCCTCGGCCCAGTGTGCAGCGGCAGCCAAGAGAGCAAATAGAATGCTAGGTATCACAAGGAAAGGAATGGAAAATAAAACAAAAGATATTATAATGCCTCTATATCGTTCCATGGTGAGACCGCACCTTGAATATTGTGTGCAATTCTGGTCGCCGTATCTTAAAAAGGATATAGAGTTATTAGCCAGTAGCCAGTATCCCCCTCTTAGCCAAAATAATTGAGAAAGAGGCACAACGGCAAATTCAAGATCACATCGATGCCGCTGCTCCCTTAGACAGCTGCCAACATGGGTTCAGAGAACATCATGGGGTCGAGACACTACTCACTGGTCTATTCAACGACATCATCACAGGAATTGACAACCTCCGTCAAGGTTTTGTGCTCATCTTCCTAGACATCGCCGCAGCGTTCGACTCCGTGAGTCACGAAATTCTTCTTGGAAGACTGAAAGAGAAGGGCGTCTGCGACAGTGCACTAGGTTGGTGCAGATCTTATCTAGACGGTAGATGGCAATATGTGAAATCTGGATCAGAAGAGGCAATACATTTCCATCAAAAGCAAGGGGTACCTCAAGGCTCTTCGTTATCCTCCTTACTTTTCAATATCTACATGCAGCCCATCTGCAATATCATCAGATCATTCAAGGTGAAATGTTTGATATATGCAGATGATATTCTATTATACATGCCCTTCTCCACAACTCACATGGACCTGACCCCACTAACAGAATGCTTCAATGCAGTTTCAACATGGCTCCAGACACAGAACCTATGCATCCAACATAAAAAAACAGAGGTGCTATTCATCACCAGAGACGCCAACTTTACTCCCCCATCCCACATCAGTGTCAACGAAGCTGATTTACAAACCAAAGATACAATAAAATACCTTGGAGTTACTTTGGACCAACATCTCGACATGAAACGCCACATAAGCAACATAGTCAAAGCCGTCTATTGCAAAATCCGCTCACTCAAGCACCTACGCTCCCTGTTGGACCCAGAGGATTTCCCAACCATATATCAAACATTGATCCTGCCGCATTTTGACTTTGCAAATGCCATTTTACAAGGTCTCCCCCAATCCACACTAACCCCCTTACAGTTGGCCATGAATGCCGCAGCTAGGGTCCTTTACGGTGCACCCAGAAACGACCACGTGACCCCCATTCTCAAATAGCTGCATTGGCTACCGATCCATGGGAGGATCACCTTCAAAACCCTTCTGTTAACGTTTAAGGCAATCAATGGTATTTCAGCCTCCTCACTCACACATCTTATCCACATTGTCCCACCCAACAGATCCAGAAGAGCAACAGCTGTCAACTTGCTAGCAATACCAAAGACATCAATAAAGTCCAACACGACAACCACAAACAGGGCATTCAGTTTTTATGTTCCCAAATGCTGGAATGCTCTACCCCCTGACATTAGGGCCATAGCCAATCTATATCAGTTCAGGAAGGCTATCAAAACCCACCTTTTCCTCCAATACTTCCCTGACAGCAATTGAATCTATATATACCTCTCAGGAAATGACCCAATCGAGAAAGGCCCTTACATACATTATCCTGTTTTACCTATCCTTCCAGTGTAAATAGCTTATGTATATAGTTAACCCCGTTATCCAAGTTTGTATTCCTGTTCGATGTAAAACCTGACAGCTTGTTGTTATGGTCGTTAAGTTATGATGTAAACCGCGCTGATACTAAATAGCGCGGTATATAAGAAATTGTAATAAATAAATAAATTAGAAAAGGTTCAGAGAAGAGCTACCAAAATGGTAAAGGGGATGGAAGGATACTCCTATGAAGTAAGGCTAAAAAGGTTAGGGCTCTTTAACCTGGAAAAGAGACGGCTGAGGGCAGATATGATAGAAGTCTGTAAATTAATGAATGGAGTGGAACGGGTAAACGTAGATCGATTGTTTACGTTATCAGAATATAGAAAGACTAGGGGACATGCAATGAAGCTACAGGGTAAACTATTTAAGACTAATAAAAGAAAATATTTTCTCACTCAACGTGTAATCAAACTCTGGAATTTGTTACCGGAGGATGTAGTAAAGGCTGTTAGTGTAGCTGGGTTTAAAAAAGGTTTGGACAAGTTCCTGGAGGAAAGGTCCATAAACCATTATTAAGAAGGGACCCAGGATATCAATGCTTGACCCACTACAAGCATTGCGGAACCTGTGTCTTTTGGGGAAACTGCTAGGTACGTATGACCTAGATTGGCCACTGTTGGAAACAGGATACTGGGCTTGATGGACCTTGGTCTGACCCAGTATGGCATATCTTATGTTCTTATTATCTTGCTTATTCTCAGCAGGGTCGTTCTGCAGGTCAGCTTATCAGGAAAGGTCAGCAACCACCCAAACAAAGAAAAGCAAAGACTGCTAAGCCCCAACTGTCCCAGCAGTCTCAGCCTCCACAAGGCCTTTGACTTTCAGCTAGAGAACCTAGCCCTCCTGGCTCTCGTTGGACCAGAGCCTTCCACCATTCCAGGAAGGTTATGTCACTTTGCCTCCAGATGGGGGCAGATAACAGCAGAGCATTGGACACACTCCATCATAAAAGAGAGGTACAAGCTTCATTTTTCGAGCATGCCCCCTCCTGCAATGATAAGGCAGTTCAATTCTCAGACCTCTCTCATCAACCTGTTAGGTCAGGAGGTCACTATGCTTCTTGTCCAAGGGGCAATACAAGAAGTACCCATCCATCAACAGGGTACCGGGTATTACTCCCCCTATTTCCTTATTCCAAAGAAAAAAGGGGGGTACAGACCTATCTTGGACCTCAGAGAATTGAACAAATTCCTTGTCAAAGAGAGATTCAAGATGATTTCTCTCAGAACTGGGCTGCCATACCTTCAGAGTCAGGATTGGCTTTGTTCTCTAGATCTCAAGGATGCGTACACTCGTGTTCTCATCCATCCAACTTACAGTAGGTTCCTTCGGTTCCTTTTTCAAGGAAAGCACTACAAAAAACATGGTGCTTCCTTTTGGCCTGGCCTCGGCACCAAGCGTTTTCACGAAATGCATGACTGGTAGCAGTATTTCTCCGCACTCTAGGAATATTCGTCTTCCCCTACTTAGACGACTGGCTCATTCGAGCCCCAACAGCGTCAGAGGCCAGGACTTCTCTATTCTGCACAATGCGTATCCTTCAGTATTTGGGTCTGGTAATAAACATCCCAAAATCCAGTCTAACTCCCAGTCTTTAGTTCATAGGAGCTTTGCTGGATACCAGAAAGGCAAGGGCCTATCTCCCCCAGGCCCGCTGCCTTCGCATGGTGCAGTTAGCTTCTCAAGCATTGCTAAAGCCTCATCTCACTGCCTGAGAAATACTACAACTACTAGGCCACATGGCATCTATTGTGCATGTGGTTCCCTATGTTCGCCTCCATATGAGAGCAGCCCAGTGGACTTTATCCATTCAATGGACCCAGGCATCAGAATGCCTATCAGACAAAATAGCAAACACAAATCGCCTTATTTTGTCCCTCCAGTGGTGGAAGTCCACTCAAAACCTGTTGCTAGGGTCTTCTTTTCAACAACCCTTACCCCAGGCAACTCTCACAACAGATGCTTCTCCAATGGGTTGGGGAGCTCATCTACAAGACCTCTCCACCCAAGGCACCTGGTCTCCACAAGAGACTCATCTACATATCAGTCTCTTGGAACTCAGAGCAATCTTCCTTGCTCTTCGAGTGTTCCACACCCTGCTCAGCTACAAGACAGTCCTCATTCATACGGACAATCAAGTAGCCATGTTATACGTGAACAAGCAGGGGGGGGACAGGCTCTCTGTCGCTTTGCAACGAAGCTTTGCGACTATGGGCCCTCACCAGAGAGCATCAGATTCATCTCCTGGCAGTGTATCTTCCAGGCATTCAAAACTCTTGGGCAGACAGACTCAGTCGAGTACTGCTTCCACACGAGTGGTCTCTACATGCGGACCAGGTAGCCAAGATTTTTCAAATTTGGGGAACCCCGGACATAGACCTCTTTGCAGGTCCATGGAATGCCAAACTTCCCCGGTTCTGTTCCAGAACCCTGGCTCAGGGGCTCAGGCCAGGGATGCTTTCCTCCTTTACTGGGGTCAAGACTTCCTGTATGCCTTTCCACCCATTCCCCTAATTCCCAAAACCCTGTTCAAGCTTCAGAGAGACAGAGGTCGAATCATTCTCATAGCTCCACATTGACCATGGCAAGTGTAGTACCCTCTGCTTCTACATCTCTCTCAAGCTCCCTCCCTGGAGTTAGGATCTGCTCCAGATCTCCTATCTCAGGAGGACGGAATGTTATGGCATCCCAATCCCCAGTCTCTGCATCTCAGGGCTTGGTTGCTGAAGGCCTAGATCTCCATGATCTTAACCTCCCTCAGCAAATAAATTATATCCTTTATGCTTCCAGGAAGCCTTCCACAAGACACTCTTATGCTTTCAAGTGGAAGAGGTTTACCATATGGTGTTCGCAAAAAGGTCTTAACCCCCTTGCGATACCTCTGGAATCATTACTGGAGTATCTCCTTCATTTATCCAATGCATGACTTAAAACTAAGTCAGTAAGAGTCCATTTGAGTGCTATTGCAGCTTCTTTCAAGTCTCTAAATGGACAGCCTATTTCCTCCCATCCTCTTATAGCAAGATTTATGAGAGGCCTTCTAACTAAGCCTCCCATTAGGCCACCACCGGTGGCATGGGACTTAAACCTGGTTCTTGGTCAGCTCATGAAGCCACCTTTCGAACCCTTAGCTATTACCTCATTGAAATTCCTTTCTTGGAAGGTAATCTTTCTCATTGCAATCACATCAGCACGTCGCATTAGTGAGTTACAAGCATTAGTAGTTGATCCACCTTATACAAGGTTCCATCATGACAAGGTAGTCCTTAGGACTCATCCACACTTTATGCCAAAGGTGGTCTCGCCTTTTCATCAAAACCAAGTGGTCTACCTACCTGTGTTCTTTCCAAGGCCTCATGCATCAAATGCAGAAAGGAACCTTCATACATTGGATTGTAAAAGAGCTTTTAGCCCTTTACTTACAAAGAACACAGCAACATAGAAAATCCTCTCAACTCTTTGTTGCTTTTGATCCTTCTCATTTGGGACTTCCAGTCTCCAAGAGAACACTATCTAACTGGATTGCTCAGTGTATATCCTTTGCCTATCAGAGTAAGAATCTTCCTCTGGAGGGCCATGTCACAGCTCACAATGTGAGAGCCATGGCAGCTTCAATGGCTCATCTGCACTCTGTATCTATCGACGACATCTGTCGGGCAGCCACCTGGGCCTTGGTTCATACCTTCACAGCCCATTACTGCTTGGACAAGGACTCCCGCCGGGATGCCTTGTTTGGTCAGGCTATTCTCCAACACCTGTTCCATACCTAATCAACTCCTACCCACCATCCCTGGTAGGATGCCAGAGATCCATGGGGGGAAGTGGAGCCCTTCTCAGGGGCACACATCTTCTGGGGTCTCTCCCTGTCATCTAAAGCTAGGGAGTCCCCATATGTGATGACTACATTCCTGCTTGTTCCTGGAGATAACATAGTTACTCACCTGTAACAGGTGATCTCCGGGAACAGCAGGAATTTAGTCCTCACAACCCACCCACCTCCCCTAGGAGTTGTATCTCTCTATCTCTTTCCCTTTCCCTCTCTCTCTCTTTGTCTCAGCTTTAAAACTCAACTGGAGAGAGGCAGTTGGGAAAGGCAGGAAGGCAGCACGCAGGCGCTGTGGAATGCTCCCAAAAGCTTTCGAATTGAACGCTGGGGAGCGTTCCCGCGCAGGCTCCGTCGGTACCGATGATACCCATATGTGAGGACTAAATTCCTGCTGTTCCCGGGGATCACCTGTTACAGGTGAGTAACTATGCTTTCTCAAAAAAAGCATTGTATGGCCATGAAAAACACTTTGAATCTATATAATGCATGACTGTACCATCAGTATGTCTGGTAAAGGATGACTTTGTATTTTTTGTTTGCAGACATATAGGCAACCAATTTCTTGGACAAGTGATGCCTGCGGGATTTCCTGTGTACCCTGTATTCAGTCCAGTACAGATGATGTGGTGGCAGCAAATGTATGCCCATCAATATTATATGCAATAGTAAGTAACTACTATTATAGTTTTACTGCTAATCTTCAGTTCATATGAAACTTCATTGGAATTGGCTACTGTGCCAGTATACAAATAGATTCTGTATACTCCATTAATTCATCATTCCTCTATACATTACTGAAATCATTGTTGCACTAAAGTTATGCATATTCTATGGGAAAAATTTAAAGGTTAACATCTCTATCCATACTGCCGCCTTTCCACTTAAAGTTAGAAAGAGGAGGTGACTTCTTTTTTGTCTTTTACTGCTCTGTATTTTTCCATATTTTGAATATTTCAATTAAGCAGATGTACATTAACTTTTTTTTTTTAATATAGATTCCTGTGTGCAGATGGTATTCAGATAGTATTCCCTTATGGAGGGAAAGATATGGTGGAGACTTTGGCATTGAACCATTGCCTGGATATTGGGTTGGATGCGGGAGAATTTCCTGGTATTGAGAAAACAGATGCTGTGTGTTGGAGATTTGGATTGGCAGAAGATGGGGGAGGATAGGCCATGGGTTGAAAGGACTATAGTATGTAGGGGCAGGAGTTTGTGATTTGCGAGGAATGGCAGATATTGGTTTAAGGCTGGAATCTCCAATTTTCGTATGTGATGCATATTGCAGATTTTGTTTGGTTAAGCAGTTAAGAACATTTTTAGATGGGGGTCTATATGTTCTATTAAAGCTCATTGGATAATGGAAACTATTTTTACATGGGCCTTCTGAGTAAATTAATATGGTGACTTCAGTTACCTCCATGTCCAGCATCTCCCTCTCGCTTCCTTACCCCCTATTGTCCAGCATCTCCCTTCCTCTTCCCTACACCCACCTCCAAGTGTTCAGCATCTCTCCTTTCCTTCCTGCTATTGGGCTTGCCTCACTGCTTGTCATGGTGATTGCAGACGCTGTTGCTTTCCCCCTCCACAGCACTAAAGACTGAGGCACATGCGGGTGTTTTCTAGGCCCTACCCACTTCGCGACAGGAAGCTTTGGAGGGGACTGTGCTTGTGCTCAGAAACTCTGCACTAGCTGTGCTAACTGCTCTTTTACAATTGTCTACTTCTGCCACACCGGCACAGATGCTGGCCCTGAATTGTGCCACCCCAGGTGGACTCTTAGTGTGCCTCATGGTTGGGCCAGCCCTAGTCAGAGGAACATTTTAAAGGATTAATTTTATAAGGGGGTGCCTGCTTTAAGTGGTAAGGCATGTGTACTGCCTTTGCTAGTATTTTAGTCATTTGTGCATGTATGTGGCCTTTGCATACATATGTTGTCAGGACCTTAGTCTGGGCAAACTGCAAGTGGAGTTTGAATATTCATGCTTGGATTATAAAAATACCTTAATCTATTTGTGTGCATGCGTAAAAATAGCTACAAATATTCACACCTGTTCAAAGAAGGTTCCTGAGCGGTCCTCCAGTTTAGTCCTCCACATCCGGGTAGTGCACCTCCTCCTGCAGCATGGAGACTGGACCAATCAGAATCTTGCCATCACAGGATGTATGCTGCTGGAACTCTCATCAGCCCCCCATTGTGTCCAGTCTCCTTGCAGCAGGAGGACGTGTGAGCCCGGCACTGGGCTCACTTAGGGACTAAACAGGCAACACTAGTTAGATTTCTATTTTATTTTTTTCCCCACTATGACTTCTGTTGGTTCATTTGGATTGCCTTTGGGGGTTTTTTTAAAATTTTTTTAAAGAAACAGTAACCTAAAAACCATTCTGAGGAGCCGGGCCCTTCACTGCCTTCTGCCTCTTTCCTTGCGGCGTAGATTGGAGTGCAGGCAGCAAATTTGGATCTCTCCTCCTAGATGGCACGGGGGAGAGATCTGGCAGATGATCTGCTCCTTGGGGGGTCTCCAGAGGGGTAGCTTCGCATCGGAAAGGGCTCCTGCGTGCACGACTCGCTGACTCCTTTTTGTACGGCCCGGGCAGTAGCGTGCGCGTCGCTCAAGACTCGAGCGGCGTTACAGTGGTGCTCCGCTTCTGGTCGGGGTAAGTCCTTTGTTCGGTTTAGACTTTGGCCTGTAACCAAGCAGTGAAGAGTACTAGTCAGTTCAGGGATTTTTCGCGCCTTTTTCGGCTGGCGGTGGCAGTGGCCATTTTGTTCAGTTCCCACGCGGAGCGGAGGGCCGTGCTGCTGCATGTGCAAGAGATTTCAGCACGCACGGGTCTGCTGCTTGATGGTTTAATTTGTTTAATTTACTTTAGTGAGTAGTTGTCTTTTTAAAAAAAAAAAAAAAATTTAATTTTTGTCTCTTCCTTTGATAGCTCAGTTTAGTTGAACCCTTTCCCCTCGCGCTTTAGTGGTAGGTTTTTTTCTTTTGAATCCTGCTTAATGTCTGCTCGGCCGCAGTGCGTGGTCTGCGGGTCACGCAAGGGAACAGTGTCTGATTCAGGAATTTACAGGGGTTGCGCTACTATTTCTTCCAACGTAGAGCAGCAAATGGAAGGCAGAGCGCTACTAGACCCCATAGACCCTGCGGTACCGGCTGGGGGGGGGAGAGCCGCTTCCGGGGACTCCGGCGCCTTCTCCTCCAGCTACGCCTGCGGGACAGCCAGGCGCCCAGCCGATAGGGGCGGCGGAAACGTTCTTGGGGGATTTTTCCCCGGACTTTGTCCTTATTATGCATCAGGCCTTTCGTTTTGGACGTTTAGGAAAGTTGCCAGAGGCCTTGGTGACTCCGGCACCTCTACCATCCCCCAAAGGAGAGGATGTGAGAGGGGATATCCCGAAGCCAGCTAAGCAGCTTCGGTCCACAGAGATGGAGCAGGTTGATATGGAGTGGCAGGATGCTGAGGTGCCTGAGGAAGAGCCCGAGGATGGGGTTGATGAGCTGGAGGAAGGGGAGATTCTGGAGCCCGAAGATCAGACTTGGATCATTCGAGTATTTCGTAAAGAGGAGCTGGTATCCCTGATTACGGAATCTCTCCAAACACTCAGTCTTGCTACAGCGCGTCCTGTGGAGGAGGACGGGCTGGAAGATCCCCTCATTCAGGCGGTGCGAGAGTCTCAAATGGTGGTCCCGGTGCACAGGGTTGTGGATCAGATGATTCAAACTGAGTGGGATCAACCTGAATCGGGCTTGAAGGGCATTCGAACAATGAACCGCCTCTATCCTTTAGCAGACAAAGACAAAGAAATGTTTTGGTCGCCATGTGTAGATGCAGCGGTGTCGGCAGTAACCAAGAGAACAACGATCCCGGTTGAAGGTAGTGCTGCCTTGAAGGACACGCAAGACAGAAAGGTGGACAGTTTGTTGAAGCAGGCCTTTGAGACCAATGCTCTTTCTTTGCAGGCCTCTATTTGTGGGACCTGGGTGGTGAGAGCCTGCTTGCGGTGGGTGCAACGCTTTGAGATAGGACCCTCGCTTGGACCAGCAGGGGTTGCTGGAGGAACCAGGTTGGAGTCTGGCTTGGCATATTTGGCGGATGTACACTATGAACAATCAGAACATTGGCAAATAGTATGGCATCCCTAGTGGCGGCACGGAGGTCTGTTTGGTTGCAAAATTGGGCGGCTGACGGTTCTTCTAAGTCGCGACTCAGCAAGCTCCCGTTTTTAAGGGCAGATTGTTATTCGGAGACGATCTGGATAAGTTAGTTAAGGACTTGGGAGAGTCTAAAGGGGGCAGGTTGCCGGAGGATAAGCCTAAGCAGAGTAGAAGCTTGCCGTCAGTTCGGGCTCAATTTCAGGACTTCCGAAGGTTCTGCTCTTCCCACCTCTGTGGTTTCCAGCGCGGCAGGTTTGGTTCAAGATCCCAAGGTTTTCGAGGAGCAGGCAGAGGTTTCACAGCTGCTTCCTCCTCTTCCTTTGGCCGCAAGCCGCAATGAAGCGAGGCGGACCCTGGAGGGAAGTCAAGTGATCGGAGGATGTCTTCAAAATGTTGTTTCTTCCTGGGTCCAGATGACCTCGGATCAGTGGGTACTGGAGATAGTCCGAGAGGGCTATGCGCTAGTGTTAGCTTGCCCGCTCAGGGACACCTTTGTTCTCTTGCCCAGCAAAGGACAACAAAAAGCGCTGGCAATTCGGTTGACGTTAGACCGCCTGTTGGCCTTGGGGCAGTAATCCCCGTTCCAAGGTCTGAACACGGCGTAGGTCGTTACTCCATTTATTTCGTGGTGCCAAAGAAAGACGGTTCACTTCGGCCTATCCTAGATCTCAAGGGAGTGAATATTTGTCTCTGGGTGCTGCATTTCTGCATGGAAACCCTGAAGTCCGTCATAGTGGCGGTGCGCCAAGGAGAATTTTTGACGTCACTGGATCTCACGGAGGCCTACTTGCACATTCTGATCAGAGCAGCCCATCAAAAGTTCCTGAGGTTCGTGTTCCTATGGGGACATTACCAGTTTCAGGTGCTGCCGTTCGGGTTGGCGACGGCTCCGCGCACCTTCACCAAGGTCATGGTGGTGGTGGCAGCTTTACAAAAAAAGGGTATTCTAGTTCACCTTTATCTCAACAACTGGTTAATTCAGGCAAAGTCCGAGGTAGAGAGCTTGCAAGCCACAGGCAGAATGGTAGACCTGCTGCAGAGTCTCGGCTAGGTAGTCAACACGAAAAAGAGTCACTTGGTGCCGACCCAGACCCTCTAATATCTTGGGGTTCGCTTCGACATGGCAAGAGGATTGGTGTTCTTGCCGGATCGCCGCGCTCAGGCCTAGCGCCAGCTCGTGCACAAGTTCTTAGGAATCCCTGCGCCATCCGCATGGTGGTACTTTCGACTGCTGGGGACAATGGCGGCAATGCTGGAAGTGGTCCCGTGGGCCAGGTTTCATATGCGACCGCTGCAAAAGGCGCATCGATGGCCGAACCAATCGGATTCACTGAAGAAGCGCTTGCCCTGCCCGAAGCGAGTACGTCATTCGCTGCAGTGGTGGCTGTCCCCGAAGCCGCTACAGGCAGGTCTGCCTTTGGAACAACCAGTTTGGATCCCTCTGACGGATGCGAATCTGGCGGGCTGGGGAGCCCGTTGCGAGAGTCGATACGCGCAAGGGATGTGGTCGGCCCAGGAGGCCTTTTGGTCAATCAACCATCTAGAACTGCGAGCGGTGTTGCGGGCGCTGCAGGCCTTCGAGTCTTCAGTGACGGGGCGAGCGGTGCGAGTGCTCTCGGACAACTTGGCGATGGTGGCTTACCTCAACCGGCAATGCAGAACAGGGAGTGTAACCATGGAAGAAGAGTCAGAGGGGTTGTTCGAGTGGGTAGAGTCTCGTCTGTTGGTCATTTCAGCAGCGCATATCGCGGGAAAGGACAATGTGATGGCAGATTTTCTCAGCAGGGTGCCGGGTGGATGCCGGGGAGTGGGAGCTTCACCTGCAGCTGTACGTGCAAATAGTTCGCAGATGGGGGTCTCCGGTCATGGATCTCATGGCGACCTTTCAGTCAGCAAAAACAGGTCAGTTCTTAAGCAGACGGAGAGAAAGGATGTCCGAAGGCATCGACACGCTCATTCAGCCTTGGCCGGAGTCCGGTCTCCTTTACGTCTTCCCTCCATGGGCATTGATCGGCCGAGTGGTTCAACGCATCGAAGCACACCGCAGCAGAGTCCTGGTGGCTACGGATTGGCCCAGATAGCCCTGGTATGCAGATCTGGTTTGTCTGCTCGACGGCGTGCCGTGGAGGCTTCCTCCTTTAGTGGACCTGCTAATTCAGGGTCTGCTGCGGATGCCACAAGTGGCTCGATTCTCGCTTACGGTATGGCCATTGAGAGCGCTAGGTTGAAGAGGAAAGGTTATTCGTCGGTGGTCATTGCCACACTCCTTCGGGGAAGGAAATCTTCAACTTCGCTCGCGTATTTGCGAGTGTGGTGGATTTTTGAAGACTGGTGTTCTAGGCGTCTTATTCGAGCAGCTACGGCTTCTGTCCTCGTGATCCTCAGTTTCTTGCAGGACGGTTTTGACAAAGGGTTAGCTGCCAGTTCCCTGAAGGTGCAGTTAGCGGCTCTCGCGTGCTACAGGGGCAAGATTCAAGGGGTTCTGCTGGGGGTGCACTCAGATGTGCAACGTTTTCTTAAGGCGGTGTTCAGGCTGCGACCTTCGTGCAGGGTGTCGGTGTCTCCGTGGGACTTGAATCTAGTGTTACAGGCCTTGGTTAAGAAGCCTTTTGAGCCCCTTAGTCAGGCGTCCGTTAAAGATCTGACGCTGAAGACTGTTTGTTTTTCTGGTGGCCATTTGTTCGGCGAGGCGGATTTCGGAGTTGCAGGCGCTATTGTGTAGGGAACCATTCTTATCTTTTTCTAAAAATAGAGTGATTTTAAGGCTAGTCCCTTCCTTTCTGCCTAAAGTGGTTTCCCCGTTTCATTTGAATCAATCCATCTTTCTTCCGGTATTTAACTCCGAGGCTGAATGTGCTGCAGACCAGGGGTTGCATTGTTTCGATGTGTGACGGGTGCTGCATCGGTACCTAAAGATTTCGTAAACGTTCTGTAAGTCAGAGCAACTGTTCGTGCTCTTCAGCGGGGTCCGGAAAGGAGAAGCAGCAGCGAAATCCTCCATTTCCAGGTAGATTAAGGAGGCAATTGCGTCGGCGTACATTCTACAAGGGCTTTCGGTTCCGTTAGGCTTGCGGGCCCACTCTACTAGAGCGCAAGCGACGTCGTGGGCAGAGCACAGTTTAGTTCCACCAGCAGAAATATGCAGGGCGGCTACCTGGTCGTCTCTTCATGCTTTCGGTAAACACTACTGTTTAGATGTGCTAGCTGCCTGGGATTCCTGCTTTGGTTCGGCAGTATTGCGCGCCGGTTGACAAGGTCCCTCCTGATTATAACTGCTCTGCTACATCCCAGATGTGGAGGACTAAACTGGAGGACCGCTCAGGAAAGAGAAATTACACTTACCTGGTAATTGTAGTTCCTGGATGATTCCAGTTTAGTCCTCATTCCCACCTAGAGGACAGATTTTTTTCTGGAGGGCACGATAGATGCGGGAAGAGAGGGCCGGTTAAGCGAATCCTTGGTTGGGGTCTTTACGCTCTCTCTTTCGCGTGGGTTTATTTCTTAGTTCTGCTGCTGTGGCTTCTGTTTATTTCAGGTAATGGGGCAGAAGCAAGTGCAGAGTTCTGGCTTCCTCGATTTGGGGGGGGGGGGGTCAGGTGGATTGTTAAGGGTTATATGTTATGGTTATAGTTAAGTGATTGTACTGGTTTTCATGTGTTGCTTCTTTAAGTCTGCTTTGTTAATAGTTCACTGGGGGGCTGATGGGAGCTCCAGCAGCATATATCCTGTGATGGCAAGATTCTGATTGGTCCAGTCTCCATGCTGCAGGAGGAGGTGCACTACCCGGATGTGGAGGACTAAACTGGAGCCCTCCAGGAACTACAATTACCAGGTAAGTGTAATTTCTATTTTAAGTGCTCGCACCTACATCTTAAGCATCTTTGCCACTTTAACTATATAAAGACAAGTATCTATGTAGGTGCCTTAACCATGGCGCCCCATTATAAAATTACCCTCTAACAGTACATCTCAGTAATAGTGACTCTGCTAGTCCTTGGACTGGTAAGGGGTTCCGCAGAGCATGTGATCTGCAGGGGAAGACTAAGGGGGTTAAATAGGGGGAGGAAGCAATCAAAAACAAATTGTGAATCCATGTAGCTTATTCTCCAGGAACAAGCAGGAATGTAGTTTTCACATATGGGTATCGTCGGTACCGACGGAGCCTGCGCGGGAATTCTCCCCAGCGTCCAATAGGAACACTTATGGGAGCATCCTTCAGCACATGCGTGCTGCCTTCCCGCCTTTCCAACTGTCCCTCTTCAGTTCTTCATTTTCCGTGGAGCCGACAGGTCACATACCCTGTCACCGCAGAAAATATCTTCTTTAAACTGTTTTTCTTGTGGTTGTGCCTGCCTTCGCTCAACGCCTACAGGTACCGCCAGTTCTCTATTCTTTAAAAAAAAAAAAAAAAAAATACTTCTGAAGGGTTTCTCTTCAGAAACTTTTTTTCTTTTTGGTGCTAGGTGCCATTTTGGGCATTAGGCCCCATTTTCCTGAAAAATGGAAAAACCAGCTAGTGGTTTTAAAAAATGTACTAAGTGTGGCGGTAACATTTCTGTCACCGACACCCATGACTGGTGTATTAAATGTTTAGGCCCTGACCATTCTCCATCGGAGTGTTTCTCTTGTATGGAGATGACTAAAAGAGGAAGACAGAACTGGGCTGCAAAGCATCGAGAAGCCATTGGCATTGCCCTTGAGGAAACTACACCGGCAAAACAGCCCCGGCGGGAGGCGTCGGCCTCCAAAGCACTAACGGGGCTCCAGGATGTTCTCGAGACCTCGACCTTGGCAGAACTACTGGTGCCATGCTCAGGGTCCCGGCCGCTTCTACCGGTACCAACACCCAGGCATCTGCAGCATTGATAGACCAGAGATTCCTCGCTATTGAACAGTCTTGCAGCTCTCCTTACAGCTGCAGTACCGTTGACACCACTACCGATGGTTCAACGGGCACCGGTACCAACACCGATACTGATGCCGGTACCAGCACCGACTGTACCGGCCCTGGTGGGAGTTCTGCCCATGCCAACTTTTTCGGGCATCGACAGATCGGTATCGGACCAACTCGGTGCCGACTTCGATCGATACCGATACCATGCTTTGCATGAACATCGGGATCAGAGATACTTCGAATCTTCCGATTCCGATGTCTCGGATAATTCTGCCGGTACCAGAGTACTTCTTCTGGAAGACTCCTCTTGTCCTCTGGAGGAGACATTCTGAGTTGAGGAGATGTCGTTTCAGGATTTTATTCGTGATGTGGCCCGAGGCCTATCAATCACGGTAGCTCCTGAAAAAGAAACTAGAGCAAAGGAATTGGAAATACTTCAGTACCCTAAAGCTCCCAAAGAGGCAGCTACTCTGCCCATTCATGAAATTCTTCATGATTTGATGCTCTGAATGTGGGAAACACCTCTGACCACATCTCCTCATTCTAGGAGACTCGATGCCATGTATCGAGTTCCACCATGTCCTGGTTTTCAAAAGACTCAGCTGCCACACTATTCAATGGTAGTGGAATCCAGCCATGCGTAGGATGAAACGTGCAAATTGACATGCATCCAATCCTCCAGGTCATGAATGCAGAACTCTTGACGCCTTTAGGCGTCAACATTTCAGGCTTCCATGCTTTCAGCTAGGATCAGCTCATATAATTTATATATGGGAATGTTCCTCAAAGAAGTCACAGGAGACTTGGAGCGTATGAGTCCCCTTCTCCCTGATGACAAAGGACAAGACTTCCTTACTCTTGTCAAGCATGCTCAAGACGTTTCCAAGTTTGTAAATTGTGCAGCCTTTGACTGCTTTGAATGCATCAGCAGAACCTCTGCTATTGCCATTGGTGCATGTCGGATTGCTGGACTTCAGGCATCAGACTTGGAGATTTGGGTACAGGACAAATTAGGGAACATCCCTTGCACAGGAGAAAACCTCTTTGGCAAGAATTGGCAGGAAAAGGCTAATGAGATAGATACTCACAATATCACTTTAGACAGATTTGTCAAAATCTACAGCCACTCCAGCCAAAAAGAAACCCTATAAAAAACCATTTTTCAACAAAAAGAGGAAGTTTTATCCATCCTATACCCAGCAAGGGCAGCTCAGGGTCAAGTTGCGCAAAAGGGACAACATCAACAATCCAGACAACAAAAGAAGCCAAAAGGCCCGAGAGCTCAACCAGCTCTACAGGCTCAGCCCTCTCAAGGGCTTTGACTCCTTCCTAGAGAGCTTAGCTTTCCTGCCTCTGAAGGGTCCAGAACCCCTAAACATTCCAGGCAGTTTCTTTATCTTCATTAAAACACTTGATAGACCGCTATGGCCAAAGCATTAAGCGGTGTACAATAAAATAAAATAAGTCAACACTGCAAAGTAAGGAAAAGAACGTCATAAAATAATAGGAAAGCAGAAAGTCAAAAAGGACATAAAAGGTAAACATGAAAGAGGACCAAAACAGAAGATAATACAGGCTAAAACTATTAAAATTACTAAGAAGACCAACACATACTTCAAACAGAGACAAAAAGACGAACAAAATGGCATAGACAACATATCTTAGGGATGGGAATCAGAGGGAAGGTCAAAGGCTTGGTTAAACAGATGAGTTTTGAGTAATGATTTGAAGTGCGGATAGGAAGATTCTAATCGGAGTGTAGATGGCAAAGTGTTCCATAGAAAAGGGCCCAAAAAGAAAAATGCAGAGTGTCGGGTCTGTTCTAGGTGTGCTCGTGAAGGGGCAGGCAGAGCTAGACGGTTGGCATGAAGGGAGCGAAGCTGGCGGTATGGGGTGTGGAGGGAGATGAGATCAGCTAGATAAGGGGGTTCACCCGTGTGAATGGCACAGTGAATTAAGATAAGATAAAGTTTTTAGTGATAGCGAAACCGAAGGGGTAACCAGTGTAGTCGAAAAAGGAGAGGGGTGACATGATCATAGCGGTGAGTGAAAGTAATAAGTCGAACAGCGGTATTTTGAACGGACTGGAGTCTTTGAAGCTGATAATTAGGGAGATTTGCTAGGAAAACATTACAATAGTCTAGTCTACTGACGACAAGAGCCAGGACCAAAGTGACCAATGAATCGAAAGGTAAAACTGAACGGACAGCCCTGATCTGACGTAAAGACAGAAAGGAACGGCGAGTGAGGGAAGAAATGTGTAAGTGGAAAGAGTGGAATCAAGAATAACACCCAGATAGTGAAAAGAAGAAACCAGAGGGATAGGAATAGAATCAATCAGAGGCGCAATAGCCGGACAAGAGCCGCTTAAGGATACCCACATCGCGGTGGATTTAGCAGGGTTTAAGTGGAGAAAGTTCTGGGAGAGCCAAGAAGCGATATGTGAGAGACAGTCTTTAAATGGAGATATATCCGGAGTTAGTGGAGAGACGTGATAAAGAAGAATGATGTAATCCGCGTAGATGTAAGGAGACACAGAAAATTGTTGAATTAGGAGAGGCAATGGAGCAAGAAAAATATTAAACAATAAAGGAGAGAGAACAGAACCCTGTGGAACACCACAAGTGAGCGGAAAAGAAGAAGAGGAATGACCATTCGAGTGAACAGTGAATGAACGAGCTGAAAGAAAAGAGTGAAACCACTGTAAGACTGAACCCTGTAACCTACAATCAGAAAGGCGAGAGAGAAGAGTCCGGTGATCAATTAGGTCAAAAGCCGCCGAAAGATCAAGTGAGACAATTAGAGTAATATCACCCCGGTCATGTGCAACATGCAGTTCATTCAATAGTGCTAAGAGGACAGTCTCAGTGCTGTGCCCATGACGAAAACCTGCTTGACGGGGATGAAGGGAGTGAGTAGTCTCAATATGGGAGTTCAGCTGTTCAAAAACAAACCGCTCCAGAGGTTTGGCTACAAACGGGAGATTTGAGACGGGGGCGCCAGTGGGACAGGACAGAAGGATCAAGTGATGACTGCTTAAGAAGAGGACGTACAACAGCAGATTTCCAGGCGGATGGAAAGAGGCCAGATGACAAACTGGAATTAATAATGTCAGTTAGGAACGGCAAGAGCTGCAAAGAGGGCTCTGCCAACCAGCTTGTTTTCCGAGATTTAGATAACATCTGTAGCACCTCGGCAGGAAGGACTGGATGAAAGGAGGACCAAGTGTGAACCAGTGTCGGATTGGGTGGAGGGGAAAAAGAGAGGGGGAGGGGACCGGCCAGCCACAGAACAAGCAGAAGAAATACAGGAGGGACCACCAGGCAGGGGAGATAATGAGGGAGGAGGAAGGGGACTTGAGAAAGAAGAGCGTAGATCCAAAATCTTTTTAGAAAAGAAAGTGGCCAGAAGCTGAGGGTCAGGGGTTGAAGGGGACAGGGAGCAGCGAGGGCCAGTGGAGGAGAGTCTACAGAGGATAGCGAAAAGTTGTCTACAGGAGTGTGCAGCTTCAGAAATCTCAGTTGAATAAATGGTACGCTTGGCGTCCTGCACGGCCGAGCGATAGGCAGTAGATAGCTGTTTAAAACGCAACAGCAAGTCCGGGGAAGGATGACGAGACCAGAGGCGGTGAACCTGGCGGAGCTGAGTCCGTTGAAGGCGTAGTGAAGGATGATACCAGGGGAAGCGCTTGGACAATTGCAGAGGAGGAGAAGGCCGGAAGGGTGCTAGACTGTCTAACGCAGAGGTGAGGAAAGAATCCCAGAGGGAAGCTTGACAGTCCGGGGAAAGTGAAGAAAAATCCGAGGGAAACAGGGAAGGGGCAGGAGGGAAGGACTGAAGAGTATCTGCAGTAAGGCGGCGACGAAGAGGAGGGGAAGAGGGAGATGTTGTACAACGGACAGAATCTAGCGATAGAGAGGAAACCGTAAAGAGAACACAAGAGTGATCTGACCAGGGGACAGCCATCATAGTCGGAGAAGAAATAGTCGGCAACAAAGTAGGAGGGGAAAGAACCAAATCCAGAGTATGGCCTGCTATATGAGTGGGGCCCGAGACATATTGATGGAAAGAATTGTCCGCAAGAAAATTCATAAATGTACGGTCCTTCAAGCGGCTGGGTTGGTCTACATGGATGTTGAAATCACCTAACACGATAAGATTCGGGAACTGCAGAGCAACGTCCGAAAGAGATTGTAGTGTAGTATCCCAACGTGTCGCAGCGAGAGAAGGGGACAGGTAGAGAAGCAGAAAATAGAGAGGTGGAGAGGAATGAAGACAAAGAAGAAGAGCTTCAGGAAAAGAGACTAGAGGGGAGGAGATTTCGTCAATGGCAAGGGAGGCCCGATGAAGGAGGGCTATCCCCCCCCCCTCCTCTACCCAATCTGGGAGACGATATAGCTGAGAAACCAGGTGGGAGAGAGCTGGACAGAATAGGAGAATCACCCTCCTTAAGCCAGGTCTCGGTAAGGAAACAGAGGTCTACCGAGTTCTGGGTTATAAGATCTTGGACCAACAAGGACTTAGTCCGAAGAGAGCGACAATTTATTAGAGCAAGACTAAGAGTTAAAGTGGAAAGAGCTGCGAGGGACCGTAGTAAAGGACGGCGAAGGCTAGCCGAGGTCCGGGTGGAGCGGCACGATATCAAATTAGATATGCAGCGAGCAGACGGGCCCAAAGGAGCAACCTGTGAAGTCTGAGGACGCCGACCCCAAAAAACTGGAATGGCCGCCATAAGACTGAGAGCTAAAGAGACCGAATGTAAGCCCAGTTTCCACAGAGGAAAAAACCTACTAGATGAAAGTAGCCGGATTATATCTAACAGTGGGAAGAGAAATAGGATTTCAGATGGAAAAGCCCACCTAAGATAAGAGCCGTTGCAGGCTACGGACAAGAAAACAAAAACAAACAGGAGAGCCGCGAAACGCGCCCCAAGGAGCTCGTCCAAGGAGCAGGACCTGCTCCTTGGGCGCGCACCGCCATGGCGCGAAACGCCGTAGACAGCTTCTTTATATGATGTGGTAGCTACCTTGGAAGGTCGCGGCCCACGTCACTTCCGGGTATCGGGAGGGCTCTGGAGACGGGGAACACAGACTGCACAAGCAGAGAGCCTGAGTTTGTGTCATTTTGTCAACAGATGGCACCAAATAACAGCAGAAAATTGGACTCTGCCCATTGTAGGGGAGGGGTACAAGCTTCATTTTCACAGCATGCCCCCTCCTACAATTGTAAGACAGTTCAATTCCCAAACCTCTCCAGACAATCTACTGGATCAAGAAGTCTCAACACTCCTTGCTCAGGAAGCAATAGAGGAAGTACCCATTCCCCAACAGGGTACAGGGTTCTACTCCCCCTATTTTCTTATTCCAAAGAAAACAGGAGGACACAGACCCATTCTAGACCTCAGAGAATTGAACAAATATCTGTTCCGAGAAAAGTTCAAAATGATTTCTTTGGGAACTCTTCTGCCATACCTTCAAAGTCAGGATTGGCTTTGCTCTCTAGATCTAAAGGATACATATACTCATATTCTGATCCATCCAGATCACAGGAAATTCTTAAGATTCCTTTTCAAGGGAAAACACTTCCAATACAGGGTTCTTCCTTTTGGTCTGTCTTCGGCACCAAGAATATTCACGAAATGCATGGCAGTAGTAGCTGCATTCCTGCAAACCCTAGGGATATTAGTCTTCCTTTACTTGGACGACTGGCTCATTCGAGCCCCCACGAGTGCAGAAGCCAGCTCTGCACTGTCTCGCGCAATGCGAATCCTCCAATACTTGGGATTGGTAATAAACTTCCCAAAATCACAACTTGTTCTTTTCCAGTCTCTGGAGTTCATAGGAGCCTGTTTAGATACCAGTCAAGGGCTTTCCTCCCACAGCCCCGCTGTCTTTGAATAGTGCAACTAGCTGCTCAAGCAGCGGGAAAGTCCTCCCTAACTGCTCAAGAGCTGCTGCAATTACTGGGACATATGGCATCCACAGTTCATGTAGTTCCCTATGCTCGCCTCCACATGCGAGCAGCCCAGTGGACTCTATCCACACAGTGGACACAGGCCACCGGACGTCTGTCGGACAAGATATCAAACTCATGACAACTGATCTTGTCCCTTCAATAGTGGCAATCACTGGAGAATCTTTTAGTGGGGTCTCCTTTCCAACAACCCCTATTCCAGGCCACCCTAACAGATGCATCACAGGTAGGATGGGGAGCACATCTGCACCATCTCTCTACCCAGGGTACCTGGACTCCACAGGAGGCTTGTCTTCACATAAACCTCCTATAACTCGGAGCAATCTATCTAGCTCTTTGAGTATTCCATGCCCAGCTCAGCTACAAGACAGTCCTAGTCCAGACAGACAATCAAGTAGCCATGTTCTACGTGAACAAGCAGGGGGGAACGGGCTCTGTCGTTATGCAACGAAGCTTTATGACTATGGGCCCTCGCCAGAGAGCATCAAATTCACCTTCTCCTGGTATATCTTCCAGGCATTCAAAACCTTTGGGCAGACAAACTCAGCCAAGTACTGCTGCCTCACGAATGGTCTCGACAGCTAGACCAGGTGAAAAGGATATTTCAGATCTGGAGAACCCCAGACATAGACCTCTTTGCAAAGTCCACTGAATGCCAAACTTCCCCGGTTCTGTTCCAGAATTCCGGCTCTCAATTGCCAGGCAAGGGATGCCTTCCTCCTTCACTGGGGTCAGGACTTCCTCTATGCCTTCCCACCCATTCCCCTCATTCCCAAAACACTCTTATAGCTTCAGAGAGACAGAGGACAAACATGGTATCCCCTACTTCTACATCTCTCTCAAGCTGCGCCTCTAGAGTTAGGGTGTGCTCCAGACCTCCTCTCCCAAGAGAACGGGATGTTATGGCACCCGAATCCCCAATCCCTGCATCTCAGGGCCTCGTTGCTGAAAGCCTAGACCTGTAGTATCTTAACCTTTCCCAACAGGTAAAGGATATCCTTCAGGCTTCTAGAAAACCTTCCACAAGACGTTCTTACGCCTTTAAGTAGAAACGTTTTACTATATGGTGTTTTCAAAAGGGCTTAAACCCCCTTGTGATACCTTTTGGAATCGGTACTAGAGTACCTACTTCATTTGTCAAATTCTGGTTTAAAGACCAATTCAGTAAGAGTCCATCTTAGTGCAATTGCAGCTTCCTATAAGCCTCTAAATGGACAGCTAATTTCCTCTCATCCACTCATAGCAAGATTTATGAGAGGTCTTCTCTTAACAAAGCCTCCCATTAGGCCATCACCGGTGGCATGGTATTTAAATCTAGTTCTTGGACAGCTCATGAAACAGCCCTTTAAACCTTTTAGCCACAACAACCCTAACGTTTTTATCCTGGAAGATCATGTTCCTAATTGCAATCACCTCAGCACATCGCATTAGTGAATTGCAAGTTTAGTGGCTGATCCCCCCCCTTATACAAGGATTCACCATGATAAGGTTGTTCTCAGAACTCATCCACATTTTATGCCAAAGGTGGTTTTGCCTTTTCATCTAAATCAATTGATTTACCTTCCTGTATTCTTTCCGAGGCCTCATGCCTCTAATGCAGAAAGGAACCTTCATACTTTGGACTGTAAAAGAGCCTTGGCCTTTTACCTACAACGAACACAACATTGGAAGTCCCAAATGACTTGGATCAAAAGCAACAAAAAGTTGAGAAGACTTTCTGTCTCCAAAAGAACTGTATCTAAATGGATTGCACAATGCATATCCTTTACTTATTTGAGTAAGGGTCTTCCTCTTCAAGGCCATGTCACAGCACATAATGTGAGAGTCATGGCAGCCTCTATGGCTAACCTACACTCTGCGTCTATCGATGACATCTGTCGAGCAGCCACCTGGACTTCGGTGCACACCTTCACAGCCCACTACTGCCTAGAAAAAGCCTCCCGTTGGGATGCCTTCTTTGGCCAGGCTGTTCTTCAAAATCTCTTTCAGACTTGATTCAACTCCTACCCACCAACCCTGGTAGGATGCCAGAGATCCATGGGAGGAAGCATGGCCCACCTCGCTATAGGTGGCAGCTTCCTGGGGCCCTCTCCCCGGCATCTTCAGCTAGGGAGTTCCCATATGTGACGACTATATTCCTGCTTGTTCCTGGAGATAGCGTAGTTACTCACCTGTAACAGATCTCCGGGAACAGCAGGAATTTAGTCTTCACAACCCACCCCCCTCCCCTAGGAGTTCTCTCCCTCTCCCTCAGCTACAACCTTAACTGAAGAGGGACAGTTGGAAAGGCGGGAAGGCAGCGCACATGTGCTGAGTGGTGCTCCCAAAAGCGTTCCTATTGGACGCTGGGGAGCGTTCCTGCGCAGGCTCCGTCGGTACCGACGATACCCATATGTGAAGACTAAATTCCTGCTGTTCCCAGAGATCACCTGTTACAGGTGAGTAACTATGCTTTCTTATTTTTCTCAAACTGTGTACTGTATTATGGTATCTACCATTAAGACAGTGACTTTTGTTGATCCATCAAGTTGTAGATTTGTTATCTTGAGGCAGTGGTTCTTCTGTGTAAGCTATAGCAAATACATTTATAGTGCATTGTTCTGAAGACCCTTCCTATCAGCACCAGAAAAGTGTAATGTGTATTTCCATTGGCCTTTTTAAATTGGGCCGTTGTTAGTTCCATATAGGGGTGATGCATGATACTGGTTTGTTATTGATTTGAACATCTTTAATTTAAAGTTACTTTTTGAATTGTTTCAGCCGAGCAGTACTGTCAGCCCAAGCAGCACCCAGTAACGAACAACTTCAGCCTGCAACACCAGTAAATTTAAATCATATTGCTCAGAATGAACCTGCAGCAGCTCCAAATGTAGCAGCCCCAGAGAACAGGCCTATGAATCAAAATGTACAAATGAATGCACAGGGTGGCCCTTTGTTGAATGAGGAGGACTTTAACAGAGACTGGTTAGACTGGATGTACACGTTCTCCAGGGCTGCCATTCTCCTCAGCATTGTATACTTCTATTCTTCCTTCAGTCGCTTTGTAATGGTGATGGGTGCCATGCTTCTTGTTTACTTGTGAGTATCAATACGTTCTTTTCTTTTTTTCTCAAAAAGTAGTGTGAATGTGCAGTTAAGACATTATTAAGATTTGTTTTCTATAGGGTGCATAATGGGAAATGGAAGTTTAAATAACTGTTCAATTTCTTTTCATTGAGTCCTATTACACCAGTCAAGAAGGGCATAAGTTATAGCCTCCTGCAAGCAGGTGGCAACTCAGTCTTTTGACATCAGTTTCCTTATAAAGGCTGGTGCAGTTGGCAGGCATGCTAATCTAAAATTGTCAGAAGCTTTTCAACAGAAAGGCAAGATGGAATAAAACACTGAATCTTCCCCTAACTCTTGTCCCCTACAAGGCACTAGGGAAGGAAGGTCAATGGAACAACAGCAATCGGCCAGAATCACTTCTGTCTTTCCGATCTTTGAAGTCTGATCTGCAAAACCCATCTCATCCTCTCCAGGCAAGTTCTGAACTGGTCTGGCAGGACTCATTGAAAAGAAATTAACAGGCAAGGTGATTTTTTTTCCCCTTCAAGTATCTCCTTAAAAACAGTCAGAAATCCTCTCTACTTCATTTATTTTCAATACACAACATTTATCAATAGCAATACTAGGGAAGGGAAAAAGACCTCGGTATGTATATAGCAAAGGCCATAAATTAGGCCGTATGAATCTGCAGCATCATTGGTCAGAAAAACCTTCCACCAATCAACTTTGTAATTTTTAACTTTGTTAAAATTGTTTAAAATTTTTTATAAAAGTAGAAATTGGCCTGTGACCAGCACATATCTTAATGGTGTACTTTATCAATCGTTTATCTGTTCTGATGCTGGCAACTTTCTCACACAAGAACTAGTCCATACAGATCTTCCTTAACACTTGAAAAATATCCTATAAAGTCTATGCATCACTCACTCAATAACATATTCTACAGAAGGTGTACTGACATTCAGTAAAACCCAAAATCTATTACTAATCAATCAATATTCCTCAGTTATCTTAAAGATTTACTGACCTGACATCTTATGATTCTGTACTGTGTATAGTGACTTCTAGAGTACTCTGATTTAACCAGTCAGACCTCACAGGCCTTATTCAATCAGCTTAAGTTTCTCGTAGCATAAGTATTCCTTGCATCTACATGTCCATTTTTGTCTTGCCACACCAGTGCAGAGACGAGACATACTCTTCTGCTTTTAGACAGAGCAGGAGGGGAGGGCAAGGCAGAGGATGTAGTGTGTGGGGTGGTTTTTGTTATTTTTTTCTCCATGAACAACAGGTTCTCCAGGACCAAGCAGGAAGTCAGTCCTCACTTATGGGTGTCATCGACGCCGATGAAGCCCCAGCGGAGCATTTCCCCAGCTTTCCATGAAAGCCTTTGGGAATGCTGGCACGCATGCGCGGTTCCCTTCCCGCCTAAAGGTGCCATCTTACCTCAGTCTCTCTTTTTCTGTGAAGCCCATCAGACGTGTGTCCTGTTTTCCTGGTTAAAAGTAGATTTTTTTCTAGCTTTGTTTCGCTTCTTTTCTTCGGATTCGACGTCTGTTCCCCTCCCGCCGGGATCGGTACACGGTATCGAACCCCCACTTTTTTATTTTTCGGTTTTGCCCTTAGTGGCTGGCGTTCGCGCCTAAACTTTTTCTTTTTCCCTGGAAGGCCGGTCTTTTGACCTCGTGGGGACCCTTTTTTCCCCCATGACTTCCAGTGGTTTTAAAAAGTGTGATCGGTGTAAAAAGATTGTCTCTCACCGACACACACGACTGCTGCCTTCGGTGCCTGGGCCCGGACCACGATTCTAAAACGTGCGGGCCATGTGGAAAAATGTCTTCCAAGGCCCTCCGAAGTCGTCAGCAGCAAAGTGAAAGGCTTTTCTCCGACTCTGCCTCTGCTCGTGCCCGGACCTCGTCTGAGGCTTCGACATCTCGG
Source organism: Ichthyophis bannanicus (assembly GCA_033557465.1). Classification (NCBI taxonomy): domain Eukaryota; kingdom Metazoa; phylum Chordata; class Amphibia; order Gymnophiona; family Ichthyophiidae; genus Ichthyophis; species Ichthyophis bannanicus. Next base: position 702,350,677 of record CM066031.1, on the reverse strand, counting down.
GATTCCGATCCTGAGAGGCGTCGGAGCTCCTCGGACAGGGGGTCCCCCAAGAGGGAACGTAAGAGGAAGAAGCGGCTCGCGAGGGCGGCATCTGTGGAAGTCCCTGGACCCTTGAGGTCCAGGTCTAAGACTCCCAACCATCGTCCCGGGCCCATGGACCAGGAGAAGCCGACCAAAGTTCCTCGTATAGAACCAGAGTCTGCTGGACACGTAAGTCCTGTTGTCCTCGAGGACTCGCCTCCCCGAGTACCGACGTTGGGCCCGGCGCCGCCGGGGCCCGAGTCGGGGGCTGCTGCGTCACCCGAGCTGAGTCTCAGGTTGACAGCCTTGGAGAGCAGAATGTCTGCCTTCATGGATCAGCAGCAGGCATTGATGGCCAGCCTGTCTGACGCATCTGCCCGGGACATCGACTTCCAAGTCGACCCTGGAGACCGAGCCGATACTCGAGTTCCTTGCGGCTCAAGATCGTCCTCGGTCGAGGTCTCCCTCGACCTCCCATTCGGGACCGAGGGTCTCGACGCCGGTGCCTCTGGCATCGGGGCGGGTGCCCAGGGGCCCCGCGGCGTCGGACCCCGACTCGACATCGGACGAGTCTGAATGGGAAACCGAGGATGAGGAGTCTCCTGACACCTTTAAGACTCGGTGTGTCCCTTCGGACTCACCTGAGTCTGAGCCCCAGAGTAGATCCCCTCCGGAGGATACTAGGTTCTCGGAGTTTATCCGGGATATGGCCGCTGCCCTGGCTATCCTGGCTGACCCCGAGGAAGAGCTTCGAGCCAAAGAGCTCGATGCTCTGCAGTACGACTCTCCTCCGAAGGAGGCCTTTACTGTCCCGGTTCCTCCGATGCTGGAACGGCTCCTCTTCTGGATGTGCGAGGCCCCGGCCTCGGTGCCGGTTTTGAGCAAGCGAGTCGATTCCATTTATCGGCTCCGTAAGAGTCCTGGCTTCCAGAAAGCACAGCTGCCGCACCATTCTATGGTTGTGGAATCGGCCATGCATCGTCTGAAGAGTCAGAAGATAAACTGTGCGGTGCCTCCCGGTAGGGAAGCCCGAAGCCTTGATGGAGTCAGCAGAAAGTGTTTTCAGGGCTCCATGCTTGCTTGCCGTGTCCAGACTTACCAGCTGTATATGGGCATGTATTTACGAGATCTGGCCAAGGAGTTGGCCGGGTTCTCTGCTGGTCTCTCCGGGGAACCCTTGCAGAGTTTTAAGTCCTTGTCTTCGAGGATACGGGAATGCTCGAAGTTTATGTCCCGCGCCGCCTACGATGGTTTCGAGGCTTCGACCCAAGTTGCGGCTGCTGGCATTGCGGCTCGACGCCAGGCATGGCTGCAGTCATCGGATCTCGAGCCATGGGTTCAGGACAAGTTGGTCGATGTCCCTTGCCGAGGTGAAAACCTTTTTGGCAAACCTGTGGCCGAGAAGGCCGCACAGCTCGAGACTGAGCACCTCACCAGGACAAGGCTGTCGAGGAAGACCTCTGCCCCTTCACATAAAAAGAAGGGCTCGGGTAAGAAGCCCTATTACCCGAGGAAGGGCACTGCCTACAAACAGTACCCACATTATCAGGCTGCCCAACTTGCCCCACAGGGTCAGCAAGCCAAGGGCCGGGGTAATGGGGCCCGTAGGCAGACTGCCCCCAATCCTCCAGCCCCTGCTCCCACTCAGCAGGGTGGGGTTTTTTGACTCCTTGAGTACAGCCAAACCTCCCTTGCAGACCCAGCCCTGCACAGGAGGCCGCCTAGCCTTGTTCGCCCACCAGTGGCCCCTGATAACTCAGGACAGTTGGGTGCTGGACATAGTCCATCAGGGCTATGCCCTGCATTTTCACCAACTACCTCCGCCACACTTTCCAGGGGAGCCTTTCAGGCCTCCCCTGCATACAGCCCTTCTCCTCCAGGAGCTCAGGGGTCTGTTGCTGGACAAGGCGGTGGAGCCTGTGCCTCCCCACTTCCAAGGTCAGTGTTTTTACTCCAGGTGTTTCCTGGTGCCAAAAAGAACCGGTCGTCTTCGACACATTTTGGATCTCAGAAACCTCAACAAGTTTCTTGTAAAAGAAAAGTTCAAGATGGTTACTCTTGGAACTCTTCTGCCCTACCTCCAGCAGGTAGATTGGCTATGCTCTTTAGATCTAAAAGATGCTTACACTCACATCCTCATTCATCCAGACCACAAAGTACCTCAGGTTCATTGTGGGAGGAAACCACTATCAGTACAGGGTACTGCCTTTTGGACTGACCTCCGCTCCCAGGGTCTTTACCAAGTGCCTGGCAGTGGTGGCAGCCTACCTGCGAAATCAGGGCATCTTTGTGTTTCCCTACCTGGACGACTGGCTCATCAGAGGCCTCACGTCTCTCGAGGTCCAGCAGGCCACCAACAGAACCATAGACCTGCTCCAAAAGCTGGGCTTTGTCATAAACGTCACAAAGTCCACTTTGTTCCCCTCCCAGAACTTGGAATTCATAGGGGCAAGGTTGGATTCTCAGCTGGCAAGAGCATTCTTACCAGTGGATCGAGCACAAAGGCTCATAGACCTTGCAAGCAAGTTTCTGAACAGATCCCTGGTCTCCGCCAGACTCTGTCTCAGGCTTCTAGGCCACATGGCATCCACTGTTCAAGTGACCCCCAATGCTAGGTTCCATATGAGGCCTGCCCAGTGGTGCCTTCGGACTCGGTGGTCACAGGCCTCAGGCAGCCTCAGAGACAGGGTCAGGGTGTCCCACCGTTTTCTGACTTCCCTCAACTGGTGGTTACACCCCCCCCCCTCAATCTACTGGTGGGGGTGCCCTTTCAGAGCCCACCTCATACAGTGGTGCTGACCACCGATGCCTCTCTGTTGGGTTGGGGAGCACACTGCCTAGACAAGTGCACCCAGGGCCTGTGGTCTCCTTGGGAAGCGTCCCAGCAGATCAATCTCCTAGAGCTCAGAGTTATCCGCTTGGCCCTCAAGGCCTTTTCTGCTACCCTGGCCCATCAGTCTGTCTTGATCTAGACAGACAACCAGGGAGCCATGTTCTATGTGAACAAACAGGGCGGGACTGGTTCCCAACCCCTTTGTCAGGAAGCACAGGTCCTCTGTTCCTTTGCCCTGAAACACAACATGCTCCTCAAGGCGGTCTATCTTCCAGGCCAGGAGAATTTCCTGGCCGACAAATTGAGCAGGATTCTGCAACCACACGAGTGGCAGCTCCATCCTTTGGTGGTTGAAAGGATTTTCTTGCAGTGGGGTCTTCCCTCCATAGACCTGTTTGCCAGTCCTCTGAACAACCAGCTCCCACGGTTCTGCTCCAGGCAACCGCATCCTCTGAGGGTGGCATCAGATGCTTTCCTGATTCCCTGGACTCTGGGTCTGCTCTATGCTTTTCCTCCCACCCCCCTGGTGGCCCGGACACTATTCAAAATTCTCCAAGACAGGGCCTCAGTCCTCCTGGTGGCTCCCAGATGGCCCAGGCAGCCTTGGTTCCCCCTCCTGCTTCAACTGGCGGTGGATATCCCTCTGCCTCTGGGATTGCAGCCCGATCTTCTCTCTCAGAATCAGGGCTCTCTACTGCATCCCAATCTCAAATCCCTCCATCTGATGGCATGGAGGCTGCAAGGGTAGTGTTGGCTCCCTGGGGCCTGCCTAAAAAAGTTGAGGAGGTTCTCCTGGCTTCTAGGAAACAGTCCACAAGGAAAACCTATGCTCTAAAGTGGAAGAGGTTTTCTGTGTGGTGTCAGTTACATGCAGAGGATCCTTTCTCCTGTGCTGTGTCTGTAGTGCTTCAGTACCTGCTGCACTTGTCCAATCAAGGTCTCAAGTCCAACTCTGTTCGGGTCCACCTCTCTGCTTTGGCAGCTCACCACTCCTTAGTAGAGGGCCATTCCTTGTCTGTGCACCTTTGGTGTCCAGGTTTCTCAGAGGTTTGTTACTGCTCAAGCCTCCCATACGTCCTCCTCCTGAGTGGGAGCTCAATGTGGTCTTGCAGCAGCTGACTCGACCATCTTTTGAGCCTATGGCTACTTGCCCTCTACGCTTCCTCTCATGGAAGACTCACTTTCTGGTAGCCCTTACTTCGGCTAGGAGAGTGAGTGAGCTTCAGGCCTTGGTCTGTGATAGACCTTACACCAGGTTCTATAAAAACAGGGTAGTCCTCAGGACTCACCCTAAGTTCTTTCCTAAGGTTGTCTCCTCTTTCCACCTCAACCAGGAGGTGGTTCTTCCTACTTTCTTCCCTAGGCCTCATGCAAGTCAGGCTGAAACAGTTCTCCATACCTTGGACTGTAGGAGGGCCTTATCCTTCTACCTTGAACGTACGCAAGGTCACAGGAGGGCTTCTCAGCTCTTCCTTTCTTTTGACCCCAATAACTTGGGGAAGCTGTGTCCAAGCGTACCTTGTCCATCTGGGTGGCTGACTGTATCACCTGGGCTTACAAGGCGGCTGACCTTCCTTTGCAGGGTAGGGTCACGGCCCACCGTGTGAGGGCAATGGCTGCATCAGTGGCTCATCTCCGCTCTGTTCCATTGCAAGACATCTGCAGGGCTGCTACTTGGTTTTCAAGCCAGACTTTTGCAGCCAAGCAGTACTCAGGAATCTCTGAGATCTAGGCAACTCCTGCCCTCTGTTTGGGCTACCTGTGGAGGGTGTGTTCTCGAAAAGCCTTTCTGTGTTGCTGAGACTAGAGGGAGTTCTCTTGTTCAGCCTGGGTTCCTGGTAGCCCAGAGCTGGGGAGTCACCCATAAGTGAGGACTGACTTCCTGCTTGGTCCTGGAGAAAGAGTAGTTACTCACCTGTAACAGGTGTTCTCCAGGAGCAGCAGGAATCAGTCCTCACTACCCTCCCTCCTCCCTTTGGAGTTGCAGTTGTACATAGTTCATTTTTGCATTTTTGTGTGCTGTTCTTAGCTATGTCATTTGACTGAGGTAAGATGGCACCTTTAGGCGGGAAGGGAACCGCGCATGCGTGCCAGCATTCCCAAAGGCTTTTATGGAAAGCTGGGGAAATGCTCCGCTGGGGCTTCATCGGCGTCGATGACACCCATAAGTGAGGACCACTGTTCCCTCTAAGCTGTGCGCGTGTGCGCGCGCACACACCTCGCCGAGCGAGCGCACATACTTTACAACAGAGTGCACAAAAATTATGGTTCTGATTCTGATAGAAAACAACACAGACGTCTTAAAATTTAAAAGTTGTGATTGTAATTACTAGAAATTTTCCACTTCATTTAGTAATCATCTATTTTCATTTAATTTGATTAAAATCAATGTGGTGTACATACTGTATTCTGACGTGTAGTCAAATTTTAAAGTATAACACTCCGAGCATCGTTATGTGGCGCACAAAAATTTAACCTTCCTTCAAAAGCCGCACAGCTGATATTTTATGCACACACAGCCTACAGAAAATTAGAGGGAACATTGGTGAGGACTGATTCCTGCTGCTCCTGGAGAACACCTGTTACAGGTGAGTAACTACTCTAAATCAGTCCTCACATATGGGTGACATCGATGCTGACTGAGCCCTGTCTCCCCAGCTTTCAAAGAAAACCTTTGGGAGATGCCACCATGCATGTGTGGTCCACTTTCCGCCCAAGAGTGCCATCTTGCTCAGTCTCCCTTTTTTCACGGAGCCCTACAGACATTCATCTCATCCCCCCAGAAGAAAAAAGTTGATTTTCTCGTACTGTTTGTGTACCTTTTCTGGCTTGCGCCTTTCCCACCAGAGACCCCCTGCAAACGCACTGGGCCTTGAAATACATTTTTGTCTTGATTTTTTTTCCATTATAGCGCTTTTACGCCCTTTTTAACCGCTGGCCAAGTCTAGGGTCTTCGACCTCGCTGGGGTTCTTTTTCCCCCAATGGCCACCGGCTTTAAGAAATGTGATCGGTGGGAGGCTACATTGGGCTTCGACTGTGTTTGCAGCACTTCCTTCTACATTTCCCACCAATCACAGACCGGACTGCAGCTGCTTCTCCCTTGCGTTGGGGTTTAAAGTTTTCTGTGTGCTGCTGTACGTGGCTGCGGGCGTGCAACCTGAGGGGCATGCTCTGACCTTTAGGAGCCCCTTTGGAGCACTTGCGAGCCTCGGTGGTAATTTTGTTTATTTTGGTGAGAAATGGGGAAACGGAAGGCACGAGGAAGGGCCCTGTATCCTTGGGGAAAGCTGTTGGCCCTATGGATCATCATGCAGTGAGTGTCGCGCCACCCTGTCTTCTGGATTCTCTGCTTTGGACGTGGTTTCACCTTCTGAGGTTTCCCTAAGTTTGGGGGGCACGTACCCCTCCCCCTCAACCAGGTTTTAATCTTGCTGTGCTTCCTCGTGTTGGCCCCGCAGTAGTGGCAGGCTCTCCTAATGTGGTAGCTTCTACTCCTCTGCCCGGAGATGGGAATATTTCCTCCTGTCTTTTTTTTTTTTTTTTTTTCTGTTGAACAACATTATCCGGCTCCAGTAACATTGTCGGTTGCTGGGCCGGTATTGGGAATCTCTTCCCTTCCTGGGGTAAAGGTTTCCTTGAATGATGTATTTTCCGCTATTCGACGGGTTGAAGGAGTTCTCTCAGGTACTCTTGCACAGCTGTGTGAGTTTACGGAGGGTACTTCTGTAGCCCTTTGGAGCCATGGGGAGATCTTATCAGCTGTTTGTGAAAGAACCCGTAAGGTTGAAGCCACCTGAAACGGGGTTCAAATAACATGTAATGCGTTTAAGGATAGTTTTTCTTCATTCTAAAATAGAATCACTGGAAAATGTTGCCTGGGCCAGAAATCTTAGGTTCTTAAATTTTCCTAAAATTCGTCTTATTTCGCCTTTGGAGCTCTTTAAAAAAAATGTTAGAGATATTGTTATACTGCTTTTGATGATTCTTTTATTTCTTCTATCTATTATTTACCTCAACGTGTTTTGGATAAAGCTCCAGAAGGGGAAATGGACCAGTTAGTTGATCTTGATGAATTAGATTTAATTACCTTCTTGGAGACGACGTTTGAAAAGGTCTCTGAGGGCGACTTTGTTGGTTACTTTTCATTCAGAGGCTGTGAAAGGGATAATTTTTCGTCTTATTTTCTAAGAAGAATGTTTCTTTTTGTGGTCAACCATTAATGGTATTCCCAGATGTTGCTAAAGTCACCCAATCGTGCTGTAAAACTTTTCTTCAAATCAGATCTAGGGTTTTGGCTGTCGGAGCTACGATTTACTTGAAGTATCCCTGTAAGTACTTGGTCACTCACAGGGGCACTAAAATTATTTTTATGGAACCATCACAGTTGGAACGGTTCCTACTTGATAAGGATAAGAATTTGTAATCCTTTTTTTTGTTTTTTTTCTCCCCATGGACTTGTTTTGGTTTCCTGGTTGTTTGTATGATTGGGGTCATTGTTAAATTCTGGGAGTGTTTGGGCCTGTGATAGCCTCCCTTGATGTGAGTTTGAATGTCTTCTATTTATTTTTTTTTCTTCTGTAATTTTTTCTTATTGGACTTTCGGTGATGGAATGGTTGTTCATTTTTTCCTAAATGTTTACTTTGTGTGCATTTGAAATTTTGAAAAAAAAAAAGAAAAGTGATCGGTGTTCTAAAAACATGTCACTCACCGACATGCGTGATTGTTGCCTCCAGTGTTTGGGTGCAGGCCACAATCTGGAGGAATGCTCCTTGTGCAAGAAAATATCCACTAAGGCTATACAGGATGACATAAGCAGGATGACATCTTCCACAAGGCAGACTCAACCCCGGTTTCCCTGGTAGCCTTGCACCGAAGGCCCCACATGGATCCTTGTATTCGTGTAAGACCCTGTGGCCCCTCCATGGGTTAGTCGACACTGAGCAAAGATCGCAGGAGCATGTGCACAAGAAGAGGAGGAAGACCTCGGAAGCTTTGTCCAGGAAATGGACAAGTATGGGAAATCCCGTGCCTGGTCCCTTAGTCCCCCGCAGAGCTCCCAAGGAACTGGAGCAGGAACACCCTTAGAAGGTCTCCAGGGCTGAAGTTGTGACCTCTGGTGATGGATTGTGGTCTCCCAAGGCCCGTCTTGTTGAGGACCCCTTCTCCTTGACGCCTGAGCTGGTTACTCCGGGCTCTGTGTCTATGGCTGTGACCTCTGAGTGGGAAGCACGCATGTTGGCCTTGGAACGCAGTGTTTTTGTGTTCCTTGCATCACAGAGGGTGCCAAACTCCGGCCCTGCCGAGACTGCAGGAACCTCGAGGAATCCCCGGGCCACCACTGCAATTGCTGAGTCAGATGCCTTGGGTGGATCCTTGGCGAGGTTCTCGCTGCCGATCCTTGGGAGTGAGATCTTCTCAGGTGAGTGCCACTGTCTCTGGCCATGCCCCCACCTTGAAGCATCCGGAACAGTAGTTACCGGCTCTTCTGCAACCAGAGTACCTAGAGTCCTCCTCAGACTACTTTGATTGGGAGTCCAACATCAAGACGTCCCTGGAGTCCTGGGTCCACCGAGACCTCCCATCGGACTCGTCTCCCATGGCTGCTAAGCGCCGATCCCAACCCGAGGATACTTCTTTTCTCAAGTTCATCAGGGATATGGCACTGACTCTCCCTCACAACTGAGTTGGAGGACCACCCGCATATGGAGAAATTAAACATCCTCCAGTACAAGGTACTGCTGAAAGAGACTCTGACATTCCCCGTGCCCTCCATCTTCATTTGGCTTCTCCCGATGTGGGAGACCCCAGCCTCAGTCCCGATTGTGAGCCGACTACTCGACCCAATGTATAGAGTCCAGTGGGGGCTGGGGTTCCGCAAGGCGCAGCTCCCACACACCTCCATGGTGGTTGAGTCGGCCATCTGCAGGCAAAAAAGCCCAAAAACGCATTCCTCAGTGTCTCCGGGCAGAGAGTACTGCACGCTCTTTACCTTGGGGCGCAAATGCTACAAGAGCTTAATGCTAGCTTGCCGCATCCAAACTTACCAACTTTACATTGGCATGTTCCTGCGGGACCTAGCCAAGGAGCTCAGCGGCTATGCCGCTAGTCTCAGTGGGGACCATCTCTGGAGTTTCCAGGCTCTAACAAAGTTTGTCGCAGAGTGCTCCAAGTACCTCTTCAGAGCCGCTTACGATGGCTTAGAATCTAGTGCCAGAGTAGCTCAATGCCAGGCCTGGCTACAATCTTCAGATCTCGAACAGTGGTTGCAGGAGAAACTCCTGAATGTCCCGTGCCTCAGCAAACAGCTCTTTGGCAAGCCAATGGAGGATAAGGCGGCTGAGATTGAGACACAGTATGTCACTCTGACCCATCTTTCAAGGAAGACCTCTACTCTTCCCAGGAAGAAGCCACATGGGAAGAAGCCCCCTTTTCTCTGGAAGATTCAACACTACCAGTGTTACCCTGCCTACCCAGCTGCTCAGACCCTCAGCAGGGCTCTCAGGGCAAAGGCACAGGCCAGAGACCGTGCAAATCCAAGGGTCAGAAGACCCAGACACCAGCCCCAGCCCAGCCTGGGTCGGGATTTCGACACCATCAGCATTGCCTCTCTTCCTCTGGAGGACCAGCACCCCACGGGGGACTCGCCACTGACACCTGGGCTCTCCAGGTCATCCAGGAGGGCTACCTTCTGCGCTTGGAACAGACTCCTCTGCCATTTTTTTTCCTGGGGAACCCCCTCTGTCTCCCCTACAACAGGCCCTGCTATTACAGGAGTTGTGGGCCTCAAGGATGGGGCGGTGGAACCTGTGCCTCTCCCCTCAAGGATTTAGGACTTCTATTCCTATTGGCTTTCCACTCTATGGAACTCCCTCCCAACAAGCCTGAGGGCAATGGATGACATCACAGAGTTCCTCAAAGCCCTTAAAACCCTGCTCTTTATTGAAACATATGAACATACAGACATATTCCCTTCCCAAACAATAATACAACAGCCTCGGACAACTAAATACCTCCACCAGCTACACACCCATTTAACCTAACTGGACACACGAGTCCATTATACAATGTATTTAAACACCCCTATAACAAATATAACCCTCCAATTGTATTGTCTAAATGTTAAGTACCCACATGTTAAATGTAACCCACCAATTGTGATGTAATGTGACCACTTTGAAGGATAAGGTGGTATACAAAGCTGTCTAAATAAATAAATATTCCAGATACTTCCTGATCCCAAAAAGGATAAGGGGCCTAAGGCCCATTCTAGACCTGAGAAACCTCAACAAGTTCCTGGTGCGCGAGAAATTCAAGATGCTCTCCCTTGGAACACTGTTACCCTGCATCCAGCAGGGAGATTGGCTATGCTCCTTGAATTTAAAGGATGCTTACACTCACATCCTCGTCCATCCCAGTCACAGAAAATATCTGTGGTTCGTGGTCGAAGGCAACCACTACCAGTACAGAGTCCGTCCCTTCGGCCCTGCCTCCGCCCCAAGGGTCTTCACCATGTTTCTGTTGGTGGTGGCGGCAACCTATCTCTGCTTCCAAAAGACCTGTGTCTTCCCCTACCTTGACGATTGGCTGGTAAAAGGGAACAGGCCCTCGGCTGCACCATTCAGATCTTGCAGCACCTGGGTTTTGTGATCAACCGTCTGAAATCCCAGCTTATCCTGACTCAAGCACTAGAGTTCACTGGGGCCTGCCTAGATGCTGTCCAGGCCAGGGCTTTCCTCCCCCTCGACAGGGCGGATCGGCTTGTGGCCCTTGCTGCAATGTCAGCCAAGACGTTGCTTCGCTTTCTGGGCCACATGCCTCCAGAGTCCACATGGTTCCTGATGCACGCCTTCATATGAGGGCAGCTCAGTGGTGCCTCTGGTTCCAGTGGTCCCAGGCCACTGGACAACTCCTTGACAGTCATGGTATCTCGACAACTGATGGAGTCCCTTACCTGCTGGCAGGACGCTCAGCAACTGCAAGTGGAGATGACTTTTCAGTCCCCGAGCTCCCTGTCAGGCTGGGGTGCCAATTGCAGAGAGCTCCACACTCAGGGAGCCTGCTCGAGCTCGGAGCAGTCTTCCTCGCTCTCGAGGCCTTGAGGCACCAACTGCAGCACCAGTCAGTACTTGTCCAGAGGGACAACCAGGTGATTATGTTCTATGTGAACAAGCAGGGCGGCATGGGCTCTACCGCCTCTGCCAGGAGGCTGTGGCCCTTTGTTCCTTTGTGATCCGCCACAGGATACAAAGGCAGTTTAACTACCGGGCCAGAGCAATGTCTTGGCAGACAGGCTGAGCAGGGTCCTCCAATTGTACGAGTGGTGTCTGGACCCAGAGATAGCGCTCTGGCTTTTCCGGCTGTGGGGATGCCCCAGCCTGGACCTCTTCGCCAGCCCAACCAATGCTCAGCTGCCCCGTTTCTGCAGTCCCCAACCCCATCCCTCCCATGCTTTTCTCATCTCATGGTCGAGAGGACTGCTATATGCCTTCCCTCCCACACCCTTGATAGCCCGGACCCTTCACAAGATCCAACGGTACAAGGCATCGATCTTCTTGGCCCCGAGGTGGCCCAGACAGCCCTGGTTCCACTTGCTGCTCTATTTCTCAATGGAATCCGCAGTCCCTTTCGGGAGCTCCCTGGGACTTTTGACACAGGAGGGGGGTTTGATCCTCCTTCCCAACTTGGGAACTCTGTCCCTCATGGCCTGGCAGCTGGTCACCTTAGCTTCACTTAATCTCTCTGAAGAGGTGGAGGAAATCCTTTTAGCCTCTCGTAAGGACTCCACAAAATGGGCTTATGTCTTCAAGTGGTGCCAGTTCTCTGCGTGGTGCACGGAGCACAGATTGGACCCATTTTTTTGCCCGGTGCATTCAGTCCTTCAACATCTCCTCCACCTCTCAGTCTGGACTTAGATGCACCCTGATGGACTTGGACTTGAGTGCACTCTCCGCCAATCACCATCCTGTGGAGGGTAAGCCTCTGTCGGTGCAATCCATCATTACCAGGTTCATGCAGGGTTTATTGCTCTCCAAACCTCCCATCCGGCCACCCCCGGCAGAATGGGATCTCAAAGTGATTCTGGTGCATCTTACTAAGTCACCCTGGCTACATGTTCCTTATGCTACCTTTCCTGGAAAGTGGCTTTCTTGGTGGCACTCGCCTCTGCCCACAGGGTCAGTGAGCTTCAGGCCTTGGTGGCTGAGCCACCCTACACCAGATTCTATAAGAACAGGGCTGTGCTTTGCACGCACTCGAAGTTTCTCCTGAAGGTGGTCTCCGACTTCCACCTGAATTAGGAGGTAGTGCTGCCTACCTTCTTCCCATGGCCCCATGCAGACTCAGTATCAGCTGTTCTCCATACCCTGGACTGCAAATGGGCCCTGTCCGTCTATCTGCTGCGGATCCAGGGCCACCATAAGGCCTCACAGCTTTTTGTCTCTTTTGACTCCAGCTTTCTGAGGTTGACTGTCACCAAGCGGGCCATATCCATCTGGGTGGCGGACTACATCGCCTTCGCTCACAGTTTAGCCGGTGTCCCTCTGGAGCGTCAAGTTATGGCACACAATGTCCAGGTGGTGATGACCTCGGTCGCCAGTCTCCATTCAGTGCCCATGGCAGACATCTGCCGGGCTGCCACCTGGTCCTGCATTCACATTTTTGCAGCCTACTGCTGGTTGGAGAGAGTACCGACAGGACAGAGCCTTCGGCCAGGCCGTACTCCATAACCTCTTTGGGGTTTAGGCAACTCCTGCCCTCTGACCCTTCTTGTTCAGACTACTGGAGTCATGGCTCTCCCTAGACACTGAGGTCCCTCGAGTCTGTCATTAAGATTCGCCTGTGGCTGCTCATGACCCAGCAGTGCCCCTGTTTTATGCCGGTCCTCGGTAGCCTGGAGCTGGGGAGTCCCATATGCGAGGACTGACTTCCTGCTTGTTCTTGGAGAAAGCATAGTTGCTCACCTGTAACAAGTGTTCTCCAGGGACAGTAGGAATCGGTCCTCACAACCCTTCCTCCTCCCCTTAGAATTGCTGTTCATTTTTGACCATCTTCTTGGTTGGGTTCTAGCTATTGCACCTGACTGAGCAAATTGGCACCTTTGGGTGGGAAGGGGACCGCACATGTGTAGTGGCATCTCCCAAAGGCTGTCTTTGAAAGCTGGTGAGATGCTCTGCAGTGCTCCGTCGGCATCGACGTCAGCTACATGTGAGGACTGATTCCTGCTTGTTCCTGGAGAACACTACAGGTGAGTAACTGATTTCCTCTTTGTCCTGGATTGTTCATCCAGCTGGTAATACTTAACAAAGAAATGGCATGGAAAGCCAGGTGACCATCCTAAAAATGCCTTCTGAAGGGGTTAATCTTCCCTCTATTCAAGAGGGGAAAGGGGAACTGGATTTAGCTCATTACATTCAGATAATGTAGGTATCTCCAGGGTGCTTACAATCTAATTGGTAGATACAGAAAGCTAGTGTTAAAGTCGCACACTGTTAGCTGTGTACATGTTTTTATAGCATACCGATAGCGTAAAACTTTGGCACAGATATGCAGCAAGGGGTGTGTATGCAAATGAGATAAGCAAAACTTGGATGTAAAGTTGAGAGGAGGGGAGCCAGTTCATGAGCAGATGTGCTAGAGGCGCAATGTGCACATGTGTTTAGATTTCAAATACTCACGTTATACACAAAAAGATGACAACATGGCACAGGCACACTTCAGCATGTATATCCGCATGAAAAATGTAAACACAAAGCATTACAACAGTGCTGTAAAGGGAGGAAAAGACATAAGTGCTGTGTGAATGTATGGGGGGGGCTGTATTTAAAGGGAACTTGCAAGCAAGGTGGCCACTTCTGCATTTGTAATTTGCTCAGTGCTATTTGTATTCATCTGTTGCTTCTCTTCTTAGTTGCCATGTATGTCTGTATTGTATTGTCTATACAAGGAAAAAAAAACAAGAACAGAGGGGGGTGTCATATGTGCACAGTACATGCATGTACATGTGTAGAACACCCATTTGTATAAGTGGAACCAAAACAGGAACTTGATAGAGGTAGGGATGGCATATTCACATACATCATGCAGGTTCTTTCTTCATTAGTGAAGCCAGTAACAGCCTGATGGCACTTCCCTATAACACTATTCTTGCCCCAAAACACCTTTTTATTAAATCACAACAAGGAGAAGGGGATCCAAGATGGCACCTGTGTGGAGCTAAACTGTGTGGTGCTGGCTTTCTCATGGGGCGTAAGCCTAAGGTGCGGGGCGGTTTGCAGCCCTTACAACCATCTCATACCTTTATCGCTGGTTTCTAATGGTCCATTGGGTGGCTTTCTTGTCCAGGCGTCGCAGCTTCCAGCAGTTACAAGGGAGGTATTGCCTGCTTTAGCTGTATTGGCGCCAGAGAGCCCAGCTTCTGCCTTGGATCCTACAACTCTCTCCCCTGATTTGTGTCCAGCGTCGAAGCAAATGTGTTTCCAGCAGTCCCCTGAATGCCTGGTGAAGGAACTATCCCCTGGAGAGGATGAGCTGAGCACATTGAGAGGGCCAGGCTTGGGGGGCTAATGTGGCGGGAAGTTTCCCAGAACAGCTTTTACACGCTGAAAATTGAAAGCCACCGGTGGGACAACAAGCGATGGTGAAGCCGCATCTTTGAGAGGTACTCCAGCACTCGCCGGAATGGAGATAGCAGCAGCACAAACTGGAGACTTTGGTACTTTTACTTTTGTTCAACATATGGAAAGCAGTGTGTATAAATGCCCGTAGCATGGGAAATAAGATCCCTGATGTTGAATCTTTGGTGGGAGTGGCTGACTTGGATTTAGTGGCAGTTACAGAAACATGGTTCACAGAAAACCATGATTGGGATGTAACTATACCTGGCGATACTTTATTCAGAAAGGACAGGGTAGGAAGTAGGGGAGGAGGAGTGGCACTATATGTAAAAACTACTATTAAAGCTTTGGAATTACAGAGCTTAAAAGGGAGAGGGGAGGCATTGTGGGTTAAACTAGAAAAAGGGAAAGAGAAATCTGTTTACATTGGTTTGATATACAGACCTCCCTCACAAGAGGAAGAGGTGGACAGAGTTAATTGAAGACATGCGCAGCATTGCTAGGAAAGGGGAAGTGCTTCTGATTTCAATATGACAGATGTTGATTGGCACATTCCTGCTGCAGTGTCCTCTAGAAGTAAGGAGATCCTGGATTCTCTACAGGGAGAACTATTCAGGCAATTGGTAACAGACCCCACACGTGAAGGGGCCATACTGGACTTGGTGCTTACCAATGGTGAAAGTGTTTCTGATGTTGTAGTGGGAGATCATTTTGCATCCAGTGATCACCAGATGGTGTGGTTCAATATTAGGACTAGGGCTGTTAGAATCCATTCAAAGGTGAGGATCTTAGACTTTAGGAAGACTAACTTTGCGAAGATGGGCCAATACCTCAGGGAGTCGTTAGTTGGATGGGAACAGCTGAGGGATGTAGAAAAACAGTGGGAAAAACGGAAAGGGGATATTTTAAGGGCAACCAACCTTTTTGTTAAAATGGTAAATAAAGGCAAAAGGAAAAGGAGACCGCTATGGTTTTCGAAAGAAGTAGCTGAAAAAGTGAAGAAAAAGAGGGAGGCCTTCATGAAATACAAGAGATCAGAGAAAGGAAGACAGGCATCTGTATTTGGAAAAACTTAGAGAAGCTAGCAAAGTAGTCAAGAAGGCAAAGATTCAAAAGGAGGAGAAAATAGCCAATGCAATAAAATGGGGGGATAAGACATTTTTCAGATATATTATTGAGAAGAGGAAGGTCAAGAGTGGTATTGTCAGACTCAAGGGTGCAGGGGAGGAATATGTAGAAGCTGATAAGGATAAAGCGGAATTGCTTAACAAATATTTTTGTTCTGTGTTCACAGATGAAGAACCAGGAGCAGGACCTCTGAAAACACCCACAACTAGGAACAGAAGCAAAGGACATCTTGAGCAATTTTCAAAAGACTGTGTTCGTGAGAAACTATCTCAACTTAAAGTAGACAAAGCGATGGGACCGGATGGGATACACCCGAGAATACTGAGCGAACTTGGACGTTCTAGCAGCTCCACTGACTGACCTTTTCAATGCCTCGTTGGAGTCAGGAGTGGTGCCAAAGGACTACAGAGAGGCTCATGTGGTGCCTTTACACAAGTGGAAGTAAGGATGTGGTCGAAAACTGCAGGCCGGTTAGTTTAACTTCGGTGATGAGTAAATTATTGGAAACGCTGCTGAAAGAGAAAATAGTGAGGTTTCTGGAGTCCAGCGGATTACAGGATCCGAGGCAGCATGGATTCACCAGAGGCAGGTCTTGTCAGACAAATCTGATTTGATTTCTTTGACTGGGTAACAAGGGAGTTGGACTGAGGGAGAGCCCTAGATGTGGTGTATTTAGATTTCAGTAAAGCCTTTGACACTGTTCCTCAGAAGCGACTTATAAACAAACTGAGCACCCTAGGGATGGACCCTAAAGTTACTGCTTGAGTTAGAAATTGGTTGGGTGGGAGGCGACAAAAAGTAGAAGTAAATGGAGCTCACTCTGAGGAGAAGGATGTTATCAGTGGTGTGCCACAGGGATCTGTCCTTGGTCCGATTCTTTTTAACATCTTTGTTAGTGATATAGCGGAAGGGCTTTCAGGTAAGGTTTGCCTCTTTGCGGATGTTACCAAAATCTGCAATAGAGTAGACACCTAGGAAGGGGTAGATAACATGAGGGATCTAGCTAAGCTTGAAGAATGGTCTAGAATTTGGCAGCTGGGATTTAATGTTAAAAAATGTAATGTCATGCATTTGGGCTGCAGCAATCCAAGGGAGCAATATAGTATAGGGGGTGAAGTACTTTTGTCCACTAAAGAAGAGCGGGACCTAGGCGTGGTTGTGTCTGATGATCTTAAAGTAGCTAAACAGGTAGAAAAGGTGACGGCAAAAGCTAGAAGGATGCTTTGGTGCATACGGAGAGGAATGGCTAGCAGAAAAAAGGAGGTGATAATGCCTCTGTATAAGTCTTTGGTGCGACCTCATTTGGAGTATAGTGTGCAATTCTGGAGACCGCACCTTCAAAAGGATGTGAACAGGATGAAGTCGGTACAGAGGGTGGCTACTAAAATGATTAGTGGTCTTCATTATAAAGCATATGAGGACAGACTGAAGGATCTTAATATGTACACCTTAGAGGAAAGGCAGGATAGAGATGATATGATTGAGATGTTTAAATACCTCCGTGGCATAAATGTTCAGGGAGAGAGCCTCTTTCAGTTGAAAGCAAGTTCTGCTACGAGGGGACATGGGATGAGGGTGAAGGGAGATATTCAGGAGTGATATGCGGAAATATTTATTTACGGAAAGAGTAGTGGATCCGTGGAATAGTCTCCCAGTGGAGGTGGTAGAGATGAGGACAGTAACTGAATTCAAAAAAGCATGGGACGAACACTGAGGATCTCTAAAGGTAAAAAGGGGACTGTTGTAGTTATGGAAGGACAGACTAGATAGGCCATGTGGTCTTTTTCTGTCGTCATGTTTCTATGTTTCAACCAGAGAACTTTACTGTGGAGGCTATTTGGAAGGCTATAGTGTGTCTTGGAGGCTTTGATTCCTCAAGTTTCATTATTGGCTGTGCGAGATCCTAACAATGAGGTTGGGATACAACGGGTAACTGTTTCCTTGGAATCTACTAAGGCTGAGCAATGTTCCCTCTAATTTTCTGTAGGCCGTGTGCGCATAAAATATCAGCTGTGCAGCTTTTGAAGGAAGGTTAAATTTTTGTGCGCCACATAACGACACTCGGAATTATATACTTTAAAATTTGACTACACGTCAGAATACAGTATGTACACCACATCGATTGCACTAGAAAATATTGTAGAACTTGTCAAAACCATAAATACACAACAACTTTTAAATTTTAAGACGTTTGTGTTGTTTTCTATCAGAATCAGAACCGTAATTTTTGTGCGCTCTGTTGTAAAGTATGTGCGCTCACTCGGCGAGGTGTGTGCGCGCGCACACGCGCACAGCTTAGAGGGAACAGTGAGGCTGAGGCGTCTGATCTTGTGTTAAGTTGGCATCTTTGGGAACTCAAGCTGATGCATTTGTTAAAAACTTTGATGTGGTTGAGAAGAAATTGAAATTTCTGGAAAATATACATCAAACTTGTAATTTCCGTTAACTTTCCAAGGGTATCTACTATTTCTGCAAGGGATATGTTTATGGAATATCTGGTAGATATATTATCAGTGCCTCGGGACTCTCTCCTTTAGTTAAGATATTCTGTCTCCTGCCTGGTAGGAAACAATCCCTTTCTGGAGCTCAACAATTGTTCCACATTGTGCACAGAACAAAACTTTTCCACGTTTAAAAAGGCTCTGAAAAACTTTGTTTGAAGAAGCCTTTGGCCCCTTTTAACCCTATGGCGGAGGACTCGCTCATTGTGTCCAGTCACAGGCCTTCCTCTCTTTGCCTTCTTCTCTCTCTTGTTTCAGTGTTTCTTTCACTTTCCTATTTGATCAATGGGAGTTATTTTCTTTCTTATGTTTTTATTGTAAACCACAATGTTTGGTTCATGAATTATGGTATGTCAAACTGAAAAATAAGCATCAACATACAGTTGGCGTAGGCTACACCAGGGCATCTTTACAGAATCCATCTCTTCTGTAGCTGAAAGATCAGAGTTCCTCTAGCTTGCCAGACTCTTTGGGCAGTTTAAACTCCCTGAATACTAACACATGTCTACTCAAGCTGTCCTGCCTGAATGATTCCCTCCTTCTTCCTGTCCCCCCCCCACCCATGTGAGCAATCAAAATCCTAAAGAAGTTCTTCAGCCCAAGTGAAGAGGAAGCCTGGCTTGCCCCCTTCCCCATACTATCTGAGAACTCTTGATACTCACCAGACTATTCTGTGTGCTACAACCGTAACGTTAACTGACAATCAGGAATATTTCCTGAACTATTGATCAGAGGTGTTAGACCTGGACATGTCTAACTCTCCAATCTATTATCTAGTTTACTTCTGAGGACCAAAAGTCTTAAGCCACTTGCCACCAACAATCCTCCATACACCCTAGACTTGCATCTTATGTGGAGGTTAACTAGAGAGAGGTTTCTAGATACCTTTCCCATAGGAGATAGTCTATGGAGAGCCATCAGCCCAGTCTCTCTTGGATTCTTCCTACAAAGAGGAAAGTTAAGCCTTAATCTTGGGGTTGGGGGAGCCACTTTTAGAGAAGGGAACTTTGAGTAGGCCTTAACAAATTCTCTTGGCATCTAGGAGCCAATTAAAAAAGAAAACCTAGGAGCCAGCTGCTGAGACCTTGGTCATAGTGCCCCCCCCCCCTCCCATAAATTATACTGCAACCTCTTTAAGGGCTTGATCTTCTGCTTTCCCATTTTGTGTGTGGGAGAAAAAGCATAATAAATTGGGCCCTTAATTAATTAATTAATTTATATTTTTTATATACCGCGCTATTGAAATCAGCGCGATTTACATTAAAACTGAACAGAGCAACAATGCATTAAATATCACAATGTGCTTACATAGAACAAGGCATAATCAAACTGGGATAACAGGGAAACTATTCACATGGTATATACAAGTATTTACATAGAGTTAAGTATTCTAGTAAACCGTGGGCATTTATAGGTCAGGTGGGAGAATGTGTAGATCTAAGGGAGAGGAGCACCTAGCCATTTTCATGTTGTGTGATAGGGCAGTTAATGTGTGGTGTGAGTGCAAATGACTTATGTTTTTCGGGCATGGTTTCAGGATAATGAATTAGAAAAAGGTGGTGTTTTATTGCCTTTCTGAAGGAGGTGAGGCTGGCTATGGATCGAATACTAGCGGGAAGTTCATTCCAGGCTGTCGGGGCATAAATTGAAAAAGCTCTATTGGTAGTTGCCTTTGTACATCTTGTGGTGAGCTTAGGTACAGTTAGCATGTGGTGAGCTTAGGTACAGTTAGCATGTTCATGTGCCATTACGGTGCCAACAGAAGGCAGAAACCTTTCTCCTCCCACCAACCCCAGTGAGTATATTGTCAGTGGGATATTGGTGACCTTTCTATAGTTGCACCCTAGGCAACTTCCTTTTTTGCTTCACAAATCGCCTTGGTCTGGTAATAGATGAAGCAAACCATCTCTCATGTCTTCACCCACTCTCACAGCCCCCCATACTCTTGGCACATGCCAGCCTTCACCCAGTGTCTGTATTTAGGGCATATAATTCCTTAAATGTTTACTGTGATACATGCCATTTGCCATTCCTACCAAATTTCTAATTGTATACCCAGACTCACGTTTTATGTGAAACACTGCACCAAACCATGCTTGCACGTTTAAAAAAAAAATTATAACCTTCTAGTATGCAATCCAAGAGGATGCTCTATATACAGTTCAGTGTTCAGAGTAATAGTGCTGAATCCTTGCATTTACTTATTTTTTAACTCAATGTTGCAGTTGTATACACAGTCTGCTTTATCCAAATATATTGCCATATGATATAATGGCCATACTGTTTTATATCATTTCATCTAAACAAAGAAACAAAGCTTTCTGTTGTCATCTGCATGTACTCATGTCGTGGCACGCACAAAACTACACAAATAGCACTTAATGTACTTATCTCTTCAGATGCAGTCTAAGTGTCCCCCTTCACTTTCACTTCCTCCAGCTCTGTGGGATATTCCATAGATAAGAGCACAGCAGAGCATATGTACTAACATGCAAAGCAAATGCCCGAAGTTTGTTTGTAATAAGCCTGACACTCATGAGGCACCATTTGATGATATGGCAGGTACATCTGCCTGCTTCCGAGGGCTTTAAACACAGAACAATGGAAGCAGGATGCTAGCTAATTAATTGGAAGTCTGGCATGGCAATTCTTTTGGCATGCAAGAAAAGAAAAAACTGCAAGGACTTATGTGATTCAGATTTTGTAAGCTAGTATATGAGAGCTTATTTATCGTCCAGCGTGTGGAAGGACTCCTTGCATGGCTCTTTAATGCTTTGGACAAAACATAGGAAGGAGGATTGGCTTACTATCATAAAGAGGTGTCCCTGCTTGGGGAAAAAAACTAATGTAAAATGAGAAAAACAAAGCCACTATAATCAGAATTAGTGTAGGGCTTTTAGGCACTTAAGGGTGGAAGCTCAATTTATTCTTCTGGTTGAGGTAGCACACTAGCATGTTGCTGCGGAAAGCTAACGCCAGCTTGGAGACATGCTCTTACACATGTATAATGCGATTTCGATGTTTTCTGCATTTTGGCGTGCAGATTTATAAAGATATAGGCGCACACGTAAAAAGTCTGGAAAACCTCTGTGCACATGTAACACTGTGTGTATTTAAATGAGTTGGGCATATTCATGTAACATGTTAATGAAGTCTGCGCTCAGTGCTGAAAACAGTTTTAAAGATTACCAAATCGAGTGCAAACTTCAAGGACATCGTTTGTACGCCTGGTCAGGAGGTGGCATTTAAACTCTAACACATCCCTCTGTGTGGTGGACTGCTTCAGTTCATTATTGTATGCATATCGTCGTTCAGAATCTGTGTGTTTTGGCCACATATATTGTACTCTGCATTAGATTTAAAGAAGAGATGTCTCTTGCTGTTTATCGTGTTGCCATTCTGTTGCTTGCAAGAGCCAGACAAGGGAAAACAAGAGACCCGAGAGAGGAGCATGGGGTGGTACATAATGAACCCATCATCATGAGGCCCCGCAGACGGCGCCTGTTCAGAAACAGGGCAGTTCTGGATGGACTCCCAGACAGGCATGTCATGCGTAACTACCGTTCATGCAGACAAGCCATGTTGTCCTTGTATGAGTACATTAAAGATAGTGGTCCAGCCACTGCTCATGGGTACATCATACCAGGACTGGTGAAGCTACTTGCCACCTTACATTTTTTGGGCACTGGATCATTTCAGAATGTTGTCGGGCTGGCCTGTGTAATAGACCAGTCATCACTTTCAAAGCATTTCAAGCAGGTATTGCAGGCCTTGAAAAAAGAGCACTGGGGAGCATATCCAGTACCCAGAGCAAGAGGCAAAGGCAGGTGCTGAAGGCTGACTTTTTTTAATATTGCTAGACTACCAAACATGATTTGGAGCAATAGACTGCACCCATGTAGCCCTAACACCTCCCACATACAGTGAAATGGTGTTTTGGAACAGGAAAAGCTTCCACTCGATTTAATGTCCAAGTGGTATGTGGTGCTCACATGAAGATCCTGAATGTGGTCTCCATATTCCCAGGCAGCTGTCACAATTCCTTTATCCTCTCCAACTCAGTACTCTGCTGTAACTTTGAAGAGAGAAAGTACAGTGAAGGATGGCTCCAGGGTAAGTGTTATATGGGCATATTGCAACTTTGGGGGATAGAGGGGATAGCTGTACACTTCTGCATATTATATAAGCCATTATTTATGCTGTTATACTGTTGTATTCTCCAGGACCAAGCAGGAAGTCAGTCCTCACATATGGGTGACGTCTGCGTCGACTGAGCCTTGTAAACGGGGGTCAGGTTGTGGATGTTCCACTATCTTGGCAAGGTCCTGAAGTCACCCAAGTTGCAAAGGATTGTGGATGTTGCAGTTCATTCACTCATCACCAGCCATTCACAGTAATAATAAATTTGTAGTTGCTAGAGTGTAAGCAAAAATGAAAGTTTATTTATGGGGTGTTATTCCCACACAAGTAATGCTTGGTAACATCAAAAGGATATTCTTTCCAAGTACAAACAAAATAAGGCAACTGAAATAATGAACCAAATTAGAAAGACAGCTGCTAATTAACTTCTTAGCAGTGCTGCATTGAAGAAACAAACCCAAAAAGAAAAACTTTTTTGTATATTCAAAACACAGCTTTCTTTCACACACAGAAAAGAAGCTCCCTCTTAGCTCCACGTGTGCACTGGTGCCTTCTATTACACTCAGGTGCTGAACAAGCCCCAACTTGTTAACTCTTTCTCCATGTGGCTTCAACTCTGCCGAAAATCTTTCTCCCCAGAAAAGCTTTCTAGGCTGCTAATACAAATATACAAGGTCCTTTTGGTGTTTGATCCTTATCTGTGCAATAACTCAGAACAGCAGCTTAGATAGAGAGCAATCCATACATTGATCATCTAAATCTGATATTTCCCCTTGCTCCTGAAATATCATTTGATCATTTTCATTCAACAGCTCAGAGGACCTCCCTAACTGATTGTTATCAGAACAGTAATTGTTTCCCTGCTGTCCTCGTTTAAAGCTAGGGAACAATTCAGAGTTCATACCTGAGATCACGTTGACATTAGGTTTTCTCTCTGTATATGTTGGCCAGTAAGAAGTGTAACTTCTGTGCCCACTTCTCCAGTCAGAACCTTTGGTCTTCAAGTCCCTTTTCTCATACCTTCTGGAATAGGACTTAGAGCCCTTGCCAAATGCAGCCGTCTCCCTCAAGGGTGCTGTCTGGGAATTCCTGGCTGTATATCTCCAAGCCTCTGGCTTCCTCCAGTCCAATGAAGATTGGTGGCCACTGGAACTTCCCTCCACATACGTACTGCCTTGGGCTCCTCTCTTAGACCTTTTGGACGCTCTGCTGTTCTTCTTTGTCCTCCGGATCAGTCTCTCTGGCTCTTGCTCTTGTAATAGCAAACGCTGTGAAAAGCTCTTATTCTATCACTCACCCACAGAAGGAAGACTCACAGACAGGCTGGAATGCAATCAGGATCTTTAATGTGCACACAGGCCAGACAGATACCAGCAACCTCCATAAGAGTCTGAGCCCCGAGGGACGTCCTACAAAGCTTTATATACAGTATAGTTTTAAACTCATTCTGCAATCCCATTTGCCACAGGTATTTCCTGCCCACCAATCAGCAGCCCCTGGGGAAGGTACCTGGGTGACCTGTCCAAACCGGTGTGCTCTGGTCTGTTGATTTCTGGGCTAGGGGATATTGTGCTCAGACCTG
This sequence comes from Ichthyophis bannanicus, assembly GCA_033557465.1. Lineage (NCBI taxonomy): Eukaryota > Metazoa > Chordata > Amphibia > Gymnophiona > Ichthyophiidae > Ichthyophis > Ichthyophis bannanicus. The sequence continues at coordinate 702,326,858 of CM066031.1, read as the reverse complement.
AAGTGGGGGAAGGGTGTCCACTGAAATAGCAGGCTGATTACTTTATGTAAAAACCTCATGGCTTGGGGGAAGGGTCAGGCTGATCACTTGTAAGGGCTACCTACAGCTAAGCCACATGGCTGCCTCATTCCCCCCTTTTTAAGTGGGACCTCAACCGCTAGAGGCGGTAGAGGGCTGTATTACTGGATGCAAGCCGCAGAGGGGTGTATTGGGTCAGGGCCATAACAGTGGTAGCAGCCTTGCGTTCTACCAGGGTGTCGAGGGTGGTGATAATGGAGCGGTGGAGGATGGGGATACAACATGGTATGAGGACACATACTAAGAAGAGAAGGAAAACTCCTATAGCTAGGGTTTTAAGGCCCCCCAACCAACCAAACAATTTGGAGAACCACCCCGTCCCCAGTCCCATGGACGGGTCTGAGATTTGCCTCGCTAAGTCACGTAGGTCTTGGATTGAGCATTCAATGGACACACTTTCATCTGTGAGGTTAAAACAACACATTCCTTCGAATTCCTCACACCCATGGTTGAGGCGTAACAGCAGGAAATCTATGGTCATTCTATTCTGTAGAATCGCTGTACGTAGGCTGGACAGCTCGTAATTTATGGAAGCTAGTATGGTTGAGGTGAGGTTAATGGTCTTGGCTAGGGAGCAAGCGAGTCGGCTTACCTCCAGGGAGTTGTGTAGGGCCAATCCAGGTGTCCCAAGGATTGACACTGACAGCCCAAGAGCTGTCTCATCACTGTAAGGCTCCACGTTTGAGTTACAGGTCGAGGGCATGGGGGCAGAGCGGGGATAACTGGGGGGCCGGACGAAGGCAGCAGTTGTAAGCCTAGCAAAAGTGCACGGACCACCAGTGGCATTTGCAGGGACGTAAGTGTACGTCATTTTGCCACATACTAAAAACCAGCCTAAGGGAAGATACATTTCTGAGTGTGAATAGGATACATTTGTAACAGAGCTGCATGATAACACAGTATTTGATACATTGTTTCCTCCCCTCTTGGCATTGACAAAAAAGAAACAATCAGTAGCATTTAGAGTGGAAACTACCTGTAAGGAAAAAGGGACTTGGTTGAAAAGTGTAGAAGTCGGTCGGGTAACCCCAATATGGTAGAAATATATTCCAGGTTGTTTACAGTTTAAATTAGCAAGCATAGTGAAGTTCTGCATCTCACACAAACTAGACGGTACAGCAATAAGAGGTTTGTAGAGAGTTTCGTATACAAAGGTTTGTCATGTTCAGAGCAGTTTGGGCGAGTAATACTGCTGTGTTAGTAGTCTCTGCACTTGTTGGAAAACGGGCCCATGTCAGGGAAACGAGTAAGGCTAGGGCACCGCTCCTCATTCTGCTCCCGGCCCTGGAAAAGGGGGTCTCGTAGATCAGTCTCTCCGGGGTCTCGTCGGCAGTCTGTTAGAGCCCTTTACTGGGCAGAAAGGTCCCTCTTCAGTTTCAAACGCAGGGGTTGATCTGGAATCGGGACTGCGGTCCAGGCTGGAACAACTTCTGGTGCAGCGGCCTTGACACGAGAGTGATGGATCCACGGAGCGACTTCAGCCACTTTAACAGCCGTGGGGGTGGTCAACAGAACAGTATACGGGCCTCGCCACTGGGGGGTCAATGGGTCTTTCTTCCACTCCTTGACCCACACCTGGGAACCAGGCTGGTGCGTATGGAGCGCTTCAGTCAGGTTGATGGGGAGTCGCTCCTGGATCCACCGGTGCAATTTCTGCAATACAGAACTGAGAGCCGACAGTTCCTGCCGGGTTATTTCTGAACTTATCTGCATTAAATCTCCATGGACGCCCTGTATGAGGGGTGCAGGGCGACCATACACAGCTTCAAAGGGGGAAACACCGATACCCTTTCGTGGGGCTGACCGTATGCGGAGCAGAGCTATAGGGAGCAATTGGGGCCACTTCAGTGAGGTTTCCTGACACAATTTTGCTAACTGGCTCTTTATGGTGCGATTCATGCATTCTACTTTCCCTGAGCTCTGCGGGCGGTAAGCTGTGTGTAGCTTCCAATCGATCTGTAAGGCTTTTACTACCTGCTGTATCACTTGGGCCACAAATGCAGGTCCATTATCAGATCCCACTACTACTGGAAGCCCAAATCGGGGGATGATTTCATGCAGCAACACCTTAGTCACTTCTCTGGCTTTTTCTGTGCGGACTGGGAAGGCCTCCACCCACCCCGTGAAAGTACAGACCAATACCAGCAGATACCGGTACCCATTTGCTCGGGGCATTTCTGAAAAGTCAACCTGGATGTTTCCCATAGGGGGTGACCCCATAAGACTGGACCCCTGGGGGTTGGCTTGGGCCTTGACGGGCATTGTTTTTAGCACATGTGGTGCATTGTCTAGCAATTGCAGCTGTCAACGAGGATAAGCAAGAAATGAAGAAATATGGGCGGAGGGTAGTTTCCATTGCTGTCTTGCCCATATGAGTGGCCTGATGAAAGGATGATAGGAATGCTGGGGCAAGGCTGTCTGGGATGACTATCACTGGAGCTGTCCCTGTTCTAGGTGACCTTATCCAACCATCTGTGTGTAACACCCCACCCTCCTCCTGACAGAAAAAATCTAGCTCTCGTGTAGTGTACCTCTTGGCCCATTGGCTTAGTGGGACTGGAAACAGGGGGGCTTGTAGATCCTGGGAGCTCTGTGGGAAAGACTGGGACAAGGATGTGGTTGCTACTCGCCGGGCTTCTGCATCAGCCTGTCTATTTCCCTTAGCTATTTCACCGTTCCCTTTCTGGTGGCCTCTGCAATGCATTACGGCTACTGTTTTTGGACGCCAGACTGCTTCTAACAGGGCCAATATCTGGGGGCCATTCTTTATCTCAGAGCCAGCTGCAGTAACTAACCCTCTTTCTTTGTACAGGGCCCCGTGGGCATGGAGAGTGGAAAAGGCATATCTGGAATCTGTGTATATATTTACACGACTGCTAGTCCCAAGGGTTAAGGCACGGGTAAGGGCAATGAGTTCCGCCTTCTGTGCGGAGGTTCCAGGGGGCAAAGGCTGTGCTTCAACTATTTCTTCCATCGTCACCACCGCATACCCCGCACACCTGCGGCCCTCCAGCATCAGACTGCTCCCATCTACGTAGTAGGTCTCATCCGGATTGCTTAACGGCACATCCGTCAGATCAAGGCGACTGGAGAAGACTGTTTCCATCACTTCCAGGCAGTCGTGATCAGGTGGTCCCGGGCCAACAGGCAGGAAAGTAGCAGGGTTCAAGGCTTGGCTGGTAGTTATCTGCACCCTGGGATTTCCCCATAACATGCTCTGGTATTTCAACATTCGGGAGCTGGTGAACCAGTAACTTCCTTTATGCTCTAGCAATGTTTGGACTGAATGTGGGACGGTGACTAGAAGGCCTTGGCCCATGGACAGTTTATCAGATTCTTCCACCAACAAGGCTGTTGCTGCTATTGCTCTCAGGCAAGGTGGCCATCCCTTGGCCACTGGATCCAGCAGTTTTGACAGGTAGGCGACTGGTCGTGGCCAAGACCCCAGTTGTTGGGTCAAGACTCCCAAAGCTGTTCCTGCTGCTTCGTGCACATAGAGGGTGAAAGGCTTGGTGACATCCGGAAGGCCTAGGGCTGGTGATGACAGTAATGCCCTTTTCAAATGTTCGAAGGCCTCCTGTTGGTCACGACCCCATTCAAGGGGGCTCTTCTCTGGGCCCTTTGTAGACTCATAGAGGGGCTTTGCGATCTTTGCGAAGTTGGGAATCCAGATACGACAGTACCCAGCTGCCCCGAGAAAAGCACGTACTTGCTTGCAGGTTGTTGGCACTGGGATCCGGCACACTGCTTCCTTCCTCTCGCTCCCCAACCGTCGGCTTCCTTTTGACAGATGGAATCCCAGATACTTCACTTCCGACTGACATAACTGAGCCTTTTTTCTGGAGACTCGGTATCCCGCATTGTACAGGAGTTGGAGAAGTTCTGTGGTTGCCAATACACATTCAGCCTCAGAGTCAGCAGCGATTAGTAGGTCATCAACGTACTGCAGAAGTACTCGTCTGCCGGGCTCCCCTGGAGGGAAACTAGCGAGATCTTGGGCCAATGCTGTGCTGAAGATGGTAGGAGAGTTCTTGAATCCCTGTGGTAAACGAGTCCAGGTAACTTGGGACTTTCTGCCAGTAGCAGGGTCCTCTTTCTCGAAAGCAAACAGGTGCTGGCTTGCAGTAGCCAGGCGTATACAAAAGAAGGCATCTTTTAGATCCAGTACTGAGAAGTGAGAAGCAGTCGCTGGGATGAGGCCCAACAGTGTATAAGGGTTTGGTACTACTGGATGCAGAGTCACAGTGGCCTCATTGACACGATGGAGGTCCTGAACAGGTCGATAGTCAGTGGTTCCAGGTTTTCAAACTGGCAGCAAAGGAGTGTTCCATGCCGATTGGCAGGGCCGCAGGATACCATGCTGTAGTAGCTGCACCAGATGATGATGGATTCCTTCTACAGCTGCCCGCGGCAGCGGGTATTGTCGCACATGCATCGGGGAGGCTCCCGGCTTCATTTCAACACATACGGGAGGGATGTTAATGGCCATTCCGGGGGGGTTTCCTTCTGCCCATACTCCAGGGGGCACTGATTCCCACGTAACCAGAGTAGCCACATCAGATTTGGGCCTGTTCTCATATAACCGCCATTCTTCTTCTCGGGGGATGGACAGTACCAAAACTGTTGGGCCCAGGCTGGGTATTTGGAGCTCAGCCTGGCCATCAGACCCGAATGAGATTTGGGCCTGGAGTTTTGCCAGAACATCCCGACCCAGCAAGGGTATGGGACATTCAGGCATATACAGGAACTGGTGAGTGATGGTCCGTCCCCCCAACTGGCACGTGCGGTTTTGCAGGAAAGGTCTCTGGGCCCTCTCCCCCGTAGCTCCCACAACAGTTACTGACTGGGAGGAGATCGGGGCTACTTGTTGGGTGACCACTGAGTGTGTTGCTCCGGTATCGACCATGAATTGCATTTTCCGGTCCCCTAAATTCATGTTGACCATGGGCTCCTGGGGACCTAACAAACTTGGAGCCCGGTCCGGCCTAGTAGTCATCCGGGTCATAATGTTCCATAGCTGCAAGGCCTTCAAGAGCTGGAACCGGTGGAGGCGGGAAAGCATTATGCTGATCTTGCTCCCGTGTAGTTCGTACGGGTGCTCTTACACCCCTCGTGGATGGATATCTCCCTCGCCTTGTGTTACGATTTGGACAGTCATTCTTCCAGTGTCCCTCCTTTTTGCAGTAGGCACATTGAGTGGGGCTTAGGGGAAACCTCGGCCCCCCATATCCGCGTCCTTGTCCCCTATTTCCTCCTCTGGCCCAGGCTGGAATTGGTGGTCGCTCGGCTAAGGCGGCTGCTAGGAAGTCTGCCTTTTTCTTCATCCGGCGCTCCGACTCTCGCTTCTGCTCCTGGTCACAATTTACATATACTTTTTGTGCCACTTCCATCAATTGTGTTGTATTCATGCCCGCAAACCCTTCCAGTTTCTGCAGCTTTCGCCGTATATCACCTTGTGCCTGAGCCACAAAGGCATTCATCATCTTAAGATTCTCAGGGTCCGCTGGATCGTAGGGGGTGTATAATCGGTATGCTTCAGCCAGACGCTCATAAAATACCGCCGGACTCTCATCAGGAAGCTGGAGAACTTCTGCGGTTTTACTGAGGTTCATAGCTCGTTGCCCCCCCCTTCTTTAGGCCTTCAAGGAGTGCAGTCCGGAAGCGAGTGAGAGCCGCTGCTCCAACAGGGTCATTCGGGTCCCAGCAGGGGTCTTTATTCGGGAAATCTGCCTCTGCCCGCTGCCGTGGATTTACTTCTCCCTGATGGGCATGATGTTTCTCCAGCCACTTGAGGGCGGCCCGTACAATGCGCGCCCGTTCTTCTGTATTGAATAAGGTGGAAAGCAATTGTTTAATGTCCGACCAGGTAGGCTGGTGTGTTTGCATAATACTGGTCATAAGATCTGTCAGTTCTTGGGACTTTTCAGTATATGAGGCATAGTGGGTTTTCCAGTTGAGCAGGTCCGTAGTGGAGAAAGGGACATAAATCAGGCTTGATGGTCCCACTGCCACCTTTCCAGTAGCATCAATATACGGGAGCCCCTGTACCTGTCGTAGTGGTAATTGGAGATGTTGCGACCGCAGGCGGTGGGCTAACGGGGGTGACGATTCTGGCCCAGCCCCTGTGCTCTCGGGGGAGGAGATGGTGCCACTGGGGGTGGCACCAGATGTGAGAGGGGAATCTGAAGATGAGGGGCCGGAGTCTGTAGAACTTTCCCTAAATCTGGCATCACCCACCCCAAGAAATCCTGACCTTTCAGCTGTGGACGGATCCTGCTGTGGTGCGGACGGGACACGGGGTTGAAGTAGAGGGAGGGGACGTGGAGGAATATCGGGAGAGTCCCGTCCCTGGTAGATAGGGGCGGGTGTCCGTCCCTTTTGGCGACAGATGGCCGCCACCATTACTCTACACTGATCCTCGTGACAGCGCTGGAGCCACCTTGGTCTGAGTTGGCATATGGTCAGCCATGAGTCAATATATGGGAACTGGTCAGGGTGCTCTTTTGCTACAATTTGATGGACCAAGGACACAGTGGCCAAATCAATAGACCCCTGAGGAGGCCATAACTTAACTAAGGCTGGCCATTCCCTCTCACACAAAAAGGTTAATCTGGAGGCGGAGAGAGGTACCCCGTAATCCTCTCTAAACCCAGATTTAAAATTGTGAAGCATGCACTGTAGGGGCGTTTTCACTTTAGACTTTCCCGACCCCATGCTCTAATTCTAGTTCAATAACTAAGTACAGTATACAAGGTGGACCAGATCTTCTAACCTAATCTCAATTCGGGGGAAAATGCAATTTACAGTAAGAGAAAAATATGCAATTTACAATACAGATCCTATCTAGACTTAATTCAGGAAAAATATACAATTTATAATACAGACCCTATCTAGTCTTAACTCAGGACAAATAATACAACTTACAATATAGGTCTTAGCACTTTACAAAATATATACTCAGATTTGGTTTAGATAAGAGTTAAAATATATATATATGCCAGCTATTCTTAAAATGTCCACCAGATGGAGCTCCAGGATCACTTAACCATAAGGATAACAGCAGTATGAGAAAAATACAACTAGTTTTTAAATGTCCACTAGATGGAGCTCCAGGATCACTCCGGGGCCGCTCAATACCTCTGTGCAGAGAAATACACGTGGTGTCCACTAGATCAGTGCAGAGAAACGCACGTGATGTCCACAAGATGGCTGCTACCTCCTCGTGCTCTTCCACACCGGCTCCCCCTCCACGTTACAGATGGGAAAAAGGGGAAGTGATGGACACTTCTCCTTCAATCGACTTAATAAAAAAACAAAAAGGTTAGCATTTTATTTATTTATTTAGGTTTAAAGGCAGGAAATCCAGCGGGGGCTCAGCGGTGCATCGGGACAGCAGGGAAAGGCAGAAAAATTCAGCGGGGGCTCGGGAAGGCACAAAAATTCGGCGGGGGCTCGGGAAGGCACAAAAATTCGGCGGGGGCTCGGGAAGGCAGAAAAATTCAGCGGGGGCTCTGGAAGGCATAAAAATTTGGCGGGGGCTCAGGGGAGGCAGAAAAAATTTGGCGGGGGCTCAGGGGAAGCACAAAAATTCGACGGGGGCTCAGGGGAAGCAGAAAAATTCGGCGGGAGCTCAGGGGTGGCAGAAAAATTCAGCGGGGGCTCAGGGGAGGCACAAAAATTTGGGGGGGGCTCAGGGGAAGCAGAAAAATTCGGCGGGGGCTCAGGGGAAGCAGAAAAATTCGGCGGGAGCTCAGGGGAGGCAGAAAAATTCAGCGGGGGCTCAGGGAAGGCACAAAAATTCGGCGGGGGCTCAGGGGAAGGCACAAAAATTCGGCGGGGGCTCAGCGCAGCACCGGAACAGTACCGGGAGGCAGGGGGGCTTAGCGCAGCACCCGAACAGAAATTTAACATTGGGAACAGAACAGCACGTGGGGGAAACAGAAATTTAACATTGGGAACAGATCTGCACCAATTAACAGCGGGAACACAACGACAGCATGGGGGAGCAGAAATTAAAACAGCAGCAGCACATTAGAGAACTCTCTTCTTGCAGTCAGGCTTCAGATAACTTCCCACAAGCAGAAAGGAAAAAAAAAAGAGAAGCAGCGATCAATTCCTAGCTTATCAAGTGCTATATTTTGGTTACTTTTTTTTAAGAGATCTCAGATTACTGCAGTTCAGAGATTACTGCAGTTTCAGATTACTGCAGTTTCAGATTACTGCAGTTATTCAGATTTACCGGTATTCAGATACAGGAAGAGCAATGGCTTCAGGGCCACTAAGGCCCCTACTAGGACTGCTCGTGCAGTTGATCAGGCTGCTACAGGTTCCCAGAAATTACCAGGACTCACAGATAGAGTACAGAACTAGCCCCAAACAGTAAGGTAGCAGTACTCACCAGAACTCTGATCAGACAGGAAGTTTGGATGCCAGTCTATCCAGCTGGTTTTCAATCGGGGATTCAACCGCAGGGACCGACTGTCCAGACAAATCAAGGTGTCCTTCCGAGCACAAAGTGGCCAGGGGGCGCCAATGACCGTTAATCACCTGGAGGTGCCGGTCCCTGACTGGTGGAGGCCCTGATCCTGCAAAAAAAGCAGTAGTCTTCCCACCGTGGGTGTGATGAGAGAGGCTTTTCTTTTAATTTTGTTTCCCGGCCCAATGCACCAAAATGTAATAGCAAACGCTGTGAAAAGCTCTTATTCTATCACTCACCCACAGAAGGAAGACTCACAGACAGGCTGGAATGCAATCAGGATCTTTAATGTGCACACAGGCCAGACAGAGATACCAGCAACCTCCATAAGAGTCTGAGCCCCGAGGGACGTCCTACAAAGCTTTATATACAGTATAGTTTTAAACTCATTCTGCAATCCCATTTGCCACAGGTATTTCCTGCCCACCAATCAGCAGCCCCTGGGGAAGGTACCTGGGTGACCTGTCCAAACCGGTGTGCTCTGGTCTGTTGATTTCTGGGCTAGGGGATATTGTGCTCAGACCTGAAGTGGGGGAAGGGTGTCCACTGAAATAGCAGGCTGATTACTTTATGTAAAAACCTCATGGCTTGGGGGAAGGGTCAGGCTGATCACTTGTAAGGGCTACCTACAGCTAAGCCACATGGCTGCCGGATGTCCTGGCTGACTCTGTGGTGAAAATCTTTTACCTTTAAAGTGGCCTGATGGCCACTCCACCCCAGCACAATCCAGGTGCTCTGAATCAGGCCCTGCCCTAGGAGATTGGTGATTAGGGATTACATCATTGCTTCCTTGATTAAGCACACGTTCCCCTGCTTCTACTCTCCTAGAGGCCTTCTGTACAGCAGTGCATTCTGGGTCTGGTAGTCTTTTTGGAAAAGAAGCAGTTTTAGTGCTTTTACCAGCCAGCACAGGTTGCCTATTCAGGGCTAATTCACCTCTTGTATTCTCTCTCTTTGAACCGTGATAAGCTTCCTTATCACAGCCTTTGTGCGGAGCATTTCCCCAGCTTTCAAAGAAAGCCTTTGGGAATGCAGCGCGCATGCACGATCTCTTTCCCGCCCAAGGGTGCCATCTTGCTCAGTCATCTTTTTTCCGCGGAGCCCAATGGATGTCTGCCCTAGTCACTCGGTAAAAGTTGATTTTTCTTCGAAGATTCGTTGTGTTTTTTGCCGGTTCGACGCCGGTTCCCCTTCCCGCCTGGGCGCGGTACACTGGTATCGAGCCCGGAACTGTTTTTTCGTTTTTTGTCCTTCGAGACTAGCGTTCGCACTCTTTTCTTTTTCCCTGGCAGCCCGGTCCTTTGACCTTGCAGGGGCCCTTTTTCCCCCAATGGCTGCCAGCGGGTTCAAGAAGTGTGATCGGTGTAAGAAACTCATGTCTCTCACCGACACACACGACTGCTGCCTCCGGTGCCTCGGGCCCGATCATGACCCGATGATCTGTGGCCCGTGTGGCAAAATGTCCTCAAAGGCGTTGAGGAGCCAGCAGCATCAGTGTGAAAGGATCTTCTGACTCAGTCCGGCCGGGTCCGGACTTCGTCAGAGGCCTCGACGTCTCGGGAGTCCGACCCTGAGCATCGTCGGGGCTCCTCTGAGCAGGGGTCTCCCTCACGGGAACACAAAAGGAAGAAGAAACCTACGAGGGCGGCGTCAGTGGACGTTCTTGGTTCCTCAAGGGTCAGGTCACATAGCTCTGACCGCCGTCCCGGGTCCTCTGAGCAGGAGGGACCTGCAAAATTGCCTCATGTGGAACCGGAGTCCCCAAGTCACGTCAGTGCTGTAGTCCTCATGGACTCTCCTCCGGGGGAGCCGACGCCGGCCCCGATGCCGTTGGGGGCCAAGTCGGGGGCTGCTGAGTCTCCTGAGCTCAGACTTAGTTTGACGGCCTTGGAGAGCAGCTTGGCTGCCTTCATGGAACAGCAGCGGGTGCTGATCGCCGGTCTGACCGGTGCATCTGCCCCGACCACCAGGACCTCGACGTCCAAGTCGACCCCGGAGGCCGAGCCAATCCTCGAGTCCATGCGGTCTCGAGTCGATCCTCGGCCGAGGTCTCCCTCGGCCTCCCGTATGGGGCAGAGGTTGTCGACGCCAGTACCCTCGACGTCAGGGCGGATGGCATCGGTACCTGCCTGCCCGGAGCCGCTCGATTCCTCCTCGGAGGGGTCGGGGTGGGAGACGGAGGACAAGGAGTCCCCAGACACTTTTCGGACCCGGTGCGTCCCATCGGACTCACTAGAGTCCGAGCCTCGGAGAAGGTCCCCCCCGGAGGATACCCGGTTCTCAGACTTCATGAGGGATATGGCCAAAGCCTTGGCCTTCCCCGCGGATCCCGAGGAGGAGCCTCGAGCCGAAGAGCTCGAGGCCCTCCAGTATGACTCTCCCCCGAAGGAGGCCTTTACTGTACCGGTTCCTCCGATGCTGGAACGGCTGCTCTTCCGCATGTGGGAGGCACCGGCCTTGGTGCCGGTTCTCAGCAAATGGGTCGATTCCATTTATCGAGTCCGTAAGAGCCCTGGGTTCCAGAAGTACAGCTACTGCACCACTCCATGGTTGTGGAATCGGCCATGCATCGTCTGAAGAGTCAGAAGATGCACTCCTCGGCGCCCCCCGGCAGGGAGGCCCAGAATCTGGATGCCCTCGGTAGAAAGTGCTTCCAGGACTCTATGCTGGCTTGCCGTGTCCAGACTTACCAGCTGTACATGGGCATGTACCTCCGAGACCTGGCAAAGGAGATTGCTGGGTTCTCTGCTGGCCTCTCCGAGGAACCTTTGCAGAGGTTCAAAGCCTTGTCATTGGGGATTCAAGAATGCTCGAAGTTTTATATCTCGAGCAGCCTATGATGGCTTCGGCCTGAGTAGCAGCGGCTGGCATTGGTGCACGCCGTCAGGCCTGGCTACAGTCATCGGACCTCGAGCCATGGGTCCAGGACAAGTTGGTCGATGTCCCTTGCCGGGGTGAGAACCTCTTCGGCAAACCCATGGCTGAAAAGGCTGCAGAAATCGAGACCGAGACTCTCACCAGGACAAGGCTGTACAAGAAGACTTCTGCCCCTTCTCAGAAGAAGGGCTCTGGGGAAAAAGCTCTTTTACCCGAGGAAGGCCTCTGCCTACAAATCCTATCCTCAATTGCAGGCCTCTGCAGCTCCCCAACAGGGTCAGCAGGCCAAGGGGCAGGGACATGGGCCCCGTAGGCAGAAAAACCCCCAAGCCGCCAGCTCCGGCTCCTGCACAGCAGGGAGCGGGGTTTTGACTCCCACTGCATAACCTCTCCTCCTCAGCTGGTTCCTCTCAGCACAGGAGGGCAGCTGACACTGTACGCCCACAGGTGGTCAGCCATAACACGGGATGCCTGGGTACTGAGCATAGTCCAGAAGGGCTGTTTGCTCCACTTCAACCAGTTACCCCCTCCTTTTTTCCAGGGGAGCCTCCAAGACTCCCTCTGCACAGGAACCTCCTCCTTCAGGAGTTGGCAAGTCTTCTCAAGGAGCAGGCGGTGGAACCGGTGCCTCACCACCTGAGAGGCCAAGGCTTCTATTCAAGGCACTTTTTGGTACCAAAAAGGACAGGAGGCCTCAGGCCCATCCTAGACTTGCGAAATCTCAACAAATTTCTGGAGAGGTAAAAGTTCAAGATGCTTACCCTTGGGATACTGCTGCCCTACCTCCAGCAGGGAGATTGGCTATGCTCCTTAGACCTGAAGGATGCTTACACTCACATCCTCATTCATCCAGACCACAGACAATATCTCAGATTTGTAGTGGGAGGAAATCATTTCCAGTACAGAGTACTTCCATTTGACCTAACCTCTGCACCCAGGGTTTTCACCAAATGCCTGGCGGTGGTGGCAGTCTACCTCAGAAACCAGGGCATCTTTGTCTTTCCATACCTGGACGACTGGCTCATCAGGGGTCAGTCTCCACAGGAGGCCCCACAAGCCACTCTTCGCACTGTCTCTTCTCCAGCACCTAGGCTTCATCATAAACTTCGCAAAGTCCACTTTGCTCCCCTCACAGGTCCTGGAGTTCATAGGGGCGAGGTTGGATACCTTGCAAGCAATGGCTTATTTGCCCGGGAACAGGGCTCACAGACTGATTGCTCTGGCCCAGCAGTTTCGCAGTGGATCTCTGGTCTCTGCCAGACATTTCCTGCGGTTTTTGGGCCACATGGCATCCACGGTCCATGTAACTCCAAATGCTCATCTGCATATGCGGCCTGCTCAGTGGTGCCTCAGAGCTCAGTGGATACAAGCCACAGTTGACTTAAGGGACAGAATAAGAGTGTTCAAACTGCTAGTAGCCTCCCTGCAGTGGTGGCTGCATCTCCCGAACCTGATCAGAGGGGTGCCTTTCCAGGCACCACCACCACACACAGGTGTTGACGACCGATGCTTCTCTTCAAGGTTGGGGTGCACATTGCCAGGGGGCATGCACTCAGGGCCTCTGGTCCCCTTGGGAAGCCACACAGCAGATCAATCTGTTGGAGTTGAGAGCTATTCGACTAGCGCTCTACAAGCTTTCTCCCATGCCCTCTCTCGCCAGTCTGTCTTGATTCAGACGGACAACCAAGTGGCCATGTTCTATGTGAACAAACAGGGAGGCACAGGGTCCAAGCTTCTGTGCCAGGAAGCACATGCCTTGTGCGACTTTGCAATCAAGCGGGGCATGCTTCTCAAGGCAGTTTATCTGCCTGGCCAAGAAAATTACCTGGCAGACAGATTGAGCAGGATTCTACAGCCTCACGAATGGCATTTGAATCCCCTAGTGGTCCAGCAGATCTTCCTGAAATGGGTTCTCCCAACCATAGATCTTTGCCAGTCCACTGAACTGTCAGCTACCCAGGTTCTGTTTGACAACCGCATCCTCTGCGAATGGCAGCAGACGCCTTCCTAATCTCTTGGTCTACGGGCCTACTGTATGTGTTTCCTCCAACACCTCTAGTAGCCGAACCCTGTTCAAGGTTCTTCGGGACAGGGCCTCGCTGATCCTGGTAGCCCCCAGATGGCCGAGGCAACCGTGGTTTCCACTCCTCCTGCAATTGGCGGTGGACATTCCACTCCCTCTGGGACTGCAGCCCGATCTCCTGTCTCAGAATCAGGGATCTCTTCTGCACCCCAACCTCCAGTCCCTCCATTTGATGGCCTGTCTGCTGAATGGGTAGTTCTAGCCCCCTTACTTCTACCTAGGGAACTGGAGGAGGTGGTTTTGGCCTCTAGGAGACAATCCACTCGGAAATCTTATGCCCTCCAGTGGCGTAGGTTCTCCACCTGGTGTGCTCAGTGCCAAGAGGATCCGTTTTCGTGCCCGATACCAGTGGTGCTGCAGTATCTGCTTCACCTGTTGGATCTCTGCCTTAAATCCAACTCTGTTCGGGTCCACCTCAGTGCTCTGTCAGCGCACCACTCACCGGTGGAGGGCCAGTCTGTCAGTCCACCCCTTAGTGGCCCGTTTCCTCAGAGGCCTGCTTTTGCTCAAGCCCCCGATTCGTCCACCAGCCCCTGAGTGGGATTTGAATGTGGTCTTGCAACAACTTACTCGTCCACCGTTTGAGCCAATGGCTACCTGTCATTTACGCTTCCTTTCCTGGAAGGCGTTGTTCTTGGTGGCTCTTACTTCAGCCAGGCGTTTGAGTGAACTACAGGCTCTGGTTTCTGATAGACCGTACACACGGTTCTATAGGAACAGGGTGGTCTTACGGACTCATCCTAAGTTCCTTCCAAAGGTTGTCTCCTCCTTCCACCTCAATCAGGAGGTGGTTCTTCCGACCTTCTTTCCCAGGCCGCATACCAGCCGGGCTGAGATGATCTTGCATACCCTGGACTGTAGGAGGGCGTTGTCTTTCTACATTGACCGTACGCAGGGGCATTGAAGGGCTGTTCAGCTCTTCGTGTCTTTTGACCCTAATAAGCTGGGGTTACCTGTGTCCAAGTGTACCCTGTCCATTTGGGTAGAAGACTGTATCGCCAGTGCAGCCGGCCTCTCCTTGCAGGGTCGAGTCACGGCCCATCGTGTCAGGGCGAAGGCTCCGTCAGTAGCTCATCTCCACTCTGTTCCGTTGGCAGACATCTGCCGGGCCGCTACTTGGTCTTCAAGCCAGACTTTTGCGTCCCATTACTGCCTCGAGAGGGAGTCCCGCAGGGACAGTGCTTTCAGACAGGCAGTACTCCGTAATCTCTTTGAGGCTTAGGCAACTCCTATCCTCTGGCCCTTGTGTTGGGCTACCGTTCAGGGGCGTTTTCAGAGAAGATTCTTATCACGCATGCTGAGGCTCTAGAGGGAGCTTATTTTTCAGCTTTGGGTTCTCTGTAGCCTAGAGCTGGGGAGTCCCATATGTGAGGACTAACTTCCTGCTTGGTCCTGGAGAAAGCGTAGTTACTCACTTGTAACAGGTGTTCTGCAGGAGCAGCAGGAATCAGTCCTCACAACCCTCCCTCCTCCCCTTGGAGTTGCGGTCATATATTTCATTTTGTTTTTTTCTGTCTTTTAGCTATGTCATCAGACTGAACAAGATGGCACCCTTGGGCGGGAAGGGGACCGCGCATGCGCGCTGCCTTCCCAAAGGCTTTCTTTGAAAGCTGGGGAAATGCTCCGCATGAGGGCTTCGTCGATGCCGACGTCACCCATATGTGAGGACTGATTCCTGCTGCTCCTGGAGAACACCTGTTACAGGTGAGTAACTACGCTTATTGTGCTATTGTCAAGCTATTTTCTTTCTTTTTGATGTATAGGCGATGCTGGATATGGGTGTAAGTCCTGGTTGATAACTCCTCTGCTTTTGCCAAACACAACTGCAGAGATGTGTTATAGTGAGGCACACATTGCTATGTGGTGTGTGATAGAGCATATCTTTGGGGTCCTCGAGTCACTTCCGTTACCTGGACTATTCTGAGGGGGCATTGCAATATGCACCTGAAGAGGTTGGGGACATTGTTGTGGTGTGGTGTGCTGCATGCTGCACAACATAGCCCTGAAACACAAAATGCCATGTGAAATAGCTCCTGATTTGCCACCAGAAACTTGCATTCATGCCCTTGCTCGACCTGATGCAGGAAGGGGTAATCGGATACGAAGAAACCTTAGAGAACTACTTTTCATGATTTTTGCATTGTATTAGTAGTTCTCATTATGCCTACTTGTTCCTTAAATGTTGTGGGGGGTTTTGGGTGTGCATACTGTTATTACTGAATTGGTTATGGCATGGGGGGCATGATTGGTAATGGTAAGGAAATTAACCTGATCAGGAAGAGGTGAGTTTTCAACCTTATACAGAGCAAGGATTCCAAGCAAATACCAGATACATCTCCCCCACACACTCCCTGTTTAAACATGAAGAATGCAGAAAAGCAAATATAAAAGCAGGCATCCATATACATCAGGCAGGTGGGCAAACTGCAACAATAAGAGATGTATAAGTCAGATCTATGAAGAGTAGCCATTCAGGAGAGACACCCCAATTATATTAAAGGATCAGACACCCCTAAATCTGATCTGTAATTTTATTGGAAGCTATTTTACATGATGAGTTTAATTTCCTGTCTCAGTCCATCCTAATCAAGAGATAGTAGCCCTTTCCTTTATACATATGTACTGTTTCCTTGTTCATGCGCCCTATATGCATGAGCAACTTGATGTTCAGCCAGATGCGGATGAGCCAATTGCACATGTGTGATGTGCATGCATACGTACGTTCCTGCATAATGTGGCTGGTGCACATCCTGGAGAGCATGCAGCAGGAAGGGGGCCAGCAGCACTGAATTCCGGAAGGAAGCCAAACTTCCCCCGGGAAGATATTGAGCTGCTGGCCTCATTCATTGTGGCCAATGAAAAGTGCCTCTTCCCAAGGCCAGGGAGGAAGTGCAATTTACCACCTCATGAAACGGGTATGACATAGGCTCTGCCACACCTTTAATGAAGATGCGGTGTTTGTGAGAGAGGTGAGTGCTTCAGTGTTTCCTTTTTTGGGGCTGTGGGTTCTTTTCTTTGGGAGGCGGTACAACGGTTTATTTTAGTGGGGCTGTGGGTTTTTTTGGGGTGGGCTATGCATGAGCTGCTGCTCATAGAAATGTTATGTCATTGCAGACCTACTATTAGTAATCTGTGAACTATCATTAAAATCATCTGTAATACCTGAAGATTGGAGGATGGCCAATGTAACGCCAATTTTTAAAAAGGGTTCCAGGTGTGATCCAGGAAACTACAAACCTGATGTCAGTATGGGAAAAATGGTAGAAATCATTATAAAGAACAAAATTACTGAACATATAGATAGTCATGGCTTATTGGGAGACAGCCAACATGGCTTTAGCCAAGGAAGGTTTTGTCTTACTAATCTGTTACGTTTTTTTGAAGGTGTGAATAAACAGGTAGACAAAAGTGAGTCTGATATAGTATATCTGGAATCTCCAGGAACAAGCAGGAATGTAGTCTTCACATATGGGTATCGTCGGTACCGACGGAGCCTGCATGGGAACGCTCCCCAGCATCCAATAAGAATGCTTTTTGGAGCATCCCTCAGCACATGCGTGCTACCTTCCTGCCTTTCCAACTGTCCCTCTTCAGTTCTTCGTTTTCCACGGAGCCGACAGGACACATACCCTGTCACCGCAGAAAATTTCTTCTTTAATCTTGTTTTCTTGTGGTCTCGTTTGCCTCCACATGACGCCTACCGGTACCGCCGTTCTTTTCTTTTCTTAAAAAAAAAATTAAAAAAAATTCTGAATTGTTTCTTCAGAAACTTTTCTTTTTCGGTGCTAGGAGCCATTTTGGGCACTAGGCCCCATTTTTTCTTAAAGATGGAAAAAAACAGCTAGTCGTTTTAAAAAAATGCACAAAGTGTGGCAGTACCATTTCCGTCACTGACACCCATGACTGGTGTATTAAATGTATAGGCCCTGACCATTCTCCATCTGAGTGTCTCTCTTGTATGAGATTGACTAAAAGAGGAAGACAGAACTGGGCTGCAAAGCTCGGTACCCTCTTTTCTTCGGATGCCAGGTCCTTTGCATCGACGTCTTCAAGAGCCGCCTCTTCCTCCCATGAATCTCAGGTAACTAAATATAAAAGGTGGTCCTCAAAGGGTAGCTCTCCTGCAAAGCATCGAGAGGCCATTGGCATTGCCCTTGAGGGAACCACACTGGCAAAACAGCCCCGGCGGGAGGCTTCGGCCTCCAAAGCATCAGTGGGGTTCCAGGATGTTCTCGAGGCCTCGGCCTTGACAGAACTACTGGTGCCATGCTCAGGGGTTCCGGCTGCCTTCACCGGTACAGACACCCAGGCATTGGCAGCGTCGATAGACCAGAGATTCCTCACTATCGAGCGCAGTATTGCAGCTCTCCTTACAGTTGCAGTACCATTGACACCGATGGTTCAACGGGCTCCAGTACCGACACTGGTTCCGATGCCGGTACCGGCACAGATACCAGTACCGGCCCCGATGGGATTTCTTCCCATGCCGTCTTTGCCTGGCATTGAAAGATCGGTACCGGATCAACTCGGTACCGACTTCGATCGATACTGGATCGTGCCTTACATGGACATCGTGATCAAAGATACTTCAAATCCTCCGATTCCGATGACTCTGATTAATTCTGCGGTACCAGTGTTTTTCTCACGGAAGACACTTCTCCCCAACTCAGGTCTGCCTCCAAAGGACATGTCTTTTCAGGATTTTATTCATGATGTTGCCAAAGGCCTTTCAATCACGGTAGCTCCTGAAAAGGAACCTAGAGCAAAGGAATTGGAAATTCTCCAATATCCTAAGGCTCCAAAGGAGGCAGCCACTCTGCCCATTCATGAAATTCTTCATGATTTGATGCTCAGAATGTGGGAGACACCTTTGACCACATTTCCTCATTCTAGGAGGCTTGATACCATGTATCAAGTTCCACCATGTCCTGGATTTCAAAAGGCTCAGCTGCCACACCATTCAATGGTAGTGGAGTCAGCCATTCGTAGGATGAAAAGTGCAAAGAGACATGCATCCAATCCTCCAGGTCGTGAATGCAGAACTCTTGATGCTTTTGGACATCAAACTTTTCAGGCTTCCATGCTTTCAGCTAGGATCAGCTCATATTTTATATATGGGAATGTTCCTCAAAGAAGTCACAGGAGATTTGGAGCTTATGAGCCCACTTCTCCCAGATGACAGACAAGACTTCCTTATGCTTGTCAGGTATGCTCAAGATGTCTCCAAGTTTGGGAATCGTGCAGCCTTTGATTGCTTTGAATGCATCAGCAGAACCTCTGCTATTGCCATTGGTGCACGTCAGATTGCCTGGCTTCAGGCATCAGACTTGGAGATTTGGGTACAGGATAAATTAGGCAACATCCCTTGCACAGGAGAAAACCTCTTTGGCAAGAATTGACAGGAAAAGGCTAATGAGATAGATGCTGACAATATCACCTTAGATTGTCAAAATCTACAGCCACTCCAGCCAAAAAGAAACCCTATTTCCAGATCATACTGCTAGACCAGTCCAGACAAGTGGGTTATGCCCCCCCTCCAGCAGATATTGGGAGACAGAGAAAAACATTCCAGAGCTCTGATTGGTCAGGCTCTGGTTGGTATAGGCATACCCCTAGGGGTCCTATCCAGTATTTCTCTGCCTCCAGCAGATAGGGTTGCTAAATTTTTGTCTCTAGTTTTAATTTCTTTATTAATTGGTTATTAGCCTGGAGGTACTCGGGGCACACTCGAGGTGTCCTTCTGAGTTTTCCCAGAGCCCTGAAGTTTCTTTGCAGTAAAAGAACTATTTTGGGTTGAGCTCCTTGCCTCGAGGGCCAGTAGAGCTCCCTGGTACTCCGGAGGTACCCCAGCCACAGGCCACGAGGGCCTCTGCTGTTTTGGGGATTGCAGGCTGGCTCCGTCTTTTAACTAGCATATAGAGGTGAATTGCTGCATACCTTCTGTCCTCCGTTGAGCCTCGGCATCGCTGACACTGGCCGCAGTGAGTAAGCTGTCTCCGGACACTAAAAGTATCTTTGCTGGGGTTTAGAGTTCTGCCGACAACTCTTGGTTTCTTCACTGCCTGCTGATGCGGATCGCCGCTGACGCGTGGTTTTGTGAACACATGTTTCCCCTGCGGGGCTGTTAATTGTTCCGGCGGCCATTTTAAACACTGCGATCCTGCTCACTCTTATCTAGTTTTGAGTGGGAAACATGTCACACGGTTTTTGGGCCCTGCTCTATCCCAGGCTTTGTCAGGTTGTTTTCTGACCTTCCTGCTACAGCAATCTTTAGTTTCTTCGCGGGGGTGCCTCTTTAAAAAAAACAAAAACAAAAAAAAACCCACAGGGCATGAGGATGCCTTCACTTCAAAGGTGCTTGGCTTGTAATACAAAGCACAAGGACTTGCAGAATCGCCTCTGTGCCGCCTGTTCGATGCACCCAAGGGAGTCTTCTGCTCCTCAGCTGTCACCCCTTCCGGGTTTGGACCTTCGTGACTCAGAGCCTCAGGTAGCAGATGGCACACACGTTTCCTCCCTCACAGAGGGGTCGCAGTCCTCTCCTGTCCTGTGTCCTCAAACTTCCTCCAGCGCTTCTCAGCCTGACAGTGAAGGTGCCATGGATAGCCAGTTCCTATCACTCTTGTCAAGCATGGGCCTTGTGGTGCACAGAGTCCTCCCTGGCGCCGCCTCTATCCTTGCCGGAGCCAAACCCCAGCGCTTCGGTTTCTCTTTCTCGTAAAAGAGATCAGGGGACCTCCAGAGTGCAGTGAACCTCGTCCACCCAAGGTGGTCTCCTGGTTGAAGGACCATTC
Organism: Ichthyophis bannanicus; assembly: GCA_033557465.1. NCBI lineage: Eukaryota > Metazoa > Chordata > Amphibia > Gymnophiona > Ichthyophiidae > Ichthyophis > Ichthyophis bannanicus. The sequence goes on along the minus strand of CM066031.1, from coordinate 702,306,550 downwards.
TACGGAGCCTGAAGTAGGTAGATCTTCTGCAGAAGCCAGCTTGGCTTCCTCAGATCGGGAGGACGGGGAGTATTCTCCCTCAGAATCCTCCATGGTGGCTCGAGGATTCCCAGGACCCTTCCGTCTTTTTCGGAAAGAGGAGTTGCCCGCCTTGATAGCGCAGGTGGTTGAGGCCTTGCGTATTTCAGATACTCCTGAGCTGCCAGCCTCAGCCAGATCCGATTTTACAGGGTATATGGAAGCCTTCTAAGGCTTTTCCTTTCCCAGTAGAGCTTCAACAGATGGTATCTCGAGAGTGAGATTTACCGGATACGTCTCTGCGTTCGGCACGCCGTCTAGATTGGTTGTATCTTTGGTCTCCGTCCGAACCTGACTGCTGGCTATCATATCCTAAGGTGGATGCCTTGGTAACCGGAGTCACTAAGCGTACCACCATTCTGGTTGAAGGTGGAGCAGCCTTACGGGATCAACAAGACCATAAGGTCGAGGGTCTTCTCAAAACAGCTTTCTCAGCTTCCGCTCGGTCGCTCCAGGCGACCGTCTGTGGAGGTCTAGTAGCCCGTGCTTCGCTGCGCTGGATTCAATGACTTTCTGAAGACCCAGCCATGCATCACTTAGAATATGTGGCGGCGTTTCTCGCAGACGCCTTTTATGATCTTTTGTGTCTCTCTGCTTGCTCCCTAGTGGCGGTAACCGTAGCTAGAAATGGCTTTGGTTGTGGCAATGGGCTGCGGATGTCGCTTCTAAGATGCGTCTTTCCAAGCTACCCTTCAAGGGAAGGTTACTTTTTGGGGAGGATTTGGATAAGTTAGTGAAGGACCTTGGGGAGGTCAATCCCCAGCGTTTACCAGAAGATAAGCCTAGAGCCTCGTCGCGTCGGGCCTCTCGGTCTCAGTCCTTTTGGCGATTTCCTAGATCTCGAGATTCTCGGAGATACCGTTCGTTGAAGCAATCTTCTTCGACGGCTTCCAACAATTGTTTTGGTCAGAAGACTGTCCTTTCGGGGTGCCCGTAAAGGTTCAGAGGCTTACTCAGGCTCCGGAAAATTCTCTGGTTCCACGCGTCCTTCCCGCTGACGGGACGGGCATCCCGCACGAGAAAATTCCACCAGTGGGGGGACACCTGGCATTTTTTTCTTGGCAGTGGGCGCAGATAACATCCAATCACTGGGTTCTGGATATAATTTACCATGGTTATTCCCTGGAGTGTTGGAGACCAATCCCCGACGCCTTCCTAAACTCTCCGGGACGCTCGCCCCAAAAGAGGTTTGCTATACAAGCTACGATTCAAAGACTGCTTTACCTTCAAGCCCTTTGTCCAGTTCCAGACGCCGAAAGACGTCGAGGCCGCTATTCCATCTATTTCGTGGTGCCCAAGAAAGACTGTTCCTTTCGCCCAATACTGGATCTCAAAGGCGTGAATCGCAGCCTTCGAGTACCTCACTTCAGGATGGAAACTCTTCGTTCCGTCATTCAAGCGGTTCGCAAAGGGGAGTTCCTAGCCCCTCTCGATCTAGCAGAGGCCTATTTCCACATTCCCATTCAAGACGAGCACCAGCATTTTCTGAGGTTTGCGGTCCTCAGACAGCATTTTCAGTTTCGCGCCATGCCATTCGGCCTTGCCTTGGCTCCTCAAACCTTCTCCAAGGTAATGGTGGTAGTGGTGGCGGCGTTGCGCCAACAGGGAATTCGGGTTCATCCCTACTTAGACGATTGGCTAATTCACGCAGATTCCTTCCGGGAGGCCTGCAACACCGTGTCCACGGTGGTTGCCTTCCTCGAACATCTCGATTGGGTGATCAATCCCTCCAAGAGCTACCTACATCCGACTCAACATCTGGAGTTTCTGGGGGCGCTATTCGACACTCGTCAGGGTCGGGTCTTCCTTACTCAGGAACGTTTCCTCAAGCTCTCAGCTCAAATTCGGCTCTTCCTGACCCAGGACTCGCCACGGGCTTGGAACTACCTCCAGGTCCTGGGATCCATGGCGGCCACTATTGAGGTGGTGCCGTGGGCCAGAGCACATATGTGCTGTCTTCAGAATTCCCTACTCGCTCGGTGGTCGCCAGTTTCGGAGGACTATCAGCTTCGTCTCCTGCTTCGCCCATGAGTCAAGCTCAGCCTGCACTGGTGGCTCTCTCCCCACAATCTCTTCAAGGGCATCCCTCACGAGCATCACCGCTGGATTTTACTGATGACCGACGCCAGTTTGACCGGCTGGGGGGCTCACTGTCAGACTCAATCAGCACAGGGGAAGTGGACTCTACGTGAGTCTCGGTGGACCATCAACCGGCTCGAAGCCAGAGCGGTCCGTCTAGCAATTCTTCACTTTCGGCGCCTCCTGCGGGGTCAGGCGGTTCGAGTGCTATCAGACAATGCCACGACGGTAGCATATCTCAACCAACAAGGCGGCACAAAGTGTCCTGGAGTATCGAGAGAGATGAGCCTGCTTTTCCCTTGGGCAGAGAAGCATCTGCGGGCGATATCGGCGCAGCATATTGCAGGGACAAGCAATGTACAAGCCGACTTTCTCAGCTGCCATACCCTGGATCGCGGGGAATGGGACCTGGCTCCCGACGCTTTCCAGGCGATAGTTCAAAGGTGGGGCCTACCCGGAATGGATCTCATGGCCTCGAAGGCAAATGCCAAGGTACCTCTCTTTTTTAGTCGATGGAGGGAAAACGCGTCCCAGGGTATAGATGCTCTAGCACAACCATGGCCAGAACAACTCCTCCTTTGTCTTTCCTCCATGGGCGTTGATTGGGAAAGTTCTCCATCGAATACGGGAACACCACGGGCCAGTGATTTTGTGGCCCCAAATTGGCCCAGAAGACCCTGGTTCGTTGATCTGATAAGATTGTCACGGGCGGCCCCTCTGCATCTGACAACTCCATCGAAACTGTTGCGACAAGGACCGATATCCATGGACGACCCCGCTCCTTACTCACTTACGGCTTGGCTCTTGAACGTCGGAAGTTGATCCGGAAGGGTTACTCGTCCAAGGTGGTATCTACTCTTCTCAGTGCCCATCGTTCGTCGACATTTCTAGCATATGCTCGGGTGTGGCGCATGTTCCAGTCTTGGTATACGCGGAATAAGGTCTCACCGGAGCGTTCTAGTGTTCCAGAGATTCTGGCCTTCCTCCAAGAGGGTCTGGATAAGGGCTTAGCCCTTGGGTCCCTTCGGGTGCATATAGCAGCCTTAACCTGTTTCCGAGGTCATGTCTGCGGTCGGTCCCTCGCCTCTCACTCAGACGTCTCCCGGTTTCTTAAGGGGGTTCGGCTTCTCCATCCTCCAGTTAGAACAGTGGTTCCTCTTTGGGATCGCGAGTTGGTCCTCAAAGCCTTAATGCACCGTCCCTTTGAACCTCTTCGGAATGCTTCTCTTTCAGACTTGACGCTTAAGGCAGTGTTCTTAGTGGCGATTACCTCAGCTCGTAGAATCTCCGAACTGCAGGCGCTGTCTTGTAGAGATCCGTATCTTTCCTTCTCCACTGAGGGCGTTTCCCTACGTACAGTTCCTTCCTTCTTACCTAAGGTGGTGACGTCATTTCATGTGAATCGACCCATGTTGCCCGCGTTTTCAAAGGAGCAGTGTTTGGGACATCAGAAGGGTCTTCACACTCTCGATGTTAAGAGTTCTCATTCATTATTTGCAGATAACTAATTCCTTTAGGATGTCTGATCATCTGTTTGTCCTCTTTGCGGGCCCGCGGCGAGGTTTCACAGCCTCAGTCCACCATTGCCAGATGGCTACGTCTAGCCATTTGCTCGGCCCATATAGGCACAGGCAAACCTGTACCTGTAGGCCTTTGGGCTCAGGCGACTTCTTGGGCCGAACGGTCACAGGTGGCTTCTCTTGATATTTGCCGGGCAGCAACTTGGTCGTCTCTGTCCACCTTTGTCAGACATTACTGTCTGGATGTTCAGGTACGAGAGGACAGTCGTTTTGGAGCTGAGGTGCTGTCGCTGGCTCTCTCGGCCCACCCTAAGGGTCGGAAGCTTGGGTACTTCCCGCTTGTCTGGACTGGTCTAGCAGTATGATCTGGAAGGAGAAATTTTACTTACCGATAATTTCCTTTCCTGGAATACTGCTAGACCAGTCCAGAACCCACCCAGGTGTCACTGTCAGTGGTGCAGATGCAGCGGAGCTGACGTCAGATGTACAGCACTGCCAAAACTTAGGGCATTTGGTTCATTCTTGGACCAAAAGCCTTTTTTTCAGGTCGTCTTAATTTTTGAGTAGACAGTTACTCCTGTCTCAGTTGTAGATAGTTGACCCATTGGTCTGTTGGTTCCATTGTTGTAGCTTTCCACAGGATACTGAATAGGACCGCTAGGGGTATGCCTATACCAACCAGAGCCTGACCAATTAGAGCTCTGGAATGTTTTTCTCTGTGTCCGAATATCTGCTGGAGGGGGGGCTTAACCCGCTTGTTTGGACTGGTCTAGCAGTATTCCAGGAAAGGAAATTATCGGTAAGTAAAATTTCTCCATAAACCCTCTTTCAGCAAAAAGAGGAAGTTTTATCCATCCTATACCCAGCAAAGCCAAGCTCACGGTCAAGTTGCCCAAAGGGGACAACAGCAATTCAAACAGCAGAAGAAGCCAAAAGGCCCGAGAGCTCAACCAGCTCTGCAGGTTCAGCCCCCTCAAGGGCTTTGACTCCTTCCTAGAGAGCTTAGCCTTCCTGCCTCTGAGGGGTCCAGAACCCCTAAATATTCCAGGCAGGCTGTCATTTTCCCAACAGATGGCATCAAATAACAGCAGAAAATTGGACTCTGTCCATTGTAGGAGAGGGGTACAAGCTTCATTTTCACAGCATGCCCTCTCCCACAATCCTAAGGCAGTTCAATTCCCAGACCTCTGCAGACAATCTGCTGGATCACGACATCTCAACACTTCTTGCCCAAGGGGCAATAGAGGAAGTTACCGTCCTCCAGCAGGGTGCAGGGTTCTACTCCCCCTATTTTCTTATTTCAAAGAAAACAGGGGGACACAGACCCATTCTAGACCTCAGAGAATTGAACAAATACCTGTTCCGAGAGAGGTTCAAAATGATTTCTCTAGGAACTCGTCTGCTATACCTTCAAAGTCAGGATTGGCTTTGCTCTCTAGACTTAAAGGATGCATATACTCACATTTTGATCCATCCAGATCACAGGAAATTCTTACAATTCCTTTTCAAGGGAAAACACTTCCAGTACAGGGTTCTTCCCTTTGATCTGGCTTCCACACCAAGATTTTTCACGAAATGCATGGCAGTAGTAGCTGCATTCCTGCGAACCCTAGGGATATTCGTCTTCCCTTATTTGGACGACTGGCTCATTTGAGCCCCCACGAGTGCAGAAGCCAGCTCTGCACTGTCTCGCACAATGCGAATCCTCCAATACTTGGGATTGGTAATAAACTTCCCAAAATCCCAACTTGTTCCTTCCCAGTCTCTGGAGTTCATAGGAGCCTGTTTAGATACCAGACAGTCAAGGGCTTTCCTTCCACAGGCCCGGTGTCTTCACATAATGCAACTAGCTTCTCAAGCAGCGGGAAAATCCTCCCTAACTGCTTGAACTCCTACAGTTACTGGGACACATGGCATTGACAGTTCATGTAGTTCCCTGTGCTCGCCTCCACATGCGAGCAGCCCAGTGGACCCTATCCACACAGTGGACACAGGCCACAGGACGTCAGACAAGATATCAAACTCTCATCGACTGATCTTGTCCCTTCAATGGTGGCAATCACTGCAGAATCTTTTAGTGGGGTTTCCTTTCCAACAACCCCTATTCCAGGCCTCCTTAACAGATGCATCACAGGTGGGTTGGGGAGCACGCCTGCATCATCTCTCTACCCAGGGCACCTGGACTCCACAGGAGGCTTGTCTTCACATAAACCTCCTAGAATTAAGAGCAATCTATTTAGCTCTTCGAGTATTCCATGCCCAGCTCAGCTGCAAGTTAGTCCTAGTCCAAACGGACAATCAAGTAGCCATGTTCTATGTGAACAAGCAGGGGGGGACTTGCTCTCTGTCATTATGCAACGAAGCTTTACGACTTTGGGCCCTCGCCAGAGAGCATCAAATCCACCTTCTTGTGGTATATCTTCCGGGCATTCAAAACCTTTGGGCAGACAAACTCAGTCGAGTACTGCTGCCTCACGAATGGTCTCTCCACCTAGACCAGGTGACAAAGATATTTCACATCTGTGGGACTCCAGACATAGATCTCTTTGCAAGTCCACTGAATGCCAGACTTCCCTGGTTCTGTTCCAGGATTCCGGCTCACAATTGCCAGGTAAGGGATGCCTTGCTCCTTCACTAGGGTCAGGACTTCCTCTATGCCTTCCCACCTATTCCCCTCATCCCCTCATCCCCAAAACACTCTTCAAGCTTCAGAGAGACAGTGGTTGTATGATCCTCATAGCGCCATGGTGGCCACGCCAAACGTGGTATCCCCTGCTTCTACATCTCTGTCAAGCTGCACCTCTAGAGTTAGGGTGTGCTCCAGACCTTCTCTCCCAAGAGAACGGGATGCTATGGCACCCGAATACCCAATCCCTGCATCTCACGGCCTGGTTGCTGAAAGCGTAAATCTTAAGGATCTCAACCTGTCCCAACAGGAAAAGGATATCCTTCAGGCTTCTAGAAGACCTTCCACAAGACGATCTTATGTCTTCAAGTGGAAACGTTTCACTATATGGTGTTCCCAGAAAGGGTTAAACCCCCTGGTGATACCTTTGGAAGCGATACTAGAGTATCTACTTCATTTTATCAAATTCTGGTCTAAAGACCAATTCAGTAAGAGTCCATCTTAGCGCAATTACAGCTTCCTATAAGCCTCTAAATGGACAACCAATTTTCTCTCATCCTCTCATATACAGACTTATGAGAGGTCTTCTATTAACAAAACCGCCCATCAAACCACCACCGGTGGCATGGGATTTAAATATAGTTCTCGGGCAGCTCATGAAACTGCCCTTTGAACCTTTAGCCACTAATACCCTGAAGCTTTTGTCCTGGAAGGTCATCTTCCTAATTGCAATCACCTCTGCACGTAGCATTAGTGAATTGCAAGTGTTAGTGGCTGATCCTCCTTACACTAGGTTTCACCATGATAAGGTTGTCCTTAAAACTCATCCACACTTTATGCCAAAGGTGGTTTCGCCTTTTCATTTAAATCAATCGATTTTTCTTCCTGTATTTTTCTGAGGCCTCATGCCTCTAATGCAGAGAAGAACCTTCACACTTTGGACTGTAAAAGAGTCTTAGCTTTTTATCTACAAAGAACACAGCAACATAGAAAGTCTTCTCAACTTTTTATTGCTTTTGATGCTAGTCATTTGGGACTTCCAGTCTCCAAGAGGACTTTATCCAAATGGATTGCACAATGCATATCCTTTGCTTATGAGAGTAAGAGTCTTCCTCTTCAAGGCCGTGTCACAGCTCATAATGTGAGAGCCATGTCAGCCTCAATGGTAACCTTCAATCTGTGTCTATTGATAACATCTGTCGAGCAGCCACCTGGGCTTCGGTACATACCTTTACAGCCCACTACCATTCGGATGCCTTCTTTGGCGAAGCTGTTCAAAATCTTTCAGACCTAATTCAACTCCTACCCACCAGCCCTGGCGGGATGCCAGATATCCATGGGAGTAAGCATGGCCCACCTTCTAAAGGTGGCAGCTTCCTGGGGTTATCTCCCTGGCATCTTCAGCTAGGGAGTCCCCATATGTGAAGACTACATTCCTGCTTTTTCCTGGAGATAGCGTAGTTACTCTCCTGTAACAGGTGATCTCCGGGAACAGCAGGAATTTAGTCTTCACAACCCACCCACCTCCCCTAGGAGTTCTCTCTCCCTCTCTCCCCCTCTATCCTTTCACTCAGCTACAAACTTAACTGAAGAGGGACAGTTGGGAAGGCGGGAAGGCAGTGCGCATGTGCGTGCTGAGGGTTGCTCCCAAAAGTGTTCCTATTAGATGCTGGGGAGCATTCCCGCGCAGGCTCCGTCGGTACTGACGATACCCATATGTGAAGACTAAATTCCTGCTGTTCCCGGAGATCACCTGTTACAGGTGAGTAACTATGCTTTTGCAGAAAGCCTTTGACAAGGTTCCTTATGAGAGATGCAGTGAAAGTCATGGGATAGGAGGCAGTGTACTATTGTGGATCAGGAGCTGATTAAAACATAGAAAGCAGAAGGTAGGGCTAAATGGCCAATTTTCCCATTGGAGAAAGGTGAATAGTGGAGTACTTTGGGGATCTGTGCTGGATCTGCTGTTTTATTTATAAGTTTTTTTTTTTTTTAACAAATTTTATCAAGCATCACATCTTGTAAAAGAAACTTCAGTACCCACACATTCCAAGATTACAGCAATATAAAACACCCATAACAATCCCCTAGATTAAACCATGTAAACAGTCCAAGTTTCCAACCCCCGGAATCATAACAGGTACTTAGCACTAGTCGTAATCCACACTACCCCCCCATCTAACGCGCCTGAGTATTGATCAATTCCATTATCCTACTAAGGATCCCCTAACCCCTCCCCCCCACACCCGAGCCCCCCCCCCCTACCCGGCGGGAACCAATCCCCGGACATACCCACGGGCACCCTCTAAAGGGGCCTACAGCCCCCCCTCAAAATGTCCGCCCCCTCCCCCCTCCCCGTATCCCCCCTCATCCCCCCCTCCTCAGCCCAGCCCCAGCACCCGACATAACCCTCCCCAAGCTTCATCAAACCGCAACCCCCTCTTTCTCCTAATGGATGTCAACTTTTCCATCAAGGTCAAATTTCGGAGTCGCTTCACAAAGCCCTCCAACGGAGGCAACTCGCTCCTTTTCCAAGCCGCAGCCACTTCACACCGGGCCGCACATAGACAAGCCAATACCACCTGCCCTCCTTGCCTCCCCCGTCCCTCCCCCCACCAGGATAGCAGGGCAATGTGCGGGGTTAGGACCAACGCCACCCCCAAATTCGCCTGAATCCAATTCTGCACCTTTCCCCAATACCCCTGCACCTTTGCGCATCCCCACCAAATATGCCAGAAAGAACCCACCTCCCCGCACCCTCTCCAACACAGATGGGAGAGCTCTGGGAAAAACCTATGTAACCTCTCCGGTGTGTAGTACCACCGTAGTAGCACTTTATAGCTGTTTTCGCGAATCTGGGTGGCACAGGGCCCCTTTATCAGGTCCCAGATACATTTCCAATCCTGATCACTAATAGGTTGCCGTAAGTCTCGTTCCCATTCAGCCATATAGTTAAATTTCCCCCCACGCTGCTCATGCACTGCTGCATAAAGAGCCGTGATCATACCCTTCGAGCCTTCCCTCCCATACCAAATGGCCTCCACTTCCGAGACCTCCCTCTACATCCCCTCTCGTCCCAGAGCTCTAAGCAAGAATGAACTGGCTTGAGCAAAGGCGAACCTGTCTCCCGCTTCTAGCCCATACTCCTTCTGTACCTCCTCAAACCCCTTGACTACCCCCTCCTCCAGCAGTTGAAACCCACAATTAAGACCCTTCCCCCTCCAAATGTCAAATCAGCCCCCCTCCCACCCCGGCTTAAAGGCCCGCCAGCCCCTCCATGGTGTCATCACTGAAAACCACGACCCTCTCTTTTTAGCCACTGGTTCTCTAACTGCATCCCAAATCTTAGCCACATGTCTCATTGCAGGAGTGCCCCCCCTAACATCCCCCTTTTCTTTCCTGGAGCCCATATCCACGCATCCAACCTCCCCCCTTGCACCCTAGAGCTATCCAAACTAACCCAAGGCGCCCCTCCCCCTCCATCCCTCCAATCCATAATATGCTTTAGCTGCGCTGCCCTGTAGTAGTCTTTTATATTGGGAACCCCTAACCCCCCCTCCCGTTTGCTAGTGCACATGACCCGCCGAGAGAGACGGGGCGGACGTCTCTTCCAGATATAGCTAAAAATATGCCTTTGCAGGCCATGCAAGGCGCCATCTGGAATCTCGATCGGCAAGGCATGAAATAAATATAATAGTCGGGGCAAGATATTCATTTTAACAGCAGCTATCCTGCCCAACCATGACGTCTCCAGCCTCATCCATCCCTCTAAGTCAGTGTAAATAGCCCCCAAAAGTTTAGGATAGTTTGCGTCATACAGCTCCATGTACCGCCCCGTCAGCTGAACCCCCAAATACCCCAAGGATTTGCGGACCCATCTTAATGGAAAGGCCCCCCTCAGGCGTTGCTCCGACTCCACTCCCAACTGCACCTTCATCACTTCGGTTTTATCAATGTTCATCTTGAACCCCGACACCGCCCCAAAACTGGCTACCTCCCGAAGGACCTCCGGCAGCATCTGCTGCGGGCGGCCCATATACAAAAGAATGTCATCAGCATATAGGGAGACCTTGTGGGATATCCCCCCCCCTTTCCAAGCCCACAACCCTCGTATTCCTCCGGATCCGTTCAGCCAGGGGTTCGACCACCAAGGCGAACAAGAGAGGGGACAGTGGGCACCCCTGCCTTGTCCCACGCCCCACTGCAAAGTCACCCGAGTATCGCCCATTAACTTTTACTCTCGCCCGCGGCTCCCTATATAAACCCCGAATCCATTTCAAAAAATTCGGCCCACACCCCACCCGTTCTAGCACTGCCATCAAAACCCCCCAATGGTCTCTGTCGAAAGCCTTTTCGGCATCAATAGACATCAAGATGAGCTCCTCCATCCCCATGAGCTGCCTCCCACGTTACCGCTATGGCCCTCTTTATATTATCCGCTGCTTGTCGCCCCTTAATGAAGCCCGTTTGATCCCCATGGACCACCGCCGGCATCCAGCCTGCTATTCTGTCCGCTAACACTTTAGCTAAGATTTTAACATCAACGTTCAGCAGGGAGATGGGCCTATATGACCCACAGCTCAGGGGATCCTTCCCCGGCTTCAGTAACAGTTATCCCCGCCATCAGCATATCTCGCGGCAGTTCCCCCCCCTGCTTCAGCACCCCCTGGAAAACTCTCCCTAATATCCCCCTTATCTCCCCCCAGAACACCTTATAAAAACAACCCGGTAACCCATCTAGCCCTTGGGCCTTCCCCCCCCCCCCCCCCGGTAAGGTTCTCTCTACCCTTCCAATCTCTTCGTCCGTAATTGGGGCCTCCAACTCCTCCCGTGCCACATCCGATAGTCCCTTGAGTGGGAGGATCTGCTGTTTTTTAACATATTCGTAAATGACCTGTAAATGGGAATTCTCCAGGAACAAGCAGGAAGTCGGTCCTCACATATAGGTGATGTCAGCACCAACTGAGCCATCGCGGAAGCATCTTTGGGAGATGCCACCATGAATGTGTGATCCCCTTCCCACCCAAGGGTGCCATTTTGCTCGGTCTTCTTTTTTCCACGGAGCCGTTCAGACGTTCATCTTGCTTGCCCTGGAAAAAAGTTGATTTTTCTCTCCGGGTTTCATACTGTCCTCTGGTATTGCATTGGTACTCTTCCCGCCTACTGACCTCATTGCCTTGGCGTCTAGTTTGATCTATTTTTGTAGTTTTTCATTCTTTTAATGATGTCTTAGTGCCTTTTTCTCCCACTGGCAGTCCGGAGAGTCTTCGACCTCGCAGGGATATTTTTTTCCCCCATGGCTACCAGTGGCTTTAAGCAGTGTGATCGGTGCTCCAAAATTCTTTGACAGACACACACGACTGCTGTCACGACTGTCTTGGGCCAGACCACGAACCATCAGCTTGCGGTCTCTGCAAGAGGATGTCTAGTAAGGCCCTCAAGAGCCACCAGCAGCAGCATAAGTGTGTTGGGTTTTTTTTTCTTCCCCCCCCCCCCCAAGTCCCCGGTGCCTCTGATGGCCAGGGCCTCATCTGATGCCCTGACATCTCGAGTGTAGCCTTCCGAATCCGAGTCTCGTCGTGGGTCCTTAGAAAGGGGGTCTCCCTCGATGGAACCCAGGAAGAAGAAGAAACCCTCAAAGGTGGCATCCTTGGATGGTTCCAACCGGCCGGGTGCTCCCCTGGTCCGGTCCCGCAGTCCGAGACGTTTGTCCGAGGCGTCGGAGAAGGAGCGACCTGTGAAGGTCCCCCTGATGGATCTAGCCACGGACTGGCCCCAGTCCTCAGACACTATCATCGTCAAGGGATTCCCCTTCGGGGGAGCCGGCGTTAGGCCCCAGTCCGTTGGTTCCTGCATTGAAGGCTGCGGAGCCTTCTGGTCTGGAGTCCAGAATTGCGCTCCTGGAGCGCAGTTTGTCTGCCTTCATGGACCAGCAGCGGGTGCTGTTGTCCGTCCCATCAGGTTCATCCGTCCTGACCACTGTGCCATCGATGTCCAAAACGTCCCTGGAGGCCGAGCCAATCCTCAAGGTCCATAGGCCTCAAGTCGATCTAAGGCAGAGGCCATGATTCAAGTCCTGCTCGACAGGACCACGGTCATCCCCAGCAAGTTTCATGGGCACCGGCTGCAGGGCTTCAGGAGCTCCGAGGCCCACGGAGCAGCCCTCCTATGAGTCCTTGACGGACTACTCAGAATGGGAGATGGAGGACGAGGAGTCCGATACCCATCACCATCACGACGTCCCATCTGACTTTCCCATCTTGGAGCCTCTGGCAGTCCCCACCCAAGGATATGGGTTTCCTTGATTTTGTCAAGGACGTCTAAGGCCCTGGCATTTTCGACCGATTTGGAGGAGGACCCTCAGATGGATGGGTTGGAAATTCTCCAATACGAGGCTCCTCCACGGGAATCGCTCACGGTGCCCATCCCTCCCATCCTGGAATAGCTGATGCTCCGAATGTGGGAGACATCGGCTTCAGTGTCAGTGGTGAGCAAGCAGCTCGACTCGATGTATCAAGTCTGCTGGAGCCCAGGCTTCCCAAAAACACAGCTGCCACATAGCTCCATGGTGGTGGAATCGGCCATGCATCGGCTGAAAAGCCAGAAGAGGCCCTCCTCGGTGTTCCCCGGCAGGGAGGTCTGCACCCTGGACACCCTCAACAGAAAGGGCTACCAGGACTCAATGCTCATCGGCTGCATTCAGGCCTACCAGCTGTACATGGGCATTTTACTTGAGAGACCTGGCGAAGGAACTCGCTGGGTTCTTCGTTGGTCTCTCCGATGAACCTTTGCAGCGGTTCAACAACCTGGCCAAAGCAGTTTTGTGAATGCTCCAAATTCATGTCTCAGGTGGCCTATGACGGGTTCAAGTCGGTGGCTCGAATAGCGAGTGGCGGCTGGCATCGGTGCACTCTGCCAAGCTTGGTTACAGTTGTCCGATGTCGAGCAATGGGTTCAGGACAAATTAGTCGATGTCCCCTGCCAAGGAGAGAACCTCTCTGGCAAACCCATGAACGACAAGGTTGCCGAGCTGGAGACAGAGTTCATGATGAGGACCAGGCTCTCTAGAAAGACTGCTGCTCCTTTCCGATGGAAGGGCTCAAGTAAAAAGCCCTTCTACCCGAGGAAGGGAGCTGCTTACAGAAACTATCCAGCTTATCAGGCCTCCCCAATTCCCTAACAGGGTCAGCAGGCCAAGAGAGATGGGCATAGCCCACATAAGTAGAAGGCTCCAAAACCCAAGGCTTGGGCTCAGTCAGGGGGGGAGCTTTTGACTCCTTGAGCATAGCCTCTCTACCCCAAAGAGATTAGCAGCCCCCAGGGGGACGTCTGGCCCTCTATGCTCAGAGGTGGGTGACCATCACCACAGATTCCTGGGCACTAAAGGTAGTCAGGTAGGGTTGCCTCCTCCACCTGACTCGGACACCTCCCCCTTATTTCCTGGGAGAGCCCCTCGGGTCTCCCCTCCACCGGGACCACCTTCTGAAGGAGTTAGCAGGTCTTCTCGAGGACAAGGTAGTGGAACTGGTGCCCCACCACTTCAAGGGCAAGGTGTTCTACTCCAGATACTTTCTCATGCCAAAGTGGACCGGGGGTTAAAGGCCCATCCTCGACCTGCACAATTTCAACAAATTCCTGGTGAGGGAGAAGTTCAAGATGCTCTCCCTTGGAACATTGCTGCCATACCTCCAGTAGGGAGACTGGCTATGTTCCTTAGACCTCAAGGATGCTTATACCCACATCCTCATCCATGCCAATCACAGGCAGTATCTTCGGTTTGTAGTAGGGGACAGGCATTTTCAGTACAGGGTGCTCCCTTTTGCCTACCCTCTGCCCCAAGAGTCTTCACAAAATGCCTGGCAGTCGTGGCCACCTTCAAGGGGTGTTCGTCTTTCCCTACCTGGACGACTGGCTCATAAAGGGAGGCACAGCCTTAGATGTGCAGCAGGCCACTGCATGCACCATCCAAGTTCTGCAGTACTTGGTCTTTGTCATAAACTACCCCAAGTCTCATCTCCTCCCAACACAGTATCTGGAGTTCATTGGGGCAAAGATCGACACTCGCTAGTCAAAGGCTTTCTTGCCCAGGGACTGAGCCGATCACCTCTGGTCTCTAGCTTGGCATGCACAGTACCGTCCCTCGGTGCCTGCCCAGCTTCTGTGCCTCCTCGGGCACATGGCCTACATGGTCCACGTCACCCCAGATGCTTATCTCCACATGAGGGCGGCACAGTGGTTTCTCCGGGACCAGTGGTCTCAGGCCACAGGCCGCCTCCGAGACGGAGTTTCTGTGACCTGCCAATTGGCAGTCTCACTGGTCTGGTGGCAGTCACCCCAGCATCTCGAGGCAGGCATGCCTTTTCAGGTCCCAAGCCTCTCGAGGGTCCTCACCACAGACTCCTCCCTTCTCGGCTGGGGAGCGCATTATGGAGATCTCCACACCCAGGGCAACTGGTTACCAGACGAGAGCACCCAGCAGATCAACCTTCTGGAGCTATGAGCTAAATACCTAGCCCTGAGAGTCTTCATCACCACCTGCGTTACCAGCCGGTTCTGGTCCAGATAGGCAACTAGGTGGCGATGTCTATGTGAATAAACAAGGGGGCACAGGGTCTCGTAGCCTTTGTCAGGAGGCTCTTATGCAATCCAGTATCCTCCTGCGGGCAGTGTACCTGCCTGGTCAGGACAGCCAGCTGGCCGACAGGCTCAGCAGACTTCTCCAGCCACACGAGTGGCAGCTGGATCACAGGCTAGCCAGTCAGCTCTTCCGGCTCTGGGAAGAACCCATGATGGACCTGTTCACCAGCCCAGACAACTTTCAATTGCCCTGCTTCTGCTCCTGGCAGGCCCACCCCTCCAGGGTGGCAGTGGACACGTTCCTGGTCTCGTGGTCGGGAGGCCTCTTGTATGCCTTCCCTCCTACCCTGCTGATCACCAAGACCTTGTTCAGGATCCTCCACGACAGGGCCTCTCTCATCCTGATAGCTCCTCGGTGGCCCAGGAAACCGTGGTTCCCGCTGCTTCTACAGCTGATGGACACCCTCGTCACCTTAGGACTCCAGGGGCTGTTCCCATCTCAGGAGGGGGGGCTCTCTCCTGCACCCCAATCTGGTGTCCCTGTCATTGACAGGGTGGCTGCTGAGAGGGTGACTCTGGCCCCCTTCAAACCTCCCTGTTGAAGTGGACAACATCCTGCTGGCCTCTCGCAAGGTCTCTACTAGGAAGGCTTATGCCCTCAAATAGCGCAGGTTCTCTGTTTGGTGTGCCAATCACAGGCTGACCCTTTCACCTGCCCAGTGACTCTGGTGTTATAGTACCTTCTCCACCTTTGTCGGGGCTCAAGTCTAACTCCGTCTGGATGCACCTAGTCGGTGGATGGTAAGCCCCTCTCGGTCCAGCTATTGAATACCCATTTTCTTCAGGGCCTGCTCTTATCGAAGCCCCTAGTTCGCCCTCCGGAAACCTAATGGGACCTCATGGTGTTGGCGCAGCTCACTTGCCCACCCTTTGAACCTTAGCTACTTGCCACCTCCGCTATCTCTTTTGGAGGTGGCTTTCCTGGTTGCGCTTACCTCTGCTTGCAGTGAGCTTCAGGCTGTTGTGGCGGAGACACCCTATAGTAGGTTCTACAAGAACAGAGTGGTGCTTCGCACACACCTGAAATTCCTGCCAAAGGTAGTGTCGCCCTTCCATCTCGACCAGGAAGTGGTGCTCCCTACCTTCTTTCCAAGATCTCACTCCAGTCGAGCAGAGACAGTCCTTCGCGCTTTGGACTGTAAGAGGGCTTTGTCCTTTTATATCCAACGCACTCAGGGCCACTGCAAAGCTTCTCAGTATTTCCTCTTCTGTGACCCCAGTAGGCTGGGGGAGGCGGTGACCCAAGCGTATGCTGTCCACATGGGTGGCGGACTGTATTGCCCTCGCTTATGAGCAGGCGAGGGAAGACCGCGTCACGGTGCACCGTGTCAGGGCCATTGCGGCCTCTTTGCCGAACTTGTGCTCTGTCCTGATGGTGAACATCTGCCGGGCTGCCACCTGGTCTTCAGTCCATATCTTTGCAGCCCATTACTGCCTGGAAAGAATCCTGATGGGACAATGCCTTCGGCCAGGCTGTGCTCTGTAACCTTTTCGTGGTCTAGGCAACTCCTGCTCTCTGACCCTTCTGTGTTCAGGCTAACGGAGTGCTGGTTTCATCGGACACAGGGGTCCTACTTTGGTCTGTGCACACGAACTAAATTGCTGCTGCTTGCGCCTCCCCTGTGAGGGAGCCCCTATTTTTGCTATGTGCTTTCGGTAGCCTGTAGCTGGGGACTCCCATATCTGAGGACTGACTTCCTGCTTGCTCCTGGAGAAAACGTAGTTACTCACCTGTAACGGGTGTTCTCCGGGTACTGCAGGAATCATCCTCGCAACCCTCCCTCCTCCCCTTGGAGTTGCTCATTTACGATCTTTTATTTTTGCTTTCTTTTAGCTATGTCGTCTGAGCAAGATGGCACCCTTGGGCGGGAAGGGGACCACGCATGCATGGTGGCATCTCTCAAAGGGGTTGCTTCTGCGAGGGCTCCGTCGGTGCAGACTTCACACATATGGGAGAACTGATTCCTGCTGTCTCTGGAGAACACCTGTTACAGGTGAGTAGCTATGCTTTTTCACTCAACGTGTAATCAAACTCTGGAATTTGTTACCGGAGGATGTAGTAAAAGCTGTTAGTGTAGATGGGTTTAAAAAAGGTTTGGCCAAGTTCCTGGATGAAAGGTCAATAAACCATTATTAAAGATGACCTGGGATATCTGTTGCTTGACCCAATGCAAGCATTGTGGAACTTGTGTCCTTTTGGGAAACTGCTAGGCACTTGTGACCTAGATTGGCAACAGTTGGAAACAGGATACTGGCCTTGATGGACCTTGGTCTGACCCAGTATGGCATATCTTATGTTCTTATGTAATTGTCTTTCAGATTGAGGATCTCAAGAAAAAGGCCTGTGATCTAAGGAGGAACCCCCGTTTCCTCCAGTGGATGCATTGAGAGTGGGAGATCTCAACAGGTAGGCATCATAATTTGGAGGCTCTTCTACACACTCTAGTTTTTACCTTGCACATACTGCTTTTCCTGGATGACATGTGCTTCTCTTGTCTTTTATCCGAGCCCAGCCCAGATGATGAAGAGGATGGTCCAGGACCCGCACGCTGCCCACACTCACAGCTACGGGCCTGGCAGCCGCAGCATCACCCTCCCTGAGCTGAACCCCCCCCCCGTGTCCTAACCCTCCTTGCTGAACTTCCCTGTGCCCCATCCCTGTGACTGGCTGTTATATTTTATGACCCCCCTGCCCCCACAATCCAAGAGGAAGGGGATCTGGGTACCGCTGCATGTTGTTGGCACCCCCTCCTGGGCTGCAACCAGCTGTTGTGGTACAGGAGGGGGGGTCCACGGCATGCTGGCAGACATCTAGGGGCAGTTAATCATCATGGGCAATATGCTCAACCATCTCATTGAGGATGTTGAGCATATTGCCCAGCGCTTACCGCCCCCCCCCCCATGATCCTCTTCCCCCCCCCATGATCCTCTTCCCCCCCCCCCTAGATTGTTTTGTCAGGGGTTTTTTACCTCTTGCATGTGAATTTAATGGCATGTGTAAATAGTTTGTTGTTGCTATTAAAATCACCTGTTTTCTACCTTTCCAAAGCTGTCCTGCCTCCTTTGTGGATGAAAATGTAACAAAATGCCAAATCAACAATAAATATTTAATCCAACAAAGGCAACCAAAATATACCCATAAAATATAGAACCAAACTGTACCTATAATACAATAAACACAATATACATACAATATAGAACCAAAATATACATAAAGGTTTGCCATGCTATACTGAACAACCATGAAACCAAAAAACCCCACTGCAACACTGCCAACAGTAGAAGCAAATCGATGGCTGGATCCGGTGAGGAGGGAAGAAGAGCTTATGGGAAGGAAAGAGAAGAAGACTTGTTAAAGATGCTATGAGTAGACTACAGTGAGACCTGCAAAAGCTTGCATCCACTTACCAAGCACAGACGCTTATTTGTGGGCATGGACAGTAGAAAGCAGGGCCAGGAGCACCTGCCCTACAACCTGCAGCTCCTGCCTTATGCCATCTAGCTCCCGCAGCTCTTGCCTCATGTTGCATAGCTCTTCTGTCATGCTGCATAGTTACTCCAGGAGTGCAAAATGCACCACCTCCTGTTGTGCCATTGCTCGGATTGCCATATCTTCCAGGGGGTCTACTGCTTCCTGTTGGGTGTGTGGTGCGTCTAACCAGCTCAAAGTCACACCGAAGAGGTCTCGGTTTGTAGCTTCTCTATCAGTAATAATTGTCACAGAAATGAAATAGGACAGCTGAGAGTAACCGATCTGTGAAAAGGTAATCCCAAGTTAATGCTGGGGGATATACTCAGTCGGAGGAGGAGGGCGGCACTATGGACAAGCCCCCGGAGGCAGGGCTTGCAGAAGGGACACTACAACGAGAAATACAAAGGACAGTTGATTAGTAGAGCCAGCCTCATAGGCTCCTAACTCCCAAAAGTATCTCAAGGTGTAATGCTGGGGGTTATACTCACTGGCAGAAGAGGAGAGTCCTGTCGAGGCAGACCCTGTAATAAGAAATGGAAAAAAGAGAGCTATTAAGCCCACCCCCAATAAACCAGGTACTTTTAGATATGTACTTGCCAACTTGCATCCTCAGTTCTTCTAAACTGCCAGAAACTCCATTAATTGGCTCTGGCTGTAACGTAGTTGCAATCAGCTGCTCCAGTGAGTTCAGCTGGCTAGAACATGGAGGCCCCCTCCCCCCCCCCCCTCCAGTCTTCTGGCATGACTTCTCAATTGTGTTTTTTCACAGCAAATTGCTCATCGTGCCACTAGTGTTTAATTGCTTTATTGTATGCGCCTTCACCCCCAGGCAGCTCACCTCCGCAGCTATTTGACCCATAATTTAGCCCTTTGCCCGTCCTTATTCTTTGCCACAAATAACTGGTAGTAATTGGCAGATACACAGTGCTACAGCACGTCCTTCTCAGAAAAGTGTGCTGAATGGGTGCACTTGGCCTGCTGGTTGGCAGTCTGCTCCATCTTGCCACCTGAAAAATTACACTCCAAGACAAATGAGAAAAATGGTGCGACCAGAATCAAAGCAAAAAGGGAAAAAGAGGACCAAATACCCTTTTATATACCTGCTTTGCACACGCACAGCACTTTTGTGTCTCTTCCTCTTCATCATAGTCTTGCGTGTATATTTATGCACCACAATACATGCTGAAAAGCAATGCTGTGTGACTCTGCATAGATGTGACTGTTATGTGGTTGTCTGTCGTCATGCACATGTTCAACTGTGCACATCTTGCGTTTGTTTTCTTTGCGCATGTATTACTTTGCTTTTTAACACCTGTGTTTTACAATCAATTTTTCTTTTTCGCCGGGATTTTATATATCTTTCATTTGCATAGCGTCTCTTTTCTGCATTGAACGCTATGAGTTCTGTGCTGTCGGGGGCGATAACATGAATGCATAAATCGTCAGTACCACATGTGTTTAGCGCCCGTTGTCTGCATCGGCCTGTAGGAGAGTACTCTCCAGATAAGGAAACTTTAAGAGGAATGAACGCCAAATATCAGAAAAAGCAGCTGCAGAAGTGTGAAGCAAGCTACAGATTTAGGTCATATGGCACAGGAAGCTTCTGTAATGGATGTCATACATTAGAGAAAGGTGTATGAAACCTGGATTAGATGATGCAATGGAAAGTTGTCATTGGAGCATGATAAATATAGAGCACACAAAGGTTTATGGTTTAGGCATTTTTACACTGCAATGGAAGACATTTGGAGTCCCAGACCCTGCAAGTGATATACTACAGTATGGTGGTTGGCAGACCATTGCAGATTTGTGGCAATTAGGGAAAACGGACAGAAAATCCTCTCTGTGTAAAAGTATATATGTCTACTAAATAGCTTCCTGGCAACAATAAGAATGTCTTGAATAGGGCTTGGTAATCCATGAGCAGAAAGTGGTTGGCGCTTAATTTCCAGTGTGTGAGGGCTAGGGATTGTTTCGTTGAAAAAGAATGGCCTCTTGTTGCCTTAGGAATGTTAGAAATTTCGTGGAGCTTTCATGAAAGATCAAATACAAACAGTGGGCCATGTAAAGCTGATGAGCCCCTATGTTTGAAAGCATGATTTTTTTTTAAAATCTTTTGCCCAAGACAAGACATGCTGAGGTCAGGAGACTGGAGCAATAGAAAGATAGGTTTACTTTAGCATTACTGGAAAAAAATAGCCGTAGTCCAGCTAAAATAGTTCGTAGGAGCCATGTGCCTTATGGGACTGTAGAATTTGAGTTTTAAGGGAATTGAAGGTGAGTTACATTCAGTTACAGTAGGGTTTCCTATCCTGTGTGTTAGTCTGTTTTGTTTTTACCTAAAGCAATGGAGGGCTAAATAACTTGCCCAAGATCACAAGCAGCAGTAGTATTCAACCTGACTTCCCTAGTTCTCAGCCCACTGCTCTAACCATTAGGCGGCTAGTCCTGTGAAGAATCATAGGACTGAAAATAACTTGAATGTGGATGCAATTGGCTAAGGAGACTTTTTTTCTGAATGCTCGCTAGCTTCTGACAGACTAAGATAGGCTGTTATCACAGCTGAGAGAGTACGACTTGCTTGAATATCCATGAATATCAGAGATGAAGAACTCGTGCATAACCATTCGCCCTGAATAGTAAACAGTTGATGTTGCGGTACAAGCTGAAATTGATGTGTGAAACCTGTAGTTTCTACATAAGCTTGGTTGGAAGGGCAGTCGAGAACTTTCAGGTAGTAATACAATAACAAGAAATAGAATAGAGTTACGATAAAATAAGTTAGGCACAAATGAAAGCATCAAGGTGGAAAGGAATGATCTATTGAGGGGAATTTAGAAGATCTGTTTGGGGCCATTCTTACTGCAAAGGATTTAAGGGTGTTACATGAATGGCTATAGGTCTGTAGTCAAAGTCCCAGCAGTAGGCCTTGGCCAGTACTCCTGGAGTTAGTATGGTCTGCAATTACTGATGCTCTCAGATTATGCTATAACTAACAAAAAAAGATGTTGAGAAAACATTGACAAATAGGAACAGAAGTGAACTGGATCTTGAATGAATTTCAGAAGACTGTGTTCACGAGGCGCTAGCTAAACTAAAAGATAAAACAATGGGGCTAGATGAGAGATACATTAGAGAGTTTTGAAAGAACTTGGAAGTTCTAGTAACTCTACTGTCTGACCTTTTTTAATGCTGCTTTAGAGTCTGGCATGATTCCAGAAGATTGGAGAAAGGCACATGTGGTCCCTTTACACTAAAGCAGAACTAAGGATGAGGTTGGGAACTATAGGCCAGTTAGTCTGACCTCTGTGATGAGTAAACTAAACTAATGGAAAGCTGTTAAAACAGGGGATAGTGAGGTTTCTAGAATCCAATTGATTCCTGGATTCAAGACAGCATTGTTTTGAGAGGCAGATCTTGTCAGACAAATCTCATTCATTTCTTTGACTGGGTGACCAGAGAATTGGACTGAGGGGAGAGCTCTAGATGTGGCATATTTAGACTTCAGTAAGCCTTTGACACTGTTCTGCACAAGGGACAAATAAAAAATAAATTGAATGCCCTAGGAATGGACCTTAAAGTGACTGGCTGGGTTAGAAATTGGTTAAGTGGGAGGCAACAAAGGGTACACATAAATGGTGCTTACTCGGAGAAGAAGGATGTTACCAGTGGTGTGCCGAGGGATCTGTCCTTGGTCAGATCCTTTTTAACATTTTTGTAAGTGATATTGCGGAAGGGCTATCTGGTAAAGTTTGCCTTTTTGCGGATGATACCAAAAGCTGCAATAGAGTAGACTTCCAGGAAGGTGTAGATAACAGGAAGGATTTATCAAAGCTTCAAGAATGGCTGGCCGAGAATCTGGCAGATGGGATTTAACGCTAAAAAATCCAAGTTCATGCATTTGGGCTGCAAACGTTCAAGGGAGCTGTACAGTATAGGGACAAAGTGCTTCTGTCCATGAAAGAAGAGCAAGACCTGAGTGTGATTGTTTCTGATCTTAAGATAGTTAAACATGTAGAAAAGGTGATAGCGAAAGCCAGAAGGATGCTTGGGTGTATAGAGAGGAATGGCCAGCAAGAAAAAGGAGGTGATAGTGCCTTGTATAAGTCTGAGACCTAATTTAGAGTATAGTGTGCAATTCTGGAGACCACACCTTCAAAAGATTATAAACATAATGGAGTCTGTGCAGAGGATGGATACCAAAATGGTCAGTGGGCTTTGCCATAAGGCATATAGGGAAAAAACTTAAAGATCTCATTCCATATCATCTTGCTAGACTGTTCCCCTACCAGCAGATAGGTGGAGACAAAGAACCAATGAAAAGCTTTAATGATATCACTTCTATGTTTCTATGCCTCTATTCGTCTCAGTCACCAGAGGTCATTTCGGTATTTGTCTCCAGCAGATGGTGGATGGATCTTTTCCTCTCTGAAGAAAATCTGAGGATTGAGAGGAAAAGATTGGTTAAATGCTCGTGAACAAAGGTGATTCTCTCATAAGCATGATGTGGGAGGCTCCACTAGACACTGGTCTTCTCGGTAGCCATAGGAGGAGGGAAAATTGGTTCAGCACCACGCTTTTATCATATGAGCCTGTTGAGCAGCCACAAAATGGGAAGGATCTGGGAGAGTGCAGCAGCCTCACATAACCTCGGTGTCTCCTTTCCCACCCCCTCCCCCGCTCTCTCCTGAAGATTGCAGAAGGCTAGGAGGTATTTGCCTGCCAGCCACCTTAAATACAGTGCTACAGAGCCAGCCAGTAACAGTTTCAGGGGAGTAGAGCTGAGCCCGGCATGGATTCTCTGCCTGGGGCTCTTGGGGAGAAAGACCAAGGCTTGACCTTGTCATTGTCCTTGTTGGGGGGTTCCTAATTTTGTCTTCCTGGGATGCAATTCAGAGTAGACCTCTGGTGACCGTTGGCATGGTGTGGGGATTTTCCACTGTTTTCTCCACATGTTAATAGCGTTTTTACGTATTGTGTGCCTGGTGGTTGCACATTCCTAACGTGTATTCTGCCCAAGCGGCTCCAGTGCATGTTCATTCCCTAGTGCCTGTAACACGCATTGCATAAAAGCGCAGTTAATGTATGCCTTCAGGCCACTGCAGCCTTAGTACGTGCTGTTGTGATACTTGCCAAACCCTCTATATCTTCTTCCAGGAAATGTTGTTTGACCTGTGGCAAGCAAGGTGTTCATCTGTGGATTCTGGACTCTGCTCTGTATTCAGTTAGTTGGAGGATTCGACAACTGTAGTGTGAACCGCTCAGTCCTCTAGCGGTGGGGTCTGTGGTGGCTGTGCCCCCTGGCATTGGCGAGCCATGTCAGAGGAGAATTTCCAGACTCCAGTTTGTCCTCTAGAATTCCTTTCCTTTTTCCAGCAGGCCTGGTCCTTCTGGTGTAGAAATTCAGACCCTGGGGCCTCTGGGTGCTCCCGGACACAGTCTCATGCAGGGCAGGCTGAGAGTAGAAGCCCTATTTGATTATCTTTGGTTAAGCATCCCCAGCAAAGGGTGCCCCCCCTGGAGATGGGGAACAGCTGGAGGATGTCTGAGATTTTGACTGAGACTCTGATTCAGATCATTCGGTACTGAACTATAATGTGGATGAAGTACTCACTTTAAGAGGATTATGCAAAGGCTGGAGCGATCTACCTATCTCGGAAGTGGAGCCGACAGCGTTGATTACTAGGGTCTCATCCGCTTTGAACTTGAAGGATGCTTCTGGTACTGAGCAGGAGCAGAAGTTACACCTGCTACTTCAAGGGGTGTGAAAATCTGCTACTGTCTTCCCGTTCCCAGATGTGATAAAGGATATGATCCGGTTGGAGTGGGACAAGACAGTTACCAGAGGGACCATCATTCCTGCTAAGGCAGATTGACCTTAAAAGATTCTCTGGACCGTAAGATGGATTTATTGCTGAGGTACTAGTTTGCCGTGGCGGTTACTATTGTGCAGCTGACGGTATGTATCAGC
Source organism: Ichthyophis bannanicus (assembly GCA_033557465.1). Taxonomy (NCBI): domain Eukaryota; kingdom Metazoa; phylum Chordata; class Amphibia; order Gymnophiona; family Ichthyophiidae; genus Ichthyophis; species Ichthyophis bannanicus. Next base: position 702,282,167 of record CM066031.1, on the reverse strand, counting down.
CTGATGTCTCAAGCCCTGCTTCAGTGGATTCATTCTCTTCCACCAGATGACATGTTCTCTCTTTTAGAGTTGGCTGCGGCCTTCCTTTCTGCTGCCATGTACGACCTGGTATGCTTGGCGGCCTGATGACTGTATTATGGCGTTTGGATTAGCTTTGGTACTGGGCAGCAGACATCTCTTCCAAAGCCTGTTTGGCAATTGACTTTTAATGGAAAGCTGCTTTTTAGAGCCGATTTTGGAGAAGCCAGTGAAGGACCTAGGCGAGTCAAAATCTGACTTCCAGAAGACAGGTTCAGGGGGCCTGTAAAGCAGGCTGGTGCCCCTTTCTTGGCAGCCTCTGCCTGCCTGCCTGAGGGCGTGTTGGCCAGATTCCTGGAGGTTTTGGGACTCATCGTTACCAACTTGGGAAACCTTCTCTTCTGCTTCTGGGCCTTGGGCTCGTTCTCAGTCTTTTCGTGGAGCGCATGGGCCCAGGGACTTGATCCCTTCCAGAGGAGGATTCTCCTGGGCTGTACAATGAAGGTTTGCAGGCCTATTCATAAGATATGCCATACTGGGTCAGACCAAGGTCCATCAAGCCCAGTATCCTGTTTCCAACAGTGGCCAATCTAGGTCATACGTACCTAGCAGTTTCCCCAAAAGACACAAGTTCCACAATGCTTGTATTGGGTCAAGCATTGATATCCTGGGTCCCTTCTTAATAATGGTTTATGGACCTTTCCTCTAAGAACTTGTCCAAACCTTTTTTTAAACCCAGCTACACTAACAGCCTTTACTATATCCTCCGGTAACCAATTCCAGAGTTTGATTACACATTGAGTGAAAAAATATTATTTTATTAGTCTTAAATAGTTTACCCTATAGCTTCATTGCATGTCCCCTAGTCTTTTTATATTCTGATAACATAAACAGTCGATCTACGTGTACCCGTTCCACTCTGTTCATTAATTTATAGACTTCTATCATATCTCCCCTCAGCCGTCTCTTTTCCAGGTTAAAGAGCCCTAACCTTTTTAGCCTTTCTTCATAGGGGTATCCTTCCATCCCCTTTACCCTATTCCCTGGTTCCTCTGGTTGGAGACTGGCTTTGCCTTTCCTTTCATGAATGGGCCAAGATTACAAAGGATCGGCTGTGTCCTGGAATGCAAAGAGCCAATTCCGGATGCTTTCGTCCTTTCCACTTGTGGGTCTGTGATCAAAAGTGCTGGTGTGCGAGCCACCTTAGACAAGTTGCTATGCCTGAAAGCTGTGGTGCCTGTTTCCTTCCCTCCCCCCCCCCCCCCAGATGAGCGGGGCAAGGGCAGATATTTCATCTGTTTCGTGGAGCCAGTAAAGACTGTTCCTTCTGACCCATTCTAGTTCTCAAGGGGGGTCAACGCGGGTCCTGCACCTCTGGATGGAAACCTTGTACGCCATGACTAGAGCAGCACGCTGAGGGGAGTTTGTGGCTTTTCTGGATCTGGCCGAGGCATATATCATATCCCAATCCAGGCGGATCAGCAGAAGCATCTGTGGTTTTCCGTTCTTGGCTTTCACTATCAGTGTGCCGCCCTCCCTTTCGGGCTATCCACCACCCCAAGAACATTCTCCAAGATCATGGTGGTTACAGCTGCGGTGCCAAGAGATCTGTGTCCATCCCTTTCTAGGCATCTGGCTCATCCGGGCAGTTTCCTTTTCTGAAGCGTTTTGGGTGGTGTCCTGAATGGGGTCCTTTTTGGAAGCCTTGGTTGGGTGATCAATCAGGGAAAAAACCAGCTGTTGCCTTCCTAGTCCCTGGAGTTTTTGGAACACATTTCAACACTAGAATGGGCAAAGGTTTCCTGCCAGAGGAGAAAGTCAAGATTGTTGGATTGCATGGCGCTGTTCTGTGCACAACAGGCTCCCAGAAACTCAGATTATCTGCTGCTCTTTGAATTGATGGCGGTGACCATAGAGATTGTGCAGTGGGTGCATGTTCACATGAAAACGCTCCAGCAATCCTTGTTGACTCTGTGGTTCCCGGGTTCTCAGGAGTTCAAGCACAGGCTTCCGCTCCCATTGATCGTGACATCTAGCCTGCAGTGGTAGCAGCAGTCTTGCCTTCTAAGGAAGGGCGTACTGCTGAGCAATTTCTCCTGGATCCTGCTGACTGATGCCACTCTCTCGGGCTGGGGAGCCCTTTGCCAAGACCATACAGCCCAGGACTCTTGGAACCACAGGGAAGTGGTATGGCCCATCAACCCTCTCTAGGCAGGGGCCATCAGCTTGGTTCTTCATTTCCAGACCATGGTCAAGGGCCAGGTGGTTCAGATTTTCAGAAAACGCCGCGGCGGTGGCTTATGTCAATCGGCAAGGTGGCACGAGGAGTGCTGGTGTAGTTTTGGAGATGGCTGTCCTGTTTGGTTTGGCAGAGAAGAACCTCCTAGCCTTGTCAGCCCAGCATGTTGCCAGAGTGGACAGTGCGGAAGTGGATTTCTTCAGCCGGCAGTCTTTGGATCTTGGAGAATGGAAGTTGAGTCAGGAGGCATTTCAGTTGATTCTGCGCCTCTGGGGTCGCCCCGAATTGGATCTGATGACACAAACCAAGCATAGCAAATCCAATTCTTTAGTTGGCCACTTCTTCAGTTGCCACACAAACTGGGTCAGAGGGCATTGACGTCCTGTCCCAGCCTTGGCCAAGTCAGCGACTGCTGTACATGTTTCTGCCATGGCCCCTAGTGAGGCGTGTAATTCAGTGTATAAAACGCCACCCAGGCAGGATTGTTCTGGTGATGCCGGATTGGCTGAGGAGATTGTGGTTCAGAGATATGTGGCTCCTGCAGGCAACCTCCTTTTCAGCTACCCCTGTTTCAGAGCCTATTGCTTCCGATTCCCTTCTTGCTCCCTTGCTTATGGTATGGCTCATGAAAAGAGTTGGCTATTGCATAGGGGCTACTCTCCAGCAGTGGTTTCTACTCTGCTCAGTGCCCGGAGGAGGTCTACCAAGCTAGTGCATGTACAGATACAGTGCCTCTTTGATTGCTGGTGTGGTGCCCAGCAGTTTGCTTTTGAGGTGGCCAAGGTGTCCTCTCTGTTGGCCTTTCTACAGGATGGCCTAGAGAAGGGTTTTTTTTCTTAGCTCCATGAAAGTTCAGATGGCAGCTCTAGCCTGTTTCTGAGGTCCATTTGTGGGCAAGTCTTAACCTTGCACCCAGATGTCTCCAATTTTCTGCTGGGGATTTGGCATCTACATCCTCTTCTTGGATCTGTGATCCCTTTCTGAGATGTGTCTGGTGCTCAGGGCCCTGATGGTGTTGTCCTTGAGCCATTGAAGTCACTACCTTAAAGAATTTGACACTCAAGATGGTCTTTTTGGTTGTGACTTGTTCTGCAAGGTGGATTTCCGAGCTGCAGGCTCTGTCTTGCTGAGATCCTTATCTGTCCTTTTTTAAAGACAGTTTCCATTTGGCCTGTGTCTGCCTTCCTTGCTTAAGGTGCTTTCTCTTTCACATGACCCAGGTGGGGTCTGCCTTCCTGAAGGTGCAGTGTTGGGGGAAGGATAAGGATCTTCACCTAGTGGATGTCCTGAGGGGTGCTTCTCCAGTATCTGGAGGTTATGAATTCCTTTCATAAGTTTGATCATCTTCTTGTGCTGTTTGCTGGTCCCAAGCAAGGGTGAGGCGGCGGTCATGTTTACTCTGGGGCACTGGATTAAGGAGGCCATTGCTTCTGTGTATTTGTTGCAGAACCGGCCAGTTCTGGAGGGTTTGCGTGCCCATTCTTCCTCAGCACAAGTGTCGTCCTGGGCGGAATGGAGCTCTGTAGCCCTTGCAGACATTGGTCAGGCAGCAATGTGGGCATCACGTTCTACTTTTGTCAAGCCTTACCACTTGGATGTCATTGTGTGGGTGGACATGGCCTTGGCTCAAGGGTTTTGCAAGCTGCTGTGTCTTCTTCCTGCCAGCGATGGTGTAGCTTTGGTACATTCCACTTGCCTGGACTGGTCTGGCAGGATGATATGGAAGGTGACATTTTACTTACCAGTTAATGTTCTTTCCTTGAGTCCTGCTAGACTAGTCCAGGGCCCACCCCTAAAACTTTATGTGCTCCATTCTATTGCTGCAGTACCCATGGGTCTGCTGTGATTTTTTTTCACTTGGCTCTGCATGTTCATTTTCTGACTGTTTTCTGTTTATGCTTTCCTGTACATAGTTCTTTACTCATTGTTGTCCACGATAACTGTTGTGTGAGGCTTGCCATGTTTCTCCCATATGCTTTGGGATGAATACTGAAGGGACCTCTGGTGGCTGAGGAGAGTAGAGGCATAGGATTGATGTCATTGAAACCTAGGCTTTTCATTAGTTTTGTCTCCATCAATCTGCTGGTAAGGTAATATAACCCAATTGTCTGGTCTGGTCTAGCAGGACTCGAGGAAAAGACATTAACTGGTAAGTAAAATGTCACCATACTTTGGAAGTTAGACAGGAGAAGGGAGAGATGATAGACGTTTAAATACCTCCATGGCATAAATGCATAGGAGGAAAGCCTCTTAACTGAAAGAAAGCTCTGCATGAGGGGGAATAGGATGAAGCTGAAAGGAGAGAGACCTGAGTAATATGCAGAAATATTTCTTTATGGAAAGTCTCTCCTAGTGGAGCTAGTAGAGAGAAAAATTGTATTTAAATTCAAGAATGCATGGGACAAACGGGATCTCTAAAGGAAAAAAGGACTGTAGAGCTTAGTGGAAGGGCACAGTGGATTGGCCATATGGTCTTCATCCGCTGTCATGTTTATATGTTTGAGACAGCATCTGAAGATAATTTTTTCTTGTACTAGGCAAATACTATTATGGAAAAATTTAAAGAAACCTCACGTTTAAAATACAGTTTGTCTATACTGTTAGGACTAGTACTCAAACTTCAGAAGTAGCTACTTGGAAGCAAGTGGAGGACATACTGGACTAGGAAAAGATGAAGCTTTATGGAAGTAACCACTCCCAGCAAGCATGTCAGGTCAGTTTGCTATTCTGGCCTGTTAGGAAGAAGAGGTGGTACATATCGAATTAGAGCAAAACCCTGGAGTGATGCTGAAGAAATGCATGACCAGATGCTGTGAAAACAAATCTACCATTTTGCAGCAGGAATGATGTGTCTAAAGAAACTGTTTTCAAAGGTTGTCAAGTCATACCCCCCAACATATGCTTTATAGTGTCTTTTTTAGGATCTGAGGTTCCATTGTTGAGACTTAGATCTAGAAGGGCATACACCTAAATGTGAAAGCCCTCCTTGGAAATTGAAAAGGCTCAGACTGAGGTAACTTAAAGAACTTTGGTTCTGAGACAGGACAAAGCCATGGTGGATTCACATTCAGCAGCGCACACACACACAGACACATGCATGCACAAAGGAACAGCTCACCAACGCCTCCAGTTCTTGCTCACTGCACCAATCCAGCTAAAACATCAACCGGAGCACCAGGGACACTGCTGAAACGTGGATATAAGCTCCTCCCATGCTGTCGACCTCTTACATCGGCATCCACAGGCTACATAAATCCATCCAACACAAAGGTGTGCCTGTGCCTAGCGGGCTCACATCTGAGGGCTTCGCCAAAGAGCCCTTTGGCAGGGACCACAGCAGGGAATACTCAGACACACCAAACTGATGATGATTTCCACCAAGCTCAACACAGATTGCTCTTGAACTCCAGCAATCTCCCACCTCACCAAGAGACATGCACTCCAACAGACACCTTACCAAAACAGTCAACTATCAAAAACCTGCACCGACCACTGATAACAAGGGTTACTGCCCTAAGAAGACTTTCATCCATACCGCAAGAATGATCCTGAGAATCGACAACCCCCCCCCACAGCAACAAGACACCAAAAACAGATCTCCGAATTAGACTCATAAGAAAACCATACCCTTCAAATACTCAATACCATGCTTCCACTAAATGCAACCCTATACACCCTACTCTCATTCACCCTACTAGCTACCGCCTACCACACTCACACACATTCCACACTCCCCCACCTATCATCTATACCATATTCTCAACAACTCACAAATACCCTCCATTATCACTGTAAGAAACAAAACCTGCAACATCTCATAAACATACTTCTCAGAGCTTCACATACTCAAACTATTCCAATTCTCATGATCCTCACTCAAACATTCCAATATGCACACATAAACACCCGCTCAGTGAGAAACAAAATCCCCATAATCGGAGACCATCTCACAAGCTACCACCTAGACATACTCTGCATAACTGAATCATGTCTCAGATATAGACACTGTCCTCATGAACCAACTTCTACCCCAGGGATACAGCCTCTTTCACTAACCTTGATACCACTGCAGAGGAGGAGGTATGCTAATTTTGGCTAAATCTCACTTCCACTTCTGCTACCTCTCTACCAAAAGCACAGAAGAAACAGACATCCTCTCCATTACAAACAAACAACTCACAATCTGCCTTATGTACAGACAGCCAACAAACAACTGAAAACCCCATGGTACACCCCCACTCTCTGAAAACTCAAAATCCAGCTACGAAGACTCTAGAGAAAATGGTGAAAATCCACACTCGGTGCTGACCAAGCCCTCTACTTGGAAATGCTTGACAACTACTGATCTGCAACTAACAACGCCAAAAGCAGCTACCATACCAAGCTAATTAACTGATCACTCAATTGACCTAGAGAACTCTTTTTTGATCTTGTCTAACAACTCACAAAATCCACCACCACCACCTCAGATATTATTATCAACCCTCAACATCTAGCCAGCCATTATAAACAACTCCATCCCCAGTCCAATCTCCCACATCCTACCCCCCCCCCCCTCAAGCACCAGCCTCCAACACATGGTCTACCTTCTACCCAATCAATAGGGAGAACATAGAATCTATCATCTCATTATTCAACACAACCACTTCACCTCTCGATCCATGCCCAGTAGGCTGGATCATAGCAGCAGCTAAACAAGATCGCAGCCTGATACTCACCAGAATCACCCAATCAGCCCTGCAACAAGGTCAAATGCCTGACTGCCTAAAACTGTCATCCATTTGCCCCACCCTAAAGAAGCCTGACCTCAACCCATCAGACACTGCCTCCTACAGACCTATCACCAGCCTCCCCTTCATAGCAAAGATCATCAAAAAAGCCATCCAACAACAACTCCAGGACCACATTGACAAGAATGCCCTCCTCGACCCCCAACAGCATGGTTTCTGCCCACTCCACAGGGTAGAAACTTTCATGATCCCTCTCATGAACACTCTAATAAAAGGCATTCAAGACACAAATCAAGGATACATCTTGATAATCTTGGATATCTCCACTGCACTTGACACACTCAGACACTGGAAGAGGATGTTGTGGCAATGATCTACTGGAATTCAAGGTACTGCAATATAATGGTTTGAATTCTGTCTGAGTAACACACCAACAAATAAAAATAGGAACCACCATATCCACCCCTTACTGCCAAACACAAGGCGTGCCGCAAGGATTCAGCTTATCCACTCTTCTCTTCAATATCTACCTTCAACCACTTCATCATCAAATCCCACATCAGCTTCCACATCTGTGCCAATGACATCATGCTCTATGGACCATTCAATACAAGGCAACCAACAAACTCACACCACCTACAATGCTTTGCCGACGTCTCTCAATTTTATTTATTTATTTAGCTGTATTTATATCCTGCTTTTCACCGGGTCAAAGCGGTCAATTGGGGGATACATTTAACACGAGGGGATATGAGACACATACGCTAATACTTACAGGGAACATGGGCAATGGAGGGTTAAGTGGCTTGCCCAAGACCACAAGGAGTGCCTATAGGACTAGAAATCCCAGGCCCTCCAGCCTGAGATTGCTGTCCCCAGGTGGGACTTGAACCCCTGGCTCTCCGGCCTGATGTACCTTGTCCTAACCACTAGACCACTCCTCTCAATGGCTTACGAACAACCTTGCTATCAACTACATAAAGACGGAAGCCCTATTCATAATGAAAGACAGCACCTTCACACCCCCCAACCCACCTCATTCTGAGCACCACCCAAATAAAAGTTCAATCCCAAATAAAATATCTTGCCATCACCTTAGATCAAATTCTCCCTCAAACTACAAGTAGACAAAAAACGCCAGAGCAATCTATTACAAAGCCAGAACCTTACAATGCTTGCATCCCCTCTTTGAACCACGAGATTTCTGCTCAGCCCTCCAGGCCATGATACTCCCTCACCTTGACTATTGTAGCTCCATCTACCAAGGCCTACCACAATCCACCCTTCTTCCCCTATGCACAGCTCTCCACACAGCAGTACACATTATACAAAAAGCTTCAAAATACAACCACATCACACCCATCCTAAAACTGCTTCACTGGCTACCACTGACCAGCAGCATCAAATACAAGACCCTCCTCCTAACACGCAAAACTATTCACTCCCATTCCACCTCCTAGCTTCATACCTTACTCCAAGAATTTCAGCCCAGCAGAGCTACAAGACAATCTACAAACATACTTGTTCCTCATGCAAGAACAAAGAGCAACAAACAAGATCCTTCAAACTGTACGCACTATCCAGATGGAACGCCCTCCTGAACCTAATCGGATGCACAGATAACCACCTCACCTTCTGCAAATGCCTAAAGATGCACCTCTTTATTGAACACTTTGGCCCCTCCCCTAATACCCCCCACCCAGTGGACAGCAAGATTGCAATTTGCGCATCCCTTACCTAAATACACAAGTTTGTGTCCCATGTAAATAAGTTAATTGATTGCATGTAACCTGTGTTTTGTGTACACCACTTTGACCTGGAGAAAAGTGGTCTATAAGCCTGCCTGCCTGCCTAAATCAATAAATAGACACAGACAGCTGTGAAGGCATGGGGTCATTACGTGACATCAGGTATGGAAGCAGATCTTCTCTCTTCTCCTTTCTCTATTGTTTGTGTAGTTGACTGAAAATCAGGTCTATCACAAAAGACGTCCCAAGATGTAGCAACAAAGTAATGTAGAAAATATGGTGTCAAGACAAAAATAAATGTAAGTAGCCAACTGACCAGAATAAGGGGGAGGTAATTAGAACTTGCATTCCATGGACCTTAAGCTTACAATAAAACACTGGTAAACTTGACAGTAGGATTTACTGAAGAGAGGTTCACCATTCACAGTGACACACTACTACAGAGTGCACTGAATCAAACTTAAGAATGCAATGTTACTTGGAAACGATTTAAAAAGGCACCAGGAGATAATGATGCGCACTTCAGTCTTAATGTGAAAAACTGGTTATGCTCTAATAACTCTGCTTTAAAAAAAAATCCATTCCATACAGGAACAGGTCCCTATGGTCTGGTTGCATCTTACATTGAAATGGCTTAATGTCCAATGAGACTTGGAAAACTTAAGATGCCACAATAAGTCCCCTGTTGGTAATTGCATGCCAAGATTTATCATGTGGTATAAGATTTCACAAATTTTGTCATGAATCCACCAAGAAATGGTCTCAAACCAGAAGCTAGAGTGTAGATGGAATATTGCTCTCATTGCAGGAACCTGTGCAGGCTCTGAACTAGAATGTTGATAACAAGATAGCTGCAACATAGAGCTCTGAAGGCTACTGTTAGCCAAATTGGCTGGGGTTGTGTAGTATGCACAGGAAAAGGCTGATGAAGTGAGTCTGCGCAGACTGTCTGAAGGATGTTGGTGAGATGTGCAGGCCACTGAATCTTATGGCATTTTGATTTCCCAATTTGTACAAGATGCACTGCTTCAGCTTCCCACAAAGGAAACCTGTCCATGCTCCTATGCATATCCTGAAAAGGGGAAAAATATGTCTGTCCTGAGGAGCTGAAGGAACTAGGAAATGCTCCTATATCTTGCTATTTTGCATCTAGACCTCACGGGCCATTGCACAAAGAGGAGAGGTATCTCCTCTCCAAACAGACACTATCCAGTGATATCATCACAACCTATGAAATTAGTTGATCCACTGCATTGGAGAGGAACTCTATTAGCCTGTCATGAAGTCATAGTTAAGCACATCAGTCATTACAGTAGGCAATAGTCATTACTATGCAGGACTGCAGGTTATGACTTTGCCACATTGTGCTTGAACTTTTCAAAGGAAATCTTCATTCATACTGCCTCAGTTGCTTGGGGCCAAGTCAGAATGCCGACATTAGATCAAAAACAAAATCCCACTAAATAAAATGAGAAATTAGATCTTTATCTTTATTGGTGACTTAATATACCGCTCAGGCAAAATGCGTCAGAGCGGTGTACAATATGCAAAACAGCTGCAGGGAAGAAAGAAAAGAACGCCAAATATATGACAGGAAAGATTAGGAGAAAAGGAGAAAGCAAAAGGGAGAGGAAAGGTAACAGGAAGAATAACTACAGAGAAGTCAGTGGAGGGGGGGGAGGGGAAGGAGGTGGGGAAAGATCAAAAGCAAGACAAAAGAGGTAGGTCTTTAAGTGGGTCTTAAAGGTTTTCAGGGAAGGTTCCAGACGGAGGTCCGGGGGAAGTGAATTCCAGAGACGGGGCCCAAGGAAGTAAAAGGCAGAAGAGCGGGTGGATTCAAGGTGAGCCTGTGAGGGGGATGGTAGAAGCAAACGGTTAGCGTGAATGGAGCGGAGCGAGCGGTGGGGAGTGTGGAGACGGATCTGATCTGCGAGATAAAGAGGGGTACCTGAGTGGATAGATTTGTGAACGAAAGTGAGGACCTTATATTGAATGCGGAAGGGGACAGGAAGCCAGTGTAATCGTATGAGAAGAGGAGTGACATGGTCGAAGCGGGAAGAGCAGGTGAGAATGCGAGCTGCAGTGTGATGGACTCTCTGAAGGCGTTGTAATTGGGACTGGGGAAGACGGCCAGGGAAGCATTACAATCGAGACAGGTGACAACAAGTGAAAGGAGAAGGGTGGTCATGGACGAGAAAGAGAGGAAAGGACGGACAGAACGAAGTTGGCGCAGAGTAGAGAAGCAACGTTGGACAACAGAAGAAATATGGGGTTTAAAGGATAAGGAAGAGTCGAGGGTAACGCCTAGGTATCGTAGGGAAGAGACGAGGAAAGCACAGGGAAAAGAGACGGAATTGGACTGCCAGCAGTGAACCATATTGCGGAGGTCTTGGTGAGGTTGACATGCAAAAAGTTGGAAGAGAGCCATGAGGCCACGGTGGAAAGACAGTTGTTGAGAGGTGTAATGTCAGGGGAGGCAGAGTTTGTGTGATAGAGTAGGAAAATGTCGTCGGCGTAGTAGTGTGCAGATATACCCTGTTGTTGTACTAGGAGAGCAAGAGGAGCGAGAAAGACATTGAACAAGAGGGGGGCAAGAACAGACCCCTGTGGGACACCACAGGAAAGGGGAGTAGATGGTGAGGAGAGAGGACCAGTGGACACACAGAAGGAGCGACACGAGAGAAAGGACTGAAACCAGCGGAGGACGGTGCTAGAAAGACCTGCATCAAGTAGGCGTGAAAGGAGCATGCGGTGATCAACAAGGTCAAATGCAGCAGAGAGATCAAGTGAGACAGCAATAGTGAAGAGACCGCGGTCGTGAGCAGAGTGAAGCTCGTTAAGGAGGGAGAGAAGAACAGTTTCGGTGCTATAGCCGGGGCGGAAACCAGATTGGAGAGGGTGCAGAGTAAGTGAAGCTTCGAGATGTGAGGACAGCTGGGAGAAGACAAGTTTTTCAAGGAACTTAGAGGGAAAAGGAAGGTTAGAAATGGGACGCCAATTAGAGGGGGAGGATGGGTCAAGGGAGCTCTTTTTCAAGACAGGGCGGATGATAGCGTGCTTCCAGGGGGTGGGGAAGATACCAGTGGATAGGCTGTTGTTGATAATGGAGAGAAAAGGGGAAAGAGCCAAAGAGGGATCTAGTAGCCAGCGGGAGGGAATGGGGTCAGAGGGATATGAGGTTTTACGAACGGAGTGAAAGACCTTGGAGAGGGTGGAGGCAGAAATGGGCTCGAAGGAGGACCACCTGTGGGAAAGGGGGGGGACACACTGAGAGGAGAGCAGAGTGGGAGAGGGAGGAGGAGTGGGCAAGGGATTGTGTGGAGGAGGGGAGAGGGGAGAAGGACAGGAAGGGAAGGAAAGGCGAAGGGAAAGTATCTTAGAAGAGAAAAAAGCAGCCAAGACAGCTGGGTCAGGGGAAACAGGAGAGGGGGAAGGTGAGGAAAAGGAATGGGGGGCAGACAAGGAGTGAAGGACGGAATATAGTTGGCGAGAGGAGTTAGCAGATGTTGAGATAAGTGTAGAAAAGTAATCCCGTTTTGCATTGTGGAGGAGGGTGCGGTAGTGATGATAACAGGTTTGAAAACGGTTCAGCGAGGGGGGGGAGGGGTGCTTACGCCATAGTCTTTCAGCCCGGCGAAGGTATCTACGGTGGAGGGAAAGACCAGGGTGAAACCAGGGGTGACGGCGAGGGTGGCTGGGAGCAGGACGTGATCGAAGGGGAGCTATGTTAAGAGCAGAAGAAAGAGTATCATTCCAAGCATGGACCTGGGCATCAACAGAAAGAAGATGAAAATAAGAGGAGAATAGGGTGTCGGGGGAGGGAAACTGAAGTAGGGTGTCCGAGGTAATGCGGCGGGTAAGAACAGGGGGGGGAGGGGTGGTGGGAGGAGGGGAGGAGGGAGAGTGTAGTGGGAGTGAAAGGGAAGAGAAAAGACAGTAGTGGTCAGTCCAAGGAAGGGATAGGGAAGAAAAGGAAGAGAGGGTAAAGGGAGTGGTCAGGGGAGAGATGAAAAGATCAAGAGTATGACCAGCAGAGTGGGTCGGAAAGGAAACGAGTTGTTGGAAGGAAAGGTCTGCTAGAAGTGAGAGGAAAGCATGATCACGGGAGGAGGAGGGAGAAGTGGCATGGATATTGAAATCCCCAAGGATCAGGAGCTGGGGGAAAAGAAGGGAGATTTCAGATATGGTTGAAAGGAAGGGAGTCCCAGGTAGGGGAAGGAAGAGACGGCGGGGCATAGATAAGAAGAAAGTGGAGTGGTGGAGAGGAGGCCAGCCGGAGAAGCAAGGATTCTGGGTAGTGTAGTGCAGGGGAAATTAGTTCGTGAAGAGGGAGTGAGGAGCGGTAGAGGACAGCAATCCCTCCACCACTTCTACCCCAGCGAGAAACAGAGAAAGCAGAATAGCCCGGTGCTAAGCAGCGATTCAGGAGGGAGTCTTCACTGTCCCTTAGCCAGGTTTCGGTAAGGAAAAAGAGATCAGGGGTATGCTGGGAGGTGAGATCCTGAACTAAAGTAGTCTTAGAACGAAGAGAGCGACAGTTAAGAAGAGCAAGCTGAAGTAGCAGGATTGCTGGGGGGGACGGGGCTGGGACAGAATGGGGGAAATCAAGTTAAGAGGCGAGCGAGCGAGTGGACCAGGGCTAAGAGAGACAGGGTGGGTAGGACGCCAGCCCCAGTGAACCGGGATAGCAGACATGATACAAAGAAATAGGAGGCACAAATGTAAAGTACTGAAGCTGAGTGTAGAGCGGCACTTACCGTGGTGATGTGGAAGGAGACCAGATAGGAACCGCAGGTGGAGGGGGAGGTAGCTGTGTCTGGGCCACATGCAGCAGGCAGGAAGGGTGGAGTGAGAAGGCTCTGGATATTCGCCCCCGGACTCGCCCCAAGGAGCTCGCCCAAGGCAAACCTTTTTGAAGTACATAAAAAAATTAAAAAAACCATTTGGGAAAGCTTTATAGTATGTCTTTGGCAGAATGAAAGAAACAAAACAGGACCTGAAGACCATTGCATGTGGGAAGGGTTGTGCATACTCAGAACTTTGCATTGAGTTCTTAGTTGTGGGAGAGCAGTTTTGCCATGGTGCTGTTAGATGGCCTTGCCCTCTTGTGTGCCAGATTAATTCCTGCTTGTTGAATGGAAAGCGGTTACCTATATACTTAAACATTATTTTATTTATTTATTTATTTTATTACAGGCTCTTATATACCGCTCTATTCAGAATCAGCGCGGTTCACAATATAACAACATACCATAACAACAAACTGTTAGGTTTTACAGAGAACAAGGTCAGAGAACTTGGATAAAACATGGGACGTCATTACTGCAACTATTTACAAGAGTATTTACAAGAGTATTTACAAGTATACATAACAGGATTTGTTCTTAGTTTGGGTAGTGATTAAGATTGGTTAGTTGGTCAAGTAATATTGGGGGAAGAGGTGGGATTTGATTTTAGTGCAATTTAGAATAGAGATGTAGTTTACTAAACTGTGGTGGGGTCTGAAATAAGAATACATATTCATGTCATACAGGCATGTGGAGGGTGATTTTATTTATTTTATAACGGGGCACTTAGTCTTAAGCACCCAGAATATACCTATGTTTTAAAAAAAAAAAAAAAAAAAAAAGGGCAGGCATCGCCTTGTCTGTATAAAATGGCATAAATGGCTAAAACTCTGTTAAATGTAGGCATGAGCACTTACATCGGCCATAGGGCTGGAGGAAATGACTGCACCTACTTAGTTAAAGAATGCGTGTTAAGTTATTGTGTATTATAGCTTACATGTGCAACTTTTGCACTCTGACTTATCCATACCAAAAGTATGCACCATCTGTCTGATAACAAAATGCTGATCGCTAACATATGTGCATAAAGGTCAGTCATGACATAGGCATGTTGATGGTGCATAACTTTCATTGTAAAATTACCTCCTTAATGATTTTCAGATGGTAAAGTCTTTGGTTATCTAAGTCTGATTTGACTTAAAGGTGAAAAGCTATATAATCTTGTGCCGGTTTTGAGTCATCCAGTGTTCCATGAGTTAACATAATGTTAAACAATCATTCCTTATCGTAGCTCCAGTCTAGTCCCGTACCAATAGAGTTGTCAACGTCCTCCCGCAGCTAGGAGACTGAGCATGTCACTTTTTCTAGTGACCTAGTACAAGTAGTCCAAGGACCGCCCCTTATGACCAGTTTTGCTCAGTCTCAGGCAGCGGAAGGAGGTTGTGAGTCCATTGGCCGGGACTCACTGGAGCAACTAATAAGCAGTTTAGGCTTAGTTTTTAGATAGTTTCTTTATCAGTTTAAACAAAAAAAAAAAAAGGGGGGGGGTTTTAGCCCTTTGGCGATTTTTTTTGGTTTTCAATTTTGGGCTGTGACACCCTTCCAGCTTCGCTGGTGAGCTTCCCCCCTTCTCCCCCCTCTCTCTGGCGTAGAGCCGATCCAGAGGAGTGTGTGGGGGTCGCGTAGGGGCCTCCGGCTCTCTTTCCCCCGCGTTGGGATAGGAGCCGTTGAGGACGGTGCCGTGCCCGCGTGCGCGCTCCGGTTCAGGTGTGGAGCAGCCGTTTGGGCGGCATAAGCATCGTGGTGCTTCCTGTGTGGTCGGCGCCCGGATCGCTACCTGGTAAGAGCTAGGGGTGGCGATTCAGGGTGGTTGGAGCAGGTTTCCGGCGGTGGAGTGAGGCCTCCGGAGATTTGTGGGCGGCTGCATGCGGGGAGGACAGCTCGCTCGCGCGCTGCTGCTGCAGGCCCGGGCCGCGTGGTAGAAAGCGCGGGAACCAGGGTGCAGGAGACTAGCTCCCAGAGGGAACTTGGTTGCTGTTCCTTTGCGTTTCGCTTGATTTCCCTTTCTAGTAGTCTTCGTGTTTAACGATGGTTCTTTAAAAAAAAAAAAAAAAAAAGACTAGTCAGAGAACGCATAAGAGATCGCACAATACTTGCAAGGGAGGGGATTTTCAGGGGGCTCCAGGTTCCCTGGGATCCCTCTTTGGCCTGCGGGTTCAATGCCTGGCAAGCCCAGGTGCCTTTTGTGTGGGGCATGCAGAAGCAAGATCTCAGAGGCCGGGGTGTGCAGAGGCTGCTCCTTTGAGGCTGACATGGCAGATAAAGAGCCCGATCAGCCGGCGGTGGAGGGGACTGCTAGGGACTCCCCAAGGTCGCCAGGTCAGGCTCCCGAACCCTTGCCAGGCCCGTCTTCTGCATCAGAGGGGCCTTTACCCCGGGTCCCTGTCCACGGGGGTCTGGAAGCGATTTTTTCTTCTCAATTCTTGACGCTGCTGCAGCAGGCTCTGGGTGGGCCTGGGGCAGCAGTGTCGGCGCCCTCGGTGGCGGAGGCCCGAGGGGTCAAGAGACCAGGGGCGTTGGGGGATGATGTCACTGGAAATGGTGTCAGCAAGAAACCCAGGCTGCTCTTGGAGTCGGAGGAGCAGGACCTGGCGGAGTCTCTGGTGGCAGAGGAGTCGGATGGTGATCAGGTCTTGGAGGAAGGAGAGATTGCGGAACCAGAGGAGCAATCGCGCATAGTGAGGGTGTTTAGGAGAGAGGAGCTCTCGGCCTTGATTGCTGAGACCTTAAAGGCGTTAAATGTGCCGGTTTCGGTTACTCCCGAGGAGGCGGCATTGGAAGATCTGCTGTTGCAGGCGGTAAGGAAGTCGCAGAGGTCCTTTCCCATTCATAGGATTTTCAAAGAGATGATTCAGGAGGAATGGGATACCCCCGAAACTGGCCTCAGAGGGGCTAGGCTCATGGCTCGCCTTTATCCTCTGGTGGAGCCGGATAAGGATATGTTTGACACCTAAGGTGGATGCTGCGGTCTCTGCGGTGACTAAAAAAACTACCATCCCGGTAGAAGGCAGTGCGGCGCTTAAGGACACGCAGGACCGGAGGCTGGACATGTTGTTGAAGCAGGTGTTTGAGGTGAATGTCCTGTCCTTGCAGGCCTCGATTTGCGGGGCCTGGGTGGCGCGGGCGTGCCTCCGGTGGTCCCAGAGATGTATCGGGGCGCAGGAGGAGGGAGCGGCGGAAGAGGCCGCACGTATCGAGTCGGGAGCGGCCTATTTAGCAGATAGTCAGTATGATTTGATTAGAGGCCTAGCTAAGAGTATGGTGTCGGTAGTGGCGGCGCGGAGGTATTTGTGGCTGCGGAATTGGGCAGCGGATGGTGCCTCCAAGGCCCGGTTGACCAAGCTCCCCTTCAAGGGCCAGATCCTCTTTGGAGAGGACTTGGAAAAGCTGGTGAAGGATCTAGGGGAGTCTAAGGGGGGTCGTTTACCGGAAGATAAACAGAAACGGGCTTGGACAGGGGGACCCTCTCGGAGCCAGCTGAGAGAGTTCCGGCGGTTTCGACCCTCCAGGTTTGCTCCCGGGCAGACAGGCCGGTTTCCCTTTCGGTCTCAGGGATTTCGAGGCCTTTGAGGTGCCGGCAGAGGCTTTGGGGCAGCGGCTTCCCCGGGCGCCAAAAAGCCGCAATGAAGTGAGGGGGGTCCAGGCAGAGGCAGTACCGGTGGGAGGTCGGTTAAGAGATTTCGTCTCTGCCTGGGCCCACATTACTTCGGATCGGTGGGTGTTGGAGGTTGTACAGAGGGGTTACGCTCTGGAGCTCCAGCGCCCTGTGCGAGACGCCTTTGTCCGCTCTCCGTGCGGGTCGCGGGCCAGGGCGATCGCGGTGCGACAGACTCTGGAGAGGCTCTTAGCTCTAGAAGCAGTGGTGCCGGTACCAGCCGAAGAACAAGGCAGCGGTCGGTACTCGATTTATTTTGCGGCCTATTCTGGATTTAAAAGGTGTGAACAGGTGTCTCCGGGTGTCGCACTTCCGCATGGAGACCTTGCGGTCAGTCCTGGTGGCGGTGAGACAGGGGGAGTATCTCACGTCCTTGGACCTGTCCGAAGCTTACTTGCATATTCCGATAAGGGCTTTCTTCGCTTTGCAGTGCCTATGGGGCATTTCCAGTTTCAGGCGATGCCCTTTGGGCTGGCAACGGCGCCGAGAACGTTCACCAAGATTATGATGGTGGTGGTGGCAGCGGCGGCCCTGCGAAGGGAGGGAGTGCTGGTGCACCCCTACTTGGACGACTGGTTGATCCGCGTGAAGTCGCGGGAGGAGAGCCAGAGGGTGACCAGTCGGGTAGTCACGTTCTTGCAAAGCCTGGGTTGGGTGGTCAACATGGGGAAAAACAAGTTGGCACCGACCCAGAATCTGGTGTATTTGGGAGTCCGTTTCGATATGTGCAGGGGGAGAGTGTTCTTGCCGTTGGAGCGGGTTCGGAAGTTGAGAGGACTGATCCGGGAGTTCCTGATGCTCCGGTCACCGTCGGCATGGCGCTATCTGCAACTGCTGGGGACGATGGCGGCTACGAAAGAGGTGGTGCCTTGGGCGCGGGCCCACATGCGACCTCTATAGCGGGCGCTGCTGAGGCGCTGGTCCCACCAGTCGGATCCTTTGTCCAGACAGTTGGTCTGTCCGCTGGAAGCCCGGAGGTCGCTGCGATGGTGGCTGCGGCCGGGCGGCTTGGAGAAGGGCATGCCTCTGGAGGCGCCGGCCTGGAAGCCCTTGACAACGGACGCGAGTCTGTTCGGTTGGGGGGCGCACTTCGAGGGGCGGTTTGCCCAGGGTCAGTGGTCTGCCCAAGAACAGGGGTGGTCCATCAACAGGCTGGAGCTGCGAGCGGTGTACTTGGCGCTCCGGGCCTTGCAGGGGTTCCTGCAGGGAGAGGCGGTCCGGGTGTTCTCGGACAATGCCACGGCGGTGGCATACATCAACCATCAAGGCGGAACAGGCAGTGTGCAGTTAGAGACCGAAGCGGACGGGTTGCTGGCGTGGGCCGAGGATCATCTAGAGGCGTTATCAGCAGCGCATGTAGCAGGCGTAGACAATGTGACAGTGGATTTCTTGAGTCGGGTGCGAGTGGACCCGGGAGAATGGCGGCTACATCAGGAAGTGTTCGAAGAGCTGGTCCGGCGTTGGGGTCGGCCGGTGATGGACCTGATGGCGACGTTCGAGTCGGCAAAGGTAGACAGGTTTTACAGCAGAAGACAAGAAAGGATGTCGGAAGGGCTGGATGCTCTGATTCAGAGGTGGCCGGACCGCGGGCTGTTGTACGTGTTTCCGCCATGGGTACTCATAGGCAGGGTGCTCCAGCGTATCGAGAAGCACAGGGGGCTAGTCCTGCTAATAGCGCCGGACTGGCCAAGGAGGCCGTGGTATGCCGACTTGCAGCGACTGCTGGCGGAGCCACCGTGGAAGTTACCGGACAGGGCGGATCTGCTCCTGCAGGGGCCGTTACACATGCCGCAGGTTCATCGGTTTTCGTTTACGGCCTGGCTCTTGAGAGGGCTCGGCTGATGTCTAAGGGCTACTCGTCGGCTGTGATTGCTACGATGTTGCGGTCGAGACGGCACTCCACGTCCTTGGCGTATGTACGGGTCTGGAGGTTGTTTGAGGCCTGGTGTGAGCAGCGGCAATTGCGGGCTTTGAAGTCCACGGTAGCGCAGGTGTTGTCCTTCTTACAGGATGGCCTGGACAAGGGCTTGGCGGCGTCTTCCCTGCGGGTGCAGCTGGCGGCTATTGCTTGCTACCGCGGGCATGTGCAGGGAACATCTCTGGGGGCCCATAAGAATGTGAAGTGGTTTTTGCGAGCGGTCTCCCTCTTAAGGCCTCCGTGTAGAAAGGTGGTGCCAGCTTGGGATCTTAACCTGGTGTTGGAGGCGTTGTTGAAGGAGCCGTTTGAGCCTTTATCTCAGGCGACTCTGAAGGACCTCACGTTAAAGGTAGTTTTCTTGGTGGCCATTACTTTGGCGAGGAGGATTTCGGAGTTACAGATGCTATCATGTAGGGAGCCCTTCTTGTCTTTTGGTGAAGGGAAAGTAGTGCTGCGTACAGTGCCCTCTTTTTTGCCTAAAGTCGTGTCCTCCTTTCATGTTGATCAGGAGGTGACCTTGCCGGTATTTGCTAGGTCGGTGGAAGAAGGGACGAAGGACAGGTTACATAAGTTGGACGTGGGGAGAGTGCTTAAGGTGTATTTGCTGCGTACTGCTGCGCTGCGCAAGTCGGATAGGCTGTTTGTCCTGTTTGGAGCCTCGCGTCAGGGAGAGCCGGCGTCTAAGGCGTCGATTGCTCGGTGGATTAAAGAGGCGATTGCGTCGGCGTATCTCCTGAAGGGCAGGCTAGTACCTCAGGGATTGAGAACGCATTCTACTCTGGCTCAGGTGGCGTCTTGGGCGGAGTACAGTTTGGTTCCTGCAGCGGAAATTTGCAGGGCTGCGACTTGGTCGTCGTTGCACTCTTTCGTAAGGCATTATAGAATTGACGTGCAGGCGAAGGGGGATGCGGGCTTTGGCTCGGCGGTGCTTCAGGCAGCTCTGGCAGGCCCCTCCCGTTGAGTGTGTTCACTGCTCTGCTACTTCTCTATTGGTACGGGACTAGACTGGAGCTACGATAAGGAAGGTTAAATTAGACTTACCTGCTAATTGTAGTTCCTGGAGTAGATCCAGTCTAGTCCCGCTTCCCGCCCGGAAGTTTCTGCCATGAGGTAGCCTGAGCACCGGGGAGGGGTGGAGTCCGTCTCTCCTGCTGTTACGGCAGGGCGGTGATGGTGTTCAGAGTTCTTTGCTTCTCTGGGGAGTGTCTGGCTTCCTTAGGGGGAGCGGCGGAGAAGGGGCGGCTCTGTTGTCCAGCTATCCTTTTGGCGAGATAGTGTGAGAGCTCAGGTTTTTCTTTTATGGTTTACTTGTTTGTTGCTTTGGTGGGTCGGCTTTGACATTAGTTAACTGGTCATAAGGGGCGGTCCTTGGACTACTTGTACTAGGTCACTGGAAAAAGTGACATGCTCAGTCTCCTAGCTGCGGGAGGACGTTGACAACTCTATTGGTACGGGACTAGACTGGATCTACTCCAGGAACTACAATTAGCAGGTAAGTCTAATTTAACCTTTAACTTTATATGAAGTTAGCATATATTTCTTACTAGTAAAATACTTAGGGGTTTGTCCCCTTTTTTTTCTTTTACTTTTAAACAGGCATCAAGCAGGTTGGTTTCCTTTTAGACAAGATGGAGGCCAACAGCAAGCAGTTAACAATGTGGAAATGAACCATGATGGGCAAATTAATAATGCTGAAATACAAGAAATGGTAGGTGATAATACCGTTCACCCTGTATTCCGATACTTTCCCCATTTTGTTTAGTAATAACTGCATTACATTGGGGGAGCCCTGCTATTTCTTTCTTGCTTTCCTCCTTTAAGAGCAAACTGTGCTGGGCAGCATTTGATAAGTTGTTGCAGCATAGGCATATAGATACTAGGTAAATTTATAACCTGCTAATCCACAGTGACATAGCATGCAGGTTTAATTACATTTAACAAAGTGCACATAAACAATTATTATTTTGTTTTACATTTTTAAAACAATCTGATCAAGCAGTATTGTAAAATTTTGAAATAAGTGATATCAAAGACCTGAATAGAATAGAAGGCCTTCACCTTATTCCCAAAACATAGAATGCCAGTTTCCTGACAGCAGCTTGGTTAAAACGCTTTTATACTGCCCTTCTTAAATTGAGTGGTTTACAAGATACATACACAATAAAATACAGCAGTATGTCAGTTCTGTACAATGAAATTATAATATCTTTATATAAAAAAATCTAATGGGGACTATAATATCTTCAGAAACGAGCAGGAATGCAGTCTTCACATATGAGTGAATGTCAGACAGAGGCTGTGTGGGAATGCTCCCTAGCATCCAATAGGAAAACCTTTGGGAGCACTCCACTCCTCAGCTCTTTATTTTCCACAGAGCCAGTAGGACGCGTTGTCCTGTCACTGCTGAGAAACTTCTCTTTTGTCCCTTTTGGGGTATATAGTGCTTCTGCTTTCCCATTTACGCAGATTCTGTCGAATTTGACACCGGTCCCAATAATTCTTCCTTTTTTATTTTCAGTTTTTTCTCTTTTCTATTCATTTTCACCGCAGTTCTCGCTGCTGAACTAGGCCTCTAAGCCTCCATAGCCTTATCTTCAATCTTGAAGACAACTTTTTCAGGCATGGAAAAGCAACTCAGTGGTTTAAAAAAATGTACCAAGTGTGCCAGTACCATTTTGGCCACTGATAAACATGACTGTTGTCTAAAATGTTTGGATCCTGAACTTGAACCAACTTGTCCTTTTTGTGCCAACAAATGACAGAGGCCTCAAGAACCGAGCCAGACAGTTTGGATCATTGTGCCCCATGGACTGTTTCAGTGGCTTCCACTTAATCGAGGGAATCGACTTCATCTCGTGGATCTCAGGCGTCTTCAAAGTCCAAACACAGAAGTAAGTTAGTCTGTGGCTGTTTGCAAACCTTCAGCATCGAAGACAGATTCCGATGCCAGGAAAATGTTCCAGCATAATCATTGCGTCTCCCTTAGAGGTGCTTCCAATACAGACTGGCCAGTCAGACAGCCTTGGCAGGAGGATCTGTCTTCCAAAGCACAAGTGGGGCTCCGGGATGCTCCAAAGGCATCGACCTCCAGAGAGCTACTGGTTCTAGGACGGTGGTTCAGAGTCCCATATGTGATAAAACACAGACATCGGCCATCTCCCTAGACCAGTATATGCTGGCCCTCGATAGAAGTTTGGCAGCACTCCTGGCAGTCTCGGTACTGATAACATCAAGAGCACAGGCTTCGGCATCCAGCCTACAGCAGGCATATCAGGCCTGATGCAAATCCTCGAACCAGCATTGTCTGAGCACCCGATGCAGGTTCCTCCATTGGAACTGGTTGATGCCCTCAGTATCCAACAGACAGCTATTGCTCTCTGTTCCAATACCTCCGAATATCGGCATTGACAGTCTGTCCACAAAGCATCGAGGGTCGAACCCAAGAGCACAGATTTACTTTGATTTCTTGCCAGACTCTGATTAAAGTTTTTCAGACTCTTACGGGGATCACTTGATTCCTGATAACTTCCCCGACATCCCTTTGGACCCTTCACAGCCTCAGGAACGGCGTCGGTCCCCACCAGAAGATATCCGCTTTCAGGACTTCATGTGTGACATGGCAGCAGGACTCCCTATTACAGTAACCTCTGAAAAGGGACAGAGGGTGGAGGAATTGAAGATACTCCAATACTCTCCCATGCCCAAGGAGACAGTTAACTTACTGGTGCATCGTATCCTGCAGGATCTTATGCTCTGCATGTGGAAGGCCCCACTCACAGTTCTGCCCATCAGCAAGGGACTCGATACCATGTGCCAAGTACCAGAGTGACCAGGTTTCTAAAAACCTCAGCTCCCCCACCACTTACTGATGGTGTAATCGGCAGTGCGCTGTATAAAGAGCTCAAAGAACCATTTATCCATGCCTCCTGGCAGAGACTTGAGGACACTTGATACCTTCAGGCATTGATTTTTCCAGGCATGCATGTTGGCCTCCAGAATCAGTTCTTCCATGCTGTATATGGGCATGTTTATGAAGGATATAACCAGAGATCTGGAGACTTTCGCCCTCCCTTGCTTCCTGAGAATAAGCCGAGTGCATTCCAGACACTCAATAAGCAAGGCCAGAACAGTTCTAAGTTTCTTAACCAGGGCCCCTCAACATAGCAGGCAGGCTGTCACTATGCTCCTAGGTGGCACCTCATAACCTCAGAGCAGTGGATGCTCCAGATTGTCTAAAGGCGTTATTGGCTTCACTTCGAAACCTTAACCCATACAGCCTTTTCAAAGCACTCTTAAAAGAAGAGGTGACCACCGTGTTGTACCAGGGTGCCATAGAAAGGGTTCCTCCTCGAACGTTGTGTTTCTACTGTCCATACTTTCTCATTCCAAAGAAAACAGGAGGCTTCAGGCCCATCTTTGATCTCAGAGACCTAAACAAGTTCATGGTCTGAGAAAAATTCAAAACTATTTATTTCTTTAGGAACTCTTCTACCATACCTCCAGAGACACAGTTGGCTGTGTTCTGTAGCCTTAAAAGAGGCACTTACATGCATTTGCTGATGCATCCCTTGCACAGACCGTATCTGTTCATGTTTCAAGGAAACCATTATCAATACAGAGTTCTCTCCCCTTTGGTCTAGCCTCTGCCCCAGGGGTCTTCACAAAATGCATGACAGTCATCACTGCCTACCTATGCACCTTGAGGGTATTCCATCTTTCCTTACTTAGCCGATTGGCTGATCAGGGGAGACTCCCGTCATCATACCATCATGGTGCTCCAACATCTAGGGTTTGTCACAAACTTCCCAGAATCCCATTTCACCCCATTCCAAAGTCTGGAGTTCATCAGAGCGCTCTTAGACACTCGACAGGCCTGAGCTTTCCTCCCCCAGGATCACTGTGCCTGTCTCATCGAGCTGGCAAAAGGGATACAACAGCAAAGCCAAGTAACAACTTGAGAGATGCTGCACTATTAGGACACAGCCTCAGTCCATGTTATCCCCTATGCTCGATTACACATGCAACAAGTGCAGTGGGCTCTTGTCTTCCCAATGGACACAAGCAAAGGGTCGCCTCGTAGACTAGATCCACATCACCCCTCAATTGATTAAGTCCCCTCAGTGGTGGTGTCTCCCACAAAACCTACTTGTCGGATCACCTTTTCAGATGCCTCCACCTCGATGTAGCCTGACGGATGCCTCCATGCTAGGTTGGTGGATGCATCTGAACGACCTGACCACACAAGAACTGTGGACACAACAAAAATCTGCCCTGCAGATCAATCTGCTAGAACTACAGGCACTGACAAATGCTCTTCGGATTTTTCAACCCCAGCTATCAGGACAACCTGTTCTAGTTGGAGGGACAACCAAGTTGCCATGTTCTACGTAAACAAACAAGAGGGAACAGGATCCCATTCCATCCCCTCTGTAAAGAAGCAGTTCACCTATGGTACTTTTGCCATCTTGCCACATTCACTCAGTGATATACCTCCTGGGCAAACTCAGTGTCCTAGCAGGACAGGCTAAGCTATGTCCTTCGTCCACATGAATGGGTCTTGCACTGGGAGAGGGCTGCTTGGATCTTCCAAATGTGAGGAACTCCAGTTATAGATCTTTTTTTGCCACTCCACAAAACACGCAGCTTCTGCTCTTCTGCTCCAGGGTTCCGTTGCAGCACCAACTAGCCCCAGACACCTTCCTTTTCCATTGGGGACAAGGTCTGCTCTATGCATTCCCTCCCATCCCTTTGATACCCAAAAACTGTTCATGCACAGGGGCTTGATGATTCTCATAGCCTCCTTTTGGCCCCATTAACCATGGTTTCCTCTGCTTCTGTGCCTTGCACAGACTCAGTAACTCTACCTGGGATGTTCACCCGACCCCTCCTCTCTCAGGACCACGGGACTCTCCTCCATCCTAATCTTCACTCCCTATTCCTGACAGCATGGCTGAAGGGCTAGTGCTTGTTGACCTCTACCTACCACAGTCTGTTAAAGATGTCGTCCTTGCATCTCATAAGGATTACACTAGGTGATCTTATGCATTTAAATGGCGTAGGTTTGCCCTTTGTTGCTCCTCAAATGACCTTGACCACTTTTCTTGCCCGGTGGAGTTACTTCTATAATATGTCCTTCAATTATCCTTGACCGGTCTTAAGACTAACTTGGTGAGAGTTCACCTTAGTGCCATTGCAGCCTTTCACAGACCAGTGAATGGACAGGCTATCTCCTCGCACCCCTTAGTAGCATGTTTCTTGCGGTGATCTCCTGTCCAAGCCACCCATAAAGCTGCCTCTGGTGGCCTCAGGTCTGAATGTAGTTCCGGTGCAACTTCTAAAGCCACCTTTCAAACCTTTAGCCACCACTGCACTGAAGTTTCTGTCTTGGAAGGTTATCTTCCTTTTTGCCCTCCAGCTTGCCACAGCAAGCTGCAGGCTCTAGTGGCAGACCCTTCCTATATTCTGTTCCACCATGACAAGGTGGTTCTACATACCCATCCGCATTTCCTCCCAAAGGTGGTTTTCCTCCTTCCATTTAAACCAGTCGGTAATCCTCATGATTTTCTTCTCTAAACCACATGCGTCTTGGGCTGAAGCACCACTACACACTTTAGACTGCAAGCAAGCACTGGCCTACTACATTGAGAGGATTTTCTGTGATTTTTAGTTCTCTCCAATTATTCATTTCTTTTGATCTTAGTCACCTGGGCCTACTGGTGATGAAACGTACGCTACTGAGATAGCAGATTGCATTTCTTTGGCTTATGCACAAGCGTCATTGGAGGGTCATGCCACTGCTCATAATGTGCAGGCTATGGCAACATCCATAGCTAATCTCCATTCAGTAGTCATTTAGTACATTTGCTGGACAGCCACCTGGTCCTCCATTCATACTTGCACTACTGTCTGTACACTGTCTTTGTCCAAGCTGTATTCCAGTACCTCTTTGGGACTTAAACTCAACTCCTATCCTCTATTCCAGGAGGAGATACTACCCCAATGATAGTCTGGTGTCTTGTAGAAGTCTGGGACAGAGTCCAGTGGCCCACAACCCTTTCAGACTCTTCGGCTACACATTTTTTGCCTCAGATTACACTTCTCCCCCACCCCCCCATACCAGTCTGATACCTGGGAGCTAGTGAGTTCCATATGTGAAGACTGCATTCCTGCTTGTTGCTGGAGATAGCATAGTTACTCACTTGTAAGAGGTGATCTCCAGGAACAGCAGGAAAGTCTTCACAACCTGTCCTCCTCCCCTAGGAGTTGCAAGGTTCTTTTATTTTCTTCTTCTGAGCTACAAACTCAACTGAGGGGAGGAATTAGGAAGACAGGGATACAGGTGCAGTGGCGTGCTCTCAAAGGCTTTCCTGTTGGATGCTGGGGAGCATTCCTGCATGGTCTTGGTCAGTGAAATTCACCCATATGTGAAGACTGATTCCTGCTGTTCCCGGGGATTACCTGCCCAATGACTTTAGATCCAAGCACTCATAACACCGCACTTTGACTACTGCAATAGCCTACTGCAGGGAATACCCAAAAAGACATTGAATATATTACAAATGGCCTAAAATGTCACAGCCAGAGTCATAACGAAAGCACGACTCTCAGACTACATTACACCCATATTATATGAGCTTCACTGGCTCCCAATTTCCTCAAGAGTAACATACAATGATCACATTCAAACTGATACATAGCATAGCCCCCTTCCACCCACTTCCCATATCCAAACACAATCAACAGAGCCAGAAGAACTCCCAACCAGAACACGCTCAGGGTACCACCTTCTATATGCAAAACCCAACAATTCACTAGCAAGAGGGCGTTCACCTACATAACATCCTCTTTATGGAACTCCCAGAAACACTAAGAAGAATTAAAGACCTACAATCATTCTGTAAAGAATTAAAAACCACATATTCAAAGAACATTATACCAGTCCCTACACTAACGACACATAAGGTTTCCCACATCTTTCCCCCTTCCCCCTCCCACCTGTCCCTTGCCCCCAATCCCCACTACAGCCCTCCAATGCTGCTATATGCAAATCTGTGGGTAGTAATTGTTGACCTCAATAGATGGACACACTTATGAGAGCCGTCTTTGTAAATAAATTCTACTGTACATAGTTGATTGTAAATAGTTAATTGATGTACTTTCCATTAAGTACATATTTATTTATATTCTCTTATATACCGTGCTATTCTGCATCAGTGCGATTTACATTGAATAAACTGAAATTACATTGAACAGGGCATTATAACTTGGAGATAACTATTTTACAGGGAACATGGCCTATGGAGGGTTAAGTGGCTTGCCCAAGACCACAAGGAGCACCTGTGGGACTAGAAACCCCAGTCCTTCCGGCCCAAGGTTGCTGTCCTCTAGTGGGATTTGAACCCCCGACCTTCCGGCCTGAAGTACCTTGCCCCAACCACTAGGCCACTCCTCCACTCCTCCTCCATATATAATCACTTAAGGTTTCATGCATTGATACTGTTCCATGTACAAGTTCAAGTTCAGTTTTGTTGTAATGTAAACCGTCCCTGATCTTGGGAAGGGGCGGTATAAAAGTATGTTCAAATAAATAAAAAAATAAATAAACCCTCGTCTCTGGATTACCAGGCTGCTGCTTTAACCACTAGGCAGCAACTCCTCTTGATGATACTAACATATTGAAAATTATGTTTTCTTATCATCCCTCTTGTCCAGTCCAGTATGTGTGAGTTATCAGCCTCTACTAGCAACTGGAAACTGAACATGTCAGATTTCTGATGTCATGGTGCAAAAGCTCCCTCCATAGGCTCCAGAGATCAGTATCTCAGTTCCTAGCAGCTGGGAGAGCTTCCCTGTGGCTGAACTCCACTGGAAGGATATATTCAGGCATTAAAAAAAAATTAAAAACAAAAATAGAAAAGAGGGAAAAGAAAAGGAGGCTGTAGATTACTTACAGAAGCTGAGCAGCTGTCGGGAGCTTACTGGCTGGGCAGTTTCCTTTGAGAAACCATTTACTGATGGGGGCTGGCAGCTGGCAGGGTCTGCCTCTTCAGCAGTGGGACCTTTGAGTGGGTCAGGTGCAACCCAGGGTCAAATACCCGGTGGTCCAGGTCCCTATCCCCCCCCCCCCCATTCCCACCGGACAGCACAGCATTCCTCTTAAGGGGGCTCTGCTGACTTTCCTAATTTCCTCCTTTCATTACAGTCTTTGGTATTTATATGCTCCTGGATGATTTCAGTGTCTATCAGCAGAACAGCAGGAGGTTTTTAGTGCTATGGGGAGTTTCTTTCTCTTCTGGCCCTTCAGCCTTTTTTCCGGTTGCACCGGTCCTCTCCCATCTTCCCTGACGCCCCTGCTTCAGTTGTCGGCCAGGGGATTCCTTTTTTACCTTTTTTCTTGCTTCGGGCCCTTTTCACGCCCTTTTTCTAACTGCTGGCCTCAAGGGCATTCAACCTCGCAGGGGCTCTTTTTGCCCCCCATGGCCATCGGCTTCAAAAAATGTGACACATGCTCCAAACATATGTCGCTCACGGACACCCACGACTGTTGTCTGGGGGCTGACCACAATCCGGGGCTCTGCTCACTCTGTAAGAAAATGTCAACTAAGGCCTTGCTAAGCTGTAGGTAGAAGTAAGATGACATTTTTCTGTAAGGCAGCCCAGGGGTCCCCATTGGCACCCTACTCCACCAATCCACCACTTGCAGGGTCCCCTGCAGGGACCCCCGCATCCCAGGCGTCACTCCAACCAGGGTTTTCCCGAGGTGGAACGGTGAAAGATGATGACCTCGGTCACCTTCGGGGGGGCTCTGAATAAGTGTGAGTGGTCTCGCGCTCGTTCCCTTAGCCCTCCCCAGCGTTCCTGAGAGTCGGACAGCGAGCAGCTTCGAAAGTTACCTTGTACAGATACGGAGGGCTCCGGCGATGGTGCCAGGTTTCCTGAGGGTTGTCCCGGTGAGGACCCACTCTCCTCCATGCAAGACCCAGTAGTCCCGGTGTCGGTGTCACAGGGACCCACCCCTGACTGGGAGTCGCCTATGCTGGCACTAGAGTGCAGCGTTTCTGCCTTCCTAGCTGCCCAGCAGGCACTTTTTGCCCAGCACGGCTGGCTCGCGCCTCGAGACAGAGGGTCACTCGACTGTAGTCCTGAAAACTGCCTTGGAAATGCCCAAGAGCCAGAGTTAGTGCCTCCGGCTCCATGCGGGCCTCAGCCATCAGACATGGGGATCAGTCCTTCTCAGACCTCTTGGGCTGGGAATCAAACAGGGACACGTCCCCTGAAACCCGTGCCCATAGTGCCCTTCTTCTAACCAGTCCCCGCCCGCCTTGCAAAGGTGATCACCTCCCGAAGATACCTCCTTCTTGGTATTTGTACGGGATATGGCTCAGGCCCTCAATCTGCCCACGCAGACCGAGGAAGAGCCAAGGACAGAGGAACTCAACATCTTGCAATATGAGTCTCCCCCTAGGGAGTCTCTCACGGTCCCTGTGCCGTTCATCCTGACCCGGCTGCTCCTCCGCATGTGGGAAGCACCCGCCTCGGTCCCTATTGTAAGTAAGACTCAATGCCATGTACAGAGTCCAGCGCAGTCCTGGGTTTCAAAAGACCCAACGTCCCCATTCCTACATGTTAGTGGAATTCATGATGCAGAAGCAGAAGAGCCTGAAGTCACACTCTTCGGTCCCGCCTGGTAGAGAATCCCGTGCCTTCAACGCCTTCGGGCACAAGGCTTATCAGGGATCTACGCTGGCATGCTGCATCCAGGCATACCAACTATATATGGATATGTTCCTTCATGACCTTGCTAAAGAGCTTGGCGGTTTCTCTGCGGGCCTCGGAGGTGAACACATCAGATTTCAGATACTCCTGAGATCGGTCACGGACTGGTCGAAATACCTTTCCCGCGCTACATATGACTGGTTAGAGTCTTCTGCCCTTGTGGCAGCAGCTGGCATCGGAGCCCGGTGTCAAGCGTGGCTCCAGGCCCTGGACCTGGAACAGTGGGTCCAGGAGAAGCTCTTGGATGTTCCCTGCCTCGGCGAACAACTGTTTGGCAAGCCCATGGAGGATAAGGCAGCCGAGATCAAGACTGAGTTGTGACCCATACCCGTTTCTCTCGAAAAACCTCTTCCCTTCTCCGGAAGAAACAGCACAGTAAGAAACCCTTCTTCCAGAGGGAAGGGGCTCCCTTATCAGGGATATCCACCCACCCCGGTGCCCAGCGGCCAAGGCAAAGGGGAAGCTCAAGGTCACCAGAAACCTAAGGGGCCCAAGACCCAACCACCGGTGCCACCCCAGCCAGCCCCTTGGTTTTGACGCCAAATGCATAGCCTCTCGCCTCCCAGCGGCACCCCTGCCGGTGGGAGGATGTCTGTCCTCCTTCGCCCCCGAGTGGGAGGCCATCATATCGGACACCTGGGTCTTCCAGATAATCCGGGACAGTTAGTCTTCATTTGGACAGACTCCCTCCTCCCTTCTCTCCAGCTGAGTATATTCTCAGCTTCCCTCACACCAGACTTGCTTACAGCAAGAATTGAACAACCACCTTGGTCAACAGGTGGTCAAAAGGATCCTGCCGCACCTTTGAGGTCAGGGGTTTTTATTCCCATTACTTCCTCATTCTGAAGAGGACAGGGGGCCTGCGCCCCATCCTTGATTTCAGGAACCTAAACAAATTTCTGGTGCAGGAGAAGTTCAGAATGCTATCACTTGGCGTCCTGCTGCCCTTCCTCCGGAAGGGCGATTGGCTTTGCTTCTTGGATCTCAGAGACATTTACGCCCATATCCCTATCCACCCCAAGCACAGGAAGTACCGACGTTTCAGGGTGCAGTTGGATCACTTCCAGTACAGAGTGCTCCCATTCGTTCTCGTGTCTGCCCCGCGGGTCTTCATAAAATGCCTGTCAGTGACCGCAGCCCACCTCCGGCTACAGGGCATATCCGTCTACCCTTACCTAAATGACCGGCTCGTCATGGGCACATCGGCAGAGGAGGCTCGCCTCTTGGCATCGCACACAGTCCTCCTCCTTGAGCACCTCTGTTTCCTAATCAACTACTCCAAGACCCACCTCGAACTGGTTCAGGCACTGGAGTTCATTGGCGCTCTGCTTGACGCGGAACAGGTGACTGCCTTCTTCCCTCGAGCACGCGCGGACCACCTCCGCGCTCTGGCAGCTGAGGTCCAGAGCTGGTCCATGCTCACATGCATATGCGAGCGGCCCAATGGTGCCTCAGAACGCAATACTCCGAAGCCTTGGGCCGGCTCCGGGATCCCATCTTAGTCTCACGCAGCCTATTCATTTCCTTGGATTGGTGGCAGAATCCCCGAAGCCACCTTCGGGGCATGCCCTTCCAGACTCTGCAACATGAGCTCATCTTGATGACGGATGCCTCACTGTCGGGCTGGGGAGACCACTGTGACAACCTCCATACCCAGGGACGGTGGTAACCAGAGGAATCTCAGCAGCAGATCAACCTGCTCAAACTTCGAGCAGTCTGGTTGGCCCTGAAGATCTTCGAGTACCACTTGTGATACAAGTCGATGCTCATGCAGACCAACAACAAGGTCGCAATGTTCTACATAAACAAGGAAGGGGATACGGGCTCCCGCCTCCTCTGTCGGGAGGCAGTCCTCCTCTGCTCCTTTGCCATATGCTAAGGCATGACTCTTAAGAGCTGTCTACCTCCCGGACCTGGACCATATCCTCGCGGACAGGCTCAGCAGGCTTCTCTGCCCGCATGAGTGGCGCCTGAGTCCAGAGGTGATTCTCCACCTGTTTCGCTGCTGGGGGACTCCGTCCATAGACCTGTTCGCCAGTCCAGCGAACACACAGCTTTCCCTGCTTTTGTGGGACAATACCACACCCGAGCAGGGTAGCCCTGGATGCATTCCTCCTAAATTGGACCGTTGGACTTCTGTATGCATTCTCCACCCCCCCCCCCACTCCTCTCATTATGAGGACCCTCCACAAGATTCAGCGGGACCCGAGCCTCTGATTCTTATGGCTCCCTTGTGGCCTTGGCAGTCTTGGTCCAGCTTCTACTGACTCCTGTCAGAGCCCCTGGCCCTCCTGGGCAGTGCCCCGGGTCTGCTGACACAGGAGGGGGGGGGGCGGGTGCTTCACCCAAACCTGGACTCACTATCCCTAACAGCCTGGCAGCTGAACGGGTCTCTTTAGCCTCCTGCACCTCCCAGAGGAGATCAAGGAAGGACTCGAGACGGGCCTACACTCTCAAGTGGTGGCGCTTCTCGGACTGGTGCTCCGAGCTCCAGATTGATCCGTTCTCCTGCTTCACCTGGTGGGTTCTCCAGTACTTCCTCCACCTCTCGCAGATGAGGACCTGAACATCGTGCTCATGCAGCTGATGCAGCTGCCCTTCGAGCTGATGGCGACATGCTCGCTTCGGCACCTCTCCTGAAAGGTAGTCTTCCTGGTGATACTGGGCTCGGCGAGTCAGCAAGCTGCAAGCCCTCATGGCCACAGCTCCCTACACCAGGTTCTATGGGAACCGGGTGGCCCTCAGAACTCACCCCAAGTTCCTACCGAATGTTTTGGATTTCCATCTCAACCAAGAGATAGTCTTACCGACTTTCTTCCCGAGACCTCATGCCGACCAGGCGTTGGCGGTCCTGCAAGTGCTGGACTGCAAGAGGGCTCTCACCTTCTACCTGCAGCGCACCCAGGGTCATTGCAAGTCTGACTGGCTCTTCATCTTCTGCGATCCTAACCGTCTGGGGCTTGCAGTCACCAAGCGCACTCTCTTCGTCTGGGTGGCGGACTGCATCACCTTCGCTCAGGCAAAGACTGGGGCCCCGCTGGATCGGCGAATCACCGCACATGGCGTCCATGCCAAGGCAGCATCAGTGGCTTCGCTGTGCTTAGTGCCTCTGACAGACATTTGCCGAGCTGCGACCTGGTCTTCAGCCAACACCTTCGCTTCACATTACTGCCTGGAGAGGGAGTCCCGCTGGGACAGCACCTTCGGCCAGGCTGTACTCCGTAATCTGTTCATGGTATAAGCAACTCCTCCCTCTGACCCTTCTGTGGCTACTGGGAGCTTGGCCCCTGAGGATCCGAGGACTCTGGCTTCCTTCAGATAGTTCACGGTTTCGCAGAGGCACTTTTTGCTTACAGGTTTCGGTAGCCTGTAGCTGGGGAGGCCCATAAGTGAGGATTGACTTCCTGCTTATTCCTGGAGAAAGCGTAGTTACTCACCTGTAACAGGTGTTCTCCAGGGACAGCAGGAATCAGTCCTCACTACTCTTCCACCTCCCCTTTAAGGGTTGCTATTCTTATCCTTCCCTTGCTATCTGCTTAGTAGGGCTCTAGCTATGAGACCTGACTGAGTAAGATGGCACTCTTGGGCGGGAAGAGGATGACACATGTGTGGCAGCAATCCCAAAGGCTTTCTTTGAAAGCTGGGGAGTTGCTCCACGCGGACTCAGTCGGTGCCGTCGTCACCCATAAGTGAGTACTGATTCCTGCTGTCCCTGGCGAACACCTTTTACAGGTGAGTAACTATGCTGTCTTTTTATCTCTCCTTTGTACTGTCTGGGTTTTTCAATGCACACTTTTCTCCTGCATGTTTCAGGCTCTCTCCTGCTGTGCTTGCCCAAACATTTAACGTCAGACATGGGTTTTTCTTCAGAGTTAGCAGTACAGGTTTCCTCTGTCTAGGGCTACCATGGTTTTGGTGAGAATGGCAGCCATTTCCTCTCCAGTGGCCATTTCACCTTAGCAAGCAAAGAAACGCCATAAGAAGCAGGAGCATTTAGTTTCAGCACTGGAGACAGCTCAAACTGCTGTTCCTGGGCAGGCTTAATGTTTTTTTCTCCGGAGTTTTCTATTTTTGCACAACCCTTTTTTTATTAAAAAGAGCACTTGTGATAAAAGTTTCCAAGGTTTCTGGGTCAGAATTTGCTTAACACACTGCAGGAGACCTTTCTCGCTGTGGAAATTCCTTCAGCTAAAAAGAAACGGATTGAGGATGATTTTTGGTTAGATCAGTATTCATCTCAGTGTCTACACTCAGTGGACCTCTGGGGGAAGACAGCAGCTATTGAACTAGAGGAAGGGGAGATTCCTCAAGAGGAGGATCCCAGTGTGGTTAGTGGTTTTTCACAAAGAGGAGCTGGCAACGCTAATTGCACACTCTCTGGCTGCACTTAACATTATATGGGCCCCTACAGTAGTAGAGGAGCCCCTGGAGGATTCACTTCTTCAGGTGTTTAAGTCCTCACAAATTACCTTTCCATTGCATAGTTTCATCAAGAAACTGATAGAAGCAGAATAGGAGGTGCAGGAGTCTAGCCTTAGAGGGGGTCAGACTATGAGCTGTCTGTACCCTATTCCTCAGGAGTTAAAATATATGCTTAAGATGCCTAAGGTGGGTGCTTTAGTCTCAGCAGTGATCAAAAAGATCACCATTCCGGTAGAAGGCGGGCCAGCATTTGAAAGACCTGTAGGACTTTAAGTTGGAGACCTTCTTGAAGCAAGTGTTTGATACTAGTGCTTTGACTCTTCAGGCCTCGATCTGTGGAGCTTATGTAACCAGGGCTTCCATTCGCTGCATCCATGGTTTGACAGGAGAACTGGAATCGCAACCATAGCACCAGAAGTGGCTAAGCTGGAGTTTGCCTCTGTTTACCTGGCTGATGCCTTATATGGCCTGGTAAGAGCTTCGGCTAAAACCATCACTTTGATTATTGTGGCCAGGTGCTTTCTGTGGTTAAACTGGTCAGCTGATGTCTTCAAAGACTAGGCTCAGCAAGTTTCCATTTAAGAGCAAGCTGCTTTTCTCTAAGAGCGCTCTGTTGCAAGAAGACCTTCCTAAAGGGCCAAAGTAAGGGACTGTTCCAAGGGGTCAGCCTAGGAATTTTAGAAAGTTTCAATTTACTCGTTTTTCCCCTTTCCAGCAAGGTCGCTGTGCTTTGAGAGGCCATCCCTTTCGAGGCTATAGAGGTTCCAGTAGGGGGTACTTCTCCGCCCCTGTGGTTCCTCCTAAAAGGTCCTAATGAAACGAGGCAAGCCCAGGCGGGGGTTAGTTCCAATAGGTGGTCATCAGCAGTTTTACTCCGCCTGGGTGTCTATTACCACCAACCAGTGGGTGCTGGAAGTAATCGGAGGGCTATGTTTTGGAAATGGCTCATCCTCTCTTGGAGGCATTTGTGCAGTCTCCTTGCAAAACTCACTCAAAACAGCAGTCTGTCCAGGATACGTAACAGTGGTTGCTGGATCTCCAGGCTGAAGTACCTGTTCCGAACAACCAATGTGGATCTGATTGATACTGCATTTAATTTGTGGTCCCCAAAAAAAGAGGGTACCTTCTATCCTATCTTAGACCTCAAGCATGTAAACTGGGCCCCTTGGGTGCCACATTTCTGCATGGAAACCTTTGCATTTGGTGATAGTAGCAGTCAGGAAAGGAGAGTTCCTCTCTGCTGAATCTCATGGAAGTGTACCTTCACATATTAATTCTATCAGACCATCAGCAGTTTCTGTGGTTTGCAGTGCTGATAGGACATTATCAGTTCTGGGCACTGCCATTTGGCCTGGCCACGGTGCTGCAGACCTTCACCAAGATAATTGTGGTCCTGGCGGTAGCTCTGAGAGAGGAGGGTGTGTTGGTTCATCCGTATCTCGAAGTTTAGTTGATCAGAGCAAATCCAGAGAAGAAAATGCTTCCACTACCCAGTGGGTGATGGAGCTCCTCTGGAGTCTCAGCTGGATGGTCAATTTAGCAAAGAGCAAGTGCAATCCATTGCAGGATCTGGTCTGTCTGGGAGCCCACTTTGACACCAAGGCGGGATTGGTCTTCCTCCAGGCAAGTGGCTGCAGAAGATTTGAGGTCCAGGTACGGCCCTTCCTGGGCATGAGGGTGCCTTTGGCATGGTACTATCTTCAGCTCCTGGGCTCCATGGTGGTGGCCTTGGGCCTGGTGCCTTGAGCTCAGGCTCACATGTGTCCCTTTCAGCATACTCTGCTTTTTCATTGGTCTCCACAGCTTCACCCACTTTCAAAGAGGCTGGTCTACCTGCTGGGCACTAGACAGTCTTCTCTGGTGGCTGTGGCCAGAGCTGCTTGTGGCAGGAATGCCGCCAGAACCACAGAACAGGATTTTGATGACAACGGATGCCAGTCTCTCATGGGATGGTTAGTGCATTGTGAGTCACAGGTGACACAGGGACTCTGGTCCCAGGAGGGGAGCTCGTGGTCCATCAATCGCCTAGAAATGAGGGCAGTCTTTCTAACTCTACCATTCTTTCTCCCTCAAATTCATCGGAGAATGGTAAGGGTCTAGCTCTGACAATGCAACAACAGTATTGTATGTCAATCGTCAGGGGGCACAGGCAGTGCAACATTGGCAGAAGAGGTTTGTCCTCTATTACTGAGGTTGGAAAAGAATCTTGAAGCTCTTTTTGCAACTCGCGTGGCTGGCAAGAAGAATGGTCAGGCAGATTTTCTCAGTCGGCACTGGCTAGATCCCAGGAGAATGGGAACTAAATGTGACAATATTTCACGAGATTACCTGCTGGTGGGGGGTGCCAGTCATGGATCTCATGGCCTCTGCATTCAGTGCCAAGGCGAGCAGGTTCAGCAGGTGTTGGGAGCCCATGTCCGAAGGCTTTGAGGCTCTGGTACAGAGATGGCCAACAGAAGGGCTTTTGTATGCATTTCTTCAGTGGCCCCCTAATAGGCTGTCTCCAGTTTACAGAATCCCATCCCAGAAGGGTGATTCTCATCACTCCAGACTGGTCGTGAAGGCTGTGGTATGTCTATTTCTGCAGACTGTTAAGTCCATAGCGTTTCCAAAACAGAATCAGTCTGTTCTCGCAAGGGTCAATCCTGGTGCCTCAAGTGGATTGGTTCTTGCTTAAGGCCAGGTTCTTGAAAGGGCACAGCTGAGGCGGAAGGGTTACTCTGCGGCAGTGGTAGCCATTCTCATGAAAGCATCTAAGCATTCAAAGTCCTTGACTTATATCAGAGTGTGGAGCCTGCGAGCTCTGGGCCTTTGTCCTCTCTTCCAGGTGTTCTGGCTTTCTTATAGGCCAGGCTGGACAAGGGGTTGGCTTTAAACTCCTAAGTCCATGTGGCGGCTATCTAGTGTTACTGTGGGTGAATGCAGGAGTTCTTGCTGGTGGCTCTCCTGATGTGGTCCAGTTTCTCAGGACAGTGAAGCAAGTACGGTCACTTTTGCAAGCTATTGTTCCTCCATGGGACTTCAACCTGGTGCTATCGGTTCTTACACAGTCACCCTTTGAGCCTCTTTCTAGAGATTCCTTGAAGGATCTTACCTTGACTGTTTTCTTGCTGGTGATCTGTTCGGTGTGTCGCATTTGAGTTTCAGGCTCTCTTGTAGGGAGCCTTTTCTAGCTTTCTCTAATGAGAAAGTGATGCCGAGACTGGTTCCATCCTTTTTACCAGTGTGTGTTTCATTTCAACCAAACCGTGACCTTTCTGTGTTTTTCTGATTTTGCAGGATACTGATGAGGATCGTCAGCTGCACTGTCTGGACCTATGCAGGATCTTCCGTCGGTATCTTAAGAGAATGGAGTCCTTCTGTAAGTCCAATCATCTTTGTTTTGTTTGGAGGGCCATGCAAGGGTGAAGCGACTTTCAAGGCTTCCATTGCCCAGTAGGTCAAGGAGGCAATCACCTTTGCCTATGTAGGTTGGTCCCTGCTGCTCTGAAAGAATATTTGAGATCTCGGTTGATGACCTGGTTGGAATTTGGGTTAGTTCCGCTGGCTGACATTTCCTGGGTGGCTACTTGGTCATTCTTGCATTCCTTTTCCCCGTCAATACTGTCTTGATGGGCAGACCTCGAATGATGTGCGTTTTGGGACTTCAGTACTCCAGGCTGGACTTGTAGGTCCCTCCCATGATTAGTTAATGCTTGGGTACTTCCCGCATGTACTGGACTGGACTGGAGGGGGATAAGGCATACAAAGTTGGACCTTATCTGTTAAATCTTTCCTTGAGTCCGTCCAGTCCAGGACCCTCTCTGTGAGAACGATTTTCTGTATTTTGAATTCTAAGAGCACTGGATGAGCGCAGCTGTAGTCCTGGGGCAGGGGCGGGGGGAGGGACGGGGTGGGGGGGTCCTTAAATACATCGCTATGTACCGGGAAGTCTTCTGGGACATTTCATTTCTTTATGGCAAGTATAGCCCTGGCTTTTTGCCACCTTCTCACTTTGTAAATAGTTCTAGACGTTTTCGTCTGCAACAGAAGTGTTTAGGGTGCTTAGTTTTTTTACCCTTTGGGTTTCTATACTGGGAATATAGCCCATGTTTGTAACTTACTATGCTCTCTTGGAGTCAGCTTTAATAGGATACTGATCTCTAGAGCCTATGAAGGGAGCTCTTGTACCATGACATCAGAAATCTGACCTGCTCATTTCCTAACTGCTGGTGGAGGCTGATAATCCACATGGACTGAATTGGACTGGATGAACTTGAGGAAAGACAATTAGCAGGTGAAATCTAGTTTAGCCATTAAAATTGGCAAGAAGATGCCACATTGATCAGGAGTCCCCAGACTACAGCCTGTGGACCAAAATCTAACTGCGCGCACTTTTTTTTTTTTCCCCCCCCTTAAGCCTGTTTGGTGCTCTGGAACAGCAGTTACCTGCAGCCCAATGATGCATAAAGGGGTGACGGCAGCAGTTGTCCACAACAATTGAAACGATGGTAAAGGTGGAACTAACAAGGTCGGCAACCAGATGTAAGTTAGCAGATACAAATCAGCGCAGTATATAACCCAACTGCACTGATCCATATCTGCTGATTTACATCTGGTTGTCGACCCAGTTGAGTTATATACTGCAGTGATCTGTATCTGTTAACTAACGTCTGTTTGCCGACCCTGTTAGTTCCATCTTTACCATCGTTTCTGTGGTTGTGGACAACTGCTGCCATCGTACATACAGGGTTTGATCTCTTCAGTTTACTGTTTGTTCCAGGATCCTACAATCAAAGGCTTCAATCGCCAGCTAAGTATACCTGTTTAATTTTGAAATGAATTTTTATAACTTAGCCAGTTGACTTTTGTGCACTATATTTTCAGAATAAAAAGAAGTCGTTTATTTTTCAGAGAGGTTTTCCTGCATAACAAACATTCCAACATTTACGTTTTTGTTTTGTTTTTTTACATAATTTGATTATAGCTCTTTAGATGTTTTGATCAGAGCTTCCTTTATTAAGTTTGCGGTCTTGATCACTGGGGTTTTTTTTTGTCTCATTGAGCTTGCATATACCATAGGGAGTCACAGTGCCATGACAGCTCAAGAAATGCTATGCTTCTGGGATACATGGCCTCCACTGTCCATATCATCCCTTATGCATGCCTGCGCATACGACAGGCTCAATGGATGTTATCGTCTCAAGGGACCCAGGCTATCAGGAATCTCTCGGACAAGATTTGCATTATACCTCCTCTTGTCAACTCCCTTCAGTGGTGGTGCTTCACTCCAAACCTACTCGGAGGGTCATCTTTTCAGATGCCACCACCTCAATGCATCCTAACAATGGATGCTTCTCCAGGACCAAGCAGGAAGTCAGTCCTCACATATGGGTGACGTCGGCGTCAACGGAGCCCCCATGCGGAGAATTTCCCCAGCTTTCAGAGAAAGCCTTTGGGAATGCAGGCACGCATGCGCGGTCCACTTCCCGCCCAAAGGTGCCATCTTGCTCAGTCTTCTTTTTTCCGTGGAGCCCTACGGACGCCTGTCCTTGTCACCCGTGAAAAAAGTTGATTTTTCTACGTTGGGTCGAGTTTTTTTTCTTCGGTTCGACGTCGGTTCCTTTCCCGCCTGGACTCGGTACACTGGTGCCGAGCCCGGATCTCTTTTTCGGTTTTTGTCCTTAGAGACTGCGTTCGCGCCTTTTTTTCTTTTCCCTGGCAGCCCAATTTTTTGATCTTGCAGGGGCCCTTTTTCCCCCGATGGCTGCCAGTGGCTTTAAGAAGTGTGATCGGTGCAAGAAACTGATGTCTCTCACCGACGCACACGACTGCTGCCTCTGGTGCCTGGGGCCAGACCATGATTCTACGGTCTGTAGTCCCTGTGGCAAAATGTCTTCCAAGGCATTGCGGAGCCATCAGCACCAGCATGAGAGGATCTTCTCCGAATCTGCCTCTAGACGGGTCCAGACTTTGTCAGAGGCCTCGACGTCTCGGGAGTCTGACCCCAAGCATCTTCGGGGCTCCTCTGAAAGGGAGTCCCCCTCGAGGGAGCACTGAAGGAAGAAGAAACCCGCGAGGGCGGCATCGGTGGATGCTCTTGGCACCTCGAGGGCCAGGTTGCATAGCCCCGATCGCCGTCCCGGGTCTTCGGAGTCGGAGAGGCCTGCAAAGCATCCTCGTGTAGAGTCGGAGGCCCCGAGTCACATGAGTACTGTAGTCCTCGTGGACTCTCCTCCGGGGGAGTCGACATTGGGCCCGACGCCGTCAGGGCCCGAGTCAGAGGCTGCTGGGTCTCCTGAGCTCGGACTCAGGTTGACAGCCTTGGAGAGCAAATTGTCTGCCTTCATGGAGCAGCAGCAGGTGCTGATCGCCGGTCTCACCGGTGCATCTGCCCCGACCACCGGGACATCGACGTCCAAGTCGACCCCGGAGGCCGAGCCGATCCTTGACCATGCGAACTCGAGTCGATCCTCGGCCGAGGTCACCCTCGGCCTCCCGTTTGGGACCAAGGTCGTCGACGCCAGTTCCCTCAGCGTCGGTAGATGGCGTTGGTGCCCGCCCGCTCGGAGCCGCTCGATTACTCCTCGGAGGAATCTGCGTGGGAAACGGAGGAGTCGTCCCCTAACATCTTCCGGACTCGGTGCGTCCCTTCGGACTCACCGGCTTCCGAACATCGGACAAGGTCCCCTCCAGAGGATTCCAGGTTCTCGGATTTCGTGAGGGACATGGCCAAGGCACTGGCATTCCCTGCAGACCCAGAGGAGGAGCCTCGAGCCGAGGAGCTCGAGGCTCTGCAGTATGACTCTCCTCCCAAGGAGGCCTTTACTGTCCTGGTTCCTCCAATGCTGGAGCGGTTGCTCTTCTGCATGTGGGAGGCGCCGGCCTCGATGCCGGTTCTAAGCAAGCGGGTCGATTCCATCTATCGAGTCCGCAAGAGCCCCGGGTTTCAAAAGGCACAGCTACCGCACCATTCCATGGTTGTGGAATCGACCATGCATCGCCTGAAGAGTCAGAAGATGCACTCCTCGGTGCCTCCCGGCAGGGAAGCCTGGAACCTAGAT
Source organism: Ichthyophis bannanicus (assembly GCA_033557465.1). Taxonomy (NCBI): domain Eukaryota; kingdom Metazoa; phylum Chordata; class Amphibia; order Gymnophiona; family Ichthyophiidae; genus Ichthyophis; species Ichthyophis bannanicus. Next base: position 702,240,771 of record CM066031.1, on the reverse strand, counting down.
GCCCTCGGTAGAAAGTGCTTCCAGGGCTCTATGCTTGCTTGCCATATCCAGACCTACCAGCTGTACATGGACATGTACCTTCGAGACCTGGCAAAGGAGATTGCCGGGTTCTCTGCTGGTCTGTCCGAGGAACCTTTGCAGAGGTTCAAGGCCTTGTCTTCTGGTATTCGAGAGTGCTCGAAGTTTATATCTCGAGCAGCCTATGATGGATTTGAGGCTTTGGCCCGGGTAGCAGGGGCTGGCATCGGTGCACGCCGCCAGGCCTGACTACAATCCTCTGACCTCGAGCCGTGGGTACAGGACAAGTTGGTTGAGGTCCCTTGCCGAGGTGAAAACCTCTTTGGTAAGCCCATGGCGGAAAAGGCTGCAGAACTAGAGACCGAGACTCTTACCCAGACAAGGCTGTCCAGGAAAACCTCTGCCCCTTCTCAGAAGAAGGGCTCGGGGAAAAAGACCTTTTACCTCATGAAGACCGCTGCCTACAAAAACCTACCCTCACTACCAGGCCTCTGCAGCTCCCCAACAGGGCCAGCAGGCCAAGGGGCAGAGTCATGGGCCCCGTAGGCAGAAGGCCCCCAAGCCTCCTACTCCGGCTCCTGCTCAGCAGGGAGGGGGTTTTTGACTATGCCAGCATAGCCTCTCCTCCTCTCCAGGGCACAGAAGGTCGGCTGACCCTGTACGCAGACAGGTGGCTAGCCATTACAGGGGATACTTGGGTGTTAAGCATCATCGAAAGGGGCTATCTGCTCCACTTCACCCAGATACCCCCCTCCTACTTTCCAGGGGAGCCTTCAAGACCCCCTCTGCACAGAAACTTACTCCTTCAGGAGTTGGAAGGTCTACTAAGGGACCAGGCGGTGGAACCGGTGCCTCACCACCTGGAAGGGCAAGGCTTCTACCCCAGGTACTTCCTGGTACCAAAAAGAACAGGAGGCCTCAGACTCATCCTCGACCTGAGAAATCTCAACAAGTTTCTGGAGAGGGAAAAGTTCAAGATGCTTACCCTTGGGATCTTACTGCCCTACCTCCAGCAGGGAGATTGGCTATGCTCCTTAGACCTGAAGGATGCTTATACTCACATCCTCATCCATCCAAGTCACAGACAATTCCTCAGATTTGTGGTGGGAGGAAAGCACTTACATAAGAACATAAGATATGCCATACTGGGTCAGACCAAGGTCCTTCAAGCCCAGTATCCTGTTTCCAACAGTGACTAATCTAGGTCATACGTACCTAGCAGTACAGAGTGCTTCCTTTTGGCCTCATCTCCGCCCCCATGGTTTTTACAAAATGCCTGGCGGTGGTTGCGGCCTACCTCAGGAACCAGGGTATCTTTGTGTTCCCTTACCTGGACGACAGGCTAATCAGGGGCCAGTCTCCACAAGAGGCCAGGCAGGCCACCTGCAGAACCATATCCCTGCTTCAGCACCTGGGGTTCGTTATAAACTTCCCAAAGTCCACTTTGGTCCCCTCACAGGACATAGAATTCATAGGGGCAAGGTTGGATACCATCCATGCAAAGGCCTATTTGCTTGTGGACAGAGCTCACCGGCTGATAAAGTTGACCAGCCAGTTTCGGGCGAACTCTCTGGTCTCGGCCAGACACTTCCTCCGGCTCTTAGGTCATATGGCTTCCACAGTGCATGTCACCCCACATGCCCGGCTACACATGAGGCCGGCTCAGTGGCACCTCAGGGCGCAGTGGCTGCAGGCCACAGGGAAATTGTCAGACAGAATAAAGGTGTCCAAACTCTTGGTAGACTCCTTACGCTGGTGGAGGCATCTCCCAAATCTGGTCAGGGGTGTTCCTTTTCTGGCCTCCCCACACACTCGGGTACTGACAACCGATGCTTCCCTGCAGGGCTGGGGGGCACACTGCCAGGGAGCCTGCACCCAAGGCCTGTGGTCTCCGAGGGAGGCCACCCAGCAGATCAACCTGTTGGAATTGAGAGCCATTCAACTAGCCTTATGGACTTTCTCTCAGATCCTGTCTCACCAGTCTGTCCTAGTTCAGATGGACAACCAGGTGGCTATGTTCTACGTCAACAAGCAGGGAGGCACAGGATCCAGACTTCTGTGCCTGGAAGCACAAGCTCTCTGCTCCTGGGCTGTCACTCAGGGCAGTCTACCTCCCAGGCCAGGAAAACTACCTGGTGGACAGGCTCAGCAGACTCCTGCAGCCTCATGAGTGGCAGTTGGATTCTCTGGTAGTTAAACAGATTTTTCTGAAGTGGGGTCTTCCGACCATGGATCTTTTTGCCTGTCCGCTAAACAGGCAACTACCCAGGTTCTGTTCCAGGCAACCGTATCCCTTGAACAGTGCCAGATGCATTCCTGATCCCCTGGTCAGAGAGCCTGCTGTATACCTTTCCTCCCACACCTCTGGTGGCCCGGACTCTATTCAAAATCCAGCAGGACCGAGCCACGGTGATCCTGATAGCCCCCAGGTGGCCCAGGCAGCCGTGGTTCCCTTCTCTTCTGCAGTTGGCAGTGGATACGCCACTTCCTCTGGGGTTACAACCCAACCTTCTGACTCAGGATCAGGGGTCCCTCTTACATCCCAACCTCAAATCCCTCAATTTGATGGCCTGGCTGCTGAAAGGTTAGTCCTTGCTCCCTTGCTCCTATCAAGGGAGGTTAAAGAGGTGGTGTTGGCCTCCAGGAAGCATTCCACTAGGAAGGCCTATGCTCTAAAGTGGTGTAGGTTCTCTACTTGGGTTCTCAACAGCAAGAGGACCCCTTCTCCTGCTCTGTCCAGGTGGTGCTACAATACCTGCTCCACCTTTCCAACCTAGGACTTCAGTCCAACTCTGTCCGGGTTCACCTCAATTCCCCTTCAGCTCACCACTCGCCGGTGGATGGACAATCTCTCTCAGGCTACCCTCTGGTGTCTCGCTTTCTCAGAGGCCTGCTTCTGCTTAAGCCTCCTATTCGTCCACTGGCCACTGAGTGGGATCTCAATGTGGTCTTGCAGCAACTGACTCGCCCACCTTTTGAGCCGATGGCAACCTGCCATTTACGTTTCCTCTCCTGGAAGGTGTTTCTTGTGGCACTCACCTCAGCTAGGCGGGTAAGTGAGCTTCAGGCCCTGGTCTCGGATAGGCCGTATACCAGGTTCTATAAGAACAGAGTAGTCTTGCAGACTCATCCTAACTTCCTTCCAAAGGTAGTGTCCTCCTTCCACCTCAACCAGGAGGTGGTACTTCCAACGTTCTTTCCCAAGCCGCACACCAGTAGGGCAGAGACTGTCTTGCATACCCTGGATTGTAGAAGGGCGCTGTCCTTTTACCTTGCATGTACGCAGGGGCATAGAAGGGCTTCTCAGCTCCTCATTTCCTTTGACCCTAATAAATTGGGGTTGCCTGTCACTAAGCGTACGTTGGGGGGTGCACAGGAAGCAAGAGTCAAGGATCGTCAGGATAAATTTGAAGGTTCTTTATTAGGGTGGTCCACCCTAATAAAGAACCTTCAAATTTATCCTGGCGATCCTTGACTCTTGCTTCTTGTGCACCCCTCAGTCAGCTGCAAGAGCAGCGCTCCTCGTTTTGTTTCGTAGTAAGCGTACGTTGTCCATCTGGGTGGCAGACTGTATCACCTGGGCGTACAGGGCAGCCAGCCTCTCCCTGGAGGGTCGAGTCACGGCGAAGGCCGCATCAGTAGCTCACTTCCGTTCTGTTCCGTTGGCAGACATCTGCCGGGCTGCTACTTGGTCTTCAAGCCAGACTTTTGCGGACCACTACTGCCTCGAGAGGGAGTCCCTTAGGGACAGTGCTTTCGGGCAAGCGGTACTCCGTAATCTCTTTGAGGTTTAGGCAACTCTTACCCTCCGGCCCTGGTGTGGGGCTACCGTTCAGGTGTGGTCTCGGAGAAGATTCTCTCACTGTTGCTGGGGCTCTAGAGGGAGCTCTAATTTTCAGCCTGGGTTCCTGGTAGCCCAGAGCTAGGGAGTCACCCATATGTGAGGACTGACTTCCTGCTTGGTCCTGGAGAAAGAGTTGTTACTCACCTGTAACAGGTGTTCTCCAGGAGCAGCAGGAATCAGTCCTCATGACCCTCCCTCCTCCCCTTGGAGTTGCAGTTGTATATAGGTCATTTTCTTTTTGTGCTGTCTTTTAGCTATGTTATTAGACTGAGCAAGATGGCACCTTTGGGTGGGAAGGGGACCGCGCATGCGTGCCTACATTCCCAAAGGCTTTCTTTGAAAGCTGGGGAAATGCTCTGCATGGGGGCTCCGTCGACGCCGACGTCACCCATATGTGAGGACTGATTCCTGCTGCTCCTGGAGAACACCTGATCTCCAGGAACAAGCAGGAATGAATCTTCACATATGGGTACGTCGGTACCGATGGAGCCTGCGCGGGAACGCTCCCCAGCGTCCCAAAAAAGGAAAGCTTTTGGGAGCATCCCATAGCGCCTGCGCGCTGCCTTCCCGCCTTTCCTAACCGCCTCTCTCCAGTTCTTCTTTTCCGCGGAGCCAGCAGGTCGTGTTCCTGTCGCCGCTGAAGAAGTTCTTTATTTTATTTTATTTCTTTGGTCGCGCGTCTGCCGCCTTCGACGTCGGACCGGTACCGCCGGTCTTTTCTTTCTTTTTCTTTAAAAAAAAAAAAAAAACTATTACCGTTTTCACTTCAGTGTCATTTTTGTCTCTTTGGGCTTTAGGCCTAAGAGAAAATTTTTTCCTCATGGAAAAGCCCGCCTCCGGGTTTAAAAAATGCACGAAGTGCAGCGGTACCATTTCTGTCACAGACACCCATGACTGGTGTTTTTAAATGTTTGGGTCCTGACCATTCCATCACGGATTGTCCATCCTGCTCCATGATGTCTAAAAGAGGTTTACAGAACCGAGCAGCCAAGCTCAATACCCTGTTTCCCTCTGATGCAGCTTCGGTGGCATCGACGTCTTCCAGGGCTGCTTCTTCCTCCTCTGGATCTCAGGTAACCAAACATAAATCCAGCCGGTCCTCGAAGGGTAGATCTCCCTCCAAGCATCGAGATGCCTCCGGGCTTGCCCTCGAGGATCCTGCACCGGCAAAAGTACCCCGGCGGGAAGCTCCGGCTTCCAAAGCTCCTCCTATGGGATCACAGGTTGACATCGATGGCACGGCCTCGACCGATCACCTGTTACAGTGTTCTGGGGTACCGGTGGAATCCGCCGGTACCGACATCCAGACATTGATGGCATCGATGGATCAGAATATTCTGACCATGCAGCATGCCATTACGGCATTCATACAAGCTGCAGCGCCTCTGGTACCGCAGCAACCTTCGTTGTCGGTACTGGTTCCGGCACCGGCACGATATCTGTTCCGGTGCCGGTACCGATTGCATCGACATCGGCTTCGGTGTCGACTGCAACGCTACCCTGTCCGATGCGCATCGGTACCGAACCGGTACCGATCACTCCCGATGTCGATACCACTCAGTACGCGTATCGGGCTCTACAGGAGCATCCAGACAGGCGATACTTCGATTCCTCCGAAGACTCTGATGCACCGGAGGCCTCTGTCGAAGCATCGGTACTCCTTCCTCAAGAGCCTTCTTCTCCAAAAAGAAGAATGTCTCCTCCAGAGGACTTGTCTTTTCAAGACTTCATCAGAAAAGTGGCCAAGGGCCTCTCCACCTCAGTGGCCCCTGAGTCAGAGCCTAGAGCCAAAAACTTGGATATTTTGCAATATCCCAAGGCTCCTAAAGAGGCAGCCACTTTACCAATTCATGAGATCCTTTATGATCACATGTTGGGCATATTGGAGACTCCTCTCACCATCCCATCTCATTCTCGTAGGTTGGAAACCATGTACCGTGTCCCTCCTTGTCTTGGGTTTCATAAGACTCAGCTTCCTCACCACTCTATTGTGGTGGAGTCTGCCATGAAAAATTTAGAGTGCAAAGAGGCATTCATCTGCTCCTCCAGGAAGAGAATGCAGAACCTTAGATGCTTTTGGCAGGAAAATCTTCCAGGCCAATATGCTTGTTGCCAGAATCAACTCCTATAGTCTCTATATGGGGATGTTTCTAAAAGAAGTTACAGATCATCTGCAAACTTTACTCCCTTTTATTTCAGAAGATAAAAGGGAAGAGTTTCTCACCTAGCTTAAACATGCCCAGGATGTTTCCAAGTTTTCCAACCGTGCAGCCTTTGACTCTTTTGAGTGTGCCAGCAGAGCCTCGGCTATTGCCATAGGTGCACGCAGAATTGCTTGGTTACAAGCTTCTGATCTGGAACCCTGGGTCCAAGATGGATTAGGAAATCTTCCTTGTACAGGTGAAAACATTTTTGGCAAGGATTGGCAAGTAAAGGCCACCCAGATGGATGCAGAGAATTCTGCTTTAGATAGGCTTTCAAAGTCTACTTCTAATCCTGTTAAGAAGAGGTTTTTCAAAAAGGCATTTTTTCCCAAAAAGGGAAGATATTATCCTGTTTATGGTCAACAAACATCTTCTGCAGGTCGTTTTGCTGCAAAGCGTCAACAACCTAAACAGGCCAAGCCTAAGACTGCAAGGACTACTGTGGTCCAACAGCCTCATCCTCCTCAGGGCCTTTGACTTGCAACTAGAGAACTTAGCCTTTCTGGCTCTAGAACAACCAGAGCCTCTCACCATTCCAGGCAGGTTAGCTTACTTTGCTCCCAGATGGGAGCAAATCACAGCAGAGCAATGGACCCTCTCCATCATAAGGGAGGGGTACAAGCTTCATTTCTCAAACCTTCCTCCTCACACCATGGTGAGACAGTTCAATTCTCCAGCATCTCTCCTCGACCTTCTGGGTCAGGAGATTACTACCCTTCTTGCCCAACAGGCAATAGAAGAAGTACCCCTTCTTCAACAGGGCTCAGGGTTCTACTCCCCCTATTTTCTAATTCCAAAGAAAACAGGGGGCTACAGACCCATATTAGATCTCAGAGAATTGAACAAGTTCCTATGCAAGGAGAAATTCAAGATTTCTCTAGGTACTCTCCTTCCATACCTTCAGAGTCAGGATTGGCTTTGTTCTCTAGATCTCAAGGATGCGTACACCCATGTCCTCATCCATCCAACACACAGGAGGTTCCTTTGGTTCCTTTATCAAGGAAAGCACTACCAATACAGGGTGCTTCCTTTCGGTCTGGCCTCTGCACCAAGAGTGTTCACAAAATGCATGGCAGTAGTAGCTGCATTTCTACGCACTCTAGGAATATTTGTATTCCCATATCTGGACGACTGGCTCATCCGAGCTCCATCCCAGTCAGAGGCCCAGACTTCCCTAGCCTGCACAAGGCGTATTCTGCAGTATCTGGGACTTGTAATAAACATCCCAAAGTCCCAGCTCACCCCTACTCAGTCTCTAGAGTTCATAGGGGCCTTGCTGGATATCACCACTGCAAGGGTCTATCTTCCCCAGGCCCGTTGCCTATGCTTGGTGCAGTTAGCCTCCCAGATTCAGTTAAAATCCCATTTAACTGCTCGAGAGATGTTACAATTGTTAGGCCACATGGCACCCACTGTGCATGTGGTTCCTTACGCTCGCCTTCACATGAGGGCAGCTCAATGGACTTTATCCACCCAATGGACCCAGGCATCAGGGGGCCTATCAGACAAAATAGCAACCTCCAGGCGCCTCTTTTGGTCTCTCCAGTGGTGGACGTCCACTCAAAATCTGTTGCTGGGGTGCCCCTTCCAACAGTTGTTACCCCAGGCAACCCTTACAACAGATGCCTCTCCAAAGGGTTGGGGAGCTCATTTACAAGATCTCTCCACCCAGGGCATCTGGTCTCCACAGGAGACCTCTCTACATATCAACCTCTTGGAGCTCAGAGCAATCTTCCTAGCTCTGAGTCTTCCACACCCTGCTCAGCTACAAGACAGTACTCATCCACACGGACAACCAAGTAGCCATGTTCTACGTGAACAAGCAGGGCGGGACTGGCTCTCTGTCGCTTTGCAACGAAGCTTTGAGATTGTGGGCCTTCGCCAGAGAGCATCAAATTCATCTTCTGGCAGTATATCTTCCAGGAGTTCAAAACTCTTGGGCGGACAGACTCAGTCAAGTTCTGCTTCCACACGAGTGGTCCCTCCACATGGACCAGATGCTCAGAATCTTTCAAATTTGGGGAACCCCGGACATAGACCTCTTTGCAAGTCCGTGGAATGCCAAACTTCCCCGGTTCTGTTCCAGGATTCCGTGTCAGGGAGTTCAGGCCAGGGATGCCTTCCTCCTTCACTGGGGTCAAGACTTCCTGTATGCCTTTCCACCCATTCCCCTAATTCCCAAGACTCTGTTCAAGCTTCAGAGAGATCGAGGATCTATGATCCTCATAGCTCCACGTTGGCCACGCCAAGTGTGGTACCCTCTACTTCTGCATCTCTCTCAAGCTCCCTCCCTGGACTTGGGATCTGCTCCAGACCTGTCTCAGGAGGGGGGAACATTGTGGCACCCAAACCCCCAGTCTCTTCATCTCAGGGCGTGGTTGCTGAAGGCCTAGACCTTCAAGATTGGCATCTTTCCCAGCAAGTGAAGGATATCCTTCATGCTTCCAGAAAGCCTTCTACTAGACGTTCTTATGCTTTTAAATGGAAAAGGTTTACCATTTGGTGTGCTGAGAAGGGATTTAACCCTCTTGCAATACCTTTGAATTTCTTACTAGAGTATCTCCTGCATCTATCCCATGCAGGCCTCAAAACGAATTCAGTAAGGGTCCATTTGAGTGCTATTGCAGCATCCTTCAAGCCCCTCAATGGACAGCCTATTTCCTCTCATCCTCTTATTACAAGATTCATGAGAGGCCTTCTTTTAACTAAACCTCCCATTAGACCACCTCCAGTTTCATGGGACTTGAATCTGGTTCTTGGCCAGCTCATGAAGCCACCCTTTGAACCCTTAGCCACTACCTTCTTGAAATGTCTTTCCTGGAAGGTTATTTTTCTCATTGCAGTCACCTCCGCTCGCCGCATCAGTGAGCTGCAGGCCTTAGTGGCTAATCCACCTTATACAAGGTTCCATCATGATAAGGTAGTCCTCAGGACCAATCCACACTTTATGCCTAAAGTGGTCTCACCTTTTCATCTGAACCAGGAGGTGTATTTACCTGTCTTTTTTCCAGGTCCTCATGCATCAAGTGCAGAGAGGAATCTTCATACCCTGGATTGTAAGAGAGCTCTTGCCTTTTACTTACAAAGGACACAGCAACATAGAAAGTTCTCTCAACTTTTTGTTGCTTTTGATCCCTCTCATTTGGGACTTCCAGTCTCTAAGAGAACACTGTCCAATTGGATTGCTCAGTGTATTTCTTTCGCCTACCAGAGTAAGAACCTTTCTCTGGAGGGCCATGTCACAGCTCACAATGTGAGGGCCATAGCAACCTCTATGGCTCATCTAAATTCTGTGTCCATCGACCAGATCTGTCGAGCGGCCACCTGGGCCTCGGTTCATACCTTCACAGCCCATTACTGCTTGGACAAGGACTCCCGCCGGGATGCTTTGTTTGGTCAGGCTGTTCTCAAACACCTGTTCCATACTTAATCAACTCCTACCCCCATCCCTGGTTGGATGCCTGAGATCCATGGGAGGAGGTAGAGCCCTTCTCAGGGTCTCCCAACCTTGGGGATCTCCCAGGCATCTCTAGCTGGGGAGTCCCCATATGTGAAGACTCATTCCTGCTTGTTCCTGGAGATAGCACAGTTACTTACCTGTAACAGGTGATCTCTGGGAACAGCAGGAATAAGTCTTCACAACCCACCCACCTCCCCTAGGAGTTGTATCTCTCTATCTATCTTTCCTTTCCTCTCTCTCTCTTTGTCTCAGCTTTAAAACTCAAACTGGAGAGAGGCGGTTAGGAAAGGCTGGAAGGCAGCACGCAGGCGCTGTGGGATGCTCTCAAAAGCTTTCCTTTTTTGGGGCGCTGGGGAGCATTCCCGCGCAGGCTCCGTCGGTACCGACGTACCCATATGTGAAGACTTATTCCTGCTGTTCCCAGAGATCACCCGTTACAGGTAAGTAACTGTGCTTTACAAGTGAGTAACTACTTTTTCCAAACTTGGGAAGGGAGCACAATGTGAACAATTTCACTGCACAGGCAGCGGATGACACAGCAGGAATCTCTGTTGCAAATCCATCTCCTGGAGCTACAGGCTCTCATGAATGCCCTTTAGTTTCTTCAACCCCAACTTTCGGGCAAATAGAGCATGGCTACCTGGTTGTCCGTTTGGACTATATGAACAAGCAGTGGAGAAAGGATTCCTATCCTCTCTTCCAAGAAGCCCTTCTTCTCTGGTTCTTCTCCTTTGCACACCATATCCATCTCAGTATGGTGTGCAATCTCCCAAGTAAGCTCAGTCTCCTAGCGAACAGACTCTGCCGCATCCTGCGTCACCATGAGTGGACCCTAAATCAGGACACAGTATCTTGGATCTTTCACCTGTGGGGAAACTCCTTCAATAGATCTGTTCGCAACACAGGAGACTACATGACTACTGCTGTTCCTTATCATGTCTCCAGTCTAGTCCCGAAACCTCTGGGTTGTGCTCCTCTTCCAGCAGCTTGGAGACTGAGAAACTTCATTTTTTTCTGATGTCACTGGTATAAATACAGAGGAACCACCTCCTCCCTCCAGTTCTCTGTCTCCAAGCAGCTGGAGGGTGGTGAGCCCAGAGCTTCGGGGCTCACTAGAGGAGCAATTAAGGAAATCAGGAAGTTAGGAGTAGTGGGATTGCTTTATTTATAACATTTTAACAAAATACAGCAAGAAAAAGAAAATACATTCCTTACAGTGAATAAAGTGTAAGATGAATAAGATGATTAACATCATAAAACAAAAAAAATTAATGAATATATAGTAATCAAACACTGTTGTCCACAATTATGAGAAGGAGGAGAAGCAACTATCATACCACAGCAGAGATTTGGAAGATACATGAAGTAGAAAACAAAAAAGTAATAAGAAAACCAAGATGGCAGCAGGCCCCCAAAATACATACATGGAGGATACAGATGAACCAATAACCACAATTTACTCAGTTGGTAAAACAGCAGGAAGTCTAGCATTAATAAAATTATTCAACTCATTAGGATCAGAAAAAATATATTTAACCCCCTCGATAAGTACAAGGCATCTCTACAGGGAAACCGAAGAAAAAAGGTACCCCCAATACTCAACACCCCAGGTTTATACTGCAAAAACTGTTTTCTCCTACTTACATAGAAACATAGAAACATGATGACAGAAAAAGACCACAAGGCCCATCTAGTCTGTCCTTCCATAACAACAACTACAACAGTCCACTTTCTACCTTTAGAGATCCTCTGTGTTGGTCCCATGCTTTTTTGAATTCAGTTACTGTCCTCATCTCTACCACCTCCACTGGGAGACTATTCCACGGATCCACTACTCTTTCCGTAAAGAAATATTTCCGCATATCACTCCTGAATCTATCTCCCTTCACCCTCATCCCACAAAGAAACTTTGGGTTTCTTTGACTAGGTCTGGAAACATTGATATTCTAAAACCTAAAAAGGTATCCAATCTTTTCTTAAAAAACATTTTCAGCAGCCAGTCCTTGTCAGTAACCAAAGCACACTGCACCAAAAGAGTTGGAGAGAGGAGTTATAGCTTCAACCCCGGTATCCTCAAGAAGGCCGGTCACATCCAGGATATCAAATTTCACAGCGGATACAGCCACAGAAGTCTCAGCTTTTTTCCGACTAGGCAGATAATAAACCTTGTTAAGAGGTGGAATCAAGTCAGAAGGAACTTTCAAAATCTCCGTGATATATCTTTTGAACATGTCCAAGGCCGTCACCTCTGGGAGACGTGGAAAATTCAAAACCCGAAGGTTAACTGCTCTGGAAGCGTTCTCCAACACTTCCACTTATATTTAAGCAAACCGTTCTCCTTTGACAAGACCGAGGACATGTCTGAAACATAGATTTAATTTTAAATTTGGATTAATTCAGTTTATTTTAATAGATTCTGGCTCTTTTAAATTTATTGGAGCAGTAAGGCGCCCCCCCCCCCTCCCTGGTTGCTCTCAGTGAGTCAGGCTCGCAGAGGCAGCGGTGTGAGGGGGAAAGAGGCTCCGGTTCCCAATCCCAAGTGGATGGGTGAGGAACCCGGTGCTTTCGGCCCGGTAGCATGCCAGAATTGCATTCCTGTGAGCGCTCAGGGTCGTCGGCAGCAGCAGCGGAAAGAAAGAGCTGTGACTGGCCTGGGGGTCAATTGGTCATCGGAGAGGTTTGCGGAGGTCCAGTGCAGCGGGGAGAAGTGGTTAAATCCCTGCGGGTAAGTGAAAAAGCCACCGGATAGTTAAGAGCACTGCCACGGATTGGGTGTGACAGGAAGACCCGGCTGCGTGGTTTCAGCGGGAAGAGCCGTTTCTGAAGGCAGACTTCAACAGCTCAGTTTTTGGCGGTAAAGCATCATTTTTGAATGTTTTCTTCAGATTCTAGTTAGGACAAGGGCATAGAGTGGATCTGCATCTTTGGGTTTGTAAAAAAAAAAAAAAAAAAAGCCACTTTTAAAGGGGGTGTCTGTTGGTAGAGGAGAAGCTGACAGAAGTCAGAATCCGCATTTCTGCAGGAGTCTTTGCCCTAGAAGGGCAAGAGGCAGCAGGGTACGCTGACTGGATCCTTTCGGCAGTGATGCCCTCTAAACCGCTGTGCGTTCTGTGTGGTACAAAAAGGGGGGTGGTTTCAGAAACATGAGTGTGCAAGAGGTGTATGATGGAGGCTATCATGATGGAGCAAGCTTTAGCAGGGGTTCTCGAGGGCGCTCAGAGTGTGGTAGAACCTGTTGTGGAGCCAGGGTCCCCAGCTGAGATGATGCGGGAGCCCATGCCGGGGCCTTCCTCGACTCTGGATTTTCCTCCTCCTCCGGCGCCTTTGCTGGGGGGGGGGGGGCTGGAGGCAATTTTCTCCTCAATTTGTTACGCTCATTCAACAGGTGTTTGGGGGAGTTAAGAGGAGCTTCCCATCGCCTTCTGCGAATGCAGAGCCAGCAGAGAAGGGGCCGGGGGCCCTTTAGGGGTAGGTTTAGCGAGGGCAACAGCTAAAAAGGCCAAGATATTGTTCTTAAGGAGATCTAAACCTGGAGCTGGAAGAGGAGTTAGGAGAAATCACGGAACAGGAGGTCCAGGCACGGGTAGTCCGCATTTTTCGTAGAGAGGAATTGCCAGCCCTCATTTCTGAGACGCTCAAGGCGCTTAGTATGCCGGCAATGACGATGCCGTAAGAGGCGGCCTTGGAAGATCCCTTATTGCAGAGGTTTCGGAAAACTCAGAGCGTTTCCGATTCACAAGGTAGTAAAAGAGATCATTCTAGGTGAATGGGATTTGCCTGAGGCGGGATTCAAAGGGTCCAGAGTGATGGGCCGTCTGTACCCGCTAGTGGAACAGGATAAGGAATTGTTTCCGTCCCGAGAGTGGATGCGGCCGTTGCAGCGGTTACCAAAAAGACGATCTTTCCTGTAAAGGGTAGCGCGGCCCTTAAAGATGTTCAGGATAGGAAGTTGGATTCCTTGTTGAAGGAGGTGTTTGACATAAATACTCTTTCGATTCAAGCATCTATTTGTGGAGCATGGGTTGCTAGAGCCTGTTTGTGTTGGTCTCAAGGGATTCAAGGAGATCCAGTAGGGGTTGCTTCCGCTGAGGCAGCCAGACTAGAGTCGGGGGCTGCTTATTTGGCAGACATTCACTATGACCTTATCCGAGGGTTATCGAATAGTATGCCTTCAGTAGTAGCAGAAAGAAATTTTTGTCAGAGCTACTGCCATGAAAACTTACGCTCTCTCGAGGCAGAATGCTCCTTTTTAATCAGAAATTTTTTAAAAGGGATAGCAACACCCCAAAATACCCAAAAGGATATGAACAACCCATAGGGTACAAAACCGAATGTGAAAATGAGTCCTGTGATAGTAAAAGGCCGTAGCCTGCACTCCACAATATAGCTGCCTTAATGTTAACCACGGGTACTTAGCTCAAGTCCAGACTCGCGTGGGTCCATCAGAAAAAACTCAAAAGCAGCAGGAGTATCGTCTTCGATGAGGGGAACCTTTCCACCACCGTCAATGATCTGTAATCCAAACAAATGCGTTGGTGAACAGTATGTTGACACAACGTTGCGTTTCGGGCATATACATTTCTACAATGTATATGCCCGAAACGCAACGTTGTGTCAACATACTGTTCACCAACGCATTTGTTTGGATTACAGATCATTGACGGTGGTGGAAAGGTTCCCCTCGTCGAAGACGATACTCCTGCTGCTTTTGAGTTTTTTCTGATGGACCCACGCGAGTCTGGACTTGAGCTAAGTACCCGTGGTTAACATTAAGGCAGCTATATTGTGGAGTGCAGGCTACGGCCTTTTACTATCACAGGACTCATTTTCACATTCGGTTTTGTACCCTATGGGTTGTTCATATCCTTTTGGGTATTTTGGGGTGTTGCTATCCCTTTTAAAAAATTTCTGATTAAAAAGGAGCATTCTGCCTCGAGAGAGCGTAAGTTTTCATGGCAGTAGCTCCGATAAAAATTTCTTTCTGTTTGAGTGATCTCTTTTGTTAGGTAGGATATAGATGTGGGATACTCTTTTAGGTTTATTTTGGAAGATTCAGTAGTAGCAGGGCGCAGGTATTTGTGGCTGCGCAACTGGGCGGCAGATAGCTCGTCTAAGGCTAGGTTGAGTAAGTTACTGTTCAGGGGAAAGCTTCTGTTCGGGGAAGATTTGGATAAGCTGGTGAAAGACCTTGGTGAGTCCAAAGGGGGTCGTCTCCCGGAGGACAAGCAAAAGCAGGGCCGGACAAATGTCCCTCCTAAGGCTCCGTCGAGGGATTTTTGGCGTTTTTGTTCCTCTAGATTCAACCAAGGTCAGAGGGGGCATTTTCCCTATAGAAACCAGGGCTTTCGGGGAGCAGGCAGAGGTTTTAGGGCCGCCTCCTCGTCTTAGAAAGTCACAATGATGCAAGGGGGACCCAGGTTGGCGTGGTACTGGTAGGGGGATTGCTACGAGAGTTTTACCCTGCCTGGGTCCAAATTACTTCAGACCGGTGGGTGCTGGAGGTGATTCAAGAAGATTATGCTTTGGCGTTCCTCCGTCCAGTTTCCGACTCGTTCGTTCAGTCGCACTGCAGAGCTCATCTTAAGTTAGAAGCCATCAAGCAGACGGTAGAGCGACTGGTAGCGCTCAGGGCAGTGGTGCCGGTTCCCTCAGACGAATGTGGTTCTGGTCGGTACTCCATTTATTTCGTAGTGCTGAAAAAAGAGGGAACTTATCAGCCAATTCTGGATCTCAAGAGTAAATCGCTGCCTCAGTGTCTCATTTTCACATGGAAACATTGAGGTTAGTCATAGTAGCAGTAAGAAAAGGAGAGTTCCTTACATCCTTGGACTTATCGGAGGCGTACCTGCACATTCCCATTTGGCAGGATCATCAGTAGTTTCTCAGGTTTGCGGTTCCGATGGGGCATTTTCAATTCCGAGCATTGCCTTTCGGTCTAGCGACGGCACCACGGACATTCACCAAGGTGATGGTGGTGGTGGCCGCAGTGGAGAAAAGAGAGGGTCCTGGTACATCCTTATCTGGACGATTGGCTGATTCAAGCGAAGTCAAGAGCCAGAAGCGAAGGTCCTTCAAGACCTAGGTTGGGTAGTCAATATGTCGAAGAGCACGTTGACTCCGTCGCAGACTCTGGAGTACTTATGAGCGAGGTTCGATACGGAGGTGGGCAGAGTATTCCTTCCTCAGCATTGGGCAAAGGCTGTGAGGAAATTGGTACACGAGTTTCTAAGCCGAGCGGCTCCCACGGCCTGGCATTATCTGCAGGTACTCGGGACTATGGCGGCGACGATATCTAGAATCTCATATGAGAACTTTGCCAAAAGCGTTGCTAAGGCGCTGGTCTCACCAAAGCGACACTCTGTCCCGGAGACTGCCCTGTCCGATGGCAATGCGTCTGGCGCTGAGCTGGTGGTTGCGTCCAGGGAATCTGGAGAAGGGGATGCCCTTGGAGATGCCCGATTGGATAGCCCTTACAACGGATGCCAGTCTGCTAGGCTGGGGAGCTCATTGTCAAGGAAGATTCGCTTAAGGGCAGTGGTCCACTCTGGAAAAGCTCTGGTCGATCAACAGGTTAGAGCTCAGGGCGGTAGCATTGAGCTTGAGGGAGTTTCAGCATTATGTGCAAGGAAGAGCGATTCGGGTATTTTCAGACAACTCGACCGCAGTAGCCTACATCAATCGGCAAGGAGGTACCAGCAGTGTAGCACTGGAGGCGGAGCAGTTGTTTGAGTGGGTTGAACTGAACCTCGGAGCTCTGTCGGCAGTGCATGTGGCAGGGGTAGACAATGTGAAGGCTATCTTCTTGAGGATAGATAGATAGATCTGGGGGAATGGATTCTTCACCAGGAAGTTTACGAGATGGTGGTACAGCGATGGGGGTTGCCAGTGATGGATCTCATGGTGACTTTCCGTTCTGCAAAGGTCAGTCGTTTCTTCAGCAGAAGACGGGAGAGAATGTCAGAGGGCCTGGATGCTCTTATTCAGGACTGGCCAGTAGATCAGCTCTTGTATGTGTTTCCACCTTGGGTTCTGGTAGGCCGGGTGGTGCAACGCATCGAGCTGCACAGAGGATTGGTGGTTTTGATCGCACCGGATTGGCCAAGAAGGCCTTGGTATGCAGATCTTAGGAGACTGTTGGTGGATAGGCCTTGGCATCTACCAGTCAGGAAGGATCTATTGTCTCAGGCAATGGAGGGTTAAGTGGCTTGCCCAAGACCACAAGGATTAACTATGGGACTAGACCCCAATCCCTCCGGTTTGAGATTACTTGTCCCTACGTGGGAATTGAACCCCTGGCCCTCCAGCCTGAGGTAACTTGTCCCAACCACTGAGCCACTCCTCCCCTATGATATGTTATTTTGAATGATGTACTTTGATGATGGCCTATCGTTTATTGCTAGAACATTTGTTGTGATTAGCATCCAAATGTCTCCTCTATACGATTTACAATCTTGCCCAGAATCTCATCAATGAAGGAGGGTTACAGAGGGTAGAGGGTTATAGCAGTGGTGTGAATGGGGTGTTACAAGGCTTAAGTTATAGAATACCATCATATGAGTGGAATAGTTGGTTGTAATTGCATATCATAGTCCGTGGAGACTTGGGGAGGATAGGTTTTTAACTGAATCTAATCAGTGACAGCGAATTACAGAGGCAGTAGAAGTAGGAATTACAGAGGTGGTAGGAGATAATACAGTGCTCTGGTAAGGTGCTTAACAAGGATTCTGTCTGTACCTATGTTTTGGTATTAGAAACATAGAAACATAGAAATATGACGACAGAAAAAGACCACATGGCCTATCTAGTCTGTCCTTCCATAACAACTACAACAGTCCACTTTTTGCCTTTAGAGATCCTCTGTGTTGGTCCCATGCTTTCTTGAATTCAGTTACTGTCCTCATCTCTACCACCTCCATTGGGAGACTATTCCACGAATCCACTACTCTTTCCGTAAAGAAATATTTCCGCATATCACTCCTGAATCTATCTCCCTTCACCCTCATCCCATGTCCCCTCGTAGCAGAACTTGCTTTCAATTGAAAGAGGCTCTCTCCCTGAACATTTATGCCACGGAGGTATTTAAACATCTCAATCATATCACCTCTATCCCGCCTTTCCTCTAAGGTGTACATATTAAGATCCTTAAGTCTGTCCTCATATGCTTTATAATGAAGCCCATTAATCATTTTGGTAGCAACCCTCTGCACCGACTCCATCCTGTGCACATCCTTTTGAAGGTGCGGTCTCCAGAATTGCACACCATACTCCAAATGAGGTCGCACCAAAGACTTATACAGAGGCATTATCACCTCCTTTTTTCTGCTAGTCATTCCTCTCCGTATGCACCCAAGCATCCTTCTAGCTTTTGCTGTCGCCTTTTCCACCTGTTTAGCTACTTTAAGATCATCAGACACAACCACGCCTAGGTCCCGCTCTTCTTTAGTGGACAAAAGTACTTCACCTCCTATACTGTATTGCTCCCTTGGATTGCTGCAGCCCAAATGCATGACCTTACATTTTTTAACATTAAATCCCAGCTGCCAAATTCTAGACCATTCTTCAAGCTTAGCTAGATCCCTCCTCATGTTATCTACCCCTTCCTGGGTGTCTACTCTATTGCAGATTTTGGTATCATCCGCAAAGAGGCAAACCTTACCCGACAGCCCTTCCGCTATATCACTAACAAAGATGTTAAAAAGAATCGGACCAAGGACAGATCCCTGGGGCACACCACTGGTAACATCCTTCTCCTCAGAGTGAGCTCCATTTACTTGTACTCTTTGTCGCCTCCCACCCAACCAATTTCTAACCCAAGCAGTAACTTTAGGGTCCATCCCTAGGGTGCTCAGTTTGTTTATAAGTCGCCTGTGAGGAACAGTGTCAAAGGCTTTACGGAAATCTAAATACACCACATCTAGAGCTCTCCCTCGGTCCAACTCCCTGGTCACCCAGTCAAAAAAATCAATCAGATTTGTCTGACAAGACCTGCCTCTGGTGAATCCATGCTGCCTCGGATCCTGTAATCCGCTGGACTCCAGAAACCTCACTATTTTCTCTTTCAGCAGCGTTTCCAATAATTTACTCACCACCGAAGTTAAACTAACCGGCCTGTAGTTTTCAACCACATCCTTACTTCCGCTTTTGTGTAAAGGCACCACATGAGCCTCTCTCCAGTCCTTTGGCACCACTCCTGACTCCAACGAGGCATTGAAAAGGTCAGTCAGTGGAGCTGCTAGAACGTCCCCAAGTTCCCTCAGTATTCTAGGGTGTATCCCATCTGGTCCCATCGCTTTGTCTACTTTAAGTTGAGCTAGTTTCTCACGAACACAGTCTTCTGAAAATAGTTCAAGATGTCCCTCGCTTCTGTTCTTATTTGTGGGTGTTTTCTGAGGTCCTGCTCCTGGTTCTTCATCTGTGAACACAGAACAAAAATATTTGTTAAGCAATTCCGCTTTATCCTTATCAGCTTCTACATATTCCCCCCCTGCACCCTTGAGTCTGACAATACCACTTTTGCTCTTCCTCTTCTCACTAATATATCTGAAAAATGTCTTATCCCCCCATTTTATTGCATTGGCTATTTCCTCCTCCTTTTGAATCTTTGCCTTCTTGACTACTTTGCTAGCTTCTCTAAGTTTTTCCAAATACAGATGCTTGTCTTTTGCTCTCTGTGATCTCTTGTATTTCATGAAGGCCTCCCTCTTTTTCTTCACTTTTTCAGCTACTTCCTTCGAAAACCATAGCGGTCTCCTGTTCCTTTTGCCTTTATTTACCATTTTAACAAAAAGGTTGGTTGCCCTTAAAATACCCCCTTTCAGTTTTGCCCACTGTTTTTCTACATCCCCCAGCTGTTCCCATCCCACTAACGACTCCCTGAGGTATTGGCCCATCTTCGCAAAGTTAGTCTTCCTAAAGTCTAAGATCCTCACCTTGGAATGGATTCTAACAGCCCTAGTCCTAATACTGAACCACACCATCTGGTGATCACTGGAAGCAAAATGATCTCCCACTACAACATCAGAAACACTTTCACCATTGGTAAGCACCAAGTCCAGTATGGCCCCTTCACGTGTGGGGTCTGTTACCAATTGCCTGAATAGTTCTCCCTGTAGAGAATCCAGGATCTCCTTACTTCTAGATGATACTGCAGCAGGAATGTGCCAATCAACATCTGGCATATTGAAATCTCCTATCAGTAGCACTTCCCCTTTCTTAGCAATGCTGCGTATGTCTTCAATTAACTCTCTGTCCACCTCTTCCTCTTGTGAGGGAGGTCTGTATATCACTCCAATGCAAATAGATTTCTCTTTCCCTCTTTCTAGTTTAACCCACAATGCCTCCTCTCTCCCTTTTAAGCTCTGTAATTCCAAAGCTTTAATAGTAGTTTTTACATATAGTGCCACTCCTCCTCCTCTTCTTCCTACCCTGTCCTTCCTGAATAAAGTATAGCCAGGTATAGTTACATCCCAGTCATTGTTTTCTGTGAACCATGTTTCTGTAACTGCCACTAAATCCAAGTCAGCCACTCCCACCAAAGCTTCACCCTCAGGGATCTTATTTCCCATGCTACGGGCATTAATACACACTGCTTTCCATATGTTACCCCTGTTACCCATTTCCATAAAGGTATTTAATGTATCACCTACCTGGGGGCTTTCACTTACCTGGGGGCTTTCTTCACCCATCCCCAAGGAATCTAGTTTAAAGCCCTCTTCAGTAGATTAGCCAGTCTACTACCAAAGATGCGTTGACCTCTCTTGGACAGATGGATGCCATCTCTGCTTTGCAACCCTTGGAAAAGCATCCCATGGTCTAGGAAACCAAAACGCTCTCGTTGACACCATCCACGCAGCCATGCATTTGTCTCCAGGATGCGAGCCTCTCTGCCTTGGCCTTTACCCTCAACAGGGAGGATTGAAGAGAACACCACCTGTGCACCTAACTGCTTCACCCTCTGTCCCAGAGCCATGAAGTCACTTTTGATACGTTCCGAGGTATACCTGGCAGTATCATTTGTTCCAACATGGATTAGCAACATTGGGTAATAGTCTGTGGGCTTGATGAGTCTCGGCAAACTCTCCGTAACATCTTGGATTTTGGCACCAGGCAGACAGCATACCTCTCTGGACATCAAGTCTGGTCGGCAGATGGACGCCTCAGTACCCCTCAGAAGAGAGTCTCCAACCACCACCACCCTTCGTTTCCTTCTGGTGACTGATTCCGCAACTTTGGGGTACTTGAACTCTGGTTCTTCCCTTTCCAGGGATGCTTTCACCTCCTCCACTTCCAGGGCTGCATAATGGTTCTTCAATTCAAGGGATGGAGAAGTTGGATTGGTGATTTTGCAGGCCCTGGTGACTTGTGTCCAACCATCGACATTCTGTTGGCACCCATCTTCTTCTCCGGAGCTGGAGAGCTTGGTTGCTGCAAGTAGCATCTCATCAATGTACTTCTCACTGTCTTGAATGCTCCTCAGCCTCGCCACCTCCTCTCTGAGTTCCTCCACCTCTTTCCTCAGAGCTTCAGCATGCAGGCACCCTGCACATGGAACCGGTCCTTCAACCGGCATTAGGACCTCTGTCTGGACCGAGGCAGAAGCTGTAACGGGAGCAACAGCTTTAGCAATACGATTTTTCCCAGCCATTGTTCTTTTCGTGGAGCTTAGGTATCTGTTAGAGCAAAAGAGAGAGATCTACCAAGTACCAGCCGGTTTCGCAGCTGTCTTTATAGAGAAAAAGCAGTTAAAACACTTTAATTACATACAAATGTGCTGGTCCAATTCACTGTGATTTGTGAAAGGGGAGGCGCCCTATAAAGCAAGGCTGCTCACTAGGGGTGGGTGGGAGTCGGGGTGGGTAGGGCGGGAA
Source organism: Ichthyophis bannanicus (assembly GCA_033557465.1). Classification (NCBI taxonomy): domain Eukaryota; kingdom Metazoa; phylum Chordata; class Amphibia; order Gymnophiona; family Ichthyophiidae; genus Ichthyophis; species Ichthyophis bannanicus. The sequence continues at coordinate 702,219,378 of CM066031.1, read as the reverse complement.
CTAACACCTGATTAGGTGTTAGCAGCTTCTAAAGCTGAGGAGGTCACTGGAGTCAGCAACCTACTGTGCTCAATTAAAGTTCCCCTAAAACAGCAAAAATGAAGTAACCTTGCTTTTAAAAATATACACAAAACCCTTTTAAGAGCTCCCAGTCAGAGAGCTAGCAATGTAATAAAAACAAACCAAACAAAGAAACCCTCAAAACCTTACTTACTGTTTGATGTGTGGAGCCCTGGTTAGAAAAGCCTCAAAGGGGCAGGGCACAGGAGCCTATTTATGCAGGCTTCAACTGCACTCAGGAAACAGGCCCACTAACACCTGATTAGGTGTTAGCAGCTTCTAAAGCTGAGGAGGTCACTGGAGTCAGCAACCTACTGTGCTCAATTAAGGTTCCCCTAAAACAGCAAAAATGAAGTAACCTTGCTTTTAAAAATATACACAAAACCCTTTTAAGAGCTCCCAGTCAGAGAGCTAGCAATGTAATAAAAACAAACCAAACAAAGAAACCCTCAAAACCTTACTTACTGTTTGATGTGTGGAGCCCTGGTTAGAAAAGCCTCAAAGGGGCAGGGCACAGGAGCTTATTTATGCAGGCTTCAACTGCACTCAGGAAACAGGCCCACTAACACCTGATTAGGTGTTAGCAGCTTCTAAAGCTGAGGAGGTCACTGGAGTCAGCAACCTACTGTGCTCAATTAAGGTTCCCCTAAAACAGCAAAAATGAAGTAACCTTGCTTTTAAAAATATACACAAAACCCTTTTAAGAGCTCCCAGTCAGAGAGCTAGCAATGTAATAAAAACAAACCAAACAAAGAAACCCTCAAAACCTTACTTACTGTTTGATGTGTGGAGCCCTGGTTAGAAAAGCCTGTGGTGCTTTCTTCTGGTGCCTAATTTCCATGCCTAAGAGCCCTCTGGCAAGGCCCTCAGGTGTGGGCCTGCCAGGCGTCGGTGTGCCCGATGGTGCTCTAAATTTAAAGTTCCTTCTGGTCTCCTGATTGGCCTTGGGCCCGGTGAGCGGGGAAGAGCAAGGCTTCCCGCTCCTTCACCCGATGCTGGTCAAGAGACTGCAGTGGATGTTGGCAGCGCTGGTCTTATGCAATTTCTTGATATACTGCCCAGACTGAAGGGTATCAGAGCGGTTTACAATCACTATAAGCAGGTACTAGATGCATTCCCTCATCCCCAAAGGGCTCACAATCTGTGTACCTGAGGCAACGGAGGGTTAAGTGGCTTGCCCAAGGCCACAAGGAGTGCCTATAGGACTAGAAACCCCAGTCCTTCCGGCCTGAGACACTTTGTTCTAACCACTAGGCCACTCCTCCCTCAGTGGATCCCAAATATGCAATGGATGCTCAGCGACATCGGTCATAAAGCCCCATGGAGTTCCTCTCTTGTCAAATGCTTCCCTCTGACCAAAGGCTCTCCTTTTCAGGAGCCAGCTTACCAAGAATTATTGACAAATGCATCCAAAATGGGCTGGGGGGCTCACCTCTATGCATTCCACATCCAAGGATTATGGTCCACTTGGATCAATTTCCTGGAACTGAGAGCTATTTTGAATGCTCTAAAGGCTTTCAGGGATTGGTTAGCCAACCAAACTATCATGATTCAAATGGACAGTCAAGTTGCTATGTTCTATATCAACAAGTACGGAGGAATGGGCTCATGCATTCTGTGTTTGGGAAATCGTCAGATTGTGGAAATTTATCATCTCTTATAAAATGCTCAGAGCCACATATTCGGCGGTAGAGAACACACTCTGTTAGACAAGCTGAGTTGTCTTTTGTTCTCACAAATACTCTTTCAAGAGTGTGGCATTCTCTTGTGATAGACCTTTTTGCTATTCCCCAAGACAAGTCCCTCGGTTTTTCTCCAGAGTAGGTTGGATGGCAAATTAGCCTTAGATGCTTAGCTCCTCCATTGTGAGGAGGGCAGTCTTAAGCATATCTGCCCATTCCTCTGATAGCAAACTTGCTCTCTCCTGAAATTTCAAAATGACTGAGCTAAACAGACACGATAAGAATCATGATGCCTAACAGCCTTGGTTTCCCCTTCTCTGAGACTTGCCAATCTTGAAATCCATACATCAGAGTGGCATTTGTTTCTATGTTTCTATACTATTGTAGTAGTTGATATCGAAGAGCAGATTAGGCCATGTGGCCTTTTTCTGCCTTCATTTTTCTATGTTTCATCTTTGATTTCATAGGTTCAGGGAAGGTTTGTGCTTCCCAGTGTCATGGCCCCCTAGCCCTCACAGAATCTACTGGTTGGAGTAAGCTGATGCCCTCTTGGCTTCCAGGAAAGTTTCAAATGGCAGAGGTTTGCCATTCAGATGTTCCACTTAAAAACTGCTTGAATACATTCTACACCTCTCGCATTCTTGTCTCAAGACCAACCCCCTAAGAGTCCACCTCAGCCTTTAGTTTGCTGCATATGTGGCCTGTTTCTATTGAAGCCTCCTCTAAAGCCACCTATAATGTCTTGGGATCTCAGCATGAGATTAACTCAGCTAAATGAAGGCTCCCTTTGAGCTGCTAGATGCCTATGGATTGAAGTTCTTGACCTGGAGGATCCTATTTTTGATTGTGGTTACTTCAGCATGTAGTTAGTTCCAGGCTCTAGTAGTGGATCTCTCCTATACTAAGTGGGGGTTTTTTTCAGAGTGGTGCTGTGTATTCATAATGAATTCTTTCTGAAAGTAATGTCTGACTTTCACCTTAACCAGCCAATTGTTCTGCCAACATTTTTCCAAGATCCCACATTCACAAAGGAGAGTGTGCACGGTGCAAGTTGGACTGCAAGAGAATCTTGGCCTTTAATCTGGAGTGGATTAAAGCCCTTATGTTCACTCAGCATTTTATTTATTTTGATCCCAACAGAATGGGGGCTGCAGCGAACAAGCAAATGCTTTCAATTTGGCTAATGGACTGCATATTTTTTGCTTATGCCCAGGCAGGTCGTCTGCTTTTGGGTCATATTGTGGCTGATAATGTTTAAGCCATGACTGCGTTGGTGGTCACTTGAGGTCTTCCTCCATGGAAGAGATATGCAGAGCTGTGATCTGGACCTCTGTCCAAATATTAACATCTCATTACTGTTTTGGTGAGGCATTCCTGTTGACTGCAGTTCTCCAGGAACAAACAGGAAGTCAGTCCTCACATATGGGTGACGTCGGCGCCGATGGAGCCCTCTTTCAGAGCAATTCCCCAGCTTTCAAAGAAAGCCTTTGGGATTGCATCGTGCATGTGCGGTCCCCTTCCAACCCAAGGGTGCCATCTTGCTCAGTCTCCCTTTTTCCGCGGAGCCCAACGGACGTTGTCCCTATCCCCTCGCGGAAAAAGTGCGTCAAACCTGTTAAAGTTTCTTTTTGGATCCGGTTCGACGCCAGTTCCCCTCCCCGCCTCAGCTCAGTACACCGGTATTGAGTCCAGTCAGTTTTTTTCGTTTTTTGTTGTTAGTGACTAGTGTTCACGCTCCTTTTTTTTTTTTTTTTTTTTTCTTTTAACTGGCAGCCCGGTCGTTTGACCTTGCAGGGGTCCTTTTCCCCCCGATGGCTGCCAGCGGGTTTTAAAAAGTGTGATCGGTGTAAAAAGTTAGTGTCCCTCACCGACACACACGACTGCTGCCTCGGGACTGACCATGACCCGAAGGTCTGTGGCCCGTGTGGGAAGATGTCCTTCAAGGCACTTAGAAGCCGGCAGCAGCAACGTGAGGATTTTCTCAGTCCTAATCCTCCCAGATCCAGACCTCTTTTGAAGCCTCGATGTCTCGGGAGTTGTCTTATCCCGAGCATCGTCGGGGGTCTTCGGAGTAGGGGTCTCCCTCACGGGAACACCACAGGAAGAAAAGGTTTGTGAGGGCAGTGTCGTTGGAGGCCTCTGATCATCCTGGGCCCTCGAGGAACAGGTCATGGAGCCCTGACTGCCACCTGGGTCCTCTGAGTCGGAGCGGTCTGCCAAACTACCTCGCACGGAGCCAGAGACTCCGAGAAAGGTAACAGCTGTTGCCCTCGTGGACTTTCCTCCGGGAGAACCGGCATCGGGTCCGATGGTGTCGAGACCTGAGCCAGAGGATGCAGAGCCTTCTGAGCTCGGTCTCAGGTTGGCAGCCCTGGAGAGTAGCATGTCTGTCTTCATGGAGCAACAGCGGGCGCTGATAGCCGGTCTCACTGGTCCATCTGCCCCGACCACCGGGACCTCGACATCCAAGTTGACCCCGGAGGCCAAGCCGATCCTCGAGACTCTTCGGACTCAAGTCGATCCTCGGCCAGGGTTCCCTTCGAGATCGAAGCTGTTACGGCCGGAGCTGCTCGATTCCTCCTCGGAGGAGTCGGCATAGGAGACGAAGGATGAAGTCTCCCAGACACTCCTAGGACCTGGTGTATCCCATCGGACTCACCGGGGTCCGAGCCTCGGAGAAGATCCACCCCCTCCCCCAGAGGATACCCGGTTCTCGGACTTCATCAGGGACATGGCCAAGGCTTTGGCATTCCCAACGGACACAGAGGAGGAGCCTCGAGCCGATGAGCTCAAGGTCCTACAGTATGAATTTCCCCTGCGGGAAGCCCTTACTGTCCCGGTTCCTCTGATGCTGGAATGGCTGATGCTCTGCATGTGGGAGTCCCCAGCCTCGATGCCGGTTCTTAGCAAGTGGGTTGGTTCCATCTATTGAGTCCAAGAGCCCTGGGTTCCAAAAATCACAGCTGCCGCACAACTCCATGGTTGTGGAATCGGCCATGCACAGGCTCAAGAGCCAAAAAACACACTCCTCGGTGCCTCCTGGCCAGGAGTCCCGGAACCTGGATGCCCTCGGCAGAAAATGCTTCCAGGGCTCGATGCTGTCATGCCATATCCAAACTTACCAACTGTAAGTCTCGAGCAGCCTATGACTTCTTCGAGGCTTCGGCCCGAGTAGCCGCGGCCAGCATCAGTGCACACCGCCAGGCCTGGCTAATGTTGTCGGATCTGGAGTCATGGGTTCAGGACAAGTTGGTCGATGTCCCTTTTCGGAAAACCCATGACTGAAAAGGCTGCAGAGATCGAGTCAGAATACTTATATAGTAGCATAGTAAATGACGGCAGATAAAGACCAGCATGGTCAATCCAGTCTGCCCAGCAATACGGCAAGAGTAGGTGCACCTGATGCTCTGTGCAGGTCACCCCTCCCCATGTCTTTGTTTAGGGGTGGACCAACCACTCCATGTAGGTCACCCCTATTTGTTGAGACGTTAGATGGTTCAGTTTATTTTGTTTTTATCCTGTTGCTGTAAAGGGATCCGCTATGCTTGTCCCATGCTGTTTTGAATTCCGTCACCATGTTTGCCCCCACCACTTCCATCGGGAGAGCATTCCAAGCACCCACCACCCTTTCAGTGAAAATATATATCTCCAGGAACAAGCAGGAATGTAGTCATCACATATGGGTATCGTCGGTACCGACGGAGCCTGCGCGGGAATGCTCCCCATCGTCCAATCAGAAAGCTTTTGGGAGCATCCCACAGTGCCTGCGTGCTGCCTTCCCGCCTTTCCCAACTGCCTCTCTCCAGTTCTTCTTTTTCCGCGGAGCCAGCAGGTCGTGTTCCTGTCACCGCAGAAGAATTTCCTTATTTCCTTATTTCTTTATTTCTTTTTGTGGTCGCGTCTGCCTTCCCCGACACTCTACCGGTACCGCCGGTATTTCTTTTCTTAAAAAAAAAAAAAAAAAAAAAATGTTATCTGTTTTTTTTCCTTTTCTTCAGGTGCACTCGCCTTTTTGGGCCTTAGGCCCTAAAAATTTTCCTTAACATGGAAAAACCTGCTTCAGGTTTCAAAAAGTGCACAAAATGTGGCGGTACCATTTCCGTCACCGACACCCATGAATGGTATCTAAAATGTTTAGTTCCTGACCACTCCATCACAGATTGTGTGTCCTGTGCTATGATGTCTAAAAGAGGTCGACAGAACCGAGCTGCTAAGCTCAGTACCTTATTTCCCTCTGATGCGGCTTCGGTGGTATCGACGTCTTCCGGGGCTGCTGCTTCTTATTTATTTATTTTATTTATTTAAAGTCTCTTTTATACCGCGCTATTCAGCATCAGTGCGGTTTACAATAAACAACGAACATACACATTTCCAATAGTACTTTGTGTTTACATATGAACAGGAAATTCAACTTGGCTAACAGGGTAACTATATACAATAACAATATATACAATTTACAGGCTGGTCATGTGTTCGTATGGTTTCAGACAGAGGAGATTTGTGAGGTTTCGGTAATTGGTGCTGAGCTTTCTTCCCGTGGATCTCAGGTAACTAAACATAAATCTAGCCAGTCCTCGAAGGGTAGATCTCCTAAGCATCGAGATGCCTCTGGCGTTGCCCTCGAGGATTCTGCACCAGCAAAATTACCCCGGCGGGAGGCTTCGGCTTCGAAAGCATCATCATCGGGGTTCCAGGATGTTCTCGATGGCTCGGCCTCGACAGATCTCCTGTTGCCATGCTCTGGGGTACTGGCGGTTTCCACCGGTACCGATTTCAAGGCATTGGCAGCGTCTATGGACCAGAGAATTCTGTCCATAGAATGCAGTCTAGCAGCTTTCCTTGTGGCATTGACGCCCTTGGTACTGCGACAGACAACTCCACCGGTACCGGCACCGGCATCGGTATCGCAACCGGTACCGATAGCATTGGCATCGGTGTCTGCCATGCTGGTACCCTGTCCTCCGATGCCCGCCGGTACCGATTATTCCCGATACCGATTTTGCTCGGTATGGGTATCGGGCTTTGCAGGAGCATCCAGACAGACGATACTTTGATTCCTCAGAAGAATCTGAGGACTCCGAAAGTTCTGTCAATGCAGCGATGATTCTTCCACAGGAGTCCTCCTCCCCTAAACGCAGGATGTCTCCTCCAGAGGACATGTCTTTCCAAGACTTCATCCGAGAGGTGGCTCGGGGCCTGTCCATCACTGTGGCCCCTGAGACAGAGCCAAGGGCCAAGGAGTTGGATATTTTACAATATCCCAAAACCCCTAAGGAGGCAGCTACCCTACCCATTCATGAGATTCTATATGATCTCATGTTGAGGATGTGGGAAACACCTCTTACCACCTCTCCTCATTCTCGTAGGTTAGATACCATGTATCGTGTCCCTCCTTGTCCTGGTTTCCATAAACCTCAGCTTCCTCACCACTCTATTGTGGTGGAATCTGCTATGAGAAGGATTAAAAGTGCAAAAAGACATGCCTCTAATCCTCCAGGACGTGAATGCAGAACTCTGGATGCTTTTGGACGTAGAGTCTTTCAAGCTTCCATGCTTGCTGCAAGAATCAGTTCCTATAGTCTCTACATGGGAATGTTCCTAAAGGAAGTTACTGATCATTTACAGACTTTGTCCTTTCATCTCTGAGGATAAAAGGCAAGAGTTTCTCACTTGGCTCAAACATGCCCAAGATGTCTCTAAATTCTCCAACCGTGCAGCCTTCGACTGCTTTGAATGTATAAGCAGAGCCTCGGCTATTGCCATAGGTGCACATAGAATTGCTTGGCTCCAAGCATCTGATTTAGAGCTCTGGGTACAAGATAAATTGGGAAATATCCCTTGTACTGGTGAGAACCTGTTTGGTAAAGATTGGCAAGAAAAGCCAATGAAATGGATGCTGAAAATTCCAGTTTGGATAGACTATCCAAGTCTACTGCTGATCCTGTTAGGAAAAAGTTGTTCAAGAAAACACCTTTTTCTAAAAAGAAAAGGTTTTATCCTGCTTATGGTCAGCAGGCATCTTCTGCAGGTCAGTTTTCAACCAAACGTCAGCAACCACCCAAACAGAAGAAAGCAAAGGCTGCTAGGCCTCAACCGGCCCAGCAGCCTCAGCCCCCTCAGGGCCTTTGACTTTCAGCTAGAGAACTTAGCCTTTCTGGCTCTGGCAGGACCAGAACCCTCCATCATTCCAGGAAGGTTATGTCATTTTGCTCCCAGGTGGGGGCAAATAACAGCAGAGCATTGGACACTCCATCATAAAAGAGGGGCACAAACTTCATTTTTCAAGCATGCCCCCTTCCACAATAAGGCAGTTCAATTCTCCGACCTCCCTCACCACCTGTTAGGTCAGGAGGTTACCATCCTTCTTGCCCAAGGGGCAATAGAAGAAGTGCCTCTTCATCAACAGGGCACATGATTCTATTCCCTTTATTTTCTTATCCCAAAGAAAACAAGGGGATACAGACCTATCTTAGATCTCAGAGAATTGAACAAATTCCTTGTCAAGGAGAAATTCAAAATGATTTCTCTAGGAGCTCTGCTTCCATACCTTCAGAGTCAGGATTGGCTGTGTTCTCTAGATCTCAAGGATGCGTACACTCATGTTCTCATCCATCCAAACCACAGAAGGTTCCTGCGGTTCCTTTTCCAGGGAAAGCACTACCAATACAGGGTGCTTCCTTTTGGTCTGGCCTCTGCACCAAGGGTGTTTACGAAATGCATGGCAGCATTTCTACACACTGGGAATATTTGTCTTCCCTTACTTGGACGACTGGCTCATTCGAGCTCCAACACAGTCAGAGGACAAGACTTCCCTATCCTGCACAATGCGTATCCTTCAGTATTTAGGGCTGGTAATAAACATCCCAAAATCCAATCTAACTTCTACTCAGTCTCTAGAGTTCATAGGAGCCTTGCTGGATACCACAAGGGCAAGGGCCTATCTTCCCCAGGGCCGTTGCCTTCGCTTGGTGCAGTTAGCTTCTCAAGCAGTGCTAAAGCCCCTTTTAACTGCTCGAGAGATGTTAGTTACTAGGCCACATGGCATCCACTGTGCATGTGGTACCATATGCTCGCCTTCACATGAGGGCAGCTCAGTGGACTTTATCCACCCAATGGACCCAGGCATCAGGCTGCCTGTCAGACAAAATAGCAAACACAAGTCGCCTCATTTTGTCTCTCCAGTGGGGAAGTCCACTCAAAAGCTGTTGCTGGGGTCCCTCTTTAAGCAACCCCTGCCCCAAGTAACTCTTACAACAGATGCTTCTCCAATGGGTTGGGGAGCTCATCTGCAAGACCTCTCCACCCAAGGCACCTGGTCCCCACAAGAGAGTTGTCTACATATCAATCTCTTGGAGCTCAGAGCAATCTTCCTTGTTCTGCACGTGTTCCATACCCTGCTCAGCTACAAGACAGTCCTTATTCAGACGGACAATCAAGTAGCCATGTTCTACGTGAACAAGCAGGGGGGAACAGGCTCTCTGTCGCTTTGCAACAAAGCTTTGCGACTGTGGGCCCTCGCCAGAGAGCATCAGATTCATCTTCTGGCAGTGTATCTTCCAGGCGTTCAAAACTCTTGGGCAGACAAACTCAGTCGAGTTCTGCTTCCACACGAGTGGTCTCTACATGCAGACCAGGTAGCCAGGATTTTTCAACTTTGGGGAACCCCGGACATAGACCTTTTTGCAAGTCCATGGAATGCCAAACTTTCCTGCTTCTGTTCCAGAACTCCGGCACAGGGAGCTCAGGCAAAGGATGCTTTCCTCCTTCACTGGGGTCAAGACTTCCTGTATGCCTTTCCACCCATTCCCCTAATTCCCAAAACCCTGTTCAAGCTTTAGAGAGACAGAGGCCGTATGATTCTCATAGCTCCACATTGGCCACGGCAGGTGTGGTACCCTCTGCTTCTACATCTCTCTCAAGCTCCCTCCCTGGAGTTAGGGTCTGCTCCAGATCTCCTATCTCAGGAGGACGGAATGTTATGGCATCCCAATCCCCAGTCTCTGCATCTCAGGGCTTGGTTGCTGAAGGCCTAGATCTCCAGGATCTTCATCTTTCTCAACAGGTGAAAGATGTTCTTTATGCTTCCAGAAAACCTTCCACTAGACGTTCTTATGCTTTCAAGTGGAAGAGGTTTACTATTTGGTGTTCTGAAAAGGGTCTTAACCCCCTTGCCATACCTCTGGAATCTTTGCTGGAGTATCTCCCCCATTTGTCTAATGCAGGCCTTAAAACAAATTCAGTAAGTGTCCATTTGAGTGCTATTGCAGCTTCCCTTAAGCCTCTAAATGGACAACCTATTTCCTCTCATCCTCTTATAGCAAGGTTTATGAGAAGCCTCCTTTTAACTAAGCCTCCCATTAGACCACCTCTGGTGGCATGGGACTTGAACCTGGTTCTTGGTCAGCTCATGAAGCTGCCTTTTGAACCTTTGGCTACCACCTCCTTGAAATTTCCCGGAGATCACCTGTTACAGGTGAGTAACTATGCTTTCCTGACATTGCCTTTCAATTTTCCACCTTGCAGCTTCATGTTATGCCCTCTAGTTTTGCAGCTTCCCCGTCTTTGGAAGAGGTTTGTTTGTTCATCGTTCCTCTAAGTATTTAAAGGTCTGAATAATATCTCCCCTATCCCTCCTCTCCTCCAAAGTGTACATATTTAAGTCTTCAAGTCTCTTCTCATAAGGTTTCTTACACAGGCTCCAAATCATTTTGATTGCCTTCCTCTGAACACTTTCCAGTCTTTTTACATCTTTTGCAAGATATGGTCTCCAAAACTGAACACAGTATTCCAGGTGAGGCCTCACCAGTGACCTGTACAGTGGCATAAGTACCTCTTCCTTTCTGCTGGAGATTCCTCTTTGTATGCAGCCCAACATCCTCCTGGCTTTTGCCACCTTGAGATCATCAGAGATAATCACACCAAGGTCTTTTTCCTGAACCATGCACACCAACCTCTCGCCCCCCATCGCGTACATTTCCCTTGGATTTCTGCTACCTAAGTACATGATACTGCACTTTTTCGCATTAAATCGTAATTGCCAAGCGTTAAACCATTCTTCCAGCTTTTGTAGATCTTTCCTCATGTTATCCACTCCCTCAGTGGAGTCCACTCTATTGCAAATTTTTGTGTCATCTGCAAAAAGACAGACTTTTCCATTCAGTCCTTCAGCAATATCACTCACAAATACATTGAACAGTGCCGGACCCAGGACCGAACCCTGGGGCACCCCGCTAATCACCTTCCCCTCATCCAAGTGAGCTCCATGTACCATCACCATCTGTCGTCTGTCAGTCAACCAATTTCTAATCCAGTTTACTATCTTGGTACCCATCCCCAAGCTACTGAGTTTGACAAGCATCCTATGAGGAACAGTATCAAAGGCTTTGCTGAAATCCAGGTAGATGACATCCATTGCATGCCCCTGATCTAGTTCCTTGGTCACCCAGTCAAAGAACTCAATCAGATTAGTTTGGCAAGACCGTCCTTCAGTAAAACCATGTTGCCTCGGATCTTGCAACCTGTTGGTTTTGAGAAAGTTCACTATTCGCTCTTTCAGGAGCGCCTCCATTACTTTTCCCGCCACCGAGGTAAGGCTCACGGGTCTGTAGTTTGACACTTCTTCCCTGTCACCACTTTTGTGTAGAGGTACGACATCAGCCATTTTCCAGTCCAGAGGAACCTTTCCTGTTTCCAAGGATCTGTTGAATACATCCTTTAACGGCCCTGCAAGAACCTCTCTGAGCTCTTTCATTATCCTGGGATGTATCCCATCCGGTCCCATGGCTTTTCCCTCTTTCAGTTTAGCAAGTTGTTCCAACACCTCATCTTCTGTGAATGGTGTGGTATCTACTTCGTTCCCATTTTTATATTTGGTAGTCCCAGCTGGTCCATCTCAAGGATTTTTTTTAGTAAAAACAGAGCTGAAGTATTTGTTTAGCAATTTCGCTTTTTCTATGTCACGTTCCACGAGTCTTTTCCCAGCACTTCTGAGTCCTGCAATTCCAACTCTGATCATCTTCTTTTCCTGAATATACCTGAAGAAAGTTTTGTCGCCACCCTTAACATCTTTAGCCATCTTTTCCTCTGCCTTTGATTTTGCTTTCCTTATTTCTCTTTTTGACTCTTTTGAGTTTGATCCTGTGTTCATTTCTGTGTTCTGTTTACAAGCTTTTGAATTTTGCAAAAGCTGTGTTTTTTGCCTTTATTTGAGCAGCCTTTGGAAAACCAAATAGGTTTCCTTCTCTTGTTTTTGTTTACTTTTTTAACATATTTATTTGTTGCCCCTTTTATTGCCACCTTTAGTTTATCCCATTGCAATTCCGCTTCCTTTATCTCCTTCCACCCTGTCATCTCCTCCTTTAGGTACTTGGCCATTTTATTGAAGTCAGTGTTTTTGAAGTTTAGGACTTTGAGCTTGCTATGTTTGGCCTGTACCCTGGCTTTTATCTCAAACCACACTGTGTAATGATTGCTGTTGCTCACAGCGGTACTCACGCAAACATTTGACACGCTATCACCATTGGTGAGCACTAAATCCAGCGTTGAGCTTTCCCTGGTTGGTTCCATGACCATTTGTCTGAGGAATGCATCCTGGAGAGCATCTACAATTTTTTTGCTTCTTTCCAGATGTGCAGAAGGAGTAATCCAATCCACATCAGGTAGATTAAAGTCACCCAAAATGATTACTTCCCCCTTTGTGGCTATCTTGGCAATATCTTTAATCAAATCGTTATCTATCTTTATCTTTATTTATCTTTATTTAACACTTTATATACCGCCCTTGTCAAGACATGAGGGTGGTTTACAATAAAATATAAATTTGAATTTAAATCTAAAATATAAATTTTGAATTTATAAATTTAAATCTTCAATTGGAGGTCTGTAGACTACAACAGTATGGATGACAGTGCCATCTCCTCTTTCCAACGCAATCCAGAGCGCTGCTGCTTTTCCCCATGCCCCTTGCATTTCAGTAGCTTTAATATTGCTTATGACATACAAGGCCACTCCTCCTCCTCTTTTTCCATTTTCTGTGTCTCTTCTGAATAGATTATAGCCAGTTATGGCTACATCCCAATCATGCGATTCATTGAACCATATTTCTGTAATGGCCACAATGTCCAAATCCATTTCCACCATTCCAGGTCCAGAACTTTGTTGGCTAAGCTTCGAGCATTTGTGCTCATTGCTTTCCAGCATTTACCTGGCATGTGTGTATTTTGCATTGATTTTGTTCTGCCCACATCTTCCCACTTATTTGTGATGTGTGGTTTAAAAGTGTGGCTGTTTCTGATATTCTGCTTTTGCAGGGGGTGGCGTGCCGGTCTTGACCTTCCACATCAGTCACCCCCTTTTCCTAGTTTAAATGCATATCCACATAGTGCCTGAATTTTTCACTTAAGATTCTTTTCCCTGCGACAGAGATGTAGTCCATCAGCACCGTATAGTCTCTTTTTGGTCCACCTGTTTCCACAGTCGCCAATAAATCTGAATCCTTCTTGTTTGCACCAGGTCTGGAGCCATGTATTAAAGCTATTAATGCAATGCAGCCTTTGTCCCCTTACCAAGAACAGGCAGAACCTCTGAGAATGCAACAGTGTTCACAATGGGCTTGAGTTTCTCTCCCAGAGATTGGAAGTCCTTTTGGACTGTAGAGGCACTGTTTCTAGCCAGGTCATTTGTGCCCAAGTGGATAACAACATCAAGTTTGGAGTGTTCAGTTTTTGTGCTAAGTACTTCAACAATTTGGTTTGTATTCCTGCTGGCTGTCGAGCCTGGTAGGCACATGACTATCTTCTCTCATTTGAACTGTGCTCCCAAGTTGGTGCCTCTGATGGAATCTGCAAATAGTAGTAGTTTTCTGTTTGAGGTTTTCTTCATATTTGGTGCTTTAGCAGGAGATTGGGCAGTGTCTGATTCATTTAAGGGCCCCTCAGTTTCATTGGATTGAGCATCCTCATTAGCCAAGGCAGAGAAGGCATTATGCAGGGATATCTCTTGATGTATAGGATGTCTCAGCGTTACAGGTCGCAATCTTCCAGAACCCACTGTGATCCATTTGTTCCTGGGGTGTTTGATTCTTTGTGGGAGCGGTGGTGAACTTTGTTCAGTTTGTATCCTAGAAGAGGTGTGTTTCATTGCAGCTATTTCCTCCCTCAGTAGAGTCACTTCTTTATGCATGGTAGCTAGGTTTTTCCTTAGTAGAGTCAGTTCGTCATGCATGACAGCTGACCTGAGGCACATAGGACAAGCTCTTAGGCTCCAAATGTTTCATCTTGAAATGAAAGTACCGCAGTTATTGCACTGAATACACGACATGTTGGTTAAGCAGTCCCAGAAGAGGAAGAAGAAGAAGAAAGGATGAAGAAGATGTGGACTCTTAACCCAATTAATAAAGGGTAGATGGCACTTATGTGACCACTATAAAGGCAATGTAGCCCCTGGGGTGGGTGGGGCGAGGGGTAGGTTGGGCGAGAACCTAAGTGTCTCTGGCCAGTAGGCTGTTCCTGAACTGTGGGCACACACTGCTATCTGATGTAAGTCTATGCAATGTAGCCCCTGGGGTGGGTGGGGCGAGGGGTAGGTTGGGCGAGAACCTAAGTGTCTCTGGCCAGTAGGCTGTTCCTGAACTGTGGGCACACACTGCTATCTGATGTAAGTCTATACAAGGAAAGCAGTCCAGATGCCCCCATGCTTAGTCTAAAACCACAGTTAACAGCTATAATTGTTGGTTTTTGGGGGGATCACTATTATAGCTGTTAACTGTGGTTTTAGACTAAGCTTGGGGGCATCTGGACTGCTTTCCTTGTATAGACTTACATCAGATAGCAGTGTGTGTGGCAGATAGAGAGTTAACTGGGCTTCTACCCCTGCTGAACTGTTTGGGGAAACCCAATTCCCAAGGAGGTGCTGATTTGGAGCATTGCATACCTGGCCTGAGCCCATTTCCAGTACAGAGTGCTCCCTTTTGGCCTAGCCTCTGCTCCCAGAGTGTTCACAAAATGCCTGGCAGTGGTGGCAGCTTTCCTCAGAACTCAAGGGATCTTAGTCTTCCCTTACCTGGACAACTGGCTCATCAGGGGCCAGTCGCCTCAGGAGGCCCAACAGGCCACTCATCGCACTATCAACTTTCTTCAGCATCTAGGCTTTGTCATAAATCACGCAAAGTCTACGTTGCTCCCCATTTGGAACCTGGAGTTCATCGGAGCAAGATTAGATACCCTGCAAGCAAGGGCTTACCTGCTGGAGGATAGGTCTCAGACTGGTTGGCACTAATGCACCAGATCAGTCACAAATCTCAGGTCTCAGCAAGACACTTCTTACGCCTTCTGGGCCACATGGCTTCCATGGTACACATGACCCCAAACGCTTGTCTCCACATGAGGACCGCTCAGTGGTGCCTCAGAGATCAGTGGACACCAGCCACAGGAGGACTATGAGACAGAATCAGAATCGGCCTGGTGAGGTTGTTGACGTGGTGGCTCCAGCCACCCAACCTGCTCAAGGGAGTACCTTTTCAGCCTCCTTCGCACACATGAGTACTCACGACAGATTCCTCCTTGTTGGGCTGGGGAGCCCATTGCCAAGGTTAGTGCACTCAGTCTGTGGTCCCCTCAGGAGGCCACACTCCATATCAACTTCCTAGAGCTGCGAGCGATACGTCTAGCTCTTCAAACCTTCTCTCAAATCAGCCTGTCTTGGTGCAGACAGACAACCAGGTCGCAATGTTCTATGTGAACAAACGGGGAGGCACAGGGTCATGAATCCTATGCCAGGAGTCGCTGGACCTTTGCTCCTTTGCAGTCAGGCAGGGCATGTTGCTCAAAGCAGTCTACCTGCCGGGCCAGGAAGACTTCCTAGCAGACAACCTGAGCAGGATTCTCCAGCCTCACCAATGGCCTTCTGAATCTTTCGATACTGGGTAGTCTGTCCATCGATCTCTTTGCCAGCCCGCAGAATCATCAGTTGCCCAAGTTTTGCTCCAGACAGCCACATCCCATGAGGGTAGCTGCGGATGCATTCCTGATCTCTTGGTCAGTGGGCCTCCTGTATGCGTTTCCTCCCGTGCCTCTGGTGGCCCGAACTCTATTCAAAATTCTTCGGGACAAGGCCTCAGTCATCCTGGTAGCCCCCAGATGGCCGAGACAACTTTGGTTTCCACTTCTCCTCCAGCTAGCAGTGGAAACCCCACTCCTGCTGGAGATGCATCCCGACCTCCTGTCCCAGGAATGGGGCTCTCTTGCACCCCAACCTCAGATCACTCAATCTGATGGCATGGCTGCTGAAAGGGTAGTACTGGCTTCTCTCCTCTTACCGAAGGAGGTAGAGGACGTTTTGCTGGCCTCAAGGAAGCAATCCACTCTAATGCTATGCCTTCAAGTGGTGTAGGTTTGAAGGGTGGTGTACCCAACACAACAAAAACCCTTTCTCTTGTCTTGTGCCAGAGGTGTTGCAGTACTTGCTTCACCTATCAGAGTTGGGTCTCAAATCTAACTCTGTTAGGGTCCACCTGAGTGCTTTATCAGCAAATCACTCTCCAGTGGAAGGACAACCTCTTTCAGCTCACCCTTTGGTGTCCAGATTCCTCAGAAGTCTACTTCTACTAAAGCCCCCGGTTCGTCGTCTGGCAACCGAGTGGGACTTGAATGTGGTCTTGCAGCTGCTTGCTTGCCCACCCTTTGTGCCGATGTCCCCTTGCCATCTGTGCTTCCTCTCCTGGAAGGTGCTCTTCCTGGTGGCACTAAAATCTGCCAGACATGTGAGTGAGCTGCAAGCTCTGGTTTCTGATCGACCGTATACACGGTTTTATATGAACAGGGTGGTTCTTCGCACCCACCCAAAGTGCCTTCTGAAAGTTGTCTCTTCGTTTCACCTCAATTAGGAGGTGGTTCTTCCAACTTTCCCAGGCCGCATGCCAGTCGGGCAGAGGCAGTCCTGCATACCCTGGATTGTAAGAGGGCGTTGGCCTTCTATCTGGAACATATGAAGGGACATCGAAGGGCTTCTCAGCTCTTCGTCTCTTATGACCCCAGTAGGCTGGGTCTACTGGTCTCCAAGCATACGTTGTCCATCTGGGTGTCAGACTGCATTGCCTGGGCATACAGGGCAGCTGACCTCCCGCTGCAGGGTCGAGTCACAGCCCACCGTGTCAGGGCTAAGGCCGTGTCAGTGGCTCACCACCACTCTGTTCCGTTGGCAGACATCTGCCGGGCCGCAACTTAGTCTTCAAGCCAGACTTTCGCAGCCCATTACCGCCTGGAGAGGGAGTCCCAACGGGACAGTGTTTTCAGCCAGGCGGTACTCCATAACCTATTTGAGGTTTAGGCAACTCCTTCCCTCCGACCCTGTGGTGTCAGGCTACCGTGGGGGTTGCGTTCTCGGAGGAATTCCTGTTACAGCTGCTGCGGCTCTTCTAGAGGGAGCCATTTTTCAGCTATAGATTCTCAGTAGCCTATAGCTAGGGAGTCCCATATGTGAGGACTGACTTCCTGCTTGTTCCTGGAGAAAGCGTAGTTACTCACCTGTAACAGGTGTTCTCCAGGGACAGCAGGAATCGATCCTCATGACCCTCCCTCCTCCCCTGAAGTTGCAGTCCTTTGATTTACTTTTTATCATTTTTGCCATCTTTTTAGCTATGTCATCTGACTGAGCCAGATGGCACCCTTGGGTGGGAAGGGGACCGCACATGCGCGATGCAGTCCCAAAGGCTTTCTTTGAAAGCTGGGGAATTGCTCTGCATGAGGGCTCCGTCGGCGCCGACGTCACCCATATGTGAGGACTGATTCCTGCTGTCCCTGGAGAACACCTGTTACAGGTGAGTAACTACGCTTTTTGGTCAATCTGTTTGAGGTTTAGAATCCAACTTCTTTTCCTCCAAGACACCTCTGTTTTGTTCAGGTTGCTTCTTTTTATATTTAAAAAGTGTTTGTTTTTGCTCGCAACAGGCCTTTCTGAGCATTTATATTTTGTCATTTTGTTTTGGTGATTCTAGTTCCCTTCTTTCTTTGTAGGCAGCCTGAAGCTAGGGATTACCATAAGTGAAGACTTATCCTGCTTGTCCACAGAGAAAACAGTTGCTCACCTGTATTAGATGTTCTCCATGGACAGCAGGACAAGTCCTCACAACTCACCCTCCTCCTCTTAGAGGAGTTTAGTTAAGTTCTTGGGCACGGTGGCAGACAGGAATTGGCATATGCCCCAAGAGCTTTCTAAAAATCTCTAAAAGGAGCTGAGAAATTTCTCACACGGGGCTCTGTTGGTGGCATCACCCATATCCTGTTGTCCACGGAGAACACCTGCTACAGGTGAGTAATGTCATCTACAAACTTCATTGTTTGAAGCCAGCTGTTCTTCCGTTGACTTAGAAATTGGATTTAATTTACAGTTCACAAAATTGGCACCCTGATATTCTGTTTTGGCATCTTGGGGACCTCAAAATTGGAGCCAATTTTTCCCATTTAACCTTGGCGGTTTATGGGATAAGCTAAAATTAAGTGCTGGTCTCTTAGCTACACGACCTTTTAGATGTCTCTTAAATGGTGCAGGCAAATAGAAACCACCAACTGCTGACTTGGCAGATTAATGCTAATAGTCTTTAATTCTCATTTGTTCTTTCTGCCATCATCTCTTAGTACGTATCTCCATTCACGCTTTATATTTCTCTACCAATGTGCACAAGCAGGATAGCTGGATCCTTAATTCTGCATTAAGCTGATCTGAAGAGCTATAGGGATAGCATGGGGAGCCTGACTAACAGAAGGGACTTTATCAGAGCAGTCATATGCCCTGAAGGCTGACTGCCGCTGCTTTCATTATTGGATTTCTCACAATTGTGGCAGAGTAGAAATGCTGGAGAGTTCAACAAAGTTTCAGTCTTGAGGTACAAGGCAATGGCTGACTAGGTCTTCTACTACCACTACTATTACTGCTTCTTATTTGTGTAGCACTCCAAGGAGTACGCAGCACTGTGCAGAGACATGTAAGAGACCAGTCCATGCTCGTGGAGCTTAGTCTATTCAAGACAAACATAACGGGGGGCTAGGCTATATCTAGGGGTATGGTAAGGAAACACATTGGAGGTGAACAGGAGATTAAGGGTTTTATGATCCAAAAGCAGTCTCAAAGGTGAGTTTTTTACCTGGATTTGAAAGGGCCAGAGACAGAGCCTGACATACTGACTCAGTTTGTTCTAGGCATAAGGAGCAGCAAGGTGGAAAGATTAAAGTCTGGAGTTGGCAGTGGAAGAGAAGGGCACAGAAAGAAGGAATCTGCCCAGAAGAGTGGAGTTCCCAAGGAGGCGTGCAGAGAGAGAAAAAGTAGTGAGGAGCAGCCGAATGAAGGTACTTTACAGGTCAGTAGCAGAAGTCTGAATTGGATGTGGAAATGGATAGGGAGCCAGTGAAGTTACATGAGAAGAGGAGTGACGTGAGCATAGCAACAATGGCAGAAGATTAGCTGTGCAGCTGATTTTAACAGATTGAACTGGGGAGAGATGATTCAGAAGAAGACCAACAAGGAAGAGCTTGTAAGTGTAGTCAGAAGGTGACTAGAGAATGGTTAAGGGTCTTAGTATTGCATTCAGAAAGGAAGGTATGAATTTTGCTGCTGATATATAAAGTTAAAAACGTGTTTCTCTATCTGTTAGATGTGTGTGGAAAGGAGAGGGAGGAGTCCATGCCCCTGAGGTTTCGAGCCGAGGTAACAGGGAGGAATAGAGTATTATCCACAGAAGTAGAGAGAAGGAAGGGGGGAAGTGGGTTTAGGATGGAAAATAAGAAGCTTAGTTTTGACTATGTTCAATTTCAGATAGTTGAGACATCCAGGCACCTATGTCAGATAAGCAGGCTGAGAATACAGGCCTGGATTCTTGGACAGATTTCAGGTACAGAGTAGATCTGAGAGTATAAAAATGGTACTGTAAACCATGGGAGGAAATGAGTACATCAAAGGATTGGGTGTAGGGAGAGAAAAGGAGAGGTACCAAGACAGAGCCCTGGGGTATGTCAACTGAGTTGGGATAGCAGTAGAGGAGGTGATCTTGTGTTGCTTTCCTCTAGGACTTTCTGGAGACAGAAAGTTATATTCGGGTATCCAGCACCAGCTGAAGGGATAGATAACTACCAATATTTGATTTTATTAAGGGCTATTTTCCCCTTCATAGAGACTAAATCAATGTACAGAAATTAAGGTTAGTGGTCATTCTTGCACAGATTGTGGGGAATAGATTGGTCTTACTGATCAGTTAATCTGCTTGGTTGTTTTGAAGGGCCAAATTCTGACAACTAGAAGGTGGATAGAAGCTGATGAAACTGTAGGGGGGGGATCTAGGGTAGTACTTGGAAAAATCTCAGACTTCTTTATTTTGACTGATTAATGAACATTTAAAAAAAGTTGTAAACCTCACATCTCTTCTACCCCCAGTGCCCCCCAAATGTGTTGGAGAGCTAGGCATTTTGTGGCAGTGATAGGTACTGTAGTCCAGTTGCTATATGAGCGCATGAAAAAACAAAGGAGAGAGGAGTTAGTCACACAAGAACAAGCCGAACAATATGCATGGTAACAGAAAAAGAAAACCTATGGAAATAATAGAATTTGTAACTATTATTTTCTATTTATAAAGTATGTAGGTGTGCAAATATTTATATATGCAAATTTCTAAACTAATTCAACGTAATTTTAAATATTAGCTTTCTTTTTTTTTATTTCTATTTTTATACTAGTAAAAATGTACCCCCCCCCCCCCCTTCCAACAATACCATCGAAAGTTGAAAAAAATCAAGGCAAGTCATCACTTAAATATGGCTATAGTTTTTATACACAAATGACACTACCTAATTTTTATTCCTAATGCAAGCACTTTTACTAATAGACATGTCCAAATACAAAACAACAATGATGGACGATAAGCATGTCAGACTATGTACATCTTAAAGGGTTTGATGTTCACATCTCCAGGAACAAGTAGTAAGTCAGTCTTCACATATGAGTGGCATCGACGGAGCTCTGCGCGGGAACACTCGCCAGCATCCAATAGGAATGCTTGTGGGAGCATCCTTCCACACTGTCGTGTTTTTTTTTTTCCCCCCCCCCCCCCCCCGACGGAGTCATCATGACCTTGTCCTAACCCCGCTGTGAAAGAATACATCTAAAGGACTTCCGGTGATGCGGTGAGAGCGAGCAGACGTGTTCTGTTCGCGCTCTGACCGTCCCTCGCCTGAACCGGTGCGTTAGAGCCGTTTTTTAGCTCCCCAGCCTGCTGCAAACCCATCCCCCGGCGATCGGATAACATACCGAGGTGCTTGAGGAGAGCTGAACCTCTAACTGCGATGGCGGCGGCGCTGAGAACGGGGAAGAAAGAGCGGGACCGCGGGCCTGGGGCCAGCAAGATGGCAGAGAGCACACCGGCGCCGAGCTCCCCGGCTTCCCCGGCCCGGGTGGAGGACATCTCCGCAGCGGTTGCAGAGGCCCTGTCTGCCCAGTTTACTACCATCCGGGAGAAATTGGACGCGGAACAGAGCTCCGTAGAGAATCTGGGCAAAAGGCTTCAGGAGGCAGAAGAGTGTGTGGGGCGCGCAGAGGACACACTTGCAACACTGCAGCAGTCAGTGGATGGTCTGCAGACTCTGCTGCGCTCCCAAGAGGCTAAAATTGATGACCTGGAGAATCGCTCCAGGAGGAACAACTTGCGGGTGATGGGCGTCCCTGAAGCTGTCTCGGACGCTGAGCTAACGCAGTACTTGATGGGGCTCTTCGCGCCGATGCTGACAGGGGACGCTGCTGGTGAGCGATTTCAGCTGGAGAGAGCACATCGGGTGGGCAGCCGCAATGTGCGGGACTCGCGACCACGTGTGGTGCTGGTGAAGTTCCTATGCTTCCCCCAGAAAGAGGCCATCTTGCGGGCAGCGAGGGCTCGCGGTGGAGTGGAGGCGGACAACGTGCGGATCCGGATCGCACAGGACTACTCTTTGCAGCTCAGCCAACACCGCCGGGCCTACGCACCTCTATGCCAAAAGCTAATTGACTGCCATATTAAATTTATGGTGCAATACCCGGCGCGCCTGCATGTGATACGAGAGGGGCAGCGCCGAACTTTTGAGTCAGCGGAGTTGGCGGCGGCCTATGTGGACAGTATCACCTCCAACGGCGGAGCGGGATGAGGACTTGGAGCAGCTGGTGTATGTAATACACTTAGATTGGGACTCCCGCAAGACATTTCTATTTCGGGGAGGGTTTGAATGTTTCGGGACTGGTTCTCGGAGGGGGCTCCCCTTTTGAGTCCTTCCTCCCACATTGGACTACTGGCCCCGATCCAGCCCTCCTCGGCTTGCCGGGAGCAGGCCCCCAAAGATTGGTGGCTGAGCAGGGGGGGTTGGAGGGGTTAACTTGTTGTTATCTGCTCACTGTTAAGACGGAGTTCTGGCTTGTTCTTGTGGGTTTTTTTTGTTTGTTTGTTTTGTTTCTACTGGTTGCAGTCTAGTTTGAGTCGGGGACCGGTAAGGGCTGCGGTGAGTGCGTTGGAGGGGGTGGGGCCGGCTACCTCGGGTTGTCCGGGGGGGCCTGTCCTGCCCCCTAGAGCCTGATGCGTGCTGCCCCTTGCCCTGTTTCACTGCTTGGGTATGGGGTTGGCCTATCATTTGGCCGTCGGGTTTGGCAGGGGGGGGCAACGGGGGGGCGGACAGGGCCCCGGCGGCTGGCTTGGCACGAGTGCCCGGCGGCTGGGTGCTTTGGGCTGCGCCGTGCCGGTGCCGTCTTCCCTCCCTATGGTTGCGGCCTGGGGGGATTCCCTTATCACTTTGGCTGGAGCGAGGGGGGGTGGTACGGTATCGCCCTGCTTCGCCGCGGGGCGGGGCTGGTGCAGTCCCCCTGGTTAGTTCCTTTTGTTCACCTTGGGGGCACCCTCGTGCTGTTGTCAGTGCGTATCCGAGGGCTGGTCAGGCGATGGGGGTTAATGCTGCAGCACTTTCGACTCGTGCGAGGGGGGGGGTGCTCCCTCCTGGGCCCCGGGGGGGGGGGGGATGCCTGCACCCTGCACTATATTATGAATAACTATGACTTACGGTTCTATATACCTGTGTGTATGCCTATGCCATCTGAATTTGTTACACTGTCCAATTCTAAGCTTTGTTGGGTGGGCTGATACGGGGGGGAGGGGTTATTTAATGTCTGTTTTCAACTGTGAGGGCCTGGGCTGGGGGGAGGGGTGCAGGCGGCGGGGGGGGGCGGTGGAGCACATCACTGGAAGATCTATAGGAGAAAGGTGAGGTGGAATGAATGTGAGAGGGCTAATATCCTTCGGGGGGGAGGGGGTTGGGGGGGAGGGGGGGGAGAGAGCTGGGGGTGGAGGGAGAGGAGGGGGAGGTAGGTTGCATCTATTTTCATCCTCAGGGTGTGTTCTGTACACAGCAGAGGGAGGGGGGGGAGGTGGTTCCAGGCTGGGAGGACCCTGTCCCTATCAGCTAGTACTACCGGTCAGTCGGGTCTTGACACTGCCCCGCCGCCGTGAAAGTTATCACCTGGAATGTCTGTGGCCTGGGAAGTCCCATTAAGAGATATAAAGTTCTGCAGGCCCTAGCTCGGCAGAAATGCGATATAGCCTTTCTGCAGGAAACCCACCAGACGGCTGAGGAGCATAGTAAATTACGACGAGATTGGGTCGGGCAGGTGTGGGGGGCCCCGGCCACCGGGAAGAAGGGAGGGGTGGCCATCCTGATTCACAAATGGGTACGTTGTTCAGTTGAAGCGGAAGTGCGTGATGTGGCGGGACGTTATCTGTTCTTGCAAGGTACCCTGGAGGGGAAGCCGGTCATTTTGGGGACGGTTTACGGGCCGAATTCCCTTGATCCTTCCTTTTATGCCGATCTGGCCTCGAGGGTAGAGCAGTTGCCTGAGTCCCCATTGGTGGTGGGTGGCGATCTCAACGGCGTGCTAGACGTCGAGCTGGATACATCCCGAGGAGGGGAGGCCCGGGAGCGGGGGCCGGTGTCGCGGGTGTTGCGGCGTTTTACGTCTCATCTAGGGCTGGTAGATGCATGGAGGGTGCTGCACCCGTTGGAGAAGGATTTCACACACCAATCCCGAGCCCATGGTTCTAGCTCTCGCATTGACTACCTTTTGCTTTCCAATGAGATTTTTGCCAGAGTGGGAGATGTGCAGATTGGGCCCTACGAGATCTCTGATCATGCCCCAGTGTGGCTGGAGCTGGGATGGGGGGACGACGGATCGGTCGTGGCTTTGGCGGTTCCCGCTGGAACTCTACCGGGACGCCCAGTTCCATAAGTTCTTGGAGCAACGTTGGCGAGACTTCGAAGAGGTCCATCGGGGCCACCAGGGGGACCCCGAATTAGTATGGGAAACAGCTAAAGTAGTATTGTGAGGTGACATTATTGGATTTGCAGCACGCAAGCGTAGGATGCTAGTAGAACGGATTCTCCAGTTGGAGAAGCAAGTATCCTTACTAAGCAGGCGCCTGGCGCGGGCCCCGACCCCGGGGCTTCAGAAGGAGCTGTGGGAAGCCTGAGTAGATCTCAACGAACTGTTGCACCAGAGAGCTAAGAAGTCTATTCTATATTACCGATATCGGCTGCACTGCTACGGTGACAAGCCTGGACGGTTGCTGGCCCGCTGTTTGCGGGGTTCGAGAGGTTCTCATACGGTGGCGGCTTTAAGAGATGAGCACGGGACGCTGCAACGGGATAGTCGGGAGATAGGTCAGGTATTTCGGGGATTCTTTCAGAAACTATATGCAGCGGAGGTTAGCTCCCCCTCAGCTGTATTGGATTATCTTCGGAAGTTGAAGCTGCCCTCACGGCAGAGCAAAGCCTCTCCCTGGGCCGACCGATCACCACCGCAGAAGTGGAATCGGTAATTCTGGCGGCGCGTGGTTTTAAGTCACCGGGGCCTGACGGTTTGGGAGCAGAGTTTTACAAACTGCTTAAGGGTTATGTTAGTCCGGTCTTAACGGCGGTATATGCACGACGGGTGGAACAGGGAGGTTTCCGATGAGGGGCTAACCATGCTCACATCACCCTGATCCCTAAGCCGGGTAAAGACCCGGAATTGCCTGCTTCATACCGTCCGATTTCTCTATTAAATTTCGACATTAAGATCTTTGCCAAGGTGTTGGCGGACAGATTAGCGGGGTTTTTGGATGATTTGGTCCATAGCTCCCAGATCGGCTTCGTGAAGGGTCGGTACATTGTACGAAACATGCATAAGATCTTGGCTTCGCTGGAGTGGGTACATGCCCAGCAATTGCCTTCCTTATTGGTAAGCTTCGACGCGGAAAAGGCTTTCGATCGGGGCTCTTGGAGCTATCTAAAGACCTTGTTGCCATGTTATGGCCTGGGTGCTCCCTTTTGTGCAATGATTGATTGCCTCTATGCCGCCCCCACAGCGGGGATAATCTGCAACGGGGTGTTATATGAGGCCTTCCCGTTGGAGCGTGGTACTAGACAGGGTTGCCCTCTCTCGCCCCTACTTTTTGTCCTCTCCCTGGATCCCATTAATTCGGGCGGTGGAGGCGTCGCCGGCGATTCGGGGGGTGCAAATTGGGTCTCAAACTTTTACGGTGTCGGCCTTTGCGGATGATCTCTTGATACATCTTTTGTCTCCGGAGGAATCCTTACCGCATCTGTTACAGGAATTTCAGACTTACGGTCTCTTCGCCGGCTTGCGGATTAACAGCGAGAAGTCAGAGGCACTGGATGTCTCCGGGACCTTGCAACAGAATTGGGTGGGCCAGTTCCCCCTTAAGTGGGCTACCTCTTACTTTACTTATTTAGGCATATGGCTGACTTGTTGGCCGCGCGACCTCTATCGTTGCAACTTGGACAAGATGTTGAGGCGAGTGCGCTCTCAGCTACTGGCCTGGGGTCCTCTGCCGCTCTCTCTGTCCGGCCGCATGGCGGCAGTGAAGATGGTGATTTTGCCCCGCTTGTTGTATTGGCTACAAACCCTGCCGGTGTGGTTATTTCGAGGAGACCTGCGTCGGCTGGAGGGAGTGTTACGGCTCTTCCTGTGGCGCGGCGCTAGGGCCCGTATCCCCTTGGTGAGGTTAATGGGGAAGTGGCGGGAGGGGGGATGGGGTTCCCGGATCTGGGTACGTATGCGCTGGCTTGTCAGGCTCGCCACCTCGGGGACTGGCTGGGGAGGACGGAGGTCTATACGCCCACTTCTCTGGAGGAGGCTCTGGTGGCCCCCCTCTCATTGTTAGGAGCGCTACACACGATGCCCAGGGACCTGCCCGACCGCTTAAGGTGCTGTGTTTTGTTTAGCTCGGCCCAGCGGACCTGGCGGTATTTAAACACCCGATGGGGGACGTCTTGGACGGTCTCTAGCTGGCTGCCTCTACAGGGTAACGTTCATTTCGTGCCCGGATCCGGGACGCGGGGGTTTTGGGATTGGTGGAGGAGGGGTATCAGATCCTTAGGGCATTTGGTTGATGCTACGGGGCGCTGTAAATCCTTTCAGGCTCTCTGTCAGGAATATGCCTTGACTACCAAACATACTTTTATGTTCCTGCAGGTCTCTCATTATATTGCGTCTTTACCTAAGGAGGCACTTACTTCGGAGAGATCAGAGCAGCTGCTGGCTTTTTTTGCTTTGGGGGAGGACGACCCCCCTTCGATAGCGAGTCTGCGGGCTCTTCTGGGTGTGGTCCGCCCACCGGTGGATTATAGGGGGGTGGAGGTGGCGTGGGGGGCGGAGCTGGGGTGGGAGGTTTTCCCTAACACCGTGCACACCGCTCTATGTCGGATTGTTGAGGTGGTGGAGGGGGCGCGGTGGCGGGAGGTGCAATTCAAATGCATTACTAGAGCCTATTTTTCTCCCCGCAGAGCCCTACGCAGTCATTTGACGGAGGAGGGCTGCTGTCCGCGCTGCCTGGTGCCTCTAGCCAATCTGTTACATATGTGGTGGACATGTCCTCATGTCCAGCAATATTGGAAGCGTATCGGTACGTATGTTGGTGGTTTGTTGCAACAACGCTTGCGTTGGACGGGTGCTTTGGTGGTGTTGGATAGGATGGAGCCCCCCTACCCTGCCCGGCGCACAGATCGTTTGCTAATGCGGAAGGCTTGTCTGGTGGTAAAGGTCCTATCTTGCGCTTTTGGCGGGAACAACGTTCTCCTACGTTTATGGAGTGGCATAATTGTTTTCACCAGCTTATGTTGATGGAGCGATGGCGGGCGCGGGGCAGTGTCAAGCATTGGACTTCCTTCCTTTTGGTATGGAGCCCGTATATAGATACCTTGGGAGCCCGGTGCCGCAATGAGCTGCTACATATTGGCCCTTAGAGAGGTGGTAGAGTGGGGGGTGATAAGGTCTTAGCGAGAGGATGATGGTTGCGGGGGGGGGTGGAGAAGGGGATGGGGTAGGGATGCGACCTGGGGGGGGGAAGAGGGGGGGGGAAGGTACTTGTCTTAACCACAACAAAAATTGTAATCATCTCCTATGTGTTTCCCGGGGGGGATGAGAGTCCACCCCCTCGGAGGTAATGTGTGCCTTGTTCCTTGTTTTGTTGGTGATGATTAAAATAAAGTTTACAAAAAAAAAAAAAAAGAATACATCTAAACTCTTTTTCGGTGCCTTTTTGGTACTCTGTGCTTGCCTTCCTACTTCGGTAACCATTCCGCATCATTCAGTGCTTTTCTTCATTTTATCTTTTTATTTTTTTATTTTTTCACTGTTCGGCCGCCACTACCCAATTTGATTTTGTCTCCACCATATTTTCCACGATGGAGAAACCACATAGTGCTTTCAAAAAATGTACTAAGTGCTGCAGTACCATTTCGGCAACTGACTACGAGTGGTGTTTAAAGTGTTTGAGTCCCAACCACAATGTCACCTCTTGTGCTCAGTGTAAACTCATTACACCACAAGGCCTGACGAACCGAGAGCAGCAAAGGGTAAAGCTGTATCAACCAGACTCGGGCGCTTTTTGGCACGCTTTTCAGGGGCCTCTATTCTGTCACAGTCCTAGGGTAGTTCTCATGCTTCATCAGAGTCCAAGAACAGCAAAAAAACATCGGTCTGCTTCACCAACAGGAAAGGTATCAAAGACCTTGGCACCAGCATCGAAGGGGTCTTTATCAACATCTGACACAGATACTCACCATCGGCATCAACTGTGTCAGGAGATTCTGAGGAGGCCGACCAGCTAAACAGCCCCAGCAGGAGGATCCTTCCTCCAGAGCCTCAGAGGGTTTCAAGGATGCTCCCAGGACCTTGTCCTTGACAGATCCCCTGATACCCTAATTCCATTCAGCCACCTACAGTCTTCCTCAGTGAGAGTCCAAGCCATCGAGCGGAGTCTGGCTGTGATCCTGGCGGCTGTAGTGCCGGGGTCTTCGAAGCCCTTGGGTTCACTGCTCCGATACCAACACTCTGTTCCTGCATTGGCAGTGTCTGAGACGTCTGGCAGGGCACAAGCACAGACATGAATGGAATCTTGGCCTACTCCAGTGCATGCAGCAGCATTGGCTTCTGAATACTGTGGCAAGGAGGCCTATCCGGAGTCCGGGGGAGGACAGACAGGGAATTCAACCTAGTAAAGGGCCCCCTTTCACCAAATCAGGATAGGAAAGCCATAAACGCCTCCAGGAATCAGAAAACTTCCACGTGGCCCACATTTCATGCTCCCCCTAGTGGAAGGAAGGGGAGAGGATACAGGGCCCAGAACCCCTTAGGCAGTGAATGCTCCAAGCACTCAGGTGCCCGAAGTCAGGCTGATTGCCGTCACCTGGGTAGGGAGGAGTTGGAGCTAGAACCATGGAAGTATAAACCTAGGCCGGAGTATGAGAGAAGGGGAAGAGAAGCAGGAAGCCAGGCTGACATGAGCAGAAGCACCAATTCAAGCAAGGGAAGCTTGACTGGCGCTGAGCAGAGCAGAGGAACTGAGCTTCCATAAGAAGAGAGTTCTAATTGGCATATAGCACGTCTGCAGGAGAGTTTGGAGCCAGGAATAAGAGAGACTCCAAGATGCCCTGAAAGGCTGTTAGCTGAGCACTGTGAGCAAGACGGGGAGTCAGAACCCATGCAGGTGGGAGAGCCCGAGGTGAAGCTTTAATGATGAGGACACTCCCATGGACTGTTCCTTTTGCCAAGCTTTAAACCTGGGAACGTAGAGAGAGCAAGCCAGTCTTGAAAGAAACTCTTCCAGGAAAAGGTACCATAGTCCACAAGCAGGGTGGCCTGATTCCCTCGTGTTTGTAAAGGGGAAGTTTACGGGGACTAAGGAGCAAGCCTGGAACTGTGATAAGCTTGTTAATCACCTGCTGCTGGAATGAGGACACTGGAGTAAGCTAAAGTAGCTATTATAACAAAGCTTTCTTTTGCCCCTGGATTATATTTGTTACTTGGAAGGTAACCAAGAAAGGTTTGAAGCTGAATAAAAGCTAAACTACCACAGACTTTAAATGTGATTTTAGAAACATAGAAACATGATGACAGAAAAAGACCACATGGCCTATCTAGTCTTTCCTTCCATAACAACAACTACAACAGTCCACTTATTACCTTTAGAGATCCTCTGTGTTGGTCCCATGCTTTTTTGAATTCAGTTAGTCCTCATCTCTACCACCTCCACTGGGAGACTATTCCATGGATCCACTACTCTTTCTGTAAAGAAATATTTCCGCATATCACTCCTGAATCTATCTCCCTTCACCCTCATCCCATGTCCCCTCGTAGCAGAACTTGCTTTCAATTGAAAGATGCTCTCTCCCTGAACATTTATGCCACGGAGGTATTTAAACATCTCAATCATATCACATCTATCCCGCCTTTCCTCTAAGGTGTACATATTAAGATCCTTAAGTCTGTCCTCATATGCTTTATAATGAAGCCCATTAATCATTTTAGTAGCAACCCTCTGCACCGACTCCATCCTGTTCACATCCTTTTGAAGGTGCGGTCTCCAGAATTGCACACCATACTCCAAATGAGGTCGCACCAAAGACTTATACAGAGGCATTATCACCTCCTTTTTTCTGCT
This sequence comes from Ichthyophis bannanicus, assembly GCA_033557465.1. Taxonomy (NCBI): domain Eukaryota; kingdom Metazoa; phylum Chordata; class Amphibia; order Gymnophiona; family Ichthyophiidae; genus Ichthyophis; species Ichthyophis bannanicus. The sequence continues at coordinate 702,189,645 of CM066031.1, read as the reverse complement.
AGCCATTCCTCTCCCTATGCACCCAAGCATCCTTCTAGCTTTTGCCGTCGCCTTTTCTACCTGTTTAGCTACTTTAAGATCATCAGACACAACCACGCCTAGGTCCCGCTCTTCTTTAGTGGACAAAAGTACTTCACCTCCTATACTGTATTGCTCCCTTGGATTGCTGCAGCCCAAATGCATGACCTTACATTTTTTAACATTAAATCCCAGCTGCCAAATTCTAGACCATTCTTCAAGTTTAGCTAGATCCCCCCTCATGTTATCTACACCTTCCTGGGTGTCTACTCTATTGCAGATTTTGGTATCATCTGCAAAGAGACAAACCTTACCCGACAGCCCTTCCGCTATATCACTAACAAAGATGTTAAAGAATCGGACCAAAGACAGATCCCTGGGGCACACCACTGGTAACATCCTTCTCCTCAGAGTGAGCTCCATTTACTTGTACTTTTTGTCGCCTCCCACCCAACCAATTTCTAACCCAAGCAGTAACTTTAGGGTCCATCCCTAGGGTGCTCAGTTTGTTTATAAGTCGCCTGTGAGGAACAGTGTCAAAGGCTTTACTGAAATCTAAATACACCACATCTAGAGCTCTCCCTCGGTCCAACTCCCTGGTCACCCAGTCAAAGAAATCAATCAGATTTGTCTGACAAGACCTGCCTCTGGTGAATCCATGCTGCCTCGGATCCTGTAATCCGCTGGATTCCAGAAACCTCACTATTTTCTCTTTCAACAGCGTTTCCAATAATTTACTCACCACCGAAGTTAAACTAACCAGCCTGTAGTTTTCAACCACATCCTTACTTTCGCTTTTGTGTAAAGACACCACATGAGCCTCTCTCCAGTCCTTTGGCACCACTCCCGACTCCAACGAGGCATTGAAAAGGTCAGTCAGTGGAGTTGCTAGAACATCCCCAAGTTCCCTCAGTATTCTAGGGTGTATCCCATCCGGTCCCATCGCTTTGTCTACTTTAAGGTGAGCTAGTTTCTCACGAACACAGTCTTCTGAAAATTGTTCAAGATGAACCTCGCTTCTGTTCTTATTTGTGGGTGTTTTCTGAGGTCCTGCTCCTGGTTCATCTGTGAACACAACAAAAATATTTGTTAAGCAATTCCGCTTTATCCTTATCAGCTTCTACATATTCCCCCCCCTGCACCCTTGAGTCTGACAATACCGCTTTTGCCCTTCCTCTTCTCACTAATATATCTGAAAAATGTCTTATCCCCCCATTTTATTGCATTGGCTATTTCCTCCTCCTTTTGAATCTTTGCCTTCTTGACTACTTTGCTAGCTTCTCTAAGTTTTTCCAAATACAGATGCCTGTCTTCCTCTCTCTGTGATCTCTTGTATTTCATGAAGGCCTCCCTCTTTTTCTTCTCTTTTTCAGCTACTTCCTTCGAAATCCATAGCGGTCTTCTGTTCCTTTTGCCTTTATTTACCATTTTAACAAAAAGGTTGGTTGCCTTTAAAATACCCCCTTTCAGTTTTGCCCACTGTTTTTCTACATCCCCCAGCTGTTCCCATCCCACTAACGACTCCCTGAGGTATTGGCCCATCTTCGCAAAGTTAGTCTTCCTAAAGTCTAAGATCCTCACCTTGGAATGGATTCTAACAGCCCTAGTCCTAATACTGAACCACACCATCTGGTGATCACTGGATGCAAAATGATCTCCCACTACAACATCAGAAACACTTTCACCATTGGTAAGCACCAAGTCCAGTATGGCCCCTTCACGTGTGGGGTCTGTTACCAATTGCCTGAATAGTTCTCCCTGTAGAGAATCCAGGATCTCCTTACTTCTAGATGATACTGCAGCAGGAATGTGCCAGTCAACATCTGGCATATTGAAATCTCCTATCAGTAGCACTTCCCCTTTCCTAGCAATGCTGCGTATGTCTTCAATTAACTCTGTCCACCTCTTCCTCTTTCCCTCTTTCTAGTTTAACCCACATTGCCTCCTCTCTTCCTTTTAAGCTCTGTAATTCCAAAGCTTTAATAGTAGTTTTTACATATAGTGCCACTCCTCCTCCCCTTCTTCCTACCCTGTCCTTTCTGAATAAAGTATAGCCAGGTATAGTTACATCCCAGTCATGGTTTTCTGTGAACCATGTTTCTTTAACTGCCACTAAATCCAAGTCAGCCACTCCCACCAAAGCTTCAACTTCAGGGATCTTATTTCCCATGCTACGGGCATTAATACACACTGCTTTCCATATGTTACCCCTGTTACCCATTTCCATAAAGGTATTTAATGTATCACCTACCTGGAGGCTTTCACTTACCTGGGGACTTTCTTCACCCATCCCCAACGAATCTAGTTTAAAGCCCTCTTCAGTAGATTAGCCAGCCTACTACCGAAGATGTGTTGACCTTTCTTGGACAGATGGATGCCATCTCTGCTCTGCAACCCTTGGAACAGCATCCCATGGTCTAGGAAACCAAAACGCTCTCGATGACACCATCCACGCAGCCATGCATTCATCTCCAGGATGCGAGCCTCTCTGCCTTGGCCTTTACCCTCAACAGGGAGGATTGAAGAGAACACCACCTGTGCACCTAACTGCTTCACCCTCTGTCCCAGAGCCATGAAGTCACTTTTGATACGTTCCGAGGTATACCTGGCAGTATCATTTGTTCCAACATGGATTAGCAACATTGGGTAATAGTCAGTGGGCTTGATGAGTCTCGGCAAACTCTCCGTAACATCTTGGATTTTGGCACCAGGCAGACAGCATACCTCTCTGGACATCAAGTCTGGTCGTCAGATGGACGCCTCAGTACCCCTCAGAAGAGAGTCTCCAACCACCACTACCCTTCGTTTCCTTCTGGTCACTGATTCCGCAACTTTGGGGTACTTGAACTCTGCTTCTTCCCTTTCCAGGGATGCTTTCACCTCCTCCACTTCCAGGGCTGCATAATGGTTCTTCAATTCAAAGGCTGGAGAAGTTGGATTGGTGATTTTGCAGGCCCTGGTGACTTGTGTCCAACCATCGACATTCTGTTGGCACCCATCTTCTCCTGTTCTGGAGAGCCTGGTTGCTGCAAGAAGCATCTCATCAATGTACTTATCACTGTCTTGAATGCTCCTCAGCCTCGCCACCTTCTCTCTGAGTTCCTCCACTTGTTTCCTCAGAGCTTCAGCATGCAGGCACCCTGCACATGGAACCGGTCCTTCAACTGGCATTAGGACCTCTGTCTGGACCGAGGCAGAAGCTGTAACGGGGGCAAAGGCTTTAGCAATACGATTTTTCCCAGCCATTGTTCTGTTCGTGGAGCTTAGGTATCTGTTAAAGCAAAAGAGAGAGATCTACCAAGTACCAGCCGGTTTCGCAGCTGTCCTTTCAGAGAAAAAGCAGTTAAATCTCTTTAATTATATTCAAAATGTGCTGGTCCAATTCACTGTGATTTGTTAAAGGGGGAGGTGCCCTATAAAGCAAGACTGCTCACTAGGGGTGGGTGGGAGTCGGGGTGGGTAGGGAGGGAACTAACACCTGATTAGGTGTTAGCAGTTTCTAAACCTGAGGAGGTTACTGGAGTTCAGCAACCTACTGTGCTCAAGGAAAGTTCCCCTAAAACAGCAAAAATGAAAGTAACCTTGCTTTAAAAAATATACACAAAATCCTTTTAAGAGCTCCCAGTCAGAGAGCTAGCAATGTAATATAATAAAACAAACAAAGAAACCCTCAAATCCTTACTGTTTGTTTGATCTGTGGAGCCCTGGTTAGGAAAGCCTTTTTGTGCTTTAGCCAGCAAGGCTAAAAAGTATTCAATATCCTTGCTGTTAAAAACTGTGTATCCTGAGCTATAGAGAACCTTTAAACAGCTATTTTTGTGTTTGGGTTTGTTTTTGGACAATGCTCTACTTCAAAGTGTCCTGAACAGATAATCCTGTATGTGGTATGATCGAACCATTGTGTATAAAATAAATTTCTGTCATTTGCCTTACCTCTTTGAGCCTGACTACAACTTTCTGCCTGATGCACCCATACAGCTAAACAAAGACTACATTTCCCAGAGGACACTGCGGGGAAATAGTTTGAAAAAGCGGATAGCGGAAAGTTCCTCTAAATAACCACGCCCCTCTAAGCTAGAGGTGAGTGGTGGTGGCGTGACAATACACACACAACATCAGCACCGGGCTTTGGCATAGACATTGGAACATCGATACCATAAGGCTGACAGTCATTACTTTTGATTTTCTATTAGGTTCTGCTACCATTTCTTCGGTCTCCGATGTGGAGTCTCGCGATTCCAAGCCACTCTGAGATATCCCCTTGGATCCATCACAGACTGTTTTGAGATGTGTGTCTCCCCCTGAGGACATGTCCTTCCAGGATTTCATCAAGGACATGGCTACGGCTCGATCTGTGTCAGTAGCCACGGAATCGGTACCAAGGGCTGAGGAACTTGACATGCATCAATATCCCTTAGCACCTAAGGAGACTGCTACATTTCCCTATCCATCATAATTTTCAAATTTGATGCTCAGGATGTGGGAAGCACCACTAACAGTTTGTAAATGGGGGCGCTGGGTGTGAATGTCCACAGTCTTGGCAAAGGCAAATATTAATATGACTTGCAAAGGATTGTGGGAAATGTAGTCCATTCATTCCAGAATCAGCCGTTCACAAATAAATTAGTTGTGCTTGCTCGAGTGTTTAAGCAAAGAAAAGATATTTTATTTATGGGGTTATTTCTCCCAACACAGATTTGCTTGGTAGCACAGAAAGGATACTTGCTTTCAGTATTATACTTAGAAAAACAAAATCAGGAAAAACAACAACTGAACTTCTTAAGCAATCAAATCAAATCATAAAGACCTTGATGGGAACAGAAAGGTCTTTTCTGTGGGCTCCTGCTAATATCTTTTTAGCAGTGCTTCAAAAACAAACAAAAACCCACAAAGTAAAGAAAAACTGTTCTTTTTCAAGGCTAACTTCTGGTATTTTTCACACACACCCAGAAGTGTCTCTTCAGCGCTCACAGGCAATTAGGCAAGGCTCAATTGCTATCAGTTAACCAGCTGCAAACCTCTTGGCTGGTTTATTTTCTATACGTGGCTCAAATCCTGCTCAAAAGCTTTTCTGAGTGGATCAAAGAACAAGTTTATATTTCTTTGTGATGGTTGTTGTATTTTGTAAAAGAATATTACCACAGAAGTTTAGACAGAGAGCAATCCATGTATTCACACTGTTCATTTACAATATCTCCTGCTTCTTCAATTATCATAGAATCAATATCATGGATTGGCACAGAGGAATTTCTTAATGGAGCATTCTCAGAACAATACTTGTTTCCCTGCTGTCTTCCAAGTGAATAGCTAGGGCATAGATCAGTGTTCATACCTGAGTTTCCATTGCTGTTAGGGTTCCTCTCTAAATATCCTGGCCAGTATGTAGTCCAGTTTTTATGTCCAGCCTTCCAATCAAGATCCCTGGACACTGGGTCTCTCTTCACATACCTTCTTGCACTGGTCTTAGGGCCCCTTCCAAATGCAGCCGTCTCCCTCACAGGTCCCGTCCGGGGATTCCTGGCTCTGCAACCCCACTCCTCTGGTTTCCTCCAGTCCAATGGAGTATGCTTGCCTCTGGAATGCCTCCCAGCACACGTACTGCTATGGACTCCTTTAGACCTCCAAGATGCTTTTCTCTTCTTTCTTCCAAAGTGTTTCTTGCTCTCTCTGTCTGTGAGCTCTGGCTTCTGCTGCCTCTGCTCCTTCTTCTGCTGATGAAGATGATCATGAAGATCTTGATGATCCTGATGATTCTGCTGTGTAGAATAAGCTTTACTTTTAAGCTGTTTAGAGGGATGCTCCACCCTAGCACAGCGCAGCTGTGCTGAATCAAACCCTGCCCTTGGAGATGAGTGCTTGGGGATTACCTCATAGCTCTCCTGATTGAACCCACGTTTCCCCACTTCAGCTCTTCTAGTGGCTGTTGGAAACCTGGTGCATTCTGGGACTGGTAGTCTTTTATGAGAACATTGTTTTATTATTTCTACCAGAAAAGACAGGTTGCTTGTTCAGAGCCAATTCACCTCTATTATAGCTCTTTCCTGAACTATGATAAGCTTCCTTATCACAAGTTCCATATATCAGCAGGAGGCTGGATGCTCTATATAAAATTCCCCAGGATTTCAGAAGCCTCAACTGTCACACCATTCTATGATGGTAGAGTCAGCCATGGGGAGGATTAAGAACTCCCAAAATCACTCATCTGATCTCCCAGGCAGGGAATCCAGAACACTCAATGCTTTTGGCTGGAAAGATTTCCAGGCTATTATGCTGGGTTCCAGGATCAACACTTACATGCTCTACATGGGCATGTTATTAAGAGATGTATCGAAAGGCTTGTCTAAATTCACTTTGCTTCCAAGCGACAAGCAGGCCCCACACCAGGCCCTGATGTCTCATGCTCAGAGTACTTCAAAGTTTCTAACTAGAGCAGCTTTTGGTGCATTTGAGGCCACAAGCAGAGCAGCAGCAGCCTGCATTAGGGCTAGATGAACAGCTTTGTTGTAAGCCTCTGATCTTGAATTTTGTGTTCAAGACTAGCTGTCGAATATTCCTTGTAATGGGCAGAACCTTTTTGTGAAAGAGTGGTGTGAGAAAGCCTGAGAAATAGAAACTGATGATCCTCACTATGAAGAGATTATCCAGGGAAAACAGCTAATCTTACTAAGAAAAAAGTCTCAGGCAAAAAGCTTTATCCCAAAAAGAGGAAGGTTTACCTTTTTCTGTCCCTCTTATTCTTTCTACCAGTCCCAACAGCATCAACAGAAACAAGGACCTGGTCAGCCCAAAAAGCCAAAAACTGAAGCCCCAGGCAGCTCCACAACCTTCAGCTAGTTTTTGACTGCTTCCTCCACGGCATAGCCAGTCTACCCATTTCAAATCCCTACCACATTCCAGGGAGGTTAACTCACTTCATCCACAGATAGGTGCTCATAACTTCAGAACTCTGGGCCTTGCAAGTTGAGTGTGGGCTATCAGCTCAATTTCAAAGATCTGCCCCTCCCCCTTTCTTTGTGGGCGATTTCCCCATGGATCCCATACACTTCACTCTGCTACTGCAGATCACAGTTTTAACAACACAGGGGGCTATGGAGGAAATTCCACTTTTTCAGTGAGGCTTAGGATTCTATTCCCATACTTCTTCATTCCAAAGAAAACAGGAGGTGTGGGCCTATCCTAAACCTAAGAAACCTCAAGTTTCTCGTGAAGGAAAAATTCAAGATGATCTTGTTGGAGACTCTCCTTCCTCATCTTTAGAAAAATGACTGACTCTGCTCCTTGGATCTTAAGGATGCCTATACACACATCCTAATACACCCCTTACACAGAAAATGCCTCCACTTTACTTTTCAGGGGCAACACTATCAGTATCATGTTCTTCCCTTCAGTCTCGCCTCAGCCCCAAGAGTGTTCACGAAGTCCTCGAAGTTGTAACAGCCTACCTTCGTACTCTTGGAATCTTCATCTTCTCTTACTTAGACGACTGGCTCATAAAGGGCGGTACCCCTCAAGTTATCTCCACTTCACTAAAGCATACCATACTGGTGCTACAGCAACCGAGTTTGTCATAAACTACCCAAAGTCACATCTGAACCTCTCTCAAACATTAGAATTCATAGGGGCTCTTCTAGAAACCATAAGGGCTTGAGCCTTCCTGCCAATTGACCACCTTCAGCATCTCGTCTCCCTGACAACCCACTGCCAGCAGCAAACAAATGTCTCTGCAAGAGACATGCTACATCTCCTGGGTCATATGGCCTCCACGGTACATGATATGTATGCCCGTCTCCACATGTGGCCAGGACAGTGGACCCTCTCAAATCATTGGACACAGTCCACAGGTTGCCTCACAGATCACCATCTTGCATCAGTTGGTGGTGTGCTGCCCAAAACCTCATCGGGATACGTTTTCAACAGTCTACAAGGCAGTGTACCCTGACCACCAATGCGTCCAAGCAAGGCTGGGGAGCCCATCTCCACAGTCTCACCACTCGGACTCCACGAGAAGCTGCTTATCACATCAATCTGTTGGAGCCCAGAGTGATTGTCAATGCTCTTCAAGTCTTTTGTCCCCCACCTATCAGGGCAGACAGTACTCATTCAGACCAACAACCAGGTCACCATGTTCTACATCAACAAACAGGGCAGTATTGGTTCTCACCTCCTCTGCAAAGAGGCAGTCTGTATTTGGAATTTTGCGATAACTCATCAGATTCTTTTCAGATCTTTTTATCTTCTGGGGGCACAGAATCAGCTAGCCAACAAGGTCTGCTGTATTCTTCGCCCACATGAGTGGATGCTTTATCCAGAGATGGCCCACTGCTTGTTCAGTCTATGGGGGATGTCCATTATCAACTTTTTTGCCACTCCAGCGAATGCCCAACTCCCTCACGTCTGTTCAAGGATCCTGTCGCCACAAAGCGAGACCTCCAATCTTTTCCTGCTTCACTGTGGCCAGGGTCATGCCACTTCCTCTAGTGTTGAAGACCCTCCAAGTTGCAATTAGACAGAGGGAGGATGATTCTCATCGCCCCATTCTGGTCACATCAGTCTTTGTTTCCTCTGCTACTTCAACTGACACAAAGACAACCTCTCCATCTGGGGCATTACCCCAATCTCCTGTCAGAAGACCAGGGGTTGCTTCTGTACCCCAACCTGAAAGCATTATGGTTGGCAGTGTGGCTGCTGAACACTTCATCTTGTCTCACCTACACCTCCCAGAGGCTGTAACAGAGATCTTACTCATTTCCAGAAAAGATTCTACTAGGCGTATGTACACTTTTAAATGGCGTAGGTTTTCCCTGTTCCCAGAGAACCATCAATCCTTTTACTTGTCCTGTGGAGAACTTGCTCAAATACTTCCTTCATCTCTCCATGTCTGGGCTAAAAACTAATTTGGTGAGAGTCCATCTAAGTGCAGTCTCTGCCTCTAACCACCCAGTTGCAGATACAATTTCTTCACATCCGCTTGTGACACATTTTATACATGGCTTTCTCAACACAAATGCCAATCCAGCATCCTCCTGTAGCCTGGAACCCCAAGGTTGTCCTAGCGCAACTGCCCAAACCTCCCTTTGAGCCTCTAGCTTCAGCTTCACCGACATTTCTTACTTGGAAAGTCATTTTTCTGATTTCTCTCACTTCTGCCCATTGAGTTAGTGAGTTGCAAGCTCTTGTGAACTACACTCCCTACACTCTCTTCCACCATGATAGTGGACCTTTGGACTCATCCTACCAAGGATGGTTTCTTCTTTCCACCTTAATCATTTCTCTGTTGGTCTTTTTCCCAAGACCTCATTCTTCTCTGGCAAAAGAGCTCTCATTTTCTATCTTCAAAGAACTCAGGGTCATTCTAAATCCTCAGAGATTTTTGTTTCCTTAGACTCTAGTCACGTGGTCTTGTGGTATCCAAAAGTACTCTTTCTAACTGGATTGCTAACTTTACATATACACAGGCCGGCCTTTCCCTATAGGGACACGATACCGCCCACAGTGACCGAGTGATGTCCGCCACAGTTGCCAACCTATGCTCTGTCTCCATTTCAGAGATTTGCCCAACAGCCACATGGTCATGTCTCCATACCTTTGCTGCCCATTACTATCTCAACAGACTCTATTCAAGATGCCCAATTTGGCTGAGCTGTCTTACGACACCTTTTTGGGCTTTAACTACACTACCTCACACCATACATGGCCAACTATCTGGAGAGTGTGTCCGAGGTGCTGAGTCTAGGAGATCCTTGCTTTACTCTCCTGCAGCTTCAGGTTACCTTCTTGTGGGTTCGGATTTACAAAGGCCTTCTGAGTAGTTGGGAGCCCCATATGTGAAGATAGATGTCTTGTTTGTTCCTGGAGATAGCATAGTTATTCACCTTTAACAGGTGATCTCCAGGAACAGCAGGAATCAGTCTTCACAACCCACCCTCTCCCTTCAGAGTTGTAGATGAGATTAACATTTTTTTTGTATTTCCTTTCGGTTTTCTTATGGCTGTATACCTGATTGAGAAGGCGGGAAGGCAGGCACACACATGCATAGAGGGATGCTCCCAAAAACATTTCTATTGGATGCTGGGGACTGTTCCTGCGTGGGACTCCGTCGATGCCGATGTCACCCATATGTGAAGACCGATTCTTGCTGTTCCCGGAGATCACCTGTTACACTTTTTCAGTCCTCATGCAGTTAAGCCATCCAGGCCAAAGTTAGTTACCCACAGGCTGGAAATTTAAGGATGATTTTATAATTGTGCACATGGGTAAAATGTATGCATATACTTTTTTCTTTGTGTGGATTTTGCAGGATTTTCAAAGCGAAAGTACACGAGCACTTCAGCTTGGGAAATTACTACAGGAAACCTTTGCACTTAAACATTGACTTCTTTCTGGTGTGTAGATATTCTGGATTAATTTATTTATGTGCATACTTTTGAAAATTCAAGCAGTATAAGTGAAAAGTCTATCCTAATTCTGCCCCTGGTGTCTCCGTAAAGTCAGCAGTACAAGCACATGCTCTACCCCCAGTAAATTTTTCATTTTCAGAATGTCAATCTAAGATGCCTTTTCTTTATCAGCTGACGTAGTAGTAAGCCACTAACAGATTTTATTTTAAAGGAGCGTCTAATGGATGATGGACTTGATGATGATGATGTTGATGATGATGGTGGGGAAGATGCCACTGAAGATGCCAGCATAGCACAACAGCCTGGACGTCTGGCTTCAGCTTGGTCCTTCATCACTACCTTCTTTACTTCACTTATCCCTGAGGGGCCACCCCATGCTGCTAATTAGGCTTACAAGGAACTTTGCCAGCAGCATACTAGCTGTGAGAAGTATTTTAAATAACAGTGCAATTTAAAAAAAACGTATTGTTTTTGATCATGATGTATAAAAGTGTCTCTTTTTTTCCCCTTTTCAGCTCTCTCATACATAAAAATATTGTAAGCACAACTGGACTACTAAAAGGCTTTTTTAAAAGCATTCCTTTGATAAAAGGAATGAAATGTAACAAATACTGGTCTTCCATACTTTATTTTAATTGATTTCAATTATGCATTGTCAACAAAGAAATGTTTGTGTGATTTTGCTTACTTTAAAGAGCTGTTTTAGTATAACTAAATCCCAAGAGTGTGTGTTTGAAAATGCAAAGGACTGACTTATTTTTTTTTTTTTTTTTTATAATTCTTTTCTTTCTTTATATATATATATATATATATATATATATATATATATATATATATATATATATATATATATATATGCCAAACATTGACATGTAAACTAATGATCGCACTTGAACTGCCTCTTACTAGCCTTTATCCTGTTTCCTCAAGCAATACATATTAATTGTTTGCAAGATTAAAAGAACCAACGTGCAGCTCTGTTTGGAAGAGAAGATGACTTTCTTATGTTGGTAGCTCTTCAAAATGAAGTATTGATAAAATCTGAACTCATTTAATTTTGTTTCTATATATGCAGTATTTTTAATTGTAAATACAGACATACTGGAAAGTAGAGCTATGTAACTAGTCTTTTTAAAATAAAGAGATCTGTTACAGTATACATTTTAGCACTTTGTATATTATGTACATGTATATTGATCTCATCCTGCCAAGTGCCTCCATAGAATTTAAGCATACATATAAGAATGCCAGGACCAGATTCATATCCTTAATGAAAGGGTGTTTAGTACATGGTATGAGTCCCTGAAATTTTAAGGTGTATATATAGATATGTATGGAGTGGAGGAGTAGCCTAGTGGTTAGAACACTGGCTTGGTAACCAAGCAACCAGGGTTCGATTCCCACTAGCACTCCTTGTGGCCTTGGGCAAGTCACTCAACCCTCCATTGCCTCGGAAGAAAGGCCTGGCAATCTACTTCTGGTGACACTGCCAAGAAAACCCAGGAGCTTTTCGGTCGCCAGGAGTCAGGACTGACTTGAAGGCACACATTGCATTGCATTGCATATAGATATACATCTACCATGAAGTTAAGGATTAACTGCAATGTAAATTCTATTAATTTACCACACAAATTTATAAAGTTCTTCATGCCTAGCCAGAAATATTAGCTCGTCTATTCTCATGGCAGGTTGGTGAACTGATTTTATTGCAGCACCAAAATTTATACTTGGAACTAGCCAAAAGATGTGTACAATGTGTCATGGCCAAAGTTTTCCTGACAGTGTTGTACAGTAGTGCTTGGCCATGTGGGGGTTGACTAGCAGAAACTGAACAGTGATATGATTTCTTACTTTTTAATTGTAGAGTAGTGGTGGTGATACTTTGACTAGCAGGGTAAAAGGTTACAGTTTTTCAGACATTTGGAGGATAGATAGATAGCTGGCTGTAAGTTGCCATATTACCAAAGAAACTTGAGAGAGTTCAAAAGTGCAAGTATCACACAACTTCCAAAATGGTCTGCAACACAGGGAAACTAAGCTGCAGTTTAAAAAAATACATAAATGCAAAATTCAGGAATGCAAAGTTGGGCTATTTTTTTTTTTCTTTCATAGATAGATATCATTTTCCAGTGCGTCTCATCTTATTTTATTTATTTATTAATTAAACACTTGTACCACGCTTTCCCGTGGTTCAAGAGCGGTTTACAAAGAACAATGGTATGATTGGTACAACAGGAATGGGTACCAAATCACATTACATAGAACGTTTATGAACTTTTTACTAAAGAAGAGCGGGACCTAGGCGTGGTTGTGTCTGATGATCTTAAAGTAGCTAAACAGGTAGAAAAGGCGACAGCAAAAGCTAGAAGGATGCTTGGGTGCATACGGAGAGGAATGGCTAGCAGAAAAAAGGAGGTGATAATGCCTCTGTATAAGTCTTTGGTGCGACCTCATTTGGAGTATGGTGTGCAATTCTGGAGACCGCACCTTCAAAAGGATGTGAACAGGATGGAGTCGGTGCAGAGGGTTGCTACTAAAATGATTAATGGGCTTCATTATAAAGCATATGAGGACAGACTTAAGGATCTTAATATGTACACCTTAGAGGAAAGGCGGGATAGAGGTGATATGATTGAGATGTTTAAATACCTCCATGGCATAAATGTTCAGGGAGAGAGCCTCTTTCAATTGAAAGCAAGTTCTGCTATGAGGGGACATGGGATGAGGGTGAAGGGAGATAGATTCAGGAGTGATATGCGGAAATATTTCTTTACGGAAAGAGTAGTGGATCCGTGGAATAGTCTCCCAGTGGAGGTGGTAGAGATGAGGACAGTAACTGAATTCAAAAAAGCATGGGACCAACACAGAGGATCTCTAAAGGTAAAAAGTGGACTGTTGTAGTTGTTGTTATGGAAGGACAGACTAGATAGGCCTTGTGGTCTTTTTCTGTCATCATGTTTCTATGTTTCTATGTTTCTACATGTAACATAGAAAACTATTTACATTACAATATGGATAAACAATCCATAGTGCTGATAACAATGCAACTATATAAGTGAGTAGGGTTTCCTTAGATGTATCACTGACTTGCTGTGAGCCTATGTTGTATTCTATTGGAGTTTCTGATCGTGTTATGAGGGTGAGGGGGGGTGTTGTCTGTTTGAATGTCATTGTTTGTTTGTGAGGCATAGGTGTGTGTTTAATTTTTTATGAAATAACCTGATGTCAGATATGTCTAATGTCGTCAGGTAGGTAATTTCAGAGAAATTAATGTGTAAGTTGTGATTTTTGAAAACCCAGTAAAAACCGTGGAGGCAAGGAAGGAACTGTAAATACCACCTTTATTTCATAAAGCCAGGCCCGACACAGGCCATGTTTCGTTTATGCCTTCATCAGGGGCTTTGGCTATAACAACATATAAAAATCTCATTAAAAACAAAATCATGAAGTAAATTATAGGTATAATCATATGAGGCACTTCTAAACTTAAAAATACATAAAAACTCAAATATGAATAAATAAATCATTTATTTATTGATTTATTTATTCATATTTGAGTATTTATGTATTTTTAAGTTTAGAAGTGCCTCATATGATGATACCTATAATTTACTTCATGATTTTGTTTGTTTTTAATGAGATTTTTATATGTTATAGCCAAAGCCCCTGATGAAGGCATAAACGAAACACGGCCTGTCTCGGGCCTGGCTTTATGAAATAAAGGTGGTATTTACAGTTCCTTCCTTGCCTCCATGGTTTTTACTGGGTTTGCTGTTGGTACGTGGACTGTGCTTTTCTGTTGGACAGTTGTGATTTTTGAGCCATTTTGATAGTTTATTAAAGCACTCTGAGATTAAATGCATGGGGGGGGGGTTCGGGATCGTGAATGGGAGGTATACCATTATGTCGTCTGCGTATATATGGTAGTGTACGTGGAACCGTTTAAAGATTGAGCAGATTGGTTGCAGATTATTATACAGTATGAAGCTTTGTTTAGGGAATAAATAAAGGAATTAAAAAAGTTTTGCCATAATCCCATAATGTTTATGGTGGTTATTTGAGAAATTATGCCACTACTTGTCGATAAATATTTTGAGACTTAAGTATCACATGGGTATTTATTAAACATACAGTAACACATACAGAGCCATTTGTTAATGTGTAAAGCTGTTTGATTCAGGGGCTTGGAGGACATGGAACTAGATGTTTTGAAGTGCAGACTTTCAAGAAAATCTAGATGCCTGTTAGCTAGTTGTACTGCCCTTATGTAGCATTAAGACACCCCTCAAAATACTCATTGGGTCAAAAAAGGGCTCGACTCCAATTAGACATGGTACTTAAATACAACTACTTTATGGGTTCCTTATTAAATGTGCCCATTTTGTTATTTTGCCTTGTTTCTGAATGGATTTATTACAGACTGCAGACTTTTTGCCTTGGTGGTTTCTGTACCTGTCTTGGTCCAGATTGTGTTTTGACCAGCATTATTGTAGCATTCCTCCCATTTGAGTCTGGTATCGGGTTGCTTTGGACTGTGGTTCTGGACTTGTCTGTCTTATTAACAGGCTGAGCATCTACCTGAATTTTCATCACTAAGGCTTCTTCAGAATAACTTCTCCAAGTCTGGGTCTCTACACCCCATACCAAGGAACTTATATTGTGTTTCCAGTCAGCCGCCAGCACCCTGGCCATCTCCTAGTGCTACTTTAAATACATTAAATCACTTCTTGAAAAGCTCCCCTTTTCACTCACATCAGGGACTCTGGCTGGTAAAGAAATTTGGGAATGCTGTCTGTTCTACATTAAGGTATTTTGAGTAATCAAAAGAATGAGGGATTGACAGGGTCGGATTTACCTTGAGTGAGGTCCTACGCCAACAAAAATTGTGGGCCCCCAGCAGGGGTGGCCCAAGGGGGGTGTGGGCCTCATTTGCATAAATATTTGCATAATGTTACCATATACTAACTTTTAGTAAACGTGCCTCTTAATGAGTGTATGGATAAAGAAAGACTAAAAGATTTCTACATTACTATAATCCAGTGCCAACTGCCAGACACATTAGGAACTACTACAAACACTGCCCATTTAGAACCCATAGCAAACCCGCCGTATCCTAACAGCACAACCAGGACTCACAAAGCACCATACTCTACCAATCAAAAGGCAACACTGCAAATATTAAACCAATACATTTCAGAGAACAACAATACATGACCTACTGGGGAAAGAGAACAAGTGGCAATGTCAAATAGGAATTATATAAACAGAACACCTCAGCTCAGTTACACATGCAGAACATAGACCATCACCAAACAAGTAATCACAATTTAGAAACAGGAAGACGATAGCAGGTCTGCAATCTCATATTTCAGTTCTTTCAACACCCTTGGATGTATACCATCCGGCCCAGGTGATTTGCTACTCTTCAGTTTATCTAATAGTTGTAATACATCTTCCCAAGGTATCGATATTTCCTTCAATTCTTCCGCACCTTTAAATACCACTTCAGTCATGGGTAACATCCCTATATCTTCCTCAGTAAAGACCGAAGCAAAGAATTCTTCTCCAGGACCAAGCAGGAAGTCAGTCCTCACTTATGGGTGACGTCGGCGCCGACGGAGCCCTCGCGGAGCAATTTTCCCCAGCTTTCAAAGAAAGCCTTTGGGAATTGCAGCGCGCATGCGCGGTCCTCTTCCCGCCCAAGGGTGCCATCTTAGCCAGTCTTCTTTTTTCCGCGGAGCCCTACAGACGTCCCCGTCTTGTCCCCGCGAAAAAGTCGATATATTCTTCATTATTTTATTCTTTTTCCTTCGGTTCGACGCCGGTTCTTTTCCCGCCCGGACTCGCGACGCCGGTCACGAGTCCTCTTCCTTTTTTCGGTTTTTCTGACTTAGTCAGCTTTCGTTTTCGATTTTCCCTGGCAGCCCGGTCCTTTGACCTCGCAGGGGCCCTTTTTCCCCCGATGGCTGCCAGTGGTTTTAAGCGGTGTGGTCAGTGTGACCGAAATATGTCACTAACTGACACACACGACTTTTGCCTCCGCTGCCTGGGGCCGGATCATGAGGAATTGATCTGTGGGCCCTGCGGCAAAATGTCCTCCAAAGCGTTGAGAAGTCGGCGGCATCAGCGTGATAGGATCTTCGCTGACCCCAGCCGTACCCGGACCTCGTCGGAGGCCTCCGCGTCCAAAGGCTCCAGCTCGGACCGTCGCCGGAGTTCCTCCGACAGGGGTTCTCCCTCCGGGGACCATCGTCGGAAGGTGAAACCCGCGAGGGCGGCGTCGGTGGACGCTCCTGGTTCCGCGAGGGCCAGGTCGCATAGCCCTGACAGCCGCCCCGGGTCCTTGGAGAAGGAGCACCTCACGAAGCGACCTCGCCTGGAGTCGGAGCTGCCTGCTCGGGTAAGTCCTGTGGTCCTTCTGGACTCGCCTCCGCGACAGCCGACGTCGGGCCCGACGCCGTCGGGGCCCGAGTCGGGGGCTGCTGGGTCACCTGAGCTCGGACTCAGGTTGACGGCCTTGGAGAGCAGACTGTCTGCCTTCATGGACCAGCAGCGGGCACTGCTCGCTGGCCTCGCTGGCGCCGCTGCCCCGACCGCCGGGACGTCGATGTCCAAGTCGACCCCGGAGACCGAGCCGATCCTCGAGTCGATGCGAACTCGAGTCGATCCTCGGTCGAGGTCACCCTCGGCCTCCCGTTCGGGACCGAGGTCGCCGATGCCGACTCCCTCGGCGTCGGGGCGGCAGGCGCCGCGCCCTGCCCGGGCCGACCCCACCGAGTCCTCGTCGGAGTCGGTCTGGGAGTCTGAAGAGGAAGAGTCGCCTGATTCTTTCCGGACTCAGTGTGTCCCCTCGGACTCACCGGAGTCCGAGCCTCGGAAGCAGTCCCCCCCGGAGGATGCCCGGTTCTCGGACTTCGTCAGGGATATGGCCAAGGCTTTGGCCTTCCCTGCGGACCCCGAGGAGGAGCCTCGAGCCGAAGAGCTCGACGCCCTCCAGTATGACTCTCCCGCAAGGGAACACTTTACTGTACCGGTTCCTCCTATGCTGGAACGACTACTCTTCCGCATGTGGGAGAGTCCGGCCTCCTCGCCGGTCCTGAGCAAGCGGGTCGATTCTATCTATCGAGTCCGCAAGAGCCCTGGCTTTCAAAAGGCACAGCTACCACACCATTCCATGGTAGTGGAATCGGCCATGCATCGTCTTAAGAGCCAGAAGATGCACTCCTCGGTGCCTCCTGGCAGGGAGGCCCGTAACCTGGATGGCCTTGGTAAGAAGTGTTTCCAGGGCTCTATGCTCGCATGTCGTGTCCAGACCTACCAGCTATACATGGGCATGTATCTCCGAGATCTGGCTAAAGAACTAGCCGGATTCTCCGCTGGTTTGTCCGAGGAACCCTTGCGGAGGTTCCTGGCCTTGTCCACTGGCATTTGGGAATGCTCAAAGTTCATGTCCCGAGCAGCCTATGATGGCTTTGAAGCATCGGCTCGAGTGGCCGCAGCCGGCATCGGTGCCCGCCGACAGGCTTGGCTTCAGTCGTCAGACCTTGAGCCCTGGGTGCAGGACAAGTTGGTCGATGTCCCCTGCCGAGGCGAGAACCTCTTTGGCAAGCCCATGGCTGAAAAGGCTGCACAAATTGAGACTGAGACTCTCACCAGGACCAGGCTTTCTAGGAAGACCTCTGCCCCTTCCCAGAAAAAGAAGGGCTCGGGGAAAAAGTCCTTTTACCCGAGGAAGGCGACTGCCTACAAACAATACCCCCATTATCAGGCCCCTGCAGCTCCCCAACAGGGCCAGCAGGCCAAGGGACGGGGTAACGGGTCCCGTAGGCAGCAAGCCCCCAAGCCTGCGCCACCAGCCCCTGCTCCGCAGGGTGGGGGTTTTTGACTCACTAAGCATAGCCTCTCCCCCCCCGCTGGTTCCTCCCAGCACCGGAGGCCGGCTGGTTCACTTCGCCCACAGGTGGTCCAGCATCACCGCAGATGCCTGGGTGCTTCAAGTCGTGCGAGAAGGCTATCTTCTCCACTTCCACCAGGTCCCTCCCTCCCTCCTATTTTCCGGGAGAACCTCCACGACCCCCTCTGCACAGGGAATTACTCCTTCAGGAGTTGGCAGGTCTTCTGCAGGATCAGGCGGTGGAACCGGTGCCACACCACCTGAGAGGTCAAGGTTTTTATTCACGGTATTTTCTAATACCAAAGAGAACAGGAGGCCTCAGACCCATCCTGGACTTGCGCGACCTCAACAAGTTCCTCGTTCGGGAGAAGTTCAAGATGCTTACCCTTGGAATCCTTCTGCCCTACCTCCAGCAGGGAGATTGGCTATGCTCCTTGGATCTAAAGGATGCCTACACGCACATCCTCATCCACCCAAGCCACCGCCAGTACCTAAGGTTTGTGGTGGCAGGAAATCATTACCAGTACAGAGTACTGCCCTTTGGCCTGTCCTCCGCTCCGCGAGTCTTCACAAAATGTCTCGCGGTGGTGGCGGCCCATCTCAGGCTTCACGGCCTCTGTCTTTCCGTACCTCGACGACTGGCTCATCAGAGCGGCGTCCGCTCCGGAGGTCACCAGCGCCACACACCGCACGGTGACTCTTCTGCAATACTTGGGCTTTGTTATAAATTTCGCAAAGTCCACTTTGCTCCCCTCACAGGATCTCGAGTTCATCGGCGCAAGGCTGCACACTCCTCAGACACGGGCGTACCTACCGCTCGACAGGGCTCAACGGCTCATGGACCTAGCCGACCGTTTTCGCAGCCAGCCCCTGGTCTCCGCCAGGCGCTTCCTGAGACTACTCGGCCATATGGCTTCCACCGTCCATGTGACCCCCAATGCCCGCCTGAATATGCGGCCTGCTCAATGGTGTCTCCGCCAGCAGTGGCGACAGGCCACAGGCGGCCTAGCAGACCTAGTGCGCGTCTCCGAGCCGCTGATCTCGTCTCTCCGGTGGTGGCTTCAGCAGCCGAACCTGATATTCGGAATGCCTTTCCAGTCACCCCAGCCGACCCGGGTGCTGACCACGGATGCATCCCTCCTGGGCTGGGGAGCACATTGCCAAGGGGCACGTACTCAGGGTCTCTGGACCACGTGGGAGTCTGCTCAGCAGATCAACTTCCTGGAGCTCAGGGCGATCCGCCTGGCTCTCAAGGCCTTCTCCCACCTGACTTCCCACCAGTCCGTCCTTGTCCAGACGGACAATCAAGTTGCCATGTTCTACGTGAACAAGCAGGGGGGCACGGGCTCCTTCCTCCTCTGCCGGGAGGCACAGAAGCTCTGCTCTTGGGCTGTCAGTCACGGCATTCTCCTCAAGGCAGTTTATCTCCCAGGCCAAGAGAATTGCCTGGCGGACAAACTCAGCAGGATCCTCCAGCCGCACGAGTGGTGGCTGGATCCCTTGGTAGTTCAGAAGCTCTTCCTAAAGTGGGGCCTCCCCACGGTGGATCTCTTTGCCAGTCCTCACAACCGGCAGCTTCCTCGCTTCTGCTCTCGTCAGCCACACCCCCTTCGGGTTGCGGCGGACGCGTTTCTAATTTCATGGTCGGGGAGCCTTCTGTACGCTTTCCCTCCCATCCCGCTAGTCTCTCGGACTCTTTTCAAGGTTCTCCGAGACAAAGCCTTCATGATCCTGGTGGCCCCTCGTTGGCCCAGACAGCCGTGGTTTCCGCTCCTGCTGCAATTAGCGGTGGAGGATCCATTCCCTCTGGGGTTACAACCGGATCTCCTCACTCAGGATCAGGGGTCTCTGCTACACCCCAACCTCAGATCTCTCAATCTAATGGCCTGGCTGCTGAGAGGGTAGTCCTTGCTCCCCTTCTTCTGCCAGCAGAGGTGGAAGAGGTCGTCCTAGCTTCTCGGCGACCTTCTACCCGCAAATGCTACGCCCTTAAATGGCGTCGTTTTTCCGTTTGGTGTACCCAACAGTCTCAGGATCCCTTCTCCTGCCCGGTGTCGGTGATCTTGCAGTACTTGCTACACCTCTCTAATCTGGGACTTAAGTCCAACTCCGTCAAAGTTCACCTCAGTGCTCTTTCGGCCCATCATGTGCCAGTGGACGGTAGACCTCTCTCCAGCGACCCTCTCGTAGCGAGGTTCCTCCGAGGTCTCCTTCTACTTAAACCACCTCTGCGCCCGCCAGCGCCTGACTGGGACCTGAATGTGGTTTTGCAGCGGATCACCTGTCTGCCTTTTGAACCTATGGCTACCTGTTCTCTCCGTTTTCTGTCTTGGAAAACACTGTTCTTGATAGCCCTCACTTCCGCTAGACGCGTAAGTGAATTGCAGGCCCTCGTGTCTGATCCCCCTTACACTCGGTTCTACAAAAATAGGGTAGTCCTACGGACTCACCCAAAATTTCTTCCAAAAGTGGTCTCCCCTTTTCACATCAATCAGGAGGTGATACTTCCAACCTTCTTTCCCAGACCACACTCCAGCCGAGCTGAAACGGTCCTCCATACCCTGGACTGTAGAAGGGCATTGAACTTCTACCTTGACCGTACGCGGGAGCACCGTAAAGCTGCTCAGCTTTTTATGTCTTTTGACCCCAATAAATTGGGGCTCCCGGTCTCCAAGCGTACTCTGTCCATCTGGGTTGCGGACTGTATCTCTTGGGCTTATGGGGCAGCCGGACTCTCCTTAGAAAGTCGAGTCACGGCTCATTGCGTTCGGGCAAAGGCTACGTCAGTGGCTTACCTCCGCTCTGTTCTGCTGGCAGACATCTGCCGGGCCGCTACTTGGTCTTCGAGCCAGACTTTTGCGGTCCATTACTGTCTCGAGAGGGAGTCCCGCAGGGACAGTGCTTTCGGACAGGCAGTCCTCCGTAATCTCTTTGAGGTCTGAGCAACTCCTACCCTCCATCCCGGATGTGGGCTACCGGTGGGTGATAATTCAGCGAAGATTCTTTCCTTCTGTGCTGCTGAGCTAGAGGGAGCTCATTTTTGTGCTTAGGGTCTCCGGTAGCCTTGAGCTTGGGAGTCCCATAAGTGAGGACTGACTTCCTGCTTGGTCCTGGAGAAAGCGTAGTTACTCACCTGTAACAGGTGTTCTCCAGGAGCAGCAGGAATCAGTCCTCACTACCCTCCCTCCTCCCCTTGGAGTTGCAATCGTCTGCTTATGTTTGTTTGCAAATTTTTTTGTGCTGTCTTTTTTAGCTATGTCATCTGACTGGCTAAGATGGCACCCTTGGGCGGGAAGAGGACCGCGCATGCGCGCTGCAATTCCCAAAGGCTTTCTTTGAAAGCTGGGGAAAATTGCTCCGCGAGGGCTCCGTCGGCGCCGACGTCACCCATAAGTGAGGACTGATTCCTGCTGCTCCTGGAGAACACCTGTTACAGGTGAGTAACTACGCTATTCAGTCTCTCCTCTATCGCCTTGTCGCCTCTTAGTGCCCCTTTTACTCCTCTATCATCTAATGGACCAACTGAATCTCTCACAGTTTTTTTGCTACGAATGTCCTTGAAAAAATCTTTATTTCGCATTTTTGCTTCCGCAGCAAGCTGCTTCTCAAATTCTCCCTTTGCCTGCTTTATCAATGCCTTGCATTTGACTTGCCAGTGCTTGTGCTGTTTCCAGGTTTCGTCGTTTGGCTCTTTTTTCCATTTCCTGAAAGATGATTTTTTGGCAACAGCCTCTCTGACCTCCCCTTTAAACCATGCTGGCAGTTTTTTGGACTTCCTTCCACTTTTCTTAAAGCGTGGAATACAGCTGGTCTGGGCTTCCAAGATAGTATTTTTCAACAACACCCAAACTTGATGTAAGTCTTTAACCTTTGCAACTGCTCCTTTTAGTTTTTTCTTAACTATTTTCCTCATTCTATCATAGTCTCCCTTTCGAAAGTTAAAAGGTAGTACTGTGAATTTCCTTACTATCCCTCCTCCACTAATTAAATCAAAGGTGATCATGCTATGATCACTATTGCCAAGTGGCCCCAACACCCTTATCTCTTGCACTAGATCTGGTGTTCCACTAAGGACTAGGTCTAATATGGCTTCCCCTCTGGTCGATTCATGAACCAGCTGCTCCAAGAAGCAGGCATTTATGTCATCTAGGAACTTTATCTCCCTATCATGTCCTGCCGTGACACTGACCCAGTCGATACCGGGGTAATTGAAATCACCCATTATTATTACTGCGCTATAACCTTTGTTAGCTTCCTTGATTTCTTTGAGCATTTCATCATCCATTTGTTCATTCTGGCCAGGCGGTCGATAGTACACCCCCACTGCCATCGCCTTCCCCTTTTTACATGGAATTTCAATCCATAGAGACTCTACAGCAAATTTTGTTTCCTGCAAAACTTTAATCCTTTCTGACTCAATGCCCTCTCTAACATAGAGCGCAACCCCTCCACTAATTTGATCAGCTCTATCATTACGATATAGTTTGTATCCAGGTATCACAGTGTCCCACTGGTTGTACTCCTTCCACCATGTCTCTGATATCCCAATCATATCTAACCTCTCATTTAGTGCTATATATTCTAACTCTCCCATCTTATTTTTTAGACTTCTAGCATTTGCATACAAGCATTTTAGAGATTGTATTTTATTCATATTAGTTTGGCTGTTGGTAGACATGGGTAATTTGGGATCTTTAAGCTCTGTCTGCTCCATACTCGAGGGCATTTGGGCTACTTTACTCTTTTTTGGAACCTCTCTGCTTTTGGTAGTATCCTTCAAGGATACATTCTTCCGAACCATCCTCTCTTGGGCGACTGTCGGCTTTCCCCTATTATGTAGTTTAAAAGCTGCTCTATCTCCTTTTTAAAGGTTAATGCCAACAGCCTGGTTCCATCCCGGTTAAGGTGAAGCCCATCCCTTCGGAAGAGCCTCTCCTTTCCCCAGAATGTTCCCCAGTTCCTAACAAATCCAAAACCCTCATCTCTGCACCATTGTCTCATCCACGCATTGAGATTCCGGAGCTCTGCCTGCCTTTTGGGTCCTGCACGTGGAACGGGAAGCATTTCGGAGAACGCTACCCTGGAAGTTCTGGATTTCAACTTCCTACCTAAAAGCCTAAATTTAGCCTCCAGAACCTCCCTACCACAATTTCCTATGTCATTGGTACCGACATGTACCAAGACAGCAGACTCCTCCCCAGCACTATCTAAGATCTTATCTAGGTGGCGCGTGAGGTCTGCTATCTTCGCACCAGGCAGGCATGTTACCAGGCGATCCTCACGTCCACCAGCCACCCAGCTATCTACATGCCTAATGATCGAATCACCAACTATAACGGCTGTCCTAACCCTTCCCTCATGGGCACATGGCCCTGGAGAAACTTCCTCGGTGCAAGAGGGTTTTACATCAGCTGGAGGACAGGTCCTAGTTATAAGATCACTTCCTGCCACACCAGGGTGATGCTCTCCTGTCATGTGACCTCTCTCTTCTATGGCAACAGGGATGCTGCCAGACTGGAGGTGGGACTTCAGGACTATATCCCTGTAGGTCTCGTCTATGTACCTCTCTGTCTTTCTTATGTTTTCCAAGTCTGCTACTCTAGCCTCTAGAGAACTGACTTGTTCCCTGAGAGCAAAGAGCTCCTTGCACCTAGTGCACACCTAAGACCTCTCACCAACTGGGAGAAAATCATACATGTGACACTCAGTGCAAAAGACTGGAAAGCCCCCATCTCGCTGCTGGACTGCTGTCTGCATCTTTAGTTTTAAGTTTTTGTTTAGATCTTTAAGTTCTTTACTTCCTAAGGGTTGCTATGGATATTTATACTAATAAAACTGTACCTAATACGTTTAATATACCTTGTTCACCTGAAGCTTAATTAATCTCAGGTCCTTAGTGTATGACTGATTTGGGTAACGAGCTGCACCTGAGAGCACCCCCTGTCTTTTAAGATGTGTAAGTACCTATAAAGCTACAATTATCCCAGGGGTGGGTGGGTGGGTGTGGGGAGGGAGGGAGGGAGGGAAATAACACTTATTAAAAGAGGGCTGCTACACAGTACCCTGTCCTGTGCTGCTGAGGTAAGCTATATTATTTGATTTTAAATTTTAAATTATAGCTCTTTGCTGCTGCTAGGCTCTATCTTATTATGAAAGTTAAACTACAAGCTCTCTGCTGGGTTCTAAATTTAACCAGAAAGCTCTCTTCTGTGTTTAAATTTAATAGTCACTCAGGGCCTAGCATCAGCAAAGTACTTTTAGTGTACATTTAAAACTACAAGCTCTCTGCTGGGTAAGATATGTAACCAGAAAGTTGTCTTCTGTGTTTTAAATTTAAACTTAAACTGCTGCTACTAGGCCTGAATGATTTAACAAAAAATAGTGGGTTCACAGATTAATTAGCTTTAATACAAAGAATTCCTTACAGAAAATTCCCATAAGTATATACACGGAAGGGAGCTTTCTGGTTAAGTTTAGAATCCAGCAGAGAGCTTCTAGTTTAAATTTCATACTACGTCAGAGCCTAGCAGCATCAAAGAGCTTTAATTTAAATCAAATCAGAATAGAACTTAGCATAAAAAGCAAAACAGGGTCAGTATTCTTTGAGCAATAAATAAAGTCTTCTAGAGACCTTTACAAAGAGGCCTTCTACCTAGGGAGCAAGAGACCTGTGAAACCTTTTAAATAGGTGTTAAAGCCAGGTGGCAGGTCAAAAGGCCATTTTGAGACTCCTATCCAAGCATAACTGTTAATCACCCAGGAAGTTGGTCACAGCTTACCTTAGAAGCACAGGACAGGGTACTGTGTAGCAGCCCTCTTTTGTGCAGTGGCAGCCAAGAGAGCAAATAGAATGCTAGGTATAATAAGGAAAGGAATGGAAAATAAACAAAGGATATTATAATGCCTCTGTATCGTTCCACTGTGCAACCGCACCTTGAATATTGTGTGCAATTCTGGTCGCCGTATCTTAAAAAGGATATGGCGTTATTAGAAAAGGTTCAGAGAAGAGCCACCAAAATGGTAAAGGGGATGGAAGGATATCCCTATGAAGAAAGGCTACAAAGGTTAGGGCTCTTATACTTGGAAAAGAGACGGCTGAGGGGAGATATGATAGAAATCTATAAATTAATGAATGGAGTGGAACCGGTAAACGTACATTGATTGTTTACGTTATCAGAATATAGAAAGACTAGGGGACATGCAATGAAGCTACAGGGTAAACTATTTAAGACAAATAAGAAAATATTTTTTTTACTCAACGTGTAATCAAACTCTGGAATTTGTTACTGGAGGATGTTAGTGTAGCTGGGTTTAAAAAAGGTTTGGACAAGTTCCTGGAGGAAAGGTCTATAAACCATTATTAAAAAGGAACCCAGGATATCACTGCTTGAACCAATACAAGCACTGTGGAACCTGTGTCTTTTGGGGAAACTGCTAGGTACATATGACCTAGATTGGCCACTGTTGGAAACAGGATACTGGGCTTGATGGACCTTGGTCTGACCCAGTATGGCATATCTTATGTTCTTATGGTTAGGAGGGTCTACTAATCAGATAAGTGCTTTTGAATACAGCCCTTTAGTTCTTTCAGAAAAAGATGGCTGTGACTGAGGCAGCCAAGAAAACTGCTGTATGGTCTTATGCTGATTTATAGCTACTGATACAGCAAGATCGGGTGGAGTGTAAATGGGGCAAAAAAAAGTTATGTCAATAGAAAACGTGGCATGTTCTTTATGCTTTAGTAATTTATCAGAGATAAATTATCTTGTTTAGCTTTTGTTTAACTAAACAACTTGTCACTGCTGGCAATAGGCCAAAAATGTTGGCACAGATTTTAAAGGATTGTTCATGCTCTTTATTCACAAATTCATTTTATTCTTCTGATTTGACTGCAACAGACCTTGGTCACTGTTTTCAAATTTTATTTGGATGATTCAATTAATTTTTATTATTATTATTTTTTACAGATAATTCTTTACTGGGGATCCCTCCTCTTGTAACACAAACAGTTCATGCCCAGAAAGGACTAATTTCAAAAGCATTTGATTGTTTTGCTGGTGTCTAATAATGGTGTGCACAGAGCTCTCTAGGTCACTGGTTGCCTTCTAATCTTGCCTGTTGTCTTCTAATCTTGCATAAAAGAGAGGAGATGTTTCATACCCTTATTGACTGTTTTTGCTAATTCTTCTTTGAGTCAAGGATTTGTTGAAGGAATGCTGTTGCTGAGCTAGTTGTAAAGGAAAATAGGTCTCAATCCTAACAAGTTGTCTTTCTATCGTCCCGTTTCCAACCTTCCCTTTTTAGGTAAATTGATAGAGAAACTGGTTGGTTTATAAGCAGTTGCTGGATAATGTTTAAAAAGGTGGGAGTTATTCATTCTTACCAGTCAGGGATTCACAAGGAACATAGAAATTAAGAGAGTTCTATTATTTCTTGTTAATGGTGTTACAATGACTGACTACAGAAAAGGGCCAGGATTCTTTGTGGGCGTTCCTGTACTTTTCCTTGGCATTCTAAACCATTGATTACAAGATGCTCCTTCAGAGCATGACAGTGAATGGCATCATAGATTTATCCTGGAATTGGCTAAGATCCTTTTTTGACTGGAAGAACCTAGATGGCATTTTAGTGTTACGTCATTTCCAATCTCTGTGGCCTTTCCTAGATTTTTCCATCCAGCAGACTCTCTTGACCTCAGCTACTGTATATCATTTCATATCTGGATTATTGTAAAATATCTACTCTGGTATGTTTGTCAGCACTCAGAACGACTCCAGACTATTCAAAATGCATCAGTTAGGTTCCTATTTCATGCACAAAACTTTGACTGTGTTACTCCTCTCCTGGCTCAACAGCACTGGCCTCCTGTTCTTTACTGTATCCAATATAAAATCTTTATACTGATACACAAGGCTCTCTACACTGATACCCTGGCTATTGGAAGGAATGAGTGAGAGTCCACAGGCATACACAGGAAAGGAAATAACAGAATTTGCAAAACAAGAGAAAACACTCTTCAAAGAATTAGTTCAGCAGGCAAGAAAAAACAAGTGGCAAATGCACAAATATAGCGTGGAAAATATAGTGTTACTCCAAGAACCTTTTGTTGATCAAGAACGGACACATGAATGATTAAGGAGAGGTGAACTGAAACTAAAGGAATGAAAGATTGATATTTGCAGTCCAGGACAGCGGATTACGGGCAAGATGGTATCTCCAGGAACAAGCAGGAATGTAGTCTTCACATATGGGTATCGTCGATACCGATGGAGCCTGCGCGGGAATGCTCACCAGCGTCCAATAGGAAAGCTTTTGGGAGCATCCCACAGCATCTGCGTGCTGCCTTCCCGCCTTTCCCAACTGTCCCTCTCCAGTTCTTCGTTTTCCACGGAGCCAACAGGTCGCACATCCTGTCCCTGCAGAAAAAAATTCCCGTCTATTCTTTTTTGTGGTCGCATCTGCCTTCCTTCGACGCTACACGGGTACCGCCAGTTCTTCTTTCTTTTTTCCAAAACCCCCCCCCCCCCAACTTTCTTTCTGGAGTCTTTTCCAGTTATTTTCTCCTCAGGTGCCACGTGCCATTTTGGGCACTAGGCCCAACTTTTTCCTTTAAAATGGAAAAACCCGCTTCGGGTTTTAAAAAGTGTTCCAAGTGTGGCGTTACCATCTCCGTCACCGACACCCATGAGTGGTGCCTCAAATGTTTAGGTCCTGACCACTCTATTTTGGAGTGTGTTGCCTGTGGGATGATGTCGAAGAGGGGCCGGCAGAACCGAGCTGCTAAACCTAGCACCCCTTTTCCCTCCGATGCAGCCTCTGTGGCATCGACGTCTTCCAGGGCTTCGTCTTCCTCCCATGGATCTCAGGTAACTAAACATAAATCTTTATCTTTATTTCGCCATTTGATAGACTGCTCTCGTCGAAACATTAGAGCGGTGTACAATAAAAGGTCCACGCCACTAAGCTATAGAAAAGGAACGCCATAGTATAATAGGAAAGAGGGAGAAAGGACAGCATAAAACAAATACAATAAGAGCACGAGACACAGACCAGACAAACTCAAAAAGGACAACGAACATATGGTGGGGAAACCATAACAACAAAAAAGGGAGATGACTAGCCGGTCCTCAAAGGGTAGATCTCCCTCTAAGCATCAAGATGCCTCTGGCGTTGCCCTTGAGGGACTTTCACCGGCAAAATTGCCCCGGCGGGAGGCTTCGGCTTCCAAAGCAATAACGGGGCTCCAGGATGTTCTTGAGGCCTCAACCTCGGCAGAACTACTGGTGCCATGCTCTGGGGTACCGGCTGCTTCATCCGGTACCAATACCCAAGCATCGGCAGCGTCGATAGACCAGAGATTCTTGGCTATTGAACGCAGTCTGGCGGCTCTTCTCACGGCCTCGATGCCCCTGAAACCACTTCAGACAATTCAACCAGTACCGGCATTGACTCCAGTACCGGTACTGACTGCATCGACATCGGCAGGTCTTCTACCGGGACTGAGTCATGCTTATCCATCCGGTATCGACATGTCGGTACCAGACCCCTCCGATGCCGACTTCAATCGGTACCGGTACCGTGCCTTGCACGATCACACGGATCGGAGATACTTTGAATCCTCGGAGGAGTCTGAAGACTCTCAAAGCTCTGCCGATACCAGAGTACTTCTTCCTGAGGATGATTCTTCTCCTCGGCGTAGGATGTCTCCACCAGAGGATATGTCCTTTCAGGATTTTATCCGAGATGTGGCTCGAGGTCTTTCCATCACAGTGGCTCCTGAAAAAGAGTCTAGGGCAAAGGAATTAAAAATCCTACAATACCCTAAAACTCCCAAGGAGGCAGCTACCTTACCTATTCATGAGTTCTTGCATGATCTCATGTTAAGGATGTGGGAAACACCTCTAATCACATCTCCTCACTCTCGAAGACTCGACACCATGTATCGAGTTCCTCCTTGTCCTGGGTTTCAGAAGACTCAGCTACCACACCATTCCATGGTGGTGGAATCAGCTATGAGAAGGATAAAGAGTGCAAAAAGGCATGCATCTAATTCTCCAGGACGTGAGTGTAGGATTCTTGACGCCTTTGGATGTCGAACCTTCCAGGCTTCCATGCTTTCTGCTAGGATCAGTTCCTATATATTATATATGGGAATGTTCCTTAAGGAAGTCACGGGAGATTTAGAGCTTATGAGCGCTCTCCTTCCTGATAAGAGGCAGGATTACCTCACCCTTGTCAAACATGTTCAGGATGTTTCCAAGTTTGTGAATCATGCAGCCTTTGACTGTTTTGAGTGCATAAGCAGAACCTCTGCTATTGCCATAGGTGCACGTAGGATTGCCTTGCTCCAGGCATCTCACTTGGAACTTTGGGTACAGGATAAACTAGGGAATATTCCTTGCACAGGAGAGAAGCTCTTTGGCAAGAATTGGCAGGAAAAAGCTAAACCCATCTCTTTGCCCTTGCCTTTGACCTCCCTGATCCCTTGATTTCCCCTGCCCCCTCTCTGTCTCTCCTCCATTGTCTTGTCGTATGAATCTGTTAGGTATGCTTTCCTATTCATTATTGTAATTTCATTTTCTCTTCTCTTACCTTATGGTTCTTCTTTATTTTGAATTATGTAAACCGCTTTGATGTTTTTTGTTTAGTGGTATATCAAGTCAATAAACATAAACATAACATATGCTGACAATATCACTTTGGATAGATTGTCTAAATCTACAGCTGATCCTGCAAGGAAAAAATCCTACAAGAAACCATTCTTCAGTAAGAAGAAGTAGTTTTATCCCTCCTATACCCAGCAGGGGCATCGTTTTGATCAATCTGCCCAAAAGGGACAGCAGCAACATCCTAGGCAAAGGAAAACAAAAGCTGCTAAGCCTCAACCGGCTCAGCAGACTCAGCCTCCACAGGGGCTTTGACTCCTATCTAGAGAACTTTGCCTCCCTGGCCCTGAGCGGCCCAGAGCCTTCCACCATTCCAGGAAGGTTATGTCATTTTTCCCCCAAATGGGGGCAGATAACAGCAGAAAATTGGACCCTGTCTATTGTAAGAGAGGGTTACAAGCTTCATTTCCTCAGCATGCCCCCTCCTACAATGGTAAGACAGTTCAAGTCTCAGACCTCTCTCAACGACCAGTTAGGTCAAGAGGTCACTATGCTTCTTGCCCAAGGGGCAATAGAAGAGGTACCCATTCCCCAACAGGGTACAGGGTTCTACTCCCCCTATTTCTTTATTCCAAAGAAAACAGGAGGACACAGACCCATTTTAGACCTGCAGAGAATTGAACAAGTTCCTGTTCAAAGAGAAGTTCAAAATGATTTCTCTAGGAACTCTGCTGCCATACCTTCAGAGTCAGGATTGGCTTTGTTCTGTAGATCTCAAGGATGCGTGTACACATGTTCTCATCCATCCAACTCATCGAAAGTTCCTTCGCTTTCTTTTTCAAGGGAAGCACTACCAATACAGGGTTCTTCCTTTTGGCATGGACTCTGCACCAAGGGTGTTCACAAAATGCATGGCTGTGGTGGCAGCATTTCTTCGCACCCTAGGAATATTCATCTTCCCTTGCTTAGACGACTGGCTCATTCGAGCCCCTTCAGAGCCAGAGGCCAGGGTTGCGCTCTCTCGCACAATGCGCATCCTTCAGTATTTGGGACTTGTCATAAACTTCCCAAAATCCATTCTTGCTCCCACTTAGTCCCTGGAGTTTATAGGAGCTCTGCTGGATACCAGACAGACAAGGGCCTACCTTCCACAGCCCCGCTCTGCCTTCGCATTGTGCAATTAGCCTCCCAAGCAGTGTTAAAACCTCACCTCACTTTCTCGGGAAATGTTAGTTGCTAGGACACATGGAATCCACTGTGCATGTGGTTCCTTATGCTCGCCTTGTAAACGGGGGCGCTGGGTGAGAATGTCCACAGTCTTGGCAAAGGCAAATATTTATATGACTTGCAAAGGATTGTGGGAAATGTAGTCCATTCATACCAGAATCAGCCGTTCACAAATAAATTAGTTGTGCTTGCTCGAATGTTAAGCCAAGAAAAGATATTTTATTTATGGGGTTATTTCTCCCAACACAGATTTGCTTGGTAGCACAGAAAAAGGATACTTGCTTTCAGTATTATACTTAGAAAAACAAAATCAGGAAAAACAACAACTGAACTTCTTAAGCAATTAAATCAAACCATAAAGACCTTGATGGGAACAGAAAGGGTCTTTTCTGTAGGCTCCTGCTAATCTCTTTTTAGCAGTGCTTCAAAAACAAACAAAACCCACAAAGTACTGAAAAACTGTTCTTTTTCAAGGCTAACTTCTGGTATTTTCACACACACCCAGAAGTGTCTCTTCAGAGCTCACAGGCAATTAGGCAAGGCTCAATTGCTAACAATTAACCAGCTGCAAGCCTCTTGGCTGGTTTACTTTCTAAACGTGGCTCAAATCCTGCTCAGAAGCTTTTCTGAGTAGATCAAAGAACAAGTTTATATTTCTTTGTGATGGTGGTTGTATTTTGTACAAGTATATTACCACAGAGGTTTAGACAGAGAGCAATCCATGTATTCACACTGTTCATTTACAATAGCCCCTTCTTCAACTATCATAGAATCAATATCATGGATTGGCACAGAGGAATTTCTTAATGGAGCATTCTCAGAACAATACTTGTTTCCCTGCTGTCTTCCAAGTGAATAGCTAGGGCATAGATCAGTGTTCATACCTGAGCTTCCATTGCTGTTAGGGTTCCTCTCTAAATATCCTGGCCAGTATGTAGTCCAGTTTTTATGTCCAGCCTTCCAATCAAGATCCCTGGACACTGGGTCTCTCTTCACATACCTTCTTGCACTGGTCTTAGGGCCCCTTCCAAATGCAGCCGTCTCCCTCACAGGTCCCGTCCAGGGATTCCTGGCTCTGTAACCCCACTCCTCTGGTTTCCTCCAGTCCAATGGAGTATGCTTGCCTCTGGAATGCCTCCCAGCACACGTACTGCTATGGACTCCTTTAGACCTCCCAGATGCTTCTCTCTTCTTTCTTCCAAAGTGTTTCTTGCTCTCTCTGTCCGTGAGCTTTGGCTTCTGCTGCCTCTGCTCCTGCTGATGATCCAGCCGATGATGATCATGAAGATTCTGCTGATGATTCTGCTGTGTAGAATAAGCTTTACTTTTAACCTGTTTAGAGAGCTGCTCCACCCTAGCACAGCGCAGCTGTGCTGAATCAAGCCCTGCCCTTGGAGATGAGTGCTTGGGGATTACCTCATAGTTCTCCTGATTGAACACACGTTTTCCCACTTCAGCTCTTCTAGTGGCTGTTGGAAACCTGGTGCATTCTGGGACTGGTAGTCTTTTTTATGAGAACATTCTGTTTTTTTGTTTCTACCAGAAAAGACAGGTTGCTTGTTCAGAGCCAATTCACCTCTATTATAGCTTCTTCCTGAACTATGATAAGCTTCCTTATCACAGCCTCCATATGAGGGCAGTCCAGTGGACTTTATCCACTCAGTGGACTCAGGCGCCAGGTTGCCTGTCAGACAAAATAGCAAACTCAGATCGCCTTATTTTGTTCCTCCAATGGTGGCAATCACTCCAAAACCTTTTGGTGGGGTCCCCTTTTCAGCAACCCCCACCCCAAGCCACTCTAACAACAGATGCCTCACAGGTGGGTTGGGGAGCCCACCTGCAAGGCCTTTCTACCCAGGGTACCTGGACTCCACAGGAGACCTATCTACATATCAATCTCCTGGAACTCAGAGCAATCTTCCTTGCCCTTCGAGTATTCCACACGCAGCTCAGCTACAAGACAGTCCTAGTTCAAACGGACAATCAAGTAGCCATGTTCTATGTGAACAAGCAGGGTGGAACAGGCTCTATGTCGCTATGCAACGAAGCTTTGCAAGTATGGGCCCTCGCCAGAGAGCATCAGATTCATCTCCTTGCAGTGTATCTTCCAGGCATTCAAAACTCTTGGGCAGACAGACTCGGTCGAGTTCTGCTTCCACACGAATGGTCTCTCCATGCAGACCAGGTGGCAAAAACTTTCCAAAATTGGGGAACCCCGGACATAGACCTCTTTGCAAGTCCGCCGAATGCCAAACTTCCCCGGTTCTGTTCCAGAATTCCGGCTCAGGGTTCTCAGGCCAGGGATGCTTTCCTCCTCCATTGGGGCCAGGACTTCCTGTATGCCTTTACATCCATTCCCCTAATTCCCAAAACCCTGTTCAAGCTGCAGAGAGACAGAGGTCATATGATTCTCATAGCTCCACATTGGCCACGGCTAATGTGGTACCCTCTGCTCATGCATCTCTCTCAAGCTCCGCCTCTGGAGTTAGGATCTGCTCCAAATCTCCTTTCTCAGGAGGACGGGATGCTGTGGCATCCCAATCCCCAGTCTCTGCATCTCAGGGCCTGGTTGCTGAAAGCCTAGAACTTCACGGTCTTAATCTTTCTCAGCAAGTAAAGGATATCCTTTATGCGTCCAGGAAGCCTTCCACAAGACGCTCTTATGCTTTCAAATGGAAAAGGTTTACCATATGGTGCTCACAGAAGGGTCTTGACCCTCTTGCATTACCTCTGGAATCATTACTGGAGTATCTCCTTCATTTGTCAAATGCAGGGCTTAAGACCAATTCAGTGAGAGTTCATTTGAGTGCTATTGCAGCTTCTTTCAAGCCTCTAAATGGACAACCTATTTCCTCTCATCCTCTCATAGCGAGATTTATGAGAGGCCTTCTTTTAACGAAGCCTCCCATTAAGCCACCACCGGTTGCATGGGACTTAAATCAGCTTCTTGGGAAGCTCATGAAGCCGCCTTTTGAACCATTAGCTACTACCTCTTTGAAATTCCTTTCCTGGAAGGTCATCTTTCTTATTGCAATCACATCAGCACGTCGCATCAGTGAATTGCAAGCGTTGGTGGCTGATCCTCCTTATACAAGGTTCCATCATGATAAGGTAGTCCTTAGGACTCATCCACACTTTATGCCAAAGGTGGTGTCACCTTTTCATTTAAACCAAGCAGTTTACCTTCCTGTATTTTTCCCAAGGCCTCATGCCTCAAATGCAGAAAGGAATCTTCATACTTTGGATTGTAAAAGGGCTCTTGCTTTTTACTTGCAAAGGACACAGCAACATAGAAAGTCCTCCCAACTTTATTTGCTTTTGATCCTAGTCATTTGGGACTTCCAGTCTCCAAAAGAACACTGTCCAACTGGATTGCACAGAGTATATCTTTTGCTTATGAGAGTAAAAACCTTCCTCTTGAAGGCCATGTTATAGCTCACAATGTGAGAGCCATGACAGCTTCTATGGCTCATCTTCATTCTGTGTCTATCGATGACATCTGCCGAGCAGCTACTTTGGCTTCGGTTCAGACCTTCACAGCCCATTACTGCTTAGACAAGGACTCCCGCCGGGATGCCTTGTTTGGTCAGGCTGTTCTTCAACACCTGTTCCATACTTAATCAACTCCTACCCACCATCCCTGGTAGGATGCCAGAGATCCATGGGGGGAAGTGGGAGCCCTTTCACAAGGGCACACAACTTCTTGGGTCTTCTCCCTGGCATCTGCAGCTAGAGAGTCCCCATATGTGAAGACTACATTCCTGCTTGTTCCTGGAGATAGCATAGTTACTCACATGTAACAGGTGATCTCCGGGAACAGCAGGAATTTAGTCTTCACAACCCACCCACCTCCCCTAGAAGTTGTATCTCTCTATCTCTCTTTCCCTCTCTCTTTTGTCTCAGCTTTAAACTCAACTGGAGAGGGACAGTTGGGAAAGGCGGGAAGGCAGCACGCAGGCGCTGTGGGATGCTCCCCAGAAGCTTTCCTATTGGATGTTGGGGAGCGTTCCCGCGCAGGCTCCGTCGGTACCGACAATACACATATGTGAAGACTAAATTCCTGCTGTTCCCAGAGATCACCTGTTACAGGTGAGTAACTATGCTTTATGGTGAGTACTAAAACTGGCAAAACAGACAGACATATGTTGATTCTGTAAGAAAGAGCTGGAAACAGCGACTCGCCTTATAGCAGGCTGTGAAGTTCTGATGGTCGAAAATTTTTATACAGAAAGGCAGAACAAAGTAGCACATCTCCTCCATTGGAAACTCTGTAGACACTACAACATCACGGTCCCTGAAAAGAACTGGGATCATAACCCTAAAATAATAAGAGAATGAAGAGGTTATGATCACCTGGGACATTCCCATTCTGATGGACAAGAAACTGGATGCCAGAAAACCCGACATAGTGGTAAAGGAGAAGAATACCAGAGCGGCATTGATATAGAAGTGTCAGTACTAAGTGATTATTCTGTGAATCACGTGGAGAAGCAGAAGATCCTGAAGTACCAAGAAATGCAGTCACAGACCAAAATGTGGCAGAAAGATAAAGAAATCTTTCCCATCGTACTGGGAGTGACAGGCTTGATAAAGAAGAATTTCCAAGCACATCTTGACAAACTGCCCACACCTGTTACATCTTACGAACTCCAGAAGGAAATTTTCTTTGGTACAATGCAAGTATTATGCTGAACATTAGCAGTAAATTTTAGAGATTACAATCATATTCCACATTCCCTGGCTTAGAAGTGAGGTTCATGACTGTCATGCTATCCACAAAATTGACCCATTTGGAGAAAATACCCCATCATACTTAGCATTCTTAATTTCTTTTCGTGCTCTGGCTAGAGTTCTATGCTCTATCCATGGCAATCGCCTAAATGTCCCGCAAGTAACACAATCTAAACTAGAAAGTACTTGATACAGTGACATAATATGGGTGGGCGATGGGTAAGGCCCATCTTGAGTGTCGGCCAGGAGGGGGGTGCCATTTGTAGGCCCTCATCGAGGAGGCATGCACGGCCAGCATACCTTTGCTGGCTTGCTGTGCTGCTTCCTCTCCGACAGCTGTTTCCTCCTAGCCAAAGTCTTGTGGTACAGCTGTTCTCGTGAGATTTTGGCTGGGAGGGAATAGCCACCAGGCGTGGAGAGGAGGCAATGTGGCAAACCAGCAAAGGTATGCTTGCTGTGCACGCCTCTTCTGTAAGAGCCCAGTGGGGTGGGGGTTGTTGTTTGAGGTGGGCGAGATGTCCACTCCTGGTACCTAATAGCATTGGAACACCACTGATTCGACGCATAGCTTTCCTTTTTCACCTCTCTACATTTCTGGAATGCTCTCCCTCCTTTCTAATGCACTAAAACATCCTTTAAGAGTTTCAAGGCAGCCTTAAAAACATATTTGTCCAATGCAGCATTCGGTGGATGATGATGTTCGGCTTTTGAGTGCATGCAACATGATGCTTGTGGTTACTTTCCATCTCTTTCTTATCCTTATTGTAGTTCCTTTCTATTCTGTAATTTTGAATTAATGTAAACAGCTTTGCTGTTTGTTCAACAGGCAATATATTAAAATTCTAATAAACCATAAACTATATTTTGGAGAAGTGTGCAATGAGACCCCACAGAGCTTATTTCTGGGATCCTCTAAGGTTCAGTGTTACACTCATGTTTAATGTATAACTTATTCCCATTCTTCAAGTTACTGAAACATTTAGCCAGCTGCCATCCAGCCACATATATGCAGATTCAACTGAGAACTTCTTTTGAGCTTGACAGACCAGCACAGTCTCCAGCATAAATGCATATTTAACAGTGGTGGCAACAAGGTCAGAAACAGACTCCAACTGAATCCAGAGAAATCTGAGCTGCGATTCTATTTATCTGGGGGTCTAAACCAGAAAACACATACATTTGCTAGAAACTTCAGTGTTTTCACAGATCCAGTTAATAATGAAAAACGTCATCTGCAGTAAAAGTTTTACAACTAACATGAAGTACACATTTTCTGGAGATGAGCCTGCTCTTATAATATATGATAACAAACAGAATTATACAATACATTGGGTGAAGTCCATGAGTACATTCACCATTTGTGTTGCTGGTAGAAGTTGCTATGGTTCCTTAGCGTCCCTCTAGTCCAGTCCCGGAACCATAGAGTTGTGAACCTCCACCAGCAGCTTTGGAGACTGAACATCTTCATCTCTTTGATCATCCAGCTATATGCAGCCCCAAGGACCGCCCACACATCAGTATCTCAGTCTCCAAGCAGCTTGGAAGTCAGAGCCCAGAACTGGGCTCCTTAGGAACAAATAAGCAGAGCTTTAGTGTTTTATTATTTTCTAGATTTAGGTGCTGGGCTGCTGCTGTGGAGGAAATCTTTGACTGTGTCCCTTCTGTCTTTCTCTAATCTGTTTTTTTTCTCTCTGTCTCTGTCAGTCTCCCCATAGGTCAAACAAGCAGGGGAACTGCACAGGACACAGGTCTCCTTTCTACTGAACCCCCTTGGTGGGTGAGGAGAAGGTTGAAGACAATTACAGGCAGCAATTGAATACAGCAGTAGGCTCTGAGGGTCCCCTGACTGATTTAGGGGTTCCCCGAGCTGCCCTGAGCGGTTATTACTCTGTTATTGACTCTGATAACTGCTACTCAGAGCCTGTGACAGGCACGCTGGACAGCACTCTGTGTTTTGACCCCCCCCTCCACTCCTGTGTGTGGGTGAGTAGAGTTTGAAGCTTTTTCTTTCTAAAGGCAGTGGTGGAGGCCTTGGGGTGGCCTGGAATCAGCTCTGGGGAGTGTTTTAGACCTTTTGGGTATTTTTTCTGGTCCTTTTTTTGGCGGGATCGGGTCCGGCGGCCATTTTGGATTTTTTTCAAAGTTGTTTTTCTTCTTTTTTTTTTTTTTAGGGATAGGAGCTTCGTTTTTGCATTTCTTGGTCAGATATCAGCTAATTGACTCCAGCTCTATCTAATCCTGCAATTTGGAGCGTTTTTGAGCACTTTTAAAATCGCGATTTTTTTTCTGCTCTGTTTGCTTCAGCAAGGTGTTCCTGCTTTGCTGGCAAAGGGCTGTGTGCATAGCCATGCCTCCTAGTCCTCGGTGTCTGGTCTGTGGCATTCGTAGAAGTAGTAATTTCGAAGCCCGAGTCTGTGCCACTTGTTCTGCTGTGGGTGCTGGCATGGAGGACCCTCTGGAGGGCTCCAGTGCAGATCTCCCACCTGTATCTACAGAAGGGACATCAGAGCAGGCAGAGACGGTCCTTGGTCCGGGGATTTCTGCAGTGCCGGAGTGCCTTTTGGCGGGGGGCGTCCAGGAGGGATCCCTGGGAGTTCCACCCGCCTTTTTCACTCTCATGCAGGAGGCTCTGGCTCTCTTGCAGCCGGCGGGGGGAGGCTCGGTCCTGCCCCGCCGTGGGCTAAAGCGTCCACTTTCAGTAGAGGGAGACACTGGTCCACAAAAGAAGAGCCAGCCCCCGAGTGTTGCGGATTCTGCGCCTCCTGGGGACGAGTTCCACGAGGGGCTGGGGGAGGCTCTCGAGCTGGAGTCTGCGGAGGATTTAGAAGACAGCGAGTTGTTGGACGACGAGCAGAGTAGTAGAATAGTGCGTGTATTTCGTAAAGAGGAACTTCTGGCACTGATTGCCGAAACCCTCAAGGTATTGAACATACCCGTGGAAGATGCCACTGCGGAGGACAAGTTGGAGGATCCCTTGATGCAGGCGGTGCGCACTTCCCACAGAGTCTTTCCGCTCCATAGGGTTTTTAAAGCTATGATCCAGGAGGAGTGGAACAGTCCAGAGTCCGCTTTGCGCGGGGCTAGACTGTTGCCTAAATTGTATCCTCTGTCGGAGGCTGATAGAGAGTTCTTTCGTTCGCCGAAGGTGGACGCGGCAGTTTCCGCGGTTACTAAACGGACTACTATCCTGGTGGAAGGTGCTGCGGCGTTGAAGGACCCGCAGGATCGGAACGTTGATAGCTTGTTGAGACAGGCGTTTGATGTTGCTGCCCTGTCAATGCAGGCGGCGGTGGCCGGGGCCTGGGTGGCGCGCGGCTGCCTCCGCTGGTCTCAACAGTTCCAGGGGCCCCAGTCAGCGGAACAAGAGGCCGCGGCGTCCAGATTGGAGTCGGGTACCGCTTATTTGGCGGATATCCACTTTGACCTCATTAGGGGGTTAGCTAACGGCATGGCGTCGGTGGTAGCGGCGCGTCGTTCTCTTTGGTTATGCAATTGGGCGGCTGATGGCTCTTCTAAAGCTCGCCTTAGTAAGCTGCCGTTTAAGGGCAGGCAGTTATTTGGAGAGGACTTGGATAGGTTGGTAAAAGATCTCGGGGATTCTAAGGGGGGTCGGCTTCCGGAGGATAAGCCCAAGCAGGGGAAGCCGACCTTCACCTTCCGGGGGTCTCAGCAGTCCTTTCGGAGGTTTCGTGCCTCCCGCTTTGGTCAGTCCCAGCGTTCCAGATATCTGGGGCGCGGACAGAGTTTCCGCGGATTTCGGGGGGCAGGTAGAGGTTTTGGCTCCTTCCAGGCGCAGGTCCCCAAAAAGTCACAATGAAGCAAGGCCGGCTCCGGTGGCGGTGATTCCCGTAGGGGGCAGACTGCGGGATTTCTACCCTGCCTGGGCCGCTATCACATCCGATCGGTGGGTGTTAGAAGTGATACGAGAGGGATATGCGCTCGAGCTACATCGACCGGTGCTCGATTCCTTCGTTATGTCCCCGTGCAGCGCTCCCTGGAAACGACGAGTCGTATCAGATACACTTTCCCGGCTGCTTCGGCTCCGGGCGGTCGCCCCCGTGCCGGAGGGGCAGTTAGGGTCCGGTCGATACTCCATCTACTTCGTAGTGCCGAAAAAGGAGGGCATCTTTCGACCAATCCTGGATTTAAAGAGAGTGAATCGGTGCCTCCGGGTGTCGCATTTTCGCATGGAAACGCTGCGCTCGGTCATAGCGGCGGTCCGCGAGGGGGAATTCCTAACGTCCCTAGACCTTACGGAGGCCTATTTGCACATTCCCATTCGCCGGGAACATCAAAGATGTCTGCGGTTTGTGCTGCCGATGGGCCATTTTCAGTTTCAAGCCATGCCCTTCGGCCTAGCGACGGCGCCACGGGTCTTCACGAAGATCATGGTGGTGGTAGCGACGTTCCTGCGGAAGGATGGTGTCCTCGTGCATCCCTATCTCGACGACTGGTTGATCCGGGCGAAGTCGAGGGAGAAGAGTCTCCGGGCGACGGCGCGGGTCGTACAGGTTTTGCAGTCATTAGGCTGGGTGGTCAATCGGGCGAAGAGCAGCCTTCTTCCCTCGCAGACCTTGGAGTATTTGGGGGCGCGTTTCGAGACCGGCAACGGGAAGGTTTTTCTCCCAGTGCACAGAGCGTGGGCCCTGAGGCGGCTGGTGGAGCAGTTTCTAGCGAGACGGGTGTCCTCGGCTTGGCAATACCTTCAGCTTCTTGGCACGATGGCGGCGACCTTCGAGGTAGTTCCGTGGGCAAGGGCGCACATGCGGCCCCTGCAGCGAGTGCTGCTGTGTCGATGGTGTCATCAGTCCGATTCGCTAGCTCGTCAGTTAGTTTGCCCCTTTGGGGGTTCGGCGCAGCCTCCGCTGGTGGTTGCGTCGGCACGCTCTGGCGAACGGTATGCCCTTGGAGTCTCCCGTCTGGCGTCTGCTGATGACGGATGCCAGTTTGAGCGGCTGGGGGGCTCATTGCGAGGGCCAGATTGCTCAGGGCCAATGGTCCTCGCGGGAGAGCCGGTGGTCCATCAACCGACTGGAAATGAGAGCCGTGTGGTTGGCTCTGACAGCGTTTCAGCCTTGGCTGCAGGGAGCGGCGGTCAGGGTGCTATCCGACAATGCCTCCACGGTAGCCTACATAAATCGCCAGGGAGGCACAGGCAGCGCGGCGTTGGAAGCGGAGGCGGATCTGCTTCTGGATTGGGCAGAGCGGCATCATCAGTGTCTGTCGGCCCAGCATATCGCGGGGGTTCACAATGTGGAGGCGGACTTTCTGAGTCGTCGCAGGGTAGACCCCGGAGAGTGGTCTCTACATCCCGAGGTATTTGCGTTGCTGGTCCGTCGTTGGGGTCTGCCGATAATGGACCTCATGGCGACCTTCGAGTCCGCGCAGGTCGAAAGGTTCTTCAGCGGGCGCCGGGAACGCATGTCGGAAGGCCTCGATGCATTGGCACAAAGGTGGCCAAGGTACGGGCTGCTCTGTCTTTCCTCCGTGGGCTCTGCTGGGTCGCCTGGTACAGCGGATCGAACGGCATCCAGGTCCCGTGGTTCTGATTGCCCCGGACTGGCTTCGTTGGCCTTGGTATGCGGATCTGGTGCGGTTGAGTGTGGCTGATCCGTGGCTCCTTCCTCCTCGGCCGGATCTCGTTCGGCAGGGGCCGCTGCAGATGCCTCAGGTGGCTCAATTCTCGCTTACGGCATGGCTATTGAGAGGGCGCGAATGAGAGCCAAAGGTTATTCTCCGGAGGTCATTGCTACCTTGTTGCGGGCGCGGCGTCGTCGGTCTACGTCGCTAGCGTATGTCTGGGTCTGGCGTATTTTTGAGAGCTGGTGTGCGGCTCGCGAGTTGCGGCCTTTGCGGACCTCCGTTCCTCAGATCCTCTCCTTCTTGCAAGCAGGGGTGGACAAGGGCCTGGCGGGGCCAGTTCGTTGAGGGTCCAACTTGCAGCTCTTGCGTGTTTTCGAGGCAAGGTTCAGGGCCAATTATTGGGGTCCCATGCGGACGTGAAGTGCTTCTTGCGAGCGGTGTTGCTTATGCGTCCTCCGTGCAGGGCTTTAGTGCCCTCGTGGGACTCGAATTTGGTGTTGAGGTCTCTGGTGGCTTCGCCGTTTGAACCCTTGGCGCAAGCTTCGTTGAAGGACTTGACGTTGAAAACGGTGTTTCTGGTAGCGATCTCGTCAGCTCGCAGGATCTTGGAGTTGCAGGCTCTTTCGTGTAGGGAACCCTATCTGTCTTTCTCTGCCGACAAGGTGGTATTGCGACCGGTTCCCGCGTTTTTGCCTAAGGTAGTTTCGGCGTTTCACATGAATCAGGTGGTGTCTCTCCCGGTGTTTGCCAAGGAACGGGGCAAGCACGCGGATAACTCCTTGCACGCGTTGGATGTCCGTCGAGCTCTTCGTCGGTATTTGAGGGAAACGGCGGCCTTCCGTAAGTCCGATCGCCTATTTGTCGCATTTGGCGGTCCGCGCAAGGGGGAAGCGGCGTCTAAGTCTTCCATTTCCCGCTGGTTGAAAGAGGCGATTTCGTCGGCATACCTTTTACACGGCAGGATGGTTCCTGCCGG
Organism: Ichthyophis bannanicus; assembly: GCA_033557465.1. NCBI lineage: Eukaryota > Metazoa > Chordata > Amphibia > Gymnophiona > Ichthyophiidae > Ichthyophis > Ichthyophis bannanicus. The sequence continues at coordinate 702,147,213 of CM066031.1, read as the reverse complement.
GCTTCGGGCTCACTCGACTAGGGCGCAGGCGGCGTCTTGGGCAGAAGTGAGCTTGGTACCGGCGGTGGATATTTGTCGGGCGGCGACGTGGTCGTCCTTGCACACCTTTGCTAAGCACTATCGTCTGGATGTGCAGGCGGCGTTGGATGCGCGGTTTGGGTCTCGGGTGCTTCAGGCTGGACTAGCGAGGCCCTCCCGTTGAGATTTACTGCTCTGTTACATCCTCTGTTTCCGGGACTGGACTAGAGGGATGCTAAGGAAGAGTAAATTAGACTTACCTGCTAATTGTTGTTCCTTGCGGAACTCTAGTCCAGTCCCGGATCCCTCCCTGTCTATCTGTTCTCGCTGCCAGCCAAGAAGGTACATTCATTATAGGAGTCTGCCAGGGTTTTTGTTCTCTATACTTTCGGTCAGAGCTCCTCTGCTTGCAGCACGCCTTAGTTTCCTTTCGGGGTCAAATCTTGGGGGTGAGCGGTGGCGCCTCTTGTTGCATGCGTTTTGCACAAGGGTCGCCACGGCCGTTCTGGTCCGCCTTCCCGTAGGCGGGAGGTTGTTCTTACGCAATTGGAAAAAGAAAAAAAAAGAGAGAATTTTTGCTCGTAGTGGGAACTTTAGGGTCAGGATCCTTTTTTCCACTGTGTTGTTATATCTACTTATTTGTTGCTCTGCTTAGTATGCTTTGTCAATAGGTACTGATGTGTGTGCGGTCCTTGGGGCTGCATATAGCTGGATGATCAAAGAGATGAAGATGTTCAGTCTCCAAAGCTGCTGGTGGAGGTTCACAACTCTATGGTTCCGGGACTGGACTAGAGTTCCGCAAGGAACAACAATTAGCAGGTAAGTCTAATTTACTCTTTGAGATGAATAGATTGTTGGTCCTGCAGAATTCTATCAGTTTTTCTCCAGCTTCATTTCTGTTGCCAAGTCCATATATTCCAGTAACTTTGCCACCTTCTTTGTTCCCAACTTTTGCATTCCAATCACCCATGACTATCAGTATATCTTGTTTGCATGTTCTGTCTATTTCAGCTTGTACTTGTTCATAGAACTGATCAACTATTTATTTATTTTATTTATTTATTTAAATGGATTTCTATCCCGCCTTTTCATTGAATCAAAGCGGTTTTCACAGCAAACAATCACAATAGTGTTTGTTAGGGGGGGGGGGGTGTCATGCAGTGTTCCAGAGTGTGTGTGAGTGTGTCAGGGTATATTCGATTAATGATGCGCTATTTACATTGTGCTCTATTATACATGTAGTGTCAAGATATCTGAATGGTGTGTCTATCATGTGACATCCCCATAGTGTTCAATGAAGTTGCTTCCGGAAGTCTTTGTCTGTAGTTAGTCGAAGTTCATCTGGTAGCATGTTCCAAATTGTTGGTGCAGCCAGGGAAAGAGCTCGTTCTGAGGTGTCCTTCTGGACCTTGGTGATCTCCTTTGGTGTGCTGATGCGGTTGAAAGTGCCCCTTCTCCTCGGTCGTGTACTGTTGTCAGGTTGTATGAGGGTCTGTAAGCTAAGGGCCGATGATTGTTTAATTTTGAATATGTTTATGATTGTCTTATATTTGATGCGTGAGGTGATTGGAAGCCAGTGTAGGTCTTTCAGGATGGGTGTGATGTGATCCTGTCTTGAAGTGCCGGCTATTATGCGTGCTGCTGTGTTCTGTGCCAGTTCCTCTTCCTCTGCTGCTGTGTTCTGTTCCTGTTCCTTTTCTGCATCTGTTGTTGGCTCATATACCTGAATAATAGTTATGTTGATGGGTGTTCCTCATAGACAAATAGAAATTAAGTTTTCACTGACTGTATTGAATTTCGTTACAGTTCTTGCAGGTTTTTTTCTTAATTATAAATATAACATCATTTCTTCTTTGTTATTCATTTCTGGCATAGTATACCCTGTGATCATCAGATTCAAAGTGCCCAATGCCAGTCCATTTCAGTTCACTGACACCCAACAGATTAAGTTTGCGCACATTCCATTTTATTCTTGACCTCCTCTAGTCTCTTGGTTCGTGCTTCATATGTTCCATGTCCCAATATGTAAGACATCTTTGCAGCTTCTGACTCCCATTTCATGCACAGCTATATCAGCAGTTAGATGCCCTGAGAGCTTTGTTTCAAACACATTATAAATACTGGTTTTAGATATTTCCCAGTAGCCTGCTGAGTGCCTTCTGACTTGGGAGCTCATCTTCCAGCAACATATTGCAGTTTGTTTTGTCGAGACTTTCCATTGGGTTTTCATGGCAAGATATGGAAGTAGAGAGCCAGGCCTGTCTTCTACACAGGTAATGCCAGTGTTGCTGTTGTCACAAAAATGTGATCCTCCACCACCAATACCATCCCATACTTCTGCTGACCAGATGGGTAGTTCATCTTAGTCTGACACCTCAGCTGAGACCTGTTTATAGTATCTTGGGAAACTTTGCCAGCAGTTAAACTACCAATAGTATAGTTCTCAGCATCACTGATAAATGCAAGCCCTTGCAGCATAACAAATCGCACATCAAGTGAGGCATTATATATTTCTGTTTGTTATAGCATATATTTGCTCAGTGGATTGTACAAAAATCAAATTGACTTCATCTGCGGAAAATAATGATGGAAAAGCTCAATAGCAACAAGGATAAATCCTAGAGCTGACTGTGGTACAGATCACCAGCTATTAGTATGCAAACTCAAGCCAAAGCTGAGAGAGAGTCACTCATGAACGTAGCAAAGTATGATCTTGAAATTATACTGCCAGAATTTAAAAGCTGCCTATAAAATCATTTTACCTCTTTGCATGCAAATGACAGAGCACCAGAAGAGCTCTGGGATGACATCCAAGAAAGATGTGTTTGAAGAAAATAAGTCTTTTATAAATATTGAAAAAACAAAAATGGTCAAACTGGATGACCAAAGAACTACAAAAATTGCTCAGACACAGAGATACTAAGGGGCTTGTTTACAAAGCTGCGGTAGCGGTTCGCGATCGTTATCGGAGCCGCGACCCCACCGCGGCTTTGTAAACAAGCCCCTAAAGCTAGAGGACAAAGATGTAATCATGAAACTTGACAAAAATTTCCACTGTGCAGTAAGATGACACAATGACACATGCAAAGAAATATAATCAGAAACTGTTAGAGGAAGAACAAAATTGGCTTTCCTGAAGCTACAAGAGTTAAAGAGAAAATTCCAGCCTTGAATTAGAATGCTAAAAGATGCTCAAGGTTTCATGTTAAATTATTATACTAAGAATATCAAGCAAAGATAAAAAGACTACACACAGTCATCATACCATTAAATATCAAGGGAATCAACAGCCGTTTCATCCTGTATCTTACAATGAGGAATAGTTGATAAAAGAAGTTGAAACAGCACGGAAAGCATGATCAAAGAACAAAGCACCAGGCATTGATGGAATTCTCATTGCAGTATTACAGCAATCTGATGCAACTGTTACAATACTTGCAAGGTACGGCCAGGATATTTTGGAAGACAACTTCATGGCCAACTGACTAGAAAAGATCTGTGGGTCCCATATTCCAAGGCATGTATAGTTTGTGGACCTGCAAACTGTTTAATTGCTGCCAAGCTGGATAAGCTGCTGAATATGCCGAGGTGCCGCTGCTACAAGCCCCGATGCTAAGCATCTGGATATTTTGGTGTAGAGTGGAGGAAGCACCCATCCTTAATTGGGTAGCGGTGATATTGAGTTGCTGCCCGGTTAGTGATATGTGGCAAAAGCCAGGTGCAGGAAACCCTGGCCTAGCTTTACTACTTATCGCTAACTGGGCAATGGGTCAATATCGCTAACCTGGATATTCAATCTCGGTGCCAGATATGATCCTGGCATTGAGTATCCAGGATGATTTCAGCATCGGCAGCTAGCTGCTGGTGTGGAATATCCTCCCCTGTGTTCATATAATACTAAAGAAAGGTGATCTAACTGACTGGAAATTATCACACAATCATTCTAATCCCAAACACCAGCAGGACTCTATTAAAAATCGTTCAGTGAAAACTATAAACATACATAGAATGAAAACTGCCTGAAGTGCAAGCAGGATTCTGGAAATGGCGAGGAACATGAGACGACATCATGGATATGAGATGGATCCTTAAAAAGACAAAAGAATACAAAAAAGTATATCTACATGTGTTTCATTGACAACAGCAAAGCCTTTGCATACATCATGAAAAACCCTGGGTCACAATGAGAAACAAGCCTGCTCCTTTGGCGAGCAAGTTCCCTGGGGTAACTCCTGGGCGATGGCTCACCAAATTTTTTTCTTTGATCTACCCTCGTCCCAGCTCTCTCTCCTGCCCATTGAGACTAGCTCCCCTACCAATACTATGGCTGCCATCCCTGTCCTCTGGTCACATTGGGCCTTCTGCCAGTGGAGCTCTCTCCCTTGGTACTCTTCCTCGATGCAGGTAAGGTTTTTAACTCTATGCCTATCTCTTCCTAAGCATTACACCTGCTTCATTCAGCAAGCCCCCTCCTGGGAGGGCCTCAGGGTAGTCCTGCTTAACTGTAGGTCACTAAGTTCAAAACTCATCTTATCTTGGATACCATTTTGACTCACAATTTGAACATTCTCTTGTCTAACTGAAACATGGCTCAAAGACAATGATGAATCATACCTTCACTGCTGCCTGCCTACCAACTATTCTGCCCTATCAGCTCCTAGTCCCATGCACATGGGAGGAGTTATCCTTCTCTTCCAGAACTTCCTTCCCTTCACCAAACTCCCAGGAGATCCCTGGGCTGAACCAGAAAAGCTTATTGTTAAGGTGGGCATTTCTCATCCTTTCCACCTCCTCCTCACTTATTGTGTGCCCTCCCTCTGCACTGCACAATGGGATACCATATAGCAGATGATTCTTGACCTAATGGTGGCATTCCCCAGTCTTGTAATCCTAGGAGACTTTAACATCCATGCCCCTTCCAGGCCCCAGGATTTCACCTTCATTCAATTCTTGGATGACTATGGATTTCATCAGCACATCCCCAGCCCAACACATACAGTTGGGCACACTCTCCACCTAGTCCTAGCACAACATGATTTCCTCCCCCTCTGCAAAGTTCTCATTACATTCTCTTTCTTGGACTGACCATTTCCTGATCTGCTTTCTTCTCCCGAGATTGACTCCTGCCTCCAACAATGCCTCATCCCTCCCAGTCCATTCCTCCCTCTCATCTCAGCATCTTACTCAAGATTTTAGCCTGTTTTCCTTCTGTGAATAGCTTCTTCCCACCTGAGTTCTTCTTCTCCTTTCCCTTGGACTACCAGGCAGACCTTTTTGTCTCCACTCTTACCCAACAGCTTGCCCTCCTTGCCCCTAAATCCCAAACCCTATGCACCAGTTGTCATTAAGCCCCATGGTTCCACCTGGCCTTTGCCTTCTAAAAAAGGCAGCTCAGGGCAGCTGAAAGGGCCTAGTGGAGTTTGCAGGACTCTGCCTTGCTCCCAGTCTTCAAGGAGAAACACTGGCACTATAGGGCTCAAGTCCTGGCTGCCAAAAAACTATCATTTCTCATTCCTTATATCTGCTTCGGTCCATAATCTGAGAAAGCTCTTCTCCATTGCTGCTCCCCCATCCACTCCCCAAACTTCTCCTTCCTCTGCCCTTCCATTGAATAGACCATCCTTAGACATCCTTGCCTCCTCCTTCTCTGCTAAGATTTTCTCTGCCTGGTAGTGCCAGCCCTGCTCCTCAGCCAGTCTCTCCCAACACAATAACTTCTGCCCTCATTCACACCTGGAATACTTTCCATTCATTTAGTTTAACTGCACTGTCAGAACTAATCTCTTCTACCAGGAAATCCACCTGTGCACTGGACCCCATCCCCTTGGCCTGGCTGATCCAATCCTCTCTAGGTCTTACCCCTTTCATCCAGTCCATGATCAACTCCAGCCTGTCCTCCAGATATGTTTCTCCGGCTTGGAAAAAAACTCTGATCCATCCTCGCCTGAAGGACCATAAGCTGGATCCTTCAGATCCTAGTCATTAAAGATCTATCTCTATCTTACAGTTCATTGCTAAACTCACTGAGCACGCTATTCTACCATAACTTGTGGATCACCTTGAACACACCTTGGTCCTGTACACCTGTCAGTCAGGTTTTCATTCCTACCATAGTACTGAGACTGTTGTAACCTGTCCTCAATGATCTTCATTGTATCCTCAATCAGGGATCTTCGCACTAACAATTTCCCTTGACCTCGCTGTCACATTCACTTTGGTGGACCACAACCTTCTCCTCTCGTGACTCTGACATTGACCTTCATGATGCTGTCCTCTTCTTCTCCTCCTTTCTGGGGCTAAGTGTGAGTTGGATGTCCAGGCCATATAAAAACCCCATTATTTGCTGATCAAAATGACCACCTTAGGGAAGACCAACCCAAGTTACAGTGACAAGATATAAGGCTCCAAATTAGGAATCACTGTCCATGAAAAGGATCTAGGCGTCATCATGGATAATACTGTAGGTTGAAACCCTTTTCTCAGTGTGCAGCAGCAGCAAGAAAGCAAATAGAAAATAAAACCAAGGCTATTATAATGCCTCTGTATCTCTACATGGTGTGACCGTACCTTGAATATTGTGTGCAGTTTTGGTTGCTATATCTATAAAAGGATATAGCGGAATTTGAAAAGGTAGAAAGAAGAGTGACCAAAATGATAAAGGGGATGGAAGAAAACCCCTTTGAGGAAAGGCTTAAAAAGTTGGGTTTTTCGGCCTGGAAAAGAGAAGGCTGAGGGGAGATATGATAGAGGTTTACAAAATAATATGTGGAGTGGGTAAACGTAAACCAGGGGACATACAATGAAGCTACAATGTAGCATTTTTAAGACAAATCAGAGAAAATATTTTTTCATTCAATGTGTAATCAAACTCTGGAATTCGTTGTCAGATGATGTAGTAAAAGCTGTTAGTGTAGCTGTGTTTTAAAGTGATTTGGATGAGTTCCTGGAGGAAAAGTCCATAAACCATTATTAAAGTGGATGAGGGAAATCCACTGCTTACTCCTGAGATAAACAACATGGAATCTGCCAACCTTTTGGGGACCTGACGGGTACTTGTGACCTGGATTGGCCACTGTTGGAAACAGGTTACAGGGTTCAATGGACCTTTGGTCTGACACAGTATTGGCCTATCTAATGCTCTTATGGGGAAAGGGAAAATGATATTGAGGGATGGTACTGAGGAGTGCTAGAGAAAGCACAATTAAGTGCACAGAAGGAAGTAGGGCCTAAGTTCTGGGTGCATCCTGTTGATTTTGAGTTTAGAGGAGTCACAGAAGAGAGAGACTGAGAGTTGTAATTCCCAAAGAGGAAGAAAGGGACTCATTGTCTCTCTGGTGTGGAGAATGCTGACTAGACTAAACTGAAAGGGAGAGATGAAAGGGGTTCACCAGGATCTCACACAGAAGAGACTGGTTTCAAATAAGTGAAAGGGGAAAAGGAGGAAACAGGAGGAGACCTTCACAACCACTTATATGCATCAGATATTTTGAGGCGGGTTCATCACCCTTACTGCTAATGAATTCTATGAGAGAGATGCCTGAGAGCAAGGGAGCATCCAAGGACTGTGAGCAAGTGTGAGAATTTTCCCCTCATTTAACATTGGTTTTACAGACTTTGTGCATTATTATTTTTACTGTCCACCTTTCATATATTCTTGTATATTGTACATTCATCTTGGGAAAGCCTAGTAAATAGGTATTCTTACTGAAATTACCAGTGGACTCCCATGTTGTTCCTGCTTGGGTTGCTATCCATGACCAGGAGGAGAGCGGAGAAGGTTTATGTGCCCCAGGGACATTTTATTAGTGTACTGTGCATGGAGAAGAATATTAATAGAGAGGAGAGAGACGTATTAGCACAGACATCTGCATAGCTGTTTCTGTACCTGTCCTTGGGGTTACCCTCAGCCCTACATGCCAGTACATCATGACAGCACAGCCCCATTACAATACAATGTGTCACAAGAAATGGCGCAGACATAATTATCAATGGCTTTCAAACTGTACAGACTGTGGTCAGATTAACTAACTCAAAACCTTTTCTTTTGACAACTGTTCAAAGTAGTGGAGGGGAAAAAAGGAAATCCCAATGACTAGTTAGAAGCTGGATTTAAAAAAGGTTTGGACAAGTTCCTGGAGGAAAGTCCATAAACCATTATTAAAGGGGACCTGGGTCACTATTGGGCTCAAGGGATATTACAAATGTTTTCCGTGGTGGTATGTTGTGCACTGCTGGGGGGAGTTAACCGATGTTTGTTTTGTTTGTATGCTGTGGTGACTTCAATAAAAAACTTTATGCACAAAAAAAAATTAAAGGGGACCTGGGAAATCCACTACTTGTCCCAATACAAGCATTGTGGAACCTGCGTCTTCTGGGAAAACTGCTAGGTACTTGTGACCTCGATTGGCCACTGTTGGAAACAGGATACTGGGCTTGATGGACCTTGGTCTGACCCAGTATGGCTTATTTTATGTTCTTATGTTCTAACCAGGCAGTCTGAGAAAAAAAAATGGAAACTGGCCTAGACTGTTAGAGACCCCAAGTAATTGTTGTATATTTCGTTCCTCCTCCAGAGGGTAAGTCTCTGAACTGAAATTGTTAAAGAACATACATGACCTCTTTCTCTCCAACCTATGCATATGCAATGCATCTGGGAAAACAGTCTCCTGCTCTTTCTCCAACAGTAATATAGCTCCAGCCAAAGAGGGAGGGGAGTCCTCTGCCCACCCCTGGTAAGAGTTAAATGTTCACTTTCGAACCCCCTTTCTGATTCTCAGTATCTCCAACGATACTTACTGGTGGCAAGGTCTCCAGATGGGCTAGTTTTTGCGAACATCATGATACATTTGAAATTCACTCCTAAGCCAGGGCATCTGGAAGCATAGAAAGTGATGACAGATAAGGAATATACGGCCTATCCAGTCTGCCCAGCCATAAGAATTATTAAGTTCTACAATTTCTTCCTGTCACTCAGAGATTCTCTATACTTGTCTTATGATTTCTCAAATTCAGATACAGTTCTTGTCTCTATCACCTCCACTTGGAGGCTGTTCATGCATCCACTGCCCTCACTGTAAAAGAAATAGACTCAGGAGTAAACTGTAGAAAATATCTCCTTTCACCTCCGTTCTATGGCACCTTGTTCCAGAACTTCCTTTCAACTGGAGTGGAGGAGTGGCCTAGTAGTTGGGGCAAGGTAATTCAGGCTGGAAGGTCGGAGGTTCAAATCCCACTAGAGGACAGCAACCTTGGGCCGGAAGGACTGGGGTTTCTAGTCCCACAGGTGCTCCTTGTGGTCTTGGGCAAGCCACTTAACCCTCCATAGCCCATGTTCCCTGTAAAATAGTTATCTCCAAGTTATAATGCCCTGTTCAATGTAATTTCAGTTTGTTCAATGTAAACCGCACTGATGCAGAATAGCGTGGTATATAAGAGAATGTAAATAAACTGACAGAGGGCCACCTCCTGTGCATTAATACCACAGAGGTATTTAAATGTGTCTGTCATATCTCCTCTTTCCCACTTTTCCCCAAAGTGTACATATTAAGATATTTAAGTACATCCTCATATGCCTTCTAACAAAGACTACTGTCCATCTTAGTAACCATCCTCTGTACCATCTCCATTCTGTTTATATCCTTTTACAGGTGCAGTCTTCAGAATTGTATACAGTACTCCAAATGAGGTCTCACCAAAGGCTTATACAGAGGCACCAGACCTCCTTTTTCATACTGGTCATTCCTCTCCATATGTATCCAAGCATCTTTCTAGCTTTTACTGTTGCCTTATCTACCTGTTTGTATCGGATGATCTTAAAGTGGCCAATCCTGCTCTTCAACTTGCACTGAAGTATTTCACCCCTAAACCATACTAGCCACTTGAGATTATGTATCTGAAATGCATGACTTTGCATTTTTTTAACATTAAGTCTCAACTGCCAAAATCTCGACCATTCTTCAAGCTTTGCTTGATCCCTCCTCATTTTATACACATTTTCCAGGGTGTCTATTCTGCTGCAGATTTTGGTATCAGTCACAAGAGGCACACCTTTCCCAAACAACCTTCCACAATATTGTCTCTTTGTCTCTCAAATTTACTGCTAATGCTCACTGTAATACTTAAGAACATAAGATATGCCATACTGAGTCAGACCAAGATCCATCAAGCCCAGTATTCTGTTTCCAGCAGTGGCCAATTTAGGTCATAAGTACCTAACAGTTTCCCCAAAAGACGCAGGTTCCCCAATGCTTGTATTGGCTCAAGAGTGATATCCTGGGTCCCTTTTAATAATGGTTTATGGACCTTTCCTCCAGGAACTTGTCCAAACCTTTTTTAAACCCAGCTACACTAAAGGCTTTTACTATATCCTCCGGTAACAAATTCCAGAGTTTGATTACACATTGAGTGAAAAAATATTTTCACTCATTAGTCTTAGAAACATAGAAATATGATGACAGAAAAAGACCACATGGCCTATCTAGTCTGTCCTTCCATATCAACAACTACAACAGTCCCCTTTTTACCTTTAGAAATCCTCTGTGTTTGTCCCATGCTTTTTTGAATTCAGTTACTGTCTTCATTTCTACTACCTCCACTGGGAGACTATTCCATGGATCCACTACTCTTTCCGTAAAGAAATATTTCCGCATATCACTCCTGAATCTATCTCCCTTCACCCTCATCCCATGTCCCCTCGTAGCAGAACTTGCTTTCAATTGAAAGAGGCTCTCTCCCTGAACATTTATGCCACGGAGGTATTTAAACATCTCAATCATATCACCTCTATCCCGCCTTTCCTCTAAGGTGTACATATTAAGATCCTTCAGTCTGTCCTCATATGCTTTATGATGAAGACCACTAATCATTTTAGTAGCCACCCTCTGCACCGACTCAATCCTGTTCACATCCTTTTGAAGGTGCGGTCTCCAGAATTGCACACTTTACTACAAATGAGGTCGCACCAAAGACTTATAGAGAGGCATTATCACCTGCTTTTTTCTGCTAGCCATTCCTCTCTGTATGCACCCAAGCATCCTTCTAGCTTTTGCCGTCGCCTTTTCTACCTGCTTAGCTACTTTAAGATCATCAGACACAACCACGCCTAGGTCCCGCTCTTCTTTAGTGGACAAAAATACTTCACCCCCTATACTATATTGCTCCCTTGGATTGCTGCAGCCCAAATGCATGACCTTACATTTTTTAACATTAAATCCCAGCTGCCCAATTCTAGACCATTCTTCAAGCTTAGCTAGATCCCTCCTCATGTTATCTACACCTTCCTTGGTGTCTATTCTATTGCGGATTTTGGTATCATCCGCAAAGAGGCAAACCTTACCCGACAGCCCTTCCGCTATATCACTAACAAAGATGTTAAAAAGAATTGGACCAAGGACAGATCCCTGGGGCACACCACTGGTAACATCCTTCTCCTCAGAGTGAGCTCCATTTACTTGTACTCTTTGTCGCCTCCCACCCAACCAATTTCTAACCCAAGCAGTAACTTTAGGGTCTATCCCTAGGGTGCTCAGTTTGTTTATAAGTCGCCTGTGAGGAACAGTGTCAAAGGCTTTACTGAAATCTAAATACACCACATCTAGAGCTCTCCCTTGGTCCAACTCCCTGGTCACCCAGTCAAAGAAATCAATCAGATTTGTCTGACAAGACCTGCCTCTGGTGAATCCATGCTGCCTCGGATCCTGTAATCTGCTGGACTCCAGAAACCTCACTATTTTCTTTCAGCAGCATTTCCAATAATTTACTCACCACCGAAGTTAAACTAACCGACCTGTAGTTTTCAACCACATCCTTACTTCCGCTTTTGTGTAAAGGCACCACATGAGCCTCTCTCCAGTCCTTTGGCACCACTCCCGACTCCAACAAGGCATTGTAAAGGTCAGTCAGTGGAGTTGCTGGAACGTCCCCTAGTTCCCTCAGTATTCTAGGGTGTATCCCATCCGGTCCCATCGCTTTGTCTACTTTAAGTTGAGCTAGTTTCTCACGAACACAGTCTTCTGAAAATTGTTCAAGATGTCCCTCGCTTCTGTTCCTATTTGTGGGTGTTTTCTGAGGTCCTGCTCCTGGTTCGTCATCTGTGAACACAGAACAAAAATATTTGTTAAACAATTCCGCTTTATCCTTATCAACTTCTACATATTCCTCCCCTGCACCCTTGAGTCTGACAATACCACTTTTGCCCTTCCTCTTCTCACTAATATATCTGAAAAATGTCTTATCCCCCTATTTTATTGCATTGGCTATTTCCTCCTCCTTTTGAATCTTTGCCTTCTTGACTGCTTTGCTAGCTTCTCTAAGTTTTTCCAAATACAGATGCCTATCTTCCTCTCTCTGTGATCTCTTGTAGTTCATGAAGGCCTCCCTCTTTTTCTTCACTTTTTCAGCTACTTCTTTCGAAAACCATAGCGGTCTCCTTTTCCTTTTACCTTTATTTACCATTTTAACAAAAAGGTTGGTTGCCCTTAAAATATCCCCTTTCAGTTTTGCCCACTGTTTTTCTACATCCTCCAGCTGTTCCCATCCCACTAATGATTCCCTGAGGTATTGGCCCATCTTCGCAAAGTTAGTCTTCCTAAAGTCTAAGATCCTCACCTTTGAATGGATTCTAACAGCTCTAGTCCTAATACTGAACCAGACCATCTGGTGATCACTGGATGCAAAATGATCTCCCACCACAACATCAGAAACACTTTCACCATTGGTAAGCACCAAGTCCAGTATGGCCCCTTCATGTGTGGGGTCTGTTACCAATTGCCTGAATAGTTCTCCATGTAGAGAATCCAGGATCTCCTTACTTCTAGATGATACTGCAGCAGGAATGTGCCAATCAACATCTGGCATATTGAAATCTCCTATCAGTAGCACTTCCCCTTTCCTAGCAATGCTGCGTATGTCTTCAATTAACTCTCTGTCCATCTCTTCCTCTTGTGAGGGAGGTCTGTATATCACACCAATGCAAATAGATTTCTCTTTCCCTCTTTCTAGTTTAACCCACAATGCCTCCTCTCTCCCTTTTAAGCTCTGTAATTCCAAAGCTTTAATAGTAGTTTTTACATATAGTGCCACTCCTCCTCCCCTTCTTCCTACCCTGTCCTTTCTGAATAAAGTATAGCCATGTATAGTTACATCCCAATCATGGTTTTCTGTGAACCATGTTTCTGTAACTGCCACTAAATCCAAGTCAGCCACTCCTACCAAAGCTTCAACATCAGGGATCTTATTTCCCATGCTACGGGCGTTTATACACACTGTTTTCCATATGTTACCCCTGTTACCCATTTCCATAAAGGTATTTAATGTATCACCTACCTGGGGGCTTTCACTTACCTGGGGGCTTTCTTCACCCATCCCCAACGAATCTAGTTTAAAGCCCTCTTCAGTAGATTAGCCAGTCTACTACCGAAGATGCGTTGACCTTTCTTGGACAGATGGATGCCATCTCTGCTCTGCAACCCTTGGAACAGCATCCCATAGTTTTCCCTGTAGCTTCATTGCAAGTTCCCTAGTCTTTCTATATTCTGATAACGTAAGTTAGGGGTCTCCAAACCTGTCCTGGAGGGACCCACAATCCAGTTAGGTTTTTGAGATATCCCTAATGAATATGCATGAAATATATTTGCATACACAGCCCCATTGTATGCAAATGTATCTCTTGCATATTCATTAGGGATATCCTGAAAACCAGGCGGATTGCGGCACTCCAGGACAGGTTTGGAGACCCCTGACTTAAACAATTGATCTATGTTTACCCGTTCTATTCCATTCATTAATTTATTGACCTCTATTATATCTCCCCTCAGCCGTCTCTTTTCCAGGTTGAAGAGCCCTAATCTTTTTAGCCTCTCTTCATAGGGGTATCCTTCCATCCCCTTTACCATTTTGGTGGCTCTTCTCTGGACCTTTTCTAATAATACTATATCCTTTTTAAGATACGGCGATCAGAATTGCACACAATATTCAAGGTGCAGAACGATACAGAGGCATTATAATATCCTTTGTTTTATTTTCCATTCCTTTCCTTATGATACCTTGCATTCTATTTGCTCTCTTGGCCACCGCTGCACACTGGGTGGAGGTTTTTAACATGTTATCCACGTGAACACCTAAATCTTTTTCCTGAGTGGTGGTTCCTAATGTGGAACCTTGCATCATGTAACCATAGTTTGGGTTGTTCTTTCCTAGATTCATAACTTTGCACTTGTCCACATTAAATTTCATCTGCCATTTGGATGCCCAGTCTTCCAATTTATCAAGATCCTCTTGCAAATTCCACAATCCTCATGGGTTTTAACAACTTTAAATAGTTTTGTGTCATCTGCAAATTTGATAACCTCACTTGTTCCCATTTCCAGGTCATTTATGAATATGTTAAAAAGCAGCGGACCAAGCACAGATCCCTGGGGTACTCCTCTGTTCACCTTTTTCCATTGGGAAAATTGGCCATTTAGCCCTACCCTCTGCTTTCTATCTTTTAACCAGTTCCTGATCCATAATAGTACACTGGCTTCTATCCCATGATTTTTTTAGTTTTGTCAAAAGTCTCTGAGGGACCTTGTCAAAGGCTTTCTGAAAGTCCAGATATACTATATCAACTGACTCATCTTTGTCTACCTGTTTATTCACACCTTCAAACAAATATAACGGATTAGTAAGACAAGATCTTCCTTGTCTAAAGCCATGTTGGCTGTCTCCTATTAAGCCATGACTATCTACATGTTGAGTAATTTTGTGCTTTATGATGGTTTCTACCATTTTTCCTGGTACTGACGTCAGGCTCGCCGGTCTGTAGTTTCCCGGATCACCCCTGGAACCCTTTTAAAAAAAATTGGCATTACATTGGCCATCCTCCAATCTTCAGGTATTACAGATGATTTTAATGATAGTTCACAGATTAATAATAGCAGGTCTGCAATCTCATATTTCAGTTCTTTCAACACCGTTGGATGTATACCATCCGATCCAGGTGATTTGCTACTCTTCAGTTTATCAAATAGTTGTTATACAACATCCCAGTGGACCGATATTTCTGTCACTTCTTCTGCAGTATCATCTTTAGATACCACTTCAGTCATGGGCAACATCCCTAAATTTCCCAGTGCTTTTCCAATACAGCAATGCTATAGGATTTACAAAGGTCCAGACATTCAGATCAATATATACAGGTAGCAGGACTTGCTAACTGACTAAATCTCACCGGATGGGATATTCAGCAGCACTAACCAGTCAATCCCACTGAACATCCCCCTTTAACATCTACAGCACTGTCTGGACAGTGCAGGGGCAGTCCATGGGTGGAGAAGGGCTGTCCTGGCATATATCGGATTAACAGTGATTTTCAGTCTGTTAACCAGATAAATGCCCAAATACAGTTAGGTCATCTCAATAGTTGTCCTAAGTTTATGTGGTTCAGCTATCCAGAGAGTGGCTGAATATCTCCGCTGTCTGGATAGTCCTACAGGACAGCACTGAAACCAGATATTCAGCAGTAGAGCATATTTGGATTCTGGCACTGAATATCTGGCTTCACCTTTGTGGCAGCCAGGTGCTCTAAAAATGCTGACTGCTGCAAGCTGAATATTGGGCCCAAAGGTTTTCGTGGATAAGAGATGCCATTTTATTATGTCTTTCTGCATAGAAATTTTCTGCAATCAGAACATTGCAGCAAGATATGAGTAACTGTTTTTCAGATTTTTCTTACAGAATCTACATATATTTTCCCTTTTTTTTTTATGCCTCAAGTAAGCCATCTCATCCATAATACATTGTCTTGGGTTGCAAATATCAGTCTCTCATCCTTTGATTGTAGTTCATCTCTCCTTAACCATTCATGTCTGGCTTTGATTGACAAATGGTTCCTGGAGTAGAAACATGATGGCAGACCATATGACCTATCTAGTTTACCTTTCCATATCAATTATAATAGCCCCTTCTTTCCTTTAGAGATCTTCTGTGTTTGTCATGCTTTCTTGAATTCAGATACTGTCCTCATTTGTACTTCCTCCACTGGGAGACTATTCCACATATCTACCACTCTTTCCATAAAGAAATATTTCTGCGTATTACTCCTGAGTCTGTCCCCTTTCACTTTCATCCTATGTCCCTTTATAACAGAGCTCTCCTCTTGTGTATTTATGCCACAGATGTATTTAAACATCTCTCTCATATCTCTTCTATTTCGCCTTTCCTCTAACATATACATATTAAGATCTTTAAGTCTGTCCTTATATGTATTATAATGAAGACCACTAACTATTTTAGTAGCCACCCTCTGCACCGACTCTATCCTGTTTATATATCCTTTTGAAGATGTGGTCTCCAGAATTGCACACAATACTCCAAATGAGGTTGCATCAGAGACTTATACAGAGGCACTATCACCTCCTTTTTTTATGCTGGCCATTCCTCTCCCTATGCTCCCAAGCATCCTTCTAGCTTTCACGGTCACCTTTTCTATCTGTTTAGTCACTGTAAGATCATCAGAAACATTCACACCCAGGTCCCGCTCTTCTTTTGTGGACAGAAGTACTTCGCCCCCTACGCTGTACTGCTCCCTTGGATTTTTGCAGCCCAAGTGCATGACCTTGCATTTTTTAGCATTAAATCTCAGCTGCCAAATTTTTGACCATTCTACAAGCTTAGCTAGATACCTCCTCATATTATCTACTCCTTCTTGAGTGTCTACTCTATTGCAAATTTTGGTGGTATCCGCAAAGAGGTATACATTACCTGACAGCACTTTGTACAGTATTTACCACTGTATTTATACATTTGCCACTTGTTCCTTGTTTGCTGGTTCAAATCTTTGAGGAGCTTTTTTCTTTTATTTTGCATATTCTGTTGCACCTATTCCTTCTACTCATCAGAATACTTGTCCATACTTTAATAGAGATGGATTCTGGATGTTTACTTTCATATTTCAACACTTTTGTCTCATATTTGGATCTATGGAGATTGAGGCCTATGATAGTAGTTCTGTATTATAATTTCTACTACCCCATTTCTTTTTTGGCTCAAGGAATGTACCTTGTGGGCATGGAGGCGTTTTCTTGTTTGTACATCCAGTTTATCAAGATCTTTTTAAACACCAGTCTAGAATTCCAAAGCTGTATGAGAAAACAGTACTTGCCAGCTGTTTAGTGGCTTCTGTCTTATTTTGTTTACTCTCCTATAATATTCATTATTGGTCTTTGCTCTCAATTTTTGCTTGATGGTCAGTCTTTCCTCTACTTGTAGACATTTTATATACACCTTCTGTCCAAGTTCATTGATTGTCGCAGTGCTCAGTCAGGGAAATATTTTCAGTTTTTCACAATTTTCTTCTAAGAAAGGTTGCCTTCGTGTACTTGTTGAGGCCAAAAGTCATCTGAGAAATTTTTATAGCATGGAGTTGTTTCGCTAATTGTTGATCACTGGAACGATGGAGTTTCACGTAATCTATAAGCAGGAAGTATGATGTTACCTCTGGATTGCCATCTTTAGGCTTAAGGCTAAATCCATGTCCCAAAGAGGTAATGAGAGTGGATTAAGTGCTTTACAGGAGGGGATGCTTCTTGTATGTTTTTTAGCTGAGTTTGTGTCCTCTACATCTTCAGTTCTGATGAGCTCAGCTGAGAAAGCTAGGGTTCCAGCCTGTTTTTCTTTTGTCCTCTTTCTCTGGTGGGGAGATATGGCGCCTATTATCAGAAAGCTGCTTTTTCTCAAGCAGATAAGCTTAGAAACACGACAGCAGAAAAAGACCATATGGCCTATCTAGTCTGCCATTCCATACCAACTACTATAGTCCCATTCTCTTTACACAGAGGTTTATATAGAAGTTTTTCCTGAAACTCTTTAGTTTCCCTGACAGTCTGTCAGTCTGAATGGTTTTCTCCTTGTCTTCCCCTCCCTTTATCTCTCTGCAGGAGAAACTCCATCCTTCCTGCCAGCTAGGAAATAACTCCATCACTACTGATTCACAGTGAAGCAGCATGTTCTTGCTGTTTAAGCATACTGATTGTGATATTGTACTATTAAAATAATCTTGGGTGGGGTGGGGGGAAGTGAACATATGTTTAAATAAATAGATAAATATACTTGATACCACTCATACCCAATTGAAAAAATTAATACAGAACCATCAAACACAGTTCACAGCAACAAATATTCCACATACACTCAATACCTACTCTCTCTATTCACCCCTCTTCCCCAAACACCTCCAAATACAACCATTTCTTCACCCTTTTCTGAAACTGCAGGAAATGGAACTTCTAAATACCCAATGGAAAGATGTTCCACAGTGCAGGAGCAAACAGTGAAAGCTCATTTGCTTGGTCCTCAAATATGCATCAAAGAAATATTGTTTAACACTTGCTATTCACCATCAAAAACCTCAATAAGACATCTCTAATAAAAATAAATGTATCCCCGCAATGTTTCTAAGTCTGGAGCGGGAAGAACTGAAACTTGTAGTTTTCAAAGTATAGCGTCTAATGCATTATTCTTACCCATGCTAAGGCACTATAAAATGTGAATCTTTTTTATAAGAGCATAAGAATATATGATATGCCATACTAGGTCAGAGCAAGGTCCATCAAGCCCAGTATCTTGTTTCCAATAGTGGCCAATCTAGGTCAAACGTACCTAGCAGTTTCCCCAAAAGACACAGGTTCCACAATGCTTGTACTGGGTCAAGCATTGATATCCTGGGTCCTTTTTTAATAATGGTTTATGGACCTTTCCTCCAGGAACTTGTCCAAACCTTTTTTAAATTCAACTACACTAACAGCCTTTACTACATCCTCCGGTAACAAATTCCAGAGTTTGATTACACATTGAGTGAAAAAATATTTTCTCTTATTTGTCTTAAATAGTTTACCCTGTAGCTTCATTGCATGTCCCCTAGTCTTTCTATATTCTGATAACGTAAACAATCAATATATGTTTACCTGTTCCACTCCATTCATTAATTTATAGACCTCTATCATAACTCCCCTCAGCTGTCTCTTTTCCAGGTTAAAGAGCCCTAACTTTTATAGCCTCTCTTCATAGGAGTAGCCTTCCGTCCCGTTTACCATTTTGGTGTCTCTTCTCTGTGCCTTTTCTAATAACGCTATATCCTTTTTAAGATACAGCGACCAGAATTGCACACAGTATTCAAGGTGTGGTCACACCATGGAACGATACAGAGGCATTATAATATCCTTTGTTTTATTTTCCATTCCTTTCCTTTCCTTATGATACCTTGCATTCTATTTGCTCTCTTGGCCACCACTGCACACTGGGCAGAGGGTTTTAACATGTTATCCATGATGATGCCTAAATCTTTTTCCTGGGTGGTGGTTCCCAATGTGGAACTTTGCATCGTGTAACCATAGTTTGGGTTGTTCTTTCCTAGGAGCATAACTTTGCACTTGTCCACATTAAATTTCATCTGCCATTTGGATGCCCAGTCTTCCAATTTGTCAAGATCCTCTTGCAATTTTCCACAATCCTCTTGGGTTTTAACAACTTTAAATAGTTTTGTGTCATCTGCAAATTTGATAACCTCACTCGTTATTCCCTTTTCTAGCTCATTTATGAATATGTCAAAAAGCAGCGGACCCAGCACAGATCATTGGGGTACTCCACTATTCACCTTTTTCCATTGGGAAAATTGGCCATTTAGCCCTACACTCTGCTTTCTATCTTTTAACCAGTTCCTGATTCACAATAGTACACTACCTCCTATCCCATGACTTTTTAGTTTTGCCAAAGGTCTCTGATGACTTTCTGAAAGTCCAGATACACTATATCAACCGACTCACTTTTATCTACCTGTTTATTCATACCTTAAAAAAACATAACAGATTAGTAAGACAAGATCTTCCTTGTCTAAAGCCATGCTGGCTGTCTCCCATTAGGCCATGACTATCTACATGCTGAGTAATTTTGTTCTTTATAATGGTTTCTACCATTTCTCTTGGTACTGACGTCAGGCTCACCGGTCTATAGTTTCCCGAATCACCCCTGGAACCCTTTTTAAAAATTGGCGTTATATTGGTGATCCTCGAATCTTCAGGTATTAGAGATGATTTTAATGATAGTTCACAGATTACTAATAGCAGGTCTGCAATCTCATATTTCAGTTCTTTCAACACCTTTGGATGTATAGCATCCAGTCCAGGTGATTTGCTACTCTTCAATTTATCAAATAGTTGTAATACATCTTCCCAGTGTAGCGATATTTCTTTCAATTCCTCTGCAGTATCACCTTTAAATACCACTTCAGTCATGGGTAACATCCCTACATCTTCCTCAGTAAAGACCGAAGCAAAGAATTCATTCAGTCTCTCTGCTATACCCTTGTCCCATCTTACTGCCCCTTTTACCCTTCTATCATCTAATGGTCCAACTGACTGTCTCACTGTTTTTTTGCTACGAATGTACTTGAAAAAGTGTTTTACGCATTTTTGCTTCTGTAGCAAGTTTCTTCTCAAATTCTCCCTTTGCCTGCCTTATCAATGCCTTGCATTTGACTTGCCAGTGCTTGTGCTGTTTCCAGTTTTTGTCATTTGGCTGTTTTTTCCATTTCCTGAAAGATGCTTTTTTGGCAACAGCCTCTCTGACCTCACCTTTAAACCATGCTGGCAGTTTTTTGGACTTCCTTCCACTTTTCTTAAAGTGTGGAATACAGCTAGTCTGGGCTTCAAAGATAGTATTTTTCAACTACACCCAAGCTTGATGTAAGTCTTTAACCTTTGCAACTGCTCCTTTTAGTTTTTTCTTAACTATTTTCCTCATTTTATCATAGTCTCCTTTTCGAAAGTTAAAAGGTAGTACTGTGGATTTCTTTACCATCCCTTCTCCACTAAGCAAACGCAATCATGCTATGATCACTATTGCCAAGTGGCCCCAACACCCTTATCTCTTACACCAGATCTGGTGTTCCATTAAGGGCTAGGTCCAATATGGCTTCCCCTCTGGTTGGTTCATGAACCAGCTGCTCCAAGAAGCAGTCATTTATTTCATCTAGGAGCTTCCCTAGCATGTCCTGTGGTGGCACTGACCCAGTCAATACCGGGGTAATTGAAATCACCCATTATTATTACTGTGCTGTAACTTTTGTTAGCTTCCTTGATTTCTTTGAGCATTTCAGCATCCATTATTAATACATACTTTAAAATGAGTTTATAAATTGTGAACTCTGATCACATCTGTAACCCTTTTTAAAAACTGGTGTTAGAGTTTTGGTGTTAATGAGTCTTCAGATACTATAGATGATTTAACGATAGATTACAATTTACTAATAGTAGGTCCAAAATGTCATTTTTGAGTGTTCCCAGCACCCTGGGGTGTATACCATCTGCTCCAGGTGATTTGCTACTTTGTAGCTTGTAAAATTGCCCTGTTACATCTTCCAGATTCACTGAGATCTGTTTCAATTTCTCTAATTCATTATTTTCAAATATTATTTTTGGCATGGGTATTTCTCCTACAAGTTCTTCAGTAAAGACTGGAGCAAACAATTCATTTAGACATATGGTTACTAAAACATGGTAGTATGTTTACTAAAATGCACATTCAGCCCCAAAACCTAGTATGGGGTAGAACCAGAGCCACACTAACAAATGGGGGCATGTATACCACCCAATTCCTTGGGAATTTTAAGAAAAAAAGCATGCCCAGGGCCAATGCCCTAGGTTTCAATATAAAAAATATTCTCTGAACTTGCTGAGTTCTTGGGAAAATATCTGGATAAACATTAATAGAATGTCCATGGAAAGGGATAGCTCTCTCTTGCAAATAAAGACAAAATCAAATCTTTCTCAGAGACATTCTGAAAGGTAGCCACTACAGTTCCTCTGTAAGAGGTCTCCTCAATGGATGACTCAAGAATAGTCAAATTTAAATTATTTGAGGTACCCAAATTCCCTGAAAGGTTCTTAACAAACCATTTACATAAAAAACACTAACAATATTAGGATAGGAATTGGGTTCTAAATGCAAATTTTGGATACAATATTGTTTTAACATCTCTTTAATAGAAATCATTGAACAATAAGGAACATTTAAAAAATGTTAGTTGCAAGCATGAAGAGTTTTCATTCCTTTCTAACTGATTTTCCAAAGCTAAATTCCCTTTCACCAAAACATGCAGTTTCTTGAGATGGCTGGCAATCTTCTTAGCTTATTCCATCAACACACTTATTACACACCTTCATATCTTGCTCCTAAATAGATATCCTAGTGACTGCCTCCCCAGCAAAATCACATAACTGGACTAGGCAGCCTGTAAGGATATCTTCCAGTTTAACCATAACACTCCAAATCTCCAGATTGGTCACATCCTTTGGCATTAAGGGCAGTTGGTCCTTCACTACTAATAAACCTGCAAAAGATATAGGTTTAAAGGAAGCCACCATGGGTAACCGGCTACTTTCTCTTTCCTGAAAAGATGATCCAGGGTTGGAATTCAGAGGAGTGGCTGGTGTCCAAGACAAGAAATTCCATCCCCATCCTCGATGACAAGTTGGGCAGTGACAGAACACTTGAACACCTCTAGACTAATCAGGACTGGGTGTCAGAGTGGGCATGTCAAGACTCATAGCTGGAGGTTTAGATGGAGAGCGAGGATCAGGGCTCAGAAAACGGGCACTCAGAATATTTCCCTTGGAATCACTCTTATTCAGGGAGAACAAACATTCCTGCATTTTAGTCACAACAAGAAAGGAGTCAATAGGAAAGGAGTTTTTGGAGGGCTTTACTGCCCTGATGAAACAGTGGATATGTCAGCACCCCAAGCTTTCACTGGAGATAGCTGAAAGGAATCATGAAACCTAGTCTGTGTCTGAAGTGGACAGTGAGGAAAGGAAGAAGTTGTCCGTTAGCCTGAGAGGACAGAAGGGGAAGTCTGAGTGGATATTGACTCCCGATATCACCTAGGTGAGAGCATGGGCCTAGCCACGTCTCCTTCACCTGTTTTAGGTATGGAGCCTGGGGATACTTTACTCAGGATGTCCCCTAGGTACGGAGGAACCTATGGATGTCAACTTAACCACCTCTCACACCTGCACTTTTGTGGACACTCCCCACCCAGGGGCACAAAACTTTGTGATTCCAGTGGAACTTTAGGGGACCCGCCTCCAGGCCTTGATAGACTCTGGGAGTGTGCAGACCCTCATTTGCTAGGAAATGGTAATCCGATTTCAAATTGACTATACAAAGACAGTAACACTGGCCTGTGTACATGGAGACCAGAGGCAGTATCCAACGGGGCAGGTTTCACTTAAGACTCCAGCAGGGCAAGCCACTTTGAGGTCGTGATGCTGCCCTGGCTCCCATATACAGTGATGATCGGCCAAGCCTACCCATACTTCGGAGTGATATGGGCCTGGCTAACTGACTGCTCTGCTAAGTCAGATCAGGAAGATTTTCCAGAGATCTCCCTGGAAAATCTGGATCTATATGTCGAGAATCCCAAGCATACTAAGTCCTGGAGTTTGTGTTACCAGGAAAAGCTATGCTACCAACAGAATCTGGGTGCGGCTATGGGGGAGGGATCTGGGGAGGGAGATCCTAGAAGAGTAACCCATGGGGATAGCTCAGAGCTCAGTGGTAGTGACCCAAATACAATTGTCTCCTTCCCAGAGTGGGGACTAGGAGAAGAACCAGGGAGCTTCAGGAGAGCCCAGCAAGAGGATGAGTACCTTAAACATGCTGAGGTGGATAGGATTCCAGTAGGTAACGGAGAGTCACCTGCAAGAATCTTTCCTATTTTGTGCTAAAGGGAGATTTATTATACATAGTGGCCAAGGGCTCCCTAGAGGGGGGAAGAGGTAGAACTGATAGTTCCCTGGCCCTATCATTAGCAGGTGTTATCATTTGGTCCATAGCCATTTATTAAGCAGACACCTAGGGATGGAGAAAACAGAGCATATTTTAACCCAATTTTTCTGGCCTGGGGTCTATAAACAGGTGCAATTATTTCACTAGTCATGCCCACCTGCCAACTTCATTACCCCACCAGAGTCCAACCTGTCCCTCTAGTGCCTATGCCCATCATTGAAACCCCATTTGAAAGGGTGGCCATAGACTTGGTTAGGGCCCTTGGAGTGAACCACCCAAGGCAACAAGTATATGGTACCTGATACCTGGAGGCCACTGCTCTAAGGAATATGAAGACTACTACGATCAATAATGCCCTCTGGGTAATATTCTCATGTGTGGAAATACCCAATAAGATCCTCACTGATCAAGGGGCACTTTTTGTATCTAAGGTGATTAAGTAAGTATGTACCTCAGCAAAGGTCAAGATGCTGTGAACATCAGTGTATCACCCACAGACGGATGGCCTCGTTGAGTGATTCAATAAAACTCTGGAACAGATGTTAAAGTTTGTTCAGGAGAACGGGAAGAATTAGGACATTCCCCTACCATGTTTGATGTTTGCCATCTGCAAGGTATCTCAGAATTTCATGGGGTTTTTGCCTTTTGAGTTGCTCTACAGAAGATGGCCAAGAGGCATATTTAGATGTAGTAAGGGAAACCTGGGAAGAAGAACCCCGTGCCGGATGTAATTTGGTGGAATATGTTATACAAATCCAAGACCAGCTGAGGAAAGCAAGAGAGATGGCCAAACTCAGTCTGGAAAAAGCCCAAGCTGAGCAGGCCAGCGACTACAATTGGGCAGCTGTGCATCACACCTTCCAACCAGGAGACAGAGTTTTAGTCTTGCTGCCCTCATCCAAGAGCAAGTTACTCTGTAAATGGCAGGGACCCTATGAGGTGGAAGAGAAAGTGGGGCCTGTTAACTGCAAGATTGCCCAGCCAGATAAACAAAAGAGAGCCAAAATTTACCATATTAACTTAATGAAAAAGTGGACTCCAGTGACAGCTATGCTGGTACAAGGACATGATTTCAGACTGGAAATTTCAGCCCCATCAGATCCAGCTCAAGTCCCAATTGGAGACCAGCTCTCTGCTGCCCAGAGAAGAGATCTAGAAGGTTTGATCCACTGGAACCTAAAGGTGTTCTCCAACCCATCTGGGACGAACCCACCTCATTTGTCATGATCTCATTACTGACCCTGGGATGGTTATCTGGCAATGACCCTATCAGATTCCGGAAGCCCGGCAACAGGCCGTTGCCAAAAAGCTGGACGAGATGCTTAACTTGGGAGTTATAGAAGAGTCATGAGTGACTGGTCATCACCCATCATCTTGATTTCTAAACTCCTCCGGAAGCATCCGATTCTGCATTGACCTCTGGAGGGTCAATGCAGCTTCTAAACTGGAAGTGTATCCTATGCCCAGAGTAGATTAGCTAAGCGAGTGGCTCAGTGGAGCATGCTTGATATCAACTTTGGATCTGACCAAAGGATACTGGCAGGTGCCTTTGACTCTAGATCCCAAGGAGAAGACTGTTTGTTTGGTTTTCAAGAATGTAAGGTCTGTTCCAGTTTACAGTACTGCCCTTTGGATTACATGGAGCTCCTGCCATGTTTCTACGTTTAGTTGACCGCCTATTGAGACTGCACAAGGAGTATGTGGCTGCGTATCTTGATGACATCATCATCTACAGCAGAGACTGGACCATACATCTAACCCAAGCTGTGTTGACCAACGTGCAGAAGGCCAGGTTGATGACCAATCCCAAGAAATGTTTTCTGGGAGGTTGGGACTTTCTGTACCTGAGATGTTTAATTGGGAATGGGCAGATATGACCTCAACTATGGAAGGTGGATGCCATTGCCCAGGTCCCCACCCCAAAATTAAAGAAAGAGGTTCATGCCTTCCTTGGATTAATTGGCTATTACCACTAGTTCATCCCTAATTTTGCAGAGGTGGCAGAGTCATTAATCAATCTCCTCTGGAAGAGAGCTCCTGAACTGATTCAATGGTCATCAGAATTGGACCTGGCCTTCCAGTGCCTCAAGAAGGCAATGTGCTCTGAACCTGTCCTGATTAACCCTGATTTCTCTCTATCATTTATTGTACAAACTGATGCCTCAGAGATGGGCCTAGGAACTGTTTTGGCCCAGGAAGTCAGGGGTGAAGAACATCCCATAGCATTCATCAGCATCATGTGGTGATTCAGAAGGAAACCCTGGCTGTCAAGTGGGTGCTTGAGACCTTGAAATACTACCTGCTTGGCCATCCATTTTTGCTGGTAACAGATCACCAACCCCTCAAGTGGCTGGCTCGACATAAGCAGTCCAACGGCCATTTTTATATGGTGTTTTTTGAGTCTCTAAACTTACCAGTTTTAGGTCCACCATAGAGCTGGTCGGACTCACCTGAACACAGAATTCCTTTTCCGGGTGGGGGTCCTGATTATGACAGGCACTCAATGGTGCATGTGGTTGAGTTGAAGGGGAGGATGTGTGATGAGGTATATAGAATGTTACCCATTCTTCTCCAAAGGGATTATTAACAGTCCCCTTTAAGAGAGTCTGCAGGCCAGATTTCAGGGCTGGGAGGGTGTAGCTCATAGGGAGAGATTAAGAACCGAGCAGACTGCAGGAGGAAGAGAGGCCCTGTAGGGTTTAAGTACTAACTGGTAGAGGTTAAGTATGACAGATTTGGGGTTAAGTATGATAGATTTGCTTTTAATTTTTAAGTGCTAAGGATTAATAATGTTCCTGGTTCATAATCACTTAATGGCTGCCCTGAATCTCACAAAAGAACAACAGCCACGCTGCTATAACATGTGAGCCAGCATTCAGGCCTTTGCAAGAAGAGATCCAGCACCGGAAGGAACCATATAAGGAGATATCATGAGCCTTGCAAGGTGCTAGTTTGGGCTGGAGAGTCTAGACTTGGGCCTACAAGGGGATATCAGATAAAGGCCTGTAAGGTCTATGTGCACAGAAAAACATACACAGGAAACCACAAGTTGCCAACATATATATGCTAGGTCAGGCTCTGAAGAAAGCAGATAGCTGGATCATGGTTGGTGAGTATGGGAGGAGGGGGGCCAGGAGGGATTTTGCAACAGGAACTAAGGGGAGCAAAAAAGGCAATAATAGGAAATAGGGGGGGAGGGTGAGAGAACACGAAGGAATAGCTCTGGGGACTGTATGCAGAAAAACGGAAGAAAAAAAAGGTATAAATGTAACATGCTTTTTATATTCAGGGGGAAGAGCTGTCTTCTTGAGGTGCCTAGTGCCCGATAGAACTCTCTTTCCCACAATTTTCTACCTGTATTTGGTCATCAGTTATCTAATAAACAGAGACTCTGATTGCACCTGTACTGACTTTTTGGATCTGATCATTGCAGGTAATTAGTAATAATTAGGTTGTGGTCCATTTTTGTACGAAACAGGGCCGTACAAATTTGTGCCGAAACCCGGGATTGGGTTACGGGTGGGTCTTTATGACCAAGATACAAATTTAAAGATTTGGATTCCCCTCAAGAAAGGTTGAGGGAGGTGTGTTCCCGGTACAGAGTGGAGACCGGAGGAGAAGAAGTGAGTGATTGATTTCCCTAGGAAGACGATCTTTGTGACGACAAAGCCGTGAGTATACTTATTTTTGACCAAGCTTGGTAAGTGTTGTTTATTTTTTGTTCTATTGTGTTGATAAAGTGTAAAGATATTTTGCTGCTATAAGCCAGGACTGAATGAGGTGTGCTTGAGATACGTATCGGCTGATACGAAGCGTGTGTGTGTTCTTACTCACGGTTCCATACCTCCGCGAGGAGATTGGCTGGGTCTGAACGAAGCGAATCTCTGTTTGAAAGGTGTCCTGGACATTTCGTGCACTACCTCCCTTTGTAGATAAAGAGGTTGGATATTGAGATCCTTAAAATAACAGGTGGCACGTAGGAATTATGTCTCTGTTTAGAAGAAAGAAAGATGCCAATCAGGGAATAATGATAAATCAGGTTTCCCCAATGACTCCGGTCGAACGGATGATGAGAGATAATCCCATATTAGGAAAGGAAATTTTGAAAGTTTGCCTTAAATGGGCAAAGTGGAGCAATGCTCCTGGGACCCCCCTCGGCTGGCCACCGGAGGGGTCTTTTGATGGTAGTTGTTTAGCAAGGATTAGGGATTATGTTTTGTCCCATAAGACCAATGCTAGTCAGTTAAAACATCTGCAATACATTTCTATGTGGATGAAACAGGCAAACCCAGGTACCCTCAGTAGTGATGCTCCTCCCCCTTATTGAAGGACAGTGAACCGTACCATGGCAGCAATAGGGTATTCAGACCCGCAGATAAACACAGACCCCAAAAGGGAACAATCTGAGAAAACTCCTAATGATAAACAGGTGACAGAAAAACAAAAAGAGAATCTGGGAAAGATAAAACAAGCTGAGCCTTCTGCACCTTATATTGACACCTCCTTATATAAGCCACTGTATAGGGAAATGGAAGATATAGTTTACCATAAGGACTCCCAGCCATTTAGGAGATCCCGATCTGCATCCCCCCACTGGGAACCACATAGGGGATGGGTCCAGGTAACAGGTAAATTACATTTGACCCCTGACATAAGTTCTCAGACCCCAGGACCATATGAACAATCAGGTTTAGGGGCCACGGGAGGTAACACTCCCCGCCTGCGTTCTATTCCCTCTGCTCCTAATCTTACCCCTAATGAAAGTTGTCAGGTCACAACAGATGATAATCCCTCCAAGTTTGGGGCGGGCCAGTCGGGGCCTGACTATTTTCCCAAGGAACCGACAGAAATTCTGAGTAATACCACCCCAGTTCACTTATCAACTAAGTCTGGGACCCCTTCTGGTTGTGGACCTGTTGATTACTATAAATCCACCAATAGGGCAGCAGGTCAATGGTTCCCTTACTCTAGCCGACGACCCAAAAGTCTGTGTGATGTTGGGACTCGAATGACCCGAACACATGACTATCGCATCTGCCCTGTACAGAGCACTAAAGAATCAGTTCAGCCTAAGAAAACTCCTGTAGAGTTTGTTTTTAATGAAGAGGGGGGTGAAGGATTTTATGTATATCATTGGAGTTCAAACCTACATGGATGGACCTCAGCATGTGCCCCACAAATGAGAATTTGGCCAGAACAAGGATCACTGGAAACTAGAGATTTAAACTTAGCCCATAGGTGTATTCGTGGAGGAGAAGGGGACCCACAATGGGACTATAAATACATGGAAGCAGGATTAAGAGTGTGGGAAAAGTATGAGGGGCAAGATCCCAATAACCCAAAGTTACCGGGTTACATGGTGTTTCCTGTGCGACATGTTAACCAGGGGCAGGGAAGGGCAAAGGTATATGTTCCCTGGAGTTTCACTGACATGACCAACCTGTCAGAACAACTCCCTCCCCTAAATCAAGGTGCAGGGGCATGGATACAGAAGTTTGAACGATTGACAGCAGGGTATACTTTGGCAATTGGTGATGTAAAAGCACTATTAGCCCGGATTTTGGGCAATAATGCTGCCAATCAAGTGTTTAATAATGCACATATAAATGGGGTATTGGTCCATGAACCACAATACGATGGGGCTTTATTTAACCCTTATCGTAATTTAATTTGGGAGTCACTAAGAGATATATATCCCACCCAAAGAAGTATGGGACCCCTCACATCGATGCAATTTAAGGTAGGGGAAGATATTAGTGCTTATTTGGCTAAGTTTCAAGATCTATGGGAAGCACAAATGGGTGTACCCCATAATAATGCTCCTCATATGGCTCTTATGTTTTTTTAGACTCTGTGTAATACTTTACCCCTGCCCATCCAGCTGAAACTGAAAAACATAGTCGCGCTAGAATCAGAGACATGGCAAAAACAGCAGGCACATATTTTTCATTTTGTCAGACAGGCAGAAGAGGAGTTAGTTAAACCGGAAAGAGACAGGAAGGCTGCCCAAGCCCGTCTGTTTAACTTACAGTTGAAAGAAATAGATCAAGGAAAAAAGGAAGGATTAGTCAGTGTATCTTCTGCTGACAAGAAACTGATAAAGACCTTGCAGCAAGAGGTTAAGGAAGCTAAACAACAAGCGCAAACTGCACGAAAACTATTTGAGGAATGTGTGGAACGTTTATACGAGTCCTCCGGTGACAGCTGCACCGACAGTGACTCGGAAGATGCACACAAACCTGTGACACGTGCTCTGAATGTTCAAGGACGTGGTCAGCTCTCGGGTCAGGGACCACGGTCCTTCCCCAGACAAAAACAGGACAGAGAGAGGGATTTTTGTTGCTGGCAGTGCGGTGAAAAGGGACACTTTTAACGGACCTGCCATGCCCCTCTGCCAAGAGGACGGAGAGAGTATAACCAAGGCCCACCGCCACCTGCTAGGCCACGGCAGTATCCTACCTGGCAGCCCCCAAATAGGGCAGGTTATGGTAATAGGGGAGATGGACAATGACTAGGCATCTATAATATGCAGGTGACACTGGGAACAGAGGAGCCCCACATAAAATTAACATTGAATGGCCAAGAGATGAAATTTCTAATTGATACTGGAGCCACATTGTCTGTCCTGAATACCATGCCTGCAGGTAGCACTATTGGCAGAGACAGTGTAATGACCACCAGGTTTGATGGTAAGTCAGTAAAGACCCCTGTGACCAATCCAATTCACGTGATGGGGCCAGAATTTGATCTCTATCACAATTTTCTGTATGCCTCTCATTGTCCTATTAATTTGATGGGACGAGATTTAATTGTCAAGGCCCACGTTACCCTAGTGGCAGGAGAATTTCAGTCTGCAGGAATCAGTGAAATTGGTACATACCTCCTCAGCCCTTACGGCCGAGTACGGGGTGCACCAGTCCACATACGACTAAAACAAGGGAAACAGGGACCAAAATTGCCACAATATCCCTTACAGCGGGCAGCTATAGAGGGTGCACGAGAAGAAATTGATCAGCTCAAACTGCACGGTATTATAGAACACAGTACGTCCTCATATAATACCCCGCTCTTTCCGGTCAGTAAACCCAATGGGAAGTGGCAGATTGTCCATGATTTACGAGCATTGAACCAGGTGGTGGAAACCCAGTTCCCTGCAGTTGCCAATCCGGCCACCACATTAAATACAGTACAGCTGTACAAGTATTTCACAGTATTGGATTTGAAAAATGCCTTTTTTAGTGTGGAAATTGATATTGACTCGAGGCCCCTGCTAGCTTTTCTTTTTGACCAAGTGCATTACCAATGGACGCGACTACCACAGGGATATGTCGACATTCCCAGTATTTTTTCTCAGATTCTCTCACAAGATTTGCAGGAGTTCAATTCACATCTCCCTGGAGAAATGTGCTTGTTACAGTATGTAGATGATATTTTACTGTCTGGGTCTGATTATCAGCAAATGCAGAAGTACACACAGGAACTAATACAGGAACTGCAGGACAAAGGCTACAAATTGAATGCAGAGAAGGCGCAATTAGTGCAGACAACAGTCACCTTTTTGGGGTTTCAGCTAAGCCAGAGTTCTATTGAGGTGGGAGATAAGACAGTACAGCATGGCTTACAGTTACCAGTCCCCAGTACAGTGAAAGAACTTCGTTCTGTTTTGGGCACACTTAATTTTTGCAGAAATTGGATCCCTGCTTTTAGCTCTCAGACCCTTTGCTTCCGCCCTTATTTGAAGGGTGGGGTAAAGAACTCTGACAAAATCACTTTAGATCCTTGTCATGTAAATGTGCTCCAGTCCATTTTGGAAGATTTAAAGTGTCTTCCAGCCTTACATCTGCCAAATCATCACAAACCCTTTCAATTGATGGTGGTAACTGGTTCCCAGGCGTGGGCAGCCATTCTATTTCAGGATAGGGTTTCCACTTTATCATTTTTGTCTGGTACTTTTGGATGTACTGAGCTCCCATTGCCTGACCTTGAAAAATTAGTTATTGCAGTGGCAGCTGCAATAGAGAAAGTCCTGTCCATTTTCACTCCCACGACCTTGATTCTCTATCAGTCCATTGAATTGAAGGCTATTCTGAACAAAGACACACTACATTTTTCCCCATCTAAATTGCAGCAAGCTTGTGCTTCTATCCTGAATAGTGGAGTGATTTTTCGTCCTCTCACTGCCTCCACCTGTCCACTCAGTTGGCTATAGACAGCAGTAGATGTTTATACCCCAGTTCCTGATTCATCTTACGAGGAAGTTTTATCATTTATGGTATCCCCCTCTGATATGCCACTAGACAGTGAAATTTGGTTTACTGATGGGTCAGCACAGAAAGGTACAGTAGGGTTTGCTGCGGTGCTACTGACCCCTGATGGAGTGTCTGAGCATCGTTTACAGTATGCTCTGGACTCAGATCAGGGATATTCAGCGCAGGCAGCTGAACTGTGCGCCATATTGGCAGTCTTAGAAGAACGTCCGGCAACGCCCCTGATTTTCTACACTGACTCACAGTATGTTCAAAAGTTGTGTGGGGAATACCTTCAGATTTGGCTACAGCGAGGGTTTGTCAATTCATCTAGTACACAAATCCCTGATTTTGCATCTCTATGATTTATTATTACAACGCTGTGAGAGAAATATTCTAACTTCCTGTAACTGGGTCCCTGGCCATTCCCGCCATTATGGTTTCCTGCAGTTTGGCAATGCCCTAGCAGATGAAGCAGCAAAACAAGTCACAGATACTGTTCCCATTTTAGTTATTACACGAGCAAGAACTTACCCCTTACCTTCGCTGCACGATTATCAGCAGAATCTTGCACAGGATGAGGTTCAGAAATGGAAGTTGTTAGGGTGCACTGAGCATAAGAAATTATGGGTCCACCCCTCGGGAAAAATTTGTATTTCCTTTTGGTCTTTGCAGCAATTGTGTTCTCTGTTGCATTCTGTTGGCCATGCACCGGCTGCTTCCAGCGTGTCTGCGCAGATCTCTGAGCTTTTTTGGCATCCACGTCTCAAGCTCAGAATACAGGAATGGTGCCAGAAATGTCCCCAGTGTTTAGAAAATTCTCCAGTGAAGGGCAATCATACTCTCCAAGGTCATCTTCCAACAGTTCAGGGTCCTTTCATTTCCTGGTATGTTGATTTCACAGATATGCAAGTTCGTGTGGATGGATACAGATTCCTTCTTGTTCTCGTGTGTCCATTCTCCAAGTGGGTTGAGGCTTTCCCATGCAGACAGGAAAGGGCCTCTGAGGTGTTCGATTGCTTTGCTAAGCATCTGTTTCCTCGCTTTGGCATACCACGAACTGTTTATTCTGATAATGGCTCTCATTTCCAGAACCATCTAATACATCTTTTCTCCACAGCTCTGAGTGTAAAGTGGAAGTATGTTTCCGTGTATCGCCCCACCTCCAATGGCCTTGTCGAACGAACCAATGACTTGCTCAAGACAGCCCTGCGTCTGATACAATCAGATAAAAATATCTCCTGGCTGCAGGCCTTGCCCCTGGCACTGTTTCAATTGAGAAATCGTCCTCTAAAAAATATTGCTCTGACACCTCATGAAATATGTACTGGGAGGCGATTGCTGCTATACAATCTCTCTGACACTGCTATTTCCTTACCGGATTCTTTGTCTCCTTACCTTGCAGGTCTGCGCCTGGCTTTGGCAGAGATTTCCAGATGCTGTGCCATCCGTGATCAACATCCACAGTCCCCAAAGGATACCTTGATCCCAATTGGAACCACTGTCTACCGCAGAAACCCTCATCGGAGTTCCTGGCAAGATCCAACATATTCAGGACCCCACATCGTTTCTGCCTCAACTCCATTTGCTGTCTTGCTGGATGCTAGCCAGACTTGGACTCATATTGCCCATCTTTGGGTACCTTGAACTGTTTCTGATTTTTGGACTTTTAAGTGACCTTTTCTCAGCATGCCTCATATTGCTTATAAGTTTGCTTTTCTATATTTCGCTATGTTATTGACAATTTTTATTGGGTGGTTTCTATACTTTATCTCTTCCCGCCCCCACTCTTTTCACTCTGCTCCCATCTCCTCCTTCTCTGAACCGCTCCCGTAGGTCAGTTCTCCCCCTCACTAATACTTGGAAAACAACCGTTCTTGAAGTGGTTGATCTTCTGAATATTAGTGACTGCATTATATGTACCCCGTTGCCCCAAGGAGGTAATTATGCCCCTGTTCGTGTGCTCCCCGTCCCATTTGAGGAATTTATAGGTGCTATCCCTTGCTGGGATAACCCTAAGTTTATTAGGGGTTGTACAGAGCGGGACCCCATACGCTGTAATGATACCTGGGAAGCCCACAAGGCGGCTTCCTTCCCTGTTCGTGTGTCTGTCCCCCCTATGCTTTTTTATTACTGTCTTATCACTAATTCTTCCATCTCCTTTGCAAAAACCTGTAATGTCTCCTGGAATGTCCAATCTAATAAGTTTCATTTTTCACAAGGTACCATGCGCCCTTTCTGGTTTGGAAAAAATAAAACTTGGGAGCGGTGGTATCGCAACCAAGTCCACAAAAACCTAATTAATGTCACTTTTTGGGGCCCCCGTGTTAAAAGCCATTCTAAAGTATGGGGTTCTGACTTTTGGACTGATGCTTTTACTGTCGGCCCTGTTTTTGCTAACCATTCCCTTCTTTTCCGGGATGGTTTCTTTACAGGCTCTCCTTTTTCTTCTTGCTATGCACCTATCCTTTCTCAACACTGTAATTATAAGGCATGTGGGGGCATCAATGCTACCGCCACATCCATGACCACCAACTTACTGGCCGCATCCAATGGAAACCTTGTAAATCCCGTGATGATCATCCTCTCTGTCAGACTTCTTGTGTTCATTCCTTTACCACAGGTAAAGTAACATGTGATCCACATACGTCTATTGCATATCCCACAAAAACCTATTTTACTTGGACATTTTCTTTTTCTCTATCTGCTATTGTGGGCCATTACTGGCTTTGTGGTGATGTTTTGTACCAGAAGGTTTCTCTGTCCAACTTACCCTGTGCCCTAGTTAAAGTGTCCCCCTATTCAGTCCTTATTCCCCTAAATGTCTCATATAATTCCCCGCCCTCTCCCTCTACTCCTCTGCACCAGCGTCATAAGCGTAGCTATGCTAGCCCCTGGGAGTCCTCCATGGTTGAAGATGCTGCAATACAACCTTCCTATGAATATGTTAACTCCACTTACCCTATGACCAAAGCCCGCCTTATAGCTCTTAGCACTACTTCTTGGATTCCTTGGGCTACCCCCGCCTTTACAGCGGAGCTTGGCATGTCTATTCGCCGCTTACAAATGTTTGCTACATATACAAATGAAAGCTGTTACTGAATCTATCTCTTGCTTAGCTGAATCGCTTGAACAAAATAATCAGATGACTTTACAGAATAGACAGGCTTTAGATTTATTGCTCGTGGCAGAGGGCGGGACTTGTTCGTTTATCAATGCTACTAATTGCTGCACTGTGATCGCGAACCATACGGTATTTGTATTAGATGCTATGAATAAGATTAAGCATTTATCTGAGCTACATATTGATGATTTTAAGGGTGGCCTCCAGATTGGAGATTGGTTTTCATCTCTCTCCTCCTGGTTCCACTCTCTTGGCTCTGGCTTGAAAGGCCTATTGATTTCTGCTGGCATCATTTTAATCATTGCTTTACTCTTCTGTTGTTTTGTTTCTATTTTTATATCCTGCTGTAAGAGACATTGCACCAAAGTATCTACCTCTTTTTTGCCTGTTCAAACTAGCCCTACTCTTGTCAATGTTTCTTATGCAGCAGTCCCCATGTCAGACTATTCAGACTTAGATTTCTACCCTTCCCCAGCCGAATTAAAAAAAAAAAAAAAAAATGGGGGAGATGTAGGGTTTAAGTACTAACTGGTAGAGGTTAAGTATGACAGATTTGGGGTTAAGTATGATAGATTTGCTTTTAATTTTTAAGTGCTAAGGATTAATAATGTTCCTGGTTCATAATCACTTAATGGCTGCCCTGAATCTCACAAAAGAACAACAGCCACGCTGCTATAACATGTGAGCCAGCATTCAGGCCTTTGCAAGAAGAGATCCAGCACCGGAAGGAACCATATAAGGAGATATCATGAGCCTTGCAAGGTGCTAGTTTGGGCTGGAGAGTCTAGACTTGGGGCCTACAAGGGGATATCAGATAAAGGCCTGTAAGGTCTATGTGCACAGAAAAACATACACAGGAAACCACAAGTTGCCAACATATATGCTAGGCCAGGCTCTGAAGAAAGCAGATAGCTGGATCATGGTTGGTGAGTATGGGAGGAGGGGGGCCAGGAGGGATTTTGCAACAGGAACTAAGGGGAGCAAAAAAGGCAATAATAGGAAATAGGGGGGGGGGGGGGAGGGTGAGAGAACACGAAGGAATAGCTCTGGGGACTGTATGCAGAAAAACGGAAGAAAAAAAAGGTATAAATGTAACATGCTTTTTATATTCAGGGGGAAGAGCTGTCTTCTTGAGGTGCCTAGTGCTCGATAGAACTCTCTTCCCCACAATTTTCTACCTGTATTTGGTCATCAGTTATCTAATAAACAGAGACTCTGATTGCACCTGTACTGACTTTTTGGATCTGATCATTGCAGGTAATTAGTAATAATTAGGTTGTGGTCCATTTTTGTACGAAACAGGGCCGTACAGCCCGTGGAGACAGAAAAATCCTTACAAGCCAGGCTGGGGAAGGAGTCCTGCTGTGAGGTAGGAACCTCAAGAAATACATGACTGGACTTTATTCTTCTGAACTTTAACATGTGGATTAGGGTAAGGGCGCTCTGAATCAGGTTGTGAAAGCAACAAGCTGGGGAGGATATGCTGACTAACTGAAACACAATAAAAGTGGATTTTTTGTTTGTACCTAAATGTTTGTGTGCCTTGTATTTTAAGAGTCCTGGCCATCACACACCATGCCCTACCACACCTCCTTTTTGCTTTGTGCTGCTGGAAAATTCCAGTTGGTGTAAATATTCTGTAGATTTTTTCCTATGTTCACCTTTTTTGGAAAACCTTAATAAATATTAAATTAAAAAAAACAAAACAAAACAAATGAGGGCATTCACAGCATGTCTCCATGCAGTAAGTGCAGGTCCAGCACCACTCCTACACTAAACTGTCTGCATAATTACTTTGGTGAAGTTACTGTCACACATTGAGGTAGCGGTATGTGATCTGCAGCAACTACAGCATTGATGGTGAATACGATAAAGACGTCTGCACTAACCGCAATGTGCAATGAATGTCCACACTCCGCCTCTGACCCCCTTAGTGTCTGCTCCAACTCACACTAAGCAGTTACTGAGGGATTTTTTCTGCAGTTGCATTTTCAATGCATGGTAATGGTTATCACGGTGGGCATAGCACATGGTAAATGCCTAACTGACCATTAGCATGGTTTAGTAAATATGCCTCTTAGTCTTTCTCCCTTAGTGCTCTTTTTACTACTCTATCATCTAATGGTCCAACTAATGTCTTCATGGGCTTTTTGCTTTGAATGTACCTGAAAACATTTTTGAGTTTTTGCTTTCTTTGCAAGCTTCCTTTCAAATTCTCTCATTGCCTGCCTTATTAATGTTTTGATTGAAGTTGCCAGTGCTTATGATATTTGCTGTTTTCTTCATTTGTATCCTTTTTCCATTTTTCAAAAGAATTTTTTTTTTGGCTGTAAGAGAATTGAAAAAGTGATACTAGCAGAGTGTAGAGAACTGCAAACCTGGAAAAGAGTGAATTCTGTGGAATGTGTAGAATAGAATAAAATTTGAAGTGAGTCAGCAAGTGAATTAGCAGAGATAGGGAAGACAAACCTAGATGAGATAATGTCTCTGTGTAGACTAGAATTAAAAGGGAGAGTGGATGAGAGAAGAAATACTGGAGCTTTTAAGCTCAGTTTTGTTCAGCAACGTGAAAACATCAGCTGGGGAAAGATGAGATAAGGAGGAAAAATAAGCTGAGCACTTGATGATGACTACTACTACTACTGATCATTTGTATAGTGCTACAAGATGTACACAGAGCTGCACAGACATATAAGAGACAGTCCCTGCTCATCAGAGCTTACAATCTAGTCAAGACAGACAACACAGTAGGTGTAGACAGGGATACATTTAGGAGGAATGGTAAAGAAACATGAGATCAGGTGAATCAAGATCCGAAAGCAGCAGCGAAGAGGTGAGTTTTCAGCCTGGATTTGAAAAGGGCCAGAGAAAGGCACCTGACGTACAGACTCAGGTAGTTTGTTCCAGGCATAAGGAGCAGCAAGGTGAAAGGAGCGAAGTCTGGAGTTAGCAATAGAAGAGAAGGGCACCGATAGAAGCAATTTGCCAGAAGAGTAGAGTTTCCGGGGAGGGGTGTAGGAAGGTATAAGAGGACAGGTAATGAGGAGCTGCAGAGTGAATGCACTCAGTGGGAGAAGATTGAACTTGATGCAGAAATGGATAGGGAGCCAATGAAGTGACTTGAGAAGAAGGGTAATATGAGCATGACGAGGTTGGCGGAAGAATAGCCGCTCAGCAGAGTGTTGAACAAATTGAAGGAGAGAGAGATTCAGCAGGAGGCCAGCAAGGAGTAGGTTGCAATAGTCAAGACGGGAGGTGATTAAGGAGCGGATAAGTGCCTTAGTAGTGTGTTCAGAAAGGAATGGGCAGATTTTGTCGATATTATAGAGAAAGAAACAGCAGGTCTTAGCTATCAGATGGATGTGTCTGGAGAAGGAGAGAGAGAAGTCAAAGATGACCCCAAGGTTGCAAGCCAAGGAAACAGGGAGGAGTAGAGAGTTATCCACAGAAACTGAGAAAGGAGGATGAGGAGAGGAGACTTTAGGGAGAAAAATAAGAAGCTCAGTTTTGGCCATGTTCAATTTCAAGTGGTGGTGAGACATCCAAGCAGCAATGTCAGAAAGGCAGGCAGAGTTCCGGGTCTGGATTGCCGGAGGGATTTCAGGTGTAGAGGTAGATTTGGGAGTCATCAGCATAAAGATGGTACTGAAAGCCATATGAAGAGATGAGCACACCAAAGGACTGTGTATAGAGAGAGAAATGGAGTGAACCCAAGATAGATCCTTGGGGTACACCAACTGACAACGGGATAGCATCAGAGGAAGATCCATCAGAACAAACACTGCAAGAGCGATGGGAGAAATAAGAGGAGAACCAGGATAGTACAGAGCCCTTAAAACCAAGCGAGGACAGGTATCAAGGAGAAGGTTATGGTCAATAGAGTCAAAAGCAGCAGAGAGGTCAAGAAGGATGAGGACTGAGTAGAGGCCCTTGGATTTTGCCAGGAACAAGTCACTGGAGACTTTAATAAGAGCCATTTCAGTAGAATGTAAAGGACAAAAGTCAGATTGTAACGGATCCAGGAGGGCTTGAGATGAGAGAAAGTCAAGGCAATGGCGGTGAACCACACGTTCAAGTAGTTAGAAATGAAGGGGAGGAGGGAGATGGGTCAATAGGACAGGTAGGATCAAGTGAGGGTTTCTTGAGGAGAGGTGTAACTACAGCATGCTTGAAGGCTGCAGGGACAGTTGCAGTGGAGAGCGATAGGTTGAGAATACGAGAGATGGAAGGGACAACAGTGGAGGAGATAGGGCTTAGAAGGGTGGGAATAGGATCAGAGGAGCAGGTAGTGAGTATAAAGGAGGAAAGAAGGTATGTGGTTTCCTCTTCAGAGATCATAGAAAAGGAAGAAAGGGTAGCAGAGGTAGCGGGGGAAAGTTGGGAGTGAAGAGGAGGAGGAAAGGAAGTAACTGACTTTGTGGGGAATTGGAGGGTGATCTTGTGGATTTTGTCATTGAAATACTCAGCCAGGATTTGGGCAGAAAGGGAGGGAGGGGTCAGAGGCAGAAGCACCTTGAGGAGAGAGTTGAGAATAGTAAAGAGACGGCGAGGGTCAAAGGCAAGAGAGTTAGTCAGATGGACATTAGTCTTGTTTGGCGAGTGCTATGGCTGACTGGAAAGAGACAAGCATGAATATGAAGTGCAGAAATTCTGCAAGGGAGCGGGATTTGAGCCAAGCATGCTCAGCTGAATGGGCACAGGAACGTAGATAGTGGGTAGTAAATGCAAGCCAGGGCTGGGGTATAGTATGTTTCACAGGACGTGGCATGGACGGAGCGAGAGCATCTAGAGCAGAGGAGAGTGCAGCATTATAGGAAGCTACTGCCTCATCAACAGACTCTGATGACATAGTGGAGGACAGAGGTGATAAAACTGGAGGAGAGACCAAAGGGGCAATAGCATGAAGATTGGAGGAGACAGAACGAGGTTGAAGCGGTGGGTGATAGAATGAAGCTTAGCAGGTGATAGTCGGATAAGGGAAGAACTGAGGTACAGAAGTTTGAGGGTAAGCAATTAGAGAAAAATACAAGGTCAAGGCAGTAGCCATGCTGGTGAGAGGGGGCAGTAGAGCAAAGCTGGAGGTCGAATGAAGAGATAAGGAAAAGGAGTTTTAAAGCATAAGGATCAGAGGGATTATCAACATGAATGTTAAAATCCCCGAGAATAAGAATGGGGGAAAAGGAATCCAGGAAGAAGGAAAGCCACGAGTCAAAGTCAGTGAGAAAGATAGAGGTGGACTTTTCAGGAAGACGATAAATAACAGCTACCTGGAGAGGTAGTGGAGTGAAAAGGCGGATGGAGTGGACTTCAAAGGAAGGAAACGAGTGAGACTGAGGCAGCAGAAGGGGTCGAAATTGGCAGGAAGGGGAAAGTAGAAGCCCAACATCATCACCATGGCCACTGGAATGAGGCGTATGGGAGAACTGATAACCGCCATGACAGAGAGTAGCGACTGACACCGTGTCTTCTGGGAGGAGCCAGGTCTCAGCTAGAGCAAGAAAATGGAGAGTATTAGAGATAAAGAGATCATGAGTAAAAGCAAGTTTATTTGAGATGGGTTGTGCGTTTCACAAGGCACATGAGAAAGGGAGAGAGGAAGGGGAAAGGAGAGGGATATGAATAAGATTAGAGATGTTGCCTGAAGATCTCTTCTCAGAGTGTGACAAATGTCTAGGGGGGTCAGGGTTGGGGTTAATATCTCTGGATGAGAGCAGGAGAAAGAGTAGAAGAGTGTGGGGCAGAGAAGATATAGCACAGTGATAATGAGGGTGAGGTTGTCTTAGAGAGGAGATGGCTGAATGAGAGGTAAAGTGGTGAAGCTCAAGAGCTGATGACAGGGTAGAGGACAGAATGGAGGGGGGAGTGAGGATAGTAAAGGGGAGATAAGGCGGGGAGGAGTGAAGGTGTTGGTAGGAGGGGAGACAATTAGGGAGTATGAAGAATAGGAAGACAAAGTGATAAGGAGCCACAGAAGAGAGATGGAGGGGAGAACAGAGGTCAGAAGAAATAGATAGGTGGGAGATAGCCCACAGGGGAGTAGGTGCACCTGTGAATAAGCGAGGTAATGAATAGATGACAGCTATACGAGACAGAGTGCCAGGAGGTGGGTGGGTAGAGGGAAGGGAGGGTGGGGTATAGGTTATTCAGCTGAGAAAAGCTGAGCAATAGTGCAAAAAAGATACAAATGAGGTAAAAGAGCACACTAACAATGACAGAAAATAAATATATAGAGAGAGGCAGACAGGACTCACAAAAAGTGAGCAGATTCAAAGTTGTAGCTCAGCTTGCAGTGGAGCAGTTCTCTTCCCAGAGGAGAGAGGCAAAGAGAGTTAAACACACCTGAAAGACAGGAAAAGGGGCTAAACAATACCTCAGCGGGAAAGGGGGGGGGGGGGGAGAGGGGTTAGTCACTCAAGTAGACTAGAACAGAGACAGGAAAATGTTTTACGCTCTGCAGCAATGGAGACAGAGTTAGGATGGATATTGAATTAAATGTAGCCTGGCCAACACAGACAGGCCAGATAGTAGAAGGAAAGTTGCAGTTAGTTATGGAGAAGAGCAAGAGAGAGCTGAGAAAGCTGAACAATATTGCAAAAGGGTACAAATGAGGTAAAAGAGCACACTAACAATGATTAAATAAATATATAGAGAGAGACAGACAGGACTCGCAGAAAGCAAGCAGATACACTTACAAAAAGCAAGCAGATAACGGAGTTACTTACCTGTAACGGTAGTTCTCTGTGGACAGCAGGATAAGTCAGCCACACCTGGTGACGTCCTCCGATAGCGCTGTACATGGAAGTGCTCTCTAGAGCTCAGAACCTTTCTGAGCATGAGCCAGAGGCCCAACCCACTAGCCCGCCCCTAGCTGGCCAGTGTGTCCCTAGCTGAGTGCTGGCACGTATGTGGCTAGGAGGCGGGCGGAGGCCGACCTCAGCCTGGGGAGATGGGTGGATTGTGTGGCTGACTTATCCTGCTGTCCACAGAGAACTAACATTACAGGTAAGTAACCCATTTTCTCCTTGGACAAGCAGGATTCATCAGCCACACCTGGTGCCTCCCAAGCTGCGCGATAGCACGATGTTGCAGTGGAGAGGGAGGCCGAGACGAAGTGAAGTTTTCTCTTTTATTGCATCATGTCATAACTTAACAGTGACGTGCAGGGCATAAGTGACAGTGCAAGGTATTGAAACAGTGCAAAGGAGCATTGTGCAAGGTGGCAACACAGTGCATTGGAGCCAACATGGCTCGATAACGTAACAACTTTGAAACTCAAAGGCCAACATTTATTTATTTATTTTATTTTATTTA
This sequence comes from Ichthyophis bannanicus, assembly GCA_033557465.1. Classification (NCBI taxonomy): domain Eukaryota; kingdom Metazoa; phylum Chordata; class Amphibia; order Gymnophiona; family Ichthyophiidae; genus Ichthyophis; species Ichthyophis bannanicus. The sequence goes on along the minus strand of CM066031.1, from coordinate 702,104,694 downwards.
GGAAACATTTGTATACCGCTACTTCCTACGATCAGTAGCGGTTTACTTTACAGAATCATAATGTATTGCAATACAGTGAATTTTTAAGATATACAGTTAGATTGAGTATTGATTTACACATCACAGGAAGATCAATTGGTTTCAATATACATTAGATGAGAACTCACAAATCTAAATATACATTTAATTATAGGGATGTGGGTGGGGGGCAGAAATATACAAATATACAAGGTTAAATACCGGCTTACTAAATGCCTTCGCGGCAGACAGAAACCTTCTAGGTTCAGCGAGCATAGGGGTGTCGCAATCTAAGTCAGGTGGTAGTGAACCTGGAATAAGTGGGTTTTGAGTTTTTTCCTAAAGTCTCGCAAATCAGTCTGTATTGGCTGTATTGGCTGTATGTAAGTGGCCAGGGTGGCCGAATAACAGTTAACAATCAAGCATGACAGTAAAGCTTAACATAGAGATTAGCTCAATGTCCTGTGGGGAAAAGAGTGAGGAGCTCACAGTGGCCCACTATGTGGCCTCCCTTCCGGGAGGGGAGTTACATAGCGACCGCTCGGCCCAGATTATGGCGTTTTTTGGCCTGGGCGACGCGGCCCGACCGTCAATTCGGGGTTTTCACCTCCGGCTGGAGCAGTTTCGCCAGCGGCTAGACTACTGTAGAGTGGAACAGGCTTGGGGGGCCGAAATGGGGCAGGATATCCCCCAGGGCACCATCCTGGTAGCCCTACGGCGCGTGGTGAGCCTGGTGGACGGGGCCCGTTGGCGGGAAATCCAATTTAAATGTTTAACTAGGGTCCACTTCTCCCCGCGGAGGGCCCTTCGTTGCCACCTGACTGCGGACGGTAGTTGTCCGTGGTGTGCGGCGCCAATGGCGACTTTGTTGCATATGTGGTGGGGATGCCGGCGGCTTCGCCCCTATTGGCGGAGGATTGCTCTGTACGTAGCTAATCTGCTGGGACAACCTGTTCACTGGATGCAGCCTTGGTGGTCTTGGATTTCTTGGCCCTCGCCTCTCCCAAGGGGAAGTGGGGTCGCTGGCTCGTGCGTAAGGCATGTCTGGTGGGTAAAGGGCCTCTGTTGCGGCAGTGGCGGGAGGTCCACCCGCCCTCTTTTTGGGAATGGCGGAACTCCTTCCACCAGCTTATGCTCCTGGAGTGTAGGGCTGCCTGGGGCCATGTCCGGCGATGGTCCACCTTCTTGCTCATTTGGGATCCATACATTCAAAGCCTGAGTGCCCGGACCCGTAATACGGTCTTGCAGATGGGATGTTGATACCCTCATTTGTTGTAATGTTATTTGGGTGATATGTAGAACTTCCAGATGGTCCTGCGTGGCCTTGCTATGGGGGGGAGGGGGGAGGGGGGAGGGGGGAGGGGAAGGGGGTGAGGGTAATTACTTTTTGAAAAATTTTATGTAACCATCAATGTGTACTGCCCCTGGGGATAAGAGCCAACCCCAGGGAGTGGTGATTCTTTGCTGTGTACTTGTTGCTTTTTGTTGATGGTTCTAAATAAAATTTTGAAAAAAAAAAAAGAGTGAGGAGCTCACTCCTGAATGGTCCCCAGCCCTACGGTAGTGGCTGTAGCGAAGACCGCCTGGCCAAACACTTGTCGCGCGTGGGTGTCTAGGTCCAAACCAGTAGTGCTTCTGAAAGGTATTGATCGAGGACCAATTTGCGGCTGTAGATGCCCGTTAGAGGGACAGAGCACAGGATAGCATTGGTGGCTGCCAGGGCTCTGAGGCGCTGAGGCCCAATCTTCTATGCTCTTGGGCACCTGCCTGGTGGCAGAATGCGATGCAGTCTGAAATCCAGTGGGCCATTGTGCGTCTCTTGACCGGCTGACCTGGTCTGTTAGGGTCGTATGAGACAAATAGCTGTGAGCCCTTTCGGAGTGAATGGGTCTTCAGGATTTAGATGCGGAGTGCTCTGGTGCAGTCCAGGGTGTGAAGCATTCGCTCCTCCAGAGAAGAGGGGCTCCGGGTAAAAGGTGGGGAGTGCGACGGTTTGGTTGATATGAAAAACCAATGCTACCTTGGGCATAAACTTGGGGTGTGTGCGCAGGGTGGCCCTGTTGTGGAGAAGCTGCGTGTATGGAGGGTGCACCACGAGGGCTTGTAGCTCGCCGATCCTACGCGCAGATGTGATGGCAATAAGGAACAATGTTTTCCATGTCTGGTGTTTTAAAGAGGCTGAGAGCATGGACTTGAATGGCGGCTGTGTCAGCTGTTGTAGGACCAGGTTGAGGTCCCAAGACCGGAGGGACCGGAGGGTTCAGATTGTTCAGCCCCTTCATGAAGCTGCCCACCAGGGGTAGAGAGGAGATGGGGTCGTTATCTATCCAGTCGTGAAGAGCTGCAATTGCGGAGAGATGCACTCGGATGGAGGTTGTTTTGAGCCCTTGGTTGGAGAGAGAGGTGAGGTACTTTAAGATGCAAGGTACTGGACAAGTGGTCGGGTCTAATCCCTTCGAGGAGCACCACAGGCTGAAACATTTCCATTTCAGGCCTTATGACTTTCTTGTGGAAGGGCGTCTGGCAGCAAGGATAATGTGTTGGACCTCCTCGGGTATGTTGAGAGAGGAGAGGTTCATCCGCTCAATTTCCAAGCTGTTAGAGCAAGCGCCTTCAGGTTAGGGTGTAGGGTGCACCCGTCGTCCTGTAAGAGTAGAGATGGGCGGAGGGGAAGGCGGAGAGGTTGATCTTGCGCCAGGCATGCGAGGGTTTGGAACCACATCTGCCTGGGCCAGTGTAGAACCACCAGAATTATGTGGGCCTTGTCCTGGACCACCTTCTGCAGCGTTTTGGAGATCAGGGGAGTGGGTGGGAATGTGTACACCAGAAACCACTCCCCCCAGCACACTCTGAAGGCATCCGAAGCTACGCTGAGGGCTGACAGGCGTTTTGAGCAGAAGAGGTCACACTTCTTGTTCTGTTCTGTGGCAAAGAGGTCGACCTGTGGCTGGCCCCAGCGGAGAAAGACATCGTTGGCGATCCCGGGATATAGCGTCCATTCATGGGGGCTCAATTGTCGGCTTAATCTGTCCGCTAGTGCGTTCTCCTCACCCGGAAGGTAAGACGCTTGCAGCCAGCAATGGTGAGCAAGGGCTAGGGACAAGATGGTGAGAGCTTCCTTGCACAAGGGTCACGTGCCCGTTTCCCTGGCCACTTGGTTGTCTGTCTGGATGAGAATGGACTTGTTCTTGATGTGTAGCTGGAAGGCTTGTAGGGCATATCTGATGGCCCTGAGTTCCAGGAAGTTTGTGGCAAGATGTCTCCGACTTTGTCCAGGCACCCTGTGTGCAAAGGTGGAGCATGTGGGCTCCCCATCCCGTCGGTGATGCATCTGTGGTGATAGTGATCTCGTGGCTGGGTTGCTGGAGGTACCTCCCCACTGTGAGATTCTGCTTGTTGATCCACCAGCGAAGGCTCAGCTTGGTATGTGCGTTCAGCATTATGCGCGTGGACAGGGGCAGTGTGTGTTGGTTCCAGCAGGATCTCAGGTGCCATTGAAGGGTGCGCATGTGCAGCCGTGCAAGGGGCAGAACTTGAGTGGTAGCGGCCATGTGGCCCAGGAGCCGTAAGAGATTCCGGGCAGTGGTTATCGTCCGTGAGGTGACTTCCTGGGCTAGAGCAGATATCTTCTCCGCACGGTGAATGGGGAGGAAAGCCTTCGACGCCACAGTGTCTATGTAGGCCCCAATGAACTCGAGCTGTTGCATTGGGGAGAGGTGTGACTTCTGGTAATTGATTAGGAACCCGAGGGAGCTGAGCAGGTGGATTGTCTTTTCGACTGCTGCTTGGGTTCCGTGTGCCGAAGGTGATGATATGAGCCAGTCGTCCAGGTACGGGAAGACATGGATGCCCTGTTTGCGTAGGTGTGCAGCTGCCACAGCCATGCATTTGGTGAATACCCGTGGGGCCAGAGATAGGCCGAAGGGCAGGGCTCTGTACTGGTAGTGGCCTTCGAGGGCCCGAAAACGTAGATATTTTCTGTCCCTGGAATGGATTGGAATATGGGTGTAGGCATCCTGGAGATCCAATGACGCCATCCAATCACCGGATTGTATGAGGGGCAGGATCGAGCCCAGTGAATACATATGGAATCTCTCTGTTTGGATGAACTTGTTGAGGTTCCTGAGGTCGAGGATGGGGCGTACCCCTCCTGACCTCTTGAGCACCAGGAAGAATCTGGAGTAGAAGCCTTGGCTGATCTGGTTGTCCGGGACGGGCTTGATCGCCTGTGACCCCAGAAGATGGGACAATTCTTCGCGCATCTGCCGGTTTCCCTCTGCCGGATTGGCTTGCGCTGAAGGCGCCCTCTGGAAGGGAGGGGACAGGAAGCGCAAGTGGTAGCCTTTTTTGAATGATCTGTAGGACCCATCTGTCTGTGGAGATATGTTGCCAGTGTTCGGAGAAGGCGGACAATCTGCCCCCCACTGGGAGTGTGGATTGCACCCCCTGCTGTTGATTGTCAAAAGGAGGGGCAACTTTTCCCTTGGGGGTTTTGCTGTTTCTTTTGCTTCCTGTCCCTTTGGTTTTTCTGGTGATGTGATGAGTCATATGAAGGCTGAAACGTTGTCTGTCTGTAACGTTGAGGTTGCCATTTTCAGTAGGAGTTATACTTCTTGTGTGACGAGTAGGATTTGTGGTTAAAGTTGCCTTTCGCATTGGAAGTGTGTTCCAAGCCATCTTCAGCGAGGGTCTGGAGAGTGGTGCAATGGTCCTTCATGTCATTGACTATATCCGTGACTTTTTCCCGAAGAGGGACTCACTGTTGCAGGGGGTATCAGTTATGCGCTCATGTGCATCCTCGTGGAGGCCCGATGCACGCAGCCATGCTAGTCTTCTGGTGGAGATGGCGGTCCCCAGAGTGTGGATGGCTGTCTCGAAAGCATCATAGACGGTACTTAGGTGTTTGCTGCATTCCTTGAGGTCACCGAGGGTGGAAGCCGCTGTCACTTTGGCTTCCGACGGTAGGGAGGTCATGGACTCTTTAAGGGTTTCCAGTAGCGAGTCCTGCAACAGGACATGCTGGAATTGGTGCGCAGCAATCCTCACGTTTAGCATGGCTCCCTGGAAGACCTTCTTTCCCATGTCGTCCAGGAGCTTGGGGTCTTTCCCTGAAGGGGAATTTGCGTGGTTGCGCGATGATTTTATGTGCTTCAAGGTGGAGGACACTACAATGGAATGGTGAGGGAGCTGACTCTTCCCGAAGCCTGGTGCCTGTCCGACCTGGTATTTGGTGTCCAGCTTGCATGGGCAAGCAAGTGAGGAGGCTGGGTTCTGCCAGAGTCTTTTCTGTGTGTTCAACAGGCATTGGTGTATCGGAAGGGAGAATGGCAGCTTCGGCGCATTGATGTACATGAGGACCTCTGGCCCTGCCTGATCTGGCGGCTCAGATGGTGTAAGGGCTAGGGTGGATGACACCTTGCGCAGGAATCTGGGATAAGTGAGGTCCTCTGTGGGTGACGCTGCTAAGGGTGCATTCGTGCCTGAGCTGGAAGCCACGGTAGACCCTTCCTTTGAGGTTGCGGTGGTGGCAGGGCCCTTGTCGGGGGCATCAGAGCCCAGGGGGGGCTGCTTCATCTTCGTCCTCCTCCTCCCCCAAACTGAGAAAAGATGGGGGTTTGGAGTAGTCTGTGTGATCGTTGTGCTGTGCGTCGTTATGAGTTGCGTTGTCCCGCTCGAGGCTTGTGGCTTGGTCGTCGGGAGATGTAGAGGTGGTGGACTGGATACCCTCTTGTAGGAGACTGGTGAGATTAGATAGTAGCTTTAGAAATGCCCCTTGGTTGTGCAGAGGGAGCAGGGGTGCTGATAGAAAAGCCAGCCCCACAGCTGGTCCCAGTGTCGCCTGGTGTGACATTGGCCTCCAAAACTGCAGGGCAGCGATCTTTGTGGTGGTGCCAGTGTCTCCTGCTGTTCTCGCTGGCTTTGGGGCTGTCAGAAGGTCTGCGGTGATGTTTCTTTGAAGATCGTCGGTCCCTGCCCCGATTGTGGCTTTGGATCCGGCTCCGGTCCCGGCTCTGATGTTTCCCCGAGTGGCGCAATGAGGGGGAACTCCTCCTTGAATGCCTCGATGCCGACAGGGATTCCCTATGGTTGGAGTGTCTGGCGTCGGCGTCGGGAGTGGGAGGAGCCTCTCGATGACACTGGCCAATCGCGGGCTGGTGGGCAGACCGATGACGATTTTCAAGATGGCCGCCCCCATGAACAACGCGGCTCGTGGTGCCCGGAGGGGTCTCGGCATGGCGGCTGAAGGGAGGGGAGGCAGCAGAAGTCCCCTTGATGGCACAGGAAGCAGTAGAGTTCCCCGGGTTAGTGCGATCGGGGATGGAGGCCTTGAAGGGCGCATCCCGGATCAGCGGCAGAGTAGAAGACATAGGAGAGGGGAGAGAGTTCTCCAGAGATGGTCTGGAGGCCAGGAAGTCCTGCAGAGTGTGGCCTCTTGACCATCGGGCTCTGGGGTACATGCTGGCACAATGAGGGCAGTCCGATACCTGGTGGTTGGCACCTAGGCAGCACAGGCAAACCTCGTGCTAATCGGTGCTGCTCATTTTCCGGTTGCACCAGGTGTATTTCTTGAATCCCGGTTTTGTAGGTTTCAGCATGTTGAAGAATGGGATCTTTCCAAGGTAAGTGTCCTTCCAAAATGTTCTTTTGAATCTCTGGCTGTGGAGAGAGCAGGAAAAGCGTGCTGTAGGTATATATCCAGTGTTGCAGTAGGGGTATATATACCAGCCTTCTTTGTAACTTGAAATACCTCTGTCCCTTAAGGGTGCATCCATCCCTGATAGCAACAGTGCATATGTCCACTTTTGTCCCCAACATTTGCTCAATAACACCTAACGCTTTCCCCCATAACTTTTTTAATTTCTCACACTCCAAAAAGCTGTGCAGCCAGGTGCTGTCCTTGACCTTACATTTCAGGCATGTAGCATCCTGCCACAGTCCTATTCTTTTCCCTCTTTCTCGAGTTACATATACTCTGTGCAGAATTTTTATTTGCATTTCCTGCAATGTAGTACTTGGGATCTGTTTTCATAGGTCCCAGAACAATTGCAGAAGATCCTCTTCCTCCAGCCCTTCCACACTCTCCACCTCCCACATCTATGCCAAACCTTGAAAGTATCCCATGTTCATCATACTCTTTTCAGTTTAGTACCAACGGGTCAGCTTATTCGCCTGCAATGGGACCTTCTGGAAAGTCTTATCAAACTCTGTGTACCTGCAGCCCGTGGGGTGCCGCACTATCAATTCCCCATAATAGTGTCTCACATGCAGATATTGGAGAAAATATGAGTTTCCCAGCCCCAATTACAAATTTACCTTGTCAAAGGAGGGAAATCTGGACTACTGCAGTTGTAGCAAGTATCCCATCTCCCTACACCCTTTTTCCTTCCATTCCTGAAATTTGGTTCTTCCCACACCCACCAGGAATGCAGAGTTCCCACAACTTGCAAGAAGGGTGACATCCCCTATACCCCTCCCTTACTCTGCCACCATTTCCAGATCTACATTAAAGGGGTCAGTAACCAATGCCCACCTCGCAGCCGGTTTTGTTGGAGTTGAATGATATGCAATAAGTTCAGGAAGGTCTACAGTGCCCAACAGTCCTCCAAGAACTCCCTTGGGGCGATCCTATAGTGGCCCATGTACAGTTAATGGATCCACTTGGTCAGAGAAGCTACACTATACATTTTTAAATCTGGGAGTCTGAGCCTGTTCTTGTCCCTATCCATGATTAGCTTGGAATATGCTATGCGCGCGCCTTCTGCCCTTTCCATATAAAAGGTCTAATAATAGTATTATAAAGTGCCTCCTCTCTCTGTCGAATCCATATGGGTAGGGTTTGCAGGATGTGCAGCAATTTTGGAAAAATGATCATCTTTACTAATGCAACCCTATCCAGGAATGAGATTGGGAGAGCTTTCCACCCTTCACAGAGTCTACAGATCTGCTTGAGCCATTCAACCACATTCTTTTGGTAGAGGACCGCATAACTCAAACTTAAATAGATCCTCAAATACTTCAGACTTGTCTGGACTGAAGTCACTGGAGACCCCCTTGCATCTTCTGCCTAGCTCTTCCCCCAGAGCTAGTCCTTCCAATTTAGAATAGTTGATTTTTTGCTCTAAAAAAGTCCCAGAGTCATCCACCAATCGCATCACGTCTGGGAGATCTCTCTTGCCCCATAATCAGAAGCATGTCATTGGAGACAGGATGATCTTCAGCACAGTGTTCCCCACTTGTATGCTGCTAATGCCCTGTGCAGGGCCGGATTTACCTTGAGTGAGGCCCTACGCCAACAAAAATTGTGGGCCCCCAGCAGGGGCGGCCCAAGGGGGGTGCGGAACTCATTTGCATAAGGGGCCTCATTTGCATAAATATTTGCATAATGTTACCATATACTAACTTTTAGTAAACGTGCCTCTTAATGAGTGTATGGATAAAGAAAGACTAAAAGATTTCTACATTACTATAATCCAGTGCCAACTGCCAGACACATTAGGAACTACTACAAACACTGCCCATAGTAAACTCGCCGTATCCTAACAGCACTACCAGGACTCACAAAGCACCATACTCTACCAATCAAAAGGCAACACTGCAAATATTAAACCAATACATTTCAGAGAACAACAATACATGACCTACTGGGGAAAGAGAACAAGTGGCAATGTCAAATAGGAATTATATAAACAGAACACCTCAGCTCAGTTACACATGCAGAACATAGACCATCACCAAACAAGTAATCACAATTTAGAAATAGGAAGACAATAATTAAACTGGGAATCCCAAAAGCCAAACTTGGAATGTACAACACTGTAGAAATAAAACTATACATTAATTTGCTCTTGTACTAAACAAAGCGCAGATGTTAATGATGCACATTTACCAGAGCTGACATATTCCAATTAATAAATTCAAAATAAAGAGATATTTTTCTACCTTTTGTGCATTTTTTTCAGCTGCAATTGCTCCAGCCACTTTCTTCTGGTTTCTTCGTGTCTTCTGCTAACTCTCCATCGTCTGCTGTCCATTTGTCCTTTCTTCTCTCTTCTAGATTTTTTTCCATTCTCTCTCTACATCTGCTTTAACATACTAATCTTTCTCCTTTTGCTCTTTCCTCATTCCTATTTCATCCACTCAAATTTTACCCCTCCATCCTCAATCCCCACTTACTCTCCCAATACCCGGCCAATTGTAGATTTTTTATCCCTCCCACACAAAATATTTTTCCCTTCTTCATTTTACTCTTCCAGCCCCATCCCATTCTAATCCTCCCCCAACATCAGCTCCCTTCTAGTTCCAGCCTCACCCAGCATCCATTCCCTTCTAGTCCCTGCATCAGCCCATTTCCAGTCCTAGCCATCCATCAGCCCATTTCCAGTCCTAGCAACCCCCCAACCCAATACCAGTCCTAGCCCCCCCATCACCCCACTTACAGTCCTTAACCCCCCATCACCCCATTTTCAGTTTAAGCCCCCCCTATAACCCATTACCAGTCCTAACCCCCCATCAGCCCACTTCCAGTCCTAACCCCATCAACCCATTTCCAGTCAGCCCCCCATAGCCCATTGCCAGTCCTACCCCCCCCCCCCATCAGCCCACAGCCCATTACCAGTCCTAACCCCATCATCCCACCTCCAGTTTTAACCCCCCAGCCCATTTCCAGTCCTAGCCCCCCATAGCCCATTACCAGACAACCCCCATCAGCCCACAGCCCATTACCAGTCTTAACCCCCCCAAAGCCCATTACCAGTTCTAACCCCCCCCCAACAGCCCATTACCAGTCCTACCCCCCCCCAACAGCCCATTACCAGTCCTAACCCCATCAGCCCACCTCCAGTCTTTACCCCCCAGCCCATTTCCAGTCCTAGCCCCCCCATAGCCCATTACCAGACAGCCCCCATCAGCCCACAGCCCATTACCAGTCTTAACCCCCCCCAAAGCCCATTGCCAGTTCTAAGCCCCCCCCCAACAGCCCACAGTCCATTACCAGTCCTAACCCCATCAGGCCACCTCTCTCCTTAACCCCCCCCTTCCCATCCCAGCCCATTTCCTGCCCCAGCCCCCCCAATAGCTCATTACCAGTCCTACCCCCCCATAGCCCATTACCAGCCCTACCCCCCCCCCAGTCCATTTCCAGCCCCAGCCCCCCCAATAGCTCATTACCAGTCCTACCCCCCCATAGCCCATTACCAGCCCAACCCCCCCCAGTCCATTTCCAGCCCTACCCCCCAGTCCATTTCCCGCCCCCGCCCCCCCAATCGCCCATTACCAGTCCTACCCCCCCCCGGCCTAAAGTAAAATTTAATTTAAAAAAAAACCTGGTGGCTGCCGCCGCGGGGCCCCCTCTGCTGCCGCGGGGGCCCCGTCTACAAGCTGAAGCCGTCGGGTCGGGTCGGGTCGGGTCGGTCTCCCTCCCTCCCTCCCTCGCTGCAGGCTGCAGGCTGCGAGAGACGCGAAAGGAGAGCGTCTCCTCGCGTCTCTGTTAAGCCCGCAGGGGCTGATGGGAAATTTCCCATCAGCCCCTGCGGGCTTAACAGAGACGCGAGGAGACGCTCTCCTTTCGCGTCTCTCGCAGCCTACAGCCTGCAGCGAGGGAGGGAGGGAGGGAGGGAGACCGACCGACCGACCCGACCCGACCCGACCCGACGGCTTCAGCTTGTAGATGGGGCCCCCGCGGCAGCAGAGGGGGCCCCGCGGCGGCAGCCACCAGGTTTTTTTTTTAAATTGTGTTTAAAAAAAATGAACCGGTTCTTTTTTTGTGGGCCCCTGCCGGCTGTGGGCCCTACGCCATGGCGTACATGGCGTATAGGTAAATCCGGCCCTGTCTTTCCTCATTCCTATTTCATCCACTCAAATTTTACCCCTCCATCCTCAATCCCCACTTACTCTCCCAATACCCGGCCAATTGTAGATTTTTTATCCCTCCCACACAAAATATTTTTCCCTTCTCCATTTTACTCTTCCAGCCCCATCCCATTCTAATCCTCCCCCAACATCAGCTCCCTTCTAGTTCCAGCCTCACCCAGCATCCATTCCCTTCTAGTCCCTGCATCAGCCCATTTCCAGTCCTAGCCACCCATCAGCCCATTTCCAGTCCTAGCAACCCCCCAACCCAATACCAGTCCTAACCCCCCATCACCCTATTTTCAGTTTAAGCCCCCCCTATAACCCATTACCAGTCCTAACCCCCCATCAGCACACTTCCAGTCCTAACCCCATCAACCCATTTCCAGTCAGCCCCCCATAGCCCATTGCCAGTCCTAATCCCCCCATCAGCCCACAGCCCATTACCAGTCCTAACCCCATCAGCCCACCTCCAGTCTTAACCCCCCCAGCCCCTTTCCAGTCCTAGCCCCCCCATAGCCCATTACCAGACAGCCCCCATCAGCCCACAGCCCATTACCAGTCGTAACCCCCCCAAAGCCCATTACCAGTTCTAACCCCCCCCAACAGCCCACAGCCCATTACCAGTCCTAACCCCATCAGCCCACCTCCAGTCTTAACCCCCCCCAGCCCATTTCCAGTCCTAGCCCCCCCATAGCCCATTACCAGACAGCCCCCATCAGCCCACAGCCCATTACAATTATTTACCCCACCCTAAGCCAATTTCCAGTTCTAACCTCCCCAACAGCCCACAGCCCATTACCAGTCCTAACCTCATCAGCCCACCTCCAGCCTTAACCCCCCCAGCCCATTTCCAGTCCCAGCCCCAGCCCCCCCAATAGCCCATTACCAGGCCTACCCCCCCCCCCGTCGGCCTAAAGCAAAATTTAATTTAAAAAAAGAAACCTGCTGGTTGCCGCCGCGGGGCCCCCTCTGCTGCCGCGGCAGCATGGACTGACCCGCAGGGGCCCCCTCTGCAAGCTCGATCCGTCCGTCCCCTCCGTGCAGGCTGTGAGAGGCGCGAAGGGAGCGTGTCTCCCTCGCGTCTCTGTTAAGCCCGCAGGGGCTGATGGGAAATTTCCCATCAGCCCCTGCGGGCTTAACAGAGACGCGAGGGAGACACGCTCCCTTCGCGTCTCTCACAGCCTGCACGGAGGGAGGGAGGGACGGATCGACGGATCGAGCTTGCAGAGGGGGCCCCCGCGGGTCAGTCCATGCTGCCGCGGCAGCAGAGGGGGCCCCGCGACGGCAGCCAGCAGGTTTTTAAAAAAAATTTTATTTAAAAAAAAAAAAGCGCTAACTTGTTCCATTTTTGTGGGCCCTACGCCATGGCGTACATGGCGTATAGGTAAATCCGGCCCTGGTCATAGAGTGGTATGGTTTACAGTTGCGGTAGGGTGCCTCATACTGTTTTGGGGGACGGAGAGGCACGTGTTCCATCGACCATGCCCAGCACTGATGGAAAGGCAGTCACATCATGGAACTCCTGCATTGTCTGGTGCTGGTGCTGCTGCTGCTGTGTGTGGGGAAAGGCTATGTGTTGTGCCATGCATCTCAGAAATGCTCTCAGGAACTGCATGAGGCATCGCGAGACTGCCGCCTGGCTCAGACCTCCTGCAGCTGCTAGTACTGTCTGGAATGACTCAGTTCCCAGGAAGGCAAGGGCTGTTGTGACCTTAACATGTACAGGAACTGCCTGTGCCTTGTGAGTGGTGGGGGTGAGGTGTGGCGCCAGATGCTGGCACAAGTCATGTATCACTGCCTATCAAATCTGAACCTGGACACACATACATCATCTGTCATGTCCATGAAATTGAACCTCAGCCTAGGAATCCTTGGGTGTGGGTACCTTCTTGCTGCTCTCCTCCTTTCCAGGTCAGTGCAATGCAGCAGGGCCATCACAAACCATCCGCGATTGTCCTCTGTGATATCCTCTTGCCCTTAGCAGCCACTCCAATGGGGGTCTCCGAGCTTGTAAATGTGAAACAAATGCCGATCACATATATGTTAAATGAATGCTGAGCCCTAAATGTTAAATGCCACACGCACACGTATGTTGAACCTTTTGCACACACATGGTGAAATGCACATGGTATGGCTTTCCCTTGTTGGCCACAGTGCTGTCAGCAGTAACCTACAGTGACATGTGGGACCATCATCATGTGACACAGACAATGGCATCCTTCTGATGCGAGGTGGGGGGGGGGGGGTTGGAACACGTGGCTATCACCACACAGAGGGGACATGGGACGTAAACCTATTTCCTTGGGTTACTGTGGCAGTGCTGTTACCATTACACTAAACATACTGCCACATTGACAGATAATGTTTTTTGTTGGGGCTCTGCACAATGCTCCATTTCCTTCCCATTCATTACAGAGTTCCTTGGGGTCATAGCTGCTATCTGGGATGGTGACTAGGGTGCAGCAATGTTTTTGTGCATGTGGCTGCAAGCACCCAGTTCTGGAGACATCCATGGTCCGATGTATGTCAAATATTAGGACATATCCAACCAGCGGTGTCTTTGTGAAATATATGGGAATGTCTCATACAGCCACGCCTCTGCATTTTGATCATCTTGCTTGAAGGTGAGTGCTGATCTGCAGACATAGCACCTAAAGTGGCTAGTCGCAAGAACAAGTTCTCAGAGGGTGAGGTAAATCTTATGCTGGAGGGAATCCTTGCACACCTGCCTGTGTTGGTTGGTGGGAATTCATCACAGGTGGGAGCATATGAGAAGCACAGGCAGTGGCTAGGCATATGCCAGAAAAGCAATGCTGTTTACCACAGAAACCGTGACATCGAAGATGTGAGGCGTAAGTGGTAGCAGGTGTGGTGCGACACCATTAAGGTGCAACATGTGTGCCCTGATGGCTAGTCAGAGCAACTGGCAGAGCTGGAGCAGTGGGTCCTGAAGACAATAGACCCAGCCACTGAGGAGGGTGTGGGATCACTCGACAGCCCTCCCAGCCCTCACAGACTTCCCAGAAGCCAAGATACATTGGTGCATGTAGTATCATGCCCTAGCACCTGGTATCCCACATATCTGGTATTGGTCCCCCCTCCTTTGTGTGCATATGTTGGTGTGCACCCTTCCATCAGTACTTATCACCTAGTGTTGCATAAGGAGGTACCACTGCATTGCATATACCATGTGAGTGTATCTGGTATGTTGGTGGTCTGATGTCCTCATACACAGCCACTTGCTCAAGAGCTGCTGGCCATGGGGCTGGCAGCATCATGCATCTGTGTAGTGAAATGTGCTCTGGACCACTTGTACATATTTGATTTGCCTTGGACATGGGGCTGTAGCCATCATCAGAAACTGTTGCTCTGTTGCCAACTGGGCCATCTACATGGCTGCCACAGAGACATCCCTCAGGGGATTGTGGTCACTGGCTACATTGTTGACAATACTATTTTGTCTGTGTCTTCACGAGTGCTGCTTCTGATGCACAGCAGGGGTTTGTGCCTGATCAGGACCCCATGTCGGAGGATACAGCATCAGGTCTGCCAGTCACAACTCAGGACACATAACAACAGCTTGTCTTGGACAATGGGGCAGAGCTGCAGGCACCAGCAGAGTGGACCTGCTGATTTGGAGATCCTAACTCCCTCCACAGCAGCAACAGGGCACAGGTGGATAGGAGGGACGCACCAGCAGCAGGTCATCACAGCATATAATTTGGTGTGCAGAGAGGCTAGTTGCACATAGTGAGGCCTAGCAGGCAAGGGGACAGGTCCAGCTTGAAATGCTCCCGCAAAGCATGGTGCTGTAGGAGAGGCAGGTTGTGGCCACAGAGTGACTAAACACCTCCATAGATTGACTGCACACTACCATTGTGGAGGTCCTGCAGGAGCTGCGCAGGGTACCAACATGGCCACTCCACAATCCAGCACAAGCCAGCTCTGATTTGCAGCCTGTGGGGATGGGCCCTGCCCTTGGGAGTAGTGCCACTTGTCAGACGGCTGCCTGGGTGAGAATTTTTCACAGTCTTGGCAAGTGCATATATCTGTATGATTTGCAAGGTATTGTGGGCAATGTAGTTCATTCACACCAGACACAGCTGCTGACAATAATTTAGTTGTGCTCTTGGGTAAAGCCAATAAGATATTTATTTATGGGGTTATTTCTCCCAACACAGATATGCTTGGTAGCACATAAATTAGGTTACTTGCTTTCAGTGTTAACTTGGAAAAACAAAGTCAAAATCAGGAAAACAACAAATGAAAAGCCACAAAGAAAGAAACAAACTGTTCTTTTCAGATTAACTTCTGATTACTTCCCACACAGATACAGAAGTGATTCTCTCCTAGCTCACAAGCAATTAGGTAAGGCTTAATTGCTAGCAGTCACCAGCTGAAACCTCTTAGCTGGCTTGCCTTCCACTGTGTGGGTCAAATCCTGCTTCAGGAGCTTTTCTGAGTAGATTAAAGAACAAATTTGTATTTCTTTGTGATGGTTGCTGTACTTTATAACAGAAAGTTACCAACGGAGTTTAGATAGAGAGCAGTCCATATAAACAGGATCCTCATCTGCTATTATTCCCCCTTGTTCAACAAGCATGGGTTCAATATCATGGATTGGCACAGATGAATCTCTCAATGGAGCATTTTCAGGAGAATACTTGTTTCCCTGCTGTCTTTCAAGGTTATAGCTAGGGCATAGATCAGTGTTCATACCTGAGCTTCCATTGCTGCTAGAGTTCCTCTCTATATAGCCTGGCCAGTATGTAGTCCAGTTCTTATGTCCAGCCTTCCAATCCAGATCCCTGGACACTAGATCTCTCTTCACATACCTTCTGGCACGGGTCTTAGGGTCCCTTCCACGTGCAGCCGTCTCCCTCACAGGTAGCCTCTGGTGATTCCTAGCTCTGCAGCACCATTCCTCTGGCTTTCCCCAGTCCAATGGTGTATGCTGGCCCTTGGAATACCTCCCAGTATACAGTACGTACTGCTTTGGACTCTTCTAGACCTCTCAAAGGCTTTTCTCCTCTTTCTTCCAGAGGGTCTCTTTCCCTCCCTGTCCGTCCGGTTTGGCTTCTGCTTCTGATGATCCTTCAGATGAAACTGATGATCAAGCTGATTCTCCTCTGGATATCCAAGGTGATCATGAAGATGGTCATCTGTAGAATAAATTCTACTCTTATTCTGCTTGGATGAGTGCTCCTCCCTAATACAGCGCAGCTGTGCTGAATCAGGCCCTGCCCTTTGAGATGAGTGCTTAGGGATTACCTCATAGCCCTTTTGATTGAACACACGTTTTCTCACTTCAGCTCCTCTCATGGCTGTTGGAAACCTGGTGCATTCTGGGACTGGTAGTCTTTTATGGCAAAATTCTGTTTTCTCATTTCTACCAGCACTGACAGGTTGCTTGTTCAGAGTCACTTCACCTTTTCTATAGCTCCTTCCTGAGCTATGATAAGCTTCCTTATCACACACTGCAACATCAGGCAACTATGATGTGAGCAATGCTGCAACATCTGGCTCTGGCTCCAGCTCCACTGGTATCACAGCCCGTGCCTCTACAAGAGAATGTACAACCAGGGACACTACCATTGCACAGATCTCACATATTCTTGAGCTTGTTTCTCATGGGGTTTAGGCTGACATTCCCCACCTCCCTTTCCATGAGGGCATCGGGAAGACCAGTGACCATAGTGGTGACTCATCTGAATCCAGTGACACACCGTCATCCACCTTTGTGACTGTGGTAACACAGGCCCAGGTGCATGTGCCCTCTGAGAAGGGAAAGAGCAAGGGGCAGAGGCCATGGAAGGGCCATGTAACCCTGTTTTTGGATGTGCCAATGTATCTCATTGAGAGGGAAGCTATATTCAGTGCTGGAGGGATGGGGGGAGGGCACAGGTATGGTGGGTTATGGGCCATGTGGAGTGTGATGGGTGTCAATGCACTTTATTGCGGTGTTTGTGGCTGTGAGGGGTGTGAGAGGGTCAGGGTGGTGGTGCAGTGGATGGGGCCACAGCCTCTCTGGACTGTCTGGTCTCCATTGGGTGATGTCTGCACCTTTCATCACATGGATGGCTGCAGGTATATTGCTGTGGTGTAGTGGATATACAGATCACATTATATGAAGGGGACTGATAATTCTTTGGCCTTGTTTGGAAACTGATAGCTATGGACACACTTCAGTTCCAGAAGATTGAATGATCTCTCTGCAGTTCTGTTTTCATTCATATCAAATATAACAGACACTGCAGGGAGATCATTCAGTCCTCCAGACTTGATATGTGCGCATAGGTTTTTGCTTCTTTACAAGGCCAAAGATGTATCAACTCCACCATGTTCCCCTGATATCTCATTTGCCTTTGCATTGGCTTTCACAACTTGTCATGCCAACCCTGGGGCTGCTGGATCAACAGAAGTCAGCGCAGTGTTGGCAGGATATGTCAATGCATTTTTAAAAATTGACATATTCCACATCCTCTATATTAAAAGGTACTTCATGAATTATCTGCCTCCTTCACCACTCATAGACATCATCTCCTGACATTGGAAGAGGTGATTACAGGTAATGTTTTACATATGGCCACACCCCTTGGACCACCTTGGCCAATGTAAAATGTTGGACCTGCTTGACTTTCAGTGGCTTATGCTTCCACTGGTGGCCCTGAGACCTTGGACAGGGTGTGGTCTCCACCCTGTGACATAGTTGAGGTTCACACACATTCTACTGCCCTTGGCAACCCTTTGGGGGTTATTTCAACCACACTGGTCCTGACAGCAGAAGGTGCTCTACAGTACACCACATTTGTGTTTCTTGACTCTAGATGTTGCACTGTGCACACAGTTGTGCTGTTCCTAGGCTGATATGCAGGGCATGACAAGGGAGGATCTTTTTACACTGCCACAGGAGGGTGTTGTGTTATACCTGCATAGACATGGGTAGGAACAGAGTGCAGCTCTGGGGTGTTTTTGATTGACATGTTTTTGTACTATTTACAGGTTCCATGACAGCAGGATACATTGCAACTTACACTTGGTCATATTCATTACACAAGCACATAGCCATTATTTTGGGGCATGTGTGGTTTGCACATGGCCACAATGGGTGCTGGTAGGACTTGAACCTATGTCTCTTGAGTTTCAAGCCAGTGCTGTTGCCCTTGCACTACACCTCCACTCTGTGATGTGTGTGCGGTTGTGGGCAGCAATAGCTCACAGTGCAATGGTGGCACATAGATCAGGGAGGAGCAGCATCACAACAGGGAGACACGTGCATTTGCAGGGGGTGCCATCCATGGCATCTCTCACCACTGCTATAGGCTCTGCCCTTTTACGGGGTGCATGGTATTGTTTCTTATTGTGCGTCTGGTACATTCCACAACCCCTTTTGGTGAACAGTTGCATCCTGTGCTCTCACTTTCCCTGCTTGGAACAAGATTCTTGCTTGGGGGGGAGGGGGCACAGTGTTGCATTGGTAGGAGGTTGTACAGTCAGGCCTGCGTTTGTGTCTGTCATCTGGCAATCCTTTGCTGGGACCTTTGAAGCTGTCCCATCACAGTGGACCCTTTGCTGACCTCATTGTTTCTTACTTCTGTCCATCAGGGGCTCTGTGGTGCTCATTGCTCACCTGCTTTCACACACATGTGTTTGGACATGGCCACTTTTGTGGAATCTGGCTCATAGATGGCTAGATGGTGCTCGGCTTTTTGGGATGAGCCAATGCTTATCATATTTTGTTGAGATGCACATTTCTGATCGTGCCCGTCTTCAGCATGACCATGCCTCCACTATCATTACATGCATCTCTTCTATTCCACAACAGGAATATGTGTAGTGTCTATGCTGCTGTGCTGAGAGTCAGTATATTGCTGATGCAATGTTGACTTTACTACTGATGATGGCAGCATGGTGATGCACTGTGGGTCATCTTCCAGTCCCACACATGGCCTGGACAAAAATGGGTGATCCTACTGCACTCCACAATACTGTATGGTGCTGGAAATGTGCACATTTCTGGATGCACATGCTGTCATGTTTATGGCTCTTTGGGCTTAACTGGGGTGCAGTGTGGCTGGCATTTCTGTGATCTATAGGCACTGCCATTAGCTCCAAGGAGGCCATTTTGATGCACACAACACATATCACACCCTTTGAATTCACTCACGGCATATATCCTCTTGCCAGGGCACAGTGATGAATGTAGGTGTGTGCTCATGCAAACTACACATGGATGCAGATGGTGCAAGAACTTGTCAAAGCATGTATTAAATGATATGTGTGTTAAGACACATCTTGCATTGCAATATACATGGCAGTAGAGGGACACCAGAGTTATTTTTGCATTAGTCAACTCTGAAAACAGTTTTTGCATTGTAGCTTATGGACTAGTAGTAATCCGAGAAGGTCACCTATAGCTAATTGCCTCAACTTACCCCTATCAATCATATAGGTCCCTCAGATTGAAGGCATGCAACAGTGTGAAATGCACTACTACATGCCCCAATGCACCATCTCCAGCAGTACATATCTGATCCACTTTACTCAGCAACACGGGCAGCATTGCCATACACAAGCAAATACTATACTTACATAAGAAGTCCTATTTTCAGGAAATGGGAAATGTTAGGGAATCCTAGATAAGCTCCATTCACACAAACAATTGTCAGCATAGCCACTATTGCTCTTCATGTTTCTGTTGGAGTGTTTATTAACCCTTCATACTTCCCTCACCTCTGCATTCTGATCTTTAAAACTGCATCTTGTGTTCTCCTTGACTACAGTCACACCAGTTCAAGATATACTTGTCAGAACCATTCTTCAAATTGGGAAGCACTGGATAGCAGAGCAGAAAATATTCTAAGTCCTTCTCCTATTCCATGTTTCCACAGGTATAATGTGGATGTATGAGTGAAATGCCAACAGCATACATGATCCCAGAAAAATACAAAAATACCCAACCAGGTCAAAAACCTAATCTATAATAAGAAACCTGGTCTATAAAATAAACCACTAATCAAATTTCATACTATTTTTTTGTTGGAATAGCCGTCACAGTAAAGAGGACACCACCTCATACCGCTGCGGCCCGTCCATTTGGACTACACTTTTTGACGACTGAACCTGAAGCAGGGGAAAACTGAATGGATCCCGAAACATGACACGTCATATCATTTGTCGTTTGTGGAAATTTCAGAGCAGCCTTTTCACAGCTAAGTAAAATATATGCTGTCATGAACTGATATAACGTTTTTTTCTGATTAAAATGGACGGGCCGCAGCGGTATGAGGTGGTGTCCTCTTTACTGTGGCGGCTATTCCAACAAAATATAGTATGAAATTTGATTAGTGGTTTATTTTATAGACCAGGTTTCTTATTATAGAACAGCATACTTGAGCCTTTCCTTAATACGCTTTATATGTCTCTGTAGCTGGCCATGCCCCTGTTTTGTCCCTCCCACCCACGTTCTGCGATCCCTGTTTTAGTGACATGTATGGGCCTGCTGCGGGTTTTTCAGGATATGGCTCTAGATGTTTTCGTCTAAACAGCTTATTCATATTCTGGATTGACCTCCTAGGTGTATTGATATTCTGGGACTCACTGCAGTATTTAGGCTGCTGCCTTTTTCTAGAAAGGATCCTTGTGTGAATTTTGGAAGTTAGTGCTGACATGGTGGATTTTGTTCTAGGTCATGAATTCAGTTTTTGTGGTTTTGCATTACTTCACAATGAGTCCCACAGCTGTGCATGCACCTACATATTTTTACCTTAGCACCTGTGTGTCAGTGGCCCACCCTCTGTTTTCTCTTTTTGTTTTTCTTTATACTAATTGAACTTAATTAGGCCAGTGTTCTGGCCAAAATGTGTAATGGTGCAAATTTAACCTCACCGATGGGCACCTTCTTCGATGTTCTTGCTGTTGAACAGATGCCTCAACTGCGATGAAAATCCCAGTCCCATGAGGATCTATGATTCTTCCATGCATCAAGCTGTCATGCCCTCGGGTGCCTCGTTGCACCTGACTAACTATAGAATTAACCAAAAATCTTTCTAGGCCCTAGGCAAAAGTAGGCCTATGCTTGGTGTAAGCACTGCCTCTAGACTGTGGTCTAGCTAAACTAAAAAAAATAAAAAAAAATCAACTTGAGTGTTCTGTCTGGTTAAAGGCTACAACACTTTCAGTCCCTAGAAGGCAGAAGGATTTGCAGTACTCCTGGCTTCTGTCCTTGTGGAATCGAAAAGCCTCTCGGGATCTCAAAGTCTACCACTCACTGCTCCAATGGCACTCCAGTAGCTGCTAACACTTTGGCCTAGTCCAGGCTCTGTGTCAGTTGTCAGGCTAAAAGCAGGATTAAACCAGAGAGGCAATTCTTGCAAAGGGGGATTATCATCTTGAAGCAGTTGAGCAAGACTTTGGAATGCTACTTGTGTAGAATACATGAC
The DNA here is from genome assembly GCA_033557465.1 of Ichthyophis bannanicus. Taxonomy (NCBI): domain Eukaryota; kingdom Metazoa; phylum Chordata; class Amphibia; order Gymnophiona; family Ichthyophiidae; genus Ichthyophis; species Ichthyophis bannanicus. The sequence continues at coordinate 702,083,383 of CM066031.1, read as the reverse complement.
AGGCTTCTTATTAGACATTAATACAGAGAGTATACCTGGAAGGAGCTATACAGAAACTGGAACAACTAATTGTTTCTCTAAGGATAATCCTGGATTTCCTGGTTTATCCAAATCATTTAGCCCTACAGCCCATTTAGATCTCTGCTTTAAATTAAACAAATGATGATACTACTTAAAATCTGGGAACTGAGCCTCAACCTCTTCAGCTTCTTTAGGAAGCGTCAACTTCCAAGTAGCAATATGGAGTGGCTTGTGCCTTCACAAAAACTGGAGTAAACGTCAACCGTACGCACAGAGGGAGTCGTGTTTCTGATCCCGCAGGGCACGTCTACCCCCACGGGACCATAATTGTGAACAGGCCTGTACGTGCAGGCCGGGACTCCGATTCCATCCAGCCTGCACGTATAGGCCTTCCCCAGCTAACTCAGTCAGGGCTCTTCAATGGAGTCATGGCGCCATTAAAGAGCTGCAATCCATGGTCACCAGCTCCAGAAGTGAATTCCTCAGAGCCCAACCCCCGATCTGGCCTCCTAAGGCCAGGTCAGGCTGCGGGGAATGTCCTCACCCCCCTGCCCCATCCATGCCTCAGGCCCACCGTCCCATGCCGAATAGGGGAAATTATTCCACCTTGAAGGTAGAATAAGTTCCCCGTGCAAGTCACCGGCCCTGGACGTACAGGGCCAACACTGGAATCGGCTCTGTACATCCAGGGCTGACAATTACCCACTGCCTGCCCTAATGCCGCCCCCGATCCATCCCTTTCCTGCCCATTCTACCTGCCCCGTACAAGACGTGGGGAAGGTAAACAGGACCGGGAAGAGGCTTCAGAATGACCCTGTTAATGTATAATTAATTTTAGGTACCAACATCATTTTTATCGTTTCAGTTAGACTCCACCAGGTGATATATAGTGCTGACCATTTGGAGGTTAACTCATTTACCAAATTCAGACATTCAATAGAATTCTTGGTGATGGTTTTCTTTATTATGGGAGAAAGCCAAACCCCAAGGTACTTTAAGGCCTTCCCTTGCCATTGAAAGAGAAATTGAGCAAGATACTCCATCATCACATATTTACTTAAAGGAAATATCAATGATTTTCTCCAATTAATTTTATACCCTGACAAACTTGAATATCATTCTACCAAATCGAGTAAATTTGAGACGGATTCTTGGTTCACAAAGATAAATAAGTTGTCTGCACAAGCTGATAGTTTATATTGCTCCCATTAATGCTAACCCCCATTAATCTGAGTCAATTGCTGGATTAACAAAGCCAAGGACTCAAGTGCTAAAGTAAACAAAACAAGGGATAGAGGACATCCCTGAGGTGTGCCTCTATGGAGCAAAAAACAATTTTAAAGTTTGTAATTAGCAAGTATTCTTGCTTTGGGGTGTGTATAGAGTAATTGTATTTTCAATGCAACATGGACCAAAATGAAACCATTTCAAAGATTGAAATAAAAAGGACCATTCAAGATGGTCAAACGTTTTTTTTCAGCATCAAGCAAGAATACTACTAAAGGCTTTACACTATCATGAGTAACTGATAGAATGTTATAAAGCAGTCACACATTATCTGTGGTGGAACACCAGGCCACAAATCCAGATTGATATCTGTTGATAAGATCAAGAATTATATGCAAGAGCCTAGATGCTAAAACTTTTGCATAAATCTTATAATCAGTATTTAATAATGATATCAGTCTATAACTTTCTACATTTTGTGGATTAAGACCAGGTTTCTCATGAACCACAATAATGACCTCAACGAAAGAGTCATCTGCCTCTCCTTGTTTGAGATATTCACCAAAACCACACTGTAACCAGGGAGCTAATGTGGGGGCTAATGTTTTATAAATTTCCAAAGAAAGCCCATCTGGACCAAGAGTCTTCCTAACTAGCAACTACTTAATAGCCTGAAGAATCTTATCCAACTCTATTTCTCTTTCAAGTCACACCTGCTGTTCAAGAGTCATCACAGGATGAACAATTTTCTTGACCACTTGAGTCTCAGAAGAATATAAATTCTGATAGTACCCATGAAATTGTTCTAAAACTTCAGTATCTTTCCCCACTAATTTGTTATTGACCATTGCACAGGTACACTACCAAAAAACTGCCTCCAGTTTTTCAACTGATTCCTATAGATTTTGGGGTGCTGAAGCCAGGAAAAATAGCCAAAATGTTCCATCACGTCACGTTTTCTTGCAAAATTAGATTTCTTACCCATATAAGGAATGTTCACATAATTTCTTTTTAGCCGACTGCAGTTTATTTTCTTGGCCCAAAATAGAGGTTGTAATGGTTAACTAACTAGAATAGTAAGGCCGCGGGCCCCGTCTGCGTGGCCGCTGCTAACCGGGGGGGCGGCGGGCTGATCGCCCCCCCCCTCGGAGTTTCGGCAGCGCGCGGCTCGGCGGTGCCCCGCGCGGTCTGGCGCCCTCATTGGCTCCCCTCGGCGTTTTAAATGCCCGGGAGCCAATGGGAGGGCTAGGACTCGGCAACGGGGGGGGGGGTGGGTAGTGCGGGGACCCAGCACTGCTCCGGCAGTTGCTGGGTCGAGGCTGGAGGCGCCGGACGTGCTGGTTGGCGGGAGCAGGATACGGCGTGGTATCGAGGGCCTTGTGCAGCAGCGGGAGGCAGCACGAGAGGCTGCACTGTTTTTGGAGCTCTGGGAGGCAGTGGAGCAGCGACGGGGGAGTCGGGAGACTCGCGGTGGTGTGTGGGCCGACTGCAGCCCCGGGCTGAGGTGCACAGGATCTTCTTCAGGCAAGTGGGTCTTTCGGTGGGGTTGTGCCTCAATTCCATCCCCCCCCCCATTAAAATCGGTAGCCAAAGCAGTGGGGCTCTTTAGGGTTCTTACATCTCCAAGTAAAAAAAAACAACAAAAAACAGAGAGATCAACCCACTATAATTAGTTTCCAGGGTTCCTCCAGCCTTTTTAATTTTGCCATGGCCGGCGGAGGGAAAAAGGGGGGTTCCCGACAGCGCGAGGGGTCTGGCAAGGCTAAGCCGGGCGGTCCTCGGGGAGGGGGGCCTGCTCCTTTGGGGCGCCCAGCTCATTTTGGGAGGGGGGGGGACAAGGGGCAGGGCTCCGAGCCGTGGCCCAGCGTCCGGACGTGGTGCTAGCCCTGTCGGCAGCTCCAGGCAGGGGGGGTGAGTGGGAAGGGGGGTTTCGGCTGGCCCTTAAGCTGGGGGCCGGCGGGGTAGGTAAAAAGGCCCGGCACGAGGTGCTTTGGGGCTTGGAGAGGCCCTCGGTCCTAGGGGTGGCTTGGGGGTGGCCACAAGTCCAGTGGGGGGGATTGAAGGTGTCGCTCCTCAGGTGAGCAGTGTGGTGGTGGACCCTGCAAGTCCTGGGGGTGGCTCGGCTCCTGCTGGGGCAGCTTACTCGCCCGCGTGGGCGCATTGGCAAGGCGGGGGCCAAGGCTCTTCCCGCGCTGAATGGCTAGGGGCGTGGCAGCCGCCTTGGCCAGTGGCGGGTGTTCCTTCACCTTTCCCTGTTTTTTCTCCGCAGGTTTTGACCGGCTGGCAGTACTTGGGGCACCCTTGGGGGGCTCCTGCTGGACAGACGGACGGTGGGCGGGCGAGCGCAAGTGGTGGCCCCGTGTCTGTCGAAAACGGGGGAGGAGCGGAAGCGTCAGCGTCGACGCCACTGGAGATGGGCGTGTCTCCCGAGGTAGCAGCACCAGCGGCAGGTGAGTCGGCTGCTAGCGCGGGGGCTGGAGAGGGGGGTAAGACGCGAGCGACCAAGCGCAGGTGGCATTCATGTCACCGGCGGCGGCGTTCGGGGTCCTCCTCTTCTTCAACCTCTGAGTCTTCGTCCGGCTCGGTTTCTGACGACTTGTCCCGGAGTCTGCGGACAACTGGTGGGGAGGTCGGCGCGGGACAGGTGGGTTCGGTGCCCTCGGTGGCGTTTTTCTCTCGGAGTTATGGGAGGGGGTGCCAAAGACTCTGCGGAAAAAGATTGTCAAGCGTCGCTATTTAGATATTTTCCGCTTACTTGAAGGTCGTAAACGGTCGGGGGATAGTCGACAGAAACGTAAGGAGGACGAGAAGGCGGGTAGGGTCAAGAGAGTGGCCCGGAATGTGGTTAATTGGACTCGGTCTTTCCTGTGCTTGGCTAGTGTATGGGGTCATTCGCATCCGGAGCAGTACGGAATGCTTTTGGCTTACGCGGATTCCATACTAGAGGCCTCACAGACTCATGAGGGTTGGGCTTGGCTCAACTATGATGAGAAATTCCGTGATAAGATGGAGGAGAATCGCATGTTGTCGTGGGGAACGCAGGACATTAATCTTTGGCTGACGCAGATGGCGATCAGACCTGGCGGTGGAAGCATGGGTGGGCAAAGAGGTGGGGTCGCCGCCCCCGCGCGGGCGGATCGGCCCTTTCGATCGGGCGTGGCCCCTGTTTTACAGAGAACTCCAGGGGGGGGGGAGCTGGTGACTTGTGCTGGCACTTCAACAAGTCTTCCTGCCCCTTTCCGGATTGCAAATTCCGGCACGCCTGCTCCGTCTGTAATGGGGGTCACTCAGCACTCAAGTGTGTCAAAAAGAGTGGCGGGGCATGTCAGCCCCCAACCACAAGTAATAAGGACTTGTGGAGTTTGGCCCCCACCCCGGTTGCGATTGATGCGTTAGGTCCGTGGCTTAGGAAGTATCCGAAGCGACAGGTCAGCTGTCTATTGGAATGTGGGTTTAAGGAAGGGTTTCCCATACCAGTGGTAGGCAGTGTAGAGGTCAACAAGGCGCGGAATTCGCCTTCGATGCGGCGTTTTGCGCAGCTGGTACGGGATAAGTTGGCAACTGAGCTAGCGTTAGGTAGGGTGGCAGGTCCTTTCAGAGCACAACCGTTTGCAGATTTGGTGGTATCTCCATTGGGGATCATTCCAAAGAAGGAGCCGGGGAAGTATCGCCTAATACATAATCTTTCTTTTCCCGTTGGTTCCTCGGTTAATGATCACATTCCTAGGGGTTTGTGTGCTGTACGGTACGCATCCTTTGATGACGCCGTTGAGCTGGTACGTGCCTGTGGGCCGGGGTGCTTGCTGGCGAAAGTGGATATTGAATCCACTTTCCGTTTATTGCCGGTGCACCCTTCCGCTTTCCATTTGTTGGGGTTTTGCTTCGAAGGTCACTTTTACTTCGATAAAAGCATGCCTATGGGCTGTTCGATTTCCTGTGCGTATTTCGAGCAGTTTAGCTCCTTTTTACACTGGGCATTCGTGGACTGGGTGGGGTGTGGCTCGGTGGTGCATTACTTAGATGACTTCCTCTTCGTAGGACCGGCGCATACGGGGCAGTGCAAAGCTTTGTTGGATGGGTTTGTCCAGTTGGCCCAGGTGTGGGGTGTTCCATTAGCATCCGAAAAGACGGCGGGTCCGGCGACTACTCTTACCTTTTTGGGAGTTGAGTTGGATTCCGTGGCGTTGGTAGCCCGCCTGCCGGAAGAGAAAGTTACGAGGCTGCGGGTGTTGGTCTCCAACGCGCTGGGCTCCCGCAAGCTTACGCTTCGGGAGATGCAGTCTTTGGTGGGGTCCCTGAATTTCGCGTGTCAGGTTATCCCGATGGGGCGAGTGTTCTTGCGCCGGCTGGCAGCGGCTACTTCGGGCGTCTCTAGACCGCATCATCGGATTCGGATGTCACGCAGCTTGCTGGCAGACCTGCGGATTTGGGACGATTTTCTTCGTGACTTTAATGGTACCACGGTGCTACGAGATCCGGAGGTGACTTCGGCGGATCTGCAGTTGTATACTGATGTAGCAGGGGGTTTGGGTTTGGGGATTTATTTTGGGGGCTCATGGTGCGCGGAAGGCTGGCCTCAATCCTGGCGGGATGTGTGGCTTACGAAGAATATTACCTTCCTCGAGTTGTTTCCCATTTTGGTGGTCATGTCGTTGTGGCCGGATAGACTCCGCAATCGCAGGGTGTGCTGGTGGTGTGACAATGAAGCTGTAGTGTCTGTGATCAATAACTATTCCCCAAGATGTCAGCCGGTAGCTGACCTGATGCGGCAGGTGGTGTTCGCCTGCTTGCAGTTGAATTTAGTGATTAAGGCTCGTCATATTCCCGGGAGTCATAACCAGATTGCTGATGCTCTTTCCCGTTTCAAGTGGGAGCTGTTTCGGACCTTGGCGCCGGATGCGGACGACGTGGGATCTGCGGTCCCGGAGCATTTATGGCGGATTGGCCTTCAGCCATGATCGAGCTGTTGCGGAATTCCGTCTCTTCGGCGACATGGGTCATGTATCAACGTGGCTGCTGCAGTGTGGTATCCTTCTTGGTACTCCATGGCTGGCGAGCTGGGTCAGCATCGGATCTGCTTCTGGGTCAGTATGTAGCGGTGGCTAAGAATGCGGGACTGTCACGGACCACTGTCCGACAGAACTTGGCGGGATTCTCCTTTTTCGCACGGGCTCTCGGGTAGGGGGGGCGGGCGGTGGATTTTTAACGCGTACATTGTTGCGGGGTTGGGAGCTGTCCTGTCCCTCGCCTGGGGATTGGCGGCGCCCTATTACACATGACTTACTGCGACGGTTATGCGGTGCTTTGCCGCAGGTGGTTTCCTCCTACGAGGGGGCGCTCTTTCGGGCTGTTTTTTCATTAGCCTTTTTTGGCGCATTTCGGGTGGGTGAGCTGGTTTCGGAGTCGGGTCGGATTCGCAATGGGAGGGAGGTGCAAGTGCATCAAGTGCACTTGCTCGGGGGTGGGGTTCGTATCCGCCTTGCCCGTTCAAAGACGGATCAGGCGGGAAAAGGTATGTGGGTGGAATTGGCAGCGGTGCAAGGTTCGCCCACGTGTCCTGTCGCGTTACTGCAAGCGTACTTACGCGTTCACCCAGAGGTCGGCGGTAGCCTTTTTATCCATCAGGACGCGCGGGTTCTTTCGCGTTTCCAATTTACCGCAGTGCTACGGCTGTCCTTAAGGCTGATAGGTGAGGACCCTGGTGCGTTCGCCCCTCATTCCTTCCGGATTGGGGCGGCGACCAGTGCAGCGGTGGCTGGGCTGCCCGATCAGGAGATACAGCGCATTGGGCGTTGGCGGTCGGGAGCCTTCCACAGCTACGTGTGTTTGTAGGGGAGTGGGGGGGGGGGGGACTAACGGTTCTATTCTTTTGTTGCAGATGCGGGGCATAGATGCTGTTGGATTCTTGGCCAGTCCTTTGTCTTCTGGGCTGGTCGGCGAGCAGCGACGCGCCCAATAGGGCTGAACTTGGGAATTTCCGAGCAGGCGGTGACTGTCACATGGCTGGGCGAGTGCGGACTACGGTGGATCCAACTCTTGCCTTTGTTTCGGCACCTCCAGCATACCAGAGGCGCACCGGACGTGTTGATGCTCCACTTAGGTGGCAATGATCTCGCTTCTTGGACATGCCGGCAGTTGATTCGAGCAGCTATCAAGGACTTTGGGGTGGTGTTGGGGATGTTTCCAGATGTATTATTACTATGGTCGGATATCATTCCAAGGCCGTCCTGTAGGGCTCAGCGACGGTGGTCACGGGGTGTGTGACAAAAATTAACCGTCAAATTGGCCGGTGGGTGGGTCAGCAAGGGGGCTGTCAAATGTTCCATCCTTGGGTGGACATGGACTGCCCGGGCCTCTACAGGTCTGATGGGGTGCATTTGTCCCCAGTAGGGCTAGATTTACTGCTTAATGATTGGCAGGAGGCCTTGGAAGTTATTTCGTTGGGGGCGAGGGCTGGACGCAGCTTACCTTTGGGGGGCGGCTCTGGTCGTGGCTGACCTGAGCCGGTGGCGGGATCCCGGAGGTTTCCGGGGTCCGGAGCCGGTGGCAAGCATGAGGGCGGTGGTGGGGTACCCCCGACCCGGTTAATCCCTCAGGCTTTTGCTAATAGCATGGCGAAGCCGGAAGAGGGAGGGCGTGGAAAATGTCGGGCCTGTGCCCGGGGGAAGCGGATGTGGCGTCACCTTGCTACTAACATGGCGGGTGAGGGCTCGCTCTGCTTGGGGGGGGGGGAGTTAAAATGTGTTGATTTGTATTGTGTGGTTGTTTAAAAGGTTATTAAAGCTGCGACCAGTTTAAGTCCCAAATGGTTGTCATGTGTTTGTTCTGAATTAATCTTTCGAGGAAATGAAAGTGGGGGTGGGGGGGGGAGGGGTGAGAGGCGACGTGTCCGCCTTACCCGGTTATAGTAAGGCCGCGGGCCCCGTCCGCGTGGCCGCTGCTAACCGGGGGGGGCAGCGGGCCGATCGCCCCCCCCCTCGGAGTTTCGGCGGCGCGCGGCTCGGCGGTGCCCCGCGCGGTCTGGCACCCTCATTGGCTCCCCTCGGCATTTTAAATGCCCGGGAGTCAATGGGAGGGCTAGGACTCGGCAACGGGGGGGGGGGGGTGGGTAGTGCGGTGACCCAGCACTGCTCCGGCAGTTGCTGGGTCGAGGCTGGAGGCACCGGACGTCCCGCCCACCCACCCTGGCTTGGGGACGTTTTGGTTGGGGGGTTGTGGGTTGTTGCAGCTGGAGGGGGGGGGGGGGGCTTTGGCGGGATCCCGGAGGTTTCCGGGGTCCGGAGCCGGTGGCAAGCATGAGGGCGGGGGTGGGGTACCCCCGACCCGGTTAATCCCTCAGGCTTTTGCTAATAGCATGGCGAAGCCGGAAGAGGGAGTGCGTGGAAAATGTCGGGCCTGTGCCCGGGGGAAGCGGATGTGGCGTCACCTTGCTACTAACATGGCAGGTGAGGGCTCGCTCTGCTTGGGGGGGGGGGAGTTAAAATGTGTTGATTTGTATTGTGTGGTTGTTTAAAAGGTTATTAAAGCTGCGACCAGTTTAAGTCCCAAATGGTTGTCATGTGTTTGTTCTGAATTAATCTTTCGAGGAAATGAAAGTGGGGGTGGGGGGGGGAGGGGCGAGAGGCGACGTGTCCGCCTTACCCGGTTAGCACTCCCTCATGATATTTTAGAGTGTTTTGTATTCATTTTATACATTAACAGGACAATTGGGAGGCGGGGGGCTAAATCCAGTACTCGCGCTGGCGCATGTTCTTTCCTGTTCGCCTCGCCTCGTTCGCTCGCTCAAACACGGTGGTTGCGACATGAACGTTCCTGTCAAATTTCAGTTTCTTGCAAGTTCATTATTACCTTTTGTTTGCTCAGTCGTAATCCAGCTTTATTCCGAAGTGGTTCACTACAGTTGTAGTTTGCAGTGCTGTGTATTTGTGATGGCTCACAGAGCCAGAGGTTGCGTCAACTCTCCGGACAGTTTTTGTTTTATTTGTGGGGAATATACCGTGAAAAAGCGGCAGAGGAACATTTCTGCATTTATTAAAAAAGTATATTTCGCCTATTTCGGTTTGACGTTAGGCGATCAAGACAAACCGTGGGCTCCTCACAAAGTGTGCAAGACATGTGAGGAAGATCTACGCTTATGGATGAAAGGTAAAAAACAAGCATTTCGTTTCGGAATACCTATGATGTGGCGTGAACAAAGAGACCACAGCAGTGACTGCTATTTTTGCTCTTGCATTGTGAAGGGATACAACTTAAAAAATAAGAACGTAATAAGTTACCCCAACCTTCCCTCAGCAATTAGGCCTATGCCTCATAGCAACGAAGAAGTACCTGTGCCTGAACCACCAAAATCTTTGGATCATATTTGTGTGGACAGTTCTGATCATGATGAGACTCATCAGATGGCTTTTCCCGATGAGTCCAGTACTTCCGAGTTTGAAACTGAACCAGATCCGAAACCTGAACTTTTCTCTCAAGCTGAATTGAATGATTTAGTCCGGGATTTAGGACTCCCAAAAGATGCTGCCCAACTGCTAGGTTCTCGGCTTAAACAGAAAAATCTATTGTCACCAGGAGCAACTTTTTATTGGTACCGCAACCGCGAGACACAATTTTTGAAGTATTTCAGCAAAGAGGAAGATTTGGTATTTTGCAACGATATATACGGAGTGATGGAAAAGTTTAAACTCAAGTATGATCCTGCTGAATGGCGGCTGTTCATTGATTCGTCAAAAGACAGCATAAAAGGTGTTCTTCTTCATAATGGCAACACATTCGCTTCAGTTCCTATTGCTCACTCTGTTATTCTCCAAGAAAAATACGAGAATTTGGCCCTGATTCTTCAGAAGATTCGTTATGATGAGCATAAGTGGATGATTTGTGGAGACTTTAAAATTCTATCCATGCTATTAGGGCAGCAATCCGGTTTCACCAAATATCCCTGCTTCCTTTGCTTGTGGGATAGCCGGGCCCGCGACCTACACTGGGGGAAAAAAGACTGGCCAATTCGGGAGTATTTGAGACCCGGTGAGAAAAATGTTCTTCATGAGAGCTTGGTACCTCGTGATAAAATTCTATTACCACCTCTCCACATGAAGTTGGGTCTCATTAAGCAATTCATCAAGTCCCTTCCAAAAGATGGTGAGTGCTTTCGGTACCTTTGCCGACTTTCTGAAGCAAAGCTAAAGGAAGGAGTGTTTGTTGGCCCTGATATAAGGAAACTCATTTCAGATGGAACATTCGCTGAAACGATGTCTGAGAAGGAAAAAGAAGCCTGGGATTCCTTCAAGAATGTTGTTCTCAAATTTTTGGGGAACAGGCGGGATGAGAACTATAAGGATATTGTTGCCAGGATGCTCAATGCCTTCAAAGAACAAGGCTGTAACATGAGCCTGAAAGTCCATTTCTTGCACTCCCATGTGAACTACTTTCCCGAAAACTTGGGGGCGTACAGTGAAGAACAAGGTGAAAGGTTTCACCAGGACATCAAGGACGCAGAGAGAAGGTACCAAGGAAGATGGAACACCACTATGATGGCTGATTTCTGCTGGTTGCTGCTGCGGGAAACCCCAGATGAAAAATACGCCAAGCAGCGCACCAAGAGAAGCATTCGGGGGAAGAAGAAACGGGCCCACCAGGAGATTGATTGACCCAAGCATGACTTTAAAATCTAAACTGTGTTGACAAATATCGTGTTTTTACTAAACTTTGAAATAAAATTTGCTAGCTATTACCACAGTGTCGGATCTCATTTATTAGAATTTTATTTTCACACCATCGGGTGTTTGTCTTCATGTATTGCAATGGTGCGGTTTGCGTTTTCTATTCTTACATACATACCTGTACAACATTTTTTGCACATTTCTTTGCTTTGCTTTGTGTCTAACCTCGCTCTTATATGCTCAATGTTTGTGCACATGTATGTGGCTGTTTTAAGTGCAGACAATTTTGCTACCATCACAGTGTGTTTTGTTGACATTACTCTATTCTTATGTGCTGCCTTGTTACAATTTTCTTTATTCTTATTTGAATAACTACTAAACAATTAGTATAAAGAATTCATCCAAGAAACTTTTATCTCGATCGCACTCAATCTGAAACGTTTACCTCAAACTGCTAACCCAATGTAGCAAAAAATCTGTATGTGATGGAGCTAATTGGTTACCAGATTTGGATTCAGCGCACCAAAAAACGTAAAAATCAATCGAAACATTAGAGGCAGTTTAAAAAAAATTTTTTTTAGTGTACCTGTGTTGTTAGACCAACAAGCCGATTTATAGAGTTATGAGCTTTGAGCTGTTCGTCAATAACTGCCAACCTCTGTTGTTTTCTGTAAAATACGTATCTTGCTTGCTGAGATAGGATAAGTTGTCCAGCTTGCTCACTCAATAGTGTGTTGTATTTTGTTTTTTTTAAAGTTAGAACAATATCATTGGATCCTTTTTTTAAACAAGAGTCTTTTTCATGGTCTTGATCTCCTGCTCCTTATTTACTAATTCCTGTTTTTAATCTTGGCCACACCAGTGGCAAAGGTCATGAGCTTAGTTCTCAAGTTAACTTTAAAGACATTCCATCAAGTCCACGTAGCAGTGTCTCCAGGCTTATTAAAGTCAAAGTAGGCCAGAATTGCATCTTGCATATCAGACAGGAAAGCATCCTTTTTCAACAGAGACTTTTTAAATCTCCATTGAAACTTGGGTGGTTCTGCTTGAGGAATTTGCAACTTCATAGAAATCGCAGTATGATCTGAAATTTTGATACTATGAATTTCAGTATGCTGAATCCATGGTGTTAGAATTTTAGCTATTAAAAAGAAATCTAGAATGCATATGATAAGGAAAAGCATAAAACATGAAATCACACTTGGTAGGATTTTGTAACAAAAGTCTTATACTTTAACTGCACTGTCAGGCCTGGATTTAGGCACAGACAACATAGACAATTGCCTAGGGTGCCACATGTTGACAGTGCTGAAGATTCAGCCAAAAGGGAGCCTTCTCCTACTTTAGTGACATACACCAAAGCCTCTTCAAAGGAGCATCAACATGGCACTCTGGCCCAACAAACCCACCCTTGCTCTCCAGTCTCCAGGGAGTCTCCTCAGTTCTCCCAGCTCCAAAGGAGGATACCACATCTCATCCTCCGGCCCTGTGCTAAGCTACTCCCCTACTTTGCTTTTGTGGTTTACTAAATTACACATATGACTAAACATGAACATGCTCATAATTAAATCATAAATAGTCATGATTGGCTACAATCAACCTGTATTGCCTATATTTATAATGGCAACCAAACTATTTACATTGCTCAGGATATAATTAAATCGATACACTGGAAAAGCAAAACTTATTCATTCAGCCAACGTGTTTCTGAACTTCATGTTCCCAACATGTCTCAAACTGATGAAAAGCTTTTTAGGAGAACATTTAATTTCATCTTTAATTTCACATGTGTATTCCCCTTTTCATAAATGTATTTTGTTTCAAGGAGGATTATATTTTAAAAGACAAAACAAATACACATTATCGTTTTGTCAAAATAATAATAGCAAAACAGAGAGCAACATATTCTTTAGAAAATAAGAACAAAAACCGCCCCCACTTACCATCATGTCCTATATCCATCATAAGATAAGCTTTGACAGTTCCAAGAACTTGGAAGATTTTTATAGTCTTGTTAATTGTTTGTTTTCAACTCAGATGAAATGTCTTAGAAAATACAATGACAAAACACATCAGGTAGGCTTCTCCAGTACATACAAAATCAATTTTCTAGCATTGCATTTTTACCTGAATCCTTACAATAATTATTTCTTTGATAGTAAAGACTCTTCAAGATAGGCTAATAATTTTAATTACCTTGCATTTTTTAAGATAATTGCATGTTACTCTTTCATTTATTTTGTCTCTCCAAACTACAGCATTTAACAATTGTACAGTCTATGAAAGACGGGTTTTAAAAAAAAATAACTAATTTGTTTACCAGTCAAATCTATATGTTTTCCAAAAAGAATTTAGTGATGCCAAAGTGATGACCCGTGTAGGTGCACTGATGGCATCACAAAAAATAAATTAGGAGAGAGAGATGTAAAAAGGAAACCCTGAAAAAAGAGTTAAGACAGTGGACAGCAGAAACCAGAGACTGGGATCAACACTATTAATAAAATGGCCAGACAACAAAGGAAGGAAAAAATAATTTTATTTTTAATTTAGTGAGTGGACTGCATATGTTTTTAAAATGTACCTCTGCTATGTTTATATTTTACGAAGTGCAGGGGAAATGTATCAGTATTTTAATTTCTCAGGTGTAGCTTTGTATGCAGAGTCTGATCTCTTGGGATTTCAATTTAATTTTTGTCTATATATTTGTATTTTTAATTTGTGGTTACTTAGTCCCTCACCAAGTATAGAACATCTGCGTTCTATGTGTATAAAAAGGGCCAGGTATTCCATTTTAAATTAATGTTTGCATAGCATTGATCTGTAGTAAACTGGCTTGTTTAGTTTTCCCATTAGGTGCATGGATGATCTAGTGACCACTGCAGTGTTTATGATGCTGCTTTTCACTCGCTAAGCCCTTGTGTGACTCATAAGAACATAAGATATGCCATACTGGGTCAGACCAAGGTCCATCAAGCCCAGTATCCTGTTTCCAACAGTGGCCAATCTAGGTCATACGGACTCCTGGAAGTTAGTGCTCTTATGGTATGACAGAATTACTCTATAGGTCCTGAATGACTTTTGTATGTTTTTGTATTATCTCACAATATGCCTGGTACAGGAGAGGTTTATGTTAATAAGCATTGGGGTAGATGATAGATATTCCAATCTTGTTTGGTAATTTAACAATAAACTAAAAGCCAGCAGATCTGAAGCCTAGTGACTATTTGGCAACCTACGAAAAGAACTGATAAGCAAATCATTTCATGGTTTCCAGTACCCATAGGATTTCTGTTACAGTACTGCTGAATACTAGTGTTCACATGGCCAGCAGGATGATGCTGGACTGGGAGGACTAAGGCTGACTGGGAGACTAGTGTTGAAGTATCTGCATGTATTTACAGAATGCTACAAATACTATTCTCTTTAATATGTGGTATTTGGTGCATTATTTTGCTTTTTGGCACATATTTCTCTGGGGCCTATTCAATGTGCATATTACTATCCATAAGTTGTAGTGGAGAGGAGGAAGAGCTGGTGCACTTGTACCAGAGCGACACAGTGAAGGGTCCTTCCTTGCTGTGCTCAAAAGTGCCCCCACTGTCCCTTTACTGCTGACATAGGTGTTGACAACAATCCAAATATTTTAACTTGCCGTGTCATATCCCGCACTGCTCCACCCAGCCTTAGCCCACTCCACATCAGCTTCCCCAAACAGCTCAGTCACTGACCGCCTATGAAGGTGATAATAAAGTTTCCCTTGTATTCCATAAGGCAGAAAGTCATGAGCAAAGATTCTAAAAAATGCAGAGGGCCAATAATCAATCCTTAGAAATATGAAAGGAAAATGTATCAGTTACACCAATAGTCCAATGTCAAATCATCCTCCATGTAACCAGAACACCATTTTTCAAGCATCTATTTTTAAATTTCTTGCAAACCCCCTCTCTCGTTGTCTGTCACAATTTTCCCAACATCTTTCATTGCCATTGCTGTCAATGTTTGAAGCCTTGACAATTGGCGCTAATTCAATATCACTTGTGTATCTGTGATTGAAAGAATACATCAACAAGAAAGTTTGATCACATTGGTAAAAGCCATTGAAACCACCATTCACTTCCATGACTATATAAAAGCATTTTTGGTTTCTATTTAATTTATTGTCTATCCCTTGGCACCACATGGGGTTCAAAATCCTTGGGATTTAGAAAATCCAAAAAAAATCAAGTGATTAAAAATGATTACAAGAGTAATTCAGGAGAATCATTAGAGATGGATGAGCAGCAATGAAGGCATATTATAAAAACGTCATTGATGTTACTGTAGCAACGTGGAAGTGGAAACATTTACAAATCTGTCAAATATAGAAGAGAGGGTGTGCAAGTGTAAGGCTGTTGTAAAATCAACATATCTCTGCCCCTTGACATAAACATGTTTGCAGTACATAGAGGAAAGTGCAGGAATGTGCAAGGACGGCCATCCCCATGAGGTGGGAAGAGGCATTTTACAAAGAGACATACAGGAAAAATTGACTGCAGAAACCCAGCAGCTTACACGTAGAAGTACTGGTATTTTACAACAGATATGTGTAAAAGTCAATACTTGCATGCATATCTTTGCCATTTTGCAAATCTAGATGTATAGTGCGACACCCACCCGCTGGGCCAAGAGGCTGACAGCTGATAGGTGGCCTTATTGTCCTGTAGAATAAAAGTTCTTTATTCCGTAGAAATGAATTGTAGTTGAGGCAGGTGGTAAGGCTTTGCAAGATTTTTATTATTTATACAATGGGGATTTTTAAAGGCACGCAGAGGTTCAAACCACAACAAATGCACTAGGATAACTTCTCCAAATGAAAGGATGAACACAGGAAAAACCAGGAGAAATGAAAAACAAAACTTTTCTTCTCTGCTGTTCTCTGCGCTGCTCCATGTGGTCACACAATATACTGCAGCAGAACTAAACACAGCTGGTTTCACTTTCACAAAACAACGTCTTCACAAACTCCGTTACTCTCAAACAATGAATACAGCACAGCACTGCTTTCTTCTGAATCACAGGTAAAAAGCTACCTTATTAAAAGGCTTTAAAACTCTCTCCTGTTTCACTTTCCTACTGTGGTATTCTTGTGAGTTAAATAACAGTCCATTGGTATAGGAAAATCATCACATTCAGGCACAGTGGCTTCTATTTGCATTTCCTCAATGCCATTAGAACTACCAGAGTCTTTCTCATATGTGGGGACTTCTTTTAGCTTCTCTCTCTTTAGAAACTGGTGGAAGTGATCCCACAGCAAGTCAGCCTTTTCAGGTATTTTTGTACTAGGGGTTTGAATCCTCTCACTGGAGAATAGTCTTTGCAGTGCCCCTAATTTAGAAGCTTCACAAACATCAGAATTATCTGGTCTGGAGTTTGTAACAGGTACTAGGCTTTCAATCCAACGTTTCACAGTAGAGGGGGAGGGTTCCAGCTCCTGCTCATTAAAACTAGCCTTTATCTCTTTTGCCAATTTATCAGATATAAAATGGTCAATGTTACCTTGAGGCTGTTTCTCTGTGTCAGCACTGGAGCCTTTTCTACCTCTCCAATCCTCCCAGCTGTAGCAATTGTTTGACTGGCCTGCACGGCTTCTCCAATTGTCTGTGCTTTTACCTTTGAATGCTGGCTTTGTCTGAGTGCGTGCCTTTCCCTTGGCACCTTCTCTCACACAGGCTGTTCTGCCCGGACTCTCTGGTCTCAGACTCTGGTCTTGGCTTTCTCTTGCCTTCCAACTGGCTCTCTGGACATTTTCCTGACCAGCTCCCTTGTCGGTTCAGTAGCCGGTGCTGTAGTCAATGCTCCTCTCGAGGCTCCTCTCAATGCTCCTCCCCTCGAGGCTCCTCTCGAGGCTCCTTCTCCCTTCCTCTCCTCTGCACGTTGGCCTTTTTCATGTGAATGTGATTTGCACAGAGATGTGTTCGTGTTTATATGTGTAAATAGTGAATAAGGGGGCCTTTTACTAAAGCCTGCTAAGGTTTTACACTTAATGTGCGTTCGAAATGCATATTAAGGGCAAAGTCTCTGCATTAGTTGTTGGGGGTGTGACCGGCATATTCTTGGCAGCTGGCGTGCGATTTAGTGTGTGGGGCATGCTAATTGCCATGTTAACTGCAGTTGTGCATCAATATTCTCTCCATGCCCACACTTCCTCTCTAACTTGCCCACTCTCCATATTAGTGCACAAGTGTCAGTTAACGAGCGTTTTGTTGGTTGGTAGCTGGTATGCCCATAAGTTGGGATTCGCTACAGCCAGTTAACACATGCTATAACATTAGCTGGTTAGCGAAACTTAATAAAAGGACCCCAAGGTTTCTAAAATAACTCCCATAGCAAATGGATGTTGTATAAACTAGATTATACCATTATTTATTCACAAAAGCAAACTCTTACTGATCTGAAAATAAGCAGCACCTGAAACTAAAATATGGGTTTTACCCAACCAAATCAAACAATAGATACCTTAGGAAAGCACAATAAAATCTACTTGGATTTATTCAAATAAAAAGAATTATTGGGGGGAGGGGTATTCAGCGGTGGTGGCTGGTGCTGATAGTGGCTAGCCGCCACCACTTAAGTTTAAACCCAGATATTCGATACTGGGGCCATATCCAGATGGTGTGGAAGCTAACCAGCAGCGGCGATATTCAGCCACTGCTCAGTTAGTTTCAGCAGGCAAAAGTTAGGACTGCCTTTCAGTTGCCCAACTTTCACTGTTGAAGGAAAACTGCCTAGCGGCTGAATATCGCTACTAGCCGACCTGTGGGTATTCAGTGGCACTAACTGTGTAATCGCTTTGAACCCCCCTCCCTCCCATATTAACAGTTCAAGAATTGTACTTGTCTGAAAATAGATAGTTATGATCTGGGTAGTTAGCACACCATTTTGAGAATTGCAGTATCCCAGCGTACCTATAAAATTGTTCAAACAGGACTTCCGGTGACATCATCGGAATGAATGGTGGAGTAGTGATCAAGCTCCACCATCAAAGCCTGCCAGAGCGGAGGAGCATCAAAGAGAGTGGGAAGGATAGAACAGGCTGGGATAGAAGATGGTTGCATAATAACAAGCAGGTAGCAGTGCAGCAACGGTGAAATCTCAGAGAGTGTGATGGAGAAGGTGGATCTGAAATGAAGGGAGAGATTTGCATCCACGAACGAAATACAAGTAAGAGCCAGAGCAGTAAGGTGAAAATAGAGGGAGGATAAGCAGAAAAAGGAACATCAAGACTGCTTAAAGCTGAGGGGACATATCAAGAGGATCCGACATAAATCACAGGTACACTACCAAAAAACTGCCTCCAGTTTTGCAACTGATTCCTATAGATTTTGGGGTGCTGAATCCAGGAAAAATAGCCAAAATGTTCCATCACGTCACGTTTTCTTGCAAAATTAGATTTCTTACCCATATAAGGAATGTTCACATAATTTCTTTTTAGCCGACTGCAGTTTATTTTCTTGGCCCAAAATAGAGGTAGTAATGGTTAACTAACTAGAAACACTCCCTCATGATATTTTAGAGTGTTTTGCATTCATTTTATACATTAACAGGACAATTGGGAGGCGGGGGGCTAAATCCAGTACTCGCGCTGGCGCATGTTCTTTCCTGTTCGCCTCGCCTCATTCGCTCGCTCAAACACGGTGGTTGCGACATGAACGTTCCTGTCAAATTTCAGTTTCTTGCAAGTTCATTATTACCTTTTGTTTGCTCAGTCGTAATCCAGCTTTATTCCGAAGTGGTTCACTACAGTTGTAGTTTGCAGTGCTGTGTATTTGTGATGGCTCACAGAGCCAGAGGTTGCGTCAACTCTCCGGACAGTTTTTGTTTTATTTGTGGGGAATATACCGTGAAAAAGCGGCAGAGGAACATTTCTGCATTTATTAAAAAAGTATATTTCGCCTATTTCTGTTTGAAGTTAGGCGATCAAGACAAACCGTGGGCTCCTCACAAAGTGTGCAAGACATGTGAGGAAGGTCTACGCTTATGGATGAAAGGTAAAAAACAAGCATTTTGTTTCGGAATACCTATGATGTGGCGTGACAAAGAGACCACAGCAGTGACTGCTATTTTTGCTCTTGCATTGTGAAGGGATACAACTTAAAAAATAAGAACGTAATAAGTTACCCCAACCTTCCCTCAGCAATTAGGCCTATGCCTCATAGCAACGAAGTACCTGTGCCTGAACCACCAAAATCTTTGGATCATATTTGTGTGGACGGTTCTGATCATGATGAGACTCATCAGATGGCTTTTCCCGATGAGTCCAGTACTTCCGAGTTTGAAACTGAACCAGATCCGAAACCTGAACTTTTCTCTCAAGCTGAATTGAATGATTTAGTCCGGGATTTAGGACTCCCAAAAGATGCTGCCCAACTGCTAGGTTCTCGGCTTAAACAGAAAAATCGATTGTCACCAGGAACAACTTTTTATTGGTACCGCAACCGCGAGACACAATTTTTGAAGTATTTCAGCAAAGAGGAAGATTTGGTATTTTGCAACGATATATACGGAGTGATGGAAAAGTTTAAACTCAAGTTTGATCCTGCTGAATGGCGGCTGTTCATTGATTCGTCAAAAGACAGCATAAAAGGTGTTCTTCTTCATAATGGCAACACATTCGCTTCAGTTCCTATTGCTCACTCTGTTATTCTCCAAGAAAAATACGAGAATTTGGCCCTGATTCTTCAGAAGATTCGTTATGATGAGCATAAGTGGATGATTTGTGGAGACTTTAAAATTCTATCCATGCTATTAGGGCAGCAATCCGGTTTCACCAAATATCCCTGCTTCCTTTGCTTGTGGGATAGCCGGGCCCGCGACCTACACTGGGGGAAAAAAGACTGGCCAATTCGGGAGTATTTGAGACCCGGTGAGAAAAATGTTCTTCATGAGAGCTTGGTACCTCGTGATAAAATTCTATTACCACCTCTCCACATTAAGTTGGGTCTCATTAAGCAATTCATCAAGTCCCTTCCAAAAGATGGTGAGTGCTTTCGGTACCTTTGCTCAAAGTTCCCCCGACTTTCTGAAGCAAAGCTAAAGGAAGGAGTGTTTGTTGGCCCTGATATAAGGAAACTCATTTCAGATGGAGCATTCGCTGAAACGATGTCTGAGAAGGAAAAAGAAGCCTGGGATTCCTTCAAGGATGTTGTTCTCAAATTCTTGGGGAACAGGCGGGATGAGAACTATAAGGATATTGTTGCCAGGATGTTCAATGCCTTCAAAGAACAAGGCTGTAACATGAGCCTGAAAGTCCATTTCTTGCACTCCCATGTGAACTACTTTCCCGAAAACCTGGGGGCGTACAGTGAAGAACAAGGTGAAAGGTTTCACCAGGACATCAAGGACGCAGAGAGAAGGTACCAAGGAAGATGGAACACCACTATGATGGCTGATTTCTGCTGGTTGCTGCTGCGGGAAACCCCAGATGAAAAATACGCCAAGCAGCGCGCACCAAGAGAAGCATTCGGGGGAAGAAGAAGAAACGGGCCCACCAGGAGATTGATTGACCTAAGAATGACTTTAAAATCTAAACTGTGTTGACAAATATCGTGTTTTTACTAAACTTTGAAATAAAAATTTGCTCGTTATTACCACAGTGTCGGATCTCATTAATTAGAATTTTATTTTCACACCATCGGGTGTTTGTCTTCATGTATTGCAATGGTGCGGTTTGCGTTTTCTATTCTTACATACATACCTGTACAACATTTTTGCACATTTCTTTGCTTTGCTTTGTGTCTAACCTCGCTCTTATATGCTCAATGTTTGTGCACATGTATGTGGCTGTTTTAAGTGCAGACAATTTTGCTACCATCACAGTGTGTTTTGTTGACATTACTCTATTCTTATGTGCTGCCTTGTTACAATTTTCTTTATTCTTATTTGAATAACTACTAAACAATTAGTATAAAGAATTCATCCAAGAAACTTTTATCTCGATCGCACTCAATCTGAAACGTTCACCTCAAACTGCTAACCCAATGTAGCAAAAAATCTGTACGTGATGGAGCAAATTGGTTACCAGATTTGGATTCAGCGCACCAAAAAACGTAAAAATCAATCGAAACATTAGAGGCAGTTTAAAAAAAATTTTTTTTTAGTGTACCATAATTAATAAATATAGAACATCATAAAATTATAAAATAACTTTTCGGCCACAATACAGCAGAACGAACGCAGTGCCCCCAAAAGAGAGATCAGGAGTATAAACCAGAAAGAGCCCTACACTGGGAGGGAGAGAGCACAGAGTCTCTTCACCGCAATTATTGTATGCCCAGAGGAACAAAGTGAACAAATGGATAAATCAAAAAGAGAGCTGTCAGTAAAGAAAAAATTGGCGGAATTCAGATCAACATACGTGCCAACACGCGGAGAGAAGGAGGGAGAGAAGGAAGGTAAAAAGGTGGAAGAGAGAGTGCTGGTGCAGGAGGAGGAGATGAGGGGAGAGGAGAGTCCAGGAATGGCCGACATGATCAAAAAGTGGCTTACAGAACTGAAATAAGAACTCAAGGTGGAAATTAGCGGAGTAAAAAATGAGTTGAAAGAGACATTACAAATACTCAGACAAGATATAACGGATTTGGGAGATCGGGTGGAAGAAACAGAGAATCAGTTGGAACAAGGGGAAGTAATGGAAAACATACAAAAAGGATGGGAGGAACTAAAGCAGGCCCAAGAGGAGCTGAAGGTAAAAGCAGAGGATTTGGAGGACTGCTCCAGAAGATGCAACATCAGGGTGCAAGGTATCCCAGAGGATCCCAAGTATAAGAATTGTGAAGTTATTTTATAAGTCTTCAGAGCACTCTTAAAAGCTGCAGCCCCAGAGGAGGGGGGAGAAGGGGACCCTATACAACTAGAGCAAGCTCATCGAGGATTGGCCCCTTAAGAGATAATGGACCGAGAGACATTGTGGCATGTTTGAACTCTTATAAAATGAAAGAAAGACTTCTGGGCGCAGCCCGGAAATAGAGACATTTCAAGTGGGAAGAACACGATCTGGAACTATTTCAGGATTTATCCCAGGGTATGCTACAACGTAGAAGAGCGATGAAGGAAGTCACGGCGTATTTGAGGAGGGCAGACATGCGATATAAATGGATGTATCCTTTTGGACTACTGATTACAGTGAAAGGGAGGTCAAGGAGAGTGAAGACAAGCGAGGAAGCGTGGTGAGCGCTTAGGGATTTGGGATTAACCAACCTTCCGGAGGATGTAGGAGGTCCAGCTAAATCAACCGACAACAGAATAACTACAACTAGGGTGGAAAGCTTGAGGTGGCATAGAGCATCAGAAGGTGGCAGGAGGCTGGCGAGACTTGCTAAAGGCAGCC
Source organism: Ichthyophis bannanicus (assembly GCA_033557465.1). Taxonomy (NCBI): domain Eukaryota; kingdom Metazoa; phylum Chordata; class Amphibia; order Gymnophiona; family Ichthyophiidae; genus Ichthyophis; species Ichthyophis bannanicus. The sequence continues at coordinate 702,061,111 of CM066031.1, read as the reverse complement.
AAAGAGGAAAAATGGTGGAGAAGGAAGCAGGCTGAAGAGGAGGACAATTTATACACTTGTGTCAGAGGATATTTCATAAGGGAGGGGTTGTGGATTAATGTTCCTTATGGAAGGGTGGTGAGGTATGGAGGGGTAAGGGGAGAAGGAGGGAGGGAAGACGGGGCAGAGAGGGGTTGGACAAGAGGTAGGAGGGGGAAGGGAGGGAGAAGAGGGTTCTGATTTTGAGAAATGGCGATAACAGAGCAAGAGGGGGGAGAGACGGGAAGAGGGGGTGGAGTGAAGGGGGGCAAGGGGTTAGAGGGGGCAAGAAAGAGGTGAGGTGGAGGAGGAGTGAGTGAGTTGGGATGGCGATTGTGGGGGCGGATGGGGGGATGGTGGATAGAGGGGAAGGTGCAGGCCGAGATCCGATAGACAGTTACCTAAAATGGAAGTCAAGTCTCCCTTGAGGAGAAGAGGGGAGGGGGGAAGAAAGGAGAGAGGGAGGGAGGGTGGAAGGGGGGAGCTAGGGGGGAAGAGGGGGAGGGGGAGAGGGACGGGAGAAGAGGCGGGGCAGAGAAGGAAGGGAAAATTAAAAAAAATTCTACAGGTGAGTTAAAAATAGTAACATTAAATGTTAAAGGGCTTAATTCTCCAATTAAACGGCAGAAACTCTATAAGGAAATAACACGTCAAAAAGCATCGCTAGTGCTCATACAGGAAACGCATCTAACATGGCCAACAGAACACATGGTTAAGCTTAAGGGATATGGGACGTGTCTGTATGCATCAAACACAGTGGAAAAAAACAAGGGAGGGGTGGCAGTCTTCATAGCCTCCAAACTTAAGGTGGAGGGACAGACACTAATCAGAGATAAAGAGGGGAGATATCTACTGCTACGTCTAAAAATAGGGAATGAATGGTATTGTATAATAAATGTATATGCACCAACAGGGGGCAAAGAGAATTTTGGACAAAACTAAACGATGCGATGGGGCAATTAGGGGATGGAAAAATCATCTATGGGGGTGATTTTAACCTAACGTGGAATCCGGCCAGAGATGCAACGGGGAAAAGAGAGGGCAAAGAGCGGATAGGAGTAAATACCGAAACTTCGTAACACAGCACTGCTTGATGGATGCATGGCGATTTCATTATCCCAGGAAAAGGCAGTATTCATATTTTTCCCCCGTGCATGGCTCATACTCTAGGATAGATGCCATTTGTGTAACAAAGGAGCTGGCAGGCAGGGTCAAGGGGGCGGAAATGGATCCTATAACATGGTCAGACCATGCATTAGTGGAGGTAAGGCTGACAGTGGAAGGGGAGGGAGGAGGAATTAAGTTTTGGAGGTTGAATGAATCCCTACTGGAGGACGAGAGGGTCAGAGGGGAGATAGAGAGGGAGACAGTGGAATATTTCAGAAGGAACGATAATGGCGAGGTGGCCTGGGGGGGAGTTTGGGATGGATATAAGGCAGTAGTGAGGGGAACACTCATTAAATGGGGGAAATGTAAAAGGAGGGAGAGGGAGGGGAGAGAGAGGGACTTGGGAGAAAGATTAATGGAACTAGAAGCATTAGATGCGCAAGATAGAAAAGGGATATATCGAGGCCAAGTGTTGGCGGTAAGAGCACAGATAAATGCTATGGTGTACCCCAGGGATCTGTGCTGGGTCCGGTGCTTTTTGACATATTCATAAATGACCTGGAAAGGGGAATAACGAGTGAGGTTATCAAATTTGCAGATGACACAAATCTATTTAAAGTAGTTAAAACCCAAGAGGATTGTGGAAAATTGCAAGAGGATCTTGAAAAATTGGAAGACTGGGCATCAAAATGGCAGATGGAATTTAATGTGGACAAGTGCAAAGTTATGCACCTAGGGAAGAACAACCCAAACTATAGTTACACAATGCAAGGTTCCACATTAGGAACCACCACCCAAGAAAAAGATTTAGGCATCATTGTGGATAACATGTTAAAACCCTCGGCCCAGTGTGCAGCGGCAGCCAAGAGAGCAAATAGAATGCTAGGTATCATAAGGAAAGGAATGGAAAATAAAACAAAAGATATTATAATGCCTCTATATCGTTCCATGGTGAGACCGCACCTTGAATATTGTGTGCAATTCTGGTCGCCGTATCTTAAAAAGGATATAGCGTTATTAGAAAAGGTTCAGAGAAGAGCCACCAAAATGGTAAAGGGGATGGAAGGATACTCCTATGAAGAAAGGCTAAAAAGGTTAGGGCTCTTTAACCCATTAACCTGGAAAAGAGACACCATTAACCTGGAAAAGAGACGGCTGAGGGGAGATATGATAGAAGTCTATAAATTAATGAACGGAGTGGAATGGGTAGACGCAGATCGATTGCTTACGTTATCAGAATATAGAAAGACTAGGGGACATGCAATGAAGCTACAGGGTAAACTATGTAAGACTAATAAAAGAAAATATTTTCTCACTCAACGTGTAATCCAAACTCTGGAATTTGTTACCGGAGGATGTAGTAAAGGCTGTTAGTGTTGCTGGGTTTAAAAAAGGTTTGGACAAGTTCCTGGAGGAAAGGTCCATAAACCATTATTAAGAAGGGACCCAGGATATCAATGCTTGACCCAATACAAGCATTGTGGAACCTGTGTCTTTTGGGGAAACTGCTAGGTACGTATGATCTAGATTGGCCACTGTTGGAAACAGGATACTGGGCTTGATGGACCTTGGTCTGACCCAGTATGGCATATCTTATGTTCTTATGTTATGTCCTATGCAAGCGGAAGTTATACGGTACCATATGCAATTATTGAAACAAAATTTTTTTGAAGGGGGAATAAAGCAGGGCGATATATGGCACAGAAGTTGAAACAAAGGAAATTGAGATCACAAATATTGAAAATTAGGGACAGGGAAGGGAAATTAGTGCATAAAGATGGGGATATTCGAGAAGCCTTTAAAAGATATTATCAAGAGCTGTATGTGGCTCGAGTGGCTCCAGATTCGGAATGAATACAGAGTTATTTAAACTCGATAAAGTTACCAACATTGGAGGAGGAGGAACAAAAACAGTTAAATAAAGCCATTAGGACAGAGGAAGTCATGCAAGCCATCAAACAGTTAAAAGTAGATAAGACCCCGGGGTTAGATGGGCTTGCAGCGAGGTTTTACAGAAAATTCAGTGAGCTGTTAACTGCACCATTGTTAAAGCTGTTCAATTTACCAAGGGAGTGGGGGATATTAGCAGCTACTATGGGATGGGCTGGGACTACAGTAATATATAAAGAAGGTAAAGATCAGCAAGAATGCTCCTCATATAGACCAATCTCACTGCTCAACTTAGATGCTAAACTATTGGCTAAAATACTAGCTACACATTTAAATAGGGTAATCGGTAAACTGATCCACCAAGACCAAGCGGGCTTTATTCCAGGGAGGCCGGTGGCGGACAATATTAGAAAGATTTTAAATACTATATGGTCGGTGGGGCAAAGTAAAAAGGAGGCACTGTTAATATCTTTAGATGCGGAAAAGGTGTTCAACCAGGTGTTCTGGCCTTTTCTATTTCAGGTAATGAACAGAATGGGGTTGGGAGGCAAGTTCCTGGGGTGGGTAAAAGCATTGTACCGGGACCCGAAAGCCTGTGTTCAGGTGAACGGAGCATAGTCAGCATTCTTTGAGCAGGGGAGAGGGGAGAGGGACAAGGCAAGGATGTCCACTGTCACCCCTTCTATTCGCGATATCAATGGAACCGTTTGCAGAGAGGGTGAGAGAAAGGGAGGACTTGAAGGGTATAATGGTAGGTAGGACAGAGTATAGAATATCCCTGTTTGCGGATGATATCATATTGAGTGTAATCAGAACGAGATACTCTATACCTATATTAATGTGGGAACTAGAAGAATATGGGAGACTGTCAGGATTCACTATAAATTGGACAAAATCTGAAATTCTGAATGTGTCCTTAAAAGAGGAAGAGCAGGTGCTGTTACGAAAGAAGTATCCATTTAGATGGACCAAGGGGACGATTAGGTACCTAGGGATCCGAATAAGCAATACGCTGGAGGCGGTGCATGAGCTGAACTACATAAAGTTATTTGGGCAAGTAGAAAGTTTGCTGGCTGGGTGGGGTTGGGGATACTTATCTTGGTTTGGGCGGATTGCAGCTGTAAAGATGATGCTCCTACCCCGATATTTGTTTCTTTTCCAAACATTACCGATATTGGTGCCCCGTCCAAAGTTAAAGTACTTACAAAAGAGCATTAACAAATTTATTTGGCAAAATAGAAGTCCTACAGTTGCTATGTCAATCCTGCAGAGAGCAAGGGGGAGGGGGGCTTGGGGTTCCCAACTTTAACAAATATTATGTAGCAGCGCAACTGAAAGCGCTTTATGAATGGCACAGAGAAAAACAAAAGCATTGGGCTCAGATGGAAGAAGATTTCGTAAGGGGAGTTGGATTAGAAAGGATGGTTTGGAGGGGAAGTAAAGCACCTGCAAATAGTGCCCTTAATACCTTCATAGTCCATATTTTGAATGTTTGGAAATAACATAGAAAAATATTAGTGCAAGACAAAGGATATATACAAGGGATGACCCTAGAGGCATGTTTTGAAAGGGGACAGAGGCCAGGGGTATATACATTGCGCAGATGGGGACAGCGGGGACTAACACATATTTCCCAGATAGTGGTTAAGGAGGGGATAAGGGATTTTGAGGGCATTAAGGATTTATATGGATTATCTAATAATTACAGTTATATCCAGGTCAGCCACTTTGTGCGGCAGCAGAGAGTATGGCGGGACTTATGGAGTAACAGGGGGTGGTTTGAGGCCCTCTGCTCAGGACAATTAGGGCAAAAAGGAGCATTGTCTAAGACCTATAAAGGGCTAATGGAGGGAGGAGAGGGCAAATTAGACTTTATGACGAAATGGGAGGAAGACTTAGCAGTACAGTGGAAGAGGAGCGATGGGATAAGGTAATACAGACCGTAGCAGGAATATCTATAGCCACTTAAATAAAAGAAAATGTCTATAAAGTACTGTACCGGTGGTATTGGACACCGATACGTCAAAAAAGAGTGGGGTTGGGGCTATCTGACCAGTGCTGGAGAGGCTGTCAGGAGAGAGGACATATGTTACACATGTGGTGGAAGTGGGGACAGATTCAGGGATATTGGGAAGAGGTGTTATTGATAATTTATGAAATGACAGGCTAAAAAACTCCGGAGGTTTGTCTTCTACATCAATTGGAGGAGGATATCTCGGAGAGGGAAAGGGGCGGGGGTACTGAATCACTGTATAGTGGCTGCAAGATGCGAAATAGCACAACACTGGACAGGGTCGGGGAAACCTCAGAGCAAAGGTTTTATTAGAAGAATGGTGGAGCTGTGTTTGATGCATCGACTGACAGAGTTCTGTCTTGGGAAAGGGGGTAAGGGTGTGGAACAATGGGAGAATGTATGGAGATGGTTGGAAAAATGGAAAGCAGGAGAGAAGGGTTGCGGGTCATAGTAAAACTGTTCAGAGCACAAAAGCATCGACAGTGAGTTAGCTGGCGAACACACATATCTATAAGTAATGATTGTGAGAGAGAAGTTGAGAGATAATAAGAATGAATAAAGGAAAGGGGGCAATAGGGAGGGGAGGGTTCAAGATTAGATAATATGCAATGTTGTTATCGATATCAGGGAAGAACAGCAAGGTTGATGGTGGATTGTTGTAAAAAATATAAATTGATGGGTTAAGGAAATGTTTGTATTGTATATGGAACGAATTTAATAAAAAGTTAAATGGAAAAAAAAATTGTTCAAACAACTTTGTGTGAAACTCTTGGCAACAATCTACTTTTGCATGATGAGATGCTCTGATTAAGGCAGAGAAAACCAAATTACAAACCTACGCAAAAGGCAATTGTTAAAATGGACAACTGAATAGTGCAAAAGTAATTTTTTTCCCCCAGAATTAATATACAGGTTCATTTTTAAACTACTTTCACTGCTCTGTCATTCCAGAAAGAAAACTGGGTAAATCGATAGTTATTAAAGTGCAAACAGTAGAAAGCTGCAATAGAATAACAAACAGGAGAAATATACAGCCTCATATAACCCAAGGGAGCAACAAGGAAAGGAAACAAAATCAAACATGAATTCCGAAAATAACCTAAATTCCAAAAAGTGTATTGATAATTTTAAAAAAGCACAATCGGCCCATAGTAGAAAAGCTATTTCCAAAATGCTTATCAGACCATTTTCTACATTAGGTGTAAGAAACATTCACACTGGGCTTTCCTAATAAAAACATACAGCTCAGGCTGATATTTAAAGCAAGTTATGCATTTGCTGAGGAATGGTCAATGCATAAGTTGCTCATCCACATATTTTAAAAAATTATATGGATAATATGAGGCCATTTAAATTGCCAAGCTTCCCTAAAAACGATTTATTTAGGGGTGAAATTCAGCCACTAAAGGAATAGGTTATTCATTTTATCTAGCCTGCTGAATGCAAGGTCTAAACTAAATGGATAGTGCTAGCATGATTGCCATGCTGCCTGAATATTCAGTGCCACTGTCTATATATGTTAGGAGTGGAGCGGTGAACATAAGAGCATAAGATATGCCATACTGGGTCAGACCAAGGGTCCATCAAGCCCAGTATCTTGTTTCCAACAGTGGCCAATCCAGGTCATATGTCAGATTCCCAAAAGATAGACAGATTCCATGATGCTTATCCCAGGGGTAAGCAGTGGATTTCCCCTGTACACTTTAAGAATAGTTTATGGACTTATCCTCCAGGAACTTGTCCAAACTTCTTTTAATTCCAGCTACACTAACAGCTTTTTACTACATCCTCTGATAACGAATTCCTGAGTCTGATTATGTGTTAAGTGAAAAAATATTTTTCCAATTAGTCTTAAATGTGCTACATGGTAACTTCATTGCATGTCCCCTAGTTTTTCTACTTTTTGAAGATGTAATCAACCGATCTACGTTTACCCGTTCTACGCAATTCATTATTTTATAGACCTCTATTTTATCTCCCCTCAGCTGCCTCTTTTCCAAGTTGAAGAGCCCTAACCTTTTAAGCCTTTCGTTGCAGGGATATCCTTCCATCCCCTTTAGCATTTTTGTCGCTCTTCACTGTACCTTTTCTAATTCTGTTATATCCTTTTTAAGCTATGGTGACCAGAAGTGCACGCAATATTCAAGATGTGGCCACACCATGGAATGTTACAAAGGCATTATAATATCCTTTGATTTATTCTCCATTCCTTTCTGTTTAATTCCTATCATTCTATTTGCTTTCTTGGCCGCCCCTGCACACTGGGATGAGGGTTTCAACATATTAACCACGATGACGCCTAAATCCTTTTCTTTCCTAATGTGGAACCTTGCATTGTGTAACTGTTGTTTGGGTTGTTCTTCCCTAAGTGCAGGGCCGGCCCGTCCATTGAGCAAGAATGTTTTTTGCATAGGGCCCCGCGTTTCGGGGGGCCCCGCGCAAAGAACATTCTGCTTTTTTTTCTTAATTAAATTAAAAAAAAAAAAAAGCTGGCTGCTGCCGCCGCGGCAGCATGGAGTGTCCCGCGGGGCTCCCTCTGCCCGGCGGAACTCTCCCGGCGCGGCTGAGCCCCTCTGTGCCGGCTTGCAGATACGCGCAGGGAGAGTGTCTCCCTCGCGTCTCTGTTAAGCCTGCAGGGGCAGATGGGAAATTTCCCATCAGCCCCTGCTTCCCATCAGCCCCTGTGGGCTTAACAGAGACGCGAGGGAGACACTCTCCCTTCGCGTATCTGAAAGCCGGCACAGAGGGGCTCAGCCACGCCGGGAGAGTTCCGCCAGGCAGAGGGAGCCCCGCGGGACACTCCATGCTGCCGCGGCGGCAGCGGCCAGCTTTTTTTTTTTTTTTTTTTTAATTGCCATGTGCCGAGGGGGGGGGGGGCGGGTAGGAATTTAAATGGGCTAGGGGGGGGGGGGGGGGGTTAAGACTGACAATGGGCTAGGAGGGGGGGTTAAGACTGGCAATGGGCTAGGGGGGGTTAAGACTGGGGGTTAAGACTGGCAATGGGCTGGGGGGGGTTAAGACTGGCAATGGGCTAGGGAGGGGGGGTTAAGACTGGCAATGGGCTGGGGGAGGGTTAAGACTGGCAATGGGCTAGGGGGGGTTAAGACTGGTGGTTAAGACTGGCAATGGGCTGGGGGGGTTAAGACTGGCAATGGGCTAGGGAGGGGGGTTAAGACTGGCAATGGGCTAGGGGGGTTAAGACTGGGGGTTAAGACTGGCAATGGGATGGGGGGTGTTAAGACTGGCAATGGGCTAGGGAGGGTGGTTAAGACTGCAATGGGCTAGGGGGGGTTAAGACTGGCATTGGGCTAGGGAGGGAGGTTAAGACTGGCAAGGGGCTAGGGGGGGTTAAGACTGGGGGTTAAGATTGGCAATGGGCTGGGGGGGTTAAGACTGGCAATGGGCTATGGGGGGGTTAAGACTGGCAATGGGCTTGGGGGGGTTAAGACTGGGGGTTAAGACTGGCAATGGGCTGGGGGGGTTAAGACTGGCCATGGGCTAGGGAGGGGGGTTAAGACTGGCAATGGGCTAGGGGGTGTTGACTGGCAGTGGGCTAGGGAGGGGGGGTTAAGACTGGCAATGGGCTAGGGGGGGTTAAGACTGGGGGTTAAGACTGGCAATGGGCTGGGGGGTTAAGACTGGCAATGGGCTGGGGGGGGTTAAGACTGGCAATGGGCTATGGGGGGGTTAAGACTGGCAATGGGCTAGGGGGGGTTAAGACTGGGGGTTAAGACTGGCAATGGGCTGGGGGGGTTAACACTGGCAATGGGCTAGGGAGGGGGGGTTAAGACTGGCAATGGGCTAGGGGGTTTTATGACTGGCAGTGGGCTTGGGAGTGGGGGTTAATACTGGCAATGGCTAGGAGGGGGGGTAAAGACTGGCAATGGGCTAAGGGGGGTTAAGACTGGGGGTTAAGACTGGCAATGGGCTGGGGGGGGTTAAAGACTGGCAATGGGCTATGGGGGGGGTTAAGACTGGCAAAGGGCTAGGGGGGTTAAGACTGTGTTTTATGACGGGCAATGGGCTGGGGGGGTTAAGACTGGGAATGGGCTGGGGGGGGTTAAGACTGGCAGTGGGCTATGGGGGGGGGGTTTTAAGACGGGCTGTGGGCTGGGGGGTTAAGACTGGCAGTGGGCTATGTGGGGGGTTAAGACTGGCAATGGGCTGTGGGCTGATGAGGGCTGGCAATGGGCTATGGGGGGGTTAAGACTGGCAATGGGCTAGGAGAGGGGGGGGGTTAAGACTGGCAATGGACTAGGGGGGGTTAAGACTGGGAGTTAAGACTGGCAATGGGCTGGGGGGGGGTTAAGACTGGCAATGGGCTATGGGGTGGTAGGACTGGCAATGGGCTAGGGGGGTTAAGACTGGGTTTTAAGACTGGCAATGGGCTGTGGGGGGGGGTTAAGACTGGCAGTGGGCTGGGGAGGGGGGGTTAAGACTGGCAATGGGCTATGGGGGGGTTAAGACTGGCAAGGGGCTAGGGGGGGTTAAGACTGGGAATGGGCTGGGGGGTTTGAGACTGGCAGTGGGCTGGGGAGGGGGGGTTAAGACTGGCAATGGGCTATGGGGGGGTTAAGACTGGCAGTGGGCTGGGGGGGTTAAGACTGGCAATGGGCTGTGGGCTGATGAGGGCTGGCAATGGGCTATGGGGGGGTTAAGACTGGCAATGGGCTATGGAGGGGGGGTTAATACTGGCAATGGGCTATGGGGGGGGTTAAGACTGGCAATGGGCTGTGGGCTGATGAGGGCTGTCTGGAAATGGGGTGATGGGGGGTTAGGACTGGTAATGGGCTATGGGGGGGGGGGTTAAGACTGGCAATGGGCTATGGGGGGGGGTTAAGACTGGCAATGGGCTGTGGGCTGATGAGGGCTGTCTGGAAATGGGGTGATGGGGGGTTAGGACTGGTATTGGGCTGATTGGGGGGGTTAGGACAGGTAATGGGCTTTGGGGGTTTAAGACTGGCAATGGGCTGTGCGCTGATGGGGGCTGTCTGGAAATGGGGTGATTGGGGGTTAGGACTGGTAATGGGCTATGGGCTGATGGGGGCTGTCTGGAAATGGGGTGATTGGGGGTTAGGACTGGTAAAGGGCTATGGGGGGGGGGGGTTAAGACTGGTAGTGGGCTGATGGGGGGGGGTTAGGACTGGTAATGGGCTATGGGGGGTTAAGACTGGTAATGGCTGTGGGCTGATGGGGGCTGTCTGGAAATGGGGTGATTGGGGGTTAGGACTGGTAATGGGCTTTGGGGGGGTTAAGACTGGTAGTGGGCTGATGGGGGGTAGGACTGGTAATGGGCTATGGGGGGGTTAGGACTGATAATGGGCTATGGGGGGGGGGGGGGCTAGGACAGGAAATGGGCTGATGGGGAGGGGTTAGGACTTGAGGTGGGCTGATGTGGTTAGGACTGGTAATGGGCTGTGGGCTGATGGGGGGGGGGTTTAGGACTGGCAATGGGCTATGGCGGGCTGACTGGAAATGGGCTGATGGGGGGTTAGGACTGGTAATGGGTTATAGGGGGGGCTTAAACTGAAAATGGGGTGATGGGGGTTAGGACTGGAAGTTGATTGACGGGGGGCTAGGACTGGTAATGGGTTGGGGGGTTGCTAGGACTGGAAATGGGCTGAGTGGAAGGGGAGGCTTGAACTGCAAATAGCTGATGGGGAGGGGGTGCTTGGAATGGAAATGGGCTGTGAGGGTAGGGAGCTAGGACTGAAAATGGGCTGATGGAACAGCTAGGATAGGACTGGAAATGGGCTGTTGGGGGGAGCTAAGATTGGAAATGGGCTGTGGTGGGGGCTTGAATTGAAATGGACTCATGGAGGGGCTAGAACTGGAAGTAGGCTCATGGGGGGGCTTGGACTGGAATTGGGCTGAGTGGAGGGGAGCTATGATTTGACATGGGCTGATGGTGGGGCTAGGAAATGACTAGAAATGGGCTGATGGGGGGGGGGCTAGGATTGGAAATGGGCTGATGCAGGGACTAGAAGGGAATGGATGCTGGGTGAGACTGGAACTAGAAGGGAGCTGATGTTGGGGGAGGATTAGAATGGGATGGGGCTGGGAGAGTAAAATGGAGAGAGGAAAAATATTTTGTGTAGGAGGGATGAAAAATCTACAATTGGCCGGGTATTGGGAGAGTAATTGGGGATTGAGGATGGAGGGGTTAAAAAATTTGTGTGGATGAAATAGGAATGAGGAAAGAGCAAAAGGAGAAAGATTAGTATGTTAAAGCAGTTTGTAGAGAGAGAGAATGGAAAAAAAACTAGAAGAGAGAAGAAAGGACAAATGGACAGCAGACGATGGAGAGTTAGCAGAAAACATGAAGAAGAAACCAGAAGAAAGTGGCTGGACCAATTGCAACTGAAAAAAATGCACAAAAGGTAGAAAGATATCTCTTTATTTTGAATTTATTAACTGGAATATGAAAGCTCTGGGAAATGTGCCTCATTAACGTCTGCACTTTGTTTGGTACAAGAGGAAATTAATTTATAGTTTTATGTCTACAGTGTTGTTGTACATTCCAAGTTTGGCTTTTGGGGTTCCCAGTTTAATTATTGCCTTCCTGTTTCTAAATTGTGATTCCTTGTTTGGTGATGGTCTATGTTCTGCATGTGTAACTGAGCTGAGGTATTCTGTTTATGTAATTCCTATTTGACGTTGCCACTTGTTCTCTTTCCCCAGTATTCTCTGAAATGTATTGGTTTAATATTTGCAGTGTTGCCTTTTGATAGGTAGGGTATGGTGCTTTGTGAGTCCTGGTAATGCTGTCAGGATACGGCGGGTTTGCTATGGGTTCTAAATGGGCAGCGTTTGTAGTAGTTCCTAATGTGCCTGGCGGTTGGCACTGGATTATAGTAATGTAGAAATCTTTTAGTCTTTCTTTATCCATACACTCATTAAGAGACATGTTTACTAAAAGTTAGTGTATGGTAACATTATGCAAATATTTATGCAAATAAGGCCACTTATGCAAATGAGGCCCCGCACCGAGTCTCCGCACATGGCCCCGCACCCCCCTTGGGCCGCCCCTGCCTAAGTGCATAACTTTGCTGTTGTCCACATTAAATGTCATCTGCTATTTGGATGCCCAGTCTCCCAATTTATCAAGGTCTTGCAATTTTTTACAATCCTCTTGTGTTTTAACAACTTTGAATAATTTTGTGTCATCTGCAAATTTGATCACCTCATTCATTATCCCCATTTCAAGTTCATTTATAAATATGTTAAAAAGCAACTAGCCCAGCACAAATCCCTGGGGTATTCCACTAGTCAACTTTTTCCATTGGGAAAATTGGCCATTTAGCTCTACTTTGTTTTCTATCTTTCAAGCAGTTTCTAATCCACAATAGTACACTGCCTCCTATCCCACAATAGTACACTGCCTCCTATCTTATTTATTTATTTTAACAGTTGCTTATATACCGCAACCTTCCAAAGATCAGGTGCGGTTTACAATGAACAATTTAGGAAACAGTGAACAGAGCTGTTTATACATGGAACTTCTGTGAACTATATACAATAGACTGTTAATTAGATTAAACATTTGGTTATAGTAAAAACATTATAAAACTATTTACAAAGGTATGGTTCATAAAGGTAACTATATACAATGGAAATGAGTCCCGTAGGCAATTCTTAACTTGAGTTAGAGTGGGGCAAGCAAGGTAGAAGAAAATGTCGCCGCGCCGCTGGGCAGGGTCCCGAGGCCGGTAGTAACCGGGTTCCCGGGGCCCCAGCCTGGCGGCGGTGGATTCGCGGCGGTTGGCAGGTGGGGGGGGGGGGCAAGAGCGTGGGAGAAGTGCGGCCGGCACCAGCAAGTGGCGTGCACACGTAGTGCCTCACGATTGGTGCTGGTGCCGGTCGGGGGCGGAGCGGCGGCACGCGTGGGAGATCGCTGGCGTGCGCTCTCCCTCTTTGCAGCGTTGCCAGCCGCTGAAAAGGTTTGTCGGGGAATTTTGGTGTTCGTGGGCCAAAGGGGAGGCATCGGATTTCGGGCCGGCTGCCCGTCGCGGGGGTTTTCAATTTCGGCGGCAGGGACCCTTCGTGTCGGCGCGGGGGGGGGGGGTTCTTTGTTGGGCATTGATTGCCCGGTTGGCTGGCTCGGTGAAGGGCCTGGGCCTTCCTGCTGGGTCCGGTAACTTTAAAAAAAAAAAAAAGAAAGAAATAATACTACTAAAAAAAAAAAAAAAAAAGAATTCAGCAGGTCTTACTGCAGGGTTATACCTATATATATGTATATAGCTATTTCTATATAGCTATAATCCTTTTAAGGGTGAGGGCTGTGCCTGAGGTGCCCACAGTGGTGCAGCGGACACCGCCAGCGCCTGTGGGACCTGTGGGTCACAGGTTCCAGGCCCAGCTGGGGCACGTGCCAACCCAGTACTCATAATTTTAATTGCCTTCCTGGCACTACTCTGCGCTTAGGGCTGCGCTCCCAGTATGGCCCGCCGGTCTGGCAAGGCCGCTCCCAAGAAGGTGGGGGCTAAGGGGGCTGCAATTAAGGGGAAGGGGCGTGGGAGGCCTGGGTCTGTGCCTGCCCTCGAGGGGGAGGCGGTGGTGGCTGTGGCTCAGGACCCGCAGGGAGGGCGGGGCAGAGGAAGGGCGCCGAGGAAGCGCTCTGGTACTGCGGGCCGGCCCGCGCGGGCTCGTGCTCCGGCGGTTTCGGCTGCGCCTCGGGGGAGCGGGATGCTTGGGCCTTCCGGCTCTGAGGGCGGGGACGGAGTCTCGGGTGAGGTAGACAATGCCACGGTGGAGCGCTCCGGGGCGGGGGCTGCGTTGGGGGCCCGGTACCCGGAGGTGGGAGCTTCTCCTGCAGAGGGCGGCGGGTTGGTGGGTACGTATCCCCTTCCTCCCTCCGGTTGGTCTAGTCCTGGGTGTATGAGCGGGCATGCTCCGCCTGCTGGGTTTTTTGGAGCGCCGGGGGCTTGGCCGTTTGGGGGGGGCGCATGGTGTGGACCGGCGCAGTGGGGTGGGGACTGGGATGGGTGGAGGGGGGGCGGGGTTGGAGGGGGGGCGGGGGTGGCGGGTCCGCCGTTCCGGGGGGGGGGGGGGGGGGGGGCGGCGGGGGCGGCGGGGGGCCTCGGGTCCTCAGCCTGGGGCTGGGGAGTGGGACCCAATGTTGCTTCCAACCCTTTGCGGGCAGGGCCTGCCGCTTTTTCTCCTCTTTTGCCTCAGGTTCCTCGGCGGGATTTGCCCGGAATGGACAGCGTTGACCCTGGTCGAGCGGGCTCCGCTAGTGCGGTGGAGGAGCGTGACGGTTCGGCTGCTGCGGGTCCGAACCTGCTGGTGTCTTCGCCTCTTCCTCTTACGGCTGGTGAGTATACTGCGGGCGCAGGCAGTTCGGTGGGGGGAGGGCAAGGTCCTGAGGTGGTTCCGGTGGCCGGGGGAAAGGAGACCGTCAAGCGCAAACACGGGCGTCGCTGCCGGAGGGCTTCTTCGTCCTCCTCATCCTCTTCCACGATTTCCTCTGACGATTCGGTGGTTGCGGGGGGTGAAAAGGAGGCGGGGCGGCGGGTCGGCAGTGGTGCGTTGCGCGGAAACTTTGGGAGGGTGTCCCTCGGAAGTTGCGGCACCGGATCAAGCGTCGAAAATATATTGATATCTTTCGCCTGCTTGAGGGCCGTAGGCGCTTCGGCGAGAGTAAGAAAAAGCGCAAGGAGGATGAGAAGGCGGGTCGGGTGCGCAAGCCTTCTCGCAACACCTTGAATTGGACTCGGGCGTTTTTAAGGTTGGCCAGCGTTTGGGGTCATTATTACCCGGAACAGTATGGAGCGCTCTTGGCTTACGGCGAAACGATTTTGGCGGTGGCGCAGGCGCAGGACGGGTGGGCTTGGCTGAACTACGACGAGGAGTTCAGGGACATGATTGAGGAGAGTAAGCAACTATCATGGGGCACGAAGGATATCAATCTGTGGTTGACGCAGATGTCCTCGAGGGGCCGGGCGGCTGGGGCCGCCGGGGGAGGTGGGAAGGCCGGAGTTGCTGCGGCGCCGGGGGGCGTGCGGCCCTTTCGGTCGGCCGCCACCCCGGCGCCTCAGCCCAGGGGTGGGGTGGCAGGCACGGACGTTTGTTGGCGTTTCAATAAATCCTCGTGCCCGTTCCCCGACTGCAAGTTTAAACATGCTTTGTTCCTTGTGTGGCAGCGGACACGCGGCCCTTAAATGCAGTAGGAGAGGCGTGGCAGGTGCCCCTGCGGGGGGCAAGTGAGGGCGGTCTCGTGTCTTTGGCTCCCACGCCTGTGCGAGTCGAAGTCATGCGCCCATGGCTGATGGAGTATGGCAGGGCGATCCGGGGGGGGGGGCGTGGAGGGTCTTACTGGAGGGGTTTTCGGAGGGTTTTCGGATCACGTGTCAGGGTTCCCCTGCGGAGGGGAGTCGCGTAACGCTAGTTCGGTGTGCTCTCTGGGGGAGGTGGCGCGGCAGAAGATTGCGGAGGAGTGCGCGCTGGGCAGAGTGGCCGGGCCCTTTCGCGAGCCTCCCTTCTCCCCGTTCACGGTGTCCCCACTGGGGGTGGTGCCCAAGAAGGAGCCGGGCAAGTTCCGGCTAATTCACAACTTATCCTCTCCTGTCGGAGATTCCGTGAACGACCATATCCCTCGAGAGCGATGTACTGTGCGCTACGCTTCTTTTGACTCCGCTGTTGCGTTGGTGCAGCAATGCGGGGCCGGGGCGTCCTTGGCGAAGGTGGATATAGAATCGGCGTTCCGACTGCTGCCTGTGCATCCTGCGTCCTTCCCTTTGTTGGGTTTTACCTTCGAGTCGCAGTACTATTTTGATAAATGCATGCCTATGGGCTGTGCCATATCCTGCGCTTACTTCGAAGCGTTTAGCACCTTTTTGCATTGGGTGTTGGAAACGTTGACGGGGTTGCGTACTATAGTACATTATCTGGACGATTTCTTGTTCGTCGGGCCGGATCGGGAATCAACTTGTGACACCTTGCTGGAGACCTTTTTGCGCTTGGCGGGGGACTTCGGTATTCCAGTAGCAGCTAATAAAACGGTTGGGCCTGTGACTTGCTTGACGTTCCTGGGAATCGAGATTGATACCGTGGAAATGGTGGTCCGCTTGCCGGAGCAGAAGGTGGCTCGTCTGCGGCGGTTGGTTGCTGTGGTGGGATCTGCGCGCAAGACTACATTGCGTGTTATGCAATCTTTGGTTGGGCATCTCACGTTCGCGTGCAGGGTGCTGCCCATGGGGCGCCCCTTCGCTCGGCGGTTGTCGCTCGCCATGGCAGGAGTTCAGCTCCCGCATCACCGTATTCGGGTGACGGCGGGAATGCGCGAAGATTTACGGGTTTGGGATTCCTTTTTAGCTGATTTCAACGGTCGCTCGGTCATTCAGTTCCCTGAAATCTCGAATTCAGATCTGCATTTATTTACTGATGCGGCCGGCGGTTTTGGTTTCGGGGCTTATTGTCAAGGGGCGTGGTGTGCGGAGCCGTGGCCTTCCGAGTGGGTGCAGTCCGGCTTGACGCGGAACATTGCTTTTTTGGAGCTTTTCCCATAGTGGTTGCTTTCTGGGTCTGGCCTGAGCGCTTACGGGATCGGCGGGTGGTATTTTGGTGCGATAACGCGGCAGTGGTGGAGGTTATTAATCGCCATGCGCCTCGATGCCCGAAGGTGGCTGCTTTAATGAGGATTTTTGTGTTAGCCTGCTTACGTATGAATGTCACCGCCAGGGCTCGGCATGTGCCTGGGGCCCAGAATTCCATTGCTGACGCTCTATCCCGTTTTCAGTGGGCGCAATTTCGGCGGCTGGCTCCGAAGGCGGATCCGGCGGCTTCCCCGGTCCCGGAGCATCTCTGGAAAGTTGGAATCCAGAGCTGATGGCACTGTTGTCGACGTCCATAGCGCGCAGCACGTGGGCCCTGTATCGGCGTGGTTACTCCCAGGTGAGTGCTTTCCTGAGCTCTTGGGGCTGGGGCGGGGGGGAAGGTGCCCGAGGGGCTAATAGGTCAATTCGTGCTCTGGGCGAAGAAGGCGGGTTGGACTCGTACGGCTGTTACGTCCGCAGTTGCTGGTTTTTCCTTTTTCTGCAAGGCGGCGGGGTGGGGGAACCCGAGGGTTTCTTTTCTTGTTCGGTATCTGTTGGCGGGTTGGGCTAGGGCTCACCCTAGGCCCCAGGACTGGCGGCGTCCGGTTTCTCACGAACTATTGCTGCGTGTTTGCGAGGTCTTACCTCGTGTTGCGGCTTCTCCTTTCGAGGCCCTCTTGTTCCATGCATTGTTCGTGACTGCCTTTTTTGGGGCCTTTCGCGTGTGCGAACTGGTGCCACGCTCCGCCAGGAAGGGTGCGCCTGGGGGTCTCGAGCCCTCCCACGTCACCATCCAGGGGTCTCAAGTTCGTATTTTCCTCCCACGGTCCAAGACCGATCAGACGGGAAAAGGGAGTTGGGTGGTATTGGGCGCCATATACCCCTTGCCCTCGTGCCCCGTGCGTGCTTTGAGCCATTACTCTCTGAGGCGCTCGGGTTTGCATGGTTTCCTACTTCTTTTTACATGAGGACAGTAGGCCGGTAACGCAGTTTCAGTTTACAGCGGTGCTGCGCCTGGCACTGCGGTCCTTAGGTTACGATGAACGGAGCTTTGCGTCGCATTCTTTCCGGATCGGCGCGGCCACCAGTGCGGCGGCGGCGGGGCTGGAGGGGTCGGTGATTCAACGGATCGGGAGGTGGCACTCTGGAGCGTACGAAGGGTATGTGCGCCCTTAAGGGGTCGATCGCTGCATCCGGGTGGTGCGGCGACGATGTCTTGGGGTTGCCCGGGTGGCACGGGGTTGCTGGGTTCTGGGGGGGGGGGGCTGCTAACAACATTTTCTTCCTATTTCAGAGTTGCCTGCTGGTGGCAGTCCGCTTTGTCCTTTCAGATGGTGCCGGTTCCAGCGAATGGTGGATCATCGGCCATTCATTCGTCTATTGGGCCGAGCGGAGGGCGGTGTCGAGGCCTTTGGGACTACATCTTGGTCTAGCGGCTTCTGGAGTTCGCCTATGCTGGATGGGACAACGTGGAATGCGGTGGTGGCAGCTCGTGGACTTTGTCCAGGCACAAATGGCACAGCGTCGGCGGCCAGTCGGGCTCTTGATTCACTTGGGAGGCAACGACTTGGCGAGTTGATCCTGCAGGCAGCTCATTCGCGTTGTTCAGAGGGACCTTGGTCTGCTGCAAGAACTTTTTCCGGATGTGGCCATTTTGTGGTCGGATATAATCCCTCGCCCCGCCTGTTGGACACAGCGGCGGTGGTCGAGGGGCCTGATCAAAATCAATAGGCAGATCGGGCGGTGGGTTCAGCAAACAGGTGGACGGCAGGTGTTACATCCCTGGGCGGAAGTCCGGTGCAGTGGCCTGTACCGCTTGGACGGTGTGCACCTTGCTCCTGTTGGCCAGGATTTGTTGCTGAATGACTGGCAGGAGGCTATTGAATGTTGGTGTTGGTCGCAGCTTTCTTTGGGGGGGGCGGCACAAGGATAGGTGAACTACGTTGTGCCGGGGGCGGGGCAGCGCGCCGGCGCTCGCCGACCCGGTGGGGGCATTGGAGGTGAATGCCGCTTGGCAGAGGAGCGGCATTGCTCCAGGTTGGGGAGACATCATGGTTGTGGTCTCTGCCCGGTGGGAAAATGCCGGCCTTTGCTAATAACATGGCGAGGCGGGCGGAGGGGCAATGGGGGGGTGGATGATGCACCACTTTGCTAGAAATGGCTGGTGGGGTATCATCCGGAATTCGGGAGGTGGAGGGGGGGGGGGGAAACGTTTTGACTAAGAACGTTTGTTGGCCTATGTTCGGCCGGTTTTACAATGTTATAAATAAAGCTGCGACCAACTAATTGTTCACCAATCTTGTGGTCTGTGTGTCTTTGTGGGGGGGGGGGATGTGAAAGAAAAGGGGTTTGGCTCGAGTGGTGGTAAAGTGTTATGACTGCCGCCAGCCACCAAAGGATGGGGCATCCGGATACTTCGGTTAATGTCGCCGCACCGCTGGGCAGGGTCCCGAGGCCGGTAGTAACCGGGTTCCCGGGGCCCCAGCCTGGCGGCGGTGGATTCGCGGCGGTTGGCAGGTGGGGGGGGGGGGGGAAAGAGCGTGGGAGAAGTGCGGCCGGCACCAGCAAGTGGCGTGCACACGTAGTGCCTCACGATTGGTGCTGGTGCCGGTCGGGGGCGGAGCGGCGGCACGCGTGGGAGATCGCTGGCGTGCGCTCTCCCTCTTTGCAGCGTGGCCAGCCGCTGAAAAGGTTTCCCTCCCACCCTCCCCTTGCTCGTGGTTGCCGGTTGGGGGGTGTTGTCGCAGCTGGGTATGGGGGGGGGGGTCTTGGTTGCAGGTGTGGCGGGGTAGCGAGCCGGTGCTCGCCGACCCGGTGGGGGCATTGGAGGTGAATGCCGCTTGGCAGAGGAGCGGCATTGCTCCAGGTTGGGGAGACATCACGGTTGTGGTCTCTGCCCGGTGGGAAAATGCTGGCCTTTGCTAATAACATGGCGAGGCGGGCGGAGGGGCAATGGGGGGGTGGATGATGCACCACTTTGCTAGAAATGGCTGGTGGGGTATCATCCGGAATTCGGGAGGTGGAGGGGGGGGGGAAACGTTTTGACTAAGAACGTTTGTTGGCCTATGTTCGGCCGGTTTTACAATGTTATAAATAAAGCTGCGACCAACTAATTGTTCACCAATCTTGTGGTCTGTGTGTCTTTGTGGGGGGGGGGTGGGATGTGAAAGAAAAGGGGTTTGGCTCGAGTGGTGGTAAAGTGTTATGACTGCCGCCAGCCAAAGGATGGGGCATCCGGATACTTCGGTTACTGAATGGAGAAAGAGAATAAGAAGGAAGGTATTAGTGAGAGTGTAATGTTATGGTTAGATTGAACCGAAGGATGAGCTATTCATTTTTGGCTTAGATCAATGATGGGACAATGTGAAAAAATTGAGCTCTTGTAAGTACTGGGTCGATATAACTTATATCCATCTAACATCTGTTATCCATTTTCTGTCTGAGATAATTGGTTTATGTTTGGTCCATAGTGAAGGCTGAACAGATGGGTCTTTAAATTCTTGCGGAGCTCTTTAAGTTCAGTTAATGTTCTTATTGCTTCAGGGAGGGAGTTCCAGAGAATTATCATTTTATAGTTAATTCTGGATTGGATTGGAAGCCAGTGTAAGTTTGCTAATATGGGTGTTATATGCTTAAAAGGGCGCACCTTCATTATAGTTCTAGCTACTGCATTTTGAGCAAGTTGGAGTCTTTTTATGTTTTGTTTAGTTGCACCAATAAGAGTTAGGTTGGCAAAATCAAAGTGCGGAGTAATTATGGCCTGAATTATACTTATAAAGTCGTGTAAATGTACAAGTGGGCGTAATTGTTTTAGGATTTGGAGCTTAAAATAGACTTTTTTTGTTATGTTTCTAGTCTGGGTATTCATGCTGAGGTGTGTATCTAGGATCACGCCTAGGTATTTCACTTCATTCTTTATATGGATGTCATGATTTTGAAGTGTAATGTGTGTTGGGGGAATGAATGATTGATTTTTTGTTACAATTAGTATGTCAGTTTTAGAGTGGTTAATATGAAGATTGTGATCTTTTAGCCATGTAGCTAGTTCGTCGAAACAGTCAGTTAATAATTGGAGTGGGAGTATGGGGATTGTGAAAGGAATGTACATCATTATATCGTCTGCGTATTTTTGATAGAGTACATTGAATTTTTTAAAGATGTTGCAGATTGGTTGGATATAAATATTGAAGAGGAGGGCTGATAGGGCGGAGCCTTGCGGGAGGCTAAGTGTTTGATTGTATGTGTTCGAAGTTTGGGAGCCGATACGGACTGTTTGTGTTCTGTTGCTCAGATAGGATGTGAACCACTTGTGTACTGTTGAACTTACTCCTATTTGATTGAGCCTATTAAGCATTATAGAATGGTGGACGCTATCAAAGGCTGCACTGATATCCAGAAAGAGAAGGATGAACGCTTGTTTGGGGTTATCGATTCCTCTTACTAGTGAGTCTATAAGTACTGTTAATAACGTATCTACTCCATGGCAGGGGCGGAAGCCGTATTGTTGGTCATCGAGGGGGGCAGATGTATCCAAATATTCTTGTGTTTGAGATTGAACAACCTTTTCGATGAGTTTAGCCATAAATGGTATACTTGAAATGGGTCTATATGAGTTTGGTGAAGTTTTGTCAATATTTCCGTTTTTGAGTATGAGGCGGATTTGTGCGTGTTTTAGTGCGGGTGGTAGATACCCTTGGCATAGCGATAGATTGATAATAGGGAGTATGAAGGGGGATAGAGTTGTAAGAGTATTCTTTATCCAGATTACAGGACAAGGATCTAGGAGGGAGGTGGTAGTATTTGGATTTGATATAATGTTTTTGAGGGAGTCTTTGGTAACAGGGTGGAAGTCAGCCCAGTCGTCAATTTGATGCTGGTTGGTATTGGTAAGTGGCATTGGTGAGAATGTATTAAGTTTTGTTTTGTTTATATAGTGATTAGCTAAGTTCTGGGCCGTTATATCTGTGATGTCATTGCTAGAGATATGTGTATTGTTAGTTAAGTTTTGGACTATTGAAAATAGTTCTCTTGGTCTGTTTATAGATTTAGTTAGAATGGCAGAGTGGAAGTTTTTCTTAGCACGGTCCGTAGCATCTTTATACTTTTTGAGGTGGTAATGATATTTCTCATAGTGTGTTGTGGATTTAGTTCTGCGCCATTTTACTTCTATTTTCCTTAGTTCTCTTTTCATTGATTTTAAAGTGCTGCTGAACCAAGGGGCGTCACTGTTTCTGGGGCAGTCATTCCTTTTAATTTGTTGTTTATTAGCTGCTGCCTTAGAGATTGTTTTATGCCAGATTTCAACCCTTCATCTAGATCAGAGGGTGATAATGATAGATGGGGGATCGTTAGGTCGAGGAATTCTTCCTCATTGAATCTCTTGAATCTGGGTTTAGGAGACAGTAAAGATCTGTTTTTATTATTTGTTTCAGTGTATGTAAGACTAAATTTGATTAGGTGGTGGTCTGACCATGGGATTGGGGTACTTTCCAATGAGGCTGAGTTGAAGAGTTTATGAAGTACTTCTGGGAGAATGATAAGGTCAAGTGTTCCTCCTTTAATATGGGTTTTTTTGTTAATAATTTGATGGAAATCCATATCTGCTATTGATTCAAGGAAGTGGGCTGAGTGTGAGGAGGGTAGTGATGGGAGGTTGAAATCTCCTAGAATTATCAATGGGTTTAGATCTGTGGATGAGCTAAGGAGTTCTATAAGTGTATCTAAATTTTCTGATTTTTGATCAGGTGGTCTGTATACTAGACATATTAGATGACCAATTTTCATGGTGAGTGTGTCAATGTTGTTGTGGAGGTCTGAGGATTGTGGTTTTGCTTTTAAAATTTTTTTTGTCATCATGAGTACTCCACCTCCTTTTTTATGGTTTCTGTGTGAGTATGAGATATCGTATTCATTGTTTTTTAATTGGTTTAAGTAAACATTATCAGTGTCGGTTAACCAGGTTTCAGTTACGCATAATATATCAGGTTTTAGATCATTTAGTAAGTCTGTGAAGATAGGGAGTTTGTTCTTCATAGATCTTGCATTTATTAGGATACACGACAATGGGGTTGTGTTCCTTGTATTTTGTTGGATATCTTTTTGTGGTATTAGGGTGGGCTTTATATGAATTAGCCTGTAGTGGTTTGCTTTTGTGTTGAAAGCAGTATTTAATTGTCCTAAGGGAGGATCAGGTCTGATTGATCTTAGAATTATTGGTATTGGTTTGTGATTAATGTTATTTAAACTATGAGTCAGGGTAGTTAACATGATTATTATGATGCTGATGTATAGCATCCTTAGGCAAAAGGTGCTTATAACTATCTCTCCTAATTTCCCCAAGAGTCTCTCATAAGGGACTTTGTCAAAAGCTTTTTGAAAACTGAGATACACTGTATCAACTGGCTCACCTTTATCTACCGGTTTATTTACACCTTCAAAAAAAATATGAGAGATTGGTGAGAAAAGACTTTCCTTGGCTAAATCCATGTTGACTTTCTGCCATTAAACCATGACTATCTACATGTTCAGTAGTTTTGTTTTTTTAATGATGGTTTCTACTGTTTTAGCTGGTACTGGCTTGCAGTCCACCCAGTAGTACCATTCACTTAAAGGCCTTGAAGACTGTCTTTCCTTCTGGTGCTTATAACTGCGTGACCACATTGACTAATATTGACCTGATATTATCCTCACTTGGTTTTCAGCTTGTCCTGCTGTGAGGGCTTGTGTGTATCAAGGATGCTGAGGGCTAAGCTATCGGTAATTTAACTACTGGCAGGGTCTCCCAAGATGGACAGGTCTCAGCTGAGGTGCCCAGACCAAGACAAACCATCATCTGGGCAGCAGCAGAATGGGACGGTGTTGGCAGCGGAGGACCACATTTCTGTGACAAAGGCAACAACACTAAACTTAAACTGCGCGGAGGAAAGGCTTGGCAATCTACTCCTGTATCTTGCCATGAAAACCCAATGGATAGTCACAACAAAACAAATTGCACTATATTGCTGGAAGATGAGAATCCCAGGTTGGAAGGCACTTAACTAGCTACAGGGGAGTTGCTGTAGACTTTTCAGAGTAAAGCCAGCATTTATGATGTGGTTGGATCAAAGCCCTCGGGACGTCTGACTGCTGATGTAGCTGCACATGAAATGTGTGTTAGAAGCTGTAAAGATGTCTTACATATTGGTACATGGAGCATACAAAACATGAACCAAGTAGGAGGTGGTCAAGAATGAAATGGAATGTGTACAACTTGATCTGTTGGGTGTCAGCGAACTGAAATGGACTGGTATTGGGCACTTTGTATTAGATGAGCACATGGTTTACTATGCTGGAAATGAACGACAAAGAAGAAATGATGTTGCATTTATAATAAAGAAGAAACTTGCAAGAACTGTAATGAAATACAATGCAGTCAGTGAATGCTTAATCTCTATTCATCTATGAGGAATGCCTATCAACACAACTATAATTCAAGTATATGCCCCAACAACAGCTGTAGAAGAGGATGAAACTGATGATTTCTATGAACAAGTACAAGCTGAAATTGACAGAACATGCAAACAGGATATCCTGATAGTCTTGGGTGACTGGAATGCAAAGGTTGGCAACAAAGAAGAAGGCAAAATGGTTGGAAAATATGGACTTGGCAACAGAAATGAAACTGGAGAAAGACTGATAGAATTCTGCAAGACCAATGATCTATTCATCTCAAACACCTTCTTCCAGCAACACAAGCGGCAACTGTACACATGGACTTCACCCAATGGATTGTACAAAAATCTAATTGACTACATTTGTGGAAGTCAACAATGGAAAAGCTCTATAACATCAACAAAGACAAAACCTGGAGCTGACTGTGGTACAGATCACCAACTACTAGTATACAAACTCAAGCTAAAGTTGAAAAAGAGCAAACCACTCGTGAATGCAGCAAAATATGACCTTGAGAATATACCACTGGAATTTAAAGACTGCCTGCAAAATCGATTTGCTGCTTTAGGTACAAATGACAGCTCCAGAAGAGCTATGGAATGAAATCAAGAATGTTGTGTTGGAAGAAAGCAAGAAGTCTCTACAAAAGGTGAAAAAGCAATAATGGCCAAAATGGATGACAGAAGAAACTCTGAAAATTGCCCAGAAAAGCAGAGAAGCTAAAGCCAGAGGAGAAAGAAAGACAATTGCAGAACTCAACAGAAATTTCCAACGTGCTGCAAGACAGGACAAGGAAAAGTACTACAATGGCACATGCAAGGAAATAGAAGCAGAAACTATTAGAGGAAGAACAAGATCGGCTTTCCTAAAGCTATGAGAGTTAAAGAAAAACTTCCAGCCTCGAATTGGAATGTTACAAGATACTCAAGGTTCTATGTTGAATGATGCTGAGAAGATCAAGAAAAGGTGGAAAGAATATATAGAGTTTTTATAAGATAAAGATCAAGTGGATCAACAGCTGCTTCACCCTATACCTTATGATCTGGAACCATTGGTGTTGAATGAAGAAGTCGAAGCAGCATCATGGTCAACTGACTGGAAAGGATTTGTGTTTATATCAATACTAAAAAAAGGTGATCCAATTGACTGTGGAAATTATTGCACAATCGCTCTGATCTCACATGCCAGCAAGATTCTACTAAAGATTATTCAACAGAGACTACAACCATACCTGGAACAAGAACTACCTGAAGTGCAAATAGGGTTCAGAAAATGGTGAGGAATGAGAGACATCATCGCAAATGTGAGATGGATCCTTGAAAAGACTAAAGAATACCAAAAGGATATCTATTTGTGCTTTATCGACTATAGCAAGGCTTTTGACTGTGTAAACCATGAGAAACTCTGGGCCACATTAAGAAGCATGGGTATACCAGAACACCTGATCATTCTTTTGCACAATCTGTACATTGATCAAGATGCAACAGTTCGAATGGAACAAGGAGAAACAGAATGGTTTAAAATAAGCAAAGGTGTATGGCAAGGCTGCATACTTTCCACCTACCTGTTTAATTTATATGCAGAACAAATCATCAGAGAAGCAGGATTGTATGAAGACAACAGAGGTGGGAAGATTGATGGAAGACTCATCAACAACCTTCGCTATGCTGATGATACCACATTACCGGCTGAAAGTGAAGATGATCTGAAACATTTCCTTATCAAGATCAAGGAACATACTCTTAAAATGGGCCTGCACCTTAATGTAAAGAAGACAAAGATCATGACAACTGGCAAAATCAATAAGTTCATCGTTGAAGGAGAAGAAATTGAAATCATGGACAACTTTAACCTACTTGGATCAACTATCAATAAAGAAGCAACAAGCAGTCAAGAAATCTGATGACGCGTTACATAAGAACATAAGATATGCCATACTGGGTCAGACCAAGGTCCATCAAGCCCAGTATCCTGTTTCCAACAGTGGCAAATCTAGGTCATACGTACCTAGCAGTTTCCCCAAAAGACACAGGTTCCACAATGCTTGTTTTGGGTCAAGCATTGATATCCTGGGTCCCTTCTTAATAATGGCTTATAGAGCTTTCCTCCAGGAACTTGTCCAAACCTTTTTTAAACCCAGCTACACTAACAGCCTTTAATACATCCTCCAGTAACAAATTCCAGAGTTTGATTACACGTTGACTGAAAACATATTTTCTTTTATTAGTCTTACATAGGTTACCCTGTAGTTTCATTGCATGTCCCCTAGTCTTTCTATATTCTGTATACTATGTTTATTGATATAAGATGTTCCATGTAAAACAAACCATGCTTTGTTGATTGTTGAAAAATAATGAGGGTAGAGAGATATGGCGGAGTGCCAGAGTGAAGAACTTTGTGTATTGTGGTGAGTATCTTGAATTGTGTTTCGTAATGAATGGGGAGCCAATCTAAATAAATGAGTAATGGGGTAATGTGGTCTGAATGGGAAGCACAAAAAGGCAGTTTGGCAGCAGTATTCTTAATGAGCTGAAGATGCTTGAGCTCGTATTGGGGAAGACCAGCAAAGACAGAGTTACAATAGTCCAGGCGAGAAAGAATGAGAGAAACCAGCAAAGTAAACAATGCAGAAGTAGGGAGGATAGGGCAGACAGCTCTAGTGCACCATAAGGAAAAGAAAGAACATTGAATAATTGAACTATGTTGGTGAAAAGATAAAGATTAATCTAGAATAACCCCTAGATAGTGAAAGGAAGGTGTAAGTGTGATCTCATTTATGTTAAGAAGGGGAGAAGTGGAAGGGGAGTCAGTGAACCAGAAAGCCAAGTGGCCATTGTTTTAGTGGGATTGAGCTTAAGGTGATGAGAAGCTAACCAAGAGGCAGCATGCTCAAGACAAGTGTTCAAGGGAGAAAGGTTGGGAAAAGAGTGATCAATGTGAAGGAGCAGTAGAATATCATCAGCATAATAATAGGCAGAAATACCAAGCTGTTGAACCAAGAGTGCAAGAAGTGCCAGGAAAATATTGAAGAGAATTATGGGATAGAACAGACCCTTGAGGCATATCACAAGTAAGAGGATAGGGAGCAGAGGAAATATCACCCATGGTGACCCTGAAAGAGTGGTGAGATAGAAAGGAACTGGACCAATGGAGAACAGTGCCCACAAAAATCAATATCGTGTAGACAAGAGAGAAGCAAGTCATGATTAATAAGATCAAAGGCGGAAGAAAGGTCCAGAGAAACAGTGATAGTAACAGTCCCCCAATCTAAAGATCGATGAACTTCACTAAGTAGAGACAGTAGAATAGTGTCTGTGCTATGACCAGAGTGGAAACCGGATTGACGAGGATGAAGTTAATTATTGGTTTCAAGGTGAGTGGGAGAAGACAAGTTTTTCATAGAATTTAGAAAGAAATGGTAAATTTGAGACAGGTCTGTAGTGAGACCAATATATCTAATGATGGGTTTTTCAGTAGGGGGCGAACAATGGCTGTCTTCCAGGTGGACAGAAATGTATCAGAGGGGACGTTTTTGTCAATGATGGAGAGGGCAATCGGGAGAAGGGCCAGGGAACTTTCAGAAATCCATACAGAGGGAAAAGGATCCAGAGCACACGTGGTCTTGTGAGTGGAAGAAACAAGTTTTGATAAAGCAATTAGGGAGATAGTGTTAAAGGAGTCCCAAGTATGGGTTAAGGTAATAGTGGGGGAGGCAGAAGGGGAAAGCAGCTATCCAGCGATTTAGCCACTGGATAGCTAAGAACATAAGATATGCCATACTGGGTCAGACCAAGGTCCATCAAGCCCAGTATCCTGTTTCCAACTGTGGCCAATCTAGGTCACAAGTACCTAGCAGTTTCCCCAAAAGACACAGGTTCCACAATGCTTGTATTGGATCAAGCAGTGATATCCAGGGTCCCTTTTAATAACGGTTTATGGACCTTTCCTCCAGGAACTTGTCCAAACCTTTTTTAAACCCAGCTACACTAGCAGCTTTTACTACATCCTCCGGTAACAAATTCCAGAGTTTGATTACATGTTGAGTGAAAAAATATTTTCTTTTATTAGTTTTAAATAGGTTACCCTGTAACTTCATAATAAGAGAAAATATTTTTTCACTCAACGTGTAATCAAACTCTGGAATTTGCTACTGGAGGATGCAGTAAAATCTGTTAGTATAGCTGGGTTTAAAAAAGGTTTGGACAAGTTCCTGGAGGAAAGGTCCATAAACCGTTATTAAAAGGGACCCAGGATATCCACTGCTTGACCCAATACAAGCATTGTGGAACCTGTGTCTTTTGGGGAAACTGCTAGGTACTTGTGACCTAGATTGGCCACAGTTGGAAACAGGATACTAGGCTTGATGGACCTTGGTCTGACCCAGTATGGCATATCTTATGTTCTTAGCTATCCAGTGGCTAAATCGCTATCTGAGCAACCCAGATATTCCGTGCTGGTGGCTGGATATGGCCGCAGCATAGAATATCTGGAGCAAATTTAAAGTGGCAAGGCCAGTTGCTTTACATATGCTGTCCCCTGCCATTGAATACTGTATGTCTCTTACATCTTCAGCTTCTTCGGTCTTTTTCTGCATGTGACTTATAGTGCAAGCCATGCCATACAACATTTCAGTGGCTTTTTCTCAACTGCCTCCAGCTTGTTTTTGTCCTTTTGTAGACTCGGTCTCCAAAACAGAACCCGGTAATCAAGGTAAGGTCTCATCAGAGACATATGAAAAGGTAAAATGATTTCCCTCTTCCTCCTAATAATTGCTTTCTTCATGTATATAAGATTGCTATTAGATTTCCTGATTACATTGTCACACTGGGGCTGGCAGGGGCAGTGGAGCATCTTTTTGTTGCAGGGGCTAAAGTAAGCAATCTCCAGCCTCGCCCCTCTAGTTGCTGATACTGTGTTGGGCAAAATATCTGTGGGACCATGGCCTCTGTGGCCCACTGCATTTGCCGCCTATCTGGACTGATGAAGCAGGATTTTTATGGCATTGCTGGTGTGCCTAATATGGTGGGAGGAATTGACTGTGCCCATGTGGCTCTCATGGGCGCAGTCAATTGAAAGCATCCTCTGCTATTAGGGGACATAGGATGAGGGTTAAAGGGGATAGACTCAGGAGTAATAAACAGAATATTTCTTTACGGAAAGAGTGGTAGATGCATGGAATAGTCTCCCAGTGGAGGTGGTAGAGCTGATGGGACAAACACAGAGGATCTCTAAAAGGAAAAAGGGGACTCTTGTAGTGGGTGATATAGAAGAGCAAACTAGATAGGCCATGTGGTCTTTTTCTGCCGTCATGTTTCTATGTTCTATGCCTCCAGCACTAGAGGGAAGGGCATACTAGAATTGGTAGCATTTTCTCTCCTTGAATGTCCACATATATGATGCCAAGTTGAAGATATTCCATGTAAGCATCAAATTCTCTGGATGCTGCCATGACGTGCATATTTTGTCAGCGTCTGAGATTTGCAGAAGTTGAGGGCAAACAAAGCAGTGACTGGTTTCTGGGTAAGTACTTATTTTTATGGCTCATATATCTTTCAGGAAACTGAGTCACAATCTGTGCCGGGAAACCCAATCCCTGTACACAGATCCGAAGACTGAGTACTCCTGGACAGAGAGGTTGGCAATAGTGATCATAGTATGATCATGTTTGCTTTAATTAGTGGAGGACAGATAG
This sequence comes from Ichthyophis bannanicus, assembly GCA_033557465.1. Classification (NCBI taxonomy): domain Eukaryota; kingdom Metazoa; phylum Chordata; class Amphibia; order Gymnophiona; family Ichthyophiidae; genus Ichthyophis; species Ichthyophis bannanicus. The sequence continues at coordinate 702,031,425 of CM066031.1, read as the reverse complement.
TAAAGGCATCCACAGTACTACCTTTTAACTTTCAAAAGGGAGACTATGATAGAATGAGGAATATAGTTAGGAAAAAACTAAAAGGAGCGGTTCCAAAGGTTAAAGACTTACAGGAAGCTTGGGTGTTATTTAAAAATACTATCCTCGAAGCCCAGACCAGCTGTATTCCACGCATTAAGAAAAGTGGAAGAAAGTCCAAAAAACTGCCAGCATGGTTTAAAGGTGAGGTCAGAGAGGCTGTTGCTGCCAAAAAAGCAACCTTCAGGAAATGGAAAAAAGAGCCAAATGATGAAAACTGGAAACAGCACAAGCACTGGCAAGTTAAATGCAAAGCATTGATAAGGCAGGCAAAACGGGAATTTGAGAAGAAACTTGCTACGGAAGCAAAAACACGAAATAAAGACTTTTTCAAGTACATTCGTAGCAAAAGGCCTGTGAGAGAGTCAATTGGACCATTAGATGATAGAGGGGTAAAAGGGGCAGTAAGAGGAAACAAGGCTATAGCAGAGAGACTGAATGAATTCTTTGCTTCAGTCTTTACTGAGGAAGATGTAGGGATGTTACCCAAGACTGAAGTGGTATTTAAAGGTGATACTGCAGAGGAATTGAGAGAAATATCGCTACACCGGGAATATATATTACAACTATTTGATAAACTGAATAGTAGCAAATCATCTGGACCGGATGGTATACATCCCAGAGTGTTGAAAGAACTTAAATATGAGATTGCAGACCTGCTATTGGTAATCTGTGAACTTTCATTAAAATCATCTGTAATACCTGAAGATTGGAGGGTCGCCAACGTAACACCAATTTTTAAAAAGGGTTCCAGGGTTGACCCAGGAAATTACAGACCGGTGAGCCTGACGTCAGTACCAGGGAAAATGGTAGAAACCATCATAAAGAACAAAATTACGCAGCATGTAGATAGTCATGGCCTAATGGGAGACAGCCAGCATGGCTTTAGGCAAGGAAGATCTTGTCTTACTAATCTGATATGTTTTTTTGAAGGTGTGCATAAACAGGTAGACAAAGGTGAGTCGGTTGATATAGTGTATCTGGACTTTCAGAAAGCTTTTGACAAAGTCCCCCATCAGAGACTTTTGGCGAAGCTAAAAAGTCATGGGATAGGAGGCAGTGTACTATTGTGGATCGGGAACTGGTTAAAAGATAGAAAGCAGAGGGTAGGGCTAAATGGCCAATATTCCCAATGGAAAAAGGTGAATAGTGGAGTACCCCAGGGATCTGTACTGGGTTTGCTGCTTTTTGACATATTCATAAATGACCTGGAAAAGGGAATAACTAGTGAGGTTATCAAATTTGCAGATGACACAAAACTGTTTAAAGTTGTTAAAACCCAAGAGGATTGTGGAAAACTGCAGGAGGATCTGGATAAATTGGAAGACTGGGCATCCAAATGGCAGATGAAATTTAATGTGGACAAGTGCAAAGTTATGCACCTAGGAAAGAACAACCCACACTATAGTTACACAATGCAAGGCTCCACATTAGAAACCACCACCCAGGAAAAAGATTTAGGAGTCATTGTGGATAACATGTTAAAACCCTCCGCCCAGTGTGCAGCGGCGGCCAAGAAAGCAAATAGAATGCTAGGTATCATAAAGACAGGGATGGAAAATAAAACAAAGGATATTATAATGCCTCTGTATCGCTCCATGGTACGACCGCACCTTGAATATTGTGTGCAATTCTGGTCACCGTATCTTAAAAAGGACATAGCGTTATTAGAAAAAGTACAGAGAAGAGCCATCAAATTGGTGAAGGGGATGGAAGGCTACTCCTATGAAGAGAGGCTAAGAAGGTTAGGGCTCTTTAGCCTGGAGAAGAGACGGCTGAGGGGAGATATGATAGAGGTCTATAAATTAATGAATGGAGTGGAACGGATAAACATGGATCAATTGTTTACGCTATCAGAGTATAGAAAGACTAGGGGACATGTAATGAAGCTACAGGGTAAACTATTTAAGACAAATAAGAGAAAATATTTTTTCACACAACGTGTAATCAAACTCTGGAATCTGTTACCGGAGGATGTAGTAAGGGCTGTTAGTATAGCTGGGTTTAAAAAAGGTTTGGACAAGTTCCTGGAGGAAAGGTCCATAAACCACTATTAAAAAGGGACCCAGGATATCAATGCTTGACCCAGTACAAGCATTGTGGAACCTGTCTTTTGGGGATATTGCTAGGTACGTATAACCTAGATTGGCCACTGTTGGAAACAGGATACTGGGCTTGATGGACCTCGGTCTGACCCAGTATGGCATGTCTTATGTTCTTATAGGTTAACAACCAATAGCCATGTTTATCTGTATGAGAGCATTACAAGCTGCAAACTAGGACCAGCAGCACTGTAATTAAACCTGTTAGGCTTGAGGGCATCTTATTCCCCCGGTCTCTCATTGAAATTAGTTTGTAAAGATTAAGCACTATTTTACTAGGAGATGCGTCTTATCTCTATTCTGGTACTACAGTCAACCACAGTGAGAAAATGTGACAGATCACACAGAGTGATCCGATCAGTAATTGAATGAATGTTTGGGCTTCTGAAAAGATGGTTCTGATGCTTGTACTGCACAGGAGGTGTACTTATTTATAGTATATGAAAAATAATGTAAATTACAAATGAAAAATGCAATTAACACTTCTCTGGGGTGAGGGGTGGTACAGTATATAATGCCAGGTTAACCAAAACCCTGCAGCCCATATCAGCCCAAGTATAAGCACCAGTGACTTTGTGTGCAATTAGTTCAGATGCAAATGTGCATCAATGCGACCCAAGTGTACATTTTGCCACATGAGGCATTGTGGCTATTTTGAAAATAGGCCTAGTTATAAAATGATGTCCAAACAGAAGAACTCACACCCTCAACATACGAGAGCACAAAAAGTCTTGAGCGAGGTGACTTACAAGAGAAAAACTTTATTAAATAACGCGCAGAGTCCGGGTACTACACTGAGACTGCGTGTTATTTAATGAAGTTTTTCTCTGGTAAGTCACCGCGCTTCAGAGTTCTTGTGCTCCATTTATAAAATGAGGCATTTTGCTGTAAACCATGTTGAGTAAGCTGGACAAGCTGGTGCTCTCAGAGATGGATGCGACTGCTTTCAATGCATGCTGCAGTGCAACGGTAACAGAGAAAGCTAAATATCACAGCGTTTTGCGTTTCTCTTTTTAAACTGCAAACAGCATGGTGCTGAGCCAGAGACTTGGTTATTCATATCACCACAGGTGAGTTAGGTTCACCGATTCTTTTGTTTTTCCAGGTTTCCCTATGACTTTTTTGACAGGTTTGCAATGGTTTTGTAGAGGGTAGGCCAGAATGCTGCATTAAATATTGTCCAGCAAATTTGTCCTCCATGATTGATAAGAAGCAAGCGATATACTGCATCGCATTCTCATTTACAACAGCGATGCAAGGTTAGTCCCAGTTACACAGTATGAATGATTATATTAGAATATGATCAGTCACATCAATTTAAAAAATGATGGTACAAAACTGGTAGTATTTTTGCAGTGGAGCAAAACTTTGACAAATGCTGCCCGTATTTCACTTGATCTGCACCCCTTGGGACCCCGAGGCCATGCTTTGGTTCAGCGTCTTGTTGGGAGTAGACTGTATGGTGCCAGAGAGGCTTCTGATGTCAGCTAAGCAAAGTGGAGGCTGCTGAGGCTCTGGACACATAGCTGCCCAGGAGCCCCGGGCTCTTGTCTGTGCACATGAGGCATCGGCACTGCCCCATAGCTCTCCTTCCATGTGCATGATACAGACTGCCGGCTCAGTTGAGAGGAATCCGGAGTGTGTTCGGATCTTGTCCAGCACTCCCCTGTATCTGAGCACTGCTCTGCCTCACACTTCCCCTTCCCCTAGGAAATACTACTACTAGTACTGATCATTTATTTATATAGCGCTACAAGGCATGCTGCAGGACAGCTCTGACCTGGTCACAGCCCGCTTATTTTTGCATGGAAGTGAGGTGTGGGGGACTGATTCTGCCTCTTGCATGGTGTGCTTGGTCATATGAGGTGTGAGGTAAAGGCAGAAGAGCTCAGAGTCTGAGCACACTAGTGGGTTAGATCGAGGAACTGAGCACCAATACCAGGAGACAAGGAGCCTGAGCATGGTATAGAGGAGGTAAAAAAAAGGAGGAGGAGGAGGAGCAAGGATTGTATTTATTTAAAGAACTGCAGCTCTTTCAGTGTCAGCTTTGTTAATAAAAGCAATGGCTGACCAGGGAGCTCTCTATTAAGGATGCTAGGTGACATCACCAGTGACTTCCAGCAGTGGTCAGAGAGGCCAGATTAAAGAGCCTTATTGGCCAGGCCATATATTTGACATCTGCTGCATGGGATGAGCAGAGCAACAGGTAAGAAGGAACTCAGACGTAGCCTAATGGTTAGGGCAGGTACTTGGAAACTAGTAAAACTAGGGTTGAAGTCCTGCGGATGTCCTTGAACTGTTCTTATAACATGTGCTGACTAAGGTAAACCCAATTAACATCTACATGAGAACTTGCTTTCTTAATTTCCAGCAGTAAACAAGAACTTCTTGTATATCATTGAAATTAAGATTACTGCACTAACTCTGTGTCACTACCATCGTGATTAGTTTTTCTCTCCAATGTGGCAGCCCTTTGTACATTTCCTGCATTGAATCATATAAAGTATATTTGAGGAGCAGCATGGATAGGATCCCCTTAAGATGAATGTTTTTCCCATGTGGATGACTGTGGGGTCCTGTGATATGTATTGACATAATTTGCAGTTTGGTATATTGCAGGGATTTGTGCCATTTTCATCTTTTTGGACTCCTATTGGGAGCCTGCTTTTCATTCATTTTTGTTTCAGATTAGGCAGCTGCCTAAAAGCTAATATTAGTACATCAGGAAATACCCCTCTCTGTAGTCCTCCTGGAGTAGAGGTTGTAAGTCTTTTATGATTTTTTCCAGCTCTGGGTTGTATGTCACTATAAAGGGAGCTCTCTTAGAGGCTGTTTTTTCTCCGTATTGTAGTAAGTTGTCTCTGGGTGTTTTGAGTGAAGTGGCAATCTTTTTGGAGATGATTTTGGGACTGTAGCCTTTTTGTTTGAAGGATTCAGCCAGGATTTGGAGGTGTTTATCCCATCTTTGGGGTCAGAGCATATGTGGTTGATATCGTGTCGCCTGGCTGTGTATGATGAGGGGTGAAAGCTAGAGTGCTGAAGGGAGCTGCAGCTGTCATAGGTTTCTTGTAAATGGATGTCTGTATATTGCCATTTCAAATATTACCATTACATCTATGACATTTTTAGAATTTAGACTAAGGAAGAGGAGTCCTTAAACAATTTCTTTATACCACTTTATTATTTCAGTCAAAGTGGTTTACATTGTAGCTTACTTAAACAGGGTAACGTACATTTAATAGGGACAATGATAACTTGGATATTTTTGAAGCAATAGAGGGTTAAGCAACTTGCACAAGGCCACTAGGAGTGCTAGTGGGAATCAGTCCCTGGTCTCTTGATTTCCAAGCCAGTGCTCTAACCATTAGGAAACTCCTCCACTTTAGCACATGCTATCCCTCAATCAGATTCAAAATCGGCTACTCCACAGAAAAGCTTAACTTCCTGGACACCACAGTTTCCATCAACAATAGTGACACGGATAGAGAGGGGGAGACCCATCTCCCCTCTGTGACCAGTGGGACCACACTCATCCCTGCTACTCTCTAGAGACTCTAACTCATTTGGGAAGTGTCTCTCATTCAATGCTAGGCAAAACCCTTGACTCTCTCTGTGGCATGCTTCCTATGGATCGTCCTCCCTTGCTACCTTACTAACAGCACACTGCTGGCCATCCCATTGAAGCAGTGCACTTCTAGTGGCTGCAGGTGTCTTTTGCTGCATCACTATTGAAGGGTGTTGGGTTTGCACTCTGCTCTATGTGGGATCTGCCTGTGGCCATCCTCCCACAAAATCCATCATGGAGGCATTTTCTATGAGCTGCATATGGTACTTCATCCAGTCACCAACTCCTTACCCTTGGTCCATTTAGTTTCACTGTGCCTGCAGGGTCATAGGGCATATGGACACTTACCGAAGAGTCAGCCACCATTGATTTCTCCACGGCTGAATTGTTTGTGTACGCCTGATTGCACCAGGATGTAGGCATCGTGGCATGACCCTGGGAATACATTGGTTATTTCGCCTTTTGCATTGCAGACCACTTGAATGTTCATAGATTGGAAAGCCTTTCTATTCCTGTACATGGTTTCCCATGCTCTTAGTGGATGGAGGGCCACATGTGTGCAGTCTGATATCCAGCACAGTGGGGAAACATGCTATCTGGTGGACTTGTAGGATGGTCTGTTGTCACTGCTGTACTGTTCTGGGGAAGCTTATGTACTGTGCGCTCCTGGTGAGGAATGCAGCCAGCAACTGTGTTGGACATTGTGATATCACTGATTGACTGATGCCTGCCATGGCAGCCAACACAAATTGAAAGCTACCAGTGTCCAGGAATGTGAGGGCAGTCATTATCTTCATATCTACAGGAATGGACTGGCCTCTCTGTGTGGCAGTGCAGAAGTCTGGGTCCAGCTCTTGAGATAGCGGGTGTATGGCCACTTTGTCAAACCTGAAATGCATCAAGCACTAGTCATCCATGAGCCCTATATATTGGTCCCTGGCCCAGTAAATGCTCTGATAGGGGTGCCCTCTCTGTGCCCTCCTGCACCCCCTGTTCTGCTCCTTCTCTATAACCACTGTAAACCACCAGATCATACTCTGCATAGCTGTTGCTGCTGACTACTATCATGGGAACTACCACCCACATACCCTCACACTCACCGCCACCACCCTTGTGCTACCTCCAATAACACGCAGTGCTCTGTACTGTGTGAGATACGGACACACATGGGTATGGACTCCCACACACAGTCACATGAACATTGATGCTGCACCCACAGCGATTGACAGGCACACATGCACTCCCATCGCTATGGATGGAACAAACACAATGGTGAGTGGCAGGACACAGAAGTGAGGGGGTTGTGGTGGATGTCTTGCCGGGTTGTGGAAGGGGGTATCAGGGGCCCCGGGCCTGGGTAGGAAGTTGTGTGTTGTTTGTGGGCCTATCGGGGATGGGGCCACAGTGATGCATGCATAGGAAGCACGGATGAGACACAAGAGGTACCACAAAATGGTACTTAGCAGATAGGGATGACAGGCAGACTCCTCTCTTGATTTCATGGTCCTCCTCTCACAATCACATTTGCAGTCAGCATGGACAGAAAGTTCCCTACCTGTTTGTGCTTTAAAGGTGGTGTAGGCCGGGATGTCTAGCTGCCGCATCAGGCACATCCCAAATGTTATGCAAAATATACCTTAGATGTCTGTGCCCTGAAACGCCCCCCAGATATGCCCATCTTGGGATGCTTAGACTTGAGCATTTCTTCCACAGAGATGTTCAGATATTAGGGCGTGTCAATTTTAGGGGTAGATTTTTATTTTTCCAAACTTTACAAACTACTAGTGACCAAATTCTGCAGTTTTGCATGCTGAATCTAAAGCTATCTTCAGAAACTGCTTAAAGTGAGTCTTACCTACATCAAATCATAGTTGAAATATGTAGAAATTAAGTAATATTTATTTGAACGTACAAATAGTCTGAGCAACACCTGCAGCCATATAATTGTCTTTAAAATGAAATTTATGCAATTAATTTAATGTTATTTAACAAAATCCAGCAAAGAAGCCATATCTTGTTTGCTTCTGTTTTGGCTCATGAGCTCCCTGCTGACCATCTGACCCCCCTAATATAATGTTCTCTCCTCTCCTGATTGTACATATGACCAGCAGCCTCAGTTGTCATTTTTGCACACCTTTCTATGGAATGGGTGTATGATAGCCAGTCTGAAACCACCATGGGCAGTCAAGTAATTGGGTGAGTGTAGTTGCCTCAGTGTTGATGGATGGTGTTTTCCTGGGTCTCACACTGCTGTCTCCAAGCTGAATCCTCTCATCTCTTTCACCTCTGATCTTCAATATCTTCTCCACTGCATCACCTCTCTCCTGTTCCTCTTCACTGCACAACATAGCTTGCAGAAAAGACTCGCTGTAACCATACCAAGCTGGCCTTCTCACTGTAGGCATGACTATCTTCCTTACCTCTTCACACTCTTCTTTCAACCGTTGTAGCTGGAAAAGGAGATGCCTGTGACCTTGTATCCAATTGCTGTTTATTTTTTTATTGAACAAGTTCACCATGTAATCCCCAACACAGAAATAAGTGAGTTAAATTGATAATTAAAGGCACAAAAGTCATTAATATGCAATGCAAACACATAAAAACTATTATCAGAGTACTTAAACATATTTCAGTAATTTGTATATTTTTGCGTAATTTCCTAGAAATTACACATAGGTAAATAACATACAACATTTAAAGCTAGTTGTTGATTTACCACATGATATTGTACCATTTTTTCACTAGTGCTTTTTAAAATTATGACATCTCCAAAATTGACACATCCTATTCAGATATGCCAGGGTCTGAAATTGGCCTTTGTACGTCCCTGCTGTTCTGATATCCACAACGTCCATCTGGGACCTCTAACCCAAGTTCATTTCTTCTAAAATAACCCCCATAGTGTATCTGGATATTCAGAAAGTCTTTGACAAGGTCCCTTGTGACAAGCTCTTGAGTAAGTTAAAAAGTCATGGGATAGGAAGCAGTGCACTATTGTGGATTTGGAACGGAATAAAAGATAGAAAACATAGAGTAGGGCTAAATGGATTATTTTCTCAGTGGAGAAATGTAAATAGTGGAGTACCCCATGAATCTTTGTTGGGACCTCTGCTTTTTAACATATTTATAAATGACTTGGAAATGGGAACAACAAGTGAGGTGATCATATTTGCAGATGATACAAAATTATGCTGTAAAATCACAAGAGGATTGTGAAAAATAGCACCAGGACCTTGAGAAACTGAGAGATTGGGCGGCCAAATGGCAAATTAAATTTAGGGGTATGCTTATTAAACGCGGTAAAGGAGCAGTCTTTTCTGTGCATTAACGGCAGTGATAAGGGGTTACCGTGTGATAAGTGTGCTGGGCGTGTCAGTGGTTAAGGGGTGGTAGTGGTCACTTACCGTGTGGTAATAGGACATTAAGGGGTGGTAGTGGACACTTACCATTTGGTAATAGCACATGCTGCGGGAAGGTGTCTGGCATGCACCTTAATGCAGAAAAGCCATTGAAACGCTGAAAGGGGGGCAGGGAAGCCATTGGAGAAGGTATGGATGCAAGCACAATTGGTAGCTGATGGAGCTGACTCACCTGATGCCTGGCAATGTGGCAGTATTTGTGATGAGCATGTTTGACCATACAGCAGGCCTATGCTGTTGACTAGGTGAGATAGGCAGCTGCCTAGTGATAATGGTCAGTGTGGGTGTTGGCTGTGTCATGGGTGGGTGGTGGTGGCAGCAGAGTCTGCGGAGTGGATGCAGCAGCAGGGGGCGCTGTGACAGGCATGCAGTCCTAGATGCTCTTGAAAGCATACACCATGCTGTAAGTTACATTATAGCGTCTGTGAGGTATAGACATGTATCCAGATGTACTGTCAGTGTGTGGCATGCCATAGGCCAGGACAGTTTCTGGGTAGAGGCAGAATGTTCCTGATGTGGGCAGCAAAGGGAGGATTGTCCATGAGTGCACATGTGGAGCAGTCACAAGAGAGGTGTGCATGATATGGTTAACTGCTGCAAATGAACCCTGAGGGCCATGGTGGGATAGCTTACTGCCAGTAAGCTGCCCCACCATGAATCTCCCCGACGGTCAAATGGTGGGTACAAGGCTGTGTCATGGATCATCCAAGCAGAGAATCTGCATTGTGTGTGGTGGGTGGATGTATGGGATCATACAGGCCAAAAGCATTTGTTGTGTGTGAATCAAAAGTAGCAGTGCCATGGGCTACATGAAACACCATTTGTGCGGGTGGGACTGGTGCCTCAGCCTGTGCCGTTGCAAGACAATACACCTGACAGAGTGGCATGATAGAAAGGGACAAGTTGAGCCCATTTGCCCCATGTGGCGCAAGTAATGATGGCAGAACAGTGCAGGGGATGGCTATGCAACGAGTGTTAGGTGCCCAAATGTATGAGATATATCCTCTTTATGTAAAGCTGGGCGGTCACAATGATGGTAAAACAGAAAACACATCCATACCACTTGACCCAGACATCTGCTGTGTATACATCACTGACCCGCTGCAATGCGCTGCGGCACAGCCACTAAAGCCATGCTCACAGATGTTCATGATGAGGAATGCCATGTTGGGCTACCCAACGTGTGGCCATAACGCATAGAAATGTAGAAGAATAATTGTCTACAGGTCACAGCAGAGCCAGGACTGTGCAAGCACACCCAGGCACAAAATAAACAAGTGGGAATCAAACCCTGGACTTTTGACCATAGAGACATTGCACCACCAGTAGGCTACACCTCCACACAGCTCTACATGGATGGGTAGAACCTACAGATCTCTGATCAAACTGTCTGCTGTCTGTGCCAGTATAATTTGGGCCCTCCACTACCCATGAGACACTGCACATGCAAAACAGCGGTCTGCAGCTGCAGAACCAATGGAGAATGCACTGATATAGCATATCAGCTCAGTAAGACGCACTGGCAGCGTGTGCTATATGCACATAACAGCAAGCCATGCTGCAGAGCAATTTCAGATGTCACCCCGAGGGTGAGGAGGCAAGCATCTTATAGAAGAGCCATCATATTTCAGTGGGAGATGATTCTAGCCAGCCTGCTCTTAACTCTGCTGATGATCTTTCTTCCTGTATTCTGAATAGCCCAAAGTTTGTCTGCTCTGGAACTGTATGGAAAATGTTAACTGAATTTTTTTGTTTTGTGAATCTATTGACTCCTGTTGTAGAAAACTACTTCAAAGATTTTTCTTTTTCCATGTTCTTGTGCCAGACATTCTGTGAAACCATGTCTAAGGATATCTTTACTAAAGGGCCTTAAAGGAGCAAGTGTGCCGTTAATGCTGTGAAACAGCTGCATTAATGAGCAAAGGCTCCTGCAGTGTTAAGTGAACAGTTGGTGGAGAATGGGTGTTGATGGGGCAGAGAGTGGGCGTGGACAAAGGGTGCTTCCTTAACGCCTGTTGCGCAAGTGCATGTTAGAGCCCTTTAACGCTAGGAACCCTAACTGCAGAAAAGGTATATTTTGAGGGGAAAGAGCCTACTTAAATGTTTGCAATGTGATGCACAGACAGGGGAGCCCAAGATGGTGATAGTAGGGCTCCATTAGCAGCAACAACATAGTGCCTAATTATGAAAGGGCACTATGTTGATGGTGCAAATGGGGTAAAGGAGGTGACATGTTGGTCATGCAGCGGGGGTTGTCGGTGTGTGAGGCTAACCAGGCAGCTGCCCAGGTGGCACATCTGTGATGTCCATCATGATCCCACATCAACAGAGGTGACACACAGACATGCTGCTGCTGAGGAAAGGTGATGCGCCACATGGGGAGGTCCAAGGGCTCCTGGCATCCTAGACAGAGACCCTGGCTGGACCCCATGTTGCCACTGAAGCCAGTTCCAGAGGAAGAGGCCGATAGCACTAGCAGCTGTAGTGCTACAGGGAGCTGCAAAATGCAGGCGCCTGCAGAGATATCACAGCTGCAGATGTCCGCCTACCCCCAAGATGTATCGATGGCAGGTGGGGATGGGGTCCCAGCAGCAGGGGTTGGTTGGGTGGGTGACGTGGTCTTCAATGTGTGTCTCTGCCTCCCCATCCGGACCTGGCACCCTAGGCGTCTGCCAAAGCTATATGGTGGACAGGTCAGGACTGCGCACCACCCTCACTGACAGTATGCTAGCATGTCAGTATGGTGTGTGGGTGTTAGCGGGTACAGCAGCACCTGCCTGCAGCAGACAAAACTCATGTCCTTGTTCTGTGTGTCGTTCGTATTGGAACATGTGCCAAGGTGTGTCTGATGGGAAACATGTCAGCCCCAGGAACTGTTATATCCACATTGTAGCTCTGTGGCTCAACACACAAAGCCATGTCTATGAGTGGGTAGTTGCAGGTTTAAGACCCAGCTGTGGATCATATCTTGCATGTCCCTGTGGGTAAACTTAGCCTACGGTGCAGCACCAGCATGTGCTACCCTCAATGAATCGGCCAGCAAGGGTACAAACATCCATCAGCCACACAGATAGGCTCCACTATCCACAGCTGGATGGAAAGGCAGGCTGATAGCACTGGCACACTGAGCACGCTAACAACAGGCGTGAATGTCAGAGCATGCTACTAGAGCCTGCACAATGAGAACACGTTAACAATGCTTGAGCTGATATGGAGACCAAAGTGGTAGGCAGGCATACTACCCATCCCCGCTTTTGCACAGCGTGGTGATGTGAGTGTGTGTATGTCTCTCCTGAGCTCTGTAGCTATCTGCACTGCACTATGCCTCACATTGCCTAGGCTGTTCCCAGCGTTAGTCTGCAAATGTGCATGTGCCATAACCAGTCTAACACAATTCAGGAAAAGTCTCAAGCACTACCTATTCTCAAGTTATTTTCCAGTATAAACTTTCCTAAGAGAAATAGTCACACCATGTTCAGATCTAGAGAATTTCGACTGTGAATAATGTATATAGCTTATTGTATATAGTTTATACAGTTTTATCCCGTTTCTTCCAAGTTCTCAAACCCCTGTTACTTGTAAAATGCACTACAGTTACCCTGTATGTATATGTTCTGTTCCATGTAAACCGCGCTGATGACAATAGTGCGGTATATAAGAAATGTTAAATAAATAAATAAAAAATGATGAGGAGCAGAGGATTGCGGGTATGGCCTGACAGAGTGGTTTGCCCAGGATGTGTCTGCATTGGAAGTAGGGTCAATGGCTGAAACTTCATAGTGCCCGTCTGCCATGTGCATGGCCTGAGTGGCCACAGCAGGTCACACTGCGAGGGTACCCTCACTCTGATTATGTATCCAAACAATACTTATATAGTGTCCAGCTGCAGTGGTGTGGGTGCTTTCCCTGTCCTTGGAGCTCAATCACTATACTAAATGCTGGGTGTTCCTGATGTTATTCCCAAGCCAGGGTGTACATGCATTGTGTGTTGACCAGTCACAGTTGGTATGTGCATGGCTGAAACAGCCGTTTGGTGGGCAGCAGGTGCAGTCTGATTGTGCTTGCTGTGGTAGATTGGTAGTCCTAGATGGTTGGGAAAGCAGTTGTTCCTGGCCTGCTCACTGTGGTCATTGCAGGATGGTAGAAGCAGTCCCATGCAAGCCTAGAAGCCAACATTGCTTTTGGTGTCCATGGCATCAGCTGCTGTGACACTGGGTACTGACATGCACTGTTCTAGAAGGGCCCCTGTCTTACAGGGACAGGATACAGGGCCCAGGTGTGACAGGCACCTCCTGCATGCAGCAATTATGCAGGAAACAAGGTGACTAGCATAACACACTGCTAGCAATATGGACCAGCAGCACAGCTGGCAGAGGCAGGATCCACTGTCCACAGCTGATTGCCCATCAACAGCCTTAGGGGGACCACTGAAACTGCTCAGTAACATGGTTTGTAGCTTTTATGTGCTTGTAGCACACTGCCAGTGCATCTTACTGAGCTGATATGATGGATCAGTACATTCTCCATTTGGTGATCAGCTGCAGACTGCTGTTCTGTGTTTGCAGTGCCTCATGCATACTGGAGGGGCTAACCTATATTGGCACACACAGCAGACATTTTAGGATTTTAGGAAGTGACCTGCAGTCTCTTTGGATCCAGACATTGCTATGCAGAGAAGTGTGGAGATGTAGCCTAGTGGTTAGTGCAATGTCTCTATCAGCAGGTGTCAAGGGTTATGTGTTCTGGCCACACTTTGGATCAGCTAACATGCTATTCCCCATCATGCCCTTCTGACAGCATGGCTTTATTGGCTCTGCTGCAGCCTATTGCAGGGGGTCAGACATGTTCACCCTGCAGATGTCAGGCACCTGCTTGGATGCAAGGCATGGCATGATGGTCATGGCAATGGCTTGGGGAGCAAGATACCAGGGTTTCAGGCCCACTAGTGCTCCTTATGTGACAGTTTGTAATGTGTTACTGTCACATTTTATGTCTGCCACAACCTTCATGGACTGACAACCCCTCCTTGTAATCTTGAGCAGGCCACTTAACCCACCAATGGCTCAGCTGACTACAGGTCTATACAGTCCCTGTTTATCATCAGACATTACCAATTTATTGATAAGATGTACTCCAACATGACCGCACTGATACAGTGGTATACTAAAAGGCAGCTACATGCATACAGCTGTAACCTACATGTGAGATATGAGTCATGTATGACATCATGACTATGACTTTACAGCTTTGGCTCTATCACATCTCTGCAGTACATACGGACACATCCTACCCCTCAGATAGCCACCTGCAAATATTACCTCATGTCTGTACTTGCCCCATTTGCCCAGTTTGGATGACACCTGTCCAGTTGTTATCTGGACATTTGTCTGGGGTGTTGTATGGTGGTTGTTTGGCTGGGATAAGTATGAGACCCACATGTCTGGTATCAGGCCTTCCACGTGGCATTGATACACATTTTCCCACACAGTACAAATACACTGGAGATGGCACCTACGGCATCGGTGCTGCCAGCCCATACCACCCTCTCCTTTGCTGCCATTCATCCTTCAGCCTATCCATCCGCCTCTGTCAGCTGTGTGCAGTCATGTCTTCTCATGCAAGCTGCTAAAACATGACCTACACAGGTACTCTTTTCCGCATTTTGGCTCTTCATGCATGCCTCTCCTGTGCCTGATCTGCATGTGCTCCTTGTGGTCTTGGGCAAGCCACTTAACCCTCCATAGCCCATGTTCCCTGTAAAATAGTTCTCTGTGTGCTGTGCTTTCCTGTCTAATCAATGTATTTATACCTCAAAAATCTCCTGTCATGATTTGACAATTTCCAATCTGTAATCAAACCGCTGCTGATCGCTGGAAGTAGCGGTATACAAAATGTATACTAAATAAATAAATAAAAAATGTTACTACTCCTGCTCCATCCTCCTTTCGCTGAACACATCCTGCCACTTCTAACTCTGCTGGGAGATACGTCTTTCCCATCCTATGCTGCACACTGATATTGTGCCGTTTTACATTGGCACCCCCCAGTGCATCGGTACAGCTGCCTTTCACATGCTCATCCACATTACTGGCTGCCACGTAATGTGCCCATGGATCTGGCAGGTCCATCAGCTCCCACCTTTCCTTCCATCCATCACCTTTACATTGACTTTCCTTGGTGCTCCCTTACTCAGCGTTAGGGTGGCAGCCATTTTCGGACTTTATGTTGCGCGCTTGACACCCTAAGTTCTGTTAACACACATTAAGTGGCCCATTACACCCTTACTGCCGGAACACCACCTACCTGCCCAGAGCCTTTTTTGCATGTAAAACCCCTTAATGCTCGATAACGTCTGTTACCTTAACGTCCTTTAGTAAACATACCCCTAAATGTACTATCAGAGACATTTACCAAACCTAATCCAGATCCTGACTGTCCATATAGAGATAGTGACATAGTAACATAAATATATTTACCCTAGAGGAGAGGAGGGACAGGGGGAATATGATACAGACGTTTAAATACTTAAAGGGTATTACTGAACAAACAAAGCAAACAAATATTTTTTATACTTCAGTAAATAAAGGGGGAGGGTGACCTTCATGGAGCAGCAGTTACAACCACTCTAGCCACCTTACTGGACAGACTGGAATGGAGCATAGTGGTCTTTTTCTGCCATCACACACTATGTTACTATGTTACATTTGTTACAGATAGTGTAGTGTTAAACAAAGTGCCATCTGATCTATGTGCAATATTAGTGACTGTACTCATTACAGGTTGAATATTTTAAGTTGAACTATTTAATTCTGAAGCTTCAGCATTTTTATCATTTTAATTAGTCTAATTCACGTTTTTAAGAAAATTAGTTATTAAAAATATTTCAACATTCAAGGCTTTTATAGCAATTTATTCATATTAGAGAAAGACATCATTCTTGGCAAGGCTGAAGATCAAGGCAAAAGAGAAAGTCAGCAATGAGATGGTTTGATACAATAACAGCAGCTATGGGTGTCACTCAATGTACAATGAGCCGCCTGACTGAAGACTAAATGCAGTTGAGGACAACTATCCAGAGGGTTGCCATGAGTCGACACCGACTCGACGGAACTCAACATCAACAACACATTCATTTCTTACCTAAAGGAAGTTTGTAACATCTTGCTGATTCTCACAACTTCAGCATTTAAGTTTTATAGTTCTTTTTTTATAAAAATGAGAAAATCCTTTGAAGATAGAAGAACTGGAAGATTTATACATTTAGGATTTCTGAACTTCTCTCTGGGAGAGGCAGTCTGAGGTAATATCTAACTTTTAGTTCACAAGTACATCTTTATATGAAGTGGGGTAGGCTGATCCTCTTCCCAGACAGAGCTACAGTAGTAAAGGAGAGGTTATGGGGTACAGTAGTAAAGGAGAGGTTATGGGACACAGTAGTAAAGGAGAGGTTATGGGGTACAGTAGTAAAGGAGAGGTTATGGGACACAGTAGTAAAGGAGAGGTTATGGGGTACAGTAGTAAAGGAGAGGTTATGGGGTACAGTAGTAAAGGAGAGGTTATGGGGCACAGTAGTAAAGGAGAGGTTGTGGGGCACAGTAGTAAAGGAGAGGTTATGGGGTACAGTAGTAAAGGAGAGGTTGTGGGGCACAGTAGTAAAGGAGAGGTTATGGGGTACAGTAGTAAAGGAGAGGTTGTGGGGCACAGTAGTAAAGGAGAGGTTATGGGGTACAGTAGTAAAGGAGAGGTTGTGGGGCACAGTAGTAAAGGAGAGGTTATGGGGCACAGTAGTAAAGGAGAGGTTGTGGGACACAGTAGTAAAGGAGAGGTTGTGGGGTACAGTAGTAAAGGAGAGGTTATGGGACACAGTAGTAAAGGAGAGGTTATGGGGTACAGTAGTAAAGGAGAGGTTGTGGGGCACAGTAGTAAAGGAGAGGTTATGGGGTACAGTAGTAAAGGAGAGGTTGTGGGGCACAGTAGTAAAGGAGAGGTTATGGGGCACAGTAGTAAAGGAGAGGTTATGGGGTACAGTAGTAAAGGAGAGGTTGTGGGGCACAGTAGTAAAGGAGAGGTTATGGGGTACAGTAGTAAAGGAGAGGTTGTGGGGCACAGTAGTAAAGGAGAGGTTATGGGGTACAGTAGTAAAGGAGAGGTTGTGGGGCACAGTAGTAAAGGAGAGGTTGTGGGGCACAGTAGTAAAGGAGAGGTTATGGGGCACAGTAGTAAAGGAGAGGTTGTGGGGTACAGTAGTAAAGGAGAGGTTGTGGGGTACAGTAGAAGGAGGCAGAGCGAGAAAGGGAGATGAAGGGATGGGGCAGTAGATGAGAGAGAAAAGACAAAGGCGGAGTTGGATGGAAATGATCACCAGTATTGTACCACTTATTCTTTTAACCGACAGCTTGCCACTACTTTCTGGGTATATATTAGAGTCAATATTCAACTGCATGAAATGTCTAACAGTTTTAAATTATGCGTATATTCAACCGCGCTATCCATTTAGGTAGTAAGCATGGAATATCCACTGAGAAGAAGAAACATCGAAATTAGACATTTCAAGTCATAGCTGCTCTTTGTGTGGCCCAGGTGGCCATCTATTTCATACATTTAGAGGGTAGTTTTATAAACTTCTGTAACGCTAATGCTCATTAGCGCATGTGCATTTTAGGCCTATTTTATAAAGTTAAGTATGTGCATAGGCCTTGCGGAGCAGGAACTGTCTCTTTGCGTATGTTCACAGCGCTGCATGTGCCTAGTAGCACTTTAGATTTTTATTTATTTTTTTATTTAACACTCATCTTTATACCGCATCTTCCAGAGATCAGTTGCGGTGTACAAATAACAACAATTAACAAAGCGAAGTTTGTTTTACATAGAACATCTTAATTTTACATAGAACATCTTAAAATAACATAGAACATGGAACATCTTAAAATATGATAAATTAATCAAAGTTAAGTCAAGGAAACTAAACAGTGAATTTAAACTGGAACCGTGTTAAAACAATTAACTAACAAAATGTAATGTGTATATACATAAGATAGTACATAACAGATGTAACTATATACATGAGGGGGTATTAGGGCGTAAGAGATAGGATCGTTATTTCGTTAGAGCTAAGTGTGTTGTCCATTTAGGTGGGGGTTTGTGCTTTATGTGGTCGGTTACCTGTTTAGCCTTTATCTAAGTTGAGTGCAAGGTTTTCCATGGTGTTGTAGTGTTTAGTGAATAGATACGTTTTTAATTTTTTGCGGAATTCCATGATCTCTGTTAGTGATCGCAGATCCTCTGGTAGGGAATTCCAGATAGTTGGAGTAATAGTAGTAATAGTAGCAGCAAGTGGCAACTAGGCTGAAACACTGAAACCTGTTCTGTGTGGCAAATGTAAATGCGAGTGTCTAGAGTTTCAAAACCATGTCCTAAATCCTGTCCGTGTTTTGAATGAGTAAGTTTGGACATCACGATTTCTATTTTCAAAAATCACTTAAGTGGCTGTTGCTGTCACCGCCTGCATAAGTGCTTTAGCTTTTTGACTTTGTTTAGTTTATTAGGCTTGATATAGCTGTCATTCGTTATGCAGCCTAACAGTTTACAAAAGATAAAATACAGAAGAAAGTACAAGCACTCTGGCTTAGGAGTGAGGCTCATGACTGTCATGGTATGTGCAAAACTAATGCATTTGGAGAAATTGCCCCTTGAGAAAATAGCTAAAGGAGCTGGATACAAATAAGAAGGGATTAAGGAGGGATACAAATTATAAGAACTCCACAGTGGTGAAGGGGATAGGGACAGGAATGAACATGTAGGAAGGAAGTTCTTGTGAACACTGATGACTACATATTGCTTGTGAGCCTTCTCATCACAAACCATAGGTTAGCTCAAAGAGCCAGGCTTTTAGACCTGACCAAACAGAGGAGTAAGTGCAATTATTCCTTACCCAGGGGCACTGGATTCCATAGACCCAATGTTAGATAGCAGAATGGCCAATGATCTCAGATTGAGGAGGGACTGCTAACATCTGGAGCTGAGATGAACAAAGACAGTATCCTTAGGTCTTACAATACAGCCTCTAGGCTACTTTGTTAGCCCTTCTCTGGATGGCTTCTACTCAGCCATATTCCTTTGCAGATGTGGCCTTTGGGATTGGACACAATACTGTAGATGAGGTCTCAGAGATCTACACAGGGACTTCATTATCTCCTGGTTACAATGCAATGTGTGCCTTCAAGTCAGTGCTACTCCTGGTGACCCAGCTGCTCCTGGGTTTTCTTGGCAGTGTGACTGGAAGTAAATTGCCAGGCCTTTCTTCCAGGGCAACAGAGGGTTAAGTGACTTGCCCAAGGCCACAAAGAGTGCCAGTGGGAATCAAACCCTCTGGTTTCTTGGTTACTAACCCAGTGCTCTAACCACTAGGTTACTCCTCCACTCTCCACTTACGCAACTTAGCATTCCTTGGTCTCTCACTAATGCTTTGTTGCACCATGTTGTAACCTTGAGATCAAATATCACCCAAAGGCTTATTTATAAGCATTTATATCCCACCCACCAAAAAAGTCCAAGTTGGGAACCACAAACCTCAGAATCAAGAAGCTGATCAATTAAAATCACAGAACCCAGCTGAATGGCTAAACAAAATCCTGAATAAAAAAGCAAACATAAAACATAATTTAACAGAAAATAAAACAAACAAAACACTGTTTAGTGTATGTTGGACCTCAGCCCCATCACGTACCGCTTTTTTGGATTTCTGCATTCCAAGTACCTCACTCTGCACTTTTTGCATTAAATTGTAGTTGCTGAACTGAATTCTACACTCAAGTATAAATCCTGTTGCAGATATCAGTATCATGTCCCAAAATATAAACCTTCCCTACCCATATAGCTGCAAGATTATTTATAAAAATATGGAATTATAGCAGTACCCAGTGATGTACCTATCCCGAGCGGTGCAGCCGCACAGGGCGCAAAGGCTTTGGGGGTCTATTTCAGCTGCCTGCTGTTGTCCTGCTGACGATGTCAGAGTAGGGAGGGATCAGATCTGTTTAAAGCATGGAGTCGAAAGACCTGTGTGTTTTTTTTTTCCTTTTAATTTTAAAGTTAGGTCTGCTCTGCTACTTCCAGCGCCACCGCAGAGAAAGCAGGATGGCTGCAGCAGGGCAAGAGCAGGCAGTGGCTGGACAGAGGTATGGGGGAGAGGGGAGCGCTCCTGATGTGCAAGTCACACAGGGTGCAATTTTGGCCTGGTACGGCCCTGCTAGTACCATACACACCAATTAATAAATTGCTTTCAACTGCACAAAATTAAAAATAAAGGAAGAAAAGACCTCAGATTGCAGACTGCACCCGGATAGCTACTGTTGCACATAAGGGTTGTGCAAAAGCTCTCAGGTCTTTTCCTCCTTTATCTTTATTTTTGTGCACTTAAAAGCAAATTATTAATTGATGTGTGCGCCTTTTGGAGACAGTTTACTACACTATTACCACCTTGCCATCCCTCTCAGCCTTGCTTTTAACTTTAAGCCAAGGATGACAGTAAATTTACAAGTTTTTACAAAGCTAGAGAAGCTGTGTCTCTTGAGTTCAAATTTCTCTTTATTTTTCAAGAAATGTATTTTCTTGTATATCTGCATCTTGAATGTATTATTTATGACACACAAAATAGTTTACAGAAGGGCAAATAATGAATGTTCTAGTTTGTCTTACAATCTACTGATTTAACATCATGTAAATTTAATTTTTGAAAAATATGACCACAGTATAGATTAAAACAGTTATCTACAGTCATTCAGAGCAATATCAGAGATTGAAATTCTAGCACTGTTCTATGCTTTGCGAGGATTAAACTTCTAAATTATAAAGCAGAATGTTTAATGAGAAAAGTTGAACTTGGTAATGGACTTTCACTGTTTCAGAGTTGAAAATAAAGGCACACAGAGCAAAGATGGAGCACAGGAACCATGTTCTATTACATCGAAATAGCAAAGGTGGCAACGACAAGGATGTAGGAAAACTGTGATGTAGCAATGAGTAACTAGATGAAATCAGGATAGTTAGCATCTGTTAACATCTTCCCTTTTTTATTCTTTCCAACACAATGGAAGTTGGGAGTTGGAAAGAATTATATAAAAAGGATCGAGAATATCTGTTAGGGGACAAAATATCTCTCCAAAAATTTAATGGAATGGGACGAAACTTTGCATATGGGGAAAAATTGATAGAAAGACAAATCAAGTTGGAAAATTGGACTGGGAATTCTAGAGAAATAACCACCCAAACAAATAGCCCAATTTATTTCTATGGGAGAAGGAGTTCCAGCTTCTGTAGTACAGAAACGTCCATACACTGACCATAGCATTTAGAGAATTGCTCCTTTCATACACCCTCTTCCTGTTCTCTACTCTCTCAAGCACCCCAACCATCAAAAACTGCTTTCCCAAATTTGGCCTACCACCATACACACTGCCACACCCCCAAAATATACTGCCTAACAACTGTCCTATCAACCCCAAAAGCTGCCACCATGAAGAAAATACTGCCTACAGCTGCTTCCCCGCCCTTTAAAAATACACCTCACAAAAGCCTCACTACACTGCAAACTATATCACTCCAAAAGATAACCTCTTGCAACTGCTCACCACCCTGCAAATTGCCACATCTCCAAAATGTCCTTATTCAGAGTTAAGGCGAGAGATGAACACAGTTGCTTAAAAAGGGTGCTTTATTGAAGTCCCCAACGCGTTTCGGCTGACGCCTTCTTCGGGTGGAGGGGTACTTTTATAAACAAAAATAATAAGAAAACAGCTCATGTTAAAACCATAATAAAAATTAAAAAGACATTAATGAATAGTTAAAAATACAATATATTTATTTATTTATTTTATTTATTTTATTTACAGTCTCTTATATACCGCACTATTCAGCATCAGCGCGGTTTACATGGAACAAAATGCTCATTACAGTTAACATGTATGAGTTTACATATAACAGGGTATGAGTTTACATATAACAGGGGACAGAAACTTGGCTAACAGGGGTAACTATTTACAGAACTTATTATATGGAGTCATAATCAAAGCAGTTGCATAGGTTTGAGTATCCGCATGGTGAGTTGCTTGTGGTACTGTAAATTTGACTGAGAATGGTATCGGTGGTGTTCTGAGGTTCTAGGGGATGCAGTCAGGGTCTATCAGGTACTTGTTGAAGAGGTGGGTTTTGAGGGCTTTCCTAAACTGTGGTAGGTTCTTAATAGCCCGGATGTCATGGGGTAATTCATTCCAGTATCTTGGGGCACTGAGACTGAAGGCCCTGTTGGCTGTTGATTTGGTGCAGGCAGTAAGTGCCTTCGGGACTTTTAGGGAGTTTATAGCCGTGGATCTTCTAATTCTATTTGGGGATGTGGAATGGATGAGGGCAGTTACGGATGCAGGTGAGAGATTGTGAACAGCTTTAAAAGTGATTATCAAGGTTTTGAAGACAGTTCTTGCACGAATTGGTAGCCAATGTAGCTGTATCAGCAGAGGTGTCACGTGGTCGCTTCTGGAGGCTCCGTGGAGGACTCTTGCTGCCGCATTCATGGCTAGCTGCAGCGGGTTTAACGTAGATTGGGGAAGACCTTGTAATATTGCATTGGCATAGTCAAAATGAGGTATGACCAATGCCTGGAAAATCATCCGAAAATCAGTTGGTTCGAGGATGGAACGTAGATGCCTAAGTGAGCGGATCTTGTGGTAGACTGATTTGACTATGTTCCCTATGTGGGCCTTCATATCCAGGCGTTGATCTAAGGTGACTCCTAGGTATCGTATTGAGGATTTAGATTGCAGCTCAGCTTCTTTTACTTTAAGATATTGCGGTGGGGTAAAGTTGGGGTTCCTCGTAATGAAGAGTACTTCCGTTTTCTTATGTTGTATTCTGAGGTTTTGAGAGAGAAGCCAGTCAGATATTGCATTGAAACAACTCGTCAGTGGGGAGAGGTCCAGGTGCTTGATAGAGAAGGGTATGTAGAGCAGGACATCGTCTGCATATAACATAAAAGTAAAACTGAGCACATAACTTAATACCATTGCATGTGACTCTTGGAAAACATTTATATACAAGAACCATAATAAAATAGTTGAGAACGAGAAATGCAATTAAAAACCAATTAGAAAACAATTAAAAAACACCACAAATACAGACGCAGGGCAGAAAAGGACTAATCAAAATCCAAAACACTGGCAAATATAGACATGTTTGTACTCACTAACTATGCACCAGGTGTACAAAGTACCGTTGGATTGAATTTAAGATGTGAAGACCTTTTTGTATGGTCATCAATGGCGTGAGTCTCTTACCACTACAAAATGGAAAATTATAAGTTAGTTTTTAATATATGGGATTGAGTAGAAATGGTGTTGTAGGGAGGAATCAGCGTGAATGAAAAAAGGTAAAAACCTTCCTGTTGTGACACTACAGGAGATAAAATATGGGACAAAAGTGTAATTATGAAATCCATTAAAAGATGAAACCGATGAAATTTAAAATGCATATTAACTATGTTTTTAAAATTTGCTTGTACGAGTGCATACAAAACCCTTAGTCATAGATACCTGAAAAAGGTATGTCACTTAAAACCGTTCGCTCATAGGAGACGTGGAAGACGGTAATGAAGGATCTGCAAAACATCATTGCTAAATAAGTAAAAATTGAAATAGCATCAAAATTGGACATGTAGTCTGTGTCACCAATTTCTAAAAATATCAGTATTAAGAACTAAGTAGCCGTGGGTAATATTTCAACCAGTTAAAAATACCTACTGCGGAAGGCAAAGCTTGAGAGCGCATTCAACTGAAAGGGCCGGTGCTGTGCTAGGAATGATGTTATGAGGACGCCGATTTTCGCGCCAGAAGGGGCGTGGCTAACAACAGCCAATCAGTGAAGGGACTTTGATGCTACTTGACAGATGTGTGTTTGCAAAGGACGATATAAATGAAAAAAACTAATAGTGAAACCCGTGAACCAAACCGTAAAAAATAAGAATATACCTATAGAGAACTAATCGAACGAGGTCAAGCATGGCTTTAACGATTTTAAATATATCGGATAGTCATAAAATCTAAAATCGAAATCGGTCAAGTCTAAAATGAATTAATACCATGGGCTCTACCTGAAGGTCAAACATAGCTCTAATGCTTTTGCATATGGTCTTAACATATCAAATAGTCATGAAATCTAAAATTGAAACAGTCAATTCTAAAATAAATACCATGGACTTTACCAGACATGATCCATTGTGTTTAACCGGATTGTTTTATAAAATGGTACCCGAAGATAAACAAACGTGAAAATACCTTTCAGACCGTCAACTGAAGTAAAAGCAAAACTTAAATATAATACTATTAACTCCCTATTTCTAGTGTAATACCGATCTGGATACATAACGGAATCCTGTAATGATCACATAAAATCCAAAGTATAAGCCAACCTAGTGAAAAATGCTGTTACCTATGTCAGGCAACTTCCCGGGGCGAAAACCGCAAATTAGACTGAGTAGAACTTTTGTTTAAATGAACTTAAATGAACTTAAAAAGCAAACACTGGGCATAAAAATTACATATTAATAAAAATATGGTACTTAAAAAGTAAAAAATAAATATACAGATTAAGGAATCAATAAAATTGGAAATAAAAACCAAGATAGAAATAGGAATTCAATCCAACGGTACTTTGTACACCTGGTGCATAGTTAGTGAGTACAAACATGTCTATATTTGCCAGTGTTTTGGATTTTGATTAGTCCTTTTCTGCCCTGCGTCTGTATTTGTGGTGTTTTTTAATTGTTTTCTAATTGTTTTTTAATTGCATTTCTCGTTCTCAACTATTTTATTATGGTTCTTGTATATAAATGTTTTCCAAGAGTCACATGCAATGGTATTAAGTTATGTGCTCAGTTTTACTTTTATATTGTATTTTTATCTATTCATTAATGTCTTTTTAATTTTTATTATGGTTTTAACATGAGCTGTTTTCTTATTATTTTTGTTTATAAAAGTACCCCTCCCCCCGAAGAAGGCGTTAGCCGAAACACGTTGGGGACTTCAATAAAGCACCCTTTTTAAGCAACTGTGTTCATCTCTCGCTCTTGCTTGTTGTGTACCCAAGATTAGTCTGCAGGAGTTCTGCTCTCCTTGGGCCTTATTCAGAGTTAAGTCATGTTCTCTTAAGGGATGGCAATGCATGCACTCATTGGCAATGTCAAGCACCATTTTATCCTGAATAAGTTAATTTTTCAGCGTGACACATTCGCATGTCACTGCCTTCTCTCTCAGTTGCATGGCAACATTATCAGTGGATTCACCTTCCTATTTTTGCAGCTGCCAAACATGAATATTTCATATATTACATTTTTGGTGGGTTTGAAATAAGTTTCTAATGCATCCAGGATGTATTTGGTATTCTTCCTCTGCTCCTCTGTGAGGTCAAATTGTGCTTAGGAACACTGTTGCATTCAGCACCCATCATTCTTCTCAGTATAGTTGCCAACACTTTAGGTGACTTCTCTTGTAAACCTATTGCTAGAAAATAGTCTTCAAATACTGTTCTGAAAGT
The DNA here is from genome assembly GCA_033557465.1 of Ichthyophis bannanicus. NCBI lineage: Eukaryota > Metazoa > Chordata > Amphibia > Gymnophiona > Ichthyophiidae > Ichthyophis > Ichthyophis bannanicus. The sequence goes on along the minus strand of CM066031.1, from coordinate 702,005,680 downwards.
TTCCCAATTGCTGCACAAGTCACCACTAACCTTCATGCCCCCTGGGGTTAAAATGCTGTTAGCGGCTGCCATAATTCTGTAATGCTATTGTGCTTCTTTACAATTTTAGGCTGATCAGCATTACTGCAAATTTTGTTGTGCACTCCTAGTTCTGCAGCCCATCACACACTGGAAACTTTCCATCATAGGCAAGAAAATAGCGCAGGTTCAGAATCTTTGGACACCATGTTTCAGAGTTTAAAATAAAGACATATTGAACACAGCATTTGTGGTCAGTATGGACAACAAAGTCCCCTACCTATTCATTATTTATAAGTGGTATAGGCCGAGACATCTGGCTATCACACCCTGGACGTTCTGAATGCTATGCAAAATACATTTTGGACATGCAGGTCCCGAATCTGTCTTGGCTGTGCCCAAGAATGCCTCTGACATGTCCATCCTGGGATGCCCAGACTTGGTCGTGCTGTCCACGGGGACATTCAGCATCCATGCATGGTTCTGAAATCATCATTTATGCGTCCCTGCCTTTCTGACATTCACATCGCCTCTTGGAATGAATGTCATCATACTATTTTAATAGTATGTTCAAACAGGGCCGTACCGAGCGTGAATCGTGCTCTGTGCGACTTGCACATCGGGCGCGCGCCCCCTCCATCCAGTCACTTTCTGGATGGCTGCGGGAGAGAAGAGACGTGCCCGATGTGCAAGTCGCCGGCATGCTAAGCAGGTCTGTCCCTCCCTGCTCTGACGCCGCGTCAGAGGAGGGAGGGACCAGACCTGCTTATCATGCTGCAAGAAGGCTCAAGGGGCGCATTTCAGCTGTCTACCGTTGCCTGCTGCCGCTGAGAGAAGAAAAAGTGGCAGCAGCAGGCAATGGTAGACAGCTGATATGCGCCCCTTAAGCCTTTGTGCCCTGTGCGGCTGCACTGTTCACACAGGGCTAGGTACGGTCCTGTGTTCAAAGGTATACAACAAAAAAAGATGTCTGTGCAACTTAGATGTAGTAATTTCTGAGAAAAAAAACTAAATATGACCTGGATAGGATTAATGGCAGCCTTATCTAATATTTGGTTGTACAACCCTTGGCAGTGATGACAGCCTCCAAACGTTTCTTGTAGCCATCTATAAGTTTCATACATCTGTCTGCTGGTAGTTTCTCCTACTCTTCAACTGTGATTTGTTCCAGCTCATGAATGTTTCCAGGATTCCTTTTACCAATGGCAGATTTCAGTTCTTTCCAAAGGTTCTCGATTGGATTGAGATCAGGACTCATTGCTTGTCATTATAAAACAGACCATTTTGTTTCTTTTTTAACCACTCTTTTATACTTTTGGATGTATGCTTTGGGTCATTGTCTTGCTGGAGGATCCATGACCTTCGATCCAGACCTAGCACATTTTGTTCCAAAATACCTTGGTAGTCCTCCAACTTCATGTTTCCTTTAATATGTTACAGACCTCAAGTTCCTGAGGCAGCAAAAGAGCCCTACAATATTATGGAAGGGTGCTTTTTCCTTTTATTTAACCGTAGAAAGGGTGCTTTTTCCTTATAAGCTTCATTTTTTTCGCCTGTAAATGTATCACTGGTCTGCATTGACAAAGAGCTCAAGTTTGGTTTATTTATTTTATTTATTTATTTACATTCTCTTATATATCGTGCTATTCTGCATCAATGCGGTTTACATTGAACAAACTGAAATTACATTGAACAGGGCATTATAACTTGGAGATAACTATTTTACAGGGAACATGGGCTATGGAGGGTTAAGTGGCTTGCCCAAGACCACAAGGAGCACCTGTGGGACTAGAAACCCCAGTCCTTCCGGCCCAAGGTTGCTGTCCTTTAGTGGGATTTGAACCCCCGACCTGTCCACAGAACATTTTCCCAGAAGGATTGTGGTTTCTCAAGGTGGGTTTGGGCAAAGATCATGGGGGAGCATTGCCACATGCTGGATTGAGTACAGCTCTGTATTACACGGTCGCAATTTGGTATTTTTTGAAAACTATTTGAGAACATATTTTAGCTTCTATGAGTGGATATTAAAATTTTTTTCAATTTTGGATTGTATCATATTAAAAAAGGTGTTAAGAAAATCTATGCACTTTGACTCCTGAAGAAGGTGTGATAAAGCCGAAACATGGGCTTGTAGGGTCTTTTTGGTGATTGATTTATAATTGAAGAAAGAAGACTGTTGTATATCATTGCCTGTTTTGTTTGTTTCTTAGCCTAGCAGGGTAAGCATTGCTGAATGCTAGCTTTAGCCTATTAAGGCCAGTGTTGAACATTTCAGGCCTTAGGAAAGCATTGCCAGCCTTTATGAGTGCTGGCCTTTACCCAGCTCAGACAGTATTGATGAGTGTCGGTCTTTACCCAGCACAGCCAGCAGATGGCACTCATGCACACTAGTCTTCCCAGCTTTGTCAGCCTTAATGATTACCTAGTGAGCCGGTATTGATAAGTGCTAGTATTTATCTTGTGCAGCCTCCTTGGTAATCCTCAGACCTCTCAAGGTTAGCACTTACTGACCACAGATCCCCTTGTAATTTTCCTTGTCAGCGTATTCAGGCAATGGTTTCAATGAGAGTCCTTCTATCACGCATACGCTATGCTGCTGAGCATGGCCGGCCAATGGTATCTAGCACCCTAGGCAAACCTTCAGCTGTGCCTTCCACCCCCACCTGTCACACATGTCCCCCACCTCTCATGTGCACCCCCCGTGCTATGGTTCCACCACCATGTTGGATTTCCAGGTGCTGTTACAGAGCAGCTATGGTACTGTACTGCCACCACTCTCCCTCTGGTCCATGACCATGTAACTACCGAAAATCAACTCTGTTGCAGTGCTCCCGAGCCAATAGCATAATGCTGGTGGCCAAACAGTATATTACTAAGTAAAGATGATCTTGCATGCAACCATGAGGATAGAACAATGGGGCTGCATGTGAGATCATTCCCTCTTTGGGGAGGGGGCTGAGGACAAGTCGGAGAATTACCTAGGCTTCCTGCAAGCAACTTGAAAGAACTCTGTGGAGTCATACCATGTGCAAAATTGCTTGAAGATAGGGTAGTTTAATTAAAAAGAGAAGAGATGTGAGAATTTTACATAAGAACATAAAACATTAGAAATGCACAACTGGATCATACCAAAGTTCTATCAAGCCCAATATCCTGCTTCCAGCAGTGGCCAGTTCAGGTCACATGTACCCGTTAGGTTCCCAAAAGGTAGACAGATTCCATGCTGCTTATCCCATGGGTAACCAGTGAATTTCCCAGGTCCTCTTTAATAATGGTTTATTTATTTATTTTATTTATTTACATTCTCTTATATACCGCGCTATTCTGCATCAGTGCGGTTTACATTGAACAAACTGAAATTACATTGAACAGGGCATTATAACTTGGAGAAAACTATTTTACAGGGAACATGGGCTGTGGAGGGTTAAGTGGCTTGCCCAAGACCACAAGGAGCACCTGTGGGACTAGAAACCCCAGTCCTTCCGGCCCAAGGTTGCTGTCCTCTAGTGGGATTTGAACCTCCGACCTTCCGGCCTGAAGTACCTTGCCCCAACCACTAGGCCACTCCTCCACTCCACTCCACGGTTAAAGGGCGTTTCCTTCAGGAACTTCTCCAAACCTCTTTTCAACCCAGCTATACTAAAAGCTTTTACTACATCCCCTGGTAATGAATTCCAGAGTTTGATTATGCGTCAAATGAAAAAATATTTTCTCTTATTAGTCTTAAACGGGTTGTACTGTACCTTCATTGCATGTCCCCTAGTCTTTCTACTTTTTGATGGCATAAGCAATCAATCTACGCTTACCCGTTCCACTCCATTAATTTATAGACCTCTATCATATCTCTCCTCAGCCGTCTCTTTTCCAGGTTGAAGAGCCCTAACCTTTTTAGCCTCTCCTCCTAGGGAGTATCCTTCCATCCCCTTTACCATTTTGGTGGCACTTTTCTGTACCTTTTCTAATTCTGCTATATCCTTTTTAAGATACGGCAACCAGAATTGCACACAATATTCAAAGTGCAGTCACACCATAGAACAAGACAGAGACATTATAATATCCTTTGCTTTATTCTCCATTCCTTTCATTATTATTCCTAGCATTCTATTTGCCTTCTTGGCCACCGCTGTAAACTGGGCGGAGGGTTTCAATGTGTTATCCACGATGATGCCTAAATCTTTTTCCTGGGTGTTGGTTCCTAATGTGGAGTCTTGCATTGTGTAAACATAGTTTGGGTATTCTTTTCTAGGTGCATAACTTTGCATTTGTCCACATTAAATTTCATCTGTCATTCGAACGTCCAGTCTTCCAATTTATCAAAGTATTCCTGCGATTTTTTACAATCCTTTTGGGTTTTAACAAGTTTGAATAATGTTGTGTCATCTGCAAATTTGATCACCTCACTCATTATTCCCATTTGCAGGTCATTTACGAATATGTTAAAAAGCAGTGGACCCAGCACAGATCCCTGGGGTACTCCAGTATTCACCTTTCTCTATTGGGAAAATTGGCCATTTAGCCCTACCCTCTGATTTCTATCTTTTAACCAGTTCCTGATCCACAATAGTACAATGCCTCCTATCCCATGACTTTTTAATTTTGCCAAGAATTTCTCATAGGGGACCTTGTCAAACTTTCTAAAAATCCAGATACTTTATATTAATCAGCTCACCATTGTCTACCTGTTTATTCACACCTTCAAAAAAGTATAACAGATTAGTAAGGCAAGTCCTTCCTTGGCTAAAGCCATGGTGGCTTTCTCCCACTAAATCATGACTATCTACATGTTCAGTAATTTTGTTCTTTATAATGTTTTCTACCACTTTGCCTGGTACTAATGTCAGACTCACCAATCTGTAGCTTCATGGATCACCCCTGGAACCTTTCTAACAATTGTTGTTACATTGGCCATCCTCCAATCTTCTGGTATTACAGATGATTTTAATGAAAATTCACAGATTACTAATAGTAAGTCTGCAATCTCATATTTCAGTTCTTTCACACGTTCAGATGTATACAATCCAGTCTTGAAGGACTAGAAAAAGGGACTGCTACTTCTGGAGAGAGATCTGCAATTGTGAGTACATATTTCTAGGAATTTTCTGAAAGGACTTCTTTGTGTTAAAGCTAATTAATCTGTGAACCCAGTGTTTTTTATTAAATCAGTCAGGGTCTAGTAGCAGTAGTTTAATTTAAATTTAAAACATAGAAGAGAACTTTCTGGTTACATTTCATATGTTTATGTTTATGTTTATTACATTTGATATACCGCTCAGGCCAAAGCATTAGAGCGGTTTACAATACTACATAAATGATACTGAAAATATGAAAAGAACGCCATTAACAAGATAGGACAGAGTAAGAGATAGTGATAGTCAAAGAAATAGAAGAGACAAGAGGAAAGGTTCATTATAACACCAGCAGAGAGCTTGTAGTTTAAATTTAATAGCCACTCAGGGCCTAGCATCAGCAAAGTACTTTTAGTTTAAATTTAAAACACAGAAGAGAGCTTTCTGGTTAAATCTGGAACCCAGCAGAGAGCTTGTAGTTTAAATTTAATACTCACTCGGGGCCTGGTATCAGCAAAGTACTTTTAGTTTAAATTTAAAACACAGAAGAGAGCTTTCTGGTTAAATTTAGAACCCAGCAGAGAGCTTGTAGTTTAAATTTCATAATAAGTCATAGCCTATCAGCAGCAAAGATCTGTAATTTAAATCAAATCAGAATATAACATAGCATAAAAGGCAAAACAGCATCAGTACTCTTTGAGCAACAAATAAAGTCTTCTAGAGACCTTTACAAAGAGGCCTTCTACTTAGGGGGAAAGAGACCTGTGAAACATTTTCAATAGGTGTTGACCGCCTGGCCAGAATGAACAAATGGATGATGAAATGCTCAAAGAAATCAAGGAAGCTAACAAAAGTTACAGCGCAGTAATAATAATGGGTGATTTCAATTACCCTGGTATCGACTGGGTCAGTGTCACAGCAGGACATGCTAGGGAGATAAAGTTCCTAGATGAAATAAATGACTGCTTCTTGGAGCAGCTGGTTCATGAACCGACCAGAAGGGAAGCCATATTAGACCTAGTCCTTAGTGGAACACCGGATCTAGTGCAAGAGATAAGGGTGTTGGGGCCACTTGGCAATAGTGATCATAGCATGATCACGTTTGATTTAATTAGTGGAGGAGGGATAGTAAGGGAATCCACAGTACTACCTTTTAAGTTTCGAAAGGGAGACTATGATAAAATGAGGAAAATAGTTAAGAATAAACTAAAAGGAGCAGTTGCAAAGGTTAAAGACTTACATCAAGCTTGGGTGTTGTTGAAAACTACTATCTTGGAAACCCAGACCAGCTGTATTCCATGCTTTAAGAAAAGTGGAAGGAAGTCCAAAAAACTACCAGGATGGTTTAAAGGTGAGGTCAGAGAGGCTGTTGTTGCCAAAAAAGCATCTTTCAGAAAATGGAAAAAAGAGACAAACGACAAAACCTGGAAACAGCACAATCACTGGCAAGTCAAATGCAAGGCAGGCAAAGGGAGAATTTGAGAAGAAGCTTGCTGCGGAAGCAAAAATGCGAAATAAAGACTTTTTCAAGTACATTCCTAGCAAAAAACCTGTGAGAGAGTCAGTTGGTCCATTAGATGATAGAGGGGTTAAAGGGGCATTAAGAGGCGACAAGGCGATAGCGGAGAGATTGAATGAATTCTTTGCTTCAGTCTTTACTGAGGAAGAAGTAGGGATGTTACCCATGACTGAAGTGGTATTTAAAGGTACGGAAGAATTTAAGGAAATATCGATACATCGGGAAGATGTATTACAACTATTAGATAAACTGAAGAGTAGCAAATCACCTGGGCCGGATGGTATACATCCAAGGGTGTTGAAAGAACTGAAATATGAGATTGCAGACCTGCTATTAGTAATCTGTGAATTTTCATTAAAATCATCTGTAATACCAGAAGATTGGAGGATCGCCAATGTAGCGCCAATTTTTAAAAAGGGTTCCAGGGGTGATCTGGGAAATTACAGACAGGTGAGCCTGATGTCAGTACCGGGAAAAGTGGGAGAAACCATCATAAAGAACAAAATTACTCAGCATGTAGATAGTCATGGCCTAATGGGAGACAGCCAACATGGCTTTAGACAAGGAAGATCTTGTCTTACTAATCTGTTATGTTTTTTTTGAAGGTGTGAATAAACAGGTGGACAAAGGTGAGTTGGTTGATATTTTGTATCTGGACTTTCAGAAAGCCTTTAAAAAGGTCCCTCGTCAGAGACTTTTGGCAAAACTAAAGAGTCATGGGATAGGAGATAGTGTACTATTGTGGATCAGGAACTGGTTAAAAGATAGAAAGCAGAGGGTAGGGCTAAATGGCCAATTTTCCCAATGGAGAAAGGTGAATAGTGGTGTACCCCAGGGATCCGTGCTGGGTCCGCTGCTTTTTGACATATTCATAAATGACCTGGAAAAGGGAATAAAGAGTGAGGTTATAAAATTTGCAGATGACACAAAACTATTTAAAGTTGTAAAAGGTTTGGACAATTTCCTGGAGGAAATGTCCATAAACCATTATTAAGAAGGGACCCAGGATATCAATGCTTGACCCAGTACAAGCATTGTGGAACCTGTGTCTTTTGGGGAAACTGCTAGATATGTATGACCTAGATAGGCCACTGTTGGAAACAGGATACTGGGCTTGATGGACTTTGGTCTGACCCAGTATGGCATATCTTATGTTCTTATGTTCAGTCCAGGTGATTTGCTACTCTTTAGTTTATCAAATAGTTGTAATACAACTTCCCAGTTTATCAATATTTCTTTAATTTCTTCCGATGCATCAACTTTAAGTACCATTTCAGTCATGGGTAACTTCCCTACATCATCTTCAGTAAAGACTGAAGCCAGGGGGTGGCTCTCTAATGAGGCCGAGTGAAGCGGTGGCCTCAGGCAGCAACTTTTTGGGGGCAGCAAAAAAGACCGCCTCACCCGGCCTTTAAAATAAGAAAAAAAACGATCATAGAAGCTGTTCGTGTTTTTAAATTTCCCTTCAGAAGGTCGGGCTGGGCTGGGCTGGGCTGGGCTGGGGGTGGGGATGGTAGCACTAGAAATCGTAATGGGTTGATGGGGTGAGGGCTAGGACTGGAAATGAGCTGATGGTGGGGTTAGAACTGGAAATTGGCTGATGGGGAGGGTGGTTGGAACTGGAAATGGGTTGATAGGGGTTTAGAACTGGAAATGGGCTGATGGGGGTTTAGAACTGGAAATGGGCTGATCGGGAGGGGGGCTAGGACTGGTAATGGGCTATCGGGAGGGTTAGAACTGGAAATGGGCTGATGGGGGGTCAAGAATGGAAATAGGCTGATCGGGAGGGCGTGCTAGGACTGGTAATGGGCTGATTGGTGGGGTTAGGTCTGGAAATGGGCTGATTAGGGGGGCTAGGACAGGAAATGGGCTGATCGGGGGGCTAGGACTGGAATTGGACTTATTGGGGAAGTTAGGACTGGTAATGGGCTGATGGGGGGCTAGCACTGGAAATGAGCTAGGACTGGTTATGGGCTGATTGGGGGGCTAGGACTGGAGTGGGCTGATAAGGGGGAAAGGCCTGGAAATGGGCTGGGACTGGTAATGGGCTAATGGGGGAGGCGAGGAGAGAGATGCTGGCCCTGGAAGAAAACTAGGGGCTAGGGCTGAAGCTGGGGGATGGAAAAATAGGACTGGAAGTGAGCGGATACTGAGAGGTTCTGCCAGCGGAAGGAGGGGGCAGGAAGGGAGCTGACACAGGAGAAGGAGGGGGCTGGAATGGAGCTGACACTGGGGATGGGAATGCAAAATAGTTGGTCATTGTAAAAAGTTCTATTATACCGTTATATATCCATTTTCAATGTGAGCAGTTGAAACACACTGCATTGTTATGTTCTCTGTAAACCGTCTTGAATCGTAGAAAGACGGTATAAAAAAACTGTTAAATAAAATAAATAAATAAATAAATGGGAATGGTAGGTGGCTGGGTATTGGGGAGGAGACTGGAAGGGAGCTGACATGTGTGAATGGCACTGGAAGGGGTATGGACAGAGTGTAGGGCAATTGGAAGGGAGCTGACCTGGGAGGGTGGCACTGAGAGTGGACGTGAGCTGATACCTGGGATGGTATTTGGAGTAGAAGGAGTTGGACAGTGGGAAAGGAGGGGGACAGGAAGGGAATGGACACCAGTGGCAGTCGTGGGAATGCAAGGTGGTTGACATTGGAAGGTACTGGAAGGGGAAGACTGGAAAGGGGGCTGATACGGGGGAGGGTTACTGGAACTGGAAATGGGCTGATGGAAGGAAGTGAAGAAAACAAAAGAAGAGATAAGAAATGGCAGATGGACCATAGACCACAGAAAGAGAGCTAAGAGAAGACAGGAAAGCAGAAGCTTCAGATCGGGACCAGCATGATCAGAGAATAAAATGGTCAAACAACAAAGATAAAAAAAATAATTTTATTTAATTTTAGTTATTGGACTTTGTTCTATCTTTATATTTTACACAGTACTGGGGAACTGCATCTCTTTTTTATCTGATGTTGCACTGCATGCGGAGTCTGGCTTCTTGGGGTTTCAGTTTATATTTTGTCTACATATTTTTATTTTTACTTTAGATTGTGGTTACTTATTTTGTACTTGGTGAGGGTCTGTGTTCTGAGTGTGTGACTGAGGTCAGTTGTTCTGTTAACATGGAGTTTGGACATAAAGATCTATATTGTACTGTAGTAATTTGACTTGTTCAGTTTTTCAAATAAGTGTATGGACCAGGGCCCACTGTAGTATTTACAGTGACCTTTTTTTAGATAGGCTCCTTAAGTGAGTTTTGGAAGTTAGTGCTGATATCGTATGGTATGATAGTTGTGCTCTTTGTTTCAGGGTTTTGTATTAGTTCACAATATGCCTGGTACTGGAGAATGTTTGTTGTTATTGTTGTTGTTAGTGAGATGATCAAAATCAGATTTTTTTTTAAGATATTGAGTTCTGTGAATGAATGTCCTGGTTCTGCTCTGCATCCACTGTGGATACAAAATATATGTTGAAAAAGAAAAAGCAAGAACCATAACGCAGTTTATAACAACAAAATAAAAATGAGTTATAATTTAGTTTTATAAACTGTGCTGTTGGTTCTCGCTGTCTTTTAGTTCCTTGGTGTACAAACATCTTGCATTTCCTCCATATAATCTTATCTGCTTTTTGGTTTGGTTCAGTCCCTGAATGGAGTTCTGAAAAAGCCCTGCCCCCCTCTACGGGGGTGGGGGTGGGGGGTGCCATCTCATCCTTCACCTCAGGCAGCAGATTGCCTTGAGCTGCCCCTGACTGAAGCAAAGAATTCATTCAGTCTCTTTGCTATGGCCTTGTCCCCTCTTAGTGCCCCTTTTACCCATCTATTATCTAATGGTCCAACTGACTCTCTCACAGGATTTTTGCTATGAATGTGATTGAAAAAGTTTTTATTAAGCGTTTTTGCTTCCACAACAAGCTTATTCCCAGATTCTCTCTTTGCATGCCTTATCAATGCCTTGCATCTAACTTATTAGTACTTTATGTTGTTTCTAGTTTTCGTCATTTGGCTCCTTTTTCCATTTCCTGAAAGATGTTTTTTTGGCAACAACAGCTTCTCTGACCTCACCTTTAAACCATGCTGGCAATTTTTTGGACTTCCTTCCACTTTTCTTAAAGCGTGGAATACAGCTGGTCTGGGCTTTCAAGATAGTATTTTTAAACAACACCCATGCTTGATGTAAATCTTTAACCTTTGCAACTGCTCCTTTTAGTTTATTCTTAACTATTTTCCTCATTTTATCACAGTCTCCCTTTCAAAAGTTAAAAGGTAGTACTGTGGATTTCCTTACCATCCCTCCTGCATTTATTAAATCAAATGCTATCATACTATGATCACTATTGCCAAATGGCCCCAACACCCTTATCTCTTGCAACAGATCTTGTGTTCCACAAAGGACTATGTCCCCTCTTGCCAGTTCATGAACTAGCTGTTCCAAGAAGCAGTCATTTATTTCATCTAGAAACTTTATCTTCCTAGCATGTCCTGCTGTGACACTGACCCAGTCGATATCGGGGTAATTGAAATCACCCATTATTATTACTGTGTTGTAACTTTTGTTAGCTTCCCTGATTTTTTTGAGCATTTTATGATCCATTTGTTCATTCTGGCCAGACGGTCTGCAGTACACCCCCACTGCCATTGCCTTCCCCTTTTTACATGGAATTTCAATCCATTTAGATTCCACAGTGTATTTTGTTTCCTGAAAAACTTTAATCCAGTGCAACCCCTCCACCAATTTGATTTACGCTATCATTGGAATATAATTTGTACGCAGGTATCACAGTGTCTCATTGTTTGTCCTCCTTCCACCAGGTCTCTGAGATACCAATCATATCCAACCTATCATTTAGTGCTATATATTTTAACTCTCCCATCTTATTTTTTAGACTTCTAGTATTTGCATACAGGCATTTTAGAGATTGTATTTTATTCATATTAATCTGGTAAATTTTAGACAGGGGTAAATTTGGAATCTTTAAGCTTTGTCTGCTCTGTATATAAGGGCATTTGGGTTACTTTTGTCTTTATTGGAACCTCTCTGTCGATATGCTCTAACTTCAGTCTTTTACTAGTATCCTTCAAGGATCCATTGTTCCGAATCATGTGCTCTTGGGCGACTGTCAGTTTTCCCCTATTATCTAGTTTAAAAGCTGCTCTATCTTCTTTTTAAAGGTTGAGGCCAGCAGCCTGGTTCCATACTGGATAAGGTGCAGCCCATCCCTTTGGAAAAAGCCCTCCCTTCCCCAGAATGTTGCCCAGTTCCTAACAAATCCAAAACCCTCTTTCTTATTCCATTGTCTCATCTATGCATTGAGACTCTGGAGTGCTGCCTGCCTTTTGGGTCCTGCGCATGGAACAGGAAACATTTCTGAGAATGCTATCCTGGAAGTTCTGTATTTCAACTTCCTACCTAAAAGGTAGCCTCCAGAAACGTCCTGCCATTCTTTCCTATGTCATTGATACCAAGCATGTACCAAGACAGCAGACTCCTCCCTAGCACTATCTAAAACCTTGTCTAGGTGGCACATGAGGTCTGCTACCTTCGCATCAGGCAGGCATGTTACCAGGCGATCCTCATGTCCACCAGCAAACCGAGCTATCTACACGCCTAATAATCTACTCACCAACTATAACAGCTGTCCTAACTCTTTTCAATGCCTCTTTGGAGTTGGGAGTGGTGCCAGAGGACTGGAGAAAGGCATATGTGGTCCCTTCACTCAAAAGCGGATGTAAGGTTGACATTGAAAACTACAGGCCGATTAGTCTAACCTCTGTGGTTAGTAAATTATTGGAAAAGCTACTAAAAGAGAGAATAGTGAGGTTTCTGGAGCCCAATGGATTTCAGGATTTGAGGCAGCATGGATTCACTAGAGGCAGGTCTTGTCAGACAAATCTGATAGATTTCTTTGATTGGGTGACCAGGGAGTGGAACCAAGGGAGAGCCCTAGGGATGGACCCTAAAGTTACTGATTGGGTTAGAAATTGGTTGAGTGGGAGGCGACAAAGAGTACAGGTAAACGAAACTCACTCTGAAGAGAAGGTTACCAGTGGTGTGCCGCAGGGATCTGTCCTTGATCCGATTCTTTTTAACATCTTTATTAGTGATATTGCAGAAGGGCTGTCAGGTAAGGTTTGCCTCTTTGCAGATGATACCAAAATCTGCAATAGAGTAGACACCTAGGAAGGAATAGTTAATATAACGAGCGATCTAACTAAGTTTGAATAATAGTCACAAATTTGGCAGCTGAAATTTAATGCTAAAAATGCAGGTTCATGCATTTGGGCTGCAAAAAATCCAAAGGAGCGGTACAGGGTAGGGGGTGAGGTACTTCTGTCCACAAAAGAAGAGCATGACCTGGGCGTAATTATGTCTGACAATCTTAAAATAACTAAACAGGTAGAAAAGGCGACTGCGAAAGCCAGAAGGATACTTGGGTGTATAGGGAGAGGAATGGCCAGCAGAAAAAAGGAGATGATAATGTCTCTGTGTAAGTCTCTGGTAAAGTATTGTGTGCAATTCTGAAGACCATAACTTTAAAAGGATATAAGCAGTTTGGAGTCGGTGCAAAGGGTGGCTACTAAAATGGTTAGTGGTTTTCATTATATAGCATATGAGGACAAACTTAAAGATCTTAATTTGCATACTTTTAGAGGAAAGGCGGGATGGGGCGATTATGATAGAGACATTTAAATACCTCCATGGCATAAATGCACAGAAGGGTCTCTTTCAATTGAAGGCAAGCTCTGCTACAAGGGGACATAGGATGAGAGTGAAAGGGATAGACAGATGAGTAATAAGTGGAAATATTTCTTTATGGAAAGAATGGTAGGTGCATGGAATAGTCTCCCAGTGGAGGTAGTAGAGACGAGGACAATATCTGATTTAAAAAAAGGATGGGACAAACACAGAGGATTTCTAAAGGAAAAAAGGGGACTATTGTAGTTGATGTAGGAAGGGTAGGCTAGATAGGCCATGTGGTCTTTTTCTGCCATCATGTTTCTATTTCTATTTGTATATAGCAGAATTAGAAAAGTTACAGAGAAGAGACACCAAAATTGTTGAGGGGATGGAAGGATACCCCTTTGAGGAAAGGCTTAAAAACGTTGAGACGGCTGTGGGAAGATATGATAGAGGTCTATAAATTAATGAATGAGGTAGAATGTTAAACGTAGATCGGTTGTTTACACCATCAAAAAGTAGGATGACTAGGGGACATGCAATGAAACTACAATGTAACCCATTTCAGACTAATAAGAGAAAATATTTTTTCACTCAATGCCTAATCAAACTCTGGAATTCGTTAGCAGAGGATGTAGTAAAAGCTGTTAATGTAGCTGGGTTTAAAAAAGGTTTGTACAAGTTCCTGGAGGGCAGATCTATACACCATTATTAAAGAGGATCAGGGTAATCCACTGCTTACCCCCTGGGACAAGCATTTATGGAACCTATGCGCCTTTTTGGAATCCTGCCTGGTACTTGTGACCTGAATTGGCCACTGTTGGAAACAGGATACCGGGCTTGATGGACCTTGGTCTGACCCAGTATAGCATTTCTTATATACTTATCCACTCATGTAATCTGCAACTCCGCCATAAAAGTGAATTGGAAATTAGAATCACATCCATTTAACCACTGAAAAAATTGTGCGGAGGTTAAATCCCCTTTCCATAAAAAGAGCATATCGTCAATGTAATGTCTCCAAAACAGGATCTGAGAATGAAATGAAGATATCGGTATCCATTTTTGTTCAAAGCAGGCAACTTAAAGATTTGACACATCAGGAGCCATGGTTGTCCCCATGGCTGTCCCTTTTATCTGTAAGCAGACCAAAAAAAGAGAAAAATATTTTGTCTTTACCAAGCATGCTAAATGCATCAAAAACTGAGTGAGCACCTGTTTATCTCAGTGTGCTTCCAAAGTGCTAGTAATTAAATCCAGTGCAGCTGGTTCAGGAATATTTGCATAGAGAGGCAATATCAACCCTGACTGATAACACTCCAGCAGTCTGTACTTCCATTTCCTGTACAAGATCTATTGCATGTATCCTTTATTATTGCTCTCCAGCACCTGTCAGCAAGGAGCATCGCCTGCCACCTCATCCCTTGCCTTCATTTAATAGAACATGCATTAATGCACATACCAAGGAGTAGGAAACAACCAGGCTGTTTGATTTTGTGCAGCACATGTAGAAGTCAAAGAAATGTGTTAGGAAGTTAGAGCCATCACACCAACGTATTGCACTACTCCAAACCAACCGTAACAATATGGAAGAGGGTAAGATATGCAGTACATACATTCAGGGGCGGCCCAAGGGGGGTGCAGGGCCATGTGCGGAGACTCGGTGCGGGGCCTCATTTGCATAAGGGGCCTCATTTGCATACATATTTGCATAATGTTACCATACACTAACTTTTAGTAAGCATGCCTCTTAATGAGTATATGGATAAAGAAAGACTAAAAGATTTCTACATTACTATAATCCAGTGCCAACCGCCAGGCACATTAGGAACTCCTACAAACACTGCCCATTTAGAACCCATAGCAAACCCGCTATATCCTAACAGCACTATCAGGACTCACAAAGCACCAGACCCTACCTATCAAAAGGCAACACTGCAAATATTAAACCAATACATTTCAGAGAATAACAATACATGACCTACTGAGGAAAGGGAACAAGTGGCAATGTCAAATAGGAATTACATAAACAGAATACCTTAGCTCAGTTACACATGCAGAACATAGACCATCACCAAACAAGGAATCACAATTTAGAAACAGGAAGACAATTAAACTGGGAACCCCAAAAGCCAAACTTGGAATGTACAACAACACTGGAGAAATAAAACTATAAATTAATTTCCTCTTGTATTAAACAAAGCGCAGACGTTAATGTTGCACATTTCCCAGAGCTGATATATTCCAATTAATAAATTCAAAATAAAGAGATATCTTTCTACCTTTTGTGCATTTTTTTTCAGTTGCTATTGCTCCAGCCACTTTCTTCTGGTTTCTTTGTGTCTTCTAACTCTCCATAGTCTGCTGTCCATTTGTCCTTTCTTCTCTCTTCTAATTTTTTTCCATTCTCTCTCTACATCTGCTTTAACATACTAATCTTTCTCCTTTTGATCTTTCCTCATTCATATTTCATCCACTCAAATTTTACTCCTCCATCCTCAATCCCCACTTACTCTCCCAATACCCAGCCAATTGTAGATTTTTCTTCCGTCCCACACAAAATATTTTTCCCCTCTCCATTTCACTCTCCCAGCTCCATCCCATTCTAATCTCCCCCAACATCAGCTCCCTTCTAGTTCCAGCCCCACCCAGTATCCACTCCCTTCTATTCCCCGCATCAGCCCATTTCCAGTCCTAGCTCCCCCATCCATTTCCAGTCCTATCCAAGTCCCTCCATCAGCTCATTTCCAATACCAGCCTCCCATCAGCCCATTTCTAGTCCTTTCCTAGCCCCACCATCAGCCCATGTCAAATCCTAGCTCCCCTCCACTCAGCCCATTTCCAATCCAAGCCCCCCATGAGCCTACTTCCAGTTCTAGCCCCTCCATAAGTCTATTTCAGTCCAAGCCCCCACCATAGCCCATTTCCAATCTTAGCTCCCCCCAACACCCAATTCCCAGTCCTATCCTAGCCCCTTTCATCAGCCCATTTCCTGTCCTAGCTCCCTCCCCTCACAACCCATTTCCATTCCAAGCCCCCCTCACCATCAGCTATTTGCAGTTCAAGCCCCCCTTCCCCTCAGTCCATTTCCAGTCCTAGGAACCCCCCCAACCCATTACCAGTCCTAGACCCCATCAACCCACTTCCAGTCCTAACCCCCCACCACCACATTTTCAGTTTAAGCCCCCCCCCATAGCCCATTACTAGTCCTAAACCCCCATCAGCTCACTTCCAGACCTAACCCCCATCACCCCATTTCCAGACTTAGCTCCCCATAGCCCCAGTCCTAACCTCCTATCAGCCCTCTTCCAGTCCTAACCCCCATCACCCAATTTTCAGTTTAAGCCCCCCATAGCCCATTACCAGTTCTAACTCCCCATCAGCCCACTCCCAGTCCTAACCCCATCAGCCCATTTCCAGTCCTAACCCCCATCACCCAATTCTCAGTTTCAGCCCCCCATAGCCAATTACCATTTCTAACCCCCCCTCAGCCCACTCCCAGTCCTAACCCCATCAGCCCACTCCCAGTCCTAACCCCATCAGCCCATTTCCAGTCCTAACCCCCATCACCCAATTTTCAGTTTAAGCCCCCCCCCATAGCCCATTACTAGTACTAAACCCCCATCAGCTCACTTCCAGACCTAACCCCCATCACCCCATTTCCAGACTTAGCTCCCCATAGCCCCAGTCCTAACCTCCTATCAGCCCTCTTCCAGTCCTAACCCCATTAGCCCATTTCCAGTCCTAACTCCCACCCCAACAGCCCAGGGAAATTTTAAAATAAAAAAAAAAAGCTGTCTGCTGCTGCTGCCGCTGCCACCGCAGCGGCAACAGCAGAATCACATATCCCGCGGGGCCCCCCCCCCGACAGAACCTGTCCTCCCTGTATCAGCTCTGTCGACTTTCAGAGCGCAAAAGGAGAGTTTCTCCCGCGCGGCTCTGTTAAACCCGCGGGGGCTGATGGGAAAGTCCCATCAGCCCCTGCGGGCTTAACAGAGCCACGAAAGGGAAACTAGTTTCCCTTCGAGCTTTGAAAGCGGACGGAGCTGATGCAGGGAGAGCAGGCTCTGTCGGGGGGGGGGGGCCCCCGCGGGATATGCGATTCTGCCATTGCCGCTGCAGTGGCAGTGGCAGCGGCAGCGGCAGCAGACAGCTTTTTTTTTTTAATTTTAAAATTTACTTTGCAAGCAGAATGTTCTTTGCGTGGGGCCCTGTGCAAAAAACATTCTTGCTCAATGGACGGGCCGGCCCTGGCTAGAGCAAGTTGGAGAAGCAGAGAAAACCACAGTTGTCTGGGCCAGTAAGGGGCAATGAGAATCATTTGTCCCTGGTCGGCCTGGAATTTGAAGAGTGCTTTTGCCATGAGTGGAAGGGGAGGGAAAGCATAGAGGAGATTCTGTACCCAATGGATGAGGAATGCATCTGACGTCTCCCTGTGAGTGGAAGGAATCCTCGTGCAGAAACAAGATAGTTGGGCATTGAGGGGAGAAGCAAAGAGGTTGAGTAGTGGCATCCCCCAGAGGTGGAACAAATATTGTGCTATTTGAGGTTCCAGCATCCACTCGTGTGGATGGAGGACCTGGCTTAGTCTGTCGGCTAAGTGATTCTCTGCTCCTGTAAGGTATACTGCATGAAGGTGAATTCCTTGAGGAATTGCCCAATTCCAAAGTCAAATGGCTTCCATACATAGGGCCCGAGAGCCTGTTCCCCTTGCTTGTTTATATAAAACATAGTCACTTGGTTGTCCATCTGTATGAAAAGAGACTGTCCTTTGAGTTTGGAAGAGAAGACTGACAGCATTGAAGACCGCCTTGAGTTCTAGGAGATTGATCTGGAGAAGCACTTCTTGATTAGACCAAAGGCCTTGTGTTGTAAGGCCATTGAGATAGGTTCCCCAGCCTAGTTTTGATGCATCGGTCATTAGGGTATACTGTGGTGCAGACTTCTGAAAAGGTGACCCTACAACCAGGTTCTGTTGTGTGCACCACCACTGAAGAGCCGTTCTTATTTGCAGAGCGATGTTGATGAGGTTGGATAGGCGACCTGTGGATTGTTTCCATTGTTGTGAGAGAGTCCACAGCCCAATTCTCATATTGAGATGAGTGTGGGGCACAACATGGACTGTGGAAGCCATGTGGCCTAAGAAGCGTAGAAATGTTCTGGCCATAACTGATGAATGTTGCTGACCCTGTATAGCTAAAGCAATGAGATGGAGGCGTCTGTCTTTTGGCAGGAATGCCCTGCTTCTTACCATGTCTAATCGAGCTCCTATGAACTCGAAGTCCTGGGTTGGCATGAAATGTGATTTTGGATAGTTTATCACAAAACCTAACTCCTGGAGGACATGAATGGTTTGATTTAGGGCGGACGTAACTGCTGAAGTGATATCTGCCCTTAGCAGCCAGTCATCTAAGTAGGGGAACAGAAAGATCCTCAAAGTTTGAAGGTAGGCTTTGACAACAACCAAACACTTTGTGAAGACTCTGGGTGATGAGGCCAGGCCGAATGGGAGGACTCGGTACTGGTAGTAGTTGTTCTGAAAAACAAACCTGAGAAACTTTCTGTAATCTGGGTGGTTCAGGATTGTGTATAAGCATCTTTTAGATTCAGAGAGCAGAAGGCGCGCAACTTAAAAAGAATTAAGGAAGAATGTTGAGGCCTGTACAGTCGCATTTTCTTTTGCCCTGCTTTACTGTGTGCTTCCCACCACTGCTGCTGCCTCCTTGGAGCCACTGCCCTTTTTGTGGCAGGCCTGTGACACACCTTCTGGGGCCTGGAACTACTGCTCTAAATGTATAGATTTGTCTAGGGGTAACACAGCCCCAGGGGGGGGGGGCACTCTTTTAATCGGCTGTTTCCATGTATTGAGGTTAGCTCCTCAGATGTATTTGTTTTCCTGTACTCGTGGCAGCTCTTCTAAACCCAAATATGGGTTATATATTGAAAGGATGCTGATGGGTGGGGTGTAAAAATGGCATTGTAGTTTAATGTAACTGAGGGATACATACTGTTGTTAGATCAATTCTTAAGAAGGGTATGAAGGCTATTGATTGGCTTGAGAATTATAGAACTGCTTCGTTGCTGCCTTTTCTTGTGAAGGTTATTGAGAAGGTAGTCTTTGTTCAGCTTAGGGACTTTGTGGAGCAACAACCTATGTTGCACCTGCGTCAATCGGGGTTTCAGTCGCATCATTGGACAGAAATGTGCTTGGTATCTATGCTTAGTGAGTTACATCAGGTGATTGACTCCAGTCATATTGTCTTATTTCGTTGGACTTATCAGCAGCATTTGATTTTGTTGATCATGTTTTGCTATTGCAGCAGTTAATGGACATCGGCATTGCTGGTACAGTTTTGGCTTGGTTTTCCTCTTTTCTGGCTGATCGTACCTTTGTGTTCTATTGTGATTCTCAAGCCTTAAGGAAGTGGCATTTGCCTTGTTGTGTACCTCAGGGGTCCATTCTTTCACTGATTTTGTTTGATATTTTTTAGCTCCTTTGGCCTCTCTAATGCGATCTTTTGGGTTTTATGAGCATTTGTTTTGAGGATAATATCCAGCTTATTGCTTATTTTGATCCCCAGAAAATGGATTTGCGGTCCCTTAATAATTGTCGTGACGCTGTTTCTAGTGACTTCAACATTAGCATTTGAAGCTGAGTCCGAGAAAGTGTCAAGTCTTGTGGGTCATGCACAAAATGACACCAGTGATAGTAGTGTCACCTGTTTTGGAGGGATATTCTTCGTTGGTGGTCTCTCAGCTCAAGATATTGAAAAGGCCACGGGGCCATGTACCCAATGGCTGACGGTAACCTGGGGGGGGAGGGCAGCGCGGTGCGTGGTCCCGGCGCAGAGGGGCCTTTGAGTGAAGGATGGCGGGACGGAGAAGACGAGGTATAGTAAAGCTATTGGCTCCTGCAGATTGATTGAGAGGCACGGGAGCCAATGAGGAGCCGGGAGGCGGAAAAGGGGGTTGTTTTGGGAGGCAGGGGCTGACAGGACGGCAGTCGCCTTTGGGAGACGAGCAGGAGAACGTGGCTGGCGTCTGCTGGGCAATCAAGGTGGTCAGAAGAGGCGGCAGCGGTCTGGATCAGGTTGTCCTTTAGCGGGCATGCTGGGAGATCATCGGCACCCACGAGGAGATGGCACGCAGGGGAAGTCAGGCAGTTAGGGCCGACAGAGCTACAGACAGATGGTGCGAGGCTGCCCAGGCCATGTGGCGAGGTTCCAAGCGGTGAATCAGTGGCCCAAAAAACCAGGCAAGTGGCTGCAGGTGACGGGCTCTTAAATATTTCAAAAAAAAAAAAAAGAAAGAGAACAGAGAGGTTAATTTGAAGATTAGTAGCAAGCAGAAGGACAGTGACAGAGCAGGAATGCCTCCTTGTATGGGCTGGGGGAGCAGTCAGTTTCAAGGGCGGAAGAGCGGGCATTTATAGAGGCAGCTCCGGGGGCAGTGAATCTGGGGGCAGGTGAAGAGTGGGCCTGGGATGAGGGGCGTCGCGGGAATGGAGCAGTGGGTTGGGGATTGGTAAGAGCTGGGCAGCCCATGAGTGGGAGTGCGGGGACAGCATGGTTGCATTTGAGGGGCAAGGGTAGCGCGCTGGCTCAAGGGGTCAATGAGACCGGGGGCGGGGGTATTTAATAGGGGTGATCACGAGCCCGGTACAGTGCAGGGACTGGGTGAAGGCAGGGCAAAGGAAACGGGAGTGGAGGAGCAGCCTAATGGTTAAGTACACTGGCTTGGGGAACCCAGAGACCAGGGTTTGATTCTACTAGCACTCCTTGTGGCCTTGGGGCAAGGCACTTATCCCTCCATTGCCTCTGAAAATCCAAGTTATCAATGTCCCTGTTTAATGTACATTACCAAGTTTAAGTTTCAATGTAAACCACTTTAATAAGGGCATCCCAGGGAAAGGGGGGTAGGCATGGACAGCCGGTGCCTGTGCCTCCGGGGAGGGACGGCGGACAAGGAATGGGAGGTGGGGGCAGGCAGCCTAGTTTTGAAGGCAGGGCCTAGCTGGCCATTGGGGCTGGGCTGTGATGCTGGGCGGCTAATATCTGCAGCCTGGGAGCATTAGCGAGGAGGGGGACAAGGCTCCTACAGGGCAGAGTGGTTAGGGGTGTGGCAAATTCTCTGGTCCATGGCAGGTTTTCCCCTCTGTGTTCTTTTGTTTTTACCTTCACAGGTATCTATAGTGTGGCAGCACCCGGTGGGACAACGAGAGAGAGGCTCTGCGCATGAGAACAGGGAGGAGAGAGCACCAGCGCGAAGTGATCCAGCTGATGGGGCGGTTGTGAAATGTGAAGAAGCACCTCCGATGAGGGGGATCAGCTGGAGCCTTTACTTCATCCTGTGGTAGCAAGGCCCAAGACGGGACTGGCAGGCGAGTTACAGGGGAAGGGGTAGCTAGGAGAGGTACGCACGACGGTGTTGGGGGCAAGACAAAAAAAAAAAAAAAGAAACATTCCTACACGCGGCGTCGCAGGTCAGGGTCCGCCTCCTCATCGTCAATGGTCTTGTTGTCCATGTCGTCGGAGGATGAGGGGTGAGTGCGGACGGGGGCAGTACGGTTGAGGATGGGGCCATGTCGGGCGGCGGGGGTGCCCACGCCGGCATCCTTTTCGGAATTAGGGGAGGGAGTTCCGAGGCAATTGCAACGGAGGAGACACTATATAGATGAATTTAGGCTATTGGAAGATAGGAAGTGTTGGGGGGGAGCAGGAAAAGAGGAAGGAAGATGAGAAAGCGGGGAGGGCAGAAAGGTCCTGTGTGATTTCATAAACTGGACAAGAGCCTTTTTGCGGCTAGCTAGCATATGGGGGTCTTATTATCCGGATCACTATGGGATGTTGCTAGTTATGCTGATTCATTTCGGGAAGCGGCACAAACCCATGAGTGTTGGTCATGGCTCAACTACGTCGAGAAGTTCCGGGATAAGATGGAGGTGAATTAGTTATTGTCCTGGGGACACAAGATACTAAATTATGGTTTACGCAGAGGGCGACCAGGTCTGGCGCCGGGGGGACGAGTGGAGCTAAGGTGGGACTAGCATCTACGATAAGGATGGGGCACGGTCCGTACGGGCATGAGGGACTCCCGCATTGCGGAGAACGGTCGGTGGGGGTGCAGGAGACAATTGCTGATGATTCAGCAAGTCGTCGTGTTCATTTCCAGATTGCTCGTTCTGGCATACGTGTTCCATCTGTAGGGGGGACATTCAGCTCAAAATGTGTCAAAATAAAAAAAAAGGGGCTGCCAGTATCCCCCCATCGGTCCCCGAGCAGTAGGGGTTTGCTGGGCCTAGCTTCAATGTCAATACAGGCCGTAGCCTTCAGGCCAGGGCTTAGGTGATACTCGAGGTAAAGGGATAGGGGATGCTAAAGGGGGGATGTCATTATGTTTCTGTATACCGGGGGTGGTAAGGGTGGTATCGGCGAAAGTTCGGTATTCCCCCCGGTTATGTGTTTTCCCGCATGGTGAGGGATAAGTGGAAGGGAGTTGGAATGGGGCAGGGTAGTCTGTCCCCTTTTTATGAACATTCGTTCACGAACTTTGGGGTTCTCTGCTGGGAATTATACCTGCAAAAGACCCTGGGAAGTTCCGGGTAATTCATAATCTGTCTTTCCCAACGGGATCATTGGTGAACGATCATATCCCGAGGGAGCTGTGCGCAGTGTACTGTGCTTCCTTCGATGCGGTTGGGGACTTGCCGAGGAGTGGCGGTCATAGGTGTTTTGAGGGCAAAGGCGGACATGAAATCAGCGTTTCGTTGCTGCCGGTACATCCGGCCACATTTCATGGGTTAGGGTTTCGTTGGGAAGGTAACAGTTATTTTGATAAATACACGCCAAGGGGTTGCTCAGTTTCCTGTGTTTATTTTGAAAAGTTTAGTACGTTATGCATTGGGCCTTGGTTGAGCGGGTAGGATGCGTGAAGGTGGTGCATTACCTGGATGACTGTCTGTTTGTAGGTGAGGCGCAGCCAGTCCGGTGCTAGGAGCTACTGGACGGATTCGTGCACTTGTTCTGCACATGGGGTAGTCCGTTGGCAGCCGGAAAAACGGAGGGCCCTGCGAGGTGCATTTCATTTTGGGAGGGGAGCAGGATACAGTGGATGTATTTGCTTGCTTGCCGGTAGGCAAAGTATGCCGGCTGCCCGTGCTAGTGGAAAATGTGAAGGGGTCGAGTAAGATAATCTTGAGAGAAATGCAGGCGGGTCTGTGATGAGTTTTGGAAGAATTCCAAGGAGCTTCAGAGTTGATGGAGGCGGAGATTTCCAGTTTCGACTTGCAACTATTTGCGGATGCTTCGGGAGGTCTGGGATGGGGTATCTAATTTGGCGGCTCTTGGGGTGCGGGTGGCTGGATGCAGGCCTGGCGCAAGGCAGGCATCACTAACGATATAGCATTCTCAGAAATGTTTCTAATTTTGGTAGTATTCGCATTCTGGCTGGACAGTGCCAACGCGGCGGTGGGCAGTGTGATTAACCATATGCTCCTCGCTGCATGCTCGTAGCAGTATTAAGGAGTGAGGTGGTACTAGCCTGTTTGCGATGGAAGGTGTCAGTGAAGGCCCGGCATATCCCATGGGGTAATCACAAGCATGCTGATGCTCTTTTCCGTTTCAAGGGGGACTTGTGTCGGACTTTGGCAGTGGAGGCAGATGCCGAGGGGGCGGGGGTCCTGGGGCAATTAGGGCGAATTGGCTGCTGGAAATGCTGAACCGGCTGCGGAGTGTAGTATCATTGGCGACGTGGTGGGCATATTGTCGAGGCTGTGGCAGCGTGGTGACTCGAGGATGGCAGCTGGGACCGGTGTCGGATCAGCTCTTGGGCATTATGTCATTTACGCAAAGGCCACAGGAGCGTCAAGAGCAACGCGGGGCGGGGTTTGCCTTTTCTCTGGAGCACTGGGTTGGGGCTTCCCGGGTGGGGGATTCTTGACTCACAGGATGTAGTGGGGGGGGGGGGGGATCAGCCCCTTCCCTCTCACGGCAGAAAAAAAAAGAAAAAGAAAAGAAAACTATGATGCATGGCTTGCTCTCGAGTCTGGGTGCAGCGTTACCCTGTGGGTCTGCATCCTCGTACAAAGCCACTCTTTTTTGGCAGCTTTTTGTGTGGCCTTATGGCGCCTTCCGAGTGGGAGAGTGGGTACCGAGGCCAGCTGGCCCGGCGTCGGAAGAGGTACGTGAAGGCAGCAAGTGTTAGGGGTCGGGGGACGAGCGCCAAATATGGCTAGCAGGATCCAAGATGAACTGGGGGAAAGGGGAAGGGGGTGGTTTAAAGGGAGTGGTGGTTCTTCGACATGTCCGGTGACATCCCTGAATGCCCACTTGCGAGTGTGGCCGGTAGTGGACGGTGGGCTCTTGTGACATGAGGATGCGCGCTTGCTGATGCTGTTGAAGTTTTCGGTGGTACTGCAGTGGGTGCGGCAGTATGCAGGCGTGGATCCTAGCAGATTCGCCCCTCCTTTCGAATCAGTACAGCGACCAGTGCAGCAGGGGCAGGGATACCCGAACATGAGATACAGCGGATAGGCAGATGGCAGTCGCAGGCGTTCCAGGGCTATGTGCGTCTGATGGGGGGAGCTCTCTTCAGCTGCAAATTGTTAATTTTCTTTCAGAGGCGGGGCTTATTGTTGCAGGTGGATCAGCCACTCGTTAAGTGTATGGGGCTGGTCAGCGAGCAGAAGTACAGACGGTGGGGCTGAAGATTGGACTGGGCGCTTCTGAAGTGACCGTCTCATGGCTGGGTGAGCGCGGTCTTCGCTGGATGCAGCTCTTGCCTTTGCTTCAGTACCACGAGTGCGACAAGGGGTGGCCTGCTATGACATTGCTCCATCTGAGAGGCAGTGATCTGGGGGCATGGACTGGTAAGCAGTTGATTAGAGCAGCAAAAGGGACCTGGGTGAAGTGTTATCAATGTTAATGATGTAGTTTTCTTATGGTCAGATATAATTCCAAGGCTGGCGGCTGGGACCAACGGAGGTGGTCACGGGGATTGACAAAATCAGTCGACAAATTGGACGCTGGTTAGGAGCTCAGCAGTTAAAAAATTTTACATCCCTGGGTGGAGGCAGGACGTAGTACACTTATCCCTGGTAGGGGTTGAGTTGCTCCGGAAAGACTGGCAAGAGGCCTTTGGATAGGTTATGAGGGGGAGGTTGGCTGGTCACAGCTGGGTATTTTGGGGGCAGCTCAGGGACAGTGGTCGCCTGAGCCGGTGGCGGGATCCCGGAGGTTTCCGGGGTCCGGAGCCTTAGGCAATACTTAGGGCAGGGGTGGGCTACCCCCGACCCGGACAACCCCTCGGGGCTTTTGCTAATAATATGGCAAAGCCGGAAGGGGGGGGGGGGGTATTCAAATAGCTGTGGGCCAGTACACGGCGGAAGCGGAAATGAAGTCACCTTACTACTCACAGGGCTGGTGAGGCTTGGTTCCGCTGACTGGCTGGTTTTGATGATGGTTATTGGAAATGTTATTGGATAATGTTAAAATGTTAATAAAGCTGCGACAAGTTTAATTCCCATTATTGTGGTAGTGTTGTTAGTGAAAGGAGGGGGAAGGAGAGGTTGTGGGGGGGGGGGGGAAGGGGGCGTGGTGGAAAGGGGAAGCACCGCGTCCACCTTACCTCGGTTATAGGCAGGGCCGGCCCGTCCATTGAGCAAGAATATTTTTTAAACAAAGCCCCGCATTTCAGGGGGCCCCACGCAAAGAAGATTCTGCTTTAAAAGTAAATTTTAAAATTAAAAAAAAATGCTGCCGCTGCCGCTGCTGCCGCCACAGCAGCAATGGCAGAATTGAATATCCCGCGGGGCCCCCCCCTGCCCGACAGAGCCTGCCCTCCCTGCATCAGCTCCCTCTCCGCAGTTGCACCGGCTTTCAGAGCGCGAAGGGAGACTAGTTTCCCTTTCGTGGCTCTGTTAAGCCCGCAGGGGCCGATGGGACTTTCCACTTAACAGAGCCGCAAGGGAGAAACTCTCCTTTCGTGCTCTGAAAGCCAGTGCGACTGCGGAGACGGAGCTGATGCAGGGAGGGCAGGCTCTGTCGGGCAGGGGGAGCCCCGCGGGATATGCGATTCTGCCGTTGCTGCTGCGGCGGCGGCGGCAGCGGCAGCAGACAGCTTTTTTTTTTATTTTAAATTTTCCCTGGGCTCTTGGGGTGGGAGTTAGAACTGGAAATGGGCTAATGGGGTTAGGACTGGAAGAGGACTGATAGGGGGTTAGGACTGGTAATGGGCTATGGGGAGCTAAGTCTGGAAATGGGGTGATGGGGGGTTAGGACTGGTAATGGGCTATGGGGGGGCTAGGACTGGAAATGGAATGATGAGGTTAAGACTGGAAGTGAGCTGATGGGGGGTTAGGACTGGTAATGGGCTATGGGGGGGCTTAAACTTAAAATTGGGTGATGGGAGTTAGGACTGGAAATGGGCTGATGGGGTTAGGACTGGGAGTGGGCTGATGGGGGGGTTAGGACTGGTAATGGGCTATGGGGGGGCTTAAACTGAAAATTGGGTGATGGGGGTTAAGACTGGAAATGGACTGATGGGGTTAGGACTGAGAGTGGGCTGATAGGGATTTAGGACTGGTAATAGGCTATGGGGGGGGGGGGGCTAGGACTGGTAATGGGTTGGGGGGGTTCCTAGGACTGGAAATGGGATGAGTGGAAGGGAAGGCTTGAACTGTAAATAGCTGATGGGGATGGGGGCTTGGAATGGAAATGGGTTGTGAGGGGAGAGAGCTAGGATAGGTAATGGGCTGATGGAGGGGGCTTGGATTGAAATGGACTCATGGAGGGGCTAGAACTGGAAGTAGGCTCATGGGGGGCTTGGATTGGAAATGGGCTGAGTGGAGGGGAGCTAGGATTTGACATGGGCTAATGGTGGGGCTAGGAAAGGACTAGAAATGGGCTGATGGGAGGCTGGTATTGGAAATGAGTTGATGGAGGGACTTGGATAGGACTGGAAATGGATGGGGGAGCTAGGACTGGAAATGGGCTGATGGGGTTAGGACTGGGAGTCGGCTGATGGGGGGGGGGGGGGGTTAGGACTGATAATGGGCTATGGGGGGGGGCTTAAACTGAAAATTGGGTGATGGTGGTTAGGACTGGAAATGGGCTGATGGGATTAGGACTGAGAGTGGGCTGATGGGGATTTAGGACTGGTAATAGGCTATGAGGGGGGGCTAGGACTGGTAATGGGTTGGGGGGGTTCCTAGTACTGGAAAAGGGATGAGTGGAAGGGAAGGCTTGAACTGTAAATAGCTGATGGGGACGGGGCTTGGAATGGAAATGGGTTGTGAGGGGAGGGAGCTAGGACAGGAAATGGGCTGATGGAGGGGGCTAGGATAGGACTGGGAATTGGGGGGGAGCTAAGATTGGAAATGGGCTGTGGTGAGGGTTTGGATTGAAATGGACTCATGGAGGGGCTAGAACTGGAAGTAGGCTCATGGGGGGCTTGGATTGGAAATTGGCTGAGTGGAGGGGAGATAGGATTTGATATGGGCTGATGGTGGAGCTAGGAAAGGACTAGAAATGGGCTGATGGGAGGCTGGTATTGGAAATGAGTTGATGGAGGGACTTGGATAGGACTGGAAATGGATGGAGGAGCTAGGACTGGAAATGGGCTGATGCGGGGACTAGAAGGGAGCGGATACTGGGTGGGGCTGGAACTAGAAGGGAGCTGATGTTAGGGGAGATTAGAATGGGATGGAGCTGGGAGAGTGAAATGGAGAGGGGAAAAACTGTTTTATGTGGGACGGAAGAAAAATCTACAATTGGCTGGGTATTGGGAGAGTAAGTGGGGATTGAGGATGGAGGGGTAAAATTTGAGTGGATGAAATAGGAATGAGGAAAGAGCAAAAGGAGAAAGATTAGTATGTTAAAGCAGATGTAGAGAGAGAATGGAAAAAAATTAGAAGAGAGAAGAAAGGACAAATGGACAGCAGACGATGGAGAGTTAGCAGAAGACACAAAGAAACCAGAAGAAAGTGGCTGGAGCTGAAAAAAATGCACAAAAGGTAGAAAGATATCTCTTTATTTTGAATTTATTAACTGGAATATGTCAGCTCTGGGAAATGTGCATCATTAACGTCTGCGCTTTGTTTAGTACAAGAGGAAATTAATTTATAGTTTTATTTCTACAGTGTTGTTGTACATTCCAAGTTTGGCTTTTGGGGATCCCAGTTTAATTGTCTTCCTGTTTCTAAATTGTGATTCCTTGTTTGGTGATGGTCTGTGTTCTGCATGTGTAACTGAGCTGAGGTATTCTGTTTATGTAATTCCTATTTGACATTACCACTTGTTCCCTTTCCCCAGTAGGTCATGTATTGTTATTCTCTGAAATGTATTGGTTTAATATTTGCAGTGTTGCCTTTTGATAGGTAAGGTATGGTGCTTTGAGAGTCCTGGTAGTGCTGTTAGGTTATGGCGGATTTTCTATGGGTTCGAAATGGGCAGTGTTTGTAGTAGTTCCTAATGTGCCTGGCGGTTGGCACTGGATTATAGTAATGTAGAAATCTTTTAGTCTTTCTTTATCCATACACTCATTAAGAGGCATGTTTACTAAAAGTTAGTGTATGGTAACATTATGCAAATATTTATGCAAATGAGGCCCCACACCGAGTCTCTGCACATAGCCCCGCACCCCCCTTGGGCCGCCCCTGGCTCTAGCACCTCCCCTCAGGCTTGGTTATTCACAAATTCTACTCTCTCAGGAACAGGGGACCCTTCTGCACCCCAGTCTCAAGACATTCCGCTTGACGCTTGGAGGCTGAGCACTTTGCCCTCTCGCACTTAGATCTCCAAGAGGACATATTGCAGGTGCTCCTATCTTCAAGAAAAGATTTAACCAGATGTTCTTATGCTTTTAAATGGCACAGGTTTTCCATTTAGTGTTCTCATAAAAACACTAGGGGCAGCATTTTTGAAGGCATTTATACAGGTAACTGCCCTAGTTACCTGTGTAAATGCCTTATCTGGGATTTTCCAAAGGCACCTACATGGGTAGTGCCTTTGGAAAATCTTGGATAAGTTCCTAACGTGCCCAGATGCTAGCGGTTAGCATGTTGGGGGCGATCTGGGGTGCAATGGGGGCAGAGGAAAGGACTAAATGGGTAGCAGCAATTTTTGATGCTACCCACTGAGCCCTCTGCGCCTTAAAGATAGGCAATGTTTTTCCTCGCCTATCTTTAAGGCGCAGGGGCTAAGCCAAACCCTGATTTTCATTTCCATCACCACGGAAGTGAAAATTCGGGTTAAGGGGGTTGCCAGGCAGGGTGTGTGCCGACATGTCACATAGCCTGCCTAGAGGTAAACCGGGCCCTATATCCTTTCACATGTCCCATTCCGGACTTACTCCAATACCTGCTCCATTTGTCCTCCTCTGGCCTTAAGACCAACTCGGTGAGAGTACATTTATCCGCCATTGCAGCCTCCCACCATACTTTTAAGAGCCATCCCATCTTGGCACACCCCTTAGTAGCCAGATTTATGCATGGTCTTCTCCCGATCAAGCTGCCTTTCCGCCCACCTCCTGCAACATGGGATCTAACTGTTGTTCTTGCACAGCTCATGCGCAGTCCCTTTGAATCAATGGCTTCAGCTCCTTTAAAGTTTGTAACACAGAATCTTCTTTTTCTCATAGCAGTCACTTCAGGTCGAAGAGTCAGTGAACTGAAACTTTGGTGAGCTATGCTCCCAATACCATTTTTCACCATGACAAGATGATCCTTCACACATATTCTAAGTTCTTGCCAAAGGTTGTCATCTCCTTCCACCTGAACCAATCTGTCTCACTACCAACATTCTTTCCAAGGCCTCACACTTCCCCGGCTGAGGCCAGACTTCATATCCTGGATTTCAAGAGGGCGTTGGCATTTTATCTACACCGTACTAAGGACTATTGCCAATTCTCTCAGTTGTTTGTCTCTTTTAACAAAGTAATCTAGGGATACCAGTATCCAAAATAACACTTTTGAACTGGCTAGCAGATTGTATATCCTTAGCTTATTCGCAGACTGGGCTGTTTCTTCCACACAGTATGACAGCTCATAATGTCAGAGTCATTGCTACTACTGTAGCTAATCTACGGTCTGTCCCTATCTCAAAGATCTGCCAAGCAGTGGCATGGTCTTCCCTGCATACCTTCGCAGCGCTTTATTGCCTGGACAAAGACTGCAGAGCTAATGCTCAATTCGGACAAATTGTTCTACGTAACCTTTTTCAAATTTAGACAATTTGCCCACTGCCCATCTGACTACCTTGCGAGGAGTACTCTGAATGAGCTGAGTCTGTCGGATCCCTGCTGCAATCTGTAGCTGCACTGGGATTCTTCTCTCAGCTTTTTATCACTTGGAATGGAAGTATCCCAGGTGATCATATCCTCTTCATGCTCTGTAATTCTCTTAGGGGCATGTTTAGTTAACGTGTGTTAACCATTAGTAAAGTTAATGCATGTTAAGTGATGCCACTGCCCATTCATTTCTATGGGGTCCAACCAAAGGAGCAACTACCACGTAAGCAACCAAGAAGTCAGGCTGTATATGGTAAAAAATTCTACTTTATTAGAAGAATTATACACCAGGGGTACAGGGGAGAATCATCAGCTGAAAACCCAACACAGGCCATGTTTCGGCTATGCCTTCTTCAAGGGTTTTCTCGGTGTGATAAAACTACATAAAATAAATCATAATCAAAATAAATACACAAATAATAAATAAATAAAACCATATTAAAAACCTATATCGCTGGTGGTAGAGATGGCTTGAGAAAAAAAAAAACTTCTGGTAGAAGCATTTTCATTATCCTCCACTGCTAGATGTAGATAGTCTTTCATAGTCTCAATTATGGGAAAAGCAAGCTACAGCAGAGGCCCACTCTTGGAAAATAAGCTACTAGGCTGTAGGGTCCTAAACTGTGGAAGACTGAGGCCTTCTCCTCAACAGGATCTATGCCAGTCATCTTTCTTTCTTCCATTCTCTCCACTCATGTGGTAGTATAGGATTCTTTTCCAGTAACAGCATAATTTCCATGATTACAACCTCATGTATCTTACCATAAGCCTATCATCTTCCTTGCAATTTGGAAGAGGTCAATGTGCAAGGGAAAGGTGTTCGTTGCACCCTAGTCAAGATCTTCTTCTTTAGCACATGCTTATTGTCTCTTTTCCAGAAAACACACTTCCACTGCCTCTGCTGATTCAGTGTATTGTGGATAGAGCTTTCACCTCCTTCTGCTCAAGCTAGGACAATTCTGTGGACACTTGGACCTGCTCTGTGTGTATTGGGCCCACAATCGCTCTGTTGAAGTTGAAGGATTCCTTTGGCTACAACACTGAGACAAAAACGTTTATTGTGAGGCTTCAGACGCAGCAAAGAGGTACTTTACCCCCTGAAGAAGGCATATTTTGCTGAAACACTGCAAGTGTAGGGATTAATAAAAGCTGCTTGGATCTTAGAAGTGTTTCAGCTCTGCTTGCTTGCTTGCTTGGAATCTGTACGGATCAAGGCCAGCTTTTTCCACTTGGTTGACTCAACTCCATACCACAGATTTTCCTTCTATCTTTTATTCTCACTCTTGAAGAACATTATTATAAAACAATTCTAAATAGCAAGCTCCTCACATTAGGCCCTTCTTCAATCCCCTTTCCCAAGCCTAGGCCTTCTTGGACTA
This sequence comes from Ichthyophis bannanicus, assembly GCA_033557465.1. NCBI lineage: Eukaryota > Metazoa > Chordata > Amphibia > Gymnophiona > Ichthyophiidae > Ichthyophis > Ichthyophis bannanicus. The sequence goes on along the minus strand of CM066031.1, from coordinate 701,973,731 downwards.
TAGGAACCCACTTCCTTGTATCTAGGTATTCCCTAATCTCTTATTTGATCTCTTTGTCTGTCTTGAATATATTATAAACTCTGTTGAGCAGGGGCTGTCTCTTACATGTGTTCACTGTGTATGTCTAGTAGCACTATAGAAATGATAAGAAGTAGTAGTTGTTCTTCCCCTTGGCCCTAGAACACCTGAGGAAGAGTGGAGAAGAAAGGACAAGAGAACATATCCAACGACTGAGTTCTGATAAATAGCATACTCCTCTCCTGACACATCCCCTTGGAGACCATGATCACCTCTTCTCCTCCCACACTGATATCACCACTTTCAGAGTATGAGGAAACTCTGAAGTCACTATTAAAGGGGGAAATTATTGATTTCTTCACCATTATATTACATACTGTTGAAATTTTAAAAATCCCTTATTTTGCTACTGGTTCTCAAAAGAAATAAAAAATGAGCAAATAATTGCATTTGACAAAAATGCTAATTTGCTCCTTTCGTACATTTATTCCTTGAAATTCAGGGTACGTTTATAGCAGGATAACACAATGTCCCTGTCTTAGAAATGTCTCAGCCAGAGAGGTGTCATTCAAACTCAATGAGGGGTGGTCTTATGTGGAATTCCCCTTGAATAAGTTCCCCAGTTTTGGAATAAATGTTTGTCTCCTCCGTTTGTTTTACGGCCATCGATTCCGTAGCATGGTGGCATTCAATGACTAGAGGTAATGAGGATTTGCAGTTTCCTCTGGAGGGAACATTCTCTGTAGATAAGCTTCAGTACCTGAGATGAGTTGGTGGTTAATGGCAAACCGTGTAATAGTCATGAATGGATTGTGCTCACATGGTGGGAACGGATGGCAAAAGAAAAAAACCCATAGGAATGAAGTTCAAGATTTGAAACAAAAGTTGTGTTAGGAGAAAGATCTAATGATTTTTGTAAACAGGTGGTGGATGAGGAGAGCAAGAATGGATTCCTGGCTGCTGTTCCTCCAGCATATGAAGCAGATGTGACCACGCTGGCAAGTTCTGCCAGACCATTTCCTGCACTTTCTCCTCCTCCCCATCCTCGTCTTCCTTCGGTATCTCAAGAGACACCAGCTGAGCAAGTTCAGGTCACTTGTGCAGAAGAACTAAGGGAGGAAATACTTGAAAAGAAACAGACGTTAGGGAGAGAAGAATTGTGTAATTTGGATATTTGTAGTATCTCCCACCTCAAAGAATTAAGAGCACCCGTGGACAGAGAAATAGAGAGTGTTGTGCAAGTAATAGGGACCTTACGAGTGACAATAGGTCATAGTGTTACTATTGCAAAAGAATTAAGGGTTACTGAGGAATTTATTGAAAAGATTAAGGGAGATTTGGACAGACATGAAATTTATAAAGAGGAGAATGACAGATTATATCATGCTTTAGGATCTATTTGAGAAGCTATGAACCAGCAAAACAAGTTATAATCTAACAAAGTTAAATCTGAATCAGCAGTTGAGGGAAGTGAGATTGTGCCTACTTATACTTTCCATTTGTACCCAGCGGGCTTGACAGGTTCTATGACTGTACCTGCAAATTGGAGCCTTAAGGAAGTGTTTTATTTGGCTAAAACGTTTCCTAATTACAGGCATAACCCTAGTAGATTTGTGTCTCTATAATTAATGCAGACAACAGTCCAGCAGCGAGATGGGGGCTTTCCAGTATTTTGCATTGAGTGTCACATGTATGATTTTCTCCCAGTTGGTGAGAGGTCTTACGTATGCACTAAGTGCAAGGAGCTCTTTGCTCTCAGGGAACAAGTCCATTCTCTAGAGGCTAGAGTAGCAGACCTGGAACACATAAGAAAGAAAGAGAAGTACATGGACGAGACCTACAGGGATATAGTCCTGAAGTCCCACCTCCAGTCTGGCAGCATCCCTGTTGCCATGGAGGAGAGAGGTCAAGTGACAGGAGAACATCACCCTGGTGTGGCAGGACATGATCCTGTAACTAGGAACTGTCCTCCAGGTGATGTAAAACCCTCTCGCACCGAGGACGTTTCTCCAGGGCCATGTGCCCATGAGGGGAGGGTTAGGACAGCTGTTATAGTTGGTGATTCAATCATTAGGCATGTAGATAGTTGGGTGGTTGGTGGACATGAGGATCGCCTGGTAACATGCCTGCCTGGTGCGAAAGTAGCAGACCTCACGCACCGCGTAGATAGGATCTTAGATAGTGCTGGGGAGGAGTCTGCTGTCTTGGTATATGTTGGTACCAATGAAATAGGAAAATTTGGTAGGGAAGTTCTGGAGGCTAAATTTAAGCTTTTAGGTAGGAAGTTGAAATCCAGAACTTCCAGGGTAGCGTTCTCCGAAATGCTTCCTGTTCCATGTGCAGGACCCAAAAGGCAGGCAAAGCTCCGGAGTCTCAATGCGTGGATGAGACGATGGTGCAAGGATGAGGGTTTTGGATTTGTTAGGAAATGGGGAACATTCTGGGGAAAGGAGGGGCTCTTCCAAAGGAATGGGCTTCACCTTAACCAGGATGGAACCAGACTGCTGGCATTAAGCTTTAAAAAGGAGATAGAGAAACTTTTAAACTAGAAAATAGGGGAAAGCCGACAGTCGCCCAAGAGTGCATGGTTCGGAAGATGGTATCCTTGAAGGATACTACCAAAAGCAGTGAGGTTCCAAAAAAGAGTAAAGTAGCCCAAATGCCCTTGACTATGGTGCAGACAGAGCGTAAAGATTCCAAATTACCCATGCCTACCAATAGCCAGATTAATATTAATAAAATACAGTCTCTAAAATGCTTGTATGCAAATGCTAGAAGTCTAAACAATAAGATGGGAGAGTTAGAATATATAGCACTAAATGAGAGGTTAGATATGATTGCATTCTCAGAGACGTGGTGGAAGGAGGATAACCACTGGGACACTGTGATACCTGGATACAAACTATATCGTAATGATAGAACTGATCAAATTGGTGGAGGGGTTGCGCTCTATGTTAGAGAGGGCATTGAGTCAGAAAGGATTAAAGTTTTGCAGGAAACAAAATTTGCTGTAGAATCTCTATGGATTGAAATTCCATGTATGAAGGGGAAGGTGATGGCAGTGGGGGTGTACTATCGACCGCCTGGCCAGAATGAACAAATGGATGTTGAAATGCTCAAAGAAATCAAGGAAGCTAAAAAAAGTCACAGCAGAGTAGTAATAATGGGTGATTTCAATTACCCCGGTATTGACTGGGTCAGTGTCACGGCAGGACATGCTAGGGAGATAAAGTTTCTAGATGAAATAAATGACTGCTTCTTGGAACAGCTGGTTCATGAACCGACCAGAGGGGAAGCCATACTGGACCTAGTCCTTAGTGGAACACCAGATCTGGTGCAAGAGATAAGGGTGTTGGGACCACTTGGCAATAGTGATCATAGCATGATCGTGTTGATTTAATTAGTGGAGGAGGGATAGTAAAGAAATCCACAGCACTACCTTTTAACTTTTGAAAGGGAGACTATGATAAAATGAGGAATATAGTTACGAAAAAACTAAAAGGAGCGGTTGCAAAGGTTAAAGAGTTACATCAAGCTTGGGTGTTGTTTAAAAATAGTATCCTGGAAGCCCAGGCCAGCTGTATTCCACGCTTTAAGAAAAGTGGAAGGAAGTCCAAAAAATTGCCAGCATGGTTTAAAGGTGAGGTCAGAGAGGCTGTTGCTGCCAAAAAAGCATCTTTCAGGAAATGGAAAAAAGAGCCAAACAACGAAAACTGGAAACAGCACAAGCACTGGCAAGTTAAATGCAAAGCACTGATAAGGCAGGCAAAGCGAGAATTTGAGAAGGAACCTTCTACGGAAGCAAAAACATGAAATAAAGACTTTTTCAAGTACATTCATAGCAAAAGGCCTGTGAGAGAGTCAATTGGACCATTAGATGATAGAGGGGTAAAAGGGGCAGTAAGAGGAGACAAGGCTATAGTGGAGAGACTGAATGAATTCTTTGCTTCGGTCTTTACTGAGGAAGATGTAGGGATGTTACCCAAGACTGAAGTGGTATTTAAAGGTGATACTGCAGAGGAATTGAGAGAAATATCGCTACACCGGGAAGATGTATTACAACTATTTGATAAACTGAATAGTAGCAAATCACCTGGACTGGATGGTATACATCCAAGAGTGTTGAAAGAACTGAAATATGAGACTGCAGACCTGCTATTAATAATCTGTGAACTTTCATTAAAATCATCGGTAATACCTGAAGATTGGAGGGTCGCCAATGTAACGCCAGTTTTTAAAAAGGGTGCCAGGGGTGATCCGGGTAATTACAGACCAGTGAGCCTGACGTCAGTACCGGGGAAGATGGTAGAAACCATCATAAAGAACAAAATTACACAGCATGTAGATAGTCATGGCCTAATGGGAGACAGCCAACATAGCTTTAGATAAGGAAGATCTTGTCTTACTAATCTGATATGTTTTTTTGAAGGTGTGAATAAACAGGTAGACAAAGGTGATTCAGTTGATATAGTATATCTGGACTTTCAGAAAGCCTTTGACAAGGTCCCTCATCAGAGACTTTTGGAAAAACTAAAAAGTCATGGGATAGGAGGCAGTGTACTATTTTGGATCCGGAACTGCTTAAAAGATAGAAAGCAGAGGGTAGGGCTAAATGGCCAATTTTCCCAATGGAAAAAGGTGAATAGTGGAGTAACCCAGGGATCTGTACTGGGTCCGCTACTTTTTGACATATTCATAAATGACCTGGAAAAGGGAATAACTAGTGAGGTTATCAAATTTGCAGATGACACAAAACTGTTTAAAGTTGTTAAAACCCAAGAGGACTGTAGAAAGCTGCAGGAGGATCTGAATAAATTGGAAGACTGGGCATCCAAATGGCAGATGAAATTTAATGTGGACAAGTGCAAAGTTATGCACCTAGGGAAGAACAACCCAAATTATGCTTACACGATGCAAGGTTCCACATTGGGAACCACCACCCAGGAAAAAGATTTAGGAGTCATCGTGGATAACATGTTAAAACCCTCCGCCCAGTGTGCAGCGGCGGCCAAGAAAGCAAATAGAATGCTAGGCATCATAAGGAAAGGAATGGAAAATAAAACAAAGGATATTATAATGCCTCTGTATCGTTCCATGGTACGACCGCACCTTGAATATTGTGTGCAATTCTGGTCGCCATATCTTAAAAAGGATATAGCGTTATTAGAAAAGGTACAGAGAAGAGCCACCAAAATGGTAAAGGGGATGGAAGCCTATGAAGGGGATGGAAGCCTATGAAGAGAGGCTACAAAGGTTAGGGCTCTTCAACCTGGAAAAGAGACGGCTGAGGGGAGATATGATAGAGGTTTATAAATTAATGAATGAAGTGGAACAGGTAAACGTAGATCGATTGTTTACGCTATCAGAATATAGAAAGACTAGGGGACATGTAATGAAAACTATTTAAGACAAATAAGAGAAAATATTTTTTCACTCAACGTGTAATCAAACTCTGGAATTTGTTACCAGAGGATGTAGTAAGAGCTGTTAGTGTAGTTGGGTTTAAAAAAGGTTTGGACAAGTTCCTGGAGGAAAGGTCCATAAACCATTATTAAAAGGGGACCCAGGATATCAATGCTTGACCCAATACAAGCATTGTGGAACCTGTGTCTTTTGGGGATACTGCTAGATACGTATGACCTAGATTGGCCACTGTTGGAAACAGGATACTGGGCTTGATGGTCCTTGGTCTGACCCAGTATGGCATATCTTATGTTCTTATGTTCTTATAATAGTTATAATCCCACTTGGGCAGATTTGGACAATTTGCTTAATCTAGCTAATTTTCATCGTGTTACTCATCCAGTCCATGAGGATAGCTCACAGATCCTTTGACAGATGTTCAAGAGAAGACTCAGAGCGATAGTTTTGTTTTGAGTAGAGAAAATTTGTTAAACTCTATTAAAGTATTATGTAAGCCTGTGTAAAGGATTGGTCGAGACTGATGTCTCTAAGGCAGGATAGGGGTAAAAAGGTTACAGATTTTCACATTAGGTGTATGCTAGCTTTTAAAGATTTTTCTGGGGAAGAAGAAGAAACACCTTTAGGATTCACTAATATTTTTGTAAATAGCTTGCATCCGAGAATAAAAGAAAATTTTGAGACCTCAATAATATACTGGCCAGCTAGAACAGTGGATGCAATTCTGGAAGGTGCCCGATATAGTGAACTGAAATTTATTAAGGAGCAGCAGGAAGAGAAAACCAAGATAGAGATGAAAAAGACTAAACTGCTTAATTTACAGATTGCTTCTATGCAGCCAACTGGGGCAAGGGTAGCGGTAAAGCCAGAGGGAGAGAAGATTTGTGAATTCCCAGCGAGGATGTGAATATTTATTTACATTCCCTTATATACCATGCTATTCTGCATCAGTGTGGTTTACATTGAACAAACTGAAATTACATTGAACAGGGCATTATAACTTGGAGATAACTATTCTACAGGGAACATGGGCTATGGAGGATTAAGTGGCTTGCCCAAGACCACAAGGAGCACCTGTGGTACTAGAAACCCCAGTCCCTCCGGCCCAAGGTTGCTGTCCTCCAGTGGGATTTGAACCCCTGATCTTCCAGCCTGAAGTACCTTGCCCCAACCACTAGACCACTCCTCCACTTTAGTCAAAATAGTCAAAAGGACTGAGTGCTTGTTATACTTATGGTGAGATTGGACATTTGCAGCATGGCTGTCCCCAGAATTAGATCCTTGATGTCCAGAAAGCTGGTTTCACTCCAGCGAAAGCCAAATTCACTCCCCTATACCAGTGTTACTCTTACCCAGAAGATTTTAAAGGTGATGCATGGGATGCATGACTATTTTTGCATTTAAGCTTAACCGCTCAGAGTGAATTAGAAGCTAAGCTAGGAGAATCCAATCTGACGTTTATTATTGATACTGGAGCTACTACTTCAGCACTGCATTTACAAGATTTGCCTGCCATTTATCATGCTCAGCTAGCGCAAGCACCGATAGTGCACTGTGAAGGTATTGAAGGTAGAATAATTCCTCATCCAAACTTGAATTTTCACATTTGCATTTTGGAGAGACTGTGTATCCTTCTACCTTTCTTGTGGGAGAGACTTTACAGTAAATCTTTTAGGTCAGGACTTTTTAGCTTCACACCGTGCTACTATGTCCTGGATGAGTGTAAAATTGCTTTTTCCAACTGTATTCTCTCTCTGATGTGTCTTCTCCTGCAGATATCAGCACCATTCACCCTGCTCTTTCAGAACTTCCTTCTACCCTGTGGGCAGTGACAGGTTCCAATATCTGATCCCTTTCTATTCCACCTGTGAAGATCACTTTGAAACCTGGAGCCCAGCTTCCTAGACTCAAGCAGTACCCGCTACCAGCAGCTGCCATCGATGGAATTCATCTTGTGATTGAAGATCTCCAGAAACAAGGTATCATCTGTCCTACAACTTCACCGTGTAATACTCCGATTCCTCCTGCTTTGAAGGCAGATGGTAAGACTTACAGATTTGTGCAAGACCTACGAGCAGTAAATAATGTGATTTTGTCACTTCCCCTTGATACCTAATCTACATGGTATCTGGACACAGATACCCCCAGGGACCACCTGGTTCACTGTTGTGGATTTGAGTTCTGCTTACTTTTCAGTGAGAATTAGTAAAGAAAATCAATTTGTATTTGCTTTCCAGTATTTGACAATAAACAATATACCTGGACCATTTTGTGCCAAGGGTACACTGATAGTCCTACATATTTTGCGTAAGCCCTAAGAACTGCACTGCTCAATGTGAGGCTTGACTATTCCTCTTTAGTTCAGTATGTTGATGATTTGCTTTATGTTCACCAAGTTATAAGGCTTGTTAGTCAGACTCCTTTTCTTCGTTGTCTCATATTGCTGATTTAGGATTGAAAGTCAATTTGTCAAAACTACAATTTGTATCTCAAAGTGTTACTTTCCTGGGTGTTGCCTTAATGCCATCTGGCCGTGCAATACCCTCCGCTAGATTGAAACCTATTCTTTCTTTGCCTTTCCCAGCAACAACAGCATTACTGCACAGATTCCTGCGTCTCTTAGGGGTATGTTTACTAAACCGTCTTAATGTTACCGGCGTTAGTTGCAGCGTTAATGTGAAGAATGCCATATAAGGTAGTGGGCATTCCAGCGGCAAGGTAGCAAGAATCTGTATCGCGTGATAGAGGGCGCCTTGTCTCATTAATGTGCGGTAACCTTAAGTCCATGCCAGCACTGTGTTAGAAGCTTTAGAGATGTAGCCACCTGGTTATGACAATGACTGTGTAGGCAGAGATCATGAGTTCAGTCCCATGGTGGTGTTATTTAATAAGGATATCTGAGGGATTTCATTTTAATTTGAATCAGTGCTGCCAGCAAAAACACCCTCATAGTGCCATAACCTAAGGCGCCCCATAGGGCACATTATAAATTGCCCTGTCCGCCAAGACACCTTATAATGTGCCCTATAGGGCGCTCTATAGGGCGCCTTATGAGGCACCTTAGGGTTACGGCACCGTGAGGGTGGTTTTGCTGGCAGCACTGATGTAAATTAAAAGGAAACCCCTCAGAGAGCCTTAATAAAGAACACCACTGTAGGATTGAACCCATGACCTCTGCCTCCACAGACATTGTAGTAACCAGTGGGCTACATCCCTATAGCTTCTAATATGGTGCTGGCTGGCTACAGAAAGACTGCAGGTCACCGCAAAAACTGTCTGCTGTGGTTACCAGGGTAGGGTATACTCACCCTTACCCATGATGCACTGCACATGCAGATCAGCAATCTACATCTGATCACAAGATAGGGTTTGCGCCTCCACAGCACCTCAGCCTGGTAGGGGGAACTGACCGTTTGTGTTACTGGCACAGAGAAGCTACAGACTGGGACACTGTGCGGTTCCGGTGCTCACCCTGAGGGTAGGTGGGGCGCCCAGTACCAGGTCCACAGCACCTAGCTTGGCTGACATAGGCTGTGCTGCAGGTCCCCATCAGTGCCAGTGTGTGACAGGTAGTCCTTGCAGGCACACCTATAATACACCTGTGTCCATCTGTATTTCCCAGTCACATCTAGCCCTTGTGGACTATGATGCACCCAGAATAGTGCATAACCTGTGTGGTTGCCATGGTCACATGTTATAGGAGAAAGGTGTTGTGTGGACCCAAAAGCGGATTATGTAGCATCACCCAACCCGCCCTCTCTGGGTCAAGGTGGGGGACAGGATCTCCCACCAACAGATCCACACTCTACATCGGAGGCAGTAGAGGGGACCACCACCCCAGTCCTGTTGGGGAATAGGCACCCTTCAGGGCAGTCAATGCAGATCTGTACGTATTTCATAGGGCACTGGCAGACAGGCAGTAGGCCTGGAAAAGCTCAGCTGCTCCTCACCACAATCTAACATTCACCAGCAGAGTGCACAGTCAGTCTCCACCCACTGCACCCTGCAAGGTGTTCTAGCCATACACATGCTAACTGCAGACAGTCTGCTTGTAGTACATAGTGCATGTTCCTGGAGAAACTGTGTGCCCCCAAAGGTGGGATGGACACATGCACACACGCACACGCACACACGCACACGCACACGCATGCACACCAAGCAGGTATGTCAGTGACTGGGCCCCAAAAAAGGAGACCCATAGATATCCTTTGGGAGAAACATTGTATAGCACTATGTGGGAACCTGACCATGCCATGGTCACTGCTCAGTCAGAGTGAGTGTGACCTCCCAGCATGACATGCTGTGTCCACCCTGTCTGTGCAGGTGGTGGTCAGGCACTGCAATGTCCCAGCCATTGCCCTATGCCCTGTGCAGATGCATCCTGCCCAGACCGCCGTGTCTGGGCCATACCCACAATACCTTGCTCCTCATTATGCACATTGTCAGGCTAACACTGGAAACAGTGCAAGCATTGGGGGCTCAGTATGGTGTAGGCAGCCACAAAACACTGGATAGACATACACACACCCCCACACCTATTTCAGCATTGTGCGAAGATAGAGGTGGTTGGCAGCCCTGGCCGCTGCACCAGTCCTGAGCACATTGCAGGCTTTGCTAAGGTATGCAGGTGCTAGTATTGGTAGCTGCTCCATGCAGGGGCCAACAGCCTGACTCTCCATGAGGCTTTGGATAGTGGAGCCTGTGGGTGTCGGTGTTTGTGCCCCTGTTGGGCGGTGCTCTAGGGAGTGCACATGTTTATGATGTATGTGCACTCTAGGGTAAAATATAGGGCCATTGTCTGCAGGGGCCACAGCTGGGACTTGAACTTGTGACCTTCTGCCCCTGAACACACTGGCTGTGTGTACTGCACCACACTTGCCACAAAGGTGGGGTCATTCCCTGGGGATGCCATTGCTGTTCATCAGATAGACCTTGTCTGTTGCATTGCATGCCACCCACCTGAACAGAGCTTGGCCTTGGTGTTCTGTGAGCAAACACCACTGCCCCCTCCACCACCAGCACCCCTCTGCCACCATGCTGACATGCCCTTATGCCGGTGGTGCTGGTGGTGCGCAGTCCCAGACCATCCAGTGTGCCGGTAGGCGGCTGCCTATGGTGTGGGATCTGGGGTAGGGGTGCCTACATAGACATCCGTGCTTCCCCCTGGCACTGCCTGTCAATGTTATGTGCCCTTTGGGGTACCTGCTGTGTACTGTCCCCTGGGACACTATGGGACACACACTCGTGGGTATGTTTGACCTTGGTCAGTTGCTGTCTTGCTGATTTGCAGTTTCTGCATTCCTATGTGCCACCTAGGCATCTGCCTAGTCCACCCTGTGCCCCAGCTGCTCCACTGCATGTTCTGCCTGCAGCCCCCTGTATCCCATTTGCAGCCTCACCGTGGTACCCTTTCGTACTTGGGCACTATGCTGTTGCCGCACATGTATCACTACTATCACTTTTCTTGGTTTCCCTGCCTTTGCTGTACATTGCTGACTGAACAGGTTTCTCTCTCCTGCAAATGTGCCTCTAGCGTGAGGTTTTCACTGGCGCTAATTTTCAGACCTTCATTTCACAGCATTAGTGTGCATGGAGCCTCTTCCCGCCCACTCTCCGCCCATTGACCCCTTCTCTCCGCCCTCTGGGGAGCCTTACTCCACCCTCTGTGTGCCTTAACGCCGCAGGAGACGTGTTCGCTTGAAACCACATGCTGTTGTGCGCTAATGTTACTTTATCACGTGCTAACATTACGTATTGTGCGATAATGTTACATATTGCGCGGAAACCGCGCCGCTGCAACGTTATCGCTGTTTAATGAACATGCCCCTTAGTCTTTTGTAAACAATGGTTAGCAAATTTTTCAGACCTCACTGCTCCACTTTATGGAATTTTGAAAACATTTGGGCACAATGGGGATTTTTGGCTTCTGCTAATAAACCAATTAAGCATGCTGAACACATTCATTGTTTACTCCAGGCTGTACTATTGCTGGCACAAGTTGCAATTTTAACACTAGAAGCCCCAAAGTGCGTCAATTGACGCAAATGCATCTCAAAGTTGTATACCAGCGCCACTGCTAGAACCATGTCCGTCATGTTCCATGACTTTGTTAGCAAGGTCAAGAAGTTCAAATATGTACATTGAAAATTAATGAAAGATGCACCACCTAGCGGGAAAATGAATTTATACCTAGAAGCCCCAAAGTACGTCCATTGACGCGCTCAATTGTCTTGGATGTATCAATTGACATACTTTGGGGCTTCTAGGTATAAATTCATGTTCCCACTAGGTGGCGCATCTCAATCATTGTTTACAGTTTTACTCTGACATTACAAACAATAAACACACAATGACGTCATGTAATGACGTCACATACTGCACGTATTTAGCAAATAAGTAACTTCACATTAATTCACATCTGCATTTCATGCTAAACGCAGTCATCATAATAATGCGTCAATTGAAGCACTTTGGGGTTTCTAGGTAAAATTCCTTTTGGGGCTTCTAGTGTTAAAGTGTAAAGGACATTCCTCTGCTGGAGATTTTATGTCAAAGGACAAACACTTTGCAGACCAAGAAGCCCGGCAAGCTACCCTCCGAGCATCAGTGTTCCCAACATTGTTGTACTTAAAACCCTCTAATATTACTTTGTTTTCCCTTTCATCTCTCTTGCAGCATTATCAAGATACTCCCTTTGAAACCCAGACTCTGTGTATTTCGTGGGGTGCGACTTGTGATGCAGAGGGTTACTGGAAAAAGGATCATCTGCTCATTTGCCCTGTTCCTGCATCATAAGCTTCACCTTTCAGCTTTGGCTATGAATCATGCCTTTTCGGTTCTCTGGTATCACCAGAAGATTTTTTTCTGTGGCACAGGCCGTGTATTGTCGCGCCCCCTACTGGCCAGGTGGTAGCCTAGTGGTGGGGGACGGAACTTATTTTTTTAATGTTCCTTGTTTAATCACCTATGCATGTAGTTGTGAGGTTGAATGAATTCAGCCGAGAGGTTTTTCCAAGGCACACAGGATTTTTATTTATTCTTCAGCCAAATGAACTTTGCAGTTCAAAAATACCAAAACATAAAAATGGTGGATACTTTCTCCAGTGAAACAAAATCAACAGAATAAATTGCTTCTGAAGTTAGCTTATTTACAATGCCAGGCAACAGTATATCTTCAGGTGGAAATAGCCAGTACTCGTCATGCCAAACAACAGCTTCCAGCTTGGTTACAAACTTTACACTCTTCAAGTTATGCAGACCAATGGCACTTTTACTGCAACTATTTTTCTCTCACCCACAGGCTTTCCTTAGAGGCTGAATTACAAACTCTGGCCTTCACTTGCAAAACAGTCTTTTGAAAAACTCTGTCAAGCCTCGGAGCTCAGCACCTCATTTGCATATTCTTCTCAGCACTGCCCCACTGAAAGCTAAGCTTCTAGGTTTCCTACTTTCTAAACCTTATGGCTTGTCAGTTTTGGGCATAAACTAAAGAGCAATCCATTTCCATATCTGAGGGCAAATCCTCTAGCACAGATTCTTCTAGGTCCATGCTTTCCCCTTCAGAATCTGTTGGTAAATGGTTTAACCTTGTCTCAGAAGTAACAGGCTTTAACTTTTCTAAAACCTTTAAAACTTTCTGTAATATGGCTTCCTCTCTCAGCTGAGGGCTCTTGGAGAAATTAGGAGGTTTCTTATCTCTCAGGAAGCTATGAGAGGCTTTTAAGGTGCTCACCTTACTTTGTGGAAATAAGCTCTCCTCAGACTTTACTGCCGAAGGCTCTGTTTCCATCTGCTCTGCTGGGGACAACTCTCTGCCATTTTCATAGCTTGGTTCATCTCCCTGATAAGCTCTCCCTCTCAAAGGATTTCTTCCGTACCTCCTGCAGGACTCCTTGGGCTCATGCCTTACTCTGTGTACAGGCCTTGCTCCATGTTCCTTCTCCCCTCCGTGCTCCTTGTGCTGCTGCTTCCTGTGCCGCTTATGCTCCTCGTGCCGCTTATGCTCCTCGTGCTGCTTATGCTCCTCTCTTCCTCTAACTTCCTCCACCTTATATCTGTGTATTTCCCTTTCGTTTTCTATCTCCACTCCCAGCTGTTCCTCGTGAGCAGTGCTGGTTGCCTTGGAGCTAGGGCATGTCTTTCTAACACCAACTTTCTGCAGGGAGCTTTTTCTAACTCTGGAGTTTTAACCCCTAAACTCCTGGAGCTAATTCCTTTCCTAGAGGAAAATGCCTGTTTTTTCCCCCTTTCCTCCTGCTCTCCCATGGCCTCGCCACCACAGATCCCCCCCCTTAAGATATTCAGGGCTGGCAGACAACTGTCGGCACAGCACGGAATTCTCGATAGCGCATCAGCATTGGTATGCAGCCTACCGGCCCTATGTTCTATTCGGAAATCGTAGGCCTGCAGGGCCATATATCAACGCGTGAACCTCGGATTGTGGTCCTTCATTCTATTAAGCCATTTTAAAGGGGCATGATCTGTGACCAGGAGAAATGTACGGCCTACCAGATAAAATCTGAGGGCCTCAATTGCCCAGCGTATAGCCAGACATTCCCGTTCCACAGTGGAATATTTCTGTTCGGGTGGCGCTAGTTTCCTGCTTAAAAACATTATGGGATGTTCTACCCCGTCTTGTTTTTGCGATAAAACAGCCCCCAACCCTTTTCAGAGGCGTCCGTCTGCACTATAAACGGGCGCTTGAAATCTACGCCTCTTAAAATGGGCGCACAACATAACTTTTCTTTTAACTGAACGAAGGCATGTTCCGCCTCCGGTGACCACTGTACAGTGTTCAGGGCATTTTTTTGGAGCATCTCCTTAAGAGCTGCACTTTCTGTGGCAAAATGGGGTATGAACCTCCGATAGTACCCTATCAGACCTAAAAAGCTGCGTATCTGCTTTTTTGTTGAGGGTTTGGGAAAGGCCTTAACGCTTTCTATTTTATCTATCAAAGGTTTTACTACACCTCTTCCCACTAGGTGACCAAGGTATTTCACCTCTTTCCGTCCGAACATGCACTTAGCTGGGTTGAGGGTAATACCCGCCTTTCTCATGGCACCTAATACTTCCCCGATATGGACTAAATGTTGGTCCCAGCTATCGCTATGGATAACCACATCGTCCATGTATGCAGTAGCATACTGATGGTGTGGACGCAGTACCCTATCGACTAGGCGTTGGCATGTTGCCGCTGCACCATGCAGACCGAAGGGCATTCGGCGGAACTGGTACAAGCCTATGGAGGTACTAAAGGCTGTTTTTGGGCGAGATTCCCTTGTGAAGGGAATCTGCCAGTACCCTTTTGTCATATCTAACATAGTTAGAAATACTGCTTGGCCAAGTCTATCCAAGAGCTCCTCGATTCTTGGCATGGGGTAGGTGTCAAAACGAGATATTGCATTGACTTTACGAAAGTCAATGCAAAATCATGTACTGCCATCAGGTTTGGGAACTAACACTATCGGGTTCTTCCATGGGCTTATGGACTCTTCTATGACTCCTAACGCCAACATTTCCCTTACCTGATCCTTCACCTCTTGTTGCTTCGCCTCAGGTAACCTATATGGCCTTTGGCGAATAACCTCTCCAGGAGGGGTTACTACCTCATGGGTAACAAGGTTGGTCTCTCCAAGAAGGGGTGTTAACACGTCTGGAAATCTATGTAACAGCCTTAATAAGGCTTGCTGTTGATGCCACGATAGCTCATCGCCTATTCTAGGAACAGGCCGAGTCTTGCAGTCAGCAAGTTGAGGGCCTAGATCCACGTCCGCTTTCTCCTCACACGTTGCTGCTAGCCCCCTAAACTCGGCTCGGCCAGTGGAACCGAATCCTCCTGACCCTCTCACCGTGGTGCTCAATTCCACCACCTCTTCTATGGGCGGGAAGCCCACTCTCTCGCAAATTAACTGTGCTATTCTATCCCTGGTGTTTACTCTGAAATCTGTCTGGGAGAAATTGAGCAATAGGACCTTTATTGCCCCTCTGAAATCAGGGTCAATTACCCCTGCCCCTACATCGATGGAATTTTTAACCGCTAGCCCTGAGCGTGGAGCCACTCGTCCATAACAACCAGGGGGTATCTCCACCTGGATGCCTGTTTCTACTAGGGCTCTACCTTGTTTGGGGATGATCACATCCTCTGCACTGTGCAGATCAAACCCTGCAGCTTGTTCGGATGCACGCTTTGGTATCCTAGCGTTCGGGGTAGTACGACAGAACTTCAAAATAAACTTGGGTTTACTATCCGGGCCCTCTTTCTGGGGCATTCTCCTCTCTGGCCTGTTCCCAAACAAAGGGGCTGGTAGCGCTTTTGTCCTGACCGGGGCCTTACAAGAGGATCCAGGTGGTCTTTTCTCCCCCTTACCCCCTAGGGATAATTTCTCACTGCCTGGAGTAGGGCACCCTTCTGACCCTTTAGTTCCCGACAGTGTTGGGATGAATTCCCCAGTTGCCTCTGCTTGTAAGCCTTTCACTAGGCCTCGCCTGAACTGAGGCCAGTCCTTCCCTAAAACTAAGGCATGAGGGAGCTAGGGACTATAGCGACTAAAGTCTCTCGCTCTAAACCTAAGCCCTTCACCTTCACCTTACTTAGGGGGTATGACGATGCGGCACCGTGCACACATCTAATCCTAATACTCTGCTCAGTTGGTCTTGGGGCCTGATCACTGTGGGCTTGTATATCAGTCCATAGTTTGCTTGAAATCATTGACTGATCAGCCCCCAAGTCCAACAGGGCTTCTGTGGGAATGCCCTCTACCTCCACAGCCAGCAAGAATCCTTCCCCATTTTCCTTGCAACGGGTGGATACAAGCGCTGTCCTGGCCTGACAATTCCTACTGAAGTGTCCCACTTCCCCACAAGTAAAACATTTACCTTGAGCAAATACAGGTTTTCTCTTAGGCTTAACTCCCATGATTTCCCCCAGCATTGTGTTTCCTTTCTTTTCTGAAACTCTACTTTCAGGACTTTTTGCAACACCCACCTGTGCCTGGCTGACCAACCTGGCTTCCAGGAAGCGCTCCGCCAGCGAGGTTGCTTCTTTGGTGTTCTTGCAGCCCTGGAGAATCAGGAAAGACTTTAACTCCATAGGAACAGCTTCCACAAATTGCTCCAAAATTATACAATCTAGGAGAGAATCAAGACTTTTACCCTGTGGTTCTAACCACTTCCATACTAAACCTTTTATACGTTGGCATAAGGCCCGTGGTGTCTCTCCCAGTTTTAGCTTACACGCCCTTAAATGGCGTCTATAGACCATTGGAGTAAGACTCATTCTATCCCTTATTGCCTTTTTTACCTCTTCATAAGTGGAGGCCAGATCGCTGGGCATGGCGCGATAAGCAGCTAGTGCTTCACCAGTGAGTGAGGCAGCTATGCGGACTGCCCATTGATCTTGGGGCCATCCACTTAGGTGGGCCACTCTTTCAAAGACTTCCATATAGTCGTCTATATCGTCCTCCTGGGTTAGAGGACCAAATGAAAAGATTCCCTTCCCGGGTAACCCCAGTCCTTGTGATGCTCCTAAGGAACCTGTCATATTCCTCAAAGCATCAGAAGTGCTCTTTTGCTCCCCTAACCAATCACTCATCATCTTGAGGAGCGGCTGCTGCTGGTCCCTCATCATGGCGACTGCGCGTTCCTGGGCTTGAGCGGCCACTTCTTGCTGCTCCCAGAACCGTTCGGCCATCCAGACATGGACATCAGTGATATTACAGAAAAGAATATCATGTTTGATTGTTTCTTGAATGAACTATTAATGTAAGAATCTTTTTCCAGCACTTGTACTGCTGATTGGGTTGCTAGAATTAGTATGAGTTAGTTTTTTAACTGGTATATAAGCATTAACTTTTCAGCACTTAACCTCTAACTCTTGAAGAGATTGGGAGTTGAGTGTGGGTGATGGTTATAGTGCTCATCTTTGTAGTGCTAAGAAGGATAGTTTTGTTGTTTTTATTTTTTAGTAACTAATAGTCTTAGATATTTTAGAGGTTTGTCAAGAATGTTTCCTTATTAGTTTATATTTACTTTATGGCATCTTATTGGTAGTGAAGCAGTGCTGCATTCAGAATCTTGGAAAAATCATGGGGAACACCCAAATATTTTTGAGGCACACTTACACACAGTCACAAAACACTTCAACCTTTCAGACTGTGCTGTTTGCCTTCCAATTATGAGAGTCACCCAGCATGGGTTTCTGTTATGAGCTAGGCCTAGAACCTTTCAGGAGTTTTGTGACATAGCTTTAAATCTAACGACTATACAATGGTCTCATTCAACCATAGATCCTAGAGTGATTAGTCCTATGCCATTAATGTCTCCTCTGATTTGTTTTACGGCTCAAAATACAGAGAAAAAGGTAGGAGACACTCCTTGGAACATTTGTAAAACAGTAATGATACATAACTCCTCCACCTAGTATAAAGGAGAGGGAGGTTCTCAATAAATGGGAAGCCACCAGAAGTATTAGAGAAGTAATTGATTCAATATTACAGATTGTATAACAAGAAGGAGAAGGAGTTATCTGCTTGTAACACAGATCTATTTTTGATACTTCTGCCTTGATATTGTTGTTACTGTATCAGCGACCCTAAGTTTTAAGTGAACCCTTGGCTCGGAACACAAAATCTAGACTGGACTCATTTATTTGGAGATGAGAAGAGGTGTAAAAGGAGCTTAAATGCCAAGGGTCTCCCAGCGTATCTCATTCCACATTCAAAGAACCCTGAGAAGAAACTTCAAGGGAGCGAAAGACTGTAATGCTCTTGAAGGTGTGACCACTGTGTGCCATACAGCAAAAATAGACCACTGTAGGGACTATACATAGGCAGGGGGTTACACTTATAACTTGTTTAAAGTTCACAAATTTTGATTGGAGATAAATGATTACCTCTGTCAATGAATTGTGGAGACCAGATGTAGCACATACCTGCCATTATGCATGTTGGAAGCCATTTTGGTTGGGATTTAATTTTTGAAACCCCTGTGTGTAGTTTCAGTCATGGACTTTGTAAAGCAAGTGAGGACTTTGAGGATACTAATGTACCCACTACATGACTGGCCCCTGCATTGTCAAAGTGAAATTCTGCATGGGGTTTCCTTTTGAAAGCATGCTTGCAGATCTGTAGAGGCAACGTCCCTATGGGCCTGCAAGATCCCATGTGGTTTAAAGCTTGCCACCCATGTGCCTCTCTATGGGGCTATGTTCATCTGGTATGTGCTATACAAATCTTGATCTTAATAATAATAAGTTCTAATGATGAAGTGTTGCAGTCAAGAGCCAAAAGAGTTGATATTCAAGAATCTCTACCTTTGTTTTAAGTATGGTCCTATCCAGAAATGAGAAATGTAGACGTATGTTTCATAACCATGATTTTGCTATTGGATTTTAGGAAGCAGTAATCTCCACAGCAGTAACGCCTCAATAGTTTGGATAATACTTAGATCTTTACCATTTGGATGTGCTTTTGATTATCTGTATTGAGCTTTCTCATTAGACAGCTGTTTAATGCATGGCCATCGCTGATTAAAATGTCATTTTGAGGTATTGCAGTAACTCCATTATATTCAGATCTGAATCTTTAATATTTATTCTGCTCCATCAGTAGAAATGGTGTTGTACAGGATATTTCATAATTTTGAAATAATTTCTTTTGCTTTCTCTGCATAATGTAATGCTCACTGTAGTATAATAATGTGAATAATCCCCAATAGCAGATATTAATTTGTGGTGGAAAACAATGTATTGCCTTATATAAATCTTGTCTGCTGGAACAACTCAGATGTTTGCAGAGTTAATACATCCTACAAGTGCAAAGGGCCCAATATTCAAAGTGAATTATGCATTTCACTGGTGGAAGTAATCGATAGCCATCAATTTTCACTAGTTGGTTAAAATTGGGCCCTTTAACTTGCTGAACATACTAATTTTATCCACTTTGGGATGTAGGAAACATGGGGCCAGAACATATATGATTTATGGCTGTGCTGTTTATGTTTATGTTTATTGAAATACTTGATATACCGCACCTTATTAATCCAGGGCGGTTCACAATCAACAACAAAAAAACAACGGCCTTAGGCCAAAGAAAAGAAAAGAACTCCATTACATGACAGGAAAGAGAAAAGGAGAAGGAAAACAGAAAAGAATAAGAAAGAGAGGGAATTTGGGGGAGTGAGAGATAGCAGAGAGGTACCATAGAGCAGTGGTTCCTAACCCAGTCCTCGGGGAACCTCAGGCCTTTCAGGTTTTCAGAGTACCCACAATGAATATGTATGAGATAGATCTGCATGCACTGCTTCCATTGTATGCAGATCTATCTCATGCATATTCATTGTGGGTACTCTGAAAACCTGACTGGCCTGGGGTTCCCCGAGGACCAACGTTGGGAACCTCTGCCATAGAGGATCTGGAGGAGAGTTTAGGTCAGAGATTCCCAACTCCAGTCCTGGAGGGCCAAACACCATTCCGGTTTTCAGGCTGTCCCTAATAAATATGCATGAGATGCATTTGCATACACTGCCCCGTTCTATTCAAATGTATCTCATGCATATTCATTAGGGACAGGCTGAAAACCTGAATGGTGTTTGGCCCTCCAGGACTGGAGTTGGGAACCTCTGGTTTAGGTAATGGTGGATGGCAAATCAAAAGCGGATTGAAAAAGAGTTTTTAAAATGGTTTTGAATTTCACAAAAACTGGCTCTTGCCAAATTGCAGAGGGAAGAGAGTTCCATAGTGAGGGTCCCAGAAAAAAGAATGCAGAGTGCCGGGTGGACTGGAGGTGAGCACGAGAGGGAGATGGGAGCACCAGACAGTTAATATGAATAGAGCGAAGGCTGTGAGAGGGGGTGTGGAATTGCAATAAGTCAGCCAAATATTGTGGAGTACCGGTGTATATAACAGGTTAAGCGTGTAAGTTATGTATGTAAAGTTAGGTCTGCTAAATAACAGGCCTAACTTTAAATGCATAAATGCTGGCACAGTTGTATATACATCCTACGTATATTTACAGTAGCTGTGCTAGTTAAACAGATAATGCCATTGAATAAGCATAAAGTAGACGCTGACTGCCATTGTTGAATATTAGGCCCACTATACTTGACTTTTCAAAAGGCCAAGTGTAAGAAATGCAGCACTTCAGTGGCTGTCCATACCCCAGGCCATCTTGTGCGTCAGATATTGCAGGATGAGGAAGAGAGCTCTTAGAGACGATGCATGCTTGTAACCTTCTTACCCATGTGCAATATGAATGTGTAAGTTCTTGAAGTGATCATTTTGAGACACTGAGGGATATTCAGTGGCAGTGGTTAGCTTGCTAATGTGGCTAGCCACCGGCGCTGAAAGTTAAACCTGGATATTCAATGCTGGGGGTCATATTCAGCTCTTGCATTGAATATCTGGGTTCACCGCATTGCCACGAGGCTAATGGGGCAATGGCGATATCGAGCCGCTGCCTGGTTAGCTAATGCGGCGGAATTTAGGCCAGGGTTCCCTGCGCCTCACTGTCACCACATATCGCTAACCAGGCAATGGCTCAATATTGCTACTGCCCGGTTAGCGGCGGGTTCTGCCTCCGCTCTTTCCCCAGAATGCCCTGATGCCAGTCCTGCTGAATATTCCGCAGAGCAACATTTACAGACCTATAAAACATGTAAATGCGTTTGAAGATGCCCCCACTGTGTCCTATGCTAGAGGGATTCTGTTAGAGTTAAGGTTACCAGATATCTTGCAGGCAAATCTGGGACACCTTTGCAAAGTGGGGCTGGGGGAAGAAGGGGCACTTTAGAACGAGTGATGCTTTTCCCTCGCACTGTGCAATAGATACAGACAATTGATGCAAATTCTAAAAACTGACATGTTCAATTCACTAAATTAAAAATCTATTTTTTCTGCCCTCTTTTTCTTATTGCTAGAATCGGAGTCAGGAGGTGGCCAAAAGGTGGAAGTTGGGGACATCTAGTAACCCTATGTAGACTAGGGCCTCCACTGGTATGTAGCCCTACTTTACCTTGATGTTATGAGAGTGTCGTAGGTGGCTGAGTTATCTCGGGTAAGCTACCAATGGAAACTCACCGCTTACAGAGAAAATATTTGTTTATTTTGGCTGCAATACACTTTAGAGTTCCATGAACCTAACATTTCAAATCAGGGCTTACCAAGGGATGAGAACTTTCCCACAATGAATCACATGAACAAGTTTAACTTTTGAAAAAACTTTCCAATTTTAATTTGTAAAGTAGTGTAAATTCAGTTTTTGTAAACTAACAATCACAGTCTTTTAAATTTTTTCCCATTAAAATATTTATCTTGAACAACACTCTTAAGTAACTTCAGTTTTCTATAACAATCTGTATTCACAAACAGATAGGTACATTGCACTATAATGTAGTCAACTGTATTTCAAAGTACTTGTGCTACATACAGTCCCTGAATTTACATTTAGAGGTTTAACAAAGAATTACTTATAGAAACATAGAAACATAGAAATATGATGACAGAAAAAGACCACATGGCCTATCTAGTCTGTCCTTCCATAACAACTACAACAGTCCACTTTTTGCCTTTAGAGATCCTCTGTGTTGGTCCCATGCTTTCTTGAATTCAGTTACTGTCCTCATCTCTACCACCTCCACTGGGAGACTATTCCACGGATCCACTACTCTTTCCGTAAAGAAATATTTCCGCATATCACTCCTGAATCTATCTTCCTTCACCCTCATCCCATGTCCCCTCGTAGCAGAACTTGCTTTCAATTGAAAGAGGCTCTCTCCCTGAACATTTATGCCACGGAGGTATTTAAACATCTCAATCATATCACCTCTATCCCGCCTTTCCTCTAAGGTGTACATATTAAGATCCTTAAGTCTGTCCTCATATGCTTTATAATGAAGCCCATTAATCATTTTGGTAGCAACCCTCTGCACCGACTCCATCCTGTTCACATCCTTTTGAAGGTGCGGTCTCCAGAATTGCACACCATACTCCAAATGAGGTCGCACCAAAGACTTATACAGAGGCATTATCACCTCCTTTTTTCTGCTAGCTAGCCATTCCTCTCCGTATGCACCCAAGCATCCTTCTAGCTTTTGCTGTCGCCTTTTCCACCTGTTTAGCTACTTTAAGATCATCAGACACAACCACGCCTAGGTCCCGCTCTTCTTTAGTGGACAAAAGTACTTCACCTCCTATACTGTATTGCTCCCTTGGATTGCTGCAGCCCAAATGCATGACCTTACATTTTTTAACATTAAATCCCAGCTGCCAAATTCTAGACCATTCTTCAAGCTTAGCTAGATCCCTCCTCATGTTATCTACCCCTTCCTGGGTGTCTACTCTATTGCAGATTTTGGTATCATCCGCAAAGAGGCAAACCTTACCCGACAGCCCTTCCGCTATATCACTAACAAAGATGTTAAAAAGAATCGGACCAAGGACAGATCCCTGGGGCACACCACTAGCAACATCCTTCTCCTCAGAGTGAGCTCCATTTACTTGTACTCTTTGTCGCCTCCCACCCAACCAATTTCTAACCCAAGCAGTAACTTTAGGGTCCATCCCTAGGGTGCTCAGTTTGTTTATAAGTCGCCTGTGAGGAACAGTGTCAAAGGCTTTACGGAAATCTAAATACACCACATCTAGAGCTCTCCCTTGGTCCAACTCCCTGGTTACCCAGTCAAAAAAATCAATCAGATTTGTCTGACAAGACCTGCCTCTGGTGAATCCATGCTGCCTCGGATCCTGTAATCCGCTGGACTCCAGAAACCTCACTATTTTCTCTTTCAGCAGCGTTTCCAATAATTTACTCACCACCGAAGTTAGTTTTCAACCACATCCTTACTTCCGCTTTTGTGTAAAGGCACCACATGATCCTCTCTCCAGTCCTTTGGCACCACTCCTGACTCCAACGAGGCATTGAAAAGGTCAGTCAGTGGAGCTGCTAGAACGTCCCCAAGTTCCCTCAGTATTCTAGGGTGTATCCCATCCGGTCCCATCGCTTTGTCTACTTATAATGAGATTACTTTGGGGAGAGGGGATAATCCTGCTGCATTTCCTGCTCCGGTATGAAACTTTCAGTGCACTTCCACTGATAAGCAACTAAGCATTTGACTAGGTTTATAATATTGGACTTGAAACTTTCAGTGCACTTCCACTGATAAGCAACTAAGCATTTGACTAGGTTTATAATATTGGACCCAACATAAATCTCCATAAACTCCAAAAGCTTCCAGAGGCAAAAACATATATTCCCATGTGACTCTGTTGAAGGCTTTCTCAGCATCCAAACTCACCAAAGCCGCCCTCGACAGGTCCCCATTTTCCTGGATGGCTGCCAAGGCTCTCAGTAAATTAGCTGACACATAGGGGTATGTTTACTAAACCATCTTAACGTAACAGCGGCGATGTTATCGCACGATACATAATGTTATCGCATGATAATATCGCACGATAACGTCTCTTGCGGCGGTGAGGTGCACAGAGGGAGAAGAAAGGCACCCAGGGGTGGAGGGAAGGGGTCAATGGGTGGAGAGTGGGCGGGGAGTGGATCCATGCACACTAACGCAGTGAAAGAAAGCCCTGAAAATTAGCGCCAGTGAAAACCTCGCGCTAGGCACATTTGCAGGACAGAGAAACCATTTCAGTCAGCAATGTACAGCAAAGGCAGGGAAACCCAGAAAGTGATAGTAGTGATACATGTGCAGGAACCAAAAAGGCAAATAAACATAGAAAATGACCAGAATCACATATGAAATCCCAATAACCAAGCTGGCCAGTAGTGATATTAATGATAAACATAAAGCAACACTACTGACAAAGCGTAAAAAGGAAGATATCATGTTTGGAAGGGTCTATGCTCTGTCCCCCTACAAAGTAAATGATCCCACATTGAAATAGCGCTGATCAGGGTTGTTGTCGTTTACAGTGGTGTGCAAAAGTCTGGAATCACTTGTGAGTTTTGCGTTTTTCATACTTTCTAACGTTTTTTTTAAATTTTGCGTTAGCCCAGCATATTCATCTTTCTACCACATTAAAAGGGATACATTTGGCTATTAGAGTTGACTTTTTTGCATTCCTTGCTTCCAATTTAAATACTTTACAGACACTGGGAGATAGCTACTGAGATTTTTGTGGATCCTGCGTCAAAACTGGATCGAGATTATCCAATATGCAAACGTTATTTCTGACCAATCAGGAGGCTGGTTTCACTAACCAATCACAATGCAGATATCTAGCCAACAGTGCAGCTATAAAAACGTGCAGAATTTTTGAATTTCATATGCTTTCTGGATCGACCATGAAGATGACTCAGACCCTGACGTTGGAGGAGCGTGTTCATGTGTCCTTTATGAGCGAGGAAGGATTTTCAAGCTGTCAGATAGCCAGGAAAGTTGGCTGCAGTCAGAGCGCTGTTGTTAAGATTGTACAGAAGAAGAAAGAAACGGGTTCAGTGGTGGACAAGCCTCATTCAGGTCGTCCACCTGCATCAACATCACGCCAGGACCGCGCACTACAATGCATTTCACTGACTAATTGCAAGTTGACCTCTCCTCAGCTACTTCGAGAGTGGTCAGACAAGAGTGAGGTCAGTGTCAGCTCATCAACAGTTCGTCGCCGGTGCCTACAGTTTGGTCTCCGGGGCTGCAAAGCACGAAATAAGCCACTGATGACTAACATACAAAGGTGCAACCGGATCGTGTGGGCGAGAAAGCACTCAACCTGGTCAACTGAAATGTGGGAAAAGGTGCTATTCAGCGATGAAAGCACCCTCTTCCTGTTTGTTAACCAGGCCCAAACCTATGCGAGTAGATTTCCTGGAGAGGAATTCAAGCCTGAGTGTCTCAACCTCACTGTGAAGCATCCTTTGAAGGTCATGGTCTGGGGCTGCATGGCTGCCAGTGGCATTGAACGTCTTCACATCGTCGATGAAATGGTCAATGGGGCCAAGTACATCACCATACTGCAAAAGTGCATGGTGCCATCAGCACACCAGCTGTTTCCTGGCCAGTTCCTGTTCCAAGATGACAATGCACCCTGCCATCGCTCCAGACAGGTGATCAGCTGGAAGCAGCAGAACAACATCAAGTCAATGGACTGGCCTGCCCAGTCTCCAGATCTGAATCCAATTGAGAACCTGTGGCACAAGGTGGCCTTGGAAATATCCAAGAGGCATCCGACATCAAAGCGTGAGCTGATTGAGTCACTCATTGCAGCTTGGAACCGTGTTGTTACCAATGATCACCTTGTCAGACTGGTTCATTCAATGCCTTCAAGGTGCAGTCAGGTGTTCAAGAACAAAGGGTGGCCCACCAAATACTCAGCCATCACTGACACATAAAAACAGCCTTTTTCAAGGCCACATACATTAATTTGAAGGAAACCTGGCGTGCGTCCATAATATTTTAAATCATACTTACAATAATATATCGTTGGCCAACGATGTACATTACGCGATTTTCACAGAAAATCTATCAACAGGACAACTATGGGGAACAAACTCAGAAAATAAGGGCCAAACCAATACTAAAAGTTGGCCCTAATAGCCAAATCTATCACTTATCTTGAGATACACAGAAAAAGCCAATGGGAGGAAAAAGAAATTAAGATATAAGGTCACAAAGTTGAAAAAACATCAAATTTACAAGTGATTCCAGACTTTTGCACACCACTGTATATTGGGCAGGTTTGTTATGGCGTGCACATGTGCACCAACAGCAGAGTGGGCACATAGGAAACGGCAGCTGTACTGATGCTGTAAATGGGATACAGGGGGCTGCAGGTGGCACATGCTGTGGTCCAGCTTGGGCACAGTGCGGACTAGGCAGATGCCTAGGTGGCACATAGGAATGCTGAAACTGTAAAGCAGCAAGACAGCAACTGACGAGGGTCCAACATGGGCACGAGTGTGTGTCCCACAGTGTCACAGGGGATATTACCCATCAGGTACCCCCAAGGGTACATAACATTGGCAGGCGTTGCCAGGGGGAAGCACGCATGTCCATGTAGGCACCCCTACCCGACAACTCACTCCATAGGCAGCTGCCTATAGGCACACTGGATGGCCTGGGACTGTGCACCACCAGCACCACCTGCATAAGGACATGTCAGCATGGTGGCGGAGGGGGCAGTGGCATCTGCCCACACCAGACCATGGCCAAGCCCCGTTTAGGTGGGTGCCATGCACTGCAACAGACAAGGTCTGCCTGACAAACAGTCATGGTATCCCCAGGGAATGACCTTCCCCTGTGGCAACAGTTTGGTGCAGTACACACAGCCAGTGTGTTCAGGGGCAGAAGGTCACAGGTTCAAGTCCCAGCTGTGGCTCCTGCCAACCTTGTCCCCATATTTTACCCAGTACTAAACCATGGTAATAAAGATGGAACGTTTATTGCAGATAAAATAAACATACCTGAAATGCCTATATTTTACCCTATGGAGCACAGACACCATAAACATGCGCAATCCCTAGAGCAGAGTTTCTCAACTCCAGTCCTGGAGGTCCAAACACCATTCAGGTTTCATGCTGTCCCTAATAAATATGCCTGTGCAGTATTTATAAGCACCGCCCCATTGTATGCAAATGTATCTCATGCATATTCATTAGGGACAGCATGAAAACCTGAACAGTGTTTGGCCCGCCAGGACTGGAGTTGGGAGCCTGTGCTCTAGAGCAGTGGCCAACAGGGGCACACCCACACCCACATCCACAGGCTGCACTATCCAAAGCCTTATGGAGAGTCAGGCTGTTGGGCCCTGTGCGGAGCAGCATCTCCCAATACTGGCACCTGCATACCTTAGCAATGCCATCCTAAACTTGGGAACACGTTCCACATATATATGACCTTCTGCCCCTGAACACACTAGCTATGTGTACTGCACCAATCTTGCCACAGAGGGAGATCATTCCCGGGGGATACCATTACTGTTCATCAGACAGTCCTTGTCTGTTGCACTGCACGCCTCCCACCTGAACAGGGCTTGGCCTTGGTCTGCTGTGGGCAGATGCCACTATCCCCTCCACCACCAGCATCCCTCTGCCACCATGCTGACATGGCCTTATGCCGGTGGTGCTGGTGGTGTGCAGTCCCAGGCCATCCAGTGTGCCGGTAGGCGGCTGCCTATGGTGCGTGATATGGGGTAGGGGTGCCTGCATAGAGATCCATGCTTCCCCCTGGCACTACCTGCCAATGTTATGTGCCCTTTGGGGTACTTGCTGGGTAATGTCCATTGTGGCACACACACTCATGGACATTTGCCCTTGGTCAGTTGCTGTCTTGCTGGTTTTCCGTTTCTACATTCCTATGTGTCACCTAGGCATCTGTCTAGTCCACCCTGTGCCTCAGCTGCCCCACTGCATGTCCCACCTGCAGCCCCCTGTACCCCATTTGCAGCCTCACCATAGTGGCCTTTCATACTTGGGCACTATGCTGTTGCTGCACATGTATCACTGCTATCACTTTTCTTGGTCTCCCTGCCTTTGCTGTACATTGCTGACTGAACTGGTTTCTCCCTCCTGCAAATGTGCCTCTAACGCAAGGTTTTCACTGGCGTTAATTTTCAGACCCTGATTTCACAGCGTTAGTGTGCCTGGAGTCTCTCCCCGCCCACTCTCCGCCCATTGACCCCTTCTCTCAGCCCTCTGGGATGACTTACTCCACCCTCTGTGCGCCTTAACGCCGTCGGAGACGTTATCACGCGATGCATGATGTTATCGTGCGGTAATGTTACATTATCCCTCGGTAATGTTACATTATCGCGCGGTAATGTCGCCGCTGCAACATTAGCGCTGTTTAGTAAACATACCCCTAAGTCTTTGCATCAATACCACCACAGCTATCTTCAGATCTTGGTTTAATAAAGATTTAAGCCTATAAGATCCAACTTTGTCCAAATCTCTCCCTGGTTTAGGAAGCAGCACCACATAAGCTTAATTTGGGACTGAATCTTCTAGGCCCCCTCCAAGCATCCCTTCCATAAATTTTTGATTTGGCAGCAATAGTAGGTTCTCTAAAATATTATAGAATTCAGCAGGCAAGTATTCTGAGCTCAGTGACTTAGCCAATTTCAAACTTTTGATAACTTGACTTATTTCATTTGCAGCAACAGGCCTATTTAAAATTGAGGCAATTTTAAGGTTGGATAAAAAACCTGCAGGTTCTTTTCATGATATGGCACTTTTGCATATAATACCTTACGGTGGGCCACAAATTCTTGTGCTATCTCTTCTGCATCTACCGTACATGTCCTTTCCTGACTCTTTATAGTGGTAATAGCAGTTTTTTGTGTTGCTGGCCGCTATTGACTTCACTAACAATTGTCCCATTTTCTTACCTCATGTATATAGAGGGTGTTTATGTAATGAATGTTCTCCATTCTCCTCTGCCAAATTTCATTTGTTGTTGTTTAATCTCTAGCTATTTCTGTCTATCTGCCTCAATGACTTTGCCTATACATTTGGCGCTCTGTGGTGGATTGCAGAAGACCCTTATCGAATTGTTTCCATTTCTATGCCACAAAGATGAGAATTTTCTCCTGCAATACAGCGTTAGCTACTTACCAATAAATTCCGATATCTACTGCACCACTGTTACTCTCTCGCTCATATTCCTGCTTTGTTCCCCTCAAGTAAGTCCTGAAGCATTGATCCTGGAACAATTTGGAGTTTATTCTCAAGGTTCTGTCCAAATGACTCTCCTCCAGTCATAAATTGATGTTCACCATGGCATGATCTGATATACCTCTTCCCACCTTTCCTCCCAAAAATCCATACCAAGCACTTATCTCCATTCAATCCTTCATCCATTCCTTCTTCTACCTTCCTGTCCTGAACCCACTGTCCCTCCCCAGCCTCCCCCTTCCCCCCTGACCCCACTCTCTAGTCCCACACACCAGGTCACTTCCATTACCAGCCCCACCTTTAACACGCCAAAGGGCAATCCCCTAGTAACATCTCCCTTCTGGCTGAGGAGTGTACCCTCACCCTGCTCATACAGTTCACCTACAACATCCCACATTATCACAACAGTTCCCAAATGCCCCCTCCCCAAGCTTATGCACCAAACCAAAATCATCAATAGCAGATAAACATGTAACATTTCAAAACCCAATTAATACCCAGGGCCCGATTTTTAAAGGGATTAACATGGTCAGCAGAGTTACTAGTTGTGTTAATTCTCCTAGCCATGATAGTCAGCAGCAGTAACTGTGTGCAATCTGTGGGTGCTGATGCTGCATGGCCCGATGCCAGCTGGTTAGCATCAGGGTGTTGCAGGGATGGCACCTGGTGATAACTGGGCAGCAGCTCAATATCGCTGCTGCCTGGTTATTGCTAAGTGGCAAAAGTCAGGCGCAGTAAAGGTTGGCCTAACTTTCACCTCTGAAACTAATCGGGCAGTGGTAAATATCGCCACTGCCTGGTTGCCTTCCTGATAATCTGGGCAACCTGGATATACAATGCTGGGGCCCAGATAGGGTCATGGCATTGAATATCTGGGTTTAAAGTTCAGCGGAGATAGCTAGCCAGTTTAGTAGCACTAGCCACTGCTGCTGAATATCGGGCCCACAGTCTTTAAGTGCTCTCTGCATAGATCTGGGCACCCAAGAGCAGCCTTGTCAGTCCCATTCATTAGGATATTAGACGCCACTCACCTCCCTGCCAGAGTCCTCTGGTCAGACTTTTCAAAGACAGGTTCAGGGTCAATACTATTCATCTAATGGTCATAGCAGGCACTGCGTCATCGCTGGCTGCTATCTTTGCTCATGCACATTGCAGGCTTCCATGTGTGTGACCGATGTTGTGGCGCTGTGGACCTGTGCAACCATTCCAATTGGTAGTGGTGGGGGGCCTCGGCTCAGCGTCTCTCAGGCCTATTCACCACTGTACCTCATAGGTGTCCATTCAGGCACTAGTACTGCCCGGTGCAGGTGTACAAAATAACAGCTTGGTCTTGACAGCCTTTTCTTAGGCCCTGCTTGCTGTAGATGGATGATGCAGCAGCTCTTTTGCATGGTACCCATGTCAGGCCTATTGACTGCACCGTGCCGATCTCCCTACATGGCGAGAGGTAGAGGCAGGAGGACCGCTGCAGTCTTAGTTAATCTACAATCACAAATCCAAGTCATCTTCATGACACCAAAGGTCATCTGCACCATTGACTGACTTTCTCTCTGTTGTGCCTGACGAGCCACTCTAACTCAGATCCACGAGTGTGAGCGAGGAGGAAGATGGCAGGCTGATTTCCTGGTGCAAATGGAAGCATTCATTCAGTTTGCCCATAATCACAGGGCTTCACAGGGCCTTCAGCCTTTCTTTACGGAGACACTACGAACATTCATAAGCATAGATTTTTCCGCACAAATTCCCAGTCTTATCTTTTGTGCTCTGCTAATGGCATCACTTTAGTCACCTTCAAGTAGATTTAGTCTCTCCACATTCTTCTGAACCTCCTCTCGGGAGTAGTCAGAGACTTCACTTCTCTCTTGGGCTGCATTTTTAACTTTGCTGGGAAAAGCAGTGAGAAATGTATCCTTTTACGGTGAAGAGCTGTACAATAAGAGACCACCACACCTGCAGAGTGTCATTGAACGCAAGCAGTTTATGTCCTTCATAGCTCATTTCTCTAGTTTTCTGAAATGCCCTGAGGAGAGTCCTTTTTGTCTGTAATTTATTTATTTATTTATACATTTTTCTATACTGCCCCTTCCAGTGATCAAGGACAGTTTACAATTAACCAACAAAAAGAATTACATTAAAACGTTATGACCTGCTGAGTCCGGTGTTATACTCTGTCTAAGACCAAAGTCTGTGTGCTCTCTCACATTGCACACACACACGTATATGCAGCCCCCTGACCCACACATATGTATCCTTCACATGCCTGATTCTGCATATGGGGAAATCTGCTATTGTGTATTGATGCTATTGTAAAAACTGATAGCTGCCTTTTGATTTATTAGTGGTACAACCAATGAATAAATAAAATAAAATAAAATTATCATTTTTCATAGAGTACTGTGATAAGGAAGCTTATCATAGCTCAGGTAGGAGCTATAGAAAAGATGATGTGACTCTGAACAAGCAACCTGTCAGTTCTGGTAGAAGTGAGAAAACAGAGTTTTCACATAAAAGACTACCAGTCCCAGAATGCACCAGGTTTCCAGCAGCCATGAGAGGGGCTGAAGTGAGGAAATGTGTGTGCAATCAAGAGAGCTATGAGGTAATCCCTAAGCACTCATCTCAAAGGGCAGGGCCTGATTCAAGACAGCTGCGCTGTGTTAGGGAGCAGCACACATTAGAACAGGATAAGAATAGAGCTTATTCTTCAGATAACAGCTTCAGGGAGAGTTTCAGCAAGGGCTACAAGCTCCAGCCCAGTTTCAGCAACAGTTTCAAGAACAGCTTCAGGAAGAGATACAGAGGGGAGAGCTTCAGCAACGGCTACAAGCACCAGTATCACCTGGAGAAACAGAAGCCAAGCCAAGCAGATAGAGAGAGAAGGAAACTCTCTGGAAGGAAGAGAAGAAAGGCCATTGGAAGGTCTGGGAGATTCCAAGGCAGTACCATACTGGGAGGTATTCCAAATGCCAGCAGAGTCCATTGGACTGGATTCAGCCAGAGGAATGGAGTGGCAGAGATAGGAATCACCAGTGGCTACCTGGAAGAGAGAAGACTGCATGTGGAAGGGACTTTCAGACCAAGGCCAGAAGGTATGTGAGAGAAGATCCAGTGTCCAGGGATCAAGATTGGAAGGCTGGACATCAGAATTGGATTACATATTGGCCAGGCTATACAGAGAGGAATAATGATAGCAGGAGAGGCTCAGGTATGAACACTGATCCAGACCCTATCTATAATAGAGAATGGCAGCAAGGGAATAAGCATTCTCATGATAGTGCCTTAATAAAAGACTCATCTGTGCCAATGTATGATATTGACCCTATGATTGTTGATGCAGGGGGAAATACAGCAGATGAAACTATTTACATGGACTGTTCTTTATCTAAATGCTATTGCTAGTTTTCTATGAGCAAACACATCAGCCATCACAAAGAAACCTAACTTTGTTCTTTATTTCCACTGCAAACAGCTCTTAAAGCAGGATTTGGGCTCACACAGTAGCAGCCAGCCAGCTAAAGGCTTTCAGCTGGTCCATGGATAGTAATTAGGGCTGCACCTGATTGTGTGTGTGAGCAAGGGAGAATCACTGCTGAGATCAGCGTGGAAAATAAGCAGAAGTTAACCTAACCAGCAAAGTTTATTCTTTTCTTTGTGCTTTTGTATTTGGTAATTATTTGCTAAGAAAACATTAGCTAATTGCCTGACAAGCTGAAGGTTGTTTTCTGGTTTACTTTGTGACTTTTTGTTATCCATTTAAACACTGCAAGCAAGTAACCTCATTTATAGTGCTATCAAGCATACATGTGCTGGGTGAATTAAACCCCATCAATAAAAGAAGTATTTTATTGATCTTACCACTTGGTTTCACAACTCAAATTATTGTCATCAGCTGTGTTTGGGAGTGAATGAACTACAATACCCACAATACCTTGCAAGAATCATATGAATATATGCATCGTCAAGATTGTGTAAGTTCTCACCCTAGGCAGCCGTCTGACAGTACTTATGTAGGAGTCATAGGCACATCCTAGATACTTACCGTCAACTGTGTCAGTATTGAAATGTCATGGTCAGTGGTTTTTTTTAAACGCCTGTCATGGTGTTTAAACTATCCAGGGATATTCAGTGACACGATCCAGGAAAGTGATCTGTGTGGAATATACATGAAGAACTGCGACTATCACTGCTTTACAGATAGTACTGAAATTCAGCTGCTGTCTGTTTTAGCTAATGGCTTAATTCAGGACAGTTTTTATTCTTGTCAAATTAAACCACATAGCTATATGGATAGTGGCTTAATAGCAGCAAGTATTTGTAGAGTTAGCTGGGACACCCACATTTCACTCTTGATCTGCCCCAGCATTGTCCAGATAGAACTGGAGCAGCCTCTAATAATTTTCATTGGTCCTATTCAGACAGCACTGTTGACAATTCACAGATAGGGGACTTATCTGTATAGGGACATCTGGAATATAGAAAAATCCTTTTGAATATCGACCTGAATGTTTTCAATAAAGTTGTGTTTATGATGTATGACCTGACTGTTTTCCCATTTCTAAATAAATGTTCAATGTCTACAGTATGGATAAAGAATAACATCCATGTAGTCTATAGCATCAATCACGCTGGTAACCCATTCATGTGAAAATAAATCTATTTTGAAGAATGAGAACATTTTAGTATATTTCCCTGCCCTTTCAATTAGAATCCTCAGCTTTTGAGTTGTTAATGTTGAAAAGACAGCCTAGATTCTCCTATCCACAGATCAGGAGTTTTCACCCAGTCCTCAGGAGACACCAGCCGGTCAGGTCTTCAGGATAACTACAATGAATGCGCATGGGAGACATTTGCATACAATGGAGACAGTGCATGGAAATTTCTCTCATGCATATTCATTGGAATTATCCTGAAAATCTGTCTGGCTTGTTGTGTCCGACGACTGGGTTGAGCATCCCTGGTTTAGGTACTAGTGGGATTGAAAGAAGCCTGACACAAAATCTTTATTTCACACAGCGAGTTTACAAGAGCAGGTGCAACCTGTTTCTGTCTGTGTATATAGTAGCAGGCTCAAGGCTATCCTTCAAATCAGAAAGCAGTTCCAGGTTGACAAGACTTTTAAAAGGATATATTTGCATGCTTTCTTTAGTCACAAACAATAAATCATTTCTTATTCGTTCCTTCATAAATGCGGATGAATTCCTTCAAGCAATATTCACGGTCTTTGATATCTATTACTGCAGCTATGAAATCTAAAGCAACAGCCCCACTATGTGGCTAGTAGATTTTTATGAGAGGTAGCACAAGAAGGCAAACAAATTCCCCAGATTTGCATCTCTCTACAGTGCAAATTAATTGCCAAGGTTTTTCTCCTTTCACCTTTCGTAATGTATTGCCACTTCTTAAACTGCATATTTAAAACAGATAAAATGTGATGATGGGCAATACTTGAGACACTACGGGCCGGATTTTCAGCTGCCTGCCGATGGGAAGGGCTATATGCCGATGAGATGCACAGCCCTCCCCAGCGACTTCTAAACCAGATATTAAATGCTGCGGCGACGACATTGAATATCTGCAGATCACCGCAGGGACAGGAAGCTGCGGAGACTAACCGGGCAGCAGCGATATTGGCTGCTGCCAAGTTAGCGATTGGTGTCTTAAAGATAGGCAAGGGTTTTCCTCACCTATCTTTAAGGCACCAATCGCTAACTGTGTAGCTTGCAATATCTCTGCTGTCCGGTTAACATCATTCTCCCCTTCTGCTCTGCCCTGGAACACCCCCAACACGCCCCTTTGAAGGAAGGCCAAATTCTCAGTTCCTCCTGTGGAGGAGATCCCCTTTTGTTTTCCTACTCTTTTAGCCTCCTGTGAGGGAAGGCCTCTAGCCTCTCTCCTTTCTGATTGTTCCTTCCAAAGGCTACAAGGAACACCTTTTCCTCTAAGACTGACATGTGGACACAACTCCTTATTTTTTTTATTTTATTTAGCTGTATTTATATTCTGCTTTTCACCAGGTCAAAGCGGTCAATTGGGAGATACATTTAACACAAGGGGATATGACACACATACGCTAATACTTACAGGGAACATGGGCAATGGAGGGTTAAGTGGCTTGCCCAAGACCACAAGGAGTGCCTATAGGATTAGAAATCCCAGTCCCTCCGGCCTGAGATTGCTGTCCCCAGGTGGGACTTGAACCCCCGGCCCTCCGGCCTGAAGTACCTTGTCCTAACCACTAGGCCACTCCTCAGATTAGGGAGAGACTGGACTGAGACCCCAGAATGTTCCTCCTTTTACTAAATGGAAGGCACATTTTGGTGATTTGCCACATGGAGTTCTTTATAGAAATCAAACATTATTTTAGCAGTATATCTGTTAATAAATTTCAGAATGCTTGGCTATCTTTAATAGCTTTTATAGTCTTAACAATACTTTGTAGTTTCAGCTTCCAAGCCAAATGTCTTTTGGCCTTGTTCCCTGTTTCAGAGCAAAAACGAACTCAATTTCATTAACTTATATTCCACATTGTCAATGAAGAGTGACTTCAAATTGTCTCCCAGCTGTAGTCAATTTTTTGAATAGCTTTTTTTAAAAAGAAAATTCTGTTCAACCTCTAATTTACCACTCAAGAATGCTAAATTATTTTGGGCTGTTTCTGGTGGGGCTCTTTTGTGTGGAAAAATGAGTGCTGATAGTCACATTCAAGGGACAGGATCAGTTTGAGAAGGGGGAATCACTTAGAGAACTGCTTCCACAGTAGCCCTATGCCTCATAGCCCTCCCCTGCAACTGGCCATACATCCTAGGAAAGACAGCATTTGCACCAAGTATTATGATGGCTTTAGAACACCAACACAACTCTTACTGGGAAAATAGAAGACGCACGCATGTTGGTCATCCTATCTCAATAGCGGAATTAGAAAAGATTCAGAAAATGGCAATCAAAATGAAAAAAGGAATGGAATGCCTCAGCTATGAGGAAAGGGCCTAATTTTAGAAACATAAACATCGGCCTAGAGAAGAGATGACTAAGATGGGAAATGATAGAGGTCTATAAAGTCATGGTCATTAAAATCACAAAAGGGAGAGAGGGGCCAAGATGGCACCATGTTGCGACACATCCGCATGAGCTCTGCTTTATGTAGTTTCCTGCTGAGTTGTTTCTTACCTTTTCTTTAAGAGATGGGCAAGAAGAAGGGAAAACAATGTCTTCCATAGGTCCCTAAAAGCTCTGTTCGGAGACCTATAGACTAGCATTTGGTCCTGTGTATGTCAAAAGCAGTTGCAGAGGAGGGTAGTTTGGAGCACACCTGAGTGAGCTGGAGGTAGTGCTCGGCTCTAGTGATAGAATTTTCCCACTACAACTATAGGTAAGGTCCAGCAGGAAACCTGGAAGCACACTGCAGGCTGAAGAGCTGCTTTTGGCAAGTGCCAGCCCTTTGGAGCACCAGGCCGCTGGGACTGTCCCTGTGAACCCTTTGGTGGAGTCTACAGCAGATCAACTGACAGAAGCTAATGCCTAGGTAGAATTAACGATGGGACAGGATGGAGCAGTTTCCATTATTAAAGTCTTGATTCCTCTTCTCATAGTGGTCCCTGATCCCTGAGTGGTAGGGCACAGGCTGTCCTTTGGGAAAAACATAGCTCTGGAGGACATATTGGAGGGATTTGGTGAGAACTAAGGCTACTCTTTGGGACTCCGTGTCTTCTACATCTCCTTTGTACATCTGGTATGAGTCAGACGTACAAAGGGGATCGCATGTCTAGCCCTGTGGGATCCGAATCACGATCAGGCCTGTACGTGCAGGCCGGGACTGCGATTCAGCCCCAGCCTGCATGTACAGGCACTGCCTGAATAGCTCAATCAGGCATTTAAATGGAGCTGCGGCGCCATGGCATCCTGTTGCCACGGCACCGTGGCTCCATTTAAATGCCACGATGCTGCCGCCAGCAATTAGTTTTTTTTCCCCTGCAGCCTGACTCCCAATCTGGCCTCCTAGACCAGGCTCAGGCTGTGGGGAAGAAACTCTGAACCTCCAGCCCCTTCCACACCCCGACTTTTAAAAAAAATAACGTCCAGGGAAGTTATTCCATCTCAGAGGTGGAATAACTTCCTCGGCCATTTTGCTGGCCCTGGACATACAGGGCCAACATTAGAATCGGCCCTGTACATCCAGGGCCAGCAACTGCCCACTGCCCGTCGGCTATCCGCCCCTGAGCTGCCTCTTCCCCACCCCCATTATGGCTAATTTGGGGGAGCATGAAAGCAGAATTGGTTTAGTAAAACAATATTAGAGTTTGATCTCTCAGGTGGTCACTATGCAAGGATCCAGTGCAGCATTTAAGTTCTACTGTTTTCAGAAGATGGAAGCTATTGAGAATATTGTGAGGATTAAGAACTTGAGGTTACTGAACATCCCCAAGACAAGATTTTTGCACCGATGGAATTATGGAAAATATATTTAAAAGACATTTTAAAGATTGATAACCCAGAAATAATAGGAATACCTAAGATGTTCTACTTACTATTGGAGAAGAATAAGGAAAATAAGGAAGAGGGTGCTTTGGACATTTTGGTCTCCACTTTCTTGGAATCCTCTAAAAGTGACAATCGCTATGAGAGCGACATTAATTGTCATTTTGTATTTTGTTATTTAAAAATTTCTGTAAGTTTAAAGATATTGAGGCCAATATTTAGTGGCAGCAGCTAGCCGCTATTAAAGTGTCAGGCCGCCACCGCTTTAACTAAACTGGATGTTCAGCACCGAGACGTATCCAACATCCATTGCCGAATATCCGATTTTGCTATTTAACCAGTTTAGCTATCTGGTTAATGGCTGAATGTAAATGCTAACACCACCAATAGACCACCCTGGTTTTAGTTGGATGCATTTTCTGTGGTCGGTGGGGATATTCAGCTCACCTGCTCTCTAGATGTGCATGGCCTCCCCAGCCCTGACCCTCTGTCCCTCCCTCTGCCCTACCTACTCTTGTCTCTATCTCTTTCTCTACTTCAATTGTAACTTCCTTTCCATTTTCCGGCCTGTGCCACTCTGTTTATACTTTTTATTGTGAACCGCTCTGCCTATTAATGAAGGGCGGTCAATCAAATAAATGAATATGAATATGAATATGGCATAGCTTGCCCTGTGGATTCAGACCGATATGTTTCCATTCCCCATGTTTTATAGAGGCCACTAGTGGGCCTTTTTTTTAGAGAGCACCAATATGGCTAGCAGGAGGGAGAGAAATTTCTCAGAGGTTAAGAATGACTTCTGGTATGTCTGATGCTCTCTAACAAGTGCACCCTTTACTGCTCAGGTGGACAGAGACCTGACCATACTGCAGCACGGAAAGTCTAGATGTCAGTTCAGATGATCCTGGCAAGCTAAGCAGAATTCCTCTGCCCTTTCACCTACTCCAAAACCTAGTAGAAACCCATATAGCAGAAAGTTGACACATGGGGGAAGGCACCTATGCATTTAACAGCCAGAAATGCTCTGCCGTTCTGCAAGAGATTCTCCCCCTCCCACACACACCCCAAAATATAGCGTCATGTGGTCTCAGGGTCTTTAAAACATTAGGGGGTTATTTTAGAAGCCCTATTCGTGCTTTGGACACCTGAAAATGGGCATAGAGATGTCCAAAGCACAGAGACGTCCCCAGAGCCATTTTAGAAGCTGAGTCTGTGGACATCCACTGTATGAGGATGTCCAAGGCGGAACGAGGGCATGGTGTTGGCATGGCCAGGGTTTTCTCAAGAACTTGGATGTCCTTGCCTGATTTTAGAAATGTACTGGATGGTCAGAGGCGACAATATCCTACATACTGCTCACATAGATACAACAGTCACACTGGGGCAGGAGGAGGTAAGGCAGGTATGCAGCCCCCTTCCCCACAACCTAAAATAGATGGCAAAATCATCAGTGCGATATAAGTAATGCATGCATACTGTGTTCTGCAATTTCTTTTTACATACAGGGACAATATATACCACATGTTCAGAGCAGATAGTAAAATAAAGTGCAGGAAACCCTTTCCCCACAAATAATTTCCTTTTAGGTATTAAAGGCGGGCATAGGAACTGAACACTGGCTGTTAACAATGCCACTGCCATCGCTCTACCTCCTACACCAAAACCTGTCCACTAATTTGCCTTGCTATAGCAAATTGCAACGGAAACCTAGTTTGAGGGTGGCAAGAACAACAAGGCTGAGGTTGGTGTCCACTAAAAATACTCCCTTTTTTCCTTAGGTTTCAAGGTCTTTAGGCACATAGAGGCCCAAAAATGAGGTTCCAGGCCATCTGTGGGACCCATCCTGACATGCTGTAGCAGATGTGCCAGCAGCTGGCCCAGGAAGAAGGTATGCAACAGTTGTAAGAGCAGCAAAATTGGGTGCCTCTGATGTCAATGATGGCAGCAAAGTAGAAAGACCTGTATAAGACCAGGCTATTAGATGCATGCTCACACCTCACAGCTAAGGCATTAACCCTTTATAAGGTATGCACCTGGGCACTATCTTGGCCTGTACTCACATGGGAGGAGGGGAGCTGGCAATGTTGTTCCATTTATCTATCTAAAAGAACATTATAACACTTGCTGAGCTGAATCTCCATGCTCCCTGGGTTAGTGACAGCACATAGTCTCCCTTTGGAGACAAGGGAAAAATATCTATACAGTACCTGATTGTACACCGCTTCGACTGGTAGAAAAGCAGTATATATTAGCATGCATGCATGCATAAATAAACAAACAAACAAACACACTCCACCCATCTCTAAACATGCCTGCAGGTTTCTGTAAACAGTTTTCTCTGCCACCTGTCGTATGCTAATTTATCTTTTGCCTTGATTTTAAAGAGGAAGTGCCTGATATCCAGTGGCAGTGGCTAGCACTGAGTGGGTGGCCGCCGCCGCTGAAATTATGATCCAGATATCCAATGCCAGAGCCAGACCTTAGGGACAGACAGCGGTAGGGATCTTTCTAGAAGTTAGAGAAGTGGGGAGGGGGGCAGGGAAGACTTGGCTGTTGGAGAGAGAGCTGAGAAAGGAAAAGGCAGTAGAAATTTCTGGTTTAGAGGAGGAATTAGACTTTATGATGGGGGAATTCTCCACAAAAATTTCCTAATAAAACATGTAAAATGTTGCAGAATTTTAAATTACCGTACACAGAATTTTCTAAATTTTTGTGCAGAATTTTAAATATTTTTGTGTAGAATTATCCCAGGTGTAGTCTATAACAGTGGTTCTCAACCCAGTCCTCTAAGGCACACCTAGGCCAGTTGGGTTTTTAGGATTCGCACAATGAATATTCATTAGATAGATTTGCATGAATCACCTTCACTGAATGCAAATCTTTATTTTTTTTATTTTTTATTTATGGAATTTTACAATTATACAAAGAAGGTTCACATGAACAATCTTGTCCAGAAAAAAACAGCATAACAGAAACATTGCTATACGTTAAGCAAATCAACAAGTAACTCTGAATACAGATTATAAATGTCTGCTCACCCTACCCCCACTATATAAGGGGAGGAGTAAACCACCAATTTTAATCCCAAGCAAAAAGTGAAAAAGAAAAGGTTGGACTAATATCCAGCATAACACTTAATCATGAGGATCCCAGTAGAGAATCTATAAAGGATTCTAAACCTCTAGCATTTATGAAGGCAGTTTAACTGGGAGGGTTCATAAAAAACATAAGCAACAGGACAATATCTTACTAAACATTTACAGGGATGTTTCAGAAAAAAAAGCTCTCCAAGATGCAAAACCCCAGGGCGTAACAGGAGAAACTCCCTGCGATGCCTCTGGGTGTCCCCAGCCAAATCACGATACATATGTATTAATAAACCACGAAACTGAAGATTCCTTTTTCGAAAAAACCACTCACTCTCTCTCAGACAATAAAACAAAAGTTATCAGTAAAGTGGATGGCACCTGAGAATCTTCATATGAAGTCTCAAGCAGCTCTGTTACATTTAAAGCATCCACCTGCTGAGTCCCCATCCTAGCAGAAGCTGTAGATAACTTAGCCTTAGGTAAATAATAAATCTTAACAATAAGAGTAATTAATTCAGGAGAAATCTCCAAAATATATGTTAAATATTCTTTAAGCATGTCCTTCGATGATATAGTTGACACCTGAGGAAACTTAAGTACTCTCAAGTTGTTAGCCCAGGACGCGTTCTCCAAAAGTTCCAACTTGGCTTGTACTGAAAGAAAGTTTTTCCTATAGGCTTCAGACTGCTCTTCCAATGTAACAACTCTAGCCTACATCTCCGCTGCTTGCAGTTGAACTGTAGCCACCTTATTTTCCAACTATTCCACCACACTAACAATGTTAGTCATCTTCAATGCCAATGAAGAAACCTGGGGTAATAAAACGTCCCCCAAAGACACAATAGAATGCCAAATTGAATCTAGCATAACATTCTCAGGATGCTGCAAGGAAAAGGCTGTTATAGCACCTGATTGAGACAGAAGAGTCTCCATTCTTGTTGGTGTTATGCTCTCTCTTTCATCAGCAAGATGCCTCTCATCTGATCTCTCACTCAAAGATGCTGTAAGCTCCGCTGTGTGAGGTTGTTCTAGAGCTAGAGGATCCTCTGCTCGTACCCCCTCCAAACCCAACCTTCTCAGCTCCGGAAGCATTCCCTGCAAAGGGGGCAATTCCGTTCTCAGGCTTCCCTCAGTTGGGTACTGACAGCAGAAAACTTTGGCCCTGGCCTCAAATCAGGGGAGGGAAATGGCGCCGTAGCAGCTGTTGAGTCCTCCGCCTCCAGCAGAACTGCAGCTTGGCTTAATTCCCCCAAATCAGCTGGATCCTGAGACGCGCGAAGCAAGTAGGAGTCCAAAGGTACAACAACTGAAGCAACTGGCATAGAGGCAAGAGGAGGATGGGAAGGTAACACTCCCCCCTATCCTTCCGCTTCTTTCCCATACAGAAAAGTTGTGCGCTTCAGAAAAGTCCAACCATTGCCATCTTGGTTCCTCCCCTCGATTATATGTAAATCAATCTTGTGCATACTGTCATGAGGTAGACAGCACTGAGCCTGAGATAACAAAGGGAAATGTAAAAGAAGAGCTTACCTCACAGCCACATGTGCAGTTGATACATTCAGGTTGCAGGAAAGCCAGGAATGGAGAAACAAACTTTCCTCATGGCATTAGTGACGCAGTAGAAATTCAGAGTCCTAATCAGGCTCACCTGAGGGAAGAGGCACGTACTACGTCCAACAAGCAGGGAAATAAAACCAGGTGAGAAATCCCACAAGGGGAGATCAAGGGAGATCGGAGAGAGAAGGAGACAAGGACTCAGGAGCAAACACAGAGAGACACGCTGTCTTGGAGAAACAGGGCTGGATGGAAGCAGGCTGTTGAACCCGAGAGGGCTGGGAAGAACAGTGCAAAAGACTTCCAAGCCAGAGGGGTCCTCGTGCAGAGGAAAGCAACCAAGCAGGCAGAGAGCAAAGGTCACACCCAGGAAAGCTCCCTGAAACCAGGAAGTGATTTCAGCTCAGCTAAGCCCAGTGTCTGGTACTCACGGAGAAAGGCAGTTTGCACCCCGGAGAAGAAGCCTTGGCTAGAGGAGGAAGGGCTGGAAACAATCTTCACCCATAAGAAAGATAAGTACCTTGTCTTCTATAGAGGGAAAGAAGTGGGTCCTGGTATAAAAAGCCAAGCTTACAGGGTGGTAGAAAACCCCTATTGGAATAGGTGGTGGGAAGAAACCCCAAGCATAGCTCCTTGTATCTCTGACTGCACAAAGCAGTCTCCTCTCCCAGAAGCTGAGGTCTCCCGAGGGCAAGGTTCTGAAAGCAGTGATACAGAAACATGGTGCCCATATACAGGACCAGGTCCTGAG
Source organism: Ichthyophis bannanicus (assembly GCA_033557465.1). Lineage (NCBI taxonomy): Eukaryota > Metazoa > Chordata > Amphibia > Gymnophiona > Ichthyophiidae > Ichthyophis > Ichthyophis bannanicus. Next base: position 701,930,811 of record CM066031.1, on the reverse strand, counting down.
GTTATGCAGTGGGAAAGTTCAAACCCAGAGGTCATTCCAGAACCGATGGAGTGTGCTTTATGCATTTCGGATGAGATAGAATCTCTTTGTTAGAAAGAAGCAAGAAGAAGCATAAGTATCGTTTGGAAAAACTTTTAGTTACCTGTGAAGCAACAGTTTATTTTGTGTTATCCTCGTTTGATGTATTCAAAAGGCAATCCTCAAGGGAAGGAGAATAAAGCCCAGCTTTAATTTACACTTTGGACACGACTACAGAGTATTTCTTTAAGAACCCAGGCTATAACCCATGTCTAGGCGGGCGCCTAAGGCGGGTATAGTCTCACAAATGGCATAGTTCTTTGGATTACTGAAAAGAAGGATACCGTGGGAGCAGAGTGGAGTCACCAGCACCGGAGAACAGGACCGGGACTGCGGTGGACCACGCCCCAGAGGACTCCAGGATCTGGAAAGACAAGAGAGTTTTTCTCAAGGCCAGAATCACCACCTGACTCAGGTAAAGGTATTTGGGTACAGCCAAGGTGGGATTCTGTGAGGAGAAATAAGGGGGATTGAAAACCCCAGCTAAACTGCATTTAGAAAAAAAAAAAAAAATGTGCCGCACTTGGTGTGTTTTTTTTTCTTGGTTTGTTGCAGGCTGCCATCATGGAGACTCCACAGGAGACGCTGCGGTGGATTGGGCTCCAGTTCGAAAAACAACGGGAGCTGGCCCAGCAGTGTCAGGAGCAAGCGTTAGCCGCCATGCAGGCGCAGCAGAAGCTGCTGTCAGACTTGCTACAGGCGATGCTACAGGAGCGGCTGACGGACAAGATGCCTGAAGGACACTACTGTGGGGTAGGTCCACAAACTTGTGGGGTCTTATCTTTTGGACAATGGTCAGGTAAAGACAATATTGATGACTTTCTCGAGGCCTTTGAGCGGGTAGCTCGAGGTGCAGGCTGGCCCGAGAAGCAGTGGGCGGTCCAGTTAGCCACCTCCCTGATGGGAGAAGCCTTGGCGGCTTATAAAGCTGTGCCCGCCACCCAGGCAACTGAGTACAAAGATGTAAAAGCAGCCATACGGGACAGGCTAGGCCTGTCGCCTATGGTGTATCGCCGAATGTTAAGGGCAACAAAAATCCAGCCGGGTGAAACTCCTAAGGCACTAGGCCAAAGGATACGTAGCCTGGTGTGGAAGTGGCTTACGCCAGAAGGGAGAACAATAGATAGTATTCTTGATACGCTAGTGTTGGAGCAATTTTCTGAAGCTGTGCCAGCTGAGGTCAGGGCATTCCTCACTCTCCAAAATTGCCAGACGTCAGACGAGGCTGCTCTCTTAACTGAAAGGTTCATGGAGGCTCGGATAGCCCATAAACCGCACGGAGGAGCTAGCGACTCGTATGGGGTGGCAAATTTCAGCAGAGTAATGAAAGACCCAATGTCATGTATACCAGGTACAAAGAAATGTATGGATAATGGTATGGGGAATGACTCTCGCATGAAATGTTTTAAATGTGGGAAGAGGGGTCACAAGAGGGATGAATGCATGTCACGCACAGCACTGATGAGTGAAAAGGAAAAATATAGGCAGGAAGGCTTTCGCCTTGAGGTAGAGGTACAGGGTGTGATGGCCGAGGCCCTACTTGATTCAGGGGCGGACCAGACTATGGTGTCGGAAAGGTTCTGGCGTCGCTTACAGGCCAGCAACCAATCCACCCCTAATCAAACGGAAGGCATGGCCAAAATAAAATGTATACATGGAGCGTCTACCGCTTACCCTCTTTACAATTTAACCATAAAAGGGTTGGGAACCTGGGAAAAGGTTTTAGTTGCCTTAGTTCCACGTCTTCCCTTTGACATAGTGTTAGGCAGAGATTGGCCACTATTTGATGAAGGGCTAGGCGAAGGCCTACACTGTGAGGAAGAGAGGATACCTAGCGAGCCCTACGTCCAACAGGTGAGGAGCCAGGTTGAACCCCCGAAGGAAAATAAACTGACCGGGTGGGAGCTCCAAAGGCAACTGAAGGACAAGGGGGACGGGGAAGCCTTGATGACCTTAATTCCTGAGCCTTTATTTGCTAAACCCAAAAGGAAGGAGTCTGGTAAGGAAGTCCCAGAAAATATTGGAGTTGCCAAAAAGGAGGGTTTTGTTTTAAAATACTGTAAAACTGTTCCAAACGCCCAAGGCCCACAAAGAGCCAGTGCCGCTACTGCGGGATACGACCTTTTCAGTGCGGTAGAGGAGGTAGTTCCCAAAAAGGGAAAAGCATTAATAAGCACCGGATTACAAATCCAGTTGCCAGCAGGCTGCTATGGTAGGATAGCACCCTGGTCTGGGCTTGCGGCCAAACATTTTATTGATGTTGGGGCAGGGGTTATTGACCCCGATTACAGGGGAGTCGTTCAAATCTTACTCTTTAATTTTGGCGAGCAAGATTTTAGGGTTAGGATAGGGGACAGAGTGGCCCAACTCATATGTGAGCGTGTTGGGTTCCCCGAGTTAAAAGAGATGCCATACTTGACTACCACCAGCCGCGGAGGGGGCGGTTTTGGTTCCACGGGGCAAAAAGAGGTTAAAGGTATGACCGCCCTAGCGGAAGAGAAGGTAGAGGAAGATTTAGGACCCCAGGTCAGGGATTGTAAGGAAAACCCAGCTCCGAAAATGGGAGAGGAGTTATCACAGCAGCAGCGAAACCAGTTAACACAATTGCTAGCGGGTTTTAGAGACGTCCTCACTCCATTGCCAGGAGAAACAGGATTGGTAGCCCATGAGATTCATACCCCTCCCGGGGAAATAGTGCGGCAAAGGCCATATCGCCTGCCGGAGGCCCGTAAGAGGGAGGTAATAGAGCAAGTACGGGATATGCTAAAAATGGGAGTCATTGAGGAATCTGAAAGTCCGTGGTGCAGCCCGGTGGTTTTGGTACCAAAACCGGATGGAAGCCTGCGCTTTTGTATCGATTTTTGTCGAGTCAACGCCATCTCCCTTTTTGACGCATACCCCATGCCGAGGATTGAGGAGTTGCTGGACCGTCTAGGGCAGGCACGGTATCTGACCACTCTTGACCTTACAAAAGGTTATTGGCAGATTCCACTTACCCGTGCCTCTAGACCAAAAACAGCCTTCAGTACTCCCCTCGGTCTATTCCAATTCAGGCGAATGCCGTTCGGTTTACATGGGGCAGCGGCGACATGTCAACGCTTAGTTGACCAAGTTTTACGTCCCCATCAACACTATGCGGTGGCGTATATGGACGACATCGTTATACACAGTAAAAATTGGGCACAGCATCTGTGTAGGGTAGAGGCCGTATTAAAAGCCCTACGTCAGGCCTGTCTAACCCTAAATCCGGCGAAGTGTTTATTCGCTGGGGCAGAGGTGAAATATTTAGGGCACATGGTCGGGAAGGGTATGGTTCGACCATTAGTCAGTAAGGTGGAGAGTGTGCAAAAGTTCCCACAGCCGATAACCAAGAAGCACCTTCGGAGTTTCCTCGGTCTAATTGGTTATTACCGCAGGTTCATACCTCGGTTTGCGGACGAAAGTGCGGTCTTAACTAATATGTTGAGGAAAAATGCCCCAAATAACCTAGTATGGACAGCTGAGGCAGAGAGAGCATTCCTTCTATTAAAAGGGAAGTTATGTCAAGCCCCGGTTTTGCGTGGGGTAGACTTCCACCGGCCATTTATCCTCCAAACGGACGCCTCGGAATCTGGTCTAGGGGCGGTCCTATCGCAAGACTTTGAGGGAGCAGAACACCCCATCCTATATTTGAGCAGAAAACTGTCAAGGGCGGAGATTAATTAATCAACCGTGGAAAAGGAATGCCTGGCGATTAAGTGGGCGGTAGAAGCCCTTAGGTTTTATCTCACGGGTCGCCACTTTATACTGGTAACTGATCATGCACCTCTGAAGTGGCTGGGTACCATGCAGAATCATAATCCGCGGCTCACCCGCTGGCACTTAGCTTTGCAGGCATTCAATTTTACTGTAAAACACAGGCAGGCAAGCTCCACCTCAATGCAGACGCATTATCGCGTATTCCATGCTGTAAGGACATATGTCCCTCAGCCCGAAATAGCTTAAGGGGGGGGGGATATGTCATGAGGTAGACAGCACTGAGCCTGAGATAATAAAGAGAAATGTAAAAGAAGAGCTTACCTCACAGCCACATGTTCAGTTGATACATTCAGGTTGCAGGAAAGACAGGAATGGAGAAACAAACTTTTCTCATGGCATTAGTGATGCAGTAGAAATTCAGAGTCCTAATCAGGCTCACCTGAGGGAATAGGCACGTACTACGTCCAACAAGCAGGGAAATAAAACCAGGTGGGAAATCCCACAAGGGGAGATCAAGGGAGATCGGAGAGAGAAGGAGACAAGGACTCAGGAGCAAACACAGAGAGACATGCTGTCTTGGAGAAACAGGGCTGGATGGAAGCAGGCTGTTGAACCCGAGAGGGCTGGGAAGAACAGTGCAAAAGACTTCCAAGCCAGAGGGGTCCTCGTGCAGAGGAAAGCAACCAAGCAGGTAGAGAGCAAAGGTCACACCCAGGAAAGCTCCCTGAAACCAGGAAGTGATTTCAGCTCAGCTAAGCCCAGTGTCTGGTACTCACGGAGAAAGGCAGTTTGCACCCCGGTGAAGAAGCCTTGGCTAGAGGAGGAAGGGCTGGAAACAATCTTCACCCAGAAGAAAGATAAGTACCCTGTCTTCTATAGAGGGAAAGAAGTGGGTCCTGGTATAAAAAGCCAAGCTTACAGGGTGGTAGAAAACCCCTATTGGAATAGGTGGTGGGAAGAAACCCCAAGCATAGCTCCTTGTATCTCTGACTGCACAAAGCAGTCTCCTCTCCCAGAAGCTGAGGTCTCCCGAGGGCAAGGTTCTGAAAGCAGTGATACAGAAACATGGTGCCCATATACAGGACCAGGTCCTGAGGTTATGCAGTGGGAAAGTTCAAACCCAGAGGTCATTCCAGAACCGATGGAGTGTGCTTTATGCATTTCGGATGAGATAGAATCTCTTTGTTAGAAAGAAGCAAGAAGAAGCATAAGTATCGTTTGGAAAAACTTTTAGTTACCTGTGAAGCAACAGTTTATTTTGTGTTATCCTCGTTTGATGTATTCAAAAGGCAATCCTCAAGGGAAGGAGAATAAAGCCCAGCTTTAATTTACACTTTGGACACGACTACAGAGTATTTCTTTAACAACCCAGGCTATACCCCATGTCTAGGCGGGCGCCTAAGGTGGGTATAGTCTCACAATATTCATTGTGGGAATCCTGAAAACCAGACTGGCCTTGGTGTGCCCTGAAGACTGGGTTGAGAACCATTGGTCTATAAGGTGCCACCTGCCTCCATCATTTTTGCTTCTCCAGACTAGCACAACTAGCTGTTAGAAAACGTTTCATCATATTGGGACAAGAGAGGCTTGTGAAGGGCTCCACTAGAATCCATTGGGGTGGTAGCATGGTAATCATTTCCACAGGACAGCAAAAAAGCTAGCACTGGCTCTGGCCTTGGGCAAGTCAGTTTACTCTCTATTGCTTTAGAAGATGCCTGGCAATCTACTTTTGGTCATACTTTGCCAAGAAAACCCAGAGGCTGCTAGGTCGCCAGGAATCAGTAGTGACTCAATGGCTTGCATTGCATATATGCACCTACCAATGAGTACAAAACTACCTGGCTGCTTGCTTTCTGTTGCTGCAGCAAAGTGCAATCAATGAATAAATCCAGGAGTCAATTGACAGGGTCTAAGCCAGTTTATTGTGCACAGGCCAGTCAGTCAAAGCTTCAAAAGGAACTGAACAAAGTTTTTACAGAGACATAACCATTTATACCTCTTTTTCAGTTTGATACATGAGAACTTTCTATTGGTTCTAGCTTGATACATGCAAACTTCTCATTGGTTCCATGCTCCCTGCACCTGTCCAATCAGAAATCCCTCCGGGGCCTAGCAACCAGCCCCCTCCCTTAGGATTGTTCTACCAATGGTGCAATTCTTGATTTTGATACTTCTCTACTGCAAGGTTATCCCTAGCTCCAGGAATGCATGTATTGAAACATTTCTTTCTGTTGCACAGAAGAGAATAATGAAAGACTTATGAATTCATGTAAAACTTCTTATTAAGCAGTTTAAAACAGTTTTCTCATTTCTCACAGATTTTTGGTTCTTTTCTAGCTATAATGGGAGTTAGGATCCAGGCCTAACTTACAGGTCTTTCAAAGTAGCAGGCCATGCTAGGCCATAGCCTGCCACATTCCCCCCTTTGATTATTCTCACCCCCTAGTGAGAAAGGGTGAGAATTAAATCACTCATTAGTCATTTAACACATTATACTGGTGTAATAGCATCATCGTGGGGTATAGGGTAATATTGCCACATAGCTAATACCTTCGCAGCTGCCTTCCGCTCTATAGTGCTATCAATTGCCGAAGTTACCATGCGTAAGCAAAGGGGTAGGAGACAAAGGAGCATTAAGCACATAGCTAATATGAATAATACAATAAACATAAGGGCTTTTAGACCACCGATCCATGAAAATAGTGAACCAAACCACCCATCCAGCTTCAAACTGTGCCAGGTCTGGACAGGCACAAATGTCTGCTCTCTCATCTGGGTGGCTAGATCTTCAACCACATGCCCATTATTATCTATCTATAAACAACAATTACTTAAATTTAACTTCCCACATACCCCTCCTTCAGCTGCTAACAAATAATCTAAAGCTAAACGATTTTGATAAATGGCTGTGCGCATTTGCGTACTTTGCTTCGCCAGAAGGATTAGTGCTTTACTAGTTTCATTAGTTATTATTTCAACAACAGCTTGCAAACGTATTATTCGATTAATCATATAAACAGGAGTACGATATCCCCATGTCCCATCCTGCTCCCAAGTAGCAGGTCCATAGTATGAGATAATTCTCTCAGGTGGCCATTCTTCAGATGTCGCATCCCATTTGTCCCATTGGCCTATCTTCAAGGCCTCCTTCAGCTGTCGACTTCTGTACACAGGATATCCCAGTTGTTCTCCATGGGAGGTAGGCAAAAGGAAAAAGGAAGGTCATATGGTTCCAAATACACATGCGCCTCCCCAATGGTGAGGGAGCCTAGCATATGCTCGGGTCCCGCAAATCCAGTACAGTCCAGGTGGTGCTTGCCAGGAATTATATGCTGCTAAGTTTGTCCAAATACTGGCAAGTTTGGGGAAATGAACTAGAGGATTGGAAGGTTCAGTAGCGTTGACTTCTGACCACCAAGACGTCTTCTTAGTGGTACTGTTGTAGAACTTTTGATTGAGACAGACCAGCTGCCCCACTTCCATATTAAACAATGGTCCATAGCGAGCAAAACATAAGTTACCCACAATGGAGTGGGACAATACCCATTCACTCGTCGTATTGTGTATATCATTCTGATTATATGGAACAGAATAATTCAGTTCTTGTGCCTCCCAAGGTCATTGGTCTCCCATCATAGTTCCTCCACAAAATAAACAGTCTGAAATGTGGAGACTAGATGCAACTGCTCCTGCTAGCTCAAGGAACAAGTTCTGGGAGGTAGGAGGAATTTCAAACTCTGCTTTCATGGCCTCGTAGAAGGAGTGATGTATACGATAGGGTGAGGATACATGGGTCTTGGTGTTCAATTGCAGATACAGGATAGTCCCAGTGTCTATACCTCCTCCTGCTATACGCAACCCAAATTTGTATCCTTTCTTCCATTGGCTAGGGTTGACTATGAGGAGTTGCAGAGGATTACAGGCACCTTTCTGGCATTTCTTGGGCTCAGGTAATCTGATCTTCATCAAACTGCCTTTGCGATTATCACCATCTCGTCCCACAGGTGCATTTTTCCACGTAGCAAAATATACGCAGTCCCATTTTGGGCAAAAGTAATCATGTTTAGATGTAGTGGTGTAAGTGGTGGCTGCAGAGCTCTTTCCTGTACACCGTCCCCATCCGTAGGCTCCTTCTGGACACATATATTTATCATCATGGTAGTATGCTCGCTCCCACAACCGACATCCGTGGTAAGCATTTCTGTTAATTGCATCACAAGCATCAAAGTCCAAGATAATAGGTTTTGTGGGGTTTGCAAGGGGTTTTGTCGCATTTAGGATGGCTCCATCTTCACCATTCCAGCGTATCTCAAAAGTATAATATGAAGGGTTTTGTCCGGGGTTATAACAAGTCTTACTTTTCCCCTTTGTGCAAATATTCAGTTCAGTGCCATTATAAATACACCGGCTGACTGTACCGGTGCAAGTATAGTAGGAGTGATAGAGTAAAGTCTGAATAATATTTTGTCCCGTTTGGGTGGTGGTTATGCAGGCTGCACAAAGGGGTAGGGCAAAAGTATTTTCCAGGATTCCCAGGATCACTACTCCCACAAGGCAATAGTGGAAGAACATTATGATTACAGTCTTTGGAAATCAACTGGAAAGTTGGGTATGGTGAACTTGTTGATTCTTCTTTTCTCCTGCTGCGATGGTCACTCTAGCATGATGAATATAGATTCTGAAGATTCTCTATAGCGCCGGCTGTCTTCGCAATGTAAGTCGCAATGGAGTCTCGGGATCATTCACTGACGTCCATTGGTCAGGATCAGGAGCAGCTGCCGGCTTCATGCGACTGTGGTGGATCCGGGGTTCAAATTCTGCAACTTTCACTGCAGTGGGGGTTGACAGGATGACGACGTATGGTCCCTTCCAATGCGGCGCCAGCGGGGTCTTTCTCCACTCTTTCACCCACACGGACGTTCCTGGCTTGAAGGGATGCAGAGGCTCAGTCAGGTTGATGGGTAGTCGATCTTGCACCCACGTTTGGAGATTCTGCAAGACAGAACCTAAAGCTAATAGTTCTTGTCTAGTTATTTCAGATCCTATCTGTCTCATGTCTCCCTTTATTCCCTGCACAAGGGGTGGAGGTCGCCCATACAAAATCTCAAAAGGGGAGACTCCTAGGGACTTGGTGGGAGCTGAACGTATCCTAAGAAGGGCTATAGGAAGAACTTGGAGCCACTTTAGGTGTGTTTCTTGGCAAAGCTTGGATAACTGAGTTTTCAAGGTTCTATTCATACGTTCCACTTTTCCTGAGCTCTGGGGTCTGTAAGCAGTGTGTAACTTCCATTGTATTTGCAGAGCTCGAGCTAACTGTTGGGTCACTTGGGATACAAATGATGGACCATTATCTGACCTTATAGTTAATGGTATTCCGAATCGGGGAATGATCTCATGAAGCAATACCCTAGTGACTTCTCGGGCTTTCTCAGTTCTGGTGGGATAGGCTTCCACCCATCCCTAAAATGTACAGACTAACACTAACATATAGTGATATCCATTTGTACGGGGCATTTCCGCAAAGTCTACCTGTATATAACTCATTGGGGTCACCCCTACTGACTGAACTCTTGGGGGTGGAACGGGACCTTGCTTGGCATTATTTTTGGCACATATCAGACATTGCTGTGCCACCGAGGCGGTCAGGGATCCTAGCAGTGAAATACAGAAATGGGGTCTCAGGGCTTTTTCCATAGCTGTTTATCCATAATGTGTGGCTTGGTGAAAAGCTTGAACAAAGGCTGGCCCTAATGCTTCAGGGATGACTGTAGGACCTGGAGGTGGACTACCTTCTGGGAGTGGCAACACTATCCAACCTTGTTCTGTCAAGACTCCTCCCTCCTTTTCACAATAATAGTCTAACTCTCTTGTAGTGTATCGGGGTGCCCAGGAACTGAGGGGCACAGGGAATAGGGCTGCTTGCATTACAGTATCTTGGGTCCTAACTTGTCCTGTGGTGGCTGCCTTTCGGGCTGTGGCATCTGCAAATCTATTCCCTCGGGTGATGTCTCCTGTTCCTGCCTGATGACCTCGGCAGTGCATGACTGCCACTTGTTTGGGAGCCCACACAGCATCTAATAACATCAATATCTCGGGCCCATACCTAATGGCCTTACCCCCTGAGGTGATCAACCCTCGCTCTTTATATAAGGCTCCATGTGTGTGCAAAGTGGTAAAAGCATATTTGGAATCTGTGTACACATTTAAGCGGAGTTCTTCTCCTAATGTCAAGGCTCTGGTGGAGTGTGCTTTTTGCCTTAATCCATTTACCTGAGCCGTGAGTGGAGCCTTCTGTGCCGTGCTGGTGTGCACCTGGGACCACGTGACCAGAGCGGGCTATAAGATCCAGCCCCCACCGCGGAGTTCCTTTGAGCGTGCTTTTTGCCTTAATCCATTTACCTGAGCCGTGAGTGGAGCCTTCTGTGCCGTGCCGGTGTGCACCTGGGACCACGTGACCAGAGCGGGCTATAAGATCCAGCCCCCACCGCGGAGTTCCTTTGAGCGTGCTTTTTGCCTTAATCCATTTACCTGAGCCGTGAGTGGAGCCTTCTGTGCCGTGCCAGTGTGCACCTGGGACCACGTGACCAGAGCGGGCTATAAGATCCAGCCCCCACCGCGGAGTTCCTTTGAGCGTGCTTTTTGCCTTAATCCATTTACCTGAGCCGTGAGTGGAGCCTTCTGTGCCGTGCCGGTGTGCACCTAGGACCACGTGACCAGAGCGGGCTATAAGATCCAGCCCCTACCGCGGGACATGCACCGCGGGCGCGTACCCGTGGGTGCGTGCTCCGAAGGGGTGTGTCCAAAGGGGTACGCCCCTTTGGAGCCCCTTCGGAGCACTGAGGAGTTGAGAGCCTTGGACTGTTAACATCTAGATGGGGAAGAGAAAGAAGAAAGTTCCTCCATCTTCTATGTCCACAGGTAAAGCGGTTAAAGTGGTTGGTCCCTTGGACTCTCATTTCAAGTCCGAGGTTCCTCCTCCTGCCGCTGAGATGTCTGATTCCTCCATCTCTGTAAGTCCTGGTTCTCTTGATGTCACTCCTCTTCCGCGTAGGGTTTGTACCCCACCCAGCGATGAGCCTCAGATAACGGGTATGATCTCCCCTCAAGTTGTTGATGGGGGAACTTTCCCTATTTCGGTCGAACTTCCTGACTCCTTTTTGACTTTGGCTGCTCCTATCGCTATAATGCCTCATTCTTTTGAATATACGTATACTCCTGATGATCTTAAGCCCCCTAAAGAAGTATCGCTTCTAGATATCTGGCAGATTGTGTCACAAACTGAACTATCGCTGAAATCCTCTCTACTACAGTTATCTAAATTTACTTCCGAGACTGTTGCTATGCTTACTGAACATCAGGATAGAATAGCTTTTCTTGAATCTCAGGATAAAAAATTAGCGGGTCAAATCTCGTCGATGCAAGGGGTCCTGACGTCATCAGTTCAGGACTCACTGCTTTTACATCGCCGTGATGAAATGTTAGAGAATGTTTTACGTATGAAAAATCTTCGTTTATTAAATTTCCCCCGCACTCATTTTCTTTCTCCAACTATTTTGTTTTTTAAGTATTTGAAAGATGTCTTAAAGATCTCGGATCCGGACTCTATTCCTTTGTCTAAAATATATTATTTACCTTCTGGGATTAAAGTAAGTCCGGCATCGGGATCTGAGGCTCCTAATGTTGATGCGGGGGAAATGGATCGTTTTTCTATCCAGAGTTTGGATTTATCTGCTTATTTGGAAACCTCAGTAGAGGAGATTCCCGTTCGAGCTACATTATTAGTTTCTTTTTCTTTAGAGAAAGATAAGGATAGGATTTTTCAGGCTTATTTTAATCATCGTCGTGATAATTTTTTTGGTCAGATGGTACAAATGTTCCCGGATGTTTGTCGAACTACTCAATTGAAGAGGAAAGCTTTCCTTGCTTTGCACCCTCGTGTGCTTGCAATGGGAGCTTCCTTCTTACTTAAGTATCCCTGTAAATGCCTTGTGTCTTTTCAGGGTAATTCATTTACCTTTTTTGATTCTTTACAATTGGAGACTTTCCTACATAAGTCAGGATGATGGTATTGTTATGTTACATAATTTTCTTGGTTCTTGCTAAGTAAAAGGGGTCTAATGATTAGCTTCTCCACTCTTTGTTTAGGATTGCTTTTTTGTTTGTTTTTGACACGCTCCATAATTTTGTGGGCTAGATTCTGTTATATTGTGGTTGTTTTTGATATTGTTGGATTTTATTTGTATTACCTGAGATTTTCCAAATAAAAGAATTTAAACTTAAAAAAAAAAAAAAGGCTCTGGTGAGGGCTATCAATTCAGCTTTCTGTGCAGAAGTTCCTGGGGTCAGGGCTGAGGACTCAACTACCAGATCTAGAGTCACCACTGCATATCCAGCACAACGATGTCCATTGATGACCAAACTGCTTTCATCCACAAAGAAAGTCCGTTCAGGGTCCTCTAGAGGGACATCGGTCAAATCAGGGCGACTTGAAAATACAGTGTCCATGGTTTCTAAACAGTTATGATCAGGGGGCCCAGGACCAATTGGAAACAGCGTAGCAGGGTTCAAAGCTTGACTGACTTTCAACTGTATCTGGGGGTTTTCGCACAGCATGCTCTGATATTTCAACATTCGTGCATTGGTCAGCCAGAAGTTTCCTTTGTGTTCCATGAGAGTCAGAACAGAGTGTGGTACGGTGACTTGAAGAGTTTGTCCCAGTGTGAGCTTATCTGCTTTGCCCACTAGAAGGGCTGTTGCTGCAACAGCTCTCAAACAAGGGGACCATCCTTTTGCAACTACATCCAATTGTTTTGACAGATAGGCTACTGGTCGTTGCCAAGATCCAAGAGATTGAGTCAATACTCCCAACACATTTCCTTGTGACTCATGGACAAAAAGATGGAAAGGTTTCTGAACATCTGGAAGACCTAAAGCTGGAGATGACATCAGAGCATTTTTCAGAGACTTGAATGCAGCATCTTGCTCAGGTCCCCATTCTAGTGGAGACTTTTCCATTCCTTTGGTGACTTGGTACAGTGGTTTTGCTATCAGTGCAAAATTGGGGATCCATATGCGACAGTACCCCGCAGCCCCCAGGAAGGCTCTTACTTGCCTCCTAGTGGTTGGAGTAGGGATACTACATACAGCTTCTTTGCGTTCTGGTCCCAGACGTCGGATCCCACTGGACAACTGGAATCCTAGATACTTGACTTCAGTTTGGCATAGTTGTGCTTTGGCTCTTGAGACTTTCTATCCAGCCTCTTTGAGAAAGTACAAGAGTTCACTAGTGGCTTGTAGGCATTCACTTTCTGAGTTGGTGGCTATGAGCAAGTCATCTACATACTGAAGAAGAACCCTCTTTCCTGGGTCCACTGGGTAACTTGTAAGATCTTGATTCAGGGCAGCACTGAAGAGAGTAGGTGAGTTCTTGAATCCTTGGGGTAATCTGGTCCAGGTGAGCTGGCCCCACCTTTCTGTCGTGGGGTCTTGCCATTCAAAAGCGAATAAAAGTTGACTAGTGGGGGCTAAGCATACACAGAAAAAGGCATCTTTCAGGTCCAGGACGGTGAAGTGAGTAGCCTCAGCGGGGATCAGTCCCAAGAGAGTATAAGGGGTTGGTACTATAGGGTGTATAGTTTCAACTGCATCATTCACTCGCCTTAGGTCTTGTACTGGGTGATAGTCCCCTGTCCCAGGTTTTTTAACTGGGAGAAGGGGGATATTCCAAGGTGACTGGCATTCCTTGAGAAGTCCATACTTCAGCAGTTTCATCAAACGGCAGTGGATTCCTTCAATGGCTGGTCGAGGGAGATGATACTGCTTCACATGCACTGGTTCCACTCCTGGCTTGAGGGTGACAATGACAGGGGTATGTTCTTTGCTAGGCCAGGTGGATTATCTTCTGCCCATACTTCAGGTGGGGCTATAAGGTTGGTAGGTATACAGGGACTAGTTGACTTTATTGGAGGTACACTATAGAACCGCCACTCTTCTTCTTGGGGAACAGTGAGCACCATCAATCCAGCAGGCTTTGGGTTCACAGTCAGTTTCATTTCTCTCCCTTCAGCAAAAGATATTTGTGCCTGGAGCTTAGCAAGCATGTCTTGGCCCAGTAGTGGGATAGGGCACTCAGGCATATACAAGAACTGGTGCGTTATTTTCTGTCCCCCTAACTCACACATGCGGTTCTGTAAGAATGACTTTGTGGCTTTATTTCCAGTGGCTCCAACAATAGTAACAGATCGAGAGGAAAGAGGAGCTACTGGCTTGGCTACTACTGAATGTTCTGCTCCTGTATCTACCATAAATTCCATGTATTGGTCCCCTATCTTTAAACTGACCATAGGCTCCTGGGGACCCAGGGTGAACTTGTAGCCCGGTCTGGCCTAGTCTTCATCCACGTCATCCAGGTCATAGCCCGTTGCTACTGCCACTCCCTCAATGGCTTCCTCCCTCTCTTGCTGGAACTGTGCTCGGTTCATTCCTCCCCTCCTTCGAAATCGTCCTCCTGGCCTCCAGGGACTCCCTCCGCCCCTCGCGGTGTGGGCATTCATTTCTCCAATGTCCTTCTTCCTTGCAGTAGGCGCACTGATTCGCACCCAATTGAGGCCTTTCGCTTCCGCGGCCTCTTCCACGTCCTCTGGTCCTTTGATTAGGAAAACCTCCTCCACGTCATTCGGTTATGGCAGCAGCAAGAAGATATGCCTTCTTCTTCATCTTTCGTTCACTTTCTCTGTCTCATTCATTTTCACGATTCACAAATACTTTCTGAGCGACTTCCATTAACTGTGCTGTATTCATGCCCGCAAATCCATCCAATTTCTGCAATTTTCATTTTATGTCTCTCTGGGACTGACTGTCCAACACAGGGCAAATTATCACGTGAAACAGGCACACAGTCCAAAACGTGATAAGGTGGAAAAACACTTTATTGAAATTCCCAGACCTAGGGTTGCTAGGTCTGGGAATTTCAATAAAGTGTTTTTCCACCTTATCACGTTTTGGACTGTGTCTCTGGGACTGACTGACAAAGGCCGCATTTACCATGCGTAAATTTTCCTGAGCGGCGGGATCATATGGGGTATACAATCTATAAGCTTCAGACAACCACTCATAAAAGGCCGCTGGGCTCTCATCTGGATCCTGGAGAACTTCCGATACCTTCCCAATATTCATGGCCCTCTGGCCTCCCTTCTTCAGGCCCTGCAATAAGGCCTGGCGAAATCTGGTTAGGGTCGCCGCCCCCCTTTCATCATTCGGGTCCCACCCGGGATCTTCATTTGGATATTCTGCAACAGCTGCTTGTGGGGGGTTTATTCCTCCCCCTTCTACAGGGTTCTCTTCTAACCAACGGAGGGCTGCTTGCCCGATTCACCCTCGCTCCTCAGTAGTAAATAGGGTGGACAGGAGCTGGCGACAATCGGCCCAAGTAGGCTGATGGGTTTGCATAATGCTAGACATTAATTCTGTTAATTCCTGAGGCTTGGCTGTATAAGATGCATAATGCGTTTTCCAATTTAATAAATCAGTGGTGGAAAAGGGTACGTAAACTAAGCTGGTTGGTCCTGGCGCCATCTGACCCTGATCATTTAAAACAGGTATTCCAGGCACTTGGCGTAATGGCATTAGGTGCCCCGCTTTCTCCTTCTTCTTCTTGGGAGTTATGCTTCTTAAATCATAAGGCTCCCGGGCACAAATCTCCTTGGTGGGTGACCCTGAACTGGCAGGAGAGCCTCCGCTTTCTATCTCGTCAGAGGACTCGAGTCCCCCCGAAGTGCTTGGGCCTGACTCAGGACTATCACTTGGGGTAGGGTGCTTCTTAGGCTTCTGCAGCGATATTTTCTGGGGCTCCTCATCTGGCTCCACTTCAGGCTGTGGTGCTGGGGGAACTAACTTCTGTGGGTACTGGGGTAACCTAGCCAGGATATCTGGGGACTCTGGGGCAGAATACACAGGCGGCTTCTCCTCCTTAACTCTCCTGGTTCCCCTAGTGGTGGCTACAAATATTCTACAGCGCTCCTCATAGCAGCGCTTCATCCATGAGGGTTGCTGTTCACAAGCACTTAACCAGGAATCTATATAGGGGAACTGGTCAGGATACACTTTTTGTATAAGCTGATGAACTCGAAAAACTGTTTCTAAATCAAAGGTGCCTCCGCGGGGCCATGAAGCAGCTAACGCGGGCCACTCCCTTTCACATAACATTTTTAATCTAGACGGAGTCATTTTCATACCATAATCACCCGAAAATCCTTTACGGAAATTCTTGATCATGCATTCCAACGGAGTTTGCGTGGACTCCACCTTCCCATAATCTGAACGTAAATACGTACACTAACTACGTACTCTACGTACACGTAATGACATACAAGACAACGAACAATAAGGATAGGTAGTATGGCTGTAGGTAAGGGGTCCGTACAGCCCACAGAACACTGAGGGGGGACAAACACCACTCGCTTCCTCCTTTTCGCGACCTGGACGCGGTCGCCCGGCCAGGAACTGCACTACTCAGGAGTCCGCTCTCACTCAGTCTGTATTTCAAGACCTCTCAATCACACAAGCAAGCATATTTCAACAAGAAATCATTTTTCAAGTGCCCAGGTTTTCTGACTAACTGACTATTTCAAACAAGAAGGGTCGATGGCTTCGGCTTCGGCTTTCCCTTACGCGGAGCTTACTAGGACCGACCTTATGGGAGGTGATCAGGCTCCCTTGTCTTGCACACACTCAGGCGAGATTCTCCCAGTTAGTCTATACCAAATATACCAAATCAGTCCTGTGCATGCAAGACGTTGTCCCAGGCTGTACTTTCTGACTATCAAATCACAGAAATGTCTACTCACCGGATCCGGTACCCGATACCACACCAGCTCCTGGGTTGGATCCCGGACTCCCCCCGGGTCGGAGGTGTTGGCCAGCTGGACCTGATGGCCTGCCGAGGCAGGCGGAACCCTCTCCGGCACAAAGGGGCCGGCGGCGCCTGAGGTCTCCCCCACGGTTGGACAGACACGGTTCCAACCGGGCCAAACCTCGAGGCGAATTTCGTAGATTATTCAAGTGAATACCATTTTCTACTCACACTTCCCGGCCAACGGACCAAGAATATGCTGCAGCAAAGTGCAATCAATGAATAAATCCAGGAGTCAATTGACAGGGTCCAAGCCAGTTTATTGTGCACAGGCCCAGTCAGTCAAAGCTTCAAAAGGAACTGAGCAAAGTTTTTACAGAGACATAACTATTTATACCTCTTTTTCAGTTTGATACATGAGAACTTTCTATTGGTTCTAGCTTGATACATGCAAACTTCTCATTGGTTCCACGCTCCCTGCACCTGTCCAATCAGAAATCCCTCCGGGGCCTAGCAACCATCCCCCTCCCTTAGGATTGTTCTAACAATGGTGCAGTTCTTGATTTTGATACTTCTCTACTGCAAGGTTATCCCTATCTCCAGGAATGCATGTATTGAAACATTTCTTTCTTTTGCACAGAAGAGAATAATGAAAGACTTATGAATTCATGTAAAACTTCTTATTAAGCAGTTTAAAACAGTTTTCTCATTTCTCACAGATTTTTGGTTCTTTTCTAGCTATAATGGGAGTTAGGATCCAGGCCTAACTTACAGGCCTTTCATAGTAGCAGGCCATGCTAGGCCGTAGCCTGCCACACTGTCACCACATGGAAAACCCTGATAATAGGTCAGGAAGCTAAAGCTAGCAATGCATCTATGCCCCCACTCCCAAACACCAGCACTAACAAGGAAGAGGTAAAACTAGAAACTTTGAGAAAAACGAACAAACTATGTTTATTAAACTGCGGTAAAGTCACCAGTGGTAAGGACAGCATTAAGGTGCCCAAAGCCATAAAAGGCAGTGGGCGGTTAGGGGGCTTGCTGGCGTTAGGGTACCTTGGGCCATTTAACGTGAGCTAACAGGACCAAGTGCGGTAAGGTGACAACGCCTTAAGGTGACCTAACGAGACAAAAACCCAAAGAAAAAAACTGGGAAGCCAAAAATTAAATGAATGTACAAAGAAGGCCGCAATAAACCTAAGTTTGTCGGAGCATGAAAGAGAGAAAAGAAGAGGAATACTTCTATTCACATAATCCCCGCTCCATTTTAATCATTTTTATTCAACTAAACAAATTCAAAATCCATAATCAATTTCCAAAATTATCATTATTAGTAGTACTCAAAAGATAACAGTACTTATCTGAACAAAATGAAGTAAGGAAGTCCCAAAAAAACGCAACGTGACACGTTTCAAGTCCAAAGACCTTGAAGGACTCTCCCTTAGGCTTTGTAAGGGGAAACTTCCCGCAAAAGCATAAACTGATAAAAGTGAATGGAAAAATGGTGCCTTATAGCAAAGGCAAGCATCTGACGTCATAAAGCATAAACAGCCAATCACAATCACAAGGGGAGAACCACATGACAGGGAAACCCCTATTGGGATTGATTGTCCTAAAGGAGACTGGACCAATCGATCTCAAGGTTCAAGCCAGATGGGGAAAGAGAGCCAAGTTTAAAAATCCATTCCTGCTCCCTCCATTGCAGCTTAGAAACATGATCACCACCGCGTGGATTCAAAGGAACAAAATCAATAACACGCCAGAACAACTGATCAAAAGTATGATGGAACTGTAAACAATGCTCTACTAAAGGACCTGAAATTGTTGCTGTGCATAACCAAGAGGCATGTTCCGCCAGTCGAATCCAGACCATATGGGTCGTGCGCCCCACGTAAACCAAATTGCATGGACATTCAATATATCACAAAAGATGAGGTGCAAGAGGTGGCCCAGCGATATGTAAAACAAAATTTTTTGCAGTGAAAAAACAACGATGACCTTGCAACGTCTGTGAGCAATATTGACAATTATTACATGCCCAATGGCCTGGATTTTCATGAGTGAAAAAAGGACGGTCAGTATAGGAGGAAGAATGTACCAGCCGGTCACAAAGATCGATACCATGAGAATATGCCAACCGGAGAGGCTTTTGGAAGCAAGAGTGTAACCGCAGCATGGACCAATGTTTGTGAAGAAGAGGTGACACTTGATGAATGTTTTGCATATAAAGCAATGTGCCAGGTGGTCCTTGCCAGTAGAGGACAGCAGCCATTCCCTATGGCAAAAGCGCGCACGCTCCCTGGCATGTGGAGGTTTGTAAAAAGTGTGCATTTGGACCAGCCCTGTACAAGAGGAATTAAGGAAGTTATCCTTCTTAAATCCTGCAGTTTATTTCTTACTCCAAATTTAATTCAGATAAAAATAGTGGCTTCTGTAGCTGATAGGCAGTGTTTGCACATGTAGGTTTACAAAACGGTCAGCCTACATGTAGTGGCGTAAATACCGCCCAATCAGCCCCAGCAATACGGGGGGGAGGGGGGTAAGGAGGGAGTTTTCCAGGCTACAAGAAGGCCCACTCAGCCTTCCCAGCTCTACCACAACCTCCTGACTCCAAGTAAAACTGGCCGGCAGCACTGCGACCCTGCCTGCCAGTTTTACTAATAGTCCAGAGCAAAAATGGGTCCTTGCCTCCAGTGAAGCATTTTCTCCCCCCGCACCCCCGCCACCGATTACCACTTCCGAGGCTTGAGCAAATCCAGCTTCCTTCCTGTGCCAGCCCAGCTCTAGAGTTCTAGAAGGGCTGAAGGTCCGACGCTGGCGGAAAAAAAAAAAATTGAAATACAGCGCCAAAAGTCACAGTTTCCTCCCTCCTTCCTCATTGGCACCTGTGGACAGCATTAAAAATGTAAATAGAAGCAAGGCGCAGGGCTGTTCAGTCCAGGCATGCTGCTGATGGCTGCACTGGTCTGGCCCCCTCTGACACAGACTTCCTATCGCTGAGGGATGGACTGGTACAATCATCAGCAATGTGCCTGGCTAAACAACCCAGAGTCTTGCTTCTATATGTTTTTGTATCGTGGCTGCCGGTCCCTGGAAGGTGGTGGTAGCGAGGAGGGGAGGAACAAGAGATGCTGGATTGGGGAGTACAGTATGATGGCTTGAGTAAACACAGGAGGGGGAGTAGGGAATATGCTGGATGGGAGAGACTAGAGGGGGAAAGAAAGAGGATATGCTGGATAAGTTGGGGGGGGGAGGAGAAGATTTGGTAGCTTGAAGGTGGACACAGGACAGGAAGTAGGGTGACAGAAAGGAGATGTGCTGGCTCAAGGGTGGGAAATGGAAGGCCATGAACACAAAAGAGGCTGCGGGCGTGGGGGTGAGGAGTAGGGAACTAGGATATTCTGAACTGATGGGGAGGCTGAGAGAAAGGAAATGCTGGATGGATGTGTGTGGGTGGGGGGGGGGGGGGTGAGAGAGAGAGGTGATGCTGCATGAATGGGGGATGGACAGAGAGAGGAGAGGTGCTGGGTGGAAGAGGGATTTGAAAGAGAGGGGGAGGTGCTCAATGGCAGAGGAGGAGAGAGGTGAGTTAGTGAAAGATTGGAGAATAAGAGGAAGGGGGATTGGAAGGCCAGGATAAGGGAAAGAAATAGAAGGCTGTATGTACAGTAGATGTGATAAAGAGAGAGAGACTGAAGAGTGGATAGTAGAAGGCGTGAAAGATGAGTAGTTAGGCTGAAAAATAAATGGATGTACGGGAGAAAGTGAAGAAGGCAGGATGAAAGAGAAAAATGACAGTGCCAACACTATTAGAAGAAGAAGAAAATGGCATGACAACAGAGGAATTTTATTTTAAATTTAGTGATTGGAAAATGTCAATGTTTGAAATTTATCTGCTATTTTTGTATTCTGCATGGTGCAGGGGGAAATGAATCAGTGTTTTTCTCTGCATTCAGGGTCTGGACTGCAGTAATCTGGCTTGTTTAGTTTTTCCATTAGGTGTACTGATGTTGTAGTGGCCACTGCAGTGTTTACAATGCTGCCTTTTTCTAGGTAGGGACCTTATTGTGTGACTCCTGGAAGTTGGGGCTGTTCTGTTATGGTAAAGATAGAATTGCTCTATAGGTCCTGAGTGATAATACCTGAGACTTCAGCCAGGCACCGGGATCTGCTTCTCCAATTGCTGCAGGACAGCAGAGGCAGTGTGCCAAGCTTCTTTTAAAATAAGCGTGATGTTTGCTATGCTCTGCCACTTGTTTTTTTTTAACGTTTTCGGAGGGAGGTGAGGAGGGAGCAGGAGGGGAAAGGTGTTCTCTCCCCTTTCCCATAGCCATCGCTCTTATCATTAGGGGCCCTCAGCAAATCTTGCTTGGGGGCCATTAATTTGAACTTACGCCATTGCCTACACATATAAGTGCCGGCGCTCACATGTGGAAGTTCCAAAATACCAACCTCCTTGGGTACGTGTTGGCATTTACATGTGGGAGGTGGCGAGTTTATTATTTATTTATTTTGTTTTAAACATTTATAGCCCATACTATCTAAATTCTTAGTGGGTTACATAGAAAACATACGTAACATTGCCACTGTTGATTTTTCCGATGTTTATGCTTGTAAATTGGCTCCTCCGGCTCGACGTATCAGCACATGCATGCGCACCTCCGCACCTCCGTGTTTGGTATTTTAGAAAGACTCCATGTTTAGTGATGCCTTTTCTAAAATACTGCCGGAATTGTAACCCTTGCCACTGTGACGTCTCAAGTCTGACCTCCATGTCTTTTCTAAAATAGATATTCTCAAGGCAAAAAACAACAACAATAAGCACATAGACTACCTCCTACTTATTCCCCTCCCCTATTGGTTCTGGACCATCTTCAGCATCTCTAAAGGTTCTAACACCACAATACATTTCTGGGGCAAGATTTCCATCATAACACTTAGAACTCTCTTTGCTTGCTGATTCCCTCAAGACAGAGTAGAATCCCCAAAATAAGAATTAGAACTAAGAACTACGGGGCTGATTTTCAAAACAACTGATATTTAAATGCCACGTTGGTCAGCCGTGGTGCTTAAACAGAACCCAGATGTACAGCACCAATATCCAGATAATAACTGCTGCTGAATATCTAGATTGAGTTGCCGCTATCCAGATAAGTGCTAAGCTTATCTGGATAATGACAATTTTCAGCTGCACTTATTTGAACAGCAATTAAGGCTTGCTTTTTAAGTGGCCTAAACTATCTGCATCAGTGGTGCTGAAAATCACTGCTATTTGGATAAGCTTGGCACTTATCTAGATACCAGCCGCACCACCTTAGTTCTACCCATAGACTACTATCTGGACTGTCCTATTGAACATCTCTCTGAGTGCCCTTATCCAGATAGTCTACTATATCTTATATGGATAAGGGCTTTGAATATTGGTCCCTAGGTTTTCTAATCCAATAAATATGTGTCCTAAAAAAATGGGAAAAATAAAACAATCATCTGACCTAACTACTACCACTTTTCACCCATAGGTATGTGGGCTGTGAAACAGACAAAATACTTTTACCCACACTGGGGCTGGGGGCAATATTCAAAAGCTAGTTTTATGAGGGTGAATACATGAAAACTGGATGTATGAACATGAAAACTCCTCCATGCCCATGAGGAAATTTATAAGAATCGGTATATACTGTGACTGAACGTGCCTGAATTGAAGCAGGAATGGACCTTATAGAAATAGATTACACATATAGGGACCAATTTTATAAGAGATGTACAGAAATGTATGTGCTATATATTCATGTAAGTACCTATTTTAAAGGACTTACTCTCATGAAAGGGCACTTACGCATGCTCTTAGGGTGGTCGCTATTCTGCAAATGCGTGCATAAGTCTCATCATGCATACTTTCCCTTGGGATGTGCACGGGGTGGAGCTTGAGCAGAGCATAAGCAGGGCCTCAATTTATGTGTGTAAGTTACAGAATACTATAACTTACATGTGCATTCTGCAAATCTAGCCGTGGACACCTACTCCAGCTCTAGGGCAGGAGTACCTGCCACAGCTAGGTTATGGTGGGTCAGTATGCTCCTATTTTACAAAGTAAAGTATGTGCATGTTTCACTTTAGAAAACAGGCCCTTGAGATTCCCGAGGTAACATACGTTGACTGCATGAGAGTTTACACAATTACCCTCACAGAGGGTAATATTATAAGGGGGCATGCACAATCTGGTACAAGGCACATGTCTAACTGGGGCTTATTTTAGTCATTTATGTGCATATGTGGCCCTATACACATTTAAATGACCTCTTATAAAATATCGACTAGTACAGAAGTATGTGCATTGCTTCATGGTGTGTACTTTGCCAGCAAACAGGCGTGTGCACAGAGTTTTGGTGGAGCATTGGCAGAGTGCACAAGTACACCAATGATAAAAGATGTGTCAGGGCTAAGCTATTATTCTTCATTGTATGGAGAGCGAGAAGATCCTCAAGTGCCGAGCAATGCAGATGGAGATCAAGAGAATGTAGCAGAAAGATACAGACATATTTCCCATGGCAACGGGTGCCGCAGATTTGATTAAAAACAACTTCCAAGTATATCCTTGATAAATTGCCTATGCATATTACATTCTATGAACTCCAGAATGAAGTTATCTTTAGCTCAATGCAAGTGCTATGGCAAGCTTTAAGGTCGAGAGATTGAGATCATACTCCCTATTCTTAGTACGCGTTACTGTGATGGTATGCACAGAACGAACACATTTGGAGACATTACCACTGAAAGAAACCTATTTATACTCATCTATGCAGCACTTTAGATCTCATTTTGGGTATAGGGGATGCCCCAAAATTCTGGCCCTTAACCTCCATCATAGTTTTATTTATTTTTATTTATTTA
The DNA here is from genome assembly GCA_033557465.1 of Ichthyophis bannanicus. Classification (NCBI taxonomy): domain Eukaryota; kingdom Metazoa; phylum Chordata; class Amphibia; order Gymnophiona; family Ichthyophiidae; genus Ichthyophis; species Ichthyophis bannanicus. Next base: position 701,907,254 of record CM066031.1, on the reverse strand, counting down.
TTTATTTTATTTATAGTTCTGTCTGTCTTGATTAGATTATAAGCTCTATGAGCATGGACTCTTTTCTTTATATGCCCATACAGTGCTGGTTATGCCTTGTAGTGCTATACAAATGATTAATAGTAGTAGTAGGAGTAGTATCCAACCCCTCCAACACAGACTCTGCCAGCATGTCTTCCTCTCTGCCCCCCCCCCACATACTACCAGCGTATCCGCTTCTCTGCCCCAATCACACACAGCATGTCTTTATGTTCTTCTCTCTGACCCCTTCCACACACAGAGAAACTGCCAGCATGTTCTTCTCTCTGCTCCCCAACATACACACAACACACAAACACACACACTGCCAGCATGTCCGCTTCTCTTCCCCGCTCACACACAGCATGCCCCTATGTCCTTCTCTCTGACTTCTCCAATGCACACATACATGGCCAGCATGTCCTCTTTGCCCCATTCATACAGACACGGCCAACATGTCCTTCTCTTTGCCCCACATACATACACACACACACAGCAGGCCCATCTCTCCCCTCTCTCTATGCACATAAAACCAGCCTGACAAGCTTTCTCACTGCTGCCCCCAGTCTGAACGGTGTTTTCTCCTTGGCCTGAATGTTTTTTTTTTGCCTTCAGGAGCCACATCCAGAATTTAATTCTCAGGCTCCTGCCATGCTTCACTGCTATGATCTCTTTTCAGTTCCACAACAGCAGCGGTGACAATGGCAGTGGGATGGGGACCCTCCTCTGGAGCTTTTTTGTGGCATTTCCCATTCCCACCAGTAGCAGTGTTGACAGCAGTGAGGGGAGGGGGAGGACTCCGTCTCCTACAGCCCTTAAAACTTTACTTGTGATAGTGCGGGTTGTGGCAGTGACAGCATGCTGAAGGCAGGGAGCAAGCAGCAGGAACAGCACTTTTCTTCCAGGAAGGCTCGGGGGGGGGGGGGGGAGGGTGGTCCTTTAGAGAGGCTGCCTCATGCAACAGGGAAAGCTAGAAAACAGAGCTACACAGCCCAGCCTCTGCTTTTTAGGCTTCCTTTTCCCACGGCTATGAAGGTGCTGCTCTGTCTGCATTTGAGAAGGATGATGGAGACTCAGGTGGCACACCAGTTGAGAAGCACTGTGCTATAGCATGTCTAACTGGCTGCAGACAGAACTTAGAGAGAGAACCTATACCCTGCAGTAAACAGAGCTGAAAGCAGATGGACAGCTGAGTTTCTAACCCCAAAAGCCTTTTGGGACCAAAATTGTCCCTAAAGGGGAAAATCTGACTTAGATCAAGCCCGAGTAAGCTGAGAAAAGCTAGTTTTCTAAAACTTCAGCAGTAAAAACACTGCCAAGGAATCAGGTTATCAGAGATTTTGGGGATTATTTTAGTAGCTTTATTCATGTTTTGTACATGGATGTGTTGGTACAAATGCATGTAAAGTGCAGATACGTGTAAAGGACCATTACAGAAAGGGTGCAGTTTACACATGGATGTTCTTATTACATACAAGTTTGAAGGGGTGTGTCAGAGGCAAATAGGGATTACATATGTATGCCTTTATGTACATCGTGAATTCCAGCTGCTCTCTGGTATGTGCAAGTTTTTAAAAAGTGCTTATTTCATTCAGATCTTTACAGAAAGGATAAGAAACATAGAAACATGATGGCAGAAAAAGAGCACATGGTCTATCTAGTCTGCCCTTCCATATCAACTATAACATTCCCCTTTTTCCCTTTGGAGATCCTCTGTGTTTGTCCCATGCTTTTTTGAATTCAGATACTGTCCTCATCTCCACCACCTCCACTGGGAAATTATTCCAGACATCTATCACTCTTTCCATAAAGAAATATTTCCGCATATTATTCCTGCATCTATCCCCCTTCACCCTCATCCCATGTCTCCTCGTAGCAGAACTTGCTTTCAATTGAAAGAGGCTTTCCCCCTGTGCATTTATGGCACGGAGGTATTTAAATGTCTCTATCATATCTCCCCTATCCCGCCTTTCCTGTAAAGTATACATATTAACAGGCTGATGCAGAAAACTGGTGCTAGATGCGTGTTGAAGACGACTTTAATGCGGCCTGAAGACGCATATTTTTTAATGACAGATGCAGCAAAGATAGGGCATGCAAATGACCCCCGCATTAACTGTGTGCATGCAAATGAGCCATCGCAGTGTTAAACTGGGAGAGCAAGCCAAACACATCTGCACAAGAAGTCTGTGCTAGTTTGGCTTGCTCTCCGGGCACCGCGTGGCTAATTTGCATAGTAGCCTCGACAATAGTTTGATGGCATCGAGGATGATTGCAGCATCAGGAAAAGCCCCCGATGCCATTAAAATACTGTAGGGGTCCGTGCCCGACAATAAAATGATCCCTGGTAGTCTAGGGGCTGCTTTCCCCCCCCCACCCGCCCATTAAATAAAAAAAGAACCCGGTGGTCTAGTGGCCCCTTTCTCCCCACCCCCCTATTAAAAAAAAAGAACCTGGTGGTCTAGCAGCCCCTTTACCCCCACCCCCCCATTAAATTTAAAAAAACCTGGTGGTCTAGTGGCCCATACATGGTGATCTGGTGGCCTCCGAATTCACCTTAAGTGGGAGTGCTGCCTACGTGCTCCCGCTCTGCATCAGCCATCTTGCAAAATGGCGGGGTCTGGCCCTGCACAGTGCATCCTTGGATGCAGCGGGTGAGGTCAGACTGCCATATAAGGTAGATTATGCCTCGATAGAGGTCAAAAATATCTTGCTCCAAGAAACATTTCTTTATTATAGCGCGAACATTAGGAACACCCAGCTTGAATGAACTGTATTCCGAAGTCTTACCATCCATAGGGCAAATTTTATTTTCATCAAGATACTCTGGTTGTAAACACCTCCATGCTGCTGATGGTCCTTTGTACACTAGCCGGCATGATGGAAGAGGCAGCCTTTGCCCATACTGGACAGAGATATGGAAGAAATTACTCATGATCAGATCGATTTTCAAAAGCCTTTATCCAATCAGAATCTCCTTTCAGTCCCAGGTGCTTTCACCCACTCCAACTCCACCACCCGCAGCAGAGCCTCCTTCTATTCTCCCACCACTGGAATTCTCTCACACCGGAACTTCGCTCACTCACTGACCGAGGAGAATTCCGCCATAAACTAAAAGCTCTCCTTTTCCTTGAGCACTTTGGAGCAGACTCATAACTGTACACCCACTACATCTAGACTATGCTCACACCCAACCCCCACTCTGATCTACGTACATAGTTACATTCACATTGTTCAGTTTCATTGCTGTTATCTATGTTCTAACTGTTCCATATGCACCGCTGTGACTTGTAGATACAGCGGTATAGAAACGTTGCTAAATAAATAAACCTCCATGGTTATCTGGATAAAGGCACTGAGAGAGAGAGAGATTCAGTAACAGTGGATAGTGCTGCTGCATATTTCTACTGATTGCCATGACACTATCCAGATAGTGCCAGGTTGGTTCAGGGATGGAGTGAGGGAGGTGCTGGCCACTATCCAGATAGGTATTGACTTTATCCGGATAGTGGATATTTTCAGCTGCCATCTGGATAGCTTAGACTGCCTGAAAAGCACGTCTAAATTGCTATCCAGTTGGCCTATTCGGATAGTGGCTGAAAATTGCTGTTATCTGGATAAGGTTGGATAGGGGCTGCACAGTCCAGATATTCAGAGGCTCTATCTCTGCATATATGGTTGCACAACTCTTTTATAAATCCGACAAATAAGGAGGAGATGATAAAAGCAGATAGTGTCGCTGTGTTTAAAAATGGTTTGGACAAGTTCCTGGAGAAAAAGTCGATTGTTATTAAGACAGACCTGAGGAAAGCCACTGTTATCCCTGGATGTAAGCGGGATGGAAGCCAAGGTGAACACTAAGAGGCAGGACTCAATCCTCATGCTGAAGTCGGCAGTTCCAACAGTCGACGGCGGCAGCATCAATGCAAGAACCACCATTTGGCTTGACTCTGAGATTTCTTTGAGAGCGTGGCTTTGCTGCTGCATGTTGGAGCTGCTGCAACCGTGAAACATGCAGAGACTTTGCTGGAATGCTGATAGTGGGAAGATCACTCTGTAGCCTCCCATGAGAGCTAGCTGTGGGGCTCCTTGCAGTGGACTGGCAGTGATGCTAGCCATAAGCTTCAAGCCCTGTGCTGTCGCGCACATGTCTGACACCGACTGACCAACTCACTACACTGGACATTGCCCCCACTCCCTCTATTCACTGTGGCTGGCTGCTTGGTAAATATCACCCTAGTAGCATGCCACAAGAGGGGAGGAGGGAGGTCTGGCTTGTTAGGTGCCCTGCAGCAAAGCTGAAACAAGTTATAACACAATGACACATTTCCTTCATTCACAGGAACAGACATTCTGTGGCTTCACCTGTGTGTGTCACTGGAGGCATCAGGGACTCTGCGTTAGGAGAGGCGGGGCACGATCATGGCCTTGCACAGCCCCTGTCCATGGGATTTGCTACCCGCACAGGCAGAAGGCTGTGAGAGGCAGTGATCACAGACGAGCAGCAGGTCCTGTGGACAGGGATTGTGCAAGACCGCGATTGCTACTCACAGCCTTCTGCCTGTGGGAGCAGCGTGTCCATGGGCTGCTAGCTCTCAGCAGGTCATCCTGGTTGGGGGGGAAGTGGCTAGCGATGGTGCCCTCCTGACATCGGCACCCCCCTGTCATGCTTACCCAGCTTACTGGTAGCGCCAACCCTGGGTCTATCCCTAATAAAATATCTATAATCATAATTTTCTGTTGCCTTTTTATCATTCTATCCCTCTTATTGTTTTATTATCTTTGTGTGTTGTCAATTTTAAAGCAAAATCTACACGTTCCGTCTTTATGATGAGAAGCCGGGCATCAGCTACTCTCCAGCCGAGACTAAAAGCTGCATTCACTCCCTTCCTCCCTCCTTCCACCCGCACTTCCCATGGCTCAGAGGTCCAGTTGCTGAAGCAGCTCCAGGGCAAACCAATGTCTAAATGTAGTCCTCTTCATTAAAAAGCAGGAACCTTTTGAAATAATTTCTTCCTAATGAAACACAAATTATCCAGATTTATATTACCTTAGATACTGCTAAGTAGCTTCAGTACCTGGTATCTCATACAGCACAAGCTGTAGAGGTTCCAAGTTTCTATGGGAAATCTATGGTGCTTTTATGTCTTTTTCACAGGGGGTTTATGCAGTCTGCAGGATGCCAGATAAGCTCTGGCGCTGAATATTTGGTTTCATTTTAGCCTGCAGCAGTCAGGTGTTTTAGCAATGCTGACTGCTGCAGGCTGACTATAGATGCCTGCTTTTTTTTTTTAGCTGCACATACATAATAGAAGTAGCTTATTGGAATGCTGTGATATATATTTTTTGAAGAGTTATCAGGATAATCACCATGATTCCTTATAGAAAGTCATTATATAGAACTTGAGACCTTTAGATTGATTCAGGGTTAAAGGGAGCTAAATCTGTTCAGTGAGTAAAATTAACCCCCAAATCATAGCAGAGTATGACAGGTTAGCCATGCTTTTAAAAAAAAAAAAAAAAAAAAAAAAAAAAAAGAGTGCTATATCATGTGACCATCAGGGCTGGCAAGTTACCCATTTCCATTTACATCCCAAGGCAGTGTGGTATTTGTAGTTCCTGATTCTACCAAATTGAAATCAGTACTGAAAGTCCCACAGTGCATCAGGAGAAGGTTGTTAGAAATTCAAGACTGGCATAAAATCTCTCTCCTGGAACTAGTTCACTTGGTGGTTGTGGACCAGGGCTGCTGCGAAGAGTCAGCAAGAAAGGCAACCGTCACGAGCGCCAAACGTGGAGGAGGGGCTCCACATCGCCTTTTGCGGGCTAATTTTATAAGGAGGTGCTTAGTTTCTGTGACAGCAATGCATGTACATGTCAGCGTTTTAGCCATTTCCTTATTTGCATGGGTAAGTGACCTCTTAAAACACCAACTAGCATAAAAGTGCGCTTGTTGTTTGCATGGTGCATATTTTCACTGTGGTTGTGTGGTAGGCCATGGCCTATATAATAGCCTGTACATGTATGAGAGGCCTGCAAGTTAGGCCTGAGTCCCCACCCCCACTTAGAAATAGTAGTGCTGAGAAAGATCAAAGTCAGTGAATGTCTGAGGATCTGCCTTAAACCGCTCTAAATTGCTTTTGATAAGTTTGTGTTAATCCTTATTCAATTCTTTTATGCTGATGATAGATATGTTCCAGTGTTTTGCATTCTCACATTCTCTGAGCCTAAAAATGATCTTGTAGTAGGAATGTATTTATGTCTAGAAACTGAGCCTTTGTTAGAATAGCCTGAGAAGGGGGAACAGGGTGTTAGGCCCAGTGAGGGTCCCCGATTGGATAGATGCAGGGGGCGTTGGGACCAATAGAAAGTTTGCCTGCATCAAACTGTGAAACTTGTATATAAGGAAGTTGTTCCTGTTCTCCATTGCTCAGTCCTTTTTGAAGCTTGACTTTCTGAGCCTTGTGCATAATAAATTGGCTTGGATCCTGAAGTGACTCCTGGTATTATTTGGTTGCATACACTCCGCTGCTACAGTTGTGCACATGGGCAGAACGTGTGCGCTGCAAGCAAGTATGCATGTTGATTTTAGACTATGATAATTTACACACATACTTTCAAAAAATAAACATGGTTATTTATACCAATTTGAGGGCTGGTATAATTTAAGGGACATTTGCTGCTACTCATGCTAATATTTTACAGTCAGTTACACCGGTACTTGCCTTTATAAAATAAGTGCAGGAAAACACGTGTGAACTAGGGGCAACTTTATAATATTACGCTCTTTGAGTCTGCAGCATGTGAACCTGAAATGGAAGGTTGGCCTCAGAAGCAGCCCCTGCGTGGGGTGCTGTTTGGTCAGCAACTGCCTTGCCTCCGGCTTTGGCCTCATTTCTATCAAGGTTATGCAGTGACCCCTATGGGATGGGGCAAAGCTGGCCTGCAGCCATCCCTCCAGCTTACCTATCTGCAGCACAATGCTCCCTCCTTTGTTTGCAATTGTAGAGGTCTGAGAGGGATGGGGGATTGCTGTCCTTTCAAAAGTCCTGTCTCTTAAGGGGCCTGTCTACTAAGCGTTTTCCCCATAGGCTCAAAATGGGAAAAAAAACCTAGTAGACAGGCCCCTTTACAGTGGTAGAGACTCAGAAAGTGTAAAAAGAATCTTTGAAAAGTTGTCCGGAGTGGTCAAACTTTGGTAGCAGAGCCACTATCCTCAGGGCAGCAGGTGCTCAGGCAAGCAGAAGGGCAGAGCCGACCCTACCACTGGGTGGAAATACGTGTCTGCCTAGGTCGGCAGAATTTGGTGTCAGCAGCACAGCACCAGCACAGCTGGCGAGACAGCACTAGTGCAGTACTTGCATGCTGTTGTCAGCACAGTGACAGGCCTTTGAGTACCCTTGCGAGCTCAATGCCTGCCTCATCCTGCCCCCTCCAACTGGAAGTTTGCATCAGAAAAGGCAAGACGTGGCAGGCCGTGTCTGCAGATGCTCAAAAGCCCTGCACTGTGCTGTGATTTTTTCAGATGCAGCCTTAGGCAGAGGATGGAGGTAGGGTGATTGCAGCAGCAGCAATGGAAAGGGAAGAGGAGGAGATGCTAGACATAGTGGGGGGAAGGGAAGGGGAGAGGCTGGACACCTGAGGGAGGTAGGCAAGAGAAGGGGAGATGCTGAACATGGGGAGGATGGTAAGGGAAGGGAAGATATTGAATTACTGGGGTGTTAGGGAAAGGGCGATGCTGGACTATAGGGGTGGGAGGGAGGAAGAGATGCTGGACATAGGGGAGTGAGCAAGGTAAGGAGGATGTTGGACATGGGGGCTAACAAGAGATGCACAGATGCTGGACATGGGGGAGGGGAGAAAGCAAGAGAAGGGTGATCGTGGACATGGGGATAGGGGTTAAGTTTGGAAAGAAGAGATGCTGGGCAGGGGGGTGGGAAGGAAAGACAATGGCCCAGGGGGTGCATATGGTTGAAGGTTCGCTTAGGGTGTTGGGTATCTCTGGGTCTGCCCTGGTGAAGGGGAAAGGAGAATAATAATTGTGGTAGCTGCAGATGTAAGCTTGGCACTGTTGGCCCTATTAGTTTTTTACTTCTCTGGGAGGGGATTATGGTAGGGCAGAGCTGCAGAGAGTGTTTGACGGGAAATGTGTTAAGGACCATTCAAAGATGGACCTGTTGAGGAAGTGGGGTGGCAGCATTGTTTTGAATTCAGAACCACAATTGCAGCTTTGGTGCAGTGCTTTTTCTGCCCTTTGAATTTAGCTGCTCTAGACGATGGCCTAATAGAAGAGCTAGCTCTGAGTTTGGCAGTCATTTACAAGAGAAGCGGTCCACAGAGGGATGCTGACCATCCCGCTCTGGATATTTCTTTTATGAACACTATAGGTCTTGAATCTCATTCAGGATAATCTTTTGAGCTGTAGTCAATCTGGAAAGGTTTACTGAGAGAATGTTCTTCACTAGGATTTTCTTAAGCAAGCCTGCTTCGACTACTGCTTATCATTTCTATGACATACGCAGTGCTGTGCACATTCACATAAAAGACAATCTGTGCTCTAAAAAGCATAAAATCTGCTAAATCAGACAAACAGAACAACAGGGAATTAGGGAATTCTCTCATCTTTCAGCTGTGTAAGCTGTTATGCAGGAGCCTGGGATCCTAAATAGATCACCCTTGCAGTTTATCTATTGAGGTGAACATGTTGACTAATGTAATCCCCTGCCTTTATATAGTCCTTACAGTGGTCCCTTAGGCTGTATGGCAGACAATGGTCACAATAAAAAATGAATGCCTACTTGTTTCTTATATAAGGTTAAAGTGTGTCCTTGTGAGGGTCTTCTATAAATTACAAGAAACGAGTAGGCATTCATTTTTTATTGTGTGTTGTATGGGTCCCTAAGGTGTTGTGTGGGTTTGCAGTTAGACAATGGAATCTCCCAGTCTCTACTCTTCGGAAAAATTTGAATGGGACCAGTATACACCATTCATGGGATCATTCTTTGAATGGGACCAATATACACCACGGCATTTAAAATTCCATTCTCTCTTCTTCCCTTCTCAAAATAACTACCGGTAAGTTCATATTTTAAATGAAAGAGTTTACTTAAAGAACTTTAGGGTCAACAATAACAATAACAAAATACAAATGGTAGAAATGACAAGAATAAACTACATTGTTGTTTTTAAGTACCAATGAGTCGATGTCGACTCATAGTGACCCTCTGGATAGTTGTCCTAAAGCGTGTTCGGTCTTCAGTCAGATGGCTCATTGTTGACAGAGTGGCACCCATAGCTGCTGTTATTGTATCGATCCATCTCATTGCTGGCCTTCCTCTTTTGCACTGGCCTTCTACGTTGCCAAGCATGATGTCTTTCTCAATGATCTCTCTCTTCGCAGGTTTGATCTCCTCTAGTACTGACTGGTTTGTTCTTCAGGCAGTCCATGATATACACAGTATTCGTCGCCAGCACCATAATTCAAAGGCATTGTTTTTCTTCCTGTCTATCTTTTTCGCTGTCCAACTTTCGCATATATATGACGTTATTGAAAATATTATGGCTTGAACAAGTCAAATCTTTGTTTGAAGAGAGACATCTCTACTCTTGAGACTCGTCTAGTTCCTTAATAGCCATTCTGCCAAGAGCAATGTGTCGTCGGGTTTCTTGACTGCTTGTTGTTTCTTTATTGATAGTTGATCCAAGTAGGTTAAGCTCTCCACTATTTCGATTTCTTCTCCCATCAACAATGAACTTATTGATTTTGCCAGTTGTCAGGATCTTTGTCTTCTTTACATTAAGGTGCAGGCCCATTTTAAGACTATGTTCCTTGATCTTGAGAAGCAAATGCTTCAGATCATCTTCACTTTCAGCAAGTAATGACATATCCTCAGCATAGTGAAGGCTGTTGATGAGTCTTCCACCAATCTTCCCACCTCGGTTGTCTTCATACAGTCCTGCTTCTCTGATGATTTGTTCTGCATATAAATTAAACAGGTAGGGGAAAAGTATGCAGCCTTGTCATATACCTTTGCTGATTTTAAACCATTCTGTTTCTCCTTGTTCCATTCAAACTGCTGCTTCTTGATCAATGTAAAGGTTGTGCAAGAGAACTATCAGGTGTTCTGGTATATCCATGCTCCTTAAAGTGGCCCAAAGTTTCTCATGGTTTACACAGTCAAAAGCCTTGCTGTAGTCAATAAAACACATATAGAAATCCTTTTGGTATTCTTTAGTCTTTTCAAGGATACATCTCACATCCGCGATGATGTCTCTCATTCCTCGCCCTTTCCTGAACCCTTCTTGCACTTCAGGCAGTTCTCGTTCTAGATATGGTTGTAGTCTCTGCTGAATAATCTTGAGTAGAATATTGCTGGCATATGGGATCAAAGCGATTGTGCGATAATTTCTGCAATCAGTTTCTTTAGTATTGGTATATAGATCTTTCCCAGTCAGTTGGCCATGATGTTGTCATCCAAATTTCCTGGCAGAGCCTTGTAAGTATGGTAACAGCTGGATCAGATTGCTGTAATACTTAGATGAGAATGCCATTAATGCCTGGTGCTTTGTTCTTTGATAATGTATTACTGTTATTTATAATGTAAACTGCCCTGATTACACGATAGGGTGGTATAAAAGACACCTACATAAATAAATAAAATACATAAATATGGCTTTCAATGTTGCTTTGACTTCTTCTTTCATCACCAATGGTTCCAGATCATAAGGTACAGGTTGAAATAGCTGTTGGTCTACTTGATCTTTATCATATAATGACTCTGTATATTCTTTCCACCTTTTCTTGATCTTCTCAGCATCATTCAGTATGGATCCTTGAGCATCCTGTAACATTCCAATTTGAGGCTGGAATTTTTTCTTTAACTCTTGTAGCTTTAGGAAAGCCGATCTTGTTCTTCCTCTAATAGTTTCTGCTTCTATTTCTTTGCATGCATCATTGTAGTACTTCTCCTTGTCTTGTCTTGCTGCATGTTGGAAATCTCTGTTGAGTTCTGTGTTTGCCTCTCTTTCTCCTCTGGCTTTATCTTCTCTGCATTTCTGGGCAATTTTCAGAGTTTCTTCATTCATCCATTTTGGCTGTTTTTGCTTTTTCACTTTTTGTAGAGACTTCTTACTTTCTTCCAATACAACCTTCTTGATGTCATCCCATAACTTTTCTGGAGCTCTGTCATTTGTATCTAAAGCAGCAAATCGATTTTGCAGGCAGTCTTTAAACTTTGGTGGTATACTCTCAAGGTCATATTTTGCTACATTCATGAATGGCTTGCTCTTTTTCAACTTTAGCTTGAGTATGCATACTAATAGTTGGTGATCTGTACCACAGTCAGCTCCAACTTTTGTCTTTGTTGATGTTATAGAGCTTTTCCATCGTTGACTTCCACAGATGTAGTCAATTTGATTTATGTACAATCCATTGGGTGAAGTCCATGTGTACAGTCACCGCATATGTTGCTGGAAGAAGATGAATAGATCGTTGGTCCTGCAGAATTCAATCAGTCTTTTTCCAGCTTCATTTCTGTTGCCAAGTCCATATTTTCCACCACTTTGTCTTCTTCTTTGTTGCCAATGTTTGCGTTCCAGTCACCCATGACTATCAGGATATCCTATTTGCATGTTCTGTCAATTTCAGCTTGCACTTGTTCGTAGAACTCATCTACTTCATCCTCCTCTGCAACTGTTGTTGGGGCATATACTTGAATTATAGTTGTGTTGATGGGCAGCGTTCATTGATTGCATTGTATTTCATTACAGTTCTTGCAAGTTTCTTCTTAATTATAAATGCAAAACCATTTCTTCTTTGTTTTTCATTTCTAGCATAATAGACCATGTGATCATCAGATGCAAAGTGCCCGATGCCAGTCCATTTCGGTCCGCTGACACCCCACAGAACAAGTTGTACACGGTCCATTTCATTCTTGACCACCTCCAGCTTCCCTTGGTTCATGCTTCGCATGTTCCATGTCCCAATATGTAAGACATCTTTGCAGCTTCTGACTCTCATTTCATGCGCGGCTACATCACAGTCAGACGTCCTGAGGGATTTAATCCAACCACATCATACATGCTGGCTTTACTCTGAAAAGTCTTCAGCTCCTCTCCAGTAGCTAGTTGAGTGCCTTCTGACCTGGGGGTCTCGTCTTCTAGCACTACAGTGCAATTTGTTTTGTTGTGACTATTCATTGGGTTTTCATGGCAAAATACAGAAGTAGATTGCCAGGCCTTTCTTCTGCGCAGTTTAATTCTAGTGTTGTTGTCATTGTCACAGAAATGTGATCCTCCGCCACCAACACTGTCCCATTCTGCTTCTGCCCAGATGGGTGGTTTGTCTTGGTCTGGCACGTCAGCTGAAACCTGCCCATCTTGGAAGACACTGCCAGTAGTTAAGCTACCGATAGCTTAGCCCTCAGCATCACTGATGCACACAAGCCCTCACAGCATGACAAGCTGCAAACCAAGTGAGGGAGAACTATATTACAATCAATTACATCCGTTTCCATTTTGTCATTAATTCTTTCTCCTCTCACTCTGTTATATTACAACATTTCACTCTTAGTCCTTCTTCCTAAGTACTGAAATTTTACTCCAAACTTCTCCACTCCTTACTCCCTGCAGTTACCCTGAGTGGAACCCCCTTCCTGCTTTAATAATCTTTCTCAGTGTATCCTGAGCTGGTAGCTATAATCTTTAATCTTTAATTACACATGATAGACTGCTTTGTCGAAACATTAAGCGGTGTACAATAAAATAAAAAGGAACGCACTGCAAATTATAAGAAAAGGAACGCCATAAAAAATAGGAAAGAGCGAGCAGGACAGAACACACATAATAAATACTAAAATACGATAAAATAGTAAAAACACTCCAACAAACCGGAGGTTCAAATAAAACTAACATGAAGACAGGGGCAAAGACAAACAGTGGGGTGGGGGGGGGGGGGCAAGACAAACCCGGCTGGCAGCGGAACAAATATAGCAACTTTAGGGGGGGGGCATCAGGGGAAAGATCGAAGGCTATACAAACTCAGGTCCCTGATACTGCTCTATACTCACGCCTAGCTCTAGTGCCATTGGTTGCTGATGGACTCCTGTGGTTCCTGTCTTCCTTCAGATTAGTGGCTTCTGTAGATGCAGGTCCCTGATACTGCACTGCAGCCACTCCTGGCTCTGGTGTTGCTAAGACGTTGATGTGCTTCTATGGATCCTCTCTCCTTCCATCTTAGTGCATTTGGCTCCCCTCTTTCTACTTCATGACTCCTTCTGCTTTCCACAACCAGAGCTGCTCTCCTCCTGAGCTAGTGGGGGTGCTGGCAGGGTTTGCACAGTCACTCAGGAATTTAGGCTGTAGGCCTGAGCCCACCCTCATAGCCTTCTGCTCTCTTCTCTGCTGCTCTGGCTTTCTCTGGAAGACCCCTTGCACCTGTCTCCTGAGATAGACTGTTTACTTCTTCCTCATGCTAGAGTGGTAGGCTGCTAAAGACAGCTGGATTTTCCCTCCCTGAGGAATCTCTTCCCAGTTGATATAACTGTTCTGGAAAATTACTAGACATGTATATTCCTTCAAAATGACATGGGAAATATCAATAAAATATCCTATTTTGTTTCATATTTGTTTTTAATTAGATCCATAATTTGTTTCCTCCTCCAGTTTCATCACAGGCTGGCCTCAAATCAATAATCTTGGTGTTGGAAGGCAGGCATCTTGCAGAAGAGTCATTAAGGGGTATGTTTACTAAACCGTGATAAAGTCACAGGCAGTAATGGCAGCGTTAAGGTGCCTGAAGCCATATAAGATAGTGGGCGGCTAGGGGCATCCCGAAGTTAGAGCGTCTTGGGCCTTTTAACGTACGCTACCAGGAAAATGTGCGGTAAGGTGCCCTAATGTGAGACAAGGTGCCCTAAGGAGAGATAAGGTGCCCTAAGGGGAGGCAAGGAGTTTTAAGGAGAGACAAGGCGTCCTAATATGTGACAAGGTGCCCTAAGGTGGAAAGATGCACCTTAAGGCAGGACCACGGCTGTAAGCCAAATGCTGGACGGAGCACCAAGGAATGTCAATGTAAAAGTTATGGAAGGAAGGACAGGTGGGAGGTGATGGACCTGCCATATTGGTGGACACCCTATGTGGCAGCCAGTAAAGCGGACAAGCATGTGGGAAGCAGCTGTATCAATGCACAGGGTGGGCCAATGTAAAGTGCTGCAATGTCAGTGTGTGGCATAGGGTAGCCCCACCAGTACCCATGATGCACATGCACAACAGCAGTCTACAACTGATTGCTGAATGGAGAATGTACTTATCCATCACCTCAGCTCAGTAAGATACACTGACAGTGTGTGATACAAGCACAGAATAGCTACAAACCATGCTACTGAGCAATTACTGCAGTCACTCTGAGGGTGACGGTGAGTATTGGCGCCCAGCACCAGGTCCTCAGTACCTGCAGTGCTAGAGATGGTCGCTGCTGCCTATGCTGCAGATCCTCATCACTGCCAGCGTGTGTCAGGTATTATCTGCAGTGTAATTATGCTAGTCACCTTGTGTCATGCTGCATGCCTCAGTCACATCTAGCCCTGTGCTCTACCTGCCCCTCCGAACAGTGCGTGAGATTTTGATATGCGTTAGGGTTCTTGGTGTTAAGGTGCCTTAATTAAGGGAGCAGGCCTTGTTCCTGCCCACTCCCCACCCATTGACCCCACTCTCCGCCCCATGGACCCCTACTCTCTGCCCACAGGGTGCTTTACGATGACGGTATCATTAACACGCGCTAAAACAGCGTTTAATACACGTTGAGGGCACAAGTGCTCTGTTAGTGTGCACTAACGGCACACTTGCTCCTTTACTATGGTTTAATAAACATACCCCTTAGTCTCAATGGGGAGGCTGAAAAGTGCTAACTGGATTTTTTGCCCTGTACATCTATTGACTCTTGCTGTGAAGATTTACTCTAAAGATTATTCTTTTGCCATGTTCTTGTGCCAGAAATTCTGTGAAACCATGTCTAAGTACTGTATCAGAGACATTTATCAAGCCTAATCTACATCATGGTTGTGATGATATGCATAGTGCACAATAGTAAAAATTGTGCATTATATCCAAAGTAAAGTAAAAAAAAACTGTACTAAAATGGAAATAAAGTTAACTTTACTTTCATTTTAACTTCAGTAGTTAGAAGTGACTAGCTGTCCTTATTTGGCAGTTTGACCCTTAGCAATAGTACTGCGACACTACTGCAAGGGGTCAGAGGTGCCATTTTAATTGTGGATGTTCAACAGAGCAGGAGCAACTGGAGATTACTCCTGCTCCCTGCTAGACCACCAGGGAAACACCCAGTAAGAGCTGTGAAAAGGTGGGCTGTGATTGTGTCAAGGGGTGGGTGTAAGGGGGTGAGGATCTGGTGATGGTGTCAGGAGGTGCAGGGAAGGGATTCCTTTGGCTTTGTTCCTGCCCCTTCAAGCTGGAACTTGTGCCTGCCTCAGAATCGATGCAAAAACTGATAGGGATTATTTTCTATTAATGTGGCCTAAACCACACCCCAACCATGTGCCTGCTACATCACCTTGAAATATCTGCATCCTGAGAATTCTGCATGGTCAAGCAGCTACTTTCAAAAATTGCTATTTTACACATGTAGATGCTTCTAATAAGGGCCAATATGTAGTAAGCTGTGTCTGCTCTAAAAAATCATATTCTATGATGCAACAAGTAGGTACACCGTGGAGAACACTTCCAATGAATTCAAAGAAGATTTGTTTTGGGTGTTTGAGTCAGAGTATTGGCTGCTCTGAATAGGTGAAAAGACCACCTATTTTGTTTTGGGGGGGGGGGGGGGAGCGAGGGGAGTAGCAAGTATATGGTTGTAAGGACTTCAAGAATTCAGGGGAGAGCTAGAGGCAGGTTCAGGCTGTCCAGAAGACACTTCCTGGATTCAGGGGGAAAGATTAAGATTGGTTTCTTAGTATTGGTAAGACTCAGGCCTAAAGCGCACTTCCTTTTTTTGATGTGTGTATGTCTGGGGTGGGGAGGGAGATTCAGGTCTGGAAGTCTTTTCAGTTTGGGTAATTAGTATGGGGAAACCTGGTACATATGTAACTCGGGTTCAAGTATCAATTGCTCTGGTACATTAGGATGAAACAATTGTAGTTGCAGCCTCTTAACCAGAGCAGTGACACGAGACTCAGATTTAATGAAACAGATTAAATTATGGGGAATGTTTACTAAACTGCGGTAATGTCACTTGCGTTAGGTTCTGCGGTAAAGATACAGATGCCCATATAAAGGCGTGGGCGGGGCATCATTATGGCAAGCCGTGTCAGGTAACGCGCGTTATAAGGTGCGTTATAAGGCACGTTATCAGGCACCTTATTAGGCACAGTACAAGGCACATGCCTTAACGTCCCTTGTACTGTGCCTAATAAGGTGCCTTGTAATGTGCCTTATAACCTGCCTTGTACTGTGCCTAATAAGGTGCCCTGTAACGTGCCTTGTACTGTGCCTAATAAGGTGCCTTGTACTGTGCCTAATTAGGACCCTTATAGGGATTGCTGGCAACTGTGGTGAGGGTACTATGGGCTGGCAGCACGGATCTGCAAAGATATGACTGTCACAGGCAAGCAAAATATCTGGACAGGAGGGAACAACGAGGAATTGAACCCATGACCTCCACCTAGAACATCAGTGTACTAACCAGTAGGCTATACCTCTATGGCCTGTTGCACAGCAATGGCTGGGTACAGAAGGACTGCAGGTCACTGCACAAACCATCTGCTCTGTGTGCCAGGATAGGGTAGCCCCACCAGCACCCATGATGCATTTCACATGCAGAACAGCGGCCTACAGCTGACCACCAAATGGGGTCTGCACCTCCCCAGTACTGCAGCGTGGTAAGACGGACTGACAGTGCATGATACTGGCACAGAGTATCTACAGACCATGCCATTGTGCAGGTTCCGTGTTCACCTTGAGGGATAGGATGGGCGCCCAGCACTAGGTCCACAGTACATGTGGTGCTAGAGATAGGTCCTGCTGCACATCCCCAGCACTGCCGACAGGTGCTCCGAGCAGTACAACCAAAGGTACTTCTGTTACAGATGTGTTCTGCAGTCACATGTGGCCCTGTGGGACCGGACACCACCTAGATTAGTGCGTACCTGGTGTTAAGGTCTGGCTGCCATGGGTACCTGTTATCAGGGCAGTGGAGTGTCTAGACTCGCATGGGGCTATGTAGCACTGCCACTATGGGTCTAAGTGGTATGTGCTATATACCCTAAGGGGCCTTAATCATCCCTTTTGTAGATGAGAGTGTGGTGGGACAGGTGCCTGCACCCTGCAGAATGGCTGCAGTACAAGCAACCACAGTCTTGCTGGCAGATGAAAGCCCTCCAGGGCTGCTGGGCAAGTGCCATATCTCTGACCATTGCAGACCAGCAATGATGCTTGGGGTAGGCAGGGGAAAGCTCAACTGCCCCACGCCACAGTCTGCCATTCATCAACAGACAGCACAGTCAGACTGCACCATCCTACAAGGTGTTCCCACCATGCACAGGCGAACTGCAGACAGCTCACTAACCAGTCCATAGAGCATGCTCACAGAGGAACCCTGTGCACCCAGAGGTGGGATGCACAGCACAGACACCAAGAAGGAATCTCTGTGATTGGTCCCCAAAACCAGGAACATGCAGATATCACTGGAACAAATAATGTGTGGCACTATGTGGGAACATAGACATGCCATGTCACTGCTCGGTCAGAGTGAGAGTGAACCCCCCCGCCCATGTGACATGCTGTGGCCACCCTGTCCATGCAGGTGGTGGTCAAGCACTACAGTGTCCCAACCATTGCCCTCCACCCGGTGCAGATGCATCCTGGCCAATCCGCCCTGTCTAGGCCATACCCACAATAACTTGCTCCTCATTATGCACATTTGCAGGCTAACGCTGGAAGCAGTGTGAGCAATGTGGGCTCAGTGAGGTGTTGGCAGACACAAAACAATGGAGAGACATACGCGCACTACCACACCTATCTCAGCATTGTGCAGAGATGGAGGTGGTTGACAACCCTACCCGCTGCACTGGTCCTTATCACAGTGCTGACACTGCTAATCTGTGCAGAGGGTAGTAGTAGTGCTCTGGTAATAACTGCAGCTCTGTACTGGGGCCAACAGCCTGACACTCCATGAAGCTGTGGATAGTGGAGCCCTTGTGAGTGGGTGTCCATACCCCTGTGCACCACTGCATTGGGGTTTGCCCATGTTGTTGTTGTGGCTGCATTGTGGGCTAAAACTATGGGGAGATGCTCTGCAGGATCCACAGATGGGACCTGAACCTCTGACCCTTTGCTCTTGGACATGCTGGCTGAGTGTACTGCAGTACACTGTTGTCACAGCAGCATAGTGGTCCCTGGGGCTACCCTTACGTTCCTCGGCCAGACCTCTTCTGTTGCACTGCACACCATGTACTGGTACAGGACATGGCCTAGGTCCACTGCAGGCGGGTGCCACCACTCCCTCCAGCACAATGACCCACCTCCTTTGCCATGTCGCCATGACCATATGCTGTCAGTGCCGGTGGTGCGCCAACCCAGGCCATCCAGGGGGCAGGTAGGCTGCTGCCTAAGGTGTGGGTTCTGGGGTAGGGGTGCCTACATAGATGTCCACGCTTCCCCCGGCACC
Organism: Ichthyophis bannanicus; assembly: GCA_033557465.1. Classification (NCBI taxonomy): domain Eukaryota; kingdom Metazoa; phylum Chordata; class Amphibia; order Gymnophiona; family Ichthyophiidae; genus Ichthyophis; species Ichthyophis bannanicus. Next base: position 701,888,557 of record CM066031.1, on the reverse strand, counting down.
GCCTCTCAATGTTATGCGCCCCTTGGGGTGCCTGCTGGGTAATGTCTCCTGGATGGGACACTGTGGAACATAGACTCATGGGCATGTCTGACCCTGGTCAGTTGCTGTCTTGCTGGTTTCCATTTTCTGCGTTCCTATGTGCCACCTCGGCAACCACCTAGTCCACCATGTGCCCCAGTAGCGCCCAATACATGTCCCGCCTGCAGCCCCCATGCCCCATTTGCGCCATCACCATAGTGGCCTTCCATACCAGGGCACTATGCTGTTGCTGCAAATGGAGCACTACTATCACCTTTGTTGGGCTCCCTGCCTATGCTGTACATTGCTGACACTGAAATGGTTTCTCTCTTTTGCAAATGTATGCTAACGCCAGGTTTTCAGTTGCATTGACCCCTTCTCTCCACCCTCTGCGGGACTTACTACGGCTGGGAATGTTAAGGCGCGTTATGTAACGTTAAGGCGCGTTAACGTTACGTTAACGTGCCTTAACGTTACATAACGTGGCTTAATGTAGCCGCTGCTACGTTACTGCAGTTTAGTAAACATGCCCCTATGTTTGTCCTTCTTGATTCCAAGGAAGAAGGAAAATAAGCTAAATATAAAGATTAGATTCAGTGATTGGATGATAGATCTCTGCACTCTTACAGATGTTCAATAAGTGATGTACAAAATTCCTTTCTGGCAAACTTATCAGCAATGAATTCCACCATAGAAATTGAATTGCAGCACAAAAGTTGTTTATTCACACACTTAATGGTAAGTATGAAGCATCTTATTCAAATATAGCAAATAAATGCTTAAAGCATTGAAATCATGTATTGTCAAACAGTTTTAAACTCTTTCTAAAGATGTTTTTGATAGTTATTTAATCTGCAACAGCTAATGGTAAATGTTCTCTTTGCAAGAGAATTAGGATGGTACCAGAGTCATTAAGGTTCCCCTGAGGTTATTTCAGATAAGCAGTAACCTAGCAGTTTATCAAACATTTGCTTTATCAGTTCAGAGTTGCCAAGTTACCTAGTTCCAGGAGTGAGATGTTAAGCCAGTCCTGGATTTCTGACAATCTCATTTTGATACATTATGGTACCTGCAGCACTAAGTCCAATGGGTAAAATCAAGGACTATAAATACCGTACTGCATTACAATGACAATTTAAATCCAGAACTGGCAAAAAATCTCACTCCTGGAACCAGTGCCATACCTAGCCCTGTGCGAGCGGTGTGGCAGCAGAGGGCTCAAAGAAATAGGAATGCATTTGGGGTCGCTGGCCTTGGCTGTCCCCGTGCTTCCTGCCCTTGCCCCGCCGCCGCTCTTCGTGTTTCCTTGGTGGCGGCATGACGGCGGTGGCAGTAGCAGAGCGGACATTCAATTCTAAAAAAATACAACACGCGGGTTTTTCAGACTCCGCACTTGCATGCAGGTCTGATCCCTCCCTCTTCTGATGCAAGCATATTTCAGAGGAGGAAGGGATCAGATCTGCATGTAAGCGCAGAGTCGGAAAGACCTGGTGCTTTTTTTTTAGAATTGGATGTCCGCTCCTCTGCTGGCACCGCCGTCACCACCACCACCACCAAGGAAACACTAAAAGCGGCGGCGGGGCAAGCGCAGGAAGCACAGGGGAAGCTGGCTGGACATGGAGGTGTGAGGTAAGGCAAGATGGGGAGATGCCGAGCATGGAGCAAATGGCAAACCTGTGATTGGGAGGGGGGGGGGGGAGGAGGAGGGTGGCATCAGATGTGCAAGTTCACACAGGGCACATTTATGGTTTGGTACGGCCATGCCTGGAACTGGGTAACTTGGCAGCTCTGTCAATCACGGAAATCAACAAAATTCTTTAGGATAAAAATATGGTTTTATTTCCAGGTAAACAACCCACTTAATTTCAGAGAGCTAATTTCAAAATAAAGTTTTCCTTTGGAAGTCTTTAAGTCCCAAAATATTAAAAATGAAAAATAATTATGAGTAATGATGAGTAATTATGATAAGTGCAGTTAGACAATTAAAAAAATATAACCTACATTGTGTGTTCAAGGGTTATTTTATTAGTCTGTTTTCTTCTTTTCTTGCAGGTTCCAGCCATTCTTGCATCAGTGCCCGTTGGTACCAGTTCTGGATCAGGATCAGGATTAAGAACTGGATCTTCTTCTCGCTCTGGACTGGGTCTGCGCTGCCCAGGAACTTGAACACTGCAATAGACCTATTCCCTAATTGTACTTAAACTAATAAGGCAAACCTCTAACCTGAGAACTGTAAGTTCTTTGGTTTTCTCCTTTTGGTTTCCCAAATACTTTCTCTATCTAACATAAGAATGAAAGGATAATTATAAGTCCCTAGCTACACATTCCTATAGCACAACTAGTTTTCCTTTTGCACTCACTGGGACCTGGTATACACTCACTCAGTATCTCCTTGGTTCACACATTCAGAGGTTTCACCAAACAAAATATTCCTGAATTAAGGAGCTGTAAATGTAAAAGTTTCTTCAGGTTTACACAGTTGCCCAGTTACCTGGTTCTCAGAGTGAGATTTTTTTGCCAGTTCTGGTTTTAAATTTGTATTGCAATGCATTATGGTATTTGCAGTCCCTGATTTTACCCATTGGCATCAGTGCTGCAGGTCCAATAATGTAAGGACGAGCTTAACATCTCACTCCTGGAACTAGGTAACTTGGCAACTCTGGGTATATGGGGAAATATAATGACAGACATTTTTGGTACAGAGTCCCTTTGCCCATCCACAACTTATTTCTTCAACAGACCTTTCACTGGTCCAAGGACATACGATGTGTGACAAAAAAGAAACAAGACTGTCCCATAAATGTTTTATTACAAAATCTACAGAGAAATTACACATTGTCCCCTTCAAAGTAATCCCCTCCCAGAGTTAATGCACTTCTGCATTCACTTCTGCCACGTACGGAAGCACTTGGTAAAGTCCTTCTCCTTGAGGTCCTTCAACTCCCTCGTCACAGTGGCCTTGATCTCTTCTACAGAGGCGAAATGAGTCCCTTTGAGCACAGTCTTCAGCCTGGGGAAGAGCCAGAAGTCGCAGGGTGTGAGATCTGGGGAATAAGGAGGATGGTCGAGAGCTGTGATCTGTTTATTTGCCAAGAACTGTCTCACACTGAGCACGGTGTGTGTGGGCATGTTGTCATGGTGGAGCAGCCACAACTTGTCTCTCCACAGAGCCCGCCTGCTGCGCCGAACCCGGTCATGGAGGCAATTGAGGACCTGCTGGTAGAAGTGCTGATTGACTGTCTGACCCTCAGACACAAACTCATGATGGACCACTCCCTTCTAGTCGAAGAATGTGATCAGCATGACCTTGATCCTTGATTTGGACATGCGCAACTTCTTGGGTCTGGATGACAGTCGAGTCTTCCACTGCAGGCTCTGTCTCTTGCTTTCAGGGTCGTACTGGAAGATGCAAGTCTCGTCTCATGTGATGACTCGGCTAACAAACTCTGGATCTTCTCCGATCTTCTCTAGCAAGTCTCGACAAATATTGACCAAGTGCTCTTTCTGGTCGTCTGATAAAAGCCTGGGCACCATCTTGGTGCACACCTTCCGCATCCCCAGCTCCTGTACCAAGATGGTTCACACTGACTCTCTGTTCAGGCTGAGCTCCTCAGCTATCATCTGCACCGTCAATCTGCGATCACTCCGCACCAGCTGATTCACTCTTTCAATGTTCTCAGCCGTCTTTGTCGTGGAAGGCTGTCCTGACTTGGGGTCATCCTCTACCTCCTTGCAGCCAGTCTTGAAGCATTTGTGCCACTCAAAGACTCGTGGCCTTGACATTGCATCTTCTCCATAAGCCTTTTGGAGAAATTGGTAGATCATTGCACCGGGTTTTACTGGACACTCTCCCCTCAATGGCCTCTGTTTTTCCTCAGCCTTTCCCCAATCTTTCATTATCTGATCAGGTTTCTACCTGAACTTGGTCTGTAAGAATTCCTAGATACTGTAGCTCCTTTGTGTACTTTGCACTTGACTCATCATAGGAACTAGCCCTGGTTCCACCAAGGACTGATACTTTTGAAACAGCAAATCAGACAGGCTGAGTGCTCCTGGCATAAACATAAATCTCCTCATGCCTTTCAGCTCTGCAAGAAGAGACAGAAGGCTTACCACCATCACATTACTTTAGCTAAAAGAAAATATGTGGACTCTATGCTCGATAAAAGTTTTAACAGGGTCTGCTCTCTATTTAGGTTTTTTAACAAGTTCTCCTTTAGGAAACAGGATAGTTCCTCCCTGGAACTTCTGTCAGTGGATTCACTAGCGTATTTTTTTAAGTTCAAGGTTCGTACTATCCATAACAGGTTACCTACACTTTTAGTCTCCATCAGCTTATCCTTGGGCTCTCCTTCATCTCTCACATTTTCCAGCACTTGGTCTTTGTTTAATGAACTCTCTGTCATGGCAATTGGAAAATTGTTGACCTCTTTTAGGCTCACGTATTGCCCCCTTGACACCATTCCGTCCTCTTGATTCAGGTTAAGTAACCTGGAGATGTTGCCATTTCATTGCTGCTTAGTTAATTATAGCTTATTGTCTGGTCATTTACCGTCTTCCCTGAAGCTAGTTACTGTGTACCCTGAGTAGTATAATGGGTACACTACTCGTAAAACTGATTGACAGGTGAGATAAGGATGACAGGAGCCAATCAGCGCTCAGTTCCGGTGTATGTCCCGCCTCAGGCCACACCCCTCCCATAGAAGTGAACGATGAGTTAGCCCCTCCCATCCATGCCCCCAGGTGTGGCCACACACCCCACTTTGGCATGCCCCCACCCCCAAGGATGACATCGGCCAATCAGCGCCCACTTCCGGGTTTGTGTCACACCCATACCCCACCCCACAATGTTGGCATTAGCCAATCAGTGCCCACTTCCAGGTTTGTGCCAAACCCACGCCCTCCCACCCTCAACCACGCCCCAGCCTACATCATCAGAAATGAAATCACCAGAAACAGTGTGTCATCGGAAATGGACACTGTCCATTTCCGATGACATCAGCAGAAGCAGAGTGATTGACTCCGGAAATGTGTTTTGCTTCTGGTTAATGCTGACATCTGCAAAAGCAGGAACCCTGGAAAACAAAACAAAAAATGCTTTCTGTCCCTCCTGCCCCAGTTCTTTTTTCTCACAAAGCAGTGCAATGCTTTTATGTGTATTGCAGGCTATTTAGAACTGATTGTTAAAAATAACCCTTTGGTAGCAGCAGCAGGAACACAATGCATTTGGTATACAGGCTTTTCACAGAGACACAGCCCTTGGTATAGAAGCTTTTCTTTCCAAATACAATTAACACATCTTTGTTAGAGAAACCAGTGCTGTCCATGTGATAGAATTTTGCTTTTAAGACCTCACTGTTAGAGAGAAGTATTCTGGCAGTTCTGTAGTTCAGACTGAAATACAGAGAGAGAGACCTGAGTTCAAATCCCACAACAGATATTTTTTAATGGCTTTGAAAAAACACAAACAAACAATACAGAGAAACAAGTCTGAGCATGCTTCTAGGAGATGGTAACACGTGATTGGCTGAAACAAGAGACTTGTTCTGAGCATGCTCCTGGTGTAAGGTTGTGTGTCCTGTGTGTGGAAAATTCTAACACAGAGATTCAAAAAGAAAAAATGGCTCTTTTTGGAACACCAAGCAGAATTTCCAACAGGGTGAATAACATTAATTATTTTCTTAAGGATCATGATGCCGCAGCAGAGGGTTATCCACTGATAGAAAATCCATTTGAACAACAGGAGAGTCCGGCAGAGTCTGAACATGAATTATCAGGGGTTAAATATTTACCAGGTGCCCAAAAGCTGTTTGACTCTCAAGATATTTGTGATTCAGGCACCGAAATTGACTTACCGGATGACAACACAACGGATCCAGAGGACATAGAATTATATTATGCTGCGGCAGATGCAGAAACAACCTGTTTACTGGAAGAACTAGGATCAGCAGAGGTAAGAGAAGTCTTTTTTTTTGTAGAAAAGTGTTATAGTAGAGGCAGTTCATTTCACACTGACTCTGTTTTGTTTTTGTAGGGAAGTAACGCATCTCCGCTCCTACAAGAGCTAGAGGACATACAGGCAATCAATCTATGCTGCTTGTGCTTTCTCTGTACATATCAAAGGGAGGCATTTGATGTCATAGTCAGCCAAAAGGACAACTCAAAACCTGAAGAAATAAACACATTTAAATCTGTTATACAAGCAACGGTGTGCTGTATTATAAAGAAATGCTGGCAGGACGTTATGCATAGAGACTGTGCAGTCTGTCTAATACATGCTCCAGAGCAAAGACATCATGATTGCCTGAGGTGGGGGCACAAGGAAATACAACAGAAAATCCATAAAACTTGTAACAGGTTGTGTCTAGGACCTATTGTAAATGTTGCCATGATTGTTGGTCATAAAATGAAAGCAACTGACCTAGTTTATGAAAATTTGAATTTTTTGTTTGAACTCATCAGAGATTTTAAATCCAGGACAACTGCTCAATATTTTGCTTAGATCTGTGGCAGATTGTGATATGGAGCTAGTGGAAGGTTTAATCTGTGACAGAGATTATAGATTGTTCTTTAAAAAAACACCAAGTTCTGTAAAAATGGACTTTTTATGAAAATGTATGTATTTCCAGAAACTTGTAATGCTCAAATGAATCAGTTCACAAGATGAAAACATTTTATTTGAAATTTATTTTATTTATTTATTTATAGTCTCTTTTATACCGCGCTATTCAGCATCAGCGCGGTTTACAATAAACAGTGAACATTTTGAACCTACAGCTTTGTGTGGTGTGTTTTAGGAATTCCTAGTTAATTAAACCTACAATGGGTTGTCTGGAAAAACTGGTACCATGTGAATTATCGGGGCGTGGCCTACACAATAGGCCATATAATAAGAATATGGAGAACGTCTGGGAATGGGGGAATGTGTATTAGCCGCATAGCTCCACATACACAATATATAACATCTATTACAATGTACTGTCTGCGAAAAAAGAAAAAAAATGGTGTGGTGTGAATTAGCTGTGGGGTGGGGTGACACATAAAACAATAGGCCAGAGATCCAGAGATGTTTCAGTTAAAGAGTCTGGGGGCTGTAAATCCCATCAAAGAATTGAATTTAAAAAGGCGCAGTACATTTCAGCTGCCAGAAAAGATCACATGGGGCATGTTTACTAAACTGCGTTAATGTAGCAGCAGCTACGTTAAGGTGCGTTATGTGCCGTTAGGGCACCTTAAAGTTACATTCTGTAACGTTAAGGCACCTTAAAGGCACCTAACATGCCTTAACGTTCCCGGCCTCGTTAAGGCCAGAAAAGGGAGGAGAGAGGGCGGCGAGAAGGGGTCAATGGGTGGGGAGTGGGCGGGGAGAGGCCCCATTCACACTAACGCGGAGAAATTAAGGGCTGAATCTTAACGCAACTGAAAACCTGGCGTTAGCAAACATTTGCAAGAGAGAGAAACCATTTCAGTGTCAGCAATGTACAGCATAGGCAGGGAGCCCAACAAAGGTGATAGTAGTGCTCCATTTGCAGCAACAGCATAGTGCCCTTTTATGAAAGGCCACTATGGTGATGGCGCAAATGGGGCATGGGGGCTGCAGGCGGGACCTGCAGTGGGGGCTACTAGGGCATAGGGTGGACTAGGCAGTTGCCGAGGTGGCACATAGGAACGCAGAAAATGGGAACCAGCAATACAGCAACTGGCCAGGGTCAGACATGCCCATGAGTCTGTGTCCCACAGAGTCCCATCCAGGGGATATCACCCAGCAGGCACCTCAAGGGGTGCATAACATTGACAGGTGGTGCCAGGGGAAGCGTGGACATCTATGTAGGCACCCCTACCCCAGAACCCACACCTTAGGCAGCCACCTACCTGCCCCCTGGATGGCCTGGGATGGCGCACCACCAGCGCCCACAGCATATGGTCATGGCGGCATGGCAGAGGGGGTGGGTGATTGTGCTGGAGGGAGCAGTGGCACTCGCCTGCAGTGGACCTAGGCCATGCCCTGTAGCAGTACGTGGTGTGCAGTGCAACTGAAGAGGTCTGGCCGAGGAACATAAGGGTAGTCCCAGGGACCACTGTGCTGCTGTGGCAACAGTGTGGTGCAGTACACCCAGCCAGGATGTCCAAGAGCAGATGTTCAGGTCCCATCTGTGGATCCTGCAGAGCATCTCCCCATAGTTTTAGCCCACAGTGCAGCCACAACAACAACATGGGCAAACCCCAATGCAGTGGTGCACAGGGGTACGGACACTCACTCACAAGGGCTCCACTATCCACAGCTTCATGGAGTGTCAGGCTGTTGGCCCCAGCACAGAGCTGCAGTTATCACCAGAGCACTACTACTACCCACTGCACAGATTAGCAAATTCGGCACTGTGATCAGGACCAGTGCAGGGGGTAGGGTTGGCAACCACCACCAACTCTGTACAATTCTGAGATAGGTGTGGGAGTGTGCGTATGTCTCTCCATTGTTTTGTGTCTGCCAACACCTCACTGAGCCCACATTGCTCACACTGCTTCCAGAGTTTGCCTGCAAATGTGCATAATGAGCAGCAAGGTATTGTGGGTATGGCCTATGGCCAAGACAGGGCAGACTGGCCAGGATGCATCTGCACAGGGTGGATGGCAATGGCTGGGATACTGTTGTGCCCGACCACCACCTGCATGGACAGGGTGGCCACAGCATGTCACTCTGGGGGGAGGGGGGTGTCACTCTCACTCTGACCAAGCAGTGACCATGGCTTGTCTATGTTCCCACATAGTGCCACACATTTTTTGTTTGGTTTTGGGGCCCAATCACGGAGATACCTGCTTGGTGTCTGTGCTGTGCATCACACTTCTGGGTGCACAGGGTTCCCCTGTGAGCATGCACTTTGGACTGGTTAGTGGGCTGTCTGCAGTTTGCATGTGCATGGTGGAAGCACCTTGTAGGATGCTGCAGGTGCAGTCTGACTGTGCTGTCTGTTGATGGATGGCAGACTGGTGTGGGGCAGTTGGGCCTTCCCCAAGCACCATTGCTGGTCTGCAATGGTCACAGGTATGGCACTGGCCCTGGAGGGCTGTCAGCAGGACTGTGGTTGCTGGTACAACCAGGGTGATTGAGGCCCCTTGGGGTATATAGTGCATACTACTTAGACCCATAGTGGCAGTGCTACATAGCCCTCATGCAAGTCTGGACTCCCCACTGCCCTGATAACAGGTACCCATGGCAGCAAGACCTTAACACCAGGTATGCACTAATCTGGGTTGTGTCCGGTCCCAAAGGGCCACATATGACTGCAGCACACAGCTGGAACAGATGCACCTTCAACTGCACTGCTGGGAACACCTGTCACACACTGGTAGTGATGGGGATGTGCAGCAAAACCTAGCACTACATGTACTGTGGACCTAGTGCTGGGCGCTCATCCTATCCCTCAGGGTGAACACGTAACCTGCACAATGGCATGGTTTGTAGCTACTCTGTGCCAGTATCATGAACTGTCAGTGCATCTTACCACGCTGCAGCCCCGGAGAGGTGCAGACCCCATTTGGTGGTCAGCTGTAGGCCACTGTTCTGCATTTGCAATGCAACATGGGTGCTGGTGGGGTTACCCTATCCTGGCGCACAGAGCAGACAGTTTGTGCAGTGACCTGCAGTCCTTCTGTACCCAGCCATTGCTATGCAACAAGCCATAGAGGTATAGCCTACTGGTTTGTACGCTGACATTCTAGGCAGAGGTCATGGGTTTAATTCCTTGTTGTTCCCTCCTGTCCAAGGCAGATATTTTGATTGCCTGTGACAGTCATATCTTTGCAGATCTGTGCTGCCAGCCCATTGTACCCTCACCACAGTTGGCAACAATCCTTATAAGGCGTTACAAGGCTCCTAATTAGGCACAGTACAAGGCGCATTATAAGGCTTGTTTTAAGGCACCGTACAAGGCACGTTATAAGGCACCTTATTAGGCACAGTACAAGGCACGTTAAGGCATGTGCCTTGTACTGCGCCTAATAAGGTGCCTTATAACGTGCCTTGTACTGTGCCTCATAGAGTGCCTTATAACGTGCCTTGTACTGCGCCTCATAAGGTGCCTTATAACGTGCCTTTTAACGCGCCTTATCTGACACAGCTTTAATGCTGCCCCACCCACTCCTTTAATGGGCATCTGTATCATCAACGCGGATCCTAACCCGAATGACATTATCGCAGTTTAGTAAACATGCCCCATAGTCTCTATAGCTTGTAACATCGGCACGTCTTCAGACATCAACATGGTGAGTAGATATGTGTCTTACATTTTAAAAATATTGGCCATGTAATGTTTCTGTCTCTGAATTTATGATTGTCTTTAAAAATAGGAGCAGAAACTGGGTTTTACAAATAGGCTGTCTCTTACAAAATGAAGACAGCAAAGAAAGTTAAAAGGTATGTCATGTGTTTTTTAATTTGCCAGTAGCCAGTGGGGGTTGTGCTATGTGCATTTGGTATGGGTGTGGCGATGTGCCGTCCAATGTCTGGTGAGGGTGGGTGGGGTATCCCCACTATATGTGGGCCCCGACAGAGTGTTAAGTGTGTGACATGTGTTATGTTTTTGCTGCCATTTGTTTGCATCTACGTCATCATCTCCATGTGTTAGGCTCTTCCCTGTCATTGTTCTGGGATATGTCCCTGGATAGGTGGGTGGCTACAGACGTCATATGTGTTTTGGTGGTGTGTGTGGGTACCCACAGGCCAATGTGTTCTGGGCTAGTTGTATGTCTCTCTTGTATGTCTCCCCCTGTCTCAATGTGTTTGGTGACTGGCTGCAGAGGTATGATGACTGGCTATGACCTATATGCCAGGTACTATATAAGCAAGTAGACCTCAGGGGGACAGACAATGCAGGCTGGTAATGAAGTACACACCCCAAATGGAGTGGGCACAAAAACAAAAAAAAAGTAAGCTCTCATAAGCCATATGTGAGGAAGGAACGCTAGACCATTCTGGGTAGGGTTACTCCAGTAGTAGAGGCATCTGACCTCAGTTAGTCCCCCAACCACATATCTTTAGGAGGAGGAGTACTTAGAAGGACAGACAAGCCCTGTAATCGCATGAACTCTGCATACATCAGTGGCCAAACTCACCTATATGAAAGGTCCCAAGGGTCCAGCAGCACAACCAGACATCACAGCACGAGAGAGCAACAATGTAGAGGCGATACCAGGAGGTTATCTGAATACTGTCAAATGATATCCCAATGTGGTTCGTTACTGTTACAGTGCTGCTCATGTATGCTGTGCTTCTCGTTGATTACAGTGGGATATCATTAGCCACTCCTCAGACAGGTCCTTTACATCACTGTTACATTGATGATCTGTGGTGCTGTGAATTGTTGCTATGCAGCTTAACCCTCTGGGCTTTGCATGTCTGTTGTCTGGACCATGGATGTATGCAGTGTTGAATCAGATATGGTTCTTGTCCGCCACGCCTCCTGCTTCACCATTGCTTTGTGGTCCTCGAATACGTTCAGGACTGTGTCTATCATGCACACAGGTCCAGGTACCTGTCACACACACCCTGTACCTACCCTGCCATGTGCTGCTGTGTCATCACCCCACAGTTGCCTGTGTTAGGGCACGCATGCTCTCAGGACATGGTCCCCCACCATTCCCCTCCATGTGCCACATATGCTTGTGCGTGCCCTGTACGTGTGCTGAATATCTACTACTACTACTCCTACTACTACTACTAAGCATTTTATAGGGCACTACCAAGCGCATGCATCACTGTGAAAGTGAACACACAAAAAGACAATCCCTGCTGAGTGGAGCTTATAATCTAAATAGACATAGCACTAACAGCTGTGGAAAGAGGTTTGGAACAGGAGCAAAGAGAAAGGAGCAGGTGAGACAGGACAAAGGATGGTGGTAGGAACACTTGTGAGAGGAAGACAGAAACGTGCAATTTAAAAGAATAAGGAGCACCAAGGTGTAAGGTGCATACCTACCTGCCTGTGGATGGGCAGTGTCCAGCGCTTCTGGCAGTCCACGCAGGTAGATGGACCCAATACGGTCTGCTAGCTCCTGCTCCAGGGGTATGAGAGTTGGGGCAAAAGGGGCACCCCCACGGTGCCCATGACATGTTGCCTCTCAGCTACCATGTGTGCATGCACACCACGCTTAATGTCATTGAATCTCTTTCTCAGGCTGTCCAGGTCCCTGGTTGGTCCCCCTGCCTGGGCTATGGCCTCCTGCACCTCCTCCCACACATGTGTACGTGTTGCCACAGTGGTGCTGTTGCTCAGCCGGCCATAGAGCACCTCATACCACTCCAACACACTGGCCAGCAGGATGTGGTTTTCTTGCTGACTGAATCTCACAGCCCTCCTCCATTCCTCAGCTGGCACCGGTATACGCCTTCGTTTGGCTCTGGGTGGCTCCTGTGTGGGCTGTGACACACCCGATGGGCCTGCAGCCACCACCAAAGGCCCAACACTCCCTATCGGCTCTTGGTCCTGCTGAACAGGTGCCCCCCCTCCTCCCCTCCTGCCATGTCCTGTCGCTCCTTCTCCCTGCCCTCTGTGCCCTCTCCCTCCCTGTCACACATCCCTGATCCTCGGCTCCTCGGCTCCTCTGCTACACCTCACACCTGCTCCTCGCCCCACCTCCTCTCCCTGCTGCCTGCTCCTCAACTCTGCTCCTGTCTCTCTAGACTGCTCTTCGCCTCCCCTCATCTCTCTCTCTCGCCTGCTTTGCCACACACCTCTCCACACCAAACCTGCCTCTGGCACTCTTCACCACCACTCACGACCCAAACACTCTCCATGACACACCTGCCTCTGACACTCTCCTTGCTTCACCAACAATGCACACCTTCTCTCCCTCGCCTACACAAACCCCTCAACGTGAACCAGGTGTGCAGGTGTATTTATAGGTTATTTTACATTGCACGCGTTGCGCATGTGCAGTGGCACGAGCGCGTCGGCTGCACGTGTTGCGCATGTGCCTCAGAGACATGGAAGGTGCATGCGCGGAAAACCATGCTACACATGCGCTGTGCATGAGCGTGAGGCTTGGCGCATGCACCTAACATCACGCAGCACATGCGCATGTCTCACGCTCATGCACAGCGCATGTGTAACATGGTATCCCACTCACGCACCTTCTGCATATCCATGGTACATGCGCAACGCATGCAGCCGACATGCTTGTGCCACTGCGCATGCGCAACATAAAATAACCTATAAATACACCTGCACACCTGGTTCACTTTGAGGGGTTTGTGTAGACGAGGGAGAGAAGGCGTGCACTGTTGGTTGTTGGTGAAGCAAGGAGAGTGTCAGAGGCAGGTGTGTTGTGAGGAGTGGCTGGATTTGTGAGTGGTGGTGGGGTAGTGTGGCTGGGTTGGGGTGTGGTGAGGGAGGTGTGTGGCTAGGTTGGTGAACTGAGTGTCTGTGTTAGAGTGAGTTAGAGGAGTTGGAGGGGCAGAGTTTCTGGAGGGCTTTGTGGTTGCTGCATGTGCAGTGGGAGGTGAGCAGGGGCTGTGATTGCCTGACGGAGGAGATGGTGTCCATGGGGCTGAGGCATAGGGCATGGGTGTAGTCCCGCTGCAACACAGACCTGCAGCTGTGGGGGCAGGCCAGGCAGGGGCTGTGCCGGCATGGCACAGGAGGCTTGCAGAATTGCAGGCTGGCCAGCCTCGCCTCTACAGGCCCAGGGCCCAGCTCCAGGGCATGCGTGAGGACCAGGTCATCTCCCTCTCCCGCCTGAGCATGGGGGCTATTAGGGAGCTCTATGAGGATCTAAGACCTGACCTTGAGCCCCTGACTGGTCGGTCACATGCCATACCGGGTTTGGTCAAGCTCCTTGGTGGGGGTTTGGGTTAACAGTGTCCACTATGGCGGCCTTTGTGGTTGCTTCAGTTACACTGGGGGATGTGGATGGCTTGCGGTTGCCTGATGGGGGAGATGGTGTCCATGGGGCTGGGGCATGGGGCGGGGGTGCAGGCCTGCTCCAACACTGACCTGCAGCTGTGGGGGCAGGCCAGGCAGGGGCTGTGCTGGCACGGCGCAGGAGGCGTGCCAAGTTGCAGGCCCACCAGCCTCACCTCTACAGGCCCAGGGCTCGGCTCCAGGGCATGCATGAGGACCAGGTCATCTCCCTCTACCGACTGAGCACAGGGGCTATTAGGGAGCTCTATGAGGATCTGAGACCTGACCTTGAGCCCCTGACTGGTCAGTCACATGCCATACCGGGTTTGGTCAAGCTCCTTGGTGCCCTACATTTCTTTGCCTCTGACTGTTTCCAGTCATCTGTGGCTGCAGTGGGTGGCATGAGCTGCCCCACCTTCTCACGCTGTCTCCATCAGGTCCTGCATGTCATAATCAGCCAGGTGGGGAATTACATTGCCATTCCCAACACTAGGCAACAGTGGGGGACCCTGAACCAGGCCTTTGAGGCGTTAGCCGGGATACCACACGTAATGGGAGCTATTGATTGCACACATGTTGCCCTGGTCCCGCCTAGAGATAGGGAGGTAGTGTTCTGCAACCGCAAACACTACCATTCCCTGAATGTTCAGGTTGTATGTGATGCAAATATGCATCTTCTGAATATGGTCCCTAGGTTTGCAGGGTCCACCCATGACTCCTATATCCTGCATCACTCGGCACTATTCAGACAATTTGAGGCAGGCCAGTATGAGGACTGTATACTGCTGGGTGTGTATTTCTCATCTCTGACATGCACATGGTGATCCTGTGACTAACCGTATGTGCGCATGTCTGTCTTTGAGGTGTATTCGTAGTTGTGTGTGTGTTTTATCTGTCTGTGTGTGATCTAACGTTGGGGGTGGGTGGGTAGTGCCCTCCAGCTCTACCTTGCTACGGTGCTGTGTGATGATGGTAGAATGGATGCTAGCATTTGTGTCGTGGTTACAGATTATGTTGATAGCAATCCCTACACCTACCCCTTGTTTTGTGTGTCATAACTTCATACGCTGATGCATAGTTGTGGTGTCCCATCATGTGATGTCATATGTTTCTGTCAGGATGTTTTGTGCATTTGGTTTGCACGCACATACTTGTGTCCATTTGGTTGGACATCAGCTCCTGCTTTAACGTTTCACATTTTTTTCTGCAGGTGATTCAGGATATGGGTGTTGCCCTGGTTGCTGACCCCTGTGCATCAACCACGGACACGTGCAGAGAGGAGTTACAATGAGGCCCATGCCTCCAGCCGCTCCGTCATAGAGTGAACCTTTGGTGTTTTAAAGAGTCGCTTCAGGTGTCTGGATAGGACAGGCGGGGCCTTACAATACAAACCACAGACTGTGGCAGAGATCATTATAGCCTGTTGCATCCTGCACAACATTGCTCTCAGGCACCATATCCCTGTCCAAATTAATGAGGATCTGGAGGTTGATCCTATGTGCCCTCCTGTGCGTGGCTGTGGTGACACACGTGAAGGCACAGCAGTCAGGCGGCAGGTGATTGAGGAGGTCTTCCCATGTAAGTACTGCATATGTTGCCACATACATTTGTTTAGATATGTGTGTACTACTACTACTAGTGAACATTTGAATCCCAGTAGCAGTAAGATGCAACACTGCACTGACAGATAACAGACACTGCCTGGCCATCCCAGCTTACAATCTAGTCATGACTGACACGCAGAAGATGTGAGCAGGGCACAACAGCGGGTGGAGGTGGATTATGTGTGTTAGGGGTATTAGGCTTGGGGGAGGTGTTAAGCTGTCACACATGATTTGTGGCTGATTGGGATAGGGGCTGCTGTACAGCCACAGGTAGTTAGTTTGAGGCTTTGGGTGCAGCAAGGTGAAAGGCGTGTAGTATGGGGTCAACAGTAGGAGAGCGGCCCATAGATGGGACCAGTTGCCTAGATGTGTGTGTTTCACATTTTGTAATATGAGATGATGGATTGGTTGGTATGCTCTGATGAGCATGGACTGTGTGTTAGTTGTTTCTGTGTAGCGCTACATGTGACATGTAACACTATATACATGCTCAGTAGTAGTTGGATTACTGGTAGTTGAGATCAGTAAGGGATGTTACTGCAACACCACAGTGTACCTGCATGTATAGGTCAGCAGGAGAGCCTTGACATGGATGCGGAGACAGATAGGGAACCTGTGAGGGTCCTCAATCCTGACAGGGGGTGTATTATTGCCATTATGTGTGTGGCTGTGGAAAGGCCATGCAGTGCAGTGTTGCATGTTTTCAGGCAGACAGAGATGATTCAAAGCCAGATCAGCAACGTGTGGGTTACAGTAGGCAAGCCAGGAGCTGATTTGGGAGTGGATTTGGATTTTAGTTGTGTGTTCAGGGAGGACTGGGGAAATATAGCTGATGACATCTAGACAGAAACCACAAGCCTCAACTACAAGCTGGGTATGTGTGTAGAGGAGGAGAGTGCAGTTCAAGACAACACCTACATTGAGGACCCAGGAGAAAGGAGGGTATGGCCACACACACAAAGACGCTCAGATGGGAGGGGAGGGTTTAGGTGCACATATAGGATATCCATGCTTTGCCAGTATCGATTTCACACAGTGGGATGACATACAGCCATCAATGTCAGTTGGCAAGCAGACATCGGTCTGTGGTTTGGCAGACATAACTCAGGCATGGAGACATATCTTTGCAACTCATCAGCACACAGCTGGTAATGTACTTCAAGGGATGAGATAGCGAAAGCAAGGAAATGTATATCGACAGAGGATAAGGAAGTAGCCCCTGGATATTTTTCTGCGGTACAGGAACTGACAGTGGGGTAGCAGTGGACATTGAGACACCAGAACACACACAGAAGGGGCAGGGGGAGTGATATGGGGGACGCAGGATAGTACTGCGGCCTTAGAGCTGAGCAGGGACACGGTAGCGAGGAGACGATCTGTTCAACAGTTTTACAGCAGCAGAAAGGTGGGGAAGGGGACAGACAGAGTACGGGCCCTTGTAGTTTACCACACACACTTCAGTGATAACGTTAGCATGAGGGGAATCTGTACAGTGTGATGGGGCACAGTCAGTCTGTAAAGGATCTTGGGGGATCTGCGAGCTGAGGACGTGAAAGTGCAGTGTGTGTTGCACAGCTCCAACATGACATATGCATGTTTCTCTTGTGTTCCTCAATCGACAGGACATACTTGGTGACCCTCCTGATGCTGTGGTGCCTTGGCAGCTGACTGTAGGTCATCCAATGTGCAGTAGTCTGGGGTAGGTGGACCTACAGCTACTTTGTCTGTGACGACAGTCAGGGGGAGCACATGTCTGCAGGGATCTGTCATATTGTACATATGTTGTTGTTCACCTCTTTGCCCTGCACCCCCATACCCCATATTTTGCTATTGGCACACATATCCACATGTGTTCCTGGCCAGTTCATCTTCTCCAACACTGTCTCTGGGACACGTACAATAGAGCTGCGAGTGTGTGTAGGTCCTAGGTGTTCGGATAGTGGGCTGCACGTACACCCTTCCCTGACATTGCAACATAAGCCAACAGCAGTGTATCATTGCATTTGACAAGCCTTTATCTCCAGTAATCTCCAACTGTGCACATACAGGCCATATGCTACTGCTGGCACGCTCACCTTAGCATACTGTGTGGGTGTGTGGTTTTGGGTTGGCTGTGTGATGATACAGCATGCAAGCATTTTGCATTATCATGTGGTGTGAGGGGTCTGTACACCTGGGGAGCGGTGGTGGCTGTGCTATCTCTACCTTACTGCTGTTTATCTTGTGAACATTGTGGCCATGTGTTGTGTGTTGTGAGCTGACCTGTCTCTTGTGTGCTGACAGACCACTGCGCAACAGCATTTTTGCATTACAGATATCGCCATAATATGGACATGCATCAACAGTGGTTGGACATGGGGACATGGTGATGCTACACATTTCAATGACATCTTCGCCCTTCACTGTGATGTGTTGTGGCCTTTGAGAGCCTCAAGGGAACCCAAACATATACTTGCTGCAGACACACGGTAGGTTGCACCTTTGGTCTTTTGGAAATGACATCAGCCTTTACATGTTAATGATTTACTGTTTGTTTCATGGACATTTCATGTGGAGTCTCTGTACACAAATGCTGATGCACATGGGGTGGAGCTGTGAAATGCCTGTGTAACATGGGCATGAACATGACCATATCCATGTGAAACCCTTGTTTGCGGTTCCAATTCCAAATGTCCACAACATGCACTGTGTTCTGTGTTGTGATCATGTTATGTTTGGCTGTGTGACGTTTCATTACATACATATTGATGTTTGACTCTCTGCAGTTTGGGCTGATGTTGCAAGCACCACACCAATACATTGTTTATCCTCTTCTGACACAGGGCAGATGACACACAAAGCACATCTACTACAGTGCATCCGGCATCACCATCACCTACCTGTTGGAGGACACAACAACACCATGGAACTATCCCTGGGACATAGTGCCATAGGATGTTTGACCTCTGTGAGTGGGACACATGCCTAGGATGGACATTATTGTTGGACTGCTACTTTGTCCATGACAGGCCTTTCCAACACACCGTTTGCTGCCATGCTCTGGCTGGGTGTCCTGTTCATCGCAGGAGACACACCTGACCTTTCAAGTACTGTGGCATATTGGGATGTCACACTTGACTATGCATCCCCAGAGTTTCAAGGACAGTCTTCACTGGACTTGTTGGGTTGCAAACACCCTTTGCACTGTGGACACTGTGTACTGGTCCCCACGTGTGCAGCTGGGACTGACATTGTCGCTGTATGTTGTGCATCCTTCTGACATTGTGCTGTTGTGTTTTGCCCATGTGTGTGACATGGGATGCAGGATACGCTCATCTGTTTGGTTCAACACGAGCATACAGCCATGCTTGTGGCACAGGGGGAACACTGGAGAGGTCCTCTTGTCTATGTCAGCCTACCCTCCACTTGGACATGACACAGTATTTGCCACCACACCACTTTACTGCACACCAACATCTTGGATTGATGTTTGCACTCACCAAGGGTGTTACAGTGCATGTGTGGCATCACTGTATCATGTTTCAATGTACACGGTGCATGTGCATTTGACTGATTATTTTGTTGCAACACAGCATGTGGCAATATGGTTTCTGTGCGGGTTACTGTAACATGTTTGACCTTTCTTTCCACCTCTATATACAGGTTATTGTGCTTGTTTACTGTACAGACGTGAGGCTCTGCATTGGTTTCAAACCTAGCATTGCATGTCTGCACAGTCCTATTTATCCCCTGAGGTTCCGGCACTCACATTGCCCTGTTATATTTGGAGTGTGGCAGTGTGTGTGTCCATTTTCCTCCTTCATTTGTGCATTCTATGTACCATGATATATGTATACAGACACTGTATCCACACCAACCAGTGCAGGGGACCTTCTGCATAGTGTTATGTTTGCATGTTTTTTGCGGTTTGTTTCATTTGAATTCTCTGCTACCTGTTAGCAATTAGCATATCCTCATTTTGCATTTGACGATTGTTTTGGGTTACATTGTTGCTGCTTTGATTCCTATATCAGGCATTATGTGACAGCTGTAACATATATTTCGATATCTGTGTTTACACTTTCTTATGTTTAACAACATATGCTGTTTCATTTGTGTGTCTACTGTGTTGGAAGACAGATATGTTTTTATAAACAGATCATGACTGATGTGTGTTGGGCCCTCATCATGCACCGCCTACTGTCTACATGCACACATATGTAATTAACTTATTTGGGTCATGCAACAACATGTGGGGGGTGGGGGCCAAATGCATACTGCACACCATGCACCTAATGCACATTATCTCTCCTGCCCATCATCTGCAGACGGGCCAGTGACTTTTCTGTAACATGTGGGTTGCTGCTCTGCAAAATGTGTTTTTGATTTTTCCCCTGTTATCCAATCACCTTGATATTATGATAGGCGGTATCTGCACTATCTCTGATGATTAACCAAAATAAAAATATGTGTTGGCTGTACATTTGTCTCTGCTGCTGCTTGAACACACTGACACACGTACACACGTATTTAGTGATTTCCTGGTCATGTACATGGCCCACCTGTGCTCACATCCTTATACGGTGCCAGAAAGACAGAGAGGTACATAGACGAGACCTACAGGGATATAGTCTTGAAGTCCCACCTTCAGTCTGGCAGCATCCCTGTTGCCATGGAGGAGAGAGGTCACGTGACAGGAGAGCATCACCCTGGTGTGGCAGGAAGTGATCCTGTAACTAGGACCTGTCCTCCAGGTGATGTAAAACCCTGTCGCACCGAGGAAGTTTCTCCAGGGCCATGTGCCCATGAGGGAAGGGTTAGGACAGCCGTTATAGTTGGTGATTCGATCATTAGGCATGTAGATAGCTGGGTGGCTGGTGGACGTGAGGATTGCCTGGTAACATGCCTGCCTGGTGCGAAGGTAGCGGACCTCACGCGCCACCTAGATAAGGTCTTAGATAGTGCTGGGGCGGAGTCTGCTGTCTTGGTACATGTCGGTACCAATGACATAGGAAAATGTGGTAGGGAGGTTCTGGAGGCTAAATTTAGGCTTTTAGGTAGGAAGTTGAAATCCAGAACTTCCAGGGTAGCGTTCTCCAAAATGCTTCCCGTTCCACGTGCAGGACCCAAAAGGCAGGCAGAGCTCCAGAGTCTCAATGCGTGGTTGAGACAATGGTGCAGAGATGAGGGGTTTGGATTTGTTAGGAACTGGGATACATTCTGGGGAAAGGAGGGGCTCTTCCGAAGGGATGGGCTTCACCTTAACCGGGATGGAACCAGGCTGCTGGCATTAACATTTAAAAAGGAGATAGAGAAGCTTTTAAACTAGATAATAGGGGAAAGCCGACAGTCACCCAAGAGCAGATGGTTCGGAAGAATGTATCCTTGAAGGATACTACCAAAAGCAGAGAGGTTCCAAAAAAGAGTAAAGTAGCCCAAATGCCCTCGAGTATGGAACAGACAGAGCTTAAAGATCCCAAATTACCTATGTCTACCAATAGCCAAATTAATATGAATAAAATACAGTCTCTAAAATGCTTGTATGCAAATTCTAGAAGTCTAAAAAATAAGATGGGAGAGTTAGAATATATAGCACTAAATGAGAGGTTAGATGTGATTGGAATATCAGACATGGTGGAAGGAGGACAACCAGTGGGACACTATGATACCTGGGTACAAACTATATCGTAATGATAGAGCTGATCAAATTAGTAGAGGGGTTGCGCTCTATGTTAGAGAGGGCATTGAGTCAGAAAGGATTAAAGTTTTGCAGGAAACAAAATTTGCTGTAGAATCTCTATGGATTGAAATTCCATGTAAAAAGGGGAAGGCGATGGCGGTGGGGGTGTACTATCGACCGCCTGGCCAGAATGAACAAATGCATGATGAAATGCTCAAAGAAATCAAGGAAGCTAACAAAAGTTACAGCGTGGTAATAATAATGGGCGATTTCAATTACCCCGGTATCGACTGGGTCAGTGTCACGGCAGTACATGCTAGGGAGATAAAGTTCCTAGATGACATAAATGACTGCTTCTTGGAGCAGCTGGTCCATGAACCGATGAGAGGGGAAGCCATATTAGACCTAGTCCTTAGTGGAACACCAAATCTAGTGCAAGAGATAAGGGTGTTGGGGCCACTTGGCAAAAGTGATCATAGCATGATCGCCTTTGATTTAATTAGTGGAGGAGGGATAGTAAGGAAATCCACAGTACTACCTTTTATCTTTCGAAAGGGAGACTATGATAAAATGCGGAAAATAGTTAAGAAAAAACTAAAAGGAGCAGTAGCAAAGGTTAAAGATTTACATCAAGCTTGGGTGTTGTTGAAAAATACTATCTTGGAAGCCCAGACCAGCTGTATTCCACGCTTTAAGAAAAGTGGAAGGAAGTCCAAAAAACTGCCAGCATGGTTTAAAGGTGAAGTCAGAGAGGCTGTTGTTGCCAAGAAAGCATCTTTCAGGAAATGGAAAAAAGAGCCAAACGATGAAACCTGGAAACAGCACAAGCACTGGCAGGTCAAATGCAAGGCATTGATAAAGAAGGCAAAGAAAGAATTTGAGAAGCTTGCTGCGGAAGCAAAAACGTGAAATAAAGATTTTTTCAAGTACATTCGTAGCAAAAAACCTGTGAGAGAGTCAGTTGGACCATTAGATGATAGAGGAGTTAAAGGGGCACTAAGAGGCGACAAGGCGATAGCGGAGAGACTGAATGAATTCTTTGCTTCGGTCTTTACTGAGGAAGATATAGGGATGTTACCCATGACTGAAGTGGTATTTAAAGGTGCGGAAGAATTGAAGAAAATATCGATACATCGGGAAGATGTATTACAACTATTAGATAAACTGAAGAGTAGCAAATCACCTGGGTCGGATGGTATACATCCAAGGGTGTTGAAAGAACTGAAATATGAGATTGCAGACCTGCTATTAGTAATCTGTGAACTATCATTAAAATCATCTCTAATACCTGAAGATTGGCGGATCGCCAATGTAAAACCAATTTTTAAAAAGGGTTCGAGGGGTGATCCGGGAAACTACAGACCGGTGAGCCTCACGTCAGTACCGGGAAAAATGGTAGAAACCATCATAAAGAATAAAATTACTCAGCATGTAGATAGTCATAGCCTAATGGGAGACAGCCAACATGGCTTTAGACAAGGAAGATCTTGTCTTACTTATCTGTTATGTTTTTTTGAAAGTGTGAATAAACAGGTGGACAAAGGTGAGTCGGTTGATATAGTGTATCTGGACTTTCAGAAAGCCTTTGACAAGGTCCCTCATCAGAGACTTTTGGCAAAACTAGAGTCATGGGATAGGAGGCAGTGTACTACTGTGGATCAGGAACTGGTTAAAAGATAGAAAGCAGAGGGTTGGGCTAAATGGCCAATTTTCCCAATGGAGAAAGGTGAATAGTGTGTACCCCAGGGATCTGTGCTGGGTCCGCTGCTTTTTGACATATTCATAAATGACCTGGAAAGTGGAATAACGAGGGAGGTTATCAAATTTGCAGATGACACAAAACTATTTAAAGTTGTTAAAACCCAAGAGGATTGTGGAAAATTGCAAGAGGATCTTGATAAATTGGAAGACTGGGCATCAAAATGGCAGATGAAATTTAATGTGGACAAGTGCAAAGTTATGCACCTAGGGAAGAACAACCCAAACTATGGTTACATGATGCAAGGTTCCACATTAGGAACCACCACCCAGGAAAAAGATTTAGGCGTCATTGTGGATAACATGTTAAAACCCTCGGCCCAGTGTGCAGCGGCAGCCAAGAGAGCAAATAGAATGCTAGGTATCATAAGGAAAGGAATGGAAAATAAAACAAAAGATATTATAATGCCTCTATACCGTTCCATGGTGAGACCGCACCTTGAATATTGTGTGCAATTCTGGTCGCCGTATCTTAAAAAGGATATAGCGTTATTAGAAAAGGTTCAGAGAAGAGTCACCAAAATGGTAAAGGGGATGGAAGGATACTCCTATGAAGAAAGGCTAAAAAGGTTAGGGCTCTTTAACCTGGAAAAGAGACGGCTGAGGGGAGATATGATAGAAGTCTATAAATTAATGAACGGAGTGGAACGGGTAAACGTAGATCGACTGTTTACGTTATCAGAATATAGGAAGACTAGGGGACATGCAATGAAGCTACAGGGTAAACTATTTAAGACTAACAAAAGAAAATATTTTTTCACTCAACGTGTAATCAAACTCTGGAATTTGTTACCGGAGGATGTAGTAAAGGCTGTTAGTGTAGCTGGATTTAAAAAAGGTTTGGACAAGTTCCTGGAGGAAAAGTCCATAAACCATTATTAAGAAGGGACCCAGGATATCAATGCTTGACCTAGTACAAGCATTGCAGAACCTGTGTCTTTTGGGGAAACTGCTAGGTACGTATGACCTAGATTGGCCACTGTTGGAAACAGGATACTGGGCTTGATGGACCTTGGTCTGGCCCAGTATGGCATATCTTATGTTCAGCTGTCTATCTGCCAGCCGTTTCTCACATCACTGGGTGTTACAAGTTCCCATACACACATTCCCTTTGAGGTAATATCTTTGCATTGTGCTTGGTTTGGTTGTTTTGGGATAGTGGTTACTGACATGTGTTGTAACACCATAGGTTGCGGGTTTGATTCCCAGATGGTTTTTTTTTTTTTTTGTGTTGTGCTAACCTGACCATGAGCTAACTACAGGTTCATCACCTATCCACATACCCTTCCACCTCTTCACTGTACACCAAAGTGTGCCCTCTGTGCTGCCTATCCATCACATATTAACTGTTATATATGTCTCTTTCTTTGTAGTGATCATGTAGGCAGTCTGTTTGGGGGATTGGCATTGCTGTGGTTTAGTTGGTCTGTGGCACACCTGTTTACAGGTTCAATTCTCACATGCTCCTTTTCTGTTCTGTTCCATATTTTGCCCTGCTCCACAGGGCATCCCCTGCCACCCTTTGGGTTTAGGTTCTTTCTTCTTTTGCATGCTGTATCCACTGCATAACATTTCATTGTGTGTGTGCATGTAGTTATATGTGGTTCTGGTCCCAATTATAGACTGTGATTTGAGCTGAACACACCAGATCTGCATGTGCATTTCATCATGGTTACTGTTGGAGGTTTGCCTATCCTGGCAGCCAGCAGGCTTCTTGTGTGATGCCCTGCAGTATTCTTCTATGCAGCCTTTGCTACTGACCTTATGTTGGTGATGTGGCCTACTGGTTTGTGCACTAACAATTGTGCTAATGTTTATAGGTTTGATTCCTCTCTGTTCTCTTTCATTTGTATGCCTGTCCTGCACAGCTACTTTTCATTCCTGTAACAGTCATATCTGTGCAGATCTGTGCTGTTAGCACATTGTACCCTTATCACAGTTGCAACCATCCTTCTGTCCTTCTATGTGTGTCTGGCAGCTGTGTGCCATCCTGCCCTGATGTGCAAGCTCCTACCCCATGTCCTGCACTGGTACACATTTCTGCATTGCAGCTGTTCCTGGTTGCCTCTCCTGTGTGTGCTGTGCATGGCACTGCTACTCCTCTGTCCTCCTGTCATTGCACCTATCCTGCCACCTCTATCTCCTCTGCTGGACACATCTTCCCATCCTCTGCCACACACTGTCATTGTTGCATGGTACATTACCATCACCCTGTGCATCACTACAGCTGGCCCCGATATGTTTGTCCATTTTTCAAACTGCCACATGGGCTGAATGCAGATCTGTCTGAGCCATCAGCTCAGATCTACTTTCTTCCATCACTTGTGCATTGTCTTTCCTTGGTGCTCTGTGCAATGTTAGGGTTACATCTGTGTTTTGCCCATACCTTTCTTGCTTTTCAACTTGGGGAACCTTACTGCCCTTGGCCAACATTTCTTGAGTGACTTATACATCCCTGGGGCATCTTTAGCCACACCTTAGATTCAGCCAGCTTATGGGGCGCCTAATATGGTGCCTTGGGGTTTGACAACCTTTCAACATGCCCTCTGGGGCACATTATAACCCACCTTGGCTGACGTGGTGGTTTAGGATGTGCCTTCTGGTGCGCCCTAAAAGGTGCATTAGTTTATGGCACTGGGGTGCGGGTATTTTTAGCTGGCAGCACAGATTGTTGGACTGCTACAAGCAGGAAAAGGAATTGCCTTGATCACTCTTCTTCATTAAGCCCACTGGGGGATTGATCTCATGACCCCTGTTTCAGCAGTCATTGTATTAACCAGTGTGCTACCCCTCTATTGGTGTGATTGCAGCTCAGCACGTGAAGTTAAGGTTAACGCGTGGTAACGTGCACGGCTCCCTCTATCACGCGATAATGGACATGGCGCACTTTATCGCGCGATAACCCATGATTGCTACATTAAGACCGGAACCCCCACTCCTTATATGACATCCTTCACATTATCGCTGCAACTAGCGCTGGGAACTTTAAGACAGTTTAGTAAACATACCCTATGTATCACTTATGAAACATAACTTTTATTGGCATTACTTGTATATGCAAGACATATAGTATGCCATATTTATCTTTTTGGTGTGTTTACCATATAAATTTTTTCCCTTATGAGTGTTTAAGATGTTACATCTTTTCTTTTTTTGTTTATTCATCCACCATAGATTGGGAAGAGTGGTTTGTTCCACCCTCTTTTTGACGTTGCTTTCTGTCCTCTTTGGTAATGTATTATATTTCTGTTGGATGTCTTTGATTGGTTATTAATTTATATTACAAATGTTCATATTTTAATTTTATGTCTGTGTCTGTCCTTAGACCCCTGAAGAAGGCCTCCGGCCGAAACCTTTTAGTTGGGTCTACGAATAAAGTTTTTTGGATATACCTAACTGTGTTTGGCCGTGGTTTTCGGCTTCCACTCCCTCCTCCTATTGTACCTCTGCGGAAGACCTCCTTCTCCTGCTGTTAGGCACTGAAATACCACCTTTTCCTCCAGCACTATTCTCATAACGAGGACACACAACAGCCACCCACCCGCAACCACCAAAGCAGCCGTCCCAAAACACCTACAACACACAGCCTCAGCCCTGCACAGTAGCACTACCAGACACCCGGGCATGCACATGTATATAGTCACCTAATCTTGTAAATAGTAGCTAGGCAGCCCAGTCGCCACTTCACTGTGGCTGACCCGACTGCTTAGCCTGTATTATGGTTAGCTAAACGAGTAGCCAAGCTACTGTGTAGCATGTACATAGTTAGCCCAGTTAGCCCAAGTTGCAAAACCCTGTTTTTTGTAAGTTCAGTACGGGAGCCTCCTGTAACTGTACAAACCTTCTGTTGACTGTAAACCGAGCTGATTTTAAAAAGCGCGGTATAGAAAAGACTTTAAATAAATAAATAAATAAAATAAATTAATTAATGTTCCTCTTCCCTCTGTCTCTGTGAAGCTCACAGCCTAAACTTGGCTTGTCTGTCATCTGGAAAGCTGCTTTCTTTCTAACTTTGCATTTTGTTAAATGACTCATTTTGTAGATGTTATAGTATTTTTAGAAAAGCTAATGTGTCTCTCTTGATATCCTGTTTTTTAATCAGTTTATCCTAAAAGATCTGATTTAATTTTGTTTTTGTAGTATTCCCACTGGTTACCACAGCTCTGAGACATCTGTTGGAAGTTTATGATAATGGAATGGCAAAAAGACAATTGTACATTCCCAGCTTGCCCTCACATGTTTAAACAAATCAAATTGACTTTTCACAGATGCCATAATTTAGTTTTATTATCTTTAATAATGCTACACAGAGTCTACCAGATAATAGTGACTTGTTTGGATCTCTAAGGGGTATGTTTACTAAACCGTCTTAATGTGCGCTCTGTGACGTTATCCCACGATAAGGTATCTTATCGCGTGATAATGGCGCTTTATCAGGCGCACAGGTACCTTAGCGTGCGATAACGCGCGCAGCGGCGCAAACGAGCGCTGAAGGCGGGGAAAGGCTCCCGGAGGATGGAGGAAGGCTCCCCAGGGGCGGAGAGAAGGGGTCAATGGGCGGAGAGTGGGAGGGGAGAGGCTCTCTGCACACTAATGCTGTGAAATCCGAGGCTGAGAACTAATGCCAGTCAGGGCCGGCCCGTCCATTGAGCAAGAATGTTTTTTGCACAGGGCCCCGCGTTTCAGGGGGCCCCACGCAAAAAACATTCTTCATCCCAAGTTTAAAAAAAACAAACAAACAGCTGCTTCTGCCGCGGCAGCATCAAGAGTGCCAGTGCCGCTGCCGCATCAAGAGTGCCGCCGCTGCATCAAGAGTGCCGCTGCCATGGGGCCCCCCAGCAGAGCCTCCCTGCATCATAGCCTAGCGTCGAATCCCCGAATGCAGGATTTCCCATCAGCCCCGGCGGGATTAACAGAGCCGCGAGAAAGGAAACTCTCGCGGCTCTGAAAGAAGCCCGTGTTCGGGGATTCGACGCTAGGCTACGATGCAGGGAGGCTCTGCCGGGCAGAGGGGGGGCCCCGCGGTGGCACTCTTGATGCTGCCGCGGCAGAAGCAGCTGTTTTTTTTAATTTTTTAATTTGGGATGATAGGGGGGAAGGGGGTTTAGGACTGGTAATGGGCTATGGGGGGGAGGCTAAGACTGGAAATGGGCTGATGGGGAGGTTTAGGACTGGTAATTGGCTATGTGGGGGGGGCTAAGACTGGAAATGAGCTGATGGGGAGTTTTAGGACTGGTAATGGGTTATGGGGGGTGTGCTAAGACTGGAAGTGGGCTGATGGGGGGCTATGGGGGGGCTAAGACTGGAAATGGACTGATGGGGGGTTAGGATTGGTAATTGGCTATGGGGGGGGCTAAGACTGGAAATGGGCGGAGGGGGCGGTTTAGGACTGGTAATTGGCTATGGGAGGGGTTAGGACTGGTAATGGGCTGATGGAGAATTAGGACTGGTAATGGGCTATGGGTGGCTAGGACTGGAAATAGGCTGATGGGGGTCTAGGACTGGAAATAGGGTGATGGGGGGGTTAGGACGTAATGGGCTGATGGGGAGGTTTAGGACTGGTAATGGGTTATGGGGGGGAGGGGGCTAAGACTGGAAGTAGGCTGATGGGGGAGGGTTAGGACTAGTAATGGGCCAGGGGGGGTTGCTAATACTGGAAGTGGGCTGATGGGGAGGTTTAGGACTGGTAATGGGCTATGGGGGGAGCTAAGACTGGAAATGGGCTGATGGGGGTTAGGACTATTAATGGGCTATGGGAGGGGGTAGGATTGGTAATGGGCTGATGGGGGATTAGGACTGGTAATGGGCTATGGGGGCTAAGACTGGAAATAGGCTGATGGGGGGGCTAGGCCTGGAAATAGGGTGATGGGGGGGTTAGGACGTAATGGGCTGATGGGGGGGTTAGGACTAGTAATGGGCTATGGGGGGGCTAGGACTGGAAATGGGCTGATGGGGGGTTAGGACTGGTAATGGGCTGGGGGGCTAAGACTGTTAATGGGCTGAGGGGGTTGCTAGGACTGGAAATGGGCTGAGTGGAAGGAGGGCTTGAACTGCAAATAGCTGATGGGGATGGGGGCTTGGAATGGAAATGGGTTGTGAGGGGGAGGGAGCTAGGACTGGAAATGGGTGAGTGGGGGGGGGCTAGGACAGGAAATGGGCTGATGGAGGGGCTAGAATAGGACTGGAAATTGGCTGTTGGGGGGGTGCTAAGATTGGAAATGGGCTGTGGTGGGGGTTTGGATTGAAATGGACTCATGAAGGGGCTAGAACTGGAAGTAGGCTCATGGGAGGCTTGGATTGGAAATGGGCTGAGTGGAGGGGAGCTAGGATTTGACATGGGCTGATGGGCTCATGGGGGCCTGGGATTGGAAATGAGCTGATGGAGGGACTCGGATGGGACTGGAAATAGATGGGGGAGCTAGGACTGGAAATAGGCTGATGGTGGGTCTAGGATAGGACTTGAAATGGGCTTATGGGGGGCTAGGACTGGAAATGGGCTGATGCGGGAACTAGAAGGGAGCGGATGCTGGGTGGGACTGGAACTAGAATGGAGCTGATGTTGGGGGAGGATTAGAATGGGATGGAGCTGGGAGAGTGAAATGGAGAGGGAAAAATATTTTGTGTGGGAGGGAAGACAAATCTACAATTGGCCGGATATTGGGAGAGTAAGTGGGGATTGAGAATGGAGGGGTAAAATTTGAGTAGATGAAATAGGAATGAGGAAAGAGCAAAAGGAGAAAGATTAGTATGTTAAAGCAGATGTAGAGAGAGAATGGAAAAAAACTAGAAGAGAGAAGAAAAGACAAATGGACAGCAGACGATGGAGAGTTAGCGGAAGACACAAAGAAACCAGAAGAAAGTGACTGGAACAATTGCAGCTGAAAAAAAATGCACAAAAGGTAGAAAAATATCTCTTTATTTTGAATTTATTAATTAGAATATGTCAGCTCTGGGAAATGTGCATCATTAACGTCTGCGCTTTGTTTAGTACAAGAGCAAATTAATGTATAGTTTTATTTCTACAGTGTTGTACATTCCAAGTTTGGCTTTTGGGATTCCCAGTTTAATTATTGTCTTCCTGTTTATAAATTGTGATTTCTTGTTTGGTGATGGTCTATGTTCTGCATGTGTAACTGAGCTGAGGTATTCTGTTTATGTAATTCCTATTTGACATTGCCACTTGTTCTCTTTCCCCAGTAGGTTATGTATTGTTGTTCTCTGAAATGTATTGGTTTAATATTTGCAGCGTTTCCTTTTGATAGTTAGGGTATGGTGCTTTATGAGTCCTGGTAGTGCTGTTAGGATACGGCGGGTTTGCTATGGGTTCTGAATGGGCAGTGTTTGTAGTAGTTCCTAATGTGTCTGGAGGTTGGCACTGGATTATAGTAATGTAGAAGTCTTTTAGTCTTTCTTTATTCATACACTCATTAAGAGGCATGTTTACTAAAAGTTAGTGTATGGTAACATTATGCAAATATTTATGCAAATGAGGCCCCGCACCGAGTCTCCGCACATGGCCCCGCACCCCCCTTGGGCCGCCCCTGACGCCAGTGAAACCCTGGCGTTAGAGCTGATTTAAAGGGAAGAGAAACCATTTATGTCAGCAATGTACAGCAAAATCAGGGAAACCTACAAAAAAGTGATAATTGTGATACATGTGCACGGACAAAAGTGTAAATAAACATTGAAAATGACCCCAACAAAATATTAAAAAAACATAACCAAGCTGGGCAATAGTGATATTAATGGGAAACGTCGAAAAACACTCCCAAGAAAGCTCCAAAAAAATGATATGAATTTTGGAAAGGTCTACGCTCCGTCCCCATACAAGGTGAATGATCCCACAGTGAAATAGCGCTGATCAGGGTTTCCCTCTCCATTAGACAGGTTTCCTATGGTGTGCACATGTTCCACAACAGCAGGGCGGGCATGTCAGAATGGGCAACTTGACAGATGCTGGGAAAGGGGACACAGAGGGCTGCAGACGGCACATGCTGTGCTGCAGCTGGGCCACAGTGCGGACTAGGGTGATGCCTAGGTGGCCCATAGGAATGCTGAAACAGTAGAGCAGCCAGACAGCAACTGATGAGGGCCCAGCATGGGCCCGAGTGTGCTTCCCACAGTGTCACAGGGGATAGTACCCAGCAGGTACTGTGGGGCCTGGCACTGCATGGGCACAGAACATTGTCAGGAGGTGCTGGGGGAAGCGTGGACATCTATGCAGGCACCCCTACCCCAGAACCTGCACCATAGGCAGCCGCCTACCCACACAATGGATGGCCTGAGACTGCGCTCCACCAGCACCACCAGCAGACGGGCATGTCAGCAGGGTGGCAGAGGGGTACTGGTGGTGGAGGGGGCAGTGGCAGCTGCCCAGAGCAGACCGTGGCCTAGCCCTGTGTAGGTGGGTGCCATGCACTGCAACAGACAGGCCCTGTCTGACAAACAGTCATGTTATCCCCAGGGAATGCACAGTCTCTGTGGCAACACGGTGGTATAGTGCACACAGCCAGTGTGTTCAGAAGCAGAAGGTCACAGGTTCAAGTCCCAGCTGTAGTTCCTGCCAACCCAGCCCCCATATTTTACCCACTACTACAACGTGCTAATACAGACAGAACCTGTAGTGCAGATGACGTAGACATGCCCAAAACACCTACATTTTACTCTACAGAGCACAGACACCATAAACATGCACATTACCTAGAGCAGAGTCTCCCAAATGCAGTCCTGGAGGGCCAAACACCATTCAGGTTCCATGCTGCTTCTAATAAATGTGGCTGTGCTGCATTGCTATGCACCGCCCCATGGTATGCAGATGTATCTTATGCATATTCATTAGGGACAGCATGAAAACCCGAACAGTGTTTGGCCCTCCAGGAGTGGAGTTGGGAACCTCTGCCCTAGAGCAGCAGCCAACAGGGGCAGACACACCCGCACCCACAGGCTCCATTATCCCAAGCCTCCTGGAGAGGCAGGATGTTGGGCCCTGCGTGCATCTCCCCATACTAGCACTTGCATACCCTAGCAATGCCACCCTAAACATGGGAAAACTGTACACAGCTATCAAAAGGTTGCTATGATAACTGGCAGAGAGCAATTCCTATGTTAAGCACAATTGGATGATTGAGCTGCATCATAGCAACCTTTCTGATGTCTGTGGAGTGTGCCTCAGGTCTGGTGTCTGACAGAGTGACCCCAACAGTATTGCTTACCATAGCCATGCTTGCACTGTGCCCAGGACTGGTGTGGTGGCCAGGGCTGCCAAACACCTCTATAGTTGCACAATGCTGGCATAGGTGTGTGGAGTGTGTGCCTGTCTATCCAGTGTGTGGTGGCTGCCAACACCCTCCACAGCCCACACTGCTAGCACTGTTGCCAGTATAGGTCTGCCAATGTGCATAATGAGGAGCAAGGTAATGTGGGAGTAGCCTGGATAGGGTGGCGTGGCCTGGCTGCATCTGCACAGGGCATAGGGCAATGGCTCGGACATTGTAGTGCCCGGCCACCACCTGCATGGACAGCGTGGCCACACCATTTCCTGCTGGGAGATCACTTTCACCCTGACTGAGCAGTGACCATGGCATGGCTAGGTTCCCCCATAGTGCTATGTAGTGTTTCTCTCATATGATATACATGGGTTCTCTTTTGGGGCCCAATCACTGACTTATCTGCTTGGTGTGTATGCTGACGTCCCAGTTCTGGGTACACCCATCTCCTCCAGGACCATGCATTATGGACTAGTTAGCAGACTGTCTGCAGCTAGTATGTGTCTTGCTGGAACACCTTGCAGGGTGCAGCGGCTGGAGGCTTGCTGATGGAGAATGTCAGATAGTGGTGGGGGGCAGCTGAGCATTTCCAGGCCTACTGTCTGTCTGCTATTGCTTTATGGATGAGTACAGCTCTGCATTGCCTGCCCTGTTGGGTGTCTGTTCCCCAGCAGGACTGGGGTTGATGGTGCCCTCTACTGCTACCATTGCAGGGAGGTAGAATGTGGATCTATTGGTGGGTGATCCTGTTTCCCACCCTGAGCTCCAGAGGGTGGGTTGTGTGGTGGTACATAATCTGCCTATGGGTCCAAACACCACCACCCCCCTCCACCCCCACACCCCCCACCCCCAGTGTGTCCTGGAGCAGAGGGTCACAGGTTCATGTCTCAGCTGTGGATCCTGCAGAGTATGTCCCTATGTTTTACCCTACAATGCAGATACAACATCAAACTGTGCAATCCCCAAAGCAGCAGCCAACAGGGGTACAAACGCTCACTCACACAGGCTCCACATTCCAAAGCTTCATGGAGAGTCAGGCTGTTGGCCCCAGCATGGAGCTGCAATTGTCACCAGAGCACTACTACTACCTCCTGAACAGTTTAGCAATGTCGGCACTGTGATCAGGACCAGTGTGGAGGGCAGGGTTGCCAACCACCCCTATCATTGCACAATGCTGCAATAGGAGTGTGTGTGTGTATGTCTATCCTTCTTTAATGGCTGCCTACACTGCTCTGGGCCTACAATGTCCCATTGTTACCAGCGTTAGCCTGCAAATGTGCATAATGAGGAGCAAGGTATTGTGGGTATGGCCTAGACAGAGCGGATTGGCCAGGAAGCATCTGCACAGGGTGTAGGGCAATGGCTGGGACACTGAAGTGTCCAACCACCACCTGCATGGACAGGGTGGCCACAGCATGTCATGCTGTGAGGTCACTCTCACTCTGACTGAGCAGTGACCATGGTATATCTATGTTCCCACATAGTGCTCTATGTTATCTGTTTCCAGTGATATTTGTGTGTTCCCAGTAATCACTGAGATACCTGCTTGGTGTCTGTGCTGTACAGCCCACATCTGGGTACACATGGTTTCTCTGTGAGCATGCACTATGGATTGGCTAGTGGATTATCTGCAGTTAGGCTATGCATGGTTGGGACACCTTGTAGGGTGCTGCAGGTACAGTCTGACCGTGCTGTCTGCTCGTGAATGGCAGATTGTGATATGGGGCAGTTGAGGTTTCCCAGGTCTACCCCTAGCATTACTGTTGGTCTGCCACTGCTCCAGTCACAGGTATGGCTCTGGCCCACCAGCCTTGGAGGGCTGTCTTTTGTGAGCAGTTGTGGGGTTGCTGCTCCTACAGCCATTCCTCAGGAATCAGGCACCACTCCCTTGCCTACAAAATGGGTGCTGGTGGGCCCTTTGGGGTACATAGTATATACCACTCTGACCTGTAGATGCAGTGCTACATAAACCTCATGCGAGTCCAAACACCCATCTGCCCTGATAATAGGGGCCCATTGCAGCCATATCTTAACACTGGGTACACACTAATCTGGGTGGTGTCTGGTCCCAGAGGGCCACATGTGACTTCAGAACACAGATTTACCTTCAGTTGCACTGCTAGGAACACCTGTCACACACTGGTCATGATGGGGATGTGCAGCAGGAACTATCTCTAGCACCACATGTACTGCGGACCTAGTGCTGGGCGCCCATCCTAACCCTCAGGGTGAACACAGAACCTGCACAATGGCATGGTCTGTAGCTGCTCTGTGCCAGTATTACGCACTGTCAGTCCATCCTACCAAGCTGCGGTACCGGAGAGGTACACACCCCATTTGGTGATCAGCTGTGGACCGCTGTTCTGCATGCGCATTGCATCATGGGTGCTGGTGGGGTTACCCTATCCGGGCACTCAGAGCAGACAGTTTGGCGGTGACCTGCAGTCCTTCTGTACCCAGCCATTGCTGTGCAAAAAGCCATAGAGGTATAGCCTACTGGTTAGTACAATGATATTCTAGGCAGTGGGTATGGGTTTGATTCCTCATTGTTCCCTCCTTTCATGCCTGTCCAACTCAAATATCTTGCATGCCTATAACAGTCATATCTTTGTAGATCTGTGCTGCCAGCCCATAATACCCTCACCACAGTTGCCAACACTCCTTCACTCCATCTATCTGCGTCTGTCAGCTGTGTAGAGTCCTGTTTTCCTGTGCAGGCTGCCACCCCATGTCCTGCACTGGCACCCTTTCCTGCAGTGCACCTCTTCGTGCTTGCCTCACCTGTGCCTGATCTGCATGGCACCACCACTCCTTTGTCCACCCATCATTGTAACTATCCTGCCACCTCTGCCTCCACTGGGGGACACATATTCCCATCATCTGCCAACCACTGTCTTTCCAGTACTTTACATTGCCAACACCCTGTGCTGTGGTACAACTGCCCCCAACATCTGGAGGAAAGGTCCATAAACCATTATTAAGAAGGGACCCAGGATATCAATGCTTGAACAAATACAAGCATTGTGGAACCTGTGTCCCTTGGGGAAACTGCTAGGTACATATGACCTAGATTGGCCACTGTTGGAAACAGAATACTGGGCTTGATGGACCTTGGTCTGACCCAGTATGGCATATCTTATGTTCTTATGTTCTTATTGTCCTTGAGATATCTAGCGAGGCCTCTGTTTTCTTCTTCAGCTGGCTATTTATTTTGTTGATTTAAAAAACACTTATATGCCATAATACTGTTTAAAATCATTCTATGTATTTTACAAATAATCACATATGGAGGCCTATTCCAATCTGTACACACAAGGCCTCTGTACGTCCGGTCTAAACTGGACGCACAGAGGTACACAGGATTCTGATCCCGCAGGATTGTCTAGCCCCATGGGATCAGAATTGCATCTAAGTCTCTACGTGGAGGCTGGGATTTCATTCTTGGCGGCCTGCATGTACAGGCTCCCACCTGGCTAACTCAGTCAGGCTCCTGAATGAAGCCGGTCCGGTTGCCTTGGCACCGTGGCTCCATTCAGGAGCCGTGATCCTTGGCCGCCGACCACTTTTTTCATTCCCTGCAGCCCGATCCCTGATCTGGGCACTCATGGCCAAGGTCAGGCTGCGTGGAATCTCCTGCACACCCTTCACCCTTTGCCATTGCCCGGGCCTTCCATCCCCCGATGTCTAGGGGAACTTATTCTACCTCAGAGGTGGAATACGTTCCCCGTCTAGTCTGCCAGCCCCGGATGTACAGGGTCAACATCAGAATTGGTCCTGTACGTCTGGGGCTGCGGACCGCCCACTGCCCACCCTAACTCCTCCTCCGTACCGCCCCATTCCCACCCCTGTCTAACCTCCCCGTATACAAACTCATTGTTCATACAGGGAGGCTTCGTCAGGGACGGGAAAGGGGGACGAATAGACCCCATAATATTTGTGGGACGGGATAGATACCATAATAAATAGGACAACAAAGTAACTTTACGAAATAAATAAACTTACCTTGGAAAGAGAGAATAGCCAGTCCCAGAAAGCATTTTCAAGTTAATTACCTAAATGTGCCCGTAAATAATACAGCCTTCAGTTGTTTTCAAAATTGATATGCATCAGCCTCAGTTCTCAGTTCCAAAGATAATGTATCCCATAATTGAGGAACAACTACAGAGAATGCCATCAATCAAGTTACAGTTAAACTTGCTAGCCTAAAGCAAGGGACAGTTAGTAGATTTGCAGACCCAGAATGTAATAAATGTCCCAGGCGAGGACATTCAAATAATTTTCTTAAATAATCCAGAGCATTCAAGGGATCTCTAAGAACTTTGAAAACAATCCAATAGGCTTTAAATGTGACATATTGCTTAATAGGCAACAAGTGTAATGAATAGAGAACTGGCATACTTGAAATAGGTTTGTGAATG
Organism: Ichthyophis bannanicus; assembly: GCA_033557465.1. NCBI lineage: Eukaryota > Metazoa > Chordata > Amphibia > Gymnophiona > Ichthyophiidae > Ichthyophis > Ichthyophis bannanicus. Next base: position 701,851,939 of record CM066031.1, on the reverse strand, counting down.
CTGCAGCTAGTGAACAACCTGGCTGCAGCTTTCTGAACCAACTGCAGTGGCGTGGAGCTGAATTGAAGGAAGACCTAAATATACTGTATTACGGTAATCTAATCTGGATAACACCATTGACTGTACCACTAAAGAAAACAAAAATCCAAACAATCACAATTAACAGAACATCCATACCTGTTAGAAAAGAAGTAAAATATTTAGGTGTGATAATAGATCACACACTCACCATGCTACCACACATAAAACAAACCGTAAAAACCATCTACTACAAACTAAAAACTATTCAGCACCTAAGGCTACTCCTAGAAACTCAAGATTTTAGATCTGTAGTAAATACACTAATCACCCCCCACTTTGACTACTGCAACAGTCTATTAATAGGCCTCCCTCAAAAAAACACATACCTTCTTCAAAGAGCTCAGAACATCTGTGCAAAAGTAATAGCTAAAGCACGTCTAACAGACCACGTAACCCCAATACTGCTAGAACTACACTGGCTCCCAATCAATAGCCGAATCAGATACAAAACTATCCTAACAACCTTTAAACTCATAAAAGACATAGCCCCCTCACACCTATCCACACTATTGCAATCACCAAACAAAACTAGATCACACAGACAAAACGAAGCCCACTCCCTTATCACACCAAAAGCCTTCAGGAAGACAAAGAAAACCACTAGCTCCAGAGCATTCACATTCACTGCCCCTACGCTCTGGAATGACCTCCCAATAGACCTCCGCATCATAAATGACCTCTATCAGTTCAGGAAAGAGCTAAAAACTTACCTCTTTACTGAACACTTTGAAATCCCATATTCCCCCAAAACACCTCCATAACCATGGTATTACACACACGAACCCCCTTACTCAAAACTAAACAACTCACCCCCCCGTCTGAAACCCCATACACACCCCCGATTTACGTCATAAAAGGAAATAAATTCCAAAATATACACAACACACAACCACTGTAAATATCCAATGTAAATAATTTAATGGTTGTTTATATTATTAATATATCATGAAGTTGAAGTTTTGTTCAATGTAAATAGTTGAATCCGATTGTTCAATGTAAATGTATACATCTGTGTACAATTGTTAAAATGTTTCTTGTAAACCGCCCTTGATCGCTGGAAGGGGCGGTATAGAAAAATATAGATAAATAAATAAATAAATAAATAGGTAGCAATAAGTGACATAAATGCCTCCAAAGCCATAGGGCTCGATATTCAGCAGTGGTGGCTAGTGCTGTTAAAGTGGCTAGCTGGGGCCGCTGAACTTTAGACTGGGATATTCAATGCTGGGGCCATATCCGCATATATGGGTTTCTCAGACTGAAATGAAGCTAACCAAGCAGCAGCAATATTCAGCCGCTGTCTGGTTAACTTCAGTGGTGAACGTTAGGCCAGCCTTTACTGCGCCTGACTTTCGCCAAGTTGCGATAACTGGGCAGCGGCGATATTGAGCTGCTGACCAGCTTTCGCCGGGTGCCATCCCAGAAATACCCTAATGCTAGCTGGTTAGCATCGGGGCTTGAATCCGTGGCATCCACAGATATTCAGTGGCACTAACCATGTTAATTAACTTGTTAGCAGATCTGCTAACTGCATTAATCCCCTTTCAATACCAGCCTCATAACTTATAAGAGATAACCCTAAGAACATGCTGCAACTGTTTCTTTAACAACAAATATTTATCAGTCTGAACCCCGAGATCATGTACAACTGTAACGTGAAAAAGCTCCCACCTCACCCCCATCATGAAGGAGCTCCACTGGCTACCACTACTATACAGAGTTAAATACAAAAACATAATGACAGTATTTAAAATCCTTCACAAGCAATCCTCTGACTACCTGTGTACGATGATGGAAAAATCCCCCACAATCATCAGAGAAGAAGCACTGCAGACCACCTCCCTGCATCCCACCCAGACTCCACTAAATCCAGCCAATCGGCATGTGGACTATGTCACAAGGTAAACCCAGGGGACCCAGAGGAAATGGAGATTAACGGAGAAAATCAGGCAGAACCTGATGAGGTAAACAAAAACATGTCAAATAGTTACTATGAGCAACCACAGCACACGTGGAAAAAGGGTAAAAAGACACACCCAGCCAGCATGAGAATGGAGGTTGATTTACCTAATAGGGATCAGCTGAGAAGGGGTGGAACCCGGGGACAGATACATAAGGCACACTCACAAGCAGTGAGGGAGAGTGAGCACGGACAGAGGTGGAAGCAACAACCTCAGTCGTGGGAACGGAGGGAAAGAGAAAGAAACACTATAAGCCAATCTCATCTCCAGGACCAAAGTTGGTGGAAGGAAGGAAATGAGAGAGAGTGTCAGCAACATATACCAGAGGACAGCTTGAATGAGTCTCGGGACTATGTGAGTACGTGTGGAGATCAGCTGTTGAACACAGAGTGTGTGTGTGAAAGCCAGAAGAGAAGAGGGAGGAATCCTGTTGCAGGAAGCAAGGCATTCAAAGTGGAACAGGACTGTTTTACACCCGAATGGGCTAAGTCCAGGATTAATAGAAGAAGCCAGCCTAGAGCAGAGATAAAGGGAAAAGGAAACCACTTCTTTCCTTGTACGGGCAGTTACAAGAGAAAGGAAGGTCTCTTACCTTATAATTCTGCTAGCAACTTTAAATGCTCAGACTTCTCTCGAGTGCCGTTGTCAGCACTGGAAACTCCCACAGCTGTATCAGAGGAATTAGCCTTTAACCCATTCAAGGCAGGACACAAGCTGTTTGATTCTAATACCAGTGTTTATGGGCAGTTACCTCATAGCTTTACACAGGAGGAGTGCTCTTACAAGCCATTATCCAGAGCATACGGTAATACCCAGCAGTGTTTTAGCCTAAAGCCAGGAAGCAGTCACGTAGCTGACGTGATTAACCAGAGTGAGCTCGGCAGGACAGCTGCTACAGAAAACGTAGGTGCAAATGGTTATCCTTTAATGCCACATGATATTTCTAATGTACCAGATAACACTGAACCCATGGAATGCTCGTTAGTGACAACTGAAGAAGAAGAGTTTTCATTGAGATAAGGTTTAAACAGCAACACAGTAACTGGCAGAAGTTGCTTGGTTTAAAGTGAATCCTGATTGATTTATATCAGCAAAAGAAAAGGATTAAGTGCTCATGAAGAGAACTGTTTTTCTTTTGTTAAAAAGTTAAAGCTGAGGAAAGCACTTTTTGTTCAATGTTTGCTTCTGTTATTTGCCAGAGTGGCTTTTGATTATTTTGTTCTTCAAGAAAAAGAATACCTCATTGGACGGGGAATAAAGCCCTTGATTTAAAGTGTGAACTGTGTGTTTGAGTGATTACAAGAAGACGGTACAACTACCACCCACAGAGGGCCAGGCAGGGCTATCTATAGCATATAGAAAGCCAAGAAAAGGTATTAAGCCATAATACCAGTCTCCACCGGAGGGGCCCGATGAGGGTGTGACATAAAAATGGCGTAGGAGTGAGGATTTTTTTTTGGGGAGGCAAAATATTTTTGGAACAGAAGAAACAAAAAGACATTGCCTAAAGGAAGGAGAATATTGGCATCACAAGACAAGTGCAGTGGAATATTCGCTGGCAGGTCGGCCAGAGGACTGGAAAAGACCCTTTTCTCACATGCTTGAGTCTGCCAGGAGACTAAGGTAATAGTAGCCTGTGTAGACTGGGATAGGATATCCTGTGAGGAAAGAGGGGGCGCTCTAGTTTAGAGTAAAGTCCTGTATAAAAGATACCGCACTTGGTGGGCCTTTCTCTTTTCTTTTTCTTACAGGAACAGCATCTGGAGAAGATGGAACCACAGGACGTGATGTCGTGGATAGCTGAACAGTGGGACAAGCAAGCCCGAATGGTGCAGCATTTACAGGAGCAATACATAGCTTCTGCGAGGGAGCAGCAAAGGCCGCTATTAGAAGCTGTGGACGCTCTGCTGAAAAAAACCGGTGAAGAAGTAGCACGTACTACATCAATACCGCAAGTAGAGATGAACACTAACTTTGCTTTGTCTTTGGGACAGTTAAAACCGGAGGACAATCCGGATGATTTTATAGAAGCTTTTGAGAGGATTGCTAGTAATCTCCAATGGCCATCTGAGCAATGAGCAATGCGGTTTGCAATGACCCTAAGCGGTGAAGCTTTGTCTGCATTTAAAGCTATGCCGGCCAGCCTGGCTAATAATTATGTAGAAATTAAAAAGGCTGTAAAAGACAGACTAGGCCTTTCACCTAGGCATTATAGGCGATTGTTTAGAGAGGCACACATGCATATAACTGAAACCCCGAAAGCATTGTATCAAAGGCTTAGGAATCTTGCCTATAAATGGTTAGATCCAGAGGGAAAACCAGTAGAATCAATTCTAGACGAAATTATTCTAGAACAGTTCTTGTTGGCAGTAACCCCAGAGATGAAAACGTTTCTTACGTTACAGAATTGCTCCAATATGGAGGAAGCAACTAGGATGGCTGAAGTATTCAGGGAAGCTAAGAGAACTGATACATCCAGGGAAAACCTTTTAAAAGTAGCAGGTATGGATGAATCAGATGAATGGAAGAGGTATGAAAGAATTAAGGCACCTAGTGGTAATATGGCCAAAGAGGTTTCCTCCACTAACATTAAGAAATGTTACAAATGTGGAAAGCCTGGACACATTCGAGGAGAATGTAAGGTTAAGACGGCCCTTGTAATAGAAAAGGAGGAACCAATACCTGAGGGATTTGTTCAAATGGTTCGGGTGGAGGGAGTACTGGTCTTAGCTCTACTTGATTCAGGGGCGGATCAAAGTATGATCTCGCAAGATTTTTGGAGTATCATAGAGAAGCATCGGTCATTCCCCTCGAATCAAGTAGAGGGTCAAGTGCGCATACGATGCGTTCATGGAGAAGCGTCCCACTATCCATTGTATGAGGTAGGCATACAGGGTTTAGGGGCCATACACCAAATGCTGATAGCAGTGGTACCCAACTTACCATATGCGGTTGTCCTTGGGCGGGACTGGCTTCCCTTCTGCCGAGAAATGGAGAAGGATTTACAAGAAATATTGGTCCCTGCAGCCACACCGTGTCCCTCAGCAGCTAAGGAAGTACAGGCAGAAGCTATAATAGCTAGTATTCCCAGCCCACTTTTTGGAAAACCACTAAAAAGGGAGTCACAGGCCCGGGAATCGCCTACGCCAGTAAAGCCAAAGTTTACTCTACAATTTTGTAAAATTACTGAACATGCTAAGGGCCCAAAGAGAGCATCCGCAGTAGCTGCGGGATACGATCTCTTTAGTGCAGAGAACGCGGTAGTGGTTAAAGGTGGGAAGGCATTAATAGACACTGGCATTCAGGTTAAAGTGCCGGAAGGGTGTTACGGCCGCATAGCTCCGAGATCGGGTCTAGCGGTACGGTACTCGATAGATGTGGGTGCGGGAGTTATTGACCCGGATTATCGAGGCCCGGTAAAGGTCCTCCTATTTAATTTTGGGGACAAAGATTTCAAAATACATACAGGTGATCGAGTGGCACAGCTAATTTGTGAGCGCGTAGGGTTCCCAATTGTTGAGGAAGTACCCTCCTTATCATCCACAGAAAGAGGGAAGAATGGATTTGGCTCCACGGGGATGCAGGAGGTAAAGAGCTTAACGGCCTTAGGGGAGGAAAGGCTGGAAGAAGACTTAGGACCCCAAATAGCGGATTGGGCTAAAAGACCCTCTCCTAAGATGGGCACGGACTTAACCCCTCAACAACAACAGGAGTTAATGCGGTTACTCGTAAAATTCTCTGACGTATTAACTACCCTACCCGGAGAAACACATCTTGTAGCCCACGAAATCATCACGACTCCTGGACGGGTTATAAGACAACGACCATATAGAATGGCCGAGTCTAGAACCCAAGAAGTAATTGCCCAAGTAAAGGAAATGCTCGCTACAGGCATAATAGAGGAGTCCAGGAGCCCATGGTCCAGTCCGATAGTACTGGTACCTAAACCCAATGGAACTTTAAGGTTCTGTATAGACTTCCGACAGCTCAATGACATTTCGCAGTTTGATGCGTATCCCATGCCCCGGATCGACGACCTACTAGATCGTTTGGGGCAGGCGAAATACTTAACCACATTAGATATGAGTAAAGGGTACTGGCAAATCCCATTGACCAGGGATTCGAAACCAAAAACGGCATTTTCTACGCCTATTGGACTGTACCAATTTCGGCGAATGCCGTTTGGGTTACATGGAGCCGCGGCCACGTGCCAACGGCTGGTAGACCAGGTTCTACGTCCACACCATGAATACGCTCTTGCGTACCTGGACGACGTAGTAATCTATAGCACAACATGGCCACAACACCTTACTAGGGTTGAGGCGGTTCTCAGAGCTTTCAGAAGGGCAGGCCTCACACTTAATCCGGACAAATGTATGTTCGCCACGGAGGAGGCTAAATATCTAGGCCACATGATCGGACGAGGCGTGGTAAAGCCATTGGCCAGTAAAATAAAAAGCGTGCAGGAATTCCCTAGGCCCTGTACCAAAAAACAAGTGAGGAGTTTCCTAGGATTATTAGGTTATTATCGCCGCTTCATACCTCACTTTGCGGAAGAAAGCCTTCTCTTTACAGAGATGTTAAAGAAAAATGCGCCAAATAAGGTTAGGTGGACTCCCGAGGCAGAGATAGCATTTAGGACCCTTAAAGAGAAATTGTGTAACGCCCCGATCTTACGAGGCATTGATTTTAACCTGCCCTTTATACTACAAACCGACGCGTCAGACACGGGGTTAGGGGCGGTGATGTCCCAGATATTCGAGGGCAGCGAGCATCCTGTGGCCTATCTCAGTAGGAAGCTCTCTCCCGCGGAAAGGAACTATGCTACAATAGAGAGAGAATGCCTGGCTATTAAGTGGGCTATTGAAGCTTTTCGTTTTTATCTCACTGGGAGGCAATTCATATTAATAACTGATCATGCCCCACTAAAATGGCTACATCAGATGAAAAATAACAATGCCAGACTAACCCGGTGGCATTTGGCTCTGCAGGCTTTTCATTTCAAGGTTCAACATCGAGCGGGAAAACTGCATGGTAACGCGGACGCGCTCTCACGAATTACATGCTGTCCACCTGAAATGGCGGCAGCAAGTAATGTTTTAAGGGGGGGAATGTGTCACAAGGTAAACCCAGGGGACCCAGAGGAAATGGAGATTAACGGAGAAAATCAGGCAGAACCTGATGAGGTAAACAAAAACATGTCAAATAGTTACTATGAGCAACCACAGCACACGTGGAAAAAGGGTAAAAAGACACACCCAGCCAGCATGAGAATGGAGGTTGATTTACCTAATAGGGATCAGCTGAGAAGGGGTGGAACCCGGGGACAGATACATAAGGCACACTCACAAGCAGTGAGGGAGAGTGAGCACGGACAGAGGTGGAAGCAACAACCTCAGTCGTGGGAACGGAGGGAAAGAGAAAGAAACACTATAAGCCAATCTCATCTCCAGGACCAAAGTTGGTGGAAGGAAGGAAATGAGAGAGAGTGTCAGCAACATATACCAGAGGACAGCTTGAATGAGTCTCGGGACTATGTGAGTACGTGTGGAGATCAGCTGCTGAACACAGAGTGTGTGTGTGAAAGCCAGAAGAGAAGAGGGAGGAATCCTGTTGCAGGAAGCAAGGCATTCAAAGTGGAACAGGACTGTTTTACACCCGAATGGGCTAAGTCCAGGATTAATAGAAGAAGCCAGCCTAGAGCAGAGATAAAGGGAAAAGGAAACCACTTCTTTCCTTGTACGGGCAGTTACAAGAGAAAGGAAGGTCTCTTACCTTATAATTCTGCTAGCAACTTTAAATGCTCAGACTTCTCTCGAGTGCCGTTGTCAGCACTGGAAACTCCCACAGCTGTATCAGAGGAATTAGCCTTTAACCCATTCAAGGCAGGACACAAGCTGTTTGATTCTAATACCAGTGTTTATGGGCAGTTACCTCATAGCTTTACACAGGAGGAGTGCTCTTACAAGCCATTATCCAGAGCATACGGTAATACCCAGCAGTGTTTTAGCCTAAAGCCAGGAAGCAGTCACGTAGCTGACGTGATTAACCAGAGTGAGCTCGGCAGGACAGCTGCTACAGAAAACGTAGGTACAAATGGTTATCCTTTAATGCCACATGATATTTCTAATGTACCAGATAACACTGAACCCATGGAATGCTCGTTAGTGACAACTGAAGAAGAAGAGTTTTCATTGAGATAAGGTTTAAACAGCAACACAGTAACTGGCAGAAGTTGCTTGGTTTAAAGTGAATCCTGATTGATTTATATCAGCAAAAGAAAAGGATTAAGTGCTCATGAAGAGAACTGTTTTTCTTTTGTTAAAAAGTTAAAGCTGAGGAAAGCACTTTTTGTTCAATGTTTGCTTCTGTTATTTGCCAGAGTGGCTTTTGATTATTTTGTTCTTCAAGAAAAAGAATACCTCATTGGACGGGGAATAAAGCCCTTGATTTAAAGTGTGAACTGTGTGTTTGAGTGATTACAAGAAGACGGTACAACTACCACCCACAGAGGGCCAGGCAGGGCTATCTATAGCATATAGAAAGCCAAGAAAAGGTATTAAGCCATAATACCAGTCTCCACCGGAGGGGCCCGATGAGGGTGTGACAACTAGCATTCTCCTTCTACGCTCCAACCATATGGAACTCATTACCCGTAAAAATAAGGACAACCACAGACCTGAAGGAATTCAGGAAGCTGTTAAAAACGTACCTATTCCGAATACACTTTGAGGGGGTCACATAAATACAGACTAATTAGTGCACTCTTAACCACTGCCATAAACATGACCATCATGCCAGAGGTCTCAGGTCCACCTGACCCCTCCCTTCACACCCTTATGTGATTGCTATATCCTGTAATGGTAACTGTATTCCTAGCATTACTGGTTACCTTATAATCTTCTTGTAGTCCACTATACACCGAGAATCCTTGGAATTGTTATACTAATTTTGTATTTTAATGTTAATGGGTCACTTGAATTGCTTACTGTTCCTTGTAACGTTATTTTGTTCCATATAATGTTATGTTACTGTTACCTATAAACTGTGTTGATCTTTATCTCACATAATACTATTTTTTATCATGGCAACAGGATCAGGGCAATTATCCACTGGGAGCAGTACCTGTATGTCATCAGCATAGATCATATAACTTACATTTAATGATCATAAAATTAAATGACAAATAATATTGAAGATAATGCAAATCCCATGGTACTGCATGTTGCAAAGATTTCTACATAATATAAGATCAATCAGAGAGCACTTTGAAGCTCCAGCTGGCTAGGAATGAAACAAAAGTACCTGTCAGGTTCCCAAAACGGTACACAGATTCCACGATGGTTATCCCAGGGGTAAGCAGCGGACTTTCCTGGTCTTCTTTAATACGGGTTTATGGACATTTCCTACAGGGATTTGTCCAAACCTCCCTTAAACCCAGTTACACCAACAGCTTTTACTACATCCTCTGGTAATGAATTCCAGAGTTTGATTACATATTGAGTGATTTAGACATGCTATTTGGCAGGCCTAAACTGAATGTATAACCTCGCCAGATGGCAGCTGAATATCACTGATATCCAGATAGATGATTTTGCTGCACTCACCTGCCCCTAACATGGCCCCTTTTTATACAAATGGTATTGGGCCATTTAGCAATTTAATCAGCCCAATACAGTCCGTATAACTTAACAAAAATACAGACGGAGCAATTATGCATTCATTGGTCTCCAGTGAACGCAGATTTGACATTGAATATTGACCTGAAAAGAAATAAACAAATATTAACACTTTTTTGCGATGATAAAATATATGCACATATGTTAGAAATATGACTTATTGAAACAGACAAAAAATAGATTAAATCAGTGCAAATTGAAAATTATGAGCAGGGACACCAATTGTCAAGAATCTGACTGTAGCTACTGTCCAGTGTACATTTTACATGTACTTTAATAATTCAGTACTTCACAGTTCGTTATCTTAAAAAATGCCAAAATAGTCAATCTAAAATGGAGTACATCTTCTATTTGCATACCTTGTACTTGGATCAGATAAGACTGAGCATTCTGTCTGCATCTTTTAAGGAGTCCCTTAGCCACTGTGAATTTTAGAATATGCACAATGAATGTGCATAAAACAGATTTACATGCAATGGAGGCAGTACATGCAAATCTATCTCATGCATATTCATTATGGGTATCCTCAAAATCAGACTGGCTCAGGGATACACCAGCACCAACTTGAGAAATAGTGCCTAAGGTCAATAAGCAAGTTGTAGGTGATACCTTTATACTGGACTAACTTAATATATTTTTGACAAACTTTCGAGAGTTATACTCTCTTCACCAGGTCTGTGAAGGCAGCAGATACAGTGGATTTAAACTCACCTATTTTCTGGGTAGTTTGTATATATCATAACATATCAAAGCAAAGTGTGGGATGCAGTGACAATTACACAGGTCCTGTCTGGTCTTAGCTGCCATCAAGTTACAGTAAAAGGCATAGCAGTAATCCTTTGCATTTCAATGTTTTATTTCTGGTAAAGGATGAGAAAAACAAAGGGCGGCCCCAATATCGCATGGAAGCCACTACCGCTGCTTAGCAAACATACCCCAAAGTCTCTATTCAGTCCTCATTTGTCAGTGTTGAAGTACTTGATCATTTTAATTTGAAATGATTTCCTTTTATGTATGTTCTCGGGGTTTCCTTTCAGGATGTGGGTTGTGAGGTCGTTGAGGGAGTGGGTTTTCCTTTGAGTTGTGCTCACTCACTGGGCCGATGTTCTGTTTTTCTCTGTAACAGTTTATGGCGGGTCTGTGAAGACTGAAATGTGTCCTCGCTTTTTGGCTTGTTTCCCCATTGTAGCACCGCTCTGCACATCTTTTGCACTGGCTCATATGTGCTACATTCGACTCTTCTCACTCCCTCTATATTTGTTCTCCTTGTTCTCCTCTCTCCTATTACCCAAGATGGCATTCTTTTCCTTTAACTCTTTACTAGTGTTTTTAAATGTAAACTACATTAATGACTTGCAGAAACTGCAGTATATCAAATAAAGGCAAACATAAACATAGAGGAGCATGAATGTGAGTCTTTTATTCTGAATGTCTTTCCCATGTGGGTAGTTAGAGGGTCATCTGATATATGTAGGCATAACTTGCACCATGCATTTTTGTAGTTTTGTGTCATTTTCTTCCCTTTGGGTTTCGGTTTAGAGCTTACTCATTACAAGCTTTTGTTTCAGGTTGGGTAGTTGGTGGAAGGTTAGAAATGGAGGGTGAGAAAGATTTCTTTTAGTAAGTCATCCTCCAGAAAAAGAGGTTGGAGATCTTTGTTAATTTTCCTAAGGTTTTTAAGTTCTGCATTATAAGTTACCACAAGAGGCGCACGTTCCATGTTTTTTTCTTTCCTTGTATTGTAGTAGGTCCTCCCTAGTTTCGAATGAGGATGTAATTTTCTTAGAGATGATTATGGAGTAATATCCCTTTTGTCTGAAGGATTCTTTTAGGACTTTAAGGTGTTTATTCCTGTTTTGGCGGTCAGAGCAAATGAGGTGATATCTTGTAGCCTGGCTGTGTATAATGGATTTTTTTATTTGTGGAGGATGGAAACTGGAGCTGTGAAGGCCGTTGCATCTGTCAGTTGGTTTCCTGTATATTGACGTTTGTAAGTGACCATTGCAGATTGAGACTGTAGTGTCTTAAACATGAATGCGTTCTATGGAGTAGCCCATTCTGAGTCTCCTTGTGGAGTGACAAATTTTGAGGGAGGTCTAGAAATGTTTATGGTTTTTCCCCCCTCAGTCCAAATTATGAATATATCATCTATGTTCCAAAAATATCTGAAAGATTTGCTGTGGTAACCATTCAGTGGGGAAACCTTTTAGTAAAACGTGTGCATTATACAAGTTTAGCATTATGTATAGTCTAGCAATTGAGTAAGAGTCATTTTATTTCCTGTAGTAAAGTATTTCTTTGGCATAAGACTCTTTAGGTCTAGGGCCCATCTGTGTGCAGGCAATCTCCCGCTGGAAACTTTATGCATGCTCATCAATCATGCGAGATGGAGAGGAGGCAAGGTCACAGGGAAGTGGCCAATGAACTTTTGTTTGTTCTTAGCTATAATTGAGTGGGGACATTTCATCTCTGAGGGCTGAAAAAGAACTGAAATCATGCTTGAAAAGCATGTGATGTGAGGAGCAGGAGGGCTGTAAAGCCCCTAGTGAGGATCAATATGTTCTGCCAAATTAGTCAGGAGAGGATCCTTGAAATCACTGCATCCATGAGGAACAATTGCTCATTAGTACAGGGCGTAGTGCTGTCATAGAAGGCTTAAGACATGAGAATTACTGAAGTGCATCCTGTAATCTTAGATGTGTGTGATCAACTGGAACTGAAAAGCTATGAATTATATTTTCACCCGTCCATCTCTGATAACATTAATCTTTGGAGTGACAACATCTTCATTTCTAATTTTCTTTTCTTTCCAGAATGTTGTCCATAATATAATGACTTTCTCAAGGGATCTCTTGTGCATCTGCGTGTTGTGCTCGTGCTCCATTATGTGTGTGCTGTCTGGAAATGCTAGCGAATTATGCACCTCATTAACAAGATGGTCTTTTAAGAGAAAAAGCGTCAGAAATGCACCCATAACCTTATCCTGTTTGGGCAAGTCACTTTACCCTCCATTGACTCGGAAGAAAAGACTTGGCAATTTACTTCCGGTCATATCTTGCCAAGAAAACCCAGGGGCTGCTGGGTCACCAGGAGTCAGCATTGACTTGACAGCAGTTAAGAAAAAAATGTCCTCATTTACCAAAATTAATTGGTTTTGACCAGAAATAAAACTAAAGAGACTCTCACAGAGAATATACGTATGGGAATCTATGTGTGGGAGTGGCATGTTTTTACTGACATCCCAGTGACATGGATTTTCTAGTATGGAATGCCTTTTGCAATGCTGATGGGCCCCTGCTGCTATGATGTTGGTAACATGATTTCCGGCTCCTATGGGTATGCATGGCCAAGTAAATGTTCAGTCTGTGCTCATTTAACACAAATTTTTCCCAGTGTTTGCACATTTTTTCATGTTTTTTTTCACCTATTTGTTTACTTTAGGTACACATCATATGTGCACTCAAACATTTTTACACATGCAATTGATTGTACACATCTTTTGTTTTGTAAATTTATTTTTTATTGAATCGAGGATCACTTTACAATCAAGGAATAATTATAAACCGTTGTTGGTTATAGACACAGTAGGTCTAGGACAACAGAATATAATTTAAAAAGACTGTCAAACAAATTGAAAGCTTATGAATATTTGCACTCTCTCAACGCATGCACACCACAGGCTAAAAGAAATTTACCCTCTCCCCCACAAAAAATAAGAGTACAACTGGGATTTAGCAGAACAGTGAGTAAAATTCTTCTCCCTAGTATCGAATGAATGCCATACATCTACTCACCCAGATTTTTCCATTTCCCACCTGAGGGACTTCCCCTCTGCCAATTCTCCCTTTGCTTTGCCCAAAGAGGACCTATCATCAGAGTGAAGGGAATGGCTCATATCCCCCCACCCCCAATCCACATAGATTTCTTGACCTTACTCTCAAATTGGGAAAGGAACTTTTGGAAAAAAATTCCCTTTTATCCCATTGGGAGCATAGATATTTAGAATAGAATTTTCTTGGTTATCTACTCTTCCCACCACCCAAACTACCTGATCCTGATTATCCTGTCCAGTTTCACATAAAGTAAAGAGAACCTCCTTATTAATTAGAATCACCATTCCTCTCTTCTTAGATGTATACACAGAATAGAAAACCTAACCATAAGAACATAAGATATGCTTTGCTGAGTCAGACCAATGTCCATCAAGCCCAGTATCCTGTTTCCAACAGTGGCCAATCTAGGTTACAAGTACCTGGCAGTTTCCCCAAAAGACACATAGGTTCCACAATTCTTGTATTGGGGCAAGCAGTGGATTTCCTGAGGCCCCACCCTGTTTTAAGCTTGTCTATTTCCAATGGGATCAGCTTGACCTCCTGCAATAAAGCAACATCGACATGCTCCTTTTTGCAAGTGGATAAGCACTCTCTTCCTCTTAAGGATAATCTCCCCCTTCCAGCACCACATCCATTCCACCCTAACCCCTTCATATAGCTAACCAACCACACAGTCCTGCCCTGGCCATTCCCCTGCCCGAACATACAAGCACACTCCCCAGCCACAGTTAACTCCCCCCCCCAACAAAACCACAAACAGAACAATCTAACATAACTACTTAATTCTATTTTTTTCATAATTACAATCTCCTGGGCTTCCACAAGGATACAGTTCTCTGTCATTGCTCAATTCCTTCTCACCTCTCCCCCCTCCCCGCCGCTTGAAAGTCCCCAGTCTCAGCCATAGCCAATTCCATACACTTTCAACAACTATTTTGGAACCAGGTCTTTCTCCCTGAACATACTCACGTTTCAATCTTACCACCACAGTTCCCTGTATCAATCAGTAGCCAAACAAACTTTCACGTCACATAGCAATTCACCTTATCAATAACAAGCACAGTCCCAGTCAACAAATTAAACACAATCAATCACTCGCTACCAACCAAATAATCATTCAGTGTACAATATCAAACAATGTCTAAGATCGAAATGAGCAAGTCCTTCCAGCATCCCAACTCCTATGACAAGCTGGCAGTCTTCAGTTTCAGCAGTTTAACTCCAAGGACCTCTGTTACCAAACTGCAAAGTGAAAGCAAAAGAGAGGAAAACATGGACCCCTCTGCACCATACTCCATCTCAGGAAAGAAGGATATGCTGCCTTTGCTCTTGAAGGCCCAAAAATGGATCAATGTTTACTGCTTCATTTTCTAATGGCACGGCACTGTCACCAGATCGGTGAGTACAGTCAGTTTTCATAAGGAGAGGCTAATGCATGAAGGAAGCATGAGTCCAACAGTTGTATAATGAAGACCCAAGTATCAGGATGCTCAGCACATTTAGGTGCACCAAAGATATGGTGGTTCTGTCTCCTGTCTCAATTTTCCTGGTCCTCTGCCTTATCCTACAGCCAGCGAATGATTTTATAATGCTTAACAATCTCCTCCTTTCCAACTGCATGTTTTTCCCAGGCCTCTAACTTGATCCTCCACTTCTGTTTTTCTGTTCTATAGCCCTTCCAATTTCTGCTCAAAATGCTCAAAAACAGTGTTAATTAGTTCAGTTTTTGACTTCCGGATCTCTCTTAACAACATAGTCATGTCCACCTCATCATATAAGGCTTCTGCAGATATTTCTGTTTCTTTTGTGCCATTATTCGCCATTTTGTTAGGCTGGCTGCTTGGTGGGAATACGTTTTTGCTATCTCTGCATATAAACTCTTAATTAATTTGTCTGTTTGTGTCTTCTGTAGCTTAGATATTCCGCAGAACTGAGTTTCAAGGTAAGGCTTCTATATCGAAAATGCTGGTTTTACAATATAATGTTTTTGGATCTTAACTCCCTTGCTACCCCACTCACATCACTGCTGGAACAAGAAGCCAGTTGTATGCATGCATACAAGTGATTTATGTGCACTTCAAATTTTTGCCACACTTTATACATCAGCCGTTGAAGAGGAGTTTTTATATCCTTCATCTTGGATGACCCATATATGTCTTTGGAAAAGATTTCTTGATGATGTGCTCTGTATATGGCAAGGTGATCTAGCTTCCTTACAAGAATGTATAACTTGGCTAAATATGAAGAAGAACAACATACAGTTTGAGGGTATGTTCTATCAAGAGCAGGCGGCTTTTCTGGATAGTCTTATTATTCAGGATGCAGTGGGATTGCGAATGACTTTATACCAAAAACTGGACTCCTGTAATAATCTATTAATGTATTCTAGTCATCATCCTTTGAAACTTAAAAATGGGTTGCCAATTAGTCTATTCCTTTTTATATGTACCCACACACACAGATCCCACACACACAGATCCAACAAAAAAGGTGGTGGTGTACTGATAATGACAAAAATAAACCTAAAAGCCAAGAAAATACAATCTAACACATCCAATAACATTGACACCCTCATAATAAAAATTGGTCTGCTTAGAATCTGCTTAATATATAGACCTCCTAACCAAAATGCAGACAGTCTACACTCTCTAATTGAACTCCTTAATTCGTCAACTGAACAAAACCCCCTAATCATCTTAGGAGACTTCAACCTTCCCTCACTCCCAATTACTGAATCCAACCTTTTTCTGGAAACTATATCTGACTTAAACTTCCATCAAATCATAAATATACCAACCCATATCAAAGGTGGCATACTTGACCTTGTCCTCCTACCTCACAATCTATTCAAGCTTTTCAACCCAGACTCCTTAGAATGCACTGAAATACCCTGGTCTGATCACCAATTAATTAAAATGAATCTCACTTACTATTCCAACTGCGACATAAAACACACAAGAAGTGACCAAACTATAAAATTCAAGAAATTCAACGAAACCGAATTTCTAGACTCTACAATCCCTCACCTTTCTTCATCCCCAACAGACTTGGACGAAGCAGTCAAAAACTGGCATGCTACCATTAACAAAGCAGCCAAAATCAACCATAATAATAAAAAGCCAACCTACTCTAAAACTAACGGTACCCCATGGTTCACTAGTACTTCAAAACAATTGAAAAGAGAACTAAGAAAACTCGAGCTTAAATGGCGGAAAACTAAATCCACCATCCACAAAGAATTATACTATAACCACCTCACAATATACAGGGAAACCCTAGACAGCACAAAGAAAAACTACTATGCAACAAAACTAGCAAACTCATATTATAGGCCACGAGAACTATTCTCAATTGTTAGCAACCTAACTAACAACTCGCAAACTTCCAGCAAGGAAATTACGGACATATCAGCACAAACTTTAGCTAACTATTACCAAAACAAAACAAAATTAACATTTAGGACCCCGGACCCCATCCACAAACCCCTTCACCTGCTAGACGAATGGTCAGAATTTCACCCTATAGACAAAGCATCATTAAAAAATACCATACTCAACCTTAACACCACTACCTCTTACCTTGATCCTTGCCCAGTAACCTGGATAAAAAACACACTTCCAACCCTCATCTCATTCTTACTCCCCATTGTCAATCTCTCACTACTCCAAGGTTACCTCCCACCCACACTTAAGCACGTACAAATCAGACCAATTCTTAAGAACGGCACACTTGATAAAACTTCACCTAAATCATACAGACCCATCTCAAGTATACCATTCTTAGCAAAAGTAATAGAAAAAACAGTAAAAATACAGACACAGGAGTATCTAGATTCATCCTACCCTCTTGACGAACAGCAATATGGGTTTCGTCCCAAACACGGAGTGGAAACACTTCTCACAGTCTTAACGGATGCTCTTTTAAGGGGAATTGACAATCACAAACAAGCATTCATCCTCTTATTCATCGATATTTCAGCTGCTTTTGATAGCGTTCACCACACCATAATGCTTAACAACCTGACACAAATAGGTATAAATGCCACAGTTCATAAATGGTTCTCTTCCTATCTAAACAATAGAACCCAAAATGTAAGAATAGACAATCAAACTTCTGATTCATACAAACTAGAAACAGGATTACCACAAGGATCAGCGCTATCAGCACTCCTATTTAACATATACATAAAACCAGTTTGCAATATCTTTAAAAAATATGGCGTACTCTATCATCTATATGCAGATGATATTATGATGTACATTCCATTCACAATCCCCAATTTACCGTTGCAACTCCTATCAGATTGCTTCAGTGAAGCCACATCCTGGCTAAATGCCAACAATCTCCAAATAAACCACGCTAAAACTGAAGTGCTAATTGTTACTAAAAATCAATCCTATACTCCCCCAACACACATAACGCTTCAAAACCAAGAAATTAAAATAAAAAACGAAGTAAGATATCTAGGAGTTATTCTAGATAAACATCTTACTTTGGATACCCATATTAGAAATATCACAAAGAAAATCTACTTTAAACTTAAAATCCTTAAACAACTAAGACCCCTTGTATGCATACAAGATTTTATCAACATAATTCAAGCCACCATAACCCCCCACTTTGATTTCTCTAATCTAATTTTATTAGGTACAACAAAACAAAACATTAAAAGAATTCAAATAGCACAGAATGTAGCAGCTCGAGTAATAACAAAAGTACACTCACATCAACATATAACACCAATACTGGAATCCCTTCACTGGCTCCCAATTCAAAGTAGGATAGTATACAAAACATTAACAACCACTTTCAAAACTCTAAATGATATGGCCCCTGTCACCCTAAGTAACTTAATCAGTAAAGAGCATCCAAAAACTACTCAAAGAAAAGCACAAGTAAATAAACTAAAAACTCCCAAAGACTTCATAAAAGCAAATAAAATCACAAACAACAGAGCTTTTCACATGCAGCCCCAACAATCTGGAATTCTCTCCCAGATGATCTAAGAATGTTACCCGAGATCATTGAATTCCGCAAAAAATTGAAAACCTATCTATTTACTAAGCATTACAACAACACAAATCATCCCTCAATAGATTTAGATAAAGGCTAATCAGTTTTGACTAATATCCCAATGACCTAAACATACAATCTTATAGCCGAAACTGTACTTGCTCAATGCTAAAGCCCTACATAATATGTATCTGTAAATACTGTATATAGTTTGCACTGTTCCGTGCTGTTCAACCCTAACATTGTTGTTTATCTACTTTATTGTTTTTGGTTATATGATGTTATATGTAAAACAAACTTTGATTTGTTAATTGTTGTTTATTGTGAACCACACCTGATCTTTGGAAGATGCGGTATATAAATGATTGTTAAATAAATAAATAAATAAATATGAAGGATTTGTACATTAAAACAAGATTATATAATGGAAGCAAAGAAATTATGCTATAAGTATTTAGATCGTGGATATCCTTATGGAATTGTGAAAAAGGCATATCTGAGAGGACTGCGCGCACAACATGAACTTCTTTTGCATACACAAAGTTCTGATAGCACTCCTATGGAAGATCTGCTCGTTTGGACTTTGCCCTTTTCAGTCCGGGCTTTGCAGGTTGTGTCTCTCATCTGTAAATATTGGCGGGTATTGCAACTGCATTCATGCTTCACTGATCGCCCGATTGTAGCTTTTCATAGAGGCAAGAAATTGGCAAACTATGTGAGCTGCTCAGTTATCTGGCCAACTTGAGAAAGTGTTTTATCAGATTCCCAGGACGTTATGGATGTAGAGTTTGCGAATTCTGTGTGTCTACTGTTGAAGGAAGCTATTGGCAAAACTTAATAACTAATAAATCTGCTATACATCATGGTTCTACTACTTGTCAGTCATCATATGTAATATATGTGTTAATTTGTCCTTGTCAAAAGATTTATGTGGGCCATACAAGATGTATTATGGTGCATAGGTTAAGTGAATATCGTTCCTGTATTAATATGGCCATGAAGACTGCTCCTATTATGGAACATTGTTTACAAATGGGCCATTCTTTTGAGCATTTGAAATGGAGGATAATTGAAATGGTACCCTCATTTTAGGAGAGGAGGGGGAGTAATCGCGCATTTAAATCTTAGGGAACAGGTTTGGATTTGCATTTTGGCTGCCGTTCATCCTAGGGGACTAAACCAGCAGATTGACTGGCATACCTTGGTTTAGACTGTGCTCCCTTTAAATTTTGGAGGAGGGATGGAGGTAGAGACCAAGTGCAAATTTCCCTTGTCTGCTGATTAGAATGCATAGTTTTCTCAGACCAGTTTACTCATCTTTCTGTACCACATTCACCCCACCAACATTTCTCACAACTTTCAATGTGGTAGACCAACATCTTTGTTCTTGAATACCAAGAAGGAGAAGACTCCAGGTGCCAGGGTTTTCACAGTGATATGAGGTCACAGACATCCAGATAGATGGATGAACACAACATGCACATTTTCATTTGTAGAACATAAGTCTCTCATGATAGACCTTGTTAAAGGCTTTCTGAAAAAGTAGATACACTATGAGAGTCATTCTGTCCCATGAATAGTGGGGATGGACGACCCATTGAAACGTCCATCCCTGCTATTCATTCCCCTTCCGGTCCTGGCAAAAGCCTCCCCGTATGAACAACGCTTTTGTATGGGGAAGCTTAGATGGGGGCAGGAGGGGGCATACTGGAGGTGGAGCGAGGCCAGGGCATGGGCGGTCTGCGACCCCGGATGTACAGGGCCGATTCTGGTCTGTCCTGTATGTCCGGGCCGTGAACTTAGATGGGGGACTTATTCCACCACAGAGGTGGAATAAGTCCTCCTGGACGTCGGAAGATCCTGTTGCCAGGCTAGAAAAAAATGTAGGGGAGTGGAGTAAGTTCCCTATAGTCAAACCCTGGCCATGGGAGGCTGGATTGAAAGTCTGGCTGCGGGGAACGAAGAAACTCCGTGGCCGGTGTCACCAACCCCCTAGGCTCCTAAGATAGAAGGCTGGAGGGATGTAGTGTGGGTCCTCTTATTACAAGCAAGGACTTGGTTATGTCCCCTGGGTTTGGAATGTCCCAATAGCCAGTCAATAAGGAAGGTAGCGGTATATAAGCAACTGTTAAATAAAATAAATAAATAAATAAATAAATAAGAAAGTAGTTGCGGACGAGTGACTATGCTTTCAAGAGGTTTTATTCCCCTTCCCGGGAGGATTCTTGTGGCAGGTTACAAAAGGAAATAAACCATCATGCTGGTGTAACACAAAAAGGATCATTAATGATAACAGAAATGCTTTGCTTCAGCTTTAACAAAATAAACAGGGAGGAAAACAGCTTTCTTACTCTTCAGAAAAACTGCGTGGCTGAAATCAGTGCCTCCTGCACAGATTTCACCTGAACAGGGTCTTCAGCAAAAAGATGTAATACCGTCAGAAAAAACTAGCGTACAGTCCATCTTACAGCAATCACTATTATCAGCACCACAATCATATTCCATCTCCTCTGGAACGTCTTCTGTAAAAGCTTGCTCAGGGCTGTAACTTGTATTGGTATTACTGAACTCTCTTTCTTTGTGGCTGAAGCTTCTCTCCCCTCTATCAGCTAGGAAAGGCTGGTTACCAAAGAGACTGGATTCTGCCCTCACAGGATCTTTCCCTTCAAGACCTCTAGGCAGGAATTCCAGTGCCCCTCTATTCCATTCACTGTGGCCTCTTTCAGCCCGGCCTTGGTTTGTTTGCTTAGGACTGTGAAACTGGAACCTGCTATCTATCTCTCTCTCTCTTAGTTTGCTATGGTTAATTCTCTTCTGCTCTCAGCCAGGCTTTTTCTTATCATAGCCCTGGTTTAAAGCACTGACCTGTGAGGATTCCTCTGGGGCAAACTCTCCTTCAGAGTAGATAGACTCCACGTCAGAAACACTCAGGTATGGATTTGGGGATCTCTCTCTATCCCTTCCTTTACCTTGGCTTCTGTGGACGGCTTTCCTGCTGGCTGCAGTGTTTCTGTGTCCTATTTCTCTGCAAGCTGCTTCTGGGCTTCTGTGGTAACTTTCTCTATTCCTTTCTCTTTTGCCTTCCCTTTGGCCTTTCTCCTGGCCCTTCTCGCCTTTTCTCTGGCCCTTCTCGCCTTTCTCCCTCATGCTCCAAGCTGGCTCTATTTTAAGTGCGTCATAGCTTCAGACTTCCATTGGCTCAATTCTTTGCAGCTGTCTCTGTCTTCCTAATGAGCCATTACATAATGCTTTCTCTAGGTGTCCTCCTGCAGCCTGAGCTTGTGTTTTCATTCGTTGCTCATGGCAACCACTAGCCATGTGCTTTTCAGTGTGCCTTTTAAAACTACCACGAGCATTTTCCTGCATTTCTTCTGTTCTTATTTGCCTTGCCCCATGACAAATCCCCCCCCTTAAAATATTACGGGCTGCAGTCCTTACCTGACAGCCCGGAATACCTTTTTGGGACCTACCTGGAGGCTCTATGTTCTGGGACCTATCCTGATATATCACAGTAACCAAACTAGCCGTAGCAGACCTTTCCTTCCACAGCTTAAGAATGTTAATGTGGTATGTCTGTCGGCGGCCTTTCTCATTTTCTACTCTATAAGACACAGGGCCCACTTTTCCCACGACTGTTCCCGGGCCCCTCCACCTAGACTCAAACTTTGGTCCAGGGTCGGATACCTGGATCAACACCTTGTCCCCAATGTTGAGGTGTCGTGGTTTGGTGCCCTTATCATAATATCGCTTCTGCTTGGTCTTACTGGCCTGTAATTTTTCTCTAGAGGCTCTAGTGGTTCTTTCCAAGCGTTGCCTTAACTCTGTAAGGAATTGGGGTACTCCTACCTCTTGTATGGTTGGCTCCACCCATTGCTCGTGCAAAATATCCAAGATACCTCTTGGAGTGCGGCCAAACAATAGCTCATATGGGGATACCCCCAGGGACGCCTGTATGTGTTCCCTGCAAGCGTACAGTGTGAATGGGAGTAATGTATCCCACTCTTGTATTTCCCTCTCCTTCAGACCCTTGCGTAATAGCTGCTTAATTGACTGATTTGTACGCTCCACCAGCCCGTTCGATTGGGGATGGTAGGCGGACGTTTTTATGTGGCGGATGCCAAAGGCTTCCCAGACCATAGCCAAATGCCGCGAGAGGAAATTGCTCCCCTGATCAGTCAGGACTTCCCTGGGGAAACCTACTTCACAGAAGAGTTTAATTAACTCTAAAGCTATTAACTTAGCAGATGTGTTTCTCAAGGGAATGGCCCAAGGGAACCGGGTGGCATAATCAACCACAACCAAGATGTATTTAAATCCTCTCGGTGTCTTCACCAGAGGTCCAATGATATCCATACCCAATCTACTGATAGGGGTCGCTATAGTAGGAGTCGAGACCATTGGCACTGCCTTAGGCCTCGCTACTGTTACCCTTTGACAGCTAGGGCAAGCCTCGCAGTATTGCCGCGTCTCTAAAAATCCCGGGCCAATAAAACCTAGTTAAGATTTGGTCCAGCGTCCCCTGAACCCCCTTATGACACCCCACCGGGTGATCATGGGCCAATCTTAGTACACTGGCTTTAAAAGTCACGGGAACCACTAACTGTTTGCGAACAGCATCATTATGGGGATTAGCGGACTCTCTATAGAGGAGGTCATTTTCTAAGAAAAACCTGGGTAGGATTTGTCGCACTTCCTCTGCCCATTCAAATGCCTTCTTCAGCGCTGGGTCAGTCCTCTGCTCCATGGGGAAGGAGGGAAATTTTCTCACCACCTCCGCCGGTACCCATGGTAACCCTACGGAACCTCCCAGCTCAGCTCTCCCCTGGGTTCTCGCCTGTCTTTCCCTGCGCTTTTTAGCTTTTTCTTTCCTCCCTATCTTTTCAGAGGGGTGGATTATATCCTCATGGTTAGGGAGAGTAACTAACTCTTCCTCTTCTGGGTCCTCCTCGTGAGTGTTTTCCTCTTTTGAATCTCCCTTCGGAGCCTTCTCTTCCCCTTCCGGGTCCTCAGTGTGCTCATGTGACGTTTCCCCTTCCCTTGAGGGTCCAGCCTGAGAGCGGGTGGTTATTAGCCCTAACTTAATAGCCCATTCTTTTTCCAATTTATAGTGAAAAGGAGGCCAATCCTTTCCTAACACTACATCTTCTGGCAGTTTAGGAACTATAGCCATTTTCATTACTTCAGTGGTGCCTAACCCTTTTATGACAGCCTTATGTACGGGATAAGGAACGAACTCGCCGTGCACACATCTAACCTTGACCTGACCATCCACTTGACTCGGGGGCGACTGACGGTTCTCCTCAATGAGTGTCCAGAGCTCTTTGGAAATCATACTCTGGTCAGCCCCCGAGTCAAGTAGAGCCAAGGTATAGATTCCTTCTACTTGCACTTGTATGCGGAATTCGTCCTTTTCTACTCCCTCTGTCCCTGTTACCAGAACCGTTCGTTCGGGGCAGGATCTTTGGTAATGCCCAGCCTTTCCACACCTGAAACAACTCCCTTTAGGTATAGACTGAACATTATTATCAGAGACATTAGTATTTACTACTACAGGGTTATACATCCTATTCTGCATATATTTTCCTTTTCTATTATTCTTCCTTCCCGCTGCTGCCAACCAGATACCCTGCCCCGAGGTGTCAGTCCTCTCCGCAGCGAAGTATCGCTCTGCTAGAGTGGCTACATCCTCCGAGGTCTGGCACTGCTGGAGGGTAAGGAAAGTTTTGAGCCCGCTGGGAACAGCCTGTAAAAATTGTTCCAATACAATTTTATCAAGGACCGTTTCCATCGTTGCTCCCTCTGCTAGCAACCATTTCCTTGCTAGACTTGTTAAACGCTGTGCTAGGGCTTTTGGAGTTTCCTGGGGCCTAATCACCGCCTCTCTTAACATCCTTTGATAATGCAGAGGGGTAAGCCCTAGTCTATCCTTCACGGCCTTCTTGACCTCAGGATAATTAGAGGCTAACTCTGCAGGCATAGCCTTATAGGCGGCAAGGGCCTCGCCTGAGAGCGACAGGGCAAAGTGAATGGCCCACTGCTCTTCTGGCCATTTCAGAGTAGTGGCTATGCGTTCGAAAGCGTCCAAGTAATCGTCCAGGTTATCCTGAGGCTGTAATTGCCCTATAGAAAAAGCCTCATACGACCTCATTCCTGCAGCTTGAAGTGTCAAGGGAACATCCACTCCAGTGTCCGCGGGTTTCTTCAGCAAAACTTCTATGGCCTCAATCAAGGGCCGCTGCTGCGCCTGTATATTCTGCGTGGTCTGCTCCTGAAGATAGTGGATAAGTTTGACCTGCTTATCCCACTGCGTGGTCATCCAGTGAGCTACCTCTTGGGGCTCCATCCTTCACTGATGTATCTGTGGGAGAGATAAGAAAAACAAACCAAGTGCGATATCGCCACTTCTATGTATATATCTTTTTTTATTTTTTTCCTTCCGCCCTTCCTCTGCCCACCAGCACCTCCTTTCTCACTTTTATCCTCCCTGCACCAGCTTAGGTACTCTTTACCTGGGTCTCCTGGCAGGGGTCAGCTTGTGAGAAGGTTTCTTTTCTGGTCAGCTCTTGGTGGCAGGAACCTGCTTGACGGTACTTCTCCTTTAAGATGTAATTTTCTGCAGACTGTAATCCTCTGTGCTTGTCCCTTTTGCAGTCTTGCTCAAAATCCTGCTGACGTCGCCACTTTGTCACCAACCCCCTAGGCTCCTAAGATAGAAGGCCGGAGGGATGTAGTGTGGGTCCTCTTATTACAAGCAAGGACTTGGTTATGTCCCCTGGGTTTGGAATGTCCCAATAGCCAGTCAATAAGAAAGTAGTTGCGGACGAGTGACTATGCTTTCAAGAGGTTTTATTCCCCTTCCCGGGAGGATTCTTGTGGCAGGTTACAAAAGGAAATAAACCATCATGCTGGTGTAACACAAAAAGGATCATTAATGATAACAGAAATGCTTTGCTTCAGCTTTAACAAAATAAACAGGGAGGAAAACAGCTTTCTTACTCTTCAGAAAAACTGCGTGGCTGAAATCAGTGCCTCCTGCACAGATTTCACCTGAACAGGGTCTTCAGCAAAAAGATGTAATACCGTCAGAAAAAACTAGCGTACAGTCCATCTTACAGCAATCACTATTATCAGCACCACAATCATATTCCATCTCCTCTGGAACGTCTTCTGTAAAAGCTTGCTCAGGGCTGTAACTTGTATTGGTATTACTGAACTCTCTTTCTTTGTGGCTGAAGCTTCTCTCCCCTCTATCAGCTAGGAAAGGCTGGTTACCAAAGAGACTGGATTCTGCCCTCACAGGATCTTTCCCTTCAAGACCTCTAGGCAGGAATTCCAGTGCCCCTCTATTCCATTCACTGTGGCCTCTTTCAGCCCGGCCTCGGTTTGTTTGCTTAGGACTGTGAAACCGGAACCTGCTATCTATCTCTCTCTCTCTTAGTTTGCTACGGTTAATTCTCTTCTGCTCCCAGCCAGGCTTTTTCTTATCATAGCCCTGGTTTAAAGCACTGACCTGTGAGGATTCCTCTGGGGAAAACTCTCCTTCAGAGTAGATAGACTCCACGTCAGAAACACTCAGGTATGGATTTGGGGATCTCTCTCTATCCCTTCCTTTACCTTGGCTTCTGTGGACGGCTTTCCTGCTGGCTGCAGTGTTTCTGTGTCCTATTTCTCTGCAAGCTGCTTCTGGGCTTCTGTGGTAACTTTCTCCATTCCTTTCTCTTTTGCCTTCCCTTTGGCCTTTCTCCTGGCCCTTCTCGCCTTTTCTCTGGCCCTTCTCGCCTTTCTCCCTCATGCTCCAAGCTGGCTCTATTTTAAGTGCGTCATAGCTTCAGACTTCCATTGGCTCAATTCTTTGCAGCTGTCTCTGTCTTCCTAATGAGCCATTACGTAATGCTTTCTCTAGGTGTCCTCCTGCAGCCTGAGCTTGTGTTTTCATTCGTTGCTCATGGCAACCACTAGCCATGTGCTTTTCAGTGTGCCTTTTAAAACTACCCCGAGCATTTTCCTGCATTTCTTCTGTTCTTATTTGCCTTGCCCCATGACACCGGCCAGCATTTGCAGCTCCTGAATGGAGCCACGGTGCCATGACAACGGGACGCGATGGCCCTGCGGCTCCATTCAGGAGCATGACTGAGGTAGGAAGGCAAGTGGCTGTGCATGCAGGCCAATCGGAATTGGGCCCGGCCTGCATGTTCAGGTCCTAGACCCAATTCTGATCCTGCAGGCACCTCTAGCCCCTGCAGGATCAGAATCGGGTCTACATCTGGGAGTCCCGATTATGATCAGCAGCACAGGGGCCTGGATGCCCACATTAGAATGTGCCTCCACATCAACTGGCTCACCTTTATCTACCTGTTTATTCACACATTCAAAAAAATATAACAGATTAGTGAGACAAGACTTTGCTTGGCTAAATCCATGTTAACTTTCTCCCATTAAACCATGACTATTTAGATGTTCAGTAATTTTGATCTTTATAATGGCTTCTACCATTTTATCCTGTAATGTTGTCAGGCTCACTGGTCTGTAGTTTCCTGGATGAGCC
Organism: Ichthyophis bannanicus; assembly: GCA_033557465.1. Lineage (NCBI taxonomy): Eukaryota > Metazoa > Chordata > Amphibia > Gymnophiona > Ichthyophiidae > Ichthyophis > Ichthyophis bannanicus. The sequence continues at coordinate 701,824,827 of CM066031.1, read as the reverse complement.
GTGGACCCTTTTAAAAAATTTGCTTTACGTTGGCCGCTCTCTAGTGTTCAGGTACTACAGATGATTTTAATGATAGTTCTCAGATTACTTATAGTAGGTTTGCAATCTCACATTTAAATTCTTTCAACATCCTGGGACATATACCATCCTATCCAGGTGATTTGCTATTCTTTAGTTTATCAAATTGCTGTAACACATCTTCCAGGTTTCTCAAGATTTCTTGCAATTGCTCTAATGCATCACCTTTAAATATCATTTCTGGCATGGGTAACTTCTCTACACCTACTTCAGTAAAGACTGAATCAAAGAATTAATTGAATCTCTCTACTATGACTTTGTCCTCCCTTAATATTTCTTTCCCTTACTTGGTTTGTAGCTTGTCATGCTGTGAGGGCTTGTGTGCATCAATGATGTTGAGAGCTAAACTATCAGTAGTTTAACTACTGGCAGGGTCTCCCAGGATGGACAGGTCTCAGCTGAGGTGCCAGACCAAGACAAACCACCCATCTGGGCAGCAACAGAATGGAATAGTGTTGACAGTGGAGGATCACATTTCTGTGACAATGGCAACAACACCAAATTTAAACTACGTGGAAGAAAGGCCCGGCAATCTACTTCTGTATCTTGCCATGAAAACCCAATGGATAGTTACAACAAAACAAATTGTATTATAGTGCTGGAAGATGAGACCCCCAGGTCGGAAGGCACTCAACTAGCAACTGGGGAAGAGCTGAAGACTTTGCAGAGTAAAGCCAGCATTTATGATGTGGCTGGATCAAAGCCCTCTGGACGACTGACTGCTGATGTAGCTGCGCATGAAATGAGAGTCAGAAGCTGTAAAGATGTCTTACACATTGGAACACGGAATGTACGAAGCATGAACCAAGGGAAGTTGGAGGTGGTCAAGAATGAAATGGAATGTGTACAACTTGATCTGTTGGGTGTCAGCGAACTGAAATGGACTGGCATCAGGCACTTTGCATCAGATGATCACATGGTCTACCATGCTGGAAATGAAAGACAAAGAAGAAATGGTGTTGCATTTATAATAAAGAAGAAACTTGCAAGAACTGTAATGAAATACAATGCAGTCAACGAACGCTTAATCTCTATTCGTCTATGAGGAATGCCTCTGAACACAACTATAATTCAAGTATTTGCCCTAACAACAGCTGCAGAAGAGAATGAAATTGAAGAGTTCTATGAACAAGTACAAGCTGAAATTGACAGAACATGCAAACAGGATATCCTGATAGTCATGGGTGACTGGAACGCAAAAGTTGGCAACAAAGAAGAAGGCAAGGTAGTTGGAAAATATGGACTTGGAAACAGAAATGAAGCTGGAGAAAGACTGATAAAAAAATTCTGCAAGACCAACGATCTATTCATCTCAAACACCTTCTTCCAGCAACAAAAGCGGCGACTGTACACATGGACTTCACCCAATGGATTGTATAAAAATCAAATTGACCTCATCTGTGGAAGTCAACGATGGAAAAGCTCTATAACATCAACAAAGACAAAACCTGGAGCTGACTGTGGTATAGATCATCAACTACTAGTATGCAAACTCAAGCTAAAGTTGAAAAAGAGCAGCAAAATATGACCTTGAGAATATACCACTGGAATTTAAAGACTGCCTGCAAAATCGATTTGCTGCTTTAGATACAAATGACAGAGCTCCAGAAGAGTTATGGAATGACATCAAGAAGGTTGTGTTGGAAGAAAGCAAGAAGTCTCTACAAATGGTGAAAAAGAAAAAACGGCCAAAATAGATGACGGAAGAAACTCTGAAAATTGCCCAGAAACGCAGAGAAGCTAAAGCCAGAGGAGAAAGAAAGGCAATCACAGAACTCAACAGAGATTTCCAATGTGCAGCAAGACAGGACAAGGAAAAGTACTACAACGATGCATGCAAGGAAATAGAAGCAGAAACTATTAGAGGAAGAACAAGATTGACTTTCCTAAAGCTACGAGAGTTAAAGAAAAAGTTCCAGCCTCGAATTGGAATGTTACAAGATGCTCAAGGTTCTATGTTGAATGATGCTGAGAAGATCAAGAAAAGGTGGAAGGAATATACACAGACACAAGGCATTCCACAGGGCTCAGCTTTATCTGCCATGCTATTTAACCTATACCTAAAACCCATCTGCACAATATTCCAAACCACAAAATTGACTATTATCTATATGCAGATGACATAATGCTTTATACACAACTGGATATATGTAACCCTGATTACAGTCACATAGAAACTTGCCTTAAAGAAGCACAATTATGGCTCCAACAAAACAATATGTCTATCAATCATAAAAAAACAGAAGTAATGTTTATCTCTAAAAACCCGGACTTTAAACACCCCCCCCCCCCCACAATCATACTAAATAATACAACCTACAACACAAAACAAGAACTAAAATATCTAGGTGTCACCCTAGATACGACACTTAACATGGAAACCCATCTAAGACTATTAAACAGAACTATCGTTTATAAAATAAGAACCCTACAGCCCTTACGCAATATCATTGAACTATCAGATTTTAGATCAATAATACAAACAATCATAACTCCACATCTGGACTATTGTAATGGCATATTACAAGGACTTCCCAAAAAAACAACAAACATACTACAAATGGCACAGAATGTCACAGCCCGAATCCTTATGAACGTACCTTTCTCAGATCACATCACACCCATTCTAAGAGAACTTCACTGGCTACCTATATATGCACGCATAAGATACAAAATAATAATTACAACATTCAAGTTAATACACAATATTGCCCCATCTTACCTTGCCTCACTCATTAAAACACAACTCCCTAATCTAAAAAGATGTACACACAACCTAAATACACTACAAACCCCCCCCCCTCCATTTGCAAGGTAAAAGTAAACACTAGTAATAGAGCATTCACATACATAGCTCCCACGCAATGGAACAGACTACCTGACACCTTAAGAGCTAACAAAGATCTCCCATCATTCCATAAAAACCTTAAAACACATTTATTTCAAGAATACTACAACCAGACAGAAATAACCTAGAGCAAATTTGTACATTTTATTTTATTTATTTAACATTTCTTCTATACCGCGCTATTAAAATCAGCGCGGTGTACATTGAACAAAACATACTGCAATGCATACAGGCAACATTGAGTTTACAAAGAACAGGGAAAAATAACACATAGGATAACCGGGAGAACTATGTACATGAAACAATCTGATGGAGCTCAACCATCTGTTATCATATGAACCTCCAAATACACAAAGAATTAATTAAATTGTAAATCTTCTTGCATGTACTTTATCACAAATACTGTATATAGTTAAATTTATAACATGTATTTCAACATGTTCTCTTCTATTATGTAAATAGTTGAAAGATATTTGAGTTATCTGAAATTTAATTTTACCCTCCAATGTTCAAAGTTATCTTCTTACTGTTATATGTAACTGCTAACTGCGCAGAATTTAATTGTTAAATGTAAACCGCTGCTGATCACTGGAAGGAGCGGTATAAAAATGTACTCAAATAAATAAATAAATAAAATATACAGAGTTTTTACATGATAAAGATCAAGTGGACCAACAACTGTTTCAACCTGTACCTTATGATCCGGAATCATTGGTGATGAAAGAAAAAGTCGAAACAGCATTGAAAGCCTTATCAAAGAACAAAGCACCAGACATTCATGGCATTCCCTTTGAAGTATTACAGCAATCTGATGCTACTGTTATTATGCTTACAAGGCTCTGCCAGGAAATATGGAAGACAACATAATGGCCAACTGACTGGAAAAGATCTGTGTTTATACCAATACTAAAGAAAGGTGATCCAACTGACTGTGGAAATTATCGCACAATCGCTCTGATCCCACATGTCAGCAAGATTCTACTGAAGATTATTCAAAAGAGACTACAACCATACCTGGAACAAGAACTACCTGAAGTGCAAGCAGGGTTCAGGAAAGGTGGAGGAACGAGAGACATCATTGCGGATGTGAGATGGATCCTTGAAAAGAATAAGGAATACCAAAAGGATATCTATTTGTGTTTTATCGACTATAGCAAGGCTTTTGACTGTGTAAACCATAAGAAACTCTGGGCCACATTAAGAAGCACGGGTATACCAGAACACCTGATTGTACTCTTGCACAAGCTGTACATTGATCAAGAAGCAACAGTTCGAACGGAACAAGGAGAAAAAGAATGGTTTAAAATAAGCAAAGGTGTAAGACAAGGCTGCATACTTTCCCCCTACCTGTTTAATTTATATGCAGAACAAATCATCAGAGAAGCAGGATTGTATGAAGACAACAGAGGTGTGAAGATTGGTGGAAGACTGATGATACCACATTACTGGCTGAAAGTGAAGATGATCTGAAACATTTGCTTTTTACAATCAAAGAACATTGTATCAAAATGGGCCTGTACCTTAATGTAAAGAAGACAAAGATTATGACAACTGGCATGATCAACAGGTTTATCGTTGAAGGAGAAGAAATTGAAATCGTGAACAACTTTAACCTACTTTGTTCAACTATCAATAAAGAAGCAACAAGCAGTCAAGAAATCAGACGACGCATTGCTCTTTGCAGAATTGCTATGAAAGACCTAGATAAGATTCTCAAGAGCAGAGATGTCTCTTTCCATACAAAGATTCAACTTGTTCAAGCCATGGTATTTTCAATAACATCATATGGATGTGAAAGCTGGACAGTGAAAAAGATAGACAGGAAGAAAATTGATGCCTTTGAATTATGGTGCTGGTGGCTAATACTGTGTATACCATGGACTGCCCGAAGAACAAACCAGTCGGTACTAGAGGAGATCAAACCTAAGCTTTCTTTAGAAGCTCAGATGACAAGACTTCGACTTTCATACTTTGGACACATCATGTGAAGAGAGAGATCATTAGAGAAAGACATCATGCTTGGCAAGATAGAAGGTCAACGCAAAAGAGGAAGGCCAGCAATGAGATGGATTGAAACAATAACAACAGCTACGGGTACCAGTCTGTCAACAATGAGCCGCCTGACTGAAGACCGAATACAATTTAGGATAGCTATCCAGAGGGTCGCCCCTCGACGGCACTTAACAACAACAACAATATTCCTTTTACCCCACCATCATCTAATGGTTAAACTGACCCTCTCAGAGGGTTTATTTTGCGATGAATATACTTGGAAAACGTTTTTATTATGAGTTTTCCCTTCCACTGCAAGATGTTTTTCAAATTCTCTCTTTTCTACCTTATCAATGCCTTGCATTTAACTTGCCAATGCTTATATTGTTTCCTGTTTAGCTAGCTCCTCACGAACACTGATTTCTGAAAATTGTTCAAGGTCCACCTTACTTCTGGTTCTATTTGTGGGTGGTTTCTGAGGTCCTGCTCTTAGCCCTTCATCTGTGAACACATCAGAAATATTTCCTAAACGATTCTACTTTATCCTCATCAGCTTCTACATATTCCTCTCCTTTACCCTTGAGTCTGAAAATACCACTTATGCCCTTCCTCCTCTCACTAACCTATATGAAAAATGTTTTACTGCATTGGCTATTTTTTCTTCTATTTATATCTTTGCTTTCCCCATTACTTTCCTAGCTTGTTTAAGCTCTTACAAATATTGATACGTGTCTTCCTTTTTCTATGATCTCTTGTATTTTATGAAAGCCACCCTATCTTTCTTCACCTTTTCAGTTACTTCTTTTGAGAACCATAGTGGCTTCCTTTTCCTTTTACATTTATTTATTTTCCTAACAAAAAGGTTTGTTGCCCTTAGAATATACCCTTTCAGTTTTGCCCATTGCTTTTCTACATCCCCCAGCTGTTCCATCCCTCTAATGACTCTTTAAGGTGTTGTCCCATTTGGCAAAATTAGTTTTCCTAAAATCTAAGACCCTCGCTTTTGAATTGACTTTATCAGCCCTAGTCCTAATGCTGAACCACACCATCTGGTGATCACTAAATACACTATGACATCGGAGACATTTTCCCCATTGGTAAGCACCAAATCCAGTATGGCCCCTTCACTTGGGGGTTCTGTTACCAGTTACCAGAATAGTTCTCCCTGTAGAGAATATAGGATCTTCTTACTCCTAGGTGACGCAGCAGCAGGGATGTGCCAATCAACATTCGGCATATTGAAATCACCTATCAGCAGCACTTCTCCTTTCATAGCAATACTACAAAAGTCTTCAATTAAATCTTCTCCACTTCTTCTGCCTGTGAAGAAGGTATGTATATCACACCAGTGCAAATGGATGTTTCATTATCTCTTTCCAGTTTAACCGACAGTGCCTCCTCCTTACCTCATAAGCCCTGCAATTCTGTAGCTTTAATATTACTTTTTACATAACTGCACAACATTGAGATATAGTTACTTTTCTTGTGAAAATTGGCTTGCAAAACCTTGTTCATGTACCACTTCTCATATCTGTCTGCATTAATGAGCCAGTTTGAATCACAGGAACTCATTAATGTGCAATTTTATTTTGTACTAAAGTTCACATCAGATTTTTTTAGCAGGAGGGGCTTTGTGCTTTAAACTTCACAAAAATGCTGTCTCATTCATTTTTTGGCAAATGTACCAACATTTTTGTACTGTTTATCATGCAAATCCCCTTTGGTAAAAAATACATTTCACTTTAATTCTTCAGGGTTCTAGCTGAAATTAAAGTATTTTTCCCTGTTTCATTTGTACTTGTTTACATTAAGTATTATCTGCCACTTGGATGCCCCTTTCCCAGTCTGGAAAAGGTCCTCTTGCAATCCCTCCCAGTCTGCTTGTGTTTTACCTACTTTTAGGGCCAGTGTAAGGGTACATATTAGGTGCCCTAGGCAAACTAGTCTTGGAAAATGAAACTACAGAGAGATCATTCAGACCTCCGGAACTGAAGTGTGCCCGTAGCTTTCTGTTTCATTACAAGGCCAGAGACTTATCAGCCCCCACTTGTGTATAAATATATATATATGTAAAGAGAAACATTTCTAAAAACCATTTACCCAGGTATATGGGCTATATCCCCGTAAGAAGTATGCACTGATAGTTCTTTGAGTTAATCTGATTGTCTGCTTATTTTGCTTCAGCTGAGGCTGTTCTTTCTTGCTGCCAGAAGCTGCCGTGCAAGTCTTCTGCCTATCAGCCTTGACTACTCTGAATAATTTTGTGCCATCTGCAAATTTAATAACCTCACTCTATTAGGTCTATGTACTATGGGGCTCATTCTGTCCCGTGAATAGCAGGAATGGACGTCCCGTCTATCCCCGCTATTCGCCCCCTTCCTGCCCCATCAAAAGCCTCCCCCTACTGACAATGCATTTGGCTTAGATGGGGTGGGAGGGGTCATTCTGGAGGAGAAGTGAGGGTGGGACATGGGCGGTCCGCAGTCAGACCCTGGCCAGGGGAGGCCGGATCTGGGGTCCGGCTGCCGGGAACGAAGAAACTCGGGAGCCAGCCAGCATTCACAGTTCCTGAATGGAGCCGCGGAGCCATGGCAACGGGACACCATGGCACTGCAGCTCCATTCAGGAGCCTGACTGACGTAGCCGGGCATGTGGCTGTGCATGCAGACCAATCGGAATTGGGGCCCAGCCTGCATGTTCAGGCCCTAGACCCGATTCTGATCCCACGGGCATGGCTAGCCCCCGCGGGATCAGAATTGGGTTTACCTCTGGGCATCCTGATTCTGATTGGTCGCACAGGGGCCGGGACGCCATCATTGGAATGTGTCTCTAAAGGTACATTTTTTTGTGTGCACACTATTTTATAATCTATGCATGTACTTCCGCCTACACTCTGCCCAAACCCTGCCCCTAAGCACGTCCACCGGCAATGTACGCACCATCATATGAATGTGCATACTTCCATGCTGATCAGTATTTTATAGGAAGTCATTCTCACATGTATGTGACCACATACACACGCAAACAACATAAATACCACCAAAGTGGGCACATACTTTAGCATTTAAAGTACCCGCCTGCTTATAAAATTACCCCAGAGTGTGCAAAAAATATGCCATGAAGGTTTCACAAAAAACATCGACAAAGACCATGCCAGCTATATTGTGCCAGATTCATGAGCTGCTTTGCACAATTGTGTATTACAATAGCTGATTAATGTTAAATTTGAATACAATTTCAAGTGTAGCACTGAAATCTTATTATTTGTGAATGCAGAAAACTTTACAAATAAACGTCATGTGCAAAATAACAAATCCCACTATTTTGGGATTTAGCGCAAAAGGCCTCATTTGCAGAGTTTCCTGCATTTTAGCACAGGAGCCCTGGTGGGATATAGAATCGGTGTGGGCTGAAGAGTAGACTGTTCTTAAGAACACCGGAACTCACCCTAATTCTACAGAGGACTTTGAGTAAGGACTCTCTATGCAGGGAGCCCCAGTATGTTGAAGAGGGGTTGCGTGCGTGCTTGGGTGGTACTACAACAAGATATATGCAGATCTGTACAAGTAAGAGAAGGTCCTTGTTTATCAGAACTTGCAATCTCATAAAGACAGACAACACAACAAATGGGGATTAGGGTAAATCAGGATGTGAATGCAACCTCAAAGAGTTAGTCTGGATTTGAAAAGAGCCGGAGAAGTCTGGAGATGACAGTAGCAGAGAAAGGCACAGAGAAAAGGGATCTGCCAGAGGAGTGGTGTAGGGAGTAATAAGAGAGGAAAGGTACTGAGGAACTGAAGAATGAAGGCACTTTCAGTAAAAGTTTGAACTGAATATGGAAGCAGATAGGGAGTCAGTGAAGTGACCTTGAGAAGAAGGGTACTTTGAACATAGCAAGACTGGCAGAAAATTTATTTATTTATTTAGAGTTTTTTCTATACCGCGCTATTCATCATCAGTGTGGTTCACAGATAACATAAATGTCCGGTGTGGGGGATCTACAGCGGACTTACAGTAAAACAGGGGAGTTTAACTTGGAGAACAGATAAAACTATATACAAGTTAGTAACAGTTCAGCATGGGGTTTGGTAATGTTAAAGAAAATTAGCTGTGCAGATAGTTTTGAACAAACTGGGAAGGGAGAGAGATGATTCTGTGGGAGCCCAGATAAAAGCAGGTTGCAATAGTTTAGACAGGAGATGACTAGAGAGTAGAAAAATAATAGCGTGTTCTCCCTAAGACCAAGGGAGAACAAGGTATCAAGAAGGTCGTGATCAATAGTGTTAAAGGCAACAGAAAGGTCAAGAAGGATGAGGATTGAGTAATGGCCCTTGGATTTGGCAAAGAACAAGTCATTAGAGTCTATGGCAAGAGCAGTTTCTGTAGAATGTAGAGGATGAAAGCCAGATTGTAGTGCATCCAAAAGGCCTTGAGAGGACAAAGTCCAGACAACAGCAGTGAATCGCACATTTGAGGAGTTTAGAAGCAAAGGGAAGGAGGGAAATGGGCCAATAATTAGGACAGGTAGGATCTGGTGAAGGTGTTTTGATGAGAGGTATAACCTCAGCATGTTTGCAGGAAAAGTTGCAGTGGAAAGCTATAGATTGAGAATGTAACAGATGGAAGGGATGACAGTGGAAGAGATAGAACTTAATAGATGGGTGGGAATTGGATCAGAGCAACAGATAGTAAGTTTGGAGGAGGAAAGAAGATGGTGATTTTAGAAAAGGAAGAAAGAGTGACAGAGATTGAGGGAAGGATTTGGGTGTGCAGAAAGGGAAGGGGGATGGGGTGGGGTGGGTGGGTGAAGGTGACCCTGTGGAGAACTCAAGACTAATCTTGTGGAATTTATCATGGAAATAATCAGCCAAAATCTGGACAGAAATGGAAGGGGGGTTGGAGATAGAGGCACCTTGAGAAGAGAGTTCAGTATAGCAAAGAGGCAGCGAGAGTCAGAGGAAACTAAATTAGTCAGTTGAACACAGTACTCTTGCTTGTCAAGTGCTATGGCTGACTGGAATGAGGTTAGCATGAATTTGAAATGCAGGAAGTCAGCAAGGACATGGGATTTAAGCCAGAGGTGCTCAGCTGAGTGGGCATAGGAATGCAGGTAATGGGTTTTGGAGGACAGCCAGGGTAGAGGTACAGTATGCCTCACAGGAGGAATGAGTGCATCCAGAGCAGAGGAGAGTATAGTGTTCTAAGAAGACATTTATCTAACATTTTTTTATACTGCTTTATCACTTCAGTCAAAGCAGTGTACATTGACAGGAACATTGATAACTTGGATTTTTCTGAGGCAATGGAGGGTTAAGTGATTTGCCCATGGCCTCAAGGAGTGCTAGTGGGAATAAGACCCTGGTCTCTTGGCTCCCAAACCAGTGCTCTAACAATTGGGTTACTCCTCCATTCTGGGACATGGCCTCATTGACAGATTCAGATGACAAAACGGAGGAAAATGATGATGTGACAGTAGTGGAGAGTGCTGAAAGGTCGACCGCATGAAGATTCCTAAACACGTTGGTGGAGAATGGACGAGGCCAAAGTGGGGGGGTGGTTACGAATGAAGGTTAGTAGTTGATGGTCAGATAAGAGAAGAACTGAGGAGAAGTTTGAGGGTAAGAAATTGGAGAAGAACGTGAGGTCAAGGCAGTGGCCATGTTGGTGAGTAAGGGTAGGAGGAGAGCCCAGCTGGAGGTGGAATGAGAATGTTAGGGAAAAGAGTTTTAAGGAATAAGAGTTTTAAGGAATAAGAGTACCTGGCAGCAGCTGTCACCGGGTAGGAAGAATTCCAAGGAAAGTTTTAAGGAATAAGAGTTTTAAGGAATAAGGGAGGAGTGGTCTAGTGGTTAGGACAAGGTACTTCAGGCCGGAGGGTTGGGAGTTCAAGTCCCACCTGGGGACAGCAATCTCAGGCCGGAGGGACTGGGATTTCTAGTCCTATAGGCACTCCTTGTGGTCTTGGGCAAGCCACTTAACCCTCCATTGCCCATGTTCCCTGTATGTATTAGTGTGTGTGTCTCATATCCCCTCATGTTAAATGTATCCCCCAATTGACCGCTTTGACCCGGTGAAAAGCGGGATATAAATACAGCTAAAATAAATAAAAATAAAATAAATAAATAAATAAATATTAATGTTGAATTCCACAAGAATAAGGGAAGGGGAAGATGATCCAGAAAGAAGGAGAGACAGGAGTCAAGGTCAGTGAGAAAAGTAGAGGTGGACTTGTCCGGGGATCACTAAATGACAGCTACCTGAAGAGAGAATATGGGGAAGCAAGAGGGATGGGGTGCACCTGAGAATAATGGTGCTAATGACTCTAAGAAGGCGTTATGAGGCAGCTAAACCATGGGGTGGCTAGGAGGGAAAGAAAATCAAAGGTTGAGGAGGGAGGATACCAAGTCACGTGCTGCAGAGAGGAGGAAAATTGCTGTAGTGTGCAGAAAGCTGGACAAGATTACAGCAAGCCAAATACAACTAAGTAATAGCAGCACACTCACACACAAAAGAATAAATAAACATTAACAATCTTAAAGCTCTGAAGAAGCAGAGTATGAAGTATGAAAAAGAAAAGAAAAGCTACCACAAAGGTTGAAGTAGGGAATCCAATGTACAGACAGAAATCAATTCCTGCTGAATAGCTCAGCAGAGGGCAAGCCCTTCCCCCCCTCAGGTAAGGAGCAGAGGAAAGCAAGCCAAACAATATTTGAGAAATATAGAAGTGAAGTTACAAAAAAATAGCACAACCTTGCAGTTGAGAGATTTTAATACAAGACATACTGAAAAAAAGATGCAGCCTGGCAGAGCAATATTTAAGAAATAATGACAGTTAGCTACAATAAACCTAGAAGTTAAGAAGAGCTTTGAGCACAAAGGCAGTCAGAGAAGAGGGACATGCATATAAAAACATAACCGATAAAAGCAATACATAGCAGAGTTTCTAACAGACAGTTAGGCCGATGCAGAAAGCAAGCTCGGTCTTTAGGCACACATAACGCCACATTTAAGCACACTTTACAACTTTTTGAATGCAGAAAATAGACGCAAACCCATGAGGAAAAATGAATGCCCAATTAATGCCATGCGTATTTAAATGCATTTAAATGTATTTTGATCGGCTGCATGGTATGCAAATCATGGTACACCCGATGCAGAGACAGGCGTAGATGATTTCACAATCAACCATAGTGCCAAAAGTTGTACTTCAGGGTCTGAGGTAACTTAAACCTCTAATGTGTGCCTCTGACAGTATTTTGATGGCACCAGGTGCTTTCCCCAATGCCTAGATCATCTCCTCCTCAGATGATCAGGCATCAGGCAAAGCCCCTGATGCCATCAAAACACTGTCAGCGGCCGGTGCCCCGGCAATAAAAGAATCCCTGCTGGTCTACTGGCCCCTTTTCCTCCCCCCCCCATTAAATACAAAAACACTAACCTGGTAGTCTCTAGCGGCCCATGTACCCCCCCCATTGAATACAAAAACAATAATCTGGGGTCTAGCCGCTCCTAAATTCAGCCCCTCCCACCCGTACCTTAACATAAGCGGGAACGCTGCCTACATGCTCCTGCTCTGCGTCCACCATCTTGAAAAATGGTGGCATCTGGCCCCGCGTAGTGCTGTCTGACTCACCCAGTGCATCCCAGTATGCACCGCATGGGGCCAGATGCCACCATTTTTCAAGATGACAGATGCAGAGTGGGATTGTTTGTAGGCAGCGCTCCCGCTTATTTTAAGGTACCAGGTGGGAGGGGCTGAATTTAGGGGTTGCTAGACCACCAGGTTACATTTTTTATTTAATGAGGGTACAGGGGCCGCTAGGCCACCAGGGATTCTTTTATGGTCAGGGCACCGGACCCTGATAGTATTTTGATGGCATCAGGGGCTTTTCCCAAAAAAGCCCCTGATGCCATTAAAATACTGTCAGGGCTAATGCAAATTAGCCATGCGGTGCCCCGAGAGCAAGCCAAATTTGCACGCATGTTTGGCTTGCTTTCCCAGTTTAATGCTGCACTGGCTCATTTGCATGCACACGGTTAACGCAGGGGTCATTTGCATACCCTATCCTTCCTGCATCACACGTTAAAATATGTGCATTGTCAGGAACGTAAAAAATCGCTTCAGCGCGGGTCTAGCACTGGCTTTCTGCATCGGCCTGCATATATGCAATCACAAAACTGATAACTATGGCAGCTAGTAAGGAATCAACCAAATCTAGCTCAGAAGAGTACCTGGCAGCAGCTGTCACCGGGTAGGAAGAATTCCAAGGAAAGGCCTCCCGGCTGGCAAGAGGCAGCCTTTGAATATCGCTACCGCTGCCAACAGCACTCCAGAGGAGTTAAAGCAAATGCGAGGACTGCAGGCTGCAGGAAGAGGGAGGGAGGGAAGAGAGAGATGCGCAGCTAGACCATGGAGGAGGGGGGGGGGAGGGGGAGGGACTGGGTAGAGAGTTAGTGAGGTAGCCTAAGGAATTTCCTATTCAGCCTGGGAGGTGTGACAAGGGGCTTAGCTAAATGGTCTGTGGGCCATAGTTTAGGGATCCCTGCTCTATACTAAATACAGAAGCTAAGAATTCATTTAATTTTTACATAATATCTTTGGATTTTAGGTTTAATCTCTTTCCTTTTACAAATCTGAACTCAAGGGGAATTAGATATATGGTTACAAAGATGATTACAATCTAATTTGCACTTAATGCATTGGATGATGATAGAACTTGTGCTGGCTCACAAGGTGCCTCTGTGGAAAAGGAAATTTTGATCATACTGGGTTCCCTGGTTCTCAGCTTACTGTGCTAACCAGTTGGCACAGACTACTCCTTCTCTACCCTGAGCAGGCCTTTTAATCCCCAGTCATCTTATCTGACTGCCTGGCACACTTTTTGTTTTTGATGTACTTTACAAAGATTTTTAAATTGCTTTTTGTCTTTTTGCAAGTTTCTAATCAAATTCTCTGTTTATACTAGCAGTTTGTAAGTTCCAAGTTTTTTTTTATCTGCCTTTGGGAAAACTCTTTAGCAATAGGCACCTTTCTTTGTGTTCATTTTAGACCTCACAGTTGAAAGATGAAGTTATTTATGTAATTCTTTCTCACAGAGGCTGGCAAGTCATTGGTTATCCTGAATTGGTAAGATCATCTTGAATTAGCCTTTGTGACCAGAGTGAACACCAGTATTCACACTCTTCTATAGGAAATACTAGCAAGAGCCGAATGGGGGCTTACAGGTGGATATTGATAAACCTCCATTGCTCCAGTGTTTAATGTTTCCCCAACATACATGGAATACCTATCCTGCTTGACTCTGGCATCCTTAATATATAGTGCCATGCTATCATCACTTTTATCTGTTTTGTCATTTTTATATATTTTGCAACCTGGTATCATGCCAGTAATTTTATAAAGCATTTGCTAAATATAAAGCATGTTTTAAATGTGGAAAACAGCTCTTATAAAACTATGCAGCTGAAATACACATGTAAAAAAATACATGTACTAGAAGATGGCGTTCAGGAGTTCCCAGGGGGTGTAGTTTGGGTGGAAGAGGGGCAGAGTTGCAGTGTATGTTGATATTTTATAAAATATGCAAATGCACACATAGAACACGTGGAGACCTTTAACTCTGCTCCCAAGCAGGGTTAATTTGTGCAAGAAAATGTTTGTACTATTGGGGGTCATTGTGCGACCCTATTTTATAAGCTCCTTTATTTACATAGTAACACAGTATATGACGGCAGATAAAGACCAGTATGGTCCATCTAATCTGCCCAGCAAGGTGGCAAGAGTAGGTGCACTTGCTGCTCCGTCCAGATCACTTCAACCCCATGCCTTGGTTAGGGTGTACCCACCGCTCCATGTAGTTCGCCCCTATTTGTTCAGATACAAGAGAGAGTTATGCTTATTTTGATTTTATCCTGTTGCTATAAAGTGTTCCACTGTGTCTGTCCCATGCTATTTTGAATTCTGTCACTGTATTTGCCCCCACCACTTCCATCGGGAGGGCATTCCAAGCATCCACCACCCTTTCAGTGAAAAAGTATTTCCTGACGTTGCCTTTCAGTTTACCCCTTGCAGCTTCATGTTATGCCCTCTAGTTTTACAGCTTCCCCGTCTTTGGAAAAGGTTTGTTTGTCCATTAATACTCTTTAAGTGTTGAAAGGTCTAATCATATCTCCCCATCCCTCCTCTTCTCCAGAGTGTACATATTTAGATCTTCAAGTCTCTTCTCATAAGTCTTCTGATGCAGGCTCCAAATCATTTTGGTTGCCTTCCTTTGAACTGCTTCCAGCCTTTTTATATCCTTTGCGAGATACGGTCTCCAAAACTGAACACAATATTCCAAGTGAGGCCTCTCCAGCGACTTGTACAGTGGCATTAGTACCTCTTCCTTTCTGCTGGTAATTCCGCTCTGTATGCAACCTAGCATTATTTTGGCTTTTGCCACTGCCTTATCACATTGTTTCGCCGCCTTGAGATCATCAGAAACAATCACACCGAGGTCTTACTCCTGATCCGTGCACATCAATCTCTTGCCCCCTATCGCATACAATTCCCTTGGATTTCTGCTACCCAAGTGCAGTACACTGCACTTCTTCACATTAAATCTTAACTGCCAAGCATTAGACCATTCTTCCAGCTTTTGTAGATCTTTCCTCATGTTATCCACTCCCATAGCGGAGTCCACTCTGTTGCAAATTTTGGTGTCATCTGCAAAAAGACAGACTTTTCCATTCAGCCCTTCGGCAATATCACTCATGAATATATTGAACAGTACCGGTCCGAAGACTGAACCCTGGGGCACACCGCTAATCACCTTCCTTTCATCCGAGTGAGTTCTGTTTACTGTCATCCTCTCTAGTCTGTCATTCAACCAATTTCTGATCCAGTTCACCAACTTGGGACCCATCCCCAAGCTGTTGAGTTTATTGATAAGCCTCCTATGAGGAATGGTATCAAAGGCTTTGCTGAAATCTAGGTAGATCACATCCATCACATGCCCTTGATTTAGTTCTCTGGTCACCCAGACAAAGAACTCAATCAGATTTGTTTGGCAAGATCGTCCTTTGTTAAAATCATGCTGCTTTGGATCATGCAACATGTTGGTTTCGAGGAAGTCCACTATTCGCCCTTTCAGGAGCGTTTCCATTACTTTTCCTGCCACCGAGATAAGGCTTACTGGCCTGTAGTTTGTCACTTCTTCCCTATTACAACTTTTGTAGAGAGGTACCACATCAGCCCTTCTCCAGTCCCGTGGAACTTCTCCTGTTAAAAAACATCCTTTAAAGGCCCTGCAAGAACTTCTCTGAGCTCTTTCAGTATCCTGGGGTGTATCCCATCTGGTCCCATAGACTTGTCCACTTTCAGTTTTGCAAGCTGTTCTAACACATCATCTTTTGTGAATGGTGTGGTATCTACTCCATTCCCATTTGTATATTTGTCAATCACAGGTGGTCCTTCTCCAGGATTTTCTGTAGTGAAAACAGAGCAGAAGTATTTGTTTAGCATTGTCACTTTTCAATGTCACTTTCCACGAATCTGTTCCCAGCACTTTTGAGTCCTGCAATTCCACCTCTGATTTTCCTCCTCTCCCAAATATACCTAAAAAATTCTTGTCATCACACTTCACATCTTTAGCCATCTTTTCTTCATTTAAAACAAATAAACCAATTATTATAGAAACCGGTCAGGATCAGGAAATAATCATCTAAAATATGAGATCCTAACTAATAGGGAACCCCGTTATCTAAATTTTCTTTTTGTCAGAGATAGTCGTCAAAGTAAGCAGGAAGAAAACTACCGCTGACCACCGCGACTGCTCCCTTTTTTTATTATTATTCAAACAGTGAGAATTTGATTTGCACTTAGCTCATAAAAACTTCAGAGAAGCAGACAAAATGCCAGGTATCCATCAGGTTGACGACGTGTTACACGTTTCGGGTTAAACATATAAAATTCGTAACCCTGCTTCAGGTCATCTCTCGCTGGCAACACATCTTAAGTTCTGCTCTAGGATTAAGAGCCGCTTTCCAAATGAATATTGGGTCTGTTCCTCTTATACTTCGGCGTCTGATGTCATTTTTCAACGAATGCTCAGTAATGATCACGTGAATCTGTATAGCTAATCCTAACACCCGTAGCCAGTAAGGAAGATCTCACTGACAGGAGAACACCTTACAAGTTAAGCTACTCTAAATGATGGTATACCAATCTATTTGCATATTGAGACCATTAGGGTGAACAGTATTTAAACGAAAAATCCATTTTTGTTCCCTTAGTTGTAATCGCTGTTCTCAATCCCCTCCTCTAGGATCAAGTGGTTCAACATCCAAAATTCTCCAGCGTAATGAATCAAAAACATGTTGATATTGCAAGCAATGTTCTACCATAGGGGCAGAGAGACACTTTGATCTCAAACGTGAGGCGTGTTCAGATAGCCTCAGTTTCACGGGACGGATTGTTCGTCCTATATAATATTTTTCGCAAGGACAAATTATCAAACTGTAAAAGCAGAGGAACAATTTGTGTAACCTCACAAAGAATATGTTTTTAGATAACGGGGTTCCCTATTAGTTAGGATCTCATATTTTAGATCATTTAAAACAAAAGCAGGGATCTGTTGAAACAGGAAATGACGGCCGCATCATCATTTCCTCTTTACCATCAATAATGTGTGCTCTTTTGTGAAATCACACAGTATTGGAGTGGAGGAATGGCCTAGTGGTTGGGGCAAGGTACTTCAGGTTGGAAGGTCAGGGGTTCAAATCCCACTAGAGGACAGCAACCTTGGGCCAGAAGGACTGGGGTTTCTAGTCCCACAGGTGCTCCTTGTAGTCTTGGGCAAGCCACTTAACTCTCCATAGCGCATGTTCCCTGTAAAATAGTTATCTCCAAGCTATAATGCCCTGTTTAATGTAATTTCAGTTTGTTCAATGTAAACCACACTGATGCAGAATAGCACAGTACATAAGAGAATGTAAATAAATAAATATTCAGTAATAGTGTGTGCTCTTGTAAAAGAGGGTGCAGTAGTGATAGAATAGGGTGCACTGTTAAAAGATGATACAATAACAAATGAAAAATCAAAACAAAATGATTTTTTTTTGCCTGCACATCTGTAATATTTATGAGGGGCTGAGAAAGATATTATGACCTGTTTATAATAGGCGTAACATAGGTGCCTTTTGGACTCTTCTCATAGACATCCTGGTATAAAATTGCCTTCAAGGTGTCCCAGTGTTTGTCCTCTCTCCAGCACATCTCTGAAATGCCTATTATGTCTACATTTTCATTTAGTGCCATAGACTCTAGCTCTCCACATTTATTTTTTTCAGCCTGACATTGGTAAATGAACACTTAAATGTATTCTTTTTATTCCTTTTCACAACCCGCTTATTAGCAGTCGATTCAGCTAATTTGGAATCATTCATATTTGTCTGCTGTTTATTTAAATCAGTCTGAGCTACCTTCGCTTTTTCTACACCCTCATTATGAGAGCACAAGTGGCTTGCAGGCCGGCTGAAGTGAATCACAATCATTACATTATGATGCAACGACTGGGAGCTGTCTGCTTTGCCATGCAGTTTTAAAGAACTGCCACGGGTTCCCAAGCAAACAGGACATTTTGGAGGATCAGAGATGTATTTCCTAACACGCTTTAGCGGAAAACCTCAAATTCTGCATTTTCATGCAATATTGAAAGTACTGTGCATCTACCAGAAAGTCACTATACCTCACGTTTATGCTTCTAGAACCTAGTAAGGAATCCTTCGCATGGACAACAGCAGCCAAACTTTGGATCTATGTTTCAACTACTAAAAGGAGAGAAGCCTGTAAACACTTCCAGTCAAGAATAATATAAACATCATTCTGATCGTCATTGCATCACTGGTTTTAATTGATTTCTTGGCTGTCTCTTTTTTTTACTAACTACATTTTCCCTCTTGTTCATATATTTTTCCTCTCTGTTCTGCTTTCCATTGGTTTTCATTTTTCATTTCACTTTCAGTTTTTTGAGCTTTTTAGATAGTCTCTTCTCTATTCTTCCCTATCTTTCTTCCTACCTGTGTTTTAATACTTCCCTCCATTGCTTCACCATCTTTCCTGCTCTCTCTTTTCATCAATCCCTCTTCGGTTTCTTACGTCTTTATCCTGCAGTATCAAGCAGACTGTGGTCCTTTTTGAATAAATCCTAACTTGGCTGCAGCCTGGCTTCAGTGCATCGGTTGTCCTTATTGACAATCAGACATAGACTATCATAGCTTTGTAGACGAATTCAAGAGCTCTGGGACAACAAAATCTCTCTGAGTGGGGAATTGCTGCAAGTTGTTCGGCTGTCACTCAGGTGTTGATGAACTAAGCGCTGGATTGTTCCTATTGAGCTGCTAGGAAAAGCAAACAGTCTACATTTTGCAATGGTCCTAAATATTTTAAAAATATAGGAAACACGAGAAATAAAAAAAGATATGACAAAGGATAAATAGCAAAAAATAGAAGCTGGTACTTCACTCAGGAAGGTAGCAACATAGTACAACACTAGTCAAAAAACAGAGTAACACAGAACCAGCCATTCAAAAGAGGGCAAGGACAAAAAGTAGTTAAGCCAGTATTGCAGTAACAAAAGAAATATTTGTATCAGAGCAGGAAACAGTGAGGAGAAGGAAGGAAGAGATACTGTATGACAATCAAACCATAACAGTGGCCATAAACAGCTAGACCTTGAGAGATACACAAGATAGTTACTGGAGGACCATGCTTTTAATTTGAACTGATAGTGCATTATTTTGATTAAATAGCTATAGTTTTTTCTATTCTTCTAAAAATATTAATCAATTTTATATATTTCATTGAGGATTTGTTTTATATCCAACCAGGGGTAGCAGACCACCTTTTTTGGTTGTAGGGGCCACACAAACCAATCTCTGTCCCTCTCCTAAGCTCTCGAATTGCTGCTGTTCTTTTTGGCCAAATACTGGTTGGGCCATGGCCCCAGTGGCCCATCCCATTCCGCTCCCTATGTATCCTGCTATCTAGAATGATCTAGTAGGTACCCAAACTTGTAACAGTCTCAAGTAGACATAAGGGAACCTCATAAATTAACAGGTGATAGTTGTAGTGGTAAAGCCCAATGTCTGGGTTTTTTAACCATGAGGCTCAAGAATACCACTATTAGCTCGATGCAAAAACCCTGTGCTAAAGTTCAAATGCACGGTTTCATAACGCAAGTTTAGCACTGACGTTTTGCTCAGGGATGCTGTAAGGAAATGGCATGCAAATGAGCTATGCACAAAAGGTCTGCGCTAAACTTCTGCTACTAATCATTTGTATAGCACTACCAGGCGTACGCAGCGCTGTACGTATAGATGTAAGACACAGACCCTACTCATCAGAGCTTACAATCAAGGAAAGCAAGCCAGGCACATGCACACAAAAGTCTGCGTTAGCAGTATCTATATCCTGTGCACAAAAAGACCAGTTTGGTACTTGTGCACATGTGCACAGATCGTTAATCTGGCGTATAAACAGCAATATTATTCTGCACAAATGTTCCAGTACTAGGTAGGTTATAGGTGGAGAGTGGTGTGGACTTTGCATTGCAGTTAGACGTTTGGCTCAGAATATTGCTGTTTCATTACCATCCCTTTAAATGGATTTAAATTGTTTATGCTCATGTTAGATTCCTTCCTCCATTCTTCACCCACACTAGCACAGACAATTCTCCATAAACACTGCAGAGCTGTCTGCACTGATGGCAGTGCACTTTCCTGCATCGAGCTGTGCACCCCCAGTAGCTCACAGGGAACAGAATTCAGGGCTCTTTCTGCAAAGGGGAAATACATACAATACTTCAAGACTCAACAATGGAGAACAATGGAGCCCTTTTACTAAAGTTCCGTCAGTTTCTGCACTTTCCGTGCATTCACAGCACAAAGCAGTGCATGGTGAGTTTAAAGGCCACTTGCTGTTAGGGCCATAGCCAGCATATACTCTACAGTTACCACACAGAAAGGTTCCTTAGCACGCGTTAAATTTTTCACAGTTATAACAGGTGCTCTTAATATCACCTCTTGAGGTGGCATTAAGTGCACCCACGCTAACTCCAAAATTGGCAACATATGATAAGTAACGTGTACTAACTGCAATGCACAGTCCATATCCACTCTCCACCCATAATCCGCCCAGTACACATCCCTCGTGTGAAGCAGATAGTGCACATTTTTACAATGCTGTTATTTAGTGTACTGTAGCTGGTATTGTGGGTCTGTGATAATGGTAACTGCACATTAAAATGTATGTTTACTGCTCAGTGTACGTTAGTAAAAGGACCCCAATGTGAACTTATTCTGCTTGTAAAAATCAATTTGCATAAAATATTGACATTTTCTAACTTCCAAAATTAAAGTGGAGAACCACAACTTAAAAAGAACCACAGTCTTTATACACTGCATCCAACAGCAACATAATACAATTCATTCCTTACAGATGGTTAATAGTGAAGAAGAATTAAAGTTGCTCCTAGTCTCAGCTCTAGATGGCTATGTACATTGTAGGCAAAGCTATGGAGGCCTTCCACGGCACAAATAGTTTCTATCTTATTCCATCCCAAGATGTCAGTTCAAAACAATGATTCCCTGGATAATCATGCAGTATTTCTTGGTCAGAATCTTGATCCAAATAAGCACAGTCACTAGGCTATCAGGATTTTTAAACTCATATGAGACATCCTATTTCTTTATTCATTGAAAGAAATAGAATGTCTCACCTAACTACAAATCCTGATAGCCTAGCTAAATATATCTCAGAATTTGTATAATTAAGTTTGAGCCTCCATTTCTATGATAAGGGTTTTTTTTTTTTAGTGTGCCCTCAAGTCAGTGTTGACTCAGAGTGACCCAGCTACCTCTGGGTTTTCTTGGCAATTTGGTTTTCTTGGAAGTAGATTGCCAGCCTTTTCTTATGAGACAATGGAGGGTAAAGTGACTTGCCCAAGGTCACAAGAAGTGCCAGTGGGAATTGAACCCTTAATCTTCTGGGTATTAGGCAGTTGCTCTAACCACTAGGCTACTCCTCCATGATGAAGGCTGCATACACATATATTTAGCTAATTAGTGCTGAACACTATGTTCACTGATTAAATTTGAAAGCCAATCTCTAGAATGTTTTTGATTTTGCCTTTATGCCCAGATAAATGTGTGTGGCTTGTAATTTTAAATCAACAGGTTTAGCCGATTGAAGGAGCCATTTTTTTTCCATTTAACTGTTTATTAATATTTTCTGTTAATTAACAAGCATCTTCTATCATCTCAATATACAACTTTTATAACTTGTACACAATCCCAAGATAATATGTTCACCTCTAGCGTTTACAACTGCAGTATACCTTATGCTTCTACATACCCCCTCCCCTCCCCTTCCTTCCCCTCCCCCTCCCCTCCCCTCTCTATTTCCCCCATCCTATAATTTTTTTTATGCAATGTCTCATCAGTGCTATCATAATCATCACCACTATATATAAACGTCCCCTATTCATTCCAAAGACATGACTTCATACCGATAACATTCTTTATTCCTTCCCTTCCCTCCTTACTCCCCCTCCCCAGTTTCGTAGCCATCCCCTCACCCTCGTCCAGTGTTCCGTACTCCTCTCCCATTTCCCTTGCCTCAGCTTTGTCAGTCGATGCATCAAACACAATTCTGTCGTCCTTATAATGAAGCCATCCACCTGTGGCAAGGACGGTCCCATCCAACATTTTTAATTTGGTTATATAATTTGATATATATTTAAATGTTTTTACTTGTTATCATTTTTTATAATTATGTTTTATTTAGTTTTATGATATTGATTTGTATATTGTTTGTGATGTTTTATCTGTTTTATTCTCTCGACCCTAGTTTGCCTTTTACCCCTGATGAAGTTTTAAACGAAACATGGCCTGTGTCGGGTTTTATTGGCAAGACAAAGTTCTCTGATATATTTTACTCCTTGGTTTTCCATACCACATTTTCTGACTGTGTGCCCTATCTGACGTGGCTTTTTGCTCTCTGTTGGACCCGTTCATCCCTTGTGTGTATTCTTTATTGTGTATTAATATTTTCCTGTTCAGCTTCCAAACCTTCAGACTATGCGCTATTATGGGGTTTAAAGTGGTCCCTTCCAATACTTTACTTCCCTTCCATACTATCCTGTCCGATCCGATTCCCCTTACTGAGTCCTCTTCCATTTGAACCCATTGCTTCTGTTTCTCTCGATGCCATTCATATATTGTTTTCAACTGTCCTGCCTCAAAGTATTTTCTGAAGTTAGGAACCCCAAGCCCCCTCCCCCTTTGCTCTCTGAATGAGGGATAGTGCTACCCTGGGACTCCTATTTTGCCAAATAAAGCAATTAATGATTTTTTGCATTTGCCTTAACTTACTATATGTCACCTGTATCGGCAATGTTTGGAACAGGAACAGAAATCTAGGCAAGAGCATCATTTTTATAACAGCAATTCATCCAAACCAGGACACATAACCATGCCCCCATCCATTCAACCAGCTCTCCACTTTCCCAAATAGCTTTAAATAATTTAAGTCATATAACGATTCCAACCTGTTACTTGGATCCTTAGGTATCGAATTGACCCCCCGAGCCCACCTAAATGGGTATTTCTTTTGTAATTTTTCCTGCTCCTCCTTTTTTATTGACAAATTCAATATTTCAGATTTTGCCCAATTGATAGTAAAACCAGACAGTCTGCCATATTCTTCTAATTCCCACATTAATATTGGTATAGTGAACCCCGGTCTAGTCACGCTTAAAATAATATCATCTGCATACAATGAGATTCTATATTCTTTCTTTCGTACCATTATACCTTTCAAATCTGTCCGTTCTCTTACCCTTTCCGCGAATGGTTCCACTGAGAGCGCAAACAATAGGGGGGACAAAGGACATCCCTGCCTCGTCCCCCTCCCCTGCTCAAAAAACTGTGAATATGCTCCGTTAACCTGAACGCAAGCTTTCGGGTTGCGGTATAATGCTTGTACCCAACCCGTGAATTCTCCTCCCAACGCCATTCTTTCCATTACCTGGAATAAGAAAGGCCAAGACACTTGGTCGAAGGCCTTTTCCGCATCCAAGGATAGCAATAGTGCCTCCTCCTTACTTTTTTCAATCGACCAGATTGTATTTAGTGTCTTACATATGTTATCTACTACCTGCCTACCGGGTATAAATCCCGCTTGATCTTGATATATTAATTTCCCTATTACCCTATTTAAATGCATAGCCAATATTTTAGCCAGTAATTTAGCATCTAGGTTCAGTAATGAAATAGGTCTATACAAAGAGCATTCTTGAAGGTCCTTTCCTGCTTTATGTATTACTGTTATTCCTGCCCACCCCATAGTGCTTGCTAACAAACCTCCCTCCCTTGGTAAATTGAACAGCCACACTAATGGGTTAATTAATATCTCTACAAATCTTCTGTAAAACCTTGCTGTTAACCCATCTAGTCCCGGAGCCCTATCTACTTTCAACTGTTTTATTGCTTTCAAGACTTTCTCTTCTCTTATGGCTCTATTTAACTCTTTTTGTTCCACCTCTTCTAATTTCGGCAGCTTTATAGAGTCTAAGTAGCTTTGTACTTTGTCCATCTCTGGGGGGATTCTTGCCTCGTATAGCAATTGATAATATCTCTTGAATGCCTCTCTAATATCTCCATCTTTAGAGACTATCTTCCTTCCCGCATCTCGTACTTTCAATATATGTGATCTTAACTTCCTTTGTTTCAGTTTCTGCGCCATGTACCTCCCAGCTTTATTGCCCCCCTCAAAAAATTCCTGTCTCAAGAGCTGTATATGGTACCATATAGCATCCGCTTGCATTGCAGTTATTTGAGCTCTTACTATCAACACTTGTCCTCTATAAGTTCCTTTTCTATCTTGCGCATCTAATTCTTCCAATGTCATTAATCTTTCTCTCAATTCTCTCTCTCTTTTTTCCCTTTCCTTCCTTTTATGAGCTCCCCATTTAATCAGAACCCCTCTCACTATGGCCTTATATCCATCCCAAACACCCCCCCATGCCACCTCCCCGTTATCGTTCCACCTAAAATATTCTCTTGTTTCCTGCTCTATTTCGTCTCTTACCTTTTCATCTTCTAGTAGAGATTCATTCAATCTCCAAAATTGTATACCCTTCTCCTCCCCTTCTATTTCCATTCTGATTTCCACTTTAGCATGGTCAGACCACATTATCGAGTCCATCTCCGCCCCTTTAAATCTTTCCACCACCTTCTTAGTTACCCAAATGGCATCTATTCTGGAATAAGATCCATGTACTGGGGAGAAGTATGAGAACTGCCTTTTCCGAGGATGCTGGAATCACCATGCATCTACTAAACAATGCTGTGTTACAAAATGGTGATATTTGTTTCTATCTGCTCTCTTATTTATTTATATTCTCTTATATACCATGCTATTCTGCATC
This sequence comes from Ichthyophis bannanicus, assembly GCA_033557465.1. NCBI lineage: Eukaryota > Metazoa > Chordata > Amphibia > Gymnophiona > Ichthyophiidae > Ichthyophis > Ichthyophis bannanicus. The sequence goes on along the minus strand of CM066031.1, from coordinate 701,799,441 downwards.
AGTGCAGTTTACATTGAACAAACTGAAATTACATTGAACAGGGTATTATAACTTGGAGATAACTATTTTACAGGGAACATGGGCTATGGAGGGTTAAGTGGCTTGCCCAAGACCACAAGGAGCATCTGTGGGACTAGAAACCCCAGTCCTTCCAGCCCAAGGTTGCTGTCCTCTAGTGGGATTTGAACCCCTGACCTTTCAGCCTGAAGTACCTTGCCCCAACCACTAGGCTACTCCTCCACTCCTACCTTCTCTTTTCCCTGTGGCATCTCTAGCCGGGTTCCAGGTTAGATTACAATCCTTACCACAGATAAGAATACACTCTCCTAGCTTTCCCACCTCTTCATTGAGATTTGTCCAAAATTCTCCTTGTATCCCTATGGGCACATAAACATTCAGTAGGCAATACCACTCAGTCCCTATTTTCAGACACAATAACACATATCTCCCCGCTTTATCCCTAACTACTTTCTGCAATTCCATCTTTACTTTTGAATCTATAGAAACTGCAACTCCTCCCTCCTTTTTTCTATTGTGTTTGATGCAAAGAAACTGACCCCATACCCCTTAGGCTTTACCAGATATTCTGTCGCCCTTGTGAGGTGCGTTTCCTGTATGAATACCACCGATGCCTTTTGGTGTGCTGTTTCTTTATACAGTTTCTGCCTTTTAAATGGCAAATTAAGCCCTTTTACATTTAAGTTATTATTTTTAACTCACCTTTAATATTTGCTGCATCCCCCCTCACTTGCCTCCTACAATAGTGCAACTCCTCCTTTCTTTTTTTCCACTGTGTTTGATGCATGGACACACACTCCATACCCCTTGGTGAATTATTTCTTTATATAATTTCTGTTGTTTAAATGGCAAATTAAGCCCTTTAACATTCAATGTTACTTTTTTCAACTCACCTTTTAGCTATGTTATCCCCCCACTCTTAGCTTCTTCCACCCCCACCTCACCCTTCCCCTCATTCCCTCCCTTCCCCCTCCCACCCTGCCTCCCTTCCCCTTCCCCATCTCTGCCATAGAGACTCGACTTCCATAATTTGTGACTGACAATCAGACCCCCACCTGCCTTGTCACTTCTATTCCTACTCCCCCCACTTCACCTACTCCCTTCCCTTTATCACTTTCTACCCTCTACCCAACCCCAGCCTCCCTGTATCCCCCCTTTAATTAGTTTATAAGCTCTTTATCCCAACAATATAAACAACATCATTTCTCCCTCCCTCACCCTCCCAACCCTATACACACTTTCCCTTGAAATCACATCACATAACAGATCACTAGGCAATATCTGTCACCCCATGTCTATTAATAGATCTTTGGAAGCTTGACTTCCCAGTGCCATCTTCCTCAGACATCTTCCTTCACCGCTGCTGCACCTCTCTGACTTCCTTTGGTAAGACGCGTCAATCTCTGACCGGTGACCGGTACTCTGTGCGATCGCGAACTTTCCACCCTGGATGTAGATTGTATACTTGCTTTGGTTTTTGTTGGTCCCACTGCCCCTTCTGGGAAATTAGTTAGTCCCAAGCTTCTAAGTGCAATCCATGCTTCCTCGTTGGTCTTCACCTTCTTAGATACTCCTTTCACGGTTATTAGCAGACCAAAAGGGCATAGCCATCTGTAACGCATTCCCTCCCTCCTCAGTAAGGCTGTCACCTCTTTCATATCTCTCCGGCGCTGTAGCGTGCCCAGGGACAAGTCCTGAAACAATTCCACTGCATGGTCCTCTCACTTGAGATGCCCCAGCTTTCTGGAGGCCCTCAATATGCGCTCTTTAATTTTAAAGGAGTTCATGCATACCACGATGTCTCTTGGCTGATTGTACCTTATTGGCCATAGCCCCCTGTGCGCTCGCTCTATTTGCAGAGGTTCCTCCTCTATTCCCTCCTCTAGAGCTGCAGCTTGTAGCACATGTCCAAAGACTTTAGTAATAACTTCTTCACAGTTTTTATATTTAGCGTCCTCTGGGATGCCTCTCACTCTTATATTGCATCTCCGAGACCGGCCTTCCAAGTCCTCCTTTTTTTTCTCTCAGTTCTCCCTGGGCTTGCTTGAGCTCTTCCCATCCTTTGTGTAACTCCTCCATTGCTTCCCCTTGCTGTTCCACCTGCTGTTCTGTTTCTTCTACCCTGGATCCCAGTTCCACAATGTCTTGTCTTAGGGATTGTAGAGTCTCTTTTATCTCATTTTTTTCTCCACTGATTTCCACTTTGAGCTTCTCTTTCAACTCCTCCAACCACGTCTTAATCATATCTGCTACTCCCGGACTCCATGGTCCCTCCATCTCGTCCTCCGGCTCATCCACATGTTCCATCACCATTTTGTTTTCTTTCTTCCCCTCTTTTCTTCCTTTTGGACTCACGTAAGAGGATCAAAATTCCGCCAATTTTTTCTTTGCTGACATCCTCCTCTTGCTTTCTCCATCCCACACTCTCCTCCTGCTCCAATAACTCAAGAGGTTCCGTCGATAGCCTCCGTCAGCCCAGTGCTTCTGTATCACTTTTCGTGTCTGTCTTGCTGATCACTCTGCCTGTGTGTCTCGTTGCCTTTTTATTTCTTCCAGGTGTATTTGTATTTATTCAGTTGAGATCTATGCATTCAATTGTCTGCACTATGCTACTACTTTCTTTTTCTGCTTACGGTGCCTTATGTGGCAGTCTCCCTTTGTAGCCTTCCTTATTTCCCCTCTGTTGCTGTCCTGCATTCAGTGCACTCTGCTTTGCCTCACCTGAGTATTTTGATTTGTTCCTCTGTCTCTCCCCAGCTCTCCTGCCGTGGTCCTCCTCACCTCTCGGCCACACACTCTCCCGATCAAGTTCCTCTCTCCACCTGCCCATACAGTTTGTCAGCTTCAATATCCCTGGAGCGGCACGCTCTTCTTCTGCGTGCCGCTCCAGGGTCCCGCTCTCCACCGGCTCTCTTGTGCTACGCTTGTGGTTCGCCGCTTCCACTCCCCGGGCCCCCTTCCTTGTATGCTTTTTGCCTTGGCCTTCTCTTTTCGCCGCTCAGCTCGGCCACGTGGTTCTCTGCTCCGTTGTCTCTCTCGACGCATGCAGACACTTCAGGGGACTGCCGCAGCCCGCTTTGCCTTCCGCTTTAATGTGAGAGTTCTGGCACTAATGCCCCTGCATAACACCTCAGCCCTGCTGTTTCTGGGGGTGTGCTATCCCCGCTTTTGCAGGCCTTCGTGGTGGAGCTCCACTACAGCGCCGCCATGTAGTCCGATGATGTCACCGGAAGCTTAAGGGGGCCATATTTTTAAGTGAGCAGATTTACCCAGCTAGAACCTAATTTAAGCCAGGTAAGTCTCTTAAATATTAACCAATATTTTATTAGGTTACAACTAACAGATTTGGTTTCTTTTCTAAGCTCTAGTGGTCAGATAACCCAGCTATGAGTTTTATGGTAAAACAGCTTATATCGCAGTAGTAAAGGACTATTATAGGAATGAAAAAAAATGTATAAGAATCAGGAGAGACTGAACTTTATTTGAACTGAACTATGTCTCAACCACTACATGCCGGGCCTGTTGCTAGTGTATAGCTGCATAGGAAGGAAGCTTGAGGATGAAAGCTTACAGCTCTATAAGACAGGCAGGAAGCCTGATCAGGAAGATTTTGGTATGTGACTTATATGGACATATCACGTGATGATCTTGCCGGCCTACCTTGATTCACTTGTTTGTTGAGGTGTATAAAGCTGGAAAACCCCGACTGAAGCTGGAAGTCAACTTTCCTCTGCTGATAAGCATGAAGTATCCTGCACCTGGTTCCAGTCTGCGCTGTCGAGGCTTCCCCAGCTGAAGAGAACGGACTGTAATCATGCCCGATTTGAGGATATATCAGTAACCTTTTCTGTATTAATAAATGTATTTTGTAGCCACTAGCCTGTAGTGTTGTGTTTTTACTTTGCTCTTAAGAGTGATATTCAAAAGAACCTGACCTGACACAAGGGCACAGAAGACTGTGCAAGTTTGGTGCAGGATATCACACATAGCATTTTAGAGTAACTATGGTACCTGCTGTCATCATGTTGCCACTTCCCATTTGAGATAGCTCTTTTTCAGTTCACCTTTTCCTTGAGGACCCTCACTATCCAAGTGAAGAGGTGTAATCCATTTGCTATACATCCCCATCTAGGCTTGCAGTATTGGTTCTGCGTGACTCCTTAATAAAGACAGCAATCTCTAGATGGTTGTTAGTTGTTTTTTTGTGGTGATTCTCTCATGTTCTGAGTGCAGAACCTGTGTTTTTCCTTTGGGGCAATTTCTCTAAATAGATTAATTTTGTGCATACCATGACAATCATGAATCTTACCCCTAGGTCAGGGTATATTTATTTTATTTATTTAACACTTATTTATATACCGCATCTTCCAGCGATCAGTTGCGGTGTACAATTAACAACAATTAACAATGCAGAGCTTGTTTTACATAGAACAATTATAACTTTTTACATAGAACATCTTAACTTGTGCAACAAAGGGTTTAAAGGTTAAACAGAATGATTCAGTAAATCAACTAACACTGTATTACAATTTAAACAGAAGTTCTGTCTCTAAAACAGAAGTACTGTCTCTAAAACAGTTGTAACTATATACAAGTAGGGTATCAATGCATAGGAATGGAATGATTATTCATTTAAGTTTGTACATATTGATTATAGAAGGGGGTATAATCTTGATTTTGGGCAGATTCATGTTTATCCTTTATCTAAGTTGAGTGGAGGGTTTTCTATGGTATTATAGTGTTTAGTGAATAGATAGGTTTTCAATTTTTTTCTGAATTCTATTATCTCTGTTAGTGAACGTAAGTCCTCTGGTAAAGAGTTCCAGACTGTTGGGGCTATGTGGGAAAAGGCTCTATTATTTGTTGATTTGTGAGTTCGTATATATGGTGTATGATCTCAATCTCTGAAATTTACCACTAATTACTTGCATTGTGCCAAAGAGAGCTTCCTTCTAGAGTTCATAAGATCTAAACATCTATAGGCAACTTGTTAAGGTGTGATTGGAAATTCCTCTTAATCAGACTTATGGCTCTTAATATGGTGGGAAATCTGGGGACAGGGAATAACTATTGTATCTGAATGTAACTTGTCTTGAATTGCTACTGGAAAGGCATGAGCTAAATAAAAAGAAAATCAATGATAGTCAGTTAAAGGAAATGTCTACCTCAAAATAGCTGTTCATTTTTAGAAGTTCGGAGCACCCCACAAAGATCTATGTGTAACTGGGTGAGATACCTTTGTCCTTTAAAAAAAAACCTTCCCATCGAAGAATTCATCCCAGGAGGTGAGTGTGCATGCTAATGAGTATAATGGAGAGAGGACCCTCAAACAGGGACTTACAACTGCTATTTTTCAGGATAATGTGTGTAAGACCAAAACAAAACTACCAATGAGCCTGTAATATTAAGCTGTGGAGGGCAAACACGATACATGAGGATTTGTAAATTGAAATATAATGAAGCAGGTTGGGGGAGCTCTTGAGTTTGTGGATGGTCAGTCAACTTATTGCTTGTTCACTGCAGATTATCCCTCAGTGGTGAAAGTTAGGCACCGTAAAGGCTGACCTAACTTTCTCCACCTAAGCTAACTGGGCAGTGGCTGAGTATACACTGCAATTCAGCCGTCCCGGATATTCAGTGCCAGTGGTTGGATATGCCCCAGCATTGAATATCCAGGTTTAACCTTCAGCAATGATGGTTAGCACTTTACAAGGGATAGCCGCTGCTGCTGAATAGTGGGCACTATATTCCTTGATCTTGATAAACAGATGTTTCACATACTCTTTAGTCAGTAACGTGGTATTGTCAGCATAACGGAGTTTGTTGATGAATCTTCCACCAGTCTTCACACCTCAGTTGTCTTCGTACAGTCCTGCTTTTCTGATGATTTTTTTTGCTTATAACTGAACAGGTATGGGGAAAGCATGCAGCTGTGTTGCACACCTTTGCTGTTTCTCCTTGTTCCATTTGAACTGTTGCTTCTTGATCAATGTAAAGGTTGCGCAAGAAAACTATCAAATGCTCTGATATACGCATCCTTCTTAATATGGCCCAGATTTTCATGATTTACACAATTAAAGGCCTTGCTGTAGTCAATAAAACACATATAGATATCTTTTTGATATTCTTTTGTCTTTTCAAAGACACATCTGTAGTGATGTCTCTTGTTCCTTGCCCTTTCTTGAACCCTTCTTGCACGTCGGGTAGTTCTTGTTCCGGATATGGTTGTAGTTTTCGCTGAATGATCTTGAGTAGAATCTTGTTAGTTTGTGGGATCAGTGCAATTGTGTGATATTTTCCACAGTCAGTTGGATCATCTTTCTTTAATAATAATAGGAACACATCTTTTCCAGTCAGTTGGCTATAATGTTGTCTTCCAAATTCCCTGGCAGAGCATTGTAAGTATGGTAACAGCTGCATCTGTAATAACTCAGTGAGGATGCTATCACTGACCGGTGTTTCGTTCTTTGATAATTCTTTCAATGCTTCTTCTACTTCTTATTTCATCATCAACGTTTCCTGATAATAAGATGCGGGTTGAAATGGCTTTTGATCCACTTGATCTTTATAGTATAATGACTGCATGTAATCTTTCCAGCTTATCTTGAACTTCTCAACATCATTCAACATGGATCTTTGAGCATCTTCTAACATTCACATTTGAGGCTGGAATTTTCTCTTTAACTCTTCTAGCTTTAGGAGAGCTGATCATGTTTTTTCTCTGATAGTTTCTGATTCTATCTCCTTGCATGCTTCATTGTCATACTTGTCTTTGTCTCGTCTTCCTGCACAGTACCTGATTCCATATCTGAGCCACCAATATGATGTACAAACTCATCCCCAATGTCATGATGACCAACGTGAGGGAAACTTGAGGGTAGCATTTTGTTGTTGTTGTTGTTGTTAAGTGCTGTTGAGTTGGTGTTGACTCATGGCGACCCTCTGGATAATTGTCCTAAATTGTATTCGGTCTTCAGTCAGACGGCTCATTGTTGACAGACTGGCACCCATAGCTGCTGCTATGGTATCGATCCATCTCATTGCTGGCCTTCCTCTTTTGTGTTGACCTTCTATCTTGCTAAGCATGATGTCTTTCTCTAATGATCTCTCTCTTCGCATGATGTGTCCAAAATATGAAAGTCAAAGTCTTGTCATCTAAGCTTCTAAAGAAAGCTTAGGTTTGATCTCCTCTAGTACTGACTTGTTTGTTCTTTGGGCAGTCCATGGTATATGCAGTATTTGCCGCCAGAACCATAATTCAAAGGCATCAATTTTCTTCCTGTTTATCTTTTCTACTGTCCTTCTTTCGCATCCATATGATATTATTGAAAATACTATGGATTGAACGAGTCAAATCTTTGTATGGAGAGAGACATCTCTGCTCTTGGTGAGGCCGCGGGGCAGGGTCCCCCCGGCCGAAGGTAACCAGGCGCGCGGCCCGGTGCAGGGACCCTGCCCACGGTCAGGGAGGGGAGGGCCCTCGCGGGCATAATTTAAATCTATTGGCTCGCCCCGAGGAAGAGTTGGGGGCGAGCCAATGAGCAGTGAGAGGCAGAAGGGGGTTTAAAGGGGGGCGCGTGGCGGCGACGGTCTCTCTGGGACCAGCAGCGGGGAGAGAGGTCCGTCGTTGTCGGTGGTCTTCGGGAGATCCGGCATTCGTTCCTGACCATGTGCGTGGCGTTGGGCCGGGAAAGGACCTTAGCCGGCGAAGGGGGCTTGCGGCGGCGGCATGCCCGTGTGTCTGCGCGCAAGTATACAAAAAAAAAAAAAAATAAGACAAACAGGGTAAAGAACGGAATACTTGAAAAGAAATTAATAGCCGGCTTGAGGGTCCGTGGGGGTCGGGAGGCAGACTGAGCTGGGCTCCTTTCGGGCGGCCGGGTGGGGAGGCAAAAGTTTCTCGGCGTTCGGGGTAGCGAGCATGCCGCCGCGGAGAGGCCGGCAGGCCCGCAGTTCACCACGTGGTCGGGGTGAGCAGGGCCAGGGGATGCGACGTGGGCAGCCTTCGCCTGCTCAGTCGGGGGGGTCGGGGGGGGGGCAGCTAGAGGAGCGTCGGGAAGGGGGTGTGGGCAGAAAGTGGCTTGGGGGGCCAGGGTCCGGGGAACTAAAGGCTCGGGAGGGGCTCGGGCTCAAGGGGGCAAGGCTGCAGCATCAGCTAGAGGGCAAAGAAGGAGGGGTGGCAGGGTGGGGGGAGAGCTGGGCTTGGGGCCGGTAGGGGTGGATAATGGGTCCCAAGGACAAGGAGGGGATAGGGTGGTGGGGGGGGCAGTGGGGTTGGATGGTAGGGGGGAGGTGAGCTCAGGGGGGCAAGGAGATGCAGGGTTGGGGGTGGCTGCTGTGGTAAGTAGCAGTGGGGAGGGACAGGGGATGGGGGGTTGGGCTGGGGGGGGAGGGCCATTCTTCCCTGGGTGGGCTTCTCCTTGGTTTGGAGCACAGAACTATGGGCAAGGGCCCTTTGGCCATAGGGGGGTCGCTGGGAGCATGGGTACTCCAGTGGGCTATGCGCCGTGGGACCATTGGCAAGGGGGAGGCCAGGGATCTTCCCGGGCGGAGTGGTTGTCGGCTTGGCAGCCGGGGGGTTCCCCGGTTGTCCCCTTTCCCCCCTCTTCTTCTCTTTTGTCTTCACAGGTCGACTCAGCGGTTCCGGTGGCAGTACAGAGGTCCGGGGGGGCAGCGTACGGCAATGACAGAGGACTTCGGAGCCGGCTCAAGGGAACCCCAACGGCGTGAGGACCGCCCGGCGAGCGTGATGGGGGCGCAGACAGCCGGTATGGGGAGGCGAGAACAAGACGGGTTGCTGCAGGATCTGCCGGCCGGCGTCGGAGGTGCTGGGGGTGAGTTGTCTGGGGGCAATGGGGGGGTGGGGGGGGGTGGGACGGAACAATCGGAAGGGCACGATAAAAGGGGGCGGAAGGCTAAGCGTAAGCGTCGGCACGTAAGACGCCGTCAGCACAGTTCGGAGTGTTCTTCGTCGTCCACGGTATCCACATTGTCATCCTCGAGTGCGCCTTCCCGTGCAGGGCAGGGTGGTGAGCCGGTGCCTTTGGGACCCTCGGGCGGAAAGGGTGTTCCTACGACGGTGGCATTCACGGAGTTGTGGGAAGGGGTTCCGCGGCATTTGCGACGCAAGATATGGAAGAGGAGGTATATCGATATATTTCGATTGCTGGAGGGCCAGAGGCGGTCCGGTGAGAGTAGAAAAAAGTGGAAGGAAGACGAAAAGGCGGGTCGCGTCAAGAAAGTGTCCCGGAATGTTCTTAATTGGGTTCTATCCTTTTTAAGATTGGCGAGTGTTTGGGGGCGGCAGGCGCCAGAGGATTATGGGATGCTTTTGGCGTACGCGGACTCTATTGTAGAAGCTGCGCAGACCCATGGCGGTTTTGCGTGGCTGAATTACGATGAGAAGTTCCGTGACAAGATGGAGGAGAGCAAGGGGCTATCCTGGGGAACACAGGATATCAACTTGTGGTTAACCCAGATGTCCGTCGGGACGGGGGGGGGGGGGTGGAGGGGCAGGGGGGCGTGGGGTGGGGGGCGGCTTGGGGGGTGCGGGGCGGCCCTTTCGTGCAAACAGTGGTTCAGTGCAGCAGAAGGCAGGGGGGGGGGGGCAAGGGGACATCTGTTGGCGTTTCAACAGGTCCTCGTGCCCTTTCCCTGACTGCAAGTTCAGGCACGCATGTGCGGCCTGCGGGGGCGGGCATTCCGCACTCAAATGTTTCAAAAAGGGTGGGGTTCCCCCTCCTGCCCCAGCCAACAAGTAATTCCGATTTGGCGGAGTTGGCGCCCTCTCCACTTTCCCGGGAGGTGATCGGCGACTGGCTGTGTTCTTATCCGCGGAGGCGGGAGAGGGAAGTGTTGAAGCGTGGGTTTTTTGAAGGGTTCATTATTCCGGTGCAAGGTACTATAGCGGGTAGGGCTGCGCGCAACTCGCCGTCAGTGCGGCGCTTGGCGGCGGTGGTTAGGGAGAAATTGGAGGTCGAGTTGCGTTTGGGCAGAATAGCAGGTCCGTTTGCGGAGCCGCCAGTGGCGAATCTGGTGGTTTCCCCATTAGGGGTAATCCCTAAGAAGGAATCGGGGAAATTTTGTTTGATACATAACCTCTCCTTTCCATTGGGGGACTCGGTGAATGATCATATTCCGAAAGAGCTGTGTGCGGTCCGCTACGCGTCCTTTGACGAGGCGGTGGGTCTGGTGAGACGTTGTGGCCCAGGGGCTCTGTTGGCAAAAGTAGATATCGAATCGGCTTTTCGTTTGCTGCCGGTCCATCCGTCTTCGTTTTATTTGCTGGGTTTTTCGTTTGAGAATGAAGTTTATGTGGACAAGTGCATGCCAATGGGCTGTTCGGTGTCTTGTGCCTACTTCGAAATGTTTAGCTCCTTTTTGCACTGGAATTTAGTACGGCGGGTGGGTGTTAGGAATGTTGTACACTATCTGGATGATTTTCTGTTTGTGGGGGTGGCTGGTTCTGGGGAGTGTCAACAGTTGATGGACGGTTTTCTAAGCATGGCAAGGGCGTGTGGGCTTCCGCTGGCAGAGGACAAGACAGAGGGTCCCGCCACTTGTCTCACTTTCTTAGGGGTGGAGATTGACTCGGTCGGAATGGTGGCGTGCCTCCCGATGGACAAAGTGTTCAAGTTACGGGTCCTGGTGGCGAATGGGTTAGCGTCTAACAAGTTATCTCTGAAGGAATTGCAAATCTTGATTGGATCTTTGAATTTTGCATGCAGGGTCATTCCGATGGGCCGGGTATTTATGCGTCGCTTGGCGGCAGCCACGGCGGGGGTGCGCAAGCTGCATCATCGTATTCGAATGTCGCAGGTCATGAAGGCTGATTTGAGGGTTTGGGATGTTTTTCTTGGGGACTTCAATGGGGTATCTGTTCTGATGGAGGAGGAGGTCTCCAGTGTTGATTTGCAGCTCTATATGGACGCGGCAGGCAGTAGGGGTTTGGGGATTTACTTTAGGGGTGACTGGTGTGCTGCACAGTGGCCCCAATCCTGGCACGCGGCGGGCCTGACTAGCAACATTACGTTCTTGGAGCTGTTCCTGTGGTTGGTCGTCTTGCACTTGTGGCCGGAACGCCTGAGGAACCGCAGAGTGATATGGTGGTGTGACAATGAGGCGGTGGTGGCGGTAGTCAACCGGTACACGCCGCGCTGTTCGCTGGTAGCGGGTTTGATGCGGGACATAGTTTTCGAGTGTTTGCGTTTAAATGTCGCGGTGAAGGCGTGGCACATTCCGGGTTGCACTAATCGAATTGCCGATGCTCTTTCTCGTTTCAAGTGGGATCTGTTCCGAACGTTGGCGCCGGAGGCGAGCGAGGAAGGCATGAAGGTTCCAGAGCATTTATGGACGATTGGCCAGCGGAGATGGTTCGACTTTTGAAGAATTCCCTTGCACCGTCGACTTGGGTGGCTTACCAGAAAGGATTTGACACTGTGCTTGGCTACTTGGAGTCGCATGGCTGGCGGCCTGGAGCCGGGGTTGACTGTTTATTGGGACGCTATGTAGTGGAGGCGAAGTGCACTGGCACGTCCCGGGCATCACTGCGTAGGCGGTTGGCGGGCTTTACCTTCTTTGCCAGAGCGGCAGGCTGGGTGTCAAGGAAGCCTGGATTTTTGGTACAGCGGCTGCTTCGAGGCTGGGATAGAGGGAGCCCGCCTCCCCGGGACTCACGGTTGCCAGTGACACATGATCTTTTGGCGAGACTTTGCGAGATACTGCCGAGTGTGGCGGAGTCACGCTACGAGGCGGTTCTGTTTAAGGCAATTTTTTGCTTGGCCTTCTTTGGGGCCTTTCGGGTTGGGGAACTAGTGGCCAGCTCGGGCAGGGCAGAGCGGGCTGGGGGACTATTGTTTAAGCACGTGCAGCTTGGAAACGGGCAGCTGCGGGTCCGGCTGGCGAGGTCAAAGACCGATCAATTGGGCAAGGGGTTGTGGGTGGTGCTGAGGGAGGTGGTATCCCTGCCGACTTGCCCTGTGGAGGCTGTGCGGGCATATTTAGCAAGGCGCCCGGTCGCAGATCACTTGTTTTTCTTGCACGAGAATGCGGGGTGGGTGACCCGATTTCAAGTGGCGGCGGTGCTGCGGTTGGCCATTAGGAGATTGGGCATGGATCCGGCACACTTCGCTCCGCATTCTTTCCGCATTGGAGTGGCAACAAGCGCAGCTGCGGCCGGACTGTCGGAGGTTGCGATTCAGAGCATTGGCAGGTGGCGGTCGCAGGCATTTAAAGGTTATGTCCGTTTATAAGGGGAACGGGGGGTCCTGTGACTAACCTGTGCTTTCTTTTTCAGATGCTGTGCGGTGCCCGCAAATATGCTGGATGATCGGGCATTCATTTGTGCATTGGGCGGGGCTGCAGGCAGCTGAACGACCGCTGGGGCCTAACTTGGGACTTGACCCGGCTTTGGTGTCGCTTCTATGGCTGGGTGAGCGTGGTCTGCGGTGGCCGCAGCTGTTACCTCTGCTTCGACACCATAGCCGGGTGAGAGCCGAGCCCGCTGTGATCCTGCTGCATGTTGGAGGAAATGATCTGAATGGATGGACCTGTAAGCAGATCATTCGAGCAGCGAAGCGGGATTTTGCAATAGTGTCTAGGCTGTTCCCACAGGTTACGTTAATGTGGTCAGACATAATTCCAAGGCCTGTTTACCGGCAGCAACGGCGTTGGTCCCGGGGGTTGGCAAAGGTCAATCGACAGATCGGGCGGTGGGTATGTCAGCAGGGGGGGGTATCAGATTATGCACCCCTGGGTGGATGTGGACTGCGCTGGGCTCTATCGCACGGACGGTGTGCATTTATCACCAGTGGGAGTGGACCTCCTGTTAAATGACTGGCAGGAGGCCTTGGAATGCATGGTCCAGCCGGAGGCTCGATGGTCGCAGCTTAGGGGGGGGCGGCGTAGAGGCGCAGATGCGCTCTATGCCGGGTGGCGGGATCCCGGAGGTTTCCGGGGTCCGGAGCCTTAAGCTGGAATTGGGGCGAGGGCGGTCGCCCCCAACCCGGATGACCCCTGGCCGGTCTTTGCTAGTAATATGGCGAGGCCGGGGAAAGGGGGGGTTGGCTTTGACGCTGGCTCGGCTGCGGCGGGAGTGGAATGAGTTCACCTTGCTAGTAATATGGCGGGTGAGGGCTCATCCTACTCGGCAGTTTGTTATGTAATGGTTGTATGGTTTAAGCAATGTTTGGAATGTTATAATTTGGTTAATAAAAGCTGCGACCATTTCGAGCCAAGTTATTGTCTGGACTGATTATTGGGTGAGAAAGGGAGAAGGAGGAATTAAGGGTTGAGGGGGGGAGGGGGAGGAGCAGGGTACCACCGGGTCCGACCTGCCTTGGTTATGGTGAGGCCGCGGGGTAGGGTCCCCCCGGCCGAAGGTAACCAGGCGCGCGGCCCGGTGCGGGGACCCTGCCCACGGTCAGGGAGGGGAGGGCCCTCGCGGGCATAATTTAAATCTATTGGCTCGCCCCGAGGAAGAGTTGGGGGCGAGCCAATGAGCAGTGCGAGGCAGAAGGGGGTTTAAAGGGGGGCGCGTGGCGGCGACGGTCTCTCTGGGACCAGCAGCGGGGAGAGAGGTCCATCGTCCCACCCGCCCGCCCTTGCTGTGGTGGGCATTGGGTAGGGTTGTCGCAGCTGGTGGGGGGGGGCGGGATCCCGGAGGTTTCCGGGGTCCGGAGCCTTAAGCTGGAATTGGGGCGAGGGCGGTCGCCCCCAACCCGGATGACCCCTGGCCGGTCTTTGCTAGTAATATGGCGAGGCCGGGGAAAGGGGGGTGTTGGCTTTGCCGCTGGCTCGGCCGCGGCGGGAGTGGAATGAGTTCACCTTGCTAGTAATATGGCGGGTGAGGGCTCATCCTACTCGGGGGTTTGTTATGTAATGGTTGTATGGTTTAAGCAATGTTTGGAATGTTATAATTTGGTTAATAAAAGCTGCGACCATTTCGAGCCAAGTTATTGTCTGGACTGATTATTGGGTGAGAAAGGGAGAAGGAGGAATTAAGGGTTGAGGGGGGGGGGGGAGGGGGAGGAGCAGGGTACCACCGGGTCCGACCTGCCTTGGTTATGAGAATCTTGTCTAGGTCTTTCATAGCCATTCTGCCAAGAGCAATGCATCGTCAGATTTCTTCACTGCTTGTTGCTTCTTTATTGATAGTTGATCCAAGTAGGTTTTCTACGATTCCAATTTCTTCTCCTTCAACAATGAACTTATTGATTTTGCCAGTTGTCATGATCTTTGTCTTCTTTATATTAAGATGCAGGCCCATTTTAAGACTTTGTTCCTTGATTGTAACAAGCAAATGTTTCAGATCATCTTCACTTTCAGCCAGTAATGTGGTATCATCAGTATAGTGAAGGTTGTTGATGAGTCTTCCACCAATTTTCACAACTCTGTTGTCTTCATACAATTCCGCTTCTCTGATGATTTGTTCAGCATATAAATTAAACAGATAGGGGGAAAGTATGCAGCCTTGTCATATACCTTTGTTATTTTAAACCGTTCTGATTCTCCTTGTTCCGTTTGAACTGTTGCTTCTTGATCAATGTACAGATTGTGCAAGAGAACAATAAGGTGTTTTGGTATACCCATGCTTCTTAATGTGGCCCAGAGTTTCTCATGGTTTACACAGTCAAAAGCCTTGCCTTAGTCAATAAAGCACGAATAGATATCATTTTGGTATTCTATAGTCTTTTCAAGGATCCATCTCATATCCGTGATGATGTTTCTCGTTCCTTGCCCTTTCCTGAACCCTGCTTACAATTCAGGTAGTTCTTATTCCAGGTATGGTTGTAGTCTGTGTTAAATAATATTCAGTAGAATCTTGCTGACATTTGGGATCATAGCGATTGTGCGATAATTTCCACAGTCAATTGAATCACCTTTCTTTGGTATTGGTATAAACACAGATCTTTTCCAGTCAATTGGCTGTGATATTGTCTCCCAAATTTCCTGGAAGAGCCTTGTAAGTATGATAACAGCAGCATCAGATTGCTGTAATACTTCAAAGGGAATGTCATGAATGCCTGGTGCTTCGTTCTTTGATAAGGCTTTCAATGCTGCTTCGACTTCTTCTTTCATCACCAATGGTTCCGGATCATAAGGAACAGGTTGAAATGACTGTTGGTCCATTTGATCTTTATCATATAAAAAAATCTGTATATTCTTTCCACCTTTTCTTGATCTTCTCAGCATCATTCAACATAGAACCTTGAGTATCTTGTAACATTCCAATTCGAGGCTGGAATTTTTTCTTTAACTCTCGTAGCTTTAGGAAAGCCGATCTTGTTTTTCCTCTAATAGTTTCTGCTTCTATTTCCTTGCATGAGTCATTGTAGTACTTTTCCTTGTACTGGCTTGCTGCACATTGGAATTCTCTGTTGAGTTCTGCGATTGTCTTTCTTTCTCCTCTGGCTTTAGCTTCTCTGCATTTCTGGGCAATTTTCAGAGTTTCTTTCGTCATCCATTTTGACAGTTTTTGATTTTTTCACCTTCTGTAGAGACTTCTCGCTTTCTTCCAACACAACTTTCTTGATGTCATTCCTAACTCTTCTGGAGCTTTGTCATTTATATCTAAAACAGCAAATCGATTTTGCAGACAGTCTTTAAATTCCAGTGGTATATTCTCAAGGTCATATTTTGCTACATTCATGAATGGCTTGCTCTTTTTCAACTTTAGCTTGAGTTAGCATACTACTGGTTGGTGATCTGTACCACAGTCAGCTCCAGGTTTTGTCTTTGTTGATGTTATAGAGCTTTTCCATCGTTGACTTCCACAGATATAGTCAATTTGATTTTTGTACAATCCATTGGGTGAAGTCCATGTGTACAGTCGCCGCTTGTGTTGCTGGAAGAAGGTGTTTGAGATGAATAGATAGTTGGTCTTATAGAATTCTATCAGCCTTTTTCCAGCTTCATTTCTGTTGCCAAGTCCATTTTTTCCAACCATTTTGCCTTCTTCTTTGTTGCCAGCTTTTTTGTTTCAGTCATCCATGACTATCAGGATATCCTGTTTGCATGTTCTGTCAATTTCAACTTGTACTTGTTCATAGAACTCATCAGTTTCTTCCTCTTCTGCAGCTGTTGTTGGGGCATATACTTGAATTATAGTTGTGTTGATAGGCATTCTTCATAGACAAATAGAGATTAAGCATTCACTGACTGCATTGTATTTCATTACAGTTCTTGCAGGTTTCTTCTTTATTATAAATGCAACACCATTTCTTTATCTTTCATTTCCAGCATAGTAGACCATGTGATCATCTGATGCAAAGTGCCCGATGCCAGTCCTTTTCAGTTTGCTGACACCCAACAGATCAAGTTGTACACATTCCATTTCATTCTTGACCATCTCCAACTTCCCTTGGTTCATGCTTCATACGTCCCATGTCCCAATATGTAAGACATCTTTACAGTTTCTGACTTTCATTTCATTTGCAGCTACATCAGTAGTCAGATGTCCTGAGGGCTTTGATCCAACCACATCATAAATGCTGGCTTCAGCTCCTCCCCAGTAGCTAGTTGAGTGCTTCCGACCTGGGGGTCTCATCTTCCAGCACTACAGTGTAATTTGTTTTGTTGTGGCTATTCATTGGGTTTTCATGGCAAGATACAGAAGTAGATTGCCAGTCCTTTCCTCCACGCAGTTTAAGTTTAGTGTTGTTGCCATTGTCACAGAAATGTGATCCTCCACCACCAACACTGTCCCATTCTGCTGCTGCCCAGATGGGTGGTTTGTCTTGGTCTGGCACCTCAGCTGAGACCTGTCCATCTTGGGAGACCCTGCCAGTAGTTAAATTACCGATAGTTTAGCTCTCAGCATCACTGATGCACACAAGCCCTCACTGCACAACAAGCTACAAATTAAGTGAGGGAGGTAGCATTTTAAGGATAATTTAATAAGAGCTGCCTAGTTAAAGCACCTTTCAAAGTACCTAAGTTAAGCTTATTTTATAAAAAGAATTAAGTGCTCATAGCTATGGTTTATGATTTATGGTTTATTAGGTTTTGATATACCATCTTTTGTTTCTGCAAAGCAGTTTACAGTAAACATACGAGACCTCCAAAGAGAAGGAAAGAAATGACATATTGCTAACAGGAAAGGG
Source organism: Ichthyophis bannanicus (assembly GCA_033557465.1). Classification (NCBI taxonomy): domain Eukaryota; kingdom Metazoa; phylum Chordata; class Amphibia; order Gymnophiona; family Ichthyophiidae; genus Ichthyophis; species Ichthyophis bannanicus. The sequence continues at coordinate 701,782,321 of CM066031.1, read as the reverse complement.
TTAGCGCGACAGAGAAGCAAATTCAGGGAAGAGCACAATAACTAAAAATAGGAGTGGGGACATATTTGAAAGGATTAACGTGGTCAGCAGAGCTGCTAACTGTGTTAATCCTGCTGAGCAGGACATTGAGCGGCTCATACCCAATATACGCCACTGACTATCCCTTCTTAGCTCAGCTGAATAACCCCATACCAACTGTTTAGTATTGGGTTCTGCTGGGAGTGTCACCAAAGGCCAGTTTAGTTATTCGGCCAGCAACTGAATATTGTCACTGATGGATAGCTAAATCACTATCTAGGGCATGCTGGATATGCCCCCAGCATTATATATCTGGGCATAATTTACAGTAAAGTGGCAACAGCCAGCTGCTTTAATTATGGTAGCCATGGCCACTGAATACACCACCCAAGGTGCCTACTTGTCTTTATAAAATACCGGCGTTAAGTAGCAGAAATCATGCCTTAAGTAAGGCATTTACATTGGCCCTAGAGCTGCCTGCACCTGCATTTTATAATATATGTGCATACTTATGTGCTCTGCCCCCTCTCTACCCAAAGTATGCATCATCAAGCAATGCACATACTTTTATGCTAGCTGGAATTTTATAAGAGGTCACTAATGCATGTAGGAGACTAAAATAACACCAAGTTAGGTGTGTAGGTGGCACCTAAAAGTATGTGTCCCTTAGAAAATTATCCCCTTTCTATTTGAACCTGATATTCATGATCAAGGGAGGCAATGTTGCCTTGACAACATGGTTCAACAACACAACAGCTGAATATCGTACATAGATAGTGATGGTGGCATCGCATGCTTTGAAATCAGGGGTGAAAAAAGGGCAATGACTGGCAGGTGGGCAAGTTTCCTGGGCAGCCTGTAGATACAGCATGACTGGGGGACAGGTTATTGTGCTTACTGTTTATAAGGATGACGGAGCTCACCTCACTTATAAAGGGAATGGTGTGTTCAATACCTTTCTTTGAGAAGTGATAGAGGTGATGTTGGGATTCTCTGAGGCACAGGGCTGCAGCTTCTTTTGAAAGTCAAAAAGAAAGTAAAATATGATGGCTTCTTGCCAGTGGCAGGATGCCTGAGCCAATTGTACTGTGTAAGATAGATCATAGGGATAATTGGTTTTTTTTTCATGTTGCTGTAAATACCTTGTTGGAGGAAAGGCCCTTTGGATAAGCAGAAAAGAGTGGGAAATGTAATGGGGGGGGGGGGGGGGGGTCATACCATCATAAATTTGCCTAGTTTGCAGTTGGCATAGCTTTGAGAAGGTATCTAGTTGGCCCAATGGTAAGAACTGAATAATAGACCAACAGTCTAACTGGTTCCTTAGTTAATGGCAGGTGGCTGGAGAAAGGGAAATCTGAATGATTTGATGCAGGTAAACACAATGGCATCTCCCTATAAAGTGTTGTCAATAAAGCTGCAGCCATTGTTTTTCATCAGCTTTGATGCTACGTGTGATATTTTTGTAGGTGACAGTACTGGGAGATAAGCAGAGATGGGATGAGTGAGGATGGATATTTCAAGGTCATCATGGTTATTGATGTTTAAAAAAATATGTTTCCAGGTTGTGTGCCTGAAAGCTGGCAGTAATATGATGCTGCTCCTCCACCATCTCAATGTGTTCATGCCCTCCCCCCAGTTTTTCTGGTGATTTGAGTCCCTAGCAAGGATGTTTCTTCTAGGGCTATGGATGCTGGGAGGTGGGTAAAGGATAGAAAGCAGGTTGTAAGCTTCCTTCCAAACTTTACAGGGTTGAACAAATCTAATGGAAGGGCTAGAGGGCTAGATGGACTTAGAGATGTTAAGATTCATATATGTGACCCTGGTCCCAAAAGTGTGACCATTATATTCTTAATTTCTACTCATTCTTAGGGTTGCCAACTGGCCGGTTTTCAGCCTGCCTGGCCAGTTTTTCCATGGCCAGGCCGGCTGCCGGCGCAGATGTAAAACCGGCCCTTGAAAAGCCGGTTTTTTGCTCTGGCCACAAGATCGGGAGCGGCCAGAGCAAAAAACCGGCTTTTCTTCCGACCCGAAGTCCAAAAAAAACCCCACCCAGGGCCGGTCCACACACCGGAGGGCTTCAGAGGGAGCCGGGTAAGCTCGCGCGAGGCCCCGGCTCCCTCTGTACAGCCGCCAGCGTGAAGAGCCTTTTCCTTCACGCTGGCGGCTGTATCTGTAAAGCCGTGATTGCTGGGAAAGGTTAAAGGCAATACCCTTTAACCTTTCCCAGCATTCACGGCTTCACAGATACAGCCGCCAGCGTGAAGGAAAAGGCTCTTCACGCTGGTGGCTGTACAGAGGGACCCGGGGCCTCGTGCGAGCTTACCCGGCTCCCTCTGAAGCCTCTCAGACAGCTGCGGTGCTGGTCGGGGGGGGGGGGGCAAGGACTGCATGGGCTGTGATTGGGGGGGGGACCTGGACCAGAAAAGGGCTATGGGGGGGGGGGGGGACTTGGACGGGAAAGAAATGGGGTGTGATGGGGGCGGACCTGGACTGAAAAAGGGCTATGGGGGGGTGGGGACATGGACTGGAAATGGGTTTTTATGGGGAGGGGGACCTGGACCGGAAAAGGGCTATGGGGGGGGGGACTTGGACTGGAAAGAAATGGGCTGTGATGGGGGGGGGACCTGAACTGTAAAAGGGCTATGGGGGGGGGGGGGGACATGGACTGGAAATGGGTTGTGATGGGGAGGGGGACCTGGACTGGAAAAGGGCTATGGGGGGGGGGGTAACTTGGACTGCAAATGGGCTGTGATGGTGGGGGGGGGGGGAACTAGGACTGCAAATGGGCTGTGATGGTGCAGGGGGACTCGGACTGCAAATGGGATGTGATGGTGGGGGCTAGGACTGGAAATGGCCTGTGATGTAAGGGCTAGCACTGGAAATGGGCTGATGAAGAGCTAGAATAGGACTGGAAATGGGCTGATGTGGGGCATGGGAGAATGGGACTAGAAGGGAGTGGATGCTGGGTGGGTTTAGAACTATAAGGGAACTGATTTTGGGGGAGGACTAGAATGGATGGGGAATGAGAATGGAGAGGGGAAAAAATATTTTGTGTGGAAGAAAAGTCTATGATGGGCTGGGTATTGGGAGAGTAAGAGGGGCTTGAAAATGGAAGGGTGAAATTTAAATGGATGATAAAGGAATAAGGAAAGAATTGGGGAAAAAAGCAAAAGGGAAACAATCAGTATGTTAAAGCAGAAATAGAGAGAGAATGGAAAACATCTAAAAGAGAAGAAAGGACAAATGGATAGCTTGCAGAAGACACGAAGAAACCAGAAGAAAGTGACTGGAGCAATTGCAACTGAAAAAATGCCCAAACAGAAGGTAGAAAAATACTTTTTATTTTGAATTTATTAACTGGAATATGTCTGGTCTGGGAAGTGTGTATTGCTAACATCTTTGCGTTTTTGTTTAGTGCAAGAGGAAATTACTTTATAGTTTTATTTCTCCAGTGTTGTACATTTCCTGTTTGGATTTTGGGGTTCCCAGTTTAATTATTATCTGACCAAGGAAGTTAGCCTACACGTATCCTCGGTAATTTCTGTGGGTGGGGCTGGGGGCGGGGCAGGGGTGGGACTAGGGGCGGAGAATGGGTGGAGCATGGCGAGCCACAGGTGTCGGGTTTTTCTCGGTGAAAAAGTTGGCAACCCTACTCATTCTGCTACCATGCCACAGGGCTTCTTGCTGCCTCCTAATAGCAGGGTATTGGAGGTTTCCTCTTTCTTCCCCCCCCCCTCCCGGGGGGTCTGCTCTGATTTCCTGCACTCTGGGTACTTATTCTGCCTAGACCACACCCCTCTGGCTAGGCCTTGGTTTCTTAAGGTGGTCCATGCTGAATAAGCCCTTATGGTGTACTAGGTTTGTTTCGGGCTCCCTCTGGGTTTCTCTCTTTCTAGAGCTCTCAGCTGTTCTCCAGAGCTCCATCTAGCTCCTAGAGCAGGGGTGGGCAATTCTGGTCCTGGAGGGCCGCAGACCAGTCAGGTTTTCATGATGTCCCTAATGAATATTTATGAGATCTATTTGCACCTACTGCCTTCCAATGTATGGAAATAGGTCCATGAATATTCATTAGGGACATCATGAAAACCTGACTGGTCTGCGGCCCTCCAGGACCGGAATTGCCCACCCCTGTCCTAGAGAATCAACCTTACAAACCACAGAAGACTACTCTATCATAAGCAAGTTGCTTTGGCTAAGAAACTGTACTGTTTTAAACTCATTCAATCCTGCAACAATCATCCTAGGAAACTTTCTGACATTTTCACCAATCTTTCTAGTTTACCTTTACAAGCTTGCTCTTTTAATGCTTTTGCTAATTTATTCTCCACTAAGGTCACTGATCTCAGGAACGAATTACAGTACTCCCACTTCCAGCTTCCATCTCTCATCCCTTTTCTGGGTCTGCCTCATTTAGTTGGATAGCATTTAACCTTGTTACCTCCTGGTTCCTCTCCAAAGTACTGTTCTCTATGAAGGCACCCACCTCCCCAATTAATCCTCTGACCACACACTTTATGAAAAATCTCATTTTAGGGATTTTTCCATAGATTTTGATGATTATCATCAGCATTAGTACTGGTCAATTTCCATCATCTTGGAAAAATGAAGATCTTAAATCAAACAGTCATTTCTAGTTTGTGCCCAGTGTCCAATCTCCCCTTTATTGAAGGTCTTAGAGAAGGTTGTCCATGGTCAGCTTTGCAAATTTCTCAGTGATAGGAATGCACAGGCATCCTAGGCAAGTAGGCTTCTGTCTGGGCCATAATGCTGAATCCCTGTTTGTATGTTGAGAAAGGCTGCCATTATAGTTTTATTAGATGTTACAGCCACCTTTGACTTTGTTGATCATTAAGTGCTGATCTCCTGCCTGGATGAAAGAGGTTTTGAGGGTACAGATCTCAAATGTTTTTCTTCATACCAAAAGAATAATTCCTTTACTGTCTTCTCCAGTCCCTCTTTATTAATTGGGGGGGGGGGGGAAGGGGGGATAGGTATTCTGGCCCTATTTCTTTTAAGTAAACTTTGGCATCATTAGCCACTTTGGGTTTCGGCTGCTTCCTGTATGTAGATTATCTTCAAGTGGTGGCCTACACTGATTCTGTTTCCCCAGACCTAGCTCCCATGAATTCTTAACTGGAAGCGATTGTCACCTGGATAGCTACTGTACAAATGGGTTCAAACTAAATCCTTCTAAGTCAGAGGCTATGCGGGTTGTGAAGAAGCTTTTTACTTCTCAGATTGCCTGTGTAATCTGGGATCATTAAACATAGAAACATAGAAACATGATGACAGAAAAAGACCACATGGCCCATCTAGTCTGTCCTTCCATATCAACAACATTAGCTAACTCTCAGAGAATATGTAAGCACCTTTGGCATCTGGATTAATTCTCTGCTCGCTTTTGATTCTCAAATTACAGCCTGGACCAAGTTATAATTGTTTGCTCTGTATCAGATCCATTCAATCAACTCAGTGCTGGACCCTAGAGACTTTCTTACCTTGCTACGTGCCCTCATCCTTAGTCATGTTGACTACTGCAACTCACTGCATTTGGGTTTAACGTTATCCTCTGTTAGTAGTTTGCAATTAATACAGAACACTGCCATTAGACTTCTTTGCAGTGCCTGAAGTTACAATCAGGTAACCCCATTTTTAGCTGCACAGCATCAGATTCCACTCCTTTATAGGATTAGGTTTGAGATTCTCATCTTTATTTATTTAAAAGATTTAATACACCGCTATTCAATTGTTAAATCATAGCAGTTTACAAAAGAAAAAAATCTGTGGCATAGCAGAACAATTGCTTAAATCAATGACAATTACAATTCTTAGCTGAAACATAAGGAGGGATTGGAATAGAACAATTTTTACTGATACACACTGACAGCCAGAGAGACAAAAGGTGACTATTCTGGTATGACTTCTTTGAACTGAGCATACTGGGCTTCAGTAAAAATCCAAGTTTCAGACCTTTTTTATACTTTTTATATGAGCTTTCTTTGCGAAGCTCTTGGGGCAATGAATTCCAAGGTTGTGATGCTTGATAGCTGAATGCACTGTTTTGAAAAAAGGCAAGTTGAAGCCTTGATTTGGAGGGCTATGAAAGGTATCTGCCTAGGAGGACCTTAATATTCTACATGGAACATAGGGGGTTAAGCGATTGCTAAGACAGATGGGGAATCCTGTAAAACAGGCATGATGGGCCAATAGCAAGTTCTTAAATTTAATCTGGAAGGCAACTAGAAGCCAGTGCTGTTCCTTGAGGAATGGTGTAATGTGATCATTACACTTAGCCCCATAAAGGAGCCTCATTGCTGTATTTTGAACAAGCTGGAGCCGTTTTATCTGATACTGGGGGAGGACATGATGCAGTGAGTTGCAGTAATCTAGGCTTGTAATTATAAGAACATAAAGGAGGGGTTTTAGAGCCTTTTGATTAAGGAAATATTGCAAAGATCGGATTCTCAGTGTCTGAGAAATGAACGATTGGGAAGAAAGTTCTTTATTCCAATCTACACCAAGTAGTTTGATCTTATCTTGTGGCACTATGGGAGAAGATTCTACTGTATTTTTGGGACAAATGAGATCTTATAACCAAGAAAAGAAATCCAAAGGGATTCTATTTTATTAGGATTAATAATAAGCTTGTTCCTATCAATCCATGTAGAGGTATCCTGTAGCAGTTATTCAGCTCATTCTCAAACTGAGAATCCCAGTTATCAGAGGCTAAAAGGAGCTGGGCATCATCTGCATAAATATGGGTGCTAATTCCCCAGTCCTGGATCAAAGGGGCCAACGGAGCCACAAAGATGTTAAATAGCGTTGGGGAACCACTGCTATCCTGGCCCACTAGGCAGCAGGGATTCCCTGAGGTGGGTCCCGAGGGTAGGCTAAAAGGTGAGAAGAGGATCAGACTAGATTTATGGGGTTGATACTGTGCAATGGGGAGCTACTGCTTGGATAAGGATGTTAATCTGGGGGAGGGGGGCTTCTGTTGTGGAGGGATGCTACTTTGAGGAGCTTTGGTTGTCAGGGAATCATACTCTGTGGAGGATGCTGTTGGGAGGGGAACTTTCTGGGGGGTGGGGCTGATCAGGATGGAGGGTGGGTTCTGGGGCTGGCGTCTGTGTGGGGGTGGATCTATGCTGGAGTGGCGGGTTAGGGTCCACCACTGTGGTGCCCCTTTTTCTTTTTTTTAGCTATTTTCCTGCCAGAGCCTGCGTTCCATGCCTTGCAGGAAGTATGGGTGCACTCGCGCTATCTGCCAAGGCATGCAATGCAGGACCTTGCATTAAGTGTATGCCCTGTGACACAAATGCAGGACATATGCCGGACCCCCCCCCCCCCTGGCATTTACTGCACAGGTCTTGCACGTACAGCATGTTATATTTTTGTATATAACTCGCATACGTACAAACCTTTACTGCACTTTAATAAAAGGGCTCCCATATGTGCTATTTCAAATCTGCACAAAACAACCAAGATGTAGGATTTTGGCACTTTTCTGCCATATTTTGGCTCAAAACTTTAATCGTCCTGCTTGTATCCTACACTGAGAGAACAGATGTGAACTAATAAATAGCAGAGGTTTACCTGAACCATACTTCATTTATTTAACCCTTACCCCACTCCTTCTTCCTCAATTACAACAATGGGTTCTTTGTTCTTGGAATGTGAGATACAGAATTACACTCTAGAGATGGAAGCTGCACTTGTCTGATTTGGAAACCGTATATTATTGAGATTTAAGAGCTCTCTGCTTACAATAGAAATCATGCATCATCATTCTCTATTTACAAAGTGGGTCATTCAGTCCCGCGAATAGCGGGGATGGACGTCCCGGCTATTTGCCCCCCTGCCGGCCCTGGCAAAAGCCTCCCTGTATGATCAATGGATTTGTACGGGAAAGCCTAGATGTAGGCGGAAGGGGGCATTCTGGAGGCAGACTGAGGCCGGGGCATGGGTGTGCCACCACCCCGGACATACAGGGCCGATTCAGAAGTCGGCCCTGTATGTCTGGGACCTCGGAAATAGAGGGGGGACTTATTCCTCAGAGGTGGAATAAGCACCCCTGTACGTGGCGCTCCTTCGGCAGCTGGCAGGGACAGGTGAGACAGGGGTGGAGGAAGTTCCCCGCAGCTGGACCCTGGCCATGGGAGGCCGGATCAAGGGTCTGGCTGTGGGGAAAGGAGGTATTCTGCAGCAGCCGGCATTCATAGCTCCTGAATGCAGCTACAGTGCCATGGCGATGGGATGCTATGGCTCTGTGGCTCCGTTCAGGAGCCTGACTGCGCTAGACGTGTAGTCGCCAGGACGTACAGTCAAGCAGAATCGGGTTCTGGCCTGCATGTCCAGGCGCTAAACCCGATTCCGATCCTGCAGGGGCCACGGGATCAGAATTGGGTCTAGCTCTGCACAGCCTGATTCTGCCTGGACTACAGGGGCTGGATGGCCTGATTGGAATAGGCCTCAAAGGAAATAAAGCATTGTAATTACTATAGAACTGCAGTAGAAATGTTATGCCATTGTCAGAAATTTACTTTAATTCAATGACGCTTTCATAATTATTCCAGTAATAAGCAGGAAGTTAATGAATGTCGACACTCTGTCAATAAAACATTTGTTTACTTCTTACTCCATGACTAATATAATGGTGCATATTTTTTTGATAACAGCTAATTATCCACATGCTTAATGTGTGAAAAGAGTGTAATTGCCTATTTTCATGTCTGTTGTATTCTGCACTTAAGGGTACTTAATACAGCTCGGATAGAACAGTATTCCTGATTTAGTCAATGAAACACTAGCAATCTTTGAAACTGTAAAGCATAAATGAAAGTTTTAATATATAGGTGATATTTCCAGTATTTATATATGTTCTTGACACAGCTGGCCTTCTCTCTTGATTTATTATGGTAGGACTTGACAAATTCCAGGTTCCAGGTGACCATGGAGACTAAAAATTTGCCTCTGATGCCTCAGAGTTTTTGGACCCTGTTACCACTGCTGCCGGAAATGTTGCTGCTGTTTTAAAAGCTTCCTGTTCTCTGATTTGCATGGCTCTGAGTGAACTTAAGCCATACGGTGCAGGAACTCTCACACTGGGCTCAGTGTTTCAAATCTCATGAGACCAGAGTAAGACTTACCACACCATATGGCTCAAGTTCACTCAGAGTCACACAGATCAGAGAGCAGGAAGCTTTCACTTCAGTGGCAGAGGCGGATGTAACAGGCCCAAGGTGCAGAGTGAATAAGCTCCTATCCTGGCAGTCACCCCGGGTAGTAAGTTGAGCATACGGTCAGTGGGGTGAGTTGAGTTAGGGAGTAGCATAACTGGCTTGCAATGGTAGAGACTGGAGGGGGAACTTAGGGGGGTCACTGACTTGCTGGATACTGAGGGCTGGCTGACTTCCTAGCTGGAAGGGGGCCTGAAGAGCTTTCTGGTATATAAATGCCACATCTGAATAGACAGGTATAACTTTAACTGGATATCTTATCTGTTTAAAGTTATACCTGCTACTGATGCATCCATACTTGGCAATAAAATTATACATATAGGGCCTGATTATTGAAAAGCATTTACACGATTTACAGCCCAGTAAACCCTGCAAATTCCTTAAATGGGGATATTCAACAGCACTTACATGTTTAGTGCCATTGAATATCCCCTTCTAATTTCCCTATGCACCCTGATGCTATACGGTTAACATCAGGGCGTGTTGGGGGCGTTGTGGAGTGGAGGCAGAGACTTGCTAACCAGGCAGCTGCGAGTGAGATATTGCATGCTGCCCAGTTAGAGGCCTGCATCTCAAAGATAGGCGAGGAAAACTCTCACCTATCTTTAAGGCGCAGGAGCTAAGCGGACAGTATGCAATATCGCCGCTGCGCGGTTAGCTACTGTGGCTTCCGGCACGTGCGGCGATCCCTGGATATTCAATGCTGTGGCTACATATGACCCTGGCATTGAATATCCGGGGTTAAGGGTCGGCAGACAGGGCTATGGGCTGTAGAGGTGCATAGACGGCCCAACTCAAGATCGGGCCTGAATGTTTTGCTGGAAATGTATTCCAGAACATATGCAAATCTATTTCATGGATATTCCTTGTGGCAGTCTTGAAAGCCTTATTAATTAGGTGTGCCTCCAGTTGAGGATTAAAAACCACTGAGTAAGACTGTTATCTCAGGAATGGAATAGTGCAGTGGTTGAAGCAGTAGCATGTGAACAAGGAGATCCCGCCAAGATTCCCTGGGGCTTTGGGCAAGTCATATAACCTTCCCCCCCTCAGGTAAATCTTCTTGTGGCAAGAAAATACCTACTATACCTTACTGGAAAGGTGGGAGGCAAAATAAATAAGTCATTTGGAGCCCTGTTTTCTAAGCCACATTAAGTTTTGCATATAATATGCATTGATGGTGTATTGGGAGTCATTCTATAAAGCATTTTCTGTATGCAAAGCAGGCTTTACAACTGGAAAATGGCAATTACAAAATTGCACAAGTGCATGTGTGTGTAGACTTTCACATGCCAAGAGCACACAGTGCCTTGTGAAAGTATTCATCCCCTTGGTTTTTGTCCTGTTTAGTTACATTACATACAACCTGGAATGAAAATGGAGGTTCATTTGGATGTTAGGTAATGGACCTAATAATATAGTCCAAATTGGTGAAGTGAAATGACAGCAAAATACCTTGTATATACAAAAAAACAAGTAGTTGTGAGTGCATATGTATTCATCCCTTTTGCTATGAAACCCCTAAATAAGATCTGGTCCAACCAATTAACCTCAGAAGTAAAATAATTAATTGATTAGGGTCCACCTGTGTGCAATCAGTGTCACATGATCTGTCACATGATGCCTGTATAAATATACCTGTTCTGAAAGGCCCCTGACTCTGCAACACCACTAAGCAAGCAACATGAAGACCAAGGAGCACTCCAAACAGGTCAGAGACAAAATTGTGGAGAAGTATAGACCAGGGTTGTGTTATAAAAAAATATCCCAAATTCTGAATATCCCACAGAGCACCATTAAATCCATTATAACAAAATGGAAAGAATATGACAACACTACAAACCTGACAAGGGAAGGCCATCCACCAAAACTCACAGATCAGGCAAGGAGGACATTAGAGATGCTACAAAGACACCAAGGATAACACTGAAGGAGCTGCAAAGACCCACAGCGGAGATGGGAGTATCTGTCCATAGGAAAACTTTAAGCCATGCACTGCACAGAGTGGGGCTTTATGGAAGAGCGGCCAGAAAAAAGCCATTGCTTAAAGAAAGAAAGAAGAAAACACATTTGGAGGTTGCACAACAGCATGTGGCGGATCCCCAAACACATGGAAGAAGGTTCTCTGGTCAGATGAGATGAATATTTAACCTTTTGGCCATCATGGGAAATGCAATGTGTGGCACAAACCCATCACTTCCCATCACCCCGAGAACACCATTCCCACAGTGAAACAAGGTGGTGGCAGCATCATTCAGTGGGGATGTTTTTCATTGGCAGGGACATTATATTGGTCAGGATGAAGGAATGATGGATGGCACTAAATACAGGGCAAAGTCTTGAGGAAAACCTGTTTCAGTCTGCCAGAGATTTGAGAATGGGGGGACAGTTCACTTTCCAGCAGGATAATGACCCTAAACATACTGCTAAAGCTGGTTTAAAAGGACACATTTAAAAGTCTTGAAATAGCCTAGTCAAAACCCAGACCTCAATCCAATTGAGAATCTGTGGTATTACTCGAAGATTGCTGAACACCAACGCAACCCATTTAACTTGAAGGAGTTGGAGCAGTTTTGCATTAAGGAAAAGGTGAAAATCCCAGTGGCTAGATGTGCTAAGCTAATAGAGACATACCCCAAGAGACTTGCAGCTGTAATTGCAGCTAAAGGTGGCTCTACAACGTATTGACTTTGGGGGGCGAATACATATGCACACTCCTGCTTTCAGTTTTTTTTTGTCTTAATTATTGTTTGTGTCACAATAAAGGATATTTTGCATCTTCAAAGTCATTGGCATGTTGTGTATATCACATGGTGCTAACCCCCAAAACTCTATTTTAATTTCAGGTCGTAATGTGACAAAATAGGACAAACACAGAGAGGATGAAAACTTTTGCAATGCACTGTACGTGATCTATGTGTAGATGACACATTCCCAGGGGTTTAGTTTCAGCAGAGCAAGTATAGAGTTGTGATATGCACAGGTACTTTATAAAATCTACATGTTAACACACAGAGCGCATTTACACCTGCCTCAGAGCAGAAATAAATTTGGGTAAAAGAATTTCTATATTCCTGGGGGTTATTGTATGAGCCCCTTTGTAAAGTCACATAAGTGTCTACGTTGTCTTTATAAAACAGGCATAAAATAGGTGCACTTTTGAGAATTTTCATATATACCCTGTGATCAAATTACCCCTGTAAAGTGTAAAACTTCCTCGGTGATGCTTGGGGGCACTCTTGGCATGGGGAGAAAGGCAGCTGTGGGTAAACATCATAGCAGATACTGTGGAAAGCAGTTAACTACCTCTTTGAAGGTGTAATTAATGGCTCCTCATAATCTGCTTCTTTCGCAGTAAATGCACCATGTATGAACTGTAGGATGGACTCCCGAGTCCTTCCCAGCCCCTGTCTCATTCCTGTCTCTGCATTTTCAAAAACTGAGGTGCTTAACATAGGATCTGATGTGTTTAGTTGCCTTAATTCCACATTATCAACGCTTATCATGCACTAAAACCCTTAAACACCTAACATAGCTTAGTATATAGGCCTCTATATGACTTAGTTCTATTTAATTGTATCTATATAAACTATTGGTGAGGTTATGGGTACAGGGTTATGATTTCAATGAACTGAAGCAACAGGCGCGGGCACAGTTAATTCTGAGGCAAATATCTTGTTTTGATGCTAATTTTTATAATGATATTTTCCCAAGGCATTAACGACCTATGGAATATTTCTTCTTTCTTCACTATGGCCCTCATTCTCGAATGAGGGTTGCGGGGCTGCACGTCCCACTGGGATATGTAGCCCTGCAATCTGCCTAGAGCCTATTCCCCCACCGGCTCTCTCTATACGTCCTGAGCTTCAGGACAGGGAGATCCGGCTAGGGGCAGGAGGAGGTGGGATCAGAGGGGAGTGGTGGTGGGCCAGACCAGCAGGATGTACAGGCCGATTCAGGTCACAGCCCTGTATGTCCTGCCGGGCCTTCCGGGAAATGCAGCTTATACCTCCTCCGAGGAGATATAAATTGCACATTTTGGAAGATCGGGACATGGGAGCTACACATGGAGCCAGGGCTGGGCGAGGGGGGTCCCTGTTGCCCGATCCAGGCCGTGGCAGGCCAGCCTTGGGTCGGATGGTGGGGATCAGGGGGGGCTGGAGCCATGGATGTTGGGGCGCCTGCGGGGAGGACATCCCCACAGTCCTCCCCGTAGGCTGCAGGTGCACACTGGGCCATCCTTGGGCCCGATTCTGGCTCCCGCAAGAACGTTTTATTCCTGTGGACCAGAATTGGGTTCTAACGGCCCCATCTTCAGTGGGGATGTCCAGACAGCCCTGACATCCTGCTCACAGAATCGGGCTCCACGTAGATTATAAATAATAAGGTACAATGTAGAGTTGTCACAGACTCCTATTAATATTCCTTTATCTGCCTCTACCTACCTAGCTTGATTTGTATCTAATTAAACAGCATCTTATTGTAATTTCTGATATTTTAATTAAAACTTAATTTTACAGAGGAGTAGAGAAAGGATACAAAAGTTACCTGGCTGCATTAGAAGCCTATTTCAAACCCACAAAAAATGCAATATATGAAAGATACATGTTTGGCAGCTGCAAACAAGAGAAAGATGAATCTATTGACAATTTAGTCATGTGTTTGAGAGGGGAAGCAGCAGCATGTGAGTATGACCCACTGAAAGATTCTTTTTTTCGGGATAAATAAAATCGTTTTTGGCATTACCAATGAGGGCACACTTCGCCATCTTTTAAGGGAACGCAATATAACTTTCAATACAGCCATTGAAACATGTCATTGTGCAGAGCTCACAGACTTGCAAATAAGAACCATAGAATAGGACCGGCATACTGACAGTGTTAATGCAACAGACAAGCATAAGCAAGGCTTGCGTAAGTACTGCAACAAGGAAAAGCAGAGTAACTCACCTGCTACCAAATCTCCTGCAGGTACTGTCGCAATGGACATAAGCGAGTGAAAGAACGCTGTCCAGCATATGGAGAAACATGTCAGTTTTGTGGTGACCCAAATCATTTCGTACGGGCATACCTATCAAACATCAAGCAAATCATAGCAAGTAAGCTGTAGAAGCTGGAAGAGATATCAGAATCAGATGATGCAGACTTGTTCTCTACTGACGCAATTTTCTCAAAAGAGTGCCCTAGTGCTATGGGGTCTATTCTGTCCCGCTATTCGTCTCCCTTGCTGTCCCCAAAGTAATATTTGAAGAAAGATCCACTTTAATTGTTTGCAGAAAAGATTCAACATTTAAAGCAATTTGTTTAGGTACAGGTACAACTAAACCCTCTTCTTGGTTAGACCCTTGAGAGACTCCTCCTTTGGTAATAGCAGCACTTAGCTGAAGTAGAGATGTACTCTCAACCACACCAATCAATCTTACTCTCGGAAATGGGAGCGAAGTTCTATCAACCAGGCTCAAAGTTTTTCAGGAAGACAGGAGGTAGACAGATCAGAAATGCATACACTTTCAGATGTTGGTGTTGCAGATCCAATAGCCATATGTTTAAGAACATAACTAACCTAAGATATGCCATACTGGGTCAGGCCAAGGTCCATCAAGCCCAGTATCCTGTTTCCAACAGTGGCCAATCTAAGTCACAAGTACCCAGCAGTTTCCCCAAATGACACAGGTTCCACAATGATTGTATAGGGGCAAGCAGTGGATATCCTGGGCCCCCTTTAAAAATGGTTTATGGACCTTTCCTCCAGGAACTTGCCCAAACCTTTTTTAAACCCAGCTATACTAACAGCTTTTACTACATCCTCTGATAATGAATCACAGAGTTGATTACACGTTGAATGAAAATTTTTTTTCTCTTATTAGTCTTAAATAGGTTACCCTGTAGCTTCATTGCATGCCCCCTAGTCTTTCTGTATTTTGATGGCGTAAACAATTGATCTACGTTTACTCGTTCCACTCCATTTATTAATTTATAGACCTCTATCATATTTATTTATTTGGTTTTATATACCACACTATTTAAAGTCAGTGCGGTTTACAGTATAACAACTTAGTACATAGAGCATGTTTACATTGAACAAGTAACAGGTAACAGACCTAACAACAAATAACAGAGCTTATAATTAAAACTGAAACGGAATACATCATCATAACATAATGAACATAGTTTTCGTGATTACAAGCAGCAGTTATTTACATTCAGTAGTGGGGGGAAGGAATCTGCACTAAACAGAGGGAGGCAGTAGAGGGTTATCTGACATGGTCGAAGTATAGCTGGAAAAGATATGTTTTTATTGCTTTTTTAAAGGTGGATAGGTCAGTGATAAGATGAATTGGCGCAGGGAGGGAGTTCCAGAGCTGAGGGGCAAATAAAGTGAAGGCTGTATGCCTGACATATTGGGGGGTTTTACTGGCCAAAGTGGGAATGGCAAGGGTATTTGCCATGTTTCTTCTTCTGATTCTGCTGTCCGGTGTCCAGTGTAGGAAGTCTTCTAAGGTGGTTGCAGAGAGCTGGTAGAGGATTTTGAATGCAATCAGGAGGGTTTAAACTTGAAGCGTCCGGCTATAGGAAGCCAGTAAAGCTGCATTAGTAAAGGTGTCACATGCTCGTATTGGAGACCCCGTAGATGGTTCGTGCAGCAGTATTCATGGCCATTTGTAATGGATGGAGTGCGTGGGCAGGAAGGCCGTGTAGAATGATGTTAGCGTAGTCAAAGTGAGGCATAATGAGAGCTTGGAAGATGGATCGAAAGTCAGTAGGTTCAAGTAGTGGCCTAAGCAGACGGAGGGAGCGGATTTTCAGATAGACAGCCTTGGTGATATTGTTTATGTGCGATTCCAAATTCAGATGCTGGTCCAAAGTAACCTCTAGATAACAAACCTCATACTTAGTTTTCAACTCAGCATTTTTAACATGCTGCTTTGTGCTCTGCCTTATGCTGATATTTTGGATGTGTGCCCTACTGCCCATTGTGTCTCCCTTGTGTCTCCGCAGGCTCTGCTACACCCTTCCACTGCTGTTCTCGCTGCTCCCGCCCTCCCAGGAAGTGACGCGACCACGGGCACGCGGTCGCACTCTCTCAGGCTCTGCTACACCCTTCCACTGCTGTTCTCACTGCTCCCGCCCTCCCAGAAAGTGACACGACCGCGGTCGCGCGGTCGCGCTCTCTCAGGCTCTGCTACACCCTTCCACTGCTGTTCTCGCTGCTCCCGCCCTCCCAGGAAGTGACGCGACCGCGGGCACGCGGTCACGCTCTCTCAGGTAGCCCCGGTTATTCAATCTGCGCACCGGCGGCGAACAAGTCTCCTGCTTTGTGCTCTGCCTTATGCTGATATTTTGGATGTGTGCCCTACTGCCCATTGTGTCTCCCTTGTGTCTCCGCAGGCTCTGCTACACCCTTCCACTGCTGTTCTCGCTGCTCCCGCCCTCCCAGGAAGTGACGCGACCGCAGGCGCGTGGTCGCGCTCTCTCAGGTAGCCCCGGTTATTTAATCTGCGCACCGGTGGCGAACAAGTCTCCTGCTTTGTGCTCTGCCTTATGCTGATATTTTGGATGTGTGCCCTACTGCCCATTGTGTCTCCCTTGTGTCTCCGCAGGCTCTGCTACACCCTTCCACTGCTGTTCTCGCTGCTCCCGCCCTCCCAGGAAGTGACACGACCGCGGGTGCGCGGGCACGCTCTCTCAGGTAGCCCCGGTTATTTAATCTGCGCACCGGCGGCGAACAAGTCTCCTGCTTTGTGCTCTGCCTTATGCTGATATTTTGGATGTGTGCCCTACTGCCCATTGTGTCTCCCTTGTGTCTCCGCAGGCTCTGCTACACCCTTCCACTGCTGTTCTCGCTGCTCCCGCCCTCCCAGGAAGTGACGCGACCGCGGGCCCGCGGTCGCGCTCTCTCAGGTAGCCCCGGTTATTTAATCTGCGCACCGGCGGCGAACGCCACTGCGGCGCGCGACAGGGGCGCGCACCGAAGGAGCGCACCTAAGGAGCACGCCGTGCTCCTTAGGTGCGCTCCTTGGGGCGTATCCTGCAGGGCGTTCCAGTTTATCCACTTTATGCTTTTTGGCATTCTCTGTTTCTCACCTACAGGTTCCTTTGCACTCCAGCAAGATTCACTTGGCTTCCCCCTGTGGACTTCCCCATTCCAGGTACGTTTACCTCCACTTCCTTCATTGCTATCTATTTCCCCTACGACCTGTGCTCCTCTACCCCTTATGTCCGCTATTCCTGTATTCTGGGGTAACCTCTCTGAATTTCCCCATCAGCGGCGCCGCCCTAGTTTTCATTACTGTTCCCCCTCAAACCTTCTCTCCTGTTTGTCGTCGCCGTCCTCTGCCCATACACACTCCCTGGCCCCCACTCCGCCCCTTAGGTCTGCTTCTTTCCGCTTTGGTCTCCTCAATTGCTGTTCTCTTCGTTCGAAAACCCTGCTCATTTCAGACCTTATCCCTCATGAATCGTTAGACATTCTTCTGCTCACCGAAACGTGGCTGAAGGAAGGTGAGGACGCTCTTTTAGCCCGCTGTTTGCCCCCCGACTTTTCTGGCACCTTCCTCCCTCATATCGGTCGCACGGGCGGAGGTGTAGCTACCCTCCTTCGCTCCTCAATCCCCTTCACCACTATCTCCTCTCCCCTCCTGCGTTATCCCGAGGCTTTGCTCCTCCACCTTCACTTTTCACCCCCCCTACATCTTCTTCTCCTCTACTCCCCCCCAGCCTCTCGCCCTGACTTATGGGATTCCCTCACATCTTCTATCACTGATCTGTCACTAGCCTTCCCTCACCTGCTCGTCGCAGGTGATTTCAACCTTCATCTCGACCCCCCCGCCGCTGCCAGATACCGCGCTTTCAGATCTCTTCTTCATGATTTATCCTTTCAGCAACTTGTCCCCTTCCCCACTCATTCTGCCGGGTACACCCTTGATTTGCTTCTTTCCCCTTTAGCCTCCCCCTATCTCCTCCATTCTTTCTCTGCTCTCTCCCTGCCTTGGACTGATCACTCTTGCGTTATCTTTCACTTTTTCCCTTCCTCCCCTCTCCTCTTGGTCGCTCCCTCCTCCCCATCTTCCTCTCACTCCGCTCCTCCATCCCTTTCCCGACGCATCACCTCTGAGACCCTTCAACGATTCCCTCCAGCATCTGACTTACTCCCATCTGATTTCCCCCTTCTCTCCCCCTCCTCCCAAGCTTCCACCTGGTCCTCCTCTCTTTCTGCTGCCCTGGACCTCATTGCCCCTCTTCGTCCCTGGCCTCACTCCCATCAACCTTCTCAGCCTTGGTTTCACCCTGGCTTGTTCCTGCTCCGTGCTCAGCTTCGCCGAGCGGAACGACTATGGCATAAAGCCCCCTCTCCCTCCACTCTCTCTCGTTTCAAGTCCGAACACTCTTATTATAAATCCCAGGTCCACCAAGCTAAGCGGACTTATTTCTCTACTGCTATATCCTCCGCTCCTAACCAGACACGTCACCTCTACTCTGTACTTCAATCTCTTACCTCCCTTCAATCCCGCACTGCCCCTTCGCCTTCTGTTCCCTCCCCCTCTCCTTCCGAACTCGCAGACTATTTCAGTACCAAAATATCTACCCTCCGAAGCTCTCTGCCCTCCTCCCATCTCGAGTCCACCCCCCTGCTCTCCCCCTCGCTCCCCCCATCTCTCCCACGTCTGGCATTCTTTCCACCCACTCACCTCCGCTGAGCTCATTGCAACTATTACCTCTTCTAAGAAAACTTCCTGTGCCCTAGACCCCATCCCCTCCTCCTGGCTTCTCACCCCCTCTTTAGCCCTTATCCCTCCCATCCTTTCTATGATCAATGCCAGTCTCTCATATGGGGTATTCCCCCGATCCTGGAAACACGCCCTTGTCCGACCTATCCTAAAAAAGCCCTCTCTCGACCCCATGGTTCCCGCACACTACCGCCCAGTCTCTAACCTTCCCTTCCTATCTAAAATCCTCGAAAAAGCTGTCTTCTCTCAACTTTCTTCCCACCTTGATTCTACTCACTTTCTCCACCCTCGTCAGTCTGGCTTCCGCCCCGGCCATAGCGTCGAAACTGTTCTTCTTGGTTTCCTGAATGAAATTCACACTGCCCACGACCGTGGTGATCTTTCGGTGGCAGTTTCTCTCGACCTCTCCGCTGCTTTCGATCTTGTCGACCACTCCCTCCTCTTAGCCCGTATTCGCGAGGCGGGCCTCTGCAGCATTGTCCTTCACTGGTTCCATTCTTTTCTCTCCTCTAGGTCCTTTTCAGTTCTCTCTACCTCCACCCCCCCAACCGCCTCTACACCTACTCCCCTGCTCTGCGGTGTCCCCCAGGGCTCTGTTCTGGCTCATCTCCTTTTCAATGTCTTCCTTACACCCCTTTCACTGTTGGTCCAACAACACGGGATTTCTGCCTTCTACTATGCTGATGACCTCCTTCTTCTATACCACACCTCTCCCCTTTCCCCAGACCTCTCCCCACTAAATTCCTGTCTCACAGCTGTAGCCCATTGGCTTACCACTCACTGCCTACACCTAAATCTTGCTAAGACTCTGGCCATCTGGTTCTCACGTGATGGTGTCCCCCCTCCGGTTTCCCCCTCTTTCTCTGGTTCTCCCATTCCCTTAGTCTCCACCTTTCGCTACCTGGGTGTTCTTTTCGACCCTGGCCTCACCTTTCGGGATCACATCGCTCACGTTTCAAAGTCCTCAATCTACTTTCTACGTCAGATTCATGCCATTCGACCCTTTCTCTCTTCACAGGCTCTCTCTACCCTTCTTCTCTCCTTGGTCATATCTCGCGTTGACTTCTGCAACTCCGTCCTGTCTGGTCTCCCCGCCTCCCAACTACTCCGTCTCCAATGTATCCAAAACACTGCTGCCCGGCTCATCTTTCATGCATCTATCCGTGATCATATCACTCCTCTTCTCATCCGTCTTCACTGGCTCCCTGTCAAGTTCCGCATTCACTTCAAAACTCTGGTCCTTCTCCACCGCGCCCTCCACACCCACTCCCCTCAGTACCTAGCTGACTTGGTTCATTTCCACAATCCAACTCGTTCCCTACGCTCCTTTCACCTGAATCGCTTACATCTTCCCTCACCCACCTGTGCTCGCCTCCAATCCACTCGCTCCTCTGCCTTTTTCTTCCTTGCTCCTGCCCTGTGGAATTCTCTCCCCTCTTCCATCCGCCTCGAACAAGATCATGCCACCTTCAAGAACCGCCTTAAAACTCACCTCTTTACCCTTGCCTTTGACCTTCCTGAACCTCCCACATGATTTTGTCTTCCCTTCCCTCTCCCCTCACTCTCCCCTCTACCGTCCTGTTGTATGAATCTGCCTAGTTTGCTTTCCTATCATTCGATGTAACTTCTTTTCCTTCTTTCCTTTCACCCTATGGTGACCATTGTGATTTTAACTCTGTAAACCGCTATGATGTTCCTTGCGTTTAGCGGTATATTAAGCTAATAAACTTAAACTTAAACTTATGTATTGTCGCTGGTGGTATGAAGGTTGAGTCCTTTGAGATGAATAAAACTTCAGTCTTTTGGCAGTTTACTTTAAGGTTATGGGAATTTAACCAGTCCGTAACTGCATTGAAGCATTCTGTGATTTTTGTGTAATTAGGGGTGCTTGTAGAGAATGGGGAATAGAGTAGCACATCATCAGCATAGATATGGTAGAGTATGCCAAAGGCTTGGATGATCGTGCAGATAGGTTGAATATATAAATTGAAGAATAACGCAGATAAGGAGGAGCCCTGTGGTACTCCTTGGTTTTGCTGGTATTTTGATGATGTTTGAGTACCTAAGCAAACTTGTTGTTGGTGGTCCATGAGATAGGAGCGACACCACTCAAGTGCTAGGTTCTTGATGCTCTTTCGCTGAAGTTGATCAAAATAAGAGGTTGTGAAAGACTGTGTCGAAGGCTGAAGCGATATCTAGGAAGATCAAAAGGAAGCCTTGTTTTTTGGCATGCCTTTAACCAGGTTGTTCATAAGTGAGGTAAGCAAGGTTTCAACACCATGTTGTTGGCGGAACCCATGCTGTTGTTGATCCAAAGGAGAGTAGGAATCAATGTGGTCTTGGATCTGCTGTTGGACTGTCTTCTCCAATATCTTAGCCAAGAAGGGTAGACTAGCTATGGGACAATAGGAATTTGAGTCTTGTGAATCCAATTTCTGATTCTTTAGGAGGGGTCTGATGGTGGCAGTCTTCAGTGGTGATGGAACCAGGCCTTTAGTGAAGGAGAGGTACGCTATTCTTGATATATGAGGACTTAATTAGGAACATGCTGGTTTAATCCAGTGAGAAGGGCATGGGTCAGTAAGTGAGGTGGTTGAGTTTGAGTCCTTTGATTATGTTTTCAAACTGTTCAGCTGAGTATGAGTGGAAGGAGACTAATGCAGGGATATTGGTGCTATCGCTATTGAGACTGATAGTGCCGTATTTCCAGTATTATGGAATAGCGCATTGGTTTTTATTATAAAAAAGGGTAGCCAGGTCCTGTGGATGCAGATAACTCTCATTTTGTTGACATGATGTATCTGTTGTGAGAGACTGAATTAGTCGAAAGAGTTCAGGAGGCCTGTTGAGGGAGCGCATCAGAATGTTGGTGTGGTATTCTCCCTTCATAGAGGTATCCTTCCACCCCCTTTACCATTTTGGTGGCTCTTCTCTGTACCTTTTCTAATAATGCTATATCCTTTTTAAGATACAGCGACCAGAATTGCACACAATATTCAAGATGAGGTCACACCATGGAACAATACAGAAGCATTATAATATCCTTTGTTTTATTCCCCATTCCTTTCCTTATGATACCTAGCATTCTATTTGCTCTCTTGCCTGCTGCTGCACACTGGGCGGAGGGTTTTAACAGGGATCTGTGCTGGGTCCGCTGCTTTTCAACATATTCATAAATGACTTGGAAAAGGGAATAACGAGTCGTTATCAAATTTGCAGATGACACAAAACTATTTAAAGTTGTTAAAAACCCATAAGGATTGGGAAAAATTGCAAGAGGATCTTGATCAATTGGAACACTGGGCATCCTAATGGCAGATGAAATTTAATGTGGACAAGTGCAAAGTTATGCACCTAGGAAAGAACAACCCAAACTATGGTTACACGATGCAAGGTTCCACGTTAGGAACCACCACCCAGGAAAAAGATTTAGGCGTCATAATGGATAACATGTTAAAACCCTCCACCCAGTGTGCAGCGGCGGCTAAGAGAGCAAATAGAATGCTAGGTATCATAAGGAAAGGAATGGAAAATAAAACAAAGGATATTATAATGCCTCTGTATTGTTCCATGGTGAGACTGCATCTTGAATACTGTGGGCAAGTCTGGTTGCCATATCTTTAAAAAGATATAGCGTTATTAGAAAAGGTACAGAGAAGAGCCACCAAAATGATAAAGGGGATGGAAAGATATGCCTATGAAGAGAGGCTAAAAAGGTTAGGTCTCTTCAACTTGGAAAAGAGACGGCTGAGGGGAGATATGATAGAGGTCTATAAATTAATGAATGGAGTGGAATGGGTAAATGTAGATTGATTACGTCATCAGAATATAGAAGGACTAGGAGATATGCAATGAAGCTACAGGGTAACCTATTTAAGACTAATAAGAGAAAATATTTTTTCGCTCAACGTGTAATCAAACTCTGGAATTTGTTACCGGAGGATGTAGTAAAAGCTGTTAGTATAGCTGGGTTTAAAAAAGGTTTGGACAAGTTCCTGGAGGAAAGGTCCATAAACCATTTTTTAAAGGGGACCCAGGATATCCACTGCTTGCCCCTATACAATCATTGTGGAACCTGTGTCTTTTGGGGAAAATACTAGGTACTTATGACCTAGAATTGGCCACTTTTGGAAACAGGATACTGGGCTTGATGGACCTTGGTCTGACCCAGTATGGCATATCTTATGTTCTTATGTTTATTCATATTAATTAGGCTATAGGTAAGCAGGGGTAATTTGGAATCTTTAAGCTCTGTCTGCTCTGTACTCAAGGGCATTTGGGCTACTTTTGTCTTTACTGGATCCTCTCTACTGATATCATATACATAAATCCATCTGACTTCTAAATGATGCAGAGCATTAATGCATTTCTTTTATCCTTCTAACTAGTGAATCATGAGCAGCATGAAAAAGTTATAGAGAATTAAAAATGGAAGGAAAAAGACCTCAGTGTGCAAAAATCCAGATGTCTAGCAGCTTACTGATAGCATCCACATCACTGGTCATAAAAAACTTTCCATTCAATTTGAATACATCCAAAACTCATGCTTAATGGTGCTTACTTGAATAAAACAGAACTAATTAATCTAATAAATATCCCTTATCTGGTGCTTTGTGCTCATTCATGTATTGATTTCAGCATCATACTCAATATATGAAAGGGAGTATGGTGCTGAAATCAGTACATGAGTGAACACAAAGCACCAGATAAGGGATATTTATTATATTTATTAGTGTCTGTTTTATTCAAGTTAGCACCATTAAGCATGAGTTTTGGATGTATACAAATTAAATGGAAGGTTTTTTATGACCTATGATGTAGATGTTATTAGTATTAGTAAGCTACTAGACATTTGGGGTTTTTTTGCACACTGAGGTCTTTTTCTTTCCATTTTTAATTTTGTATAACTTTTTCATGCTTCTCTTTATTGAGTAGTTAGAAGGATAATCTCTTTATTGAGTAGTTAGAAGGATAAAATAAATGTATTTATGCTGTGCATCATTTAATTGCCAGAAAGATTTATTTTTATCAGTGTTTCTCAACACTGTCCTTGGGTACCTCCTAGCCAGGCAGGTTTTCGGGATATCTACAATGAATATGCATGAGAGAGATCTGCATGTAACGGAAGCAGGGCTTGCAAACCTGTCTCAGGCTAATTCATTGTGGATATTCTGAAAACCCGACTGGCTAAGGGGTACACTAGGACAGGGCTGAGAATCACAGATTTCTATGATAGTACTGTGGCTGATACCCTCTGAGTCATTGATTAGCTTAGCTAACTGACATGTAGAGCAAGACTGACAGTAAAGCTGAATCTGCTTATATAGTCCTGGACAATTAATTGGGCTAATATTCGCTCACAAATTTTCTCTTCCCCATAGAAAATGACTATGAACCAAATGAAGTACTTGATGATGGTAGGGCTGATGCACTAGGAGTCATTCAACCATCTCACCTTCCACAACTTCCCTTCACTAGCTTTTACAATAGGCCTTTCTTGTTATGAAAAAGGATTGAGACAGTCTATAAGCATAAGAACATCAAATTGCCATAATGGGTCAGACCAAAGGTCTATCAAGTCCAGTATCCGGTTTCCAATAATGACCAATTGAGGTCACAAGTACCTGACAGATTCCCATAAATGAACAGGATTTCATGCTACCTACCTACAGGAATAAGAAGTGGCTATTCCCCAGATCTACCTCAATAATGGTTTATGAACTCTTTCTCCAGAAACTTATCCAAACCTTATCCAAACCTTTTTTAAATCCAGCTACGCTAGCTGCTTTTGCCATTTCTTTTGGCAATGAATTCCAGAGCTTAACTATGCGTTGAGTGAGAAAACATTTTCTCCTATTTGTTTTAAATGTACAGTACCACTTTGACAGGGAATACAGTGCACCTGTTGCTAGACTCAGTTGCCTATCTGGTGCTTCTTTTGTGTCCCACATCTTGCACTGTGTAAACCCCCCTTTGTGCCTCAGCGTAGATGACACCAGACACCTGTTCTTTCACTGTTGCACCTCAAGCTGCAGCTCTTTTTGCTCTCTATGTAAAGCAGGGCTGGACCTTCCAATAGGCCAGCCAGGCAATAGACTATGGTGGCACAATTTTATGGGTGATGGCCACCGCAGAAGGCAGCCGACTTAGTTGCTATTGTCTCCCTCTAACCTTCCAGCAGCAGCTCCCTTCTTCACAGCAGCAGGACGTGCATGTCAGAGGGGACAGTATTAACAGAGGCATCCAGCATTATTGAACGCGAGGATCTGTGGTGCCTTCATTTACCTTTTCAGTGCCAATGTTCAGAAATAGCAGAAAGAAGGGAGCTGCTCCTGGAAGGTTTCGGCAGTGGGGGCGGCAATGGATGAAGGTTTGCCTAGGGCAGCTGATACTCTTGGGCCAGCCCTGTTATAAAGACATCTATCTTTAGCTTTGTTGGTCGACTAGAAGATCCCTTTAGCATATTCCAAGAATGAACTCTTTCTTTTTGTGCACTTGTGTCAATACTGCTCTTACCTTTCTTTCCTTCCACAAACATTTAATTTTCAAAACATATCTTTACCAAGAATTATGATAGGCTGAGGGGCAGGGAATGTCTGTGCCTGATATTGAGTTAGGATGGCTAAGCTATTGAATATCTGGGGTCGCTGCACATACCTGGAAGCTGCAGAAGCTAGCCGGGTAGTGGCGATATCGCACAACTGCCCGGTTAGCTTCTACGGGTAAAAATAGACCAGCTTTTGCAGCACCTATCTTTTACCTGTAGAAGCTAATCAGGTAGTGGTGCAATGCCACTGCTCCCCAGTTAGACTCTGTTGCCGCCCATGACACACCCTCGATGCTAAGCGATTAGCATTGAGACATGTAGAAGAGAAGATTGAGGATATTCAGATTGGGGATATTCAGCAGCACTAACCGTGTTAGTGCCACTGAATATCCCACTGAGCAGCATTTACATATTTTACAGGCCTCTAAACCATGTAAATGCCTTTCGAATATCGACCCTCCGTCTTTTAGCACCCTGAGTACCATCTCCCAGAGTACCATCGCTCCAAGCATGCTGCTTCAGATACAGGTTCAGTGGTCACCCCCCTGGCCTGGCATAGGCTCTGCAGTACCCAGTTACTTTGCCTCTCTGCCTCTGTGTTGGCCCAATTTTGTTCCTTTCAGACTGGATCTCAAGGACAGGGGCTGCCTGATCTGAGCATCATGCACCACCCAGCAGGCCTGTGCTGCCCTGATGTACCATCACCAAGTGGCTGCCTCAGCTACTGGCCCTGAAGTCACCCACCTGGCCTGGTGTAGGCTCTGTAGTGCCCAGTTACCCTTCCTCCCTGCTCATACTCTTCAATAGACTGGGGAGAGGGGGAATGTGTTTGCCCGGCTAATGCTCCTATTGGACTTGATTCCCAGCTACAGGACAGGGACTGCCCGTCTTTCAGTTTCCATCACCACCTAGCAGACCTGTGCTGTCTTGGAGTACCAAGCGTCCTGCCTCAGATACCGGTACCTGGATTACTCTCCTGGCCTGGTGCAGGCCTTTCAGTGCTTGGATACCCAGTCTCCCTGCTCACACTTTTCAATAGTCTGGGTCAGTGCTTTTTTTGGAAAAAGATATTTGCCGGTACGCATTCCTCAGGAGTCAGTTGTCAGTACACTTATTTCGAGAAATAGCTTATTTAATTAAACATGCCTAAGGAAACTCTAAAAACTGATCAATTCGTGCATGGACAGGGGAGAGGGAGAATGTGTTTGCCCAACTAATGCTTCTATCGGACTGGATTCCCAACTCTTTGGGGAAGAGACTGCCTATCTTTGAATGCCCTGTGCCACCTAGCAGCCCTGCGCCAAAGAGTGAGATTGACCTCCAAAGAGTACATTTTTTTCAGTTGATGCATCTAGGGTATAAACCTGAAAGATTTTAGTGTTCAGTATCGCTTTGCAAAATTTAAAAACAGCATAAAATGGTACTTGCTTTTCTTTGGTGCTTCTAAAGCGGGGGTTCACAAACCTGCCTCCCAGCCAATTTGGTGTTCAGGATATCCACAATGAATATGCATGAGAGAGATATGTATACACTGCCTCCATTATATGCAAATCTATTTCATGCATATTCATTGTGGATATCCTGAAAACTCAACTGGCTAGGGAGGCCCAGGCCACATTTCAGCTTGATGCCTTCCTCAAGTGGTAAACCTCCAACAGATAAGAACATTCATATTAATTAATCATAAAATTAATAAAATTAACAAAAAACAGGTATATACATGTAAAATAATCAATCATACTAAAAATAGAGACTATCAAAAGGATAAAAATGAAAAACTTAGAAAAAATATGTAAATATACAAAGAAACTCCATTAAAGATAATAAACAAAAAATTAATTAAAAACAAGCCATTTGAAATGATGTAAGACCAAAATCATAGGACATCAATGGCAGTGCATACAAACCAAACATAAAAGCATAGTAAAATCAAATAGAAGGCAATTTAAAATGTAGTGGACTGAGGACTATAGGATTATAAACATCCATGGCAAACATAAAGTCAAAACATATGATGACAACATAGGCCATTGCAAAATGCAAAAAATATAAAAGCAAAACTTTAAACACAGCAATAAAAACACTCCAGAAGAGTTGTGGAAAGGCAGGGAACTAGAATCAGTAAAGGCAAGAAAAAACATAGATACATAGAGGAGGGGGCAATAATAGACAAATAGTACATAAAAGGAACATAAAAGGCACTCACTGTGATGTGATGAACACGTATGTTAAGATTGGATCCACTTTTGATAATGTGAACCTAAGAAGCTCTGAAGCAATACTGCATAGTGTGATAAATATACCAAATCAAAGAAAAGTATGTGTGTCCAGTAAATAGTGCATAAATCAGTATAACTTACACTGCATTGTAAAGGTATTCATCCCCTCTGTGTTTGTCTTGTTTTGTCACATTACAACCTGGAATTAAAATGGAGTTTGGGAGTTCGCACCATATGATATACACATGACTAAAACTTTGAAAGTGCAAAATATCCTTTATTGCAGTGGTTCTCAACCTTTTTTGTACCATGACTCCTTTTACCATTGGTCAACTTGTGGTGACCCCCATAAAATCAAATGCGTCTCTCTTCCTTTACCGTTAACGCATTGTCGCTGTAATCATTTGTTGAATTATTAATATATTATAGGCCTTTGCAATATGTTTTTATTTATAAAATTTACTTATTTAAACCACAATAATTAATCACAATAACAAGTAACAATATTTGATTTCAAAATTATGATGATTTTGTAGTCAAATCACTAATATGAAATAAAATTATTTTTTCTACCTTTGTTGTCTGACCAATTTATTCTCTGATCATGCTGGTCTCGATATGAGGCTTCTGCTTTCCTGTCTTCTCTTAGCTCTCTTTCTGTGGTCTATGGTCCATCTGCCATTTCTTATCCCTTCTTTCGTTTTCTTCACTTCTTTCCATCAGCCTATTTCAAGTCCCAGTAACCCTCCCCAGTATCAGTCCTCACTCTCAATATCTTCCATTGTCAACTTGCATTCCCATTACTGCCACAGGTGTCCATTCCCTTCCAGTCCCCCTCCTTCCCCACTGACCAGTCTCTTCAAGTAAAAATACCATGGCAGCCCCTCTCAGATCCACTCCCTTCCAGTTCCATTCTCCCATCCCCTCGTATCAGCCCATTTGTAGCCTTAGCCCCCAGTTTTCTTCCAGGCCCAGCAGCTCTATCCTCCCCTTCCCACAATCAGCCCATTCCCAGTCAAAGCCCCCCAATCAGCTCGCTTCCAGTGCTAGTCCCCCCTCAACCCCATTACCAGTGCTAGCCTCCCCTAATCAGCCCAACACCAGTCCTACCCCCCCCCCACCCATCAGCTCATTACTAGTCCTAGCCTCCCCTAATCAGCTCATTTCCAGTGCCAGTCCCTCCTCAACCCCATTACCAGTGCTAGCCTCCCCTAATCAGCTCATTTCCAGTGCTAGTCCCTCCTCAACCCCATTACCAGTGCTAGACTCCCCTAATCAGCCCATTACCAGTCTTACCCCCCCCCATCAGCCCATTACCAGTCCTAGCCTCCTCTAATCAGCCCAGTTCCAGTCCTAACCTCCCCGATCAGCTCATTTCCAATGCTAGCCCCCCATCAGTCCATTACCAGTCCTACCCCCCATCAGCACATTACCAGTCCCAACCCCCCCTTGATCAGTCCATTCCCAGTCCTAGCCTTCCCTAATCAACCCAGTACCAGTCCTAGCCCCCCCATCTGCTCATTATAATCCTAACCCGCACTGTCTCACCTGTCTGTCCAGCATTTATCCCCGTCTGTCCAGTATGTCCCCCTGTCTCTTCCCTTTGTCCATGTCAGACCCCCTCCCTCCCTCCATCCCTCAATGTCAGCTCCCCTCCCTCCCTCCCTCCATGTCAGCCCCCCTCTGTCCATATCAGCCTCCCTCCCTCCCTCCATCCATGTCAGCCCCACTCTGTCCATGTCAGACCCCTCCTTCCCTCCTTCCCTCCCTCCATCCATCCATCCATCAATGTCACTCACCCTCCCTCCCTCTCTCCATGTCAGCCCTCTCCTCCCTCCCTCCCTCCATCCATGTCAGCCCCCCCTCTCTCCATGTCAGCCCCCCTCTGTCCAGGTCAGCCCTCCCTCCCTCCCTCCCTGTCAGCCCCCCTGTCCATGTCAGCCCCCTCCCTCCCTCCATCCATCCCACCATGTCAGTCCCCCCTCTGTCCATGTCAGCCCTCCCTCCCTCCCTCCATGTCAGCACCCCTCTATCCATGTCAGCCCCCCTCCCTCCCTCCATCCATCAATGTCAGCCCCCCTCCCTCCCTCCATGTCAGCCCTCCCTCCATCCATGTCAGCCCCCTGTCCATGTCAGCCCCCTCCCTCCCTCCATCCATCCATCCATCGATCCCTCAATGTCAGCCCTCTCTCTCCATGTCAGCCCCCCTGTCCATGTCAGCCCCCTCCCTCCCTCCCTCCATTTCAGCCCCCCTGTCCATGTCAGCCACCCTCCCTCCATCCATCCCTCCCGGTCAGCCCCCTCCCTCCCTCCCTCCCTCATGTCATCCCCGGTGCAGGTACCCTGCCCCGTGCTCCCCTCTCCCTGTCTGCCTGCTACTGCCCTGTTCTTCTGCAGCCATGGCTCCCTGTCTCTTAGGGAACCGCGGCGGTGCCTGCAAAACCGTTGCGGAGCCTTCCAGTCTCGCGACGGGCTCCGTGCAGCAATGTCCCACCACCAAAGGAAGTGGTAAACAACTTCCTTTGGAGGCGGGACAATGCTGCACGGAGCCCGTCGATAGGCAGGAAGGCTCCGCAATGGTTTCACAGGCATAGCCGCAGTTCCCTAAGAGGCAGTGAGCCGCGGCTGCATAAGAAGGGAGGCGGTGAGTTTGCCGCTGCTGAGAAGTGAACTCGGCAGCGGCAACAACTTGTGCGCTTTTTTTTTTTTTAACGGCAGAGTGAGGCGACCCCCGCTAAATCCTGTGGCGACCCCCATGGGGGTCGTGTGACCCACAGGTTGAGAACCGCTGCTTTATTGTGACACAAACAATAATTAAGACAAAGAAAAAAACCTGAAAGCAGGAGTGTGCATATGTATTCACCCCCAAATTCAATACGTTGTAGAGCCACCTTTTGCTGCTGCAATTACAGCTGCAAGTCTCTTGGGGTATGTCTCTATTAGTTAGCACATCTAACCACTGGGATTTTCACCCATTCCTTAAGGCAAACTGCTCCAACTCCTTCAAGTTATATGGGTTGCTTTGGTGTTCAGCAATCTTCAAGTACTGCTACAGATTCTCAATTGGATTGAGGTTTGGGCTTTGAGTAGGCCATTCCAAGGCATTTAAATGTGTCCCCTTAAACCAGCTTTAGCAGTATGTATAGGGTCATTGTCCTGCTGGAAGGTAAATCTTTGTCTCAGTCTCAAATCTCTAGCAGACTGAAACAGGATTTCCACAATAATTGCCCTGTCTTTAGTGCCATCCATCATTCCTTCAATCCTGGCCAGTTTTCCTGTCTCTGTCAATGAAAAACATCCCTATAGCATGATGCTGCCACCTCCATGTTTCACTGTGGGAATGGTGTTCTCGGGGTGATGGGAAGTGCTGGGTTTGCGCCACACATGGCATTTCACTTAATGGCCAAAAGATTAAATATTCGTCTCATCTGACCAGAGAACCTTCTTCTATGTGTTTGGGGGGGGGGGGTGTCCACCACATGCTGTTGTGCAAACTCCAAACGTGTTTTCTTATTTCTTTCTTTGAGCAATGGTTTAATTCTGGCCACTCTTCCATAAAGCCCCACTCTGTGCAGTGTATGGCTTTAAGTGGTCCTATGGACAGATACTCCAATCTCCGTTGTGGGTCTTTGCAGCTTCTTCAGTGTTATCCTTGGTGTCTTTGTAGCATTTCTGATTAATGCCCTCCTCGTCCAGTCTGTGAGTTTTGGTGGGCCGCCTTCTCTTGTCAGGTTTGTAGTGGTGCCATATTCTTTCTATTTTGTTATAATGTATTTAATGGTGCTCCGTGGGATATTAAGAATTTGGGGTATTCTTTTATAATGCAACCCTGATCTATACATCTCCACAACTTTGTCTCTGACCTGTTTGGAGTGCTGCTTGGTCTTCATGTTGCTTTCTTAGTGGTGTTGCAGAGTCAGGGGCCTTTCAGAACAGGTATATTTATATAGGCATCATGTGACAAATCATGTGACACTGATTGCACACAGGTGGACCCTAATCAACTAATTATGTGACGTCTGAGGTTAATTGGTTGGATCAGATCTTATTTAGCAAAAGGGATGAATGCATATGCATTCACAACTTTTCAGTTTTTAATTGTTTTTTTTTAATATATACAAGGTATTTTATTGTCATTTCACCTCACCAATTTGGGCTATATTGTTAGGTCCATTGCCTAACATCCAAATGAACCTGCATTTCATTCCAGGATGTATGTAATGTGACAAAACAGCACAAAAACCAAGGGGATGAATATATTTGCAAGGCACTGTAAGTGGGAGGAGGAATGGGAGGGCCTGCATTACTATTTTAATATCCTGAGTAATTAGATGTATCCTAATAACACAGTGTGATGGGATCTCCTTACTTACTATAGTGAACTGGTGAATGAAAAAAAATTACAGTTGTGGTTAACATTATTGGCACCCTTGCAGTTCAACTCCTTAATGTAAAACATCTCTGAAAAAATGTAGCCATTGAAATGGCTTTGGACTGCATATGCATACATATTTGACACATAAAACAATCAAATAAAACAGGACCAATTAATAAAGGAAATAGAAGTAAATAGTAGAAAAACTGGGACATTGCCAGGACATGATTGGCACCTTTATAAACAATTCAAATCAATTTGAACAGAAGAATCACGTTCCCATTGCAGTAAAATTAGTTGAATCTGTGATCAATTGTCAGTACTCACATGACTTTAATCAACCAATGAACGATGACTCTAATGTTTAAAATGGCCACATTCACTCCCTGTTCCATTTTCAGAATGCTGAAGACAAGAGAGCTGCCTGAGACCATCAGAAAAGTTGTTATCACCAATCATCAAACTTCAAAAGGGTACAAGGCCATCTCCAAAGACCTTGGGATTCCTGCGTCTACAGTTCACAGTGTTATTAAGATGTTTTCTGCTCATGGAACTGTAAATAACCTCCCAGGATATGGTGGAAAGAGGAAAATTAATCCAACAAGATTTCGAAGGTTAGTGCAAGCTGTTGGAAAAACACCATGAACAACATCAAAAGAGCTCAAGGCTGACCTGGAGCAATCTGGAGTTATGGTTTCCACCTGCACCATATGCCACACATTAAACAAAGAAGGACTTCATGGGTGAAGGCCAAGGAGGACTCCACTCCTCAAAGACAGACATAAAAAGACATACCTGATCTTTGCCCAAACCTACTTTGGAAAATTTTCTGTGGACAGATGAAACCAAACTTGAGCTCTTTAGCAATGCAGACCAGCGATACATTTATAGGGGAAGAAATAAAGCTTACAAGGAAAAAAAACCACGCTTCCTACAGTTAAATATAGTGGAGGTTCCATAATGTTGTGGGCATGTTTTGCTGCCTCAGGAGCTGGAGACCTGGAATGCATTAAAGGAATCATGAAGTCAGAGGACTGCCAAAGTATTTTGGAGCGAAATGTGCAATCTGCTTTCAGAAAGTTAGGTCTGGGTCAAAGGTCATGGGTCTTCCAGCAAGACAATGATCCAAAACATACATCCAAAAGTACAAAAGAATGGTTAAAAAGGAAAAAAATAGACTGTTTTAAAGTGGCCAGCAATCAAAGAGCTGAAATCTACCATTGGTAAAAGGAATCCTTGAAATATTCATGAGCTGGAACAAATTGCAGTTGAAGAGTAGGAGAAACTACCAGCAGACAGATGTACGAAACTTATAGATGGCTATAAGAAACGTTTGGAGACTGTCATCACTACCAAGGGTTGTGCAATGTTAGTGAAGAGTGCCATTAATCCTGTCCAGGTCATATTTAGTTTTTTTTTCTCAGAAATGACTGCATCTAAGTTGCACAGACATATTTTTTTTTTGTTGCATACCTTTGAACATACTATTAAAATATTATGATGACGTACAGTTGGAATATTTCCAATTATTTCTCAAGATATTGTACACAACATACCTAAAATGCAAGGGTGCCAATAATGTTGACTGCAACTATAAACTCAGTGCAAAACAAAAAATTAAAAAATTACTTTTGGCAACATGGTTAAGACAAGAAAAACAGACTTGACTGGTCCAATTGCAGAAACAGCAACATAGTAGCAAATATGGTGGATGCAGGCAGGTTGAAGGGACCATTTAAAGTGGAATTTTGGCACCAAAACAAGTGTGACATAGTCATGGCAACGGCGACGCTATTCTTGGCAGGTTGCCTTATTACATTAAAAGTGGATAAAACTGCAGATCACAGGAACAATAGAAATGGAGTAGTTAAACCCAAATAATAGAGCTGATATGTATTGCTCCCGATAAGCAAATAAAGTCTTCCTATCTCCCCCTCTCTTACATTCAGGCACAGAATCAATAATTGTCCATCGTAACTGTGAAAAAGAATTTTTCTCAGTCAAACAGCAGGTATTTACCCTGTGGACAGTGAAACAGCATTGTCTCAATGACTGTATCGAATGGAATACTGTTATTTAAATTGTCTTTCCTCATAGAAGTTTTCAACTTGCTGCTTCAGTTACGTCATCGTGCTGGTCACGTAATCCAGACATTGGAATCCCCAGAAGGATTTAACAGTGTTTTTTTGCCTGATGGAGTTGTTCACTACTGTCAGAGATTTCTGCTTCAAATTTCTACATTGAGCCCTGGTTTTTGTCTGCCACCAAACCCCTGATGCAGAAATCTGAAACCTGCAGGCAGGTCGGGTGCAACTGGTGAGCACTGATGCAACACTGTGAACAGCAGAGTTTGCCTGTGTTAGAATATTGAATAAGTATCAACTGAACTTTATATTGTTTTATGCAGCAATATTTTAGCATCAGCCAAGTGGAATGTAATTGCAATATCAGCATATTGTAGTAACATCTAAGGGGTATGTTTATTAAATGGCGATAAGGTAGCAGGCTTTACCAGGCATTAATGGCAGTGAAAAGGGGTTTACTATGAGAAAAAGGCTCTGGACATGTAAGAGGTGTTCCGGAGCTAAGGGCTCTATGGGCTATTTAACATGCGGTAATGGGATATTGGGTGTTAAGGTGTCAAGCAGGCACCTTAATGTCCGAAAATGGCTGTAATCCTAACGCTGGATAAAGGAGCAACAAGGGAAGACAATCTAAAGGCGATGGATGGAAGGACAGGTGGGAGATGATGGATCTGCCAGACTAGTGGACACCCTATGTGGCAGCAGTAAAGTGGATGAGCATGTGGGAGGCTGGTGTATGGATGCACAGGGAGTGTCAATGTAATAGGGCGAAATGTCAATGTGTGGCATAAGATGTGGAACACATGTTCCCCAGTGGAGTCAGAAGTGGCAAGATGTGTGCAGCAACAGGAGGACAGAGTAGGAATGGCGACGTGTAGATCAGGCACCGGAGAAGTGTGTCTGTGGAGCCAAATTATGGGAAAGAGTACCAGTGTAGGCCATGGTGTAGCAGCCTGCATGAGAAGACAGGACTGCACCCAGCTGACAGAGGTGGATGGATGGACTTAAGGAGGGATAGCAGTGGAGGAGAGGGTGGTATGGTCTGGTAGCACTGATGTGCCATAGGTGCCATCCCTAACGTATCTGTACTGTTCATGAAAATGTGTGGCATTGCCATTTGGAAGGCCTGATACCAGACATGTTGGACTCTCATCTGACCAAGCCACACAGCCACCATGAAACACCCCAGACAAATGTGCTGATAACAACTGCACAGGTGTTATCCATACCTGGCAAATGGGGTACATATGGATATGAGCTGAGACCTGCAGGTGGATATCTGAGGAGTAGGATGTGTCCACATGTACTGAAGAGATGGAAGGGAGCCAAAGCTGTACAGTAACAGACATGATGTCACACATGACTCATGTTTCCCAAGTAGGTTACAGATGTATGCATGTAACTGCCTTTTAGTATACTGCTGAAGCATATTGTGGTATATCTTATCATCAATTACTAATGTCTGATAAAAA
Source organism: Ichthyophis bannanicus (assembly GCA_033557465.1). NCBI lineage: Eukaryota > Metazoa > Chordata > Amphibia > Gymnophiona > Ichthyophiidae > Ichthyophis > Ichthyophis bannanicus. The sequence goes on along the minus strand of CM066031.1, from coordinate 701,746,646 downwards.
CTGCAGACTGTATGGGCCTGCAGTTAGCTGAGCCATTGGTGGGTTAAGTGATCTGCATAAGGTCACAAAGAGGTGTTGTCAGTCTTGAAGGACTAGAAAAGGGGACTGTTACTTCTGGAGAGAGATCTGCAATTGTGAGTATATGCGTCTGGGAATTTTCTGAAAGGAATTCTTTCTATTAAAGCTATTTAATCTGTGAACCCACTATTTTTTGTTAAATCAGTCAGGGCCTAGAAGCAGCGGTTTAAGGTTAAATTTAAAACACAGAAGAGAACTTTCTGGTTACATTTCATACCCAGCAGAGAGCTTGTAGTTTTAATTTAATAGTCACTCAGGGCCTAGTATCAGCAAAGTACTTTTAGTTTAAATTTAAAACACAGAAGAGAGCTTTCTGGTTAAATTTGGAAACCAGCAGAGAGCTGTAGTTTAAATTTAATAGTCACTCAGGGCCTAGCATCAGCAAAGTACTTTTAGTTTAAATTTAAAACACAGAAGAGAGCTTTCTGGTTAAATTTAGAATCCAGCAGAGAGCTTGTAGTTTAAATGTCATAATAAGTTAGAGCCTAGCAGCAGCAAAGAGCTATAATTTAAATCAAATATTTATTTATTTAGACAGTTTTGTATACCGCCTTATCCTTCAATCAAAGCGGTCACAACACAATTGGTGGATACATTTATCACGCAGGGATATGAGACCCATACACTAATACATACAGGGAACATGGGCAATGGAGGGTTAAGTGGCTTGCCCAAGACCACAAGGAGCATCTGTGGGACTAGAAACCCCAGTCCTTCCGGCTCAAGGTTGCTGTCCTCTAGTGGGATTTGAACCCCTGACCTTCAGTACCTTGCCTCAACCACTAGGCTAGGCTATAGCTTACCTCAGCAGCACAGGACAGAGTACTGTGTAGCAGCCCTCTTTTAATAAGTGTTATTTTGGGGAAAGGAGGGGCTCTTCCGAAGGGATGGGCTTCACCTTAACCGGGATGGAACCAGGCTGCTGGCATTAACCTTTAAAAAGGAGATATAGCAGCTTTTAAACTAGATAATAGGGGAAAGCCGACAGTTGCCCAAAAGCGGATGATTCGGAAGAATGTATCCTTGAAGGATACTACCAAAAGCAGAGAGGTTCCAAAAAAGAGTAAAGTAGCCCAAATACCCTCGAGTATTGAGCAGACAGAGCTTAAAGATCCCAAATTACCCATGTCTACCAATAGCCAAATTAATATGAATAAAATACAGTCTCTAAAATGCTTGTATGCAAATGCTAGAAGTCTGAAAAATAAGATGGGAGAGTTGGGGGACCAACATTCGGCTGCATGGCGGAAAAAATGGGGTTGCCATATTAGTACATAAACAGTTAGACTTGCATATGCTTCAGGATAGGGCTGACTTGGAGGGAAGGTGGGCTAAGGTATTGGTGCAAATTGGCGGGGTTAAAGTGGCAATAAGTGTACGGTCCAAATGCAGATGACGTGGCATTCTTCCAGAAACTAGCAGAGGAGGTGCATGAGTGGGAGGAATATCCATGGATCATTGGTGGGGATTTCAATTTAGTACTTGACCCATTGGTAGAAAGGTTACCTTACCGCTCACGTAAGCACAATAGGGCTGACACGGTCCTTCTGTCTCTCATGCAAACTGTAGGGCTTGTGGATGTGTGGAGATTGTTTCATCTGGTGGATAGGGAGTATACTTTCTATTCCTTCCCTCATGATTCCCACTCGTGCATAGATTATTTTTTAGTGTCGAAGGCTCTTATTAATTCAGTTGATCAAGCTCAGATTGGGGAAATACATATCTCCAATCATGCATTCATAACGTTGGAGGTCAGGCTGGTGGGCAGTAGTAAAAACAAGTCGACTTGGTTTTTCCCCAGAGAACTTTTGAATGATCCTGGATATTGTGCAGTAATAAGGGAGGCCATTGCAAGGTATTTTGAAATGAATTCTCTTAAGGACACACCGGGATGGGCGTGGTGGGAAGCTTTTAAAGCGGTAATTAGAGCAGAAACCACGAGCTATAAGATAAAGTTGGCGAGGGAGAAGAAGGAGAAGCTGCGGGACCTGACTGATCAAATTCAAGCGGGGGAAAGACTTTTAGTTTCGAGGAAAGACCCGTGTATTCTAATGAGCCTGAAAAGTTAAGATATCAATATAATGTTTGTTTGAGCACTGAGGTACAGTCGATGGTGCACAGTACGCAAAGTAGCTGGTATGGTGAAGGCAATAAAGCAGGCTGCTTGTTGGCGCGTACGCTTAGTCCTAGACTTTCGAGACCTAAAGTGGCAGCTATTCTGCATGATTCCCGGGGATTGTTGACGGCGGAGGGTGACAGGCTGAAGCGTTTCGGGAGTTTTACAGTTGTCTGTATACTTCTGAAGCGGAGGTAGACCCGAGGGCCTTTCAGGATCTATTTAGCCAGCTACCTCATCCGGAGCTTTTGGCCGCTCAGAGAGATATGCTGGACGGTCCCTTGACAGTTAAGGAGCTTAGGGAGAGATTGGGAGGTATGAAGGGAGGTAAGGCGGCGGGGCCTGATGCAATTCCAATTGAGTTTTATCAAGTTTTTGCGGAGGACCTACTGTCTTATCTTTTGTTTTATTTTCAAGCTCTCTTGGAGCAGGCTCCAGGGCTGGGGGCTTTTAGTGAATCGATTATTGTGATCCTAGAAAAGTCAGGGAGAGACCCCAAAGAGTGGAGAATTATCGTCCGATATCCTTATTAAACGCTGATTATAAACTATTTTCTGCAGTCCTCGCACACAGAATGGTACAGGTGGTGCCTCGTCTGATACACCCTGATCAATGTGGGTTCATCCCGGGCTGCTCCACTGTGGATAATGGGCGGCTCTTGTTAAATCTGTTTTCCACAGCGGAGAGGCTGCAAGAACCTATAGTTGGGCTTTCTGTGGACACAGAGAAAGCTTTTGATCAGCTGGAGTGGGAGTTTTTGAATCAGGCACTGGAGTGGTTTGGTTTTGGGAAGGGGTTTAGACAAATGATCCAATTACTGTATGCGTCCCCTTCTGCTAGAATCTTGGTGAACGGGACGTTATCCTCCCCTTTCTTGCTAAAGAGGGGGACTAGGCAAGGGTGCCCTTTATCCCCACTACTCTTCAACATTGCGTTGGAACCTCTGGCAATCTTGTTAAGACAGGCTAAGGAGATCAAGGGCCTGGAGGTGGCAGGGAGGCAGGTAAAGTTGTCCACGTATGCTGATGACTTGTTGTTGTTCCTTCAGCCCCCTGCGATCGGTAAGGTATTAGAAGTCATAGATGCGTATGACAAATTATCAGGCTACAAAATTAATTGCGCGAAATCCACGGCTTTCCCCATGAATAAGTTGACTTTTTCCTCCTTGGTCGACAACTTTAAGTTTAAATGGGAAGCTTCAATGTTTAAGTACCTTGGGGTTCATTACTGTTCGTCAATAGAGTGCAGTCTATCAAAGAGATGGTCCAGTCGTTTACTCTGAAATGGTCCCCCTTACATCTATCTTGGTGGGGTAGATTGAATTCCATAAAAATGGTCCTGGTGCCTAAGATCAACTATATACTGGAGATGATCCCCATATTATTTCCAAGGACATTTTACAAGGGGGTGAAGCGCTTGCTAACAAATTTTTTATGGCAAGGCAAACCTCCCTGGATTGCGATTAGGAAGTTAAAAGCATGCAAGGGGATGGGAGGAGTGCAGTTCCCAGACTTCGAATGGTATCATAATGCGCTTATATTGAAGCAGGGACTAAAATGGATGGATGATGGCCCTACAGAGGGAAAACCGGTTTGGGTTATGGTTGATAGTAACTTAGTGCCCCATACTCCTATGAAATTGGTGATGGGTATGCAGGTAGCGGATCAAGATAAGGGTCTTGGGGTTATTCAGTCCACTCAGATGGCTTTTAAGTTTCTGGAGAATGCCACGGGGTGTGAACAAGGGATTTCAGCTCAACATTCTATTTGGTCCAACCCAAAGCTTAAGATAGGTTGAAGGTCTTTTGCCTGGAAAGTTTGGCAAGACTCGGGCATCTGGACCATAGGCCAAGTGGCGCTGGGAAATGGGTGGAAGAGTTTTGAGGCTCTTCGGAAAGAGTTTGGGATACCGAAGGTGTGTTATTTCCAATGGTTGAAGCTTAAGCAAGGTGTGGTAGTGGAAGTGAAGAGACTAGCAGACCACTGGGGTCTTAAGAGGGTGGTGGATGAGTTTGTGGACACGGATGGACGCATGTCAAATATTTATGCAACTATAAGAGACACAAAGTTGGGGGATGGGAGTAGGTATGGGCGAAGCTGGGAGCTGGAGGTAGGGTACGAGATTCCTCCGAGACTGTGGAACATAATCTGGAGCTGTGATAGGCTATGACCTAGAATAGCCTGTAAATGTATGTTATGTAGCAGAAGCCTATAGGTTAGGCCTGAGTCCCCAACCCCCACTTCAGAATATTATAGCTGAGCACAGAATATTATAGCTGAGCAGACCTGAAAGCCAGAGAAAATAGAAATCTGCTTCAAGCTGCTCTGATAAGAATGTAAAACTTTTCCATTGAATTTGTTATGTTATTCACAGATGTATTTCAGAATCCTGCTTTTCACACAGCTTTTGTACTGTAGAGTGACCTTGTAGGCAAAAAGCAAGGCAGAATATGTTATGTCTAGATACTGAGCCATGGCTAGGAAGGCCTGAGAGCAGGGGGAGAGCGGTGTGGGCCTCCATTGGATGGGGGGGGGGGGGGTGAGGGGGCCACCGGGACCAATGAGGAGTTTGTCTGTATAGAACTGATGAAGAAAGCTATAAATGCTGTTGTTTTACTGAATGCCATGCTCAGACCATTTTGAAAGTGACAAGTGTCTGAGACTGTGCACAAATAAACTGGTTTGAATTCTAGTAAATAGACTCCTGGTGTATTCGTTGCGTGCACTTCGCTACTACATTGGTTCCCTGACCGGGAAGGGTGGGGTATGTGAATGGTGCGCAAGTGAATACTACCACGTATTACCGCCTCCAGGTTTGGTCCGGCTGGGACTGCAGCCGGCCGACAGCGGAGAGGATCCCAGGCGCCGCCGGTCCCCTTGCATCGGAGGGTTCCGCCCTGCCTCGGCTGCTTGCTGGGTCCGGCAGGCCAACACCTCAAACCCTGAGGGGAGTCCAGGATTCAACCCAATTTTGTCAACAAAATCCAGTCTCTTCACTCTTCCTTCCCCTCTTGCCCCCCTCCTCTCTCCCCCCCTCCCTCTCCTTCTGCCTCTCCAAACGCCCCCTCTCCCCCTTCTTCTGGTGCCTTCCCCCATACATGGCACTCCTTTCACCCAGTTTCTTCTGCTGAACTCCTTAAGGTCCTTTCTTCATCTCGCAAGACAACCTGCCCACTTGACCCTCTCCCCTCCACTTGGCTTCTTGATCCCGCCCTCCAACTTCTCCCATATATCTTGGCTATAGTCAATTCCAGCCTCACTTCCGGCACCTTCCCCACCCAGTGGAAACATGCCATGGTTCGCCCTCTCTTGAAGAAACCCTCCCTCGATCCCAGTCTCCGCAAATTGGCGCCCAGTCTCAAACCTTCCCTTTCTCTCTAAAGTTCTCGAATCACTAGTCTTCTCTCAGCTCTCAGCTCATCTTGATTCCACTCTTTCCCTTCACCCCTGTCAGTCTGGCTTTAGGACTGGGCACAGCACTGAAACTGTACTTCTTGCCCTTCTGAGTGAACTCCACCGTTCTCATGATCGGGGTGATTTATCTATTGCTGTCTCTCTGGATCTCTCCGCCGCTTTTGATGTTATAGATCACCGTACCCTTCTTACTCGCCTGTCTGACTCTGGTATCCGTGGCACTGTGCTTCACTGGTTCAGGTCTTTCCTCTCTCTTCGCACTTTCGCTGTCCATTCTGGCACCACTGCCTCGGACCCTTTCCCTTTGCACTGTTGTGTCCTGCAAAGCTCCATTCTCGCCCCTCTGCTTTTTAATGTTTTTCTTGCCCCACTTGCCCTCCTCATCCAGCAGTCTGGCCTTTCCTCCTACTTTTATGCCGATGATATCCTTCTTATCCATCATACCAACTCTGTATCCCCGGACCTCTCTGCTCTTAACCACTGCCTCGATCTTATTGCGTCCTGGTTCTCTGACAATCTTCTTTGTGTCAATCCCTCTAAGTCCTCAGCTATCTGGTTCTCCTTCTCTACCTCCCCTCCCACCTTAGCCCCTACCATGTCCTCCCTTCCCATCCCGCTTGTCCCCTCTCTCCGCTACCTTGGTGTTACCCTTGATTCCTCTTTGTCCTTTCACCCCCACATTTTCTTCCTTGTTCGAAACTGCTTCTTTCATCTTCGTCGCATCCGTTCCCTCCGGCCTTACCTCTCTGCCGATTCTCTTACTACTCTGGTCCTCTCCCTTATCATCTCCCGCTTAGACTACTGTAATTCCATTTTTGCTGGCCTTCCTTCTTATCAAATTCGTCGCCTTCAGCTCATTCAGAATACTGCTGCCCGTTTGATCACTTTCTCTTCCCCTCATGATCACGTCACTCCTTGCCTTCTTTCCCTTCACTGGCTTCCCGTTAAATTTCGGTTCATTTATAAATACCTTATTACCACCCACAAAGTTCTTCACACAGATACTCCCCAATATTTATCCGACCTTATCTTCCATCAACTCGTCCCTCGCCTTCTCCGTTCTTCCCACAGTAACCGCCTTTTTCTTCCCTCCCCATCTCAAGCCCATCTCGAACTTACCCGTCATTCCGCTTTCTTTTTCTTAAGTCCTGCTCTATGGAACTCTCTTCCCCACTCACTCCGCACCGAACCTTCATTTCCACATTTCAAAGCCCTTCTCAAGACCCATCTGTTTTCCCAGACTTTTGATCTCTCAGCACCCCCCTGACAGTTACGCAGGTCCTTACACCGTATGCCACTCCAACCCTTCCCTTTCTTTCTTCGTCCTTCCTGTTGCCCCTAACTCTTTAGCCATACTGCTCTGTCTCTTTCTTTCTATCTATTTCTACAGCACTTTCCTGTCATTTGAATGGCGTTCCTTTTCCCTCTTTAATTTTCTGGCAGCCTGCTTTTATTGTACACCGTTCTGATACTCCGGTTTGGGCGGTTTATCAAGTCTCCTAAATAAAATAAAATAAACTGGTTGCGCAGCGCATTAGCTACCGGATCCGGTGAGTATTGATTTTTCTGGTTCTTAGTCAGTTAGCTCTGGGAAAATCTCGAGACTAATATGGTATGGTAACAGGTAAAGGGAGTCTGATCAACTCCCAGGGCGGTCCTAGTAACCCTGCATGAGTATGCGCGGGGCGAAGCCACTGACCCTTTTGGTTTGGTAATTTTGGTTTAGTCAGTTAGCCCGGGAATTTGGAATTTGGGAAATGCTAGCATGTTTGGTTGTGTGAACTGTGCTTGAGAGGTCTTGCAATACAGGCCGAGCGAGAGCGGACTCCTAAGTAGCGCAGTTCCTGGCCAGGCGACTGCGCCCAGGTCGCGAAAAGGAGGAAGCGTCTGGTGTTTGTCCCCCTTATTGTTCTGTGGGCTGTGCGGACCCCTTACCCGCAGCCATCCTACCCATCCTTTCTGTTTGCTGTCTTGTCCGTCATATGTCATAATGGGAGGGGCGGAGTCCGTACATACTCCGTTGAACTGTATGATCACGAATTTTAAGAAGGGGTTTAGTGGTGATTATGGGGTAAAAATGTCACTGACCCGCTTAGAAATATTGTGTAGTAGGGTGTGGCCGGCGCTGGACGCCGTGTGGCCACCAGAAGGTACTTTTGATATTCAAATTGTGTCCCGAGTGCACCAGGTGGTGCGCAGATATAGTTCCGAACAGTTTTCCTATATAGATTCCTGGCTAGCTATCTGTGAGAAGCAACCCCCTTGGATGAAGCGTTGCCGTGAGGGGCAGAGTAGAATTATGTTAGCAACTGCAACGGGAGTCCCTGCTAAGAAGGAAAAGCCCCCTATTTTTGCAGCCCCAGAGCCTCCAGAGGTGCCGAGTTATCCACCCACTTTTCTGTATACTCCAGTCCCGTCGGCTCCACGAGTACCCCGAGTAGAGCCAGAAGTGGAAAGACAACCCCCAGCTGAGGTACCTCCACCCGATCACCCACCACCCGAGGACCACCCCCTTCCCCAGAGTCGGAGCCCTAGTCCTGAGCAGAGCGCTGCAAGCCCTGGGCAGAGCTCTGCAACAGAACCATCATCCCCTGAAGGATCTGCTAGCGGAGAGTCAGATGCCAGTCCAGGGCCACCCACTAGTCCAAGCACCAGCAGCAGAACTACCCCCGCAAATCTGCGTTACGCTCTCAGAAGCAGGACAGTGAGCCAGAGAGAAGTTCGCCAAATGCCACTGTGGCAGGTCCCAGGATTACCTATTGTAAATGCAGAGGGTCAGGTTGTGGTCGGACCGACCAGTCTAGTTAATGTGCCTTTCACCACAACAGATTTATTGAACTGGAAAACGCATTATGCCTCCTATACTGAAAAGCCCCAAGATTTGACAGAGTTAATGTCCAGTATTACGCAAACCCACCAGCCCACCTGGTCTGACTGTCGCCAGCTCTTGGCTACCCTCTTTACTACTGAAGAGCGGGCACGGATAGTGCGAGCAACCACTAGATGGTTGGAAGAGAACCCTGAAGATGGGAGAAACCTAGATCCCTGACGGGCAGCAGCCGCAGATTTCCCAAATGAAGATCCCGGATGGGACCCAAATAGTGATGACGGAGAGAAGGCCCTCACCCGGTTCCGCCATGCCTTACTGCAGGGCCTAAAGAAGGGAGGGCAGAGAGCTATGAACGTTGGGAAAGTAGCGGACGTTCTTCAACGCCCAGATGAAAGTCCAGCTGCTTTCTATGAACGATTAACTGAAGCCTATAGACTTTACACCCCCTATGACCCCGCAGCCCAGGAGAATTTACGTATGGTGAACGCCACTTTTGTGAGTCAGTCCCAGGGAGACATAAAACGAAAACTGCAGAAATTAGAGGGATTTGCGGGCATGAACTCAACACAGTTAATGGAAGTCACACAAAAGGTATTTGTGAATCGTGATCAAGAATGCCAACGGGAAAGTGAACGAAAGATGAGGAAGAAAGCGGATCTGCTCGCTGCAGCATTAGTGGAAGGACACGGAGGAGGATATCCTAATAGAAGAGCCAGAGGATGGGGAAGGGGCCGGGGAGGTGCTCGGTCCCCCTTAGGTGCGAACCAGTGCGCCTATTGTAAGGAAGAAGGACATTGGAAGAACGAGTGCCCGAACATTAGCTCCACCCCCTGGAGGGGAGGCGGGAGCGCTAGGAGAGGGGGGGCGATTCCAGCAGCGAGGGGGGATGCAGCGCGCGCAGTTTCCACAGCGAGACGAGACTGCCATAGCGGGAGTGGCAACCGCCGAGAACAATTCTATGGATGATGAGGACTAGGCCAGGCCGGGCTCCAAGTTCGTCCTAGGTCTCCAGGAGCTTATGGTCAAATTAAAGATTGGAGACCAGCATATGGACTTTATGGTAGACACAGGGGCCGAGCATTCAGTAGTAGCCAAACCTGTGGCTCCTGTGTCCTCTCGATCTGTCACAATTGTGGGAGCTACTGGAACGAGAACCACAAGACCTTTTCTGCAGACCCGCGCCTGTGAACTAGGGGGACAGACGATAACACACCAGTTCCTGTATATGCCTGAATGCCCAGTTCCCCTTTTGGGCCGAGACATGCTTGCAAAGCTTCAAGCACAGATATCCTTCGTTGAAGGGGGAAAAATGGAAATGACTATAAATTCGAAACCTGCTGGCCTTATGATGTTAGCTGTCCCCCAAGAAGAAGAATGGCGGTTCTATTTACCTACATCCAAAGCAGCAAGCTCCTGTATACCTACCAGCATTGCAGCCCCGCCTGGAGTATGGGCAGAGAATAATCCACCTGGCCTAGCAAAGAATATAGCTCCTGTGCTTGTCACCCTTAAGCCAGGAGCAGAACCAGTGCATGTGCGTCAGTATCCCCTCCCATGACCAGCAATTGAAGGTATCCATCGCCACCTGAAGAAACTACTGCAGTATGGACTCCTTAGAGAATGCCAATCACCCTGGAACACCGCCCTTCTCCCAATCAAGAAGCCTGGGACAGGTGACTACCGCCCAGTGCAGGATCTACGTCGCGTGAACAGTGCAGTTGAAACCATACATCCAGTAGTACCAAATCCTTACACCCTCCTGGGACTGATTCCAGCAGAAGCCACACATTTCACTGTTCTGGACTTAAAGGATGCCTTTTTCTGTATACGCCTGGCATCTGCCAGTCAGCTTTTGTTTGCATTTGAATGGGAAAACCCTACCACAGGATGACGAGGACAACTCACTTGGACTCGACTACCACAAGGATTCAAGAATTCACCCACTATTTTCAGTGCAGCCCTCAGTCAAGATCTGTCAAGTTAGCCTGTAACACCAGGAAAACGAATCTTACTCCAATATGTAGATGACTTGCTTATAGCCACAAACAACGAAACTGCTTGTGTGCAAGCTACCAGTGATCTCTTGCGCCTCCTGAATGAAGCTGGATACAAGGTCTCGAGAGCCAAGGCGCAACTGTGTCAGACAGAAGTGAAATACCTAGGGTTCCATCTGTCCAAAGGAACCCGGAAATTAGGACTTGAGCGAAAGGAAGCAGTATGCCGCATCCCAACCCCCACCACCAGAAAGCAGGTGCGGGCTTTCCTGGGAGCTGCAGGCTATTGCCGCATATGGATACCAAATTTTGCGCTCATGGCAAAACCCTTGTACCAAGTCACAAAGGGAGCGGAACGATCCCCCTTGGAATGGGGCCCAGAACAAGATAAAGCATTCAAATCCCTAAAAACAGCGTTGATGTCATCTCCGGCTTTGGGACTACCAGATGTGCAGAAACCCTTTCGCCTATATGTCCATGAGTCAAGTGGAAACTCATTGGGAGTCTTGACTCAGCCTCTTGGGTCTTGGCAGCGACCTGTAGCCTACCTGTCAAAACAATTGGATCCTGTTGCCAAAGGATGGCCACCTTGCCCGAGAGCTGTAGTAGCCACAGCCCTCTTGGTGAGCGAAGCGGACAAGCTCACCCTAGGACAAGAGCTTCAAGTCACCGTACCACATGCTGTCTTAACCCTGATGGAACACAAAGGAAACCATTGGCTCACTAACGCTCGCATGTTGAAATATCAAAGCATGCTATGTGAGAATCCTCGATTGCAATTGAGTGTCAGCCAAACTCTGAACCCAGCTACCCTATTGCCAACCGGTCCAGGCCCTCCTGACCATGATTGCTTGGAAGTAATGGACACTGTATATTCAAGTCGCCCAGACTTAACTGATATCCCTTTGGACCACCCAGACAGAACTTTCTTTGTGGATGGAAGTAGCCTCATAGTCAAAGGACAGCGATGTGCTGGTTATGCAGTGGTGACCCTGGACATGGTAGTAGAAGCGTCAGCCCTGGCCCCAGGAACCTCAGCTCAGAAGGCTGAATTGATAGCCCTCACACGCGCACTCAAACTTGGAACAGGAATCAGCCTGAACGTCTACACAGACTCCAAATATGCTTTTACAACATTACATGCCCATGGAGCCCTGTATAAGGAGCGTGAATTAATCACCTCAGGAGGCAAGTCTGTCAAGTATGGCCCAGAAATATTGACTTTATTGGAAGCAGTATGGGCCCCCAAACGTGTTGCCGTAATGCATTGTCGAGGCCATCAAACTGGAGATGGAGATGTGTCCCGAGGAAATAGATTTGCCGATGCCACAGCCCAAGAAGCAGCCATTGCTGGACAAATCACTACCCCTAGTGTAACAATTCAAGCAGCCATATTTCCAGTACCTCTTAGTGCATGGACACCCAGATATATCCAGACAGAGATGGACCATTACTGTCGACATGAGGGGGGGGGGGGCAACTATCGGAAACTGGATGGATAGTGTTGCCACCGCCTGAAGGGAGCTCACCCCCTGGTATGACCGTGATTCCCGAAGCCCTAGGCCCTGCCTTTGTCCAAGCCTTTCATCAAGCCACACACTATGAAAAAAACAAAATGGCAGACGCTCTAAAACCATACTTTTATATCTCGTTGTTGGGACCTCTGACCCCTCAGTAGCCCGAAGATGTGTGACTTGTGCCAAGAACAGTGCCCGACAAGGTCCTGTCCCACCCCCAAGAGCTCAGTCAGTAGGAGTTACCCCTATGGGAAATATTCAAATAGACTTTGCAGAAATGCCACGAGCGAATGGATATCGCTACTTGTTAGTCCTAGTCTGTACCTTTTCTGGATGGGTGGAAGCTTTTCCCACTAGAACTGAGAAGGCCAGGGAAGTCACTAAAGCCTTGCTCCATGAGATCATCCCCCGATTCGGAATACCTTTGACCATGGGGTCTGACAATGGGCCCTCTTTTGTATCACAAGTAACCCAGCAGCTAGCCCATGCCCTGCAAATACAATGGAAGTTACACACAGCTTATAGACCCCAGAGTTCAGGGAAAGTAGAGAGAATGAACCGAACCCTGAAGTCTCAGTTATCTAAGCTCTGTCAAGAAGCCCGCCTGAAATGGCCCCAAGCTCTCCCCATAGCCCTTCTCCGGATACGTTCAGCCCCCACCACGCCATTAGGAGTATCCCCGTTTGAGATTTTGTATGGGAGGCCCCCGCCCATAATTCAGGGGATAAGGGGGGATATGAATCAAATTGGATCAGTAATCACTAGGCAAGAATTGTTGGCTCTAAGTTCTGTTTTACAGGGCCTTCATGCCTGGGTGCAAGACCGGTTGCCTATCAATCTAACAGAGCCCTTGCATTGTTTCAAGCCTGGAGCCTCGGTGTGGGTAAAAGAGTGGAAGAAGACACCGTTGGCGCCTCATTGGAAAGGCAAACACAAGAAGCAGGAGACGTTGGATGAACTAATGAGTCTTTATTACTGAAGGAGGAACCCCAACGCGTTTCAGCAACGCCTTCCTCAGTGGGAATAGCACTTTAATTAACAAACAAAAACAATAATAAATAAGGTTAAAAACAATTAAAAACAATAGGCATGCTACAAAATTATCACATGTAAACATATGACAACATAATTATGTGAATCATTAATCATTAATATCAAATTGACCATACATAAAAAACAAATAATAAGAAATCAATGTACCAAAATACAAGGATAAAAGAAAACTAAAATATACCTAATACCAACTTAATTAAAATATAAAAACCTTAAAATAATAACTAAAACAAATTACAGAAATCTAAACAACATGAGATAAAAAATGAATTGGTATTATTAATGTAAAATCATATATAAAAGCCTAATGAGGTGACTAATGTGATGTACCATAGAACAAATGAAAAAACTTTCAGAAGAACTGCACTAAAAGAATAACCATCTGTCATGATAAAAATTATTATAACTTGATCATGTAAAAACATAAAAACCTGACGTAATGACTAAATCTGATGTACCAGGAAACAAAACAAATAATAATAAAAATCATGATATATTTTAGTTTTCTTTTATCCTTGTATTTTGGTACATTGATTTCTTATTATTTGTTTTTAAGTATGGTCAAGTTGATATTACTATTAATATTTATTTAAGTTATATTTATGACTCAATTTTTAATATACTATCTTTTAATGGTTTATGTTTAATTAATTGTATTTTATTGCTTTGGTTTCTCAGCCCTGCGTTTGTTTGTTCATGTATTTATTCTATTATACCTTTTATTTATTTAATGATTCACATAATTATGTTGTCATATGTTTACATGTGATAATTTTGTAGCATGCCTATTGTTTTTAATTGCTTTCAACCTTATTTATTATTGTTTTTGTTTGTTAATTAAAGTGATATTCCCCCTGAGGAAGGCGTTGCCGAAACGCGTTGGGGTTCCTCCTTCAGTAATAAAGACTCATTAGTTCATCCAACGCCTCCTGCTTCTTGTGTTTGCCTGGACTACCTGCAGGAGGCTCCGCTCCTCCTTGTGTATCCGACTGCCTCATTGGAAAGGGCCATACATCGTCTTGTTATCAACCCCAACAGCAGTCAAAGTGGCAGAAATCGACTCCTGGATCCACCACAGTTGAGTAAAGCCAGCAGCAGTTCCTGAGAGTCACCCCTGGACCTCGATTGCTAATCCTGCATCACCATTGCGACTCACACTGCGAAGACAAGATCCATCATCGTAAAGATTTTGCCAACCTACTCCTGGACATCAACGAAAGAGCCGTCCTTCAGTTTTGCAGTATCCACATTGGGGACTCTATCAACCATTATCTATCTACCTCAATCAACCATTACCTACCTCATCAATTATTAGAGACTATGATCATGATGCTTACTAATTACTGTTTTATTCTTGCGGTAGCCCTGGGACACTTGAGAACCCTTCTTGCCTTGCCCCCTTGTGCAGCCTGTATAACCACCACCCGAACTGGAATGCAAGTCACTCAGACTCTACTTTATCACTCTTACTATACTTGTACTGGCATAGTCAGCCAGTGTATCTATAATGGTACAGAACTGAATGTCTGTACAAAGGGAAAGACACGTACTTGTTTCAGACCTCGACAGAATCCATCTTACTATGTCCTGGAACTGAGATGGAATGATGAAGATGGAGCCCTCGTCAACACTACAAGTCAACTCTCTGATCCCACCCAACCTGCGTACCTGTATTTTGATGCCTGTGACTTAATTAACAGAAATAATTACTACAGGTGCAGATCATGGGAACAAGCTTACTATTATGATGAGAAATATATGTGTCCTGAAGGTGCGTACAGATGGGGAATGTGCACTGGAACACACTCACCAACAACGTATAGCAAATCATCAGAAGCAGACTACTACTGTCCGAAGTGAGACTGTGTGTACTATGCTACCTGGTCTGGTGGCCCAACAGGACAAACTGGAGATAATCGTAAAGCTATATTGGAAAGATTACCCCTACTAGAACCCAACAAGTGCAAGAAAAGTACATGCAATCCCCTACGACTCCAGATCTTTGACCCCAGTCAATGGAAGCAAGGATTTTGATTTGGCCTGCGCATAGCAGGAGGTGGAACTGATCCTGGAACCATCGTATTCATCCAACTGAATGTAAAGACTCATGTTTCTTCACCTTATCGCATACATCATACCTTCCACGAGGCCATGAAGGCAGAATTTGTAGTTCCCCACGCTTCGCAGAATTTGTTCATCGAGCTAGCTGGAGCTGTGGCCTCCAGCCTCCATGTCTCAGACTGTCTCTTTTGTGGAGGAACTCAGATGGGAGACCAATGGCCTTGGGAAGCACAAGAACTGAACTATTCCGTACCATATAACCAGACTGATGTTCATAACACTACCAATGAATGGGTCCTCGCCCACTCCATGGTGGGTAAACTATGTTTTGTACGAGCAGGACCACAATTGACTGCATTAGTAGGACAGTTGGTCTGTTTGCACCAGAAATATTACAATGCTACTACTGAGAAGACATTTTGGTGGTCAGGTGCCAATACTCCAGAACCTTCTAATCCTTTGATCGTCTTTCCTCACTTGGCCAGGATATGGACAAATCTGGCTATGCATAGCACCTGGCAAGCTCCACCTGGACTTTATTGGATTTGTGGCACTCGAGCATATGCTAAACTCCCTGCCAATTGGGGAGGGGTGTGTGTTCTAGGTACTATATGACCATCTTTCTTCCTTTTGCCCCTTTCCCATGGAGAACAATTGGGATTCCCTGTACACAAAAGCCGACAGAAACGAGAGGCTCTCAAAATCGGCCAGTGGGACAAATGGGATGCAACCTCTTAAGAATGGCTGCCAGAGAGAATTGTTTCTTACAATGGACCTGCTACCTGGGCACAAGATGGTTCTTGGAGCTACCACACTCCTGTGTATATGTTGGACCGTATTATATGTTTGCAAGCTGTTGCTGAAATTATAACCAATGAAACTAGTAGAGCGCTAACCTTGTTAGCCAAACAAGCCACACAGATGCGTACAGCCATTTACCAGAACCGTTTAGCCTTAGATTATCTGCTTGCAGCTGAAGGAGGCGTATGTGGTAAGCTTAATTTAACTAACTGTTGTTTGCAAATTGATAATGAAGGGTAAGTTGTAGAAGACATAGCCAATCACATGAGAAAACAAACTTATGTCCCAGTCCAAACCTGGCATGCCTTGCAACTTGATGGCTGGTTTGGTTCGTGGTTTTCAGGTATTGGCGGCCTGAAGACACTTGTATTGATAGTATTCTTAATTGTGGCTGTGTGCTTATGTGTCCCATGTTTCCTTCCCTTATGCTTGCGTATGCTGAACTCAACCATTGATAGAATTGTTGAACGCAAGGCCGATTCGCAGATACTAGCCATGTGGCATTACTACCCTAACCCTATACCACAAAGTGATCCCTCCACCCTAGTGTAGAGTACCATATGTGATTTAATTCTCACCCTTTCTCACTTGCGGGTGAGAATAATCAAAGGGAGGAATGTGATAGGCTATGGCCTAGAATAGCCTGTAAATGTATGTTATGTAGCAGAAGCCTGTAGGTTAGGCCTGAGTCCCCAACCCCCACTTCAGAATATTATAGCTGAGCACAGAATATTATAGCTGAGCAGAGCTGAAGGCCAGAGAAAATAGAAATCTGCTTCAAGCTGCTCTGATAAGAATGTAAAACTTTTCCATTGAGTTTGATATGTTATTCACAGATGTATTTCAGAATCCTGCTTTTCACACAGCTTTTGTACTATAGAGTGACCTTGTAAGCAAAAAACAAGGCAGAATATGTTATGTCTAGATACTGAGCCATGGCTAGGAAGGCCTGAGAGCAGGGGGAGAACGGTGTGGGCCTCCATTGGATGGGGGGGTGAGGGGGCCACCGGGACCAATGAGGAGTTTGTCTGTATAGAACTGATGAAGAAAGCTATAAATGCTGTTGTTTTACTGAACGCCATGCTCAGACCATTTTGAAAGTGACAAGTGTCTGAGACTGCACAAATAAACTGGTTTGAATTCTAGTAAATAGACTCCTGGTGTATTCATTGCGTGCACTTCGCTACTACAGAGCAAAGTTAACAACGTCTCAAAAGCGGCTTCCCTTACCCAATCCCTATTTTTTTTTTTTGCTTCATAGAGCGTACCTAACTCCTGTTAAGGTCTCAAAATGGGATGTGAACACCTCAATTAAATGTTGGTCGTGCTCGTTGGCACCGGGCACCTTCAGATATATGTTATTTGATTGTCATTATGTTCAGAGCTTTTGGCAACTAGCATGGAGCAAGATCGACCGCATACTTGGGTTGCAAGCCCCTCTGGGATGGGATATTGTTATTTTGCGCTCTTGCGCGAGCAGCTTGAAACTTACAAAAGACAAGTATTTTTTGTTCAACTTTCTGATGGCTATTGCATTGAAATTGGTTATTTCCAACTGGAAAGATTTGTCTAAGTTGGATGTACATCTTTGGTGGAATCTGGTGTGTACGTATGCCAGCTTTGAAAAGGCGCAGGATTTGAAGGTAACTCAGCGGGGTCAGCGGAGCTTGCGGAAGAAAGGTAGACATGAGGCAACAGCTGCAGCTCCACAGGGCGGAAACAAGTGGCAGTTGCTGGAGGACTATGTAGCGCAAGCTAAATGTTTTGTAACGTAGGATAAGAAGAGTGAAGACACTTACCGTATATGCAATGTTTTGCTGTGAGTGTTATCTTTTATTTTTCTCCTTCCCAGGGGGGCAGGAGGGAGTGGGGAGGGGGGTGGTAGGGGAGGGGAGGGGGTAGGTTAGGATATTCCTTAGATAAGGATGGCTGTAACTAGGTTGGGGGTTGGAACCTGTTACGTTGACATGTTGTAAGGTGCATTGTTTTATAAATGGTTAAAAATATAAATTAAAAAAAAAAGATGGGAGAGTTAGAATATATAGCACTAAATGAGAGGTTAGATATGATTGGAATATCAGAGACATGGTGGAAGGAGGACAACCAGTGGGACACTGTGATACCTGGGTACAAACTATATCGTAATGATAGAGCTGATCAAATTGGTGGAGGGGTTGCACTCTATGTTAGAGAGGGCATTGAGTCAGAAAGGATTAAAGTTTTGCAGGAAACTAAATTTGCTGTAGAATTTCTATGGATTGAAATTCCATGTAAAAAGGGGAAGGCGATGGCAGTAGGGGTGTACTATCGACCACCTGGCCAGAATGAACAAATGGATGATGAAATGCTCAAAGAAATCAAGGAAGCTAACAAAAGTCAAAGCAGAGTAGTAATAATGGGTGATTTCAATTACCCCGGTATCGACTGGGTCAGTGTCACGGCAGGACATGCTAGGGAGATAAAGTTCCAAGATGACATAAATGACTGCTTCTTGGAGCAGCTGGTTCATGAACCAACCAAAGGGGAAGCCATATTAGACCTAGTCCTTAGTGGAACACCAGATCTAGTGCAAGAGATAAGGGTGTTGGGGCCACTTGGCAATAGTGATCATAGCATGATTGTGTTTGATTTAATTAGTGGAGGAGGGATAGTAAGGAAATCCACAGTACTACCTTTTAACTTTCGAAAGGGAGACTATGATAAAATGAGGAAAATAGTTAAGAAAAAACTAAAAGGAGCAGTTGCAAAGGTTAAAGACTTACATCAAGCTTGGGTGTTGTTCAAAAATACTATCTTGGAAGCCCAGACCAGCTGTATTCCACGCTTTAAGCAAAGTGGAAGGAAGTCCAAAAAACTGCCAGCATGGTTTAAAGGTGAGGTCAGAGAGGCTGTTGTTGCCAAAAAAGCATCTTTCAGGAAATGGAAAAAAAGAGCCAAACGACAAAACCTGGAAACAGCACAAGCACTGGCAGGTCAAATGCAAGGCATTGATAAAGCAGGCAAAGGGAGAATTTGAGAAGAAGCTTGCTGCGGAAGCAGAAACACGAAATAAAGATTTTTTCAAGTACATTCGTAGCAAAAAACCTGTGAGAGACTTAGATGGTCCATTAGATGATAGAGGAGTTAAAGGGGCACTAAGAGGCGACAAGGCGATAGAGGAGAGACTGAATGAATTCTTTGCTTCGGTCTTTACTGAGGAAGATGTAGGGATGTTATCCATGACTGAAGTGGTATTTAAAGGTGTGGAAGAATTGAAGGAAATATCGATACATCAGGAAGATGTATTACAACTATTAGATAAACTGAAGAGTAGCAAATCACCTGGGCCGGATGGTATACATCCAAGGGTGTTGAAAGTACTGAAATGTGAGATTGCAGACCTGCTATTATTAATCTGTGAACTATCATTAAAATCATCTCTAATACCTGAAGATTGGAGGATCACCAATGTAACACCAATTTTTAAAAAGGGTTCCAGGGTTGATCCGGGAAACTACAGACCGGTGAGCCTGACGTCAGTACCGGGAAAAATGGTAGAAACCATCATAAAGAATAAAATTAGTCAGCATGTAGATAGTCATGGTCTAATGGGAGACAGTCAACATGGCTTTAGACAAGGAAGATCTTGTCTTACTAATCTGTTATGTTTTTTTGAAAGTGTGAATAAACAGGTGGACAAAGGTGAGTCGGTTGATATAGTGTATCTGGACTTTCAGAAAGTCTTTGACAAGGTCCCTCATCAGAGACTTTTGGCAAAACTAAAGAGTCATGGGATAGGAGGCAGTGTACTACTGCGGATCAGGAACTGGTTAAAAGATAGAAAGCAGAGGGCTGGGCTAAATGGCCAATTTTCCCAATGGAGAAAGGTGAATAGTGGTGTACCCCAGGGATCTGTGCTGGGTCCGCTGCTTTTTGACATATTCATAAATGACCTGGAAAGTGGAATAACGAGTGAGGTTATCAAATTTGCAGATGACACAAAACTATTTAAAATTGTTAAAACCCAAGAAGATTGTGGAAAATTGCAAGAGGATCTTGATAAATTGGAAAACTGGGCATCAAAATGGCAGATGAAATTTAATGTGGACAAGTGCAAAGTTATGCACCTAGGGAAGAACAACCCAAACTATGGTTACACAATGCAATGTTCCACATTAGGAACCACCACCCAGGAAAAAGATTTAGGCGTCATTGTGGATAACATGTTAAAACCCTCGTCCCAGTGTGCAGCGGCAGCCAAGAGAGCAAATAGAATGCTAGGCATCATAAGGAAAGGAATGGAAAATAAAACAAAAGATATTATAATGCCTCTATACCGTTCCATGGTGAGACTGCACCTTGAATATTGTGTGCAATTCTGGTCGCCGTATCTTAAAAAGGATATAGTGTTATTAGAAAAGGTTCAGAGAAGAGCCACCAAAATGGTAAAGGGGATGGAAGGATACTCCTATGAGGAAAGGCTAAAAAGGTTAGGGCTCTTTAACCTGGAAAATAGACGGCTGAGGGGAGATATGATAGAAGTCTATAAATTAATGAATGGAGTGGAACGGGTAAACGTAGATCGATTGTTTATGTTATCAGAATATAGAAAGACTAGGGGACATGCAATGAAGCTACAGGGTAAACTATTTAAGACTAATAAAAGAAAATATTTTTTCACTCAACGTGTAATCAAACTCTGGAATTTGTTACCAGAGGATGTAGTAAGGGCTGTTAGTGTAGCTGGGTTTAAAAAAGGTTTGATCAAGTTCCTGGAGGAAAGGTCCATATTATTAAGAAGGGACCCAGGATATCAATGCTTGACCCAGTACAAGCATTGCGGAACCTGTGTCTTTTGGGGAAACTACTAGGTACATACGACCTAGATTGGCCATTGTTGGAAACAAGATACTGGGCTTGATGGACCTTGGTCTGACCCAGTATGGCATATCTTATGTTCTTATGTTCTTATGAAGGTTGTGGCTGACATAAAATGTGATGGTAGCTCATTCTGAAATGTCACATAGGGAGTGTTAGTGGGCCTCAAACCATGGTATCTTGGCCCCCAAGCCATTGCCATTACCATCATGCCACACAGGATCCTGATATATGTAGGGTTAATATGTCAGACGTCCTGCAATGGGCTGTATCAGAGGCAATAAAGACATGCTCACAGAAGGCCATGATGTGGAATAGCTTGTTCACTCACCCAAAGTGTGGCCAGAATGCATAAAAAGGGTATCCAACTGGCTACAAAAGAACAACCTATCCATCAACATAAAGAAAACTGAAGCCCTCAAGGAGCCAGACTTCACACCACCTCCACATCTCGACATTGGGACCACAAAAATACAAATACAACCACAAATAAAATATCTAGGAATCATCATAGACCAAGCACTTACACTCAATCAACAGATCAAAAAAACCACTGCAACAATCTACCACAAGGCTAAAACAGTACAACGCCTCAGACCTCTCCTTGAACCACAGGACTTCAGAACAGTGATGCAAGCCTTGACACTCCCCCACCTGGACTACTGCAATATAATATACCATGGACTTCCAGCCACTCATACCAACCCACTTCGAACTGCCATAAACACCACAGCAAGAATTATCAAAAATGCAAAAAAACAGGACCACATCACCCCAGTCCTGAGGGAGCTACACATACTCCCCTTAGAAGCAAGAATCAAATACAAATCCGCCCTACTCACCCACAAAGCTCTCTACCAAACTCAAACTTCCCAGCTCTGCACACTACTGCCTCAACCAGCCCATAAGAGGACAACCAGACAAACCACCAACAACTCCCTCACCATCCCACACAAAAGAACGAAATACAATCAACGGACCTGCAACAGAGCCTTCGAACTATATGCACCATCCCTATGGAACTCTCTACCAAATTACATCAGAAGCAACAAAGACCCCTTATCTTTCAGGAAACAACTTAAAACTGCACTATTCCAAGAATTCCTCGGACCAGAAACAAGCACCCACCACTGACTCCCTCCCAACCACCCTATGTCACCCCCCTGAACTTATGTCCTATGTAACCATAACACAATGTCAATGTCTATGTCCCAATTAATTTGTTAAAATCATTATTGTTGGTCACTTGGTGACGGCCCCAAACTCTTGTAATTGATTATTGTATGTTCCACCGCTTTGACCCGTGAAAAGCGGGATATAAATGCAGCTAAATAAATAAATAAATACAGTAGAAGGAAGAGTGTCTGCAAGTCACAGTAGAACTAGGACAGTTAAAGGCAGGGAAATGGCCTGAGTAACACAGAGGCCCAAAATGACCACATGGGAATCAAACCCCTGTCCCCTGCATATGAAAATATTGTACTACCCAGTAGGCTACACATCCTCACTACCCTACACAGCAATGTTGGGATTCAAAGAGCCTGCAGGTCACTGTCTAGACTGCCTGCTGTGTATGCTGGCATAGGCTAGCCCCTCCATGAGGCACTGCATGGCAGAGCAACAGTCTGCAGCTGATCAACAAATGGAGAATGCACTGATCTATCACATCTGCTCAGTAAGACACACTGACAGTGGGTACAAATCATGCTACTGAGTAGTTTTAGCAGTCACCCTGAGGGTGAGGATGGGTGCCCAGCACCTGGTCCTCAGAACTTGCACTGCTAGAGATGGCTTCTGCCAGCTGTGTTGTATATCCACATCACTGCCAGTGTGTGGCAGATATTGTCTGCAGTGTATTATGCTAGTCACCTTGCTTCCTGCACAATTGCTGTTGGTGGCAGTCACAGCTTGGCCCTGTTGGACAGGGACCCTCCTAGGACAGAGCATGTTAGACCCCTGTGCAAAAAAACTGATGCCCTATGGGCTACTAGGCTGGCATGGGGTGGCTTCTATTGTCCTGCTGATCCTACCATGACCGTACTAAGTAGACCAGGAACAACTGCTGTCCCAAACATTGAGGACTAACAATCCACCACAGCAGGCCTGCACCTGCTGCCCACCACTTGGCTGTTTCAGCCATGCACATACCAACTGCGGCCAGTCAGCACACAATGCATGTGCACAAAATAACCATAGACACACAGCATTTGGCTCAGTGATTGGGCTCTCCAGAAAGAGAATGCACCCACATCACTTGAGCTAGACAGTGTACAACACTATGTAGATACATAGCTTTACCATGGTCACTGCTCGGTCAGAGTGAGAGTGCCCTCTCAGCATGAAATGCTGTGGCCACCCAGGCCATGCATATGGCAGATAAGTCTCAGCCATTGACCCTATTGCCGAGGCAGACACATCTAGGCCAATCCACTCTATTACAGGCCATACCCACAATCCTCTGCTCCTCATCATGCACACTGGCACACTAACAATGTGAGGCACAGTGAAGTGCAGAAAGCCATGTAACAATGGAGAGACATACACACACACAGGTCCATAGTTTTGATAAGCTGTCATTGTGGCATGGCTGTTTGTGCTCCAAAAATGCTCATCCATTGGTCACCCCTGCCCTGTCTGCAGGCGTTATTAATGTGCTCTGTACATTACGGGCACTATCACTACCTGATGATATTAGCTTGCTCTTCCAGCAAGTCTTTCATTGTGCAGTTCATGATATCTCAATGTGTGGAACAATGATGGACATAATGTGGTGGGGTGGTACCTGCAGGTCCTTTGCCTGAAAGGCCTTATAAAGTAAACACACCGTTGCGGATCAACAAGCTCGACTTAAAACCATGATCCATCCGCTGCACACACAGGAATGTCATGTTTGGAGCAACAGGGCAGCCATCTGGTGTCTGTGGTGTCGGGGTATTAGGGGGGACGTTGTCCGGTTTCATGGGGGCAGGACTTGGGGTTTGCGGATGTGCGCTTAGTTGTCTACAGGTTCTATGACATCCTTGTGCATTTGGGTTTTTGAGATGTCTTAGCTGGATGTCTCAGGGGGTCTGTGTGATGCACTGCCCTGCTATACTGCCTGTACATGTGACATGCATATCTTACTGATGCGATGTGTCCAGTCACAGTGGCAGGCCGTAGCACATGGACACACATATTCCAGGCCCTGGGTGTCTGATCATACCGCACTCTGTATCTACTGGATGGTGTATGCTTATGAATGAGTCACATACCATTCACATACAGTATGTTATCATGCGCAATGGGTACTCTTGATTCACATCTGTATGGGATGCTTGTGTCTGGCTTTGTACTGAGTTACAGAGGTGGCCCCAGCACAGTCAACATTGAAGGACATCATTTAGCATGTGAGGAAGCAGGGTGCACATGTTTTAGAACCATATGATCAGCTCTTGGATTGCATTGTATTGCTGGCTATGTGACCTGTTTACACACCAAGGCCACATACTCACTCTGTTGCACATGTCAGACCATCCTAATCCGAGGCACAGGCCATCACTTTGGCACACAAGCCATGTCCCAGGCCCCACCACTGGTGGTAGGCAACAGGATGGCAACTCCAGCAATCCATGCAGGCATTTACCCACTGATACCACAGTGCTGCCTGTTGACATATTTTGGTGAGCTGCATGTGTTGAATCACAATATGGCACTCCTGCTCCCCTCCTCCAGGGGCTGTAGCCACAGATGCCACCACCTTATACCTCAGGTGGTAGGGAGGTGGATGTGCTCCAGTATCCATGCTGCAACCATGCTTGTCATCCCACTGATAGTGGCAACTGCTGCATTGCACCACTTCCAGACCAAGTGAATAGATATCACTCCAGTTTCAGGGTGCACCCACTGCACTGCAACACATACACTCACACAGCAGTGCCATGGTGGTAGAGTGACATTGGGGGTGTCTGAACTCAGTTCTGTCTGCAGGGGCATATATGTGTGCTACCGCTGTCCATACAGCATCATACCATGAATCATATATGTTCCCCTATGCACTTGCCTTGTTGCACTCAATGATCTTAGAGGCACATAGCAGCACCCACATAGCATCTTCTTCACCACATAACAGCACCCACTCGACACCTCCTTTGCCACATTGGCACCTTCAGCATAGTGGCCTGTCATAACAGGACACTATACCGTCACTGTTAATGTACCACTACTATCACTGTCTTGGGCTCCCCGGTCTGTGCATCTCATTGCAGATGTTTAAATAGACTCCCTCTGCTCATCAGACACCCTTTCTGTGAAGTTTCACATGGCGGTAAGGTTACAGGCATTAGGGGGCTCTAGAGGGTATTAGCACAACAGGCATTAAATGTACACAAGTTCTTACCGCCCATCCTCTGCCCCTAGAAGCCCACTCTCTGCCTTCTGTTCCCTTTACACTGCAGGAGCTTTTTTATTTTTTATTTTATTTTTAATTTTTTTTATTTATAGAATATTTAATATACATAACAGGAGAAAATACAATACAACAAAAAAAACCAGGTGACATATATCATCTAAAAGAGCTTAACTGTTAGTCCACATCAAGGGGATGCCAGTATTTAAGGAAAAAAAAAGGAAAACCCAATCGGTTACCGGTGAATACAATTTAAGCTCCAAATACAAAATCAAAAAGCTAACAATAAACAAAACATAGACTGTATCACTACGTCTTGTCTTTTAAGAACTCTAACAAATGGTCAACCTCAAAGAAAACATATCTTTTACCCTGGAAAATTATGAGACATTTACAGGGGAATTTAAGATGAAAAACGGCTCCAAGAGCAAATACACGTGGCCGCACCTCTAAAAAGGCCTTACGCCGCCCCTGCGTGGCCTTGGAAACATCTGGGAACATCTGAATAA
Source organism: Ichthyophis bannanicus (assembly GCA_033557465.1). NCBI lineage: Eukaryota > Metazoa > Chordata > Amphibia > Gymnophiona > Ichthyophiidae > Ichthyophis > Ichthyophis bannanicus. The sequence goes on along the minus strand of CM066031.1, from coordinate 701,721,033 downwards.
CCTGTACACAAAATGTTTCAAATTTGTTTGGAAAATAAGCACGCAAAATTCTACCCTTGTCCGTCTCTAATGCTAGGGTAACTTATAACGTAGCCCTAGCGGAAATATCATCACAAGTTGATTCCAAAAAAGCAGATATATCCAGGGTAGAAGAAGCTACATGATCATATTGAGCCACCTCCTCACCCTCTTGACCCGATCCCTGAACTAATCTTCCCAAAGGAACATAATATATTCTGGACACAACAATAGAATTAGGGTCAGTAAACAACAGTACTTCCTTGAGATATTTTTGAAACAACAGTAATGGAGACAGATAATGAGTTTGAGGAAAGTTCAATAAACGGAGATTTTTAGATCGCAAAAGGTTCTCCAGTTTCTCATCCTGACGATGAAGTGAACAAGAATCCTGAACAAAGGTAGCCAACACTTCTTTATGAGATAAATTATCTGCCTCCTGCAACTCAATCCTTCTCTCCAAAGATGACAACCTATTGTCATGATCCGATAATTTTTTAACTGTTTCCTTCAAAAAGTCTGAGACTTTCTGTAGGGAAGCCCCAAGTGCCAGCTCCATTCGAGAAACCACTGCCCAGATATCCTTTAAAGAAAGATCTAGAGGAGGAGCTTGGGCTTCGCCCACTGGTTCGAACGTTATCACCGATGGGAGGGGGGATGATATATCCTCTGAGGAAGAATCGACTCTCAAAAAAGAAGCAGAAAGCAAAACCGATCCGTTATCACATTTTCCAACCTCAACCAAGGGGGAATGTGAAACAGATAGTTGGTCAGTCTCTTGTCTGGGCAGAGCAGAACCCAGTTCACGGGAAGAGGAAGGAGAGGAAAAAGTACTCACTGTTGATATATCCTCCGCTCCAGCACCAGACCGCTGAGTAGAAGGCACTGACTCACCCACGCATACATGGGCATCCATCGGTCCAACCACTTTTGCCGCCTTGGGTTGGACGACTTGTGAGTAACGTTTCCTCCGTTTCCCCATTACAGGGAACCTCCCTTCATGCCAAAGTGCGCCGAAGGGGCGCCAAAGGGGCAGGACCTGCCCCTTTGGTCACACCCCTTCGGGCATGCGCCAACGGTAACGCGCCTGCTACCGCATCCTGCGGTGAGAGCAGATAGATATAGCCCTGCAGCAGAGCTGCCTCAATCAGAACAGCCCCCACAGGCACCGGGAATCAATTCGGCAGTCCAACAGTGAAAACAGGAAACAAACTGAGCACCTCGGCGTCCCGCGGTGAGAGCAGGTAGATATAGACCTCCAGCAGAGCTGCCCCAATCAGAACAGCCCCCACAGGCATCGGGAATCAATTAGGCAGTCCAACAGTGAAAACAGGAAACAAACTGAGCACCTCAGCATCCTGCGGTGAGAGCAGGTAGATATAGCCCTCCAGCAGAGCTGCCCCAATCAGAACAGCCCCCACAGGCACCGGGAATTAATTAGGCAGTCCAACAGTGAAAACAGGAAACAAACTGAGCACCTCGGCGTCCTGCGGTGAGAGCAGGTAGATATAGACCTCCAGCAGAGCTGCCCCAATCAGAACAGCCCCCACAGGCATCGGGAATCAATTAGGCAGTCCAACAGTGAAAACAGGAAACAAACTGAGCACCTCAGCGTCCTGCGGTGAGAGCAGGTAGATATAGCCCTCCAGCAGAGCTGCCCGAATCAGAACAGCCCCCACAGGCACCGGGAATCAATTAGGCAGTCCAACAGTGAAAACAGGAAACAAACTGAGCACCTCCTGCAGGAGCTTTTTACGCTCAGAAACTCAGCATTTTTGAGGTGTTAAGGGTCCATGTGTGCCGTTACAATGCGTTAACGGCACACTTGCTTCCTTATCGCTGTTTAATAAACATACCACTAAGTGTCATCTAAATGAAATTCTATTGCAATACCAGCGTAATCTAAGTATATATGCCACGATGTGAGTGTGGTTAAATTGTCTCTGTGTGAGAACGCATGTGGACAGTGCAGTGTGGATGTTCATTAAAGGAGTTAAAGAGTGGGACATGACTTTATTGTTGAGTTTTCTCATACTGATATTGGCAGCATTAAATTATATGAAAAAGGATACAGTATATAAAATAAATAAGATAAAAAAATCTTTCCAGTAACTGTGGTGGCTACATATGGGTATAAATGATTAGTAGTACAGTATCAATGAACTGATGACTGAAAGATTGCAAGGTGCTATTATGGTACGCATGGCTCCAATCTGATAGTTTCACTCACCCTTTTCTATGTTTTCTTGTACTTGTCTAATTTTTTGAGGTGTCCCTCCATATGATCTTTTGGAATAAATATCTTCTTGGTTATAGAAGAGAAGGATTTTTGTCATGCATTGCCAAGGATTTGCAGCAAGATTGGTTGAAATACCTCATTCTGGCTGCTGGTGACCCCTCTTTAACCTTTTCCACCTCCCAGATGGGCTCCAGTGTGTCGGGCAGTGCCATCATATTTGACAAAACCGAAGTTAACGAATGGTGATTTGGGCTTTTTTTCTGAGTATGTACTGTTGGTTAGTTGGCTCTGGAGTGAACTGAAAATTTTGTTTTTTGTCAATTTTTCCATGTTCATGAAAACAAATGCACATGCCTAAAGTGTTATCTTTTTAAATGTATATTCAGAGGCATGCCACATTTAGTCTGCTCTCCTGAATACACAAGTTCAAAATGAACAACACTCAATTGTATCAACAAAAGGTTTGGTTTTTACAAACTATTTTTTCTCTTATGGTTACTGCTTCACACCATTAAAGGTCTCAGACTTGATGACACTCATTTTTAGACCAATCAAATGTCTAACTTATCACAGCATCAAATGTCTAACTAATCCCCTGAGGAAACTTGTAAAAGTGAAACACGACGGAGGCGCCTAGGCAAGGCGTTGGGATAAGAGCTTATAATATCGTAGGAGTGAAGTTGGAGTACGGTTGGAGCGTGAAGATACCACTGAAATATAAGCTAAGGGGTATGTTTACTAAACTGCGCTAATGTGCGCGGCGCACATTAGCGTGCGCTAAGGTACCTTAGCGCACGCTAATGTCATGTTACGGGGCACAAATCTGCCCCACACAGGTGCACGGCGCACTAAAGTGCACGCTCATGTGCGCGGCGCGCTAATGTGCGATAAAGGCGTGGAAAGGCTCCCGGAGGGCGGAGGAAGGATCCCCAGGGGCAGAGAGAAGGGGTCAATTGGTGGAGAGTGGGAGGGGAGAGGCTCCCCGCACACTAGTGGGGCTGAAATTCAAGGCAAAAAATACCGCGAGTGAAAACCTCGCAGTAGAGCCAATTTAAAGGGAAGAGAAACCATTTCTGTCAGCAATGTACAGCAAAACCAGGGAAACCTACAGAACAGTGATAAGTGTGATACATGTGCACGGAACAAAAGTGCAAATAAACATTGAAAATGACCCCAACAAAATAAAATAAAATTATAATCAAGCTGGACAATAGTGATAGTAATGGGAAACATCAAAAAACACTCCCAAGAAAGCCGCAAAAAATAAATATGAATTTTAGAAGGGTCTACGCTCCGTCCCCATACAAGGTGAATGATCCCACAGTGAAATAGCACTGATCAGGGTTTCCCTCTCCATTGGACAGGTTACCTATGGCATGCACATGTTCCACAACAGCAGGGCAGGCAGGTTGGAATGGGCAACTGGACAGATGCTGGGAAAGGGGATACAGAGGGCTGCAGGCGGCACATGCTGTGGTGCAGCTGGGGCACAGTGCGGACTAGGCAGATGCCTAGATGGCACTTAGGATTGCTGAAACTGAACAGCAGCCAGACAGCAACTGATGAGGGTCCAACATGGGCACGAGAGTGTTTAGCACAGTGTCACAGGGGATAGTACCCAGCAGGTACCCCCAAGGGCACAGAACACTGGCAGGCGGTGATTGGGGGACGTGCGGACAGATATGCAGGCACCCCTACCCCAGAACCCGCACCATAGGCAGCCACCTACCCGCACACAGGATGGCCTGAGACTGCGTACCACCAGCACCACCAGCAGAAGGGCATGTCAGCATGGTGGCACAGGAGGTGGAGGGGGGCAGTGGCAGCTGCCCAGAGCAGACCATGGCCTAGCCCTGTGTAGGTGGGTGTAATGCACTGAAACAGACAGGCCCTGCCAGACAAACAGTCATGGTATCATCAGGGAATACACTGTCTCTGTGGCAACACGGTGGTGCAGTGCACACAACCAGCGTGTTTGGAGACAGAAGGTCACAGGTTCAAGCCCCAGCTGGGGCTTCTGCCAATCCAGTCCCCATATTTTACCCACAACTAAATCGTGATAGTAAAGACGAACCTTTATTGCAGAGAACATAAGCATGGCTCAAACACCTCTATTTTACCCTACAGAGCACAGACACCAGAAACATGCACATTACCTAGAGCAGATTCCCCCAAATGCAGTCCTGGAGGGCCACACATCCTTCAGGGTTTATGCTGTCTCCAATCTAAGGATGGAGCGGTACTGGTTGTGGAGGAGGCAGCAGCTGGTGGCCACAGCAGACCATGGCCTAGCCCTGTCCAGGTGTGTGCCGTACACTGCAACAAACAGGCCCTGTCGGATGTACAGTCATGGACTCCCCAGGGAATGCAGCATATCTGTGGCAACATGGTGGTGCAGTGCACACAGACAGTGTGTGCAAGAACAGAAGGTCACAGGTTCAAAGCCCAGCTGGGGCTCCTGCCAATCCAGTCCACATATTTTTCCCACCACTAAACCGTGATAGTAAGGACAAACCTTTATTGCAGAGAACATACGCATGGTTAATACGCCTATATTTTACCCCACCGAGCACAGACACCATAAACAGGCGCATTACCTAGAGCAGAGTCTCCCAAATGCAGTCCTGGAGGGCCAAACACCATTCAGGTTCCATGCTGCCTCTAATAAAGATGCCTGTGCTGCATATCTATGCACCACCCCCATGGTATGCAGATGTATCTCATGCATATTCATGAGGGACAGCATGAAAACCCAAACAGTGTTTGGCACACCAGGACTGGAGTTGGGAACCTCTGCCATAAAGCAGCAGCCAACAGGGGCAGACACACCCACACCCACACCCACAGGCCCCATTAGCCAATGCCTCCTGGAGAGGCAGGACATTGGGCCCTGCATGCATCTCCCAATACTAGCACTTGCATACCTTAGCAATGCCACCCTACACCTGGGTATACGGTATACAGCTATCAAACGTTTACTAGGATTACTGGCAGATAGCAATTCCTACGTTAAGCACAGTTTGCTGATTGAGCTCCATCATAACAATCTTTCTGATGTCTGTGGTGTGTGCTTCAGGTCTGGTCTCTGACAGTGTTTACCACCCTGGGGAGTGACCCCCAACAGTATTGCGTACCATATCCATGCCTGTACTGTGCCCAGGAATGGTGTGGTGGCCAGGGCTGCTAAACTCCTCTATAGTAGCACAATGCTGGCATAGGTGTGGGAGTGTGTGTCTGCCTATCCAGTGTGTGGTGGCTGCAAACACCCTCCACAGCCCACACTGCCAGCACTGTTGCCAGTATTGGCCTGCCAATGTGCATAATGAGGAGCAAGGTACCATGGGTATAGCCCGGACAGGGTGGCCTGGCCAGGATGCATCTGCACAGGGCATAGGGCAATGGCTGGGAAATTGTAGTGCCCGGCCACCACCTACACAGACAGGGTGGCCACAGCATGTCCTGCTGGGAGATCACTCTCACCCTGACTGTGCAATGACCACGGCATGGCTAGGCACCCCCATAGTGCTATATAGTATTTTTCTCATGTGATATTTATGGGTTTCCTTTTGGGGCCCAGTCACTGACTTATCTGCTTGTTGTGTTTGCTGACATCCCAGTTCTGGATGCATGCATTTCCACCAGAAACATGCACTATGGACTAGCTTGCAGACTGTTTGCAGCTGGTATGTGTCTTGATGGAGTGCCTTGCAGGGTGCAGTGGCATATCCAGGCCTAATGTCTGTCTGCTATTGTGTTATGGTTGTCTACAGAGCTGCATTGACTGCCCTGTAGGTGTCTGTTCCCCAGCAGGACCGGGGTTGATGGTCCCCTCTACTACCACCATTGCAGGGAGGTAGAATGTGGGTCTGTTGATGGGAGACACTGTTTACCACCCTCAACCCTGGAGGAGGAGAGTGGTACATAATCCTCCTAGGGGTCCGTAGGGGCTACACCTGACTGAGACATACAGATATATCCAAGGTGTGTCTGCAGAAATTACCTATCTCACACGTTAGCACTGCTGGGGACCTGCAGCATAGCCTGTTTCTGTCATGGAAGGTGCTGTGGACCTGGTGATGGGCGTCCCACCGCACACTCAGGGTGAGCACAGTACCCGCACAATGTGTCGGTGTGTAGCTACTCTGTGCCAGTAACACACATGGTCAGTTCCCCCTACCAGACCGAAGTGCTGTGGGGGTGCATACCCCATCTTGTGTTCATCTGTAGACAGCTGATTTGCATGTGCAGTGCATCATGGGTACGGGTGGGCTAACCCTATCCTGGTGACCACAGCAGACTGTCTGTGTGGTGACGTGCAGTCCCTCTGCAGCCAGCCAGGGGCTTGCTGGCAGCTATAGAGCTGTAGCCCACTGGTTACTTCACTGCCTGTAAAACCAGAGGTCATGGGTTCAAACCCACAGTGGGGTTGCTTGATAGGGCTGCCCAAAGCATTATCTCTTTTTAATGTACATTATTGCTGCCAGCAAAAACACCCTCAGCGTACTGTACCTATAAGGTGCCTCAGAGGGCGCTTTATAGGGCGCCCTATAGGGCACCTTATGGTTACCATCCATATAAGGTGCACTATACGTTATCCTGTGGAGCGACTTATAGGGTGCCCTATAGGGGACATTATAGGGTGCCGTGGTGGACAGTGCACTTTATAATGCGCCCTCTGGGGTACCTTATGAGGCGCCTTATGCAGCACCTTATGTTACAATACTTTGAGGGTGTGTTTGCTGGCAGTACTAATTAAAATAAAAATAAAATGCCTCCTAAAGCAATATTACCTATAACAGGTAATGCCTCAGCCAGCCTTCTTCATTAGGCACAGTGGGGGATAGAACCCATGACTCCTGCATCATTGGTCAGTGTCTTAACCATTGTGCTACACTGCTGTCCCTCCTTGCATTTCAGCGCATCTACTTAAGATTTTCATTCGTTACACTGCACAGTGCTGCCATCAAAAACAGTGCTGTGACCTTGCGGTGCCTCATACGGCACCCTATAAAGCGCCATATAAGCAACATTCTAGGGTGCCTTGGCAGACAGTGCACTTTAAAATGTGCCCTCTGGGGTACCTTATGGAGCGCCTTATGTTACAGTGCTTTCAGAGTGCGTTTGCTTGTAGCAGTAATTAAAATAAAATTAAAATGCCTCAGACTGTAATATTACCTATAACAGGTAATGCCTCAGCCAGCCTTCTTCATTCAGCACAGTGGGGGATTGAACCCATGATCCCTGCACCCAGGGGCAGCCCAAGGGGGGTGCGGGGCCATGTGCGGAGACTCGGTGCGGGGCCTCATTTGCATAAGAGGCCTCATTTGCATAAATATTTGCATAATGTTACCATACACTAACTTTTAGTAAACATGCCTCTTCATGAGTGTATGGATAAAGAAAGACTAAAAGATTTCTACATTACTATAATCCAGTGCCAACCACCAGACACATTAGGAACTACTACAAACACTGTCCATTTAGAACCCATAGCAAACCCACCGTATCCTAACAGCACTACCAGGACTCACAAAGCACCAGACCCTACCTATCAAAAGGCAATACTGCAAATATTAAACCAATACATTTCAGAGAATAACAATACATGACCTACTGAGGAAAGAGAACAAGTGGCAATGTCAAATAGGAATTACATAAACAGAATACCTCAGCTCAGTTACACATGCAGAACACAGACCATCACCAAACAAGGAGTCACAATTTAAAAACAGGAAGACAATAATTAAAATGGGAACCCTAAAAGCCAAACTTGGAATTTACAACAACAATGTAGAAATAAAACTATAAATTAATTTCCTCTTGTACTAAACAAAGCACAGACGTTAATGATGCACATTTCCCAGAGCTGACATATTCCAGTTAATAAATTCAAAATAAAGAGATATCTTTGTACCTTTTGTGCATTTTTTTTCAGTTGCAATTGTTCCAGCCACTTTCTTCTGGTTTATTTGTGTCTTCTGCTAACTCTCCATCGTCTGCTGTCCATTTGTCCTTTCTTCTCTCTTCTAGTTTTTTTCCATTCTCTCTCTACATCTGCTTTAACATACTAATCTTTCTCCTTTTGCTCTTTCCCTCATTCCTATTTCATCCACTCAAATTTTACCCGTCAATCCCTACTTAGTCTCCCAATACCCGGCCAATTGTAGATTTTTCTTCACTCCCACACAAAATATTTTTCCCCTCTCCATTTCACTCTCCCAGCCCCATCCCCTTCTAATCTCCCCCAACATCAGCTCCCTTCTAGTTCCAGCCCCACCCAGTATCCGCTCCCTTCTAGTCCCCGCATCAGCCCATTTCCAGTCCTGGCCCCCCATCAGCCCATTTCCAGTCCTAGCTCCCCCATCCATTTCCAGTCCTATCCGAGTCCCCTCATCAGCCCATTTCTAGTCCTTTCCTAGCCCCACCATCAGCCCATGTCAAATCCTAGCTCCCCTCCACTCAGCCCATTTCCAATCCAAGCCCCCCATAAGCCTACTTCCAGTTCTAGCCCCTCCATGAGTCCATTTGAATCCAAGCCCCCACCACAGCCCATTTCCAATCTTAGCTCCCCCCAACACCCAATTCCCAGTCCTATCCTAGCCCATCAGCCCATTTCCTGTCCTAGCTCTCTCCCCTAAGAGCCCATTCCAAGCCCCCCTTCCACTCAGCCCATTTCCATACCAAGCCCCCTTCCACTCAGCCCATTTCCATTCCAAGCCCCCCTCCCCATCAGCTATTTGCAGTTCAAGCCTTCCCTTCCACTCATCCCATTACCAGTCCTAGCAACCCCTCCCACCCACCCATTACCAGTCCTAGCCCCCCATAGCCTATTACCAGTCCTAAGCCCCCATCAGCCCACTCCCAGTCCTAATACCACCAGCCCATTTCCAGTCCTAACCCCCATCACCCAATTTTCAGTTTAAGCCCCCCCATAGCCCATTACCAGTCCTAACCTCCCCATCAGCCCACTCCCAGTCCTAATCCCATCAGCCCATTTCTAGTCCTAACCCCCATCACCCAATTTTCAGTTAAAGCCCCCCATAGCCCATTACCAGTCCTAACCCCCCATCAGCCCACTTCCAGTGCTAATCCCATCAGCCCATATCCAGGCTTAGCTCCCCCATAGCCCATCACCACTCCTAACCCCCAGCCCAGCCCAGGGAAAATTTAAAATAAAAAAAAGAAAAGCTGTCAGCTGTCTGCTGCCGCTGCCGGGACCGCCGCGGCATAATTAAGTGTGCCGCGGGGCCCCCCCTGCTCGGCAGAGCCTGCCCTCCCCTGTATCAGCTTCCTCTTTCAGCTGCAGTCACACGCGCTGGCTTTCAGAGCGCGAAGGGACTAGTTTCCCTTTCGCGGCTCTGTGAAGCCCGCGGGGGCTGATGGGAACTTCCCATCAGCCCCCGCGGGCTTAACAGAGCAGCGAAGGAGAAACTCTCCCCTCGCGCTCTGAAAGCCGGCACGTGTGACTGCAGCTGAAAGAGGGAGCTGATACAGGGGAGGGCAGGCTCTGCCGAGCAGGGCAGCAGACAGCTGACAGCTTTTCTTTTTTTTCTTTTTTAAATTTTACTTTTAAATCAGAATGTTTTTTGCGCGGGGCCCCCTGAAACGCGGGGCCCTGTGCAAAAAACATTCTCGCTCAATGGACAGGCCGGCCCTGCCTGCCCCATCGGTCAGTGTCTTAACCATTGTACTGTGGCTCTGCTCCTGTGCTTGCACATCAGCGCACCGCTTATGCTTCCCACGCAAGTTTCTCATGCGCTAATGTGCGCGGTGCACATGAGTGCACAGCGCACATTAGCACATGATTAATCCCGGTTTGCTTTTATCAGACTGAAACGCCCACTCCTTATATGGCATCCCGCACACTAGCGCGGTGCGCACCTAACGGGGTTTTAGTAAACATACCCCTAAGCATTTGGCATTTGCTATAGAAGATAAGAATAGCTACTAATGTTATAGAAGTTACCTACATAAAAAGCAGTGGGTTAGAAGCTCCAAGCATTCACTTTTTTAAGAAATAAGGTCATTGATGCTAACAGGCACAAAAGTTAGACATTTGATTGGTCTAAAAATGAGTGCCATCAAGTCTGAGACCTTTAATGGTGTGAAGCAGTAACCATAAGAGAAAAAATAGTTTGTAAAAACCAAACCTTTTGTTTATAGAACTGAGTGTTGTTCATTTTGAACTTTTGACAAAGATTACACTCAGAGAAATAGACCACTAACAGTTTGTTTCATCTCCTGAATACACAGGCATAATAGGGACATCCACTTGTATGTGTAGGGGTGATTTTAGAAGGCGTATACACATTTTCAACATTTAATAACCAACATTTTCATGTGTAGATCACATACACGTGTAAATAGTGATTTTAGAAAGGCAAAATTTATACTAATGAACTCTGCCCATACTCAGCCCAATTTGCATTCCCTGCTATATCTATCAGCACGTTATGCACCTTCAGGCAAAGCACAAGCTTTTACCCTGGTCAATATTTTATAAGAGCCCATTAACACATGCAAACATCACACATGAATTTTAATGACTTTATAAAATTACCTCCCAAATACACCTTTATGTACACTCATGGAGGGCCCACACAGAGGAACTAAAGGAAGAATCAGACAAAGTGTTAAAGTTGTGTAGCTCAAAAGCTACTCTTCTTGTTGACACTGGGGTGAAAAAGAAATTTCATGAGCCTTCCTGGGACTATTTTCTAGATGGGAGAAAAGCTAGTTTCTAGGATCCTAAATTTGCAAAATATAATCCATCAGTCTAGATCATCAAAAATATCAACAAAGTCCACCTAACATACAGACTTGGTCATTCAAAAAGAAATTGGCTTTTGCTGATTGCTGATTTTATGGTTTTGGAACAAATCTGCAAAGAAAAAGATAATTCAGGATTTTCCCAGATACTGTTCAAAACAGTGGGCCTCACTGTAGAAAATCTTTGTACTTGACCAATTGAAATGGACTCGCAGATCTTCTCTTTAGGGGTGAGAAACAAAATCCTCTTTCTTCCAGGCTGAGATAAATACCTGATGCTCCAGTTGCTCCTCTGCTGGTCTGGCTCCCTAGCTCACCAAATCTTCAGACACCATTGCTCCTCTCTCTAGCACTTTATAGAACAATGCCACCTCTTTATTGTCTACCTCCTAGGCCCTGTTCTTTTCTTCTAGTCCCTAAGTCCTCCTACACCCTAGTTTCCACTCCTAGAAGTCTGGGTTTCTCTCTTGGAGCCACAGACATTCTAGGGAGAGTAGAGCTGCAAGACCTAGTGCTCAGCCCACACTTGAGTCGTGATAAAACATCTTCCATGACACTACTCCTTAGAGAATGTCATGTACATCTTATTTTCTCACAATGATCTCACTACTTTCAGGGACAGTGAAAACTCCTGTATTTAAATAAATAAATAAAAATAAAAATAAATAAATTAAATAAATAAATTAAAACATTTTAGACAGAGGGTAAAATTTAAACTCTAATAGACCTCCTGGAAATTACTAAAAGCAAACCTCTCAGAGGCCAGGCTGTACAAATTAATTTAAACACTAAAAATATTTGACATTTGGGTAACACACCACCTCCAGGTTTCAACAAAATGAGGTAATAAACCACCTTGGCCACTAAAGTTAAACAAAGAAAAATTAATATTCAATAAAACAAAGACCAAAAAGTAGGCATATCGAACAAGCTTATTTTATGATTATTTTCCATATTTATGTGATTGTATACGTTTTTTCCCATTTCTGTACATTGTATTTCTATGGGGAACAGGAAAGCAATGAATAAATAAAAAAATATAAAATATTATATTTAAAACACATTAAATTCATTGAAATACAATAATCAATAACCATAGCAGCCATTCTATTGATAGCAATTACAAATAAATTATAAATGACAATATAATTAAGAAGAAAAGTACAAGAACTGTAATGAAATACAATGCAATCAGTGAATGCTTAATTTCTATTCATCTATGAGGAATGCCATCAACACAACTATAATTCAAGTATATGCCCAACAACAACTGTAGAAGAGGATGACGTTGCTGAGTTTTATGAACAAGTACAAGTTGAAATTAACAGAACATGCAAACAGGATATCCTGATAGTCATGGGTGACTGGAATGCAAAAGTTGGCACAAAGAAGAAGGCAAAGTGCTTGGAAAATATAGACTTGGCAACAGAAATGAAGCTGGAGAAAGACTGATAGAATTCTACAAGACTAACGATCTATTCATCTCAAACACCTTCTTCCAGCAACACAAGCGACAACTGTACATATGGACTTCACCCAATGGATTGTACAAAAATCAAATTGACTATATCTGTGGATGTCAATGATAGAAAAGCTCTATAACATCAACAAAGACAAAACCTGGAGCTGACTGTGGTACAGATCACCAACTAGTATGCAAACTCAAGCTAAAGCTGAAAAAGAGCAAGCCACTCATGAATCTAGCAAAATATGACCCTGAGAATATACCACTAAAATTTAAAGACTGCCTGAAAAATTGATTTGCTGCTTTAGATACAAATGACAGAGCTCCAGAAGAGTTATGGGATGACATTAAGGTTGTGTTGGAAGAAAGTGAGAAATCTCTACAAAATGTAAAAAAGCAAAAATGGTCAAAATGTAATGCTGAAGAAACTCTGAAAGTGGTCCAGAAATGCAGAGAAGCTAAAGCCAGAGGAGAAAGAGAGACAATTGCAGAACTCAACAGAGATTTCCAGCATGCAGCAAGATAAGACAGGGAGAAGTACTACAATGACGAATGCAAGGAAATAGAAGCAGAAACTATTAGAGGAAGACTAAGATCGGCTTTCCTAAAGTTACAAGAGTTAAAGAAAAAATTCCAGCCTTGAATTGGAATGTTACAAGATGATCAAGGATCCATGCTGAATAATGCTGAGAAGATCAAGAAATGGTGGAAAGAATATACAAAGTCAATATATGATAAAAATCAAGTGGACCAACAGCCGTTTCAACCTGTACCTTATGATCTGGAACTACTTGTGATGAAAGAAGAAGTTGAAGCAGCATTGAAAGCCTTATCAAAGAACAAAGCACCAGGCATTGGTGGCATTCCCATTGAAGTATTACAACAATCTGATGCAGTTGTTACCATACTTACAAGGCTCTGCCAGGAAAGTTGGAAGACAACATCGTGGCCAACTGACTGGAAAAGATCTGTGTTTATACCAATACTAAAAAAGGTGATACAAGTGACTGTGGAAATTATCGCACAATCACTCTGATCCCACATGCCTGAACCATACCTGGAATGAGAACTGCCTGAAGTGCAAACAGGGTACAGGAAAGGGTGAGGAATGAGAGACATCATTGCGGATGTGAGGTGGATCCTTGAAAAGACAAAAGAATATTAAAAGGATATCTATATGTGTTTTATTGACTACAGCAAGGCTTTTGACTGTGTAAACCATGAGAAACTCTGGGCCACATTAAGAAGCATGGGCATTTATTTATTTTACACCTGATCATTCTCTTGCACAATCTGTACATTGATCAAGAAGCAACAGTTTGAATGGAACAAGGAGAAACAGAATGGTTTAAAATCAGCAAAGGGGTTCAACAAGGCTGCATACGTTCCCCCTACCATGTTTAAATTATATGTAGAACAAATCATCAGTGAAGCAGGACTATATGAAGACAACAGAGGCGTGAAGATTGGTGGGAAACTCATCAACAACCTTTGCTGTGCTGATTATACCACATTACTGGCTGAAAGTGAAGATGATCTGAAACATTTGCTTCTCAAGATCAAGGAACATAGTCTTAAAATGGGCCTGCACCTTAAAGTAAAGAAGACAAAGATCCTGACAACTGGCAAAATCAATATCATTGAAGGAGAAGAAATTGAAATAGTGGACAACTTTAACCTGCTTGGATCAACTATCTTTAAAGAAACAACAAGCAGTCAAGAAATCAGATGACACATTGCTCTTAGCAGAAAGGATATGAAGGACCTAGACAAGATTCTCAAGAGCAAAGATGTCTCTCTCCATACAAAGATTCAACTGGTTCAAGCCATGGTATTTTCAATAACGTCATATGGACAGTGAAAACGATAGACAGGAAGAAAATTGATGCCTTTGAATTATGGTGCTAGCAATGAATACTGTGTATATCATGGACTGCCAGAAGAACAAACCAGTTAGTACTAGAAGAAATCAAACCTAAGCTTTCTTTAGAAGTTCAAATGACAAGACTTTGTCTTTCATACTTCGGACACATCATGTGAAGAGAGAGATCATTAGAGAAAGGCATCATGCTTGGCAAAGTAGAAGGTCAATGCAAACGAGAAAGGCCAGCAATGAGATGGATCAATACTATAACAGCAGCTATGGGTGCCACTCTGTCAACAATGAGCCATCTGACTGAAGACCAAACACTGTTTAGGTCAAGTATCCAGAGGGTCGCCATGAGTCGACACCGACTCAGTGGCATCTAACAACAACCATGTAGATGTTGTTGATTATCCCCATTTAAGGCATTGGCTTACTTGGCTGTAAACTATGTAAATGCCTTTCGAATATCGGGCCCTTGGTTACTAAGCCAGTGCTCTAACCATTAGGGTACTTCTCCACTCACCTTTGTGAGTAGGCTGCCAGATTATAGGGTTTTGCACTGCTTTATTTGGAGATCTCCTCTTTTATGATGCCACCTCCTGAGATCCCCCCAGTGTGCCAGTAGGTTGATCTACAATGGTGCATTGGAGTTACTGATCAGTACTAAAGGACTAGATTGGACCATATCCTTGTAGGCCTCACACTACAGCTAACCATGTCCTTGGGATCCAGATAGCACCAATTACTTAGGGTGTTGTATGGTCTGGGGCTTTACTTGAGAGACATACTATTCCTATGCCTCTTCTGACTCCTTCAAAATACAGTCTACTAAGGTCTTCACAGTTATGCCCACTAGCTTTGGCAGAACGTCTTAGGGTTCCTTGGGCATTGGTATGGACACAACTCTCAGGTTATGGGGCCCACTTGCTATCCATCAGACTCTTCTGGCCTCAGGTAGGGCCTAATGATACCAAGGAACTCATCCCTGGCCCACTTTTAGGGTGAACACTACCAGTGGAGAAGTCCTTGATTTGTAATGGAGATGCTTTGAACCCTTATCCCTCTGTATGGCTCTGGGTTTCCCTGGCCATCATGCAACTCCCTGTTATTAATTTCAGACCTAGATTACATTGTCACATTTCCTACAGGAACCTTCAAGGCTGGAATCACTGAGAAGATGAGATGAAATAATGATGTTCTGTTATTCCTCAAAACTGGGTGACTCTTCTTGGCTTCTTATGTTCTGACTTCAACCACTGTGAATACAGAGGGATTCATCTGGATATGTTCCATCTTCAGTTTATACATAGGGCTCTGATAGAAACATCACAGCTGCAGAAGAGTAAGCTCCTAAAAAGGTAGCATTAGGGCTTTTTCGTGGCTACCATTTCTAGTCCCTCCAATGCTGCCCAAGTCCTCAGAAATTTGGAGTGCTATGGCCATCCTGGGTTCAGCTGGTATGCTATCTGAGGAAATCGGCAGGGTTTAAGGCCACTCTTGATGATTTGCAGTCCTTGGCAATGGATCACTTACTACTTTGGTTTCTAAACCTAATGCTGCTGTGGTAGTAGGCATGGTCAAAGTATGCTGTGGAACACTGGCAGTTTCATCATTAATGGCTGATGTGTGATCACTTGAAAAAATATTCTCTATACCTTAGTATGCTTCTCTTCTTTTGGTGCCAAAGTTTTGTAGGCTTTCAGAGTTCCTTAATGACAATGATGTCCATATTGAATCTCCTGTACTCCATGATCCTTCCACATTCCATGCCAAACATCTCAGGTGGAAAATATCCAGCAGTAAACAGGTGAGAACACACTTCAGCAGACTCACAAAGTCTCCAGAAGGCTCAGTGTGGGATTTCAAATTTATGTAGACCAGGTGGCATTCTTCTTGATGACACTTGGGCAAGAAGGAGTTTTGAAGGCCATCATGCATCTCATTCTCACTGAGGCCATGTCTGGATGGGAGAAAAGCTAGCTTCACGCACTCTAACTTTTTGGGATCCAATCCAAAACTCCTGCCCAGTAAAAAATCTCAATAATTTCCACACTGCAAACAGGCTTGGTTGTTTAAAAAGGAATTGGCTTCTAGCATCTGTAATTATGTTTTTGGAATAAAACAGTAGAAATAAGGTAATTCAATATCATCCAAGGTACAATAGTCCTCTTTCTTCTAGACTCAAATGAATATCTGATGTTCCAGTAGATCAGTTGTTCCTTTCCTGGTCAAGGCTAGCCATTTCCCTAGCTGACCAAACCATCAGATGTTGCTTCTCCTCCTCTCCAGCACCCCAATAAAGTTATTGTAGAACAATTTCAACTCTTTACTCTTTATCTCCTAGGAGCTGGCACCTTCTCCATCCCTGAGTCTTCCTGGGCCTGTAAGGATCCACTCCTAGGTGTTTTGGCTCTCCTTCATGAGATCCAGAACATCCCAGGAAGGGGTGTGGGGGGGGGGGGAGCAAGACCCAGCATCAACATCATACTTATTTATAAAACTCCTCTTTTCCACCCACCCTGACTTCATTACTTTCAGAGCCTTTGAAATCACTAGAAAGGAAGAAAATGGTGACTCCTTACAGATGGATGAAATGACAGACACCCACAAGACAGAACTCAGCATAGACCACTCTAGCATGCAAGCCAGAAAGAAACCGCATTAAAAGACACTTGCTGATAGACACTCCAGAGTTCATGATGAATATGAACAATAACAGATAGGTCCATGAAAATACTAGTGCGGAACAAGGGTATAATTTCATTGATTTTCAGTTTGTTATTATTTCACTGAGTTTTGTTTTCTAAGGTGAGGATCTTAGATTTTAGGAAGACTAACTTTGTGAAGATGGGCAAATACCTCAGGGAGTCGTTAGTGGGATGGGAACAGCTGGGGGATGTAGAAAAACAGTGGGCAAAACTGAAAGGGGGTATTTTAAGGGCAACCAACCTTTTTGTTAAAATGGTAAATAAAGGCAAAAGGACAAGGAGACCACTATGGTTTTTGAAGGAAGTAGCTGAAAAAGTGAAGAAAAAGAGGGAGGCCTTCATGAAATACAAGAGATCACAGAGAGAGTAAGACAGGCATCTGTATTTGGAAAAACTTAGAGAAGCTAGGAAAGTAGTCAAGAAGGCAAAGATTCAAAAGGAGGAGGAAATAGCCAATGCAATAAAATGGGGGGATAAGACATTTTTCAGATATATTAGTGAGAAGAGGAAGGGCAAAAGTTGTATTGTCAGACTCAAGGGTGCAGGTGGGGGTGAATATGTAGACGCTGATAAGGATAAAGCGGAATTGCTTAACAAATATTTTTGTTCTGTGTTCACAGATGAAGAACCAGGAGCAGGACCTCAGAAAACACCCACAAATAGGAACAGAAGCGAGGGACATCTTGAACAATTTTCAGAAGACTGTGTTCGTGAGAAACTAGCTCAACTTAAAGTAGACAAAGCGATGGGACCGGATGGGATACACCCTAGAATACTGAGGGAACTTGGGGACGTTCTAGCAACTCCACTGACTGACCTTTTCAATGCCTCGTTGGAGTCGGGAGTGGTGCCAAAGGACTGGAGAGAGGCTCATGTGGTGCCTTTACACAAAAGTGGAAGTAAGGATGTGGTTGAAAGCTACAGGCCGGTTAGTTTAACTTCGGTGGTGAGTAAATTATTGGAAACGCTGCTGAAAGAGAAAATAGTGAGGTTTCTGGAGTCCAGTGGATTACAGGATCCGAGGCAGCATGGATTCACCAGAGGCAGGTCTTGTCAGACAAATCTGATTGATTTCTTTGACTGGGTGACCAGGGAGTTGGACCGAGGGAGAGCTCTAGATGTGGTGTATTTAGATTTCAGTAAAGCCTTTGACACTGTTCCTCACAGGCGACTTATAAACAAACTGAGCACCCTAGGGATGGACCCTAAAGTTACTGCTTGGGTTAGAAATTGGTTGGGTGGGAGGCGACAAAGAGTACAAGTAAATGGAGCTCACTCTGAGGAGAAGGATGTTACCAGTGGTGTGCCCCAGGGATCTGTCCTTGGTTCGATTATTTTTAACATCTTTGTTAGTGATATAGCGGAAGGGCTGTCGGGTAAGGTTTGCCTCTTTGCGGATGATACCAAAATCTGCAATAGAGTAGACACCCAGGAAGGTATAGATAACATGAGGAGGGATCTAGCTAAGCTTGAAGAATGGTCTAGAATTTGGCAGCTGGGATTTAATGTTAAAAAATGTAAGTTCATGCATTTGGGCTGCAGCAATCCTAGGGAGCAATACAGTATAGGAGGTGAAGCACTTTTGTCCACTAAAGAAGAGCGGGACCTAGGCGTGGTTGTGTCTGATGATCTTAAAGTAGCTAAACAGGTAGAAAAGGCGATGGCAAAAGCTAGAAGGATGCTTGGGTGCATACAGAGAGGAATGTCTAGCAGAAAAAAGGAGGTGATAATGCCTCTGTATAAGTCTTTGGTGCGACCTCATTTGGAGTATAGTGTGCAATTCTGGAGACCGCACCTTCAAAAGGATGTGAACAGGATGGAGTCGGTGCAGAGGTTGGCTACTAAAATGATTAGTGGGCTTCATTATAAAGCATATGAGGACAGACTTAAGGATCTTAATATGTACACCTTAGAGGAAAGGCGGGATAAAGGTGATATGATTGAGATGTTTAAATACCCCCGTGGCATAAATGTTCAGGGAGAGAGCCTCTTTCAATTGAAAGCAAGTTCTGCTACGAGGGGACATGGGATGAGGGTGAAGGGAGATAGATTCAGGAGTGATATGTGGAAATATTTCTTTACGGAAAGAGTAGTGGATCCATGGAATAGTCTCCCAGTGGAGGTGGTAGAGATGAGGACAGTAACTGAATTCAAAAAAGCATGGGACCAACACAGAGGATCTCTAAAGGTAAAAAGTGGACTGTTGTAGTTGTTGATATGGAAGGACAGACTAGATAGGCCATGTGGTCTTTTTCTGTCATCATGTTTCTATGTTTCTATGTTTTTGTATAGCTGTTTCATTTTAGCATGCGCTAAGACAAAATAACACATACCAAGGTGAATAACATGAGCTAACATGAAATAGATATTATTTCATTTTCTAATGCATTATTTGATGCATCCTGAATAAAATAGCATCTGATAAAATAAAATGAGTGCCAATGAAAGAAAAAGCATACACCACTGAGAAATACTCACAGGGTGAATCAGTTCAACCAGCTATATCTAGTTCCTTGAACCCTCCTTCCCACTGGTGGTTCTTCAGTCACCAGGGCAGCCTTGCACACTCTGCTTCAATTTTACATTTAACTGAAGGCAAGGTGTCCCATCTTGCTATAACCCCTGGGTCAAGAATTGTCATGTCACAAGGTCTTGGTCAGTCTGACAAACATACAGTAATAAGAAAATATTCATTATTTGTTTCCCCCCCCCCCCCCCCAAGCGGAAAGGAAAGTATTATCTGGAGAGAAGACTCCGTAACACTCTAGTAGCACACATCAGTCCTATAAGATAAATTTTACTTTTAAGCAAGAATATGTTAGGTATGATCTCAATCTCTAAAATTTACTGCTAATGTGTTTATTAAAATTTACATCGTGCCTAAAAGCACTTCCTTTTAGAACTTGTATAATGCAATATATGCAGGCAACATTCTAAAGTGTGCTTGGAAATTTTTTAAATCAAGTTGTTGGCATCCAATATAACTCTTTCTGGCACATTTTCTTGTTCTCTGATTGCATCTCCTAGTACTTGATTATTTTTCTCTCCATACGTTGTTCAGATTAGCCACTTGGTACTGACTCTTCTATTACAACTTCTGCTCTTGTGTTTTTCTTCTTTACTATAATATCTGATTTTTTTTAGCATCAAGCTTTTTTTTTAAGTTCCAGCATTTTATTCTATTTTCATAATGCAACAAATACAAATCATAAAAAAATGAAAAAATAAACTATACTACAAAATAAACTATACTACCTGCGTTTTCTGCAAAAATTCATGACAAGAAATAAAAATTAAAATAGGATAATGTGAGAGGCACATAACTATGTAAAGTTGAAGTTACAAAGATCCACTGATTTGCATTGGCTTCCATATGATGGTAAAAGGTTGTAACCTATTGGTCTTCTCCACAATTCCCCGTTCGTACTTACTGTATAAGCCTGAAAAAGAGTGTTTCACCAGATGTTCATTTAAATATTTTCAAGGGACTTCCAATGCTGCAAAATTTCTTTCAGTGCTGTTCATACTTAAATGTTCAGAAGTATTTTGTCTGAAGTAGAAAAGGTACTTTGCAGAGCTACTGACTTCCATATCAGTTTATAAGAGAGAATATCGTGAACTGGCAAGATTTTACTTCTTGAATTTCCTAGCTTTTTGCTAGCATGTTTGCAAACTGAGGCAGTAAAAAAGCATGTGAGATAGTGAATGATATTAAAAATGACAATGTCAGCAACTGACATCAGCTTGTTTCATTATCTTCACCACCTTATCTGGCTTCCAAGTTGCCCTGTGTACAATTTATTTATTTATTTAACCAGTTTTGGTATTCCGTTTTTCTACCAGTCAAAACTATTGATATATGATAGGAACATTTAGGGGTATGTTTACTAAACTGCGTTAGTGCGATTCGCGTTAGGAGCCGCGGTAGAGACAGAAACGCCAAATAAGGACATGGGCGGTACATCGTTTCCGAGAACGCGCCGAGAACACGCGTTACAAGGCACCATAAATGAACGAGTGCTACAGGGCACGTTACCGCGCATTAATCTTAAGAAGGTGCGCAGGCATACAAGCACAGTAGCAGAGCTGTAGAACAGTGGTTACAGCACTGACTGATGGTACAGGGGTCATGGGTTCGATTCCCCAGTGGGCCTAATGTATAAGGTTGGCTGAGGCAGCACCCTTTACATTTAAGTAGTGATTGTTGAGGCATGTGACGTGTATTTTAATTAGTGCTGCCAGCAAACACACCCTCACGGTGGCATAACCTAAGGTGCCGCATAACGCACTCCATAGGGCACATTATAAAGTGTACTGTCCGCCAAGGCACCCTATAATGTCCCCTATAGGACACCTTATAAGGCTGTGAACAAAGCCCTGGCTGGCTGCAGAAGAACTGCACATCACCACACAAACTGTCTGCTGTGGTTACCAGGATAGGAGTAACCCACCCGTACCCATGATGCACTGCACATGCAAATCAGCAGACGAGAGATGGGCACAAGATTGGGTATGCACCCCCACAGCACCTCGGCCTTGTAGGGGGAACAGATCGTGTGTGGCACAGCCACAGAGTAGCCACAGACAGTCACATTGTGCGGGTACTGTGCCCACCCTGAGGTTGAGGTGGGGCGCCCAGCACCAGGTCCACAGCACCTTTCATGGCTGAAATACGCCATGCTGCAGGTCCCCATCAGTGTATCATAGGTAGTTCAGTTAGACACACCTAGGATACATCTGTGTCCTGCTGTATGTTTCGGTCATGTCTAGTCCCTATGGGCGATGCTGCACACAGAATAGTGCATATCCTGTGTTGGTGCCATCGTTACCTGCTGTAGGTGAAGGGGGGGTGTATGGACCCATAGGCAGATTATGTACCACCACACAACCCACCCTCTGGGGCGCAGGGTGGGAAACAGGATCACCCACCAATAGATCCACAATCTACCTCCCTGCAATGGCAGTAGTAGAGGGGACCAGCAACCCCAGTACTGCTGGGGAACAGACAGAGCGGTACACATCCATAACGCAATCGCAGACAGATGGCAGACCTGGAAATGCTCAGCTGCCCCCCACCATTATCTGACATTCTCCAGCAGCAAGCCTCCAGTCGCTGCACCCTGCAAGGTGTTCCAGCAAGACACATACTAGCTGCAGACAGCCCACCAGCTAGTCCATAGTGCATGGTCCTGGAGGAGATGCATGTACCCAGAACGGGGATGTCAGCATACACACCAAGCAGATAAATCAGTGATTGGGCCCCAAAAGGAAACCCATAAATATTCCATGAGAGAAAGGTTATATAGTACTATGGGGGAACCTAGCCATGCCATGGTCACTGCTCAGTCAGGGTGAGAGTGACCTCCCAGCAGGACATGCTATGGCCACCCTATCCATGCAGGTGGTGGCCAGGCACTACAATGTCCGAGCCATTGCCCTATGCCGTGTGCAGATGTATCCAGGCCAGGCCACCCTATCCAGGCTATTCCCACGGTACCTTGCTCCTCATTATGCACAATGGCAGGCCAATACTGGCAACAGTGCCAGCAGTGTGGGCTGTGGAGGGTGTTGGCAGCCACCACACACTGGATAGACAGACACACACTCCCCACACCTATGCCAGCATCGGGCAACTATAGAGGTGTTGGGCAGCCCAGGCCACCACACCAGTCCTGGGCACAGTGCAGGCATGGCTATGGTACGCAATACTGTAGGAGTCACTCCCCAGGTTGGTAAACACTGTCAGACACAAGACCTGTAGCACACTCCACAGACATCAGAAAGGTTGCTATGATGTAGCTCACTCAGAAAAGTGTACTTAACCTAGGAATTGCCATCTGCCAGTACTCATAGCAACCTCTTTAAAGATATGTACCATATTCCCAGGTTTAGGGTGGCATTACTAAGGTATGCAAGTGCTAGTATTGGGAGATGCACGCAGAGCCCAATGTCCTGCCTCTCTAGGAGGCTTTGGATAATGGGGCCTGTGGGTGCGGGTGTGTCTGCCCCTGTTGGCTGCTGCTTTACGGCAGAGGTTCCCAACTCCAGTCCTGCAGTGCCAAACACTGTTCGGGTTCTCATGCTGTCCCTCATGAATATGCATGAGATACATCTGCATACCATGGGGGTGGCGCATAACAATGCAGCACAGGCATCTTTATCAGAGGCAGCATGGAACCGGAATGGTGTTTGGCCCTCCAGGACTGCATTTGGGAGGCTCTGCTCTAGGTAATGTGCATGTTTATGGTGTCTGTTCTCTGTAGGGTAAAATGTAGGTGTCTTGGGCATGTTTACGTCATCTGCAATAAAGGTGCTGTCTGTATTAGCATGTTGTAGTAGTGGGTGAAATATGGGGACTGGGTTGGCGGGAACCACAGGTGGGACTTGAACCTTCTGAATACACTGGTTTTGTGCACTGCACCACCTTGTTGTCACAGAGTCAGCACATTCCTTGGTGATACCATGACTGTTCGTCAGACAGTGCCCATCTGTTGCAGTACACGGCACCCACCTACACAGGGCTAGGCCACAGTCTGCTCTTGGCAGCTGCCACTGCCCCTCCACCACCAGTATCCCTCAGCCACCATGCTGACATGCCCTTCTGCTGGTGGTGCTGGTGGTGCGCAGTCTCAGGCCATCCAGTGTGCAGGTAGGTGGCTGCCTATGGTGCAGGTTCTGGGGTAGGGGTGCCTGCATAGGTGTCCACGCTTCCCCCCAGCACCGCCTGCCAATGTTCCGTGCCCTTGCGGGTAGCTGCTGGGTACTATCCCCTGTGACACTGTGGGAAACACAGTCGTGCCCATGTTAGGCCTTCAGCAATTGCTGTCTGGCTGCTCTGCTGCTTCAGCATTCGTATGGGCCACCTAGTCTGCACTGTGGCCCAGCTGCACTGTGGCCCAGCTGCACCACAGCATGTGCCACCTGCGGCCCTCTGTATCCCCTTCTCCGGCATCTGTCCAGTTGCCATTCCGACATGCCCGCCCTGATGTTACGGGACATGTGCATGCCATAGGAACCCTGTCTGATGGTGGGGAAAACCCTGAGCAGCGCTATTTCACTGTGGGCTCATTCACCTTGTATGGGGACGGATTATAGACCCTTCCACGATTTATATCTGTTCTATGGAGTTTACTCGGGGGGGAGGGGTTGATGTTTCTCATTGATATCACTATTGGCCAGCTTGGTTATGGTTTTTTTCCAGTTTGTTGGGGTCATTTTCAGTGTTTATATGCCCTTTTGTTCTGTGCACATGTATCACACTTATCCCTTTTTTTAGGTTTCCGTGCCTGGGCTGTACATTGCTGACACTGAAATGGTTTCTCTCCCCTGTAATGTGCATTTAACGGCAGGTTTTCATTCGCGTTGGAATTGAGCTCTTCAGATCATCACGTTAGTGTGAAGGGAGCCTCTCCCCGCCCACTCTCTGCCCATTGACCCCTTCTCTCCGCCCTCTCTCCACCTTCTGCGGTGTTTTACCGCGCCGCGGGGCATTACGATCGTTAGCGCATCATAACGCACGTTATGTAACGTTAACGATTATAAGCACAGCATAACGCGCGTTATGCTGCGCTTATCATCGTTAACGTTACATAACGCGCGTTATTCACGATTACCGCAGTTTAGTAAACATACCCCTTAGTGCCTTAAAAGTATTAAATCTGCTTCCCTTTAGCATTAGCTTTCATTAGGGTTCTGTTTAAGTGAGGGTTCTATTCAGCTTATGTATCCTCAGCATAAAAAAAGACAGTCCACTTTGAGTGGGTATTTTAAGCACGGATAGGGCAGGCTTAGCCATATATATATATATATATATATATATATATAGTGGCCCAAAAAAAGGTGAAAACATCTCGTCGCATATAAGTTATTTAAAAATTCAAAAAGACAGATGTAAACGATTGACAAATTAAAAAAAAAAAGATGGCGAACGGAAATTGTCGAAATAAAGACGTTACATAGCTAAAAAAGGTAAATAAGTAAACTATTTAAGCTTTTAATTTATAAGATATTCTCACTTTTTTGGGCCACCCTGTATATATACAGGCTCATTCCATCCTGGACGTACACTCGCTTTGATCCCCGATGTCCAGGAATGTTATTCCACCTTCGAGGTGGAATAACTTCCCTGTTCAAGTCGCCGGCCCTGATCCTCCCCTATCTCGCCCCCTTCTAGTTTCCCCATACAACCGGTGGGGAAGCTATACGCTGGCAGGAGGGGCACGAATAGTGGGGATGGACGTCCACTGGGACATCCATCTCCACTATTCGTAGCACAGAATCGGGCCCATATTTTCCTTATTGAGAACTTATTCTCTGCTTACAATTTGGTTTGTGATCCTTTATAGATACATTTATATTTATCAAGTTACAAACACAGTGCTTTTGTAAGTATGCAATCTTCCCATTTGGGACTTTATGCAACAGCATCTCCCTCTCCCACATAGCACACATTGGGTGCAAAAGCACTTATTCTATCCAGTACTACAGGGGTACATTGGATGGCCCCTATACTTAGCCTTACTTTTATTTTTGTTGTTCTACTTTTTAATTATTTATTGTTTGATTATTTATTTAATAATTTAGCTGTAGATTTAAGTTTATTTTTATTATTGTTTTATGTGATTTAGTTTTATTTGTTTTAATCTAAGATTTTACCCCCTGAAGAAGGCAATCTGCCGAAACATGCAGAAGTTTTTCAATAAAACATCTGTGACCATTCCACACATCTCGCTGCCTTGTGTGTGTCTCCAGCTTGTTAAACCTCCACCAAGCAAAACTCAGAACAGGCATCAGTTCAGGAGAAATCAAAGCAGCTTTACTTCTTCTCAGCTTGTTAAACCTCCCCAAAACAAAACCCAGAACAAACAGCAGTTCAGAGAAAACAAAAGCAGCTTTAGTTCTGTCCTAACTTGTTAATCTTCCACAAGCTGCTTCTCCTGACCCTTCCTCCAGCCCCAGTTAAAGTTTCTACCTCAAAGCTCCTCTGCATGGCTTGGCTTGGAAGGACTTCTGGCTCTACAGACCTCTCTCCCTCCTGCAGCCTCCTGAGTTCTTAACCTTTCCCTGTGAGCCAAGCCCTCCCAACCCTGAACTCTGGGCTTCAAACTCTCTTAAGGGGGACTGTTGAGAATCCCTTTGGAGAGAGATGGGCAACATTCTATAGATCCCATCAAATAAGGTCTTAACTGCTTTTCTCCATGGATTTTCAGTGGTACTATTTGTATGTTGTTGTTGTTAAGTGCTGACAAGTCAATGTTGACTCATGGCAACCCTCTGGATAGCTGTCCTAAATTGTATTGTCTTCAGTCAGGTGACTCATTGTTGATAGAGTGGCATCCATAGCAGCTGTTATTGTATCGATGCAACTCATTGCTGGTCTTCTTCTTCTGCATTGACCTTCAAACTTGCTAAGCATAATGTCTTTCTCTAATGATCTTTCTTTAACCTTGCCAAGCATAATGTCTTTCTCTAATGATCTCTCTTTGCATGATGCGTTCAAAGTATGAAAGTCAAAGTCTTGTCATCTGAGCTTCTAAAGAAAGGTTAGGTTTGATCTCCTCTAGTACTGACTGGTTTGTTCTTCGGGCAGTCCATGATATACACAGTATTCTTCACCAACACCATAATTCAAAGGCATCAATTTTCTTCCTATCTATCTTTTTCTCTTTTTCACTGTCCAACATTCACATCCATAAGATGTTATTGAAAATACCATGGCTTGAATAAGTCAAATCTTTGTATGGAGAGACATCTCTGCTCTTGAGAGTCTTGCCTAGGTCTTTCATAGGCATTCTGCCAACAGCAATGCATCATCTGATTTCTTGACTGTTTGTCATTTCTTTATTGATTATTGATCCAAGCAGGTTAAAATTATCCACTATTTCAATTTCTTCTGCATCAATGATAAACTTACTGATTTTGCCAGTTGTCAGGATCTTTGCCTTCTTTACGTTAAGGTGGAGACCCAATTTAAGACTATGCTCGGTGATCTTGAGAAGCAAATGTTTTAGATCGTCTTCCTTTTCAGCCAATATTTGGTACCATCAGCATAGCAAAGGTTGTTGATGAGTCTTGTTCTGCATATAAATTAAACAGGTAGGCGGAAAGTATGCAGCAGTGACATTATTTGTACATGGGGAGGTCATTCCAGAACATGAATAAGGGGTTTGTACATGTGACGGGGATGTTTATGTGCCAAAAATGTCCCTGACTGTATTCTGAAACACTGCTGAAATGAATGTCCACAGCGCTAGCACGGTTGATCTCAGAATGTGGGTCGGAGAGGGCAGATGGGGACGTGGTCAGCTGTGGAGACGTAGAAAGCTTATTCAGGAAAGGCCCATTTATGTATTAAGGGGGTCTGTTCTATCACATGAATAGTGGGAATGGATGTCCTATTGGGACATCCATCCCCGCTATTTGTCCCCCTTGCCATCACCGACTAAGCCTTCCCATACGAACAAGTCCAGCAGCCATACCCACCACACCAGTCCTGGGCACAGTACAGGCATGGATATGGTTCTCCCCTCCCATACCCACACAGCCCTGACCAGGGGAGCAGTGCCACAAAGCTGGCTGTGGGAAGGCAGAAAGGGTTGCACCACAGGTAGCTGATGTATACAGACCAGGGAGCTTAGATGGACCTTATCCAACAGTGTCACTGATGGGGTGAGCGCCCAGCCTGGATTTGAGAAGGGCCGGGGACAAAGCCTGATGTACAGACTCGGGTAGTTTGTTCCAGGCATAAGGAGCTGCAAGGTGCAAGGATCAACATCTGGATTTGGTAGTAGAAGAGAAGAGCACAGATAGAAGCATTCTGACAGCAGAGTGGAGTTCACATGGAGGGATGTAGGGAGAGATAAGAGGGAATGGTAGTGCAGAGCAGCAGATTGAGTGCACTTATAGGCCATAGATATGAAACGAGCATGCATTTACTGCTCAGCATCATTATGCCTCCTTTGGGGACCTTCAATGTTAGTTCAGGGTTTTGTGCACTTGGTGAGGGTTCATCCCTAGCAGTTTAAGGCGTGCTTGTAGAGATTACCAGAGCAGGCTTCTCTGGGGCCTGTTCCTAATGTCATGCGCCATTTGATGCAACATATGTCCTGACATATATGTTCGCATTTACACTCTTGTGTACCATATTGGGGTGCACTGGGCTTTCCTAACACTTTTCAGGGCATAAGGGGGGCTGGTATATGGTCTAGGTTGCAGCAGTTGTCATTTCTCATTGGTATTTATGTCTAGTGTATCTCCTCAGTTAAAACATGCATCCCTGAAGCTGCTCCTCACACTCAAAAATCCCCATTATTGTACTGAACAAAATACATAAGAACATAAGATATGCTATACTGTGTAGACCAACAGTGGCTAATCTAGGTCACAAGTACCTAGCAGTTTCCCTGAAAGACACAGGTTCCACAATGCTTGTAGTGGGGCAAGTAGTGGATATCCCGGGTCCCCTTTAATAATGGTTTATATACCTTTCCACCAGGAACTTGTCTAAACCTTTTTTAAACCCAGCAACACTAACAGCTTTTACTACATCCTCCGGTAATGAATTCCAGAGTTTGCACATTGAGTGAAAAAATATTTTCTCTTAGTCTTAAATAGGTTACACTGTAGCTTCATTCCATGTCCTCTAGTCTTTCTATATTCTGATGGCATAAACAATCAATCTATGTTTACCCGTTCTGCACCATTTATTAATTAATAGACCTCTATCATATCTCCCCTCAGCCGTCTCTTTTCCAGGTTGAAGAGCCCTAACCTTTTTAGCCTCTTTTCATAGGGGTATCCTCCCATCACCTTTACCATTTTGGTGGCTCTTTTCTGTATCTTTTCTATTAACACTATGGGGTATGTTTACTAAACCGTGCTACTGTGCGGGGCGCACTTGAGCGTGCGCTAAGGTACCTTAGCGCACGCTAATGATGCGTTTTTGTGCCCCGCACAAGTGCGCGCCGCACTAACGGGCCCGCACATGTGCGCGGTGCGCTGATGTGCGATAGAGGCGTGGAAAGGCTCCCGGAGGGCGGAGGAAGGCTCCCCAGGGGCGGAGAGACTGGGTCAATGGGTGGAGAGTGGGAGGGGAGAGGCTCCCCACACAGGAGCGGGGCTGAAATTCCAGTTAAAAAATACCACGAGTGAAAACCTTGCGTTAGAGCCGATTTAAAGGGAAGAGAAACCATTTCTGTCAGCAATGTACAGCAAAACCAGGGAAACCTACAAAACGTGAGCAGTGTGATACATGTGCACAGGACAAAATAGCAAATAAAAATTGAAAATGACCACAACAAAATTATAAAAAATTATAATCCAGCTGGGTAACAGTGATAGTAATGGGAAACATAAAAAAACACTCCTATAAAGAGCCCCAAAAAATAAATATGATTTTTAGAAGGGTCTACGCTCCGTCCCCATACAAGGTGAATGATCCCACAGTGAAATAGCAATGATCAGGGTTTCCCTCTCCATTGGACAGGTTACGTATGGCATGCACATTTCCACAACAGCAGGGCGGGCATGTCGGAATGGGCAACTGGACAGATGCTGGGAAAGGGGATACAGAGGGCTGCAGGCAGAACATGCTGTGGTGCAGCTGGGGCACAGTGCGGACTAGGCAGATGCCTAGATGGCACCTAGGAAGGCTGAAACTGAACAGCAGCCAGACAGCAACTGATGAGGGCCCAACATGGGCACGAGAGTGTGTATCACAGTGTCACAGGGGATAGTACCCAGCAGGTACCCCCAAGGGCACAGAACATTGGCAGGCGGTGTTTGGGGGACGTGCGGACAAATTTGCAGGCACCCCTACCCCAGAACACGCACCATAGGCAGCCACCTACCCGTACACAGGATGGCCTGGAACTGCGTACCACCAGCACCACCAGCAGAAGGGCATGTCAGCAGGGTGGCACAGGGGTACTGGAGGTGGAGGGGGGCAGTGGCAGCTGCCCAGAGCAGACCATGGCCTAGCCCTGTGTAGGTGGGTGCAATGCACTGCAACAGACAGGCCCTGCCGGACAAACAGTCATGGTATCATCAGGGAATGCACTGTCTCTGTGGCAATACAGTGGTGCAGTGCACATAACCAGCGTGTTTGGAAACAGAAGGTCACAAGTTCAAGCCCCAGCTGGGGCTCCTGCCAATCCAGTCCCCATATTTTACCCACAACTTACTAGTGATAGTAAATACGAACCTTTACTGCAGAGCACATAAGCATGGCTCAAACACCTCTATTTTACCCTACAGAGCACAGACACCAGAAACATGCACATTACCTAGAGCCGATTCCCCCAAATGCAGTCCTGGAGGTCCACAAAACCTTCAGGTTTTATGCTGTCTCCAATTTAAGGATGGAACAGTACTGGTGGTGGAGGTGGCAGCAGCTGGTGGCCACAGCAGACCATGGCCTAGCCCTGTCCAGGTGTGTGCCGTGCACTGCAACAAACAGGCCCTGTCGGATGTACAGTCATGGACTCCCCAGCGAATGCAGCATATCTGTGGCAACACGGTGGTGCAGTGCACGCAGTGTGTGCAAAAACAGAAGGTCACAGGTTCAAAGCCCAGCTGGTGCTACTGCCAATTCAGTCCCCATATTTTTCCCACAACTAAACCGTGATAGTAAGGACAAACCTTTACTGCAGAGAACATACGCATGGTTAATACGCCTATATTTTATCCCACCCAGCATAGACACCATAAACAGGCGCATTACCTAGAGCAGAGTCTCTCAAATGCAGTCCTGGAGGGCCAAACACCATTCAGATTCCATGCTGCCTCTCATAATGATGCCTGTGCTGCATATCTATGCACCACCCCCATGGTATGCAGATGTATCTCATGCATATTCATGAGGGACAGCATGAAAACCCGAACAGTGTTTGACACACCAGGACTGGAGTTGGGAACCTCTGCCGTAAAGCAGCAGCCAACAGGGGCAGACACACTCACACCCACACCCACAGGCCCCATTAGCCACTGCCTCCTGGAGAGGCAGAACATTGGGCCCTGCGTGCATCCCCCAATACTAGCACTTGCATACCTTAGCAATGCCACCCTATACCTGCGTATACGGTATACAGCTATCAAACGTTTGCTAGGATTACTGGCAGATAGCAATTCCTACATTAAGCACAGTTTGTTGATTGAGCTCCATCATAAAAATCATTCTGATGTCTGTGGTGTGTGCTTCAGGTCTGGTCGATGACAGTGTTTACCACCCTGGGGAGTGACCCCCAACAGTATTGCGTACCATATCCATGCCTGTACTGTGCCCAGGACTGGTGTGGTGGCCAGGGCTGCTAGACTCCTCTATAGTATCACAATGCTGGCATAGATGTGGGAGTGTATGTCTGTCTATCCAGTGTGTGGTGGCTGCAAACACCCTCCACAGCCCACACTGCCAGCACTGTTGCCAGTATTGGCCTGCCAATGTGCATAATGAGGAGCAAGGTACCATGGGTATAGCCCTGACAGGGTGCCCTGGCCTGGATGCATCTGCACAGGGCATAGGGCAATGGCTGGGGCATTGTAGTGGCTGGCCACCACCTGCACAGACAGGGTGGCCACAGCATGTCATGTTGGGAGATCACTCTCACCCTGACTGAGCAGTGACCACAGCATGTCTAGGTTCCCCCATAGGGCTATATAGTATTTTTTTTGGGTGATATTTATGGGTTCCCTTATGGGGCCCAATCACTGACTTCTCTGCTTGGTGTGTATGCTAGCAGCCCAGTTCTGGGTGCACGCATCTTCTCCAGAAACATGCACTAAGGACTAGCTTGCAGACTGTCTGCAGCTAGTTTGTGTTTTGCTGGAACACCTTGCAGAATGCAGCGGCTGGCGGCCTGCTGCTGGTGAATGTCAGATAGTGGTGGGGGGCAGCTGGGCATTTCAAGGCCTTCTGTCTGCTATTGCTTTAGGTGGGGTGGGGTGGGGGTACAGATACATATGGCCTGCTCTGTAGCATGTCTGATCCCCAGCAGGACTGGGGTTGATGGTCCCCTCTACTGCCAACATTTCAGAGAGGTATAATGTGGATCTGTTGGTGGGAGACCCTGTTTCCCACCCTCAGCCCCAGGGGGTGGGTTGGGTGGTGGTACATAATCTGCCTATGGGTCCATAAGGCCTAGACCTGACTTTGAAATACAGATGTATCCAAGGTGTGTCTGCAGGAACTACCTATCTCACACACTAGCATTGCTGGGGACCTGCAGCATGGCCTATTTTATTTATTTATTTATTTATTTATAGTCTCTTTTATACCGCACTATTCAGCATCAGCGCGGTTTACAGTAAACAATGAACACACACATTTCCAATAGTACTTTGTGTTTACATATGAACAGGAGATTCAACTTGGCTAACAGGGGAACTATATACAATAACAATATATACAAATCACAGAATAGTCATGTGCTCGTATGGTTTCAGACAGTGGAGATTTGGGTGGTTTCAGCAGTTTCTGCCATGGGAGGTGCTGTGGACCAGGTGCTGGCCGCCCGACCGCACCTTCAGAGCGAGCACAGTACCCGCACAATGTGACAGTGTGTAGCTACTCTGTGCCAGTACCACATACGGTCAGTTTCCCCTACCAGGCCTAGGTGCTTTGGGGATGCATACCCCACCTGCAAATCACCTGTAGACTGCTGCTTTGCATGTGCAGTGCATCATGGGTGCGAGAGGACTAACCCTACGCTGGTAACTGCAGCACACAGTCTGCAGACGTTATTTTGTAGCCAGCCAGACATCTCTTTACAGTTGAAGAGCTGTAGCCCACTGGTGACCACAATGCCTGTGGAGCCAGAGGTTGGTGGTTCGAATCCACAGTGGGTTGATGTATTTTATTTACCTTACCTATTTACATTCCCCCATATACTGCGCTATTCTACACCATTGCGGTTTACATTGCACAAACTGGACATACATTTAACAGGGCATTATAACTTGGGGATAGGTATTTTACAGGGTACATGGGGGGCTGTCTGGGGCAGTTTGTGTGTACTTTCAAGTGGTACAGGCAGCAGAAACACCCTCACAGTGCTGTGACCTTAAGGTGCCTTATGGGGCACCGGAAGATTACAGCACTGTGAGGGTGTTTCTCCTGGGATCACTGCTGTAACGTAGAAAGGAAAATGCCTCAGGTAACACTGTTATAACGTAAGAAGACATATGATTCACGCAGTACTGATGTACATTATAAGCACTATGCTTCACTCAGCACTGCTGTATAATAATGTGTAATGCCTAAAACAGGTAATAATTGACCCCACTGGGGGATTGAACTCATGACCATTGGTTGACCAATCCATGTATTACCCATTGTGCTACACCTCTGTTGCAATGTTTGCTGGTCTGCGCACCTACTTCAGGTTTCCATGTGTTCACATGCGCAGTGCTGCCAGCACAAGCAGTACTGTCACCTATTGGTGCCTCATAGGGCGCCCCATAAAGCACCTTCTAAGGCTTCCTATGGGCAACATTATAGGGTGGCATGGCGGACAGTGCACCTTAAAATGTGGCCTCTGGGGTACCTTAGGAGGTGCCTTATGCAGCACCTTATGTTACCATACTTTGAGGGTGTTTGCTGGCACCACTAATTAATAAAAAAAAAAGCCTCCTATAGCAATATTCCCCATAACAGGCAATGCCTCAGCCAGCCTTGTTCATTGGGCACTGTGGGGGATTAAACCCCTGATCCCTGCACCATTGGTCAGTGTCTTAACCATTGTGCTGTGGTTTTGTTCCTTTGCCTGCACATCAGCGCGCCGCCTTATGCCGCCCAAGAGTAAAATGCCTCCTAAAACAAATTCCCCATAACAAGTAATGCCTCAGCCAACTGTTTTCATTGGGCACTGTGGGGGATTGAACCCCTGATCCCTGCACCATTGGTCAGTGTCTTAACCATTGCACTGTGGCTCTGCTCCTCTGCTTGCATATCAGCGTGCCACTTATGCCTCCCGCGCAGCTTTCTCATGCACTAATGTGCGGGGCGCACATGGGCGCCGCGCTCCTTAGCACATGAATAATCCCGGTTTTGCTTTTTTCTGACTGACACGCCCACTCCTTATATGGCACCCGCACACTAGCACGGCCCGCACATTACCGGGGTTTTAGTAAACATACCCCTATATCTTTTTTAAGATTCGGTGACCAGAATTGCACACAATATTCAAGGTGCATCATGGAACGATACAGAGGCATTATAATATCCTTAGTTTTATTCTCATTTCCTTTCCTTGTGATACCTAGCATTCTATTTGCTCTCTTGGCCACCGCTGCACACTGGGCGGAGGGTTTTAACATGATATCTATGATGATGCCTAAATGTTTTTCCTTTGTGGTGGTTCCTAATGTGGAACCTTGTGTCGTCTAACCATAGTTTGATTGTTCTTTCCTAGGTGCATAACTTTCCACTTGTCCACATTAAATTTGATCTGCCATTTGGATGCCCAGTCTTCCAATTTATCAAAGTCTTCTTGCAATTTTTCACAATCCTCATGGGTTTTAACAACTTTGAATAATTTTGTGTCATCTGCAAAATTGATTACCTCACTTGTAATTCCCATTTCCAGGTCATTTATGAATATGTTAAAAAGCAGTGGACCCAGCACAGATCCATGGGGTACTCCACTATTCACTTTACTCCATTGGGAAAATTGTCCATTTAGCCCAACCCTCTGCTTTCTATCTTTTAACCATTTCCTGATTCACAATAGTACACTGCCTCCTATCCCATGACTTTTTAATTTTGCCAAAAACTCCAGATACACTATATGAAAATCCAGATGCACTATATGAACTGACTCACCTTTGTCTACCTGTTTATTCACACCTTCAAAAAAACAGAACAGATTAGTAAGACAAGACCTTCCTTGGCTAAAGCCATGTTATCTGTCTCCCATTAAGCCATATATGTGGTCACTTATTGAGCTTGAATGACAATAAATAATAACTATGTAATTTTTCAACTCAATTCTAAACCATGAGTTCAGTAATCATATTGCTAGAAAAAACTATTTCAGGATGCAACAAGGTCTCAGACTCTTATGAGGAATTTTGTTCAACCGGACTTGTCGGGATGAACTACCTTCTTAGTTAGCATCAATGACCTTACTCTGTTGTCAATCCTTATAGTTTTCTTTGTTTTTATTTTTTAATAATATTATTCAATTATTTGAAAATTTTTCTTTTGTTATCCAATTGTAGTATTTTCCGTGATACAATCAATTTTTTGAGACTCCCAGAAACCATAGGCAATCCATCAGACGTTATCGCTGATCGCTTTAATCTATCATACTTCTAACATAACTCTTACAAGACAGCGCTTATCTGATAGTAGAAGTGATAATCATTTTCTGAAACATTATGATGGTTCAATGCAGTCCAAGCAGAAGTTGTTCCCAATGTCTAACCAAAGCGCTTCCATGTTTCACTGCTCGTTTCTTCAGGGGGGCACAGCTGCAAGCTTCAGAATACACTTCCCAACCTGCACGGACTATAAAAATTCTACAATGTAAACTAGCTACGTTGTTCCGAACTCTTATATGTAACATTAATACACGTTCAAGATACATATTGGGCTGGATGTTACCTTTCTCTTTCACCACGAACTTAACTCTTCAACTGTCTCCAAAAAACGCCGCGCATGCAGGATACTAATTACTCCATGTTTTATATGGGAGGGTACCATGCTGAGAGGAAATACCTTTAAAGGAACATCCACCTTCTCTTATTGGCACAAATGCCAATCAATCTGGGCATTTAACCCCGTAGGATGTTCTGCTTGTAGATTAAATATCCATCTTTGTTCCTGAAAAACTAATTGTTGTTCCCTCGAACGACCCTTCATCCCCACGTTAACTTGTTGTATGCTGAAACAACGAAGATCCTCAAAAGCATGATGTAATTGAAGACAATGTTCAACCATTGGGGCCTCTCTCCTCTGACACTTCAATCTGCTTCGATGTTCCTGCATTCTAACACTCAGAGGACGGATTGTTTTTCCCACATAAATTAATTGACATGGGCAAAAAACCCCATAATCCACGTGAGTGGATTGGCATGTAGTAAAGCTTCTCACGAAATATTCCTTTCCCCTGTAATGAAACCCAGAAATTTCCAAAGTAACTGAACAAATGGTACAACTCCCACATTTACGATGACCTCGATCAGATGAAACATCTCTGTGTACAAGGGGTCGCAATTCCGTTGGACTAAGTATCTCTTTAAGATTTCGATGCCTTTTCCAGACACATCGGATTCGCTTGCCTTCCAGTCCTTGAGTATGTTGCAAAACATTTTTATGACGTCGCAGAATGTTTTGTATTTTGTAACTGTAGGGGGAATAAGATGTTATTAAATTAACACAATCATCATCTATATGTGGTTTTTGTGATTGAGATAATAGTAGATCCAGATGATTATATAAAGCTCGTTTATAAGCATGAATTACTGTAGATTGTGGATATCCCCTTGTCAAAAATTTTTCTGTCAAACCTTTCGCTTGTTTTTTATAATCTGATGTCTCTGAACAATTCCGGCGATACCAGAGAAACTGCGAAAACGGAAGGCCATTCTTAAGATTCTGTGGATGAGCACTAGAATAATGTAACAAGGAATTTTGATCTGTGGGTTTACAGTAAATGGACGTGATCCAAGTTCCTTCTCCTTTAGTAACTGAAACATCTAAATACGTGATGTTATCAGTATTCCAAACATGGGTAAATTCTATATTCTCGTCCCGTTCATTCAACCACATTATGAAAGAAGTCAATTCAGATTCTGAACCATCCCAGAACATAAAAACGTCATCTATATAACGATGCCATAATCTAATGTGGTGATCTGGATTTGCTGTAAATATCCACCGTTGTTCAAAATCATCCATATATAAATTTGCAATTGATGGGGCGCAAGTAGTGCCCATCGCTACTCCAGATGTTTGATGATAGATGTTTCCTTCAAAAGTGAAGTGCTTTTCATAAAGGATCAAATCCGCCAACTTCCCCAAGAAATTCTGTAAGGCCACTGATAAATCTCCCCTTCTCATCAAAGCTTCCTGAACTATTACATTAGCCGCCTTTTGGGGGATGCTCGTGTACAACGATGTGACATCTAAGGTCACTAACTTAATGTCTTGAACATTACCAACAAGGAGTGGAGGTTTTTGAACCCAGCTAGTTCAATGCTGGCAAAATTCTATCTGGTTCCAAAAGTGCACAAGAGGCTTCATCATCCTACTGGTATAACTATTGTGTCTACCAAGGGTTCGATATTGGAACCCTTGTCAGTATATCTGGATTCGTTTCTTCACCCTTTGGTATCTAAAATGATGTCTTATGTGCGGGATTCAACACATTTTTTGCAACTTTTATCTCAATATGCATGGTTAACAAGTGTTCAAGACATTAAGTTAGTGTTTCATTACAGGGGAAAGGAATATTTCGTGAGAAGCTCTACTACATGCCAATCCACTCACGTGGTTTATGGGGTATTTTGCCCATGTCAATTAATTTTTGTGGGAAAACATTGTCTTCAATTACATCATGCTTTTGAGGATCGTCGTTGTTTCAGCATACAACAAGTTAACGTGGGGATGAAGGGTCGTTCGAGGGAACAACAATTAGTTTTTCAGGAACAAAGATGGATATTTAATCTACAAGCAGTACATCCTACGGGGTTAAATGCCCAGATTGATTGGCATTTGTGCCAATAAGAGAAGGTGGATGTTCCTTTAAAGGTATTTTCTCTCAGCATGGTACCCTCCCATATAAAACATGGAGTAATTAGTATCCCGCATGCGCGGCGTTTTTTGGAGACAGTTGAAGAGTTAAGTTCGTGGTGAAAGAGAAAGGTAACATCCAGCCCAATATGTATCTTGAACGTGTATTAATGTTACATATAAGAGTTCGGAACAACGTAGCTAGTTTACATTGTAGAA
Source organism: Ichthyophis bannanicus (assembly GCA_033557465.1). Lineage (NCBI taxonomy): Eukaryota > Metazoa > Chordata > Amphibia > Gymnophiona > Ichthyophiidae > Ichthyophis > Ichthyophis bannanicus. The sequence continues at coordinate 701,683,020 of CM066031.1, read as the reverse complement.
TGTTTATAATCCGTGCAGGTTGGGAAGTGTATTCTGAAGCTTGCAGCTGTGCCCCTCTGAAGAAACGAGCAGTGAAACGTGGTGTGAAAGAGAAAGTCCATGCAGGTTGGGAAGTGTATTCTGAAGCTTGCAGCTGTGCCCCCCTGAAGAAACGAGCAGTGAAACATGGAAGCGCTTTGGTTAGACGTTGGGAACAACTTCTGCTTGGACTGCATTGAACCATCATAATGTTTCAGAAAATGATTATCACTTCTACTATCAGATAAGCGCTGTCTTGTAAGAGTTATGTTAGAAGTATGATAGATTAAAGCGATCAGCGATAACGTCTGATGGATTGCCTATGGTTTCTGGGACTCAAAAAATTGATTGTATCACAGGAAAATACTACAATTGGATAACAAAAGAAAAATTTTCAAATAACTGAATAATATTATTAAAAAATAAAAACAAAGAAAACTATAAGGATTGACAACAGAGTAAGATCATTGATGCTAAGAAGGTAGTTCATCCCGGCAAGTCTGGCTGAACAAAATTCCTCATAACAGTCTGAGATCCCATTAAGCCATGACTATCTACATGTTCAGTAATTTTGTTCTTTATAATGGTTTCTACCATTTTAACCAGTACGGATGTCAATTAATTTTTGTGGGAAAACATTGTCTTCAATTACATCATGCTTTTGAGGATCGTCGTTGTTTCAGCATACAAGTTAACGTGGGGATGAAGGGTCGTTCGAGGGAACAACAATTAGTTTTTCAGGAACAAAGATGGATATTTAATCTACAAGCAGTACATCCTACGGGGTTAAATGCCCAGATTGATTGGCATTTGTGCCAATAAGAGAAGGTGGATGTTCCTTTAAAGGTATTTTCTCTCAGCATGGTACCCTCCCATATAAAACATGGAGTAATTAGTATCCCGCATGCGCGGCGTTTTTTGGAGACAGTTGAAGAGTTAAGTTCGTGGTGAAAGAGAAAGGTAACATCCAGCCCAATATGTATCTTGAACGTGTATTAATGTTACATATAAGAGTTCGGAACAACGTAGCTAGTTTACATTGTAGAATGTTTATAATCCATGCAGGTTGGGAAGTGTATTCTGAAGCTTGCAGCTGTGCCCCTCTGAAGAAACGAGCAGTGAAACGTGGTGTGAAAGAGAAAGTCCATGCAGGTTGGGAAGTGTATTCTGAAGCTTGCAGCTGTGCCCCCCTGAAGAAACGAGCAGTGAAACATGGAAGCGCTTTGGTTAGACGTTGGGAACAACTTCTGCTTGGACTGCATTGAACCATCATAATGTTTCAGAAAATGATTATCACTTCTACTATCAGATAAGCGCTGTCTTGTAAGAGTTATGTTAGAAGTATGATAGATTAAAGCGATCAGCGATAACGTCTGATGGATTGCCTATGGTTTCTGGGACTCAAAAAATTGATTGTATCACAGGAAAATACTACAATTGGATAACAAAAGAAAAATTTTCAAATAACTGAATAATATTATTAAAAAATAAAAACAAAGAAAACTATAAGGATTGACAACAGAGTAAGATCATTGATGCTAAGAAGGTAGTTCATCCCGGCAAGTCTGGCTGAACAAAATTCCTCATAACAGTCTGAGATCCCATTAAGCCATGACTATCTACATGTTCAGTAATTTTGTTCTTTATAATGGTTTCTACCATTTTAACCAGTACGGATGTCAAGCTCACTGGTCTGTAGTTTCTCAGATCATCCTTGGAACCCTTTTAAAAAATTGACATTACATTGGCAATACTCCCATCTTCAGGTATTACAGATGATTTTAATGATAGTTCACAGATTACTAATAGTAGATCTGCAATCTTATATTTCAGTTCTTTCAACACCTTTGGATGTATACCATCTGATCCAGGTGATTTGCTACTCTTCAGTTTATCAAATAGTTGTAATACATCTTGGTGAATCGTTATTTCTTTCAATTCTTCTGCGGCATCACCTTTAAATATCATTTCAGTCATTGGTAAAATCCCTACATCCTCCTCAGTAAAGACCAAAGCAAAGAATTCATTCAATCTCTCCGTTATGGCCTTGTCCCCTCTCAGTGCCCCTTTTACCCCTCTGTCATCTAGTGGTCCAACTGACTCTCTCACAGGTTTTTTGCTATGAATGTACTTGAAAAAGTCTTTATTATGCATTTTTTCTTCCACATCAAACTTCTTCTCAAATTCTCTCTTTGTCTACCTTATCAATGCCTTGCATTTAACTTGCCAGTGCTTGTATTGTTTCCAGTTTTCATCTCTTGGCTCCTTTTTCCATTTCCTGAAAGATGCTTTTTTGGAACCAACAGCCTCTCTGACCTCATCTTTAAACTATGCTGACAGTTTTTTGGACTTCCTTCCACTTTTCTTAAAGCGTGGAATACAGCTGGTCTGGGCTTCCAAGATAGTATTTTTAAACAACTCCCATGCTTGATGTAAATCTTTAACTTTTGCAACTGCTCCTTTTAGTTTTTTCTTAACTATTTTCCTCATTTTATTATAGTTTCCCTTTTGAAAGTTAAAAGGTAGTACTATGGATTTCCTTACCGTCCTTCCTCCATTTATTAAATCAATGCGATCATACTATTATCACTAATGCCAAGTAGCCCCAACACTCTTATCTCTTGCACCAGATCTTGTGTTCCACTAAGGCAGGGGTCGGCAACCCGCGGCTCTTTCTCACCTTTGCCGCGGCTCCGGAGCACACTGCCCGCCCGGTATTAAAACGTGGCGTTATGGGCTCCCTCCATTCTTCTGCAGCCGCGGCTCCCTGCCTCTTAAGGAACCGCGGCTGTGCTTTTAAAATCATCTCGGAGCCCTTCCTGTCTTGACGGGCTCCGTGCAACATTGTCCCGCCTCTAAAGGAAGTTTTGGAGGCGGGACAATGCTGCACGGAGCCCGTCAAGACAGGAAGGGCTCCGAGATGATTTTAAAAGCACAGCCGCGGTTCCCTAAGAGGCAGGGAGCCGCGGCTGCAGAAGAAGGGAGGGGGGGCTGACATGGAGGGAGGGGGGCTGACATGGAGGGAGGGGCGCTGACATGGAGGGAGGGAGCAGATATGGATGGATGGAGGGAGGGGGGCTGACATGGAGGGAGGGGGGCTGACATGGATGGATGGAGGGAGGGGGGCTGACATGGAGGGAGGGAGCTGATATGGATGGAGGGAGGGGGCTGACATGGAGGGATGGAGGGGGCTGACATGGAGGGAGGGGGGCTGACATGGAGGGAGGGAGCTGATATGGAGGGAGGGGGGCTGACATGGAGGGAGGGAGCTGATATGGATGGAGGGAGGGGGGCTGACATGGAGGGATGGAGGGGGCTGACATGGAGGGAGGGGAGCTGACATGGAGGGAGGGGGGCTGATATGGATGGATGGAGGGAGGGGGGCTGACATGGAGGGAGGGAGCTGATATGGATGGAGGGAGGGGGCTGACATGGAGGGATGGAGGGGGCTGACATGGAGGGAGGGGGGCTGACATGGAGGGAAGGAGCTGTTATGGAGGGAGGGGGGCTGACATGGAGGGAGGGAGCTGATATGGATGGAGGGAGGGGGGCTGACATGGAGGGATGGAGGGGGCTGACATGGAGGGAGGGGGCTGACATGGAGGGAGGGGGGCTGATATGGATGGATGGAGGGAGGGGGGCTGACATGGAGGGAGGGAGCTGATATGGATGGAGGGAGGGGGCTGACATGGAGGGATGGAGGGGGCTGACATGGAGGGAGGGAGCTGATATGGATGGATTGAGGGAGGGGGGCTGACATGGAGGGATTGGGGAGGCGGGCTGCTGACATGGAGGGAGGGAGCTGATATGGATGGAGGGATGGAGGGAGGGGGCTGACATGGAGGGATGGAGCACTGGTAATGGGGTTGAGGGGACGAGCACTGGAAATGAGCTGATTAGGGGAGGCTAGGACTGGTAATGATTTGATGGGGGTAGGACTGGTATTGGGCTGATTAGGGGAGGCTAGCACTGGTAATGGGGTTGAGGGGGGATTAGCACTGGAAGCGAGCTGATTGGGGGGCTTTGACTGGGCATGGGCTGATTGTGGGGAGGGGAGGATAGAGCTGCTGGCCCTGGAAGATAACTGGGGGCTAAGGCTACAAATGGGCTGATATGAGGGGATGGGAGAATGGAACTGGATCTGAGAGGGGCTGCCATGGTATTTGTACTAGAAGGGACTGGTCAGTGGGGAAGGAGGGGGACTGGAAGGAAATGGACACCAGTGGCAATCATGGGAATGCAAGTTGACATTGGAAGGTACTGGGAGTGAGGACTGGAAAGGGGCTGATATTGGGGAGGGTTACTGGGACTGGAAATAGGCTGATGGAAAGAAGTGAAGAAAACGAAAGAAGAGATAAGAAATGGCAGATGGACCATAGACCACAGAAAGAGAGCCAAGAGAAGAAAGGAAAGCAGAAGCCTCAGATCGGGACCAGCATGATCAAAGAATAAATTGGTCAGACAACAAAGGTAGAAAAAATAATTTTATTTCATATTAGTGATTTGACTACAAAATCATCATCATTTTGAAATCAAATATTGTTACTTGTTGTTGTGATATTTTCTGGCGTATTTTTTTTGGTGTGCGAAGGAAGAGGGGTAGTCTTATACGGCGAGTATAGGCCAAACACCTATATTTTAACACGAAAAGTAGGGGGTCGTATATAGCATTAAGGTAAGAAACAATATATGCAGTGTTAGATTTGTTTTAAATGTCGCAATGGTTTTGCGGCTCCCAGTTTTTTTTTTCCCTTCGGAAACGGGTCCAAGTGGCTCTTTATGTCTTAAAGGTTGCAGACCCCTGCACTAAGGACTAGGTCCAAAATAGCTTCCCCTCTGGTCAGTTCATGAACCAGCTGCTCTAAGAAGCAGTCATTTATTTCATCTAGAAACTTTATCTTCCTAGTGTGTCCTGCCATGACACTGACCCAGTTGATACTGGGCTAATTGAAATCACCCATTATTATTAGTGTTTCTTAGCTTCCCTGATTACTTTGAGCATTTCATCATCCATTTGTTCACTCTAGCCAAGTGGTCGATAGTACACCCCCACTTCTATCACCTTCCCCTTCCCCTTTTACATGGAGTTTCAATCCATAGAGATTCCACAGTGAATTCTGTTTCCTGCAAAACTTTAATCCTTTGTGACTCAATGCTCTCTTTAACATAGAGTGCAACCCCACCACCAATTTAATCTGCTCTATCATTACGGTATAATTTGTACCCAAGTATCACAGTATGCCATTGGTTGTCCTCCTTCCACCATGTTTCTGAGATATCAATTATATCTAACCTCTCATTTAGTGCTATATATTCTAACGCTCCCATCTTATTTTTTAGACTTCTGGCATTTGCATACAAACATTATAGAGGCTATATTTTATTCATATTAATGTGGCTATCAGTAGACAGTGGTAATTTGGAATCTTTAATCTCTGTCTGCTCTGTACTCAAGGACATTATCTAGTTTAAAAGCTGCTCTATCTGCTTTTTAAAGGTTAATGCCAGCAGCCTGGGTCCATCCCGGTTAAGGTGGAGCCCATCCCTTTGGAAAAGCCCCTCCTTTCCCCAGAATGTTGCCCAGTTCCTAAAAAATCCCAAACCCTCTTCCTTGCACCATCGTCTCATCCAAACATTGAGACTCCAGAGTTCTGCCTGCCTTTTGGGTCTTGCTACCCTGTAAGTTCTGGATTTCAATTTCCTACCTAAAAGTCTAAATTTAGCCTCCAGAATCTCCCTGCTACACTTTCCTTTGTCATTGGTACCGATATGTAAAAGGACAGCAGACTCCTCCCCAGAACTATCTAAGACCTTGTCTAGATGGCACATGAGGTATGCTACCTTTGCAGCAAGCAGGCATGTTACCAGGCAATCATCACGTCCACCAGCCACCCAGCTATCTACGTGCCTAATGATCGAATCACCAACTATAATGGCTGTCCTAACCCTTCCCTTGTGGGCACATGGCCCTGGAGAAACCACCTGGAGGACCAGTCCTAGCTACAGGATCACTTCCTCCCACACCAGGGTGATGCTCTCCTGTCACGTGACCTCTCTCCTCCATGGCAACAGGGATTCAGCCAGACTGGAGGTGGTACTTCAGTACTACATCCCTATAGGTCTCGTCTATGTACCTCTCTCTCTTCCTTATATCCTCCAAGTCCTGTACTCTAGCTTCCAGAGATCAGACTCGTTCCCTGAGAGCAAAGAGCTCCTTGCACCTAGTGCACATGTATGACCCACCAATGGGAGAAAATCATACATGTGACACAGTGTGAAAGACTGAAAAGCCCATATCTCACTGCTGGACTGCTGTCTGCATCTTAGTTTTAAGATTGTGTTTAGGTATTTAAGTTGTTTACTTACTAAGGTTTGCTGGGGATACTTATACTAATAAAACTATACCTAATAAGTTTAATGGACTTTGTTCTCCTCAAGCCTGATGAGGATAAACAGCTGCACCTGAGAGTGAATATGGCACGTCCTTTCCTTTAAGAGGTTTAAACACCTATAAAGCAACAAACAACATCAAAGACTTCAGAAAACAGCTCAAAACTGAACTATTCAAAAACCATTTCAAGGACCTCATAGAATGACTTTTGATCAACCAAGTCAGATAGCAAAGCCACCATTGTAAATATGAATCTGTAAATATGTATCATAAGCACACAATGTACATAGCTTCACATCAAATCAACTACACTCCCTCACACAGTACACTGTGACAAATCAACCACTGCATGCTACTGAAAACCCCCTTTCTTTGATTGTCTGCTGTGCCAACCGCTTTGATTTCATGAGAAAGCGGTATACCAAGTCCGTTTAAATAAATAAAATAAATAAATAAAGCTATGATTATCCCAGAGGTGGGTGGGAGTCTGGGAGAGAGAGAGAGAGGGAGGGAGGGAAGGAGGGAAAGAAGACTTATTAAAAGCTGATTGCTACACAGTACCCTGTTCTGTGCTTCTAAGGTAATCTGTGACCAATTTCCTGGGTGATTCACACAGCCTTTGCTTGGATAGAGGAAGTCTTTCAAAATGCCCCTTTGATCTGTCCCTTGGCTTTAATACCTATTTCACAGGTCTTTTGCCCCCTATCTAGAAGGCCTCTTTGTAAAGTTCTCTAAAAATAATTTATTGCTCAAAGAATACTGACCCTGTTTTTCCTTTTATGCTAAGTTATACTCTGAGTTAATTTAAATTAAAGCTTTGCTGATACTAGGCTCTGACTGAGTATTACATTTAAACTAGAAGCTCTCTACAAAGGCAACAGAGATATACATTTCCCAAAACTAACTTCCAGTTAAATTCAAAATAAAAACAATGTTTTTCTATTGCTATTCTCTGGATATTTTATTTTTCTAGTCATGTATCTTTCTTCTGTTTTCCTGTCTTCTAACTCGTTCCAGTGTCTGTTGTCCTTTTGCCAGACCTCCTCTCTCTTGTCTTTTTCTTTTCCTGCCCTATATCTATCTCTCATGAAAAGCACTAGAAGAAAAAACCTCAATGCCAGTGTTTCAGACTAACCAGAAAACTAACAAATGAAACACTGCATCACTTAAAATAAACAATGAAACTCTCAAATGACCTAGTATCAAAATACTTAAAAGCATATCAGGTTGTTTCTTAAGGGGAAAAAAGGACCTCAGTGAGGGAGTCCTGCTATGTATATGTAACTTAACATTTCATGAGAATCTCCAATTGATAAATCATTCATTGATCCAGACTCACAACAGCAGTTTTATTTACATTTTTAGTGCATTTAAAAATCTATAAAATACTTGGCTGGCAAAGTGAGCTCCCAAAGAAAACTCCAGATCATACACACCACTGTGGACTTAGAATTATTCTAAAACAGCTCAACTCGAGTCCCATCTTGGCATTTTGTCTTTACTTGTAGATATTCATACATCCTCTTTCTACAAAAGTCACTTTATATCACAGTTTTTAGTCAGAGACATTTTCTAAAGTTTTATTAATTTCCTCTGGTGAAAGTAACGTTAGCACATTGTCCAGACCAAATATCATCCTAGCATCATTTGAGAATCTACTCATTGTTGTTCTTCTAAATGTTGATCACTGGAGCCATACTGCTTGAAATCATCTATGTTTACTAGGTGAAACGTTATCTGGTGATCATTTGTGACTCTGGGATTAAGACTAAGGGGCCGATGAAGAATGTCGGTGCTGAAGTCGCACACTATTAGCTATGTACGCATCTATGCAGCGCGCAACTTCAGCACTGGCATACAGAAAGGGGCACGTATGCAAATTAACTATGCGTAAAACCTCAGCACAAATGTCAGAGTTAAACTGGAAAGCAAGCCAAACACATGTGCACAGATGTTGGTGCAAGTTTGGCATGTTCTCTCAGAGAAACAAGGTCATCTGAGGGGAAGTTTGACACTTCACCCCAGATGAACCAGGCATCGGGGAAAGCCCCTGATGCCATCAAAATGCTGTTGGGGGGCTGGTGCCACAGACACTGATCCCCTAACAGAAGCCAAATCCCTGGTGGCCCAGCGGCCCCAATCCACCCACCCAATAAAAAATAACCCTGGTGGCCCTGCGGCCCTGATCCCACCCACCCAATAATAAAAGGTCCAGTGGCCCCCAAACCCCTCCCCCTTCCTGGTACTTTTAAGCTGGAGCAGGAGTGTTGCTCACATGCTCCCATTCCTGCGCTGCCATCTTGAAAAATGGTGACACCTGGACCTGTGTGGTGCATTCTGGGATGCACTGGGTGGAGTCAGACTGCAATTTGACCCCACCCAGTGTATTTTTCAAGATGGTAGCACAGGGGTGGGAGCATGTGAGCAGCGCTCCCGCTCCAGCTTAAAGAAACCGGGAGAGGGGTGGGAGTTTGGGGCCACTGAGCTTTTTTGTTTTTGGGTTGGTGGGATCAGGGCCATTGGGCCATCAGAGTTTTTTTTTATTGGGTGGGTGGATGGGTTTGGGGTTTGGGGCCACTGGGCCATCATGGATTTGGTTTCTGTGGGAGGTCAGGGGCACTGGCCCCCTGACTGCATTTTGATGGCATCGGGGGCTTTCCTCAATGCCTAGATCATCTGAGGGGAAGTTTGACACTTCATCTCAGATGATCCAGACATCATGGAAAGCCCCTGATGCCATCAAAATACTGTCAGGGACACATGCAAGATGTTTAAGCCACCTCAGACCGGGTGTAGAGATATTGACTCTGCAATATGCCTCAGGGAAGGAAGGGCATTGGATGGTTACTGCAGGAGGGGAATTGGACCAATGTCTGTAGTGGAGGGTATTTATACTGGGTCGAGGGGAGCCAGGTCCTGAGACTGAGGATACAGTTTGGGGGAAGGTTGACATTGGCATTAACATCTTCCCATGTCAGCAGACACTTATTCATGCTTGGGGGCAGGTGTAAATGCTGACAACTACATTTTTATTTCCAGAGATGGATTACCACTCCCACTGTCTGCCACCATGACTCACACTGGCTAGGTAGACATGATGCACATTCCAGTATGTACAAAAAGCAGGTTCTGAAATGGCACTGAGTCATGTATTTCAATTTACACAACTCAGTGCTGCTGTTGGATGTGGAAATGCTTCTAACAATACCCTCCTTTATGGATCGCCTGAAGAGCATACTCTCAGGGCTAGGTCATCCAGCAGGCAAACTAGGCGGTCGCCTAGGGCAGAAACGTCTGGGGGGGGGGGAGCAGGGCATTCAAAGCTAAACAATTGATCTTGACAGCCAAAGGTAGGGGGGGGGGGCGTGAAAAGCTTAAGGTCTGCTTAGGGCGCCAACACTTTGAGCTTACTCTGGGGCCAGTCTTTCATACTCTGCTATCCCTTTTATATTGGAGTCTGCTAGTAAGAGGGAGCTTGGTGTACTGATTATGGGCCTGATTCTGTTCTGAACATGCTAGCCGTCTGTGCGCCCGGTCGGAACAGGATGCACAGAGTGAGACGGGATTCTGATCCCGTGTGGCACATCTAGGCATACAGGCAGCCGGCCCTGGACATTCAGGGCCAAGACTGGAATCAGCCTTGTACATCCGGGGCCGCAGACCACCTACTGCCCACCCTAACTCCACCCCCAGAATGTTCCTTTCCTGCCCCCATTTAACCTCCCATACAATGTGTGGGGAAGTTAGTTGGGGTCAGCAGAGGGGCCGAATAGCAGGGATGGACATCCCAACGGGACATTCATCCCCGCTATTCGCGCCTTGGAATAACCCTGTATGTCAGTAATTTTGTAACCTGAACTGTTTTGCAACAGTAACATAATTGAGAATAAAAATTGCATTCCATTTCTGATTGATATCTCACTAATAGTTGTCTTAATAAACCTTTGATTGCAAAGAAGTGGGCAGAAAATCAAAAGAGGACTCTAAAAAAAAATGGAATGTATTTATTTATAGCATTTATCTCATGCCATTCCAGGAGAAAATCAAGATGAGTTACACTCAGGTACTGTGTACATTTCCCTGTCCCTGAGGGCTCACAATCTAAGTTCGTACCTGAGGCAATAGAGGGTTAAATGGCTTGCCCAAGGCGTGCCAGTGGGATTTGAACCTCATTCTTTCTGGCTCTAGGATGCTGTCCTAACCACTAGGTCACTCTGACATTGTAAAGAAGATTTGTAATGATTTTTGGAGAATATTCATATTCCATATATTACTACTGCCTGTTCAATATTATATATAAAATAAATAATACATGCAATATCTCTGCTTGCATATTTTCTTATTAAAAGTTCACAAATTGCTTTTATATCTCCTTTTCCTCCTCCTCCTGTTAACCTTGTTGTGTAGAAATGCAACTGAAACCAGAGCAAAACTGCATACCAGACAAGAAAATGACAAAAGAGAAAAGACTATTAGCATTTCCACCTTGGTCATAACAGTACAACAAAATAAGTTTTATTTTAAAAGGTCATTTTTTGCATTGTTTCCTCTGCTATTCATTTTTTCTACATTGCTTTAGAATTTGGGTTTTACTTTTCATCATTTCCATTCCTTTCATGTGGTTCTGGAATAAGAACATATCCCGGTCTCTGGAAAAACATCTCCTGAGATGGGCACAGGCCGCCATGTGTTGAACGTTTTGTTAATGACTGAATAAATGGCTTAGCAAGAACAGCAGTTCTAGAAAAGTAAACTCTAGTTCCAGACTGAGGAAGTTAAAAAATTGTGACATAGGACAAAATGTCCTATTGTGGAGTGGAAGCTGGTTGAGAGATCGAAAAATGGTCAATTTTTTCAACGAAGGAAGGTAAAAATAGTGGAGTACACCATGGATCTGTATTGAGACCGGTACTTTCTAACATATTTATAAATGATCTGGAAATGGGAACAAAAAGCGATGCGATTAAATTTACAGATGGCACCAAATTATTAAAAGTTGTTAAATTGCATGTGGACCTTGTGAGACGGAAACTGGGCATCCAAATGGCAGGTGACATTCGATATGGGCAAGTGCAAAGTGATACATGTAGGAAAGAATAACGTAAATCATAGGTGCACAACGCTATGGTTTAGGCACTTGATATAACACCCTTTACATCAGAGTGGTTTACAAACTTATGCTAACAGGCACTTTCTATTCCCTTGTCACAGAAGGGCTCACAGTCTAAGTGCACTTGAGGCAATGGAGGATTAAGTGGCTTGCCCAAGGCCACAAGGAAGGGCCATGGGATTGGAGACCCCAGTCCCTCCAGTCTAAGGTTGCTTGTCCTGATGTGAGAACTGAATCCCTGGCCCTCCAGCCTGAGGTAGCCTGTCCCAACCACTGAGCCACTCCTCCTATGTTCCACATTAGGAGTTACCTCTCAAGAAAAGGATCTGGGTGTGATCGTAGACAATATACTGCAATCTTCTGTTCAGTGTGTGGCAGTGGTCAGAAAAAGCAAACAGGAATCATTAGGAAAGGAACAGAAAATAAAACAAAGAATATCATAATGCCTTTGTATCGCTACATGATGTGATCACACTTTGAGTATTGTGTGCAATTCTGGTCTCCGCATCTCAAAAAAGATATAGTGGCATTAAAAAAAAGTACAGAAAAGGGTGACCAAAATGAGATGAAATGACTCTTCTATGAAGAAAGGCTAAAGAGGTTAGGGATCTTCAGCTTGGAGAAGAGACGGCTGAGGGGAGATATGACAGAGATCTATAAAATCCTGAGTGGAGGGAAATGGGTAGATGCTGATCAATTATTTACTCTCGGAAAATACAAGGACTAGGGGAGACACCATGAAGCTACAAAATCACATATTTAGATAGGAGAATATTTGTGCTTTGGACATCTGAAAAATACTTGTGATCTGGGTTGACTACTATTGGAAACAAAAAACTGGGCTTGATGGACTTTTGTTCTAATACAGTATGACAGTTTTTATCAAGAGCAGAATCTGTGTACACAGCATGTGGAAGTTAACCTGCAGTTGACAAATCAGGATTTTGCTTTTCTTTTTGGAACTTTGTTTTATTTGCATTGACGATACGGTGACTGTTTTCTTGTACTAAGGGCCACCTTGGAGGCCCAGACCTTGTCCCTTTGACCTTGCTATTACAAAGAGCAATAATCAAAAACTTCTCTATGTGCAGTCTCTATACCCACTTTCCTTGTTGCATAGTGTGCTGTTTCCCTTTTCAATCTTTTTTGGATCCAAAGGTTGGAATGTGTTGACTGTGTCATTTTATCCGGCACATTTAAGGTTAACTCACCATCAGATTATTACCTGGTTGGGATCCAGTCTGCTGCTGTAGCCTGTGTGGGTCCTCACCCAATCCCAGGAAAAGATAAGACAACTTTGAAAGGATTCATAAGAACATAAGATATGCCATACTGGGTCAGACCAAGGTCCATCAGGCCCAGTATCCTGTTTCCAACAGTGGCCAATCTAGATCACAAGTACCTAGCACTTCCACCAAAGGACACAGGTTCCACAGTGCTTGTATTGGGGCAAGCAGTGGCTATCCCAGGTCCCCTTTAATAATGGTTTATGGACCTTTCCTCCAGGAACTTGTCCAAACCTTTTTTAAACCCGGCTACACTAACAGCTTTTACTACATCCTCTTTTAACGAATTACAGAGTTTAATTACGCATTGAGTGAAAAAATATTTTCTCTTATTAGTCTTAAATTGGTTACACTGTAGCTTCATTGCATGTCCCCTATTCTTTCTACTCCATTCATTAATTTATAGACCTCTATCATCTCCCCTCAACCATCTCTTTTCCAGGTTGAAGAGCCCTAACCTTTTTAGCCTCTCTTCATAGGGGTATCCTTCTATCCCCTTTACTATTTTGGTGTCTCTTCTCTGTACCTTTTCTAAATAACGCTATATCCTTTTTAAGATACAGCAACCAAAATTGCACACAATATTCAAGGTGCGGTCGCACCATGGAATGATACAGAGGCATTATAGTATCCTTTGTTTTATTCTCCATTACATTCCTTATGATTCCTAACATTCTATTTGCTTTCTTGGCTGCCGCTGCACACTGGGTGGAGGGTTTTCAACATGTTATCCATGATGTTGCCTAAATCTTTTTCCTGGGTGGTTCCTAAAGTGGAACCTTGCATCGTGTAACCATAGTTTGGGTTGTTCTTTCCTAGGTGCATAACTTTGCACTTGTCCACATTAAATTTCATCTGCCATTTGGATGTCCAATCTTCCAATTTATCAAGGTCCTCTTGCAATTTTTCACAATCCTCATGGGTTTTAACAACTTTGAATAATTTTGTGTCATCTGCAAATTTGATTACCTCACTCATTATTCCCATTTCCAGGTCATTTATGAATATGTTAAAAAGCAGCGGACCCAGCACAGATCCCTGGGGTACACCACTATTCACTTTTCTCCATTGGGAAAATTGGCCATTTAGCCCTGCCCTCTTCTTTCTATGCAGGTCCCAGAAGTTGCAGAAGTGTGAAAGCCTTTAAGAAAGCAATACTGAATTTTATGGACCACATTTTGAATGAAATATTACAAAGTTAATACATGAAAAAGTTGATTAAAGAAAAAGAAAACCAAAAAGTTGAAAAATTTAAAGTTGACGAAAAAAAGAGAAAAAGGGACTATTAAGCTAGAAGCAGCTTGTGATAGTGGCTTTGATGAACATAGTCCAACAAAACGTTTTGGAATATGTACTGAGCAAGTGCTACCGGGGTAAAGATTTTGATCATATGTGACATGGTGTTACCCTGCACAGCTTCCAGTTTGTATCATTTGTAATAGTCATGTCTTAGCAATGTCCCAGTTTTTATACTATTTCCTACTATTTCCTTTTTTAATTGGTCTTGTTTTATTTGATAACAGATAACATGAATTATCCTCCAATCAGAAAATAACTGACCACATGAAGAGGGAGACTGTGGATTTTGCAATTGCGCAAAAAAAACAATTTTAGAGAGGGAAGCTAAAGGGGAAGACAGAGGAAGGTAATGTAACAGCTGCTTCCAAAGTAGCCAGGAGTGTTGGAGCTAAGCCAAATATTTTTCTGACAACTTCATCTAGACTGAATGGCTGAAATCATGTAATGAATGATTTTTTTTCTGTTCTCCTAGGAAAGGTACTAGTCTGTAGTGGTAGCTGGAGGAGCAGTATACGTATGATTGAGTCAGGAAGAGGACGAGAGGGTTGGGGGGTTGAAATGAACCTGGGGAAAGAAAAGGATAAATGATTGAGTCTTGGAGGATAAGAGAGTCTAGGAGGAGATTGCAGATGAGTCTGGGAAAGTGGGGCAGAGAAAGATGAGCTGGGGGAAGAGAATGAGGCGGTGGAGTGGGGTGGGAGGGATCTGGGGAGGCAGGCGGAGAGTGAGGGAATGAGCCTGGAAAGCATTAGAATCAGAGGATGAGACTGAGGGAATGGTGCTGTTGGGTATGGGAGGGAGAGTAGATGAGTTTTTGAGTTGGGGGGGGAGGGGGTTAGCTTCTGATGAGAAGATGAGAAAAAGAGGGGTGAGCCTGAGAGATGGTGGAAGTAGGTAGAGGAAACAGAAGAGAAGGGAGAATGAAAGAAGGGAGGGAACCCTGACATTAAAATCCATGAGCACAAGACTGAAATTCTGCAAAAAGGCTCTTGGATTAGTGTTCCCCCTGTCTGCCAAGCAGCTAGTGGGGGCAGCTTCCTGGACCACACAAAAAAGGGGATTGCAACAATGTGGGCATATTATGCCTATGCCAGTTGTGTGTAGGCATATTATCTCCCTGCCTACAGACTGAATCTGGTTTTTTTTTCAATCTAAAGCGAAGGCATTTAAAGCCGAGCTGGCACAATTAGAAGGAATCTAGGAAACTTTATTAGAGTAAGAAATGAACTTATCTTGCTAGAATCCTTTTAGATAGCAGACTATTTCCAGCAGTCAAAGAGGTACTGAGGCAAATGCACTGAGGCAAATGAATTGAGGCAAATGAAGGCACTGAGGCAAATGAAGAATCAGTGTGGCAATGGAAGAAGTAAAGATTTAAAGAAGGACCAACACAGATTCTAGAGATGTAGGGGGAGGGGGGAATTCAAAAGCAGGCATGTGATTTGAAGATTCACAAACTACATAAATGCCACTAAAAGGAATCTTCAGCTGAATATTGCCTCTTAAACAGGTTAAACGCCGCCTAGAGCGGAAGCAGGGAGCAACACAGCTGACTTTCCAATCAGAAGTGCTTTTCAGCCACTAACCAGATAGTCAGACTGCATGATGAAAGGCTCTTCCAACTTCATGTAGTTTTTGCAGTCCAGTTGGTGGCTGCTATCACAATAAAACTACAATTCGGAAGAACTGGATATCAGTGCAGTTTGCTGGCTTTGAAACAAAGACACAATTATTCAGAGACCACTTCGGCGCCAACTCGTATGATGCTTCATAGGAAGTCCACAGTATAAATAAGTAATCTATGCCCTATGGCAGCCAACTGGACTGTAAATAATTTATGATTTTGATTATATAACTTCCTGTAAATAACTTGTGATTATGTTGATTGTATAACCTCCCCACTCCCCTGACACCCTTGATCAGACTCTTCATTCGTTATAACCTGTTTGATGTATTGACTGATACAATTGTTTAATGGAAACCACTTTGACCTGGTGAAAAGCAGTATATAAGCATAGTTAAATGAAATAAATAAATAAATAACATATCCGGTTGTAAATTAAAGCGGCAACGCAACAACCAGCTGCTTTAGTAGTGCTGGCCATCACCACTGATTATGTCCCCGTAATCTATGTCCAACCATGTTGATGAATTCTTTGTAACGTATAACCCACTACATACCTCACAACTGCAAATATCACAGATTAAGGGGTATGTTTACTAAGCAGTCTTATCGTGCGCCCGGCGATAGTGTGCAGGATGCCATATAAGGTAGTGGGCGTTCCGGTCTTAAGGTAGCATTTAGGGTTATCGTGCGATAGAGGGAGCCGTGGCACGTTAATGCACGTTAGCCTTAATTAGGTACACTGCCCTACAAACAGAGGTGTAGTACAATGGTTAATACATTGACTGATGAAACAGGGGTCATGAGTTCAATTCCCCAGTGGGCTTGATGAGTAAGGCGGTCTGAGGCATTACCCTTTACTTTAAAGATTGTCTGAGGCATTTTCTTTTTTAATTTAAATTAGTGCTGCCAGCAAACACACCCTCACAGTGCCGTAACCTAAGGTGCCGCATAAGGCACCCTATAAGGCACTCCAGAGGGCACATTATAAAGTGCACTGTCCGCCAAGGCACCTTATAATGTTCCCTATAGGGCGCCTTATAAGGCACCTTATAGGGCACTTTATAGGGTGCCTTATAGAGCGCTTTATAGGGCGCCTTATGAGGCACCTTAAGGTTACAGCACTGTGAGGGTATTTTTGCTGGCAGCACTAATTTAAATTAAAAAAAGAAAATGCCTCAGGCAGCCCTATCAAACAACCCCACTGTGAGATAAAACCCATGACCTCTGGCTCCACAGGCAGTGAAGTAACCAGTGGGCTACAGCTATTAACAAGTCCCTAGCTCGCCACAGAAGGACTGCAGGTCACCACACAACCTGTCTTCTGTGGTTACCAGGATAGAGTTAACCCACCTGTACCCATGATGCACTGCACATGCAAATCAGCAGTCTACAGATGATCACAAGATGGGGTATGCACCTCCACAGCACCTCGGCCTGTTAGGGGGTACTGACCGTGTGTGTTACTGGCACAGAGTAGCTACACATCGTCACATTGTGTGTGTGAGGGTGAGGTGGGGCGCCCAGGTGTGTGTGTGTGTGTGTGTGTGTGTGTGTGTGTGTGTGTGTGTGTGTGTGTGTGTGAGATAGATAGATAGGTAGGTCCTGCAGACTCACCTAGGATACATCTGTATTTCTCACTCATGTTTAGCCCTTATGGGCTATGATGCACCCAGAATAATGCATATCCTGTTTCAGTGCCATGTTACCCTGCTTTTACTGCACCTTCACTGGCTCCACTGAAATTCCAGATTCCCTTCAAGATTCTTACTCTCGTACACCAAGCTGTCTATCTTCACACACCTCAATATCTCTCTAATCTGTTAACTTTTCATACTCCCACCCGTAGTCTTCGATCTGTTCACATTAACCGCTTGAACCTCCCAGCTCCTTCTCAAGCCCACTTGCAATCCACTCAGAAATCAGCATTTTTCTACCTAGGTCCCGCCCTCTGGAATTCCTTCCCTACTACCCTCCGCCTTGAAGATTCCTACCCCAAATTCCGTTCCCTCCTCAAGACCCACTTTTTTTCCTTAGCTTTTAATGTCCCCTCTGAACCTGTATGACCTCACTCTCCTTGTTGCACTGCTTCTGCTAACTCTGCTTTCTCATCTTTTCTTTTTAAGTGATTGTAATTTCTTTTTCCTTTCTTGCCTATTGCTAGTATGTATATTGTAAACCGCCCCGATGTAATGGGGGGTGGTATATCAATCTGTAAATAAACAATAAACATGGTCACATGATGTTAGGTGAAGGGGGGTGTTTGGACCCATAGGCAGATTATGTACCACCACCCAACCCACCCTCCCCGGCTCAGGGTGGGAAACAGGATCTCCCACCAACAGATCCACATTCTACCTCTCTGCAATGGTGGCAGTAGAGAGGACCATCAACCCCAGTCCTGCTGGGGAAGAGACACCCTACAGGGCAGTCAATGCAGATCTGTACACATTCATAAGGCAAGGCAGACAAACAGTAGGCCTGGAAATGCTCAGCTGCCCCCCACCACTATCTGACATTCTCCAGCAGCAAGCACAGTGAGTCTCCAGCCGCTGCACCCTGCAAGGTGCTCCAGCCAGACACATACTAACTGCAGACAGTCTGCTAGCTAGTCCTTTGTGCATGTTCCTGGAGAAGATGCATGTACCCAGAACTGGGATGTCAGCATACACACCAAGCAGATAAGTCAGTGATTGGGCCCCAAAAAAGAGAACCCAAAAATATTACTTGAGAGAAATGCTATATAGCACGATGGGGGAACCTAGCCATGCCATGGTCACTGCTCAGTCAGGGTGAGAGTGACCTCCCAGCATGACATGCTGTAGCCACCCTGTCCGTGCAGGTGGAGGCCGGGCACTACAATGTCTCAGCCATTGCCCTATGATCTGTGCAGATGCATCCTGCCCAGGCTACCCTGTCTGGGCTATACCCACAGTACCTAGCTCCTCATTATGCACATTGGCAAGCTAACACTGGAAACAGTGCAAGCAGTGTGGGCTGAGGAAGGTGTTGGCAGCCACCACACACTGGATGGACAGAAACACACTCCCACACCTATGCCAGCATTGTGCAAATTTAGAGGCTTTTGGCAGCCCTGGCCACCTCACCAGTCCTGGGAACAGTGTAGGCATGCCTATGGTACGCAATACTGTTGGGGTCACTCCCCAGGGTGGTAAATACTGTCAGACACCAGAACTGAAACACACTCCACAGACATCAGAGAGGTTGCTATGATGCAGCTCAATCAGCAAATTGTGCTTAACCTAGGAATTGCTATCTGCGATTAATCATAGCAACCTTTTGATATATGTGTAACATATTCCCAGGTTTAGGGTGGCATTGCTAAGGTATGCAAGTGCTAGTATTGGGAGATGCTGCTGCACGCAGGGCCCAACATCCTGCCTCTCTAGGTGGCTTTGGATAATGGCGCCTGTGGGTGCGGGTGTTTCTGCCCCTGTTGGCCGCTGCTCTAGGGCAGAGGTTCCCAACTCCAGTCCTGGTGGGCCAAACACTGTTCGGGTTTTCATGCTGTCCCTAATAAATATGCATGAGATACATTTGCATACCATGGGGGCAGCGCATAGATATGCAGCACAGGCATCTTTATTAGAGACAGCATGACACCTGAATGATTTGTGGTTCTCCAGGACTGCATTTGGGAAACTCTGCTCTAGGTATTGCACATGTCTATGGTGTCTGTGCTCTTTAGGGTAAAATATAGGCGTTTGAGGCATGTTTATGTTATCTGCAATAAAGGTTCCCTCTTTATTACCATGGTTTAGTAGTGGGTAAAATAATGGGACTGGGTTGACAGGAACCACAGCTAGGACTTGACCCTGTGACCTTCTGCTCCTGAACACACTGGCTGTGTGTACTGCACCACCATGTTGCCACAGGGACAGTGCATTCCCTGGGGGTACCATGACTGTTTGTCAGACAGGGCCTGTCTGTTGCAGTGCATGGCACCCACCTACACAGGGCTAGGCAATGGTCTGCTGTGGGCAGCTGCCACTGCCCCCTCCACCATCAGTACCCCTCTGCCACCATGCTGACATGCCCTTCTACTGGTGGTGTTGGTGGTGCGCAGTCTCAGGCCATCCAGTGTGCCGGTAGCCGGCTGCCTATGGTGCGGGTTCTGGGGTAGGGGTGCCTGCATAGATGTCCACGCTTCCCCCCAGCACCGCCTGCCAATGTTCTGTGCCCTTGGGGGTAGTTGCTGGGTACTATCCCCTGTGACACTGTAGGAAACACACTCGTGCCCATGTTGGGCCCTCATCAGTTGCTGTCTGGCTGCTCTACTGTTTCAGCATTCCTATGTGCACCTAGTCCGCACTGTGGCCCAGCTGCACCACAGCATGTACCGCCTGCAACCCTCTGTATCCCCTTTTCCAGCATCTGTCCAGTTGCCCATTCCGACATGCCCACCCTGCTGTTGCGGAACATGTGCACGCCATAGGAAACATGTCCAATAACAAGGGAAAACCCTGATCAGCGCTATTTCACTGTGGGATCATTCACCTTGTATAGGGACAGAGCATAGACCCTTCCAAAATTAATATCTTTTTTTTTAGCTTTCTCAGTGGTGTTTTTTGCTTTTTCCATTAATATCACTATTGGCCAGCTTGGTTATGGTTTTTTTCCATTTTGTTCAGGTCATTTTCGATGTTTATTTGCCCTTTTGTTCTGTACACATGTATCACACATCACTTTTTGTAGGTTTCCCTGGCTTTGCTGTACATTGCTGACGGAAATGGTTTCTCTTCCCTTTAAATCTGCTCTAACGCCAGGGTTTCACTGGCGTTAGTTTTCAGACCCGGAATCCACAGCGTTAGTGTGCAGGGAGCCTCTCCCCTCCCACTCTCCATCCATTGACCCTCTCTCTCCACCCCTGGGGAGCCTTCCTCCGCCCTCCGGGAGCCTTTCTCCACCCTCAGCGCTCGTTTGTGCCGCTGCTCGCGTTATCGCACGATAAGGTACCTTATCGCCCAGTAAAGCACCATTATCACACGATAACGTGCCTTATCACCCGATAATGTCGCTGCAGTGCAAATAGCGCCCTTTAGTAAACATACCCCTAAGTTGCTTAAGTTGGATAACTGTATTAGAGAGAGTGTTAATGAACCTTTTACCCCAGTAGAGGTTGCTAAAACAAACATGAGTATAAAAAAAATAGCAGGACTAGACTGTATGCCTGCAGAACTATACATGTACCAAAATAAGAAAGAAAGCCTCTGTTCCACTTAAAGAGCAATATTATGCCAAATGAATATCTTATTCGCATACTATATTATTTATTCTTTTGTTTTTGTTGGATAACATGATCGGGAGGGGAACAAATCACACTCGCCAAATCGCCGAATCCTTTTGCTCAAAATTTATTCCAAAAACTAGTGAAAAAATCACACTTATCTGAACACCAGAAGATTCCTCAAAGATTAAGTCCCCCGCAATGTCCACCCATACATGACGTGCACGTTTTGAGCCATCACTACCAGCCCTGCTTCAGGTACCACGGGACATGAGAGCATATATCCAAATTTGCTGCTCAACTCACTCAAATGAATTTGGTTATATGCTCTCATGTCCGCGGCACCTGAAGCAGGGCTGGTAGTGATGGCCCGAAACAGGCACGTCATGTATGTGTGGACATTGCAGGGGATTTAATCTTCTGGTGTTCAGATAAGTGCGATTTTTTTCGCTAGTTTTGGAATCAATTTTGAACAAAAGGATTCGGTGATTTGGCGAGTGTGATTTGTTCCACTCCCGATCATGTTATCTGACAAAAACAAAAGAATAAATAATATAGTATGCAAATAAGATATTCATTTGGCAAAATACTGCTCTTTAAGTGGAACAGAAGTTTTCTTTCTTTTTTTGGTACATGTTTTTGTGATTACCTCTAGTGGGTTTTGTTTGGTTGATGCAGAGCTATACAAGCATCTGACAGATTTGATAGTGCTAGTTCTGTTGGAAAAATTGTTGAAAGGGAAGACTATTTCCTTCTATAATACTGCAATTAACATTATTAAGGAGAGGGAAGGAAACGTTATTGTGTTCCACTTATAGATAGATTTCTAGTTTTCCTGTTGACTACAAGAACTTTGCTCAAATGTTGAGTTCATGAATTAAGAATCATATAACTCATTACCAGGCAGGAATTTTATAAAAGGACACTATGGATCAGATAATGTCTGTTTTGTACTCAAATAAAGGCACTGATATTCTCCCATATTACCAGAATTTAAGTGTGTCCTTGAAATAGCTAGCCATACTATATCAATCTTTTGCAGAGTTTTTAAAATGTAAATGTGTCCTTGCATTGAGCTTCACAAGAACACCTCTTCTCGGAACATGAAGGTTCATGGTCAGAAACTGGTCATACTATTCCTTGAGAAAAAGATAAGATTCTTTCTTTATTCAATCCCTGTCTGTTAAATTGCATCTGATTCTCAATAAAGTTGCATACTTTCTTTGCCTAGTTGAATTGCACTTGACTAATGGAATGGGGATCAGACCTGCTTTAGCTTTATGGGGCAGTGCATTTGTTTTTGGACAAATGGTAAACACAAGAAATATCAGCATTTTACGTTTGCATACTGTCACACTGCCCCCCTAGTGGTGATGGCGTGGCACGACAGAAGGGCGTGGACAGGAAGGAGAAAGGTTTGTTTGTGGAGGAGGTTGGTTCTCTTGCAGGGCCCAGGCTTCTACAGGCCTGGTAGCCTTCTGTATAACTAACACTCCCAAGAATTTACAGTCCGAGTATAGGGAAATTGTAAGGCTTTTATTTCCCTCTTTGCAAACAGGTTCTTTAGCCCAGAATACAACAACACATGAAAAGAAATATCCTTGCTTCAGGTTAAAGGAAAACACGTACTGAAAACACTGTTAACTTCACAGCACAGGTAAATGAAATACAGCATCCACTTTTATCCCCAAACCACAGCTATGCCTCTGCTAGGGCTCAATCCTTTCTGATAGGCAATAGTTAACGTCCATGGGAATGTTTCGACCTGCATGGGCTCACAGTCCAGAATGTTTGGAGGCTCTCCTTCAGGCTTTCTGCCTAGCGCTTGGATGATGCACCAATAGTCAGCGTTACAAGGTAAGTCCTGGCTTTTTATATTTTTATACTGAGGACAGTCTCTCCTGCATACAGTTCCTTCTCTAGTAGGCTTCCTGTTAACTGCAGGTCTGTACTTTGTTTCATGAAGGCCTCTTGAAGGACAGCATGCTCTAGGGCCTGACTCTTTCTGGGTCTCAGCATTCATAAAATCATCATTATAAAATTGGCATTTACCTTTTCTTCTAAGGCGGTCTCCGGGAGGTGAAGGCTGAGGCTTGGGCCTGCTGGGTCTTGGATTCTCAGGTGCCCAGGTAGGCCTCTGGTTCCTAGTTCTGCCTTCTGCTGGAGTCAGGGCATACTGGTGCCATGGTTCCTTTCTCCCAGGGCTTTGGAAGTGACCCTTCTCAATTCTTCTTTCACCCCTTTCACTCCCGTTCACTGTTGCTCCTTCTAACAGTTGCTGGCTCCTATTAAAGTTAGGCCTGGGACTCTCTGTTATAGTCCACCTTCTTTCAGGGTTAGCTTCTTTATAAAACCTTTCCCTCCTGGAAAATATATCTTTTCCTCTTTTGCAATGTTTAAAGTAGGTTTCTGTACCTGGCTTGGCTGGGTCTGCTAGGCCGGATCCCTTGATCAGGACTCCTCTCCCTGGATCCTCCAGATATCTGTAAAAATCTGGAACTGGAACTTCCTGCAAGACTCCTTGACAGTCTCCTTGCCCATCTGGAGCTGTCTGCCAATCTCCTTGTCTTTCTCTTTCTCGCCAACCTCCTTCTCTGTATCGGTCTCTTTGCCACTCTCCGTGTCTCTCTCTTTCTCTCCCACCGGAGTCTGAGTCAGAGTCTTTTTGCCACCCTCCTTGCCTCTCTGACTTCCTCCAGTCATCTGAGCATTTAAGAGGAGTTCTTCCCTTTCTGCATTGGGTGTTGACTGGAATTACATCATTGGCTCTAGGGCGTGGTTCTTCAGACCTCCAGAGGTCTCTCTGGCTCCCTCTATGTGGCTTCTCATGATGCTGCAGCTCGTCTTTACCTCTTTTTTCTGTGTTTAAAACCTTTCCTTCTGCCTGCAGCTGGTCTGCAGTGCCACAATACCTATAAATGAACCAAATGAATGGAGGGCCATAATAAGATGAATCCTCATTTGTGCACATTTGCTTTCAGCACCACTGTAATACAGCCTATTAAGCTAGATACAGCGGAGACACTTTGGGAGAAAGAGAAGACAGAAGCACAGTTTTTCAGCAATCACATTAAAACTTTTGGAGAAGCAGTCATACAAGCCTATCCCTGCCTCACTTCTCACAAATCCAATGGCTGATGCTAGCAGCTAAGCAGGAAACAGAAAGGAGTGAGCAGAGCGCCATTTTCTTTCCTGCATTCAGAGAGATAGTAGGTCAGAGGAAAAGGTGCTACCTTTAGAAATTATTTTCCTGAAGCCAAAAACTTGTAAAAAAATATAGAAACATCCATAAAACACAAACAGGGCTCAGAGAGAGAGAGAGAGAGAGAGAAAGAGAGAGACAGAGAGAGAGAGAGAGAGAGTCCTTAGTGGAACACCAGATCTTGTGCAAGAGATAAGGGTGTTGGGACCACTTGGCAATAGTGATCATAGCATGATCGCGTTTGATTTAATTAGTGGAGGAGGGATAGTAAGGAAATCCACAGTACTATCTTTTAGCTTTCGAAAGGGAGACTATGGGGTATGTTTACTAAAACCCCAGTAATGTGCGGGCCGCGCTAGTGTGCAGGTGCCATATAAGGAGTGGGCATTTCTTTCTGAAAAAGCAAAACCGGGATTTAAATATGCGCTAAGGTGCGCGGCGCCCATGTGCGCCCCGCACATTAGCATATGAGAAAGCTGCGCGGGAGGCATAAGTGGCGCGCTGATGTACAAGCAGAAGAGCAGAGCCACAGCACAATGGTTAAGACACTTACCAATGGTGCAGGAATCAGGGGCTCAATCCCCCACAGTGCCCAATGAAGACAGCTGGCTGAGGCATTACTTTAGGAGGCATTTTAATATTGGGCGGCATAAGGCGGCACGCTGATGCACAAGCACAGGAACAGAACCACAGTACAATGGTTAAGACACTGACAAATGGTGCAGGAATCAGGGGTTCAATCCCCCACAGTGCCCAATGAGCAAGGCTGGCTGAGGCATTACCTGTTAGGGGTAATATTGTTTTAGGAGGCATTTTAATATTGGGCGGCATAAGGCGGCGCGCTCATGTGCAAGCACAGGAACAGAACCACAGCACAATGGTTAAGACACTGACAAATGGTGCAGGAATCAGGGGTTCAATCCCCCACAGTGCCCAATGAGCAAGGCTGGCTGAGGCATTACCTGTTAGGGGTAATATTGTTTTAGGAGGCATTTTAATATTGGGCGGCATAAGGCGGCGCGCTGATGTGCAAGCACAGAAACAGAACCACAGCACAATGGTTAAGACACTGACCAATGGTGCAGGGATCAGGGGTTCAATCCCCCACAGTGCCCAATGAACGAGGCATTACCTGTTAGGGGTGATATTGTTTTAGGAGGAATTTTAATATTGGGCGGCATAAGGCGGCGCGCTGATGTGCAAGCACAGGAACAGAACCACAGCACAATGGTTAAGACACTAACCAATGGTACCAGGATCAGGGGCTCAATCCCCCACAGTGCCCAATGAACAAGGCTAACTAAGGCATTACCTGTTAGGGGTAATATTGTTTTAGGAGGCAGTTTATTTTTATTGTAATTATTACTGCTAGCAAATGCACTCTCAAAGCAGTGTAACATAAGATGCCCCATAAGTTACCCCAGAGGGCACACTTTAAAATGCAGTGTCCACCACGGCACCCTACAATGTTGCTGAAAGTATGGCCGATAGGGCGCCATATAGGGTGCCCTATGAGGCAGGGCAAGGTCAGGGCACTGTTTCTGATGGCAGCACTGTGCATTGTAACGCATGGAAATCTTAAGTAGGTGTGCTGACATGCAAGGAGGAACAGCAGTGTAGCACACTGGTTAAGACACTGAATGATGGTGCAGGGGTCATGGGTTCAAATCCCCAGCAAATAAGGTTAGCAGCAGTACATCCTTTTTCTGCGTGCAACTGTACAGCAATCTGTGCTGCCATCTAAAAAGAACCCCACCCTAGTGCCATATATTAATGCACCTTTTAGGGTGCACCAGAAGGCACATCCTAAACAACCACGTCAGCAAAGGCGAATTATAATGTTCCCCAGAGGCCATGTTGAAAGGTTGTCAACTCCCAAGGCACCATAGTAGGCACCCCATAAGCTGCCTGAATCGAAGGTGTGCCAGAAGATGCCCCAAGGATGTATAGGTGAACTCAAAAACATTTGCCAAGAGCAGTAACATCCCCCAATTTGAATGGCAAGAGAGGTATGTGCCAAACACACACGTAACTCAAACACTGCACAGAGCAGAAAGGAAAGACAATACAAAAGTAAAAGAAGGACCTAGATCACAGCTGATGGACCACACAAATCAGCGCCAGGCCATGTGGCAGCTATAAAAATGGACAAACATATCGGGGCCAGCTGGAGCCATGCACAGAGTGATGGTAATGTACCATGCTATAATGACAGTGTGTGACAGAGGATGGGAAGATGTGTGCAGCAGAGGAGGATGAAATGGCAGGATAGGTGAAATATCAGGATGACTGTGGAGTAGCAGTGCTATGCAGAGCACACACAGGAGAGGCAAACAGGGAGAGCTGCAATGCAGGAATGTGTAGGAGTGCAGGACATGGGTTAGCAGCATGCACATCAGGGTAGGATGGCACACAGCTGGCAGACAGAAGATGGATGGAAGGATGGTTCACAACTCAGATGAGGGTACAATGTGCTCACAGCACAGATCTGCACAGATATGACTGTCATACGAATGAAAACCACTTCTGCAGGACAAGCATACAAATCAAAGAGAACAGAGAGGAAGCACACCTACGACCACTACCACAAATGGCAATGCACAAACCGGTAGGCCACACCACCAACATGAGCTCATTAGCAAAGGCTGCATACAAAAAGAGTGCAGGGCATCACACAAGACGCTTGCTGGCTGTCAGGACAGGCAAACCCCCAACAGTAATCATGACCAAATGCACATGCAGATCTGCTGTGTACAGATCAGATCCCAGTCTGTAATTGGGACCAGGGACACATGCACACACACAATGAAATGTTCTGCAGTGGATACAGCATGCAAAAGAGGAAAGAAACTAGACCCCAAGGGCAGCAGAGGACGCTCTGTGGAGCTGGTTAACAATCTGGATCAGGACAGGAGAGAACTCAACATGCAAACAGGTGTACCACACACCAGCTGAACCACAGCAATACCAAACCCCCAGGTGCACTGCCATGTAAACACCATAAAGTAAGAGAGACCTATGTAACAGATAATATCTGATGGCTAGGCAGCACAGAGGGCACACCTTGGTGTACAGTGAAGAGAGGGAAGGGTGTGTGTAGAGGTGATGAACCTGCTGGTACCTAATGGTCCAGTTAGCACAACAGAAAATAAAAAGATAAACCACATGTGGGGATCAAACCTGCAAACTACAGAGTTATAACACATGCCTCTAACCACTCCCAGAAACAGCACACTGAGCACAATGCAAAACAAATACCCCAAAGGGAGGGTGTGTATGGGAACCTGTAATACCCAGTGATGTGGCATATGGCTGGCAGATACACAGCTGCCACCGTACAAGGATGTGAGCACAGGTGGCCCATGTACATGACCAGCAAATCACTAGATACAAGTGTCAATGTGCTCAAAGAGTGGAAGAGTAACCTAGTGGTTAGAAAACTGGCTTGGCCACCAAGCAACCAGGGCTCAATTCACACTAGCACTCCATGTGGCCTTGGGCAAGTCACATAACCCTCCATTACCTTGGAAGAAAGACCTGACAATCTACATCCAGTGACATTGACAAGAAAACCATGGAGTCTCTGGGTCACAAGGAGTCAGGACTGATTCAAAGGCACACATTGCATTGCATGTTTGTCACCATGATCAAGCAGCAAAAGAGACAAATGTCTGTCAAATACATATCTTTATTTGGGTTATTCATCACAGATAGTGTAGACAGTGCCATCATAATATCAAGGTGAGTGCATCCCTGGTGAAAGACGGAAACACTTTTAGCAGGGCAGCAACCCACCTCCTACAGAAAGGTCACTTGCTTGACCACAAATGAAGGGCAGGAGATATAATGTGCATCAGATGCATGCTATGCACTGGGCAGCAGGCCCCCACCCCCCACCTGCTGCTGCATGCCTCAAATGTGTTACGCACATATGAGTGCATGTAGACAGTAGGCGCTGCATGATGAGGACCCAACACACATCATCTGTCCCTCAAAACATATCCATCTGGCAACACAGGAGACAGACAAATGAAAACAGCATATGTTGTCACAATGTTTTAATGTTAAAAACACACTCTGAAAGTAATGTTTCAGCTCTCACCTAATGCCTGATCTAGGAATCAAAGCTGCAACAATGTAGACCCAAACAATCATCAAAAGCACAATGAGCATATGCTAACAGGTTGCACAGGCACATGAACACAGACAGAATACAAACTAAACTACCTGCAGAAACCTGCAGAGATAACACCATGCAGGAGGTCCCCCTGCACTGTTTGTTGGGTAGACCGTGTTTGGGCACATATAGCACGGTACATGGAATGCACAATTGAAGGAGCACAACGGTCACCCACACTGCCACACTCCAAATATAATGTGGCAATGTGAGTGTCCGTACCGCAGGGCATAAACAGGACTGTGCAGACGTGCAATGCAAGGTGTGTACATACATGCAGACTGTCACATCTGCACAGTAAACAAACACAAGAACCAGCATGTGAAGATGGAAATGATGGCCAAACATCTTACAGGGAACCACACAGAAGCCATAGGTCCACATGCTGTGTTTCACAAACATAGTCAGTCATATGCACAAGCACCATCCACATTCCAGCATGATACAGTGATGCCACACATGCACGTAAACACCCTTGGCCCATTGCAAACATCAATCCAGGATGGTGGTGTGCATGAAAGCATTGTTGTGGCAAAACCTGTATCATGTCCAGGTGGAGAGCAGGTGGACATAGACAATAGGACCGCTCCATGTTTGGCCCCATGCCACAAACATGGCTGTATGCTTGTGTAGAAACAAACAGATGAGCGTATCCTGTGTGCCATGTCACACCCATGGCCAAAACTCAACAATAACACAACTGTGTAGGAATGTACCACATACAGTGTCAATGTCAGTCCCTGCTGCCCACGTGGGGATCAGTACACAGCGTCCAAAGTGCAAAGTGTATCTGCAATCCAACAGGTCAGGTTAAAACTGTTCTTGCAACTCTGGACATGCATAGTCAAGTGTCACATTCCAATATGCCACAGTCCTTGAAAGTTCATGTGTGTCCCCTACAATGAGCAGGACTCCCAGCCAGAGCATCGCAGCAACAGTGTGTTGGACAGCTCTGTCATGGGGAAAGCAGCAGTCCAAGAGTAAAACTGTCCATCCCAAGCATGTGTCCCACTCTCAGAGGTCAAATATCCAATGGCTCAATTCTCCACAAAAGTTTCCATGGTGTTGTGTCCCCCAACAGGTGGGTGATGGCGACGCCAGATGCACTGTAAGAGATGTGTCCGGTATGTCCTCTGCCCTGTGTCAGGAGAGGATAAGTATTGTATTGTTAGACACCTTGCAAAAACAGCACAAATTTCAGACCGTCACACCTTAGGAAATACAGAAGAAAGGGATGCAAAGGCAAACATTACATGATATCAACACAAAAGAAAACGCATTTTGGTGACATCATGAATCGTAAACGCAGACACGGGTGTCACATGGATATGGTCATGTCCATGCTCATGTCACACAGGCGTCTCACAGCTACACACTATATGCATCTGTTTCTGTGACCAGAGAGGCAACATGACATGCACATGAGACAAACATTAAATCATCAACAGGTAAAGCCAGATGTAATCCCCCAAATAACAAAGGTGCAACATACCTTGTGTGTGCATCAGGTGTACATCACAGTGAAGGGAGACAATGTCAGCAAAACGTGTAGAATCACCATGTCAAGCCACTGTTGATGCATGTCCACATTATGTTGATATCTGAGATAAAATAAAGGTGCTCAACAGTGATCCCTCAGAACACAAGACACAGTTCTGCTCACAGCACACAACACATGTCGAGAATGTTCACAAGGTAAACAGCACTACGGTAGAGGAGCACAGTCACAACCGCCCCCCAGGTGCACAGACCCCTCACAGCACATGATAATGTACTATGCCTGAACACTGCATCATCACACAGCCAACTCATAAACACGCACCCACACAGTATGCAACGTTCAGCGTGCCAGCTGTAACACATGGTCTGTATGTGCACAAGTGGAGATTTGTAGACATAAAGGCCCAGTGAACATGCAGTGATACCCTGTTGTTGGCTGATGGTACAATGTTGGGGTAGGGAGCAAGTGTAGGCCACCACCAAAAAAAAAAAACCTACACACACATGCAGTTCTGTTGTACATGTCCCAGAGAGAGTGTTGCAGAGGACATACTGAACACAAACACATGGGGATATGTGTGACAACAGCAAGATATGGGTTAGGGAGGTGTAAGGAAAAAAAGTGAACCACAACATCTGCCCAATATGACAGATCACTGAGGACATGTTTTCCCCCTGACTGCAGGCACAGACAATGTAGCTGTAGATCCATCTACCCCAGACCACAGCATTTTGGCTGATGTACAGTCACAAGCCAATGCACCACAGCAACAGCATCCTCATGAAGTATGTCCTGTGCAGTGGGAAACACAAGAGAAACACACATATGTCATGTTCTAGATGTGCATCACACACTGCACCTTCCTGTCCCCAGCTGTCAGACCCCACAACATCACATACTGACTGACTGTTCACTATCACAATGTACAGATCTCTCACATGTGAGAGGCAGCACGGAGGTGTCGGAGGCTATCTACAGGTGTCCGTAATCTCTCTGTCCCCTCCCTTACCTCTCTGTTGTTGTACACACAGGTCAATAGAGGTGTCTGCTCCCACCATGTTTCTGCCTCACCCCAAGGTCGCAATATTAGCCCGGGTATACCATATTGCCAACAATGCCCCCTCTCCGTGTGTACTGTTGTCCCAATGTTGTCTGTTAACCCACTGTCAATTGCTGAAACACATGGAAATATGCAGGCGCACCTCCTGTATCCACTGGCCAAATACATATCCTGGTGTGTACATCTCATACCTTGAATAATATTGACAGCTGTGTGCTGATGATGTGCACAAATAGCTGGCAATGTCTGCGTCACGTCAGCAAAACCACACCCCCATGTCTGCTTGTGACCTGACCATGATGGCTGCATGTCATCCCACTGTGTGTCAGTGAGAATGTCAAAGCATGGATAGCCTATATGTGTACCTTAAAAAAATAGCTCCCGGCACCACCACCACCACCACTGGCACCGGAAGAGGGTGTAGCACTGTGGGGGGGGGGGGGGGTTGCCACGTGACAGGCGTGGGCGGCCACGCCGTCGCTAATTTCTGTTTCCATCATCATGTAAACCACCGATGCATATGGTTGTCCCTGTTTCATTGATCATTTGAAACACCTATGTATATAGTTTTCCCTGTTTTTCCAAGTTCCATTTCCTGTTAAATGTAATGACCAGACATATGGAAATTGTCTGATGTTTCTGTTCCATGTAAACCACGCTGATGGCAATTAGTGCAGTAAATAAGAAATGTTCCTAGATTCTTAAAAAAAAAGGAAAAAATTGCTGTGACAATAAATAGCTGTCATACACTACATGCAATGTGTGTTTCCAATGTGTGTCCGTGTGGTCCCCTATGTAGTGTGCAAATGCATGTCGTGTCCCTGACTATATGACCTGCACCCAGGCCCCTTGCTGGTGGGGTGTTTGCACTGCCAGGTATTACTTCATAGATGCCAGCATATGCCATGTGTGACGTGCACATTGTGTGTTCACTGCCCCTGGGCTGCAGCGGGGCGGTTTACACAGACACCCATGTTGCGACAGGGGGAATGTTCTGAGGTTGCCTGTTCAGTGTTCTGATCCATCACCGTGTCCACTCCCTCATACAACAAACATTGGTTGCATATGTGTGACCATTGCCCCTGCCTGTAACACTGATTACATGCCTGCCCCCCAACCCTAGGCATGCATGTGGCACAGGCAGACATGGGTGGCATGCGTATGTTGGCTGCTGATTTATGCTTACAAATTTGGTTAACCTACGCCCATCCCTGTGACATGGATGTCCCCGGGACGCCCGCTACATTGCAACATCTCATGCACCACCCTGGGATCACACCCCTACACACATGGTTAGCCCCCAAAACTGCATGTGGAGCCAGTTGACGTATGCTACCCATGTCTACCTGTTCTGCACATCCCTGTCCACACACATATCCCATGCTGGCATCCATAGTATTATGCTAAGTGAGACACGTGACCATTTCAAATTCATCAACATTGTGTATATTTATAAAAATAAAAAGGGAAATATTTACATTTGTGGGGAGGGGGAGAATACCCATCACCCTCCCCCCCAAACCCCACCCTCATCCCCCCTGCCACCCCCACCCGCCCTGAACACCCTCCCCCACCCCTCCCCCCACCCCCACATGAGCCACACCCTCCCCCTGCATGCCCAGTGATGGAAGACAGGGCAGCACAGGGCACAGGTGTGGACGTCACAGGCACCATCAATGACGCCTGTGACGCCCTTCAGGGGGTGGCTGCCGACATGGCAGATGCTCCACCTCGGCAGCCACCCGCTCAATGGCTCCCGCCAGCCATTGGTGCGAGTGCACTAAAAGGTGCACTCACTGCTCCAGTGCATCCAGGGCCACATACAGGTCTGCCACACACCTGCCACCACACACACACATAGTCCCTGGGGTCTGTGTGGTGGCATCTGCGTGCGACCTGTGTGGGGCCCTGGATGGTGGAGGCACCTGGCATGGCTGGCGGGAGCCCACAGTGCCCTGTGCTGCACTGTCTTCCAGATCACTCTCCCACACCCCCTCCACCCACTCCTCCCCCCCACCCTCCACCACCTCCCCCACCCCCACATCACCCACACCCTCTACCTCCCCTGCCACCCCGCCAACCACCCCTTCCAGAATCCCTTCAGCCCCCTCCTCCACGTGTGCATCTTCAGCCTCCTCCTCCGCCTCCTCCTCCTCTGACTCCAACACCACCACCTCCACGGCATGGGGTGTAGTGGGCCTCCGCAAGACATATGCGGAGGTGGTGGGCTGCTCCTCGTTGTCATCACCATCTGTGGAAGATGGCAGTCATCAGCACATTGTTATGTGTGTAACATAGCACATGTACCTATGCAGGTACCACACAGGCTGCTGGGCCAATGGAACATCTGTTACTAGGCAGCCACTTCGTCAATACTCACCATCACCCTGTGACGGGCCCTCACCCTGGAGGCGCTGGAGGTAGGCCCCATGGTGGAGGCGCAACTCGCGGCCCTTCTTCCGAAGATCCTCGACCTGTGGATGTGAAAAGAATGGGTGGGGGCATGAGTGACTGATCACCTCTGGTGGGTGGCCAACATAAACATACATCAGTGTGGCCAGCGTCTTGCTGCTCCTGCTCCACTGCTGTGTGTGTCATGTATAGCATAGTTCATCACGTGTCACAGGGGATCTCCATGAGCACCAGGAGGATGTCGTCACATGTGGGTAGCGTCGGTACCAACTGAGCCTGTGTGAGAACGCTACCCAGCGTCCTACATGAAAGCCTTTGGCGGCATCCCACAGTGCGTGCGTGCTGCCTTCCCCCCTGTCCAAAATGCCTCTCTCCAGTTGAGTTTACAGCTTACACAAGGAGGGAGAGAGAGAAACATTGGGAAAGTGAGAGAGACAGAGAGAGAGACACAACCCGCAAGGGGAGATGGGTGGGTTGTGATTACCTCATCCTGCTGTTCCAGGAGATCACCTGTTACAGGTGATTAACTATGCTATCACCAGGTACAAGCAGGACATAGTCACACATGTGGCAAAACCGTAGATGTAGATGCTAGGAAAGGATCCCCAGAGTGGTGAGGGCCTGTGGAGGGCCTCTACTTCCACCCATGGTTTCCGGGCATCCTGTGGGAGAGGCAGCTAGGAGTGTATTATGTATGGGAGAGGTTTTGCAGAGCAGCCTGACCAACCAGAGCATGCCTGCAGGAGCCTTTATCCAAGCTTACGTGGGCCGTGAAACGAGGACCAGGTAGCTGCTTCAACAAATGTTGTTAATATGTAAAGAATGGACATGAGCCCATGTGTCTGCCATGACTCTCACATTGTGAGTTGGAACATGGGCCACCAGTGAATGGTGTTATCTAGGATAGATAACGGGTTATACACTGAGCAATCCAGTTGGGTAGAGATCATTGTGACACTACTGTAACCAAATGCAAGCAAACCGAGACTCTGAATAGCTGAGGGGACTTTCGCTGTTGCTGGGTCCTCTGCAGATGGGAAGCCACAGCTCATTCACAGTCCAAGGTATGAAGTGTCTTCTCTGCATTTGCAGCATGTGACTGTTGAAAGACTACAGGTAACTACAACTCTTGTTTCAAATGAAAGGAGGAATCCACCTTAGGCATGATGTGTGTATGTGTCCGTAGGATTACCTGCTCATGTTGAAACGTTGTGTGGGGTGGATCAGGCACTGGAGCTTGGGATTCACTGATACGACTTGCTGATGTGATTGCAAGACGGTATGTTACTTCCCAGGTCAGAAACTTTAAGGATGTAGTGTCTAAGGGTTCAGAGGCAGCGGCATACGCTGCCCTGGCAACAGAGTGGGATCCCATGCCTCTGGAGGTGGTGTAAGGGCAGGTCTTGGTGGATGCAGGCCTCTCATGATCCCAGATATGAGAGGATGGGATGACATGGGTTGTCCAGTGATGGGTTCATAAGGAGCAGCAATGCCACTTCAATGGACTCAGACTCACTCTGTTTGGAGATCATTGTTTGATGAGTAATGGCGTAAGTCAAAAACATGTTTCTATACGGATGACAAAAGGGGTTCCAGCCCTTTTGTTATCACCAAATGAAATGTCACGTCCACCTGATGGCACAGGATTGCCTTGTGGAAGGTTCCTGGAAGCACAACGGACATCATGCACTTCCTGACTGAGGGGAGGGCCAAAGCAGTTCCAGCCATCAGTAGCCAGTCTCTGGGGTGCAGAGACGGGGGGTTAGTATGCCATACACTCCCCTCCTCCTGCGACAGTAAGTCTGGAGCTGACCCCACATACAGGGGTGAAATCTGGGTCATATGTACAATCAGAGGGTATCACACTTGTTGTTGCCAGCTTGGGGCTATGAGGATCATGTAGCCTCTGTCCCTCAGGGGTTGCAATAGGGTCTATGCAATCAAGGCAATGGGAGATAAGGCATATAGGCATTCCTGCCCCCAGTTGAGGAGGACAGCATCCCTCGCTTGATAGCTCTGAGCTGGGATTGGTGTATAGAACCGAGTAGGTTTTGCATATGATGGACGTGCAAAGATGTATGACTCTTGAGTTGCCCAGAGTTGCACTACTCAACAGAGTTGGTACATGTTTACAGACCATTTGTGCAGGAGCACAACACAACTGAGTTAGTATGCCTAAGAGTTCTGATTGCCAGGGAGATAGACTGCCAAGAAATGGATCTGCTGCTGTCTGTCAAACACCCACAGTTGAGGAGCTTCGTTACAAAGGGACACAGAGGCTTTTCCTCCTTGTTTGTTCACCTAGACCATAGCTACATGAATGTCTGCGCAAAGTAGTATTACATTGGCCTGTAGAATATCCAGGCAAATTGCTCAGAGCTCAAACAGATTGCTGTGAAACTGACTCTCCTGACAATTCCTGGTGGCTTGGGTGGAGGTGTCCAGTACATGTGCAGCCCAGCCCACTTTAGAGGCATCTGTTGTTAATAGGATCTGAGGAGGGGTTTGCTGGAAAGGTGACCCCTCCATCAGTTTTTGTGCTGTCCGCCACAGGTCCAGGCACAAGGTATGGGGGTTTCTGTTTACTGTCACATCTGAGAGACAGCCTTTTGACTTGCGTCCACTAGGAAGAGAGTGTGCCCACTGGGCTGGTCTCATGTGGAGACACGCGTAGGGAACCACATGCACCGTAGATGCCATGTGACCCAGCAGCTGATGCATCTCTCGAGGTGAGAGGTGCGCTTGTTGTAGTGCTGTCCAAACACATTGCACAATGCGAGGACAGTGAGGCTGAGTCAGGTAGGTCTTTGTCAGTCTGGTATCTAGCCTTGCACCTATGAGCTCCAGCGTTTACATAGGAGTCAGACAAGATTCCACGAGATAGCTGACAGGGCCTACATATTGGAGTCCACGCATTGTGTAAGCAAGAGAGGCCTGGACATGTGTTTGTGACTGTGGCTGGATGTGGCAGTCGTCCACGTAGGGCCACCAGAATATTCCCCTGGTACGACCAAACCAGCAAACACAGACATGCACTTTGTGAATACTCTGGGTGCTGAGGCACGGCTGAAGGGAAAACATTTTTGGGATAGTGGTTTCCTTGATGGGGGGACCAAAGGAACCTTCGGTGTGCTTGTTGGCAGAGAAGATGTGTGTACGCATCCGTGTGATCTAAACAACAAAGGCATATCTGCTTGTGTTGGTCAGGAAGTACGTTTTTTCGCAAGTTCATTTGTAATGTCATCTGGAACAGAAACTTGTTCAGTTCTCTGAGATGTCAGATGTGTCTGTGACCTCCTTCTTCCATAGGTCTGAGGAAATTGTGGGGTGAGAAGCCAGTACTCTGTTGGGGATGAGGTACCTCTTCCATTGCTCCTTGAGGTAGACGATGTGTTACCTTTGGATTCATTTGGGGTGAGGTTTGCAAACTGAATGCCCCCACTATTGTTGGAGGCGGGCGGCTATGTGCATGACGCCTCTACCCTCTTCTATGATGGACACAGTCCAGGGTTGTGATGTTATCTGCCTCCATCTGTGGATGAGGTGACCTAATCATCCTGTGATTGTGGACAGTTGCTTTCCCTGGAGGGCCAGGAAGGGCAGGTACTCCATCACAGAGGCAAAAGCCCTGTGGGGGCTGAGGCTGATGGGTCTGCTGAGGCTGACTAGCTGTCGGCTTTCTCTGCATAGTAGCTTGTTGACCCTTTCTAGCAGCTTGTACTGCAGGTTTTACGTACTGAGCATAGGACTGTCTTATCCTTTCTTTTTGTAGGGGAAGCGCTTTTCTACAGCTCTCATCTTTGCAGGATCTACAATATTTGAAGGGCTTGTTAAGGTCAAATTGTCCTACCGGCTTATAAAAAACATTTTTCACCACAACAGGGGATGTTGACCAGTTAACCTGTACCCAGTGTTGCAGGTGAGAGGCTTGCAGCCAGCTAGGTGTCCTTGCCCCAATAGCAATGGCAGAGATGCTGCCTTTGCATGAAAAACAGTCAGAAGCTGCCCTGTTCACAACATTTGAAATGTTCTGGGAAAGCTTGACAGGTGCTTCATAGTAGTGACCTCTGTGATGTGCGAGATGTGGACTTAACAGTTGTAGATCTTGTTTGACCTCCGTCAGGAACATTCCCATGTACATGATATAGGCACCTGTCCTGTCTGACAGCTTGAATGTATGGACGACACAGCGACCAAAGGCAACTAAAGTCTTACACTCCCTACCAGGAGGTTTGGTGGCATGTTGTTTGTAACGTTTAATTCTCCTCCTAGCACACTCAACCATGATGGAGTAATCAGGGAGGTGTCCTTACTGCAGACCAGGTGACGGAGGGACATGTGGGAATGTGGAGAGGTGGTAAGAGGAATCTTCCACATTCTCAAAAGGGTATTCCGTAAGATCTGCTGTAGTGGCAGGATGTCTGCCCCCTATGGAGTTTGTTGATGTTGGTGAATCTCTGTCTCCCATGGCCTGTGCTCACATTGTGTTACTAATGAAATGGAGAGGCCCCCAACTACATGTGTGTGGAGATCCAGGAAGGACATATCTTGCGTAGGGGACATTCTCCTCTTGGGAGAGGCAGGCTTGTCCTGGAGAGGTACATCGTTACCCTCTGAGCTGTCACAGTCATCAGACCCCTCAGGAGATTGGATGTATCTTCTCTATGGAGGCTCAGGTAAAGTGAGGTCTTGGTACCAATTGGCCACTGTATCGTAGTGACATGGTACCGGTGTGTGGATACCAATACTCATCAGCACCTATGGTGCATTTGCCAATGCCGGTCATGCAATTGCTGCACAAACCGTTGTTGCACTTTGCAGGGTCTGTGGTGGAACCAGGGTCCTGGATGCCACACGGTGAGCTGCCAGATTGCGTTCAATGGCCACGATCCTCTGGTCAAACAACACTGAAGATGTCTGTGTATGAGTACTGGCCAAAGCCAGGACCCCAGAGCATGGAACAAGGTTGTTGGACCAGGATGAGGCCTCCAAAACATCATGGAGTCCCATAGTGGCTTTGGGGGCTAGGGACTCCCACTGGGGTTGTTTGCCTGGAGCGTGCTCCTCAAGGGCAATGCCAGTGGCAGTCCAATATTCGAGGGGGATGTATCCTTTCAGGAACGGACAGATTTGTGTTTGGTTACCTGAAATCCACGGGAGGAAGAGGATGCCCTTGACGACATGTCTGGGCCCGAGGCCACGTTGGTGGGGAAGAGGGTACCGAGGTTGGCTGCTCTGTCCTGCCAGCCACTCTTGGCTAACATCCCACAGGCCATACATTCAGACATTTATTGATCTAGCCATTAGCATTTGCAATACCAATCATGGTTGTCAGTGACTGAGAAGGTACCTGCACATTATCAACATATGTTCTGCAGCCCAGGAGTGCTTTTCCATGATTGATGTGGCATTAGGGCCTAATGGCAAACCGGCGGGAGTCCTACAAAGTGGATTTTTGCTCTTTTGTTGCAAAGGTTTCATTGTGTGGGTGAATTTGACCTTTTAGAATTTATACTTTAAAGATTATTGGTAACAATACAGAGAAACAGGCAGACAGTGCCACAGGAGTATCACTACAATAGCTGTTTTTCTGCAATGTCAGGTTCAATGACCTGCTGGATCTGTGGGAAGCAATGAACTGGAGAGAGCCATTTGGGAAAGGCAAGATGACCGCACACAGGCGCTGTGGGTTGCTTACAATAGCTTTCCTATTGGACACTGGAGACTGTTTGCACGCAGGCTCTGTCGGTACTAATGAGACCCACATGTAAGGACTACTTCCTGCTTGTTCCAGGCCATTTTCTGTTCCCAGTGCCACCTGCATACGTAGCTGTGTCTCTGGACATGTGTGCAGTGACACCTATGTGCAGTGTGCCTGGCACCCTGAACACATCATTGCACTACCCTGTGGCCCCCTTGCATGACATTGCATGACCATGGCACATTTTGATTGGCAATGATGGTGTCCATGCTAACCCCCCTAACCCTGTATGTGGTCTGTTGAACACATTTGTGTTGTCATGATCTACGCACATCCTGGGACCCAACCCCAATGGCAACATGATATCCAACCAATCGTCGGTGCTGTGTCCCTACATGGAACATTGTGTGGGTGGCCCTATTCACCTTGCCAGGAGCCACTACCATGACATTTGGGTTTCTACAGGGCCCAGGATAGCAATGCTTGACCCACTAGAAGCATTGTGTAACGTGTCTCTCATTGGGATCCTGCTAGCTATGTACAACCTAGTTTTGACACTGTTGCAGAGAGCATACTGTGCGTGAAGGACGAGGGAATGACCCAGTATGGGCTATCTTATGTTGTTATGTTCCTATGACCTGGGCCTTGTATGCTGACAGCAGGTGTGGTTGGCAACACCATGGACAGGGGCCAAACCACCAGAATAGGCTATTGCCACCTGTGCTCATGTGGGGGGTTTCTGTCTGTGCTGTCCAACCACAACAGGTGAATGTATCCTTCCAACACCATCAGTGATGTTCATCTGCCACAAGGTTTGGGATTTGTAGCAGGTGGGAAGATGTGTAACCTGACTCAGCATAAAGTTATGGGGACATGGCTCTGTTACAGGCCTTTGTAATCAAATCTCATAGCTCATGGGGATGGGTTGCTTTTACACACATTGACATCTGCACCTAGCATATCATCTGGATACATCAAAGACATGTGTGATGAGATGGTGACCTCACAGACTATTGGAGAAGTGCAACCTACCTGCCATAACCTACCACAATATCTGAATGACATACCCACCATTGCAATCCAGACTCTGGCCCCCTGGGGGTTGGGTGTCCTAGCACACATCATCAGCTGCAAACACCATAGCAAAAGGGTGACTGACAGGACACCTTACACAGGTCACAGGACTCCTGGGGATAGGGAGAATGTATTGAACTGTTTAGGCACACACAAAGATATTTTTTATTTATTTATTTATTTATATTCTCTTATATACCGCGCTATTCTGCATCAGTGCAGTTTACATTGAACAAACTGAAATTACATTGAACATGGCATTATAACTTGGAGATAACTATTTTACAGGGAACATGGGCTATGGAGGGTTAAGTGGCATGCCCAAGACCACAAGGAGCACCTATGTGACTAGAAACCCCAATCCTTCCGGCCCAAGGTTGCTGTCCTCTAGTGGGATTTGAACCACCGACCTTCCGGCCTGAAGTACCTTGCCCCAATCACCAGGGTGTATGATAGCCCACTCTGATGGGCTTTCAGGACACCTGGGGATAAAGAGGATGTATTGAACTGTTTAGGCACACAGAACCATATCACCAGGGTGACTAATAGCCCACTCTGATGGGCTCTCATGACTCCTGGGGAAAGGGAAGATGTATTAAACTGCTTAAGCACACACAAACATATCACCAGGGTGACTGATAGCCCACTCTGATGGGCTCTCAGGACCCCTGGGGATAGGGAGGATATATTGAACTGTTTAAGCACACACAAACATATCACCAGGGTGACTGACAGCCCACTCTGAGGGGCTCTCTGGACTCCTGGGGATGGGAAGGCTGTATTGAACTTTTAAAGCACACATAACCATATCACCAGGGTGACTGACAGCCCACTGTGATGGGCTCTCAGGACCCCTGGGGATAGGGAGGATGTATTAAACTGTTTAAGCACACACAAACATATCACCAGGGTGACTGATAGCCCACTCTGATGGGCTCTCTGGACTCCTGGGGATAAAGAGGATGTATTGAACTGTTTAGGCACACACAACCATATCACCAGGGTGACTGATAGCCCACTCTGATGGGCTCTCATGACTCCTGGGGATAGGGAGGATGTATTAAATTGCTTAAGCACACACAACCATATCACCAGGGTGACTGACAGCCCACTGTGATGGGCTCTCAGGACCCCTGGGGATAGGGAGGATATATTGAACTGTTTAAGCACACACAAACATATCACCAGGGTGACTGACAGCCCACTCTGATGGGCTCTCTGGACTCCTGGGGATGGGAAGGCTGTATTGAACTTTTAAAGCACACAGAACCATATCACCAGGGTGACTGACAGCCCACTGTGATGGGCTCTCAGGACCCCTGGGGATAGGGAGGATGTATTAAACTGTTTAGGCACACACAACCATATCACCAGGGTGACTGATAGCCCACTCTGATGGGCTCTCATGACTCCTGGGGAAAGGGAGGATGTATTAAACTGCTTAAGCACACACAAACATATCAGCAGGGTGACTGATAGCCCACTCTGATGGGCTCTCAGGACCCCTGGGGATAGGGAGGATATATTGAACTGTTTAAGGACACACAAACATATCACCAGGGTGACTGACAGGCCACTCTGATGGGCTCTCTGGACTCCTGTGGATGGGAAGGCTGTATTGAACTTTTAAAGCACACAGAACCATATCACCAGGGTAACTGACAGCCCACTCTGATGGGCTCTCAGGACCCCTGGGGATAGGGAGGATGTATTAAACTGTTCAGGCACACACAACCATATCACCAGGGTGACTGATAGCCCATTCTGATGGGCTCTCAGGACTCCTGGGGATAAAGAGGATGTATTTAACTGTTTAGGCACACAGAACCATATCACCAGGGTGACTGATAGCCCACTCAGATGTGCTATCAGTACCCCTGGGGATAGGGAGGATGTATTAAACTGCTTAGGCACACACAACCATATCACCAGGATGACTGATAGCCCACTGAGATGGGCTCTGTGGACTCCTGGGGATAGGGAGGATGTATTAAACTGCTTAGGCACACAGAACCATATCACCAGGGTGACTGATAGCCCACACTGATGGGCTCTCTGGACTCCTGGGGATGGGAAGGCTGTATTGAACTTTTAAAGCACACAGAACCATATCACCAGGGTGACTGATAGCTCACTCTGATGGGCTCTCAGGACCCCTGGGGATAGGGAGGATGTTGTAAACTGTTTAGGCATAAAACCCCATATCACCAGGGTGACTGACAGCCCACTTTGATGGGCTCTCAGGACTCCTGGGGATAGGGGGGTGTATTGAACAACATTGGCATAGAAACCCATATCACCAGGGTGACTGACATACCATTTGTGCCACGTTTCACAAACCCTTGTGGTGACCAAAATGTGTTCCCCTGCAGGTACAGATCCCACCATAGCCGCATGATGTTTTGGAGAGCCGCTTAAGCAGATATATGGGCTAGCTGTATTACAGTATGTTGTGGCACATCAACAGCAGCAGCTGCCATGTCACCAGGATAGCATCAGGACCTCTGTGACCATGTCCATCACCACCTAGGTACAGGGCAAACCACTCAGATGTGATACAAAGACAATATGGAATGTAGGTTCACCTGCTACACATTACTGAGACAGACTACCTAAACACAGCAGCATGGACAGCTGTAATCAACACTGGCTGTGTATATGAATCTACTGACCTGTCCCCATACACTTACCTCCCGTTGGAATTCAGCCACGCGATTGAAACGGCGTTGGACCCGTTCCCAGGCCCTGCGGACTTTGGCCATGTCCTTGCACCTGGAGGCCCCAGGGAACAGCTTGTGCTGCCTGCCAGCGATGAGCTGAGCCAGGTGGCGGAGCTCGCGGGGCGTGAAAGCTGGTTTTCTAATCCTGCGCGACATTTTGATGAATGACCACATGATCGCACGCACGCTCCGTCATTCATGCGCATGCGCCCCGCAACTCGTGCAGCTGAGCGACGTATTTCGTGCAAATGCACCCCGCAACTGGCGCAGCTTAGCGACGTATTTCATGCAAATGCGCCCCGCAACTGGGGGGTGGGGGGTGGGGGGTGGGGGTGGGGGTGCAGGCTGTTTGGACCCATAGATGGATTCTGTGGTAACACCCAAACTGCCCTCTAGAACTCAGTATCTACCACCAACAGATCCACATTACTGCAATGGTGCTGGTGGAGGGGACTATCAACCTAGGTCCAGTTGGGGGACAGACAACATACAGGGCAGTCCATGCATTTCTGTGCACATCCATAAGGTGTTAGCAGACAGACAGCAGGCCTGGAAATGCTCAGCTGCCCACCACCACTATCTGACGTTCTCCAGCAGCAAACACAGTGAAGCTGCAGCCGCTGCACCCTGCAAGGTGTTCCAGCCTTACACATACTAACTGCAACCAGTCTGCTAGCTAGTCCATAGTGCATATTACTGGAGAAAATGTGTGCACCCAAAACTGGGATGTCCGCACACCCACCAAGCGGATAGGTTAGTGATTGGGCCCCAAAAAGCAACCCATAGATATCACTTGAGAGAGATGCTGTTGGCACTATGGGAGACCTAGCCATGCCATGGTGACTGCTCAGTCAGGGTGAGAGTGACCTTCCAAGAGGATATGCAGGGGCCACCCTGTCCGTGCTGCTGGTGGCCGCCCACTACAATGTCCGAGCCATTGCCCTATGCCCTGTGCTCA
The DNA here is from genome assembly GCA_033557465.1 of Ichthyophis bannanicus. Lineage (NCBI taxonomy): Eukaryota > Metazoa > Chordata > Amphibia > Gymnophiona > Ichthyophiidae > Ichthyophis > Ichthyophis bannanicus. The sequence goes on along the minus strand of CM066031.1, from coordinate 701,639,239 downwards.
TGCATCCTGGCCAGGCCACCCTGTCGGAGGTATACCCACAGTACCTTGCTCCTCATTATGCACATTGGCAAGCTAACACTGGACACAGTGCACACAGTATGGACTGAGTAAGGTGTTGCAAACAGCACACACTGGATGGACAGACACACAATCCCACACCTATGCCAGCACTGTGCTACTATAGATAGTTTTTGCAGTCTAGGCCAACTCAACAGTCCTGGACACAGTGCAGGCATGGCTATGGTATGCAATACTGTTGGGGTCACTCCCCAGGATGGAGAACACTGTCAGACACCAGACCTGAGACACACTCCACAGACATCAGAAATATTGGTATGATACAGCTCAATGAGCATATTGTGCTTAACGTAGGAATTGATATCTGCCAGTAATCACAGCAACATTTTGATATATGTGTAGCGTATTTCCAGGTTTAGGGTGGCAGTGCTAAGGTGTGCACGTACTAGTATTGTGAGATGTACGCAAGGCCCGATATCATGCCTGTCCAATAGGCTTTGGGTAATGGAGCCTGTGGGTGTGGTTATTTCTGCTCCTGTTGGCCGCTGCTCTCGGGCAGAGGTCCCCAACTCCAGTCCTGGTGGGCCATACACTGTTCATGTTTTCCTGCTGTCCCTAATGAATATGCATGAGATACATCTGCATACCATAGGGCCGGCGCATGGAAATGGAACAAAGGCATCTTTATTAGAAACAGCATAAAACGTGAATGATTTGTAGCCCTCCAGGACTGCATTTGGGGGAATCCGCTCTAGGTAATGCACATGTTTCTGATGTCTGTGCTCTTTCGGGTAAAATATAGATGTATTAGCCATGTTTGCGTTATCTGCACTAAAGGTTCTGGCTGTATTACATTTGTGTAGTGTGTAAAATGTGGGGACTGGGTTGGCAGGGCTGACACCTGGCATTTGAACCTGTGACCTTCTGCTCCTGAAGGCACTGGCTGTGTGTGCTGCACCACCGTCTTGCCACAGAAGCAGGGCATTCCCAGGGGAGTCCATGGTTGTTCGTCAGAAAGGCCCTGTCTGTTGCAGTGCACGCCACCCACGTGATGAGGGCTAGGCCATGGTGTGCTGTGGGCAGCAGCCACTGCCCCCTCCAACACCAGTACCCCTCCGCCACCATGCTAACATGTCCTTATATTGGAGACAGCATAACACGTGAATGATTTGTGGCCTTCCAGAACTGCATTCGGGGGACTCTGCTGTAGGTAATACACATGTTTATGTGGTGTGTGGTGTTGAAGGTAAAATATGAACATTTCACCCACGCTTATGTTCTCAGCAGCAAAGGTGCAGTCTTTACTACCACATTTTTTTAGGGGGAAAATTATGAGGACTAGGTTGTCAGGAGCCACAGCCAGGATTTGAACCTGTGATTTTCTGTTCTTGCACACACTGTCTGTGTGCACTGCACCACTGTGTTGCTACAGATATGCAGCATTCCCTGGGGAGTCCATGACTGTACATCCGACAGGGCCTTTTTGTTACAGTGGACGGCACCCACCTGGACAGAGCTAGGCCATGGTCTGCTGTGGGCACCAGCCGCTGCCACCTCCACCACCAGTGCCACTCCATCCTTAGATTGGAGACAGCATAAACCCTGATGGATTTGTTGCCTACCAGGACTGCATTTGGGGGATTCTGCCGTAAGTAATGCACATTTCTATGGTGTTTGTGCTGTGTAGGGTAAAATAGAGGTTTTTGACCCATGCTTATGTTCTCAGCAATAATGGTTCAGTCTTTACTACCATGTTTTCTTCATGGGTAAAATAAGGTGACTGGGCTGGCAGGAACCCCAGCTGGGATTTGAACCTGTGACCTTCTGGTCCTAAAGGCACTGGCTGTGTCCGCTGCACCACCATCTTATCTCAAAAACCATGCATTCCCTGGGGAGTCCATGGCTGTTTGTCAGACAGGGCCTGTCTGTTGGGGTGCACTGCACCCACGTGAAGGGGGCTAGGCCACCGTCTGCTGTGGGCAGCAGCCACTGCCCCCTCCACCAACGGTACCCCTCCGCCACCATGCTGACATGGCCTTATATTGCTGACAGCATCACAGCTAAATGATATGTGGCCCTCCAGGACTGCATTGAGGGGACTGTGGTCTAGGTAATGCGCATGTTTCTGGTGTCTGTGCTCTGTAGGGTAAAATAGAGGTGTTTGGACCATGCTTATGTTATCTGCAAAAAAGGTTGGTCTTTACTATCATGGTTTAGTGGTGGGTAAAATATGGGGATTGGGTTTGCAGGAGCCCCAGCTGGGACTTGAACTGGTGATCTTTGGTTCCTGAACACACTGTCTGTGTTCACTGCACCACACTGTGGTCACAAATACAGTGCAATCCCTGGAGATAGGAAACCTGGCCAAAGGTGTCATAAACCCTGCTCTGCACAATTTCACTGTGGGATCATTCACCTTGTATGGAGACGGAGCGTAGACCCTTCTAAAATTCATATTTCTTTTTTGGAGCTTTCTTGGGAGTGATTTTTGATGTTTTCCATGACTATAACTATTGCCCAGCTGGATTATAATTTATTAGAATTTTGTTGTGGTCATTTTCAATTTTTATTTGCTATTTTGTTCTGTGCACATGTATCACACTGCTCACGTTTTGTAGGTTTCCCTGGTTTTGCTGTACATTGCTGACATAAATGGTTTCTCTTCCCTTTAAATCGGCTCTAACGCGAGGTTTTCACTCGCGGTATTTTTTTCATCGAATTTCAGCCCCGCTCGTGTGCGGGGAGCCTCTCCCCTCCCACTCTCCACCCATTGACCCCATCCCTCCGCCCCTCGGGAGCCTTCCTCCTCCCTCAGAATGCCTTTCCACGCCTCTATCGCACATCAGCGTACCGCGCACTTGTGCGGGCCCGTTAGTGCAGTGCGCACGTGTGCGGGGCACAAAAACGCACTATTAGCATGCGCTAAGGTACCTTCTCTGACTATTCTCCAACCGGTAGCCCAACATCCGGGATGGAGGGTAGGAGTTGCTTAAACCTCGAAGAGATTACGGAGGACTGCCTGTCCGAAAGCACTGTCCCTGCGGGACTCCCTCTCGAGGCAGTAATGGGTTGCAAAGGTCTGGCTCGAAGACCAAGTAGCGGCCCGGCAGATATCTGCCAATGGAACAGAGCGGAGGTAAGCCACTGACGCAGCCTTCGCCCGAACCTGATGAGCCGTGACTCGACTCTCCAACGAGAGGCCTGCCGCCCCATAAGTCCAAGCGATACAGTCAGCTACCCAGATGGACAGAGTACGCTTGGAGACAGGGAGCCCTAATTTATTAGGGTCGTAAGACAGGAAGAGTTGGACAGTCTTACGGTGCTCCCGCGTACGATCAAGGTAGACGTTCAGCGCCCTTCTACAGTCCAGGGTATGCAAGACCATCTCAGCTCGGCTGGAGTGTGGCCTGGGAAAGAAGGTCGGAAGCACCACCTCCTGATTGATGTGAAAAGGGGAGACCACTTTTGGAAGAAACTTAGGGTGAGTCCGCAGGACTACCCTGTTCTTGTAGAACCTAGTGTAAGGGGGATCAGACACTAGGGCCTGCAGTTCACTAACGCGTCTAGCGGAAGTGAGGGCTACTAGGAACAAGGTTTTCCAAGAAAGAAAACGGAGAGGGACAGGTAGCCATGGGTTCAAAGGGCGGACAGGTGATCCGCTGTAAAACCACGTTAAGGTCCCAGTCTGGAGCTGGAGGGCGCAAAGGTGGTTTAAGGAGAAGGAGACCTCGGGAGAACCGTGCCACAAGAGGGTGGCTGGAAAGAGGCCTGCCTTCCACCGGCACATGATGTGCAGAAATAGCACTGAGGTGAACCTTGACCGAGTTGGACTTAAGTCCAAGATTGGAGAGGGAAAAGCAAGTACTGCAAGACCACCGACACCGAGCAGGAGAAGGGGTCTTGAGACTGCTGAGTACACCAGGTGGAGAAGCGACGCCACTTAAGGGCGTAGGATTTCCGGGTAGAGGGTCGCCTGGAAGCCAGCACGACCTCTTCCACCTCCGGAGGCAGCAGGAGGGGAGCAAGGACTACCCTTTCAGCAGCCAGGCCATCAGATGAAGAGATCTGAGGTTGGGGTGTAGGAGAGACCCTGATCCTGGGTCAGGAGATCTGGTTGGAACCCCAGAGGCAACGGCGTATCCACCGCCAGTTGCATCAGAAGCGGGAACCACGGTTGCCTGGGCCACCGGGGCGCTATCAGGATCATCGAAGCCCTGTCCTGGAGAACCTTGAAAAGTGTTCGAGACACCAGCGGCATGGGAGGAAAGGCATACAGAAGGCCCGTGGACCATGAGAGCAGAAAAAGCATCCGCTGCTACTCGGAGGGGATGCGGTTCCCGAGAGCAGAACCGAGGAAGTTGCCTGTTCAGAGGACTGGCAAAGAGATCCAGCGTGGGGAGGCCCCACTGGAGAAAGATCCTTTGAACCACCAACGGGTCCAATCGCCACTCGTGTGGTTGGAGGATTCTGCTCAGTTTGTCTGCCAGGTAATTTTCTTGACCTGGGAGGTAGACAGCTTTGAGGAGGATCTTTCGTGAAAAACTGCTACGTTCAACTCCCATTCTCCTGGATCGAGGAGAGACCGACTGGGATAATCGGCCTGAACATTCTCTTTGCCCGCATTGTCGGAGAACAAACGAACTGCCTTCTTTATGAGAAGGTGCTCGAAGTGCTGAAGATAAAATGAGGAAAATAGTTAAGAAAAAACTAAAAGGAGCAGTTGCAAAGGTTAAAGACTTACATCAAGCTTGGGTGTTGTTGATAATTACTATCTTGGAAGCCCAGACCAGCTGTATTCCACGCTTTAAGAAAAGTGGAAGGAAGTCCAAAAAACTGCCAGCATGGTTTAAAGGTGAGGTCAGAGAGGCTGTTGTTGCCAAAAAAGCATCTTTCAGGAAATGGAACAAAAAGCCAAATGACGAAACCTGGAAACAGCACAAGCACTGGCAAGTTAAATGCAAGGCATTGATAAGGCAGGCAAAGGGAGAATTTGAGAAGAAGCTTGCTGTGGAAGCAAAAACGCGAAATAAAGATTTTTTCAAGTACATTCGTAGCAAAAAACCTGTGAGAGAGTCAGTTGGTCCATTAGATGATAGAGGAATTAAAGGGGCACTAAGAGGTGACAAGGTGATAGCGGAGAGACTGAATGAATTCTTTGCTTCAGTCTTTACTGAGGAAGATGTAGGGATGTTACCCATGACTGAAGTGGTATTTAAAGGTGTGGAAAAATTTAAGGAAATATCGATACATTGGGAAGATGTATTACAACTATTAGATAAACTGAAGAGTAGCAAATCACCTGGGCCGGATGGTATACATCCAAGGGTGTTGAAAGAACTGAAATATGAGATTGCATACCTGCTAGTAGTAATCTGTGAATTTTCATTAAAATCATCTGTAATACCTGAAGATTGGAGGATCGCCAATGTAACGCCAATTTTTAAAAAGGGTTCCAGGGGTGATCCGGGAAACTACAGACCGGTGAGCCTGACGTCAGTACCTGGAAAAATGGTAGAAACCATCATAAAGAACAAAATTACTCAGCATGTAGACAGTCATGGCCTAATGGGAGACAGCCAACATGGCTTTAGACAAGGAAGATCTCGTCTTACTAATCTGTTATGTTTTTTTGAAGGTGTGAATAAACAGGTGGACAAAGGTGAGTTGGTTGATATAGTGTATTTGGACTTTCAGAAAGCCTTTGGCAAGGTCCCTCATCAGAGTCATGGGATAGGAGACAGTGTACTATTGTGGATCAGGAACTGGTTAAAAGATAGAAAGCAGAGGGTAGGGCTAAATGGCCAATTTTCCCAATGGAGAAAGGTGAATAGTGGTGTACTCCAGGGATCTGTGCTGGGTCCGCTGCTTTTTGACATATTCACAAATGACCTAGAAAAGGGAATAATGAGTGAGGTTATCAAATTTGCAGATGACACAAAACTATTTAAAGTTGTTAAAACCCAAGAGGATTGTGTAAAGTTGCAAGAGGATCTTGATAAATTGGAAGACTGGGTATCAAAATGGCAGATGAAATTTAATGTGAACAAGTGCAAAGTTATGCACCTAGGGAAGAACAACCCAAACTATGGTTACAAGATGCAAGGTTCCACATTACGAATCACCACCCAGGAAAAAGATTTAGGCTTCATTGTGGATAACATGTTAAAACCGTCGGCCCAGTGTGCAGCGGCGGCCAAGAGAGCAAATAGAATGCTAGGTATCATAAGGAAAGGAATGGAAAATAAAACAAAAGATATTATAATGCCTCTATGTCGTTCCATGGTGAGACCGCACCTTGAATATTGCGTGCAATTCTGGTCGCCGTATCTTAAAAAGGATATAGCGTTATTAGAAAAGGTTCAGAGAAGAGCCACCAAAATGGAAAAGGGGATGGAAGGATACCTCTATGAAGAAAGGCTAAAAAGGTTAGGGCTCTTTAACCTGGAAAAGAGACAGCTGAGGGGAGATATGATAGAAGTCTATAAATTAATGAACGGAGTGGAACGGGTAAACATAGATCAATTGTTTATGTTATCAGAATATAGAAAGACTAGGGGACATGCAATGAAGCTACAGGGTAAACTATTTAAGACTAATAAAAGAAAATATTTTTTCCCTCAACGTGTAATCAAACTCTGGAATTTGTTACCGGAGGATGTAGTAAAGGCTGTTAGTGTAGCTGGGTTTAAAAAATGTTTGGACAAGTTCCTAGAGGAAAGATCCATAAACGATTATTAAGAAGGGACCCAGGATATCAATGCTTGACCCAGTACAAGCATTGTGGAACCTGTGTCTTTTGGGGAAACTGCTAGGTACGTATGACCTAGATTGGCCACTGTTGGAAACAGGATACTGGGCTTGATGGACCTTGATCTGACCCAGTATGGCATATCTTATGTTCTTATGTTCTTAGAGAGAGAGACAGACAGAGACAGAGAAGCTGTAGCACCATTGTTTTTCAGTGTCGGAGCAAAATGTTTTTTCTTTTAAAAATCTCTAAGGTTATCCAGGTTTGCATCTAGAGCCAGACAGAGTATAGTAAGAGAGAAATGAAACCCGGACAGGACAGGGCAAAGAGGCACAGGCAGGCAAGTACCATTTCTCTTTGTGTCAGAGAAAATTGAGTTTTACTGTAAATTCTTGGTGTAACATTCCAGGGATGTGGGAGACTCCAAGTTCATGGTTGCACAGAGCCTCAGTTAGGGCTAGGTGTTCCCAGTTGTCCTCATGTCATCTGGAGCACACATAAAGTGATAGGAAATACCCTTCCACTCTTCTCCACAGCCTCACTCCTCTATCAGATTATTTAAACAGTGGGTAACCCTATCCTGTTAAGGCATCTTTTGGAGGAAGGGAATAGGGGCTAGGATGGAAAAGGTGAAATTTCTTATGGTTTAAGAAATAGACTCAAGGAAGAATTAAAACAAATTTATTCTGCTCCTTCTAAGAAGTTGGAGTATGATATAAAGGTTCAAATCAAATCAACTCAACAGGTATGTTAACAGTATTTTAAACAAACAATATTCAAGCAGTAAAGAGATTTTATTTCTTTACATTACTCATAGGAATTCTCAATTCACTTGTACAATATGTGAACCCATTTTATTGCTATTGCTGCTGTGAATCTATATTTTCTAATGTCTGGACAGTGTTCAACAACAAGTTTCAGTATCAGATAAGTATCTGTTTTAGGTCTAAAACTTGGTGCTACTTAAAGTTTCAAAGGATCACAATTCTTTTCTTAATCTTTCATTTATTTGTGTTTGTAGACTTGCCCAGAAAGGAAAAGCACCGAACGAGGTGAGTAAATGTACAGCTCTAACTCAGTTGCTGGGATTTTAACCTGTGAGCTCTTAAGTGTCAGTGTCTGATAATGTGTAGTGTGAATGGCTGAGTTCACGTCTTCCTTGATTGGTAGAAAGTCTATCTAGGCTGTAGTAGCGTTGGACCACCTGCTTGGCGTTGTTCCCATGTTGTAATCTTCTGCGGGTCTCTTGACTCTCGCCATCTACCTACTAACCTGACTTAATAAAATAAAATGGATAGAAACCTCACTGCTCTATAAACCAGTCTTAGTCTACTGGGGGTAGTACCTAGCTCTGGCTGTCTCTTGATGCAGCTCTAGGGACACTAGGGATTTAACTAGTAAACGAAAAAATGAGTTCATGAGCCCTGTCTAAATAAAAGGGAAAAGGCATAGACATTGGAATGGGGTGAGCCACATGGGCTCTGGTCTCACCAAAACGTTTTCTGCCAGCCTCTGAGATAAGAGAGCAACTACGATCACGGCTGTTGGTGCCACTTGTCTCTTCTGCAGTAGCACTGATCAGATCTCTTTACAGTCACAGCATGCTTTCAATTACGGTCGTGGCTTTTTATTAAATTTTAAACTCCTGGTGCTTGCTCCTCATCTCCCCCATGGCTGAATCTCCCAGTTTCTTCTCGTTAAGCTGTCCTTGCTGCCATGGCTCTGCAGGCCTCATGGGGTAAATAATTAAATGTTTACTGCTTCTTTTATCCTCAGGCTAAATTAGGATCAGTGGATCCAGACTGCCTGAAGATTCAAGTCAGGGAGAAAAGGAGTCTAAACAGTACAAGCAGAGCAGATTGTCTGACTCTGTCATCTACTATCACTAATTATTTCTAAAACAGTACCAGGCATATGCAGCACTGAACAGACATGAAATAAGAAAATCAGCCTCCTCTCTATAGCGCTTACAGTCTAGTCTGATTGAATGACAATGCTTATATAGAGCAGGCATGGAAATAGTGGTAGAAGCAGAGGAGGAACATTGAAACTCCAGAGAATGTAGGGCCAACAGCACCACTAGTTGAGATGAACAGAGAGGATGGTCTCAGATCTCCCATAGTCCACCAGCCAAGTAGGTCAGGAAGAGGAAGCACATATAGCAGGTAGTGCAGGGGCTAGTGAGGACAGAGCTATAATGTGTCAATGCCTGTGACACACCTGCATGCAGCATTGCACTAAGTAGAAACTCTGTCTTGCAGGTGCAGTGACAGTTGTGGATGTTGTGCCACCACCATCACTGTACCACTGCTTGTACCACTGCCTGCTTTAGGACCACAGCTGCTGCCACCACCATCATTGCCTATTCCAAGACCCTAGCTGTTGCCACCATAACTGCTACCTAGAACCCTGCTGCTAGTACCACCACAGCCACCCACAGTTGCAGCCATAGTAGATGGGGAATAACCACCACCACCACCGCCATCAAGGAAGAGAGCAGCAACAGGAGGAGCAGTAGCAAAAGCAGCAGCAGCAACAGCTCCTTGGCATGGGTGGTGGCCACATCAGAGGAGGAGGAAGGACAGGAAGAGGACTCAATGGATGTGGTTATCATTCTTGTCAAGAAACAGGGGAAGAAAGGCCAACAGCCCTGATACACAGGGTACAAATGAGTGGACTCTGAGTGAGGAGCCATAAGAAGTGATAGTCCTCAAGCTTGAGGCTGGAGAGGAGAAGGGGTGAAGGAGGGAGGAGAGTGGGGGGAGGGGAGGAAGAAGTGAGAGAGGGGAGGAGTAGAGGAAGGGCGGCGTAGGAGTAGGGGGAGATGAGGGAAGGGAGGGTTGGAGGGCAGAGAGATGCAGAGGGGGAAGAGAGCAAGGGGAAAGGGTTGGAGGATTGGGAGGTGTGAGAACAGCAGATAGCGGTAGAGGTGGGTGGAAAAGCTGGTGCACCAATGTAGCAGTTGCTCATTCAGCCTTCCCAGTCTGTCTCCATGCTGAACCAAGTGCTACCACCATGAAGTCCCCTGAGCCTTGCTGGTCCCATTACACCTTACATCCCTATGATAGGAGATGCAGTAGGGGTTGTGTGATCATTAGGATGTTATGGCCTAACATCTGGAAGCCCTGAGAGTGAAGATACATGCCATGATTGCAGTGATATAGCAGCTCATGGCATGTATCTGTGCTCCTATCATTCCATGCAGGAGGGAGGAGGGTGGGGATTAGGGTGGCATCATGTGCCATGTCATTGTCAGTATTTAAAGAAGTGGCCATTCTGGTCATATCTATGAAAGGGTCTGTCCATGTCAATATGTGTCTAGAGTTTTTTGTTCTCCATAGACTCTAACCACTGTCATAGCTGGCAACTGACCTGCATATGCAGCATGCGCCCTATGGCGCCACTCAGGGGCATGTGACCATTTGTGTTCCTGGAATGGGGGTTCACTTTGCCCTATCATCTCCAGCCATCCCATGGTACCCAGGAGATTCATAGCACCTATCCCATGCATGGCCCTTGTGCTCAATCCTTAGCAACCCTCCCTCATACAGAGCTAAGTGGCTCCAATCCATAATCCAGGGACATGGGCCATGTGCCCGCCCACCGCTTGCCCAGAGCATCCCCTCCCCATGGCACATAGTCAGCGCCACATATAGAGGTCCGTACATGGGAACAGATGGCCAATGGGAACTAAAACAGGTATGCAGATATGGGTCGGGGGGGGGGGGGGGTCGGGCATCTACACACATGCAGCTGTTTTCAGAAAGAGATTTTTTCTGTTCTTAGGCAAAGCTTTTCTGCTGCTGTTTTTACTCCTCTAATTTTCAGGTTCAAAAAAGAAGATAAGTTCTTTGAAGTCACTGCACTGCTGAGTTGTTAGTTTTCTGCATTAACTTGCTTAGGAACCAGGTTGTTGACTGTTGTATAAAAGTCTGCATTGCCTTGCAAGCTCTGCCATTCCTAGAGAGTCTCCATTTCAAGTAAAGTAATTCTGTGGTTCTTAATTCAAATTCTCTGCCTGGGAGTTCTTAAAGGGGGCTATTTTTATTTTTATTAGATAATATTTTCTGTTGTTTTTGGCTACTGATTTATTTTTGTAGCTGATTGCAGAAGGGGATAGTTTTTATGTTCTTAGGCAAAGCTTTTCTGCTGCTATTTTTTCTCCTCTAATCTCCAGGTTTAAAAAAAAAAAAAGCTCTTTGAAGTCACTGCACTGCTGAAGTGTTGAGGGAAGGGGGACTCTAGAGCCAGAGGGTCTGAATGCCAAGCACAATAAGCACACAGGCTCTGGGCAGCCTGCCAGCCAGCACCTCTATCACATATGATCCATAGGGCCAAGAAGCACTACCATGGCCCGCGATATACGAGGTGTGACAAAAAAGAAATGAGACTGTGGCAGCCACACCCATGACTCAATGCCAATTGGCTAACCGCTTATGTCACTGTGTTGTGCAACATCTCACCACTATTCTGCTATAATATTTTTCATCTCTCTCACTCTGTTTTTCTTTTTCCGTGTTTTTTTTTGTAGCACACTGCTCTATCGCTTTGTCTCGCAACTGGAGGTGGCAGAAATATGGAGCAAAGAATCAACTTAAAATTTCTGGTTAAGTTGGAGAAGGGCCCAACTGAGTGTCTCCAACTTTTCCAAAAGGCTTATGGAAAAGATGCAATGTCAAGGCCGTGAGTCTTCGAGTGCCACAAATGCTTCAAGACTGGCCGCGAGGAGGTGGAGGATGACCCCAAGTCAGGATGGCCTTCCACGACAAAGACAGCTGAGAACATTGACAGAGTGAACCAGCTGGTGTGGAGGGATCGCAGATTGACAGTGCAGATGATAGCTGAGGAGCGGATTACCAGAAGGAGCACCAGGTCAATGTTTGTTGAGACTTGCTAGAGAAGATCGGTAAAGATCCAGAGTTCGTTGGCCGAGTCATCACAGGAGACGAAACTTGGGTCTTCCAGTACGACCCTGAAAGCAAGAGACAGAGCCTGCAGTGGAAGACTCGACTGTCACCCAGACCCAAGAAGGCGCGCATGCCCAAATCAAGGATCAAGGTCATGCTGATCGCAGTCTTCGACCAGAAGGGAGTGGTCCATCATGAATTTGTGCCTGAGGGTCAGAAAATCAACCACCACGTCTACCAGCAGGTCCTCAATCGCCTGCATGACTGGATTCGATGCAGCAAGCAGGCTCTGTGGAGAGACAAGTCATGGCTGTCCACCACGACAATGCACCCACACACACCACGCTCAGTGTGAGGCAGTTCTTGGCCAACAAACAGATCACAGCTCTCGACCACCCTCCTTATTCCCCAGATCTCGCACCATGCAACTTCTGGCTCTTCCCCAGGCTGAAGACTGTGCTCAAAGGAACTCATTTCACCTCTGTAGAAGAGATCAAGGCCACTGTGACGAGGGAGCTGAGGGACCTCAAGGAGGAGGACTTTACCGAGTGCTTCCATACATGGCAGAAGCAAATGCAGAAGTGCATTAACTCTGGGAGGGGATTACTTTGAAGGGGACAATGCGTAATTTCTCTGTAGATTTTGTAATAAAACATTTATGGGACAGTCTCGTTTCTTTTTTGTCACACCTCATAGAACACTCACCCCTGTGGCCTACAATGGGAGGTGCAAGGCAATCCACCCATACTCTTCCCCACTGGGAAGAGCTCTGGGGGAACACCATATTGCTATCCATGCACCCTCATGGAGGTGACCAAACCCAAGCAGCCCCCACGATGATCACCCTAGCTGTCAGGGAACCAAAGGTCCATGGAATGCCTCATCCCTTGGGCACAGTTGCCAGAGAGGGAACACTGATCAGTGAGCTCCAAAAAAGCAAGCCCATGTTCAGTGCTAGAAATGTTAAGTGGCTGCTCAGTCATATCCTCCCTTGGTCCGGGTGAGAGGCTATCTGCCCACAGAAACATGGCCCATGGCTGTGGCATGGCCCCTCAACTGCATGTTTGCATTGCTACATGCCCCCCATTCAGGGTAGGTAGGGGTTGGAGGGCACCTTTTGATGCCACACTGCCATGTTGCCAGTATGTAAAACACCTCATTTGCATGTCCCATCCCTCACTGTGCTCTACTAGCTCTAACACTGGTTATGTGGTCAGTACTGGTTGAGGCACACAGGCCCTATGTCCCGACACCTCCACACCAAACAACACCAGCAGCCCTCTGACAACTAACCAGTGCATATGCAGATGTGAACAACAGTCAGTCAAGACAGCTGTGATGCTTCTGCGGTTGTTTGCCATTGTCACAGCAGGGTTGTCAGGCTGTTATGGACCACTGCCATGGCAGCTCCACGATGCAGCTTCTCTAAACAGGTGGCCTAGGCAGGTGCCTAGATATTCCACTAACATCACCTATTTGTTCCTTCTTATGTGTTTGTTCTGCTTCTGTCCTCCATATTTCCTAATGCTCATGTATTAACTGCACATTTGGAATGTATTAACAAGTCAGGTGCAACTAGTGCCTGGTCAGAGGCAGGTGGTAGTTCAACCTGTTCGTCATTGTGCCGCTTGCATGTGACTAGTGTAACCGCCCTAGTCACAAGCCACGTCAATGCCCAATCTTCGCCTAGTCCCTGCCTTAACCCCATCTATTTGCACGCTGTTCAGGTAGTGCGGCATTTTCAGTATGGTCGCCTTTTGGCCACACACTCCTGGTTCAGGCGCGGCGAAAACACAAGTTAGCCCCATGCTTAACTCTACGCTCCCAGCTACCGCGCTTTATTAAACATGCCCCAGTAATAAGCACTTAATACTAATGCTAAGTTTTGATAAATGAGCTCTTTAGACTTTAATCAAGGGCGAATGAAAGCTCACTGGTGTGAACTCTCTTTTCCTCTGCATTTTGCTGTAGCCCAGAACTATATGAGTTCAAACTAAAGGAAAAATAAAAAAATAAAAATCTGAAATAAGTTAATTCTATTTACTAGCAATAAACTTACAGAGGCAAAGGAAAACATAGAAATTCATAAATATCTTTTAAAGTAGGGCACTTTTTAAGATCATTTTATATCTAATAATAATCAAACTAATGAAGCAGATTATTTTATCGCAGTCCTAGTTTCCTGTGGTGTATTTCTGGAACATTGCTGTGAAGCGATACTTTGGCGTGCCAGCAATGTGCAGTCTTAGTGAGCGTCTTGGCCAAGAAGGAAAAGCATCCGCAGTGCAGAATAAATTAATGTCACTTGTAGTTGCGGTGCTAGTCTGGCCAGGCTGCTCAGGCGATAGGAGCAATCCTCGTTCTCTGGTTCATAGGATCAGATGATGCAAATGTGTTTTGAAGGGATCCGCACCTCCGTACTACTGCAGTGGGGAGTGGGGGTGGGAGGGACGGAGGGAGCATATTGTCAAGACGGACATCACTGGGACCTACATACTTGCTTAAGTATGAAGAAAGTTCGGAAAGAGCGGCAGACTGGTTTGCTGACTGTGCAGAGCTGGAAAATGGAAAATGCCCAGTTAGGAACATTTGCTGACCAAACTGTCTAGAAATTCAAGCAGTACACAAGCAGTACACATTGATGCATTACACAAAATAAAGGAAGTAATTGTATCAAGTCTGGATGGGAGAAAAGTAAGTGATGTTTTAGCCAGTTTTTTAGGCCATCTGCTCTGATGCCCAGCATCGCGTGACCCCCTTTTAAAGTCGTTCCCAAGCATATGTAGCTAAATATAGATGGCCACATGTGACATGGTTCTCCATTACAAGAACAGATGCTGACCTTGTGAATTTCTCTCAATACCCTGAAGAAGCCTCTGGCAGGGTAAAAATCATCAACTGGGTCAGGGTGGATCTTTTGAATACATGTTTACAGTTTTTCACTAACAATGGAGACCTTATTGAAAGAAGAGAAGTCACCATAAGATAAGTTTATTTGGGCCATCAATGGACCGATTAGGGTTTTTGCTACAAATATCATCAAACATTTATTCATTTGTATTCAGTTCAGGTCTTTCTGGTAGTAGTTCAAGGTGAGTTACAATCAGTTTCCTGTTGGACTTGCAATCTAAGTTTGTACCGGAGGTGATGGAGGGTTAAGTGACTTGCCCAAGGCTGAAAAGAGCATCAGTGGGTTTTGAACTCTGATCTTTCTAATCCCAGGCTACTGCCCTAGCTGCCAGGTTACTCCTCCACTCTTCTTGTAAAAGAAAAAAGTTTTATATAAAGGACTGTGAGTACAATTAAGTATGGAATAGCAATGTTGAATATAAAGGGGCATCTTTACTAAACCGCACTAAAGGAGCAAGTGTGCTATTAGCAAGCGCTAGCGGTACCGGCATTGTAAAGTGCCCTATGGGCGGAGAGGAGGCATCCACGGGATGGACAGTGGGAGGCAATGGGTGGGGATTGGATGGGAAGAAGGCCCTGCTCCCTTAACGATGACACCTTAACGTCAGGAACTTTACAGCATATCAAAACTTTGCAGTAAGGGTGTATTTTGAGGAGAGAGAGAGCCTAGTTTAATGTCTGCAATATGCTGCAAAGACAGGAGAGCCCAAGAGAGTGATAGTAGTGCTCCATTAGCAGCAACAGCATAGTGCCCAAGTATTAAAGGGCACTATGTTGATGGGGCAAAGGAGGGTGCATGTGGGTCATGCAGTGGGGGCTGTTAGTGCACAGGGCGAACCAGGCAGTTGCCTAAGTGGCACATAAGCACATAGGACTTGAAAATATGCCAGACTGTGTCAGACCAAGGTCCATCATGCCCAGTATCCTGTGTCCAACAGTGGCCAGTCTAGGTCACAGGTAACTAGCAAACCACCTCCAACAGAGCCTTATCCTTCTCAGCCCCAGCCCTCTGGAGCGCACTCCCAGATGAACTGAGAGTGCTAAGTGACAGAGGGGCAGATGCAGAAAGCCGGCATTAGAGTTGTATACAAAAAGCTGTGAGCACGGTTTCCGAGTGCAAGAGTATTGCAGATGTTGTGCACCTGTGTGTCACAAGCAAATGAGGTAGGCACAGAAAATCTGTTAAAACGGCAGGCACATGTACACAGGCATCTGCATTAGCAGCACCTAGATGCTGCGTACAAAGTGCGCATGTGCTGGAATTCTATGTGGCGCACATCTCTGCTCAGAAGTTTTACTCTGAACAATATCGGTGTCTTTGAACATTGATATTATTCTGAGCAATATTCCGAGCAGAATGGCTGCTGTCATGTGCCACTTCTGGTTCCATCATATGCGTACACATTCCTTCCAGCACTGTTCCCCTGCCTTTCTTTTTCAGAACTCATTTCAGTAAAGCCCAAAAAATGCTAGAAGGGGTTGTCCGTTCATGAAACAGACAGAAATTCCTCCTTGGCGCTGATGGCAGACCCCTTATGTCTCTTTCAAGTACGCGTTAAAATTACGACGTTAAGTTGAATCTTCGCACTTCTCTGCAGCTGATTGCTTGACTGTCATGTCTTTTGTAGGGATTTACATGGGCTGTGTGCTGGCAATGGCTCTTGCACCTGTGCTGTGATTACACTCATGCCGACCCTTTTCTTCATTGCAGCGCGGCAACTATGCATAAAAAATATGCGCAGGTATGCTACCTATGCATAGACTGTACACTAATGTTTCCACATTGACCCTGATAACGCTGCTAGAACTGTCTTCTTTGGACTTTGGCAGGCATCCTTAATGTTTCTTAATTTCCAATACTAGAATAAAAATTAAATTGTTAGGAGTTAAGCTATTTGCACAACATCACCAGGCAGCTAGACATAAAATCATTGAGGAATACCAGAGAGACAAGAAAAGCTAATATAAAAAAAAGAGAAGAGAAAAATGAAGCTAGTTGCCTGGGATGAGAAAGAAACAAATTAGCATATCAAGAATAAACATTTGAGGAAGAAACAAGCAGCCCTAGAAGATTGTGATTAGAAATCTATGGCTAGTCAGGTGGAATTGTCCAAAAGAAGGAATCACGTTTGGTTGATTTTCTATTTTTCTAGCATTAAACGGGTCAATATTTTAGAAGGGTTGAGTGGCATCTGCACATGGAGATAGCAGCATTTACATGTGCAAATGGCAGAAGCGTGTTTTACATGTGCAAATACCCTGGAACACATAAAGGTAAGTGGCATGTTCGGTCATAGTTTGGGTTGTCTAAGAAAATATACTGTACATCAATTTACAATGCAAGTATATTCTTAAAAATGTTCCCATCAGTTCCTAGGCATACATACATGTCAGTGACCTGCTCATTTGGACCTGGGGTGTCCACCAGGTCCAAGATTAAGGGGGTAATTGTGGTGTCTAATATCACTTCAATTAAGGGGTAATTGTGGTGTCTAATATCACTTCAATTAAGGAGGTAATTGTGGTGCCTAATATCACTTCAATTAAGGGGGTAATTGTGGTGCCTAATATCACTTCAAAAGGTACAAAAAGAATGATTTCACTCAGATCCTTAATGGACCTCTCTAGCACATACATATGTGGCTCACGCCTTTCCTGTTGTAGTTCAGGGTGAATTATATTCAGGAATTTTCCTCTCCTAGGAGGACTTAAAAGCTAATGTCATATGGCAGGCAGCAGAGGGTTAAATGACTCACCCAAGGGGTAAGAAGCATAAGTGCAATTTGAACACTGGCTTCTCTATTGTAGTTCTCAGCCCACTGCTCTAATCAATTAGACATTTTGCTGGACACAGTAATTGAGTGTTGCAATTAAATTCATAGCACACTAGCTAACTTGTTTTTTAAAATATTGATGATATTCATTTATAGCAAAATGAGGTAATAGTGCATATTATATTGAAAAATGTAGACAATTTAATCAAGTAAAGGAACTAGGTTGTGCATAGATAAAGAGTAACTGACTACATCAGGTTAAGCTTTCTGCTCAAAGCACAAGTACCGGTGCTGTTCATCTGTGGTCCTGGGCTTCAAGCATCTGCAGTAGGGGTGTTCAAGTAAAACTATTTTGTATTGCTTCATTTGCAGGGTTTTTAATTTTTTTTTGTTTGGTTTTAATAAATTGCCATTTTGTTTCATGTTGGTGTTACTGTATAAATTTCCACTTAAGGGCAATTTTGTTTATTAAAGAGGTAGCTGTGGCTGCTACCAAAATGAAAAACATAGCTGAAAAGTTACTAGAAGTTTCAGGCAAATAAAAAGCCCAACTGTTTTTCCTCATAATCAAAGATTGGTCTTGAACCAGTGGCTGTTGGGTTAGAAAGGAGGCAGGCTACATGGATTTTTTTGCCTTGTGGATTTGTTGGCTCCTGCTGTAGAGATTTAATCCAAAGATTTTCCTTTTGCCATGTTCTCATGCCAGACATTCTTTGAAGCCATGTTTAAGTATACTATCAGATACATTTACCAAGTCTAATGCGGATCCTTGTCAATCATGACTAGGTCCACTAAAGAAGAGAGGGACCTAGGTGTGATTATGTTTGATGATCTTAAAGTAGCTAAACAGGTAGAAAAGGTGACATCAAAAACTAGAAGGATGCTTGGGTGCATACGGAGAGGAATGGCCAGCAGAAGAAAGGAGGTGATAATGCCTCTTTATAAGTCTTTGGCACGACCTCATTTGGAGTATTGTGTACAATTCTGGAGACCGCACCTTCAAAAGGATATAAACAGGCTGGAGTCAGTACAGAGGGTGGCTAGTAAAATGGTTAGTGGTCTTCATTATAAAGCATATGAGGACAAACTTAAGGATCTTAATATGTATACTTTAGAGGAAAGGTGGGATAGAGGTGATATTATTGAGATGTTTGAATACCTCCGTGGTATAAATGCACAGGAGAAGAGCCTCTTTCCATGGAAAACAAGTTCTGCTACGAGGGGACATGGGATGAGGGTGAAAGGGGATAGATTCAGGAGTGATATGCGGAAATATTTTTTTACAGAAAGAGTGGTGGATCCATGGAATAGTCTCCCAGTGGAGGTGGTAGAGATGAGGACAGTATCTGAATTCAAAGAAGCATGGGAAAAACACAGAGGATCTCTAAAGGAAAAAAGGGGACTGCTGTGGTGGTTGTTATGGAAGGGCAGACTAGATAGGCCATGTAGTCTTTTTCAGTCATCATGTTTCTAGGTTTTTAATTGGACAACCAGGATCTACTATCTCATCAGTTGTGCCGCAAGTGTTAAATTAACTGTCAATAGCTGATCGGCTTTTCTTTCAAACCATCTGGAAAGCACGCAAACTAGGGCCACATTTCTGCTGAAACTCAAAAGAGATCATGGCAAGGCACCACGCCAGGGCCGGTGCTAGGGTCTCTGGTATCACTCTGCAACCTATATATCGGTGCCCCATTCCTCATTACTATTAATGATAGGCTACACCTCCATCCCAAAATTTCTTTGTAAACTCTGTTCATGTGATGCTAGTATTTCTCCTTCAAATCAAATGTTACAACAAGAAAATTGCAATGAGATGGCAAATGTTTAGCTGAAATAAAAATAAGTGGAGGAGTAGCCTAGTAGTTAGAGCACTGACTTGGTAACCAAGAGACCAGGGTTTGATATCCAAGGCCACAAAGAGTGCTAGTGGGAAAACTACTTAAACCTCCATTGCCTTGGAAGAAAGGCCTGCCAATCTATTTCTGATCACACTGCTAAGAAAACCTAGGAGCTGCTGCATTGCCAGGAGCCAGCACTGACTCAAAGGTACACATTCAGATTGATGCAGAAAACTAGCCCGGCCTTTAAGCACAGATAACGTCACTTTTAAGCATGCTTACTGCTACCATCAAATGCAGAAAAGAGATGGACATGAGTGTAAACAGCAACAGAAAAACTAGTGCATAATTAACGCCGAGTATTTAAATTATAGGCAAATAAGCTGCACATAATAAATTGGTATGCAAATATCGGCTGCACCAAATGCAGAGAAGCCCGTAGAGGATTTTGCAACCAGCCTTAGTGCCAATATCTCTATACCTGGGTCTGAGATGGCTTAAACATCTAGCACGTCCCCCCTGACAGTATTTTGATGGCATCAGGTGCTTTCCTTGTTGCCTGGATCATCTGAGGAGAAATGTCAATGATGATCCAGACATTGGGGAAAACCCCCAATGCCATCAAAATTCTAAAAATCAACCTGGTGGCCCAGCAGCCCAGAACCCCCCACCCTTCCTCTCCCCTCCCAACTAAAAATCAACCTGGTGGCCCAGTGACCCCGAACCCCCCCCCACCCCTCCAGGTACCTTTAGAAACAAATGGGAGTGCTGCCCATGCGCTTCCGCTCTTGCCATGCCATCTTGAAAACTGGTTGTGCCTGGCCCCTCACGGTGCACCTTGGGATGCACCAGGTGAGGTCAGTCTGCCATATAAGGTAGAATGTGGGAGGGGGTGGGGGGATCACGGTTGCTGTGCCACCAGGTTGAATTTTAGTTGGGAGGGGGGTGGGGGGATCAGGGCAGCTGGGCTGCCAGGGATTCACTTTCTGTCAGGGGCACCAGCCCCCAACAGTATTTTGATGGCTCGGGGGCTTTTCGTGATGCCTTGATCATCTGAGGGGAGTTTGACATTTTCCCTCAGATGATCCAGGTATTGGAGAAAACCTCCAATGCCATAAAAATACTGTTGGAGCTCATATGCAAATTAGCCATGTGATGCCCCTGGTTCTCTGGGATAGCATGCCAAACTAGCACTGACTTCTTTTGTGCATGTATTTGGCTTGCTCTCCCAGATTAATACTGCCATTTGTGCATAGTTTAATGAATGGTTAATGCGTGGCTAATTTGCATATGATCCTCTTTTTGCATGCCCGTGCTGAAGTTGTATGCTATCGGTGAACTGCAAATAGGCATTAAACGCTGACAGAGTGCAACTTCAGTGCCGGCTTTCTGCATCAGCTTGATTGTACTTACTGAGGAATAAACATTTAACATCGTATGAACAGGCTGTGATAGTCAAAGGATTCATGTGATCGAAGCAAACAAAATCAATGTATTTCTTCATTTAACCTAAAAAGAGGTCTGCAAAGATTACAACCACTTAGCTTTCCATGCCTCTTCTCCCGCTTATAATTGTTGCTACAGATACTACTATCGCTCTATCTCTGTATGCACAGTTGCATAGCTCTTTTATAAATCCCACAAATAAGGATTAGGTGATGAAAGCAGTTAGTATAGCTGGGTTTTAAAAGGTTTAAATAAGTTCTTTGAGAAAAAAATCAATTGATTGTTTTTAAGGCAGATCTGGGGAAAGCCACTGCTATCCCTGGGTGTAAGCAGCATGGAAGCTATGTTGAGACTGAGGCAAGACTCATTCCCCAAGCTGATGTCGGCAGTCCTAACAGTCAACAATGGCAACAGCAATGTGAGAATCATCACTTGGCTGGATATTGAGATTTCTTTGAGAGCGCTGCTTTGCTGCTGCCTGTTAGAGCTGCTGCAGCTGCGAGACATGCAGAGACTTTGCTGGCATTGCAGCTAGGCAATACGAAAGTGGAAAGATCATTCCATACCCTCCCATGAGAGCCAGCGGTGGTGCTCCTTGTAGTGATGCTAATCACAAGCTTCAAGCCCTGTGCTGTGGCACACATGTGTCTGACTCCAACAGACCAACTCACTACACCAGAAGCTCCCCCCACTACACTAATTCTCTGTAGTTGGCTGCCTGGCTGGGACATAAAGATAAATATCACCCTAACAGTGTGCCATGAGAGGGAAGGAAGGAGTTCCGGTGTTTGGTGCCCTTCAGTGAAGCTGAAACAAGTTGAAAAGTGCACACTTCATAATGTGACCAAATGGATTTCCCTCACTCACATTCAGCGGCTTCATCTGTGTGTGTCATAGGATGGGTGGGGGGGGGGGGGGGGATATGCGTATGTATGTTTGTCAGTGGGTGTGGGTGTGTTTTCTCTGTGTCATGGTGCTGATGGAGGCTACATACACATGTGTGTATATAGATGCCATGGTGAGTATGGTGGTGTGTATATAGATGCCTATGTGTATGTGTGTGTATGGTGCAGGGGTGGTGTGCCTGTGTGTGTGCATGCTGCGTGGCCCAGGTACCTCTGTGTGTGTGTGGGCTGCAGAACTAGGGTACCTCTATGTGTATGTTTGAGTGATGTGGGGATGTGGTGCCTGTGTGTCTTCTGGTAGGGATGGGTGTGAGGGGCCCGTGCCTTTGAGCATATACCCATTGTGCCCTTTTCTCCCCTCTCTCAAGCTTCCAACTCCTTGCTCTTTTACACCCCTCCCTGCAGACCCTCAGCTGCTGTCTCCCCCTACTCTGTTCCCTGCCCTTTTCTCCCTCCCCTCCCCCTTATGGTCTCATCCCTTGCCCTTCATTCAGCTCCCCCCATATTGCTATCCTATACCCACTGTACCTTTAAATTTTGTGTGTCCTGCAGCATGCATCTTCTCTTTAGCCAGCGGAGCAGCCCGTCTGAGGACTAAAAACAGAACTGCTAGCCGTGATCCCTTCAGTCCGTGTGACAGATTGCACCTGCAGGCCCATAACATTGCTGCTGGCTGTGATCACTGCCATCTTCACTTCTTCAGCTCGCAACCTGTCCCGCGGGCACAAAACAACTGTCGGTCATGATCTCTGTGGCCCAAAGGACAGGCTGCTCCTGCAGGCACAAAAGATGGTAGCAGCTATTGCAGCCTTCTTCACTTCTGTGGCCCATGGGAGCAGCCAGTCCCATGAACAAAAAACGGAACTGCTGGATGTTGATCCCTTTGGTCCGCGGGACAGGCTGCTCCTGCACTCACGACACCGCTGCTGGCTTCACTTCTTTGGTCCGCGGGAGCAGCCTATTCTGCAGGTGGACAACAAACTGCTGGCTGCGATTTTGGTGTCTTTGAATAAGGGCGCCTGCCTGCCGTGCTTACTCAACTTACTGGGTAGCGCTGGCCCTGCACCACACTGCTGCCCTTTATTTTCAATATTCTGACTTCTCATGCATATTCAGAGCCAAAGAGGAGATGTAGTGTGTGCCCCTCCCTACCATATGGAGCTTATTACCAGTTATTCCAATCCCTCTCCTTGCACAGAAGTAAGGAAAGCAGATGCCTTCACATATTTATTAAAACTTCCTAACAAAGTAAAATATTATAACTTCAGCCTTACTAAAATGATTAGCCTGATTAATATATTCCAATGTTTTCCCCCACCTGCAATACCAGGTGGAGCACAAATTAACAAAATTCCCACCAGTGGTGCTGTTTCCAGTGTCAACAACAAACCATCATATCCTCTAACAAGGGAATTAGGATCCAAAAGCAACCTCAAAGAGGTGAGCTTTTATCATGGATTTGAAAAGGGGGAGAGATGAGACCTGATGTATAGATTCAGGCAGGACTGGCCCAAGGGTTTCTGCTGCCCTAGGCAGAAATCCCAGATTCGCTGCCCCCACTGTTGCCCCAAGCTGCAGCCACTGCTGGCCCCCAGCTTCTGCCGATTCTGTCTTGGGAGAGGAAGGCGGGCAGCTGCAGCATTTCCAAAAGTGGTGGCTTTTTGCCATCACTTTTGGAAATACTACTGCTGCCCGTCTTCCCTCCAAACGGAATTGGTAGTAGCTGTGGGAGTGGCACGGCCATCCATGAGTGCCACTGCCGCCCTGGGCCAGATACCCTAGGCAGCCGCCTAGCTTGCCTAGTGGACCGGCCGGCCCTGGATTCAGAAAGTTTGTTCCAGGTATAAGGAGCAACAAGGAGAAAAGATCAAAATCTGGAGTTGGCAGTGGAAGAAAAGGGCCCTTCTGCATCCTCTGCTCTGTCTCTCTCCTCTATCGCTTCATCCTCATGGATAGAGAGGCCTCACCGAATAGTAATGTTATGCAGGATGTAGCAGGCTGTGAAGATCCTGTACGCACAGACTGTGAAGATCCAGCAGCTTACCCCTACTGCAGTCAAGGCATCTAAAGTGGCTTTTGAGGACCCCAAATGCTTGTTCCATCACTTCTCTGGTCTGCTGGTGTGCCTGCTTGTATCGCTCCTCCTGTGGGGTCTGGGGATGGTGCACAGGTGTCAGTAGCAATGTTTGAAGAGGGTATACATGGTCACCTGTGGAAACATGGGGCCAAGTACATATCAGTACAGCAACTGTGCCAGGTATGCTGGGGCTGGATGGGTAGGTGGTGGACATCTTTACAGTGCCTTTCACATGATAGGGACATGAAGATGTGCATTCTGGCAACAGTTCCTGCAAAGCCATGTGCAGCATGTCACTGCTTGGCTGCTGTTCAGGCTCTTGCCATGTCTTCAGGATGCACTGCTTCTGAATCTTTTGAGAGTTTTGCACCTCTGGTCTGCTTTTCTCCATTGGGGTCCCAAGCTATTGTTCAGATGTGTTCTTCCTGTGACTGAATTACCGTTAGGTGGCTTCTCATCCTCACCTCACAACTCTCCCTTCTGACTATACACCTGAGTTAGGGAGCATCAGATAACATGTGCCCACTCTACTGTCTCCCATTCAGAGGTACCACCTCACATAGCTGCATGATTCACAGTTCTTTCACATTTACTTATAGCTATCTCCACTTACCAAGCAACCATGCATCTCCAAGGTATCCTGTGGCTGCTGCTTGTCCCAGGCCAGAGGCAACAGGATGAAGGCATTGACTACAACCTGCATATTCATGAAGATGTAATTGTGGTAGTTTCAGAATACCCTCTGGTCCTGACTCAGTGATCTCTGTACAATGTGTGTGCAGGCTATGATATCGATTACAGATGGGAAGCCAGCTATATCATACAATGCCTGCATAGTCTTCTGTCTTTGCTCAGGCATGGAGGGGAAGGTGATGTAGGTCTGGATCTTTCTGACAAGAGCAGTGATGAAGGCTTCATTACATTGATATCTACTACTACTTCTACTGAACATTTGTATAGTGCTAGAAGATGTACACAGCGGTGCACAGACACATGTAAAAGACAATCCCTGCCTATCAGAACATATAATCTAGTCAAGACAGACAAAACAGTAGCTGTAGACATGGGATACAGCTAGGGAGAATGATAAGGAAACACAAAGGAGATCAGGTGAGTCAAGAGCCAAAAGCGGCAGCGAAGAGGTGAGTTTTCAGCCTGGATTTGAAAAGGGTCAGAGAAGATGCCTGACATACAGACTCAGGTAGTTTGTTCCAGACATAAAGAGCAGCAAGGTGAAAGAAGTGAAGTCTGGAGTTAGCAGTAGAAGAGAAGGGCACAGATAGAAGCGATTTTCCAGAAGAGTGGAGCTCCCGAGGAGGAGTGTAGGGAGAGGTAAGAGAGGAAAGGTAGTGAGGAGCTGCAGAGTGAATGCACTTATAGGTCTGCAGAAGTTTGAACTGGATGTGGAAATGGATAGGGAGCCAATGAATTGACTTTGGAAGAGGGGTAATATGAGCATGATGAGGCTGGTGGAAGATTAGCTGTGCAGTAGTGTGTTGAACAGATTGAAGGGGAGGCAGAAGATTTAGAGGGAGACCAGCAAGGAGCAGGTTACAATAGTCCAGATGGGAGGTGACTAAGGAGTGGATAAGTGTCTTAGTAGTGTGTTCAGAAAGGAATGGGTGAATTTTGTTTATTTAACATTTCTTATATACTGCCTTTCATGATATCAAGGCAGTTTACATTGAACAAA
The DNA here is from genome assembly GCA_033557465.1 of Ichthyophis bannanicus. NCBI lineage: Eukaryota > Metazoa > Chordata > Amphibia > Gymnophiona > Ichthyophiidae > Ichthyophis > Ichthyophis bannanicus. Next base: position 701,613,920 of record CM066031.1, on the reverse strand, counting down.
CTGAAATTACATTGAACAGGGCATTATAACTTGGAGATAACTATTTTACAGGGAACATGGGCTATGGAGGGTTAAGTGGCTTGCCCAAGACCACCAGGAGGACCTGTGGGACTAGAAACACAAGTCCTTCCAGGCCAAGGTTGCTGTTCTCTAGTGGGATTTGAACCCCTGACCTTCTGGCCTGAGGTACCTTGCCCCAACCACTAGGCTACTCCTCCCTTGATGTTAATGCTGCAGAGAAAGAGAAGGCAGGTTTTAGCTATCAGTTGGATGTATGTGGAGAAGGAGAGAGAGGGGTCAAAGATGACCCCAACATTGCGAGTTGAGGAGACAGGGAGGAGTAGAGAGTTATCCACAGAGAATGAGAAAGGAGGAAGGTTGAATATTGGGCATGTGGCAGACTGGGTGATGCCAGTAGTGGCACCCACCACATACTGAAAGCTACTTGTGGCCAGGTACCCCAATGCAGTGGTCACCTTCAGAGTCACTGGCAGAATGTGCTTTGGGCAGTGGCTGGCTCCAGCTCCCTGCACAGCATCCCACACAGCTCTATGATGGTGGCACTGTCCAGCTGGTAGCATTGGTATGCCTTCTCCTCCATCAGTTGCAGGTACATTACACTCAGTATGTAGACCTACGGAGTACAGTATCTGTGCCTCTCATGCTGGACCAATGGCTGCTGCTGCACATTGCGCTGCTGCCTCTATCCCCTGGTACATTGATGGCACCACCACCTCCACTGTGCAGGCCCCACAGCTCCTGTCCATGGGTACAGCTGACAAACGTGTTTTCTGATGCTCCCAGTAACATGTACTGCTGTATCACCAGGCCAAATCTGCCCAGAAATCTAGCCTAAAGATAGCCAGTTTATGGTGTTAGGCTGAGCACCATGGGCTGCTGAATATCATTGCTAATCAGATATGTTCTGGCCATGCCCCTGTTATGCCCCTGGGGATATCTGGTTATTGCCATGTGAACTGTGCTGCTATTGGTCCATCGGCAGGTGACTGAAGATGCCAAATACCTAGATATGTGCCACTTACATGGGTATCACTGCCTTTTTGCCATCCTACCTCGACCTAAGGGTTGACTATCAGGACCGGTATTCTTATCTGATTAAAACTTTTAGAAGGGTAGTCATTAGAGATATGCATCCATTTGATATGACATGGGAAATATCAATGACATTTTTCATGGTGTTTCATGTCATTTTGAACCCAAAACAACAGAAAAAAGCTTGAAATTTAATTGTTTCCCATGTTGTCAACAGTGCATGCTACTGCTCAGTAATGCCCACTGTTTATCAATAAGTGCACTACTGAAAAATAGGATGCACTATTGTAAATTAGTGCATACTACTGATAGAGATAATAAAATGCAAATTCCCATAATCAACAGAGGAAATTGAACAATCAAACATTTTGGCTTGCACATTCCTAGAATTCATGTTAACCTGTAGTAGCAACAATGATAGAGGCTAGTGGTACCAATTTATTGAGACATTACCTTTTGAGGACAAGAGTGCACTTTACAAATGCCTACATATTACCTTTTCCCCAATTACATCTGACAACATGGACTCTTGGTCTGGAAAGATGATGTCTCAATAAACTGGTTACCCTCTAAGATGCAACCAGCCTCTATCATTTTTTGCTTATTTGATTAAGTCATCTCTGCTGAATATACCAGCCTATAGTTAATTGGATAAGTGCTTAAATTTAGGAAAAACATTATTTTCAGCCATCCTTAACAGAAGAACTTTAACTGAATAGTTCTGAGGAGTGGTGCTATCCCGTTAAAGTTTAACTGCAGCCATGGTGTGCTTCTAACTCCTTCGGTAATAGACCACTTGACTTTAGTTTAGACAATGAACTCCCAGGATAAAAGCTAATAATTTAAGGAATGGGAAATTCAAATGCAAAAGTTGATCCAGGCAACTCCCAGACAAAATCATTTGAATATTGGCTCTGATACGTTCTACCACTCAAAAGGATAATTAGGGAGTAGATTTAGGAATAAGATAAGGAAGTATTTCTTAGCAGAAAGAATGGTCAGTACATAGAACAGTCTCCTAGTTGAAGTGATGGGATAGATAGAAAGGATTTTTAAATAGAAGGATGGGAGGGAAAATGGCTGTGATCAAGCGTGTGCTATTTATTTATTTAAACGTTTTTATATACCGCCCCTTCCAGTGATCAGGGGTGGTTTACAATGAACAGAATTCGTTTACAAAGAACATAGAGCATATCAAACTATATTACAAGGTACTATTTACAAATCATATACAGCAGAATAGTGGATGCTGCGGCAGAACTATTTAAGTGTAGGGTGGGGAAGGGAACGGGATAAGGGAGAAATATATTAAATGGAGTTTCATAAAGGGAAGGGTTTAGAGGGGGGAGAGGGAGAAGAGTAATTACCTAAATAAGCTGTATGAAATATCAAGTGAGAAAGAGGTTCGGGAGGGGGGTATGTATTTATTCTATTTGTATTTCTCCAGTATGCAGCGGAGAGAAGTAGGAGGGGGGATCATGGTGTTCGAGAGGGAGTAACAGAACTGTTGAGGTTAAAGTGTTGAATGAAGAGGAACGTTTTAAGCTCTTTTCTAAAAGTCTGTAGATCTTTTATTAGTTTTAGGTTGTCTGGGAGAGCATTCCAGAGAGTAGGGGCTACAAACAAGAACTTGTATTTTTGATTGTGTTACAAAAATGCGCTGGAATTGAGAGGGTATTCTGGGTGCACGTTCTTCAGGATCTAATGGGGTCGCTAGGGGTAATAAGAGAGGAAAGGCATGAGGGGGCAATCTTATTGTATAGTTTAAAAGTTATCAGTAGACATTCGTATTTGATACGTGCTTCTATGGATAGCCAGTAGAGGGTCTGGAGTCAGGGCCCGATTTACCTATACGCCACCTACGCCGTGGCGTAGGGCCCACAGCTGACAAGGGCCCACAAAAATAGCCTTTTTAAAATTAAATTTAAAAAAAAAAACGCTGGCTGCCGCCGCGGCAGCATGGACTGTTCCCGCGGGGCCCCCTCTGCTGCCGCGGCAGCATGGATTGTCCCGCGGGGCTCCCTATGCCCGGCTGAATCCCCTCCCTGCCTCCCTCCCTGCCGGCTTTGAGAGGCGCGAAGGGAGAGTGTCTCCCTCGCGTCTCTGTTAAGCCCGTCAGCCCCTGCGGGCTTAACAGAGACGCGAGGGAGACACTCTCCCTTCGCGCCTCTCAAAGCCGGCAGGGAGAGAGGGGATTCAGCCGGGCATAGGGAGCCCCGCGGGACAATCCATGCTGCCGCGGCAGCAGAGGGGGCCCCGCGGGAACAGTCCATGCTGCCGCGGCAGCAGCCAGCGTTTTTTTGTTTTATTAAATTTTACTTTAGGCCGATGGGGGGGGGGGGGGTAGGATTGGTAATGGGCTATTGGGGGGGGGGCTGGGACTGGAAATGGGCGGGGGGGTTAAGGCTGGAGGGGGGCTGATGGGGTTAGGACTGGTAATGGGCTGTGGGCTGTTGGGGGGGTTAGAACTGGTAATGGGCTGGGGGGGTAGGACTGGTAATGGGCTATTTGGGGAGGCTGGGACTGGAAATGGGCTGGGGGGTTAAGGCTGGAGGTGGGCTGATGGGGTTAGGACTGGTAATGGGCTGTGGGCTGTTGGGGGGGTTAGAAATGGTAATAGGCTAGGGGAGGGGGTTAAGCCTGGTACTGGGCGGTGGGCGGCTGGGGGCTGTCTGGTAAGGGGCTAGGACTGGAACTGGGCTGGGGGGTTAAGACTGGAGGTGGGCTGATGGGGTTAGGACTGGTAATGGGCTGTGGGCTGTTGGAGGGGGTTAGAACTGGTAATGGGCTATGGGGGGGTTAGGACTGATAATGGGCTATGGGGGGGGGGGCTAGGACAGGAAATGGGCTGATGGGGAGGGGTTAGGACTTGAGGTGGGCTGATGGGGTTAGGACTGGTAATGGGCTGTGGGCTGATGGGGGGGGTTAGGACTGGCAATGGGCTATGGGGGGCTGACTGGAAATGGGTTGATGGGGTTAGGACTGGAAGTTGGCTGATGGGGGGTTAGGACTGGTAATGGGTTATAGGCACTGTTCCCTCTAAGCTGTGCGCGTGTGCGCGCGCACACACCTCGCTGAGTGAGCGCACATACTTTACAACAGAGCGCACAAAATTATGGTTCTGATTCTGATCGAAAACAACACAGACGTCTTAAAATTTAAAAGTTGTTGTGTATTTACGGTTTTCACAAGTTCTACAATATTTTCTAGTGCAATCAATGTGGTGTACATACTGTATTCTGACGTGTAGTCAAATTTTAAAGTATATAACTCTGAGTGTCATTATGTGGCGCACAAAAATTTAACCTTCCTTCAAAAGCTGCACAGCTGATATTTTATGCGCACACAGCCTACAGAAAATTAGAGGGAACATTGGTTATAGGGGGGGCTTAAACTGAAAATGGGGTGATGGGGGTTAGGACTGTAAGTGGGTTGATGGGGGGGCTAGGACTGGTATTGGGTTGGGGGTTGCTAGGACTGCAAATGGGCTGATGGGTGGCTAGGACTGGAAATGGGCTGATGCAGGAACTAGAAGGGAATGGATGCTGGGTGAGGCTGGAACTAGAAGGGAGCTGATGTTGGGGGAGGATTAGAATGGGATGGGGCTGGAAGAGTAAAATGGAGAAGGGAAAAATATTTTGTGTGGGAGGGATAAAAAATCTACAATTGGCCGGGTATTGGGAGAGTAAGTGGGGATTGAGGATGGAGGGGTAAAATTTGAGTGGATGAAATAGGAATGAGGAAACAGCAAAAGGAGAAAGATTAGTATGTTAAAGCAGATGTAGAGAGAGAATGGAAAAAAACTAGAAGAGAGAAGAAAGGACAAATGGACAGCAGACGATGGAGAGTTAGCAGAAGACACGAAGAAACCAGAAGAAAGTGGCTGGAGCAATTGCAGCTGAAAAAAATGCACAAAAGGTAGAAAAATATCTCTTTATTTTGAATTTATTAATTGGAATATGTCAGCTCTGGTAAATGTGCATCATTAACGTCTGCGCTTTGTTTAGTACAAGAGCAAATTAATGTATAGTTTTATTTCTACAGTGATGTACATTCCAAGTTTGGCTTTTGGGATTCCCAGTTTAATTATTGTCTTCCTGTTTCTAAATTGTGATTCCTTGTTTGGTGACGGTCTATGTTGTGCATGTGTAACTGAGCTGAGGTGTTCTGTTTATATAATTCCTATTTGACAGTGCCACTTGTTCTCTTTCCCCAGTAGGTCATGTATTGTTCTCTGAAATGTATTGGTTTAATATTTGCAGTGTTGCCTTTTGATTGGTAGAGTATGGTGCTTTGTGAGTCCTGGTAGTGCTGTTAGGATACGGTGGGTTTGCTATGGGTTCTAAATGGGAAGTGTTTGTAGTAGTTCCTAATGTGTCTGGCAGTTGGCACTGGATTATAGTAATGTAGAAATCTTTTAGTCTTTTTTTATCCATACACTCATTAAGAGGCACGTTTACTAAAAGTTAGTATATGGTAACATTATGCAAATATTTATGCAAATGAGGCCCTTATGCAAATGAGGCCCCGCACCCCCCTTGGGCCGCCCCTGCTGGGGGCCCACAATTTTTGTTGGCATAGGGCCTCACTCAAGGTAAATCCGGCCCTGTCTGGAGTAGTGGCGTGATATGGCATATCGGTGAGCGTTGTGTATTATATGGGCAGCAAGATTTTGTGCCATTTGAAGTTGATGTGTGTTTTTTTTTGGGTAGGCCATGAAAGATGCTGTTACAATAATTGAGGTGAGGTGTAATGAGGGCCTGTAGGACTGAGCGGAAGTCACTATTATCCAGAAGGTGTCTTAGTGGTTGAATTGTTTTTAGTTTAAAGTAAATTGTCTTGGTTACAGCTTTAATAAAAGAGGAAATGGATAGTGATGGGTCGAGAGTGATACCTAAGTATCTGACTTCCTGTTTAACTTCTATGGCAACTTCATTTATGTAAGTTTTAGAAGGTGGTGAAAAGCTCTGGTTCCGGGTTATGTATAGAATTTCTGTTTTATTGAAATTGATACATAGGTTGTGTGCCGACAGCCAATTAACAATGTCCTTGAGACACTCTTGAATTTGGGGGCAAAGAGGGTTGGAGATATCTATTGTGTGATGGAACATTATATCATCTGCAGATAGGTGATAATGTACTTTATGTTTCCTGAGGATGTTGCAAATGGGTTGCATATAAAGGTTAAAAAGTTGAACTGCAGCCATGGTGTGCTATAATATTGCATCAAGTATAGGCAGATTAGATCTGTCCTGTGTTTTTTAATAATTATCATTTTCTATGATTCTTTTTCTTCGGTCTACTTTCAAGATGCTAAAATAGCTTTGTTTGTGTTTTCCTTGTTAAAAATAAAATAGTAACGGTTTATTTTCTATATCCAGTGTTCTTATGTGACGTTATGCTGACATGTATATGCAAAAAACGATATACAGTAAATGGCTAACTGCAGTAGAAATATTGTGGATGTGAAAAAGGGATGTGATTTAAAACTAAATTAGTTATATCCAGTGCAATACATGTGAGTGATTAGGACAGTGGCTCTATATCACAGTAAGAGTAGTTACTCACCTGTAACAGGTGTTCTCCAGGAGCAGCAGGAATCAGTCCTCACATATGGGTGACGTCAGCACCGACGGAGCCCTCATGCGGAGCATTTCCCCAGCTTTCAAAGAAAGCCTTTGGGAATTGCAGCGCGCATGCACGGTCCCCTTCCCGCCCAAGGGTGCCATCTTGCTCAGTCTGATGACATAGCTAAAAGACAGCAAAAAATTAGCAAAATAAATCATATGATTGCAACTCCAAGGGGAGGAGGGAGGGTTGTGAGGACTGATTCCTGCTGCTCCTGGAGAACACCTGTTACAGGTGAGTAACTACTCTTTCTCCAGGACCAAGCAGGAAGTCAGTCCTCACATATGGGACTCCCCAGCTTAAGGCTACCGGAGACCTCAAGCCAAAAAAATGAGCTCCCTCTAGCTCGGCAGTACGTAAGGAAAGAATATTCTCTGAGAATGCCCCCGACCGGTAGCCCAACACCAGGGCCGGAGGGTAGGAGTTGCCTAAACCCCAAAGAGATTATGGAGTACTGCCTGTCCGAAAGCACTGTCCCTGTGGGACTCCCTCTCAAGGCAGTAATGGGCCACAAAAATCTGGCTTGAAGACCAAGTAGCGGCCCAGCAGATGTCTGCCAACGGAACAGAGCGGAGATGAGCCACTGACGCAGCCTTCACCCTGACACGATGAGCCGTGACTCGACCCTCCAACGAGAGGCCGGCTGCCCCATAAGCCCAGGCGATACAGTCAGCAACCCAGATGGACAAAGTACGCTTGGAGACAGGTAACCCCAACTTATTGGGGTCAAAAGAAACAAAGAGCTGAACAGCCCTCCGATGCTCCCGCGTACGGTCAAGGTAGAAGGATAACGCCCTCCTACAGTCCAGGGTATGCAGGACCATCTCAGCCCGGTTGGCATGCGGCCTGGGAAAGAAGGTCGGAAGAACCACCTCCTGATTGAGGTGAAAAGGGGAGACAACTTTAGGGAGAAACTTCGGGTGAGTCCGTAAAACTACCCTATTCCTGTAGAACCTAGTGTAAGGAGGATCAGACACTAGCACCTGAAGTTCACTCATTCGTCTAGCAGAGGTAAGAGCTACCAGAAACAAGGTTTTCCAGGAGAGAAAACAGAGAGGGCAGGTAGCCATAGGTTCAAAGGGCGGACAAGTAATCCGCTGTAAGACCACATTCAGATCCCACTCAGGGGCTGGTGGATGCAAAGGAGGCTTAAGCAGAAGGAGGCCTCTGAGAAAACGAGCCACCAAAGGGTGGTTGGAAAGAGGCCGTCCGTCCACTGGCGAGTGGTGCGCTGAGAGAGCACTGAGGTGAACCCGGACAGAGCTGGACTTAAGGCCTAGATTGGAGAGGTAAAGCAAATATTGCAAGACTACCGCTACCAAGCACGAGAAGGGATTCTCGCTGTACTGAGCACACCATGCGGAGAATCTATGCCACTTAAGAGTGTAGGATTTCCTGGTGGATTGCCGCCTAGAGGCTAAGACTACATCTTCCACCTCACGGAGCAGTAGTAGGGGAGCCAGGACTACCCTTTCAGCAGCCAGGCCATCAGATGAAGGGACTGGAGGTTGGGGTGCAAGAGAGACCCCTGATCCTGAGACAGAAGATCGTGCTGAAACCCCAGAGGAAGAGGGGTGGCCACCGCCAGTTGCAGCAGAAGTGGGAACCACGGTTGCCTCGGCCACCTGGGGGCTATCAGGATCATTGAGGCCCCATCCTGGAGGACTTTGAACAGTGTTCGGGACACTAGTGGCGTGGGAGGAAACACATACAGCAGGCCTGTGGACCACGAGATCAGAAACGCATCCGCTGCTACTCTGAGAGGATGCGGTTGTCTGGAGCAGAATCTTGGGAGTTGCTGGTTCAGAGGACTGGCAAAAAGATCCATGGTGGGGAGGCTCCACCTGAGAAAGATCTGCTGAACTACCAACGGGTTCAATCTCCACTCGTGTGGTTGCAGGATCCTGCTCAGTCTGTCCGTCAGGTAATTTTCTTGACCTGGGAGGTAGACAGCCTTGAGGAGGATTCCGTGATTGACGGCCCAAGAGCACAGCCGTTGTGCCTCCTGACATAGAAGGAAGGAGCCTGTGCCTCCTTGTTTGTTCACGTAGAACATGGCAACTTGATTGTCCGTCTGGACTAGTACAGACTGATGAGAGACGAGATGGGAGAAGGCTCTCAGAGCTAGGCGTATCGCCCGTAGCTCCAGAAAGTTTATCTGTTGAGCAGCCTCCCAGGGGGTCCAGAGACCCTGAGTACAAGCCCCTTGGCAATGTGCTCCCCAACCTAGAAGAGAAGCATCTGTTGTCAGCACTTGAGAATGAGGAGGGGATTGAAAAACCACTCCGAGTACCAGATTCGGAAGATGAAGCCACCATTGCAGAGAGGAGACCAGCAGGTCGGATATTCTTATGGAGTCCGCTAGGCTCCCTGTGGCCTGATGCCACTGAGTGCGAAGGCTCCACTGAGCAGGCCGCATGTGCAGGCGGGCATTGGGGGTGACATGAACCGTGGAAGCCATATGGCCGAGTTGTCTCAGGAATTGCCTGGCAGAGACCAGGGAATTGCTGTGAAACTGCCTGGCCAGATCCATCAGCCTGTGGGCCCTGTCCATTGGCAGAAAAGTCTTCGCTTGAAGAGTGTCCAGCCTTGCTCCTATGAATTCTAAGTTCTGGGACGGGAGCAAAGTGGACTTTTCGAAGTTTATGACAAACCCCAAGTGCTGAAGCAGAGTCACAGTGCGAAGGGTGGCTTGATTGGCCTCCTGGGAAGACTGGCCCCTTATGAGCCAGTCGTCCAGGTACGGAAACACAAAAAAACCTTGAAGCCTTAGGTAGGCCGCCACCACTTCCAAGCACTTGGTGAACACCCTGGGAGCGGAGGTCAGGCCAAAGGGTAGTACTCTGTACTGATAGTGGTTTCCTCCCACAACAAATCTGAGATATTGTCTGTGGTCTGGATGAATAAGGATGTGAGTATAAGCATCCTTTAGATCCAAGGAGCATAGCCAATCTCCCTGCTGGAGGAAGGGCAGCAGGATTCCAAGGGTAAGCATCTTGAACTTTTCCCTCTCCAGGAACTTGTTGAGGTTGCGTAAGTCTAGGATGGGTCTGAGGCCTCCTGTTCTTTTTGTTACCAGAAAGTACCTGGAATAAAAGCCGTGACCTTTCAGGTGGTGGGGCACCGGTTCCACAGCCTGTTCCTTTAGTAGACTTGCCAACTCCTGAAGGAGTAGGTCCCTGTGCAGAGGGAGTCTCGGAGGCTCCCCTGGAAAATAGGAGGGAGGCACCTGGTGAAAATGAAGAAGATAGCCCTTTTGGACTATATGAAGTACCCAGGTATCTGATGTGACGGCTGACCACCTGTGGGCAAAGTGGGCCAGCTGGCCTCCTGTGCTGAGAGAAGCCAGCTGAGGAGAAGAGGCTATGCTTTGTGAGTCAAAAACCCCCACCCTGCTGAGCAGGGGCCGGTGTTTGTGGCTTGGGGGCCTTCTGCCTACGTGGCCCATGACCCTGCCCCTTGGCCTGCTAACCCTGCTGGGGAGCTGCAGAGGCCTGATAATGAGGGTATTGTTTATAGGCAGATGACTTCCTCGGGTAAAAGGACTTTTTTCCCGAGCCCTTCTTCTTCTGAGAAGGGGCAGAGATCTTTCTAGACAGCCTAGTCCTGGTCAGAGTCTCGGTCTCGAGTTCTGAAGCCTTTTCAGCCATGGGCTTGCCAAAGAGGTTTTCACCTCGGCAGGGGACATCGACCAACTTGTCCTGTACCCATGGCTCGAGGTCGGATGACTGTAGCCAAGCCTGTTGGCGGGCACCGCTGCTGGCCCCGGCTACTCGGGCCGAAGCCTCGAAGCCATCGTAGGCTGCTCGAGAGATAAACTTCGAGCACTCTCAAATACCGGTGGACAAGGCCTGGAACCTCTGCAAAGGTTCCTCAGAGAGACCAGCAGAGAACCCGGCAATCTCCTTTGCCAGGTCTCGGAGATACATGCCCATGTAGAGCTGGTATGTCTGGACACGGCAAGCAAGCATAGAGCCCTGGAAGCACTTCTTACCGAGGGCATCCAGGTTCCGGGCCTCCTGGCCGGGAGGCACCGAGCAGTGCATCTTCTGACTTTTCAGTCGATGCATGGCCGATTCCACAACCATGGAGTGGTGCGGTAATTGTGCCTTTTGGAACCCGGGGCTCTTGCGGACTCGATAGATGGAATCGACCCGCTTGCTTAACACTGGCATCGAGGCCGGGGTCTCCCACATGCGGAAGAGCAGCCGTTCCAGCATCGGAGGAACCGGTACAGTAAAGGCCTCCTTCGGGGGAGAGTCATACTGGAGGGCCTCGAACTCCTCGGCTCGAGGCTCCTCCTCGGGATCCGCGGGGAAGGCCAAGGCCTTGGCCATATCCCGCACGAAGTCCGAGAACCGGGTATCCTCCGGTGGGGATCGTCTCCGAGGCTCGGACTCCGGCGAGTCCGACGGGACACACCGAGTCCGATAGGTGTCGGGTGACTCTTCGTCCTCCGTCTCCCAGCCCGACTCCTCGGAGGAGGTGTCGAGTGGCTCTGGTTGGGCGGGCACTGATGCCTTCCGCCCCGACACCGAGGGTACCGGCGTCGACGACCTCAGTCCCGAACGGGAGGCCGAGGGAGACCGTGGCCGAGGATCGACTCGAGCCCGCATGGACTCGAGGATTGGCTCGGCCTCCGGGGTCGACTTGGACGTCGATGTCCCGGTGGTCGGAGCAGATGCATCGGTGAGACTGGCGATCAATGCCCGCTGCTGTTCCATGAAGGCAGTGAGGCTGCTCTCCAAGGCCGTCAACCTGAGTCCGAGCTCAGGAGACCCAGCAGCCCCCGACTCGGGCCCCGACGTCGGCTCCCTTGGAAGAGAGTCCACGAGGACTACAGCACTCACGTGTCCAGGAGACCCCATCTCGAGACAAGGTTGCTTGGCAGGCCTCTCCAACTCCGAAGACCCGGGACGGCTATCGGGGCTATGTGACCTGGCTCTCGAGGAACCAGGAGCGTCCACCGACGCCGCCCTCGCGGTTTCTTCTTCCTGTGCTGTTCCCGCGAAGGAGACCCCCGCTCAGAGGAACCTCGACGCTGCTCGGGGCCGGAGTCCCGAGACGTCGAGGCCTCTGACGAGGTCCAGGCCCGTCCGGACGCGGAGTCAGAGAAGATCCTATCCTTCTGGTGCTGCCGACTCCTCAACGCCTTCGAGGACATTTTGCCACACGGACCACAAATCATCGGGTCATGATCGGGTCCGAGGCAGCGGAGGCAGCAGTCGTGTGTGTCGGTAAGAGACATAAGTTTCTTACACCAATCACACTTTTTAAACCCGCTGGCAGCCATCGGGAGAAAAAGGGCCCCTTGCGAGGTCAAAAGACAGGGCTGCCAGTGAAAAAAGAAAAAATGGCGCGAACGCTAGTCACGAAGGACAAAAACCGAAAAAGGTGAGAGTGGGCTCGATACCGGCGTATCGGGCCCAGGCGGGAAAAGGATCCGGCGTCGAACCGAAGGAGAAGTACAAAAAATAGGGAAATCAACTTTTTCCTCGGCAAAAAATGAACTACGTCCGTCGGGCTCCGTGGAAAAAAGAAGACTGAGCAAGATGGCACCCTTGGGCGGGAAGGGGACCGCGCATGCGCGCTGCAATTCCCAAAGGCTTTCTTTGAAAGCTGGGGAAATGCTCCGCAAGAGGGCTCCGTCGGCGCTGACGTCACCCATATGTGAGGACTGACTTCCTGCTTGGTCCTGGAGAAACGTAAGTACAGTTTGAAATACTTGAAGTACTGGCAATATGTAGGTCCATGGGATTATTGTTTGAGTAGATGAGAGATAGGGCTCCTTCCATCGTACAAATGTGTTGAGTTCAAGTATGTCTGTGTTTGAGGTATTAATAAATATGATTCTGAAACAAGGAAGAAAACACTGGCCCTTTAAATCTGTCTTTTGTGTGCTTATATTTGGGTGAATCAGGTCTGTATTTTGATCACACTGAATCTTTTCTTTCAGTTAAATAGCTATTTTTTATGATAGTTTTGATTTGTTTTGTTTTTAATATTTGCCTGTAGGAGACCAACTGAGCCCTGTGGGATTATCATCAACCACAAGTTCACATAAACAAATAAAAGTCTTGAGGAATGATTCTATTAAATAAACTGCTTAAGCTAAGGGGTATGTTTACTAAACTGCGTTAGTGCGATTCGCGTTAGGAGCTGCGGTAGAGACAGAAATCCCAAATAAGGACATGGGCAGTACATTTTTACCGAGAATGCGCCGAGAACGGCCGTTACAAGGCGCAATAAATGAACGAGCGCTACAGGGCACGTTACCGCGCGTTAATCTTAAGAAGGTACGCAGGCATGCAAGCACAGCAATAGAGCTGTAGCACAATGGCTACAACACTGACTGATGGTACAGGGGTCATGGGTTCGATTCCCCAGTGGACTTAATGTATAAGGCTGGCTGAGGCAGCACCCTTTACATTTAAGTAGTGATTGCTGAGGCATTTGACGTGTATTTTAATTAGTGCTGCCAGCAAACACACCCTCACGGTGGCATAACCTAAGGTGCCGCATAAGGTACCCCATAAGGCACTCCATAGGGCACATTATAAAGTGTACTGTCCACCAAGGCACCCTATAATGTCCCCTATAGGACACCTTATAAGGCTGTGAACAAAGCCCTGGCTGGCTGCAGAAGAACTGCACGTCACCACACAAACTGTCTGCTGTGGTTACCATTATAGGGTTAACCCACCCGTACCCATGATGCACTGCACATGCAAATCAGCAGACGAGAGATGGGCACAAGATTGGGTATGCACCCCCACAGCACCTCGGCCTGGTAGGGGCAACAGACCGTGTGTGGCACTGCCACAGAGGAGCCACAGACAGTCACATTGTGCAGGTACTGTGCCCACCCTGAGGTTGAGGTGGGGCACCCAGCACCAGGTCCACAGCACCTTTCATAGCTGAAATACGCCATGCTGCAGGTCCCCATCAGTGTGTGATAGGTAGTTCCGTTAAACACACCTAGGATACATCTGTGTCCTGCTGTATGTCTCGGTCATGTCTAGTCCTTATGGGCGATGATGCACCCAGAATAGTGCATATCCTGTGTTGGTGCCATGGTTATGGGGTCGGGGGTCGGGGGTCGGGGTCGGGGGTCGGGGGTCGGGGTCGGGGGTGGGGGTCGGGGGTCGGGGGTGGGGTCGGGGGTCGGGGGTGGGGGTCGGGGGTCGGGGGTCGGGGGTCGGGGGTGGGGGTCGGGGGTGGGGGTCGGGGGTCGGGGGTGGGGGTCGGGGGTCGGGGGTCGGGGGTCGGGGGTCGGGGGGGGGGTCGGGGGTGGGGGTCGGGGGTCGGGGTCGGGGGTCGGGGGTGGGGGGGGGGGGGTGGGGGTCGGGGTCGGGGGTGGGGTCGGGGGTCGGGGGTGGGGGTCGGGGTCGGGGGTCGGGGGTCGGGGGTGGGGGTGGGGGGTGGGGGGTGGGGGTGGGGGGTGGGGGTGGGGGTCGGGGGTCGGGGGTGGGGGGTGGGGGTCGGGGTGGGGGTTGGGGGTCGGGGGTCGGGGGTGGGGGGTTGGGGGTCGGGGGTGGGGGGTGGGGGTCGGGGGTCGGGGGTGGGGGTGGGGGTGTATGGACCCATAGGCAGATTATGTACCACCACACAACCTACCCTCTGGGCCTCAGGGTGGGAAACAGGATCACTCACCAATAGATCCAAAGTCTATCTCCCTGCAATGGGAGCAGTAGAGGGGACCATCAACCCCAGTCCTGCTGGGGAACAGACAGAGTGGTACACATCCATAACGCAATAGCAGACAGACGGCAGGCCTGGAAATGCTCAGCTGCCCCCCACCATTATCTGACATTCTCCAGCAGCAAGCCTCCAGCCGCTGCACCCTGCAAGGTGTTCCAGCAAGACACATACTAGCTGCAGCCAGTCCGCCAGCTAGTGCATGGTCCTGGAGGAGATGCATGTACCCAGAACGGGGAAGTCAGCATACACACCAAGCAGATAAGTCAGCAATTGGGCCCCAAAAGAAAACCCATAAATATCACATGAAAGAAATGCTATATAGCACTATGGGGGAACCTAGCCATGCCATGGTCACTGCTCAGTCAGGGTGAGAGTGACCTCCCAGCAGGACATGCTATGGCCACCCTGTCCGTGCAGGTGGTACCGGGCACTACAATGTCCGAGCCATTGCCCTATGCCCTGTGCAGATGCGGCCAGGCCAGGCCACCCTATCCAGGCTATTCCCACGGTACCTTGCTCCTCATTATGGACATTCGTAGGCCAATACTGGCAACAGTGCTAGCAGTGAGGGCTGTGGAGGGTGTTGGCAGCCACCACACACTGGATAGACAGACACACACTCCCCACACCTATGCCAGTACTGTGCAACTATAGAGGCGTTGGGCAGCCCAGGCCACCACACCAGTCCTGGGCACAGTGCAGGCATGGCTATGGTACGCAATACTGTAGGAGTCACTCCCCAGGTTGGTAAACACTGTCAGACACAAGACCTGTAGCACACTCCACAGACATCAGAAAGGTTGCTATGATTCAGCTCACTCAGAAAATTGTACTTAACCTAGGAATTGCTATCTGCCAGTAATCATAGCAACCTTTTGATAGATGTGTACCATATTCCCAGGTTTAGGGTGGCATTACTAAGGTATGCAAGTGCTAGTATTGGGAGATGCACGCAGAGCCCAAATTCCTGCCTCTCCAGGAGGCTTTGGATAATGGGGCCTGTGGGTGCGGGTGTGTCTGCCCCTGTTGGCTGCTGCTTTACAGCAGAGGTTCCCAACTCCAGTCCTGCGGTGCCAAACACTGTTCGGGTTTTCATTTTATTTATTTATTTTATTTATTTACATTCTCTTATATACCGCGCTATTCTGCATCAGTGCGG
The DNA here is from genome assembly GCA_033557465.1 of Ichthyophis bannanicus. Lineage (NCBI taxonomy): Eukaryota > Metazoa > Chordata > Amphibia > Gymnophiona > Ichthyophiidae > Ichthyophis > Ichthyophis bannanicus. Next base: position 701,598,379 of record CM066031.1, on the reverse strand, counting down.
TTTACATTGAACAAACTGAAATTACATTGAACAGGGCATTATAACTTGGAGATAACTATTTTACAGGGAACATGGGCTATGGAGGGTTAAGTGGCTTGCCCAAGACCACAAGGAGCACCTATGGGACTAGAAACCCCAGTCCTTCCGGCCCAAGGTTCCTGTCCTCTAGTGGGATTTGAACCACCGACCTTCCGGCCTGAAGTACCTTGCCCCAACCACTAGGCTACTCCTCCACTCCACATGCTGTCCCTCATGAATATGCATGAGATACATCTGCATACCATGGGGGTGGCGCATAGAAATGCAGCACAGGCATCTTTATCAGAGGCAGCATGGAACCGGAATGGTGTTTGGCCCTCCAGGACTGCATTTGGGAGACTCTGCTCTAGGTAATGTGCATGTTTATGGTGTCCGTGCTCTGTAGGGTAAAATGTAGGTGTCTTGGGCATGTTTACATCATCTGCAATAAAGGTGCTGTCTGTATTAGCACGTTGTAGTAGTGGGTAAAATATGGGGACTGGGATGGCAGGAACCACAGCTGGGATTTGAACCTGTGACCCTCTGCTTCTGAATGCACTGGTTTTGTGCACTGCACCACCTTGTTGTCACAGAGTCAGTACATTCCTTGGTGATACCATGACTGTTTGTCAGACAGTGCCCATCTGTTGCAGTACACGGCACCCACCTACACAGGGCTAGGCCACGGTCTGCTCTGGGCAGCTGCCACTGCCCCCTCCACCACCAGTATCCCTCAGCCACCATGCTGACATGCCCTTCTGCTGGTGGTGCTGGTGGTGCGCAGTCTCAGGCCATCCAGTGTGCAGGTAGGTGGCTGCCTATGGTGTGGGTTCTGGGGTAGGGGTGCCTGCATAGACGTCCATGCTCCCCCCCAGCCCCGACTGCCAATGTTCTGTGCCCTTGGGGGTAGCTGTTGGGTACTATTCCCTGTGACACTGTGGGAAATACAGTCGTGCCCATGTTTGGCCTTCAGCAGTTGCTGTCTGGCTGCTCTGCTGTTTCAGCATTCGTATGGGCCAGCTGGACATCACCCTAGTCCGCACTGTGGCCCAGCTGCACAACAGCATGTGCCGCCTGCGGCCCTCTGTATCCCCTTTTCCGGCATCTGTCCAGTTGCCGTTCCGACATGCCCGCCCTGATGTTGCGGGACATGTGCATGCCATAGGAACCCTGTCCGATGGAGTGGAAAACCCTGAGCAGAGCTATTTCACTATGGGCTCATTCACTTTGTATGAGGACGGAGTGTAGACCCTTCCACGATTTATATCTTTTCTATGGAGCTTTCTTGGGGGGGCGGGGGGGGGGGTTTGATGTTTCTCATTAATACCACTATTGGCCAGCTTAGTTATGTTTTTTTTCCAGTTTGTTGAGGTCATTTTCAGTGTTTATGTGCCTTTTTGTTCTGTGCACATGTATCACACTTATCACTTCTTTTAGGTTTCCTTGCCTAGGCTGTACATTGCTGACACTGAAATGGTTTCTCTCCCCTGTAATGTGCATTTAACGGCAGGTTTTCATTCGCGTTAGGATTTAGCTCTTCAGATCAGCGCGTTAGTGTGAAGGGAGCCTCTCCCCGCCCACTCTCCGCCCACTGACCCCTTCTCTCCGCCCTCTCTCCACCTTCTGCGGTGTTTTACCGTGCCGTGCAGCTTTACGATCGTTAACGCATCATAACGCGTGTTATGTACCGTTACCACAGTTTAGTAAACATGCCCCTAAGAGTTCATTTCAGCTCATGTTGACTTTCAAAAGATTTAACCAGCTAAATCTGAGTAAATCTTGGCCCCTGAAAATTCCCCCCATCTCCTGTCTCAGATAAATTTAGCTGCACAAGGAAAGGGACAGATCAGGGCATTCCCTCAGGATACTTTCTAAGTGTAGCCAAGTAGCAGAATAGGCAGGACTACCTGGCTATCTTCCATTGCATCTATCCTGCTGAAAACCATCCCCTTTGGCAGTGGTTCCCAAATTTGGGGTCGGGACCCCAAATGAGGTCACATCATTGGTGGATGGGGGTCACAGAAACATGGACATTTCCCCTTCTTTCTGAACTTTCCCTCTGATCCATGCCAGGTAGTAGCAGTCACCAGTCATCATGTGGCCTGTGAGCCAGTGAACATTCATAGGTCCTCTCCCCAACCTGAGTAACCCTCCAGTTAAACAGGAAACTCATGCTGAGCACTGGGGTCTGTAAGCACACCCTGCACACTGACACAAGGATCCTGTGCTGACTGCCACTGCTGCTTTCTGCTTTAGATAGGTGGAGGGAGGGGAAGGAGGCTGAAGAGATGCTAGTTTGATTTCATAGTAACATAGTATATGATGGCAGATAAAGACCAGTATGGTCCATCTAGTCTGCCCAGCAAGGCGCCAAGAGTAGGTGCACTTGCCACTCCGTGCAGGTAACCCCTCCGTATGCCTTAGTTTAGGGGTATACCCACCGCTCCGTGTAGGTCACCCCTATTTGTTGAGATATAAGAGATAGTTCTGCTTATTTTGATTTTATCCTGTTGCTGTAAAGGGATCCACTGTGTCTGTCCCATGCCATCCTGAATTCTGTCATTGTATTTGCCCCCATCACTTCCATTGCGAGGGCATCCAAGCATCCACCACCTTTTCAGTGAAGAAGTATTTCCTGACATTGCCTTTCAGTTTACCCCCTTGCAGCTTCATGTTATGCCCTCTAGTTTTACAGCTTCCCCGTCTTTGGAAGAGGTTTGTTTGTCCATTAATACTCTTTAAGTATTTAAAGGTCTGAATCATATCTCCTCTCCTCCAGAGTGTACATATTTAGGTTCTCAAGTCTGTTCTTATATGTCTTCTGATGTAGGCTCCAAATCATTTTGGTCGCCTTCCTCTGAACCGCTTCCAGCCTTTTTATATCCTTTGCGAGATAAGGTCTCCAAAACTGAACACAATATTCCAAGTGAGGCCTCACAAGCGACTTGTACAGTGGCATTAGTACCTCCTTCTTTCTGCTGGTAATTCCTCTCTGTATGCAACCCAGCATCCTTCTGGCTTTTGCCACCGCCTTGTCACACTGTTTTTCAGTTGCTAAAATGGGGTCATAAGGGCTAAAAGTTTGGAAAGCACTGCCCTTTGGTATTAGTAAACAGAGATGTAGACCCTCTTTTACTAAGTTGTGTTTAAAATTTGCTGTTAATGGCAAAATAGATGCACAGTAGCTGCAAAGCCTCTGCATGAACTGTTAGGAACATACTCAGTATCTTCCCAAGCAATGCAGAGGCAATACACGCACTCTGCCTTAACTGCATTGCAGGTAACATGGGTACACCTAACACTCTTCATAGAGGTGCTATTAAATGTTCCAGATTATCTGCTGCATTGACCATTAACATATTAAGGGGCATGCTTACTAAAATGCGGTAGTTTACTGTGCATTACCCACGCAAATGTTGGGGGCGTGCCTGGCATGTCCCCCTCCAGTTTCCCCAGGGAGACGCACCTCACTGCACTAATCAGCAAGCACACCAAAGGCAGGTGCAGGTGCCACCATACACTGAGGAGGCAGGAAGTGCACCCACACTAATGGCAACAATTGCAGTTAGTGCGCACCAGTGATGACCACGCTAAGTGCAATGAGACACCCTTACCTGCCCAGTCCCCACCCCATTCTGCACTAAGTGGTTAGCGTACAAGCATATGGTGCAGTTAGTGTGGGTAAACTCCACCCTGTTAGCACACTTTGGTAAACATGCCCCTACGTATAAAGCACAATCTCCGCCCAGTCCCTGCCCTATTCCAGATCTGCCAGGAATTAGACTGCACGAAATGTCAAGCCACTGCATGAACTCTTAGCATAGGTGTATGCTAGCAATTAGTGAGGACTAACTCCTGCATCAACTAGTTCACCCACATTAGTAAAAGGGGGCCGCAATGATAAGCATACCGATTTCTCATCTCTTATACCTCGGTTATTAATGTTACATAAGAAGAAATATTTGTGAAGAAGCAAAAGAAAAGCAAAAGCTAGCTCTTTTCCTGATGCCTAATAGCTGTGCTGCTAATTGTAAGCAAAGCAGGTTCAGTCTGGAACTGAAGCCCTTCGTTGACTCATCCCAGCTTTCATGCTGGCCAGTGTGACAGATGGCAGTTCATTACAGCGACATAAAGTCTTTATGCTTGGGATGTGTAATCCCTTGGTCGGAAAGGATAAATGTAAAACAGCCGCGTTTCAAGTGCCAGGAAAAGAAGACTGTGCCACTCGTACATTTGAACATCTTAATCTGAGAACCATCCATGCACACTGCACTGAGTCACGTAGTTACCTTCTTCTGGAGAGCCCTAGAAATGCAAATGGACAAGCAGCTCGGGAAAATGAACAGAAGAGAATCAATGGATAAAGAATACATTATTGCATCATCCATGGAGTTTGCCTAAGAAGCTACTGTGTTCTGTTCTGTGCAATCTTTTTCTGTGTAACAGCTAAACATTTATTTAAACAACTTTAGGTCCATATTCAAAAGCAAGTGTGCGGCCAGTGACAGTGCCAACTGCATAAGTGCTTTCTTGGTGTTGACTTAGAGGGGGATTTTAGACAGGATGTCCAAGTTAGAATGTCTGAAACAAAAAAAGCAAGCACGTCTAAGTTCAGGCCCATTTCATAAATGTGGACGTGCCTGATATTGACATCTGCAGGGGCATCTACGCAGACATCCCCAGAATAGTATTCCAGACTGTGGGCATCTAGGAATAGCCTAATGTCTGGAGTAGTGGGTTAAGATCAGGGTTCAAATCCCACTTCTGCCGTTGTTGTGCGGAGTACTGAGGTTGATGGAGTGCTTTCTCCTCTGGATGTTTTTCAGCTTAAACAAGCACTTTTCAGATGCCCGTTCGTGCCTGCAGCAGGTCTAAACTTAGATGCGATGCTGAATGTCTGGGACATTTCTGAGATCAGGTGGGGATGTCCAGGTTCCTGAGAAAGTCCCATCCACACCTTCACCATGCCACTGTTCAAACTTGGATGTCCACAGACCCGGCTTCTAAAATGACTCTGGAGACATCTCTATGCCCATTTTTGGATGTCCAAAGCATGAACAGGGCTTCCAAAATGATCCCCTCAATGGATATATTTGCCATTTTATTTATAGAATAGCCAAATTCATCTGTCTGGAAAAGGGGAATACACAGCTTAATGTGGGGCTAGGGCAATATAAAATGTTTCATGTTCAGTGATAAAATTCAGCTGTTTAACATATAAGCTATGAAGATGATTTTAGAAGGAATAAGCTCTATCTACATGCTTGAGAAGCTGATTTACATGCGTAAATAGGCATAGATGTGTAAGCAGAGATTTTAGAAGAGCTGTTACTTACACATGGATACCCACGGCATCCACAGAGTTAATGGGGGCATGCTCTGCATATGGTTCGGGTGGACCTTAGAAGTACAGGCATATTCCCTGTTTTCCAGTAAAACACACATGAAGGCACATTTAAGATAGTACATGGAAATCGGAATTGAAACAGTGAGACTGAGACATATTCAATTCTGATAGCATTTTAGAAAGCTCTGCTAAAGACTGAGCTGTTTCTAAACTACACAGAAGGGGGTGCAGGAACACATGTGGATATATATCTATGTGCAGTGGAAGGAGCCATTTGACAAACATGCAATGCTGGTACCTTCAGGATCGTCAGCTGATGCCATTCTCCAAGAATACCCCCCCATTCCCCCATTTATTTCTCCCTTAATCCAACTCATTGCACCCTCTCACCTTACCTATCCGATCTAAAAGGTTGGCAGAATAGTGTTTACTAAAACTGAACATTTGCTAGTATCTAATTCAGGGCTATATAATTAGGCATTTTAGGATTACATGCAAGTTTCTCTCATCAAGAAGACACTGCAGTTTTGCCACAGAATCAGCAGGAAGGGTTCCACTCGCTGCTTAACAAACAAGGTTAGTGAACTTTTTTTGTTGGAGGAGGGGATCAGATACATTCTCATGAAAATGTCTTTCTATGTAATTGTTCAGCAAATGGTCGCTTGGAGCCTAGAAACTAAAGGCTAGAGAGGAGACTAAGATGAACAACTATTTGGGAAAGGCATCTGATGATCTTAATTGATATTTAAAGTGGAAGCAGAGGAAATTGCCTATGTGCTTTTACAGAACAGATTTGTATATGATCCCCAGTGGCACCCAAAGCTTCTTCCATAAATTTATACCAGCTCTAAAGGTGTAAATGTGCCTGCATACTCTATGCTTGGAATTGCATATATTCTATTTAATGCTTTATTCAACATTTCAAATAAACAAGCATATACATCCTGCTGAGGTAAACAGAGGAAGACTGTAAAGTACTGAAAATATAATAAAGGAAATCAAAACATCTAAGTCATCTCAGTGACAAGCCCATAACATAAACCAAAAGAGTAAGGGGCAAGCCGAAATTAAAAACTTCAAAAAACATAAGAAAATGACCACAAAGAAAAACAGCAATTGCGCAAATAGAAGCAGTATTACTGAACATCCTGCAAAGAAATTACTCTGGTTTAATAGGAGATAAGTTGCACAGGCTCATAAAACGCATAATTAACTGAAGAAAGCTTAATCAAGCATTTGCAAGGACATTTTAGAAAAAAATAGCCTCCCAATTGTAAGACAGCAGGTTTGAACAGAAGGAATTCTCTATGCCTCTTTTGAGTCTCCCTGGAAAGATCAGGAAACATATGTATAGTGAGGTCTGAAAAGACTATGCTACGTTTTTTAAAATACATTCGAGGGAGGAGTTTTGGTCTGTGTGTTGCCAGAGGTTGCCAGAGGAGGTGTTCGGGTGCACTGACTGGCTGTTACAGCTGCCCCAGCAATGCTGGAGATGCCAGAGGTCATCAAGGGCATCACTTCCGCTCCTGCAGATTTAAAACTGTGAGGAAACATCTTTGGAGTTGGAGGAGTTTTGGTCCGTGTATGTATCTGACTGGAGTTTGCCAGAGGAGGTGTTCAGATGCATTGACTGGCTGTTACGGCTGCCCCAGCAGTGCCGGAGATGCCAGAGGTCATCAAGGGCGTGACTTCTTCTCCTGTGGATTTAAATCTGTGAGAAAGCCGTGGTATGTGAAACAGTAGTCGTGTGACCAAAGGTGCATGACCAATTGGAGTCCCTTCGGAGTTCTCGGAGGAGTTGTTGGAGGAGATAGCTTCTGAGTCGATTCAGTGGAGGAAGTAGGGTGCTGCAGTTATTTCGAGACTAATCCAGGTACTGTGTGAGAAGGTTACAATGGGGAAAAGGAAAGTCAAGATGAAGGACGTTTCCGGTGGCCTGCAAGGCCTGATGGACTCTTTTGTTATGGCACTAGGCAAAATGTCTTTAACATTAAGGGGTATGTTTACTAAACTGCGGTAAACGTGAATAACGCACGTTGTACGATGTTAACGATCGTTAGCATGCTATAGCATGCACTATAGCGCATTAACGATCGTAAACGCGCTATAGAGCGTGCTATCACGCACTAACGAGCGTAATGCTCCGCTGCGCAGTAAAACACCGCAGAAGGTGGAGAGAGGGCGGAGAGAAGGGGTCAATGGGCAGAGAGTGGGCGGGGAGAGGCTCCCTTCACACCAACGCGCTGAATTTCAGAGCTGAATTCCAAAGCGAATGAAAACCTACCGGTAAAAAAGCACTTTAAAGGGGAGAGAAACCATTTACGTGTCAGCAATGTACAGCCTAGGCAGGGAAACCAAAAAAAGGTGATAAGTGTGATACATGTGCACAGAACAAAAGGGCACAGAAACACCGAAAATCACCCCAACAAACTGGAAAAAAACAACCAAGCTGGCCAATAGTGGTAGCAATGAGAAACATCAACCCCCCCCCCCCGAGTAAGCTCCATAGAACAGATATAATTCGTGGAAGGGTCCATACTCCGTCCCCATACAATATGCATGGGCCCACAGTGAAATAGCGCTGCTCAGGGATTTCCCCACCATCGGACAGGGTTCCTATGGCATGCACATGTCCCGCAACATCAGGGCGGGCATGTCGGAATGGGAAACTGGGCAGATGCTGGAAAAGGGGATACAGAGGGCTGCAGGCGGCACATGCAGTGGCACAGCTGGGCCACAGTGAGGACTAGGGTGATGCTCAGTTGTCCCATAGGAATGCATAAACAGTAGAGCCAGACAGCAACTGATGAGGGCCCAACATGGGCACAAGTGTGTTTCCCAAAGCGTCACAGGGGAGAGTACCCAACAGCAACACCCAAGGGCACGGAACACTGGCAGGCGGGGCTGGGGGGGGAGCGTGGACGTCTATGCAGGCACCCCTACCCCAGAACACGCACCATAGGCAGCCGCCTACCTGCACACTGGATGGCCTGAGACCGTGCACCACCAGCTCCACCAGCAGAAGGGCATGTCAGCATGGTGGCTGAGGGATACTGGTGGTGGAGGGGGCAATGGCAGCTGCCCGGAGCAGACCTTGGCCTAGCCCTGTGTAGGTGGGTGCCATGAACTGCAACAGACAGGCCCTGTCTGACCAACAGTCATGGTATCACCAGGGAATGCAAACAAACACAAGGAGCAGGAGATGTTTAGAAGAGAAGGGTCTTTATTGTGCACAGGACACCCCAACGCGTTTCGGCAACGCCTTCCTCAGGGGGAGGAACACTAATAAATACAATCAAAGTGTGTACATTAAAAAACAATGTGTACATTAAAAAACACAGTTAAGAAAATTTAAAAACATATTCACAATATGAAAGCACCGGCAGGACATGAAACATGGATTATTATGATAATAATACAATAAAAAAATACAATAAAAAACACAAAGCACAAAGCAGGTCTGAGGGAACAAAAAATATATCTAGAACAGTGTATAAAGGAAAGAAGAGCATAACATAAAGATCATAAAAATAGTGTGGAAGCATGCTATATATACCATGTAAATGGAACTAATATGCTAATAAAATTGACAGAAAACAATGAGACTAGCGTACATCTCTTATAACATAGGTGTCAAACTCTGGCCCGCGGGCCAAATTTGGCCCGTAGTGTAATTATATTTGGCCCGCGAGGCTATACCAAATGACTACTAGAGCTAGCCCGCCGGTATTATACAGCGCATTCATTCATCGCTAATACTACAAATCCCATAATGCCTTGCTGTTGTTTTGGCGCGTCAATCAGGACAGGTCCCAGAAACGCCCTCTCCTGTGTGACAGAAGTCATAGCGATCTCAAGCTACAACTGTCACTGTGGAACCCCTTCCCAAAAATGGCAAAAAGAAAGGCAGACAACAGGAACTTTCTGGACAGGTGGGAGACAGAGTATTTGTTTACATATGTAAAAGACAGACCTGTTTGTCTGATTTGTGGAGTCAACGTGGCTATAACTAAGGAGTATAACATTCGACGACACTATGAAACAAAACACCATGACAAGTACAAGGACCTGGACATGACTCAAAGGAGCCAGAAAGTGGAGGAGATGAAAAGAAGTTTGGTTTCACAACAGAATATGTTCAAAAAAGCCACATCACAAAGTGAGGCTGCTGTAAAGGCTAGTTATATTGTGGCAGCAGAGATCGCAAAATCAGCCCGGCCCTTTAATGAGGGAGAGTTTGTGAAAAAGTGCATGTTGAAAGTTTGTGACATCGTGTGCCCAGAGAAAAAGCAAGCCTTTTCAAACGTGAGCCTGAGCAGAAACACAGTAGCTGATCGCACATGTGATCTTGCCACCAATCTGTATGACCAGCTTTTGGAAAAGGGAAAAGATTTCATTGCATTCTCCCTTGCTGTAGATGAGAGCAGCGAAGCATCTGATACTGCTCAGCTGTCAGTCTTCATCCGTGGAGTGGACTCAAATATGTGTGTTACGGAGGAGCTATTGGGATTCAATCAATGCATGGCACAACCACAGGAAAGGAAATTTTTGAGGAGGTTTCCAAATGCGTAACTGAAATAAAGCTGCCGTGGGATAAACTCGTGGGATTAACGACAGATGGTGCGCCAGCGATGTGCGGTAAAACAAGTGGACTGGTGGGCAGGGTCCGGGAGAAGATGCAGGAAGAGAACTGTGCAGGTGAACTAACTGTTTATCACTGCATCATACATCAGGAATCATTGTGTGGCAAAGCCCTAAAGATGGAACATGTTATGACCACAGTAACACAAGTAGTTAACTTTATAAGAGCCAAAGGTCTGAATCACCGCCAGTTTAAGTCTTTTCTGGAGGAGTGTGGTTCGGAATACGCAGACGTGCCGTATCACACAGAGGTGAGATGGTTAAGCCGAGGAAAAGTACTGAATAGATGTTTTGAGCTGCATGAGGAAATATGTCAGTTTCTGGAAAGCAAAGGGAAGGACACAGCAGAGCTTCGGGAGAAAAAGTTTCTGTGTGAGCTGGCCTTTCTATGTGACATCTCGAGCCATCTCGATGCGCTGAACCTGCAGCTTCAGGGGCGGGGGCGCATCATCACAGACATGTACGCTGCAGTGAGGGCTTTTAAAACTAAACTGTGCCTGTGGGAGAATCAGATGCTGCAAGGAAACCTTGGCCATTTTCCCTGCTGCCAAACCATGAAAACGCAGTTCTTTACCAACTTGTTCCCATACGCACAGTTTGTTGAAAAACTCAGTGTACTCGGCGCTGAGTTTAGCCGGCGATTTGCCGACTTTGATGTCCAGAAATGTAGGTTTGAACTGCTCAGTAATCCCTTATGGAGCTAATTGAACTCCAGTGTAATGACACGCTGAAGTCAAAGTATGATGCTGTGGGCGCCGCCCAGTTTCCACAGTTCATCCCTGACACAATGCCTCAGCTCCGCACCCAAGCTGCTCAGATGCTCTCCATGTTCGGCAGCACTTATCTATGTGAGCAACTTTTCTCCTCGATGAAGATGACCAAAACATCTCACAGGAGACGTCTGACTGATGAACACCTTCGCTCGATACTGAGGATTTCCTCAGCTCAAAGCCTGAGCCCAGACATTGATGAACTATCATCCAAGAAGAGATGCCAGTTATCTGGCTTGGGCACATCAGATTAGATCAGTGTGCAGCAAACTGAGCAATAATTAACGTTTTCTTTATGCACTTTTTCTTGCTACTCCAAGACATGGGCTTGAATGGTTGATTAATTTTATTATTGTTATTTTATTTTAAAAATTATTATTTATTATTATTTAAATCTTATTTAATAAATGAATGTCATTGATGGTTTTTTTATTTGAAATTGGTTTTTGCATATCTGAACTATTAAGTTATAAATTGTATAGTAATAAGTGTTGCTTCATATTCAATGTTAAAGCAAATCTTGTTTGGGTCCATATTAAAAGGTTCATTTGTTCAATGATGGCCCGCGACTTTGTTCAAGTTTTACATTTTGGCCCACTGTGTATTTGAGTTTGACACCCCTGTCTTATAACAACTGGTGAAGCACAGAAGACGAAGGACCTGAGTGGGACAAGTGAATTACATATAATTATAAACAATGAATAAATGAGTAATAAATACTATCCAAATAAAACTTCATACACAAGGACAAACAAGCACCGAAATGATTAAAACAGTAAGTATGTAGTAAGCAGTGTAAAAAGAGAAGGAAATAAAACAAATTAACCATCTAAAAAGAATAAAAATAAATTGAAAATAAGATATTAAAAAGTTAAATTAAAAATAACAATATAAGAAAAGTGTTGTAAAATTATAAATAAAAATAAAATGTATGAAGATGATGCAATAAGACAATAAAAAAGGTGAAGGATTAAAAATAATAATACAAAATAAAAATTAAAAATTAATAAAATAAAATGAATGATAAAATTGAATAAAGATAAAAATAATCAAAAATAATAGACAAAAGAAAATTAGACAAGAAAAAATTATTATTAATTGCAATCGCAGATTTAAGTTGAACTAAGCCACTGAGACTGAGACAATGAACATCGATAAATATGGCATAAATCATACAAAAAAGTCCACTAGAAACAAATCATGTTGAATACATGTTGAGGATAAAAAATTAAACTTCAAAATAAAACAAATAAAAGTGAAACAAGATGAGTGCTGAACAGATGGCATATATAACAATTAAAATTGGAAGACATGCACCATTCTATGAGCTCACTCAAAATTGCAGCTGTGTACGAGGATATGAACCAGGGGGACCATGGTGTACCATCTCAAACCAAGTATAAAAACATATAATGAAAACCAGGAACCTCTAAAAAATGTGTTAAAAACAAGGATAAATGTGTGTGCAATAAATAATAAAACAATAAATAATGCTAAATACTATACAAATATGAATAAATAATGATATTAAAATTTGAAAATTATATGTGATAATAGTAAATATATTGTAAATCCTGTGAAAAAGTTTTGTGGAAATGGTGATAGTATTTATTCCCCAGGCAGCTCATCGCGGTGTAACAAAAAAACTTATATGGAAAACCAACTGAGGCAAGAAGAGTGCAACGCTATTCGGAAAAATGCCGTTTGAGCAAAACTTATGTGCAATAGTGGCAAACCTACAGAGGTGGAAGGAACAGGAGAAATTGCAAGTGTGTCCCAAAGAGCATCTGCACCGTGTGAGCAATATGCAGAAGAGAGAGGCATTGAGTGCCGTGATTGCACGGCGAACTGAAAAGTGTTGAGTGGATTACAACAAACTTAACCTTATGAGGCCATATCCCAAGGTGCAAAGCACAACCACCAATTAAATTACATGACCACAATAAGGAAGCCGGGAATGTGACCACAGAGAGAACTTACAGAGAGTCAAAAACGGCTTAGTACTCCAGCAGAATCACATGTCCAAGAGGGGGAGCCGGGAAGAATTAAAGCCATGGGGGAAAGTACGCCCACGTAGATCACATGATCCCAAGGAAAGTCATAGGCACAACCGACAGGTAGAGGCGTGAAAACAGTGGTAAAAGGCAGGCTGACGCCGCAGTGTATACTAATGCATAAAGGAAGGCCACACCGGCTCCAATAAAGTGAAGGTATAGCTCAAGGAAATTAATAGTACTAATATAAAGGAGGTCCGAGAACTCACCCGTATGCACTTTGGTAGAAATCCCACCAACCAGAGTAAAAATGAATCGCAATGTTGCTAAAGGAAAATGATAAGCAGTCAAACCAAAAGAGAACTCAGAGAAAAGTAGAAGTCTCATAGAGAATAGGCACCAACTGACGTACTCACGATCTGGCAGAACCTCAAACTGCAAAGTCAGCCGTGTCAAATGAAGAATGTAGCGCTAAAAGCGCGTTCAAACCAACTGAAGAGATTAGGTGGCTGAACTGCAGTACTATTTAAATAATGATGTTGGCGCCAACTTTAAAACAACGTGACGCTTGGGGGAGGAATCTCAGGCATGTTGGATTTTAAAAAATGATTGAAAGAAAAAGGGGCGGAGTTACTTGAATTGTGAAACACTTGGTTTGAGATGGTACACCATGGTCCCCCTGGTTCATATCCTCGTACACAGCTGCAATTTTGAGTGAGCTCATAGAATGGTGCATGTCTTCCAATTTTAATTGTTATATATGCCATCTGTTCAGCACTCATCTTGTTTCACTTTTATTTGTTTTATTTTGAAGTTTAATTTTTTATCCTCAACATGTATTCAACATGATTTGTTTCTAGTGGACTTTTTTGTATGATTTATGCCATATTTATCGATGTTCATTGTCTCAGTCTCAGTGGCTTAGTTCAACTTAAATCTGCGATTGCAATTAATAATAATTTTTTCTTGTCTAATTTTCTTTTGTCTATTATTTTTGATTATTTTTATCTTTATTCAATTTTATCATTCATTTTATTTTATTAATTTTTAATTTTTATTTTGTATTATTATTTTTAATCCTTCACCTTTTTTATTGTCTTATTGCATCATCTTCATACATTTTATTTTTATTTATAATTTTACAACACTTTTCTTATATTGTTATTTTTAATTTAACTTTTTAATATCTTATTTTCAATTTATTTTTATTCTTTTTAGATGGTTAATTTGTTTTATTTCCTTCTCTTTTTACACTGCTTACTACATACTTACTGTTTTAATCATTTCGGTGCTTGTTTGTCCTTGTGTATGAAGTTTTATTTGGATAGTATTTATTACTCATTTATTCATTGTTTATAATTATATGTAATTCACTTGGCCCACTCAGGTCCTTCGTCTTCTGTGCTTCACCAGTTGTTATAAGAGATGTACGCTAGTCTCATTGTTTTCTGTCAATTTTATTAGCATATTAGTTCCATTTACATGGTATATATAGCATGCTTCCACACTTTTTTATGATCTTTATGTTATGCTCTTCTTTCCTTTATACACTGTTCTAGATATATTTTTTGTTCCCTCAGCCCTGCTTTGTGCTTTGTGTTTTTTATTGTATTTTTTATTGTATTATTATCATAATAATCCATGTTTCATGTCCTGCCGGTGCTTTCATATTGTGAATATGTTTTTAAATTTTCTTAACTGTGTTTTTTAATGTACACATTGTTTTTTAATGTACACACTTTGATTGTATTTATTAGTGTTCCTCCCCCTGAGGAAGGCGTTGCCGAAACGCGTTGGGGTGTCCTGTGCACAATAAAGACCCTTCTCTTCTAAACATCTCCTGCTCCTTGTGTTTGTTTGGACTCTCTGCGGGAGGTAGCTCCTCCTTGTGTCCCTGATCACCAGGGAATGCACCATCTCTGTGAGAACATGGTGGTGCAGTGCACAGAACCACTGTATTCAGAAGCAGAAAGTCACAGGTTCAAGTCCCAGCTGTGGTTTCCGCCAACCCAGTCCTCATATTTTACCCACTACTATAACGTGCTAATACAGGCAGAACCGTTCTTGCAGATGACGTAAACATGCCCAAAACACCAACATTTTATCCTACAGAGCACAGACACCATAAACATGCACATTACCTAGAGCAGAGCCTCCCAAATGCAGTCCTGGAGGGCCAAACACCATTCCAGTTCCATGCTGCCTCTGATAAAGATGCCTGTGCTGCATTTCCATGCGCCACCCCCATGGTATGCAGATGTATCTCATGCATATTCATGAGGGACAGCATGAAAACCCGAACAGTGTTTGGCACCGCAGGACTGGAGTTGGGAACCTCTGCCGTAAAGCAGCAGCCAACAGGGGCAGACACACCCGCACCCACAGGCCCCATTATCCACAGCCTTCTGGAGAGGCAGGACTGTGGGCTCTTCGTGCATCTCCCAATACTAGCACTTGCATACCTTAGTAATGCCACCCTAAACCGGGGAATATGGTACACATCTATCAAAAGGTTGCTAGGATTACTGGCAGATAGCAATTCCTAGGTTAGGTACAAGTGTCTGAGTGAGCTGCATCATAGCAACCTTTCTGATGTATGTGGAGTGTGCTACAGCTCATGTGTCTGACAGTGTTTACCAACCTGGGGAGTGACTCCTACAGTATTGCGTACCATAGCCATGCCTGCACTGTGCTCAGGACCTGTGTGGTGGCCTGGGCTGCCCAACACCTCTATAGTTGCACAATGCTGGCATAGGTGTGGGGAGTGTGTGTCTGTCTATCCAGTGTGTGGTGGCTTCCAACACCCTCCACAGCCCACACTGCTAGCACTGTTCCCAGTATTGGCCTGCTAATGTGCATAATGAGGAGCAAGGTACCGTGGGAATAGCCTGGATAGGGTGGCCTGGCCTGGCCGCATCTGCGCTGGGCATAGGGCAATGGCTCGGACATTGTAGTGCCTGGTACCACCTGCACAGACAGAGTGGCCACAGAATGTCCTGCTGGGAGTCACTCTCACCCTGACTGAGTAGTGACCATGGCATGGCTAGGTTCCCCCATAGTGCTCTATAGCATTTTACTCATGTGATATATATGGGTTCTCTTTTGGGGCCCAATCACTGACTCATCTGATTGGTGTGTATGCTGACATGTTCTGGGTACATGCATCTCCTCCAGGACCATGCACTATGGACTAGCTGGCGGACTGTCTGCAGCTAGTATGTGTCTTGCTGGAACACCTTGCAGGGTGCAGCAGCTGGAGGCTTGCTGCTGGGGAATGTCAGATAATGGTGGGGGTCAGCTGAGCATATCCAGGTCTGTCGGCTATTGTGTTATGGATGTGTACTGCTCTGTCTGTTCCCCAGCAGGACTGCTGTTGCTGGTCCCCTCTACTGCTGGCATTGCAGGGGGGGTAGACTGTGGATTTATTGGTGGGTGACCCTGTTTCCCACCCTAAGCCCCAGCGGGTGGGTTGTGTGATGGTTGATGATCTGCCCATGGGTCCATACACCCCCCCTTCACCCACAGCAGGTAACCTTGGCACCAACACAGGATATGCACTATTCTGAGTGCATCATTGCCCATAAGGCAGGGGTAGGGAACCCTGGTCCTGGAGAGCCGCAGACCAGTCAGGTTTTTGGGATATCCCTAATGAATATGCATGAGATATATATGCATTAGAGATATCCTGCCAACCTGACTGGTTTGTGGCCCTCCAGGGCTGGATTTGGAGACCCCTGCCTTACACCTCTGTCATTTAAGATTGTGAGTGGGCAAGGTGCAGATGTCCTAGACATTGAAAGGGTATATAGAATGTGTCACATTCCTCCTCGATTCTCACCACCACCAAAAGGTTGTCTAATAGACAATATTTTGGTGGTGGTGAGAAGTGAGGAGGAATGTGACACATTCTATCTAACCTTTTTGATGTCTTGGACATCTGCACCTTGCCCACTCACAATCTTAAATGACAGAGGTGTAAGGCAGGGGTCTCCAAATCCAGCCCTGGAGGGCCACAAACCAGTCAGGTTGGCAGGATATCTCTAATGCATATATATCTCATGCATATTCATTAGGGATATCCCAAAAACCTGACTGGTCTGCAGCTCTCCAGGACCAGGGTTCCCTACCCCTGCCATAAGGACTAGACATGACCGAAACATACAGCAAGGCACAGATGTATCCTAGGTGTGTCTAACAGAGCTACCTATCACACACTGATGGGGACTTGCAGCATGGTGTATTTCAGCCATGAAAGGTGCTGTGGACCTGGTGCTGGGGGCCCCACCTCAACCTCAGGGTGGGCACTGTACCTGCACAATTTGAGTGTCTGTGGCTACTCTGTGGCAGTGCCACACACGGTCTGTCCCCCCTACAGGTCCGAGGTGCTGTGGGTGTGCATACCCGCTCTTGTGCCCATCTCTCGACTGCTGATTTGCATGTGCAGTGCATCATGGGTACGGGTGGGTTACCCCTATCCTGGTAACCACAACAGAATGTGGGTGTGGTGCTGTGCAGTCCTCCTGTGGCCAGCCAGTTGTTTGTTAGCAGCTCTAGCCCACTGGTTACTTCACTGCCTGTGGAGCCAGAGGTCATGGGTCCTAAACCCACAGTGGGGTTCATCAATAGGGCTGTCTTAGGCATTGTCTGTTTTTATTGCATATTAGTTCTGCCAGCAGGACCACCCTCAGGGTACTGTCCCCTTAGGGTGGCTCATAAGGCGCCCTATAAAGCGCCTTATAAGGTGCCTTATATGGTGTCCTATAGGGGACATTATAGGGTGCCTTGGCAGACAGCACACTTTATAATGTGCCCTATGGCGTGCCCTCTAGGATGCCTTATGTGGCAATGTTCAAAGAACAAACCTCAAAGTTCAGAACTCCATAATTATAATTGATGTGTATACTGTTATGTAACTAGACTAGTTCTTTTCAATTGATCTAATTGTCGCCCTCTCTGGTCTGTGAGCATCCCAGATAAGGAGATTTCTTCCATTGTTCTAAAACAAAAAAAAAGAAAACAATCTTTTATTCTCCTTCACTGTCCCTCAGCCTATAATCAGTAAACCTGGTGTTTTCACTGTGTGGGGGTGAAAATAGACAAAACTTTCTCTATTTCCTTTCCTAATAAGGGATTATCTCTCATCATCCGTTCGACCGGAGTCACTGGGGAAACTTAATTTACCATTATGTCCTGATTGCCATCTTTCTTTCTCCTAAACAGAGACATGATTCCTACGTGCAACCTTTTATTTAAGGATTCTTACACTTTATTCATATAACAAAAACAAAAATTAAACAACACTTACCAAGCTTGGTTAAAAATACTTATACTCACGACGCTGTCATCACAGCCGCCGTCATCCTAGGGAATCCGTCACTCACTTCTTCTCCTCTGGTTTCTACTACGCATCGGGAACGTACCTCCCTCTTCTTTCTTGAGGGGAATCCAAATCTTTACGTACCTCCCTCTTTTTTCTTGAGGGGAATCCAAATCTTTAAATTTGTATCTTGGTCATAAAGACCCAC
Organism: Ichthyophis bannanicus; assembly: GCA_033557465.1. Lineage (NCBI taxonomy): Eukaryota > Metazoa > Chordata > Amphibia > Gymnophiona > Ichthyophiidae > Ichthyophis > Ichthyophis bannanicus. The sequence goes on along the minus strand of CM066031.1, from coordinate 701,580,084 downwards.
CCGTACCCCAATCCTGGGTGTTCGGCACCAATTGTGAGGCCCTGTTACTCACAAGAGACCGATTATTAATTATCACTAATTTCCTGTATAGTCCAGATCCAAAAGTCAGTACAGGTGCAATCAGAATCTCTGTTTATTAGATAACTGATGGAACAATACAGGCAGGAGAGGAGAATTTCTGTCAGTCATCAGACATCAGAATCCCTCCTCCCCCTGAGTATAATAATCATATTACTTATATACATTTTTTGCTTCCGTGTATTACTTCCGTATATGCATAGTCTCCACATTCATCCCTCTGTGAGGCCCCCTCTCCTCTCTCCTTCTGTTTCCTGTCATTGACCTTTCTGACCCCTCTGTTCCTGTTTCAACATTCCTCAGACCTCTCTGTCTTGGTTATACTCACCAACTGTCAACCGTCTACTGTCTTCAGGACTAACGGCTCAGCTTAAACTTTTTTGCATGGTTTCCTGTGTATGTGCTTGCATGACTATTTCTGGGCCTTCCAGCTCAGTAATATGCAGTGCAAAGATTTATATGATTTTATGCTGGCCTGCTTCTCCTTGCCCACTGTATAGTAGTTTGGTTGACATATTTTTATTAGAGCAGAACAGAATAAAGGCCATTGAGTGATTATGAACCAGGAACATATCCTTATAATCCCTACAGTTAGAACTGGAAATGGGCTGATGGGGGTGGGGGGGGGGGGGTTAGGACTAGAAATGGGCTGATCGGGGGGGCTAGGACTGGTAATGGGCTATCGGGGGAGGGCTAGGACTGTAAATGGGCTGATGGGGGTTTAAAACTGGAAATGGGCTGATGGGGGGGGGGGTTAGGGCTGGTAATGGGCTATGGGGGAGACTAGGACAGGAAATGGGCTGATTGGGGTGCTAGGACTTGGGTGGGCTGATAAAGGGGATAGGACTAGGAATGGGCTGGGACAGGAAATGGGCTAATGGGGGAGGGGAGGAGAGTGTTGCTGGCCCTGGAAAAAAACTAGGGGCTAGGGCTACAAATGGGCTGATGCGGGGGGATGGTAGAATAGGACTGGAAGGGAGCAGATACTGAGAGGGTCTGCCAGGGGAAGGATGGGGCAGGAAGGGAAGGAGGGGTCTGGAAAGGAGCTGACACCTGGAATGTACCGAAGGGGGACTGGAAGGGAGCTGACACTTGGGGATGGTAGTGGTAGGTAGCTGGGTAATAGGGAGAAGGCTGGAAGGGAGCTGACATGTGAATGGCAGTGGAAGGGAAATGGACAAAGGGTAGGGCAATTGGAAGGGAGCTGACTGGGGGGTGGCACTGAGAGTGAACCTGAGCTGATACCTGAGATGGTATTTGGACTAGAAGGGGCTGGACAGTGGGAAAGGAGGGGGACTGGAAGGGAATGGACACAAGTGGCAGCCATGGGAATGCAAGGTGGTTGACATTGGAAGGTACTGGGGGGGAGGACTGGAAAGGGGACTGATACTGGGGAGGGTTACTGGAACTGGAAATGGGCTGATGGAAGGAAGTGAAGAAAACAAATGAAGAGATAAGAAATGGCAGATGGACCATGGACCATAGACCACAGAAAGAGAGCTAAGAGAAGACAGGAAAGCAGAAGCCTCAGATCGGGACCAGCATGATCAGAGAATAAAATAGTCAGACAACAAAGGTAGAAAAAATAATTTTATTTAATTTTGGTGATTGGACTTTGTGCTATTTTTATATTTTACACAATATTGGGGAGCTGCATCTCTTATTTATCTGATGTTGCACTGCATGTGGACTCTGGCTTCTTGGGGTTTCAGTTTAAATTTTGTCTACATATTTTTATTTTTACTTTAGATTGTGGTTGTTTATTCTGTACTTGGTGAGGGTCGATGTTGTGCATGTGTGACTGAGGTCAGGTGTTCTGTTAACATGCAGTTTGTATATAAAGATCTATACTATACTGTAGTAATTTGACTTGTTCAGTTTTTCAAATAGGTGTATGGATGTTCCAGGGCCCACTGTAGTATTTACAGTGACGCTTTTTTTGGATGGGCTCCTTATGTGAGTTTTGGAAGTTTGTGCTGATATGGTATGGTATGGTAGGTTTGCTTTTTTGTTGTAGGGTTTTTTATTAGTTCACAATATGCCTGGTACTGGAGAATAGTGATTGTTGTTGTTGTTAGTGAGATGATCAGAATCAGATTTTGTCACGGAGTAGGTTTAATAGAGCCCTTGAAAACCAGCAGAAATGCAGGAAGTAGGATAGATTCTGACAGTTCAGAGGAACACAGGGTAGGATGTTGCCATAGGCAACCTAAACAAAACAGCTCACGTGCAAAGGAAACACGCCCAAGCAGCAGAAAGGCCAGGAAATTAGAAACTAATGAAAGCCAGCTGGGAGTGGGTGGAGCTGACACGCACGTAGAAAACCTCAGTGCACATGGAGTTAGACAGAGCCAGTGTGAGGAAGAGAGCCAGCGTGTGCAAAGGAGCCAGTGTGAGGAAGAGAGCCAGCGTGTGCAAAAGAGCCAGTGTGAGGAGAGACAGCGTGTGCAAGAGAGCCAGCGTGGGCAAGAGAGCCCGTGTGAGAAGCAGAGCCTGTTTGAGAGACAGAGCCAGCTTGAGAATCTGAGCAACAGACGGAGTGAGCGTGGGAGCAGGAGTGAAAGTGAGAGTGAGAGTGAGAGTGAAGGTGAGAGAGAGAAGACACACGCAGGACACAGCAGGAATGGAATAGAACCCGGTTGGAGCACGGGAGCAAGCAGCTGTGAGGCTGAAAGCCAAAGATATAAGGGGAGAAACTCTAATTGGAAGGGAGCTGAGGGCAGAGCTCTGAAAGCATCAAAGCCCAGCAGAAGCTATCAGAAAGGTAACCAAACATTTAATTGTGAAGCTAGCTGGAGGAAGCCTGAAGAAAGTTTTTATACAAACAATAGGCACAAAAAGAGTAAAGCTTTTATACCTGAGCATAAGCCTGTGTCTAGAAGAAGTTTCAAAGACAGGAGCCAGGAAAAATTTTTACTGGATTTTACTCCGGCGTCTGTAGCAGCTGAGCACAGCCTGAGTCAAAGACTGTTTAAAGCTAGCCCTACTGTTTCTAGTAGAGGGAAAAGTGAAACTAAGAATTTCCTCTATCTCCCACCGCATTTGAGAAGCTCCCAGGGTAGACACTCCAAGGAATACGGTAGCAGCTTAGCCAGCATTCTCACCCAGAAGGAAAGAGACTTCCTGAATAGTAGGGGGAGACTGTTCAGTAACGTACCATATGCTGCCAGGGATGAGTCCTTAACGGAAGAGCCCGAAGAGATGCAATGTGAGGTGCAGGGAGATAATGTAAGTAGTGATTACATGGACTGCACGCTCACGGTCTCTGATAATATATTGTCTCTGAGATAAACGAATTGAATTGCCAAGCTTCAAAGCCACAAAGGAAATGATATTTGTATGCTGGAAAGAACTGTTCTGAATACTTTTTCATTTACTTGTTTAAAGCTGAAAATAAGCAATTTCTGTTCTCATTTTTACTTTGTTTTTGCCCAAGTAGGGCTGTATATGCTTTTGTTTTTGCTCACCCAAAAGAAACCTCTTGGAAGGGGAATAAAACCTTTTGAGCCTTACCTCGGTGCCACAACTGATTCTTTGAACTAATCCATAATAATACTACATATCCCAGAGGGCCAAGCAAGGCTCTGGGCTGGGCCTAGGCTTGATGATGATAAAAGGGGACTATGACAATTTGTTTTTTTGAAATATTACATAGAAACATAGAAATATGATGACAGAAAAAGACCACATGGCCTATCTAGTCTGTCCTTCCATATCAACAACTACAACAGTCCCCTTTTTACCTTTAGAGATCCTCTGTGTTGGTCCCATGCTTTTTTGAATTCAGTTACTGTACTCATCTCTACCACCTCCACTGGGAGACTATTCCATGGATCCACTACTCTTTCTGTAAAGAAATATTTCCGCATATCACTCCTGAATCTATCTCCCTTCACCCTCATCCCATGTCCCCTCGTAGCAGAACTTGCTTTCAATTGAAAGAGGCTCTCTCCCTGAACATTTATGCCATGGAGGTATTTAAACATCTCAATCATATCACCTCTATCCCGCCTTTCCTCTATTGAATTCTGTGGGTGAATGTCCTGGTTCTGCTCTGCACCTACTATGGATGCAAAATATATGTTGAAAAAGAAAAAGGGAGAACCATAACGCAGTTTATAACAAAATAAAAATGGGTTATAATTTAGTTTTATAAACTGTGCTATTGATTCTTGCTGTCTTTTAGTTCCTTGGTGTGCAAACAGGACCGTACCTAGCCCTGTGCAAGCAGTGCAACCGCACAGGGCGCAAAGGCTTGGGGGCGCATTTTGGCTCTCTGCTGTTGTCCTGCTGCCGCTGGCAGGACAATAGCAGGCAGTTGAAATGCACCCAAAGCCTTTTCACAGCACTTTAAGCTGGTCTGGTCTGGCGCAAACAACATTCTGCATCTGCCGGTTAATTTAAAAAAAAACTTGCTGCTGCTGCCGCTGCCGCAGTGGCAGCAGCAGAATTGAGCGTCCCACTGAGGGAGCTGAGGCCACATGGAGGACTCTGCCGGGCAGGGGGGGTCCTGCGGGATGCTCAATTCTGCCGCTGCCACTGCGGCAGCAGCAGCAGCAGCAAGTTAGTTTTTTTAAAAATCTACCTGGGCTATGGGGGGGGGGGGGTTAAGACCTAAAGTGGGCTGATGGGGGGGGGGTAGGACTGGTAATGGGCTATGGAGGGGCTAGGACTGGAAATGGGCCGATGGGGGGGGGGGTTAGGACTGGTAATGGGCTATGGGGGGGGGCTAGGACTGGAAATGGGCAGAGGGGGGGCTAGGACTGGTAATGGGTTGATGGGGGGGCTAGGACTGGTAATGGGCTGGGGGTGGGGCTAGGACTGGAAATGGGCTGAGTGGAAGGGGGTCTTGAATTGCAAATAGCTGATGGGGAGGGGGGCTTGGAATGGAAATGGGCTGTGAGGGGAGGGAGCTACACTGGAAATGGGCTGAGTGGGAGGGGAGCTAGGACAGGAAATGGGCTGATGGAGGGGCTAGGATAGGACTGGAAATGGGCTGTTGGGGGGTGCTAAGATTGGAAATAGGCTGTGGTGGGGGCTTGGATTGAAATGGACTCATGGAGGAGCTAGAACTGGAAGTAGGCTCATGGGGGCTTGGATTGGAAATGGGCTGAGTGGAGGGGAGCAAGAATTTGACATCAGCTGATGGTGGGGCTAGGAAAGGACTAGAAATGGGCTGATGGGGGGCTGGGATTAGAAATGAGCTGATGGAGGGACTCGGATAGGACTGGAAATGGATGGGGGAGCTAGGACTGGAAATGGGCTGATGGGGGCTAGGACTGGAAATGGGCTGATGCGGGGACTAGAAGGGAGTGGATGCTGGTTGGGCTGGAACTAGAAGGGAGCTGATGTTGGGGGAAGATTAGAATGGGATGGAGCTGGGAGAGTGAAATGGAAAGGGGAAATTTTTTTTGTGTGGGAGGGAAGACAAATCTACAATTGGCTGGGTATTGGGAGAGTAAGTGGGGATTGAGGATGGAGGGGCAACATTTGAGTGGATGAAATAGGAATGAGGAAAGAGCAAAAGGAGAAAGATTAGTATGTTAAAGCAGATGTAGAGAGAGAATGGAAAAAAAAAACTAAAAGAGAGAAGAAAGGACAAATGGATAGCAGACGATGGAGAGTTAGCAGAAGACACGAGGAAACCAGAAGAAAGTGGCTGGAGCAATTGCAACTGAAAAAAAAATGCACAAAAGGTAGAAAAATATCTCTTTATTTTGAATTTATTAACTGGAATATGTCAGCTCTGGGAAATGTGCATCATTAACGTCTGTGCTTTGTTTAGTACAAGAAGAAATTAATTTATAGTTTTATTTCTACAGTGTTGTTGTACATTCCAAGCTTGGCTTTTGAGGTTGCCAGTTTAATTATTGTCTTCCTGTTTCTAAATTGTGATTCCTTGTTTGGTGATGGTCTATGTTCTGCATGTGTAACTGAGCTGAGATATTCTGTTTATGTAATTCCTATTTGACAGCGTCATTTGTTCCCTTTCCCCAGTAGGTCATGTATTGTTATTCTCTGAAATGTATTGGTTTAATATTTGCAGTGTTGCCTTTTGATAGGTAGAGTGTGGTGCTTTGTGAGTCCTGGTAGTGCTACTACGATATGGCGGGTTTGCTATGGGTTCTAAATGGGCAGTGTTTGTAGTAGTTCCTAATGTGACTGGCGCTTGGCACTGGATTATAGTAATGTAGAAATCTTTTAGTCTTTCTTTATCCATACACTCATTAAGAGGTATGTTTACTAAAAGTTAGCATATGGTAACATTATGCAAATGAGGCCCCTTATGCAAATGAGGCCCACACCCAGTCTCCGCACATGGCTCCGCACCCCCCTTGGGCCGCCCCTGACCTAGGACATGAGATACTCATAGGCTGGCCTGCCCTTGATATGCTTTTTGAAGTCTTCTTCTGTTCCTAACCCCATACAGTTGGCTTTTATGAGATCCATTCCCATTGTAGTCATTTTGATATGTACGAGTAGACTAGGGCTTTCAGAATTATCCTGTGCTTCAGAAGCAACTCTTTGTAGGCTTAGATTTCAAATTGTTTTGAATTTTAGACAAGGTACCACAAGATTTATGTATATGGTAAACTCCTCATTGTACATCAGTCAGGGAGCGTCTTCTATGATGTGTGTCCTTTACTCTTTCCCCATGCATTCATTGACTAGCAGGATTCTTAGTAGGTGTTCCTTTTGTTAGCCATGCAGAAAATCCCCTATACTGTTCCTTCATGTTAGATGCCTCATCAGTTGCAATTTTAATGCATTTTCCTACATCAATTTCACACAACCTGCATAAGCAGCTTAATAAAGTATTTCCCAGCTGATGACTCACAGACTACAACCACAACCAGCTTGTCATGAATAAAATCTATTACACAGAGATTAAAATGAAACACTGATCTTTTCATGTCATGTTCTGCTGGTGTTGATTTAAATTGAAAACATTCCTGCAACACTCCACTGAATTTGTAGCTGGATTTATTCTCTAATTGAATTAACTGTCATTTTAGAGAACAAAGTAACTAATAATCCACTGCCCTTTTCTCCTGAGGGAGGCGATGCCTTGCTTCTTCCTATGAAATCCTTTATGTGCTCTTTCAAACAGTTATCATACTTTCTAAGAAGGAGAACCAGTTCTAAAAATGTTCTGTGATAACGGAAATGTCTTCTAGTATTTTTGTGGCTTCTGTTTTGCTTTTCCTGCTGCCGAGGCCATATCTGCCAATTTGTTTCCTATTGTCGATAACGTGCTGCATGCAGTACTTGTCTTCTCTTTCACACTTGTTCACACTGGTAGCAAATTATTATTATAGAAAATTTCCCCTCAGAAAGCAGAAACTTGCACAAGTATGATGAAAGATACTTCTAGGCAATGGAGTGGGGAGGTTACCAAAGCCATGGCCTGATCAACTTGTTGACTCCCGCATTATCCACAACTAGGTATTTTTGAGAGACAGTGGTTAAGGTTGGTTTGATTGGTCCACCAACCAAAAAGATCTTTGGTCTAATTGCTGTTGCATATGTCTCCAATTACTCATCCCCATCAACGAATGGATTTGTTAAAATCTTACAAACTGCCAGACGTCAAGACACATTTAACAAAGGAAGTCCAAGTGCAATATGGGACATTCAAGTCAGAACATCTGAAAAAAAAAGCAGGCTGTCCAAGTTCAGGTACAATTTCACATTCATGGATGTGCTTGATATGGATGTCTGGGAGGGGGGTGTCTAAATAGATATCCCCAGAATAGTATTCCAGACTGTGGACATCTAGGAATAACCTAATGATTAGAGTAGTGGGTTAGGGCCAGGGAAGCCAAGGTTCAAATCCCACCGCTACTATCATTGTGATTATGCAGAGTATGGGGATGGTGTAGTGGTATCTTCTGTACACCCTCTGGATACTTTACGTCCAAAACAAGCACTTTCCTGATGCTTATGCATGCCTGAAGCAGGTCTAAACTTCTACGGGGCTGCAGACATCCCCGACAACTTTTCTAAAATCAAGTGGGTCATATAAGTCCATTGCATTGTCACAGACACATCTCCGCACTAGGAATATCTTTAAAAGCCATTGTAAAATGGCTCTGGAGTCATCTTCATAATTTGTACATCTGCATGCACATTTTCAGATGTCCAAATCACTACTAGGGCTTTTAAAATGACTCATATACTGAACAAAATAAAGAATGCTTCTCAGCAGAGCCAGCGCTGCCTTCAGGTGCACTAGGTGGTCGCCTAGAGTGCCAGATCTCCAGGGGCTCCCCCTCTCTGGGCCTGACTTTGGCAGCAATTACCCCTGAAACTGTGACACAGCCTTTACCCTCCGTTTCTGGGGCTGCATCATGGTTTCATTCTATTCAATTGCCACTTCAGCCCCAGTCTTCCAGTTTTGCATAAATCGGAAGTCTGCGGCAGAGGGGGTGCAGAAGCAGCAGATTAAATAGAATAAAACTGTGATGCAGCCCTGGAGACAGAGGGTAAGTGTTGCATTGTAGTTTCAGGGACCATTGCTGCTGCTGTTGAAATCCTTACCTATCTTTAAGGTGCAGGAGCTAATCGGGGAGCATGCAATATCGCTGCTGCCTGGTTAGCTACTGCGGCTTTTGGTGTTTGCGGCAATCCCCGGATAGTCAATGCTAGGGCCACATATGACCCTGGCATTGAATATCTGAGGTTAAGGGCCAGTGGGCAGGGCTATGCACTGTAGGGGTGCATAGACTGCCCAACTCAATATTGGGCCCAAGAATCCTAACAACAGACAAAGGAGGGGATGCACACAGAACTCCTTAGCAATCTCTATAGACTTTTGGAAAACTAACTGCTCAGGAAGCAATAGAGCCTTTTCATTTTACTCGCCAATTCTCTTGGAACTCTCTTCCTGACAGACTAAGAAGGACCTTTCGACCTTTTGTAAGCAGATCAAGACATTTCTTTTCACAGAATACTTTGGTAAGCAACCAGATGAAGCAAATATTGACTCCACATAATCTGATGCACTAGACCCAACTTAAACTTCTTAACAATGGCTACATCTCCAGAATACCACTACTCCTCTGTCACACACATAACTTTATTTTGGATATGTAAAAATGTATGTGCTACTATGTAAATAAGTTTTCAGTTAATTAAGTAGCTCTCCTGAGCGATGATGATTACATTGTAATTTAACTTTTGCTTGTTATATAGTTATCTTGTTAACTACGTTTCTTGTAATAGTTGCATATCGTTCATTGTAAACCACTTGATTACTTGATAAGGCGGTATAAAAAACTCTCAAATACATAAATAACCCAGCCTATCCTAATCTTTTTCTTGCTGTGGTATACCTGGCATTGGGTTCAGGTTAATGCAGCACACCATCACCTCCTTACCCTCCTTGCCTAATCACCTCGCCTTCCCTCTTCCCCCACCTTTTGGCATAATCACCTTCCCTCTCCCACCACCCCTATGGCACAATCATTTTCTCTTTCCTTTCTCTTCCCACCCCCCTGGAGAATTCACCTTTCCCTTATTTCTCTCCCCACTGCCCTGGGGGTAATCATTTGTCCTCCCTTCCCAGGAATATCCTTCAACCAGCAAAGGAGACTGAAGGAGCCACACTTACAGTATCTGACGCTCGCTACTTGCTGGCCTCCTGCCAAATGGAGGAGGTTCTGCAGGCCATGAATTTGGGGGTAAAAGAAAACATTTTGCTCCTGGCAGTAGATGTAGTGGTTCTTGGTCAGCACAACTCTTCTCCCTACTGATGGCTCTGGCCGAGTGATGGTACATAACTGCAGCACACTTGTGTTTCTGTCACTGCATACCAGCATGCTGCAGTTCAGTGTTTGAGAAACACCTACATAAATAAAACAGAAGAGGAAATCGTACCACACCATTTTCTAACCAACATGGAGCATCAATCCAGGGTACAAGATGTGTTTTGAAGACTGAATGCAGGTAGGTTTTTCTCAGTGCATTTTTCCTAACAAGAAAGGTGCAAATACTCATATGCAGGGCTCATTCATCAATATTTATTTATTTACATTTTAATATTTTTGAGGACTGTGGGTTAATTTTAGCAGACAATGAAAAAGTATTGGTACTCAAAAAAACCTCTGTTTTTTCTACAAACATGATTTCTTGGTATTTCACGGTGCTTAGTCACATGATCACATTTCTTTATTTTACTGCTGTGTGATGAGGTCTATAGAGTGTTACCCATCCCTCTCCCGAGGGATTATCAACAGGTCCCTTTAAGAGAACCTGCAGCCCAGAGTTCAAGACTGGGAGTGCCTGGCTCACAAGGAGAGGTTAAAAACCCAGCAGGCTGCAGGAGGGAGAAAGGCCCTTGGAGCTAGGAATCCTTTCAAGGCAAGCCATACAAAGGTAGGAACTTTAACGGGGCAAGGAAGGAATTTTAACTGAGCTGGAGGAAGGGCCAGGAGACCAGCTTTGTGAAGGTTTAACAAACTGGGTCTGAATAAAAACAAGTTTTGTTTTCCCTCAACTGCTGTCTGCTTGGTGTTTGAACAGAAAACCACTTCCCACCGCATGCCGCATTACCACATGATGTTATAGAAAAGAGCAGCAGAAGCAAAGCATCACTGGGGCACCCACATGTAGCTATAGACAGGGTCAGCCCTAGGAGATAAGGCGCCCTAGGCAAACCTCATCCCATATGCCCTCACTGTGGTGCCCACTGCTACTGCTGCTGCCCCTTTCCAGGACCAACAGCGGCGGTAACTGCAAACAGTCCTAAGGTGCTTACCTTCAAGCTTCGGTGCAATGGGGCTGTTTGCCTCCACTGCTTTCTGATACCTAATGCTGACTTCCTGTGCAAACAGGAAGTTGGCATCAAAAGTCAGAGAAGGACAAAAGTAAACAGCTCCGCGGCACTTACCTTCAAGCCTCAGCACCACAAACGCATAAACAGCACCCCTCACCTAAAGTGCACCTTAGTTAATTCTAGGTCAGCACAACACAAAACCCAACTCCTCTATGATCTTCTGTTAGACAACAATATAGATGTATACTGGATGTCGCTGAATGATGGTTCACTGAGACAGAAAATGTTTTGCTCAACCAACTAACTCCACAAAACTACAGCCTTTTCCACTCCCCACCCATGCATCATCGAGGAGGGGCGTATTTATTATAGTTAAAATAACCTCAACTTCCACACCACCTCAAAAATTTCAGATAAAGGGCAGGAGACAATAACAATATCAAATGGCAACTTAACCATCATAAACATCTACAGATCACCTTGTGCAAGACCAGAACACTTAGACACACTATTAGAAGAAGTATGCAAGTACATTTTACCAAATCTAACACTACTACATCCAGAAGAGCCTTCTCCTTGTATGCCCCAAACCTTTGGAACTCAATGGGGCTGCGGCTCCGATAACGATCGTGAACCACTACCGCGGCTTTGAAAACAAGCCCCTTAATCATCTATGAAGAAGAACACAACTATAATTCAAATATAAGCCCAAACAACAGTTCCAGAAGAGGATGAAATTGATGAGTTTTATGAACAAGTACAAGCTGAAATTGACAGAATATGCACACAGGATATCCTGATAGTCATGGGTGACTGGAAATCAAAAGTTGGCAACAAAGAAGAAGGCAAAATGTTTGGAAAATATGGACTTGGCAACAGAAATGAAGCTGGAGAAAGACTGATAGAATTTTGCAAGACCAATAATCTATTCATCCCAAACACCTTCTTCCAACAACACAAGCAACGACTATACACATGGGCTTCACCCAGTGGATTGTACAAAAATCAAATTGACTACATCTTTGGAAGTCAACGATGGAAAAGCTCTATAACATCAACAAAAAAAAAAACTGAAGCTGACTGTGGTACAGATCATCAACTACTAGTATGCAAACTCAAGCTAAAGTTGAAAAAGAGCAAGCCACTCATGAATGTAGCAAAATATGACCTTGAGAATATACCACTGGAATTTAAAGACTGCCTGCAAAATCGATTTGCTGCTTTAGATACAAATGACAGAGCTCCAGAAGAGTTATGGAATGACATCAAGAAGGATGTATTGGAAGAAAGCGAGAAGTATCTACAAAAGGTGAAAAAGCAAAAATGGCCAAAATGGATGATGGAAGAAACTCTGAAAATTGCCCAAAAACACAGAGAAGCTAAAGAAAGAAAGACAATCGCAGAACTCAACAGAGATTTCCAACGTGCAGCAAAACAGGACAAGGAAAAATACTACAATGACACAAGCAAGGAAATAGAAGCAGAAACTACTATGAGATGTTTAAATGCCTCCGTGGCATAAATGTTCAGGGAGAGAGCCTCTTTCAATTGAAAGCAAGTTCTGCTACGAGGGGACATGGGATGAGGGTGAAGGGAGATAGATTCAGGAGTGATATGCGGAAATATTTCTTTACGGAAAGAGTAGTGAATCCGTGGAATAGTCTCCCAGTGGAGGTGGTAGAGATGAGGACAGTAACTGAATTCAAAAAAGCATGGGACAAACACAGGATCTCTAAAGGTAAAAGGGGACTGTTGTAGTTGTTGATATGGAAGGACAGACTAGCTAGGCCATGTGGTCTTTTTCTGTCATCATATTTCTATGTTTCTATGTTACTAGAGGAAGAACAAGATCGGTTTTCCAAAAGCTATGAGAGTTAAAGAAAAAATTCCAGCCTCAAATTGGAATGTTACAAGATGCTCAAGATTCTATGTTGAATGTTGCTGAGAAGATCAAGAAAAGGTGGAAAGAATAAACAGAGTTTTTATATGATAAAGATCAAGTGGACCAACAGCCATTTCAACCTCTACCTTATGATCTGCAACCATTGGTGATGAAAGAAGAAGCTGAAGCAGCATTGAAAGCCTTATCAAAGAGCAAAGCACCAGGCATTGATGGCATTCCCATATAGGTATTACAGCAATCTGATGCAGCTGTTACCATACTTACAAGGCTCTGCCAAGAAATTTGGAAGACAACATCATGGTCAACTGACTGGTAAAGATCTGTGTTTATACCAATACTAAAGAAAGGTGATCCAACTGACTGTGGAAATTATCACACAATCGCTCTGATCCCACATGCCAGCAAGATTCTACTGAAGATTATTCAACACAGACTACAATCATACCTGGAACAACAACTACCTGAAGTGCAAGCAGGGTTCAGGAAAGGGCAAGGAACGAGAGACATCATCACGGATGTGAGATGGATCCTCGAAAAGACTAAAGAATTCCGAAAGGATACCTATTTGTGTTTTACTGACTACAGCAAGGCTTTCCACTGTGTAAACCATGAGAAAATCTGGGCCACATTAAGAAGCATGGGCTTTAATTTATTTTACACCTGATCGTTCTCTTGCACAATCTGTACATTGATCAAGAAGCAACAGTTTGAGTGGAACAAGGAGATACAGAATGGTTTAAAATAAGCAAAGGTGTACAACAAGGCTGCATACTTTCACCCTACCTGTTTAATTTATATGCAGAACAAATCATCAGAGAAGCAGGATTGTATGAAGACAACAGAGATGTGAAGAATGGTGGAAGACTCAACAACCTTTGCTATGATGATGATACCACATTACTGGCTGTAAGTGAAGATGATCTGAAACATTTGCTTATCATGATCAAGGAACATAGTCTTAAAATGGGTCTGCACCTTAATGTAAAGAAGACAAAGATCATGACAACTGGCAAAATCAATATATTCATCATTGAAGGAGAACAAATTGAAATCATGGACAACTTTAACCTACTTGGATCAACTATCAATAAAGAAGGAACAAGCAGTCAAGAAATCTGACGACACATTGCTCTTGGCAGAATGGCTATGAAAGACCTAGACAAGATTCTTAAGAGCAGAGATGTTGCTCTCCATACAAAGAGTTGGCTTGTTCAATAACATCATATGGATGCAAAAGCTGGACAGTGAAAAAGATAGACAGGAAGAAAATTGATGCCTTTGAATTATGGTGCTGGCGGTGAATACTGCGTATACCATGGACTGTCCAAAGAACAAACCAGTCAGTACTAGAGGAGATCAAACCCAAGCTTTCTTTAGAAGCTTAGATGACAGACTAGAAAGACTAGAAAAGGGAACTGTTACTTCTGGAGAGAGATCTGCAATTGTGAGTATATACTTCTGGGAATTTTCTGAAAGGAATTCTTTCTATTAAAGCTATTTAATCTGTGAACCCACTAGTAAGGGCTTAGTAGCAGTAGTTTAAGTTTAAATTTAAAACATAGAAGAGAACTTTCTGGTTACATTTCATACCCAGCAGAGAGCTTGTAGTTTTAATTTAATAGTCACTCAGCAAAGTACTTTTAGTTTAAATTTAAAACACAGAAGAGAGCTTTCTGGTTAAATTTGGAACCCAGCAGAGAGCTGTAGTTTACATTTAATAGTCACTCAGGGCCTAGCATCAGCAAAGTACTTTTAGTTTAAATTTAAAACACAGAAGAGAGCTTTCTGGTTAAATTTAGAACCCAGCAGAGAGCTTGTAGTTTAAATTTCATAATAAGTTAGAGCCTAGCAGTAGCAAAAAGCTATAATTTAACTCAAATAAGAATATAGATTAGCACAAAAGTCAAAACAGGGTCAGTACTCTTTGAGCAGCAAATAAAGTCTTCTAGAGACCTTTACAAAGAGGCCTTCTACCTAGGGGGCAAGAGACCTGTGAAACTTTTTCAATAGGTATTAACACCAGGTGGCAGTTTAAAAGGCCATTTTGAAAGACTCCTATCCAAGCAAGGACTGTTAATCATCCAGGAAGTTGGTCACAGCTTACCTCAGCAGCACAGGCATAAATAGCTCAACCAGAGCTCTGTGATCCTCAGTCTTGAAAGACTAGAAAAGGGAACTGTTACTTCTGGAGAGAGATCTGCAATTGTGAGTATATACTTCTGGGAATTTTCTGAATGGAATTCTTTCTATTTAATCTGTGAACCCACTATTTTTTGTTAAATCAGTCAGGGCCTAGTTGCATCAGTTTAAGTTTAAATTTAAAACACAGAAGAAAACTTTCTGGCTACATTTCATACCCAGCAGAGAGCTTGTAGTTTTAATTTAATAATCACTCAGGGCCTAGCATCAGCAAAGTACTTTTAGTTTAAATTTAAAACACAGAAGAGAGCTTTCTGGCTAAATTTGGAACCCAGCAGAGAGCTTTAGTTTACATTTAATAGTCACTCAGAGCTTAGCATCAGCAAAGTACTTTTAGGGGTATGTTTACTAAACCGTCTTAATGTGCGCCTGGCGATAGTGTGCAGGCTGCCATAAAAGGAGTGGACGTTTCAGTCTTAAAGCAGCAAAACGGGAGTATCGCGCGATAACACGCGCTGCTGCGCACATGATCGTGCGAAGCGCCGCTAAGCGTGTTACCGCGCGGTAATCTTAAGTAGGCACACAGACAACCAAACATAGAAACAGAAGTGTAGCACAATGGTTGATACACTGACTGATGATACACAGGTCATGAGTTCAATCCCCCAGTGTGCCTAATGGATAAGGCTGGCTGAGGCGTCAGCTGTGACATGTAAGTATTGTTTCCTGAGGCATTTTATTTATTGCTGCCAGCAAACACACCCTCAAGTGCCGTAACCTAAGGTGCCACATAAGGCACCCTATAAGGCGCATTATAAAGTGCACTGTCCGCCACGGCACCCTATAATGTCCCCTATAGGGCACCCTATAAGGCGCTCCATAGGACACCTTATAAGGCACCTTATATGGACTGTAACCATAAGATGCCTCAGAAGGCGCTTTATAGGGTGCCCTATAAGGCGCCTTCTGAGGCACCTTTTGGTTACAGTACCCTGAGGGTGTTTTGCTGGCAGCACTAATGTACATTAAAAAAGACAATGCTTTGGACAGCCCTATCAAAGAACCCCTACTGTCGGTTTGAACCCATGACCTCTGGCTCCACAAGTAGTGAAATAACCAGTGGGCCACAGCTCCATAGCTGCTAGCAAACCCCTGGCTGGCTGTAGAAGGACTGCACATAACCACACAAACAGTCTGCTGTGGTCACCAGGATAGGGTTAACCCACCCATACCCATGATGCACTGCACATGCAAATCAGCAGTCTACAGATGATCACAAGATGGGGTATGCACCCCCACAGCACCTCGGCCTGGTAGGGGGAACTGACCGTGTGTGGTACTGGCACAGAGTAGCTACACACCGTCACATTGTGCAGGTACTGCACTCACCCTGAGGGTAAGGTGGGGCACCCAGCACCAGGTCCACAGCAGAGATAGGCCATGCTGCAGGTCCCCAGCAGTGCTAATGTGTGAGATAGGTAGTTTCTGCAGACACACCTTGGATATATCTGTATGTCTCAGTCAGGTGTAGCCCCTATGGACCCCTAGGAGGCTTATGTACCACCACCCTCCTCCTCCTCCTCCAGGGCTGCGGGGGGTAAACAGGTCTCCCACGAACAGATCCACAGTCTACCTCCCTGCAATGGTGGCAGTAGAGGGGACCATCAACCCCAGTCCTGCTGGGGAACAGACACCCTACAGGGCAGTCAATGCAGCTCTGTACACATCCATAATGCAATAGCAGACAGACATCAGGCCTGGATATGCTAATCTGCCCCCCACCACTATCCGATAGTCTCCTGCAGCAAGCCTTCAGCCACTGCACCCTGCAAGGCATTCCATCAAGACACATACCAGCTGCAGACAGTCTGCTAGCTAGTCCATAGTGCATGTTCCTGGTGGAAATGTGTGCACCCAGAACTGGGATGTCAGCATACACACCAAGCAGATAAGTCAGTGATGGGACCCCAAAAGGGAACCCATAAATATCACATAAGAGAAATACTATATAGCACTATGGGGGAGCCTAGCCATGCCGTGGTCACTGCTCAGTCAGGGTGAGAGTGATCTCCCAGTGGAACATGCTGTGGCCACCCTGTCTGTGCAGGTGGTGGCCGGGCACAACAATGTCCCAGCCAGTGCCCTATGCCCTGTGCAGATGCATCCTGGCCAGGCCACCCTGTCTGGGCTATACCCATGGTACCTTGCTCCTCATTATGCACATTGGCAGGCCAATACTGGCAACAGTGCTGGCAGTGTGGGCTGTGGAGGGTTTTGCAGCCACCACACACTGGATAGACAGACACACACTCCCACACCTATGCCAGCATTGTGCTACTATAGAGGTGTTTAGCAGCCCTGGCCACCACACCAGTCCTGGGCACAGTGCAGGCATGGATATGGTACGCAATACTGTTGGGGGTCACTCCCCAGGGTGGTAAACACTATCAGAGAGCAGACCTGAAGCACACTCCACAGACATCAGAAAGGTTGCTATGATGGAGCTCAATCAGCAAACTGTGCTTAACATAGGAATTGGTATCTTCCAGTAATCATAGCAAACGTTTGATAGCTGTGTACCGTATTCCCAGGTGTAGGGTGGCATTGCTAAGGTATGCAAGTGCTAGTATTGGAAGATGCACGGAGGGCCCAATGTCCTGCCTCTCCAGGAGGCATTGGCTAATGGAGCCTGTGGGTGTGGGTGTGTCTGCCCCTGTTGGCTGCTGCTTTACGGCAGAGGTTCCCAACTCCCGTCCTGGTGTGCCAAACACTGTTCGGGTTTTAATGCTGTCCCTCATGAATATGCATGAGATACATCTGCATACCATGGGGGTGGTGCATAGATATGCAGCACAGGCATCTTTATTAGAGGCAGCATGGAACCTGAATGGTGTTTGGCCCTCCAGGACTGCATTTGGGAAACTCTGCTCTAGGTAATGCGCCTGTCTATGGTGTCTTTGCTCTGTAGGGTAAAATGTAGGTGTTTGGGCATGTTTACGCCATCTGCAATAAAGGTTCTGTCTGTATTAGCATGTTGTAGTAGTGGGTAAAATATGGGGACTGGGTTGGCAGGCACCATAGCTGGGACTTGAACCTGTGACTTTCTGCCTCCTAACACACTGGTTGTGTGCACTGCACCACCATGTTGCCACAGAGACAGCGCATTCCCTGGTGATACCATGACTGTTTGTCCGGCAGGGCCTGTCTGTTGCAGTGCATGGCACCCACCTACACAGGGCTAGGCCATGGTCTGCTCTGGGCAGCTGCCACTGCCCCCCTCCACCACCAGTACCCCTCTGCCACCATGCTGACATGCCCTTCTGCTGGTGGTGCTGGTGGTGTGCAGTCTCAAGCCATCCAGTGTGCAGGTAGGCGGCTGCCTATGGTGCATGTTCTGGAGTAGGGGTGCCTGCATAGATGTCCACGCTTCCCCCCAACACCGCCTGCCAATGTTCTGTGCCTGCTGGGTACTATCCCCTGTAACACTGTGATAAACACTCTCGTGCCCATGTTGGGCCCTCATCAGTTGCTGTCTGGCTGCTGTATAGTTTCAGCATTCCGAAGTGCCACCTAGGCATCTGCCTAGTCCGCACTGTGCCCCAGCTGCACCACAGCATGTGCCGCCTGCAGCCCTCTGAATCCCCTTTCCCAGCATCTGTCCAGTTGCCCATTCTGACATACCCGCCCTGCTGTTGTGGAACATGTGCATACCATAGGAAACCTGTCCAATGGAGAGGGAAACCCTGATCAGTGCTATTTCACTGTGGGATCATTCACCTTGTATGGGGATGGAGCGTAGACCCTTCCAAAATTCATATCTTTTTTTTGGGGCTTTCTTGGGAGTGTTTTTTGATGTTTCCCATTACTATCACTATTGCCCACCTTGGTTATGTTTTTTTTACATTTACTTCTGTTCATTTTCAATGTTTATTTGTCCTTTTGTTCCGTGCACATGTATCACACTTATCACTTTTTGTGGGTTTCCCTGGTTTTGCTGTACATTGCTGATGGAAATGGTTTCTTTTCCCTTTAAATCAGCTCTAACGCCAGGGTTTCACTGGCGTTAGTTTTGAGCCTCGGATTTCACAGCGTTGGTGTGCAGGGAGCCTCTCCCCTCCCACTCTCCACCCATTGACCCCTTCTCTCTGCCCCTGGGGAGCCTTCCTCCGCCCTCTGGGAGC
Organism: Ichthyophis bannanicus; assembly: GCA_033557465.1. NCBI lineage: Eukaryota > Metazoa > Chordata > Amphibia > Gymnophiona > Ichthyophiidae > Ichthyophis > Ichthyophis bannanicus. Next base: position 701,561,006 of record CM066031.1, on the reverse strand, counting down.
CTTTCCCCGCCTTCAGCGCTTGTTTGTGCCGCAGCGCGCGTTATCACGTGATATGGCACCTGTGTGCCTTAAAAAGTGCCATCATTGCACGATAAGGTACCTTATCGTGCGATAACATCACAGAGCGCACGTTAAGACGGTTTAGTAAACATACCCCTTAGTTTAAATCTATAACACAGAAGAGAGCTTTCTGGTTAAATTTAGAACCCAGCAGAGAGCTTGTAGTTTAAATTTCATAATAAGTTAGAGCCTAGCAGCAGCAAAGAGCTATAATTTAAATCAAATAAGAATATAACTTACCTCAGCAGCACAGGACAGGGTACTGTGTAGCAGCCCTCTTTTAATAAGTGTCATTTCCCTCCCTTCCTCCCCACACCCACCCACCCTGGGATAATCATAGCTTTATAAGTACATACACATCTTAAAAGACAGGAGGTGCTCTCAGGTGAAGCTCATTACCCAAATCAGTCATACACTAAGGACCTGAGATCAATTAAGCTTCAGGTGAACAAAGTATATTAAACATATTAGGTACAGTTTTATTGGTATAAATATCCATAGCAACCCTTAGTAAGTAAAGAACTTAAAGATCTAAACAAAAACTAAAAACTAAGATGCAGACAGCAGTCCAGCAGTGAGATGGGGGCTTTCCAGTCTTTTGCATTGAGTGTCACATGTATGATTTTCTCCCAGTTGGTGAGAGGTCTTACATGTGCACTAGGTGCAAAGAGCTCTTTGCTCTCAGGGAACAAGTCCGTTCTCTAGAGGCTAGAGTAGCAGACTTGGAAAACATAAGAAAGACAGAGAGGTACATAGACGAGACCTACAGGGATATAGTCCTGAAGTCCCACCTCCAGTCTGGCAGCATCCCTGTTGCCATGGAGGAGAGAGGTCACGTGACAGGAGAGAATCACCCTGGTGTGGCAGGAAGTGATCCTGTAATTAAGACCTGTCCTCCAGGTGATGTAAAACCCTCTCGCACTGAGGAAGTTTCTCCAGGGCCATGTGCCCATGAGGGAAGGGTTAGGACAGTCATTATAGTCGGTGATTCGATCATTAGGCATGTAGATAGCTGGGTGGCTGGTGGACGTGAGGATCGCCTGGTAACCTGCCTGCCTGTTGCGAAGGTAGCGGACCTCATGCGCCACCTAGATAAGGTCATAGATAGTGCTGGGGAGAAGTCTGCTGTCTTGGTACATGTTGGTAGCAATGACATAGGAAAATGTGGTAGGGAGGTTCTTGAGGCTAAATTTAGGCTTTTAGGTAGGAAGTTGAAATCCAGAAATTCCAGGGTAGCATTCTCCGAAATGCTTCCCGTTCCATGTGCAGGGCCCAAAAGGCAGGCAGAGCTCTGGAGTCTCAATGCGTGGATGAGACAATGGTGCAGAGATGAGGGTTTTGGATTTGTTAGGAACTGGGGAACATTCTGGAGAAAGGAGGGGCTCTTCCAAAGGGATGGGCTTCACCTTAACTGGGATGGAACCAGGCTGCTGGCATTAACCTTTAAAAAGGAGATAGAGCAGCTTTTAAACCAGATAATAGGGGAAAGCCGACAGTCGCCCAAGAGCGGATGGTTCGGAAGAATGTATCCTTGAAGGATACTACCAAAAGCAGAGAGGTTCCAAAAAAGAATAAAGTAGCCCAAATGCCCTCGAGTATGGAGCAGACAGAGCTTAAAGATCTCAAATTACACATGTCTACCAATAGCCAAATTAATATGAATTAAATACAGTCTCTAAAATTCTTGTATGCAAATGCTAGAAGTCTAAAAAATAAGATGGGAGAGTTAGAATATATAGCACTAAATGAGAGGTCAGATATGATTGGAATATCAGAGACATGGTGGAAGGAGGACAACCAGTGGGACACTGTGATACCTGGTTACAAACTATATCATAATGATAGAGCTGATCAAATTGGTGGAGGGGTTGCGCTCTATGTTAGAGAGGGCATTGAGTCAGAAAGGATTAAAGTTTTGCAGGAAACAAAATTTGCTGTAGAATCTCTATGGATTGAAATTCCATGTAAAAAGGGAAGGCGATGGCGGTGGGGGTGTATTATCGACCGCCTGGCCAGAATGAACAAATGGATGATGAAATGCTCAAAGAAATCAAGGAAGCTAACAAAAGTTACAGCATAGTAATAATAATGGGTGATTTCAATTACCCCGGTATCGACTGGGTCAGTGTCACGGCAGGACATGCTAGGGAGATAAAGTTCCTAGATGAAATAAATGACTGCTTCTTGGAGCAGCTGGTTCATGAACTGACCAGAGGGAAAGCCATATTAGACCTAGTCCTTAGTGGAACACCAGATCTAGTGCAAGAGATAAGGGTTTTGGGACCACTTGGCAATAGTGATCATAGCATGATCACCTTTGATTTAATTAGTGGAGGAGGGATAGTAAGGAAATCCACAGTACTATCTTTTAACTTTCGAAAGGGAGACTATGATAAAATGAGGAAAATAGTTAAGAAAAAACTAAAAGGAGCAGTTGCAAAGGTTAAAACTTACATCAAGCTTGGGTGTTGTTGAAAAATACTATCTTGGAAGCCCACACCAGCTGTATTCCACGCTTTAAGAAAAGTGGAAGGAAGTCCAAAAAACTGCCAGCATGGTTTAAAGGTGAGGTCAGAGAGGCTGTTGTTGCCAAAAAAGCATCTTTCAGGAAATGGAAAAAAGAGCCAAACGACAAAACCTGGAAACAGCACAAGCACTGGCAGGTCAAATGCAAGGCATTGATAAAGCAGGCAAAGGGAGAATTTGAGAAGAAGCTTGCTGCGGAAGCAAAAACGCAAAATAAAGATTTTTTCAAGTACATTCGTAGCAAAAAACCTGTGAGAGAGTCAGTTGGTCCATTAGATGATAGAGGAGTTAAAGGGGCACTAAGAGGTGACAAGGCGATAGCGGAGAGACTGAATGAATTCTTTGCTTCGGTCTTTACTGAGGAAGATGTAGGGATGTTACCCATGACTGAAGTGGTATTTAAAGGTGCGGAAGAATTGAAGGAAATATCAATACATCGGGAAGAAGTATTACAACTATTAGATAAACTGAAGAGTAGCAAATCACCTGGGCTGGACGGTATACATCCAAGTGTGTTGAAAGAACTGAATATGAGAATGAGATTACAGACCTGCTATTAGTAATCTGTGAACTATCATTAAAATCATCTCTAATACCTGAAGATTGGAGGATCGCCAATGTAACACCAATTTTTAAAAAGGGTTCCAGGGGGTGACCCGGGAAACTACAGACCGGTGAGCCTGACGTCAGTACTGGGAAAAATGGTAGAAACCATCATAAAGAATAAAATTACTCAGCATGTAGATAGTCATGGCCTAATGGGAGACAGCCAACATGGCTTTAGACAAGGAAGATCTTGTCTTACTAATCTGTTATGTTTTTTTGAAAGTGTGAATAAACAGGTGGACAAAGGTTAGTCGATTGATATAGTGTATCTAGACTTTCAGAAAGCCTTTGACAAGGTCCCTCATCAGAGACCTTTGGCAAAACTAAAGAGTCATGGGATAGGAGGCATTGTACTACTATGGATCAGGAACTGATTAAAAGATAGAAAGCAGAGGGTTGGGCTAAATGGCCAATTTTCCCAATGGAGAAAGGTGAATAGTGGTGTACCCCAGGGATCTGTGCTGGGTCCGCTGCTTTTTGAGATATTCATAAATGACCTGGAATGGCAGATGAAATTTAATGTGGACAAGTGCAAAGTTATGCACCTAGGGAAGAACAACCCAAACAATGGTTACACGATGCAAGGTTCCACATTAGGAACCACCACCCAGCAAAAAGATTTAGGCGTCATTGTGGATAACATGTTAAAACCCTCGGCCCAGTGTGCACCGGCAGCCAAGAGAGATAATAGAATGCTAGGTATCATAAGGAAAGGAATGGAAAATAAAACAAAAGATATTATAATGCCTCTATACCGTTCCATGGTGAGACCGCACCTTGAATATTGTGTGCAATTCTGGTCGCCCTATCTTAAAAAGGATATAGCGTTATTAGAAAAGGTTCAGAGAAGAGCCACCAAAATGGTAAAGGGGATGGAAGGATACTCCTATGAAGAAAGGCTAAAAAGGTTAGGACTCTTTAACCTGGGAAAGAGACGGCTGAGGGGCGATATGATAGAAGTCTATAAATTAATGAACGGAGTGGAACGGGTAAACATAGATCGATTGTTTACATTATCAGAATTTAGAAAGACTAGGGGACATACAATGAAGCTACAGGGTAAACTATTTAAGACTAATAAAAGAAAATATGTTTTCACTCAACGTGTAATCAAACTCTGGAATTTGTTACCGGAGGATGTAATAAAGGCTGTTAGTGTAGCTTGGTTTAAAAAAGGTTTGGACAAGTTCCTGGAGGAAAGGTCCATAAACCATTATTAAGAAGGGACCCAGGATATGAATGCTTGACCCAGTAGAAGCATTGTGGAACCTGTGTCTTTTGGGGAAACTGCTAGGTACGTATGACCTAGATTGGCCACTGTTGGAAACAGGATACTAGGCTTGATGGAACTTGGTCTGACCCAGTATGGCATATCTTATGTTCTTATGTTCTTATGACTTTGACTTTCATACTTTGGGCACATCATAGGAAGAGAGAGATCATTAGAGAAAGACATCATGCTTGGCAAGATAGAATGTCAACGCAAAAGAGGAAGGCCAGCAGTGAGATGGATCGATACAATAACAGCAGCTACCGGTACCAGTCTGTCAACAATGAGCCGTCTGACTGAAGACCAAATACAATTTAGGACAACTATCCAGAGGGTTGCCATGAGTCGACACTGACTCAACAGCACTTATCAACAAGGCCCTTAAGACTCACCTATTTACATCTTACTTTACTGATGACAAAATGTGATCTAAACTTGAATCAACCTCTGTAACTTATCTTTATTCCTTTCCTGATTTTCATCCCACACCTTCCCATACCCACCCTTGTCCCTTTATTAATTTTTCACAAGTTCGTTATTTTGTTATAATGTACTACGTTTTGTTTGATGTAAACTGCTTTGACCATAGGCTAAAATGACATAAAAAACTGTTAAATAAATAAAATAAATAACTGGGTGCCCCAGAGGGTCAGCGCTCTAGGTAACTGTCTAGTTTGCCTAATGGTAGCACCAGCCCTGGCCGTAGATTATGTGAATTTGCACTTGATTGGTCTAGACAGACATGGGCTGGTGAGAAAGACCTAGGTGCTGCTTGTCAAATCATGGAGCATTTCAATTGAACTTGTAAATTATGAATGCAAATTTGTGAATGAAGGATTTAAGTGAAAACTTGATAGCATTAAGGGACATGTTTTCTAAAGTACACTAAGCAGCCAGCAAGGGATTTACTATGCACTAACCATTAACATAGGTTGAAGAAATGGTTTTTGCTTGTTAAAAAAAGCCAGCTTGTCAACAATCCCATGCTAACCGCTTGCCAAGGTATGGGGTGGTAACTAGGCTAAAAACGTTTGTTTGGTTTAGTTTCCTGTGTCATTTGCAGGTTTCTTTTTTGTTTTGTTTGTGGATATGCCCCAGTGTCTTGACTCATAGCGGGTGGTGGAGATACTGGTGGTGGCTGCCATGAGTGCAAGCCAGGGGTGACTCCTTTGTGTTCTGGTTTGCAGGAGACAGAGGCAACAGAGTAGGAAGAGGCCAGAGGAAGTGACATCACACCTGGAGATGGCAGCTTAAGTGGACAGCTCGGGGCTGGGCCATGTTCAATTGAGTGATTAATTTGAGCACCCTCTCGATAAACAAGATATTTTGATGTGAGCTTGCCCCTGAGAGCAATGTTCACATGAAAGAAGTTGAAGCTCTTTAAATATAAGCCAGAGAAGAGTGGCGCGGGGTTGGCTGGGAGGGAACTGCATCACAGGAAGATGGCAGCCATGAGCTCTGAGTCAGAGAATGAGAGCAGTGTGGCTTTCCCTGATGACATGGAGCCAATTATTAAGGCTGAAATGCACAGCTGATTGATGGAGATCCAGTATGGCATCCACAAAGAAATGTCAGCGGTTAAGAGTGAGCAACTGCAAGCTGTTTCTGAGCTGAAGCAGAAGGTGGGAGAGATTGGCAGTTTGTGGAACTGGATAAGCACATGGAAGAGCAAGCAGAAGAGATTGAGGTGCTGCAGTAACAGGTTGTGCAATTGAAGGAGGCACAGGGTGAGTGGAAGGGCAAGTCTGAAGATCTTGAAAATAGATCTTGCCGAAACAAAGTCCGCATTCTTGGTTTGCCAGAGACTGAAGCTTTCTCAAATGTGAGCAAAATAGTGCAGGAGATTTGTAGTGCGCTGCTCCATGAAGGGTGAGAGTGCATCATCCATGCCACATCACCAAATAGAGTAAGAAGATCCACGGCTATAAACTCCTTAACCGTACCGAAGGCACTTACTGTTTGCACTAAATCGACAGCCAACAGGGCTTTCAGTCTCAGTGCCCCAAGATACTGGAATTCATTACCCCATGATATCCGGGCTATTAAGAATCTACCACAGTTCAGGAAAGCCCTCAAAGGTCACCTCTTCAACAAGTACCTTATTGAGCCCAACTGCATCCCCTAGAGCTCCAAGACACCCCCATACCATCCACATTCCCAGACAAACTTATAGCTTACCAACAACAAACCAAGTTGAAACTCAAACCCATGACGTGGATTGTTTTGTAAATAGTTACCCCTGTTATCCAAGTTTTTTGTTCCCTGTTATCTGTAAACTCATACATGTTATCTGTACTGAGCATTTTGTTCCATGTAAACCGCGCTGATGCCGAATAGTGCGGTATATAAGAGAATGTAAATAAAATAAATAAATAAATAATCGCAGATTAAGATTGGGTGCATTGCAGTCTGGAGCAGTGCAGAGACAATCTGCCTTGGGATATAGTGATGTGCCTGCACAATTTTGAGGCGAAGGAAAGAGGAAAGCAATAGGCCCAGAAAAAGAGGCGCATGGACTGGAAGGGGCACCATATTGAATTATACCAGGATCTTCCTGCTACCACATTGCAGAGAAGGAAGGGGTTTCAGGAGGTGGTGCAGCACTTGTCACCAGAGGGGATTCAGTACAGATGGTTGTTCCCCTTTACAATGTTTTTGACAGTGAAAGGGTCCTCCAGATGGGTTTGAACTATTGAGAAAACCTGGAAAGTACTTTCTGAGGCTGGTTTTAATGTACCTGGGGAGAGGATTCAGAAAACAGTGTCATGCAAGAAATTTCAGAGTCTGTCAAAGTGGCAGAGTTTTAAGTGGAGGCAAGCAGGAGGGAGGAGTGGCCTAGTGGTTGGGTCAAGGTACCTCAGGCCAGAAGGTCAGGGGTTCAAATCCCACTAGAGGACAGCAACTTTGTGCCACAAGGACTGGGGTTTCTGGTCCCACAGGTGCTCCTTGTGGTCTTGGGCAAGCCACCTAACTCTCCATTGCCCATGTTCCCTGTAAATAGTTAACGCCAGGTTATAATGCCCCATTCAATGTAATTTCAGTTGTTCAATGTAAACCACCTTAATATCATGAAAGGCAGTATATAAGAAATGTTAAATTAATAATAAATAAGTAATTGACATGAACACCAATGGGTTAGACAGAGGACCTGCTGGACAGTGACAGGGGATCCTATGAGAGTGGGGTTCTGGCCTATTACAGAGATAACTTTGATGTTGAATATTGGACTTGGCATGATTGTGGGAGAGCTGAGTACTCTGTTTGGAGATGGGGAGGTCAGGGGAAAGTTGATAGGAGAGGCTGATGAGATTCCCATGAGCTGGAGGGTGGCAAGGGGGTATGATTTGGGGGAAGGCCTGGCCAGGGCCATTCTGAGGCAAAGAATTCCTTCTTGAGTCACAGTTGGGATGGTGGGTGTTAGAGATAGGGGGGTGACTGGGAAAGAAGGGGGTGGAAGGGAGTTGAAAACTGCTATCTTGAATGTGAAGGGGCTCAGTTCTCCATATAAGAGGGGAATGCTTATTAAAGAGCTGGAGCACTTGGGGCAGATGTGGCATTGATACAAGAGACCCACATGAGGAAACAAGATGAGGGATTATTGAAATCCTGATGATATCCAGCGATTGATCTGGCCTCAGGCTTTCATGGGTGGAGGGTGGCAAGGACAGTCCTCAACAGAAGTGAACGTTCAGGTTCAAAAGGTATATAGGGATAAAGAGGACTGTTATATTTAGTTAAAGGCTAAAGTTAATCAGGATGAACTGGTATTGGTGAATATATATGCTCCTAATAGGTCTGAAGGGTCCTTCTTTTGGGAGATTTCAGGTAAATTGGGGGATTTGGGAGAAGGACAAATAGAGATGGGGTGATTTTAATATAACTCGGCACCGGTGTTGGATAGTACAGGGAGGAGGGGTGGGGCATAGGAGAGACCAGCTAAAACTCAAAGGTTGTATGAGACATTGGGGGGAACCAGTTTTATTTTTTCTCGAATCCATACCATACTCATTCTCACATAGATTTGCTGCTGGGATCTCATGCATTGCTAACTGGAATGGGAAAGATGGAGAATGGAAGTATTACATGGTGAGATCATGCCTGGGTGTGTATAGAGCTGCAAGTGGGTAAGAGGAGGGTGATTAAATGTGGTGAATGAACAATAATTTACTGAGAGATGAATGGATGGTGTGTGATAGGCATCAGGGATTATTTTGAGCTGAATGATACTGGGGAGCCGTGGAGGGATCCTGTGGGATAGATTTAAGGCAGGAGAAGTTGGTCAGATGGGGGGCAAAGAAAAAGATGGATTGGGAGGAGAGACTGGAGATGCTGTGGGCAGAGATTGCCCGCTTGGAGAAACTAGACCAGAGGGATCCTGGGGGGCAGAGGCAGGCAGAATTGGTGTGGTTAAGGGGGAAACTATGGGAGTTTCTAAGATTGACTGGGAACTATTGCTAATAAAGCAATCCTTTTTTGAACAGGAAACCGAGTGGGCCCCATGTTGATTAACAAGTTATGCCAAAGGCAGGAGCAGCTCTATATTGGGGGGAGGGGGTGCGCAATGAATGAGGGGAAGGGGTATTTAGAGGGGAGGAGGTTAGAGAATGTTTTAGAAAGTACTATGCCAACTGACTCCAGATGCACCCGACAGGCATGATCCAGCCCTGGGTTCACTCTATTGCATGCAGGGACTTGTAGTCTTGCTTTTCTTATGAAGTGTAATAAAGAAATCAGAAGTACATATCTCTGCATGCAATGGAGCAAACTCAGGACTGGATCAAGATTATCAGGTGCACCTGGAGCCAGTTGGCAACCTTAGCCCCATTACAGGATATAGAGAGTTATCTGAGCTCCACTGACCACTGGGCTTGAGTGAGGAGACCAGGGAATTGCTAGATCAAGATATTACTGAGAGGGTGGTGGGGAGGGCAATTAAGGGATTGAAATTAGGGAAAGGTCCAGGGCTAGATGGACTATCAGGTAAGTTCTATAAAGTATTTGGAGATTTGTTGACATATACATTGATGACTTTATTTAAGCGGATCAAGAGGGGTGAGGGTTTGGCAGGTAAATGGGATGGGCAGGCATATCAGTTATACAAAAAGAGGGGAAGGACCCCAAAGGGGGCAGGTCTTATAGATCCATATTTTGTTGAATCTGGACATTAAGATATTAGCAAAGATCTTGGTTACCAGGCTGAACCCAGTAATTAGCATGTTATTTATTTTATTTATAGATTTTTCTATACCGCACTATTTACCATCAGCGCGGTTCACAGGTAACAAAACTTGTGCAATGGGAAGATCCACACTGCACTTACATTAAACAGTGAGTTCAACATGGAACACAGGTGAACTATATACATAATGGAACTATTTACATAATGGAACTATATACAGGTTGATAACTGTAGGAAAAACATCAACTAAGCTCTATTCATCGTGAACATGGCATGAGAAACAGCTAGCATAAACATTTGAATGTTACAGGCTAGGAGACGGTTTGATAATTGCCTGGGACAACAGGGAGGGAGGGGATTAACGGGAGGGGGGGGGAAGAGGGAGGTGTGATCTGTGGTTGGTTATGTGATGTCATCTGAGTTGAGGAAGTACTGAAGAAAGAGGTGATGTTTCAGCTCTTTCCTGAACTGAGAGAGGCTGTTTATTTATTTTTTATTTATTTTATTTATTTATACATCTTTTCTATACCGCCACTTCCAGAGATCAGTGGCGGTTTACAGGTAACATAAACTTTAATAGTAAAAATACTATTATTTTACAAAGAACAGATTTAGAACAAGGAACATTCAACTATTAAATGTAACTCGAATACAATAAGATAACAGGAGAAGTAGGAACGTTTGAAATTGGGTAAGCATTAGTTAATGTTTCAAAACATAGTATGTCAACATTAAAGGGATTAATTACAATAGTTACAATTATTTACATTAACGACAAGCAATTGCATTCAAGAGTAAGATTAATCTAGGTGAGCAATGTGGATGTGAGGGGAAGATTTTATGCCTTGTCTAGGTAGGGTCAGTGAGTGACTGATGTTCGGCGCTTTTCTCTGAGTTTGGATTATCTTCAAATTGGAGGTTATTGTAGTACAGGGTAAATAGATGGGTTTTTAGATTTTTTCTAAATAATTGAAGATCTTTGATTTCTCTGATTTCAATTGGGAGGTTGTTCCATAACGTAGGGGCGAAGAATGAGAAAGCTGTGTTACTTGTCTTCTGACTTGTCTTTCGAATAGAATCAGGGACTTGTATCGTGTGAAGGTTTATTCTTCTTCTTGATCTGTTTTCATGTGGGATGTTGATGAGCGTAGATAAGAAAGATGGTGCTATATTATTAAAGATCTTAAACGTAGTAACTAAGGATTTGTAGATGATTCTGCATGAGACAGGTAGCCAATGGAGAGCGTAGAGAATCGGAGATATATGATCTGAAAGTTTCGCTTTATAGATGATCCTTGCAGTGACATTTTGGGCTAATTGAAGTGTGTGTATATTTTTCTTCGAGGTCCCTTGAAGAATACCATTACAATAGTCTAAATGTGGTGTTATAAGTGTTTGAGCCACGGATCTGAAGTCAGTATTATCTATCAATGGTCTAAGTTGTTGGATTGTCCTTAATTTGAAATATATTGCTTTTACAGTTTGTTTTATATGTTTGGTGAGGCTGAGGGTCTTATCTAGTGTGACTCCCAAGTATTTGATCTCATCTCTAACTGGGAGAGCAGTTTTTCCAATGTTGATTTCAGGCGGTGGAGTGAAGCTTGTGTTTCTTGTTACAAATAGAACTTCTGGTTTTTTGAAATTAATATTCATATTCATTAATTTCAGCCACAGCTCAGCTTCAGTGAGGCAACAACATATGTTGCTATAATCCGGGTTGGACACATCAAATGCCGAGTATAACATGATGTCATCCGCATAGATGTGGTAGTTGATTTTGAAGCGTTTAAATATGGAACAGATGGGTTGAAGATAGAGATTAAACAATAGTGCCAATAGGGCAGAGTCTTGAGGGATGCCCTGCTCTTGCGGAAATGGGGATGAGGCATTTCGATCTATTTGCACATATTGGGTCCGGTTAGTAAAATAGGATATGAACCATTCAAAGGTTTTATCCTTGATGCCTATTTGAGAGAGTCTAGAGATAAGCGTGGAATGGTTTACAGTGTCAAAGGCCGAGGAAATATAAAGGAATATGAGAATAAAGGCTCGCTTGGAATTATCGATACCTCTGATGATTGTGTCAAATAGAGCTGTTAGGAGCGTTTCTACACCATGATATGGACGAAATCCATATTGATGTTCATCTAATGGAGCTGATGAGTCTATGTAATCTTGCAGTTGGATTTGCACAATCTTTTCAATAATCTTGGCAAGGAATGGAATACTTGCAATGGGGCGATATGAGGTTGGATCATTGCCGTCTAGGGTTTTGTTTTTTAGCAGCGGTCGAATTGCTGACCTTTTGAGGACATCTGCTATACGTCCTTGTTGAAGAGATTGGTTTACTATGTTCAGTAAGTCTGAGGCAAGTTCTGTTTATTGCTCGAATGTTTGCTGGTAGAGTGTTCCAGCAGTAGGGGGCATAAAGTGCAAAAGCGCGGTTTCCTGTAGCCTTGGTACATTTGGTGAATGCCTTTGGGAGATGCAAAGTGTTAGAGGCGGCGGAGCTTCTCAGTCTAACGGAGGGGGGGGGGGGGGTGAGCTGGATAAGTTTGGAAAGGGAGCTGGATGTGCATTTGTTGATGGCCTTGAATGTCATTGTCAGTATTTTAAAAGTGATCCTACAGTGAACCGGAAGCCAGTGTAGAGTTTTTAGGATAGGAGTAATATGGTCTCTTCTGGATGCTCCGTATAGGGTTCTTGCAGTGGTGTTCATTGCAATCTGCAAAGGGTGAAGTGAGCTCTTTGGCAGACCGTGCAGTATGGAGTTGGCATAGTCAAAGTGAGGCATCGCAAGTGCTTGAAATACTGTTCAGAAGTCTTTTGGCTCTAGAAGCTGTCTCATGTGTTGCAGCATCCGTACTTTATGGTAAATCGCCTTTACTAGGTTACTTATTTGGGCATTTAGGTCAAGGTGTTGGTCAAGGGTTATTCCAAGGCATCGTAACGAAGTCTTAGTAGGAAGCTCCGTGCCACGTACCTTCAGTGATGAGGGCGGGATGAATGCCTGATCTCTACTGATGAAGAGAACATCTGTCTTAGCTTCTGAGATTGTAACCAATCAGAGACTGCATCGAAGCAGGAGGATAGCTGAGACAAGTCTGGGTGTTCAGTGGATATTGGAGTAAACATAAGGACATCATCGGCGTAGACTAAACAATTGATGTTGAAGGATCTGATGATGGTGCAGATAGGTTGCATATACACATTGAAGAATAAGGCTGAAAGAGATGATCCCTGTGGGACACCGATGGCTTGAGGGAAAGGGGTGGATGTGGAGGAGCGAGAACGAACGTGCTGCCATCTGTCATTCAGATAGGAGGCGCACCAGGCAAGAGCATTTCCATGTATTCCCTTCTCATTTAGGCGTAGCAAGAGAGTAACTCATGGTTGACGGAGTTGAAGGTGGCTGCAATGTCGAGGAAAACAAGAGCAAAGCCTTGTCTGATGTTATCAAGACCTATTATTAGGGTGTTGAATAGAGTTATTAACAGAGTTTCGACACCATGAGACTCCCAGAATCCATGTTGACAGGGGGCGAGGGGAGCATTGTTCTCTATGTGGTGGTTCAGTTGACGGGCTATTGTTTCCATGATTTTAGCTAGGAGTGGGATACTGGAGATGGGTCTAAATAGTCCATCTTTTCGGGGTCCAGTTTATTATTCTTGAGTAGTGGTTTAATTGATGTTTGCTTTAGACTGAGGGGGAAAATACCTGTCTGGAAAGATGTTCCTATCAGTTTGGCAAGGAAAGGACTGAGTTCAGATCGTAAGGTTTTTATCCAGAATGCTGGACATGGATCGTTCGGTGCAGTGGAGGTATTTATATTTGTGATGGTATCTTGGATCTCCTTTTCAGATGGAGCGGAGAAGGAGGTGATGAGTTGTTGGGTCCCTAAAAGTATTTGTGGAGGTGAAGAAGAGGGGGAGAGGTCAGGTGAAGTATCTGGGGGGCAGTTGCTCACGGTTATGGTAGGTAGGCTTGTTTTGGCTTGCAGGTAGTCCGCATATGCCTGTGGGTCAGGTTGGATTGATTGACCCGAGGAAGGCTCTTTAGTTAAGGTTTTGACCAGGTTGAAGAGCTCATGAGGTTTGTTTAGGGCTCTTTGTAGTAGTTCTGCATGATATTGCTTCATTCGTTTGGAGACTGCTATGCGGTGGGTGTCTAGTTGGGCGAAATAAGCGTCCTGGCTTTCAGTTGACCTGGAGCGGCGCCAACGTCTTTCAAGCTGTCTGAGTTGATAGAGGGAGTTCTTTAGTTCAGGTGAGTACCAGGGAGCCCTTGTTCTCCTAAGAGGTCTGTTGTTAGTGGGAGGAGAATCTATTGTTGCATTGAGGCATTTATTCCATGAGGAAATCATGTTGTTTAGGTCTTGTGCTGGTAGGGTGTGGAGATGCTGTATCTTTTCCAATATCTCTTCTCTGTTGACTTGCTGGAACCGTGTTGAGGTTGATGCTGATGGTTCCATTGGGGATTGTGGAGCAGTGAGTAGGGGGTATGCTGGCATAGTAAACCTGATTAGGTTATGGTCGGACCAGGGTACTGCACATACTGAGAGATCAAACTTGTGCATGTGACTGGAGGGTATTTGTGGCGCGAAAATAAGATCAAGCATATTTCCCTTGACATGGGTAGGGGCATTGATCAATTGGGTGTAGCCTGAAGATTCAAATGCTTCGATAAGGGCTATGGCCTGAGTATCTTGAGGGGAAGGGAGATTGATGTCACCAAGTATCCAGTTTGGTATGTGTGTCACGGTGGGATTGCAGGCGAGATCAATGATTGTAGAGAGATCATCTGATGATGAGGAGGGTGTCCGGTATAGCAAGTTGATGAAATGGTGTTTATTTGTTATGGAGATATAGTCAAGGTAGGGAGTAGTATTGGAGGCAATCGTCTTGAATTGTAGGTCGGTCTTGCTTAATATGAGAACTCCTCCGCCTCTTCTGTCTGTGGCATGAGTGAGAGGAGAAATTAGGGGGGACAAACTGATGAAGGAGAACAGCGTCTGAGGATGATAACCAAGTCTCTGTGATACATAGGATGTCGAGGTCGAAGGTTGATAGTATGTCAGTTATGGCAGGCCATTTCTTATGGATAGAGCGGGCGTTTAGGAGGGCACATTTAAGATCACAAGGTGGAGAGTGAGGGTCTTTCTGAGAGGTTTTGGACTGGTGTAGGGCAATGTAGATGAGATGGGGGTGTGGTATATGGCCCTGTCTGACTGTTTGGTAGTTAGGGTAGCTATGGGGTTTCCTCCAGGAGCTGTGTAGAGTTGGAATGGGGCTGAAGGTGGTGGTGAGAGCTTGGGAGATCTGTATTAAAGCAATTAATATGAGGCAGCTGAAAAGAGCATGGAAGTGTGTAGCTGGGGTGAGGGGAGGCATGATTGGTTAGGTGAATACCGGAGGCTCAGATTGGCCATGCAAGATAATTTTAGGGTAATGATTAGGTGATTAAGCTTGTAGCAGAGACTTATTACAGATAGGAAAGGTGCAGATACCAAGAACAGAATATTGTAATGTCAAGCACAAATTGTATCACTACAAGTAAAACTAGTATCAGTTTAGTATATTATCAAGCACAAATTGTAACAGCTTCCAGGATAAAATGTAACAGCTTCAGGCACAAATTGTATCACTTACAAGTAAAATTAGTATCCCGGAGTTTGGTGTTTGGCTCCAGATTACACTCAGCAAGTATGGCAGGACACAGTACTTAAGCGGGATCGCCTCACGGTAGACTCAGTTGCTTACAGATTCTGTTCAGCTGCTAGCACAGTGTGGAGGTGGAGAGCGATTCTTGATCCTATTTTACGTCCGTGATGCTCAGGGTGTCGGCTGAGGTAGGGGTGTAAGATCAGTGATCAGTGAGGTAACCGAAGCTCAGTTGATTTCAATTCTTTAGCTTTAGTCTGAGAGCGGCCTGGATTTCTGGTGGAAATGCTAGGGTTTGGACTTTCAGTCCCCGCCTAAGGGCCGCACCAAAGGGCCCTCTGGCGATACCTCTAAATTAGTCTAGGTTCAGTTTGGGTAGACAAGCTGGGATAATTGTACAAATGTTCTTAAGCTTAGTATGGGCAGCACAGTGGGAGGAGTGGCACATTTGTTATTGTCTGCCTGACAACTAGCTTACTGTACTAAATACCATTTAAAAACTGTTGTGTTAATAGCATTCTCTCTAGGCATGTCTTACACAAAGCAAGCACTGGAAAAATAAACCTCCACACCAAGTGTTCCAAGCCAAAACATAAATCTAACCAAGAAACACTGTCAGAATCTATAATGGTAACCAGTAATTGTTAATCTCAAAAAGAAGCATAATTAATCAAAGCATGCTCTTGGGAAAATAGGAGCCTCAGTGGAGGAGCCCTGCTGCTTCTTTATATTCAGGCTGCAAGGATATCTCCCCACTAGGTATCATTCATTGGCCCCACTCACAACAGTGTTTCTATTTAAATTTTTAATGCGTGTAAAAACTTAAAGTAATACTTCGCCGAAAGGCACGGTAAGAGCTAGCTTATCTTTACCCAGGGAGCTAACCAGGCATCATATCAATATCACCACTGACCCGTTAGCTTCCGGGTTGTGCGGCTGACACGGATATTGAATGCTGGTGGCTGGATATGGTCCCAGCATTGAATATCCAGGTTTAGTTTTCAATGGCAATGGCTAGGAGCTAGAACTGTGCCAGCCACCCCCACTGAATAACAGGCCCATGGGGTTTTGTTTTGTATATGCATGGATGTATGCACAGACAAAGACAGAGAAAGTGTCACACACCTCAGGGGTGGGGAGAAGACCAGGATCTGCCTCCCAAACAATTGATGGCTTGGTGAAAGTGCAAGGAGGAGAAGAGGAAAGGGAGACTATGGGGGGACTGCGAGGTAAAAATGGGAAGAAACAGGGGGTGAAAGGGAGTGGTGAATATGAAGGGAAAAAACATATATACATGTCCCTTACACCCAACCTGCATTGCCAGCTCCCTAAATTCCTCACACTCTCCAGCCCCCACACACTTCTATACCATACCCTCCAAACTCCACATCTCCACATACTCAACCGACAACCCCACAGACACACCACCAAGAGAGATATAAGTTAACATGCAGAAACACAGTTATGCACACTTTTCATAGATACATACAATCTCACCACACCCATATATACTGCATATAAGATACCTGGAGTTCTTTTTCCTTTTTCTTAATTGTTTTTAATTTGTTTATTGTACACCACTCTGCTAGTACAAAGGGCAGTATATCAAATTTTAATAAAACATAACCATAAACCCTCCTCTCCATCACCTCCCCCCACACTACTGGGAGTACAGAAGAAGCCTAGGGGTTAGAGCAGTTACCTGGTAACCAGGAGAATAGGATTCAATTCCCACTGGCACCCTTGTGACCTTGGCTAAGTCACTTGGAAGAAGGACCTGGCAAACTACTCCTTATCATATCTTGCTGAGAAAACCCAGGGGCTGCTGGGTCACCAGAGGACAACATTGACTCAACAGATTTTACCAAATGCACATACATTATGGAGGTAATTCTATAACAAGCCACTTGAATTTGTGCTTCATCAATATGCATAAGTCACCTGTTTCCAATGAGCTATGTGCAGGGATGGGCATTAATGCATGGAGTTTAGGCAGTCACTATTTTGTATGTACTCACATCATGGCGATGGTGTACAGTTTTGGAATGGGTGAGCACAGTGGCAGAGTGTAAGCAGAGTGCAAATTTGCACGTGCAAGTTATAGAATACTATAACTTATGCACATTTCAAACAAATCTAGTTGCAACATATACACCATGTCTAGGGCTGGTGTAAGCGAGCGTACTGAGATTTGGCACATGTATCTTACCACTTGCGCCCCCTGTTCTATAAAGTACAATACACACGTACTTGCTTTATAGACTAGGTGCCCAATACACACATGACAGCACATGTTCAACTCGTCAATCCTTATATAATTACCCTCCAAGTATCCTCCTTCCACCTACCCACTACCTCTCGCCGCTCTAGTGAGACAGGCTTCACTACACAGATGAGTGCCGAAAGAGGAAGGGGAAACATACCACTGTGACATGCTGTAAATGTTTGCTTTCCAACTTGTTTATTCTTGGAAAAAAAGAACATCAAGTAATTGCCTTTCAGTTATTGCTGCCTTGAGATATTGAAAATGGCATGCCATAGCTTTCATTTATAACCTGAAGGAGTAACTTTTCATAACTCAGTTAGACTTGCCTATGTATAGCGTATCTGGCAAGCTGGAAGATGCAATCAAATTTGATGAATTCTGAAGGGTGAAAAGAGAAAATTTGATTATCTAAATATTTGATATAATAGTGAGTCATGATTTCATCATGGATTATAAATTTCCCCAAACTGAGTGTTTTCATTATGTGCTTAACTTTCTTAGTTTTCTTCCAGCACACAGATAATATCCTGGCTTTCATAGCCTTGCTATACAAGCTATCATGTTTTGTGGTTTATTTTAGAATTTTAGTGATTTTCCCTAAACAAAAAGGCCTCAGGTTGAAGTACTTGAGAGTTTACCTAACATGGCAAAGTGCAACCAGCTATTTTCAAACACTTCCCAACTTTCCTAGAGCTTCCTCTTTCCTTATCATCCCCAGATGAAAGACGAACTGTAGCAAGAATCAAGTTCCACTGTGGTTTGTGGGGCTCAGAAAGAGTGTTGGAAGTTCTACGCAGTCTTGGGAAGATCGTAAAGCCACTAGAAAGATCTACCGCCATTTCGGTTTTGAAGGCTGTGTCTACAAATGCTGGATTAGAATTCTGGGTTTAATTATTTGTCTTTCCAAATAATACTCCCTTTGCTATTACCTGCTATTGCCGCCACTGGTGCGATGCCTCTAGATATCATCACGGCCTGATGCAGTCAATTCGGCACCATAGATTATGGTATGCACACTGAGACTGGTTAGTAGTAAAAATAATGGCAGTGCACATGGCCCCATGGGAGCAGGACCCCACTTTATGCTCAGGGTACTGGCTGGCTGCTCCAAGGCCCCTGTGCACATACATTCCATATCTTTCCCTCTTCACTTCCATTCTCCGTAGCACTACCAATTTGCTTCAATTTTCCGTGACACTCCTGATTTGCAAAAATGTGAAGCACCCTCCCTCATGGCTCCGGTCTTCTTCAACCTAATACATGGTACCCCTGATTCACATGCACACACAGACACCCTCCCCCCCCCCCCCCCCCCCGCACAGCTCTTCCTTTCTCCATGGCACCTCCCCATCTAGTTACCATGACTGGCGAGGATCATAAAACCCACCAACAGAAGGAAACAGAAATTTTTCTTTAGGTTGCAGCCATTCTGATGTCTGTTACCACTATGCACAACCTCATAGGCATGACGTCCCATTCATGATCTCGTGAGAGATGAACGGGATGCACCATTCATGAGGTTTCAACGTGCATGCAGTGACTGCCCAATTTTGGCGAAGGCGCATGCAACTTCTCAGCATCAACATTCTCTCAGGAGTCAACGCTGGGAGAGTGAAAGATTCTGGAAGCTGGAATTGAGAGAAAAAGAGGAAGCCTTGGAGAACTTACATGTCAGGAGAAGAGGGAGGACAATAAAGGGGCAGGAAACATATGCTGGGGGGGGGGGGGGAGAGAAAAGAGGAGAGTCCAAGATGAGATGCAAGGGAAGGGGCAGATTCTGTGGAGGGAGAGGAAGAGGACAGATATAAAAGTGAAAAAGGAGAGGCAGGGGGTAGATGCTGGGAAGACAAAGAAGAAGATGCAAGGGATGGATGCTAGGGGGAAGTGTAGCTTAATAATTTCCGTGACTGCTCTTATTTAAAACAGCAAGGTGGACCGGAGAGAGGCAGAGGGGGAATGGATGTGGGGGATATATGGGGGTATTGATGCTATGGGGAGAGAAACAGAGAGGCAAGGGTAGATGATAGAGAGGGAAGGACAGGCAGATGGATGCTGAGGAATGAGGTGGACAGGTGGTAGGGAGAGCAGGGAATCAGAGTTAAGGAGATTGGGTGGGAGAAGAGCACAGATTCAGGACTTGGTTGGGTACTGGTTGAGAGTATGGGGACTTGAGTTTGGATGGGGAGAGGGAACTGAAATTCGGGTATTAAGAGGATGGTGGGAACTAGGCAATTGGGTGTAAAGAATAATAGAAGGAATGTGAGCCAGGGTAAGAACTGTGGGAAGGGTGGTGAGACAGTAGAGAGGGTTATGGAAAGGATATTTTTTATTTACATTCTCTTATATACTGTACTATTCTGCATCAGTGCAGTTTACATTGAACAAACTGAAATTACATTGAACAGGGCATTATAACTTGGAGATGACTATTTTACAGGGAACATGGGCTATGGAGGGTTAAGTGGCTTGCCCAAGACCACAAGGAGCACCTGTAGGGCTAGAACCCCAGTCCTTCTGGCCCAAGGTTGCTGTCCTCTAGTGGGATTTGAACCACTGACCTTCTGGCCTGAAGTACCTTTCCCCAACCACTAGGCTACTCCTCCACTCCATATGACAGAGGAAGGGGACAGGCCTTTGACAGGAATGAGGAAGAGTAGTAAGGGAGATGGTAAGAGGAAAATGGAAGGCTTGGTAGAGAGTAAGAGACAGAAGAAAGGGCCTGGAGGTATGGAAGAAACAGAGGCTAGAGAAAGAGTGATATCTAGAGGATGGGAGTAAGTACAGAGTGTGGAAATGAGGGACTAGAGAGTGAGTATAAGGAAGAAATAGTAGACTAGGGAAGGAATGAAAGAAGAACAAAAGGAATGGAGAAGTAAGAGTGGGAAATGGAAAGTTGGTAGGCAGCTGGGAAGAGGAAGATTGAAAAATGGTAGGAGAATAGTTCAGTTAATAAAATGATCCAGCATACAAAAAAAAGCACATTTTATTTTGAATGTTTTTAGTGATTGGAATATGACATTTTATACATTTGCATTTTCCTTTGAAAGAGAGGAAATGTTTCTTCAGCTTTCAATGGCTTACTGTCTGCAGATTTCTATTTGTTTATGGCTCCATGTTTGTCTTTCTAGTACTTTCTTCAGTGCTAGGTAAGGCTCAACCTGTGGTCCAGTAATTCTGATAGTGGTTTCTTTGTATGAACCTGTGGCTGTTTTTTTTTTTAATGCCATCAAGTCAGTGTTGACTCATAGTGGCCCAGCTACCTCTGGGTTTTCTTGGCAATGTATCACTGGAAATAGATTGCCAGCCTTTTCTTCTGAGGCAATGAGGGTAAAGTGACTTGCCCAAAGTCATAAGGAGTGCCAGTGGGAATTGAACCCTTGATCCTCTGGGTACTAGGCAATTGCTCTAACCACTAGGTCACTCCTCCACTCCAATATTTTCACAGTAGGAGGTATATCAGGACTCTAGGGCCTTGTGTAAAATTTGCTGTGCTAAATTATGATTATTTTGTCAGATGAGCACTTTGTTGAATATTGAAATGTTTGTCTTTCTAGCAGATTGTGTATGGCCAAGCTTTAGACAGTTTTAAATATGGAAACAGTTCAATATGTGTGTAGTGGTTTAGGACTGCTAAGGGACTGAAATAATTAAATTTAAAATGATTCAAGTATCAACCACAATGTATGACAGCTGTTGCAGAACAAATAAATTTAAGTCATTATTTGTCGATAACACTATAACTAATGTGCTTCTAATCCCCCTCCCAATGTATGTCCTAGGGGTGGAGATTGAAAGAGAACAATGGTGGGGTGTGTGCCACGGTTGGAGGTGATGATTGAGAGACCTATGGTGTGTGTGTGGGAGGAGGGGTGCAGTTTAACAGACAACTTTGTGTGTGTGTGTGTGTGTGTGTGCTGGGGGACAAAGCTCCATAGTTTGGCAAATATTTATGCAAATTAGGCCCCGCAATAAGTCTCTCCACATGGCCCCACATCCCCCTTGGGCCGCCTCTGGACACTGCCATCTGCAGATCCTCTTTTTTTAAAATTTATTATTATTTTTTTTATTTTCAACACCGATCACTACAACACACAACAATTAACAAAACTCAACTGACCCTTTCCCCCTCCCTCCCCGTCTCCCTGCAGGTTCTGTACTAATTCCAAAAGGCTGGGTTACCAAAGCTACTTACAAATACAAAAGAGCTATACATCAAGTACTACTCTACTGTATCCCTCTTGTCCTTGCCAATGTAGCATATTCATCAAGGTAACACTATTTATTCACAACTGAACATGAACTCTGAATAGATTCCCAATTTAAACTCTGTTTGTATCTCAGGCCCCTCTGAGCTACAGCTCTATCATGCACTTTCTCATGTCTGGAGTATAGGCAAACCAGATTCCACCAGAGATGCCAATCCAAATTAATGGAATTCTTCCAGCACGAAACTATCATTTTTAAAGCGATGGCCATCATAAAACTGAACAAAAAGAACTTCTCTTTTGCTAAGGTTGGAATTCCAGTTGCGGAGCACAAGATAACTATCCACCATGATAAGGGTGCCTGGAAATGCAACACTTTTTGAATCTTGTCCCAAATTTGTGCCCAAAAACTCTGAACGTAAGGGCAATCAAACACCACATGCATTAGGGTACCCAAGCTCTTATGGCATGATCAGCATTTATTGCCGATACTTGGGTCCCATTTAGTGAGTCAGATTGGAGTAATATATGCCTGGTGGGTTAGAAAATACAATGTTTGGGTGAGAGCAGCAGCCCTAGATACTCTATTCACATGGCTCCAAATCAGCAGCCAAGTTTGCAGCAAAGTGGGAAAACCCAATTCTTTTTCCCATATTTTTTCTAAGCACAAAAGATGAGGCGAGACCTTGTCCCTTAACAGTGCATAGAAACTGGAGACCGTTTCTTTCTTACTTATGCTAACTTCAGCCACCTTTTGTAGTCCCCATTCTTCCGCCAGGTTTTTGATGTAAATCTTCAATTCAGTTATACAATGTCTTAACTGCAACCATTGATAACGACAGGTAGCGGGCAGATCAAACTCACACTGAAGCTCTTCAAATGGCTTCCATGCACGAGATTTAACTAGCTGACCAATAGTCCAAATGCCACAAGTTTGCCACTGCTTCCATGAGACTACTTGATGACTAATTTTGATCTTGGGGTTATACCATAAGGGAAGCAGGGCAGAAGAGGGGTTCTCTTTTCCTAAAATTTGCGCTAAGACGTGATATGCATCTTGGGTCGAGATTATTATTTTTGCAGCAGCAAAGGAGCCAGGGTACCTCATGCCAATCAATAACAACAACGGAACAGGAGCTACCAGACGCTCTTCAACTTCCCAGCAGCCCGCCACACCAGACCACGATGCCCAGGCGATCTGCCCAATCGGGGCAGGTCGTCCATCTTTAAAAGAGGAGCACATCCAGGCGCTCTGTCCAGCAGCCCGCCACACCGGACCTAGACGCCCAGATGATCTGCCCAATCAGGGCAGGTCGTCCATTTTTAAAAGAGGAGCGCATCCAGGCGCTCTGTCCAGCAGCCCGCCACACTGGACCTCGATGCCCAGGCGATCTGCCCAATCGGGGCAGGTCATCCATCTTTAAAAGAGGAGCGCATCCAGGCGCTCTGTCCAGCAGCCTGCCACACCGGACCTCGATGCCCAGGCGTTCTGCCCAATCAGGGCAGGTCGTCCATCTTTAAAAGAGGAGCGCATCCAGGTGTGGCCCTTAGGCGAAGGCCTGCTGAGAAGTCGCCAGGCAAGCAGGAAGACTCACGCAACGTGAGCTAGAGCTCCCCATCCGGGGTTGAGCTCGCTCCACCCAGATGCTACAACAAGCGGAAGCCATCGAGCGACTAATCTGATAAAATGCAAGGACCATGGTGAGGTTCTCAATAGCTTGTATCCTGAAATAGTACCAAATATTAATCTGTTACTTATTCCTTAGCTGAAAACACAGCATACCTTAGAGCGTACATATGCATCCACCGAACCAGCATCATTGTATCTACAACAAAATACCCTGCCTGCTATAGTCTAGTCAATCAAGCGTCCAAATACACTGTATCTACTTACTGATGCATTGCATGTAACTAACTAGATAGCCTGGCCCTAGCTGAATACACTGTGTATTTTTACGATACCTTAAATGCTTCTGTCTAAATAGCCAATTACTTGCATATTACTGTCTAGATAGCCAATTACTTACATACTAATGTCTAGATAGCCAATTACTTGCACATTACTGTCTAGATAGCCAATTACTTGCATATTACTGCCTAGATAGCCAAGCTGAACACATTGTGCCTACTCATTAATTACCATACTTGCTACTGCATAACTAACCAATTCATATCCAGTGCAACTGAACGACACCTCTCAGGTTATTGTCTATCTAACTAACTGCTAAACCCGGTGCCTAACGCTAAACATGCACCCCTGACTGAAGGAGTAGAGAATACCCAAGACTATCTATCACTCTACCCCACCATGTGGACATCCACAATGACCCATTACCACTTCACGCTCACCATCTGCTGCATAGTACTAGTTCTAACGCATAGCACCCTAGCCCTCATCTCCAGACACAACTGTGGAGTGGAGGAGTAGTCTAGTGGTTGGGGCAAGGTACTTCAAGCCGGAAGGTTGGGGTTCAAATCCAACTAGAGGACAGCAACCTTGGGCTGGAAGGACTGGGGTTTCTACTCCCACAGGTGCTCCTTGTGGTCTTGGGCAAGCCACTTAACCCTCCATAGCCCATGTTCCCTGTAAAATAGTTATCTCCAAGTTATAATACCCTGTTCAATGTAATTTCAGTTTGTTCAATGTAAACTGCACTGATGCAGAATAACATGGTATATAAGAGAATGTAAATAAAACAACACCATTCCAGTACTACCAGGCCATGCATTTCAGGACACCCACCAAGCCTGCACCTAATCTACATGGCCATCTAACAAAGCAAATTGCCCCAAGGGGTATGTAGCACCCACCCCTGCAACCTGAATTGTGCACTCATTAATGCATGTTCAATCAGGAATAAATGGCCTGCAGCAGCTGACCTAATTTCTACCCATGACCTGGACATCCTTCTCATCACTGAGATGTGGCTGTCCACGTCTGACTCAATCATCCTACACAAACTGGCCCCTCCTAACTTCAACGTCCACCCCTGCTACAGATCTGACAGAAGAGGTGTAGGAGTACTCATCCTAACAAAGCAAGAACTACAATACCAGATCACCTCTGCCAGTAGTACCACAAACCTAGACTCCTTCACCATATCAAATAAATACAGCAACATCAGTTTGTTTTATAGGGCCCCATCACCCTCCCCAGATGATTTATCCACCATCATAGACATTGCTGGAAACCCCCAGAATCCTCGTGCCCATAACTGGGTGATGGGAGATTTCAACCTCCTCGCTCTTCAGGACAACCAAGCCGAGGCCTTTACAGAGGCGCTTACTGAGTTAGGCTATGTCCAACTAGTAAATGCCCCCACACACGTAAAAGGTAACAAACTGGACCTGATATTCACCCCAAAAGATATAATCAACGCCATGCACAAGACAGACCTCACTGTAAGCCCTGTACCATGGTCCGACCACAGCCTGATAATGTTCCAGATTCCATCACACCACTTACAAAATGAAAACCAAGGCTCAAGTGAATCCACTGATGCATTCTCAAAACGGTTCCGGCAATCAAATATGAAGGATGTCATGGAGAGAATTCAGCCGCTCCAAAACCCCTCAACTCAATGCCTTGATGACATGATCACCTCATGGAATGCATGCCTTGATGCTGAAGTCAAACTACCTATCACCAAGAAAGTAGCAAGAAGGAGAAATGCACCTTGGTTCTCCCCCGAACTCCGAACATCACTTCTCAAACTCAGAAAGGGAGGAGTGGCCTAGTGGTTGGGGCAAGGTACTACAGGCCGGAAGGTCGGTGGTTCAAATCCCACTAGAGGACAGCAACCTTGGGCCGGAAGGACTGGGGTTTCTAGTCCAACAGGTGCTCCTTTTGGTCTTGGGCAAGCCACTTAACCCTCCATTGCCAATGTTCCCTGTAAGTATTAGTGTATGTGTCTCATATCCCCTCGTGTTAAATGTATCCCCCAACCGCTTTGACCCGGTGAAAAGCGGGATATAAATGCAGCTAAATAAATAAAATAAATAAATAGAAAGCTTGAAAGAACATGGCGCCGATCCCGATCAGCCGAGAAACTCGAATTGTACAATGAACACCTGAAAAGACACCGTGCTGACATAACAACACGAATGAAACAATATCATGCAGAGATACTACAACGTTCACTAAACAAGCCTCACAAGCTCTTCAGCCTAGTTAAGACCTTAGCAAAGGAGCCCTCGCCCACACAACCAAACCACCCTGACCCCCAAGAATATGCGGACTTCCTGCATGCCAAGGCAAGCCAGTCCAACACACCTACCGCATATAACTCTCCCCCAACAACCCTACCATGCACTGCAACAACTATCACCAAACACACCATCACTGCCCCATTGGAAAGAAACATACAGGACATCATCTCCTCCATAAACACCAACACAGTACCTAATGACCCACGTCCGGCATTTTGGATAAAATCCCTGCGGACTGAACTCAGCCCTTTCCTCTCCAAACTCATTGGGCTATCTTTCTCAATGGGGACATTCCCCAAAAGCCTGAAACAGACAGCAATAAGACCGCTACTAAAAAACAGCAAACTGGACCCAGCACGGATGGATTCATACAGGCCAATATCAAGTATCCCGCTTCTGGCGAAAATCATCGAGAAGGTTGTACAACAGCAACTTCACCATCATATTGAGATAAGTGCACCCCTCGACCCCTGCCAACATGGCTTTCAGGAAGCGCATGGGGTTGAAACACTCCTGACCACATTATTCAACACCCTTACCATTGGATTGGACAACGTCAAACAAGGGTTCGCACTGATCTTCCTGGACATTGCAGCAGCCTTTGACACTGTATGTCACGAAATACTCCTCTCCCGCCTCAGCAAGAAGGACATTCAGAGAAACGCCCTAACATGGTGTGCATCGTATTTGACAGACCGATGGCAACATGTACATGCCGGCCCTTCCACCTTCGCACCTTTCCTCCAAGAAAAAGGCATTCCACAGGGATCGTCACTTTCAGCCCTACTATTCAACATTTACATGCAGCCCATATGTAATCTCATCCAATCTTTCAACATTAACTGCTTGATTTATGCCGATGATGTTCTCCTCTACATGCCTTTCCTGTTAGACAAACCAGACCTTGCACCCCTCTCTGCCTGTTTCGATGCGGTTACAGATTGGTTACACACGCAGAAGCTAAGAATAAATTTTAAAAAAACAGAGGTCCTGTTCCTCACAAGAAATACAACATTCATCCCACCCAGCTCCTTGAAGGTCAGGGATGCGGAACTCCTAAGCAAACCTTCAATCCGGTACCTCGGAGTTATCCTTGACCAACAGCTCAATATGAAGGCCCAGATAAGCAATATGGTCAAGGCAATATACAACAAAATCAGAACACTTCACCACCTGAGACAACTGCTGGAACCAGAAGATTTTCGGACAGTCTATCAAGCTTTAGTGACCCCGCATTTTGATTACGCGAATGCCATATTACACGGCCTTTCAAAAACCACCATAAACCCGCTGCAACTAGCCATGAATGCAGCCGCCAGAATTCTGCAAGGGGCATCAAGGAAGGAACATATAACACCAATCCTAAAAAATCTGCATTGGCTTCCAGTCCAAAGCAGGATCACTTTCAAGGTGATGACACTGACTTTCAAAGCCGTAAATAAATGCACCTCTACATCAATCATAGATCTTATTCAGACTACACCCCCTAACAGAGCGAGAAGGTCAGCCGCTATCAATACTTTGATCCTCCCTAGGCAGATCACAAAATGCTCACAAGCAGCCAGGACCAGAGCATTTTCGCTTTATGCACCTACCTGCTGGAACACCCTACCCCCCGCTATCAGGTCCATCAAGGACATCTCCCAAATTAGAAAGGCACTTAAACATCATCTGTTCCTACAGTACTACATTGACCAGGGACACCTTCCACATCAAGCCACGCCCAGTGGCCCATATAGACAACCCACGAGAAACAACCACGCACAATTGAAACCAAGCCTGACAGACCCTGAGCCCCCCGACAAGTAGCAACACTTTCACCCCAATGTCAGCAAGTACGCAGTTGAGCCAATATGTACATAGTTGAGTTATTCCTGAACATATGCTGTTAATCTACTTGTATATAGTTACCCTGTTCAAACCTGTACATATCCCCATGTTATACTGTGTGGCAAAGTCAACCATTTTGAGCATGGGGGAGGTGAGCAGCATAAGGAATTCACCTTAATCAAGGGGCCTCTGTTAGGTGTGCAGGGTCAAAAGGCCAGAGCCACAGTTCAAAGGCAGAAAAAACCCAGCTGGAACAAGTTCCAGAAAATGCTTGACAGTGTAAGAAAGATAGATTGCAAGCACAAGGACAAAAACCCTCACTCTAGTAATTGCACTGATTATCCTGATGTCAGAAGGCAAGGGGATTACAAACACCTGGGAGAGAAAGAGGTGGGGTTGGATCCCAGTGAGTATAAACCTTGGTTAAATTATAGCAGCAGGAGAAGGAGTAGGAGCTGGAAGAGGAGTGATTGCAGAGGACAGACTTCAGAGCAGCAAGGACGATGGAATGCTGGAGAAGCCAGAGCAGGTGCTAACTTCTGGAGACAGGCTGAGCTACCCATTGCTGAGAAAGGTGATTTCCCTAAATCACGTTTGCAACAAAGGTGGGAGCCATGAAGGAGAGAAGCTTTCAGGCCACCAGAGAGGTTGTCAGCAGGGCACTCTCATCAACTGGGTGAGTCAGAACCTATGCAATTGGGAGAAGCAGGGTCAGAGCTAGGGGCAGAAGAAGGTATGTTGATGGATTGTTCTTTATGCCAAGCTCTAGACTTAAAGTGTCTGAAGAAAGGCCAGCCTGGAAAGAACTGTTCCTCTTGCTGAAGTATCCTCAGAGCTAAGCAGTGAGAAAGTAAATTCCTGTGTGTTTTGAAAGGAGGAATTTACTGCAGCATAAGCTAATGAAGTAAGGCTGTGATTCATGCTTCTGTGTCAGCTGTGTTGAAACTCTACAACGGAGAGAAAGTTAATTAGCTGCTAGAAGAGTTTGTGCTTTGCTCCTGTCTTTTATAAGGAAAGCCTGCTATAAGAGTCTTGAGGACACTGTGAATGCTTATTTCATAACCTAAGTTTGCTTCTTCACCTGGGAGTGCAGCCTAGAGAGAATTATGGCTGAGTGAAGATAATTTTGCCATAGAAGAAGTAAAGTTTGCTTTTCTATTGCTCTGATTGACAAAGGACAATAAGAAAACTGGCATCTGGTTATCTGTGAAAAGGCTAAGCTTCTGCAGTGAAGAGGACTTTAAAAGCCAATATTGAGTTCTGTTTGTTTTGCCACCAACCTGCTGAACCTTAAGCAAAAATCCTATAATTTAAAATTATGTAAATGGTACCAGGAACCTGATCTGTTCTATTGTGTTCAAAATAAATTCTTTTTCTGTCATAAGCCTTACCCTTGGTTTAACACGACTACAATCCTTCTACTTAAAGCATAAATGTTACAGCTGATAGAAGAAGGTTCTCAACCACCACGCCCTCAACAACTAGAAGACTAGTGGTTATGGCGTTGTGCTTGTGACAACTGTAAGTCCAGTGCAGACCTCCTGCACTGCACAGTTGTGTTGGATGTAAACCGCACTGATACCGAAGAGCGCGGTATATAAGAAAGTTAAATAAATAAATAAATTCCTGTCAAATCGACCTCCGACAACTAACCTCCAAACTGCGCCTTGCTTAAGAAGGAATGCCAGGTGATACCATCTGAAATATGGAAGTTGGACTCCACCGTTAAGTTTATTTCCCTTTAGTTTACTTGTTGCTATCCTTGATGTTTTCCTCTGCCATAAGAAATCAACAAGTAACCGCTCCAGGGTTTTATAAGTTTTAGGAGGCAGAGATACTGGAAGCATCTCCAAAATATAATTTACCTTTGGCGCTAGAATCATTTTTATTGAGTCTAACCTACCCCACCAGGACAAGTGGAGAGGCGATCACTTCACAGTAAAAGTTTGAATCAATTCACTTAAAGTTTTGATATTTAGCTGTATAGTCTCTTCAAGAGTAGAGCAGTATCTTACCCCTAAGTATTTGATAGCCATTCAAAGGAAAATGATTCCACTATCGATGGAAATGTTAATTTATTCATTGGAAAAGCCAATAATTTTGCCCAATTTATTTTATACCCTGACAATTTAGAGTACTTTTCAATTATCTTTAATACCTCTGCCACAGATGAAGGTTGTATAAACAACAGGAGATCGTCGGCATATGCCAAGAGCTTAATTTGTAAATCAGTTAGTACTATAACCTGAATCTTCTCTGAGTGATGCAGCAATAAAGCTAGGGGCTGCAATGCAATATTAAAGAGTAAGAGGGAAAGCAGACATCCTTGTCTAGCACCTCTAAGAAGCAAAAAAGGATCAGAAACCATCCCGTTAGCAAAAATACGGGCCGAAGGACTAATGTAAAGAACTTGGATCAGATGAATGAAGTTGTCGCCAAATCCAAGCCAGTGTAGGACCTGCACCAAGAAAGCCCACTCTAATCGATCAAAAGCTTTTTCTGCGTCTAGTGAGAGTCCCACTACAGGAACATCTAAGTGTTCAGATATCGAAAGAAGATTCATGAGGAGTTGAGCATTGTGAGATGTAGACTGACCCGCCGTAAAACCACATTGATCAGGATGAATTAAATATGGAGTTACTTTTGCCAATCTTCATGCCAGTATTGAGGAAAATAGTTTGTAATCAGCGTTTAATAATGAAATTGGCCGGTAATTCTCTACTTTTTGCGGGTCTCTGCCAGCCTTTTCTAAAACTATAATTGTTGCTGCATTAAAAGACCCCACCGAGGGAAGTTGTAAGTAGAGGAACTGGAAATAGTTTAGCAGATAGGGAGATAGGTCTGTCCCAAATGTTTGATAAAATTCAATAGGGAGTCTATCTGGTCCAGCAGCCTTAACCACACACATGTTTTTTAACACATCTCGTAACTCTCCTGCCAAAATCTGCTTGTCAAGCTTTACAATTTGCTGGGGCACAAGAGAGGGGTGCGGCAAGTGTCTTACAAGGTTATGAAAAGCCTCGGCATTCACACCAGCTTCAGAGGAATATAAGCTAGAGTAAAAAGACAGAAAGGAGTCTGCTATTTCTGTATTCCTTATAAGGAGCCCTTTATGATCATCTGGAATAGCTTCAATTCTAGCTTTTACAGCACGGGGCTTAAGGATATTGGCCAGAAGGCCACCCTCCTTGTTATGCTCCGCGTAATATCTCACCTGCTGAGAATGTGCAATTTGTTCGGCTTCAGCACTTAGTATATTATTATACTGATACCTTAACCACTGTAATCGGAGCAAAACACAGGGATCTGTTCTGGTCCACAACAATCTCTTGCCTGCTTGGATTTGTGCTTCTAACGCAGCCAATTTAAATTTTCTTTGGTGGGCTGATTTAATTGCATAACTAACTTCCCACCATGCCCAGCCAGCGGTATCTTCTGGCAAATTTATAGCAAAATAATATTTGATTGCCTGCCTGATAGTATCACAAAATGCCTCATCTGCCAAAAGAACTCACCGAAAGGACCATGTTGAGCAGGGAGTGACATTATCTTCCAATAAAAGGGAAAACATTATTGCGGCATTATCTGATATATGAGTGCCACAAATCTTTGCTTCTGTAATGGCCGGAACTAATGATGTTGAGATAAGGAAAAAATCTATACGTGAGTGCGACCCATGAGGTAAGGAGAAGAATGTGTACTCTCTCTCTGTTGGATGTTTCAGACTCCATATATTGGATAGTCCAAAAGCCTGCATAATGGAAATTACCACCAAAGTAGCCCGTTGTTGCCTATAGTGCCTATAAGGCTGATGGTCTAACAAAGGATCCAGAGCCAGATTAAAGTCACCCACATGACAGTCTCATGGGATGACATGTCCTATACTTCCCCTGCAAGGTTTTGAAAAAATGATACGTCATCACAGTTAGGGGCATAAACATTTACAAAGACCAATTTTCGATCCCCAATTTGAAGGAGAACTTTGACCCACCTGCCTGCCAAATCCACTTGAGTTTGCTCAATCACAGGTAACAAGGCTTTATGGACTAGAATAGCAACCCCATTTTTTTTGATATGCTGCTGAGTGCCCTACTAGATACAAAGATAATGATAAAAATAAAAATGAAAATAAAAATAAAAATAAAAATACACTGGAATTTGAGACCATGGGGTTTCTCGGGACTATAAAAGGACTAGTGAGACGAAAACTATGGATTCTTTTAAATTTGTTGGAATTTTACCTTTCAATCATCGTATACACACAATACATTCAATTTTGAGAAACATTGGCGTATTTTGTCGGTTCATACATGTTTTCAGAAAATACTTTGTGTTGCTTTCACTAGGGGGCGGAATTTACGTGACAGTTTGGTATGTACCTCCCCACGAGTTGATCTTTCCAAGCACCAGATGGGCCATTCTTCCTGTGGTCATTGCTCCTACTATTCAGGATCTTTGTTAGGTACTGTTTGGATTGACCCCCGCACACAGCGTAAATGGCTTTTCCAACAAGCCACATCTTGTGACTCTTCATATGTGGTATATTTGATCTGTTGCCCATGCGGGTTAGCATATGTGGGCAGGACAATTCGCCCTTTTAAGGTCCGCTTGTCGGAACATGCCTCTCGGGTCCGTACCCGTACTATTTCGGCCCCACTGGTACAACATATGATTTCTTATGGTCATAATTTTGAGGATCTACGTTGGAGAGCGATTGACCATGTCCCTTGCAACCCGGGTGGAGGAGATCGGACTCAACGGTTACAATTTATTGAGCAGCGGTGGGATTTTCGCCTTAATACAGTGACTCCCCATGGTCTCAATTTAGAGTTGGATTGGCACAGCCTTTTATGATCTTTTTAGGCTATTTCCATTCCACATGTAAATTTTTCTTCCTCCCCTTTAAGAAAAACTTTGGATTTTTTCTGATTTTTCTGATTGGTCTAGTGATCTGGATGACGTCAGACGCCATGTTTAAAAGTGATTCTTTGAAGTTTTTTCATTCCTTTGTGAATTGATGGCTATTTGATTGGTGATGACAGTTTGACCTGAAGCAGTGCAGATTGAAGTGAGAGCCCAAAACGCAGGACTGTGTCGTGTGTCTTCCACCTTGATGATTTTGCCGTGGCAGTTAAGTTCAGTTTTAAAATATATTCTTACTGCTGTTTTGATTAAAAGGGACTATTACTTACCAAGGTCTGGGAGTCTGTTTTCATGACCCCGGTATACGGTATTATATGGTCCAACAAAAAATATAATATGAAAGAACTATTGTTTTCCACACTCTTTTGTGTGAATGTTATTTGAGCCGGGTGAGGAGTTTTGGCTCCTGGGTTTGGCAATTTTGCCTTTGTGCTTGGAGTGCCCTACTAGGACATACTGTCCCAGCCAAAGCTTTTTTGATTCTTCAGTGGATAGATGAGTTTCCTGGAGTAGGACCACATCTGCCTGCTCCTTTTTACAGTATAATACATTTTTTTTCTGTTTAATTGGGTTGTTTATGCCCTTGATGTTCAGAGATAGAAATTTAAGGGGACCCATGGGACAAATAAAATATGCATGAGATCAAAGAGGCATCTACCATACAGAGATATCTAGTAAAGAAACCCAGCCCATCCCAATCCTCCACCAAAAAGAACCCACAAGGAGACAATCCCACCTTCCAACAATAGGTTCTGCCTGGGTGAACCAGTGCTTTACAAGGCTACTGCCGCAATCCCACCCTTTATATGTACCCACTACCCCTCCCCCACCTAAGATCCTTTCCCTTCATCCTCCGACCTTACCCTGCCCCTTACACAATTACACTAACGATCTACTACACCACTGCTTTGAATATGCCCCCTTCCCAAACTACCACAATTAGGTAACCACAATCAGCAACGGTACAACATATTGTGCAAACTACTTTGCCCCCTCAAAGTTCACCAGTTATTGCCGGCAAAGGGCCCACAAAGCAGTCCTGAGCTGAGCCCAGATGCCTCCAATTTATTTATTTATTTGTAAATTTTTCTATACCGCCCCTTCCAGGGGCGGTTTACAGAGAAGAAGAAAGATAATAATATTGGCATTGAACATTTCTGACACATGATAACTATTCACAATAAACAGTAACATAATAACTATTAACAGTGGGCAGAAAACAGCAAATATATCAACTATTTACAGGCTTGTATATTAAACTTAAGTTTCAAGTTGCCCTTATGTGACTTACATGGAATGATTAAGGAATGACTATGCGGAGGACCGAGGATATTGAGCTTGTGTCTGCAGTGTCTAGGTAGGGTCGGTTAGGGCTTGATGATCAGCATGCTCCTGTGAGGTCTGGTCAGGGGTGTGCTGTAGATTGTAGAAGTGTTGGATAAAAAGGTATGCTTTTAGCTCCTTTCTAAAGGTTTGGAGATCTGTAATCTCTTAGATTCACTGAGAGATTGTTCCACAGAGTTGGTGCAAAGTCTGAAAAAGCAGAATTGCTTGTTTTCTGCTTTGTTTTCCGTATAGATTCAGTAACTAGCAACATGTTAAGGTTAGTTCTTCTTCTCGACCTGCTTTCAGGGGGGGTTTGAATTAATGTTGAGAGATGAGATGGGGCTATTTTATTGATGAGCTTGAAAGTGGTTACTATGGATTTATATTGAATTCTACTGGCAAC
The DNA here is from genome assembly GCA_033557465.1 of Ichthyophis bannanicus. Classification (NCBI taxonomy): domain Eukaryota; kingdom Metazoa; phylum Chordata; class Amphibia; order Gymnophiona; family Ichthyophiidae; genus Ichthyophis; species Ichthyophis bannanicus. The sequence continues at coordinate 701,526,543 of CM066031.1, read as the reverse complement.
AGGGAGCCAGTGCAGGGTGTATAGAAAGAGGGAGATATGATCAGATAGTTTGGCTTTAGAGATAATCTGTGCAGTGACATTTTGTGCCATTTGTAGTTTGTGAAGATTTTTCTTGGCGGTGCCCTGGAGTATACCATTGCAGTAGTCTAAGTGCGGTGTTATTAGTGCTTGGACAACGGTCCTGAAATCATTCCCCTCCACGGAACAGGCTCCCGCACCAAGGCGACCGCCACAGATCCAGCCCTACATCCACGGGACAGGCTCCCTCCCCAGGACAGGCTCCCGCACCAAGGCGACCGCCACAGATCCAGCTCTACATCCACGGGACAGGCTCCCTCCCTGGGACAGGCTCCCGCACCAAGGCGACCACCACAGATCCAGCTCTACATCCACGGGACAGGCTCCCTCCCCGGGACAGGCTCCCGCACCAAGGCGACCGCCACAGATCCAGCTCTACATCCACGGGACAGGCTCCCGCATCAAGGCGACCGCCACAGATCCAGCTCTACATCCACGGGACAGGCTCCCTCCCCGGGACAGGCTCCCGCACCAAGGCGACCGCCACAGATCCAGCTCTACATCCACGGGACAGGCTCCCTCCCCGGGACAGGCTCCCGCACCAAGGCGACCGCCACAGATCCAGCTCTACATCCACGGGACAGGCTCCCCCCCCGGGACAGGCTCCCGCACCAAGGCGACCGCCACAGATCCGGCTATCCCTCACCGGGAAAGGCCCCCGCACCAAGTACAGCTCTCCCCAAGCAAACAACAGACGAAGACCTAAGGAGACAGGCATCACCCTATCAGAACATCACAAACTACCAACATGCACACCACATACTTCCTCCCTCTCTACCTACTAGTCACACAACTCCTCCCACCGACCACACACCTCCACTACCCTCAAACAAACACACCATGGTACCCTCCAACTGCACTGCCATATCTCGAACCACAACACACACACAAAGAGACACTCGCAACCTCCCAAGCAAAGAGACCAAACAGACACAAATCAAACCCCAACACCGGCTCAAAGGAAGCACATGTAGCAACAACCTCTCCCACAAAGACAACAACAATTGAGCTCATAAACGCCAGATCCGTCTGCAACAAGATACACACTCTTGTAGACCACATAGAAGAGCGACAGCCCGACATAATATGCATCACAGAGACATGGCTCAACCCTACCGACAGTGTACTACTCAACCAACTAGTACCGAACAACTACTCAGCATACAACTGCCCACGCACCCACAAGCGTGGAGGAGGAGTCCTAATAATAGCAAAAATAAAACTTAAGTTCAAGACACAGAACCTCACAGATACACAGCAGTGTAACACAATTAGCATCAAGAACAAGAATATTGCCATCTGCCTAACCTACAGAGCACCCCGTGCTCCACCCGACGAACTAGCCTTCACACTCGAAGAAGCCTGTGCCATAACAACGAACAACAAACCAGCACTACTAATCGGAGACTTCAACCTCAAGTCCACCAATACAAAAGATGCAGAGGCCTTCCTTCAAGCAATGACCTCACTTCAATTCACACAGATAGTCAATGCACCAACACACAGACTTGGATCATCCCCAGACCTCATCTTCGCATCAAACTACCTAACTTCAAGAAACCTAATTTCTACACCCACCATCACCCCAGTACCATGGTCTGACCATTACTTAATCGAGACAAAACTGCAATCACAAGAAGACCGGACAAACGAAAGAGCGAACATCCCACACACACAAAGACGATTCAAGTCCTTTGACAAGGACGAATTCATACAGGACACAATACAACACTTGAACATTGACTCAGAGGATCTGGAGGAACAAGTTTCCAACTGGAACAGCATTTTAGCTAACGCCGCCAAACCATCCGATGACAGGACCGAGAAACAACACCACAACAAGAGACAAAACAAGCCATGGTACTCAGCAAAAATACGACAGGAAAAGAGGGAGCTCAGGAAGATTGAACGGAGATGGAGAAAAAACAAAACAACTTCCGACCAACATCTTTACCTAACAAAGCAAAAACAATACAATGAACACATCAACCAATCAAAGAGAGAATTCCACACAAACCTGATAAATTCTTCCATCAACAAACCCAGAGAACTTTTCGAAATAGTAAAGACCCTGACAAAAGAGCAAGCAGCAGAAAGAGAAGTACAAGTTGATCCAAGTTGATTCAGTTTAAATTGTTACACAATCTGTGTTAGTTGATTTATTGAACTATTCCGCATAGTTTTTACATACACTTTGTTGTTCAAGTTAAGATGTTCATTGTAAAAAGTTATAACTGTTCTATGTAAAACAAGCTCTGCATTGTTAATTGTTGTTAAATGTACACCGCAACTGATCGCTGGAAGATGCGGTATATAAATAAGTGTTAAATAAATAAATAAATAAATAAATAAATAAATCCACAGAAATTCGCCGACCACATCAAAGACAAATTTCACTCCACAGAGCGCACAACACCCAGTGGAACCACCAGAACAAACGTACACCCCAAAACCTGGGGCACATTCTACTCACCCTCAAAAGAACAGATATCCCACATCATCTCCACAATCAACACAAGCACTGCTCCTACAGACCCTTGCCCAATGTCATGGGTCAAAGCCACCAAATCAAGCCTCATCCCAACCATTCATAAAATGGTACACAACTCACTCACTCAAGGACTCATGCCACAGCAACTAAAGCTTGCCTCAGTAAGACCAATCACAAAGAAAACTACTCTCGACAAAAAGGACCCAGCAGCATACCGACCAATCTCCAGCATACCCTTCCTCGCAAAAATAATCGAAAAGACAGTTCAACTACAACTTCAGGAACACATTGACGAACACGGAACTCTCGACGACAACCAACACGGATTTCGTCCCAACCATGGAGTCGAAACTCTACTGATCTACCTCTTCGACAGCATCATAAGAATAATTGACAACACCAGGAATGGAATTATAATGATCTTCATCGACATCTCCTCAGCTTTCGACACAGTTGAGCACAATACGCTCCTGGAGAGACTAAAGAACACTGGTATACACGGTACCACATTGAAATGGTTCCACTCGTACCTAACCGAAAGACAGCTACAGGTCAAGGTGGGACATGACACCTCCCGACCCATAAATGTCCAACAAGGAGTACCGCAAGGATCCGCACTCTCAGCACTCCTTTTTAACATCTACATCCAACCAATATGCAACATTATGAAAGAGAACAACATCCAATACACAATATACGCAGACGACATCATGGTATACTCCCCGATATCAATCGACAACCCGGACTTCTCTAAGATAACAGACTGCCTTACCCAAATGACGAGGTGGTGCCAAAACAACAACCTCGCAATAAACTACAACAAGACCGAAGCTTTAATCATCACTCGGAACCAAAGCTTCATACACCCACCAAACATAAAGATACAAAGCACCACGATACCGATAAGATCAGAGGTGAGATACCTTGGGGTTACTCTGGACAGTAAACTCAACCTCAAACCACACATAGACAAAACAATCCAAAAAGCCTACTACAAGATGCGAATCATCAGGAGACTGAAACCACTCCTCGCCCCAGAACACTTCCGTACCGTCTGTCAAGCACTGATAACCCCAATACTGGACTTCTGCAATCCGATATACCTTGGACTACCGAAACAAGCTCTCAAACCACTCCAACTGGCACAAAACACTGCAGCTCGAATCATATCCGGAGCCGCAAGGCAGGAGCACATCACACCTACATTAAAGGACTTACACTGGCTCCCAATCAGTGCTCGCATCAGATACAAGACTATCATAAACCTATTTAAGATAAAACAGCACACATCAGCCAACAGCCTCCACACGCTCATACAACCAGAAACCAGCGCACGTCCTAGAAGAAGTCAAACACGCAACCGAGTCAGTACCCCAAATGAATACAAGCACACACGCAAGGACACAACAGACAGAGCTCTCTCCATGGCTGCTCCAACAATATGGAACAATCTACCGGACGATCTAAGGGCAACTCCAGACCTCAAAGACTTCAGAAAACAGCTGAAAACCATGCTGTTCATAGAGCACTATGGTCACATCACATAACCTAAGAGAATGTATAACAGCACTCCAATCCTCCTAACACTGTATGTATATAAAATGTGTCTTTAGCACCACTGTAAATAGCCCACCTTGTACATAGCTCAAACAAATCAAGCACCCAACACAGCCCTCACACAACTAAGTTTCACCCTCACTGCATGTATAACACACCCACTTTACCTGATTGCTTGCTGTGATACCACCTTGATTATTAAGATAAGGCGGTTTAGAAATACTGTTAAATAAATAAAATAAATAAATTTATGTCGATGAGCGGTCTGAGCTGCTGAATTGTCCTGAGTTTGAAGAAGATAGTTTTGACAGTTTGTTTTATATGGAGAGTTAAGCTAAATGTCCTGTCAAGGGTAGTGCCTAGATACTTTACCTCAGATGTAACTGGGAGGGAGATGTTCCTAAACTTGATAACTGAGGCGGGAGTGAAGTTGGAGTTTCTAGATGCAAAAAGCACTTCAGTCTTTTTGAAGTTAATGTTCATGTTCATTGAATGGAGCCACATTTCAGCTTCAGAGAGACAGGTTGCTATGTTGTCTTAATTAGGGTTCGATATGTCAAACGGCGAGAACAACATGATGTCGTCCGCATAGATGTGGTAGTTTATATTATGGCGTTTGAATATGGAGCAGATAGGTTGAAGATACAAATTAAAAAGTAGAGCAGAAAGAGCAGAGCCTTGTGGGATTCCCTGTTCTTGTGGGAATGGACGTGAATAGACTTGATCTATTTGTACATATTGGATCCGGTTAGCTATATAGGATTTAAACCAATCAAGGTTTTTTTCCTTTATGCCTAATTGAGTAAGTCTAGAGATGAGGGTTTTATGATTTACACTGTCGAAAGCTGCGGAGATATCAAGAAGTTTGAGAATAAGGGCTTGCTTAACGTTATCAGTGCCTCTGATAATAGTGTCAAGAAGGGCTAGGAGAAGGGTTTCTACACCATGGAATGGGCGGAACCCATATTGATGTTCATCTAGAGGAGTAGTTGTATCAATATAGTCCTGCAGCTGTATTTGCACAACGTTCTCAATAATTTTAGCAAGGAATGGTATGCTGGCAATGGGGCGGTACGAGGTAGGGTCAGTATTGTCCAGGGATTTATTTTTTAGTAATGGGTGGATTGCTGTCCGTTTAAGGTCGTTTGGCATGAAGCCTTGAAGTAGTGATTGATTCACTATATTTAATATGTAAGGGGCTAATTCTGATTTTGCTGCCTTGATCCAGGCTACCGGGCATGGATCTAAAAGTGATGTTGTTGTGTTGAGTTTTGCAATTGTCTCAAGCAGCTGTTTGTTTGTAATACGATGGAAAAAGTTCCATTCGTTGGAGTTATCAGTTGCAGGAGATAAAAGTACTGATGTGGAGGGGCCATTCTGTTTGAGCTTGTTAGCAAAATGGTTAGCTAGAGTTTGAGGGTTGATGGGGATCTTGTGGGGGTTAGCAGCAGGAACTTTAGTCAAGGATTTAATAATCTCAAATGACTCCCTAGGACGGTTTATGGCCTTTGACAAAACTTTTGTATGGTGTTGTTTTTTGGCAGTGTTTATAGCTTCCTTATAGGAGTTAAGGGTTGCAAAATATTGTAGTCTGAGTTCTGGAGTATTTTTCTTTCTCCATCTGGACTCCAATTTCCTGAGTTCCTTCTTTAATGTAGTTAGCTTAGCTGTATACCATTTCTTGTTTACTTTCCGCCGGGGCCTGTTCTTTGCGGGAAATGATTCAGCTGCTGTCATTACAGATGTGTTCCAATTTGTTACTAATTTGCTAAGGTTTTTTGAGTTATTGTTTAACTTAGGAATAATTGATTCCAGGAATTTTTCCTTATCAAAAGGGTGGAATCTCTGCCCTTGGTGTGTAGCATCGGTATGCAATGTGGTGGTATGAGGACAGTGTAGAGAGAGGCATATCAAAAAATGATCAGACCAGGGTATCTGAGTTGTGGTGGGTGGGCTGTATTGTGGTAGCTCGATATAGTGTACTGGGAGGAATACTAAATCGAGGATGTTGCCTTTGATGTGTGTTGGGTGGTTAATTATTTATCTGAAACCCATTTCCTCCATTGCCTCGAGGAAGGATGTTTCTTGGTTGTTGGGAAGAGAAGGAAGGTTAAAGTCACCTAGAATGATAAGAGGTTTACTTATAGAGGAGTTAAAAGTGGATTTAAGGATTGTGGCTATGTTTTGAGTATTAGATGTGTGTGTGTGTGTGTGGGGGGGGTGTCTATATATAAGGCAAATAGCTATGTTTTTATTTTCTATTTTGAGGATATCCATTCCATCCTGGTTATCACATATGGTGGGGGATAGATTGAGACCAGATTTTGCTATTGTGAGCACTCCCCCACCTTTCTTACGAGCCCTATTGCAGCTGAAAATAGTGTATCCATGTACTTTTAACTGGTTTAGGAGAACTGAGTCAGACTCTGTTAACCATGTCTCAGTGATACAAAGGAGATCTGGCTTTTCATCCTTGACAAGGTCAATTATAAGTGGGATTTTATTTCTAATTGACCTGACGTTGATGAGGATGAATTTTAGTAGTGTAAGGGGGTTAGAGTTTTTCTTGAGGCTATCATTTGGAGTTAGATTTATATAGATTAGCCTCTGATTCTGAGTATAATGGTATGGGAGTGTTCTTCCCATGAATGGCTGTTTATTATAATGCCTGTAGTGGTCGTGTCTGGGGCGGTAGGGAATGATATGAATGTAGGTAGATTCAGGAAGGTTCAAAGGAGGGGAGAGAGTGTGGATGAGGGGGATGGATGTGATTAATAGACTAATTGTGTAAAAAAGTACATTCAGGGTGAGTAGGAGCATTTTTCTAAGATCCATTCTAGAACAGTTCACAAAAACAGCAGGCGTGGTAGGTGTTACAGAGTATGAAAAGTTTGTTATGCAAAAACCAGTACAGAAAATAAGTTTGACGGATTACGAGGATATCAGTGTTATACAATTAAAACTGAGAGACTTATCTGGTATACAATGGCTTGCTTAAGATTTTAGATATGTTTTGTAGATTATATTGTAATAGTACAATCAATCAATATTACCTCAGTTCCCCACCGAAGGGCCATGCCAAAGGGCCCTCTGGTGAGGCCCTCAGGCGCGGGCCCACCAGGCACGGGCACGCCAGTTGCGTGCTGCTTTTAAAGCTGGATCACTGCTGCCTGTGATGATGCTGTGGGCGGAGCAGGCAGACCATGTGTAGAGCGATTGAGGAGTCCTCTTCCATGATGATGTTCACAATACACACAGCTCCACTCCAAGTTTCAACATCTTTGCTGGACTCTGGACCCCTCCCCTCCGAGGGACCCAAATGTTAATCCTTTATAAGCAGAAGTCAGAATTTCCCTTGACAGTCCCCAAATAATATCATATAGACCACAGGAAAAGATGCAATAAAAATCCATTCTTCCCTCATCCGGACCAGCTAACCGGTAAACTCAGCCCTTGCCTGTAGCTTGCAAATGCGCTCCTTATGTGTAGAATATCTCACTAATGCATCATCAGTGCTTCTTGCTCATCCAAGAAGGTCTGGAGTACCACAGGATCTTCAAAAGTTCTTGTTTGATTGTGCAACGTGACTCGTAGTCTTGCAGGGAAGAACAGGCCATACCGGGCCTGAAGACATTGCAGGCGCAGTCTGAAGGCCAGGAATTGCTTTTGTCTCTCCACCGTGGCCTTGTTGAAGTCCGGATAAAAGGCAATGTTGTGGCCCTCAAACTTCAATGGATCTTGGGCTTTGGCCACTGTCATTATCTGCACCACGTACGGGTATCTCAGGACACACGTGATGATCGGTCGAGGTTGCCGAGTATGTGGGTCTGTATGTGCCGGCACGCAATCAGCTCTCTCAATTTCAAACGACTGAGTGAATTCCAATCGTAGCAACTTAGGCAGTGAATTTTCCAGAAACGCCACCACATTCATGCCCTCTGCACCCTCAGGAATGCCAACAATATGAATGTTGTTCCTCCACATCCTGTTGTTAAGCTCCTCTAAGTTGCGCTCCAAACTGACAATCCGCTTACTATTTATCGAGATCTGCTTCATGTGCTCTTCGTGAACTGAGATTTTAGCATCTATGCCATTCATTCTATCAGTAAGTCCATTCAACTGCTCTTTTAATTCCAATATGTCTGATTGCACTCCGCTGAGGGTTTTGCCATTCGCTGCTACCAGTTCCCTCACAGCCCGGTTCTCCGCTAACAACTCCTTCATGCCTTATGAATTCTCCCGGGTGTTTGCCATCTTATGTGGAGATGGTGGGTCCAATTTTGCTCTCTTTACCCCAGTATTTGGAGCCACACTGTACTCTAACCAGGTAGGCTTGCCAACAGACACTTCAGATAACATCAGTCACCGCAGGGAAGGTCGGTTCTCCTTATTTCAGGTGGGGAAGGCAGGATTCTCTTTAGGATTCGGCGGAGGTGAGAATTAAGCATCCATCTTGCTCTGCTGCTGACTCCGCCCCCCACAGATCCTCTTAATGCCTCCTCCACACCCACCCACAGTCCCCTCGTCTCCTACTGCACCCACCCACAGCCTTTCCCTCTTCTGCATCAGACCCATGACTCACTGTCTGCTGCTTCAGTGAGCTGTAGCCCATTGCATGGTCATCTTTGTCTTCCATGTGGAACTGAGGATGGGCTGGGAAAGAGCAGGTACTCGGAGACAGAAGAGGGAATCAGAAGAGTGAAGACAGGCATTACATGGAATGAGTGGGGATGTGTTAACTAAGGGACCCTTTTACTAAATGCCACTAACCGGTTAATATGCAATTTAGCAAGCAATTAGACATGGTGAGCGCTAATCCATGGGCATGCCAGCTACCGACTATCAAAATGTACGCTAATTGTAAATCTTGTGCAAATGCAGAGTGGGTGGGTTAGGGGCGTAGTGTAGAGGTGGAGAGCACATGCTCTGTAAGCACGATCACTGTCAATGTGCCAGTTAACATGGGTGCACCTAACAAGACCTCTATGGTTATCGTTAGGTGCACCCACGGTAATTGTGCTGCACATTATTGTATGAATTTGCACATTAACTGCAGGGAACATGCTGGTCACACCCCTGGCAGTTACTGGGGAGGCTTTGAACTCACCATGCATTATAAATGCATGTTAATTGCAAAACCTTGGGAGGATTTAGTAAAACGGTCCCTAAGTTCTGTTGTATTTTTATACTTATATGCTGTCTTAATCCCAAAATAGGGACCCAAGGCAGTTAACATCAAAAATATAGGGACCAATATTCAGCGATGGCAGCTAGGTGCCCTTAGAGGCCTAGTTGCCCTTGCTCAAAATAAACTCAGATATTCAGCTCCAGAATTTGAGCGCCTCTGATATTCGTGTTTGTTGGACCCTGGATCGCCCTCTGGTGATATTCAGCTGCTAACTGGAATATGAAAATCAGTTAAAGTTAGGACAGCCATTGAGATGTCGTAACTTTAACAGGTTGAACTATCTGATTAGTGGCACTGCTCACAGACTGCCCCGATGCTAACTGGGTGCATTTTACAGGGTGATATTCCAGATAAAGCCACTGAATATTGGGATCGCTGTGTTTGAGCTGCTCATCAGTCTGCTAACTGCCTAAAATGCTTTGAATATGTCCCCTCCCCCATAACAAAAGTTTCTAATGTAGATCTATCATATCCTTAGTCTCACTCAGGGCTTAATTTTATAAACAAAAAGGAAGTGGAACTGGGGACGTGTCCAGGGCTGGAAGTCACCTGTGAGGGGTAGGACCAGGATCGAAAGTGACCTCACTCCCACATAACTGCATCTGAAAAATAGGGCAGAATACAAGGCTTCCCTGAAGAAGGAAAATGGCATAAAAGAGTCCCCATATCACTTGTCTTCTCACAGTCTATAAAGGACCAGAGAACCAGCAATAAGACTTCTAAACCCCCCCTCCCCAAAAAAAAGTAAGAACATTGTTTTAAAAATATTAAGCTGGCCTTTTTGGATGCTATCTGGTTCTCTGATTTCTTTTTTTTTTTTAACAAAATAAAAAATAAGGAGGGCACTTTAATAGAACATTGCTGTTTGAAAGCTCCGTCCTGTAAGGTGAGTTTTGAGAAGGTGAGAAACAGAATGGGGAGGCATGGACTGGAATCAGGTAGCAGAAAATGGAGATGTGGGCAGAAGTGGATGAGGGCCAGATACAGAGAATAGATGGGGACTAGGAGAGCAAGAAAAGAACAAGAATGTGAGGTAAGAGAAAGGGGGGATTTAAAAAGGGAGATGAAATAATGTGGGCAACTAGAAAGGAGTGAGACAAATGAACAGATGACAGGCCAACAGGTGGGAGGGAGTGAAAGAAACAAGTTATAGAGAGCAACAGATTAAAATGTAGTGATGAAGAAAGGATAAAACCATACAGGAGAAAAAGGGAAATGTCAAGAAGAACTATGACATGAAATAGCATGATTATAATGGGACCTGGGCATGATCATGATTGTCGTGTTGATAAGTTGGCTAAACAGGTAGAAAAGGTCACATTGAAAGCTAGAAGGATGCTTGGGTGCATTGGGAGAGGAATGGCCAGCAGAAAAGAGGAGGTGATGGTGCCTCTGTATAAGTCTCCGGTGTGACCTCATTTTGAGTATTGTGTGAAATCCTGGAGACCGCACCTTCACAAGGATATAAACAGGATGAGTTGGTGCAGAGTGTGGCTACCAAAACGATCAGTAGACTTCATCATAAGGCATAAAGAGACATACTTAAAGATCTCAATATACTGTATATACTTTGGAAAAAAGACGGGAGAGCGGAGATATGAGGAGAGCCTCTTTCAATTGCACAAGACGAGAGCCTCTTTCAATTGAAGGAAAGCTCTGCAATGAAAGGGCATAGGATGAAGGAGAAAGGGGATACTCAAGAGTAATTTGCAGAAATATTTCATTAAAGAAAGAGTGGTAAATACATGTAATAGTCTCCCAGTTGAAGTAGTAGAGATGAAAGCTGTATGGGGGTCATTCTGAGCCATGAATAGCAGGGATGTACGCCCTGCCTGGACATACATCCCTGCTATTTATCCCCCTTGCCGTCCCCATGCAAGGCTCTCTGTAAAAACAGCAGAGTTGTACAGGGAGGCTTAGATGGGGGTGAGAGGGGACGGGTGGAAGGTGGAGTGAGGACGGTGCGTGGGCAGGCTGTCACCCTGGATGTACAGGGGTATGCCAGTTAGATGGGGGAATTATTCCACCTCAGAGGTGGAATAAGTCCTCCTGAACGTAGGGTACCAGCGGTGGCCAGCAGGGACAAAGCAGGGAGGTGTGCAGGAGGTTCACCGCAGCTGGACCCTGGCTATGAGAGGCCAGATAGGGGTTCTGGCTGCTGGGAAAGGACATTCTTGGTGGCAGCCAGTGGTCACGGCTCCATATTGGAGGCGTCGTGCCATGGCAAAGAGACGCCATGACACTGCGGCTCCATTACGGAGCATGAAACGTTCGACAAGGATATGGCTGGATGTGTGGCCCTTCAGAATTGGGGCCCAGCCTGCATGTACAAGCTGGTAAACCTGATGTACTGATGTACGTCCCAATTCTGAAGGGTTGCACAGGGGCTGGACGTCCAATAGAGAATAGGCCTCCACCTATTTCAAGAAAGCATGGGACAAACACAGAAGATCTCTGAAGAGAAAAAAGGGACTATAGTAGCTGATATGGAAGGGCAGACTGGAGAGACCATATGGTCTTTATCTGCAGTCATGTTTCTAGAGCAGTGGTTCCCAACTCAGTCCTCAGGTATCCCCAGGCCAGTCAGGTTTTCAGGTATCAACAATGAATATGCATGAGATAGATCTGCATACAATGGAAGCAGTGCATGCAGATCTATCTCATGCATATTCATTGTGGATATCCTGAAAACTTGACTGGCCTGGGGGTACCTGAGGACTGGGTTGGGAATCACTGATTTAGAGTGACACAATAGCATGTTTCCCTCACTCACAGGATCAGACATTTGGGAGTGTCATCTGTGCGTGTTATAGAAAGTGTTGGAGGGTGCATGCATGTATGCATGGGTTAATGTGTGCATGCATTTGTGACTTTCTGTGTGTTATGTAGACTGCCGGAGGCTATACATGCACTTGTGCATTTGTATGTGCATGCCACAGGGACTGTCGGGTGCTACATACATGCATGTGGGCATGTCTGTGTGCGCACACATGTGTGTGCTATGGAGACTTTTGGGAACGATGTGCATGCCTGTGTCTACTTTCATGTCTATTTGTCTCAATTTTCTGTGGTTCTACTCCTGCCTCTTCCTCTGTAAAGACCGAACAGCAATATTTGTTAAGCAGGAGTGGGAGGAGTGGTCTAGTGGTTAGGACAAGGTACTTCAGGCCAGAGGGCTGGGGGTTCAAGTCCCACCTGGGGACAGCAATCTCAAGCCAGAGGGACTGGGATTTCTAGTCCTATAGGCACTCCTTGTGGTCTTGGGCAAGCCACTTAACCCTCCATTGCCCATGTTCCCTGTAAGTATTAGCATATGTGTGTCATATCCCCTTGTGTTAAATGTATCCCCCAATTGACCTCTTTGACCCGGTGAAAAGCAGAATATAAATACAGCTAAATCAAAAAATAAATTACACTTTTTCATCATCACCCTCTACACATGCCACTGTTTCACCTCTAAGTCTCACAATGTGACTTTTACTCTCTCTCCTATCACTAACATATCTAACAGGCAAAGAAAGCATACAGAACATCCCCTCTTGTTATGTGTGTACATGAAGGATTTTTGATGTTATATCTGTGTTACCTCTGCTTAACTCTGTGACATGGAGGGAAAAGAGAAAATGCAGGGCTGAATGAAGCACTTCTGAAACATACCTCTGGGTTGCAAAGAAATGAAAAAAAAAAAAAATCAAGCAAAGCAAAGTACCCTTGACCGGCCTGACATGTATACTTTTGGAATAGCTATTGCATCAGATATGCACATAAATGCCCATTTATGCATGTATATGACTAAAATATATAGATTTACATGTGTTATTGGTGCATGAATCTAAGCAGCTTTTCATAAAATTAACCCTTCAAGGACAAAACCATATAGCTTTCTTAATGGATATTATATAAAAGACACCTAGAGAGTGAACAGTGTAGTCTGCTACTGGTTGCTATGTATATTGACTCTTAGTAGCGGAGATGCATAGCAATTCTTGCTGTCTTGGTACAGTGGCATCCTGTGGTTTCAATGTAAAATGCATTCTTTGAAATCTGTTGACGGGTGTCATTGTACATAATACCCATTAAGAAAGCTATATGGGTTTGCCCTTAAAGGGTTAATTTTATGAAAAGCTGCTTAGATTCATGCACCAATAACACATGTAGATCTAAATATTTTAGTCATATACATGCATAAATGGGCATTTATGTGCATATCTGATGCAATAGCTATTCCGAAAGTATACATGTCAGGCCGGTCAGGTGTACTTCCACTGTGGGCATGCTCAGGGGTAGAGTTTGGGTGGAACATGGGTGACATGCACAAGTACAGGCAGAAATTACGAAATACTATAACTTACGTGTGTTCTGTAAGAATTTAGGAATGGGCATTTACACCAGCCCTAGGGCTGGTCTAATTGATCGCTCTTTATATTAATGTGCATTTTAGGCCATTTTCTTTTTTTTATTGAGTTTTCTAATCTCTCACAATTGCAAGCACTTACCAAGAAACATGAACAGAAACAAAAGAAAAAAAGGAAATGACAATAAAACAGTATCAAATTAGCCCACATCAGGGGGAGAGATAATACAATCAAAAGCAAACAGGAAAAACAAGAGGGAAACCCTCCTAACCTACAGCCATATAATTTAAGACCACCCAACCCACACCACATTATCCCTGCTTCTCGCCGTCTGACAGAAACATCTCCAACTGCATGGATTCCAAGAAAACATATCTAGACCTCTGAAGGGTAATTAAACACTTAGGGCCTGATTCAGCAAGGCGACTTGCAGGACTGCACATCCCAGAAGAGACGTGCGGCCCCACAAGCCATCTTGCACATATTCCCCCAAAGACTCTCTCCGCACAGCCAGAGCAGTAGTACAGGGAGAATTGGCGGGGGTTGGGAGGGGGCAGAGCGAGGGCAGAGTGGGGGAGGGCCAAGGCAGCAGGACGTACAGGGCTGATTCAGGTCACGGCCCTGTATGTCCTGCAGGTCAGGAGTGGACATGCTGCTTATTCCACCTCAGAGGTGGAATAAGCAACTGGGACTGCAGCGATCAGGGCCGGAACCTGCACCCCCCCCAAGGCCAAGACAGGTGGCAGGTAGGTCCCCGCCACCCAATCCAGGCCCCAGCTGCCCAGAATAGGGTTGGGTGGTGGGGTAACAGGGGGTCGGTGCTGCGGGTTTCGGAAGGACATGCATGGAGGATGTCCCTGCATGTATGCAGGGGCAAGCCAAGCTGTCTCAGGGCCCGATCCTGCACCCACGGGAACATCTGGCTCCCACGGTACAGAATCAGGTCCTAACAGGCCTGTCTTCCTTGCGGGCATCCAGATAGCCTGGACGTGTCCCTAATAGAATCGGGCTCTTACAGGGGTATCGCAAAAAATAAAAAAAAGCCCCTAAGGGTGAACACCCTGGTCTGAGAACCAAAAAGGCTCTTCTGCACAGCTGTGTGGCCCTAGAGACACCAGGGAACAATTGAACATTAGCACCATAAAATAACTAATCTTTGTTTTTAAAGTAATCTTAAAAACTGAAATTGTGTCTTGATCAGATACCAAGGAAACCACTAATGTGGCACTGGTATTATCCTGCGATTCCTCTAGGAACTGAGTCAAATCAAAGGTACACTGTGATTACAGGCTATCAAAACCTCCCAGGGAATCACCAGTAATTCTTCTCATCCATAAGGTAATACAATTTAGAAAAAGACATTATATCAGAATTAGAAAGAGCGAGAATTTCCTTAAAATATTTCCTTAACGAAATTTCAGGCAGAAGAAAAGGCCTGGCAATCTACGTCCGGTGATACATTGCCAAGAAAACCCAGAGGCAGCTGGGTCACCAGAGGTCAGCACTGACTTAACGGCACTTGAAAAAAAATCAGGATCTTGATTGATTATCACTAATTGAACAACCAGGATCTGGATTAGGCTTGTTAAATGTCTTTAATAGAGTACTTAGATATAGTTTCACAGACTTTCTGGCACAAGAACATGGCAAAATAAAAATCTTTGGAGTAAATCTCTGCAGCAGGAGTCAGTAGATTTATATGACAAAAAATCCAACTGGCATTTTCCATATAACTCCATACCAGACAATCTTTAGGCCAATCAAGAAACAGGAAGGAAGTTCACCAACAATACAAGAGAAGAGCAGAATGGGGGGGGGGCGGAGCCTGATGTCCAGCGGGATGGTCGCATAACGCTGAGGCTCCCGAGAGGCCTACTCAGAATCCTGAATTAACACCGTACATACTTGGAACTTCTACTCTGATCTTGCCGGGGCACATTGGTGAGATGGCGGGGACCAAACCCACGCGCCTGGAATTTGGATCTCCAGCGGCTTCTCACGGCAAACGTTCCAAAACTGAACCTCCGTCCCCGCAGAAGGGGCTGGCCTTGCGCGAGGGCCCCGAAATGCAGCAGGAAATCCTCGCAGAGATTAGAGGGGTCAAAGACCTCGTGCAGTCAAACGGTGAAGCACTCCGAGCGCTGCGGGAAGATTTTGGTGTGCTGCAAAGCAAGCTAGAAGGGCTTTCTTCGCGTCAGGACAAAATGGAGAGCATATTGGACTCCCATGCGGCCCGGTTGTCCAAACTCGACAAAGTTGAACGTCAGGTGCGGGCCTTGCAGAAAGAAGTGGAAGATGGCAATAATAGAGCGCGCTGCAACAACATACGACTCGTGGGCATACCGGAGGGAGCGGAATCGGGAGACATGAAAGAGTTTTTATGCAAAATCCTTCCTTCCCTGCTCCAAATCACCTTTACCAAAGATTTGGAGATCGATCGCGCTCATCGTGTACCCACAAGCATAACGCTCAACAGGAAGACCCCGCGGCCTATCATTTTTCGACTTTTGAGATATCAACACGTTGAGCAAATTCTAAATGCCTCTCGGGCAAAGGGCCATATGGAGTTTGAGAGCCACAAGATCTCCTTCTATCCCGACTTGGCTAAACCCACGGTCGACCGCCGAAAGCGCTTTCTGGAATTCCGGCCGCGGCTTCAACAACTACAAGCACGCTATGGCCTGATGTACCCGGCCAAGCTCCGAGTCACGCTTCACAATCAGACAAGAACATTTGAGGACCCTGATCTACTAGCGGAGTTTTTGGATTCCAAAGAAGCCGACTTGATGCGCTGACTTCCAGAATATTCCTGCAAGTATTCTCATATCCGCTGTACCTGCCATATTGGATCTGCCGCAGCTCAGCAAAGAGTCTGGCGAGGGCAGTTTGTTGCCTTACTTTTGATGATATCTGTGACCCGACTCCATCTACCCACAGTAGCCTCGATGAGTATCAGAGACAGTGTTAATTATGGACTCTGGTGTTTCTTTTCCTTTTTTCATGTCTTTCTATTTCCTCTCTAGGGCCTCCTCCCGCAGACATATGGTCGCCATATTCTTTGGGGGTTTTGCTTCTTCTCTAAGATACTTTGGTACATACTTTTCAATATGGGGTGTATTAGCCAGAATACTTGGTGATTATGTCATTGTTGCACAGATTCTGAGTATGTTGTATGTTTTCAAGCGCCCTTACCTAAAATGTCTATTACTGATTGATGGCACCATGTAAGATTTTCTCATTGAACGTAAAAGGAATCAATAATCCGATCAAACGGAAGAAAATCCTAAGCTACCTAAGTCAGGAAGCTGTGGATCTGATTTTTCTCCAAGAAACGCATTTAAATTCGAAGGAAACTCTTAAACTCAATATTAAACCTTACATGGTGGCCGCCTATTCCCCAGCCGTTTCTAAGAAATGTGGGGTTGCCATACTGGTTAGGAAATCTTTGCATGCTACTATTATTGCGACTAGCTCAGATACAGAAGGTAGATGGTCCAGAGTTCATCTCAAGATAGGTAGCCTTGAAGTTACATGTATATGCCTTTACGCTCCTAATGTGGATGACCCTGCCTTTTTTGCTACCATTGCTCAGGTTGCGCAGGCCTCTGCTAATACCTCATTGATAATTGGGGGGGATTTCAATCTAGTCCTTGCTCCCCTGATTGACAAACAGCCGCCTAGGACAAGTGGTCCCCCCAAGAGTCACACCACGCTTACCTCCCTGATCAAAGATCTTGCTTTAGTTGATCTATGGAGGTTACTACACCCCAATGAGCTTGACTTCACCTTCTTCTCTTCCCCTCATAAATCCCAGTCTCGCATAGACTTCTTTCTAATATCAAAACTGTTAGTTCCTCAGGTGGACACTGCAAAGATTCACTCCCAACATATTTCAGATCATGCTGCCATTTCCTTTCAATTACACACTACTGCACCCCAAGGGAATTCGGGGGCCTGGTTCTTTGATAGAGCCCTGTTAACTCAGCCAGAGTTCCAGTTAGAAATTCGAGCAGCCATACAGGATTACTTCCATTTTAATCTACCCCAGGATACTGCGAATTGGGCTTGGTGGGAGGGCTTTAAAGCGGCCATTCGAGCAACGATCACTAGCTATCAAATTCGCCTGCGAAAACAACGCAAACAGCAGCTACTCATACTAGACCAACAAATAAAAGCAGGCGAACGAGTTCTAACTTCACGTACTGATCCATGTGTATTAATTCGATTACAACGTCTCCGTTTTCAATATAATTCAATCCTCTCAACTGCAGCTTCTAAGAGTATTGAGCTTCAGCGAGGGACATATTATCGTGAAAATAACCGAGCCGGTCGACTCTTAGCCAACGCCTTGAAAGGTCAAAAAGAAGCCAAACGCGTAGCGGCCCTTCGAGCTCCACAGGGAGGGGGCATAGTGACCACAGACTCCGACATTGTAGAGCTCTTTCGGGATTTCTATACCCGCCTATATCAATCTGAATGTGAGTTCTCGTCAGAGACATTCGAGCGATTGCTTTCTGGCATTCAGCGGCCGACCCTCTCTGAAGATGATAGGGATGCGATGGATGAACCCTTCTCTACTTCAGAGATCCAATCTGCCCTAAAACGAACAGCCTCGGGCCGTGCCGCAGGGCCCGATGGTCTCCCGACCGAATTCTACAGAACGTTCAGTGCAGATTTAGTTCCCTATTTAAAACTCTATTTTACTGCCCTTGCGGTAGATACATCCTCTTTGGGATCCTTTTCTGCAGCTAATGTGGTAGTATTTGAGAAAGAAGGCAGAGACCCGCTACTAACCGCCAACTACCGTCCAATCTCCCTACTTAATGCCGATTATAAGATCTTGGCAACGATCTTGGCCACCCGGCTATCTGACAGGATGGCCACCCTAATTCACCCCGACCAATGCGGTTTTATACCCGGCAGATCAACTGCTGACAATGCTCGGACCTTGTGCCATGTGCTATCCAGTGCTGCCAATCTATATCATCCATGGGTTGGTCTTTCCCTGGATGCCGAAAAAGCCTTTGACCGCCTAGAATGGCCCTTCTTATTTGCAGTTCTCCGATGGTATGGCTTTGGGGAGGGCTTCCTCCGATATCTCCAAGTTATGTATACTCAACCCGTCGCCAGTATTTGTGTAAATGCCATCAAGTCTCAGCCATTTAATCTCCAAAGAGGCACGCGTCAAGGTTGCCCCCTATCACCAATGCTCTTTGATCTAGCTCTTGAACCCCTAGCCCTCCTTATTAGACAGTCCGCACGTATTCGAGGTGTCCCCTTCAGTCATAGGGAGATTAAACTCTCTGCATATGCAGATGACCTTATGCTTTTCGTATCCCTCGATTCGGTTCCAGCTGTCTTGGATCTGATTGACGGATACTATCGGGCTATAAAATTAACTGGACCAAATCTGTAGCATTCCCACTGAACCGCTGGGTACATGAGGCTGACATGCAGGCCTTTCCCTTCCTTTGGCAATCCCGCATGGTGAAGTATCTCGGGGTCCATTACTGTTCTCCTTTAGAAGACACTATCAGTTTTAATGCCAAAGAGGTAGTCTCCAAAGTCCGTGAGCTCACGAATCGTTGGTCTCCCTTATCTCTTACATGGTGGGGCCGCTTAGAAACTGTGAAAATGATGATAGTCCCCAAAGTGAACTACATTTTAGAAATGCTGCCATGCTTACTCCCGCTACATACTTATAAAGATATTGAGGGCCTTCTCGTCCGTTATCTCTGGCAGGGCAAGCCACCAAGGATAGCTAAACAAAAACTACAGTCTGCAAAGGAAAGAGGGGGTACCAGATTTCCTGATTTTCTTAGATATCATCAAGCCTTCCTACTTAAGCAAGGTGCCCGATGGCTAGATGCCTCAACAGACAGCAGACCAGTTTGGCTTGACATAGAAGAGGAGCTTAGTAGCCCAATTCCGTTGACCCATCTCCCCGGTATGTCCTATCAAGTAGACACCCGCCATCCACCAATGATTGTCGATACTCTTGCGGCCTTTAACACACTCATTCTATCACTGGGCCCGAACGTCTGTCCTCAGGACGGACTCCCGCTATGGAATAACCCCAGAATTCAAGTCCTAAATAGAACGATAGCATGGAAACCCTGGTACTCAAGGGGGATCTGGACACCCCAACAGCTTTTCTCTGCAGCTCGTTGGAAAACCTTTTCTGATTTACAAAAGGAATTTGCGTTACCAGCGAAACACTACTTTCAACTGATGCAGCTTCAACACTGCCTCAAAAGTGCTCGAATCATGCCGCCCTCTGCCCCTACTGAGGACGGGCTATTAGAGATAGTTCACTCTATTAGTAGTACACATGGGGTAGCCTCTAACTTTTATAAAATATTATGTCAGGGTACAGACACGGCCACTTTTAGAGCCCAACAAGCCTGGGAGCGCGAACTGCAAACCACTTTAACCCCTGTGCAATGGAGCGTTTTCTGGAGCAAAGTAGTGCGGGTTTCCCGGTCTGCCTCTGTTACCCAAACTCTCTTCTTTTTTGCACACAGATGCTTTTATACCCCAGAAAAAATAGCCAAATGGAACACAAATGCTAGGGACCAGTGTTGGTCTTGCCATACTGCTGTGGGAACCTTCGCTCATGTTATTTATGAATGTCCTCAACTACAGGTTTATTGGGGGCGGGTCTGGGGTTGTATTTAATTTATCTTACACCTTCACGAACCTCTCTCTTGGAAGATCGTGGGACTCCGCTCTGTGGCGGAGGTCCCCTCTCTTCCTAAGAAGGGTCGCTTTCTCCTTGATTTCATGCTGGGTATAGCCATATGCTTAATCACGAGGAATTGGAAGGATAGCTCTCGACTTACTGTCAATGAATGGTGGAACCTCGTCTGCTTATATAGTAAATATGAGCAGATACCTCGGAGAGCTATTCCCCATGCCCAACCTCACTCTCGCTTGTCTAAATGGCAGATGCTTAATGATTATGTACAATCTGCTCATTGCTCCAACATGCCTGTATAATGTGCACTCATCATGTTTCAGATCACCGTTAGGTTTTGTAACACAATAATGTAAGTACACGCCCGCTTCGGGAATGATTAGTTTTCTAGAGAAGAAGCAGGGGGGAGGGGGGTGGCAGGGGTTTACTTTGGTGTATGTATTACACTTTATGTATCTGTCTTTTAGCTGTATGTCTTCCTTTTCCTTTGTTGTTATAAAACAAAAATAAAGAATTTAAAAAAAAAAAAAAAAAAAAAAAAAGAAGAGCAGAATGGGTAGAGCCAGTCCCATGGAGATGTGATGCCTGCCTACTAACCAAAAGGTTATTAGCTTGAGACCAGCCTGTGATGAAACTGGAGGGGGAAACAAATTTTGCATTTTTCTATTCAGATTATGTACATCCCTAGTGCTTTATACACCCCCCCTCCCCCCGTATGAAAGAGATGTAAATCTTGAAAGTTACTCACAAATACATTAAGTTAGTCCTATAGCCCCTGGTCTACCATCCACTGAGAAGCAAGGGCCCCTATAGGAGCACAGGGATGATTAAATTGTCCATGCTTCCAAATTTAGTTTTTCAAAGTCCTTGGTGTGAATGGAGGGTGGATGGGGGGGGGGGGGGAGGGGGTTTCTGGCACTGAGAATGCAGAGGTTTCCCTTTCTAATGTCACAGGGCGAGTATTGGATAATGTTCTGAGAGAGGTACCTAGTACGCTTTGAAAGAAAACCCTGTTTCCTTTGTACTGTTTAGGGTTCCCATCAGCATTTGTGGGAGACAGAGAAAAAACCTGGTTAGCTAAAGGATAAATGTTTATTTCAAAAAGAATAAAAAAATGTAACACATAATACTGCACAGCTTTTCTTTCAAACAAACAGTAATTCATTTCAGCACTTTTTAACAGTTACAAATAACACTGTTTAATTTTTAAACAATTCTTCCCTTTAGGCAAATTGGAAGAACAAATATTAACAATCATGTCCGTCCAGACCCCCAAAATACTTATCAACAGTATACCCTCTACACTACAGCTAACAAGTGGTAACCTCAGATAAGTGTTACTCTAAACTACTTAATTGTTACTTATCAAAAATATTGATACTTTGTTTCTTTCTAGGTTCTACTGAGAAACAGAAGACAAATAAATATCCATACTTTTAAATTCCCAGGTAAGTACGGATATTCTCTCAATGTTCTGTGTAAACTATTAAAAAAGGGGAAATCCCAAAGACATTCCTTCCCTGCTCTTAATTTTAAAAAAAAGTAAACAACCCTGGCCAGGGTATTTGTCAACATGGGTGTGTGCACACTTATTTGCCTTGTGGGTTCCTTTCCCCTTTGTTCTTGCGGTTTTGCAAAAGATGTGTCGTCCTCAGCAGATTCCTCTAGTTCTTTGCTTTGCACCTGCTGTCTACTTGATTAAATCCAAAGGAGGTAAATTCTAACTAGCCCGCCCTAATAGCTTCATTAATGTAAACCCCTGGAGCTTCACAGTCCCTACCTACTATTAAAAGACCTGATTAATTTTTAAAAAGTATCTTTTAGTCAAGGCTGACTCCTGACAACCCAGCAGCAACTGGGTTTTCTTGGCAGTGTGACCATAAATAGATTGTCAGGTCTTTCTTCCAAGGCAGTAGAGGGTTAAGTGACTTGCCCAAGGTCACAAGGAGTACTAGTGGGAACTGAACCCTGGTTTCTTGCTTACCAAGCCAGTGCTCTAACCACTAGGTCCTGCTTAACTAACAAAGCAAGATATTTTCCTTTTTACACTCACACAAACTTTTTTTCTCACACTCAACATACACTCAGCTCCATTCAGCCCTCACACTACTTCAAAAATAGCTAGGTTAGGCAGCCAGTGACTTGCTTTCACACCCTCATTATAACTTGTCCATCTTCAACTAGGTGGTGCCTCTAGTATAGATTGGAAAGCTGGATGAAGAAATTCAATGCTTCTGGCCTCAGTAAGCAGTATCATTTTTCTTTTCTTCTGACAAAAAAATCTCTCAAAAATGACCACTTTTTTCAAACTCTCAAGGATCTTGTGACACTGATACAATCTCATGTCCAAAGAACTAACCTGTCCACATTCAAAACCAGGCAAACAGGCCTCAGCCCTCCATACCACTCACAAAGGTCTTTCCTCCAAACCCCTGGATGGTCTCTCAGATAAATAATGTGGTTACTAGGAAAAAATCCCTCACTCATTCCTCCCAAAATGGTGCAGAAGTGCAAAGCCTTTGAGTAGATGCAGGGGGAGTGGTAGTCATCTGCCCTGCGTTTACCACGCAGAGCAGACACCATACAGGCACCGTGTTACACGCAGCAACAGATTGAAGGGAT
Source organism: Ichthyophis bannanicus (assembly GCA_033557465.1). Classification (NCBI taxonomy): domain Eukaryota; kingdom Metazoa; phylum Chordata; class Amphibia; order Gymnophiona; family Ichthyophiidae; genus Ichthyophis; species Ichthyophis bannanicus. The sequence goes on along the minus strand of CM066031.1, from coordinate 701,503,555 downwards.
GTATCTGCACTGTACCACTACATGTAACATGGTTCCTGTGCTGCCTCAACATCCCCCCACCCCCAAAGAAAAGCAGAGCAATAGGAGCAAGCACCAGTGACTGCTGGGTTCTCCCACCCTCTCGATCCCAAAGATGCGGCACTTGCCAATTCTTCCACCCTCCAGATCTGGCTCCATCTCCACATTAAAGATTCCCCCATCTGATCCTCCTCCCCCTGACCCCCTTATCTAATTCCCCTTTCCATTAAGAATAGACAGCATCCACTGTCCCTTGCTATATATCTCCCCTGATCACATCCCCAACTGAAGGCCGAACACTCCTCTTACCGGCAGCCATTTCTCATAGCAGGCAGATGGGGCAGAAGCAACTCCCATTTACTCCTGCCCCATTAACGGGATGCAAAGCGGTGGATCTGACTCCTCGTGATACACTTGCAGTACTACTGTTAGGATCATTCATACCCTGTCCACTGGCTGCTGATACGTGTCTGGGATGGTGGCGGAAGGGTTCGGCTTTCAACTGGGGAGAGGTGTTTTTAATCAGGGGGGTGTCTGATGAGGGCCAGAAGATGCTATTTTGCTATTTTTAATGGGAAGGAAAACTGGGGGGTGGGGGGGGGGAGTGGGCTTTTAATGCATAGGTGGATTGGTTCAGGAGGGTGGGAAGATTGGCCAGTGCTCATCTTTTACATCTGGAGGGTGGAAAGGCCCAGCTATCCATGGCATTTACAGCTATTTCTTTACTTTGGGGGGGGGGGGGGAGTTTGGGGCAGTGGCCGCTCTACTGGATGCCAGAAGCACAGCTGCACATCTGCCATCTCTTGAGGAGGCTTTAAGTGCAGCTACATTGTCAGTAATGGTGACAGCCGGTTCGCAGTATCATCCTGCATGTTAACTGTCATTGGCCTTCGTGCCCACTCTCTGACTGAAAAACCACCCTAATCTACCAGGACACGCTCTAAGCAGAATTTATTCAGCTAAATAAACCACAGACAGTCACTTTGAACTCTTTATGGCATGCAGTGATGTCAGTTGAAGGTCTTTGTCCTCCCGAATAGATCAGATTTTGGGTGTCAACTGGAACTTAAATGTCAGTTAAAGACCATGACCAGAGGCTTCTTGTGCAAGAAACAAGTGGAAGCTATGCAGAACGGTTTAAATGCCGGGGTAAAAGATCAGTTTGTACGGCATAGAAGTTGGAGACATTGGAGAATTATGGCAGGCAATGTAATCAGAGATTCTTAAACTTCTGAGTCATCTTTATTTACAACAAATACGATGTTAAGGAAATACCTTTGGAAGTATTGAAGATACCATCAGAGGATCTTCCACCTGTTGCATGGTCGCTCTGTTTGGCATAGGCCTGATGCAGACGAGCAGGAGGGAAGGCAGCAGCCATCTGTGGATATTACTGACTTTCTTGGGAACTCTTGAGAAGAAATTGTTGCAACAGCTCCCACGATTGTGATCTTCACTCTTGAATATAATAAGAACTGGGTGCCTGATATTGCTCCTACAGCAGCTAGTCACCAGTGCTGAACTTTGGCCACCGGCATTGAATATTCAGGTTGGCCGTAGAACCAGGAAGCCAACTGGGCAGCAATATTCAGCCACCGCCTAGTTAGCTAGTTAGCTTAGGGGTATGTTTACTAAACTGAGCTAACGGTTAACTCGAGCTATCTGCAATATATCCCATCTTATTCAATGGGTTCTAGTTGCAGATAGCCTGGTTTAGTAAGCATGCCCCCTAGAGATCTTGATCTAGATGCTCATTTCCATCTCAGATTTCCTTGTAGATATGTGGTAAAATTGCCATCTGATACCTGCATATTGCTATGATGCTGAGCAACACAAACATTTTCCAGATGGTGGATTTATTTATATTCTCTTATATACCATGCTATTCTGCATTAGTGCAGTTTACATTGAACAAGGCATTATAACTTGGAGATAACTATATTACAGGGAACATGGGCTATGGAGGGTTAAGTGGCTTGCCCAAGACCACAAGGAGCACCTGTGGGACTAGAAACCCCAGTCCTTCCGGCCCAAGGTTGCTGTCCTCTAGTGGGATTTGAACCCCCGACCTTCCAGCCTGAAGTACCTTGCCCCAACCACTAGGCCACTCCTCCACTTTTGTTAAATACTGATGTGAACTGGGGTTCCAGGTTTCTGTGTTGTAAGATCTTGTAAAAGTGTGTTATTTTTTGTTTCTCCTAGCAAGCCACCTGCTTTTCTTTCTTTGTTTTCTTTGTTTTCCTTTCTTTTTTGACCAGGCAATTTGACGTTGGACTCCCTTGATTTCCTTTCTTATTTCAGGTGTTCATTATATCATATTATGAGTTTCTTATTTTCCCCCTTAAAACCTCCTCTTCGCTTCCTCCTTTCTCAGTCTCTGTGGATAACTCTCTACTCCTTCCTGTTTCCTCGGCTCGCAACCTTGGGGTTGTCTTTGACTCTTCCCTCTCCTTCTCCATACACATCCATCTGAAAGCTAAGACCTGCCATTTTTTTTCTATAACATCAACAAAATCTGCCCATTCCTTTCTGAACACACTACTAAGACACTTATCCACTCCTTAATCGCCTCTTGTCTTAACTACTGTAACCTACCCTTTGCTGGTCTCCCGCTGAATCATCCCTCTCCTCTTCAATCTGTTCAACACTCTGCTGAGCAGCTAATCTTCCATCAGCCTTGACATGCTCATATTATCCCTCTTCTCAAGTCACTTCATTGGCTCCCTATCCATTTCCGCATCCAGTTCAAACTTCTCCTGCTAACCTATAAGTGCATTCAATCTGCAGCTTCTCACTACTTTTCCTCTCTTATCTCTCCCTACACCCCCTCCCCCTCCTCGGGAACTCTGCTCTTCTGGCAAATTGTTTCTATATTTGCCCTTCTCTTTTACTGCCAACTCCAGACTTCGCTCCTTTCACCTTGCTGTACCTTATGCCTGGAACAAACTACCTGTGTCAGGCGCCTTCTCTGACCCTTTTCAAATCCAGGCTGAAAACTCATCTCTTCGCTGCTACTTTTGGATGATCTCCTTGTTTCTTTACCTTTCCCCCTTATTTTATCCCTGTCTACACCTTCTGTGTTGTCTGACTTGATGAGATTGTAAGCTCTGATGAGCAGGGACTGTCTCTTACATGTCTGTGCAGCTCTGCGTACGTCTTGTAGTGCTATACAAATGCTCTATAGTAGTAGTAGTTCATTGTCTCGGAAGAAAAGGCCTGGCCATCTACTCCCGGTCATACCTTGCCAGAAAACCCCAGGAGCTGCTGGGTCGCCAGGAGTCAGCATTGACTTGGTGGCACTCAATAAAAATGAGCACTTCTGCTGCAGAGTCTGCTGTTGATCTGGGGGGCATGGCTTCCAGCGTGGAGAGTGCAGTTCAGTCTGCAGTTGGGGATCAAGCTGGAAATTATGTGCATCCAGCTGTAGATCCTTTAGACTTGAAACCCATGCTGCAGAAGCCGTCTACTATCACCTTGGAAACACTCTGGGGTGGCCTGCAGATTTTGGAGTCTTCTTTGCATACCCAATTTGCCTCCTTTCAATCTCTGCTTGTTGGTCACGTTTAGGTATTAGAGCAGCAGAAGCAAGCGGTAACTGCGTTAACAACAAGAGTCTCAACTGGAGTTGAAAGTAGAAGATATAGTTGCTGTGTTAGGTACTGTAACTAAAGATCTTTCGAGTGTTCATCTGAAGATAGAGGGGCATGTTTACTAAACATTCCTAACGTGCGGGGCCGTGCTAGTGTGCCTGTGCCATATAAGGAGTGGGCGGTTCATGCAGAAAATAGAAAAAAAACGGTAGTAAGCAACCGGACGTGTGTGCGTCGCGCTAATGTGCGGGGGTCGACATTAGCGCGTGGAAAGGCAAAGTGGCGCGCTGCTGAGTATACAAAACAGCAGAGCCGTGGTACAACGGTGAAGACACTGACCAATGGTGCAGGGGCCATGGGTTCAATCCCCCAGTGTGCGCAACGACAAAGGTCAGCTGAGGCAGTAACTGTAATGATTAACATTGTTTTAGGAGGCAAATTAATTTGGAACGGCATAAGGCGGCGCACAGTTATTTTTGGGCGGCAGAAGGCAGCGCACAGTGCTTTTTGGGCGGCATAAGGCGGCGCACAGTTATTTTTGGGCAGCAGAAGGCGGCGCACTGGTCCCCTTGGGCGGCAGAAGGCGGCGCGCTGATAGGCACAAGGCGGCGCGCTGATGCACAAGCACAGGAACAGAGCCACAGCACAATGGTTAAAACACTGACCAATGGTGCAGGGATCAGGGGTTCAACTCCTCACAATGCCCAGTGAAAAATGCCTGCTGAGGCATTATGTTGTGGAGTGCTGTAGGAGGCTGTATAATTATATTTTGTTATCACTACTAGCAAACGCACTCTCCCAGCATGTTAACATACGGCAGCCCATAAGGCACATGTTACAGTGCACTGTTCGCCAAGGCACCCTTGAATGACCCCTATAGGGCAGCATGTATGTTGCGACACAGGATAATGTATAGTGCACCCTATAGGGATGGCAACCATAAGGTGGCCTACAGGGCGCCCTATGAAGCACCCTCAGAGGCACCTAATGGGTATAGTAAGCTGAGGGTGGTCTTGCCGGCATAGACATATGTACAGTAAATAAAAATAAAGCTGTGGACAGCCCTACCAAAGGGCCCCACTGTGGGTTTGAACCCATGACCTCTGGCTGCACAGGCAGTGATGTAACCATTGCGCTACAGCTCCATAGCTGTAAGCAGGTCCCTGGCTGGCTGCAGATAGCCTACACGTCACCGCACAGACAGTCTGCTGGTGTCAACAGGATAGGGTTAGGCCACCCGTACCCATGATGCACTGCACATGCAAATTAGCTGTCCGCAGATGGACACAAGATGGGGAATGCACCCCCACAGCACCTCGGCCCTGTTGGGGGAAGTGACCGGGTGCACCCACACAGCACCTTGGCCTAGTAGGGGGCACTGACCGGGTGTTTTACTGGCACAGAGTAGCCACACACCGTTACATCGTGCGGGTACTGTGCTCACCCTGAGTGTGCAATGAGGTGGCCAGGACCAGGTCAACAACACCTGCCATGGCTGATGGAGGCCAAGCGGCGTTCCAAAGCAGTGTTAATGTGTAAGATAGCTATTTTCTGCACAAACACCATGGATATCCCTGTCTGCCGCCATCAGGCACCCCCCCCGTGGCAAACATGGTCTCCATCAAGGGATCCACACTCTACCTCCCTGCAAAGGTGGCAGTAGAGGGCAACATCAACCCCAGTCCTGCTGAGGAACACCACCCCCCCCCCCAGGCAGGCAGCTCCATACACAGCCATAACACAATAGCAGACAGACATAAGCCCAGGGTATGGTAAGCTGCACTCCACCACCAGATATTCCCCTGCAGCAAGCCAATAGCCACTGCACCCTGCAAGCCATTATAGCAAGACATTTACCAGCTACAAACAGTCTGCTGGTTAGTCCATAGTGCATGTTCCCAATGGAGATGCATGCACCCAGAACTGAGCTGTCTGCATACACAGCAAGCAGATAGATCAGTGACTGGGCCCCAAAGAGAAACCCATATCTATCACATGAGAGAACTACTATACAGCACTATGGGGGGGGCCTAGCCATGCTGTGGTCACTGCACAGTCAGGGTGAGCATGATCCCCCAGAAGGACATGCTTTGGCCACCCTGTCTGTGTAGGTGGTGGCCGGACACTACAATATCCCAGCCAATGTCCCTGCCAGGGCCCTATGCCCAGTGCAGATGCATCCTGGCCACGTCACCCTGCCCTGGCTATACCCATGGTACCTTGCACCTCATTATGCACATTGACTGGCCAATACTGGCAACAGTGCTGGCAGTGCGGGCTGTTGAGAGGGCTTGCAGCCAACACCCACTGTATAGACAGACACACACTTCCACACCTCTGCCATCATGGTGCTACGATTGAGGGGGTAAGTAGCCTTGCCCACCAAACCGGTCCTGAGCACGGCAAGGCATGGATATGGTACGCATTACAGCTGGTGGTCACTCCCCAGGGTGGTAAGCACCGTCAGAGGCCAGGCCTGGAGCATGCCCTGCAAACACCTAACAGATTGTTTGGATGGGGTCAACTATCAGTATGTACGTAACGTATGGATAACTGCCTGCCTGTGCTCCTAGCAAACGTCTCCGAGCTGTGTACCGTATACCTCAGGTGTAGGGTGACATTGGTAAGTTATGCAAGTGCTCGTTTTGGGTGCTGCATGCACGGTCCAATGTTCTGCCTTTCCAGGAGACATTGGCCAATGGGGCCTGTGGGTGTGGGTGTGTCTGCCCTTGATGGCTGCTGCTTTACGGCACAGATTCCCAACTCCAGTCCAGGTTTGCATCACACTGTTCGGGTTTTCCTGCTATCCCTCATGAATATGCATGGGCTACATCTACATGCCATGGGGGTGGTGCATAGATATACAGCACAGGCATTTGTATGAGTGTCAGCATGGAACCTGACTGGTGTGTGGCCCACCAGGACTGCATTTGGGTGATTCTGCTCTAGGTACTGCCCCTGTTCATGGTGTCTGTGCTCAGTGGGGTAAAAGATAGATGTCTTACCATTGCATATGTCCCCGCCATGAAAGGTGTGTCCTTACTATCACTGTTTAGTTGTGGGAAAATATGTGGGCAGGATTGGCAGTAGCCCCAGCTGGGCTTTGAACCTGTGACCTTCTGTTCTTATATGCACTGTCTGTGTGCACTGCACCACTGTGTAGCCACAGATTGGTTGGATTCCCTGGAAAGTCCATGACTGTGGATCCGGCAGGACCTGTCTGTTGCAGTGGACTGTGCCAGCCTGCACATGGCTAGGCCTCTGTCTTCTGTGGTTAGCAGCCACTGCCCCCTGCACCACATGTACTTGTCCGCCAACATGCTGGCATGAACTTCTCTCAGAAAAAGCAGTTGACCTGATTGCAATGTGGCAGTATGGGACTGCATTTGGGGGACTTGGCTGTAGGTAATGCCCATTGTTGTGGGGTGTGTGCGGTGTTGGGTAAAATATGGGTGTTTTCCCCATGCATACAGGGGTGTCTGCGCTATCTTTATTTAGTGGTGGGTAAAATATAGGGACTGGGCTGGCAGGTGCCCCAGCTGGGTTTTGAACCTCTGCCCTCTGGTCCTAGAGGTAATAACTCTGTCCGCTGTACCACACTTTGGCCACAGAGACAGTGCAGCCCCTGGAGGCAGTAAGCCTGGCAGGATGGAGTCACAAACCCTGCTCTACGCAATTCTACTGTGGGCATATGCACCCTGTCTGGTGACAAACGTGCACATAAACCCCGGAAATGACCACGGGAAATGTGGGACAAAATATCACCACGCTGGGCAACAGTGATATTAATGGGCAACCATAGCAAACACTCCCAGGAAAGCTCCAAAACGTGGAAATGTTTTTTGGAAGACTCTCCTCTCAGTAGACCCTTCCAAACTTCATTTCTTTTTTCTGGAGCTTTGCTGGGTGTGATTTCTGTATTTTCCCATCACTATAACTGTTCCCCAGCTGAATTACTATTTTTAATAGTTCTGTTGTGGTCATTTTCTATTTTTATTTTCACTTTTGTGCTGTGCACATGTATCACACTGCTCACGTTTTGCTGGTTTCCCCGGTTTTCCTGTACATTGCTGACGGAAATGGTTTCTCTTCCCTTTAAATGCTTTCTACCGCGAGTGTTTCACTCGCGGTAGTTTTTACATGCAAATTCGGGCCTGCTACTGTGCGGGGAGCCTCTCCCCTCCCACTCTCCACCCATTGACCCCGTCCCTCCGCCCCTCCGGAGCCTTCCTCCGCCCTCCTTTCGCCGTTCCACGCCTCTATCGGACATTTGCGGGCCCGCACTTGTACGGGGCCCGTTAGTGAGCCACGTACCTGTGCGGGGGTGACACGCACGTGTGCAGGGCGTTTAAACGCGTTTCTGCGCGTTTCAGTGCCGCGTTGCCGTGCGCTATTTTGCGGTGCGCTATTTTGCGGATTTTAGTAAACATGCCCCAGAGTCTCTGGAAAACTCTGTGAGGAAGAGGAACTTGCGTTTGTTGAATTTTTCTAGGGTTCCTACCATCTCTCCTAAGGAACTTTTTCATTCATATCTTACTTCTGTGCTGAAAATTCCATCTGAGTCTAATCCTCCCCTGGCAAGGGTTTTCTACTTACCTGCTTCCAGGCGGAAAGAACCTGTGTCTTCTTTGCCACTTCAAAAGCCTGCTTTTGATTCTTTGGACCTGACTAGTTTTTTAAGAGACCTCGGAACCTGAGGCTATTCAGCGATCAACACTTTTGCTGACATTGGCTTTGGAACCTGATCGAGACAGGCTGGCGAAGATGTGTTTTAAGGCTGGGAATGAGTTGTTTATGGGTGCTCCTAGAAGAATGTTTCCTGATGTCTATGAGGCTACTCAAAGCGTAAGCAGAAACTTTTACTGCTATGTCCTAAGGTTCTGAAATTGGGGGATTTGTTTCTTTTTTGCGCTACCCCTGTAAATGTTTGATAAAGTATCAGGGGATAAATTATATCTTTTTTGACCCCTCTCATTTAACCTAGTTTGTTGTTAGTAAAAATGTTAATTCTGTCCAGGAATCTGTGCATCCATGATGGTATGCCCTTGGAATTTGATCTCATAGAATAGGTGATATTGCACCAATACGTGTCCTTTTCCCGGGAAAGTTTTCTTTTGATTTGAGTCTAGTTTTCTCCTTTCAATGGTGGACTAGTGGAAGTGATTTCTTTGTATTGTTTTTCTTTTGTATTTGCCGGGGGGATTTTTCTTCCACCCACTTATGATTCTATTTCTTCTTTTTCTGTAACAAGTAGTTTTTCTTGTGTAAAGATTTGAAAATGGCATTAAATAAATAAATAAATAAATAAATAAATTAAAAAAAAGAAATGAGCATATGAAATTTCACTATTCATTTTTTTTTGTATAATCTGTTTATTGAATAAAACGACGATACAAGATAACCAACAAGTTCACAAAACTGCAGCATAAAATTTTTGATATTTTGTTAATCATTACAAGACCCCTCCGGGTGTGGTTGTGTCTGATCCACCGCCGGAGGCCAGGAGTCGCACTCAGGCAAAGCAATACGGTGCAGACTACCTCCATTTATCCCCCTCCCCCCCCTTCCTTCCCCCCCACCCCCCAACCAGTACCTCGCACAACTACTAACCCAGAAGCATCTCTATCCAATTTTAAGCACCTCGCTGCGGGCGACAGGACCCAAGGCCTGGACGTAAGGCATCCAGATCAATAAAAAGGAGGCCCAGTGTTTGGGGGACCCTAGTGCTCGGCGTCGCTCAAAAAGCATAAGCTGATGAAAGCAATTGCGCCATTCACAAAATGTGGGAGCTGATGCCTCTCGCCATCTACGGAGGATAGGTCCCTTCCCCACCAGACAAGCCTTACGCACCAGCAAGCGTTCCCAACGCCCCTTCGGGTGGAGTGGTCCCAAGCAATCCAGCACCACGCTTAACCCCGTCCAAGTGACCCGCTGTCGTAAAAGCCCACCTAGATAACTGCTGATGCGCTTCCAGTAGGACTGTATCCTGGGGCAGGCCCACCACATATGACCTAAGTCCGCTAGGGGGCACGAGCATTTAGGGCAGCCGCCCGACTCAGCAAGGTGGCTCCGAAACGCTCTCCTTGGGGAAAAGTGAGCTCGAAGGATGGACTTATATTGCACCTCACGCCATCTGGTCCCTTCCACTAATCGTCGAATCTGTGATAGGGCTGCCAATACAGAGCCCGGGTCGACCGCTCGGCCCAAGTCCCGCGCCCACGCCGACTCCACTGCTGAGAAATCCGTGGAGCGTTCAAGGCAATCGAAGCGCTTTTTCAGCGCGGCAATGGTGGGAGGGTCTTCCGCCCCCAAGCTCAAAAACTCCAGGATTTGAGCGGAGCGTTCCAATTGGAGTTCTGCTTGGGGCAACGAGCTCACATAGTGGGACAGTTGGGCATGAGCAAAGCTAGAAGCCGGGTGGCTCAAATCATATTCCGCGGTCAGTTCCATCAACGGCTTACATTTCCCGGTCGCATCGACCACATTCCCCAGGCGTGTGATCCCGGCTCTTTCCCAGTGCCGAAAAACAGGCGAGTTGGAGCCGGGGGAAAACTGAACGTTACCCTGTATAGGCAACCACGATGATACCATGGGGTTGCTGTTCCAGAGTTTATTAAGCTGCTGCCAAGTGCACCGCATCGCCTGCAGTAGAACACTATTGGTCAGCCGAACCGGCAACTGTGCCCCTGGGAGTTGTAGTGCCGCTTCCAGGGCCGACGGTGCCAGAAGGGCTTGCTCTAACTCCCTAGGGGTGTACACCGAAGTGTCCCCCAACCAATCACTCAAGTGTCGCGCTTGGCATGCCAGCGCATATTTCCGAAAATCCGGAATTCCCACCCCTCCCTTACGCCAACCCCCCCGCAGCCGGGATAACGGTATGCGCGCTCGGGCTCCTTTCCACAGGAACCGCCGAATTTCACGCTCCATACGGAGCACATCACGGCGCAACAACCACACTGGAAGAGTTTGAAGCCAGTAAAGGACTCGAGGGAGAATGACCATTTGCAAGGCTGCCACCCGACCAAGCAGAGACAAAGGTAGCGGCGTCCAGGCCCGCAACTGTGTCTGAAGTTGAAGAAACACTCGATCAAAATTTATTTTATACAACGACTCCGGCCGCCTCGTCAGCACTATACCGAGGTAAGCAAAGGCCTCATCGGCCCATCGAAGAGGGAACAGGCCCGGCCATTGAGCTCGCAACGCACCCCCCACGTCCAAGGCCTCCGATTTCTCTGTATTAATGCATAGACCGGCAAAGCTCCCATATTGGGAAAAGGCTTCTAACAGACGTGACAGCGAACGTTGGGGCGATGTGAGGTGAACCAGTACATCGTCCGCAAAGGCGGCCACTTTAAACCCCACTGTTCCAATCCGGACCCCTGGAATAGAGGCGGATTCCTCTACAGTCCGTATCAAGGGATCCAATGAGAGAACAAAGAGTAAAGGGGACAGCATGCGAAAAGGATCAGAAAGCAAACCATTGCAAAGGATGCACGCCATCGGGTCAGCATATAGCAAGGTCACATAGCTACAAAATGTATCCCCCAGACCATAATACGGCAACAGATCTTTCAAGTAGTCCCAGTGCACCTGATCAAAGGCTTTCTCTGCATCAAAGCTGATCAGTAAAGATGGTAAATCCCGGTCCCTCACCCACTCCAAGGATGCCAAAATCTTCCGTAAATTACGGACCGCATAACGCCCTTTAACAAACCCCACTTGGGACTCATGTATCAACTCACCCAGCACCGAAGCCAGTCTATTCGCCAATATTTTCGCCAAAATTTTCATATCAAAATTCAATAGTGAAATAGGGCGATAGGAAGCCGCCCGGGTAGGGTCCTTCCCGGGTTTAGGTATGAGGGTAATATGCGCGAGATTAGATCCCCAGGTATAACGTCCAGTTTGCGCCCTGCGACTGTACAGGCCCACAAGAACCGGCGAGACCATATCCCGGAGCACCTTGTAAAACTCGGCCCCAAAACCATCGGGCCCGGGTGCCTTATAACACTGTGCGCTTTGAATGACTGCACACACGTCCTCCGCAGTGATCGGGGCATCCAAAACGGCTCGTTGTGTGGGGGTCAGCTTCGGTAATGACAACGTTCGCAAATAGTCCTGCATCGTGGACATACACCCCTCCCGCCGTGCGTAGAGCCCTTGGAAAAAAGAACGGAAGTGCCCCACAATCGCCCGATTGTCCCGGTGCAGATGACCAGCCTCATCTCGCAAGGCAGCTACGGATCGGACACCCCGACTGCCTCGAAGGCAGCGAGCTAAGAGACGGCCGGGTTTATCTCCAAATTGATACAAACAATAGCGATAGTAAAAGTGGGATTTTTTCGTCCGCTGATGTATAAGCTCATTCAGTGATGTTTGCAATTCCCAAAAGCGTTTACGGTTTCCCATCGAGGGATCACCGGCACAGCGACGGCGTGCTCTGACCACCTGCTTTTCCAGAGACACTATTTGCCGTGCTAAACGCCGGCGTTTACGCACCACATATTCAATGATGTTGCCCCGAAGAACCACCTTGGCGGTCTCCCATAACAGTTCTGGGTCAGCAGCATGAACCGCATGGTGGTGCATAAAGTCATCCCAGCAGCCCCGCAGATGAGCTTGAAATTCCGGATCGCGGTCCAGGCCGGTGGGGAACCGCCAGATACGTGATGTATCCGCTACTACCCCCCACGCTAAGTCTACCCAAATCGGGGCATGATCTGACACTGCAGTGGGGCCTATCTGCGCTTCATCCACCTGTGAAAAAGTCCTTTCCGAGACCAGTATATAATCTATGCGGGCATGAGTCCCATGAGCCCTCGATTGATGAGTAAAATCCCTCTCAAGGGGGTGTAACAAACGCCATGGATCCACGACACCTAAACGCCGGCAAAACTCCCGAAGGGCCATCGAAGTAGGGGCCCGCCCCCGCTCACCACCCCCGGCGGCAGTATCCATGTCTATATCCAGGACCCCATTCAGGTCCCCAGCCATTATCAGAGGGACATCCGGTAATTGTTCCACCTGGGACGCCAAGCGAGCATAGAATGCGCGATCCAACACATTAGGGCCATAAAGGTTCCCTAAAACCACTGGCTTACCATCCAAGTGGCCATAGAGTAACAAGTAACGGCCATCAGGGTCTGCGATTTCTTGAAGTTGGTCAAAGCGGGTTGATTTACTGATTAGCGTGACCACTCCACCCTTTCTGCCTTTGGCCGGGGCTCCTCTACTTTGCCCCACCCAGGCCCTTTGTAATTTTACATGCTCGTCGGCTGTCTGGTGGGTCTCCTGCAACATGGCGACATCACACTTCAATCGTGCAAGGACTTGTAATACTTTGGACCGTTTAATAGGGTTGCCTATCCCGCAGACATTCCAGGAGATTATTCTCAGGCTGGATAGTAGACCCGCAGCAAGTAAATCATTAACCCGTTAGTATAATAGAGACGAACCTCCCCAGCCTGAGATCCTCTCCTGAGTAGGAGGATGCTTCTGGTAGACCCTATGTGCCAAACCCCCCTCCTCTTTTCCTTACCCCCCCCTTTCCTCCCCGCTCCCTCCAATCCCCGCCCCCTCCCCTCCTTCCCCCAACCCAACATATTCCTCTCCCAACCCATAAGAGATCCTAGGATGTGAACAGGGCCCCCCTCCCAGCTATACACTAAACACTCCCCAATTGCCTACCCCAGCGAAGGAACCCACTCCCCACCTCGGCATTGGCCACCCAACCCCAGCCGCGCTGCACTCTCCCCTAGCACCCCAACAATACCACGATCAACCACCCTTTAAAGAAGGAAAACAAACAAGGAGGGGGGAGCAAGATAGAAAAACCTCCCAGATCTGAACGCTATATACCCCCCTGCAACTTTAGGAACATACAAGAGGGGGGCTTCGCTCCACAGCCCATGGCGAACTAGCCAGGGATCCCAGGTTACCTCTAGAGCTAGGACCCTCCTCCACCCAGTCCGTGAAGGCAGGTCCCAGCCATTGCCACGATCAATCCACCATGCCCGATGTGGAACGCTCCCCCCCCCCATGCATCTCACGACGGGGCCTAGTCAGGGCCTTCTCGCCGGGGGCCTAGGTGGGAAGTCAAGGAAGCGGTCCCGGGGCCAGTGATCTCCCCCCCTACCCATTGAGGAAGAAGGCTCAATCCGCACGAGCCAGGGGGGCCCCGACCATCACAGGAAGGGGGTGATAGCAGCGGCCCTTATAGGCACGGTATCCGCCCCACTCCCCTATACCCCTTAGGTAAAGACTCCCTCGGAGACCCCCCTCCGGTGGCGAATGTCCCACCCAACCCAGCAATTTAAAGGTTTCAAGGGCCCAAGTAAACCTCCTACCAATCGGACACAAAGCAGCAGATATATACAGTAACTGTTACCTCAGGAAGGATACAAACAATGTAACTTTTAGCATGCAGATGGTAACACAGTTGTCTGAGCTCTGCAGTACAAAACACTGTCCTATGCCTCTCGCCTCAAATCCGCTGCCTGTGGAAGGGAGAGGTTCGTGGGATAGATCGCCGGCAGCCGGCCTCACCGGCCTCACTCGTTGGGTAAGCCAGTCTGGTCCGTCACTGGTGATGTAAGCCGGTCAACATATGCCGCAGCTTCGTCCGCTGTTCCAAAGCTTCGGCGGGTCCCCTCGTGCCAAATCACCAGGCGTGCCGGGTATTGGACCTGGAATCGAATGTTGGCAGTAAGTAGTTTCTGGCAGAGGGAGGCGTAGGCTTTCCGGTGCTGACTCAGCGCGGCTGAGTAATCTTGGGTGACTCTGATGCGCATGTTGTCCCACTCCACCGCGCCCTTTTGTCGCACAGTTTTGAGCAGCTCTTCCTTTTGCGGGAAGCTGAGAAAGCGTGCCAAGACCACTCGAGGGCGGCGATCTGTCGCTGACTGCTTGGGCCCGATCCTGTGAGCACGCTCCACAGTTATCGGACCCTGTGCTCCGGTATTCGAGCATAGCGAGGTTGCCAGATCCTCCACAAACCTCGGTAGATCTTTGTCTGGGATTGTATCAGCGACCCCTAAAAATCTTAAATTGTTTCGCCGGGATCTATTTTCCAACTCGTCCAACTTGGATGCCTGGTCCACGGCTAATTTTTTCACCGTCTGTAGTTCCTGCCGGAGCAATGCCAGGTCATCCTCAGTCTTTGTGATACGGGTCTCAGCCTCCTGCACGCGGGACCCCAGTCCTCCCAAGATGTTATGGATCGCATCCATTTTTGCGTGTAGGGCATCGAATTGGCCGGACAACGCCGTGGTCACCGCCTTCACTGTCAAGGCCGCAGGTGGAGGGGACCCGGTCCTTTTCGGGGGAGAGTCCACCATCTTGGGTGCCCCGGCGCCACGATCCTTTTCTCTGCGACCGAGTTTGACTGCGGATGCCATGGCGGTATCGAGGCAAGATCCGTCGTCCGGGAGTGTGCACGTCACCCCTCACTCAGGGGCGGCAATGGTCAGTATTCACGGTGGATTTCCCGGTGTAAGGGGCAGGGGGCCCAGAGCTCAGACCAGACACGTCCGTCCAAGCTCACCACATCACGTGGTCTCCCCTTCACTATTCATTTTTAACATTTCCTTTTTTTCAGTTCTGTATGCTCTTTTGGCTTTTCCTTTATGGAATGATTGTAGGTTTGAAAATGCATAAATAAAAATTAAAAAGTTAAAATTAAAATAAACAAAAAAAAAAGAAGCCAAAACAAAGCAGGAACATCGGATGTAATCACAGGGCATATTTACTAAACTATATTAAAGTTTTACAGTTAATTTCACCAATTTACCTGCAGTTGCTACAAAATGTCTATAATAACTATTGGGACAGTCCCAGCATTAGGGGGAAGGCAGCTGTACTGGTTAAGCAGAACAGTGATTGTACCGTTCACTAGAGATGCAGTTAACTATTTCATGTTATCTCCCGTGTTAGTTAATGTGCATTAATGACGCCTGTCTTAACTAAAAAGTGCCCTCTCTGCATCTTCCCCAACCCAGAATATGAATTTTGGCTATAGGTGTTTAATGAGGCAATTAATGCACACAGACTATTAATACAGTGTGTTAACTGTGTTTTTGGCTATGTGTTAACACTTAATGCATGTTAGAGCCTGCGTTAAACATCTAATGCAATTTAGTAAATAGGCGCATCAGATTTGCTTTCCAGCTGGCTATATTACCATTTTATTAACGTTTCTCAAGCTTGTTGTGCTATTAACAAATTACTTACTTAAGCAAGAAATTATATTTATTAATTTTCCTAAGCATTTAGATCTCCTTATTAAATGCAAGGATGTCTTTTAGTAACATTTTTTTTTGTAATGTGCATTGTGCAAGTCTTCACTGTAGTCATTATATTCAAAATTATTCCTTCTAGGGACAGGTTTCATGTTTAATAAATACCTGCCTACAAAAATCAATTTAACTTGTTTTAGGTTGACCTCCAGCGCTATAATTCAGAGCCATTAGGACCCTGAATATTAATCTCATGGTATATCCATGCAGCTTTTTATGCTGGCATAATATCTCAGTTGCAATAAAGTACTTTATTGACTTACTATAACCTGTTTGCTACATTATTAGTAATATAAATTTCTAAAGTCCCTTTGGAAACAGATAACCACATCTTCAGGACTGCTAAAGTACACAGGCAAAATATTTCTCTAATTCAAAAGTACAGTAGCTCATAAGTAGCAATGGGTTTCTAGCATATCACGTAGAAAATGACGGTAGATACAGACCATATGGCTTTTATCCAGTCTGCCCAGCCATAGAAGTACTAAGCTCTATATTCCCATCATCTCCCTTAAAGATCCTCTGTGCTTATCCCATGCTTTCTAGAACTCAGACACAGTCCTTGTCTCGATATCTCCACTGGGAGACTGTTCAGGCATCTAGGGCCAGCTCCAGAGTTGGCTCAAAGTGTCGCCGGCCTAGGCAGACCTAAAGCCTGACATTCCTCTTTGCTGTCAAAATCTATTCTTTAACTTTGAATGCCCTGCTCTTTGCTGCCCCCCTCCCTGAGGCTCTCAGCCTAGGCGACTGCTTAGTTTGCCTAATGGTTGGGCCGGCCCTGCATGCATCCACCACTCTTTCCATAAAGAAATATACTCCAGTCTCTTTCCTCTTCATCCTATGCCTCCTCGTTCCAGAGCTTCCCTTCACCTGAAATAAGCTTTCCTCCTGTGAATTCATGCCATGAAGGTATTTAAACATCGTTATATCTCCTCTCTCCCACCTTTCTTCTCAAGTATATATATTAGGGGTAATTTTGAGATGGATTCTAACTTCAACAGTAAAGTATGCAGCTACTTTGCTGGTATTTTACTCATTAATGTGCATATGTGGCCACATATATTCAGAATGCTATCTTTTCAGTAGCAGCTCAAAACAATTTATATCAAAGCAGGCAATTCATTTACCCTGAAGGGCTTACAATCTGATTTTTTTTTCACTGGAGAGAATGGAGGGTTAAGCAACTTGCCCAGGACAACAAGGAGTAGCAGTGGGGTTTGAACCCAGACTTATAGTTTGCTGCTCTAACCACTAGACTACTCCTCCACTCTTCTTAAGTGTAGAGGTGCTGCATGAAAATTCAGATCCAATATATTGTGGCAGGATCAGCTACATGTGGCTTACTACAAATCACAGAATCCCCCAGGATAGGGATAGGAAGGCCCCTGCCACAGTTAAAGCCCAGGTGATTCAAATAGGAGGAGAGCACCCAGGAGAGTGTGGAGTATCTCCAGGCTAGAGAGGCTGAGTAGAATTTTTCTGGAATGGCTTGGGAAGAGCTGCTGATGTGTGGAGCTGACGGAGGAGGAAGCAGTGGAATGGAACAGATTCCCCTGAAATCCTTCCTTGAAGCTAATGAGAAACTGTGAAGGTATTTGTTTGTGAATTGCTGCACTGCTGGCTGAGGCTTAAAACTTTACTTGTTTGTGGATTTACCAGATTGCTTGCCTTCTGCTGTGTGAGATAAAAACCCCCAGTGAAGAGGGGGAGCTGTGCAGAAATAGCAGAAGCAGACTAATAACTGGGTTTTACTGAAGATGCCTGGAAACTGTGGTGCAGACTCAAGGCAGACATTGTGTTACCAGCCAGGACTAAAAGGAGGTTTATACTTGGAACAATTTATTTATATTCTCTTATATACCATGCTATTCTGCATCAGTGCGGTTTACATTGAACAAACTGAAATTACATTGAACAGGGTATTATAACTTGGAGATAACTATTTTACAGGGAACATGGGCTATGGAGGGTTAAGTGGCTTGCCCAAGACCACAAGGATCACCTGTGGGACTAGAAACCCCAGTCCTTCCAGCCCAAGGTTGCTGTCCTCTAGTGGGATTTGAACCTCTGACCTATCCAGCCTGAAGTACCTTGTCCCAACCACTAGGCCACTCCTCCACTCGCAATATCTCCTTTTGCTAAGATGTGAGAGAGGATGAATGAACTGTGCCAGTTGGAACTGTTATCAGGACGTATATGGAGCATGGGACACTGTCATGGCCAGTGAAATGCAGCATTGAGGACAACAGTGGTTCAGTTCAATAACTGGTACAAAAGCAACACTTACTACTACTACTGAGCATTTGTATAGCGCTACAAGTGATACACAGCGCTGCACAGACATGTAAGAGACAGTCCCTGCTCATCAGAGTTTGTAATCTAGTCAAGACAAACACAGCAGGTGTAGGCAGGGATAAAACAAGGGGAAAGAAAAAGGAGATCAGGTGAGTCAAGATCCAAAAGCAGCAGCGAAGAGGTGAGCTTTCAACCTGGATTTGAAGAGGGTCAGTGAAGGTGCCTGGCGTACAGATGCACATAGTTTGTTCCAGGCGTAAGGTGCAGCAAGGTGAAAGGAGCGAAGTCTGGAGTTGGCAGTAGAAGAGAAGGGCATAGATAGAAGCAGTTTGCCATAAGAACGGAGTTCCCGAGGGGGGTTGTAAGGAGAGATGAGAGAAGAGAGGTAGTGAGGAGCCTCAGAGTGAATGCATTTATAGGTCAGCAGGAGAAGTTTGAACTGGATGCGGAAACGGATAGGGAGCCAGTGAAGTGACTTGAGAAGAGGAGTGATATGGGCATGACAAGGCTGGCGGAAGATTAGCCTCACAGCAGAGTGTTGAACAGATTGAAGGGGAGAGAGATGATTCAAAGGGAGACCAACAAGGAGTAGGTTACAGTAGTCAAGACGGGAGGTGATTAAGGAGTGGATAAGCATTTTAGTAGTGTGTTCAGAAAGGAAAGGGCGGATTTTGCTGATGTTATAGAGAAAGAAATGGCAGGTCTTAGCTATCAGATGGATATGTGTGGAAAGAGAGAGAGGAGTCAAAGACAACCCTCAAATTGGGGCTGAGGAAACAGGAAGGAGTACAGAGTTATCCACAGAGACTGAGAAAGGAGGAAGACGAGGGGAGGTTTTAGGGGGAAAGATAAGAAGTTCAGTCTTGGCCATGTTCAATTTCAAGCGGCAGTGAGACATCCAAGCAGCAATGTCAGACAGGCAGGCAGAGATCCAGGTCTGGATTGCTGGAGAGATTTCAGGCGTAGATAGGTAGATCTGGGAGTCATCAGCATACAGATGGTACTGAAAGCCATGGGAAGAGATAAGTGCACCAAGGGACTGGGTATAGAGAGAGAAAAGGAGTGGACCCAGGACAGATCCTTGGGGTACACCAACTGGGAGCGGGGTAGCAGAGGTGGAGAAGCCACCAGAACACACACTGAAAGAGCAAGGGAGACAGAGCAAGGATAGTAATGGAATTAAGTGTTAACCTGGCCAGCACAGATAGGCCAGATAGTTGAAGGAGGAAGAAAGGACAGTTGCAGTTAGTTATGGAAAAGGATAAGTTATTCAGCTGACAAAAGCTGAACAAAGTGCAAATTCAAGGAGCAGACTAACAATGACTGATAAATAAATAAATATGTGGAGACAAACAGCAACAAGAAAATATCAAAATAATCTGAACCATCTAATTCCTTAACAAATAGGGGTGTCCTACATGGAGTGGTGGGATCACCCCTAAACAAAGATATGGGGAATGGGGGCCTGCACAGAGCGGCAGGTGTACCTACTCTTGACATCGAACTTGTACAAACCTTTTTTAAACCCAGCTATACTAACAGCTTTTACTACATCCTCCAGTAACAAATTACAGAGTTTGATTACACTTTGAGTGAAAAAATATTTTCTCATTAGTTTTAAATAGGCTACCCTGTAGCTTCATTGCATGTCCCCTAGTCTTTCTATATTCTGATGATGTAAAGAATCGATCTACATTTACCCATTCCACTCCGTTCATTAATTTATAGACTTCTATCATATCTCCCCTCAGCCGTCTCTTTTCCAGGTTAAAGAGCCTCCCTTCATAGGGGTATCCTTCCATCCCCTTTACCATTTTGGAGGCTCTTCTCTGTACCTTTTCTAATAATGCTATATCCTTTTTAAGATACGATGACCAGAATTGCATACAATATTCAAGGTGCGGTCGCACCATGGAATGATACAGAGGCATTATAATATCCTTTGTTTTATTTTCCATTCCTTTCCTTACGATACCTAGCATTCTATTTGCTCTCTTGGCCGCCGCTGCACACTGGGCAGAGGGTTTTAACATGTTATCCACGATGACGCCTAAATCTTTTTCCTGGGTAGTGGTTCCTAATGTGGAACCTTGCATCATGTAACCATAGTTTGGGTTCTTTCCCAGGTGCATAACTTTGCACTTGTCCACATTTAAATTTCATCTGCCGTTTGGATGCCCAGTCTTCCAATTTATCAAGATCCTCTTCAATTTTCCACAATCCTCATGGGTTTTAACAACTTTGAATAGTTTTGTGTCATCTGCAAATTTGATAACCTCACTCGTTATTCCCATTTCGAGGTCATTGATGAATATCTTAAAAAGCAGTGGACCCAGCACAGATCCTTGGGGTACACCACTATTCACCCATCTCCATTGGGAAAATTGGCCATTTAGCCCTACACTCTGCTTTCTATCTTTTAACCAGTTCCTGATCCACAATAGTACACTGCCTCTTATCCCATTACTTTTTAGTTTTGCCAAAAGTCTCTGAGAGACCTTGTCAAAGGCTTTCTGAAAGTCCAGATACACTATATCAACTGACTCACCTTTGTCTACCTGTTTATTCACACCTTCAAAAAAACATAACAGATTAGTAAGATAAGATCTTCCTTGTCTAAAGCCATGTTGGTTGTCTCCCATTAAGCCATGACTATCTACATGTTCAGTAATTTTGTTCTTCATGATGGTTTCTACCATTTTTCCTGGTAGACATCAGGCTCACCAGTCTGTAGTTTCCCAGATCACCCCTGGAACTATTTTTAAAAATTGTCATTATATTGGCCATCCTCCAATCTTCAGATATTACAGATGATTTTAATGATAGTTCACAGATTACTAATAGCAGGTCTGCAATCTCATATTTCAGTTCTTTCAATATCATCCAGTCCAGGTGATTTGCTACTCTTCAGTTTATCAAACAGTTGTAATACACCGGGAAGATGTATTGATATTTCTTTCTTTCAATTCTTCTGCAGTATCACCTTTAGATACCCATGACTGAAGAGGTAACATCTCTACATCTTCAGTAAAGAATGAAGCAAAGAATTCATTCCGTCTCTCCGCTATGGTCTTGTCCCCTCTTAGTAAGCCGTATCGGCTAACGCGCATTACAAGGCGCCTTATAAGGTGCCCTGTTAGGCACCTTATAAGGTGCCTTTTGTAAGGTGCCCCATAAGGCGCTTTGTAAGGCGCCCTATAGGGCTCCTTAGGCTAAGCGCCATATTAAAAACAAAAAAACCAAGCTCCACTTACTAACTCTCAGTAGTAATACAATTTCTTACAGTTAAGTATGTTATAATCTAAAAGGATGGAAAAGCAAACCTTGGAACCCTCCAACACCTCCCACAGTTCACACAAAGTGAGCTCAGGTGTACAAATGAGGTTAAATACATCAATGGTTCGCTAATCCACCACACTTAACAAACTCACAGGAGTGCTACCCAACCGCAAACACAACTAATGTTTTCAAAATACCCACACAAGGCATCAAAGCCTAAGCTTCACAGAATTGACACAATATGAGCACACATCCAAATGTCACAAAGTGACCAAACATATACAATATTGAACATAAACATGTATCCTTATGTCATAAGGAGTTTCATATTGTGTCAATTCTGTGAAGCTTAGGGGGATGTTTACTAAAAACCGCCAATGTGCGCAGCAGCACAATAGCACACTAAAAGCGGATTTAAGAGCGCTTAAGTGCCCCGCACACGTGCGATGAAGCCACGCACCCTTGCGCATCACACTAACGGGTGCCGCACAAGTACGGGCCCGCAAATGTCCGATAGAGGCGGGGAACGGCTAACGGAGGGCGGAGGAAGTCCCCATAGGGGCGGAGAGACGGGCAGAATGGGCGGGGAAGGGGAGGGGAGAGGCGCCCCGCACATTATCGGGGCTGAATTTCAAAGGAAAAATAGCGCGAGTGAATCACTCGCGGTAGAATGCATTTAAAGGGAAGAGAAACCATTTCCGTCAGCAATGTACAGCAAAACCGGGGAAACCTGCAAAACGTGAGCAGTGTGATACATGTGCACAGCCCAAAAGTGGAATTAAAAATAGAAAAGGACCACAACAAAAATTGTAAAAATAGTAATTCAGCTGGGGAACAGTTATAGTAATGGGCAAAACTAAAAAACACACCCAGGAAAGCTCCAGAAAAAAAAATGATTTTTGGAAAGGTGTACGGAGCGGAGACTCTTCCAAAAAACATTTCCTTTTTGTTGGAGCTTTCCTGGGAGTGTTTTCTATGGTTGCCCATTAATATCACTGTTGCCCAGCGTGGTGATATTGTGTCCCCCATTTTCCGTGGGCATTTCCGGGGTTTATGTGCACGTTTGTCACCAGACAGGGTGCATGTGCCCACAGTAAAAATGCGTAGAGCAGGGTTTGCGACTCCATCCTGCCAGGGTTACTACCTCCAGGGGCTGCACTGTCTCTGTGGCCATAGGGTGGTGCAGCGGACAGAGCCAGTACCTCTAGGACCAGAGGGTCAGAGGTTCAAATCCAAGCTGGGGCACTTGCCAGCCCAGTCCCTATATTTTACCCACCACTAAACAAAGATAGCGCAGACACCCCTGTATTGCAGGGAACATAAGCATGGGGAAAACACCCATATTTTACCCAACACCGCACACACACCACAACAATGGGCATTACCTACAGCCAAGTCCCCCAAATGCAGTCCCGTACTGCCACATTGCAATCAGGTCATCTGCTTTTTCTGAGAGAAGCTCATGCCAGCATGTTGGCGGACGAGTACATGTGGTGCAGGGGGCAGTGGCTGCTAGCCACAGAAGACAGAGGCCTAGCCATGTGCAGGCTGGCACAGTCCACTGCAACAGACAGGCCCTGCCGGATCCACAGTCATGGACGTTCCAGGGAATCCAGCCAATCTGTGGCTACATGGTGGTGCAGTGCACACAGACAGTGCATGCAAGAACAGAAGGTCACAGGTTCAAAGCCCAGCTGGGACTACCACCAATCCTGCCCACATATTTTTCCCACAACTAAACAGTGATAGTAAGGACACACCTTTCGTGGCGAGGACATATGCAATGGTACTACATCTATCTTTTACCCCACTGAGCACAGACACCATGAACAGGGGCAGTACCTAGAGCAGAATCCCCCAAATGCAGTCCTGGTGGGCCACACACCAGTCAGGTTCCATGCTGCCACTCATACAAATGCCTGTGCTGTATATCTATGCACCACCCCCATGGCATGTAGATGTAGCTCATGCATATTCATGAGGGACAGCAGGAAAACCCGAACAGTGTGATGCTAACCTGGACTGGAGTTGGGAATCTCTGCCGTAAAGCAGCAGCCAACAGGGGCAGACACACCCACACCCACACCCACAGGCCCCATTGGCCAATGTCTCCTGCAGAGGCAGAACATAGGACCCTGCGTGCATCTCCCAATACTAGCACCTGCATACCTTAGCAATGTCACCCTACACCTGAGGTATACGGTACACAGCTCTGAGACGTTTGCTAGGAGTACTGGCAGATAGATATCCATTCGTTACGCACATACTGCTAGTTGACCCCATCCAAACAATCTGTTAGGTGTTTGCGGTGCGTGCTCCAGGCCTGGCCTCTGACGGTGTTTACCACCCTGGGGAGTGACCCCCAGCAGTACTGCGTACCATATCCATGCCTTGCCGTGGCCAGGACCGGTTTGGTGGGCAAGGTTAATTACCTCCTCAATAGTAGCACCATGATGGCATAGGTGTGGAAGTGTGTGTCTGTCTATACAGTGGGTGTTGGCTGCAAGCCCCTTCCACAGCCCACACTGCCAGCACTGTTGCCAGTATTGGCCTGCCAATGTGCATAATGAGTAGCAAGGGACCATGGGTATATCTCAGACAGGGTGGGCTGCCCAGGATGCAGCTGCACAGGGCATAGGGCACTGGCAGGGACATGGTAGTGCCCGGCCACCACCTACACAGACAGGGTGACCTCTGTATGTGCTGCTGGGGGTTCACTCTCACCCTGAGTGTTCAGTGATGGCAGCATGGCTAGGCACCCCCATAGTGCTGTATTGTGTTTCTCTCATGTGATATATATGGGTTTCCTGTTGGGGGCCTCTTCACTGACTTATCTGCTTGTGTGTGCTGCCACCCTGGTTTTGGGTGCATGCATTTCCATCAGGACCAACCAGCAGACTGTGCACAGCTGGCATGTGTCTTGATGGAGTGCTGTGCAGTGGCTGATGGCTTGCTGCAGGAGAATATCAGATAGTGGTGGGGTGCATCTGTGAATATCCAGGCCTAATGTCTGTCTGATATTGTGTTATGGATGTGTGTGTTGCTGCTTGGACTCCCCAGCAGGACCGGGGACAGGTTAGTGCTGCTTTGGAGCTCTGGCATGGCCACATTCAGCTATGGAAGGTGTTGTGGACCTGGTCCTGGGTGCAACATCACACACTCAGGGTGAGCACAGTAACCGCACAATGTGATGGTGTTTAGCTACTCTTTGCCGTTTGTTCACCCACTCAGGACACCCTACCAGGCCGAGGTGCTGTGTGGGTGCACACGGACACGTCCCCCTACCAGGCTGGGGAGCTTTAGGGGTGCATTTCCCATCTTTTGTGCATCTGTGGACAGCTGATTTGCATGTGCAGTGCATCATGGGTACGGGTGGCCTAACCCTATCCTGTTTACAACAGCAGACTGTCTGTGAGGTGACGTGCAGGCTATCTGCAGCCAGCCAGGGGCTTGCTTACAGCTATAGAGCTGTAGCCCAATGGTTACATCACTGCCTGTGCAGCCAGAGGTCAAGAGTTCAAACCCCACAGTGGGGTTCTGTGATAGGGGTGTCCATAGCATTTTTTAATTTACTGTACATACCGGTATGTTGATGCCAGCAATAACACCCTCAGCGTACTGTACCCATAAGGTGCCTCTGAGGGTGCTTTATGGGGCGCCCTATAGGGCACTTTATGGTTGCCATCCATATAGGGTGCACTATACATTATCCTGTGTCGCAACATACATGCTGCCCTATAGGGGACATTCTAGGGTGCCTTGGCGGACGGTGCACTTTAACATGTGCCTTATGGGCCGCCTTATGTTAACATGCTGTGAAAGTGCGTTTGCTAGTAGTTGTCACAAAATAAAATTAAAAGGCCTCCTACAGCACTCCACAACATAAAACATACTGCCTCAGCTAGCCTTTTTCACTGGGCATTGTGAGGGATTGAACCCCTGGTCCCTGCACTATTGGTCAGTGTCTTAACCATTGTGCTGTGGCTGTGTTCCTTTGCTTTAGCATCAGCGCGCCGCCTTGTGCCCATCAGCGTGCTGCCTCCTGCTGCCCACAATTAACAGTGCGCCGCCTTGTGCCGCCCAAAAAGAACAGCGCGCCGCCTTGTGCCGCCCAAATTTGATAGCGCATCGCCTAGTGCCGCCCAAATTTGATAGCGCAACGCCTAATGCCGTCAAAAATTAATTACTGCCGCCCAAACGTAACAGCGCAACGCCTACAGCCGCACAAAAGTAGTATGCCTCCTAAAAACCTTTTTAACCATTACTATTCATGCCTCAGCCAACCTTTTTTGGTTGCACACACTGGGGGATTGAACCCATGACCCCTGCACCATTGGTTATTGTCTTCACCGTTGTGCTACGGCTCTGTTCTTATATGTGCCCAGCAGCGCCCCACTTAGCCTTTCCACGCGCTAATGTGGGCCCCGCACATTAGCGCGACGCGCACCCGTACGGTCGTTTTTTTTCCTTTTTCTGCCTGAACCGCCCACTCCTTATATGGCACACGCACACTAACGGGGACCCGCACATTTTCGGAGTTTAGTAAACATGCCCCTTAGGCTTTGATGCCTTGTGTTGGGTATTTTGAAAACATTATTTTATTTATTTTATTTAGTATACGCTTATATACCGCTACTTCCAGCGATCAGTAGCGGTTTGATTATAATTTGGGGGTTGTCAAATCAGGACAGAAAAATTGGGATAATATATACATAGATTGAGAATATGGCACATCACACAGAATTAGGAACTTAAAGGTTAGATTTTACATATTTATTTACAGTTTTACATAATTACAAAGAACATTTCAACAGATTAGATTCATGATTTTTTTGCCTTATCTGGTGATTCCACTTTGGTTTACATCCTGTTGTAGTGACATTGGAAAAGATGGGTTTTTAGTTTCTTTCTGAAGTCAGTAATGTCTCTAATTGCACGTAGTTCGTATGGTAGTTGATTCCAGATTGTTGGGGCAGAGAATGAGAATGCTCTGTGGCTAGTACTGGCTTTTACTGATCTGATGTTATTAGGAACTTGTAGTGTGTCTGAGTTGATAGTTCTCTTGTCTCTGTTGGTTGGTTGCTTGCTGACAAGGGTTGAGAGGAATGATGGCGCTAGATCATGTATAAGTTTAAACGTGGTTACCAAAGTTTTATATTGTATCCTGGCAGCGATGGGTAGCCAATGTAGCTCGATCAATACAGGTGTAACGTGTTCGGAAATGCTTGTTCGTGTGATGATCCTTGCCGCCACATTTTGGGCCATTTGTAGGATATTTAGCGTTTTCTTTGGCAGACCCTGTAGGATGGCGTTACAGTAGTCTAAGTGAGGCATAATGAGTGCTTGTGCAACAGTCCGAAAGTCACAGGGTTCGATTAAGTTCCTCAGTGGTTGTAGGACTCTGAGTTTGTGGAAAATGGCCTTGTTTGTTTTGCGCAGGTGTTTTTTCCATCTTTAGTTTGCTGTCGAGTATGACTCCCAGATATTTGATCTCATTTTTTGTGTTGTATGTGTTGTTACAGAGGGTGATTGTCGGAGGAGGTTCAAAGTTAGGTTTATTTGATATATACATCACTTCGGTTTTCTTGTGGTTGATTGTCATGTTATTTTGCTGGAGCCATTCTAACATCTCATACAGGCAGGTTTCGAGCTGGGTATACTTCGGGTTGGTGGTGTCCAATTGTGTGTATAGCATAATATCATCTGCATATATATGGTAGTTGATATTATGTTTTTTGAAAATGACACAGAGGGGCTGCATGTAAATGTTGAAAAGTAGCGCCGAGAGGGCCAATCCCTGGGGTATGCCTTGAGTTTGTGTGAACGCTTCTGCTTTTTCTCCGTTGAATTGGACCTGTGGCCTTCTGTTCGTTATGTAGGAGGAGAACCATTTAAGGGTGGTTCCCAAAATTCCTATTGATTTCAGTTTTTTCAGGAGGATTCCATGATGGACAGTATCAAAGGCGGCAGAGATGTCAATGAAGATGAGTAAAAACATTTTCTTCCTGTCTTCCAGGCCTTTGTGGAGGTTGTTAAGCAATGCTATTAAAAGCGTTTCGACCCCATGGTTTTGTCTGAAACTGTATTGTTGCATGTCGAGTCATCTAGGTGCTCTTGCAGTTGTATGAGGGCTGCTTTTTCGATGATTTTTGCTAGGAAAGATATGCTGGAGATGGGGCGGTAGGATGTTGGGTCTGCTTTGTTGAGTTTGTTGTTCTTTAGTACTGGCCTTATTATGGATTTCTTGAGCTGGTCAGGCATAATTCCTTGATGCAGTGATAGGTTTACAATGTGTGAAACTTGGTGGACTATATCTTTTTTCGCTGCCTTGACCCAGGCAGTAGGGCAGGGATCCAGCGGGGAGGTGGTGGTATTGATGCTAGTTATTATGTTGATTGTTTGTTGCTCTTCAATCTTGTGGAAAGCTGTCCATGTCAGTTCTTGTTCCACAATAGATTTCCGGTGTGCCTTGTCCCTACAGGGGTCAGGCAAGGTTGCAGTCAGCTTGCTCGCGTAATGGTTTGCCAGCGTTTGGGGGTGGGTAGAGTTATCCTGGTGGTCTGGTTGGGAAGTTTTTGTTAGAGATTTCACCAGTTCAAATAGTTCCCTAGGTTTGTTGATTGCTTTGTTTAATAGGTTTGTGTGGTGCATCCTTTTTGCAGCATTTACCTCTTCTTTGTACTTCGAGAGGAGGTTGAGGTACTCCATCCTGTGTTCCGTGGATTTCATACATCTCCATTTTTTTTCACGCTTTCTGAGTTCTCTCTTCATTTTGGTCAGAGTTTCGGTGTACCAGGGTTCTGATTGGTGTTTGGTCATGTTCGAGGTGGTGCTCCATTTAGGGTTTGCTGCGGTCTGAATTCCGGTGTCCCAGTTGTCCGTTAGTGCATCGAGATCCGTGCTTTCAAGGTCTATGTGCGTCTTAATGTTACTTATAAGGCATTCCATGTTTAGTTTGTTGAATCTCCTTTGTTGGTGTATTATTCTTTGTGCTTTTGAGTCCTTTGGTAAAGACGGCAGTTTTATATGAATATCGATTTGGTGGTGGTCTGACCACGGTATTGGGTTGATCTTTATCAAAGGCTTCTCTTCAATGTGCTGTTTACTCATGGGAGTGAAGACCATATCCAGTGTGTGGCCCTTGTCATGGGTGGGCTCATTTATTAGTTGTTGAAATCCTAGTTGGGACATGGCTTCCAGGAAAGTATCTGCGTGAGAGGCTGCTGTTGATGAAAGGTTTAAGTCTCCTAGAATAATTTGGAATTTCTTTAGTTGTGTTTGGGGTTGGGTAGCACTCCTGTGAGTTTAAGTGTGGTGGATTAGCGAACCATTGATGTATTTAACCTCTTTTGTACACCTGAGCTCACTTTGTGTGAACTGTGGGAGGTGTTGGAGGGTTCTGAGGTTCGCTTTTCCATCCTTTTAGATTATAACATACTTAACTGTAAGAAATTGTATTACTACTGAGAGTTAGTAAGTGGAGCTGATTTTTTTTGTTTTGAGTACATTTGATTCGCAGCTCTTTTAATGACCATAGTGTATATTGTAAGCGCCGTATTAGGCACCCCGGAACAAGGCACCTTAGAAGGCACCCTGGGTTACGGAACCATAGGTTGAGGTGGCCTAACAAGGTTACGGTGCCCTAGGTTAGTGTGCCCTAAGGGCTGCAAGGTGCTTCAGGATGACATGCATGACCTGTGAAGCATAGAGACAGATGTAGCCCTAACACTAGACAGAGCACTGAGGAAAGACAATGAGCAGGTGAGTGAAGGAGGGAGAGCTGGGAGCTGCTGGACCTGCCATATATGTGGGCATCACATGTGGCTGCCAGTATTGTTCACAAACATGGTGGGGGCAAATGTACCACAGCATAGGGTGTTGGCAATGTAAAGTAATGGAAAGACAGTGGGTGGCAGAGGATGGGAATACGTGTCCCACAGTGGAGGTGGAGGTGGCAGGATAGTTACAATGATGGGTGGACAGAGGCGTGGTGGTGCCATGCAGATCAGGCACAGGCAAGGCAAGCATGAAGAGGTGCAATACAGGAAAGGGTAGCAGTGCAGGACATAGCCTAGCAGCCTGCACATGAAGACAGGATGCTACACCGCCGCCAGACACAGATAGACGGAAGGATGGTTGGCAACTGTGATGGGGGTATCATGTGCTGGCAGCACAGATCTGCAGAGATATGACTGTTACAGGAATGACAAGTTGTTGTGTAGGACAGGCATAAAAAAGGAGAACAAAGAGGAATTGAACCCATGACCTCTGCCTAGGAAGACATTGTATAAACCAGTGGCTACACCTCTATGGCTCTTATCACAGCAATGGCTTGCTACAGAAAGACTGCAGGTCACTGCACAAAATGTCTGCTGTGGTTACCAGGATAGGGTAAACCCACCAGTACCCATGATTCAATGCACATGCAGAACAGCAGTCTACATCTGATCACCAGATGGGGTATGCACCTCTACAGCACTTCAGCTTTGTAGGGGGAACTGACCGTGTATGTTACTGGCACAGAGTAGCTACAGGCCATGCCATTGTGTGGAATCTGTGTTCACCCTGAGGGTGATGTGGGGCGCCCAGCACCAGGTCTGCAGTACCTGGGTTGGTTGAGATAAGCCTTGCTGCAGGTCCCCATCAGTGCCAGTGTGTGACAGGTATACCTTGCAGACATGTATAGGATAATCCTGCGTCCATCTGTATTCCCCAGTCACGTCTAGCCCTTGGGGACCATGATGCACCCAGAATAGTGCATATCCACTGTGGTTGCCATGGTCACCTGTTATAAGAGCAGGGGGGGGGGGGTGTCTGGGCTCGCATGTGAATTATGTAGCACCAACTACCAAACCACCCCCTCTGGGTTAAGGTGGTGGACAGGATCTGCCCCCAACAGATCCACATACTACATCTTTGCAAGGGAGGCAGTAGAGGGACATGATGAAGGGCTGTGGGACCAAAACCCCAGTCCTGATGGCAAAAGGGCACCATCTAGGGCAGTTGATGCAGATCGGTACCTGTCACATGGGCACTGATAGAAGGCCTGGGAAAGCTCAGCTGTCCCCCACCACGATCTGACATTCACCAACAGAAGGCAGGTCAGTCTGCACCTTCTGCACCCTGCAAGGTGTTCCAGTCATACACATACTAACCTAGACAGTCCATAATGCATGTTCCCAGAGGAACCATGTGCACCCAGAGGTGGGATGTAAGCAAAAACACCAAGCAGGTATCTCAGTGATTGGGCCCCAAAACAGGAAACACACAGATATCACTTGAGAGGATCACTGTATAGCACTATGTGGGAACCTAGACATGCCATGGTCACTGCTCAGAGTGAGAGTGACCTCCCAGCATGACATGCTGTGACCACCCTGTCCATGCAGGTGGTGGTCAGGCACTACAATGTCCCAGCCATTACCCCACACCCTGTGCAGATGCATCCTGCACAGTCTGCCCTATCCGGGCCATGCCCACAATACCTTGCTGTCATTATGCACATTGGCAGGCTAACGCTGGAAACAGTGTAAGCATTGTAGGTCCTGTGAGGAGTTGGCAGCTACAAAACAATGGATAGACACACACACTCCCACACCTATTTCAGCATTGTGCAAAGATAGGGGTGGTTGGCAGCCCTGCCCACCACACTGGTGCTGAGCACAGTGCAGGCATTGCTAAGGTATGCAGGTGCTAGTAGCAGTGCTTTGGTGGTAACTGCTGCTTCGTTCGGGGCCCAACTGCCTGACTCTCCATGAGGGTGTGGGTGTTTGTGCCCCTGTTGGCCGATGCTCTAGGGAGTGCACATGTTTATGTTGTATGTGCTATGTAAGGAAAAATGTAGGGACATGATCTGCAGGAGCCACAGCTGGGACTTGAACCTGTGACCTTCTGCCCCATAACACACTGGCTGTGTATACTGTACCATACTGTTGTCACAGAGGCAGGTCAGTCCCTGGGGATACCATGACTGTTCATCAGAGAGACCTTGTCTGTTGCACTGCATGCCACCCACCTGAACAGGGCTTGGCCTTGGTCCGCTGTGGCAGCTGCCTCTGCCCCCTCCACCACCAGCACCCCTCCCCCACCATGCTGATATGCCCATATGCTGGTGGTGTGCAGTCCCAGGCCATCCAGTGTGCAGGTAGGCAGCTGCCTAGGGTGTGGGGTCTTGAGTAGGGGTGCCTACATAGCCATCCACACTTCCCCCCGGCACCGCCTGCCAATGTTATGTGCCCTTTGGGGTACCTGCTGGGTACTGTCCCCTGGATGGGACACTGTGGGACATAGACTCCTGGGCATGTTTGACCTTGGTCAGTTGCTGTCTTACTGATCTCCAGTGTCTGCGTTCCTATCTGCCTAGTCCACCCTGTGCCTCAGCTGCCCCACTGCATGTCCAGCCTGCGGCTCCCTATGCCCCATTTGCAGCATCACCAAAGTGGACTTTCCTACTTGGGCACTATGCTGTTGCTGCACATGTAGCACCACTATCATCTTTCTTGGGCTCCCTGCCTATGCTGTACATTGCTGACACTGAAATGGCTTCTCTCTCCTTCAAATGTGCATCTAACGACAAGTTTTCATTCGTGGTGATGTTCAGCCCTTCAGTTCTCTGCGTTAGTGTAGCAGGAGCCTCTCCCCGCCCACTCCCTGCCCATTGACCCCTTCTCTCCGCCTTCTCTCAACCCTCTGCGGGACTTACCACGGCTGGTGACATTAATGAGCATTAAGTAACGTTAACGTAGCCGCTGTTACGTTACCGCAGTTTAGTAAACATACCCCTTTATCTCCCTAGCATGTCCTGCTGTGACACTGACCCAGTCAATACTAGGGTAATTGAAATCATCCATTATAATTACAGTGCTGCATACAAGCATTTTATAGACTGTATTTTATTCATATTAATCTGGCTCTCGGTAGGCTGGGGTAATTTGGAATCGTTAAGCTCTGTCTGCTCCGTACTCAAAGGCATTTGGGCTACTTTTGTACTTGGTTGGAACCTCTTTTCTGATATGCTCCAACTTCATTCTTTTGGTAGTATCCTTCAAGAATACATTGTTCTGAAGCATGCTCTCTTGGGCGACTGTCAGCTCTCCGCTATTTAGTTTAAAAGCTGCTCTATATCCCTTTTAAAGGTTAATGCCAGCAGCCTGTTTCCATCCCTGTTAAGGTGAATCCCATCCCTTCGGAAGAGCCCCTCCTTTCCCCAGAATGTTCCCCAGTTTCCTAACAAATCCAAAACCCTCATCCTTTCACCATCATCTCATCCACGCATTGAGACTCCGGAGCTCTGTCTGCCTTGGCATACTGGGCCCACAAGACGGCAGTCAGGCCTGACCTGCCGAAAATGTGCAGCATTTCCTGGCTTGTCCTGCAGCCAGTGTGCTCAGTAAATCATATTCCCTGCCATGCAGAATATCATAAACCAATTACTCAGCCTTAGTATGGTGACCTGTAAGTGAAAACAATTTTTTGTCTGAGCTAGCCGTAGGGAGGTCAAAAGGACAAATCGACCCCCACCAAGCGGGGGGGGGGGGGGGGGGGGGGGGGGGCGTTTTGTCCTTTCGACCTCCCTACGGCTAGCTCCGACAAAAAATTGTTTTCACTTACAGGTCACCATACTAAGGCTGAGTAATTGGTTTATGTTTATTGATTTGCTCGGGCCTTAAGGTTTTTTATCTCTTTTATGCAGAATATCATGGCTCGGCTAGCACTGGAGCTGGTAGAAAAGCTAGTTTTTCTAAAGGCAAATCTCCACTTGTATAATTTCCCTTCATTTTGGAGGATTGACCATACAACTGTACTGAGTAGTTTTCCACACACTCTGCCTTCAGTGTTTAGTAGATTATGTTAGACACAGCTATTGTCTGCTGTGCATTTCCAGTGGCTGCGTTTCAACCCCCCATGCCAAATTAAAAAGGCAAGAAATTAAAATAAAGCAAAAACAAAACACAAATAACTGTAAAAAGTCTTTGTTGCTGGTGTTGGTCTTACTGTCCTGCTATTTCTGTCACAGACTGCCTCTTCATTGCCAGTCCTGCTCTTGACATCTGAACCATAGCCATAATGCAGTGGTGGCAAATCCACTCCTGCCTGCACAACTGCTCTGTGGCCTACTGGCATATTTAAACTGGGTTTGTTTAGGCCCAAATGCAAAAAATAAAGTAATAAAAAGAAAAGATTTCAGTTCTCTTGCCTCTCCTTGCCGTCGCTGCCGCCTGTGTCACTCTGTTGGCACCATTTTCATGATTTGTCTAACTGCTGCTGTTCACATCTCCCATGCTGATTTGGGTGGTTTATGCTACTCTTCTTGTAATGTGGCTATGTGACTTGTGTGCTTTGGCATTTTTTGGGCCACTCCTCATTCTCCTCCTGCCTTGCACCTTTGAGCATCTTTGGCTTGTCATTCTATGGCTCTTTGGGTGTTTAGCCACCCCCTTTGACATGTAGTTCCTAAAAACCCGAGTCTGAGAGAAACTGAACTTTGCATGATGGGAGGACACTTCAGCCTTCCACCGTCGACGAACCTCAAACTCTTCTTTCATAGAAACATAGGCCATGTGGTCTTTCTGCCATCATGTTTCTATCTAGTCTGCCCTTCCTTACCAACCACGACAACAGTCCCCTTTTTGCCTTTAGAGATCCTCTGTGTTTTTTTGTCCCATGCTTTTTTTTTTTTTTTTTTAAATTTCAGATACTGTCCTTGTGGCCACCAATTCCACTGGGAGACTATTCCATGCATCTATCACACTTTCTATAAAGAAATATTTCCACATAGTACTCTAGAGTCTTTCCCCTTTCACTCTCATCCTATGTCCCCTCAGAGCAGAGCTCGCTTTCAATTGAAAGAGGCTCTCCTGTGCATTTATGCCATGGAGGTATTTAAACGTCTCAATCATATCACCTCTATCCTGCCTTTCCTCTAAAGTATACATTTTAAGATAAGTGGCCTTCATTATAAGGCATATGAAGACAAAATCATTTTAGTAGCGACCCTCTGCACCAATTCCAACCTATTTATACCCTTCTGAAGGTGCAGTCTCCAGGCTTGCACACAATACTCCAAATGAGGTCGCACCAAAGACTTATACAGAGGCACTAACAGCTCCTTGCTTCTGCTGGCCATTCCTCTTCCTATGCAACCAAGCATCCTTCTAGCTTTTGCCGACACCTTTTGTACCTGTTTAGATACTTTTAAGATCATCAGACACAATCACGCCTAGGTCCCACTCTTTTTTTTTTTTTTTGGACAGAAGTAATTCACCCCCTATACCATATTGCTCCCTTGGATTGCTGCAGCCCAAATACATGACCTTGCATTTTTTAGCATTAAATCTCAGCTGCCAAATTCTAGATCATTCTTCAGGCTTAGCTAGAAACCTCCTCATGTTATCTACACCTTCCTAGGTGTCTACTCTATTGCAGATTTTGGTATCATCTGCAAAGAGGCAAACCTTACCTGATAGCCCTTCCGCTATATCACTAACAAAGATGTTAAAAAGAATCGGTATAGGAGGCAGTGTAGTATTGTGGATCAGGAACTGGTTAAAAGATAGAAAGCAGGGAGTAGGGCTAAATGGCCAATTTTCTCAATGGAGAAAGGTGAATAGTGGAGTACCCCAAGGATCTTTGCTGGGTCTGCTGCTTTTAGACCTATTCATAAATGACTTGGAAAAGGGAATAATGAGTGAGCTTATCAAATTTGCAGATGAGAGAAAACTATATAAAGTTGTTAAAACCCATGAGGATTGTGGAAAATTGCAAGATGATCTTGATAAATTGGAAGACTGGGCATCCAAATGGAAGATAAAATTTAATGTGGACAAGTGCAAAGCTATGTACCTAGGAAAGAACAACCCAAACTATGGTTACACGATGCAAAGTTCCACATTAGGAACCACCACACAGGAAAAAGATTTAGACATCATTGTGGATAACATGTTAAAACCCTCTACCCAGTGTGCAGTGGTGGCCAAGAGAGCAAATAGAATGCTAGGTATCATAAGGAAAGGAATGAAAAATAAAACAAAGGATATTATAATGCCTCTATATCGTTCCATGGTGAGACCGCACCTTGAATATTGTGTGTAATTCTGGTCACCATATCTTAAAATGGATATAGCGTTATTAGAAAAGGTACAGAGAAGAGCCACTAAAATGTTAGAGGATGGAAGGATACCCCTATGAAGAGAGGCTAAAAAGGTTAGGGCTCTTGAACCTGGAAAAGAGACGGCTGATGAGGAAATATGATAGAGGTCTATAAATTAATGAATGGAGTGGAACGGGTAAACATAGATCAATTGTTTGTCATCAGAATATAGAAAGACTAGGGGACATACAATGAAACTACAGGGTAACCTATTTAAGACTAATAAGAAAACATATTTTTTCACTCAACATGTAATTAAACTCTGGAATTTGTTACTGGAGGATGTAGTAAAGCTGTTTGTGTTTATGAAAATGTTTTTATTGTTTTCATTAGAAATATTACAAACATTCAACCAGAACATCAGAAAGTTAAATGGAACAAAATACAATCATCAGCAGTATTACCAGCATCCTAACTACACTACCCCCCCAACCTCCCCCCCATCCCCACCCACCCTGCCCCCCCCCCCCGTCCGTACCCATACCCACAGCACACCACACAGGGGCACAAGCCACCCACCCAGAGGCAAGTGCTTCATACGGTGTACTACATACTTTG
Organism: Ichthyophis bannanicus; assembly: GCA_033557465.1. Lineage (NCBI taxonomy): Eukaryota > Metazoa > Chordata > Amphibia > Gymnophiona > Ichthyophiidae > Ichthyophis > Ichthyophis bannanicus. Next base: position 701,467,373 of record CM066031.1, on the reverse strand, counting down.
AGGGCAAGCCAGCACGCAAGCAGCCAGGGAGCCCATCCCAGGCACTCAGAAGCACATTTAATCAGGGAATATCCCCTCCCAGAGCCCTGTAACCATCTCCACCCGTTTTTGCCCTAACAGTTTAGCTGTCTTCATCTCCATAGTATACAGATCTCTCATTTGGGTATGCCACTCGCGGAGCCCCGGGGGATGGGGCTCCATCCAGTGTCGCAGAATACAAAGCTTCGCAATGATAAAACCTTTCAATTATAATAGTCGGTCAGAGTGTCTCAGCCCCCCCTCCCCTCCAGGGACTCCAAATAAGCACCAAAGTAAGGAGAAGGGATTGGTCACCTGTCGCCAACTCAGCAGCTGGCTTTCCACACCCTGCCAAAACTGTTGGATGTGTGTGCAGTGCCAAAAACGGTGGAGTAGTGTCCCACGTTCTCCCTGACAGAGTGTGCATAGATCTGACGAAACCAAACCCATCTTAGCCGCCCAAGTATTAGGAATATACGCTCTCCAGAGAAATTTATACTGCAGCTCTTGTAGGCGGATAGACTCAGATAAAGACTTAACCTCGGAGAAGGCCGCCGTCAATAGGGACCCCGACATCTGTGGCACTCCGTCCGCAACCCAACGGCACGCCAGCTTCCCTAGGGCTTCCCCATCCCCCCCGGGCCAGAGTGCCTGCCTAATCGTCCGCGAGGAGAAGTCACCCTCCAACACCCCCAAGAACTCCCAAAGGGCTCCTGTACCCATTCGTAAGCCCCCCCTCTTTTGGAGGTCTCGCACATAGTGGCGCGCCTGTAGATAAAAGAAAAAGGAGGCGGGCTCCAACTGATAGCGTCTGGCCAGCGATTGAAAAGAATCGAGTTCACTACCATCGGGCATAAGCATATGCCCAATACAGCAAAGACCCCTGTTCCGCCACTGGATAGAGACCGAACTCTGCAAACCAGGGATGAAATCCTTGTTGCGCTCCAACGGCAGACACTCCGTGCACTTCCAAGTTAGCCCTCTTAGCCGGCAAAGGCTCTGCCACGCCTGTCTCATCGCCTTGAGATATACCGAGGTTTTCCAGACTTTCGGCAAAAGCCCACCGGGCGCATGCAAGATATAAATCGGATGGTAAGGCGCTGAGAACCGGTCTAATAAGGCCAAGGGCAGAATAGCACCATGGGCCCCAAGCACATCAACCAGCGGTCGAAGCATACAGGTCAAATTGTACTGCCGTAAGGAGGGCAGGCCAATCCCCCCCTCCTCCCGAGGCCTCATAAGTACTGAAAAGGCTATTCGGGGTTTCCTACCCCTCCAAAGAAAGAGTGCAATGGATTTCCGCAAGAGCTGTAAGTCCCGTCTCGTCATCCAGAGGGGGAGGTGGCGGAGGACATAAATCCACTTAGGGAACTCCACCATCTTCAACAGTGCTACGCGTCCCATAAGGGAAAGCGGGAGGTCACGCCACTTCAGCAAGCGCGCTATGGTATTATCAAGCAGAGGCCGAACATTAATGTCATACAAGTGTTCGGGGTGCTCAGGTAGATAGATACCCAGGTACTTCAAGGTGTTCTGCGCCCACACCAGGGGAAAAGCACCCTGCCATTTGGATTTAACTCGGCCCCCACATCTAAAGCCAACGATTTGTCTTGATTGATTCGCAGCCCAGAAAAGGAGCCAAAGACTTCCATAAGACGTAAGGCCCTAGGGAGGGATTCCTCCGGACTGCAGAGACAGAGAAGTAAGTCATCTGCAAAAGCACTAAGCTTAATTCCGCCCCCCTCCCACTCTATCCCATTGATCTGTTGCTCCCGGAGAAGTCTCAAAAGCAGAGGTTCCAGTTGAAGCACAAAAAGCAAAGGGGACAGGGGGCATCCCTGCCGCGTGCCACGGCGCAATGAAAAGGATTGAGAGACTCTTCCACCACTAACTACACAAGCCAACGGATCCAAGTATAACGCTTTTACCCAATCCAGAAACCCACCAGTAAAACCAAATTGAGTTAAGACCTCAAACATATAGTCCCAAGAAACCCTATCAAACGCCTTCTCGGCATCTAGGCTTAAAAACAGCAGCGGAGTATCGCGTTGTAAACAATAGTCCATGCCCAGTAGAACTCTGGTGATGTTCGCAAAAGCATCCCTACCGCGAACAAATCCCGATTGATGGCTCCCTACGAGTTCGGGCAAGACTTTTTGTAGCCTCTCCGCAAGGATCGAAGCCAAAAGTTTCATATCATAGTTTATCAAGGATATAGGTCTATACGAGGCTGGATTCTCCGGATCTCTGCCCGCCTTAGGGATAATGGTTATCGCTGCAGTCCGCATATCTCTCGGGAAGGAGCCCCTCTCTCTCGCCTCTTCATAGAGAGCCATCAAGGTGGGAGTGAGCGAGGCCGATAATATTTTGTAAAATTCCGCACTGTAACCGTCAGGCCCTGGGGCCTTATAGGGTTTCCCCCGGGCTATAACCCGTTGTATTTCGTCTCCCGTAATGCGCGTATTTAACTCAAGTAAAGCCCCCTCCCGGAGCTTAGGGAGTTTAACAGCTTTTAAGAAGTCGCACTGCTGAGCCTGGTCAGGCGTCTCCGGGGTATAAAGGGTCTGGTAATACTGCCCAAACACATTTAAAATTCGTTCCGGATCTCGTTGCCGCGTCCCTTGTCGGTCTTTAATTACCATAACATTCTGGATCCCACCGCAGTCTTTCACTAAGCGCGCCAATAGTTTCCCTGAGCGGTCCCCAAAGCGGAACAGCTGATGACGATAGTATTGCGCCGCGTAGACCGCTCTATCCTGCAATGCGGCATTGAGAGCCTTCTGGTGTTGCAGATATACCCCCAGGCACTCTCGGTTGGATAGGGCCTCTCGCTTAGCCTGTACGAGGGTCTTAGTGAGCTCTAGGATAGTAGCATTAACTCTCTTCCTCTCCCCCACAACATATGCAATAATATGGCCCCGGAGGACGGCCTTACCCGCCTCCCAAAAGGTCGAGACAGCCAAGTTGGGAGCCTCATTCAGAGACAAATATTCCTCCCATTTTTGAGTGAGATATTGTCGAAACGATGTATTCTGCCACAGATGCCTCGGGAAGGCCCATCGCCCATGTGCAGGGGATCGCCCCTTAAGGTCTACAAAGACCCTAGCATGATCCGAGATCACAATTGGCTCTATCTCCGCTCGCACTATTTTATCAAAAAGGTCCCTGGAAACTAAAATGTAGTCTATTCGTGACCAAGTCTGATGGGCTCTCGAGAGGTGGGTATAATCCCTCTCTTGTTCATGCAAAATTCTCCACACATCATACAGGTCCCCCCATTGGCATAAATACGCCACACCTTTGTTAATCCAGTTTCCCCCCCCACCTTCTCCCCTTCTCAGACCCTGCGACCTGTCAAGTTTGGGATCATGAGGGCAGTTGAAATCTCCTGCAAGGAGTAAGGGTACCCTGGGCGCCTCTGTAATCCGCCGCAGGAGCAGCTGAAAAAAGGTATGGTCATAATTGTTAGGAGCATAGATATTACCCAAGAACATTTCCTCCCCAGCAATCTTAGCATGCAAGAATAAATATCTCCCCCGGGGGTCGGCGTCCTCTCTGATAACTTCTACCGGAAGTCCCCGGCGTAGCAGAATGGCCACCCCCCTCTTTCGACCCCCAGACGAGGCAGAGAAGATCTGTCCCACCCAATCTTTTTTCAATTTAGCGTGTTCCAATTGTGTTAAGTGAGTTTCTTGGAGCAGAGCAATCTGTGTACCCCCTTTCTTTAAGGCCTGCAGTATTTTCGTCCTTTTTACCGGCGTGCCTATCCCTCCCACATTCCACGTGGTGATTCTTAAGTTAGAGTGCCCACCTAGCATTTGGAAGCATGATACCCAACCTGGCTGCTTTCGTTACCGAAAAGCTGGCTCCAGGCCGCCCAGCCTCGACCCCGAGCCCATTGCCTGCCCCTGGCAAGCCCCGCCCGCGCACTACCCTGCCCCAGATAGGATAGATGAATTGGAATGGTGTAGTGGTCCCCAATGGTACCCCCCTAACTTCTGCAGTGTGCTTCCCCCCCCCCGGATCCCCCCCAATTCTCCCACCCCTCCCCGAGCCTCATCCCATCCCCCCCCCTGTCCCTCCCCATAAAAAGAAATTCAACCATTAATCTCAGCCGCCCCTGCTGAGCCGAAATCCCACCGTGTGACATGCCGCAGGGCTGCCCCAAGGCTATCACTTTGTATAATCGTGGCCTATGGGCCTTCCCCACGAAGGTAATCCAGCTTCTCAGCCAGAGCTTACAAAATAAAGAACAAACCGCTCAGTATCAAAAAAAACAAACAAAAAAAAACCAAAAACAATCATATACATCATATACATTGGTGTCCTCAGCCCTCCGCTAACAATCCAGGAAGACCGCCATCAGGGCAGGGCATAACAACATCAGCCGTCCTCAGCTCGGCGGGAATATCCTGTACAGGGGCCCATATCCTCAGCGTCGGGTAGCCTGCTGCTCTGCTCCCGCACTGTCCCCTCGGGCTGCATCAAGAAATCGCTGCGCCTCTGCCGGGGTCGAGAACACCAGGCTTTTCCCCTGGTTCCAGACACGCAGTGTTGCGGGGAAGGCTAGCATAAAACGAATGTTCCGCTGAAACAGCGCCGCACATACCCCAGAATAGGCTTTCCTCTGCTCTGTTACCAGCGCCGAGTAGTCCTGAAACATCAAAAGCTTATGATTTTCCCAACGAAGCTCACCTTTCTCTCGGTACGCCCGCAAGAGCTGCACTTTGTGTTGAAAATTAAGGACCCGGAGGATCACGACACGCGGCCGCTGTTGGTCGTCCTGCCTCCGGCCTAATCGATGTGCACGCTCTACACGCAATTGCCCCACTAGGGAAGCGAGGCCCAGCTCTTTCGGTAGCCATTCTTCAAGGAGCGGCAAAAGCATCTGGTCCGTTTGAGTTTCAGGTATGCCGACGAGCCGTATGTTGTTCCTGCGAGATCTGTTTTCCAGATCGTCGAGCTTGAGTTTGAGAGCCTCTAGCTGTTTGCGCTGCTCAGTAAGTTCTCTATCCATGCGGCCCTCATCCTCTTCGACGCTGGAGACACGCTGCTCCAGTTCCTCCACCTTCCTGCCCATATCAGCAAAAGAGTCATTTAAAGTATCCAGCTTCTGCATAAGCTGATCAAATTTGGGCTCAAGCAGACCTGCCACTTCTCTGGCCAGGTCCGCCGCTGCCGAGTCAGTACTCAGCGCCCCCGGGGATGTCGGCATCATCATGGTCGTGGTGGAGGCCCCGGATTTACCGGGCTTCTCGCGCTCCTTTTTTTGCTGGCTTGGCGTCTCTCCACCCGCTCTCAAGTTGCGCTTCATTTAGTGGTCCCAGGGGAGTCTCAATAGCCAGAGAAGAGAGGTTTTACGGGGAGTCAGCCCAAAAAAATGCAGATTAATGCTTGAGGCAGCCCCGGAGCGAGCAAACACACGTCTTGCTCACTCACGCATCACGTGGGATCTCAGCTGTTTGTGTTTAAAAAAGGTATGGACAAGTTCCTGGAGGAAAGGTCCATAAACCATTATTAAAAGGGACCCAGGATATCAATGCTTGATCTAGTTACAAGCATTGTGGAACCTGTCTCTTTTGGATAAACTGCTAGGTACGTATGACCTAGATTGGCCACTGTTGGAAACAGGATACTGGGCTTGATGGACCTTGGTCTGACCCAGTATGGCATATCTTATGTTCTTATGTTCTCCTTCTTCTCAGTGAGCTCCATTCACCTGTACCCTCTGTCACCTCTCACTCAACCAATTTCCAACCCAAGCAGTAACTTTAGGGTCCATCCCGAAGGTGCTTAGTTGAAAGTTCCTTTCAAATCTCAGTTATTGTACTTATTTAGCAGTAGCTGAGCTCCCCTGTATGAATTTCCAAACCACTGAACAAACAAAGGTATTTCCTCTATCAGGAGGGATGAGCATGGAGAGATGACGGAGGAAGAGTACACTGCGACACTTTGGTCTGGGAAGGAAGAGATGCTGGGTCTGGAGTGTAGGCAGTGTTAAGGTAGGTTAGCTGTGCTGGCACCACCGTGTGGCCCCAGCAGGGGTAGTTGCATCATGCCATGAGAACAGGGTGTGTGCATTGAGGGGAGCTGCATGTACCACCAGGGAAGGTGCCCACTCTGGGTGTTGGGGTTTGAATGCCACTCATGGGCTAAGCAGCCCATGAGTGCTTCTTCCACCCCTGGGGATAGCTCCCTTACGTAAGGTTTCTGATTCTGAACAGGACCACTGGTGGTGGTCGGGGGTATTGCTTATAACAGTGCCAGGACTTTAACTTGCAGGTACATAGCTTGGTGAACTCGTCCCACTCCTGTGACCTGGGCTTGTGCTGCCTTTTCTGATGTTAACTCTCCCCTGGTATTTTAAGGCCTTGCAGTGAATCTGGAGGCGCTGCTGGTCCTCCTGCCATTATTCAAAGCCTTATAGACAAATGAGTGTTGCTCTAGTCTCTTTGGAATGTTTAAGGTATTACAGCCCACCTGGGTGCTGTGCTGTTCTCCTTGCTATTTTATTTTTCTCAAAGTGCCTTGATGTAGTGCTGTTTGGTTTCTACTATCTTGATGTGTTCATGCACTCTTTGTACTGCTTTACCTTCTGGTAGTGGTTTCTGGTACTCATTCTACCCTAATGCTGTTTCCTTCACCAAGCAGATCCCTACAGAGCCCCCTAGCACCCTTGGCCCAGTGTCCGGCTGATCACTCATACCCTTGCATGCCCCCTGAACTCCTGTCACCCATACCCATCCTGCCAGCATGACCTGACACCCTCCTGGACCATAGTTGAACACACATGCATATACAGCACAGACATGTCATAGCTTACACCATAAGCTTCCCTCTGCCCCTTGCAGTGAGCCCGTTCCCCTTGACTTGAATAAAAACCTCTTATGGCTGGAACAGCGCTATATTTTTGAAATGAACACTGATTCCTTATGACTTAAATGTGGATCTGTGGCAGGCTATGGCCTATAATAGTCTGCAAATATGAAAGGCCTGTAAGTTAGGCCCTGATTCCAACCCCCATCTTAGTAAGAACTAAAAATCTGTAAAAGTCTGAGAAAGCTGTTTTAAACTGCTTAATAAGGAGTCTTCATGAATACATAAATCTTCCATTATTCTTTTGTGTTCTGATGATAGAAATGTTTCAATACATGCATTCCTAGAGCTAGAAACTACCTCGGAGCAGGATAGTATCAATGCCTAGAAACTGTACCTTTGTAGCAGCAGAGCGCAGACAAACCAATGATACCAGGATTCTGTTCAGAAGGTCCAAATCATTTATTTGTGCACAAGTCTCAAGCAAATTCAATTTCAAAATGGCTGAGCAAAGTTCTCTGACAGTACAACAACTTTTATAGACTTTAGCTTCATTCTAGGCATAGAAAAACATTTCATTGGTCCCGGTAACCTCCCGTACCCCTTCCATTGGTCCCGGTACTGATATGATTATCCAATTATATTCTTGCTGTGGGCTCAGCACCTGCTTACCCCCCTTCTAGTCCCAATTACAATGGTCAGTTCACTAACTTGTTACTTTCCTTCTTTCAAGGCTATTGGGCTAGTTACTACGTGCAGGGAAGCAGGGCTCTATAACTTCTCTGTCAGCAGTTTTAAACATGAATTTCTGTATTTTTCCATCTGTTCTGCTTGTCTAAGCTAATTCAATACTTTTACTGAGTTCTTAATTCTATAGCAGCATATTGGGGGATGTGCAATTCCTATGGGCCTCCTCACAAGCTTCATTTACAGGTCAAGCTAGTTAGGCTTGCTTATGTCAGACACTGTGGATCACAGGCCTACACCTGCCACATTCCCCCCTTTGATTAATCTCACCCTATTAGTTAATAAGGTGTGAGAATCTAATCACTTTACAATAATTATACTGAGGTTAGAGGAGTTCGGCTATATCCAGGAGGACGAGATTGATATAAAGCCATTATTTTAGTTGCGGTCTTCCGCTCTTCTGTACTATCAATAGCACTGTGTATGGAACGCATACAGCATGGGATTATACATGGCAATAGAAAAATAACAACAACAATCAGTAATACTAGTATTAGAAAAGTCTTCAGTCCTCCTAGCCATGAGAAAAGGTTAGCAAACCAGTTAGGTAATCTTAGTGGGTGCCAAGTCTGTACTGGCACATAAGCATGTTTACGCATATCTTCAGCAATTTCTTCAACTACTTGACCTTTATCATCTATTTTTAAACAGCAATTAGTTAAATTCAGTTTACCACATACTCCTCCTTCAGCTGCTAACAAATAATCAAGTGCTAAACGATTCTGGTATATGGCAGTGCGCATTTGGGTGCTTTGTCTAGCTAAAAGTGTGAGAGCATGACTAGTTTCATTAGTTATTATTTCAACTACTGCTTGTAAGCGAATAATACGATTGATCATATAGATTGGTGTCCGATAACCGTACATACCATCATCATTCCAAGTGGCAGGCCCATAATACTCAATAATTCTTTCTGGTGGCCAATCATCACCCTCCCACTTCTCCCATTTACCTATTTGGAGGGGTGCTCTTTTCCGTCGTAATGCTCTTTTGTGTCTGTGGGTAGTGTATACTGGGTATCCTAATTGTTCTCCATGCTCTGTGGGTAGGAGAAAGAAAGAAGGTCTGATGGTCCCTAAGACACATGCTCCTCCCCAGTGTGATGGGAGTTGAGCATACGCTCGGTTTCCACAGATCCAATACAGGCCAGGTGGGGCTTGCCAAGCATGTGTTTTGGCAAGGTTAGTCCATAAACTAGCAAGTTCAGGAAATCTGGCTAATGGGTTAGGAGGTTCAGGTTCTTTACTTCCTGACCACCATGATGTCTTCTTGGTAGTGGCATTATAGAACTTCTGGCTAAGACAGACCAGCTGTCCTACCAGTTGGGTGAACTGTGGTCCAGTTCTAGCATAGCAAAGACGTCCAATAATTGAGTGTGCTAACACCCATTCACTAGTAGTCTTGTGTATTTTGTCTGATTGTAAGTCAGAGAATAATTCAATTCTTGGGCCTCCCATGGCCATTGGTCACCCATTTGGGTTCCGCCACAAAAATAACAATCTGAAATCTTTAGACTGGATACTACTGCTCCAGCTAATTCTAAAAATAAATTCTGGGATGGATGGGGAATTTCAAACTTATTTACATGCATAGCTTCATAAAAAGTGTTATGGATGTGGTATTTAGATGACTTATAAGCTTGGGTGTTCAATCTTATATACACAATAGTTCCTGGATCTACTGCTCCTCCTGCAATACGTAAACCAAACTTATATCCTTGTTTCCATGCATTAGGATTACGGATCCTTAATTGCAAAGGGTTACAAGCACCTTTCTTACATTTGTCATCTGTCTTTGACTTAGTCAATGTGGCAACTCGTTTATCTCTCTGTTTATCTGTAATACCAGCATTCCATGTAGCATAAAAAACACACTCCCAGTTTGGGCAATAGTAATCTGCAGCTGGGGCAGTACTATATGACTCTTTCTTACCAGTACACTTTCTCCATCCCGTGGCACCTTCTGGGCACATATACTTATGATCATTACGATAAGCTTTTTCCCAGGTACCACATCTGGAACGACCATCTCTATTTATAACATCACATGCATCAAAATATAAAACAGCAGGTATACTAGCATCTTTAAGTGGTCGCGTAGCATTAATTATAGGTCCGTCTGCATCATTCCATCGCATTTCCAACGTATAATATGATGGGTTCTGATGCGGGTTATAGCATACTCTGGAGCTACCTTTAATGCAAATATTTAGTTCAGTGGTGTTATAAACACACCGAGTCACTTTACCAGTGCATTTATAGTGAGAATGATAAACCAAAGTCTGAGTTACTTTTAGTCCAGTTCGAGTAGAAGTAACGCAAGCAGTGCATGGAGGTAGAGCATGAGTCATTTCCAAACCTCCAAAACAGGCAACCAGGGCTAAGCACAGATAAAAATACATGTTGATTGGAGTTCTTCTGAATCCTCAGCTTGCAAATTTTGACCACGATGATCTTTTCTTCGTCCCGTGCACTAATTAAGCAATTTCAACGGGTGCTGAGTGTTGATTGAAGATTCTCAAGTTGTCCATCACACAGTAACCAACTTAGCAATTGCAGTTGGCTTTTGAAGTATGGTTAGTCAATGTAGTATCAAAGTAATGTGAAAAATCACACGCAGATTGGGTTCGTTGAAACAAAACTGTTGCTGCATGGAAAACAGTAATCCTCTTCGAAAGACTTGGTTACTGCAAGGCACTGTGACAAAGTGTCTATGCTGCTGGTTGCCGTCTCAGAGTAACTCGTAAAGGTGCATCGTGATGCTGCTCCGCTGTCCACTGCTCAGGTTCTGGAGCTGCTGCGGGCTTGACTCTGCTGTGGTGGATCCAGGCATCGATCTCCGCTACCTTTACTGCAGTTGGGGTAGACAGGATGACGGTGTATGGTCCCTTCCAATGGGGTTCCAACGGTGTCTTCTTCCAATCTTTGATCCACACCGAGGTACCAGGCTGGTAGGGATGCAGGGGTTCAGTCAGGTTGATAGGCAACTGGTCTTGGATCCACGCATGGAGAGTCTGCAGAACAAAACTAAGAGCTAGGAGTTCTTGCCTGGTTATTTCTGAACCAATTTGGGCTAGACTTCCTTTAATTCCTTGCACTATTGGTGGGGGTTTACCATACAGAACTTCAAAAGGGGAAAAACCTGTTGACTTCACAGGAGCTGAGCGTATTCTGAGCAAAGCTATTGGGAGCACTTGGGGCCACTTCAAGTGTGTCTCCTGGCAGAGTTTAGACATTTGGGCTTTTAAGGTACGATTCATTCGCTCAACTTTCCCTGAACTCTGGGGTCTATATGCAGTGTGGAGTTTCCATTGTATCTGTAGGGCTTTTGCTAACTGTTGGGTAATCTGAGAAACAAATGAGGGTCCATTGTCTGACCCTATTACTGCTGGAATTCCAAATCTAGGGACAATCTCTCTCAATAAAACTTTGGTGACTTCTCTGGCTTTTTCGGTTCTGGTTGGGAAGGCTTCTACCCACCCAGAGAAAGTACAAACTAATACTAATAGGTAGTGGTATCCACTGGCTTTTGGCATTTCAGTGAAATCAATCTGCAGGTGGTGCATGGGGGTTACACCTCTTGACTGAACTCGAGGTGGTGGTGTGGGACCTTGCTTGGCATTGTTTTTGGCACAAATTTGACACTGACGTGCTACTGAGGCTGATAGAGCTGATAACATGGTAATATAGAAATGCGGTCTAAGTGCTTTTTCCATAGCGGTCTTCCCATAGTGTGTAGTTTCATGGAAAACTTTAACAAAGGCTGGTCCTAACAATTCAGGAATTACTATTTGTCCTGGGGGTTGACTGTCCTCTGCTGGTGGCAGCTCAATCCATCCATCTTTCAGTACTCCATCTTCTTTGTTACAGTAGTAGTCTAATTCTTTGGTGGTATATCGTGGTGTCCATGAGTTCAAGGGTACTGGAAACAATGCTGCCTGCATTGGTGTGGCTTGTGGCAAAACTTGTCCTGTCATAGCTGCTTGTCGTGCTGAGGCATCTGCAAATCTGTTTCCTCGGGCAACTTCTCCTTTTCCTGCTTGATGTCCTCTGCAATGCATGACAGCTACACGAGTTGGGGCCCATACTGCGTCAAGTAGCATCAGTATCTCGGGGCCATACTTAACTGATTTTCCTCCGGATGTGATGAGTCCTCTTTCTTTATAGAGAGCTCCATGAGCATGTAAGGTGGTGAAGGCATATTTAGAGTCTGTATATACATTCAACACAAGTTTTTCACCTAGTCGTAGTGCTCGGGTGAGTGCTATCAATTCTGCTTTTTGGGCTGATGTGCCTGAGGCTAGAGCTGATGATTCAATAAACTTCATGTTGAGTGACTACTGCATATCCAGCACAGCGTCGTCCATCGATGATGAGACTGCTTCCATCAACATAATAGATTTGGTCAGGATTGTCTATGGGCACATCTGTCAAATCAGGTCGGCTTGAAAATACAGTGTCCATGACTTCTATACAGTCATGCTCTGGGAGTTCTTCACTAATGGGTATCAATGTGGCTGGATTCAAGGCATGGCTCACTTCCAATTGTATCTGTGGGTTTTCACATAGCATGCTCTGATATTTCAACATTCGGGAATTAGTGAGCCAATGATTTGCTTTCTGTTCCATAAGGGCAAGGACTGCATGTGGCACAGTGACTCGTATATTCTGTCCTAGTGTGAGCTTGTCTGCTTCACTCACTAACAATGCTGTAGCTGCAACTGCTCTCAGGCAGGGTGGCCATCCTTTGGCCACAGTGTCCAATTGTTTCGATAGGTATGCTACAGGTCGTTCCCAATTTCCTAATTTCTGAGTCAACATGCCTAAGGCATTTCCTTGTGCTTCATGTACAAACAGGTGGAAAGGTTTATGAACATCTGGTAGTCCAAGGGCTGGTGATGACATCAATTCTTCCTTCAACGTCTTGAAGGCTGTATCCTGCTCAGGTCCCCACTCCAGTGGCGACTTTTCTTCTCCTTTTGTGGCTTCATACAGTGGTTTGGCAATTTGGGCAAAGTTGGGTATCCAGATTCGGCAATATCCTGCTGCTCCCAGAAAGGCTCTGACTTGCTTTCTGGTTGTTGGCGTTGGAATTCTGCATACTGCTTCTTTTCTCTCTCTGCCTAATTTTCGACTTCCTTGGGTTATACGAAAGCCCAAGTATTTTACTTCTTTTTGGCATAGTTGTGCTTTTGCTCTGGAAACTTTGTATCCAGCTTCATCTAGTAACTGCAAGAGGTCTTTGGTGGCTTGTATACATTCATTTTCTGATACAGCAGCTATCAGCAGATCGTCCACGTATTGGAGAAGCACTCTCTTCCCCGGGGCCACTGGATAGCTGGAAAGGTCTTGATTTAGTGCAGCACTAAAGATGGTTGGTGAATTCTTAAATCCTTGGGGTAAGCGTGTCCAGGTAAGTTGGCCCCCTCTTCCAGAGATGGGGTCCTGCCATTCAAATGCAAATAATATCTGACTCACGGGGGCTAATCTTATGCAAAAGAATGCATCTTTCAAATCTAGAACAGTAAAGTGGGTGGCTTCAGCAGGAATCAGTCCTAGAAGAGTGTAAGGATTGGGTACAACTGGATGTATAGTTTCAACTGCTTCATTCACTCTTCTTAGATCTTGTACCGGGCGGTAGTCATCTGTTCCAGGCTTTTTCACTGGCAGAAGTGGGGTGTTCCATGGGGATTGACATACTTTCAATAGGCCATGTTCCAGTAATCTTTGCAAGTGGCGGTGGATGCCTTCAATTGCAGCTCTAGGGAGAGGATACTGTTTGACGTGTACTGGTGTAGCACTAGGCTTGAGAATTACAATCACTGGGGCTATATGTTTGGCTAGGCTTGGGGGACTGCCTTCTGCCCATACTCCAGGTGGGGCATCAATGTTTTTCAAGGTTTGTTCGAAATAGGTATCTTGGACAGAATCATCACTGTAATATCTCCATTCTTCTTCTCGGGGAACTGTGAGCAGCATTATTCCTGCTGGTTTGGCTTGTGAATTAACTGTCATTTGCATTTCTCCTCCCTCGGAGAAGGATATTTGGGCTTGTAGCTTGGCTAACATATCTCGTCCCAGTAGTGGCACTGGACATTCTGGCATGTAAAGGAATTGATGAGTTATTTGCTGTCCTCCTAGACTGCATATGCGATTCTGAAGAAAAGGTTTTGTAGCTTTGGCGCCAGTTGCTCCTATAATGGTGACTGCTTTTGTAGAAAATGGGGCTATTTTCTTGTCCACTACTGAATGTTCTGCTCCAGTATCAACCATAAAGTTCACAACTTGGTCTCCTATTTGTATTCCGATCATAGGCTCCTGGAGACCTAGAGCAAATTCGGAGCCCGGTCTGTCCTAATCCACGTCATCTTCATCATGGGCTGTCGTAGCCAATGCTTGTATGGCTTCTCCTCTTTCTCGCTGGAATTGTTCTCGATTGGCTTCTCCGCGATGTCGGGGACAGCCTCGTCTTTCTTCTCTCCATTGATGATTGCTTTCGTCATCTTCGTGGGCGTCTTCGAGTTGCGGGCAAGCATCTCTCCAATGTCCTTCTTCTCTGCAATAGGCGCATTGGTTTACGCCTAGCTGCTGGGGCCGGCTTCCACCTCGGCCCCGCCCCCTTCCTCTGCTCCTTCGACTAGGGACACCTCCCCTTTTCTGTTCAACTATGGCTGCGGCCAAAAAATCAGCTTTCTTCTTCATCTTTCGATCACATTCTTTCTGTCTTTCATTATCACGATTCACATACACTTTATGAGCGACTTCCAATAACTGTGTTGCATTCATGCCCGCAAACCCCTCTAATTTCTGTAATTTACGTCTAATGTCTGGTTGTGACTGATTTACAAAAGCAGAATTCACCATGCATAAACTTCCTGGTGCATCGGGATCATAGGGAGTATACATTCTATATGCTTCAGTTAACCTTTCATAAAACACTGCTGGGCTCTCATCTATGCCTTGGTTAACTTCAGTAACTTTGGAAAGGTTCATAGCTTTCTGGCCCCCCCTTTTCAGGCCTTGTAACAAGCCTTGGCGAAAACGGGCTAGGGCTCTGGATCCTCTTTCAGTATTCGGATCCCATTGGGGGTCTTCATTCGGGAATTGCCTCTGGACCGCTTCCCGATGGTCTATTCTTTCTTCTCCTCGTTCTGGAGCTACAGGGTTATCTGCCAGCCAGTCTATTGCTGCTTTTCTAATTCGTGTCCGCTCCTCCGTAGTAAATAAGGTGGACAGGAGCTGACGGCAATCTGCCCATGTGGGTTGATGGGTTTCCATAATAGTATTCACTAATTCTGTAAGCTCTTGGGGTTTATTAGTATATGAGGCATAATGCGACTTCCAATTTAACAAATCAGTTGTAGAGAAAGGGACATACACATAGCTTAGGGGTCCCGCTACCACCTCATTATCATCATTTCTTACAGGTATTCCCGGGACTTGCCGTAAGGGCATCATCTTAGCAGTAGTGGTCTTTTGGGATCTAAGCGATATTTTCGTACTTCTCCTATCAGGGCTCTTTTTCTTCTTTTCTGCAGGCTTATTACGAATTACTTTCTTTTCTATATGCTTTGTCTTGGATTTACTTTTTACTGGCAGACTAACACTGGCGATCGCTTCTATACTGTCAGTCTCACTCAGGGAATTCTCAATTTCTTCCCTCTCTGTTTCTGAATCTGACTCGCCTTTCTCTGTCTCTGTTTCAGTAGAATCTTCTTCAACTAAAGGGAGCTCATCTTCCTGCTCTTCGGGAGGTGGCTCGGGGGTTGGGTCCCGCACCCGCTGTCTTCGGGGCTCTGGGGCAGGACGCCGGGCTACTCTTACCGGGCCCGGGGTTCTAGGCTGTCAGGGAATTACTTCTGGGGACTCAGGATCGACCAGGATAGGCTTTTTCCTGGACTTCTCATCTTTCCCTTTCTTACTAGGCTGTTTATTTTCTGTTTTCTGACTATGATCTGTTTTCGCTAACATTATTCTGCACTGCTCTTCATAGCAGCGCTGCGCCCAAGGGGGCGGATCTTCACAAATACTTAACCAAGAATCTATATAGGGGTACTGAGTAGGGTGCGCTATCCGCACTCTACTATGAACTAACTGGATAATTCCTACATTTAAGGTTCCCTCTCGGGGCCAGGTAGGGTCTAGATCGGGCCACTCCCTAGTACACAAAATCTGTAAGCGGGCTGCAGTCATTTTAATACCATAATCTCCTGAATATCCCTCTTTAAAATGTGCGATCATACATTCTAATGGAGTGTTCCTAGTAGACCCCGCCCCTCCCATTTCGATGTGTGCGCGCAACAGACAGAAGGGAAAAGGAGGGCGGACCGTGGGTAAGGGGTCCTCACGGCCCTAGAAACGTATAAGGGAAACAAATAACAAGACAAGACGACAATCGCTTCCCCCTTTTCGCGACCTGAACGCGGTCGCCCGCTCAGGAAGTGCGCTAGTCGGGGTCCGCCTTCGCTTGGTCTGTGCTGCCAGACCTCTCATACACACTTCATTCACACAATCATGCTAGCAACGTATCCCAGAATGCATTCGTTTCTATCTATTCTGACTAGTCTTGTTCAATTACCAAAATACAAGAAGACGGGAGTTTCGCCCTGCGAATACTCATGCGGGGGTACTCGGTCCGTCTTTGAGAGGTGATCAAGCTCTCTTACCAATTTCCAAGTTCCAAATTCTCGAGATTACAAGTTCCAAGTTCCAATGGCAGCACTGCTCTTTCTATATCTGTCTAGACAACAAATCAAAACTATACTCACCGGATCCGGTCCTCAGACTTCCCAAGCAGGCGCATGAGTTGGACCTCGGACTCCCCTCACTCGGGTTCGAGGCGTTGGCTCCAGCCGGGCCCAGCACCCACCGAGGTCCGACCAACTTCCTCCGATGCAATGGACCGGCGGCGCCAGGAAGCAGCCCCCATCGGTAGGGCGCTGTAGCAGCAAAGGGAAGACAAACCAATGATACCAGGAGTCTGTTCAGAAGGTCCAAATCATTTATTTGTGCACAAGTCTCAAGCAAGTCAATTTCAAAATGGCTGAGCAAAGTTTTCTAGCATTACAACAACTTTTATAGACTTCTGTTCCATTCTAGGTATAGAAAAACATTTCATTGGTCCCGGTAACCTCCCGTACCTCCCGTACCTCTTCTATTGGTCCCGGTACTGATAAGTTTATCCAATTATGTCCCTTCTGTGGGCATGACACCTGCCTGCCCCCCTTCTAGTCCCAATTACAATGGTCAGTTCATCAACTTGTTACTTTCACACTCTCAAGGTTATAGGACCAATTTGTGCATACAGAAGAGCAAGGTTCTGTAACTCATCTGTCAGCACTCCTCATTATTTCTCTTCAGATGTACTTTTTCTTATCAGTAACTTTCAAACATGTCTTTTCTGTATTTTTCTATTTCTTAGTTCTGCAGTTCTGCTTACCTAAGCAAATTCAATACTTCTACTGAGTTCTATCTTACAATAGCAGCATATTGGGGGATGTGCAATCCTATATGCCTCTCCACAGGCCTCATTTACAGGTCAAGCTAGCCATGCTGGCCTGCCTATGTCAGACACCGTGGGTCACAGGCCTGCACCTGCCACATTCCCCCCTTTGATTAATCTCACCCTATTACTTAATAAGGTGTGAGAATTAAATCACTTTTAGAAGAATCACATCATGATTGAAGGATTTCTACCAGGACTAGCTTTGTATAAAGCCATTATTTTAGTTGCGGTCTTCCGCTCTACTGTGGTATCAATAGCACTATGAATGGAACGCATACAACATAAATAAAATAAATAAATAAAATAAATAAATAAATAAATAAACATGGGATTAAACATGGTAATAAAAAGATAACAGCAACAAGGATTAGTACTAAGACAATGAAAGTCTTAAATCCTCCCAGCCAAGAGAAAAGGTTAGCAAACCAGTTAGGAAATTTCAATGCGTGCCAAGTCTGTACTGGCACATAAGCATGTCTTTGCATATCTTTAGCAATTTCTTCAACTACTTGACCTTTATCATCTATTTTCAAACAGCAATTAGTTAAATTCAGTTTACCACATACTCCTCCTTCAGCTGCTAGCAAATAATCAAGTGCTAAGCGATTCTGGTATATGGCAGTGCGCATCTGAGTACTTTGTCTAGCTAAGAGCGTGAGAGCATGACTAGTTTCATTAGTTATTATTTCAACTACTGCTTGTAAGCGAATAATACGATTAATCATATAAATTGGGGTACGATAACCATACATACCATCATCATTCCAAGTGGCAGGTCCATAATACTCAATAATTCTTTCTGGTGGCCAATCATCACCTTGCCACTTCTCCCACTTGCCTATCTGTAAGGCTTCTCTTTTCTGTCTTGATGCTCTTTTGTGTCTGTGGGTTGTGTATACAGGGTATCCTAATTGTTCTCCATGTTCAGTGTTTAACAGGAAGAAAGAAGGTCTGATGGTTCCTAAGACACATGCTCCTCCCCAGTGTGGCGGAAGTTGCGCATATGCTCGGTTTCCACAGATCCAATATAGGCCAGGTGGGGCTTGCCAGGCTTGGACTTTGGCAAGGTTAGTCCATAGACCTGCAAGTTCAGGAAATCTAGCTAATGGGTTAGGAGGTTCAGGATGTCTGATTTCTGACCACCATGCTGTCTTTTTAGTCGTGGCATTATAGTATTTCTGGCTAAGACAGACCAGCTGTCCTACCTTTTGGGTGAACTGGGGTCCAGTTCTGGCAAAGCAAAGACGTCCAACGATTGAGTGCGCTAACACCCATTCACTGGTAGTCTTGTGTAATTCAGTCTGGTTGTAAATCATGGAATAATTCAATTCTTGGGCTTCCCAGGGCCATTGATCTCCCATTTGGGTTCCGCCACAGAAATAACAATCTGTGATCTTAAGACTAGATACTACTGCTCCGGCTAATTCTAGAAACAAATTCTGTGAAGGGTGAGGGATCTCAAACTTATTTACATGCATAGCTTCATAAAAGGTATTATGAATATGATATTTAGATGACTTGTGGGCTTGAGTATTCAATCTGATATACACAATGGTCCCTGGATCTATTGCTCCTCCAGCAATACGTAAACCAAACTTATATCCTTGTTTCCATGCATGGGGATTATGTACACGCAAGTGTAAGGGGTTGCAAGCATCTTTCTGACATTTATCATTTGTGGTTGGCTTGGTTAGAGTAGCCATCCGCTTATCTATTTTCTCATCAGTTATACCAGTGTTCCAGGTAGCATAAAAAACACATCCCCAATACGGGCAATAGTAATCTGCCGCTGTAGCAGTACTATAGCCTGATCCCGTTTTACCTGTACACTTCCACCAATTTGTGGCACCTTCTGGACACATATACTTATGGTCATTTCGATACGCTTTCTCCCATGTACCACAGGTGGACTGACTATCTCTATTAATGGCATTACATGCATCAAAATTCAAAACAGCAGGTTTAGTAATGTCCTTAAGTGGTGGTGTAGCAGCTAATATAGGTCCATCTGCATCCTTCCATCTTATTTCCAACGTGTAATAGGATGGATTCTGATGCGGATTATAGCATGCTTTGATTTTGCCATGAGTGCAAACGTTTAGTTCAGTGGTGTTATAAATACACCGAGTTATTGTTCCCTTGCAGGTATAGTAAGAATGGTAAAGCAAAGTCTGAGTTACTTTCAGTCCAGTTCTAGTAGAAGTAATGCAAGCAGTGCATGGAGGTAGAGCATAAGTTTGTTCAAAACCTCCGAAGAAGGCAACCAAGGTAAAGCAAAAACAGAGATACATGTTGATGTTGATTGGAGTTCTTCTGAATCCTCAGCTTGCTGATCTTGATCACGACGGTCTATTATTCTTCGTCCCGTTTGCTAATGAAGCAATTTAACGGGTGCTGAGTGTTGATTGAAGGTCCTCAAGATGTCCAGTACACATTAACCAACTTAGCAATTCAGTTGGCTTGTGAAGTCTGGCTTAGTCAGTGTAGTCTCAAAGTAGTGTGTCAAATCACACACAAATTGGGTTCGTTGAAACAAAACTGTTGCTGCATGGAAAACAGCAATCCTCTTCGAAAGACTTGGCTACTGCAAAGCACTTGTGATGAAGTGTCTATGCTGCTGGTTGCCGTCTCAAAGTAACTCGCAAGGGTACATCAGGGTGCTGCTCTGCTGTCCACCGCTCTGGTTCAGGATCGGCGGCGGGCTTGACTCTGCTGTGGTGGATCCAGGCGTCGATCTCGGCTACCTTTACTGCAGTTGGGGTAGACAGGATGACGGTGTACGGTCCCTTCCAATGGGGTTCCAACGGTATCTTCTTCCAATCTTTGATCCACACCGATGTTCCAGGCTGGTAGGGATGCAAGGGTTCCGTCAGGTTGATAGGCAACTGGTCTTGGATCCACGTATGGAGAGTCTGCAGAACAAAACTAAGAGCTAGGAGTTCTTGTCTGGTTACTTCTGAACCAATCTGGGCTAAACTTCCTTTGACTCCCTGCACTATTGGTGGGGGTTTACCATACAAAACTTCAAAAGGGGAAAATCCTGTTGACTTTACAGGGGCTGAGCATATTCTGAGTAACGCTATGGGGAGCACTTGAGGCCATTTCAAGTGTGTCTCCTGACAAAGCTTGGACATTTGGACTTTCAAGGTACGATTCATTCGCTCAACTTTCCCTGAACTCTGGGGTCTGTATGCAGTGTGGAGTTTCCACTGTATCTGCAAAGCTTTTGCTAACTGCTGAGTAACTTGGGAGACAAATGAGGGTCCATTGTCTGACCCTATTACTGCTGGGATTCCAAATCTGGGGACAATCTCTCTCATTAAGACTTTGGTAACTTCTCGGGCTTTCTCAGTTCTGGTTGGGAATGCTTCTACCCACCCAGAGAAAGTACAAACTAATACTAGTAGGTAATGATATCCATTGGCTTTTGGCATTTCGGTAAAATCAACTTGGAGGTTGTGCATGGGGGTGACACCTCCTGACTGAACTCGGGGTGCTGTAATAAGGCCTTGCTTGGCATTATTTTTGGCACAAGTTACACATTGTCGTGCTACTGAGGCTGATATGGTTGTCATCAGAGGGATGTAGAAATGTGGTCTGAGTGCTTTCTCCATAGCACTCTTCCCATAGTGGGTGGCTTCGTGGAAAGCTTTGACAAAGGATGGTCCTAACAGTTCAGGAATTACTATTCATCCTGGAGGTTGACTGCCCTCTTCTGGTGGCAGCTCAATCCATCCGTCTTTCAATACTCCATTTTCTTTGTCACAATAGTAATCCAATTCTTTGGTGGTATATCGTGGGGTCCATAGATTCAAGGGTACTGGAAACAATGCTGCTTGCATTGGCATGGCTTGTGGGGCAATTTGTCCTGTCATAGCTGCTTGTCGTGCTGAGGCATCTGCAAATCTATTTCCTCGGGCAACTTCTCCTTTTCCTGCTTGATGTCCTCTGCAATGCATGACAGCTACACGTGTTGGGGCCCAAACGGCATCAAGTAACATCAATATCTCGGGACCATATTTGACTGATTTTCCTCCGGATGTAATGAGTCCTCTTTCTTTATAGAGAGCTCCATGGGCATGCAAGGTAGTGAAGGCATATTTGGAATCTGTATATACATTTAGCACAAGTTTTTCTCCTAACAACAATGCTCTGGTAAGTGCTATCAATTCGGCTTTCTGGGCTGATGTGCCTGAGGCTAGAGCTGATGATTCAACTACTTCGTGTTGAGTGACGATTGCATATCCGGCACAGCGTCGTCCATCAACGATGAGACTGCTCCCATCAACATAATAGATCTGGTCGGGATTGTCTATGGGCACATCTGTTAAGTCAGGTCGACTAGAGAACACAGTTTCCATGACTTCGATACAGTCATGTTCTGGGAGTTCTTCACTGATGGGTATCAAGGTAGCTGGATTCAAGGCATGGCTCACTTCAAGTTGTATTTGTGGGTTTTCACATAACATGCTCTGGTACTTCAACATTCGGGAATTGGTGAGCCAATAATTTGCTTTTTGTTCCATAAGGGCAAGGACTGCATGTGGCACAGTGACTCGTATGTTCTGTCCTAGTGTGAGTTTGTCTGCTTCACTCACTAGTAGCGCTGTAGCTGCAACTGCTCTCAAGCAAGGTGGCCATCCTTTGGCCACAGGGTCCAATTGTTTCGATAGGTAGGCTACAGGTCGCTCCCAATTTCCTAATTTCTGAGTCAACATGCCTAAGGCATTTCCCTGTGCTTCATGTACAAACAAGTGGAAAGGTTTGTGGACATCTGGTAGTCCAAGTGCTGGTGATGACATCAATTCTTCTTTTAACTTCTGGAAGGCTGTATCCTGCTCAAGTCCCCACTCCAGTGGTGACTTCTCTTCTCCTTTTGTGGCTTCATACAGTGGTTTGGCAATTTGGGCAAAGTTGGGTATCCAGATTCGGCAATATCCTGCCGCTCCCAGAAAGGCTCTGACCTGCTTTCTGGTTGTTGGAGTTGGAATTCTGCATACTGCTTCTTTTCTTTCTCTGCCTAATCTTCTGCTTCCTTGGGTAATACGAAAACCCAAGTATTTCACTTCTTTTTGACATAGCTGTGCTTTGGCTCTGGAAACCTTGTATCCAGCTTCATCTAGTAACTGCAAGAGATCTTTGGTGGCTAATATACATTCTCTTTCTGATATGGCAGCTATCAACAGATCATCCACGTACTGGAGAAGCACTCTCTTCCCCGGGGCTACTGGATAGCTTGAAAGGTCTTGATTTAGTGCAGCACTAAAGATGGTAGGTGAATTCTTGAATCCTTGGGGTAATCTTGTCCAGGTGAGTTGGCCCCCTCTTCCAGAGATGGGGTCCTGCCATTCAAATGCAAACAATATTTGGCTTACAGGGGCTAATCTTATGCAAAAGAATGCATCTTTCAAATCCAGTACAGTGAAATGGGTAGCTTCAGCAGGTATCAGTCCTAGAAGAGTGTAAGGATTGGGCACAACTGGATGTATGGTTTCAGCTGCATCATTCACTCTTCTCAAATCTTGCACTGGGCGATAATCATCTGTCCCAGGTTTCTTTACTGGCAAAAGTGGAGTGTTCCATGGGGATTGACATACTTTTAGTAGGCCATATTCGAGCAATCTCTGTAGGTGGCGATGGATGCCTTCAATTGCGGCTCTTGGGAGAGGGTACTGTTTGACGTGCACTGGTGTAGCACTAGGCTTGAGGGTTACAATCACTGGAGCTATATGCTTGGCTAGGCCTGGGGGACTGCCTTCTGCCCATACTCCAGGTGGTGCATGAATGTTCTTTAAAGTTTGTTCAAAATAGGTATCTTGGACAGAATCATCAATGTAATATCTCCATTCTTCTTCTCGGGGAACTGTCAGCAGCATTACTCCTGCTGGTTTGGCTTGGGAATTTACGGTCATTTGCATTTCTCCTTGCTCAGAGAAAGATATTTGTGCCTGAAGCTTGGCTAGCATATCTCGTCCCAGTAGTGGTACTGGACATTCGGGCATGTAAAGGAATTGATGAGTTACTTGCTGTCCTCCTAGACTGCATATTCGGTTTTGAAGAAAAGACTTTGTGGCTTTGGCACCAGTTGCTCCTATAATGGTGACTGCTTTTGTAGTGAATGGGGCTATCTTTTTGTCTATTACTGAATGCTCTGCTCCAGTATCAACCATAAAGTTCATAATTTGGTCTCCTATTTGTATTCCGACCATAGGCTCCTGGAGACCTAAAGCAAACTTGGAGCCCGGTCTGTCCTAATCCACGTCATCCTCATCATGGGCTTGTGTGGCCAATGCTTGAATGGCTCCTCCTCCTCTCTCTCGCTGGAATTGTTCTCGATTGGCTCCTCCTCGGCCTCGGGGACGGCCTCGTCTTTCTTCTCGCCACTGATGATCGTTGTCGTCATCTTGCTGGGCGTCTTCGAGTTGCGGGCACGTATCTCTCCAATGTCCTTCCTCTCTGCAATAGGCGCATTGATTCACGCCTAGTCTCTGGGTCCGGCCTCCGCCTTGACCCTGCCCTCTTCCTCTGCTCCTTCGACTAGGGACACCTCCCCTTTTCTTTTCAACTATGGCCGCAGCCAAAAAATCAGCTTTCTTCTTCATCTTTCTATCACATTCTCTCTGTCTTTCAGTATCACGATTCACATACACTTTATGAGCGACTTCCAGTAACTGTGTTGCATTCATGCCCGCAAACCCTTCTAATTTCTGTAATTTACGTCTAATGTCTGGTTGAGACTGGTTTACAAAAGCAGAATTCACCATGCATAAACTTCCTGGTGCCTCGGGATCATAGGGAGTATACATTCTGTAGGCTTCAGTTAATCTTTCATAAAAATCTGCTGGGCTCTCATCTATCCCTTGGATAACTCCCGTAACTTTGGAAAGGTTCATAGCTTTTTGGCCCCCCCTTCTCAGGCCTTGTAAAAAGCCTTGGCGAAAACGGGCTAGGGCTGTGGATCCTTCATCTGTATTTGGATCCCATTGGGGGTCTTCATTCGGGAATTCTCTCTGAGCTGCTTCACTACGGTCTATTATATTCTGCCCCTGCGCCGGAGCTGCAGGGTTTTCTGCCATCCATTCAATAGCTGCTTTTCTAATTCTCGCTCGTTCTTCTGTAGTGAATAGGGTGGTCAGGAGCTGACGGCAATCTGGCCAAGTGGGTTGGTGAGTTTCCATAATACTAGTTACTAATTCTGTCAGCTCCTGGGGCTTACTAGTATAGGAGGCATAATGCGACCTCCAATTTAATAAATCAGTTGTAGAGAAAGGGATATACACATAAGTTAAGGGTCCCGCTACCACTTCATCATTATCATTCTTTACGGGCACTCCCGGGACTTGCCGTAAGGGAAACAGTTTGGCTGTAACAGGCGTCTTTTGGGATCTAAGGGTTATTGTCGTTGCCTTTGCAGGAGTCACTTTCTTTTTCTCAACAGGTTTTGCTTTGGGTTTTTCTTTCACTGGCGTGCTAGTGCTAGCGCTGGCTTTCTCGATTATTTGTACACTGTCCTCCTCCTCTTCTGGGGAATTCTCTCTTTCTCCTTCTTCTATCTCCGCTTCTGACTCACTTTTTACGTCCTCCACTTCTCTTTCCACTAATTCTTCCTCTTTCTCTCCTCCAGGAGGGGGATCAGGGGTTGGGTCCCGCCTCGGCTCTGGCCGTCTCTGGGGTTCTGGGGCAGGACGCCGGGCTACTCTTACTGGACCTGGGGTTCGGGGCTGCCTGAGGACTATTTCTGGGGAATCAGGATCTACCAAGATAGGTTTCTTCTTGGCTTTCTTATCCTGCTCTTTCATTCTAGGCTGTTCCGTTTTTTGTCTAGAATCTGTTTTAGCTAACATTATTCTGCACTGTTCCTCATAACAGCGCTGCGCCCAGGGGGGCGGATCTTCACAAATACTTAACCAGGAATCTATATAGGGGTACTGATCGGGGTGCGCTACCCGCACTCTACGATGTATTGACTGAATAATCTCTACAGTGAACGTTCCCTCTCGGGGCCAGATGGGGTCTAGATCGGGCCACTCCCTAGTACACAAAATCTGCAAACGGGCTGCTGTCATTTTAATACCATAATCTCCTGAATATCCCTCTTTAAAATGTACGATCATACATTCTAATGGAGTGTTTCTAGTAGACCCCGCCCCTCCCATTTCGATGTGTGCGCGTAACAACAGACAGAAGGGAAAAGGAGGGCGGACCGTGGGTAAGGGGTCCTCACGGCCCTGGAAACGTATAGGGAATACAAATAACAAGACAAGACGACAATCGCTTCCCCCTTTTCGCGACCTGAACGCGGTCGCCCGGTCAGGAAATGCGCTAATCAGGGGTCCGCCTTCACTTGGTCCGTGCTGCCAGACCTCTCATTCACACTTCGTTCACACAATCATGCTAGCAACGTATCCCAGAATGCATTCATTTCTATCTGTTCTGACTAGTCTTTTTCCCAATTACAAAAAGGATGAGGGTTTCACCCAGCGAATTCCCATGCCAGGCTACTCGGCTCTTCCTTGAGAGTTGATCATGCTCTCTTACCAATTCCCAATATCTCGAGATTACAAATTCTAAATTCCAATGGCAGTACTGCTCTTTCTATTTCTGTCTAGACCCAAAATCAAAACTATACTCACCGGATCCGGTCCTCAAACTTCCCAAGCAGGCGCATGAGTTGGACTTCGGACTCCCCTCACTCGGGTTCGAGGCGTTGGCTCCAACCGGGCCCGGCACCCGCCGAGGTCCGACCAGCTCCCTCCGATACAAGGGACCGGTGGCGCCAGGGAGCGGCCCTCATCGGAAGGGCGCGATCCCGGCAGGACCAAGCCTATAGAGGCGGAAAGTCGTGGTATATTGCCCTATATACACTTTGATTCCACAACTTCCCGGCCAACGCACCAAGGAATATGTAGCAGCAAAGCGCAGACAAACCAATGATACCAGGAGTCTGTTCAGAAGGTCCAAATCATTTATTTGTGCACAAGTCTCAAGCAAGTCAATTTCAAAATGGCTGAGCAAAGTTTTCTTGCATTACAACAACTTTTATAGACTTCTGTTCCATTCTAGGTATAGAAAAACATTTCATTGGTCCCGGTAACCTCCCGTACCTCCCGTACCTCTTCTATTGGTCCCGGTACTGATAAGTTTATCCAATTATGTCCCTTCTGTGGGCATGACACCTGCCTGCCCCCCTTCTAGTCCCAATTACAATGGTCAGTTCATCAACTTGTTACTTTCACACTCTCAAGGTTATAGGACCAATTTGTGCATACAGAAGAGCAAGGTTCTGTAACTCATCTGTCAGCACTCCTCATTATTTCTCTGCAGATGTACTTTTTCTTATCAGTAACTTTCAAACATGTCTTTTCTGTATTTTTCCATTTCTTAGTTCTGCAGTTCTGCTTACCTAAGCAAATTCAATACTTCTACTGAGTTCTATCTTACAATAGCAGCATATTGGGGGATGTGCAATCCTATATGCCTCTCCACAGGCCTCATTTACAGGTCAAGCTAGCCATGCTGGCCTGCCTATGTCAGACACCGTGGGTCACAGGCCTGCACCTGCCACAGCGCGATCCCGGCAGGACCAAGCCTATAGAGGCGGAATGTCGTGGTATATTGCCCTATATACACTCTGATTCCACAACTTCCCGGCCAACGCACCAAGAATATGTAGCAGCAGAGCGCAGACAAACCAATGATACCAGGAGTCTGTTCAGAAGGTCCAAATCATTTATTTGTGCACAAGTCTCAAGCAAAGTCAATTTCAAAATGGCTGAGCAAAGTTCTCTGACAGTACAACAACCTTTATAGACTTTAGCTTCATTCTAGGTATAGAAAAACATTTCATTGGTCCCGGTAACCTCCCGTACCTCCCGTACCCCTTCCATTGGTCCTGGTACTGATATGATTATCCAATTATATTCTTGCTGTGGGCTCAGCACCTGCTTACCCCCCTTCAAGTCCCAATTACAATGGTCAGTTCACTAACTTGTTACTTTCCTTCTTTCAAGGCTATTGGGCTAGTTACTACGTGCAGGGAAGCAGGGCTCTATTGTGGCAGGTGCAGGCCTGTGACCCACGGTGTCTGACATAGGCAGGCCAGCATGACTAGCTTGACCTGTAAATGAGGCCTGTGGAGAGGCATATAGGATTGCACATCCCCCAACATGCTGCTATTGTAAGAAAGAACTCAGTAGAAATCTTGAATTAGCTTAGGTAAGCAGAACTGCAGAATTAAGAAATGGAAAAATACAGAAAAGACATGTTTAAAAGTTACTGATAAGAAAAAGTACATTTGCAGAGAAATAATGAGGAGTGCTGACAGATGAGTTACAGAACCTTGCTCTTCTGCACGCACAAATTGGTCCCATAACCTTGAAAGTGTGAAAGTAACAAGTTGATGAACTGACCATTGTAATTGGGACTAGAAGGGGGGCAGGCAGGTGTCATGCCCACAGAAGCCCACAGAAGGAACATAATTGGAGAAACTTATCAGTACCGGGACCAATGGAAGGGCTACGGGAGGTACGGGAGAGTACCGGGACCAATGAAATGTTTTTCTATACCTAGAATGGAACAGAAGTCTATAAAAGTTGTTGTAATGCTTGAAAACTTTGCTCAGCCATTTTGAAATTGACTTGCTTGAGACTTGTGCACAAATAAATGATTTGGACCTTCTGAACAGACTCCTGGTATCATTGGTTTGTCTGCGCTTTGCTGCTACATATTCCTTGGTGCGTTGGCCGGGAAGTTGTGGAATCAAAGTGTATATAGGGCAATATACCACGACTTTCGCCTCTATAGGCTTGGTCCTGCCGGGATCGCGCCCTTCCGACGAGGGCCGCTCCCTGGCGCCACCGGTCCCTTGTATCGGAGGGAGCTGGTCGGACCTCGGCGGGTGCCGGGCCCGGTTGGAGCCAACGCCTCGAACCCGAGTGAGGGGAGTCCGAGGTCCAACTCATGCGCCTGCTTGGGAAGTTTGAGGACCGGATCCGGTGAGTATAGTTTTGATTTTGGGTCTAGACAGACATAGAAAGAGCAGTACTGCCATTGGAATTTGGAATTTGTAATCTCGAGATATTGGGAATTGGTAAGAGAGCATGATCAACTCTCAAGGAAGAGCCGAGTAGCCTGGCATGGGAATTCGCTAGGTGAAACCCTCATCCTTTTTGTAATTGGGAAAAGACTAGTCAGAACAGATAGAAACGAATGCATTCTGGGATACGTTGCTAGCATGATTGTGTGAACGAAGTGTGAATGAGAGGTCTGGCAGCACGGACCAAGTGAAGGCGGACCCCTGATTAGCGCATTTCCTGACCGGGCGACCGCGTTCAGGTCGCGAAAAGGGGGAAGCGATTGTCGTCTTGTCTTGTTATTTGTATTCCCTATACGTTTCCAGGGCCGTGAGGACCCCTTACCCACGGTCCGCCCTCCTTTTCCCTTCTGTCTGTTGTTGCGCGCACACATCGAAATGGGAGGGGCGGGGTCCACTAGAAACACTCCATTAGAATGTATGATCGCACATTTTAAAGAGGGATATTCAGGAGATTATGGTATTAAAATGACAGCAGCCCGTTTGCAGATTTTGTGTACTAGGGAGTGGCCCGATCTAGACCCCATCTGGCCCCGAGAGGGAACGTTCACTGTAGAGATTATTCAGTCAATACATCGTAGAGTGCGGGTAGCGCACCCCGATCAGTACCCCTATATAGATTCTTGGTTAAGTATTTGTGAAGATCCGCCCTCCTGGGCGCAGCGCTGTTATGAGGAACAGTGCAGAATAATGTTAGCTAAAACAGATTCTAGACAGAAAACGGAACAGCCTAGAATGAAAGAGCAGGATAAGGAAGCCACGAAGAAACCCATCCTGGCAGATCCTGATTCCCCAGAAGTAGTCCTCAGGCAGCCCCGAACCCCAGGTCCAGTAAGAATAGCCCGGCGGCGTCCTGCCCCAGAACCCCAGAGACGGCCAGAGCCGAGGCGGGACCCAACCCCCGGTCCCCCTCCTAGAGAAGAGAAAGAGGAAGAATCAGTGGAAAGAGAAGTGGAGGACGTAAAAAGTGAGTCAGAAGCGGAGATAGAAGGAGGAGAAGAAGGAAATTCCCCAGAAGAGGAGGAGGACAGTGTGCAAATAATTGAGAAAGCTAGCGCTAGCACTAGCACACCAGTGAAAGAGAAACCCAAAGCAAAACCAGTTGAGAAAAAGAAAGCGACTCCTGCAAAGGCAACGACAATAACCCTTAGATCCCAAATGACGCCTGGGACAGCCAAACTGTTTCCCTTAAGGCAAGTCCCAGGAGTGCCCGTAAAGAATGATAATGATGAAGTGGTAGCGGGACCCCTAACTTATGTGTATATTCCTTTCTCTACAACTGATTTATTAAATTGGAGGTCGCACTATGCCTCCTATACTAGCAAGCCCCAGGAGCTGACAGAATTAGTAACTAGTATTATGGAAACTCACCAACCCACCTGGCCAGATTGCCGTCAGCTCCTGACCACCCTATTCACTACAGAAGAACGAGCGAGAATTAGAAAAGCAGCTATTGAATGGATGGCAGAAAACCCTGCAGCTCCGGCGCAGGGGCAGAATATAATAGATCGTAGAGAAGCAGCTCAGAGAGAATTCCCGAATGAAGACCCCCAATGGGATCCAAATACAGATGAAGGATCCACAGCCCTAGCCCGTTTTCGCCAAGGCTTTTTACAAGGCCTGAAAAGGGGGGGCCAAAAAGCTATGAACCTTTCCAAAGTCGCAGGAGTTATCCAAGGAATAGATGAGAGCCCAGCAGATTATTATGAAAGATTAACTGAAGCATACAGAATGTATACTCCCTATGATCCCGAGGCACCAGGAAGTTTATGCATGGTGAATTCTGCTTTTGTAAACCAGTCTCAACCAGATATTAGACGTAAATTACAGAAATTAGAAGGGTTTGCGGGCATGAATGCAACACAGTTATTGGAAGTCGCTCATAAAGTGTATGTGAATCGTGATACTGAAAGACAGAGAGAATGTGATAGAAAGATGAAGAAGAAAGCTGATTTTTTGGCTGCGGCCATAGTTGAAAAGAAAAGGGGAGGTGTCCCTAGTCGAAGGAGCAGAGGAAGAGGGCGGGGTCAAGGCGGAGGCCGGACCCAGAGACTAGGCGTGAACCAATGCGCCTATTGCAGAGAGGAAGGACATTGGAGAGATACGTGCCCGCAACTCGAAGACGCCCAGCAAGATGACGACAACGATCATCAGTGGCGAGAAGAAAGACGAGGCCGTCCCCGAGGCCGAGGAGGAGCCAATCGAGAACAATTCCAGAGAGAGAGGGGAGGAGGAGCCATTCAAGCATTGGCCACACAAGCCCATGATGAGGATGACGTGGATTAGGACAGACCGGGCTCCAAGTTTGCTTTAGGTCTCCAGGAGCCTATGGTCGGAATACAAATAGGAGACCAAATTATGAACTTTATGGTTGATACTGGAGCCGAGCATTCAGTAATAGACAAAAAGATAGCCCCATTCACTAAAAAAGCAGTCACCATTATAGGAGCAACTGGTGCCAAGGCCACAAAGTCTTTTCTTCAAAACCGAATATGCAGTCTAGGAGGACAGCAAGTAACTCATCAATTCCTTTACATGCCCGAATGTCCAGTACCACTACTGGGACGAGATATGCTAGCTAAGCTTCAAGCACAAATATCTTTCTCTGAACAAGGAGAAATGCAAATGACAGTAAATTCCCAAGCCAAACCAGCAGGAGTAATGCTGCTGACAGTTCCCCGAGAAGAAGAATGGAGATATTACATTGATGATTCTGTCCAAGATACCTATTTTGAACAAACTTTGAAAAGTATTGATGCACCACCTGGAGTATGGGCAGAAGGCAGTCCCCCAGGCCTAGCCAAGCATATAGCACCAGTGATTGTAACCCTCAAGCCTAGTGCTACCCCAGTGCACGTCAAACAGTACCCTCTCCCAAGAGCCGCAATTGAAGGCATCCATCGCCACCTACAGAGATTGCTCGAGTATGGCCTACTAAAAGTATGTCAATCCCCATGGAACACCCCACTTTTGCCAGTAAAGAAACCTGGGACAGATGATTATCGCCCAGTGCAAGATTTGAGAAGAGTAAATGATGCAGTTGAAACTATACACCCAGTTGTACCCAATCCTTACACTCTTCTAGGACTGATACCTGCTGAAGCTACCCATTTCACTGTACTGGATTTAAAAGATGCATTCTTTTGCATAAGATTAGCCCCTGTAAGCCAAATATTGTTTGCATTTGAATGGCAGGACCCCATCTCTGGAAGAGGGGGCCAACTCACCTGGACAAGATTACCCCAAGGATTCAAGAATTCACCTACCATCTTTAGTGCTGCACTAAATCAAGACCTTTCAAGCTATCCAGTAGCCCTGGGGAAGAGAGTGCTTCTCCAGTATGTGGATGATCTGTTGATAGCTGCCGTATCAGAAAGAGAATGTATATTAGCCACCAAAGATCTCTTGCAGTTACTAGATGAAGCTGGATACAAAGTTTCCAGAGCCAAAGCACAGCTATGTCAAAAAGAAGTGAAATACTTGGGTTTTCGTATTACCCAAGGAAGCAGAAGATTAGGCAGAGAAAGAAAAGAAGCAGTATGCAGAATTCCAACTCCAACAACCAGAAAGCAAGTCAGAGCCTTTCTGGGAGCAGCAGGATATTGCCGAATCTGGATACCCAACTTTGCACAAATTGCCAAACCACTGTATGAAGCCACAAAAGGAGAAGAAAAGTCACCACTGGAGTGGGGACTTGAGCAGGATACAGCCTTCCAGAAGTTAAAAGAAGAATTGATGTCATCACCAGCACTTGGACTACCAGATGTCCACAAACCTTTCCACTTGTTTGTACATGAAACACAGGGAAATGCCCTAGGCATGTTGACTCAGAAATTAGGAAATTGGGAACGACCTGTAGCCTACCTATCGAAACAATTGGACCCTGTGGCCAAGGGATGGCCACCTTGCTTGAGAGCAGTTGCAGCTACAGCACTACTAGTGAGTGAAGCAGACAAACTCACACTAGGACAGAACATACGAGTCACTGTGCCACATGCAGTCCTTGCCCTTATGGAACAAAAAGCAAATTATTGGCTCACCAATTCCCGAATGTTGAAGTACCAGAGCATGTTATGTGAAAACCCACAGATACAACTTGAAGTGAGCCATGCCTTGAATCCAGCTACCTTGATACCCATCAGTGAAGAACTCCCAGAACATGACTGTATCGAAGTCATGGAAACTGTGTTCTCCAGTCGACCTGACTTAACAGATGTGCCCATAGACAATCCCGACCAGATCTATTATGTAGATGGGAGCAGTCTCATCCTTGATGGACTACGCTGTGCCGGATATGCAGTCGTCACTCAACACGAAGTAGTTGAATCATCAGCTCTAGCCTCAGGCACATCAGCCCAGAAAGCCGAATTGATAGCACTCACCAGAGCATTGTTGTTAGGAGAAAAACTTGTGCTAAATGTATATACAGATTCCAAATATGCCTTCGCTACCTTGCATGCCCATGGAGCTCTCTATAAAGAAAGAGGACTCATCACATCCGGAGGAAAATCAGTCAAATATGGTCCCGAGATATTGATGTTACTTGATGCAGTCTGGGCCCCAACACGTGTAGCTGTCATGCATTGCAGAGGACATCAAGCAGGAAAAGGAGAAGTTGCTCGAGGGAATAGATTTGCAGATGCCTCAGCACGACAAGCAGCTATGACCGGACAGATTGCCCCACAAGCTATGCCAATGCAAGCAGCATTGTTTCCAGTACCCTTGAATCTATGGACCCCACGATATACCACCAAAGAATTAGATTACTATTGTGACAAAGAAAATGGAGTAGTGAAAGATGGATGGATTGAGCTGCCACCAGAAGAGGGCAGTCAACCTCCAGGAAGAATAGTAATTCCTGAACTGTTAGGACCATCTTTTGTCAAAGCTTTTCACGAAGCCACCCACTATGGGAAGAGTGCTATGGAGAAAGCACTCAGACCACATTTCTACATCCCTCTGATGACAACCATATCAGCCTCAGTAGCACGTCAATGTGTAACTTGTGCCAAAAATAATGCCAAGCAAGGCCTTATTACAGCACCCCGAGTTCAGTCAGGAGGTGTCACCCCCATGCACAACCTCCAAGTTGATTTCACCGAGATGCCAAAAGCCAATGGATACCATTACCTACTAGTATTAGTTTGTACTTTCTCTGGGTGGGTAGAAGCCTTCCCAACCAGAACTGAGAAAGCCCGAGAAGTTACCAAAGCCTTAATGAGAGAGATTGTCCCCAGATTTGGAATTCCAGCAGTAATAGGGTCAGACAATGGACTCTCATTTGTCTCCCAAGTTACTCAGCAGTTAGCAAAAGCTTTGCAGATACAGTGGAAGCTCCACACTGCATACAGACCCCAGAGTTCAGGGAAAGTTGAGCGAATGAATCGTACCTTGAAAGCCCAAATGTCTAAGCTTTGCCAGGAGACACACTTGAAATGGCCCCAAGTGCTCCCCATAGCTTTACTCAGAATACGCTCAGCCCCTGTAAAGTCAACAGGATTTTCCCCTTTTGAAGTTTTGTATGGTAAACCCCCACCAATAGTGCAGGGAGTCAAAGGAAGTTTAGCCCAGATTGGTTCAGAAGTAACCAGACAAGAACTCCTAGCTCTTAGTTTTGTTCTGCAGACTCTCCATACGTGGATCCAAGACCAGTTGCCTATCAACCTGACGGAACCCTTGCATCCCTACCAGCCTGGAACTTCGGTGTGGATCAAAGATTGGAAGAAGATACCGTTGGAACCCCATTGGAAGGGACCGTACACCGTCATCCTGTCTACCCCAACTGCAGTAAAGGTAGCCGAGATCGACGCCTGGATCCACCACAGCAGAGTCAAGCCCGCCGCCAATCCTGAACCAGAGCGGTGGACAGCAGAGCAGCACCCTGATGTACCCTTGCGAGTTACTCTGAGACGGCAACCAGCAGCATAGACACTTCATCACAAGTGCTTTGCAGTAGCCAAGTCTTTCGAAGAGGATTGCTGTTTTCCATGCAGCAACAGCTTTGTTTCAACGAACCCAATTTGTGTGTGATTTAACACACTACTTTGAGACTACATTAACTAAGCCAGACTTCACAAGCCAACTGAATTGCTAAGTTGGTTAATGTGTGCTGGACATCTTGAGGATCTTCAATTAACACTCAGCACCCGTTAAATTGCTTCATTAGCAAACGGGACGAAGAATAATAGACCGTCGTGATCAAGATCAGCAAGCTGAGGATTCAGAAGAACTCCAATCAACATCAACATGTATCTTTGCTTCTGCTTTGCCTTGGTTGCCTTCTTTGGAGGTTTTGAACAGACTTATGCTCTACCTCCATGCACCGCTTGCATTACTTCTACTAGAACTGGACTGAAAGTAACTCAGACTTTGCTTTACCATTCTTACTATACCTGCAAGGGAACAATAACTCGGTGTATCTATAACACCACTGAACTAAATGTTTGCACTCATGGCAAAATCAAAGCATGCTATAATCCGCATCAGAATCCATCCTATTACACGTTGGAAATAAGATGGAAGGATGCAGATGGACCTATATTAGCTGCTACACCACCACTTAAGGACATTACTAAACCTGCTGTTTTGAATTTTGATGCATGTAATGCTATTAATAGAGATAGTCAGTCCACCTGTGGTACATGGGAGAAAGCGTATCGAAATGACCATAAGTATATGTGTCCAGAAGGTGCCACAAATTGGTGGAAATGTACAGGTAAAACAGGATCAGGGTATAGTACTGCTACAGCAGCAGATTACTATTGCCCATATTGGGAATGTGTTTTCTATGCTACCTGGAACACTGGTATAACTAATGAGAAGATAGATAAGCGGATGGCTACTCTAACCAAGCCAACCACAAATGATAAATGTCAGAAAGATGCTTGCAACCCTTTGCACTTGCGTGTACATAATCCCCATGCATGGAAACAAGGATATAAGTTTGGTTTACGTATTGCTGGAGGAGGAACAGATCCAGGGACCATTGTGTATATTAGATTGAATACTCAAGCCCACAAGTCATCTAAATATCATATTCATAATACTTTTTATGAAGCTATGCATGTAAATAAGTTTGAGATCCCTCACCCTTCACAGAATTTGTTTCTAGAATTAGCCGGAGCAGTAGTCTCTAGTCTTAAGATCACAGATTGTTATTTCTGTGGCGGAACCCAAATGGGAGATCAATGGCCCTGGGAAGCCCAAGAATTGAATTATTCCATGATTTATAACCAGACTGAATTACACAAGACTACCAGTGAATGGGTGTTAGCGCACTCAATCGTTGGACGTCTTTGCTTTGCCAGAACTGGACCCCAGTTCACCCAAAAGGTAGGACAGCTGGTCTGTCTTAGCCAGAAATACTATAATGCCACGACCAAAAAGACTGCTTGGTGGTCAGGAATTAGACATCCTGAACCTCCTAACCCATTAGCTAGATTTCCTGAACTTGCAGGTCTATGGACTAACCTTGCCAAAGTCCAAGCCTGGCAAGCCCCACCTGGCCTATATTGGATCTGTGGAAACCGAGCATATGCACAACTCCCGCCACACTGGGGAGGAGCATGTGTCTTAGGAACCATCAGACCTTCTTTCTTCCTGTTAAACACTGAACATGGAGAACAATTAGGATACCCTGTATATACTACCCACAAACACAAAGGAGCATCAAGACAGAAAAGAGAGGCCTTACAGATAGGCAAGTGGGAGAAGTGGCGAGGTGATGATTGGCCACCAGAAAGAATTATTGAGTATTATGGACCTGCCACTTGGAATGATGACGGTATGTATGGTTATCGTACCCCGATTTATATGATCAATCGTATTATTCGCTTACAAGCAGTAGTTGAAATAATAACCAATGAAACTAGTCATGCTCTCACGCTCTTAGCTAGACAAAGTACACAGATGCGCACTGCCATATATCAGAATCGCTTAGCACTTGATTATTTGCTAGCAGCTGAAGGAGGAGTATGTGGTAAACTGAATTTAACTAATTGCTGTTTGAAAATAGATGATAAAGGTCAAGTAGTTGAAGAAATTGCTAAAGATATGCAAAGACATGCTTATGTGCCAGTACAGACTTGGCACGCCTTGAAATTTCCTAATTGGTTTGCTAACCTTTTCTCTTGGCTGGGAGGATTTAAGACTTTCGTTATCTTAGTACTAATCCTTGTTGCTGTTGTCCTCTGCTTACCATGTTTAATCCCATGTTGTATGCGTTCCATTCATAGTGCTATTGATAGTACAGTAGAGCGGAAGACCGCAACTAAAATAATGGCTTTATACAAAGCTAGCCCTAGTGGAACTAGTAAGAATCCTTTAATTAGGATGTGAATCTTCTAAAAGTGATTTAATTCTCACACCTTATTAAGTAATAGGGTGAGATTAATCAAAGGGGGGAATGTGGCAGGTGCAGGCCTGTGACCCACGGTGTCTGACATAGGCAGGCCAGCATGACTAGCTTGACCTGTAAATGAGGCCTGTGGAGAGGCATATAGGATTGCACATCCCCCAACATGCTGCTATTGTAAGAAAGAACTCAGTAGAAATATTGAATTAGCTTAGGTAAGCAGAACTGCAGAATTAAGAAATGGAAAAATACAGAAAAGACATGTTTAAAAGTTACTGATAAGAAAAAGTACATTTGCAGAGAAATAATGAGGAGTGCTGACAGATGAGTTACAGAACCTTGCTCTTCTGCACGCACAAATTGGTCCCATAACCTTGAAAGTGTGAAAGTAACAAGTTGATGAACTGACCATTGTAATTGGGACTAGAAGGGGGGCAGGCAGGTGTCATGCCCACAGAAGCCCACAGAAGGAACATAATTGGAGAAACTTATCAGTACCGGGACCAATGGAAGGGCTACGGGAGGTACGGGAGAGTACCGGGACCAATGAAATGTTTTTCTATACCTAGAATGGAACAGAAGTCTATAAAAGTTGTTGTAATGCTTGAAAACTTTGCTCAGCCATTTTGAAATTGACTTGCTTGAGACTTGTGCACAAATAAATGATTTGGACCTTCTGAACAGACTCCTGGTATCAAACGTCTGCGCTTTGCTGCTACACTATAACTTCTCTGTCAGCAGTTTTAAACATGAATTTCTGTATTTTTCCATCTGTTCTGCTTGTCTAAGCTAATTCAATACTTTTACTGAGTTCTTAATTCTATAGCAGCATATTGGGGGATGTGCAATTCCTATGGGCCTCCTCACAAGCTTCATTTACAGGTCAAGCTAGTTAGGCTTGCTTATGTCAGACACTGTGGATCACAGGCCTATACCTGCCACACCTTTGTTAGAACAGTTTGGGAAGGGGGAGCAGGGAGCTAGGCCCAGAGAGGGTCCCTGATTGGACAAGTGCAGGGGGCGTTGAGACCAATAGAAAGTCTGCATGTATCAAACTGAAAAGGAATGTATAAAATGAATATGTTTCTGTAAGAGCTTTGCTCAGTCCTTTTTGAAGCTTTGACTATCTGAGCCTTGTGCACAATAAATTGGCTTGGATCTTTGAACTGACTCCTGGTATTATTTATTGCATGCTTATCAGCTGCTACAGATCAAAATTTATCTTTTTCAGTGATTGATTTTAATTTTTTTTTCTCTTCCATTCTCGCCCCCTTTTTTTCCTCTTCCCTCTGCCTCTTCCCTCTTCCTCTTCCGTCTTTTGCCCTCTCCTTTTTCCTCCCCCCCTCTCCTTCCCCTACTTCCCTCCTCTTTTTCCTTCCACTCCCATATATTAACTGTTAGTTTGACATTTAGTTCTTTGAGTTCATTAATCAAATGATGGATTATGTTACATATATATTACAGCACAGCTATGTTGGCATTACAGTTCCTCGGTTACCATTTGTCAATTGTGACTATGGAGCATTGAGCTCTGTCATAAATGCCTCTTTCTGATTGGTTCATTGATCTCTTTTACTTTTCTTGAATATTTTGATGACATAATGTCTTCCGTCGCAAGCTGCTAGTGAGCGCATTACGCAATTAGCATTGATGCAAGTTATAATAGACTTACTAGACTGGTGTATTGATTTTGAACATGATTTACAGAAAGACAGTTTCAATATACTGTATATCAGTTGTTTGGTTTAGTATTAGCCTTTTGCTATTTTCTACAGGAATGTTTTACATGATGTACTGTTTCCACATGCATAGTAGTATAATCATCTTGATACTGCTGTTTTTTTAGTTACTAAAGACTTTTTGAAAAAAAAAATACACTAACCATTGGTTTAATATTGATTTTCATTTATGGGATTGTCGTTGAAAGGATTATTTTTATGTGCATAGTAACGTGTTTGTCTTGACACTACCATCCCTCAAACATGAAATAACGAGATCTTCTTTATTTCAGGCCATCTGTGTGATGTGTTTGTGGAAGAAAACCATTGACATCACAAATGCCGCCTTTGGATTGGTACAGTGTCTTTTTGGCATCTTTTGGTTCTTTGAAGAAAACCTGATGATCACATAGCATCTTTCCTTGCAAACTGCTATTGAATGCACTACGTTAATAGCATCGAGGCAAGCCTTTTTTCCCCTTTTTTTATTTGGTGAAATTCATCAGGCATCTGGGTTCTCGTCTTTTGATATCATGAAATAATATTCAAGATGTCCTTTGATAGAGCTTTTGTATTTTCTTGTCATGTCTTAACTGTTGTTGTTTTTTTTTTTGATACAGCTGCATTGATAGACATGGTGTTCAATTATAAGCATATGAATGCTCCTCTGATT
This sequence comes from Ichthyophis bannanicus, assembly GCA_033557465.1. Lineage (NCBI taxonomy): Eukaryota > Metazoa > Chordata > Amphibia > Gymnophiona > Ichthyophiidae > Ichthyophis > Ichthyophis bannanicus. Next base: position 701,428,452 of record CM066031.1, on the reverse strand, counting down.
TCTCTCTATTTTCAACTCTAGATGATATCCTCTGAGCTTACGTTAGTCTTTATATTGTTTTATATTGCCATTATTAAGATCTGTTTTGGGTTTTAACTCAACTCAGTGTTTTTTAAAAACGTTCTGGCTCAAATTGGTTGGTTTCTTTTGCTGAGAATTCAAGTCTGTGTCTCACTGCCAAAGGGCCTCTTGGTTATGTTTTTTGCCCGTGGTTGATGACTTGGCTATATCATGGTGTACTTGTGTTTAAAAGTTTTCAATATGTTTTCTTGCACATAGCAGATTGTAAGAATGTCATTTGTAATATATGTTTTATCCTGTTTCATTTTTTGATATATTTTTCACCTTACACTTTTTTTTTTATTCCCTTTCAAATATGTGTGTGCTTTGCCCTCTTAGAATTTTCTTTGAACATATTTTTACCAGGGTATTAGTTAATTATTTGTACCATATTTACCTATTGACCTTTTTGTTTCCTTCCTTTCCCCTTTTTGGTTCCTGTTTTTCAGCTTTCATTGATTTTATTCTTTGGCACCCCCTTTTATCATTATTTAGGGGCTTCTTTTACTATTTGGTAGTTTTCGTAGAAGCACATCTTATTTATCCTTACTGTATGTTTTTTACTCTTTTGGTGCTATATTTGCGATATCTTTTCAAAGGTGTTTTTTGTGTGTTTTGTGAATGCATATATGCTTATATGTTTTATTTCTTTCACTATGTTCCTCCCACGATGGATTGTATCATTATTGCTTTGACAACATTTTACTCTTCTGGCCCTGTTGACAGTACGTTCTATTGTCCTGAGTACTTTTTTGTGTCTATATAAGTTAGTTCCTCCCTCACATGATTACTCCTTACCTGTCTTTCCTGACATATATAATTTGTCTGCATGTTCTACTGTGCATGTTTTTATTGCATGAGTGTTTGTTTTATTTATATTACTTGGTTTTATCCTCATTATTTATATTTATTATTCTTAGTCTCGCATATTTATTGACATATGTATATTGCAGTTTACTTGTATCTTATATTCAGCTTTGTTAACATTTAATATTATATATGTTTTTATCATATGTTGTGTTTATGATTATTGTTGTATGTTTTTATGTTAATGATTTATGTTCTCTTTGAGATTACTCCCTGATGAAGGCATCGCTTAAACGCGGCCGTGTAGGGGTTATGTTAATGAAGGACCATTTGACCTTCTCATCCTTGTGTGGTTCCTGAGCTTCAGCAAGATAGGATGTGTGGGGTTTTGGGGGGTTTTTTTTGTGGTGCTGGGGTACAGCCCTAGTGCTCTCTTTGGTATACATCATAGTTTGTTTATCCATTTCAGTAGTCACACAGGATTCAAGGTGGTTAGCTTTGTTGGGCCCCCCAATTGGCAGTAAGTGCAGGGCTGCTGTTTGTCAAAGACTACTGTCCAGCATATGCTGGCGAGGGGAAGAATGACTGACTGACGGATTCAGACATAGAGGTTGAAAACGCATAACTGTAGTTTTTATTTGCACATTGGAAGATATTGTCCATCACAGTGGCCTGTTCCCTTCCCCTTATCCCCCTGCTCTATCCCCTGGGTGGCACTGGGGCAGAGTTGAGGTCCTGCTGACCCAACAATACCTGTTGGGGCACTCGGATCTGCTCTAATGGCCTCTAAATGGCCCACCAAGAGGTTCTGGGACCAGATGATAGCCACAATGCCCTTCTGCACCTCATGCTTGAAGGCCTGTAGGTGCAGCAGGATGTCCTGATTGCTTTAGGCCTGGGGGGGGGGGCAGCTACATGGTAGGGCATCAGCAGTGTTTCTACTCATGTCCACCCCTGCTTCCCCTCCCCTTATCCTCTAACCACCCCCTTGCTCCCTCCTCCTGCACCTCCCACTTCCCACCTATGATACCCTCCCCTCCCTCTACCCACAACACCTGCCCCCTGCTGCCCCCCTCCTTTGACTCCAGCACTGTACCCTCTGCTGGCCAGTCTGACTCCCACTCCCCAGTCCGATGCCTTTCAGCTTCATGGGCTAAAATGGTCAGACCTCCTTGTGGATGTGGCCCTCCAATTTATCTGAGGCACAGCAGAAATGGCTCAATGGGGGGGCTAGGGCTGTGCTTTCTTCTCCTTCTCCTTCTCCTTCTCCTCCTCCTCCTCCTCCTTCTTAAGGTGTCTGACCAGCTGCCCACTTCCACTGCTGGTGCTGCTGTGTGCCCCCTCCATATGTTTGCTTTCCACCTGGGCTTCCTCTCCCTCTTCAGCCACCTCCTCAGGCACCTTGGCCACAATTTCCTCCTCTGAAGGGGAATATTGGACTGTGCAGAGAAGGTAGTATTCTATTCATTCCCACTTGCTCTGCTGCTTGCCACTGCCTGCTGTACCGACTCCCTCATCATGCCAGCGACAGATACCCACCTGTCCCTTGGGCGTTCTAAGCTCCTGCAGCATGTCCTTACCTTGCTATTCCTGGAGCACACACCACAGCCACTCCAGGAGATGCGGCCTCTTGTGTCTCACAGCTCAGAGGTGGTACTTCAGTGCCTCTGTGGATGGATGTCACGGTTAGTGCCACCCTGCCTTTTTTAACTTGCTAGGTCTCCATCAAAACCATGAGTGCCATACATCTGTCCTCTCTTCAGCCATTCCACTGCTTTGCTGGCCACATGCTGCAGTTGGATGTGCCCTCCCAAGTATTGTCATGCCTTCGCTCATCCTCCTTGTGTGCCCTTCCACCCTGGCTTGCTCTGCTCAATGATCCCCTCTGTCAGAGGACTGCCAACATTTCTTGCATGCCACACAATACTCTCCTGCTGCTGATGCCCAAGCCCTGTCTCCTCTACTATACTTACTGGTGCAGCGTTGTGCAGATTGCTCATCATGCTACATTGACCTCTTGTCAGTCAGTCCATATAACACAGGCTGGGTAGAGCAGGTTCTCGCTGGAGAACACGAGGCAATTGGAAAGCCTGCTGGACTTGTTGCCACCTTTTCCATTGGCGCTCGTGCTCTGGCCCTACCTTGCTGTACATGCTTGCATATCATCGCTTGCATATCACTTGCACCTGGATGTCTTCATTGCTGTATTACGCATGGGCTGCATGTCCAATACTGAGTCCATTTCACCGCACATCCACTCTTCCATTTTACAACTGGCCTGGACATCTCCCAGGCCTGGTTACAAAACTGCATACATTTTTTGCACATCCTGCTTTGGTCGTCCTGCATGTGCCCAGTATGTCCTATGTAAACTGCTCCTCCATATGAATACGTCCACTGGCAGAAGATTTTCAGCAATACTGTATGGATTGTGCTGCCAAAAATTCTTCTAAACACCTTGGCATAATCTGTATAGTGGAGAGGTGGAGTTAGCACATAGCTATGCAGTTTAATTTGGGCCAGAAAAGAAATTAACAGCTTAACTATATGTATAGGGGTTCAATATTACCATTGTACATGTAGTCACTGGTGACAAACACTTTTCACATATATTCAGCATGGCTGCCTATCACGTGGCACTAACCATATATATGTTGTGAAACACTCGCCACGGGTCTGAATATTAACAACATTGTTTTTTACTTCTAGATAAATGTGAAGTTACCCAAACCAATGCTGGAACTTTCTTTGTAAAGTCAACATAAAAAGGCACACAGGTACGTAAAAGACATAAATAAAGAGCAGGAACAATGAAACATGTGGAAAGATATGGTAATACCATGGAAAATGATCACATTTCTAATTCTAAGTGGATGCCCTGATGTAAAAGCTTTCAAGGGGAACATACTGCCATAACTTCCAGTTTGGCTTACAGGCACTTTTTTTTAGAGGAATAGCATTGTTCCACACCTCTTATCCCCATATACCAAGAGAGTGGCAAGACCTTATCACATCCATTGCCTTCCCTACACCGATTTTGTATATTCCTCTCCCAGCTCAGCCTAGTCATTCCACTGACACTTTTCAGTCAGCAACCAGAAACTGTGGCTCCCCCACAACTCAGTTAATGCAGTTCGTAAGTCTGATCTCTAAGGGTGCATATAATGATGAGTCCTGCCTCCAGAGCATGGCAGAAACCTAACCCTGTTCTCGTGGATGATCACGTGTCACATTACCACTAAGACAGCAGACTAACCACAATTATTTCTTTTCATTTTCTGCCAGAATTCTTATATCTTCCTCCTCCTAGCCTGATCTGGGAGGGCAAATATATTCAACCCCCTGAACTGCAGAGCTTTTTTTTTTTCCTGGATAGCATCAAAATCCAGTTTGTGTCAATTTTGATAGATTTTATGCATTCAGCTGATTGTTTTAAGTTTTATCATATTTATGAATTCCATGGACATGGTTTATATTATTTTGGAAGTGATTGTAGAAGGGTTAGACACCATTTACTATACTTAAGTAAAATTGCTACATATATGCAATTTACACTCTCTCACAGTGAATCCTGTGAAGTAGGGGCTATATAAGAGCTTTTGATTATACTGAAATGATGAAGTGTGGTGACTGAAGTGTGGTCAAATGCTTTTGATTTCTTGCTTCACTTTGGAGCAGGTGTCCCAGTGGGAATGTACTCTGAACATTTTCTCTTCCAGTTCCTGATGTCGCTGATGCCATAAAAATGACTGCATATCCAAAAGGAGATAAGGAGGTGTTGTAAAGAAGAGCCAATCTAAATATTCATGTGCAAATAGTTGGCATGACTTTCCTGAGAAATGAAGGCTTCTGAAGTTTATTGTTTATTGTTTACAGAACATTTGATATACCGCCCCCCATTACATCGGGGCGGTTTACAATATAAATAAAACCTTAGATGAGAGAGAGAAAAAGAAATTACAACAAATTAGAGGAAAGGAGAGATAGCGAGTAGAGAGTTTTTAAAGGAGAAGAGGAGAATGGATTATGAGGTGTCATAGAGAGTCATGAAAAGCGGAGGAGAAAAGATGGGTTTTGAGGAGAGAGCGGAATTTAGGGTAGGATTCTTCCAAGCGGAGGGCCGTAGGTAGTGAATTCCAAAGGGAGGGACCAAGGTAGAAAAAAGCTGACTTACGAGTGGATTGGAGGTGTGCACGAGAGGGAGCTGGAAGGTTTAGGCGGTTGACATGGATGGACCGAAGGCTGCGGGTGGGGACGTGAAAGGTCAGTAAATCAGAGAGGTATTGGGGTCTGTGGAGATAGATAGCTCGATGTACTAGGGTGAGGATTTTGAAGGGAATCCAGAACTGCAGTGGCAACCAGTGGAGGTGTTGCAACAGAGGGGTGATGTGATCACGTGGGGAGGCATGCAAGATCATTCGGGCAGCTGTGTTCTGTATTAACTGTAGCCGATGTTGCTGATATTGGGGGATACCGGCATAAATGGAGTTACAGAAGTCTAGCCTGGTTATAACCAAGGAGAGAAGGAGAGAAGTATTTTTTTATTATTTTTTTTTGTTTGTTCACTTACAACGCAAGTAATTTCATTCTTCACAACTGATACACAATGTTTATCTTAAATGTTTCCAATTCATGTATTTGGGAAAACCCAAAGCTATGCTGTTAAGTGCCGTCGAGTCTGTGTCGACTCATGGTGACCGTCTGGATAGTTGTCCTAAACTGTGTTCAGTCTTCAATCAGACGGCTCATTGTTGACAGAGTGGCACTCATAGCTGCTGCTGCTTTGATCCATCTCATTGCTGGGCTTACTCTTTTGTGATGACCTTCTACCTTGCCAAGCATGATGTCTTTCTCTAATAATCTCTTCGCATGATGTGCCCAAAGTATGACATTGATATCTTGTCATCTGAGCTTCTAAGGAAAGCTTAGTTTGATCTTCTGTGGGTAGTCCATGGGATAAACAGTATTCATCACCAGCACCATAATTCAAAGGCATTGATTTTCTTCCCATCTATCTTTTTCACTGTCCAACTTTCACATCCATGTAATATTGAAAATATTATGGTTTGAACAAGTCAAATCTTTGTATGGAGAGACCTCTCTGCTCTAGGTCCTTCATAGCCATTCTGCCAAGAGCAATGCATTGACGGATTGTTTCTTTATTTATTAATAGTTGATCCAAGCGGGTTAAAATTCTCCACTATTTCAATTTCTTCTTTACCAATGATGAACTTAACTGGTAAAATCAATATCGAGATCTTTGTCATCTTCACATTAAGGTGCAGGCCCGTTTTAAGACTGTTCCTTGATCTTGAGAAACAAATGTTTCAGATCGTCTTCGCTTTCAGCCAGTAATGTGGCATCAGCATAGCGAGGGTTGTTGAGTCTTCCACCACTCTTCACACCCCGGTGGTTTTCATACAGTCCTGCTTATGCTAGCTATGCTAGGATTTTATAAAAGGCTGGGTGACTATGAATAGCATCATCAAAGAAGCACCACTTGCAACAGAGAAGGGTTTATATGTAGAAGTAGCGCTATGTACAGTTTTGCTCTTTATATGTACATGCGGCACTAGACACAAGTAAGTGGTGGATTTTGTAAGCCTGCAGTTTACAAGAGCTGTTAATTATGGAGGTGCTCTCTGGAACTAACTTTCTTGTCAGGGAGGTAACGGAGATAAGCAGAATTACTTCCTCCAGGTCTCCTCTTGCCCAGGCCCAAACAAGAAATTACGCACATTCTCTACAACGCTAGATGTGGGCATTGACGCCAGAATCAGAAAGTATTTTTGGCATGTTGGGTTCTAAGGGGAAATGCTCTATTTCCACTTTGCATCTGTTCAGAGGGGGTTCTTCTTTATTTTGTAATTTAAAAAAAATAGTTTGAAAAAACATACGAGAACCACAGTGCAGTTTATTAATACCTACAAAGTTTATATTACTGTTCAATGTAAATAGTTGAATTCTATTGTTCTATGTAAAATGTATACAAACTGTGTACAAGACTGTTAACCTGTTATATGTAAACCGCCCTTGATCTCTGGAAGGGGCGGTATAAAAGAAATAGTTAAATAAAATAAATAAATAAAAAATAAACTGCGCTGTGGTTCTCGTTTTTTCATTTTGTTCATTGGTATATGAGAATCTTTGATCTCTGTTTTTTTTGTTGATTTATATATTTACATTTAATATCATGCTCATCCAGTGTACAATGACAGCAGCCAAAATGTTTTACATTAGGTTCCCAGGCTACATGATTAAACAGTTACAATTGTTGTTGCCTATAAACAGCATTGTAATTCCTTTATTTAAATAGCCTGAAGTTATATTGCTTTCTTTTTTCTTGGAATAATCCCCTCACCAGCATTCTGAGTGAGGAAGGCCAGCTGCTTCCTGACTAGAGCTCTGAGGAGACCCCTCCATTTTGGGTGACTGGGGGAGGGGGGGCAGTTTCTCTTACCTCAGTCAGCAGATTGCCTTGCGTTGCCAGGTATGAAATTTGTTAAAAGGAAATGCTGTTCCTCTAAGATTACATATTTATAAAATTCTGCTAAGGAGCTTTATAAAGACCTTAGTCTCTATCTGTGAAGAATTTGGATGAAAAGATGGAACTTCCTATTGCTAAAGGTATTTGTCAAGAATTGCTCTAATCTAATTGTGGAGTCTTTCCTCTTTGTAGGTAGCAAAAGGTTGATGCATTCTAGCGGGAATTAAAACTGACAACTTGCCCATTACAACCGTGCCTTTCATGCCTATTTAAGCAGATCCGAAATGGCTTACTAGATTGAATCAAGATGATAATTTACAAATAGTCTGCAGATGGAAACTTTCCTAAAGCACTCAATAAAGAAGTGGTGAGACTGCTTTTGATTGTAACTCTGCCATTAAACAAAAGCTTGACCAAAGTCTTATTTTATTAATCGTTATTTTTGGTTATATGCTAACAAGCCAATTTTTTTTTTTTTTTTATTAATTCAAATTTCAACCTCTTTATTTAAGGTAAAATAAAGGTAATACAAAGCAATAAAATAATATACATTGAAAACAATATACATTTCAAAATGGTAATAACACCAAATTGATCAACTTCCGCCCACAATATGGAGTGTGAAAAGAAACATTTAAACAGAAGAAAAAGGAAAGATAACCTGAAATGGAGCAAAAAAACTAAACAGCCTCCTTTTCCTTAGCAAAGACCCCAACTAACAAGTTTACACTTTAACCAAGCCTGTCAAAAAAGTTTCTAATTGCAAAGAATCATAAAAAATATAAGATTTGCCTTGATACTTAACAACACATTTACATGGATATTTTAATACAAACGAAGCTCCTAAAACCAAAACTCGAGATCGAAGTAGAAGAAAAGTTTTACGCTTCAATTGAGTGCTACGACAAACATCAGGGAATACCTGAATCAATTGACCGAAAAACTTCTCATGGCGATATTTAAAGTAAGAACGTAAGACTAAATCTTTATCTCTTTCTAATGAAAAAGTTACTAGTAATGTAGCACGTGAGGGTATTTCTTCAACAGAGGTTTCTAAAAATGCAGAAAGATCCAAACTAGGTGCATTTAAACAATCCATTTCACCACGGTTACACTCCCCTCCACCTGTACCTATAGCCAAAGCAGGAGATTCTCTGACTCCGGCCGGCAAGTAATACAATTTCGATAGAACTATAGTGTCGGGATCAGACAATCTCAACACTTCCTTCAGGTATTTAGAAAACAATATACTAGGTGAAAGGCCGTGTGTCCGGGGAAAATTTAACAGACGAAGATTCTTAACACGTAAAGCATTTTCAAACATTTCATCATGACGATGGAGAACCAAGGAATCCTGAACTGCGGATGCTAAAACCCCCTGTATTGAAGAAATTGAACCCTCCGTCCTTAACCTTAAAATGTTCCAAATCAGTCAATCAAGCTTGACAGTTAGATAATACAGTCACCGTATCATGAGTAAATTTAGAAAGTTGAACTAACGAAGAGTTAAGAGATAACTCAGTCCGAGAAACAACTTGCCATATATCTTGTAGAGAAACATCTGACGGCGGTTCAGGAGCATCAACAACAGACGAGAAATCAAACGGAGCAGGTAAAACAGCAATGGAGGAATTTTGCCTTTAAGAAGGCTTCTGGGAGCAATTTAGAATCGGGAGCCAGGTCCTCCCCGACTCTACGGGGAGAACCGGCGACCAATGGTGTCGGGTCAATGCTGGGCGGAGACAAAACCCTACGCGGTTGTGGAGATAAATCCTCAGAGCACAAACTTGCTGACATAGAGGAGTTCAAGGGAGATAGAACAGTAAGGGAGGACACCTGAGGGATAACGTGACTATCCATGGGTCCTACTACCTTAACATCCTTGGTAGACGACATTGTGGTTTTCTTCTTTCGCTTCCCCATGCAGTAAGATAAAGAAAATCAAGCCAAAGTTCTATGTGCCCCGCATTGCTCCGAAGTGCTCCGAAGGGGCGCCAAAGGGGCAGAACCTGCCCCTTTGGACACGCCCCTTCGGAGCACGTACCCACGGGCACGCGCCCGCGGTGCGCGTCCCACGGTGGGGGCTATGGTCTTAAAGCCCACAGTGCTCACATGAACAGGATGCCCCGGGAGAGCACCAATCAGCTCCAATCAGGAAACAGCAGAGGAATAGCACACACTCCAATTTTCTAAAGGAGTTATATGATTACCGGTGACTAGTAAATGTATAACTCTTCAGGCCAGCAATTTTGATCTAGGTGACCTGTTATAAGGTCACCTTCATAGCAGTTTTAAAGGATAAGAAGGTACCTACATGCAGTCCATTTGACTAAGGTAAATAGGCACAAATTGTCTTGCTAAAATGCTAGCCCAAATTCATCATAAATTGTGCCAAAAAGGAAGCCATGAACATTTATGCCTGCTCAGAAGCAGGTATAAATATCTGTGCATGCATTACACACGAACATTACTATTTTATAAAGTACGCATGCAAATTGCAATTTCCACCCATGATTCACCAATGGGGTAATTTTCTACAAGGCCTTTTACGGGCGCATACTAGCACTAACATGAAAATACACTACCTTTATAAAATTGCTCTCTGTGGATAGTGCTGGCCGAAAATCATTTGACAGATACTGTCAGACTGAAGTTAGGGAGAAGTGAGGACAGGAACCATTAACTATACATATCTTAGCAATATTTAGCATCAGTAAGGATAACCTATGCTTTATGCTTGCTGAAAAGCTGAATATCATGTTATTAAAAAGTCACCTAGATTTACGTGTGAGTGACACACAAATAAATCTAGGTGATAGTCATATATGCGCCTAAACGAGCATTTATGTGTGTATTTGATGCAGTCACTATTGAGAGAGTGCGTGCATTGGGCCAAACGCATGTACTTTCACTGGGTGCGCCTACAGGGGTGGAGTTTAGGCAGAGCACAGTTATGTGCATAAACTTATAAAATATTATAATATATGCATGTTCTTTTAACATCTAGGTGCAGTCATTTATATCAGCTATAGGGCTAGCATGAATGTTCATGCCTTTAATTTACTTGCACTTTTGAACACTTGTTTATAAAGTAAAGTATGCATGTTCTTGATTTTATAAAACAGGTGTAAAATACATGCATGCATAAAAAATGCTCAATCTAGTTGTGCCTTACAAAATTACCTCCATGCATAGAGTGATGGGTTGTCATTACATTTATATTCAGCACTACTGACTATGTGTGCGATGGCAGTGAACATATTGTAAAGTTACCCGTCATCAACCTGTAAATAAGAGAAACCTTTCACACTGTTACATATGTTAATACATAGTTACCTGGATGTAAACTGCTTTGATTCATCTGAAAGGCGGTATATAAAGCTGTTTAATAAATAAGGTGCTGGGACCACCCCAGCCCCACCTGTGGAGCAGCCCGGCACTATCCAGATTGAAAAACCCCACAGACCGCTGTGACGCAGTGACACTAGCCAGTCAGTCCTGCTGAATAATGGGGCTCAGCAGGGTTTATGCGGTTAGGTTAGTAAGACCCAAGATTCAGCCTCGGCAGCCAGCATATTCTTTTATAAGCCAGCCATGGGGTTTAAAAATGATTTACTGTATAAAAGATATTTAACATTTACAGGTTGGCGACTAAATAGGGTTAATGTTAAATACCTGTACTGTCATATTTACATATACAGGAGATATGTTTGTGGTGTAATCTTGAGATTGTAAGATATGAACTTAGGAGTTGGTAGAGTTATCTAGGAGGGCTCTGTTATTCTGTGGAAGCAGAGTCTGTATCATATTCTATGTGGGGAATAAATCTTTTGGCTCTGAGGTGCCAAAGTGCTCTGTAAAAAGGTGTGTGCTTAGATCCTTTTCTGAAAGTTGCAAGGTCAGTGGTGGCTCTCAACCTGTCTGGTAGGGAACTCCATAATGTAGGGGCAGTGAAGCTAAATTTAGCTCTGTTAGTTGTAGCCTTTGAGTTTACTGAATGAGTTGGGAACAAGTAGAGTGTTTTGGGTCCACTCCCTCCTTGGTCTGTTCTTTAAAGAGTTGTTTAATGGCCCCATCACACTTATCTGAGCTATTTCTCTTATCAGTTTAAATGTAGTCATGATTATTTTGTATTTGATCCTACTTTGTATTGGTAGCCAGTGTAATTTGAATAAGATAAATGCAAGTGCTTCTGAGCACATTACTCCTATGACCATCCTGGCAGCTACATGATGAGCTAGCTTGAGTGGGTGTAAGTTTTTTGTTTTGTTTTTTTGTCTAGGGAGTCCTTGAAGGATGGTATTACTGAAGTTAATGTGAGGGAGTACTAGGCCTTGGAGAACTGATCTAAAGTCATGTTGTGGTAGCAGGGGGCTTAGGTGGTTTTTTAAGTATCTTAGCTTGTTATATATAATTGCAGTCATGTTCTTGATGTGAGTTGTTAGGCTTAGTGTTTTATCTATGATGACGCCAAGGTACCTGACTTCATTCTTTATAGCAATGGATTATTTTCCACTTTTATTTCTAAACGGGGAGTGAAGTGTTGGCTCCTTGTCTTGAATAGTGCCTCCTTATTTTTTTTTTTTTGAGATCGTGAGTATACAGCCATTGAGATATTTTAGCAAAGCAAGTTTTTATGCTGGAGAGATCAAGAGACTCAATGTCCATCGGGAGGTATATCATCACATCTGCATATATTGGGGCATGTTTACTAAAAACCGCACATTTGCGCATCCGCACAATAGCGCACTAAAAGCGGTACTTAAGTGCTCTCAAGCGCCCCGCACACATGCGTGTCACCACCGCACAGGTGCGCGGCACACTTGCGGGGCCGTACTTGTGCGGGGCCCGTTAATGTCCGATAGAGGCGTGGAAAGGCTAACGGAGGGCGGAGGAAGGCTCCTGAGGGGCGGAGAGATGGGGTTGATGGGCGGGGAATGGGAGGGGAGAGGCTCCCCGCACATTATCGGGGCCGAATTTCCATGTAAAAACTACTGCGAGTGAAACACTCGCGGTAGAGGGCATTTAAAGGGAAGAGAAACCATTTACGTCAGCAATGTACAGCAAAACCGGGGAAACCTGCAAAACGTGAGCAGTGTGATACATGTGCACAGAACAAAATAGCAAATATAAATTGATAAAGACCACAACAAAATTCTAAAAACTTATATCCCAGCTGGGCAACAGTGATATTAATGGGCAACAATAAAAAACACTCACAGGAAAGCCCCCCAAAAAAGAAATGATTTCTGAAAGGGTCTACGGAGCGGAGACCCTTCCAAAAATCATTTCCTTTTTGGGAGCTGTGCTGGGAGTGTTTTCTATGGTCGCCCATTAATACCACTGTTGCCCAGCTTGGTTATATTTTTTTCCCCTTTTTTCACGGTCATTTGCGGGGTGTATTTGCACGTTTGCCCCCAGACAAGGTGAATGAGCCCACAGTACAAATGTGCAGAGCAGGGTTTAGGATTCCGCCGGCCAGGATTTCCATCCCCAGGGACAGCACTGTCTCTGTGGTGCAGCGGACAAAGCCAGTACCCCTAGGACCAGAGGGATACAGGTTCAAATCCCAGCTGGGGCTCCTGCCAACCCAGTCCCCATATTTTACCCACCACTAAACAGAGATAGTAAAGACACCCCTTTATTGGAGAGCACATTAAGCATGGTTCACACACCCATTTTGTACCCAACACCGCACACACACCATAACAATGGGCATTACCGACGGCCGAGTCCCCCAAATGCAGTCCTGGAGTGCCACATATCAATCAGGTCATATGCTTTTCCAAGATAAGGCCATACCAGCATGTTGGCGGAAGGGTACAGGTGGTGGAGGGGGCAGTGGCTGCTAGCCACAGAAGACAGTGGCCTAGCCATGTGCAGGCTGGCACTGTCCACTGCAACAGATAGGCCCTGTCGGATGTACAGTCATGGACCTCCCAGGGAATCCAGCACATGTGTGGCAACACGGTGGTGCAGTGCACACAGACAGTGTGTGCAAGAACAGAAGGTCACAGGTTCAAAGCCCTGCCAATCATGTCCACATATTTTTCCCACAACTAAACCGTGATAGTAAGGACAATCCTTTATTGCTGGGGTCATACGCCTTCCTTTTACCCCACGGAGCACAGACACCATGACCAAGGGCATTACCTAGAGCAGAGTCTCACAGATGCAGTCCTGTAGGAACACACACCATTCAGGTTCCATGCTGCCACTCATACAAATGCCTGTGCTGTATATCTATGCACCACCCCCATGGCATGTAGATGTAGCTCATGCATATCCATGAGGGACAGCAGGAAAACCCGAACAGTGTGTGGCAAACCTGGACTGGATTTGTGAACCTCTGCCGTAAAGCAGCAGCCAACAGGGGCAGACACACCCACACCCACACCCACAGGCCCCATTGGCCAATGCCTCCTGGAGAGGCAGGACATTGGGCTCTGCGTGCACCTCCCAATACTAGCACCTGCATACCTCAGCAATGTCACCCTACACCTGGGTAAACGGTACACAGCTCTCAAACGTGTGCTATAAGTACTGGCAGATAGATATACCTACGTTACGCACATTCTGCTCTTTGAGCTCCATCATAACAATCTTTCTGCTGTCTGCTGTGGGTGCTTCAGGTCTGGTCTCTGACAGTGTTAACCACCATGGGGAATGTCCCCCAACAGTATTGCATACCATATCCAAGCCTGTACTGTGCCCAGGACTGGTGTGGTGGGCAATGCTGCTAAACTCCTCTATAGTAGCACAATGCTGGCATACGTGTGGGAGTGTGTGTCTGTCTATACAGTGCGTGTTGGCTGCAAACACCTTCCACAGCCCACACTGCCAGCACTATTGCCAGTATTGGCCTGCCAATGTGCATAATGAGCAGCAAGGTACCATGGGTATAGCTCAGACAGGGTGGACTGGCCAGGATGCATCTGCACAGGACATAGGGCACTGGCTGGGACATTGTAGTGGCCGGCCACCACCTACACAGACAGGGTGACCTCTGTATGTGCCTCTGGGGTTTCACTCAACCCTGACTGTGTAGTGACGACAGCATGGCTAGGCACCCCCATAGTGCTATATAGTATTTCTCCCATGTGATATATATGGGTTTCTGTTTGGGGCCCAGACACTGACTTATCTGCTGGTGTGCACTGCCATCCCAGTTACGGGTGCATGCATTTCCACCAGGACTAACTAGCAGACTGTTTCCAGCTGGTCTGTGTCCTGATGGAGTGCTGTGCCGTGGCTGATGGCTTGCTGCAGGAGAATAGCAGATAGTGGTGGGGCGCAACTTAGCATATCCAGGCCTAATGTCTGTCAGACATTGTGTTATGGATGTGTAAAGAGCTGCTTTGACTGCCCTGTAGGGTGTCTGTTCCACGGCAGGACTTGGGTTGATAGCCCACACTACTGCCGCCATTGCAGGGAGGTAGCATGTTGATCTGTTGATGGGAGCCAATGTTATTCCACCTGGGGGGGAGGGGGAGGAATGGTGGTACATAGCACACCTAGGTGGCCATAAGGGGTTCCCCTAACTCAGACAGACAGAGATATTCAAGGTGTTTCTGCAGAAACAACCTCTCTCACAGAGTAACAGTGCTTTGGAGCTCTGGCATGGCCTTATTCAGCCATGGAGGGTGTTGTGGACCTGGTCCTGGGTGCCTCATCGCACCCTCAGGGTGAGCGCAGAGTACCCGCACAGTGTGACGGTGTGTAGCTACTATGTGCCAGTCAGTACAACACCCGCTCAGTACACCCTACCAGGCCGAGGTGCTGTGTGGGTGCACATGGCCACATCCCCCTACCAGGCCGAGAGCTGTGGGGGTGCATTCCCCATCTTGTGTGCATCTGTGGACAGCTGATTTGCATGTGCAGTGCATCATGGGTGCAGGTGGCCTAACCCTATCCTGTTTACAACAGCAGACTGTCTGTGAGGTGATATGCCGGCTCTCTGCAGCCAGCCAGGGGCTTGCTGACAGCTGTAGCCCAATGGTTACATCACTGCCTGTGCAGCCAGAGGTCATGGGTTCAAACCCACAGTGGGGTTCTTTGATAGGGCTGTCCACAGCTTTATTTTTATTTACTGTACATATGTCTATGCCGGCAAAACCACCCTCAACTTATTATACCCATTAGGTGCCTCTGAGGGTGCTTTATAGGGCGCCCTATAGGCCACCTTATGGTTGCCATCCATATAAGGTGCACTGTACATTATCCTGTGTCGCAACATATATGGTGCCCTATAGGGGACATTCTAGGGTGCCTTGGCGGACAGTGCACTGTGACATGTGCCTTATGGGCCACTGTATGTGTACACGCTGTGTGAGTGCGTTTGCTAGTAGTGATAGCAAAATAAAATTAAAAAGCCTCCTAACCATAATACATACTGCCTCAGCCAGCCTTGTTCACTGGGCATTGTGAGGGATTGAACCCCTGATCCCTGCACCATTGGTTAGTGCTTTAACCATTGTGCTGTGGCTCTGTTCCTGTGCTTGTGCATCAGCGTGCCGCCTTGTGCCCATCAGCGCGCCGCCTTCTGCTGCCCAAGAGGACCAGTGCGCCGCCTTATGCCGCCCAAAATGTACAGTGCACCGCCTTATGCCGCCCAAAAAGAACTGTGCACCGCCTTATGCGGTTCAAAATTAATTTGCCTCCTAAACCACTTTTACCCATTACAGTTGCTGCCTCAGCTGGCCTTTTTCATTGCGCACAATGGGGGATTGAACCCATGGCCCCTGCACCATTGGTCAGTGTCTTCACCGTTGTACTACGGCTCTGCTGTTTTGTATATCCAGCAGCGCGCCACTTTGCCTTTCCACTTGCTAATGTTGACCCCCGCACATTAGCGCGACGCGCACAGGTCTGGTCGCTTACTCCCGGTTTTTTGCTATTTTCTGCCTGAACCGCCCATTCCTTATATGGCACACGCACACTAACGGGGACCCGCACAATTTCGGAGTTTAGTAGACATGCCCCATTGCGTTCTTTATGTCGCATTCCTTTATAATGTGGCAGATTGGCTGTAGGTATATATTGAATAGGAGAGCTGATAGGGCAGATCCCTGTGGGATTCCTTGTCTTTGAGAGAATGATTTTGAAATGAGGTTTCCTATTTTAACCTGTTGAGATCGGTCAGCAAGGATGGATTGGAACCATAAGAGTGTGGTGCTATGTATTCCCACTTGCCTAAGTCTTTCCATGAGAATTGAGTGGTTGATAGTCAAATGCAGCAGTAATATCTAGGAATATCAGCAGAACTGCTTGCTTTGGGTTATCAATATACTTTACAGCAGTAATATCTAGGAATATCAGCAGAACTGCTTGCTTTGGGTTATCAATATACTTTAACAAGTTATCAAAGAGACCTGTGAGAAGGGTTTCCACACTCTGGTATGGCCTGAAGCCATATTGATGTGTGTCAAGGGGTGCGTGGGTCTCAATGTGGTCTTGTAATTGTGAGTACATGATTTTTTTTTCAATTATTTTTGCAATAAATGGTAGACTAGAGATAGCCTATGCCCATCATTTAGGCCAATTTAAGTTCTTGGTTTTTAGAATTGGCCTAGAAGAGAGGAGACACAAGGTGGATATTATACAGACCTTTAAATACTTATAGGGTATCGATGAATAAACCTTTTTCAAAGAAGGGAAGCTGTAAAACTAGAGGGCATAACATGAAGCTGCAAGGCAGTAAACTTAAAGCAACATCAGGAAATACTTTTCACTGAAAGGGTGGTGGATGCTTGGCATACCCTCCCGATGGAGGTGATGGGGGCAAATACAGTGATGGAATTCAAAATGGAACATGACAGATGCAGTGGATCCCTTTATAGCAAGAGGATAAAATTAAAGCAAACTTAAGTATATTTTATACTCTATAGAGGGAGGCTGACCTGCACCGAGCAGTGGGTACAACCCTAAGCACAGGCATAGAGGGGGGTGACCTGCATGGAGCTGCAGTTACAACCACTCTTGCCACCTTACTGGGCAGACTAGATGGACCTTACGGGTCTTTATCTGCCATCCCAACTAATAGATATATATCTATATCTATCTATATCACTTCTCTCTAACTAACAAAGGGAATCATGCCCAGTCTTCTATATGTCGGATGTGTGGGGCTAGATCATGTCGGGTGATTTGATCCGGCTAACTGGGCATAGGTCAAGACTTGTAGTAGTATTACTGTCTGAGAGACCTTTGTCCAGCTCTTTGAGGGTAATTAAATGGAATTTAGGCCATATATGTTTGGGGGTGGATTGTGAGTAGTATAGGGAGATCGGATACTGGGGTGAGTTTAGTAATGTAGTAATTAGCTAGTGTCTGGGGAGAGATTGAAGTATTAGATGTTTTTGTTTTGATGTCTTGATAGGTTTTTGACGAGGCCAAATAGTTCTCTGTGACGGTTAAGTGAGTTTGAGGATTTTTGTATGATATGTTTCTTTGATATGTATGTTATGTTTCTGTAAGCATTTAGTTTCTCATTGTATTGTTGTCTGTCAGTTGTGGAGTTTGATCTTTGCCATTTTTTTTTCTTGTTTCCTTAATTCTCTCTTTTTTTTTTCTATTTTGAGGATTCGGGAGTACAGCTGCATTCATAATTGCATCATTCCATTTTGTTATACTAGTATTGATTTTCAGTTATTGGAAGGGAGATATACAGTAAGGCATAATTAATACAATGTATAGAGTTAAGAATGTACATAGTTTCCCCCAGTTACTTCCAAGTTGATCTCCCTGTTTATTGTAAATACAACTCAAAGTTCCTTGTGTTGTATAGTTGATGTTAAATGTAAACCGCTCTGATCTAAAATAGAGCGGTATAGAAGAACTGTTAAATAAAATAAATAAATAAATAAATAATAATTTGTTTCAGGAAATTTGAAAAAGACACCTTCCTAAATCTAGGAGGAGGTCTATGTGTAGATTTTTGGGATGAGTGTTTGATGTGGTATTCGAGATTGAAGCTTATTAGGTAATGGTTAGACCATGGGAAAGGAGTAGCTTGGGGTAGCATATATATGTCACAGTGTTGTGGTAATTTGGGGGTGAAAATTAGATCGTGTATTCCCTTCTATGTGTGGTGGGAAGTTTTGATTTGCTCAGTCTAGTTCTGACATGGTTTCAATGAATATTTTGGAGTGGTTAGGGTTGAGCGAG
The DNA here is from genome assembly GCA_033557465.1 of Ichthyophis bannanicus. Classification (NCBI taxonomy): domain Eukaryota; kingdom Metazoa; phylum Chordata; class Amphibia; order Gymnophiona; family Ichthyophiidae; genus Ichthyophis; species Ichthyophis bannanicus. The sequence continues at coordinate 701,409,932 of CM066031.1, read as the reverse complement.
GGGAAGTTTTTAAGTCCTCTAGTATGACTAGTTATTTTCTAATGTTGTGGGAGCAGGCTGATTCTAATATTGATGTAAGGCTTTTCGTTTCGGTAGATGGGAGTTTGTATAGTAGACATAGAGTGAGGCAAGGTGTTTTGATTGTAAGGAGATCCATGTTCTCGATATTGGTGTTTAACAGATTGGTTTGGAGGGTGGTTTTTATGATGAGGATGCCTCCATCTCTCCTTGAGGGCCTAGGACAGTGAAAGATGTCGTCATAACCATCTACCTCTAACTGATTTGAGTAGAATGTTATCCTGATCTGTTATCCTTTTCATAACTGAAACCTGACTATCAGTTATGATATCTGCAATGATTGGGATTTTATTTCTAATAGATCTGGCATTAATGAGGTAACATGTTAGGTCAGTAGAAATAGTTCTGGGGGTCTGAGTATCATTTTGTTGAGAACTTCATGGGGTGATGTATGAGTCTGTGTCCTCGACTATATTGTGGATTGTAATTATCTTTTTTGTGGTAGAAGTTGGGACTATTGTAGTGGTATATTATTGGAATGTTGTGTGGGTCGATAGAGTAGGCTAGAGAATATGTAGGGGTAAATAATGCAGTTAGCAGGATTGGGATTATCATGAACATTATCTATTTGATGCATGCCATAGTGCTGTGGAATAGTGGTTCAATAAAGAGATTCTCTTCAAATACCTTCAGTTGTCCTACAGAGAGTTCAAGGCTGTATTCAGGGCTTTTCTGAAGGTTTGGCTTAATGTCTACACTCAAGGGCCACACCTAAGGGCCCTCTGAGGCCCTCAGGTGGAGGTGCACCTGATCTGGCACTGTTGGTAAAACAGGAACGTGTCCTTCCTCTTTGGCCTGATTGGCCTTAGTTGTGGGAGTGGGGTGGGGTTTCCCTTCCACCTCCTATCACCCGATGCCGATGGGGGCTGCAGCAGAGGGCTGATCTGGCACTGTTTTTAAAGCAGAATCGTAAGTATCTTATAGCAGGCTGTGAAGTTCTGATGGTGGAAAATTTCTATACTGAAAGTACAACAAAGTAGCATGCCTCCTCCACTGTAAACTCTACATCATCACTGTCCCTGAAAAGCACTGGGATCATGACCCTCTCCACTTGTGGCTAGCCATGTCCCGCCCATGCCTGCCCCCTAGGACACCCATAAGAAATAACTGCGGAGGACAACAGTGTAGGCTAACTTTTTGTAGGAATGGACAGATAAAGGGATACCAGAATCCCCAATATGTAATTGAAGATGGATGAATTTCTTGATATAGAATGTGTTTAGAAGTTTGACTTTTCACCTACTTCCTCTTAAATAGAATAGGATGTCATGATCATGAGTTCTGTGTAACCGTCTTTAAAATAGATGGAACAGTGTTAACGCAAGCATAAAGAACATAGGCTATGAACTGTGCAACCATAGTTCATTGTACAGTCACTGCTGACAAAACATAATTTTTGCACCTTTTGCAATTATAAATTTCATCTAATACACTAATCAGATCTTACTCTGTAAAAAGAACTTTGGCGACACCTTGTGTTATTTCATGGTTATAATAAATGACTGTTACTTCCTCTTTTTCGCTAATAAAAGGAGCTTTTTAGGAGGAGGAATTTGAATTCAATAAGCGTGGAATTATGCATGTTCATAGACCCGTTTATTGTCTTCTCTCTGAGCTCAAAGAACGTAACACTTGTGTGTGTGATTGTGTTCTGTATTACTCTCTGCCTGTCTCTCGCTGCTTGATGGACCAGAGACCTAAAGAGCCGTGGTATTGTGGTCAGATCATGGAGTTTTCTTCACTTTTTTTTCTTTTTTTTTCTTTTTAAAGAAAAACATGACACCTTCATTCCATGCCTCTCCTTTGCCACGTCCCCTACCCCTTCGTAACTTTAAACATAGAAACTTGATGGGAGATAAAGGCCATGGGCCTGATATTCGAAGGGCAGTTACAGGGTTTACAGCACTTTAAATCATGTGACTGCCACCGAGAGGGATATTCAACGGAACTAACACGGTTAGTGCCACTGAATATCCCTGATTATCGCTCTTACGCGCCCGGATGCTTAACTGCTTCGTCTCTGCCTCTGCTTCTCCCTGAATGCCCCCAACACACCACGATGCTATCGACAACCAGGCAGCAGCAATATTGCCTGATGCCCAGTTACCAACCTGTGCCTAAAAGATAAGCAAGGAAGATCATTTTTAGGCGCAGGAGCTAACCGGGCAGCATGCAAGATCGCAGCTACTGCAGGCTCCAGCATAGGTGGCAAACCCTGGATATTCAATGCTGGGGCTGCATATGACCCCAGCATTGAATATCTGGGGTTAAAGGTCGGCAGGCACGGCTATGAGCTGTAGTGGTGCATAACCTGCCCAACTGAATATAGGGCCCCATAAGGCCCATTCAGTCTGCCCTTCCATTCCAACTACTAAGCTCTATGCTCACGTTTTTTGTTTTTTTCCTTTAGAGATCTTCTGTGTTTGTACCATGCTTTCTTGAATGTCCACCTCATTGCACAGTTTGCTTTCAATTGAAAGAGGCTCTCCTCTTGTACATTTTATGGCAAGGAGGCATTTTAACATCTCTATCATATCTCCCCTCTCCTGCATTTTTTTCCAAAGTACATGTATTGACATCTTTAAGTCCATCCCTATATGCTTTATGACGAAGCCCTCTGACTATTTTGGTAACCACAGTCTGCACCAACTGCATCCTGTTTATATCTTTTTGCAGGTGTGGTTTCTAGAATTACCTGCTCCAAATGAGATTGCACCAAAGACTTATACAGAGGCACTATCACCTCCTTCCTGCCAGCCATTCCTCTCCCTATGCACCCAAGCGTCCTTCTGGCTTTCACCATTGCCTTTTCTACCTATTTAGCCACCTTACAATCATCAGAAACACTAGCTCTAGATCTTTCTCTTCTTTTGTGGACAATAACACTTCACCCCCCCCCCCCCCTTTACTGTACTGCTCCCTTCTGAAAATGTCAAAGAACAGCCAAGTAGAAAAACCTAAAAAGCAAATGTGTCAGAAAAAAGAAACCATATCAGCAAACTATATGGCAACCGTGACTTACACAAAAGGGATGCTTTAGGGGTGTGTGTGAGGTAGAGGTGGGGTGCCTGTATGTGTGTCTGTTCTGTGTGATCCAGAAGTGAAGTGTCTCTGTGTATATGTGTGATGCAGAGGTGGAGTGCCTGTGTGTGTGTGTGTGCATGTGTATGTAGTGCAGAGCTGGGGTGTGTGTCTGTCGTGCAGAGGAGAGGTGCCAAACAAATTTCATAGAGTTCTTTGACTGGATTACCAGAGAACTAGATTAAGGGCATGCAATAGATTTGATCTACCTACATTTCAGCAAAGCCTTTGATACTATTCCTTGTAACAGGCTTATCATTCAACTAAGCAGCCTGGGGCTGGGTCCCAAGGTGTTGAACTGGATCAGAAATTTGTTGACTGACAGATGACAGAAGGTGGTGCTAAACAGAACTCACTCGGAATAGAGGAAGGTGAGTAGTGGTGTGCCCTAGGGATCAGTCCTGGAACCTGTACTGTTCAAGATATTTGTGAGTGATATTGCTGAAGTATTGAAGGGAAAAGTCTGTCTTTTTGCAGATGAGATGAAACTGTGCAACTGAATGGACTTCTCTGAGGAAGTGGACAGCATAAAGAAAGATCTGCAAAAGGTGGAAGAATAGTCTAATGCTTGGCAGTTAAGGCTTAATCTGAGGACGTGCAGAGTCATGTACTTGGGATGCAGAAATCCAAATTGTATGCAATAGGGGTTGAGAGTTTGGTGTGTACGGACTAGGAGTGATTGTTTCTGAGGAGCTCAAAGTGGTGAAGCAATGTGACAAGGTGGTGGCCAAAGCCAGAAGGATGCTGGGTTGCATGCAGAGAGGGTTAAGCAGCAGAACTGAGGAGGTATTAATGCCCCTGTACAAGTCATTGGTGAGGCCTCACTTGGAGAATTGTATTCAGTTTTGGAGACCATATCTTACAAAGGATATAAAAAGGCTTGAAGAAAGCAACCAAAATGATTTGGAGCCTACACTAGAAGATCTATGAGAAGATCTAAATATGTATATCCTAGAAGAGAGGAGGGACAGAGGAGATATGATACAGACCTTTAAATACTTACAGGATATTAATGAACAAACAGCCTTTTTCAAAAAAGGGGAAGCTGTAAAACTAGAGAGCATAAAATGAAGTGGCAAGGAGGTAAACTTAACAGCAATGGCAGGAAATACTTTTTCACTGAAAGGGTGGTGGATGCTTGGAATGCTCTCCCGATGGAAGTGGTGGGGGCAAATTCAGTGATGGAATTCAAAATGGCATGGGACAGACACAGTGGATACCCTGGGATCAGTGTCGTATTGGTATCGTCTTTTCACCAGATCTCTGAGATGACAACTATATCTACCTCTTCTTTCAGTGCCATATATTGTAATTCTTATATCTTAATTTTTTAGACTTCTAGTATTTGTTCCTATTAACAACCTGCTTATCAATTGACAGGCATAATTTGGAATCTTTCAACTGTCTGCTCGTTATTTAAAGGCACCTGGGCTATGTCTTTGTTACAATGTCTCTATTTTGTTAATATCTTTTAAAAATACATCCTTCTGACCCATGTGCTCCTGGGCAACTGTTGGCTTCCCCCATTATATAGTTTGAAAGCTGGTGCCAGTAGCCTGGCTCTACTCTGATTTAAGATGGAGCCCATCCTTTTGGAAAGACCCACCCCTCTCCCCTCCCCTTCCCTTTCCCAGAATGTTGCCCATTTTCAAACAAATCTAAAAGCTTCTGCTAATATTTTAATCAGACATTCTAGAGCTGTTGGTGGTACCGAGCCGACTCATGGTGACCCTCTGGATAGCTGTCCTAAACTGTGTTTGGTCTTCCTATTACTTTGATTTTAGAGCTGGCCACAGTGCAGAGATGAAACTAATAAAGTGGACACTGTGATCAAGCTCTTTGGAGAATCTGTTATTTCATTATTTTTTTATTATTATTTTTTTTTAGACTTTCAGAAGTTTTTGGTACTGTCCATAAGGGGTATATACATGGCCAAAAAAATGTGTTTTTCACCTATTTGCCAAATTGTATGCTCATTGTGTACATGCTAGAGATTTTTAAGCACTCAGATCGATTGTATCTACATTAATTCATAGGTACCTGTGCATATAGGCAATTGTCTGCACTGCAAGAGCCCTATATTTGAAAGGCACTTACACGGTTTATAACCCAGTAAAAAATGGAAATGCCTTAAATGTGGATGTTCATTGGCACTTACAGGGTGAGTGTTGTTGAGTATCCCCGTCTATATCCCCTATGTGTCCCGATGCTATCTAGTTAGCAGCGGGGTGTGTTTGGGTTGTTCTGGGCAGGGCAGAGACTGCTGCTAACCGGGTAGAGGTGATATTGCACTGCTACCCAGCTACTGAGCAGTAGCTGAAATTAAGCTTTTTGCTGGCCTAGTTCTATCTACGGATGCTAGCTGGGTAGCAGTGCAATATCGCTGCTACCCTGCTAGGCTCTGCAGCTGTGTCTGCTTTGTGCCAAACCTGGATATTTGATACCATCATCACAGCATTGAATATGTGGGGTTAGGGGTCAGCGGGTAGCGCTATGCACCGTAGCGGCACAGAGCCTGCCCAGTTGAATTTCGAGCTCCAAATTTTTAGGCGTGCAAACAAATCAAATGCATGCTTACAAATGTGCTACAGGTTCATCTTGTACCCATTGGAATTCATGGGTTCCTTTGAGGGGAGAAAAGAGGAAATCAAGTTTCCAGGACCCTGAACGTCCAATATATCTCCTATAACTACACCTCACGCAGCCAGATGGGTTTGTGGTTGCAGTAAAATTAAAACATGTTACTGAACTAACCGTGGCGATGATTCTGTGTGTAGTCGTAGAGCAAAGGACAGAACCACTAAATGATTACGCTCACCTGCTCCACTAAAAAAAAAAATAATTGTTGTTGGGGGGGGAGGGCTTTACCCTTGTGTCCATTATTGACCACATGAGTGTCAGAGCAGTAGAAATTCATCCGGAAGTGGGTCAGTGTACTGGGGGTAACTGTTTCTGCTTTGAAGAGATTCTATATCCAAAAGAAAGATGATGATACTCTCTTCTGCGAGTCCTTTTGCAATCCGGGTCTACAGGGCTAGAATACTGAGAAAAAGATAGAGGTTTGCACTCTGATATAAAGGGAGTAAAGGAAAAACAGAAAGCAGCTGCTCACCCTGCTCCACCAGCTGTAGCAGTTCATTTTTAATTTTTTTTTTAAATAAGCAGAAGCCAGCTGACTTAACAGTGAAATGATTCCACTAGAGGAACTAGAATAGAGATGGGAACTGAGTTTCACTTGTAACAGCCATTAGCCTGGAAGGGTACCCAGGAGCATGGAGTTTGCCTGGGATGCCTTTGAGAGGGATTCTATCTGCAGAAAAAGTATGGGGTCTTTATTGTATGTGTAGGGTTCTACAGGACAAAGTATCTGAGTCCCAGAGAAGAAAACATGCTGTGTAAGCTGGTTGAAAGATCAATTTATAAGCTGGGGAGTCCTAATGGTGGTGTGGGGCCATGTGTGCAGGGCCTCATAAGTATTTGCATATCTGCAGGGGCTCATTTGCATAGCAATAACTGAACTTATTTGGTCAGTGGTATGACCTTATTTATAATAAAGAGGGAAACTATAAAATGAGAAATTCTGGTAGCTATAAATTCATATCATGGTATGTAGGATGGACTAGACTGTGCCAGAGTTGGAAAAGACCAGAAATCAGCATCAGTGAAGCTATTAGGCCACAAAAGAAATTTTAAACTGAGCTGCTCCCTTTAAAGTTTGACATTTCCTTGAATCTGAGCTGAGACAATATCTGAAATTTTAGATCAGTCCAGCAGCAGCAAGAGCAGAAAACTGCAAACCTTAAAAATTATCCATTTTCCAGTACCCCCACAGGAAACCTAAATTGAGAACCACAGCACAGGGTCTATAGAGCAAGAAGACAACCAAAATGACATTGATTATAGAGGTGTCTCTTCCAAGTGACTATTCTGTGACTTCTCTTCCCTGTTTCCTCAGCTCACAACCTTTGACTCCCCTCTCTCTCTCTCTCTTTCTCCACACACATCCATCTGATAGCCAAAACTACACATTCCTTTCTGAACACACTACTAAGACACTTATCCACTCCTTAGTCACCTCCTGTCTGGACTATTGTAATGTACTCCTTGCTGGTCTCCCTCTGAATCATCTCTCTCCCCTTCAATCTGTTCAACATGCTGCTGCGTGGCTAATCTTCCTCCAGCCTCATCATGCTCATATTACCCCTCTTCTCAAGTCTTCTCATTGGCTTCCTATCTGTTTCCTCATCCAGTTCAGACTTCTTCTGCTGACCTATAAGTGCATTCACTCTGCAGCTCCTCACTACCTTTCCTCTTCTACCTCCCTACACCCCTCCTTTGGAAACTCCGCTCTTCTGGCAAATCGCTTCTATCGATGCCCTTCTCTTCAATTGCTAACTCCAGACTTTGCTCCTTTCACCTTGCTGATCCTTATGCCTGGAGCAAACTACCTAAGTCTGTACATCGGATGCCTTCTCTGACCCTTTTCAAATCCAGCTGAAAACTCACCTCTTCGCTGATGCTTTCAGATCTTGACTCACCTGATCTCCTTTGTGTTTCCTTACCATTCCACCTAGATGTATCCCATGTCTACAGCTATTGTGTTGTCTGTCTTGACTAGATTGTAATATCTGATGAGCAGGGACTGTTTTACATGTCTGTGCAGTGCTGCGTACGTCTTGTAGTGCTATACAAATGCTCAGTAGTAGTAATAGTAGAAGTGCATTGAACAGGAGAAGATCAGCAAGTACCAAAAAAATGCAGAGACCAACAAAATGTGGTACAGATACCGAGTTATTTCCTATTATGTTGGGTGCCACAGGCTTAATTAAGAAGAATTTCTATGCACACCCCGATGACTTACCCATACACACATTTTATGAGCTCCACAGAGAGGCTTTCTTTGGCACGATGCAACAGTAAATATCTGTGATCATACTCCACATACCCTGGCTTAGAAGTGAGGTTCATGACTGTCATGGTATGTGCAAAATTAATGCTTCATTTGTGATTTATGCTTTATGATGTCCTTGCCCATTGCTGTATATCGGAAAAACCACACGTCCCTTGCGCACTAGATTAGCAGAGCATAAGTACAGTATTGCTAAGGCAAAAACTGAAACTCCATTAGTGCAACATTGTACAGTAGTGAATCATAAATTTGAAGAACTCCGATGCACTGTGGTGGAACAAGTTCTTCCTTGTATACGAAGAGGTGACAAAGGTCGTCTACTTCTTCAGAAAGAACAGCAATGGATTTATAATTTGAGAACTTTGGATCCCAATGGATTAAATGATAAAATTGAATGGACATTATGTTTTGATTCAGCTTAGATATTTAGCTTAGGTAATTTTTTTGATTCCGCTTAGAAGCTTTGAAGTTCCTATTTGATCTTCTTTTTTAATTTATTTTAAATTATTTTTCATCTCTTTAATAGTTAAGTGATTAGGTTTTGAGTGTGTTGTATAATAAAGCTGGTTTGTAGTGAGATTACATCATTCTGTGTAAACGAATCAGCTTTTGTGCTTCTTCCTTAAAAGAGGTGTGACATCAGACACCTTTTAGAATCGTTTGAGGTACTGGTGATGCCTGAAGTAAATTGTAGAGAGTTGCTATATAAGTAATTCAATACCTGAATCCCTGACAAAGCCTGGTGGGGTGAAACAAAAGCTTTTGTAGGGTATAGGCATTTGTATTTGTAAGAACTCAAAGTGCTTTGCTGTGAGCTGTTTGTGACTTCCATGGAGGCATTATGACTGAGTGAAACAATTGCTGTTTAACGTTCAGACGGGTGTTTGCAGGAAACAGAAGCTAATTGCTGTGAGCAGTTCGGGGCTTCTATGGAGGCTGTGACTGCTGTTAAACCTTCAGATAAGTAATCGGATACTATTTGACTGGTGTGTGTTAACCCTTCCTGAACGTATTTTGTTTCTCTTCTTTTCAGGAAGTAAATCAGTTGTCGGCGACTTTCAACATTAGTTTGTGAATATAAAGAATGAATTATTTAGTAGTATATTAATTGTTGAAGATTTTCAACTTTAGTTTGTGAATGTGAAGAATAAATTAAGTAATTTTTTAAAAACAATTGGTAGAATCCCTTAAAAGTACTTTTTTGGATATAGCAATTTATTAGGGTAATTGGCTTTGTGACATTTTGAAATTAAAAGGGTGAGACCTATGATGTGTAGATTTACTGCTCAAACCTATGGTGATTTAGTTCACCAGATGTAGGGAAAGAACTTTCCTGAGGTCTCTTTATACCCTAATGTAATTTGAATAATTTTTTGAAGTTAGGTTTGTAATTGTTTTAGTATTTTTATTTTTGGTGGTATAAAGGGTATTTTGTTTTGTGTGGATATTTTTAGAATTACCCTTTGGCAGTAAGATTGTATATGTGCAAAATTAACCCATCTGGAGAAATTGCCCCAAATCTACAGTGACAGAATGGTATTAACTTCCAAAATTCCCATAATAAGGAGCCTAGAAAAGGGCAACACCATGAATACTGCTGTGAGCCCTAGAAAATCCTACATCTACCAGGACAACGGAACAAGCCAGATTACTATTGAGCCTTATATAGAAACTTGTTGCTAACATTACCTGGCTTCAGTCTCTCATTTAGTACATAGACTCTCCCCAAAAATAGAAATGTGTAGACAAAAATTCAGCTGAATCCCGAAGAAGCCAGGCACTGCATGCAACATGTCAGAGAAACAGAGATGCATATAAGACAATCAAAAAACTGATATATGCCAAACACTACATTGAAAATAAAATTACTTTTTTTTACCTTTTGTTGTCTGACCATTTTATTTTTTGACTGAACTATTTCCAGTCTCTTTTCCACATTCCTTGTGCCCATTTCTTCTCTCTCCTGCTGTCTTTGCTTCCTCCTCTACATGTCTTTGATGTTGATCTTTCTTTTAAATCTCCTTTTTTTCCTTTTCTCTCTCCTTTGCCTTCCTATCCAGATGTTACTCCTTACTCTCCACTCCTAAGTCTCACACATCTACCAGCTTTCCCATTTCCCTTTCTTATCCCCTCTCTAGTGCTCCTATTGACGTCGCTGTCTTTCTCCTTCCCCCTTCCCCTACTTTCAATATCCTCTCTACCATTACCCATTCCCTAGCTCCCTATTTCTACCCTCTATTCTCACTCCCTCAACCTTCATCTGTCATCCTCTGCCTTTGATCCCATCACTAGCCCTAGCTCTTTGTCATTCATCCCTACCTGGCCCCCTACTATTCTTTCACCAATCACATTTCTACCCTCTCTTTCAGAGAGCCATTCTTTTTCACATCTTTCACCCTCTCTCTTGTCCTCTAGATCATTCACTTCAGGTCACAACCTCCTCTCCGCCCCCCCCCCCTTCCTTCCTATTCTTTTACCTCCATCCCATACTCTCCCTCATATCTAGCAATTACTAGGTGCTGTTCTCTCCAAATTCATACTCGGTCTCTTACGTTCCCATTGTCTCCCATCTCTGGTTTCTGACTCTGTATCCTACCCCTTTACATTCCCCTCTCCCAAGACCCTAATCTTCATTCTTCCCTTGCTTTCCCCCACATTGCTTACTGCGAGTCCTGCAATGCTGTCCCTCATGATCCCATCCTTTCTCTGCTCTCACCTAGTCTCCCCCTCCCCCTTAAATCTCTCCCTCTGCACCCTTACAGTCCCAGTACCATCCCTGCTGCCAACTCCCTTCCAGTCCCAGCCCCCTCCTCCACTGTCTAGCTCCTTCCAGTCCCAGTACCATACTTGGTGACAGCCCCTTTCTTGTCCCAATCCGCCCCCCCCCCCTGTCTAGTCCCTTTCCGGTCCTGTTGCCAGTGCCATTCACTTGCATTCCAGCCACCTAATGTCTGCTCCATTCCATTCCCAGACTCTCTTCCCCATCGTCTAGCCCCCTTTCAGTCTCAGTACCACCCCTACTCATCTATCTTCCAATTCCAGTCTCCCCTACTGTCTAGGCCCCTTCCAGTCTCAGTACCATTCCCAGTGTGAGCCCACTTACTCTCTCACTTCCCCACCACTGCCTAGCCACTCTCCAGTCCCAGGGCCATCACCAATCCCCCCTTCCCGTCCCCTTTCAATCTCAATACCATCCCTAGGGTCAGCTTCCTTACAGCCTAGTCCCCCTCCCCCACTCCATTGTCAGCTCCCTTCCAGCTCAGCCCCCTTTCAATCCCAATACCATCCTGTGTAAGCTCCTTTATAATCATAGTCCCCCTCTCTCACTGTCTAGACCTGTTCTAGTCCCATCCAGGGGCGGCCCAAGGGGGGTGCGGGGCCATGTGCGGAGACTCGGTGCGGGGCCTCATTTGCATAAGGTGCCTCATTTGCATAAATATTTGCATAATGTTACCATACACTAACTTTTAGTAAACATGCCTCTTAATGAGTATATGGATAAAGAAAGACTAAAAGGTTTCTACATTACTATAATCCAGTACCAACCGCCAGGCACATTAGGAACTACTACAAACACTGCCCATTTAGAACCCATAGCAAACCCGCTGTATCCTAACAGCACTACCAGGACTCACAAAGCACCATACCCTAACTATCAAAAGGCAACACTGCAAATATTAAACCAATACATTTCAGAGAACAATAATACATGACCTACTGGGGAAAGAACAAGTGGCAATGTCAAATAGGAATTACATAAACAGTATACCTCAGCTCAGTTACACATGCAGAACATAGACCATCACCAAACAAGGAATCACAATTTAGGAACAGGAAGACCATAATTAAACTGGGAACCCCAAAAGCCAAACTTGGAATATACAACAACACTGTAGAAATAAAACTATAAATTAATTTCCTCTTGTACTAAACAAAGCGCAAAAATTAATGATGCACATTTCCCAGAGCTGACATATTCCAGTTAATAAATTCAAAATAAAGAGATATTTTTCTACCTTTTGTGCATTTTTTTTCAGTTGCAATTGTTCCAGCCACTTTCTTCTGGTTTCTTCGTGTCTTCTGCTAACTCTCCATCTGCTGTCCATTTGTCCTTTCTTCTGTTTTGTTTTTTTTTTTTCCATTCTCTCTCTACATCTGCTTTAACATGCTAATCTTTCTCCTTTTGCTCTTTCCTCATTCCTATTTCATCCACTCAAATTTTATCCCTCCATCCTCAATCCCCACTTACTCTCCCAATATCCGGCCAATTGTAGATTTGTCTTCCCTCCCACGCAAAATATTTTTCCCTCTCCATTTCACTCTCCCAGCTCCATCCCATTTTAATCCTCCCCCAACATCAGCTCCTTTCTAGTTCCAGCCCCACCCAGCATCTGCTCCCTTCTTGTCCCTGCATCAGCCCATTTCCAGTCCTAGTCCCCCATCAGCCCATTTCCAATCCTATCCTAGCCCCACCATCAGCCCATTTCCAGTCCTAGCTCCCCCATCCATTTCCAGTCCTATCCGAGTCCATCCATCAGTTCATTTCCAATCCCAGCCCCTCATCAGCCCATTTCCAGTCCTATCAGTTCCTCCATCAGCTCATTTCCAATCCCAGCCCCCCATCAGCTCATTTCTATTCCTTTCCTAGCCCCACCATCAGCCCATGTCAAATCCTAGCTCCCCTCCACTCAGCCCATTTCCAATCCAAGCCCCCCATGAGCCTACTTCCAGTTCTAGCCCCTCCATGAGTCCATTTCCATTCAAGCCCCCACCACAGCCCATTTCCAACCTTAGCACCCCCAACAGCCCATTTCCAGTCCTATCCTGGCCCCTCCATCAGCCCATTTCCTGTCCTAGCCCCCCCCCCCCACTCAGCCCATTTCCAGTCCTAGCTCCCTCTCCTCACAGCCCATTTCCATTCCAAGCCCCCCTCCCCATCAGCTATTTGCAGTTCAAGCCCCCTTTCCACTCAGCCCATTTCCATTCCAAGCCCCTGTCCCCATCAGCTATTTGCCATTCAAGCCCCCCTTCCACTCAGCCCATTTCCAGTCCTAGCAACCCCCCATCCCATTACCAGTCCTAGCTCCCCCATCAGCCCACTTCCAGTCTGAACCCCCTATAGCCCATTACCAGTCCTAACCCCCCATCAGCCCACTTCCAGTCCGAACCCCCTATAGCCCATTACCAGTCCTAACCCCCCCATCAGCCCACTTCCAGTCCTTACCCTCCCATCAGCCCATTTTCAGTCTTACCCCCCCATCAAAACCCCATTACCCGTCCTACCCCACCAGCCCACTTGTAGTCTTAGCCCCCCCATTGCCCAGTACCAGTCCTAACCCCCCCAGCCCATTACCAGTCCTAACGCCCCCCACAGCCCATTACCAGTCCTAACCCCCTATCAGCCTACTTGTAGTCTTAGACCCCCATAGCCCATTACCTGTTGTAACCCCCCCATCAGCCCATTACCTGTCCTATCCCCCCATAGCCCATTTCCAGTCCTAATCCCCCCATCAGCCCACTTGTAGTCGTAGCCCCCCATAGCCCATTACCTGTCATAAATTCCCCCATCAGCCCATTTCACGTCTTAGCCCCTCAATTGTCTATTACCTGTCCTAACCCCCCCTAGCCCATTCCCAGTCTTAACCCCCCCCCCATCAGCCCACTTCCAGTCCGAACCCCCTATAGCCCATTACCAGTCCTAACCCCCCCTATCAGCCCATTTACAGTCCTTACCCCCCTCCCTCCCTCCCTATTTACAGTCCTTACCCCCTCCCCATCAGCCCATTTACAGTCCTCCCCCCCTCAGCCCATTTACAGTCCTCCCCCCTCCCCATCAGCCCATTTACAGTCCTTACCCCCCTCCCTCCCCATCAGCCCATTTACAGTCCTTACCCCCCCTCGCCATCAGCCCATTTACAGTCCTTACCCCCCCTCCCTCCCCATCAGCCCATTTACAGTCCTTACCCCCCCTCCCCCCTCCCCATCAGCCCATTTACAGTCCTTACCCCCCCTCCCTCCCTCCCCATCAGCCCATTTACAGTCCTTACCCCCCCTCGCCATCAGCCCATTTACAGTCCTTATCCCCCCTCCCTCCCTCCCTCCCCATCAGCCCATTTACAGTCCTTACCCCCCTCCCTCCCTCCCCATCAGCCCATTTACAGTCCTTACCCCCCCCTTCCCCATCAGCCCATTTACAGTCCTTACCCCCCTCCCTCCCTCCCCATCAGCCCATTTACAATCCTTACTCCCTCCCTCCCTCCCCCCCCCATCAGCCCATTTACAGTCCTTACCCCCCCTCTCCCCATCAGCCCATTTACAGTCCTTACCCCCCCTCCCCATCAGCCCATTTACAGTCCTTATCCCCCCTCCCTCCCTCCCCATCAGCACATTTACCGTCCTTTCCCCCCTCCCTCCCTCCCCCTCAGCCCATTTACAGTCCTTACCCCCCCCTTCCCCATCAGCCCATTTACAGTCCTTTCCGCCCCCTCCCTCCCTCCCCATCAGCCCATTTACAGTCCTTACCCCCTCCCTCCCTCCCTCCCCCCCCATCAGCCCATTTACAGTCCTTACCCCCCCCCCCCAGCCCAGCTAAGTTTAATAAAAAAAAGACCCAGAAACCGGCTGCTGCTGCCGCTGCCGCCGTGGCAGCGGCAGTATGGAGAATCCTGCGGGGCCCCCCTGTCCGGCAGTCTTTGATGCGGCCTCAGCGCGGGCTTTTCAGAGCCGCGCGAAGGGAGAGTTTCCCTTTTCTCGCGGCTCTGTTAATCCCGCCGCGGGGCTGATGGGATTTCCCATCAGCCCCGCGGCGTGATTAACAGAGCTGCGAGAAGAGAAGCTCTCTCTCTTCGCGCAGCTCTGACAGCCGACGGAGGCCACAGAGAAGACTGCCGGACAGGGGGCCCCGCGGGATTCTCCATTCTGCCGCTGCCACGGCGGCAGCAGCAGCCGGTTTCTGGGGTTTTTTTTTTTAAACTTAGTTGGGCTGATTGGGGGGGGGGGGGGTGGTAAGGACTGTAAATGGGCCCCGCGGGATTCTCCATTCTGCCGCTGCCACGGCGGCAGCGGCAGCCGTAGCCGGTTTATGATTTTTTTAAAATTTTAATGGGATGCAAGATGTTTTTTGCGCGGGGCCCCCTGAAACGCGGGGCCCTGTGCAAAAAACATTCTTGCTCAATGGACGGGCCGGCCCTGGTCCCATCCCTAGTGTAGGCTTCCTTCCACCCACCCCTCCCTCCCTCCCTCCTCTGCAGTCCCAGCTTGCTTCTCCCCAGCACTGGTCACCACTCTCCACCTGCATTTACAGCCAGGAGTTTTCTCCTTTGCTTCCTGTGGCTGTACTACCTTAAGAGTTGCCGGACCATGGCGTTTCTAAAGTTAGTACAAGCATTTCCTGTTTCTTGCGAGAAACGGGAAATACTTTCTACTACCTTTAGAAACGCTGTGATCTGGCAGCTCTTAAAGCAGAGGAGAATGCTCCCCCGGCTGTGCTTAGTCACTTTAAAGGGCAAATCAGAGAAGGAGGCTTTAGGTGCCCTTAAAGGTGAGCACTCTGAGCCAGTCCTTCACTGGCTCACTTGTTAAAGCAGCAGCACAGGCAAAAGGAGGCTTGGACCCTGTGTGGGCACAGCATGAGGTTGCACGAGGCCTCCTGTCAAGCAGGGCCCTGTGCTAACATGCTCGCACATGCTTAGGGCCAGTCCTGTTTATAAGACCTGCAGAGAGAGGAATCAGGTGCAATCAGAGAAATGCTGAGGATATCTGTAATCTTCAGAAATAAGTGTGTGTATGGGAAAGGTGTTCATTAGCTAGGGGCATGTGGGTTCTGAAGTGGATCTTCAAAAGCACTCTGCAGAAAGAGAAATCGGGGCAAAAGAGCAGAATAAATATGTGTCTGGGACAGTATGTGGTATTTGTGCATGAAGACAGAATGACAGAGTATCAGTTTTAAAAATGTACTTGGGAGATCCCGTGCAGAAAGGTTGTCTTAAAGAATTACCTTTTGTGAGACAGAGGAACCTGAATTAGGTCTCAAAGGAAAAAAAAATCTGAGGTCCAAAAGCATTCTGTAAATGGGGGCAATTTCTCAAAATGGGTTAGTTTTATGCATACCATGACGATAATGAATTTTGATCCTAAACCAGGGTAACTGGATTATGATCTCAGCCTCTTAAATTTACTGTTAATGTTTGCTATAGTCTTACATTGTGCCAAAAATAGTTTCCTTCTGGAGTTCATAAGTATAGGCAACTTGTCAAAGGGTGATTGGAAATCCCTCTTAATCAGGCCGGTGGCATCCAATACAATGGGAAATATTTCTGTATCTTTCTGCCATATTTTCTTGGTCTCTGACTGCATTTGTTGGTACTTCAGGATCTTCTGCCTCTCCACATAATTCACAGAATAATCCCTTGGAACTGAACCTCTATTGTCGGTGCTGTTCTAGTGTTTCTCTTTTACCACTATGCCAAGTTTCCTTGCATCCAGCTTCCTTTCTGTTGGAATGGGAATGTCCAAAGTTATCATAACTGCGTCATTCTCCTTAATTCTGTTGGGTCATGATCCCAATGCTTTTCCAGTACAGTGAAGTTGTAATGCTTACAAAATTTCCAATGGATAAGGCGTGTCCCCTCGTTGTGCCTTTCTTTATGGAAATTTTCTGCCATCAGAATTTTGCAGCCACCTGCGAGGTGAATAATCATTTCAAGCCCTTTCTTATAGAATCTACATCGGTCTGTTTTGCCCATTTTCACTATGTTTGCTGTGAACCATCGTGTCTGTAATCTACTGTCCCGGGCTGCATTAATCTCTTGGTTTCAGTTTGCCTCTCCTTGACCATTCATGTGTCCGTTCATGATTGACAAAGGGTCCCTGGAATAACACTCTGTATTTCCCACTGTATTTGTGCATTTGCCACTTTTGGTTCCTCATTTGCTGGTCTAATTCTTTTGGAGAGGGTTTTTTTTTCAAGTTTTATTTTGCATATTTAATTACAATTATAAAATCCAAAACAAAATTATACATAATATAAGAAATATATTAGAAAAAAGAAAAAACATAGGGACAGAGGTATAAAAAGACTGTAGACAGTAATGAGTGTAAGTATTCATACAATGGTTTCCAATTTTTTTTCCACTTTTAACATACAATTGCTTTGAATAGAAGCAGCACCTTCTAGCTTATGGACCATAATACCAAAAGGTTATATTAAGAAAAACATATTTTTTTCAATTGTGTAATGCATGCTGTACTGCTGATGACGTTATTATGTCAAATAACTTTTCCTCATATGTAGTGAACCTAGCAGATACTAAGAGAGAATGAAACAAGACAATTTGCAGCAATAACCTAATATCTGTCTTAAAAATATGACTGATAGGCACCAAATCCCCTCCCAAAAGTCTTTGAATAAAACATATTTGTAAAGCATATGAATAATGTCCCAATCTATGAAGAGCAATACCAGCAGAGTTGGAGTTTAGAAGATTAGCTCTCTGCATCCTTAATAGAGTCCATACCGCTTGATGAGCCAAAATATAAAGGGAGTGAGATAAGCAACTCGCCATCGTTGGATGTTTGGTGAAATTCCAAAAAGTGTTCCAATTTATAACAGCCTGTTGCAAATCAGTATCAAATGCCAATGTACATTGTAAACCTACAAGAGACTGACATTTATATGATCTTAAAACTGCATAAAACCAGAAATAGATTGACCATTTGCAAGAACCTTTTTACAAACCACAGTTACGTATGGTATATGACAAATATTTTCAAACTGAGGCAAGTCCTGCTTAGACTCAAGCACAACTGGCTAAACTTGGAAATGGGTTTGCTTTAAATTGAAATTTTCAATGAGGCGAGAGGAAGAAATAATACTACCATTCTCAAATAAGTGGCCAACACACCAAATCTCCTTGGCCTGCAATCCTTTCCATGATATTTTATGTTTATTTATTTGACTTAAAGGATTATACCACAGAGAAGCTTCTAATGAAGTCAAATAAGAGCCAGGATGTCCCCTATCCAACTCTCTCAAAGCCTTAGAACTAATAGAGGATCATTAAGTTTAGCTTTAGGAAAATTCACGGTAGGAAGCGATATCATACATAATGGATGTACTATTACTCTCTCAACTTCAGCCAAGGGGGGAGTCATGGGCGCCACAGAATTTTCTAACAACCACATTGCCCCATACCTAAGCAACACAGCAGCATGATACGTCTAAAAATCTGGAAACCTACCACCACCCTTTCCTCTAGGTTGCTTAAGCTTTGCTTTGTTGATCCACTGAAAGTTGTTTAACATTTTATCTAATTGTGAATAAAACTGCATACTACAGAATCCAGGGAGCATGCTTACTTTATATAGAGGGTCATTCTGTGCTATGAATAGTGGAGATGGATGGCCCGATGGGAGGTCCATCTCTGCTATTCCTGCCCTTGTCTGCCCTGACTACTGCCCCAACTAACTTTCATGCTGGTTGTGCAGGGAAATTAGATGGGGTGGTCTGGGGGTGGAGTCTGGGCGGGCAATGGGCAGTCGTCGGCCTTGGATGTACAGGGCCGATTCTAATATCTGGGGACATTATTCCACCTCTGAGGTGGAATAACTTCCCTGGACTGTGGTTTTTTTTATGGCCTGTGGTGTTTAATGGGGGGGGGGGGGGGGGAGGTGGCCAGGGTTTATTCCCTGTAGCCTGACCCTGGTTTTAGGAGGCCAGATCGGAGGTTGGACTGTGGGGAATAAACCCATTTTGCTGGCGGCTGGCATTGTGGCTTTTAAATGGAGCCGCGGTGCCATGATGCTGCGGCTGCATTTAAAAGCCCTGGAGTGAGTTAGCTGGGGACAGTCCTACATGTGCAGGACCATTCGTGATTCTGATCAGGGGGGGGGGGGGGGCTAGAAGTGCCCTGCAGGATCAGAATCATGATCCCCTCTGTGCGTCTGCTTCAGTCTGGGTGCACAGAGGGGATCTATGTCTGGGATGGAATTGGCCCCATTGTGTTTCTTTTCTTTCTTGCACAAATTCCATTGTTGCCTTCTCTGTGTATGCTTCTACTACTACCTATCATTTGTGTACTGCTACAAGGTGTGCACAGTGCTTATACAGATGTGTAAGAGACAGTCCCTGCTCACAAGAGCTTACAAGCTAGTCAAGACAGACAACACAACTGGGGCTAGGATATATCTAGGGGAATGGTAAGGAAACGCATAGGAGGTGATTAGGAGGATCGGGATCCAAAAGCAGTCTCAAAGAAGTGAGGGTCCGATATTCGGCAGCGGCTAGCATGATTACAGTACCTAGCCATTGTCACTAAATACGAAACCAGCATATTCAATGCTGAGGCCGTAGCTGGCCACTGGCACTGAATATCCAGGTCAGCTGCACAGCCCAGAAGCTAACCGGGCAGTGGCGATATTAAGTCACTGCCCGGTTAGGTCCCGTGGTTAAAGATAAGCATGGCAAAAGCTGACCTATCTTTATCTGTGGGTTGCTAACCAGGCACCGGCTTAATTTTGCCACTGACTGGTTAATGATGGGTGCCGCTCCTGGATGCCTCAGTGCTAAGTGGTTTGCATTGTGACATATAGCGGCAGCACCTGTGGATATTCAGCGGTACTAGCCATGATAGTGCTGCTGAATAGCCCCCTTGGAGGCATTTACATGGTTTCCAGGTCTGTAAACTGTGTAAATGCCTTTGAATATCGGGCCCTGAGGTTTTAGCCTGGATTTGAACAGGGCCACAGATGGAGCCTGATGTACTGACTTTGGTAGTATGCTGTGGATTCGCACATTCTTTCTGCTTGACCAAGTTTGATAACGGAGACCGATTGTGGTTGTTTACTTCCATACTGCATCACTCTTTGTGCGTTCAGGTTTGTTGATGCAGTTAAGTAGACCTGGAGCCCTACGATGATTTCTCTCTCTCTCTCTCTCTAAAACCGGTTTCTATGAGGCCCATTCCTACTTTGGCTCTAGGGATATACAATCTCGGCATATACTGATTCTTATAAATCACCTTGTGGACACGGAGGAGTTTTCTTATTTGTACATTCAGTTTTTCCAAGATATTTCAGAGGTCAATCTACAATTCCAAAGCTATATGAGAGTATGGGGATTGCAAATTGTTTGTTGACCTGCATCTTATTCTTTGATGTTATTGCACTCTCTTCAGTATTAGTTCAGTCTCCTGTAATATTCTTTGCTGGTCTTTTCTCTCTATACTTTATGCTAGTTTGTTGCTCTTTCCTCTACTCCTAGATATTTATATATATCTTCCTGTTCAAGTTCCCTTATGTCACATTGTTCTCAATTTTTGTACAAGGAAGGTTGCCTTAGCAAATTTGTCCAGACCTGAAGTCACTACAGAAGAAAAGAGAAGAGCCTTCACAAAAAATGAACAGGAAAATAAGCACAGCAGGGGTAAGTAAGAATTATGCCGGCTGTTCACAAAGATTCTTTATTAGGCCTGACATGGCTGTGTTTTAGCACACATTGCCTTCATCAGGGGCAACTTCTACAAGGCACATGTATACAAGATAACATGATAAAAAAACAATAAAAATAATAACAAAACCATAATACAAACCATATTGAAGAGACACAGGAACATGAAATGACAAAAAAAAAAATAAAAAGGAAAATCAACTACTAGTATATGTACAATAATATACAGTTGAAACAAATATTAGTTACACATGACCAGGGAGGTGTATCTAGAAGATATATCATGTAAAACTTCATTTCCCAAATTAAAATGGAATAAATCTATGTGGTATGTGATGCAATAATAAAAGAGTAGCCTTACAAACCAGTATACCAAAAGTGTGATGTTGCAACCAAAAACCCTCCATATACTTACTTTTACAGTAAGGTGTCGAACAAACCACTGATAATAAAACTAACCTGAGAAGAATGCATTAATATAAAACAGCAAATTAAAGTCCATCCATACCATAAAGAAAATATATAAAAAATGTGAGTCATAAATCATACAAAACATAATCTCAGTATTACTGCTATATGAATATAACTTTAAAAAGCCCAGAAGGTCCTCAACTGTATCAAAGGAAAGTAAAAATGTCTGGAAATAGCTGGTAGTTTGAAAAGCGATACTCATATTGCAGGATATTAAAAAAAATACATATAAAATGTAAAGTAACAACTAAGGGTGACTCCAGAGCCCACATGTTGGGCAATGCTGACACCCTGCCTTCACCAGAAAGGACCCCCCTCCCCGCACATAAGGATGCAGCATTTATGCCCTATCCCCATAGACATGGCCTCAGCACAGTTGCTATTTATGGTCTTGCTTCACTGATTTGCATGCTCCGCCCCCTTGTAATTGGCCCATATATGTGTGCACATATGCCCCAGTCTGCCTTCTCTATCCTCAGTGGACACTTGCACTGTGCTCTCTTGGTGGGATTTGAGGCCATGTATTGTTGACTGTTCTTTCTGTTGGAGTCTGGTGGGATGTGTTCACCTATTACATTGTTCTTGCTCCTCTCTCAGACATTGTGAAGTTAAGCTTCCATTAAAGCCGGCATACCATTGTATTGTAGCTATCCCCTGGGGTCCCATATACAGCCTATCTGCTATCCTGCTGTTCTGTTTCAGTGTCATGTTGCAGCTACCTGCAAGTGCCCTCTCTCATCCTTCAGGCAGCTGCAGGGTGCTCTCAAACCTCCGTACAGCACAGTGCTGTGGTCCCAGTGATATACACCTGGCTGGGCGGGAGGGGGAGGGTCACATTGGTGTTAGCAAACAACTGCTGGGGGACAGGTAGCACGCGCCTTCACACCTCACATGCACATCTGATGTGCGGTCAGTACTACCACACGACGGACATGCCTAGAAATGGCATTACTTCTCTACTGTGGCCGCGTCCCCAGCATTTACTGCAGATGCTCCGCCCTTGGCACAGTAGAAATGTGTGCTAACCATGCGTCAATCCTGCACTCCTTGCAGCACTTTAGTAAACATGATTCTAAGTTTATTAAAACACAAACCATATAAAACAAGTAACTTGGCCAAAAATGTCATCCTGATGCCATCTGAAAAGCATTTTACAAGATGGAGCTGTTCCACTAGATGTTGATCACTGGGACTATAGAACTTCAGTAGTTTACAAACAGTAGAACTCTGAGTCTTTGCCAGCTGTAGCTTTCACGGTTATAGATGCCACCAAGAATGAAGGATAATAGTCCAATCAAAAAATAACATGCTTCATTTCAACACAACCAAAGATTTATGAAAATCTATAGCAGTAGAATCTCATGGGATGTATATTTCAAAGGAGAAAAGGATCTTGATACCAGTGAGCAAAGTATCATGGGCATACAATTATTCGAGCCTTTGATTAATGCTCAGAACATTAAAGATCCTGAAAAACTCCTTTAGGATTCAATTACAACAATTTTTATTATTATATAGAAGACCTTCTTTCCCATAGATCATGACAACCCATTAATATGGCAAGCGTGTAACTGCTGTCAAACCATCAAACTTACCTGCTAAAGATAACTCCCTGATGCCGTGTCAGACACCCACTCTAGCATTTCGCTATTGCTGCTTCAGGGGATCACTTCAAACAATGCTGTATGGGAGAGAAGGCATGAAAGAAATAAACACTAACCAAGCCACAAATATCGGGGATGTATACCCTGCCTGGAAGTACATCTCCCACTAGTTGTCCTCCTTGCTGTCCCCATGCAAGGCTCCCTGTATAAACAGCAGAGTTGTACAGGGAGCCTTAGGCATTGGCGGGAGGGGGCAGGCGGAAGGCAAAGCATGGGTGGGTCATCACCCTAGATGTACAGGGCTGATTCTGAGGTCAGCCCTGTACGTCTGGGGTGAGCCAATTAGGGGAATTATTCCATCTCGGAGATGGAATAAGTCCTCCTAGATGCGGAGTAGCAGTGGCGGCCAGTGGGAACAAAGCAGGGGGTGTGCAGGAGGTTCACCGCAGCTGGACTCTGACTATGAGAGACCGGATCGGGGGTCTGGCTGCAGAGAAAGGACTTTCTCGGTGGCAGCCGGCATACATGGCTCCATAATGGAGTTGTGGTGCCATGGCAACGAGACGCCATGGCACTGTAGCTCCATTATGGAGCCAGGCTGAGTTAGCTGGGGATCTGTTGGATGTGCAGCCCTTCAGAATTGGGGGCTGCTATTGAATATCAGGGATGAAATTACAGCAGCAACAGTCAGTCACTTTAAGTGTGCTGTCCGCGGCTGCTGAAAGTGCCCCCTATGCTTTTTGGGCACCTACTTTTATGCACTTATACATCTCTGGATAATTTTATAAGCATCTACCTAAGCATACACTGTCAAATTGCTCATAAAAATTACCCCAGGGTCCACAAATACAGCACTGATGCACAGATTCTACATGAATAAGTCATCTGTTTTGCCAGATGTTCTGAAGTTAAGGATTTCTCTCTATGTGTTTTTTTTTAAATAAGATCAAAAGAACTATTTGAGTTGTCCCTTCACTTCAGGATCATTACTTAGCAATTAGGTTTCTGACATGCAGAGTAACTAACTCCTTACTGCATGTATGGGAGTAAAATAGCACCGAGAAGAACATGTCCCTTAGCAGCTGCACTGCATTATACCACAGCAGGCTATTTACACTGGGAGGCTAGAGCATTGAGAGATACTGAATTCCAGTCAAAACTGGTCTGATTTAATGTTTCCTTTAAAAACTTGGTATCCATCCATCAAATATAAAAATATGGAGTAGCATATCTAAGCTTAATGTAGATGAATATATAAAAGAAAAAAGGGGGCATTCTAGTGAAGTAATGAGCATTCAATTCACATCCCCTTACATACACATAGGCACTGTAAAACAGATAAAATCTGTTAAACAGATAAAACAGATAAAACAAGATTATTGGTCTTACTACCATTAGTCTAGACTATGGGAGTTTAGTATTAGGATCATTAGAAATTCCACCAAATAAAAATCAGCATGGAAGTTATAAGTTGAAGATATTTCATTCAAAAAGCATTCTCAAGCAAAACATTTAGAGTAACCGAGGCACCCGGAAGCCCTTCCCTGTCGACTCTGAAAACCTGCAGCCCACCCTGCCAATCCACTATAAGCCTTCACCAGTGCCAAATGTCCTCCCCCCCCCCCCCCTTTCCAGTACCCAAACAAAGTACATAGACACATGAATCTGGAAAACAAGTGCTTGGTCGCAGCTTTATTAACAGCATTAAACAGTATTAAACACCGGCCCAGCCTGGGCCAACTCAACAATTGTAATGCAACAAATCACCCCCCCCCCCACCCCAATCCGGATGATGCCTCCCACCAGCCATTTATAGCAAAGTGGAGCATCATCCACCCCCCATTCCCCCTACCGCCCGCCTCGCCATATTATTAGCAAAGGCCGGCTACGTTGCCTTCCACCGGGCAGAGACCCCAGCCGAAGTCTCTCCCAATCTAGGAGCACTGCCGCTCCCCACGAAGCGCACCCGCCTCGATGCCCCTGCCGGGTCGGCGAGCGCCAGCTCGCTACCCCAGGCACTAACACCAGCGCCAAGTGAACTACCCCCAGCTGCGACACCCCACCCCAATACACCAGACATAAAAAGGGAGGGAGGGCCGGGAAACCTTTTCAGCGGTGATCCGACAGAAAGAGGAAGACCCCACGCCTCCGCTCTCTCTTCGAACTGCCGGCCCCGCCCACAGCATGCCCTGCAGCCAATCGCCGGATTGCAACCCCTAATGAGGGGCAGCCAAGGCCGCACCGCCCTCTCCCTCTCTGCCCCTGCACCCCCCGACCTCATGCACCTGCACCAGGGAGCGACGGGCCCCGGGGGCCCGGTTACTAATACCGGCCTCGGGACCCTGCCCTACGGCGTGGCGGGACTAACCGAGGCACCCAGAAGCCCTTCCCTGTCGACTCTGAAAACCTGCAGCCCACCCTGCCAATCCACTATAAGCCTCCACCAGTGCCAAATGTCCTCCCCCCCCTTTCCAGTACCCAAACAAAGTACATAGACACATGAATCTGGAAAACAAGTGCTTGGTCGCAGCTTTATTAACAGTATTAAACAGTATTAAACACCCGTCCAGCCTGGGCCAACTCAACAATTGTAATGCAACAAATCACCCCCCCACCCCAATCCGGATGATGCCCCCCACCAGCCATTTATAGCAAAGTGGAGCATCATCCACCCCCCATTCCCCCTACCGCCTGCCTCGCCATATTATTAGCAAAGGCCGGCTACGTTGCCTTCCACCGGGCAGAGACCCCAGCCGAAGTCTCTCCCAATTTAGGAGCACTGCCGCTCCCCACGAAGTGGCACCCACCTCGATGCCCCTGCCGGGTCAGCAAGCACCAGCTCGCTACCCCGCCACCGGCACAAGGTAGACCCCTAACCTTGCGCCGCCCCCCCCCCCCACAGAAAGCTGCGACCAGCACCAACCCTCTAGAGCTTCCTGCCAGTCATTCAGCAAAAGATCTTGACCCACCGGGGCAAGGTGCACCCCATCCAAGTGATAGAGCCCCGTGCACCGAACCTCAGCCCAAGGGTGCAGCACCTGGAGCCCTCCCATCTGCTGCACCCAACGACCGATCTGCCTGTTTATTTTGACCAGGTCACGCAACCAGCGCCGCTGATCCCAGCATGCCGGGCGTGGAATAATGTCAGACCAGATGATGGCCACACCCGGAATCAACTCCCGAACAGTAACGATGTCCCTCTGCACAGCCCAGATGAGCTGCCAACAGGACCAACCCTGCAAGTCATTGCCACCAAGATGAAGTAGCAACCTGACTGGTTGCCGCCGCTGGCCGAGGTTCGCCCGAACAGAAGCCAGGAGTTGCCACCATCGCATGCCGTGTTGACCCATCCAGCAGAGCTGCACACCGGAAGCAGCCAGTCCAAGGTGGATGCCGAGCGGCCGCACTGCCGCATATCGCTCCGCCCAGTAGATGAAGGAATGGCCGACGATCCACCAATCTCCTGCACAAATGCCATCTGTAAGGAGAAGATTGGACTGCCACCAGGAAGCAACTCTGGAAGGCGAAAGAAGATGTTAATAGGCCCCCCACCGCCCCTAAGGCCCCCGGTCCTCCCTCGCCACAGCCCACCATCCTGCCCCACTGAGTCGCTAAGGGTGAACATACCCTTCAAAAGCTCCAGACCGCCACCTGCCAATCTGCTGAATGACCCAGGCGTCAAGCCCAGCAGCCGCCGCACTCGTGGCCACACCAATCCGAAAAGAATGCGAAGCGAAGCTCCGGTCATCATAACCCAAGGAGCGCAACACCAAGCGCAACACCGCGGGAAACTGCAACTGAGTCACCGGCCTGCCGTCAGCATGGATGAAGAACTTCCCTAGCCCCTCCGCCCGCAACCACCTGAAGGCACAAAGAGGATGAACTGGGCAGGATAACAAAGGAAAGATGGCACTCAGGACAACCCAGCAACCTTTTCCCTTCTGATCGGTTTTGGATATCGGGATGTAAAGGCGCACCTGGGATGCCTCTAAGTGGACATGGGCATAGTCGATCCCACCAAACGCACCCACGCGCGCTGACCGGGGCACCAGCTCGCACACACGAAATGCCCCAAAAAATGCCATAGTAAACAATGCGTGAAACAAAACGGACTCGTAATTCGACACTGTAATGCAAGGTAACGCTTCACAAATTTTCAGCAAAATCTCATGGGACACAGGGAGCCTCCAGTCCCGCACCCGCGGATGCCCCCTGGCCCAACCGGCCAAAAGGCGCTTAACCAAAAAGGACACCCGGGGATTACCCCAACCAGCCGCCTTACAAAAGAAGGAAAACCCCGCCAAAGCTGTCCCCACAGCCGACCGAGCCCACCCCTCCTTCTTTGCCCACAAAACAAACTGGCCCACAAGCCCGTCAGGTATTCTAATCCCTTTTTTTTTGTTTGTTTTTGTTTTTTTAAATTACCCCCAAGCCCTGCTCCGTGGGAAGTGAGGCTTCAGATTTTTGAGGTTTTTTTTTTTTTTTATAATAATGGCGGCCAGGAACAGAGCACACGCTCTCAATGCCCGCCTCCGAAATACCCCCCCCCTCCTCCCGGTCTCGCGCGGCCCAAGGACACGGCCCGCACTTACAACAGCGGGAAGTGAGCCGCCGGTATGGACGCCCCCCCACCACGTCGCCAGGACCCGACGACCACGCTCTAAGGAGACCGGCGAAGGAAACCTCGGGGTTAGGACGCTGTACTCGGCCGTGCAGTTGCTATGTGAGCTAATTTTATAATAAAACCCCCCGCCCACGCACAATGCACAGGCCCCGAAAGAGAACCATCGGGGAACCCTAGACACCCTCTTTCTGCCGGATCGCCACTGAAAAGGTGTAAGACCCCACACCTCCGCTCTCTCTTCGAACTGCCGGCCCCACCCACAGCATGCCCTGCAGCCAATCGCCGGATTGCAACCCCTAACGAGGGGCAGCCAAGGCCGCACCGCCCTCTCCCTCTCCGCCCCTACCCCCCCCCCCCGACCTCATGTGCCCGCGCCAGGGAGCAACGAGCCCCGGGGGCCCAATTACTAATACCGGCCTCGGGACCCTGCCCTACGGCGCGGCGGGACCTGTCTCTGAAGCAGCACTGTGTACTCCTCCACAGGACACCAGAGTTCAATTCCCAAACTAATTTCCTGCACTCCTTAGAGAACTGTGCAAATGAAAGGAAGGAGGGCATGAACCTTTCTTGGTCAGCAGCACAGATTAGTAAATTCTTGAGTGCATTTGAACTGATTTCTGGCATCACATTTACATTGTGGAAAATTTGCAATAGAGATGTGCATTCGGTCTAAAACTAATGGAGTGTTCCTTTAAATGAACAGAATAACCTCAAGACCAGAATGAGCTGAATCCTCATTCATGCCATTGGTTTTTGCAACATTACCAGATATAGTGGACATACGTTGGGATATATAAAGAAGGAAGAAGCACAAGTCATTTCAACTATCAGCCAAAGAAGCCTATTTCTGTGCTTTTCCTCCTAAATAGCATGGCTGATGATGTCATCATCTTAGCAGGAAACTCAAAGCAGGTGGCTTTTTATAAAATCCCCCCCCCCCCCTTAGTGGCAGATTATATTAGGACGATGATTTCTGATTTTCCTTTGTTTTTTTTTTTTTGGTTTTTTGTTTTCCCTTCTTTGTTTTCTTTTTTGTTCCTCCCCAAATTTGTGGACTATCAGTAAGGCTTTGCTTGTTAAGCTCCAGCCATATGAGTGTAGTTGGTGTGTCTGGTCCCCCTCCATCCCAAAGCAGAAAGTTAAAGAACCAGTGGGAGTCCTGGTCCCTTTGACATGAAAAGCGGAATGCAGCCATTAGTTACCAACAGGAGTCCCTGGGCCCTGCCGGTATGAAGTAGAACCGTGGCCTGGCTGCCTGAGGGCTGGGAAGGGGAAAAGCATGGAAAGAAGGGACACAGTTACAGAAGAAAGTAAGGGAAAGCATAAGAAAATGGGTGGGGCTATAGAAGAGGGAGGGAGAAAAGAGGCAGAGCACTGGAGAGGGGCAGGGTTAGAGGAAGGGCTAAGACTTGAGAGAGGGAAGGCAGAGAAGGGAGAGAGTGCAACGTTGGTTGAGAGGGGAGGGGGAGAATGCATAGCTAGGTAAAGTGAGGGAGACAGTATGCAGGAAAAAGGGCACTGAAGGGCAGGGGATGGGAAACCCCCATCACATGCACACACACACAGGACATCCTCCTCAATAACCACCATGACAGACACAGGCATGCACATGCTAGGGGTATGCAGGCAAAATAAATTTGTTTAGTTTCTAGTGACGTTTGCAGGTTTATTTAATTTAATTTTATTTTGTTTTAATAAATTGCATTTTGTTTCATTTTGATTTTATATATTTTCCTTTAATGACAATTTCATTAATTAAAGAGGTTGCTGTGGCTGCTGTCCAAATGAAAAACACAGTTGAAAGGTTTTTAAGAACATAAGAACATAAGATATGCCATACTGGGTCAGACCAAGGTCCATCAAGCCCAGTATCCTGTTTCCAACAGTGGCCAATCTAGGTCAAACGTACCTAGCAGTTTCCCCAAAAGACACAGGTTCTGCAGTGCTTGTACTGGGTCAAGCATTGATATCCTGGGTCCCTTCTTAATAATGGTTTATGGACCTTTCCTACAGGAACTTGTCCAAACCTTTTTTAAACCCAGCTACACTAACAGCCTTTACTACATCCTCCGGTAACAAATTCCAGAGTTTGATTACACGTTGAGTGAAGAAATATTTTCTTTTATTAGTTTTAAATAGTTTACCCTGTAGCTTCATTGCATGTCCCCTAGTCTTTCTATATTCTGATATTCGATCTACGTTTACCCGTTCCACTCCATTCATTAATTTATAGACTTCTATCATATCTCCCCTCAGCCGTCTCTTTTCCAGGTTAAAGAACCCTAACCTTTTTAGCCTTTCTTCATAGGAGTATCCTTCCATCCCCTTTACCATTTTGGTGGCTCTTCTCTGAACCTTTTCTAATAACGCTATATCCTTTTTAAGATATGGCAACCAGAATTGCACACAATATTCAAGGTGTGGTCTCACCATGGAACGATATAGAGGCATTATAATATCTTTTGTTTTATTTTCCATTCCTTTCCTTATGATACCTAGCATTCTATTTGCTCTCTTGGCTGCCGCTGCACACTGGGCTGAGGGTTTTAACATGCTATCCACAATGACGCCTAAATCTTTTTCCTGGGTGGTGGTTCCTAATGTGGAACCTTGCATCGTGTAACCATAGTTTGGGTTGTTCTTCCCTAGGTGCATAACTTTGCACTTGTCCACATTAAATTTCATCTGCCATTTTGATGCCCAGTCTTCCAATTTATCAAGATCCTCTTACAATTTTCCACAATTCTCTTGGGTTTTAACAACTTTAAATAGTTTTGTGTCATCTGCAAATTTGATAACCTCACTCGTTATTCCACTTTCCAGGTCATTTATGAATATGTCAAAAAGCAGCGGACCCAGCACAGATCCCTGGGGTACACCACTATTCACTTTTCTCCATTGGGAAAATTGGCCATTTAGCCCAACCCTCTGCTTTCTATCTTTTAACCAGTTCTTGATCCACAGTAGTACACTGCCTCCTATCCCTTGACTCTTTAGTTTTGCCAAAAGTCTCTGATGAGGGACCTTGTCAAAGGCTTTCTGATACACTATATCAACCGACTCACCTTTGTCCACCTGTTTATTCACACTTTCAAAAAAACATAATAGATTAGTAAGACAAGATCTTCCTTGTCTAAAACCATGTTGGCTGTCTCCCATTAGGCCATGACTATCTACATGCTGTGTAATTTTATTCTTTATGATGGTTTCTACCATTTTTCCCAGTACTGATGTGAGGCTCACCAGTCTGTAGTTTCCCGGATCACCCCTGGAACCCTTTTTAAAAATTGGCGTTACATTGGCGGTCCTCCAATCTTCAGGTATTACAGATGATTTTAATTAAAATTCACAGATTACTAATAGCAGATCTGTGATCTCCTATTTCAGTTCTTTCAACACCCTTGGATGTATACCATCTGGCCCAGGTGATTTGTTACTCTTCAGTTTATCTAATAGTTGTAATACAGCTTCCCGATGTATCGATATTTCCTTCAATTTTTCCGCACCTTTAAATACCACTTCAGTCATGGGTAACATCCCTACATCTTCCTCAGTAAAGACCGCAGCAAAGAATTCATTCAGTCTCTCCGCTATCGCCTTGTCGCCTCTTAGTGCCCCTTTAACTCTTCTATCATCTAATGGACCAACTGACTCTCTCACAGGTTTTTGTTACGAATGTACTTGAAAAGGTCTTTACTTCGCGTTTTTGCTTCCACAGCAAGCTTCTTCTCAAATTCTCCCTTTGCCTGCCTTATCAATGCCTTGCATTTGACTTGCCAGTGCTTGTGCTGTTTCCAGGTTTCGTCGTTTGGCTCTTTTTTTCCATTTCCTGAAAAATGCTTTTTTGGCAACAACAGCCTCTCTGACCTCACCTTTAAGCCATGCTGGCAGTTTTCTGGACTTCCTTCCACTTTTCTTAAAGCGTGGAATACAGCTGTTCTGGGCTTCCAAGATAGTATTTTTCAACAACAGCCAAGCCTGATGTACGTCTTTAACCTTTGCAACTGCTCCTTTTAGTTTTTTCTTAACTGTTTTCCTCATTTTATCATAGTCTCCCTTTCGAAAGTTAAAAGGTAGTACTGTGGATTTCCTTACTATCCCTCCTCCACTAATTAAATCAAAGGTGATCATGCTATGATCACTATTGCCAAGTGGCCCCAACACTCTTATCTCTTGCACTAGATCTGGTGTTCCACTAAGGACTAGGTCTAATATGGCTTCCCCTCTGGTCGGTTCATGAACCAGCTGCTTAATATGGTTTCCCCTCTGGTCGGTTCATGAACCAGCTGCTCCAAGAAGCAGTCATTTATGTCATCTAGGAACTTTATCTCCCTAGCATGTCCTGCCGTGACACTGACCCAGTCGATACCGGGGTAATTGAAATCACCCATTATTATTACTACGCTATAGCTTTTGTTAGCTTCCTTGATGTCTTTGAGCATTTCATCATCCATTTGTTCATTCTGGCACGGTGGTTGATAGTATACCACCACTGCCATCGCCTTCCCCTTTTTACATGGAATTTGAATCCATAGAGATTCTACAGCAAATTTTGTTTCCTGCAAAACTTTAATCCTTTCTGACTCAATGCCCTCTCTAACATAGAGCGCAACCCCTCCACCAATTTGATCAGCTCTATCATTACGATATAGTTTGTACCCAGGTATCACAGTGTCCCACTGGTTGTCCTCCTTCCACCATGTCTCTGATATTCCAATCATATCTAACCTCTCATTTAGTGTTATATTCTAACTCTCCCATCTTATTTTTTAGACTTCTAGCATTTGCATACAAGCATTTTAGAGACTGTATTTTATTCATATTAATTTGGCTATTGGTAGACTTGGGTAATTTGGGATCTTTAAGCTCTGTCTGCTCCATACTCGAGGGCATTTGGGCTACTTTACTCTTTTTTTGGAACCTCTCTGCTTTTGGTAGTATCCTTCAAGGATACATTCTTCTGAACCATCCGCTCTTGGGCGACTGTCGGCTTTCCCCTATTATCTAGTTTAAAAGCTGCTCTATCTCCTTTTTAAAGGTTAATGCCAGCAGCCTGGTTTCATCCCGGTTAAGGTGAAGCCCATCCCTTTGGAAGAGCCCCTCCTTTCCCCAGAATGTTCCCAAGTTCCTAACAAATCCAAACCCCTCATCTCTGCACCATTGTCTCATCCACCCATTGAGACTCCGGAGCTCTGCCTGCCTTTTGGGTCCTGCACGTGGAACGGGAAGCATTTCGGAGAACACTACCCTGGAAGTTCTGGATTTCAACTTCCTACCTAAAAGCCTAAATTTAGCCTCCAGAACCTCCCTGCCACATTTTCCTATGTCATTGGTACCGACATGTACCAAGACAGCAGACTCCTACCCAGCACTATCTAAGACCTTATCTAGGTGGTGCGTGAGGTCCGCTACCTTTGCACCAGGCAGGCATGTTACCAGTTGATCCTCACATCCACCAGCCACCCAGCTATCTACATGCCTAATGATCAAATCACCAACTATAACGGCTGTCCTAACCCTTCCCTCATGGGCACATGGCCCTGGAGAAACTTCCTCGGTGCGAGAGGGTTTTACATCACCTGGAGGACAGGTCCTAGTTACAGGATCACTTCCTGCCACACCAGGGTGATGCTCTCCTGTCACGTGACCTCTCTCCTCCATGGCAACAGGGATGCTGCCAGACTGGAGGTGGGACTTCAGGACTATATCCCTGTAGGTCTCGTCTATGTACCTCTCTGTCTTTCTTATGTTTTCCAAGTCTGCTACTCTAGCCTCTAGAGAACGGACTTGTTCCCTGAGAGCAAAGAGCTCCTTGCACCTAGTGCACACGTAAGACTTCTCACCAACTGGGAGAAAATCATACATGTGACACTCAATGCAAAAGACTGGAAAGCCCTCATCTCGCTGCTGGACTGCTGTCTGCATCTTTAGTTTTAAGTTTTTGTTTAGATCTTTAAGTTCTTTACTCCCTAAGGGTTGCTATGGATATTTATACTAATAAAACTGTACCTAATACGTTTAATATACCTTGTTCACCTGAAGCTTAATTGATCTCAGGTCCTTAGTGTATGACTGATTTGGGTAACGAGCTGCACCTGAGAGCACCCCCTGTCTTTTAAGATGTATAAGTACCTATAAAGCTATGATTATCCCAGGTGTGGCGAGGGAGGGAGGGAAATAACACTTAGTAAAAGAGGGCTGCTACACAGTACCCTGTCCTGTGCTGCTGAGATAAGCTATATTCTTATTTGATTTTAAATTTTAAATTATAGCTCTTTGCTGCTGCTAGGCTCTAACTTATTATGAAATTTAAACTACAAGCTCTCTGCTGGGTTCCAAATTAAACCAGAAAGCTCTCTTCTGTGTTTTAAATTTAAACTAAAAGTACTTTGCTGATACTAGGCCCTGAGTGACTATTAAATTTAAACTACAAGCTCTCTCTGCTGGGTATGATATGTAACCAGAAAGTTGTCTTCTGTGTTTTAAATTTAAACTTAAACTGCTGCTACTAGGCCCTGACTGATTTAACAAAAAATAGTGGGTTCACAGATTAATTAGCTTTAATACAAAGAATTCCTTACAGAAAATTCCCAGAAGTATATACTCACAATTGCAGATCTCTCTCCAGAAGTAACAGTCCCCTTTTGTAGTCCTGCAAGACTGAAGATCACAGAGCTCTGGTTGAGCTATTTATGCCTGTGCTGCTGAGGTAAGCTGTGACTAACTTCCTGGATGATTAACAGTCCTTGCTTGGATAGGAGGAGTCTTTCAAAATGGCCTTTTGTCCTGCCACCTGGTGTTAAAACCTATTGAAAAAATTTCACAGGTCTCTTGCCCCCTAGGTAGAAGGCCTCTTTGTAAAGGTCTCTAGAAGACTTTATTTGCTCTTCAAAGAGTACTGACCCTGTTTTGCCTTTTGTGCTAATCTATATTCTTATTTAAATTTTAGCTCTTTGCTGCTGCTAGGCTCTAACTTATTATGAAATTTAAACTACAAGCTCTCTGCTGGGTTCCAAATTAAACCAGAAAGCTCTCTTCTGTGTGTTAAATTTAAACTAAAAGTACTTTGCTGATACTAGGCCCTGAGTGACTATTAATTTAAACTACAAGCTCTCTACTGGGTATGATATGTAACCAGAAAGTTGTCTTCTGTGTGTTAAATTTAGACTTAAACTGCTGCTGACTGATTTAACAAAAAATAGTGGGTTCACAGATTAATTAGCTTTAATACAAAGAACTCCTTACAGAAAATACCCAGAAGTATATACTCACAATTTCAGATCTCTCTCCAGAAGTAACAGTCCCCTTTTGTAGTTATTAGAGATTAGAGCTTTCAGACAAATAAAAAAACAAACTGGCTGTATTTTTTTCTCACAGATAGCAGCTGGCCTTGAACCACTGATCTTTGGGTTAGAAGGCAGACATCTGGTAGAAGAGATATCACAGCTCCATATCAGCTACCACTAACCAGTCTGCTCTTAACTCTTAGATTGCTGGTGATCTTCATTCCTGTTTCTTGATTAGCCCAACATTTGCATGGTCTAGAGCTCTATGGAAAATACTAACTGGATTTTTGCCTTGTGAATCTCTTGTCTCCTGCTGTAGAGATTTAATCCAAAGATTTTTCTTTTGCCTGGTTCCTGTGCCATGTATTCTGTGAACCATGTCTAAGTACACTATCAGAGACATTTACCAAGCCTAATCCAAGTTGTCCAGTTAGTGATGATCAACCAGGATCTGGATTAGGCTTGGTTAGGTTTGGTAAATGTCTCTAATAGTATACTTAGACATGGTTTCACAGAATTTCTGGCATAAGATCATGGCAAAAGAAAAATCTATGGAGGAAATCACTACAGCAGGAGTCGATAGATTCACAAGGCAAAAATTCCAGTTAGTATTTTCCATAGTGTTGCATACCAGACACACTTTGGGCCAATCAGGAAACAGAAATAAAATCACTACAAGAGTTAAGATCAGGCTGGCTAAAGCCAGACCCCAGAGATATGAGATGATTCTTATGCAAGATACTTGTCTTCCAACTGGTAAATTACCAGTTTGAGACAAACCTGTGACCAAATTAAGGGGGTGGAACTGAATTTCAAATTTTGTATTGTTAGTATTTGGATTACAAATGACATGAAATGTGTCATTTCAAATGAATGTACATCTCTAGCATGCACCCACCAACACCCCTAATGACACAGACACATGTACACACACCTCTGTCACCACTATGACACTTACACATACACATACTTCCTGGCACTCCCCATGATGCACACATGTACACACACACACCCACCCTGACACACCCTATGACAAACACACACACACATGCATGCATCTCAACACACACACACACACACATACACACACTCCCCCTGACATCCTCCATGACCTATACACACTCACTCACCCCCTGATAACTCCCATGACTCCTCCATACACACACAGGCACATGCAAACACCTCCATAACATATATATGCATGCTTGCTCTGACAACTCCTATGACAGACACATACACTTGTACCCTGATATCCCCTATGACATACACAGATGCACATATCCCCCGACACCCCCATGTACAATCCTGAAATCCCCATGACATACAGACATGCAGTCACACCTTCAATGTCCCCATGACACATACATATCATGCACTCCTGAACCCCCATGACACACACACACATGCATCCCCTGACATCCCCAAGACACACACACACACAAACACATACATGCATTCAACCCACAATACTCCCATGACATATACACACACGTTACCCATTCTCCCAACACCCCCATGACACACAAATGCAGCCACCCCCTAACACTACCCTATGACACATGAACACACCCAATTCCCCTATGATGCACACACATGCACACAGCCCAACCAGAAAGCAGGAGATCACGTCAAACTAAGCACACAGTCAGAGAACGTGATGGATTACCAAGGACAGGACTTTATATCAAACAAAATTTATTAATATAGGTGCAAAAATGCCAAACAGACTTGCCAACCCGACACAGGCCGTGTTTCGTGACTACTTCTTCAGGGATGAAGGCAAACTAAAAACAATAAAATCATTAAAAATAAGAATAAAAATATAGTGTCAACATAAATATCGCACACTCATATAAACAACTAACATCCCATCATACATAAACGTATATATTAAAACATGTGGAATGCTATTTAAAACCATAAATATAAATATAACATAAACAATAATGACTAGTGGAATATCCAAATGAGGAACATGAAAAAGTATAGAATATACACTTAAAACTTTAACAATACAAATCAAATGTTCTACATTATCATTAAAGACATAACATAAAATATCTATAATGTAAATAAAAGAGGAGCAGAAGGGGAGGAGTGAGTCCAAGATGAGAAACCATGCCCAGAAAAACTTTAAAAATATAAAACATGTGTATTCTTTAATACTAAAAAACTACATGTGAAATAAGATCTAACCATGTGATTAAAAAGTGACAATGCAGAGAGACCACATTTGAAAAAATCAAATCATGCGGTGGTCTCTATGTCAGCACGACGTACACAATGAACAGAACTATAAAGTAACTAAAAGTGCCCATAGAGAATAAACATGTGGAAAAAACACCTTAGGGAACCGTTGTCATAGCAGAAGCAAAGAAGAGAATGTGAGCCAATACAAAAATGTATAAATCACTTACAGACGGCAGTATCGTTTAAATGCCTCGTTGTGAGCTAAAATAAAATAAAAGCCAAACATCATCTCAAAGTCAAGAGGAAAGAGGGACTAATCCAAATTGTTAGATCAGTAAACTCACCAATCTAAAAAGAAATACCGTGGTTTGAAAAAACTGTAGATCCTAAACAAAATCGCTAAAAATTAGCGACAGAGCAGGCACCACATAAAATAAGCCATACGATGTGAACCAATGCAGGAAGTACATATATTTTTATACTTACAGACGGCAATATCATTTGTATACCACGTATTAGACTAAATAAAACAAAAACAAAAATGAAAGTCATCACAAGTATCAAAAAAAAAAGGGGGGTGGGGGGTTGATCCCCCCTTATGCCCCAGGAAAGGATCAACACCGGCTCTGGGACCCCCCTCCTGAGCCTCCCAGTCCCGTCCAACCCCCAACCCAGGCCCCTTTAGCCTCACCCCAAATTCCCCCCTCTTGCACCGATGCACCCCTCTTCCTGCCGGAGTGCCCGCCCCTAGCGGAAGCCGCCCGTCCAGCTAGCCCCAACCCCCCTTGCCCCCCCCCCGACAACCAAAACACCCAACAAAACACCAGCTCAAGCTCCAAACCCTCCCCTTCTCCAGGGCCTCAATTATGCTTAACATTATCCTCCGCTTCGTTTTCGGTTTTTGTTTTGTTTATTTATTTATTTATTTATTTTTTTTTTAACCCCCCCTGCCGTCGTCCAACTAAAACGAAAATCCAAGCCTTGCTCATCATTGATTTATTTATAGGATGAGCCACCCCCACCCCGCCAGCAAAAGACACCCTCCCAGCCCAGCCGCACACTCGCCTGGACCCCACTGCCAGAAGGAACTCCTCTTGCTGCAAACCGCACCGTGCCCGCGATCCGGCAGCCGCTCGTCCGACGGGCCGAAGAAGATCGCAGGTCCTCGAGGCCCCAAATCGCCGCCGCAACAGCCCGGAGCTCGGCGAAGACGCCAGTCCTCTCGCACTGCTCCAAAGGACTGACGCCTCGCCGGCAAGCTCCCGGCTGACCTCAGCCCTCTCTCCACCTGCTCTCCCTCATTGGCTCCCGCGCTCCAAACACTTGCGGGAGCCAATGAATTCAAAGGATGCCTTCCCCCGCCTCTCTGTACCCCCCCTCCTCTGAACGAGGCCGGGGCCACGCACCACGCCGCCCACCCAAGAAGCCCATTGTGGAACACTGGATTGAACATGAAACATAAAGTTTCAGATATTAAATTTTTCATTATTAAAAAGGTTCAACTTAATTGGAGGGGTGGCAATATTGATAGGACTTTAATGCAGTTAGAACAAAAATATATTTACATGTTAGATTCCATGACTCCTAAAGGGTTGAATTTAAATCGAGACCTTTCTGCCTTTCTTTGAGGTTTTTTTGTTTTCTCTCACTCTTATTCAATTTTCAAAGTTTTTAAGTTACCTTCGGATCAGGACTATGCCCGGATTCAAGAAGTGCTCCGGCTGCTCCCGGAAGATGGCTCTCTCGGACTCCCATCTCCTCTGCCTGCGATGCCTCGGGCCGGAGCATGCCGTAGGGGACTGCACCGCGTGCGGTCGCATGTCCCCCAGAGCAAAGAAGTGCAGAAGAAATGCCCTCGCGGAGTTCCTGGCTGTGAGTAACCCCTCCGCTGATGCCTCTGCTCCTGAGATATCCGCCGATGAAATAATCGCTGTTGTTGGTCCGGCCGGGGGCGCGCCTTGTCAGGCCTCCGTCCCCCGCCGTAATGCAGAACTCCCCAGCACCTCGTGGCAGCATATGGAGGCAGACATCTTGGATAGCGCGTCACTTCCGCCCGCTGATGCAATCTCCGGTCAAGCGCTCTGCGCTGACGCCGCCGTCTCTGGACTGCCTCTTCTTACCGGCACCTCCCGCAGTGCTCCTGGAGCAAGCACTGAGGAACCCAACATTCTCCAGCGCGACCCCCGCGCAGACCAGCACCGGAGATCCCGTTCCCGCAGCTCCCGACGCCGCTCACATAAGAAGGGCAGAAAGCACTCAAAGAAGTCGCGCCGCAGCTCTTCTCACCGGCGCAGATCTCCCAGCCAAGCAAACTCTGCACGCAGGCATGAACGGAGCAGGCTGCTGGAACACCTCGCAGTGTGTAGCGGCTGAAGGTGTGCTGCTGGAGAGTGTCAGAAAATGTTGTGGGGCATCTGGGCATTCCCAAGCCTGTCAACTGTCAACTATTGCCCAATGGATGTGTAGCGCTCGGTCTGTTCTGCAACAGGACTGGGGATGATGGGCCCCCCTACAGCTACCACTGCAGTGAGGTGAACCGGTTCTGTACCATGAGCCCCGGAGGGGGGGGTTGTGTGGTGTCACCTAAGTCCCCCCCTCCTCTCCTCCCCCCCTCCTCCCCTCTCCCCCCCTCCTCCTCCCCCCTCCTCCCCCCTCCCCTCCCCCCCTCCCCCTCCCCTCTCCTCCCCCCCCCCTCCTCCCCCTCCTCCTCCCCCCCTCCCTCCCCCCCCCTCTCCTCCCCCTCTCCTCCCCCCTCCTCCTCCCCCCTCCTCCCCTCTCCTCCCCTCTCTCCTCCTCCCCCCCTCCTCCCCCTCCTCCCCTCTCTCCTCCTCCCCCCTCCTCCTCCCCCTCCTCCCCCCTCCTCCCCTCTCCTCCTCCCCCCCTCCTCCCCCTCCTCCTCCCCTCTCCTCCTCCCCTCCTCCCCCCTCTCCCCCCCCTCCTCCCCTCTCCCCCCTCTCCCCCCTCTCCCCCCCTCCCCCCCTCCTCCCCTCTCCCCCCTCCCCTCCTCCTCCTCCCCTCTCCTCCCCCCCTCCTCCCCCCCCACCCCCCCCACCCCCACCTCCTCCGCCATTACTGTTGCCACCAACACCAGATATGCAAACTCACGGTGGTCACAGTACCCACACAAGGTGACTGTCTGTGGATACACTGTAGCAGTGCCACACATGGTCTGTTCCCCCTACTATGGCGAACTGCTGTGGAGTTGCACATGGTCAGGACTACTATCAGCCTGAGGAGATGGGAGGGGGGAAACCAAAACATAGGACCATCTAAACACAGCTGATTTGCATGTGCAGTGCATCATGGGCGTGACTGCTCCAATCTAACCCTGTGAATCCCTGCAGATGGACTGTGTGGTGCAATGAGGTACCTCTCTCCAATACACACAAGCACCCCATAGCCTCCCATAACACCCAGACATAGAGACAATCAGGGACTCTGTCTGTGCCGTTCTGACCACACACCCTCCACAATCCCATTAAACAGAAGGGGCATTAAAAATGCGTGACACATCCCCACCTGGAGGACATATCTGGCCAAGGGAATGTGAATGGACCCTGATGTGAGGTGTGTGCAGCATAAGGTTGTATGAAACATGATGCTGATGCTGCAAAATGTAGCAGAGGTATGAGGAAGCGGGGTTTGTAACGTGCAGATCATGCCCACAGGCTCCCATAGGTAATAGTCCAATACAATCAGAGATAGTAGTACCAATGCCAGGTGCAATATTCCCCCAGGGATATGTAAATGTACAGTGCCCAGAACAGAACCAACGCACGTAGTAACGCACGCACACGCCGTAAACACCACACGTATTCACACCCGCAGCAACGCACGTAGTTAGGCCCGCAGTAACGCACGTATCCAAGCGCCGTGACATGCACATATAGCTCTGCACGTGGCTACGCCCCCAGCAATGCACGTGGCTACGCCCCCAGCAACGCACGTGGCTACGCCCCCAGCAACGCACGTGGCTACGCCCCCAGCAACGCACGTGGCTACGCAGCACTGACACAGTCGGAACAAATGGCAGCCATGTCCAGGAAGCCAGCATTCAGCCAGGGAGATCTATATCTCCTGACAGAGTTGTTCTGCCTCCGCCAGCAGCGGCTTTCCGGGCTCATCCAGGAGGCAGAACCTTGGAAGGGTCAGGAGGGCCTGGGAGCGCCTGTCCCATAGATACAACAGGAGCTCTGACTACCCACGTGAGGTAAGTGCATGGGGACAGGCACCCCAAATGATGAGGCTAAACTAAAAACACCCAGTAACCAAAGCACAAAGAAACTATGCATTGCCAGGGAATAGCAGGTGCTGGCACGTCCGGCTGGTAGCAAAGTCTGCCACACACCCGATAAAAAGACCCCCCAGCCCCAAGGGGGTAGCTGCAACCATGGCAGGGGTGCACCACAGACCACATTAGTATGGTATGGGGTGCCTTTGCAGGCCAGGGATGTCCCCCATCCACAGGAAACCCCAGTCCCACCTCTCAGGCCAAGAGGCAAAGAGGGGTCTGCAACATGCCCCTGTCAACCAACACAAGTCCAAAATACATCCGCCGATGCTGCAGGCCCCAAATGAGGGCTCCCCTCCCCATCCCTGTCCAATGTCAGCTGGTTCTGTGTGTGATCACAAAAGACAAACCACAGCCCCAAGATGCTGCAGGCCCCAAGAGAGGGTTCCCTGCACCATCCTGGTGCCTTGGAAACAGGCCCTGTTTGTGATCACAAAGGACAAACCCCAGCTCTAAGATGCTGCAGGCCTCAAGAGAAGGCTCCCCTCCCCATCCCTGTCCAATGTCAGCTGGTGCT
This sequence comes from Ichthyophis bannanicus, assembly GCA_033557465.1. Taxonomy (NCBI): domain Eukaryota; kingdom Metazoa; phylum Chordata; class Amphibia; order Gymnophiona; family Ichthyophiidae; genus Ichthyophis; species Ichthyophis bannanicus. Next base: position 701,368,436 of record CM066031.1, on the reverse strand, counting down.
TTGTGTGATCACAAAAGACAAACCCCAGCTCCAAGATGCTGCAGGCCTCAAGAGAGGGCTCCCTGCACCATCCTGGTGCCTTGGAAATAGGCCCTGTTTGTGATCACAAAGGACAAACCACAGCTCTAAGATGCTGCAGGCCTCAAGAGAGGGTTCCCTGCACCATCCTGGTGCCTTGGAAACAGGCCCTGTTTGTGATCACAAAGGACAAACCACAGCTCTAAGATGCTGCAGGCCTCAAGAGAGGGTTCCCTGCACCATCCTGGTGCCTTGGAAACAGGCCCTGTTTGTGATCACAAAGGACAAACCCCAGCTCTAAGATGCTGCAGGCCTCAAGAGAAGGCTCCCCTCCCCATCCCTGTCCAATGTCAGCTGGTGCTTTGTGTGATCACAAAAGACAAACCACAGCCCTAAGATGCTGCAGGGAGCACTGCAGGTGACACCCTCCAACCCCAACAGTGGCTGATTGGCACTGGCAGATGTGTGTAGGTGGCACACAGAGATGTGTTGTGTCATGTACGCTGGGGTGCACACACAGGGCACATGGGGTCCACACCTGAGAGGCGTGTGCGTGGGCCACACATGGGGCTGTCCCCTGGGAAAGCATGGGGCATGAGTGTGTCACCCAATAGGGGCAGGCTCTTGTTGTATGAAGAGAGAGAGTTAGCTGCTGAGGCAGGGGACCCCAACGTGTCTCTGCGTTAGCTAAGGTCAATGTTTGCTGTTACCCCTACAGGTGGAGGACCTGCGTAAAAAGGCAAGGGAGCTCAGGGCTCGCTACCCGAGATTTGTGGCCAGGGTGCAGCGCGAACGGATGGCGCAGCAGAATGGTGAGTACTGTGACATGGCCCTGTAGGGCACCGAGTGGTGGAACCACAGGACCACTGTGACTGCGGAATATGATGTGTACCCAGGGGATGATATGTGTTACCTCTCCCACAGCTGATGCACGTGCTGCCATTGAGCCAGCGAGGCCGGAGGACCCAGATGTTGCTGCGGACCGGGAGGAGGCACATGACAACGTGGGCCTGCAGGGCGGCGGAATAGACGAGCCACCCGAGGATGGCAATGGAGGGCACGTGGGTGCATCCCCATGCCCCAACGAGGGAGAGGAGGGGGACGAGGAGGATGAGGGGCATATGGGAGGGGATGGGGAGGATGTGGATAACAGGGAGAGTGATGCGGCGGAGTTGGGGGACCGGGGAAATGAGGGGGGTATGTGGGGGACAGGGGAGGGGAGAGGGAGGATGTGGGTGGCAGGGAAAGGGAGGGGGAGGAGGGGGAAGGGGATGTGGAGAGGATGGTGGGGGCAGGGGGGGAGGGGCTGTACAGTGTGGGTGGGGGGGGACAGGTCCCCAATGGCACGCTCCGCCACAGGGCAATGGGGGCACCAGCCACCTTCCCCATGATCATGGCGAAGCACGCCCTTTGGACGTGTGTCTGCCACACATTGCCGCAGGCAGGTCAGCCGTGCATGCAGCCACACAGACACGGGGAGATGTGTGTCTGTATGGCTGCATGTGTGGTCTGCGCCTGGCTGCAGCTGTGCGTGCCCAGGCACACGCCCAGAGGCAATTCGCCCTAATCCAGGGGCAGGTGCTGGTGACCCTGTCCATGGTGGCTGACCGTCTGCGTGAGGTCGATGAGTGCCTTGTAGGTGCCGCACCCGGTCAGCCACCATTCGACAGGGGTCCCCGGGGTGTGTAGTGTGGGGACACACATGGCACACCTGCCCTGTGACGGACCGTGCCATTGCCTCTCCATCACATCGTCCACAGGGATGGGAGTGCCCAATGCTGTGTGGCTAGGAGGCCTAGTTGGACCATGCTGGTCTTTATCTGCCATCATATACTATGTAACAATGTTGGACTATGTGTGTCCCAGTTCAGATGTTATAGATATGTTTTAATATAAATATGTTATAAATTTTCTACGTTTCTTATATGAACCTGGTGGTCAGATGTCCCTCATTGCTAGGTGACAGTGCTGTGCGAGTGATGGGTGTGTCAGTGTTCAGCCTGAGAAACGAGGGAGGACGTGGACCAGGTAAGGGGTGCGGTGAGAGCACCTCCACAGACATGTCACAGCTACGTTGCTGAGAGGGTCGGGCAACGAGCAGGGGGGAGAGTGGCGTGCATGAGTGACGTGCGACAGCAGATGTGTACGAAGGTGCAGGGCGCGCAGCACAGAGTGACAATGGGATATATGGCGGGGGAGGGTGGACGGCCTGTGTAGCCTATCCAGCATAACACCATAGTGTTAGCCTGTGTTGGCAAAGGTAGGACGGCTGAGGTATATGCGTAGGGGTGGGGTTAGGGTGAGAACACAGAGGGTGCACCTCAGGAGGTGGTGAAGCTGGTGCCTGAGGGGGGGGGGGGGAGTGAGCGGTGTTGCCAGCTGTGACTGTGTAGGGCCCGGCAACAGCTGGCTAGATGGCAAGAACGTATACCAGCATGCAGGGTGGGAAAGGGGGATGGTACAGGATTTTCCAATGATCCTCTGGGAGACGCATGACCACCTTGCTGTATGGTGTGATGGGTGTAATGGCTGGCCCTAGGGGGTGCAAGAGCATACTGTCAGTGGAGTGCATTGGCCCATCGGTGGTGGCACCCACAGGGGTGTGGGGGTCTGGGGGTAGGCACAGCCGAGGGTGGGGACGGGGGCTTAGCGGGATAATGCCCTGAGAAGTGGCACAGTGCACTGTGGCTGTGGATGGGGTGGAGCGCAGTGTGGATGGTGCGACAGGTGACAGTTAATGGATGTAGCTTATGGAGCCAAATGTGATATTGGGATGTGCCTGATGGGGGGCAAGGGGGTGTAGGTGTATATTGCGGCCACTGGTGCACAGGGTGATGGGTAGGCCTTACCGGGGGTCACCCCAAGGTGTTGGAAGCTGCAAGGGTGTGCTCAGGGGACCACAGTGGACATGTGTCACGGGTGACGCCAAGGTGGATGGCTGTGGGAGCATGTGAACCGGAGTACGTGACATATGCAGTGCACATACTGTTTGGGTTTAGCGTGATGGGAGCGGCCAATGTGGCTCCCCATGCAGGACATACAGTGCACCTACACCAACACAGAGACTAATGGTGGGTGAGGGCTCAACAGGGTATTGGTCCACGGGGTCCGTGAGCCCCCACGACACAATGCAAGCCACCACGGCATGGGAGTGGTGGTCCAGCATTGCAGGTTATGTGATTGGCTGCGTAACCATGGTGGACATGGCTGGGGGGGGGGCAATGGCTGATGACATCAGTGGCACTGTGTCGTGCCCTCGTCACGGGCCAGGGTGTGGGGTGGGGGGTGAGATTTTCGGGCCCCAAATGAGACAATGACCACATGTCTCCTTCACTGGCCACCTGTGTAGCCCTTTATTTTCCCCTCCCTCTGCCACCCCTTGGGCGGCCCTGCCCAACCCTTGGTGTTTGTCGCCCCCCTGCTGCCGGTGCTGTTGCTGCTGCAGGTGGTTGTGGTGGTATTGGCTCTGGCTGCAGATGGACGGTGACTGCTCCCCCGCCTGCCGCTATCCGCTCCTGGGTGTCAGCCATCCTCTCACACGCCGTGGCCATGCGGTCCACACAAGCAAGGACCCCAGACATGGTCCGCTGCAGGTGGTGTGCCATCTGCAGTTGGCGGCGCTGTGCCCGGGCCACCGAACGCAGTACATGCCGTATACCTGTGGGAAGAGGCCATAGTGCAATGTGAGACAGGGGAGAAACAACACCTGTTCCGAGGCATATCAACCATAGCACATTAGGACACTCACCCTCTGCATCTCTATGGGCTGCTGCAGAGTGCGCCTGCATCTCCCCAATGACATCTGCCACAGCAGCCAGTGCCTCATTCCGGTGTCGCTCCGCCTCATCCGCAGGCCCGTCCCCTGTGCCTGCAGTGGTGGGTGTGGTGTCCCTGTCTGTAGTTGGTGGGACCTGCATGTCCCCATCCCCCAGGGGTGCAGCCTGCCTCTCCGCTCCCACATGGGCCACCTCAGACACAGTGTCCACTAGGCTGGGTGGTCCGGCGGCTGACTCGTCCTGTGCCTCCTCCTGTGCCTCGATGGCACTGACATTACCTGGGTGCCACAAGGTTACATAGGTCAGATGGGGGTCTGGCTGCCTCCCCACCCCGTCACATACCCCCTCAGGCATCTGTGGGTTGGTGATCCGCGTGTGTCTGGTCCATGGCTCTAGTGGCAGCCCACTACGTTTGTGCACTCCCCATGCAAGTATCCCCGGTGCCCTGCTTCCCCGGGCCCCCCACACCCCTGGGTGCTGCCGCACACCCCATGCATGGCCATCACCACCCTCATTCTGCCACCACCCAGCATGTCCTAAGCAGGTGCAGTGTGCCTTCCGGTTGGCCGTCTCCCTATCCGTGTGGCCCTACTGCCCCTGCCAGCCCTGCACCATGAGCCATGCAACATGTCGGCGCCCTCTGCTGTCACTGTGGGCCTGCCACCTCTGCACAGTCTCCCATTCACTTACTTTTGCCGCCCACTGCCACCCATAGACAGGCCCCCCACCGTGGCTCTTGAATGGATGCTGCCTCTGTGTCTCAGTTGCCCCCCAATTCCCAAACAGCCATGTACTGCCCCCCCCCTCTGTTGTGGCGCAGACCATGTGCCTGTGCTATATCCCACAGTTGTTCCGCACTCCCCCATTACCTGCTTGTGGGTGTGCTGTGTCCAATGCAGCGGGTAGGCCATGTACATATATTGGGCCAAGTCTCTCAGCCAGGCGATGTTCAAGGTCGGACAGGTTTGCCAACTGAGCTGGGCCCCCTCCAGTGCCTTGGGCCCCACGTTTCTCCCTTACGAGCTCAGTCCTTATGTTCCTCTTTATATCACAATAGCATTTTCGCAAATTCTCAATTTCCCGATGGGGTCCCCCTGCTGCTGCCACTGCTGCCTGGACCTCAGACCATGCCCTGGTACGAGTGGCTATTGTGATGGTTGAGCTCTGGCGCCTGAACAGAAGGTCATACCTTTCCAAGATGTTTGCCAGGAGGAGATCATTTTCCTCCTGGTTGAAGCGTACGGCCCTCCGCCGTATCTCTGCTGGGACTGGGACCCTGGGCTGCCTTGGTCTCACAGCTGCACTTGCATGTGCACTTGGTGCTTGCTCAACCCCAGATGGCCCTGGCGCCTCATCGTCGCCAGATGTGGTTTGTGCTGGTGGGTGGGTGGGCTGGTCCACTGCATGCTCCTGCTCCTCTGCATACCTGCGCTCCATACTGTTGCGTAGGGTTGTGCTCGGGGGTTTGCCATACACAGGCAATCATACATATAGGTTTTCATGGGGCATGGGTCGTGGGGCGTTGGCTACGCGCACAGCCACGTGCGCCGCGAGGCACGTTGCGACGCACAGGAAGTGACATCATATGTGTTCATGTAGGCAGCACGCGCCATTTCATGGATCCATCTTACATGTGCCTTTATAACAGTTTCGTAGTCTGTACTGCTGGCCCACATATTCCAATGTTTGATATATTGCTATGTTTATCTGCGCCTTAGTAGTAGCGCTGGACGCTGCAGCAATACGTGACACGTACATTACATCATTCAGACGTTGCACGCTTCATTACGCGCGTTACAATGCCTCTTCTATTCCCTGCTTGTGGGCACGTTCGTTGTATGCCACTCCTATATTGGCATCTGGGTGTGGTGTCTAGTGTGCTACGCAGTTTCTTTACACCCTACTACATCTCAGGGACTCACGTAGATGATTGTGAAACGTAGCTGATTGGCCACGGGTGCATTATGGGAACGCGCGACACAGCGCGCGGTGCCATTTCAAACAGGTACGTTTTATGTTTGCTGTATTCTGGATCTTTCTATTCCACCAGGTGTGTGGCGATCATGTGATGTCCATACCCACCCCGACCACTATTTCTAACCCAGCTATCCTCCAACCTGTGTCTATCATGGCTCAGACTGCGCATGCAGGTGGTGCAGTAGTTGCATTGGTCGAACTGGCTGGGCTGCTTTTTCCGGAGGAGGGAGATGTTTTTCCTGGGGCTGCGGCCCTGGGCATGGGTGCAATGCCACTGCAACTCAGGCCTGCAGCTGTGGGGGCTGCACAGGCGGGTGTGGGTGACCAACGGCGCCGTAGGCGTGCTGAAGCACAACCCCGCCTGGAACGTCTCTACAGGCCCAGGGCCTTGCTCCAGGACCTCAGAGAGGGCCAGGTAATCTCCCTCTACCGGCTGGACACAGGGGCCATTAGGGAGCTCTATCAGGAACTCAGACCTGACCTTGAGCCCCTGACTGCCTGGTCACATGCTATACCGGGTATGACCAAGCTCCTGGCTGCCCTACATTTCTTTGCCTCTGGCTGTTTCTAATCCTCGGTGGCAGCAGTGGGTGGGATGAGTAGGCTGACCTTCTCCCGCTGTCTCCACCAGGTACTGCGTGCCATGGTCAGCCGGGTTGGGAATTACATTGCAATTCCCAATGGGAGGCAACATTGGGCGGCCCTGGCACAGGCATTCCATAGGATTGCTGGGATACCACACGTGATGGGCGCTATAGATTGCACACATGTTGCCCTTGTCCCGCCACGCGACAGGGAGGTTGTGTACCGCAACCGCAAACACTTCCATTCCCTCAATGTGCAGGTTGTTTGTGATGCAAGTATGCGTATCCTGAATGTGGTCCCGCGGTTTCCAGGGTCTGCCCATGACTCCTATATCCTGCAGAACTCGGCAGTGTTCGGCCAGTTTGAGGCTGGTCAATATGAGGACTACGTCCTGCTGGGTGGGTATTCAACGTGTATGACATGCACCTACTGTAGGTGGTTGTCTATACACCATTGTCACCATTGTCCACTGCATGCCTGACATTGCAATGTTATTTCTGGGTGCAGACTATTGGGTGTGGCACACTACCTCATGCCGTGTCACTGGTGTTTTGGTCACAGACATATGTGCAATGACACCCATCTCTCTGTCTACCATGTGTGTTTGTTTGCTCTCACATGTGTGACCCAGCGGCCATGTGGTGTCGCCTTTTCCATGGCCTTGCCATTTTTTATTTTGAGTTACTGTGTCCAGGGGCACCCATGCTGCATATGATGTGTCCCCTCCATGCCTGTGAGCTACACCTGCAACTTGCCCATGGCCTCCACATCTGGGCACAGGCATACTGCACTGGCAGTTGTACACATGTTTCCCAGTGGGGTCAGTCACTTGGGCAGCCCATATGTTGCATGGTTGTACGTGTGCCATCCTGTTGGGGGGGGATGGGGTCACAGACACATCCTCGTGGTGGTCATTCTGTATGCACGACCTTCTCTCTCTGGCCATGCTGGGGGCTACATGTGAAATGTGCTTTGGGCACTTCAGCTATGACTCATGTTTGCTGCATGTCTGGGCACCTTCTTCGGTGTCCCCTGCCACCACCGCCTGTTGCTTCCCCCACCCCACCCCCGCAATGTATCCCAGTGGCCTATGCTGTGTGTGTGCCAGATCAGGCCAGCCACCTACTTGCACACCTGTGCATCCCTGCACCCCCGGGTGTGTTTTGCCACTGTTGGACATCTTGGCTCACAGCTCCCACCACTGCTCTCTTTCGGCACAGTTTTGGCACATGTCCTGTGACACGGTAACATGGGTGTGTACTGCCCCTATCGGCATGTCATGGTCATTTGCCTCTGGCCTCGGCAGCCTCTGATGCACTACCACTGTGTGCACTGCTTTTGCCTCATATCTGTGTGCACGGCCTCTCGGCTGTCCAGTTCTGTATTGCTACGTCTGTCATTCCATTGGTGCCTCAGCACGCATGTAACTTTGCACCATTGTTTTCTGCAGGTGATGCAGGATATGGGTGTCGCACCTGGCTGCTTACCCCTGTGCGTCTCCCTCGGCCAGGTGCAGAGATATGGTACAATGAGGCCCATGCCTCCAGTCGCTCAGTGATTGAGCGCACCTTTGGCGTTCTCAAAAGTCGCTTCAGGTGTCTGGATAGGACTGGCGGGGCCTTACAGTACGGACCCTTGACTGTGGCAAAGATCATCATAGCCTGTTGCATCCTCCACAACATTGCTCTCAGGCACAATGTTCCAGTCGATATTAATGAGGATCTCGGGGTGGATCCTGTGTGCCCTCCTGCACCTGGCCATGGTGACACACGTGCGGGGATGGCAGCCAGGCAACATCTGATCGAGGAGCTCTTTTCCTGTAAGTTATGGGTGTGCTGGGGACGTGTCTCTGGGTTAGCCATGTGTTAGCTGGTGTACGGATTGTGCAGCACTGCCATCTCATGTCTCCATATCTCTGTCATGTTCTTGGATCCACAGGATGAGCTTCTGTGTTCCGGGCCCACAGGGATTGGCTGACTATGCTGCCCGAAGCTGTGCTGCATGTGAGGAGTGTGTGTTCATATATGCACCATTCCTGTTGACTCGGGTGAGTTGGCAGATAGTGAGGATTGCATTGCTGTCATCACGGTTAGACACATATATGTTGTTTTCACTCCACTGCTCCTATGGTGATGCACATGTCTTTGGACCACTGCTCCATCACCCTTAGCTTCCATCTGTCACACATGTGGCCATTACCTGTTCACATCTTGGGAGTCTTCATGGTGTATCTTAGACACATATTGTGAGGCTGTGTGTGTACTCAGACACAGGACATTGTATTGTTGGAGGGTATGTTGAACAGTCACTGCCATTGAGTCATTTGAATGATTTGTGCCACTCATGCATGTACTGTGATGTGTGTCTCCATTTGTCGTTCAGTGTTGGGGGTCCTGCCATCTGAACCTTCTGGCATGCGTACCTTGTCACCCAGTGTATGTTACTGTTTCTGCTTGACCTGTCTACATGACCGGTCATTCTGCGCTACCCTGCCTATCTGTGTTGTAGGGATGTGTTTGGCCACCTCTCCAATTATGTTCCCTCATCCCTCTGTTATCTTCTGCTTGTGGGCTAATGTACATTGTGCACATGTGTCATATATTTTTCTCAGATGTGTCACAGTTTTGCTGGTGGTCCAATGTACATCAACATTGTGTTTCCACAAAACACAATGCACCGTGGACATGTTCCACTCACAGCTACCATGCAGACGTGGTGATGTCTGCCGTCCATTGGTGTCTGCATCTGCTATTGGGGCTCTTTGTGCTCTTGCCTGACACGGACATTCCCAGTCAGTTCACTGGTATACCTTTCAGGTGGGCCTCACCTTCCATCCTCTGGGAAATACACCACGTGCTGATGCTGCATTTGGCCTATTGCTATCAGGATGTCCTTCGTTGTTATCTCTGTGTGCCACCACTGCTGCACATGCTCTGGACCCCTGGGGTGTATGCGTGTCATGTGCATTTACATGAACATATTGGGATGGTGTCCTGGTCTTCAGGGACATCTCCTGCAGTGGTCCATGTGCACTGTGCTCAGTGTTGTGGCCATGTCATGTGGTAATATCTATGCATTCTGGGTGTTGCTGTTTTTATGTGTGTGTCTCCTTTCTGTCCTCCAGGGGTCGTGGGTGGGTGTGCCATTCCCTTACCTGATATCTGCATCTTTTCACACAGGACACTGACAACAATGTTGCAACATGTGCTCCACTGCATCTGGTGATCCCGTCATCCATATGTGCTTGGCCACAGCACCCATGTGAGCGTGTTCCTGGATGTTGGTGACACAGGGAGATAGTCCTCTGCACTTTGGACACAGGCCTTTTTCTCTGACTCATTGCTGGCCTATTGTTACTGTTCCTGCGGGGACTTGCCTGCCGTTGCTGCCATGACCTGTTTGGGTGTTTCTTTTTTTGCAGTAGGGGGTGATGAGCTGTACATGGGTTGGTGATTTTTGACCTGTCACTGTTGGCATGGCATGTGGCCTTGTCACTCTGCATGCTTTCACCAGAGTCTTTTGTTTGCTGGGGATGGTGTCTGCTGTGCATACAGTGAGTGCATACACTGTGCGGACATGTCATGATGAGACCCTCCACCTCACATATTACTGTCTGTTTGCAAAGTCTGCTGAGTTAGGGCTTTGGATTTTGGGTGGCACCAGCGGGGGGTGGTCAGGGTGTGTAGGCTCCACGGGCAGAAACAGGTGGGTGGCGTCGCAACGTGGGTTGGGTGTGTCCTTGCGACGTTGGCTGCCACACAGGCCCCACATCGTTCTTTACGTCATATGGTGCACCGGAATGCAGAATATGCTTTCTGCTTGGGTCTGGTGATTGACTGTTGGGGACAGATGTTTGCACCTTCGTTGTTTTGGATATTTGGGGGTTTGGTCACCCCATTTCATTGCCACTCGTGTGCTTGACGTTTTGGGTGACACTTGGCAGTTGTCTTTTCCTTCCTTGTTTGCTGTTTACTTGGCCATATGATGTGTGCAGCCCCATCACATCTCCGCCCACCCATCCATGGTTGAGCTGTTCATGTCCGTGTGGCATGTTTGCTGCCCCTGTGCCACATTGTCTGGACTAATTGTAGTTCTCATCCTGGAGTGGTGCATGTGCTGGGCTACCTGTGTATTGGTGCTGCTGATGTTGGTTGGCCTGGGCCTCATCCCTGATCTTGTTGGTCATTACCATGCTCCTCTTTCAGTCCATTGCCCTTTCCACAGCCCATCCACATGGCCCTCCATTGGCCTAACCCCTTCCACCCCTCATGTGTCACTCCCCTGATCAGTTGCATGTTGTTTACACTGCATTATATTTCCTGGTGTGTGTGTGTGTGTGTGGACCTGTTCATATGTGTCTTCCATCCCACCTGTGGACTGTGTTGTTGGCTGTGGACCCCTCCTCCACATGTGTACTGCATCTTGGCTACGCTCTGTGGTTCCATCGCCTGACACGCAGCTGTGGTTTTGGATGTTGACATGCTGTGATCCTGTCTGCATCCATGTCTGTGTGCCTCAGGGTGTTGTTGTGGTCATTTTTGTTCTGCAGTGCTTTCCATCCTAGTGGTCATAGCTTTGCACTCTCTCTGTTCCCCTGTTTTTATGCCTTTCCTGCACTGGTACCTGTGTTCGCTGTAACACTCATTTCTTGGCTTCTACGTCCTGGCCGCTCATATTATCCTAATCACATTTGCTGTCCATCCTTTGGTCCATCTACCTGCACCATTGTGGTGTGAGATGTCCTGTATGTTGCTGTGGACTGTTGCCCCGTATCCTACCCTGCTACCCTTGTCTGCATAGCATCTCTTTTTCCTTGGTGGTCCCGTGCGTGTTCTGCATTTTAGACTCACTCCTCTGGCAACCTCACCCTCCACTGGGGGACACATATTCTCCTCACCTGCCACACACTGTTTTACCGGTACTCCAGGGTGCCAACACCCTTTGCTGTGATGCTGTTGCCACCGCCATGTTTGTCTGCGCTGCTGCCAGACACGTGTGATGCTGTCAGGGATGAGGGTCCGTTAACTCCCTACTCGCCCTCCATCTGTCGCCTGTTCATTGTCTTTACTGTGGGTTCTAGGTGGTGTTTGTACTACATCTGTCTCTGTTCCACGCAGGTCCTGCAGGCCCTCCAGGAACACCTTGCAGCCCCTAGGGCACACTGACCTTGGCAAACATACCATTTTTGGAGCACCGTGCCATATTGTTCTATGGGCCACGGTTCCATCAGCACTCTCCTATCCCTATGTACCTCATATTGCACTTAGCTTTGGACACCTGTCTTGACACCGTACTGGTACACCTTTTCAGGCTTCTTCTTGGGCACACTGTTGGGCTACTGTCTTTTGCTGCTCTATGGCAGTGGCGCACATATTAATTTCTCTCCCTTTCGGGCCAGGCGCTGTGGGGGTGCCTACCCCCTCCTATGGTCATCTCGGGACTGCTGCTGTGCATGTGCAGTGCACCATGGGTACTGTTGCATACACCCATATCCTTAGCACCCCAGCAGGCACCTTGGGTGAAGACATGGCGCCCCTCGGTGCACAGTCAGGGGGTTGTGGTTCAGGTGTTACGGACATCTGCATTTTCTTGCGCACACTAACCATAGTATGTTTGTTTTTGCTTTTGCTTTTGCCAGTGACATTCAGTTTTGGAAAGGGGTCTGTGATGTTATTGGGCCTTATATATTTGGTAATGATCATGGCCTTGGTCTTGATTGTGTTTGCCATATGCCCTTGTTTGCTGAGACCTTGCTTTGTTTCCTTGTCAGGCATCCCTTGTATGTACATAGTGCAACTTCTGTGGTTCTGGTGTGGGTGTTTGGGTCATTTGACAGTTCTGCTCCAGTAGCTGGCCACCTCATTATTGGGACTGTGTTATTTGCACTAGCAATATGAGCAAATAGTTACTTCCATGCCTGGGGGGGCCCCTAGGTCATGGGTTTCAGCACACAGTGGATCATTTGGCGCCCCTTGGAGGGGCATTTTGTTATCTTGCTTTACATTGGTGCTGACAGCAGCAACACCCTCACACTGCAGACTCCTCACAGTGACTCATCAGGGACCCTATAACATGCCCTATGGGGCGCTTTGTGACACGCCCTATAGGGTGCTCTGGCGGACACTGCACATTAACCTTTGCCCTCTGGTGTGGCTTTTAGGGTGCCCTATATGACACCTTCGGGTTATATCCCTGTGAGTGGGTGTTTGCCAGCAGAACTTGTTGGACGTACAAAACAGACTACCTATGACATTACTGATCTAGTGTGGGGGTCATGACGCACACTCATCCACAGATACGCCCACCTGGCAGGGACACATTCACTTAGTACAGGGCCCATAGTTGGGCAAAACAATGCATGTCCTGGTGGTGTTTGCTGCTGGCTTACAATGGCAGGACAATTGGGTTGTCCCCTGCCTTATTTCAAGCACAGTTTGACGTTGTCTTTCCTTTATTAAATGAATTGTGTATATTTGACTTTGTACGTTTCACACACCCGGTTCTGGCTGCAGATTCACACTGTTTTCTACCTTTGGGGACTGAGGCTCTCTTGATTAAACGGCCACTCCCAATGAGGGGAGGTGGGCATTTTTTCCCACCTCTCAGGTTGTTTGTGTCTGACAAAAATATGGGGATATCTATGGTTTAAACAGAGTGGTGACTGGTTCTACATATGAGTGACTACTGTTTGTGGAGGGTACTGTTGCAGGCAGCTTTGGTCCTTGGGCACACAGGGGGAATTGAACTCACAGACCTTGCACCACCTGACAGTGTCTTACCCATTGTGCTACGGATCAGGCTGCCTTAAAGGACACCTTTTCTAGCTTCTTATGGGGCACCCTGTTGGGATACTGTGTGTTGCTACTATGTGACAGTGATGCACACAGTCATTTCACCTTACCATACCAGGGGGCTATGTGGGTACGTACCCCTTCTTGTGTTCATCTCTGGACTGCTGGTCTGCATGTGCAGTGCACCATGGGTATGCCTGCATTGGTACAGATCCTAGCCAACACAGCAGGCAGTTAGGGTGGTGTCCTGCTGCCCTTCAGTAGCCAGCCAGGGGGTTGTTAGCAGCTATGGGGCTGCAGGCCAGTGGTTCCTTCATTGCCTGTGGGGCCAGTAGTCATGGGTTCAGACCCACAGTGGACTCCTTTTATAGGGCTGTCTGCTGCGTTATATATTTTTAATACACATGACTGCTACCAGCGACAGCCCCTCAGCGTAATATAACCTTACAGAGCCTCATAGGGCGCACCATGTGTCACCTTATCTGGCTCCCTTTACGTTCCCTTATAGGATGTTCTATGGGGGACATTTTTATGTGCCTCAGCGGACAGTCCACTTTATCATGTAGCCTATGGTGTGCGTTATGGGGTGCCTTCTGCGGCACCTTCGGGTATGCCACTGTGTGGGGGTGTTTGCTGGCAACCCTACAAAAAAAACAAAACATATACATGCCCCCTCACTCACTATATAATGTACAGGATGCTGCATCAGCCAGCCTTATGCATCTGGCACCCTGGGGACTCGAACCCATTATGCCTATATCAGCAGTCAGTGCAGTAACCATTGTGCTACAGCTCTGTATCGGTGATGTATGTCTGGGTGGCTTCTTATGCTTAATGCGTGGTGACGCGCCACAGCGCCCTGTAACGCTCGTTAGTTTTTGGAACGCGTGTTAGGTGTTACGATGTCCCGCCCATCTCCTTATTTGGGGTTTTGATTATTACCGCGGCTCCTAACGCAAACTGCACTAACGCGGTTTAGTAAACATACCCCATAGTGTTTTAAAGTTTTTCTCAGAAGCTTTACAAGGACAATGGGTTTGAATATATATGTTCAATATGGTTTTAGACCATTGCCTAAAGAATAATTTCAGGCCTCCTGGCATTTTTGAAAAGGTTAGGTCCCTTTATTTTTAATTGATTGATTTGTTATGCGTCTTGTCTTTTTTTTTAGTTATGACATACACATCGGCGTTTTTAACATTAGGTTTTAATGAGCCCCCCCCCCCTTTTTTTTGAGACTGGCTCTCGCTTCGTGTCAATGATTTTAGCTTTTGCCTCTGATAGATATAATGTTTTAAAGTTTTTTTCTGAAGCCTTATGAGAACAATGGGAGCGTATATATATGTCTAACATGTTTCTTAGATTTTTGCCTTAGGTATAATTTTAGGTCCTTTGGCACTTTTAAAAAGTTATGTTGATTCATGTTTAATTTATTGTTTTATTATGCATTTTGTGTTCTTTAAGCTATTACGTACTGTGATAAGGAAGCTTATCATAGCTCAGGTAAGAGCTATAGAAAAGATGATGTGACTCTGAACAAGCAACCTGTCAGTTCTGGTAGAAGTGAGAAAACAGAATTTTCACATAAAAGACTACCAGTCCCAGAATGCACCAGGTTTCCAGCAGCCATGAGAGGGGCTGAAGTGAGAAAATGTGTGTGCAATCAAGAGAGCTATGAGGTAATCCCTAAGCACTCATCTCAAAGGGCAGGGCCTGATTCAAGACAGCTGCACTGTGTTAGGGAGCAGCACACATTAGGAAAGAATAAGAATAGAGATTATTCTTCAGATAACAGCTTCAGGGAGAGCTACAAGAACAGCTTCAGAAAGAGATACAGAGACAGCAACGGCTACAAGCTCAAGCACCAGTATCACCTGGAGAAACAGAAGCCAAGCCAAGCAGATAGAGAGAGAAGGAAACTCTCTGGAAGGAAGAGAAGGAAGGCCATTGGAAGGTCTGGGAGATTCCAAGGCAGTACTCATACTGGGAGGTATTCCAAAAGCCAGCAGAGTCCATTGGACTGGATTCAGCCAGAGGAATGGAGTGGCAGAGATAGGAATCACCAGTGGCTACCTGGAAGAGAGAAGACTGCATGTGGAAGGGACTTTCAGACCAAGGCCAGAGGGTATGTGAGAGGAGATCCAGTGTCCAGGGATCAAGATTGGAAGGCTGGACATCAGAATTGGATTACATATTGGCCAGGCTTTACAGAGAGGAATTATGATGGCAGGAGAGGCTCAGGTATGAACACTGATCCAGACCCTATCTATAATAGAGAATGGCAGCAAGGGAATAAGCATTCTCATGATAGTGCCTTAATGAAAGACTCATCTGTGCCAATGTATGATATTGACCCTATGATTGTTGATGAAGGGGGAGATACAGCAGATGAAACTATTTATATGGACTGTTCTCTATCTAAATGCTATTGCTAGTTTTCCGTGAGCAAACACATCAGCCATCACAAAGAAACCTAACTTTGTTCTTTATTTCCACTGCAAACAGCTCTTAAAGCAGGATTTGGGCTCACACAGTAGCAGCCAGCCAGCTAAAGGCTTTCAGCTGGTCCATTGATAGTAATTAGGGCTGCACCTGATTGTGTGTGAGCAAGGGAGAATCACTGCTGAGATCGGCGTGGAAAAATAAGCAGAAGTTAACCTAACCAGCAAAGTTTATTCTTTACTTTGTGCCTTTGTATTTGGTAATTATTTGCTAAGAAAACATTAGCTAATTGCCTGACAAGCTGAAGGTTGTTTTCTGGTTTACTTTGTGACTTTTTGTTATCCATTTAAACACTGCAAGCAAGTATCCTCATTTATAGTGCTATCAAGCATACATGTGCTGGGTGAATTAAACCCCATCAATAAAAGAAGTATTTTATTGATCTTACCACTTGGTTTCACAACTCAAATTATTGTCATCAGCTGTGTTTGGGAGTGAATGAACTACAATACCCACAATACCTTGCAAGAATCATATGAATATATGCATCGTCAAGATTGTGTAAGTTCCCACCCTAGGCAGCCGTCTGACAGTACATATCGGTGTTTTAACGTTATGTCTCTACAAGTAATTTATTTTTATAGTACTTTGCTTTTTACAATGATCTTTTTAAGTTTTGGTAGGTGGAGTTCCTCCTTTTTTTCCCCTCTTTTAAAGAAATGTCAATCACACAAGTTTTTTTCAGTCCACCGATGTGTGACATCACTAGGATCATAGCTATTTAGCTTTTGCACATGCGCCGGCGTTTTTTCACATTGAGCTTCCAGCGATCGGCTTACTTTGCATGATGCTTGCTTTTTCGCTAAATTGTATCAATTTTGGTCAAGATTTATAGTTCTTCCAAACAACGATAATTATGCAGGGCGCGGGCAGGGTCCCGGCGCCCGAGCATAACCGGGTGCCGGTTAGGCGCGGGACCCTGCAAGCGTGGGGCGGATGGGGACGAGCGCGCCAAGGGGGGAGCGTGGCGTCATTTAATTTGATTGGCTCCGCGGGTGCACGTGCCAAGCGGAGCCAATCAGTCGGGCCAGTCGGGCATGTGCTCCTGCCGCTGTTGCGAGCCTGGAGCACATGCTGCTGGCTGTCGGCGCGGCGTCTGGTGGGCTTCCTCCGTGGCGGATCGAGTGTGGCTTTCCGGGAGCGGCAGGGCATCTCAGACGCAGGTTTCCTGCGGCGGGACGCGGTTTTTTCAACAGGCAAGTGGCCCGGTCGGGGGGACAGTTTTCTGCGGCGGCATTTGAGCGATTTAACAAAAAATAAATAAATAACAGAAGGCAGTAATCCCGAACCTGCACAATTCGTCCTTGGGGGGCCTGCAGTAGTTGTGAATGGCAGGGGGGGGTCGTGGGGAGAAGAGGGGGTCGGCAGCCAAGCGGGGGGGGTGTCCTTGAGGGGGCGGGGGGCAGCTCGGAGGCCGCGGGCGGGGGCTGGAGTTGGGGTAGGGGGGAGGGGGGCTGCTAGGCCCAGGGGAGGCCTGAATTCGGCCCGGGGAATTGGGGGGTCCCCTTCCGTGCCTCGGGCTGCGGGTAGAGGCCGCGTGGCTCGGGGACAGCGTGGTGGGGGCAGGCTTACAGTGGATGGGGCTGCTGTGGCCCCGCTTGCAACTCCCCGGGGTAGGGCCCCCGTGCGGAGGGTGCTGTCCGTTGGTGGGAGGGTGGCAGGTGATGGCAGGGCAGGAGGGGGTGGTGTGGGGGGTGGGGCCGCCTCCGGGGGCCTGTCGGATGAGCCCACGATTGGCGGGGGGGGGGCTCTGGGGGTAGCCAGGGGCAAGGGGGGCTGGTGATCCCGCCGGTGAGCGTTTTGCCGCCGGGCCCGTTGACCCTTTGGGATCAGTGGGCGGCTGGGGGGCAGGGGTCCTCGCGGGCCGAGTGGTTGGGGGCCTGGCAGCCGTGGTCTCCTGGTTTCTCGCCTCTCTGCCCCCCCTTTTTCTCTCAGCAGGTTCCCTGGTTGTCCGCGCCTCGAGCCGTGCCAGCGGCAGGTGATTCGGGTGGTCCGGCGAACATGGATACAGTGCCTAGTGCGCTCAGCGGGGCGACTGTGGTGGACGGCGCTGCGCAAGGGCCCGGGCTGCAGCCGAGGACGGAGGATCCCCTGGGTCGGTTGCCTGCTCCTGCACCTGTTGGTTTGGCGGGAGGTGCTTCAGGTGAGTTGGCTGAATCGGAAGGTGCTCTGAGGGGTTCGCGTGCTACACGGTCCGGCAAGAGGGGGCAGAAGCGGAAACATGTGTGTCGGCGGAGGCGGGGTTCGGACTCATCGTCCTCTTCTTCGTCGGAGGATTCGGGGTCCTCCAGCGCCGATGATGGGAGGGTGGCTACCCAGGTGGGCGATGCGTCGGTTGCGGCGGGCGTGGCGGTGTCCTCCGTTGCCTCCCTTTCGGAGCTGTGGGAGGGGGTGCCTCGGAAGTTACGGCGTCGTATCACGCGGTGACAGTATATTGACATTTTCCGTTTGCTCGAGGGCAGGAAGCGCTCGGGTGATAGTAAGAAGAAGCGGAAGGAGGAGGAAAAGGCTGGGCGGCTTCACTGGGTTTCACGTAACGTGGTTAATTGGGTCCGGGCCTTTTTGCGATTGGCGAGCGCCTGGGGGCGTCGGTGGCCGGATCAATTTGGTAGTTTATTGGCTTATGCGGACTCGATTTTGGAAGCGTCGCAGGTGCACAAAGGTTGGTCGTGGCTTAATTACGATGAAAAGTTTCGTGACAAGATGGAGGAGAACCGTTTGCTGACCTGGAGTACACAGGATATTAGCCTATGGTTAACGCAAATGTCAGTGAAAGGGGGGGTAGAGGGGTCAAGGCGGGGGTGGTGGCGACCGGCGGGGCGAACCGTTCCTTTCGGGGGGAGCCCCCCGCGGGGCAGGTCAAGGCTGCCGCCGGGGGGGGGGGGGGGGCGGAGACGTGTGCTGGAGGTTCAACAGATCCACGTGCCCTTTCCCGGACTGCAAGTTCCGGCATTCGTGCTCCGTCTGTGGTGGGCCCCATTCCGCATCCAAATGTGTTAAAAAAGGGGGCCCCTCCCTCCCGGGGTCCGGTCCCAAGTAGGCCGGCCGATTCGCGGATCGCGTCCTCGCCTATTCGGGTCCCAGTTTTGCGCAGGTGGCTTCGCGGGTACCCCAAGGTACATGACAAATTATGTTTGGAGAGGGGTTTTCAATTTGGCTTCATTATTCCGGTGCAGGGTCGGGCAGCGGGTACGGTGGCTCGGAATTCCCCCAGTGTTCGGCGCTGGCTAGACGTGGCCCGGCGGAAGTTGTCTGCCGAGTTGCAGCTTGGCAGGGTGGCGGGGCCATTTGGGGTCCCTCCTTTTCCAGATTTTGTGGTATCCCCGCTGGGTGTGGTGCCCAAGAAGGAACCGGGGAAGTTTCGCCTCATTCATAATTTGTCTGCTCCGATGGGCGCCTCTGTGAATGATCTGATCCCGCGGGAGTTTTGTTCAGTGCGCTATGCCTCCTTCGATAGGGCGGCGGAGCTGGTGTCTAGGTCGGGTCCTGGGGCATTGATGGCCAAGGTGGATTTGGAATCGGCTTTCCGATTGTTGCCCGTCCATCCCTCATCTTTTCAGTTGTTGGGTTTTCAGTTTGAGGGGGCGTATTACTATGACAAATGCATGCCTATGGGCTGTTCGGTGTCGTGCGCCTACTTTGAAAAGTTTAGTACCTTCTTGCATTGGAAGTTGGTGCAGGAGGTTGGCTGTTCGGGGGTGGTTCATTATCTGGATGATTTTCTGTTTGTGGGGGGGGCCGAGTCTGCGCAGTGTGGGGCTTTATTACGTGGTTTCATTCGTTTGGCAGCCGAACTGGGGGTGCCTTTGGCGGAGGGGAAGACGGTGGGCCCCACGACAACGATAGTGTTCTTGGGCATTGAGTTGGATTCGCTGAGGATGGTAGCGCGGCTCCCCGGTGAGAAGGTGGTGAAACTGCGGGTCCTCGTGGCCAACCTTTTGGCTTCCCGGAAAGTCACCTTGAGAGACGCGCAGGTTCTTCTTGGTTCCCTCAACTTTGCCTGTAAGGTCATTCCCATGGGGCGGGTGTTTAGTCGGCGGCTGGCAGCAGCAACGGCCGGAGTGCGCAAGCCGCATTATCGTATTCGAGTGACGCGGGGAATGCGTGACGATTTGCGCGTGTGGGATGTCTTTTTGCGGGACTTTAATGGGGTGACGGTGCTGCGGGGATCGGCGGTTACCTCCGAGGAGTTGCAATTGTACACGGATGCTGCCGGGGGTGTAGGATTGGTGTGCTGACAGGTGGCCGCGCGAGTGGGTGGAGAACGGCTTGGTTAGCAATATTACTTTCTTGGAGCTCTTCCCGATCTTGGTGGTGCTGGCGTTGTGGCCCGACAGGTTATCCGACCGCAGGGTGCTGTGGTGGTGTGACAACGAGGCGGTGGTGCATGTGGTTAATCACTTTTCGCCACGGTGTGGGGCAGTGGCGTCGTTGATGCGACAGGTCGTGCTCGCGTGTTTGCGCTTAAATGTGCACTTGCGCGCCCGGCACATACCGGGGCGTACTAATGATCTGGCTGATGCTCTTTCCCGTTTGCAGTTGGAGCGGTTTCGGGAGTTGGCTCCGGATGCCAACCCGGTCGGGCTGACGGTCCCTTGGCAGTTGTGGAGCGATGGCCTGCTGCAATGAGGTGTCTCCTGCAGAGCTCGGTATCAGAGAGGACCTGGGAGGCATATCGGATCGGTTGCGAGCGAGTGCAAGAGTTTTTGCAAGTGCATGGGTGGGCTGGGGGGGGTCCCGGATCAGTTGTTGGGGGGGTATGTTAGCTGGGCCAAGGAGCGGGGGGTTTCGAGATCGTCAGTGCGTTGCCAGCTGGCGGGTTTTTTGTTTTTTGCCAAGGCGGCGGGGTGGGCGGTGTCCGGGCGGGAGTTTTTGGCGCGACGTTTGCTTCAGGGCTGGGAGCGCTCTCAGCCGGGTCCACGCGATCGTCGTCGTCCGATTACACATGACCTCCTGGTGCAGCTGTGCGAGGTGCTACCGGCGGTTGCCCGGTCGCCGTATGAGCGCACGCTCTTTTGTGCGGCTTTCTGTCTGGCGTTTTTTGGTGCCTTTTGCGTAGGGGAGTTGGTGGCCGCGTCAGCGTCGGCGGGTCACGGGGCTTGTTTACTCCAGCGGCACGTGTGGATGGTGTATCTGCGGATGCGCGTGTTGCTGGCTCGGTCCAAGACAGACCAGCGGGGTAAGGGGCTTTGGGTCGTCCTCAGGTCTATGGGAGGGCTTACCTGCCCGGTGGCCAACATGCAGGGCTTCCTGGCTCTGTGCCCGGAGGGTAGCGGAGTGCTTTTTACGCATCAGGATGGTAGGGCATTGACGCATTTTCAGTTCACGGCGGTTTTGCGGCTCGCGCTGTCTCGGTTGGGCGAGGATCCTCATCTTTTTTCGGCCCATTCTTTTCACATCAGTGTGGCTACCAGCGCGGCGGCGGCGGGTTGCTCGGGTCTTCAGATACAAAGTATTGGCAGGTGGCGGTCGACGGCGTTCGAGGGGTACTTTCGTCTCTGACCTGGCCATCCCTGGGGGGGGGGGGTGGGGGTTACTAATGTGGTTGTGTTTTCTCTTCCAGATGGGTATCCGGGAAAGCTGGTCTGCTGGATTCTGGGCCACTCTTTCATTTACTGGGCTGGCCAGCGAGCGGCGGAGCGCCCATTTGGGCCGAATCTCGGTCTGGCAGCTGAGGAGGTGGCGATTTCATGGCTGGGCGAGCGGGGTCTGCGGTGGGAGCAGCTGCTGCCTTTGCTCCGTCACCATGGCCGCGTCAGGCAGCATCCAGCGATTCTAATTTTACATATGGGGGGCAACGATTTGGCTGCTTGGTCCTGCAAGCGATTGATCAGGGCTGCTAAGCGGGATTTTGAATTGGTGCGTCGCCTGTTTCCTGGCGCCGCGTTGGTCTGGTCAGATATTGTTCCGAGGCCAGCGTGCTGGGCTCAGCGGCGCTGGTCTCGTGGGCTGACCAAAATCAACCGGCAAATTGGGAGGTGGGTGATCGACCATGGCGGGTTTCAGGTGCAGCACCCATGGGTGGAGGTGTCCTGCGGGGGGGTTGTTCAGGGGGGATGGCGTTCATTTGTCCCCTGTGGGAACTTATCTGCTCCTGAACGATTGGCAGGAGTTGTTGGAGGGTCTCGTGAGGTCCTGGTATCAATGGTCGCAGCTTCCAGCAGGGGGGGGGGCGGCACAGGTGGTGATGGTGCCTGTGCCGGTGGCGGGATCCCGGAGGTTTCCGGGGTCCAGAACCTTATGCCACTTGGGGTGGGGGCGGGGTGCCCTTGCCCGGATAACCCCTGGAAGACTTTTGCTAGTAATATGGCGAAGTCGGATAGGGGTGGGTGAGCTCAGCCGTTGGGGGGTGCACGGCCGCAGCGGAGGTGGGGCCACTTTGCTAGTAGCATGGCTGGCGGCATACCGCTCCGCTGCGTTGCGAGAGTTATGTATTCTTGGCATTAATGTTAATACGTTGCTGTTGGAAATAAAGCTGCGACCAGTTTGTTATCATGAAAATGTTGTCTGTGGTTTGTACTATAATGGGGTGTAAGGGGGGGAGGTGGGGGGAGGGGGGGCTGGGGTTTGGAGCTGGGGAAGCGCCGTGTCCGGCTACCCGGTTATTACATCAGATTGGTGAGCTTACATATTCGTGTTAATCTGGATCAACCCCCCACCCCTCTTTTTTTTGATACTTGTGATGACTTTCGTTTTTGTTTTTGTTTTATTTAGTCTAATACGTGGTATACAAACGATATTGCCGTCTGTAAGTATAAAAATATATATACTTCCTGCATTGGTTCACATTGTATGGCTTATTTTATGTGGTGCCTGCTCTGTCGCTAATTTTTAGCGATTTTGTTTAGGATCTACACTTTTTTCAAACCACGGTATTTCTTTTTAGATTGGTGAGTTTACTGATCTAACAATTTGGATTAGTCCCTCTTTCCTCTTGACTTTGAGATGATGTTTGGCTTTTATTTTATTTTAGCTCACAACGAGGCATGTAAACGATACTGCCGTCTGTAAGTGATTTATATATTTTTGTATTGGCTCACATTCTCTTCTTTGCTTCTGCTATGACAACGGTTCTCTAAGGTGTTTTTTCCACGTGTTTATTCTCTATGGGCACTTTTAGTTACTTTATAGTTCTGTTCATTGTGTACGTTGTGCTGACATAGAGACCACCGCGTGATTTGATTTTTTCAAATGTGGTCTCTCTGCATTGTCACTTTTAATCACATGGTTAGATCTTATTTCACATGTAGATTTTTAGTATTAAAGAATACACATGTTTTATATTTTTAAAGTTTTTCTGGGCATGGTTTCTCGTCTTGGACTCACTCCTCCCCTTCTGTTCCTCTTTTATTTACATTTATTATTATAGATATTTTATGTTATGTCTTTAATGATAATGTAGAACATTTGATTTGTATTGTTAAAGTTTTAAGTGTATATTCTATACTTTTTCATGTTCCTTGTTTGGATATTCCACTAGTCATCATTGTTTATGTTATATTTATATTTATGGTTTTAAATAGCATTCCACATGTTTTAATATATACGTTTTAATATATACGTTTATGTACGATGGGATGTTAGTTGTTTATATGAGTGTGCGATATTTATGTTGACACTATATTTTTATTCTTATTTTTAATGATTTTATTGTTTTTAGTTTGCCTTCACCCCTGAAGAAGTAGTCACGAAACACGGCCTGTGTCGGGTTGGCAAGGCTGTTTGGCATTTTTGCACCTATATTAATAAAGTTTGTTTGATATAAAGTCCTGTCCTTGGTAATCCATCACGTTCTCTGACTGCACACATGCACACATACACATGCAGCCCCACCAACACCCCCACCAGACCCTATGATACACACACAAACATGCATGCATCCCCTGACACCCCCATGATATACACACATGCATATATGAACCCCTCAATACTCCTATGTCACACACACACATATGCTCTCCAACATATCCCACGACACAGACATGCACACATCTCCCACTGCCTCACCTGATGCATACACGTGCTCCCGACACCCCTCATGACACACGCATATACAACCCACTTGCCTGATTCTGCAAATGGGAAAAACATGCCATTGTGTCACACTATAAGTGGAGTAGAGGAATAGCCTAGTGGTTAGGGCAGCAGCCTAGAACTGGAAAGATCAGTGTTTGAATTCCACTAACACACCTTGAGCAAGTCACTTAACCCTCCACTGTCTCAGGTACAAACTTAGATTGTAAGCCTGCTGAGGGGCAGGGAAATGCTTACTATACTTGAATGTAACTTGCCTTGAGCTATTACTGGAAAGTCATGAAATAAATACAATTTTTTATTTTATTTTATGATATTTTCATTAATTTCAGCATTTTAGTTTGTTGTTGTTGTTAAGTGCCGTTGAGTCAGTGTCAACTCTTGGCGACCCTCTGGATAGTTGTCCTAAATTGTGTCCGGCCTTCAGTAAGGTGGCTCATTGTTGACAGACTGGCACTCGCAGTTGCTGCTATTGTATCAATCCATCTCATTGCTGGCCATCCCCTTTTGTGTTGACCTTCTACCTTGCCAAAAATGATGTCTTTCTCTAATTATCTCTCTCTTCACATGCTGTGTCCAAAGTATGAAAGTTGAAGTCTTGTCATCTCAGCTTCTAAAGAAAGCTTAGGTTTGATCTCATCTATTACTGACTAGTTTGTTCTTCGGGCAGTCCATGCTATACGCAGTATTCAATGCCACCTCCATAATTCAAAGGCATTAAATTTTCTTCCTGTCTATCTTTTTCATTGGCCAACTTTTGCATCCATGTGATGTTATTGAAAATACCATGGTTTGAACGAGTCAAATCTTTGTATGGAGAGAGGCATTTCTGTTCTTAAGTATCTTGTCTAGGTCCTTCATAGCCATTCTGCCAAGAGCAATTCGTTGTCGGATTTCTTGACTGCTTGTTGTTTCTTTATTGATAGTTGATCCAAGTAGGTTAAAGTTGTCCACATTTTCAATTTCTTCTCCATCAACAATGAAGTTATTGATTTTGCCAGTTGTCATGATCTTTGTTTTCTTTACATCAAGGTACAGGCCCATTTTAAGATTGTTCCTTGGTCTTGAGAAGCAAATGTTTCAGACCATCTTCACTTTCAGCCAGTAATGTGGTATCATCAGCATAGCGAAGGTTGTTGATGAGTCTTCAACCAATCTTCACACCTCTGTTATCTTCATACAATCCTGCTTCTCCGATGATTTGTTCTGCATATAAATTAAACAGGTAGGGGGACATTATGCAGCCTTCTCGTACACCTTTGCTGATTTTAAACCATTCTGTTTCTCCTTTTTCTGTTCGAACTGTTGCTTCTTGATCAATGTACAGATCGTGCAAGAGAACAATCAGGTGTTCTGGTATACCCATGCTTCTTAATGTGGCCTAGAGTTTCTCATGGTTTACACAGTCAAAAACCTTGCTGTAGTCAATAAAGCACAAATAGATATCCTTTTGGTATTCTCTAGTCTTTTCAAGGATCCATTTCACATCCGCAATGATGTCTCTCCATTCCTCGCCCTTTCCTGAACCCTGCTTGCACTTCAGGTAGTTCTTATTCCAGGTATGGCTGTAACCTCTGTTGAATAATCTTCAGTAGAATCTTGCTGGTATTTGGTATCAGAGCGATTGTGTGATAATTTCCACAGGCAGTTGGATCACCTTTCTTTAGTATTGGTATAAACACAGATCTTTTCCAGTCAGTTGGCCATGATGTTTATTTATTATTTATTTATTTACATTCTCTTATATACCGCGCTATTCTGCATCAGTGCGGTTTACATTGAACAAACTGAAATTACATTGAACAGGGCATTATAACTTGGAGATAACTATTTTACAGGGAACATTGGCTATGGAGGGTTAAGTGGCTTGCCCAAGACCACAAGGAGCACCTGTGGGACTAGAAACCCCAGTCCTTCTGGCCCAAGGTTGCTGTCCTCTAGTGGGATTTGAACCCCCGACCTTCCGGCCTGAAGTACCTGGCCCCAACCACTAGGCCACTCCTCCACTCCTCCATTCCATGTTGTCTTCCAAATTTCCTGGCAGAGCCTTTTAAGTATGGTAACAGCTGCTTCAGATTGCTGTAATACTTTTATGTGAATGCCATCAATGCCTGGTGCTTTGTTCTTTGCTAAGGCTTTCAATGCTGCTTCGACTTCTTCTTTCATCACCAATGGTTCTGGATCATAAGGTAGAGGTTGAAATGGCTGTTGGTCCACTTGATCTTTATCATATAGAAAATCTGTATATTCTTTTCACCTTTTCTTCATCTTCTCATCATTCAACATAGATCCTTGAGCATCCTGCAACATTCCAGTTTGAGGCTGGAATTTTTTCTCTAACTCTCGTAGCTTTAGGAAAGCCGATCTTGTTCTTCCTCTAATAGTTTCTGCTTGTATGTATTTCCTTGTATGTATCATTGTAGTACTTTTCCTTGTCCTGTCTTGCTGCACGATGGAAATCTCTGTTGAATTCTGTGATTGCCTCTCTTTCTCCTCTGGCTTTAGCTTCTCTGCATTTCTGTGCAATTTTCAGAGCTTCTTCCGTCATCCATTTTGGCCGTTTTTGCCTTTTCATCTTTTGTAGAGACTTCTCGCTTTCTTCCAGCACAACTTTCTTGATGTCATTCCATAGCTCTTCTGGAGCTCTGTCATTTTTATCTAAAGCAGAAAATCGATTTTGCAGGCAGTCTTTAAATTCTAGTAGTATATTCTCAAGGTCATATTTTGCTACATTCATGAGTGGCTTGCTCTTTTTCAACTTTAGATTGAGTTTGCATACTAGTAGTTGGTGATCTGTACCACAGTCAGCTCTAGGTTCTGTCTTTGTTGATGTTATAGAACTTTTCCACAGATGTAGTCAATTTGATTTTTGTACAATCCATTGGGTGAAGTCCATGTTTAGAGTCACCGCTTGTGTTGCTGGGAGAAGGTGTTTGAGATGAATAGATCATTGGTCTTACAGAATTCTATCAGTCTTTCTCCAGTTTCATTTCTGTTGACAAGTCTATATTTTTCAACCATTTTTCCACCTTCTTTGTTGCCAACTTTTGATTTCCAGTCACCCATGACTATCAGGATATCCTGTTTGCATGTTCTGTCAATTTCAGTTTGTACTTGTTTATAGAACTCATTATTCCATCCTCTTCTGCAGCTGTTGTTGGGGCATATACTTGAATTTTAATTGTGTTGATAGGCATTCCTCATAGATGAATAGAGATTAAGGGGTATGTTTACTAAACCCCGGTAATGTTACCCGCGTTAAGTTCACCAGTAATGTTACAGATGCCCATATAAAGGAGTGGGTGGTGCATCATTATGGTAAGCCTTGTCAGTTAATGTGTGTTACAAGGTGCCTTAGGCTAATGTGCGTTACAAGGCGCCTTATAAGGCACCTTAGAAGGGCACCTTACAAGGCACCTCATAGGGCTCCTTAGGCTAGGCGTCGTATTAGGCACCCCTGAACAAGGCACCTTAGAAGGCACCCTGAGTTATGGGACCATAGGTTAAGGTGCCCTAACAATGTTATGGTGCCCCAGGTTAGTGTGCCCTAAGGACTGCAAGGTGCTGCAGGTTGACATGCATGACCTGTGAGGCATAGAAACAGATGTAACCCTAACACTGGACAGAGCATCGAGGAAAGGCAATGAACAGACGATTGAAGGAGGGAGAGCTGGGAGCTGCTGGACCTGCCACATCTGCGGGCATCCCATGTGGCTGCCAGTAATGTTGACAAACATGTTGGGGGCAGCTGTACCATAGCAATGTAAAGTACTGGAAAGACAGTGGGTGGCAGATGGGAATACGTGTTCCACAGTGGAGACAGAGGTGGCAGGATAGTTACAATGATGGGTGGACAGAGGAGTGGTGGTGCCATGCAGATCAGGCACAGGCAAGGCAAGTACAAAGAGGCGCAATGCAGGAAAGGGTACCAGTACAGGACATGGGCTGGCAGACTGCACAGGAAGACAGGACTCTACACAGCTGACAGAGGTAGATAGATGGACTGAAGGATTGTTGGCAACTGTGGTGAGGGTATTATGGGCTCGCAGCACAGATCTGCAAAGATATGACTGTTATAGGCATGCAAAATATTTGGGTTGGACAGGCATGAAAGGAGGGAACAACAAGGAATTGAACCCATGACCACTGCCTAGAACGTCATTGTATTAACCAGTAGGCTATAGCTCTATGGCTTGTTGCACAGCAATGGCTGGGTACAGAAGGACAGCAGGTCACTGCACAAACTGTCTGTTCTGTGTGTTAGGATAGGGTACACCCACTGGTAACCATGATGCACTGCACATGCAGATCAGCGGTCAACATCTGTTCAGCTGATGGGGTATGCACCTCAGCTTGGTAGGTGGAATTGACCCTGTGTGATACCAGCACAGAGTAGCTACAGACCATAACATTGTGTGGGTTCTGTGCTCACCCTGAGGGTGAGGTGGGGCACCCAGCACCAGGTCCACAGTACCCAGGTTGGTTGAGATAGGCTTTGCTTCAGGTCCCCATCATTGCCGGTGTGTGGTATGTATTCCTTGAATTCATTCAGTCTGCACCTGCTGCACCCTGCAAGTTGTTCCAGCCATGCACATGCTAGCTACAGACAGTTTGCCAGACAGTCCATAGTGCATGCTCCCAGAGGAGCTAGGTACATCCAGAAGTGGGATGTGAGCACAGACACCAAGCAGGTATCTCAGTGATTGAGCCCTGGAAAAGGGATCACACAGATATCATTAGAGACAGATAGTGTATAGCACTATGTGGGAACCTAGACATGCCATGGTCACTGCTCAGTCAGGGTGAGAGTGACCTCCCAGCATGACATGCTGTGGCCACACTGTTCATGCAGGTGGTGGTCGGGCAGTATAATGTCCCAGCCCTTGCCCTACACCCTGTGCAGATGCATCCTGCCCAGTCTGGCCCATACCTACAATACCATGCTCCTCATTATTCACATTTGCAGGCTAATGATAGAAACAGTGTGTGCATTGTGGGCCCAATGAGGTGTAGGCAACCACTAAACAGTGGATAGACATACACACACTCCCACTCCTATTTCAGCATTGTGCAAAGATAGGGGTATTTGCAGCCCTGCCCTCCACACTAGTCCTGAGCACAGTGCAGGCATTGCTAAGGTATGCAGGTGGTAGTATCATTGCCGTGGTGGTAACTGCTGCTCTGTGCTGGGCCCAACAGCCTGACTCTCCATGGGGCTTTGCATAGTGGAGCCTGTGTGTGGGGGTATTTGTGCCCCTGTTGGCCGCTGCTTTGGGGATTGCACCTGTTGATGATGTATCTGCATTGTAAGGTAAAATATGGGGATATGTTCTGTCAGATCCACAACTGAGACTCGAGCCTGTGACCTTCTGCTCCTGGATGCACTGGCTGGGTATACTGCACCACACTGTTGCCACAGAAGCACAGCAGTCCCTGGAGCTACCTGTACCTTTCCTCAGCCAGACCTTTTCTGTTGCACTGCAGACCATGTACTTGTACAGGGCATGGCGTAGGTCTACTGCAGGCAGGTGCCACTGTCCCCTCCAGCACGAACACCCTCCCCTGCCATTCTGACATGACCATATGCTGCTGGTGCTGGTAGTGCGTAGTCCCAGGCCATCCACTGTGCAGGTAGGTGGTTGCCTGGGGAGCGGGGTCTGGGGTGGGGAGGCATACGTGGACATCCTCACATCCCTCCCATCACCGCCTACCAATACTATGTCCCTTCCATATAGGGGAGGGATGGCTGGGGGGATATCAGGTCAATGCCCTGGCAACTATTGGCTAGGGTGGACCAGGTAGATGTAGGTGGATTGTGTTTGGCCTTGGTCAGCTTCTGTCTTGCTGATTTCCCCTTTCTATGTTCCTATGTGCCACCTAGGCAACAGCCTAATCCACCATGTGCCCCAGTTACTTCCACTACATGTCCCGCCTGCAGCCTCCTATGCCCTATTTGCACCATCGCCATAGTGGCTTGGGCACTATGCTGTTGCTGCAAATGGATCACTACTATCACTTTTATTGGGCTCCCTGCCTATGTTGTACATTGCTGACGCTGAAATGGTTTCACCCTCCTGCAAATGTGCATCTAACGACAGGTTTTCAGTCTCGATAATGTTCAGCCTTTCATTTCCACGCGTTAGTGTAGCTGGAGCCTCTCTCCGCCTATTGACCCCTTCTCTCTGCGGGACTTATCGTGGCCGGTGATGTTAACGCGCGTTAGGTAGCATTAACGTGTGTTACCTTTACTTACCGCGCATTAATGTAGCTGCTTCTACATTACCGCAGTTTAGTAAACATACCCCTAAGTGTTCACTGACTGCATTGTATTTCATTACAGTTCTTGCAAGTTCCTTAATTATACATGCAACACCATTTCTTCTTTGTCTTTCATTTCCAGCATAGTAGACCATGTGATCATCTGATGCAAAGTGCCCGATGCCAGTCCATTTCAGTTTGCTGACACCCAACAGATCAAGTTGTACACATTCCATGTCATTTTTGGCCATCTCCAGCTTCCCTTGGTTCATGCTTTGTACGTTTCATGTCCCAATATGTAAGACATCTTTGCAGCTTCTGATTCTTATTTCATGCGCAGCTACATCCGTAGTCAGACATCCTGAGGGCTTTGATCCAACCACATCATAAATGCTGGCTGTACTCTAAAAAGTCTTCATCTCCTCCCCAGTAGCTGGTTGAGTGCCTTCCCATATGGGGGTCTCATCTTCCAGCACTATAGTGCAATTTGTTTTGTTGTAACTATCCATTGGGTTTTCATGGCAAGATACAGAAATAGATTGCCAGGCCTTTCTTCCGCGCAATTTAAGTTTAGTTTTGTTGCTGTTGTCACAGAAATGTGATCCTCTGCCGCCAACACCGTCCCATTCTGCTGCTGCACAGATGGGTGGTTTGTCTTGGTCTGGCACCACAACTGAGACCTGTCCATCTTGGGAGATCCTGCCAGTAGTTAAACTACCGATAGCTTAGCTCTCAGCATCACTGATGCACCTAAGCCCTCACAGCACGACACGCTGCAAACCAAGTGAGGGAGTTTAGCTTGTATATTAATTGAAATGTAAATAAAAAAGGGAAAGAAATATTTCAGAAATGAACCTTTTTTTAAGGCTTTACTTTTGTTATCTCAAAGGTTTGTGCTATGTTTGTTTTGTTTCTGAATTGTAACCACAGTACCTGAAGGTAACTTTCCTTGAAGCTAAATATGAATAAATAAATGCATAATATACAGTATTATTTCTAATGTTTTCTTCTGATCCATAGACAATTGTTCTAGGTGGGCAGAATATAAATGGATGCAATAAATAAATAAATCAACAGCATTTCTACTTCACAGAAGACTGCTTCACATGACATTCATTGAACCTGTTACTGAGACAACTCTACCAAACAAGACACAGGACCAGAAGAAAAGGAGAAAGAAAATAATTCCTCCTTGGAAACAAACATATTGAAGAAAAAATAAAATCACTACATTCCACGGTGTCCCTGATAGACGGGTATATCAAAGGATCAAGATCACCAATGATGATGAGAAATTCAAAAATCAAAATGAAAGCTGCTGCATTAACAAAAGAACTTAGATTCATGCAGTCCAATAATAAACGGAAAGTGACAGCAGAAGTATGAAAATTGCAGAGATAAGAAGAAAACAAAAAAGAAAGATATCAAAATAAACTATTTAGAGAAAATCCTGTAGAACCCAATCGAGAAGAACGGCTACCCAGCATATGAGAGAATTTGGAAAAGATAAACACTGAAACTATGGACTGGACTGAGGCAACAACAAAAGAGTTGGAAAATAGATTAAACAGAAACCCAAACTGGAAAATCTTGGTCTAGATGGAGCAACTAATTTTTGGCTCAGTTAACATCCTTTTACCAAGACCTGGTAACTTAATCAAGTGAACAAGCAGATAGCTTTAACACCACAATGGTTCATAACAAGAACACGTCTTCCAAAGGTTCCCCAAAATTATAGGGCAATCACATGTTTGTCTACGATCTTTAAGCTATTCACTGCAATGGATGTTGACAGAATATATGACCAATTCATGATTGGCTTAATCAGAGAAATTTGCATAAATAATTTTCTTTGTGTTATTTATTTATTTACATTCTCTTATATACTGTGCTATTCTGCATCAGTGCGGTTTATATTGAACAAACTGAAATTACATTGAACAGGGCATTATAACTTGGTGATAACTATTTTACAGGGAACATGGGCTATGGAGGATTAAGTGGCTTGTCCAAGACCACAAGGAGCACCTGTGGGACTAGAAACCCCAGTCCTTCCGGCCCAAGGTTGCTGTCCTCTAGTGGGTTTTGAACCCCTGACCTTCTGGGCTGAAGTACCTTGCCCCAACCACTAGGCCACTCCTCCACTCCTGCAGAATGTTTATAAATAGTTGTTCCATAGACATATGAGCTTGCTAATAGAGGAAAGGGAAACACACCATTATTTAGTATACATTTGTATACCGCTACTTCCAGCGATCAGCAGCGGTTTGATTACAGATTGGAAATTGTCAAATCATGACAGGAAATTTTTGAGGTATAAACACATTGATTAGACAGGAAAGCACAGCACACAGAGAACTATTTTACAGGGAACATGGGCTATGGAGGGTTAAGTGGCTTGCCCAAGACCACAAGGAGCACCTGTGGGACTAGAAACCCCAGTCCTTCCGGCCCAAGGTTGCTGTCCTCTAGTGGGATTTGAACCCCTGACCTTCCTGCCTGAAGTACCTTGCCCCAACCACTAGACCACTCCTCCACTTATTATAACATTAATACTATAGCTTTACTCCACTTATTATAACATTAATGCTATAGCTTTTCTTGATGTTTTGGTCACCAAAGGGACTGACAGTGGGCATGCTACAGTATATAGGAAGCCTGCAGATTGGAACACTTATTTACATTTTTCAAGTACGCACCCACAACGTTTGCGTGAGGGTTTACCCTACTTGCAGTTCATCCGCTTTAGGCAGAATTGTTCCACTTTGTTGGAATATAAACATCAGTCTAGGCAATTGAAAGCATAATTTCTAATGACAGGTTATCAATGCACAATAGTTGAAAGGGCTTACAATGGGCCAAATATAATGATAGAGACTGGCTCCTTCAAACTAAGTCAAGAGCACAAAATGATAATGATTTTATTCATTTTGACACACAATATTCGCCTTTTAGCCATAAGCTACACCATATAATTGGTAGTTTTTTTCTGGTGCTTCAGACAATTCCAGGCCTTGAAAATGAAAGGTTGAGGTTTGTGTGGTCCTGAGGGCACAATCTGAAGGAAATTTTGAATCCCTCTAGATAGCGCCCTTTAGGTGATTGTCAAATAATTAACCATCCTTGTGGAGAGCGCTCAATTTGTGCAATATCCCTAGTTTTGAACATGGGGGCACTACGTATACTTTACATAATTATGCATCATGCACATCAAACTACGTGGTGTAGGTTGTGAAATGTCTGTGTGGGTTGTTGCATATTAATAGGATGATTAGGTCTTTTAAGTTGCAGATGTGTGAACATTGAAGTAAATTACAACGTGCATGCAGAGAGGCCCGATGGTTCAACATTGTCTTACAGCGAATCATATGTTTGATGATCTAAGATGCTTTTGTATTGATTGGATCCCTGAGTGTGGAGGTGGTCAAGATCATATGTTGTCAAGATGTGAACAGAAGTTTAAATACTGTAAGTTTGTTTGGTATGAATGCTCAGATTGAGTGGAAAGTATGTTTCTGAGTATAGTAGGGTGGGGGGATTGGAGTCTGTTTTGATATATTTAAGTGTTGTGATTCCATGCTTACCTTAACTGCCTGTGTGTGGTCTTGCTGTTCCATTAATGTTCTCTGGTGTGTGGTCCGGTTCCTATTGGTGTCCTCATTGTGGGCGCTGACATGTTACCCGTGTATAAGATTTTCTCAGAAGAATGCATACATCTGTTGGACTATTCTGGGAACATAGACTGCTGAGTGTTGGATGTCCCTGTTTGTTATCTGGTAGGTGTGTTTTATTTTGGGGCACTCCTTGGGTGAGGTTTGTGTTCTGGATGTGGTTGAGCAATGCAATAGGCTCTTTTAGAGAATGAAAATGTGATTAGGTTATATTTAAATTTGGGTTGGAAGGCATGGATGTATTTAAATATTTAGAGGCCTATTCCCTACTGGATGTCCATCCCCTGTACAGCTCCTCAGAATCGGGATGTACAGCGGTAGACCTAATTCTGATCCTCTTTTGCGTTGACCTTCTACCTTACCAAGTATGATGTCTCTCTCTAATGATCTCTCTTCGCATAATGTGTCCAAAGTATGTAAGTCGAAGTCTTGTCATCTGAGCTTCTAAAAAAGCTTAGGTTTGATCTACTCTAGTAGTGACTGGTTTGTTCTTGGGGCTGTCTATGGTATACACAGTATTTATCGCCAGCACCGTAATTCAAAGGCATCAATTTTCTTCCTGTCTATCTTTTTTACTGTCCAACTTTCACATCCATATGACATTATAGTAAGGCAGTGGTTCCCAACCCAGTCCTCGGGGAACCCCAGGCCAGTCAGATTTTCAGAGTACCCACAATGAGTATGTATGAGATAGAGCTGCATGCACTGCTTCGATTGTATGCAGATCTATCTCATGCATATTCATTGTGGGTACTCTGAAAACCTGACTGGCCTGGGGTTCCCCGAAGACTGACGTTGGGAACCTCTGTAAGGTACGTACTTATAAAAGAAGTTTGGACAAGTTCTTGGAGGAAAAGTCCATAAACTATTATTAAAGAGGGCTGGGGAACTCCACTGCTTACTCCTGAGATAAACAGCATAGATTAGCCTTTGTTGGAAACAGGATGCTGGGCTTGATGGTCTGATCCAATGTAGCATATCTTATGTTTTTACTTTAGTTGGACTCTTTTTGTACCAGTTGGTCCTCATTTAGAGATAAAAGTTGAAAGTTTTAGATTTATCAATCAAGCTATGGACTGATCATGCTTTGTTTTAACTGGAGGTTAAGATAAGAAAGCTAGACAACTGTAAAACAAATAGGAGGAAGCAGTAGTTTTTTGATCAAGAAAGGTTTAAAATTGTCTTATAATATGATAGATTTTGTTGTAAATGTAGATAACATGGTTGATGTTTGGAATTCATGGATTGAAAGTAAAATTTCTCAGACTGAAGAAAGATAAAAAGCTGATGGTAAGAGGAGATTGCGTAATAGAATGCCCTGGTTTAGTGAAGATCTGAAGGGGGAAATAAGGCAATTAAGGAAATATGAGAGACAATGGTGTAAATGCAGTTCTTGTAAAATCGAGAATTGTTTGCTGAACAATTTCCGGTTGGAAACCTCTTACGCTAAATTTAAGAAGGTTGTAAAAAGCATTGCTTTTTTTCTCTGGCATTTAGGTAAATTATTATAATTTTATATTTCCCTTCCTACAGTTTCACCATTTGCACATATGCGTTGAATATTATCATTGTTCTATATACAGACCCTCCTATTGGGTCATTGTCTTTGATCTTAGTGTATTTTTTTCATTGAAAATTTTGAATCTTTTAACTGTATTAATTTATTTTAAACTCTGTTTATTTTTATACTATGTTTGTTGTACTGTTGTCTTCTGCTATTTTTCCTAATTGTAAACTGCCATGATGTATAACGCAAATGGTGGTATATCAAATTACGTTAAATAAATAAATAAAATAAACAGCTGAAAAAATATAAACTTGCCATTACTACAGCTAAAAAGGAATATTGTACTAATAAAATTAAGCCATCTTTGAATAAAATAGCTGATCTCTTCTGGTATGTGAAAAGGCTATTAACAATCCCTATAGTTAAAATGGATGAACAAATACAGTTAGAGGCCCATTCTGTTCTGTGCATCCCCCGCATGTTTGTGCACCCAGAATCTGGACGTGAATTGGTTGCCCCCGATTCTGATCCCGCGAAGGCTGGATGTGCCCACGGGATCAGAATCGGGTGCAACCGGATGGATGTGCAGTCCATGCCCCGATTCTGGGCACCCAGATGTCCAGCCACTACATGGCTAGCCCAGCCAGGTTCCTGCATGGAGCTGGAGTGTCATGGCATCCTGTTGCAATGGCACTGTGGTTCCATGCAGGAGCTACAATTCCCGGCAGCCCCAGGATGTTCCTTTCCCTGCCACCCCACCCCCAATTGGGCCTCTACCATGGCCAGGGTTGAGCCACAAGGAACCCCCTGCAACCCTCACCTTCCTTTCCAGGCCTGGGTCCTTTGTCCCACATGCAAATGGCAGCCCCTGGATGTACAGGGCTGACTTCGGAATCGGCCCTGTACATCCAGGATCAGGTTCACGACCAGTCCCTGCCCTCTCTCCTCCTCCAGCCCTCCCTTCTGGCCCATCCCCTCCTGCCCACAAACAGAGCTCCCCATACAACTGGCCTGTACTTGCGGGAAGCTCTGTCTTCCGGACCACCAACTCAGCGTTTAGCAGGTCTGAACGTCCAAATCAGATGTTCAGCCCTGCTAAATGTGGGTCAGAATAGACCCCTTAGTAGATACGTCTGCAGATTTTGTTCTGAAGAGATTTGAGATTCAGAATATTTCTGATGCAACACTGATGATGGAAATGGATAAGGAAATTGAAGTGATGCACGGTTGTTGGGATGAGTTTGAAATTACAGATGAGAATGAAATATGTTGTTTTTTTTAAGCAGATGAATACAATTATATATTGGCAATTCATGAGAGAAGATATTGCAAAATTTTTGTGTATTCTTGTGAAGGCCTTCTTTTGGGATGGCATGGTTCCACCTACCTTAAAAAGGGCAGCAATACAGTCACTTCGAAGAAGCCCCAGTTGGCAGAAGATGAGTTTGCCCATTATAGACTCATTTCCAACTTTAAATTTGATTGAAGTATTGTTAAATGATCTACTGGTGGAGATAGAGACTCAGTTAAAGAAATATCTTTTATTATTTATGGTTTCAATATTTTATTTATGTATTTAACATTTCTTATATACTGCCTTTCATGAAATCAAGGTGGTTTACATTGAATAAACTGAAATTACATTGAACAGGGCATTATAACTTGGAGATAACTATTTTACAGGGAACATGGGCAATGGAGGGTTAAGTGGCTTGCCCAAGACCACAAGGAGCACCTGTGGGACTAGAAACCCCAGTCCTTCCAGCCCAAGGTTGCTGTCCTCTAGTGGGATTTGAACCCCTGACCTTCTGGCCTGAAGTACCTTGCCCCCAACCACTAGGCCACTCCTCCACTCATATTATTATTATTAATTATTAATATTATTTTGAAGATCATGAATGTATGATATCTATTGTTTCTGATGAATCTGGGTGGATTGCATTGTCCTCAGGAGTACCACAAGGTTCAGCCTTGTCAACAGTCTTATTTAATGTATATTTGTTTCCTTTGTGTAGATTGTTGGACCATTTGAGTGTTCAATACAAAATTTATGTGGATGACATACTGCTATATGTTCCTCTAGATAAAAATGATAGATCAGAACTTTTATTGTTGACATTATCCTTCCCTATTATTAGAGCGATTGAATAATAACATATTGCCCATTAATTTTGATAAAACTAAGGCAATGGTGATTTCTAGAGAAAAGGGGGTGGCTCCCCTTACTATGTTACATCTAGTTAATGTGCTGATACCAATATCCCCTGTAGTACGATACTTGGGAGTTTTATTAGATTCAGCACTTTCCTTTAGGAAAAGCATTCAATTTATAAAACGTGAGCTTTTCTACAACAAGATTTGCTCAAGCAATTGATATGGGCTCTCATTTTACCATATTAGGATTATTTCAACTTAATTTATATTGATTTACCAGCAGAATATATACATTCACTTTAAATAGTTGAAAATGCCACAGTTTGTTTAATTTTTGGGCTAGGGAGATGTAAACACGTATCAAGTTATTTGCAGGAATTGTACTGGTTGTCTGTCCAGTATCGCAGGAAATATAAATGTTTTGGTCTTGTACCTAGGATAGTAATGTAAGAGCTTGATAATGAATTGGCTGAAATGGGTTGCATTCAAATTCATAAGATTTATTGCAGATTCTCTTACTCCAGGATGTATGGTTATTTTGCACAAGAAATAAGGCATTTTCCATTATTGCTCCAAAAAATTGGAATGAAATTAGCCCTTTAGTTAAGTCAAAAATAATATTTATCATGTTTTCACAGAAATCTGAAAACATATTTTTTTTGTTAACACTTATACTGTACATAATGAGGCTAATTTTAATCGGGGCACATCCGGGCCATTGGGACATCCAAAATATGGATGAGCCCAATATGTATCCGATTCTGCAACCGCGGGAGCTAGACGTTCCTGCAGGTGCAGAATCGGGCACTTAGGCCGGACTGGCCCCAATTCTGCAGCATGGGATGCCAGCCCTCCCTATGCTCCTGCTGGTGCCTGGGTGTCCTGTCGCCATGGCACTGGGACATCCAGCAGGAGCGCTGAAAGCCCGCCACAGCCCAAAATCTCTTTTCTGCACCACCCGACCCTCGGTGGGGCCTGCCAGGGCCAGGATCTGGTGGCAAGGGCTTACCTCTACCTTTCCTGTTACTTTGGTATGTCTGTGTGCCACAATCACTGCAGGTGGAATAAGTCCCACGTCCATTCTACAATTTATTTATTTATTTATTTATTACAGGCTCTTATATACTGCTCTATTCAGCATCAGCGCGGTTCACAGTATAACAACAGACCAGAACAACAAACTGTTTGGTTTTACATAGAACAGGTCAGAGAACTTGGATAAAACAAGGGGATCTATTACTGTAACTATTTACATGAGTATTTACACGTATATACACGACAGGACAATCACTGGACGTTCAGGGCCCTGACCTGAATAGTTCCTGTATGCCCGGATTCTGTGGCCCACCTCCCCTCTGCCCGCTCTCTGCCTCTGGTTCTCCCCTTCCCACCACCATCCAGCACTCCCCACACAACACTGCTGATGTGTGGGGAGCCTGGGGCCCAAATACGGTGCAAGCGATTAGTGGAGGTTGTATGTCCAAACCAGATATATATCTTTGCTATTCGCTGTTCGGAATGACCTCCATAGCCTTTGCATGGTGTGCACAAATATATGTGTAGATCAATGTATTTTATAATCAGTGTGTGTACTTCATCATTCTGTCCCTGGTCTGCCCAGATTGCAGCCTCAGTGACACCTACAGTAAAAGTAGGTGCATTCACCACCACACACACTTCTATGCCTGAGCTAATTTTATGAGCCACTGGCACTCCTTGTGACCTTGGGCAAGTCACTTTACCTTCCATTGCCTCTCAAGAAAAGGTCTGGCAATCTACTTCCAGTCATACCTTGGCAAGAAAACCCAGGGGCTGCTGGGTTGCCAGGAGTCAGCATTAAAAAAAAATATCTATATAGATATCTATATAGATATATATATTGCCATGCGCATACTAAAACTATAGCACAGGACCTATAGAACATATCTGCCATAATGGCACTAACTTCCAAAGCTCACATAAGTAGTGTAAATATTGCAGTGGGTCCTAGAACGTCTACCTACTGGGAAAACTGAACAAGATAGATTACTACAAATCAGATTAGTACAGATTGCTCTAGATTTCATAGAAACTTGACGGCAGAAAAAGACCACATGGCCTATCTAGTCTGCCCTCAAATATCAATCACTACAACAATCCCCTTTTTTCCTTTAGAAAGCCATGCTTTCTTGAATTCAGATACTGTCTTCATTTCTACCACCTCCACTGCGAGACTATTCCATGCATCTTCCACTCTTTCCATAAAGAAATATTTCCGCATATTACTCCTGAATCTATCCCCTTTCACCCTCATCTTATGGCTCTGCTTCTGTGCATTTATGCTTCGCAGGTATTTAAATGCCTCAATCATATCATCTCTATCCCGCCTTTCCTCTGAAGTATACATATTAATATCCTTAAGTCTGTCCTCATATGCTTTATAATGAAGATCACTAACCATTTTAGTGGTTATAGAAGCTCCATGCTACTGGAACATCTGGCCTCAATCACACGCTTAAGGGCACGTTTACTAAAGGTTTTAATGCGTGTTATTGAAATTAACGAGTTAAGTACTCGCAGCCCTTTTATTTCTTTTGTTCACTGGCACTTAGTACATGTTAATTTCATTAATGCATGTTAACCTTTAGTAAACATGGCCCTTAGAATATAGGCAGACCCTCACCAAGTACAGCATAAGTGATCAAAAGCTAAAAGTAGAAATATGTAGAACATAATATACTGAAATCCCAAGAAGCCAGACTTTACATGCAGTGGAATGCAGGAGAAATAGGAAGAGAGGCATAGAAAGACAGCTGATGTAAATTACAAAAACTGACATATTCCAAATGCTAAATTGAAAATTATTTTTTTTTCTACATTTATTGTCTGGCTATTTTATTTTTCTAATCATGTTGGTTCCAAGATATGGTTTCTACTTTCTTCTATTTTCCCTCTTTTCAGGGTCTCAAGTCCATCTGCCACTTCTCACCCCTTCAATCTTCTTCATTTTCTCCTCTACATCCAACATTCCCCATCTCCCTCTGCTTGCCCAGGTCTCTTACTCTCCAGAATTTCACTAACTCCTTTCTCTCTTCTTTGCCGTGTCAGCATCCTCCTCTCTCTCCCTATTTTCCAGCTCTCCCCATCCAACCATCTGTCCCATCTCTGCCCAAGTCTAGTATTCTCCTAGAATGTCTATCACCTCCCCTCTCTCCCTATTTCCATCTATGTTCACCATCTCTGATCCATCCCCCTATTTCCTCCCATAGCCATCATCTCTGTTCCATCTCTCTGACCTCCCTGTGTCTAGCATGTCCCCTCTGACTCCCTATGACCTCCTCTGTCAGCAGGATTCCTTCATCCCCCTGTCCCATCTATCTCCCCTATATCCAGCATCTCTCCTCAGTCTCCCTACTACTCCCTCCCCTGCACCTAGCATACCTTCTCCATCTCCTTATGACCACCTATGTCCAGGTCCAGCATGTTCCCTCTGTCTCCCTACC
Organism: Ichthyophis bannanicus; assembly: GCA_033557465.1. Lineage (NCBI taxonomy): Eukaryota > Metazoa > Chordata > Amphibia > Gymnophiona > Ichthyophiidae > Ichthyophis > Ichthyophis bannanicus. The sequence goes on along the minus strand of CM066031.1, from coordinate 701,327,681 downwards.
TCCTCCCTCCCCTATGCAAAATATTTTCCCCCTATTCCCCTTCCCCATGTCCAATGGCTGCTGTCTCTTCCCTCCTCGGCCATGTGCTCCTGCACTTACCCTCCAAATCCAACCTAACACTCCAATTCCAACTTCTTTAAACTCTTGTCCCCCTGCCCCAACTGACCTGTGACCAACCGTCAGCCCATGGACACCATTGCAGCCAACTTTCTTAGCCTTGCAGCCATGATTAAAGCAGGGCTTCAGCCTCCATTTCTACTGCTGTGGCACTGCGGCAGTAATCATAAGTGCAGGGCCTCCGATACATCCACAAAAAGTATACATCACAAGGAACGTGACAAACAGAACCTCAGAGGAAGACATGACCATTGGAGGCCCTGCGCTTACATATTATGATTATTGCCAAGGCGCCACTTGCTGTAGAGACGGGAGATGTGGCAGCAACAACTGGAGTAAGCACAGGGAGGGGGGAGGAAGGCTTTAGGAGAGAGGCTGGTAGCACTGTGAATGTTGCTTCAGCTGATGGAACTTGCAGATCCACACCAACTACAGTCTTGAGACAGCGGGATCATATGGAGCGTGTGCAAAGAACATACCTAGGGCCGGCTCTATCTGTGTATATGTTCCAACATTTCTCATAATGCAAAAGTATACTGCCTCAAAGTCTCTTACTTTCGGCTTTCTCATCATTGCAATCTCCACATTTTCTGTAAAAGCTAGAAGTCATTGGGAAAACTTTTCTGTTTATGTATAAATCTAAATGATGTATTAGCATATATCAGCAGGATTTCCATAGAGACTTGGATTACTAGAATGCATTGCCTACATGCCTTCACATTTCACACAGGAAACCTCTGGAATATTTTTCACAAAGCACAAAGGCAAGTATTAGATTCTAATTTGTTGTTATGGTAAATTCTTAATGTAATCAGAATTCACAGTCCTCAATACGTACTGCCTAGAGACCAGAAACTCTCAAACCATACAAGTTTCACATGAATCGACTCAAAAAAGTTCTTCATAAATCTCTCAGTAATTCCAAGACTTTCCACAGTTGGCACAATTTCAGTCAGAAATCAAACCCAGGCATAGTATTTTGCTTGCAATAATAACAATGTAAACCAAAAATTTCTATGAAGTCTCAGCTACATTTAAGGTGCATAAAATTTATTGGGACTTTTGGTAATTCTCCTTTGTCTCCTTCTGCATATATGAATTGCTGAAACAGAATCAATATGTTCTTGGGGTTATTCAGGATAAGGAAATGTTTTGGCCTCATTAGTCACAATGATTTTCATCCTTAATTGATAGTGCAAACCAAACTTAGCTTTCATATTTCTTAACTGCTCAGGCATTACCCCAAATGCCTTTGTTTTTCTATGCTGTCCTTATTTAGATCTAAAACAATGAAACTTTTATTTTATTTTTATGGTTAAAACTCTGGACACTAAAAGCTACTCATTTACAACTGGAGCCACTGAGACAACTTCCTAACAGGTCCAAGGCTGAGTAGGGTTGCCAACTGGCATTTTTTTCCAAGGCCAGGCTGGCTGCTGGCAGAGATCGAAAACTGGCCCTTGAAAAGCTATTTTTTTGCTCTTGCCATGAGACTGGGAATGGTCAGAGCAGAAAACTAGCTTGTAATCTGTGTTCCCCAGCACCCCCCTCCCCCCCCCCCCCCGTGCAGCCTCACCTTCCCCTTGCAGCTGCTGCTTCTGCATCTTACAGAGCAGCGGCTGTAATAAAGCTAATTTAAAAACAAAAGGAAACCTGTGTAGAGTCCTCTGGCCCTATGAAACCCTTGTTGCAGCGTCCCACTCCCTGTAGCATCACTTCCTTTTGAGTGCGGGCACTGCAGCAGGGGTTCCATAGGGCCGGAGGGCTCCGCACATTTTGTTTTTAAATTAGCATTATTGCAGCCACTGCTCTGTAAGAAGCAGGAGCCGTGGCTGCAAAGGGAAGGAGGTGGCAGAAGTGACTGAAAGGGGGGGGGGAGGTGACAGGAAGGGACTGACAGGGTGAAAGAGTTGGCTGGAAGAGAGCAGAAGGGGGGGGGGAAGGAGATGGCAGGAAGGGGCTGACAGAGTGAAGGAGTTGGCTGGAAGAGAGCTGAAGGGGGGGGGAAGGTGAGGGCTGGAAGGCAACTGAAAGAGGGGTGAAGGAGTTGGCAGGAAGGGAGCTGACACCTGGGGATAATACTGGTAGGTGACTGGGTAATGGGGAGAAGGCTGGAAGGGAGGGGGCACTGGGACTGGAAGGGAGCAGAAACGGGATGGCACTGGAAGGGGGATGGACAGAGGGTAGGGTGACTGGAAGGGAGCTGACACGGGGAAGGCACTGGGAGTGGAAGTGAGCTGATACCTGGGATGGTGTTTGGACTACAAGGGGCTGGACAGTGAGGAAGGAGGGGGACTAGAAGGGAATGGACACCACTGGCAGTCCTGGGAATGCAAGGGGATTGACACTGGAATGTAATGGGAGGGGAGGACTGGAAATGGGGCTGATGCTGGGGAGGGTTACTGGGACTGGAAAAAGGCTGATGAAAGGAAGTGAAGAAAACAAAAGAAGAGACAAGAAATGACAGATGGACTATAGACCATAGAAAGAGAGCTAAGAGAAGACAGGAAAGCGGAAGCCTCAGATTGGGACCAGCATGACCAGAGAATAAAATGGTCAGACAACAAAGATAGAAAAAATAATTTTATTTTCAATTTAATGGTTGGACTTGGTGTTATCTCTATATTTTACACAGTATGGGGAACTGCATCTTTTATTTATCTGATGTTGCACTGCATGTGGGATCTGGCTTCTTGGGGTTTCAGTTTAATTTTTGTCTTTATATTTTCTTTTTGTTTTGTGCTCTTTTATTGATGAAGGCCTATCTATATTGTGTGTGTGTGTATACAACCAATGCTGGGCATTCTGTTAGTATGGAATTTTTTGTTTAAAAATGTGTAGCAATCTTGTTTGTTCAGTTTGCACAGTGCCCTCTCTGCAATTATCTTATGGGGACAGGGGGTGGAGCAAGAGTGGGGCAGGGGCTGGGCAGGGGGCGGGGAAAGGGTGGGGTGGGGTGGGCATGGGAAGAGCAGAGCATGACTAGCTACAAGTGGCAATGATGTCTCTCATTCCTCGCCCTTTCCTGAACCCTGCTTGCACTTCAGGTAGTTCTTGTTCCTGGTATGGTTGTAGTCTCTTTTGAATAATCTTCAGTAGAATCTTGCTGGCATGTGGGATCAGAGCGATTGTGTGATAATTTCCACAGACAGTTGGATCACCTTTCTTTAGTATTGGTATAAACACAGATCTTTTCCAGTGAGTTGTCCATGATGCTGTCTTCCATATTTCTTGGCAGAGCCTTGTAAGTACGGTAACAGCTGCATCAAATTGCTGTAATTCTTCTATGGGAATGCTATCAATGCCTGGTGCTTTGTTCTTTGATAAGGCTTTCAATGCTGCTTCAACTTCTTCTTTCATCACCAATGGTTCCTAATCATAAGGTACAGGTTGAAACGGCTGTTGGTCCACTTGATCTTTATCATATAAAAACTCTGTATATTTCTTCCCCCTTTTCTTGATCTTCTCAGCATCATTCAACATAGAACCTTGAGCATCTTGTAACATTCCAATTTGAGGCTGGAACTTTTTCTTTAACTCTTGTAGCTTTAGGAAAGCCGATCTTGTTCTTCCTCTAATAGTTTCTGCTTTTATTTCCTTGCATGCGTTGTTGTAGTACTTTTTCTTGTCCTGTCTTGCTGCACGTTGGAAATCTCTGAGTTCTGTGATTGTCTTTCTTTGTTCTCTGGCTTTAGCTTCTCTGCGTTTCTGGGCAATTTTCAGAGTTTCTTCCGTCATCCATTTTGGCCGTTTTTGCTTTTTCATCTTTTGTAGAGCTTCTTGCTTTCTTCCAATACAACCTTCTTGATGTCATTCCATAACTCTTCTGGAGCTCTGTCATTTGTATCTAAAGCAGCAAATCGATTTTGCAGGCAGTCTTTAAATTCCAGTGGTATATTCTCAAGGTCATATTTTGCTGCATTCATGAGTGTTTTGTTCTTTTTCAACTTTAGCTTGAGTTTGCATACTAGTAGTTCATAATCTGTACCACAGTCAGCTCCAGGTTTTGTCTTTGTTGATGTTATAGAGCTTTTCCATCGTTGATGTCCACAGATGTAGTCAATTTGATTTTTATACAATCCATTGGGTGAAGTCCATGTGTACAGTCGCTGCTTGTGTTGCTGGAAGAAGGTGTTTGAGATGAATAGATCGTTGGTCTTGCAGAATTCCATCAGTCTTTCTCCAGCTTCATTTCTGTTGCCAAGTCCATATTTTCCAACTACTTTGTCTTCTTCTTTGTTGCCAACGTTTGCGTTCCAGTCACCCATGACTATCAGGATATCCTGTTTGCATGTTCTGTCAATTTGAGCTTGTACTTGTTCATAGAACTCTTCAATTTCATTCTCTTCTGCAGCTGTTGTTGGGGCATATAATTGAATTATAGTTGTGTTGATAGGCATTCCTCATAGACGAATAGAGATTAAGCGTTCGTTGACTGCATTGTGTTTCATTACAGTTCTTGCAAGTTTCTTCTTTATTATAAATGCAACACCATTTCTTCTTTGTCTTTCATTTCCAGCATAGTAGACCATGTGATCATCTGATGCAAAGTGCCCGATGCCAGTCCATTTCAGTTCGCTGACACCCAACAGATCAAGTTGTACATGTTCCATTTCATTCTTGACCACCTCCAACTTCCCTTGGTTCATGCTTCATATGTTCCATGTTCCAACATGTAAGACATCTTTACAGCTTCTGACTCTCATTTCATGCGCAGCTACATCAGCAGTCAGACGTCCCGAGGGCTTTGATCCAACCACATCATAAATGCTGGCTTTACTCTGAAAAGTCTTCAGCTCCTCCCCAGTAGCTTGTTGAGTGCCTTCCGACCTGGGGGTCTTCTCTTCCAGCACTATAGCACAATTTGTTTTGTTGTAACTATCCATTGGGTTTTCATGGCAAGATACAGAAGTAGATTGCCGGGCCTTTCTTCCTCGCAGTTTAAGTTTTGTGTTGTTTCTGTTGTCACAGAAATGTGATCCTCCGCCGTCAACACAATCCCATTCTGCTGCTGCCCAGATGGGTGGTTTTTCTTGGTCTGGCACCTCAGCAGAGACCTGTCCATCTTGGGAGACCCTGCCAGTAGTTAAACTACCGATAGTTTGGCTCTCAGCATCACTGATGCACACAAGCCCTCACAGCACGACAAGCTGCAAACCAAGTGAGGGCCAGATACCATACAAAGTCAAAAAGATTAAAATTATCAACAATTTCATTTAAGTAGCAAAATAAAAAGTTTTAAGTGATCGATGAAAAGAATGATAACTATTTGACATTCTAATATATTCAGGTAAATGATTCCATTCAAGAGAATCTTGATAGCTAAATAATTTGTCATAAATCTGTTAAAAACAAATATCCTTAGGGGAAGGGTAATCAACTAAAAATAGTTTCTCGGAGCTATATAATCTTGTCTGCTTAAAAAATTTACAATATAACATAAAAATTCAGGTTCAGAACCAAACCTTTACACACCAGACACGTTAATTTAATCCTTATTCTGTTTGTTAACAGTCAGCCAGTGCAGTTTAAGAAAAGAGGGGGAGACGCTGTCATATCTTGAACACTTAAAAATCTACTGTGCCGCAGTATTCTGTAATCTAGTTAACTGCTTAACGAATCCCCATATATAAAACATTGCAATAATCTACATAGCAGAGAGTGAAAGCTTGCTCAAATAAATTATGCTCTTCCCTAAAGTAGGATCTTATCTATCTTAAATTTGTTCATTTCAGAAATACCATTCTAACCACATTACTGGCTTGAAGATCCATAGTCAAGGCTGAATCTAAGACAACTTCCAAAATTTTCATAGAAGAGGCTAGAGGGATCATCATCACTCCTACTGTGGGAAAAATTTGTTGGTAAATTTTCCTTGCCATAATTTAACCATAATAAATGTTTGGTACCTATTCAATTTTAACTTATGATAGAGCATTCAGTTGGAACCTATAGCAAATCCCTTTCCTAAAATACTCGATGTCTGCCTTAATATTCCCTGGACTGGTATTAATAACAATATGTCATCCACATAAGAATAAACTGAATGCCCAATTCTTGTAATCCTATTCCAAAAGATCAGGCCAATGCCTTCCTTGAAGCTTTCAACAACCTAGGATATGAACAAATAGTTGATGCCCCCCCCACCAGAAGGGAAACATGCTCGACCTCATTTTCTACCCACAACCGGATGAGAACTCAAAATACAAGTATGGCATACTTATAGCACCCGTCCCATGGTCGGATCACAACCTAATACAATTTCAAATACCTATCCAGCAGGAAAATGAGCAAACAAAGAGACTAACTGAAAAACCAGCAACACCCACAGCTCGATTCAGACACCTGGACGAAGAGACAATCATCAAGGACGTCCTACCTAAAATCATATCTACACCTCCAGACCTCGAAGAGATGATGGCTTCATGGAACAACTGCCTGAGCTCTTTTGCCCGCAAACCTGTCCAAAATAGACCACTTAACCCCTGGCAAGTGTCCAAGAAGTAGAAAACCCGCACAATGGTATACCGCTGAACTAAGAACCTCCTTACTCCTACTAAGGAAACTGGAAAGAAAATGGCGACATACACGGGCCCCAATGGAGCTAATAGCATACACCTCCCACCTTAAAAAACATCGGGAATTAATATCAGCGACAATGAGAGAACACCACTCAAATCTACTAAACCGCGCCTTAAACAAACCCCATGAGCTTTTCAACATTGTAAAAACCCTAACGAAGGAGCCATTGCCCCGCCATCTGGACATGATTAATTCACAAGACTATGCAGATTACTTACTGGCCAAAATCAACAATGTCAGCAAAGCCATATTATCCAACCCTAGCAGTAATTCGCCACATATCCAGCCACTCACAACTATCGTAACTCCAACAACCACACAAGTCGAGGACATCATTACTACCGTCAACGCCACCACTGCACCAAATTATCCCTGTCCAGCATTCTGGAAAAGAGCTCTACGGAAGGAAATCAGCCCTATACTATGTAAGATCATGGACCTATCCTTCTCTACAGGTCTATTCCCATCATGCCTCAAACAGACGTCAATCAGACCTCTTCTGAAGAACACCAAACTGGATCCACAGAAGGATGAATCATATCGACCAATATTAAGCATTCCACTGTTGGCAAAGTTAATTGAAAAAGTTGTGCAATGCCAAATACAGGACCATATTGACTCAACGGCTCCCCTGGACCCAGCCCAACATGGTTTTTGAGAATCACATGGCGTGGAAACTCTCCTAACCACACTAATCAATACACTAGTCACAGGAACCGATAACATCAAACAAGGATTCACACTGATTTTCCTGGACATTGCCACCGTGTTTGATTCCGTAAACCATGATCAACTCCTGAGACGGCTTCAAGATAAGGGAATCAGCGGTTTAGCATTGAACTGGTGTAAATCATACCTAACGGATAGATGGCAGCAAGTTCATACAGGTTCCACAACCTCTAAACATTTCCAGCAAAAACATGGTGTACCTTAAGGCTCCTCACTCTCTGCTTTATTATTCAATATATATATGCAACCCGTATGTGAAGTAATCCACTCCTTTATCGTCCCATGTCTAATCTACGCTGACGATGTACTACTCTTCATCCCATTCCTGACTGATAAGCCAGATTTCTCCCCTCTGATAAATTGTTTTGAGGCTGTAACAGACTTGTTCCATGCACAAGGCCTCAAGATAAACTTTAGCAAAACAGACGTACTCTTCACTACAAGAAATCAAAACTTCTCCCCTCCACCTGAGCTAAAGACGAAAGATGCTGAGCTCACAACCAGACCCACGATCTGCTACCTTGGTGTTACATTAGACCAGCAGCTAGATTTCAAAGCACACATCAGCAATGCCGTCAAGCAGATCCACCATAAAATACGTACATTGAGACATCTCCAACCTCTACTACAACCAAGCGATTTCAGGACAGTATTTCAGGCACTTGTGACCCCCCACTTTGACTATGCCAATACTATTCTTCATGGCCTACCCAAGTGCTCATTAAGTCCACTACAACTAGCTATGAATACTGCAGATCGCTTCTTCCACGGAGCCTCCAAAGGAGACCATATCACCCCGATTCTAAAAGAATTACACTGGTTGCCAATCTACTGTCGGACAACATATAAAGTAGCCTTGATAACATTTAAGGCTATCAACAACATGTCCTCCTCCTCCCTTACAGAGTTGATCCACCTTACCTCGGCAAACAGAGAAAGGAGATCATTCGTCATCAACACCCTTCTCATCCCTAAAGAAATAACCAAATGCTCACAGGCGACAAGGAGCAGAGCTTTTAGGTTCTATGCACCCACATGCTGGAATGCACTCCCACTCTCAATTCGAGCAATTACCGATATTATACAATTCAGAAAAGCTCTAAAACATCACCTCTTTCTCCTACACTATGCACAGCCCAATACTAACCACAACACACCCAGCTAAACATTGATGACCCACAAACATTTCGTAGCTATGTTGTACAGAATTGTATATAGTTACCCAAGTTGAAATACAAGTTGTATCCCTGTTTCCTGTAAAGACATATCTGATATTCAATATGCACAAATGTTACCTGTAAACCGCACTGATTTTAAAGAGCGCGGTATATAAAAGTAATAAATAAATAAATAAATAACTAAAAACTTAAAAATGTATTAAACAAAAGTGAAGATAAAGGGGATAGAAACATATAAACATGATGGCAGAAAAAGAACATATGGCCTATCCGGTCTGCCCTTCCACACCAACTACTACAATCCCTTTTATCTCTTTAGAGATCTTCTGTGTTGGTCCCATGTATTCATGTCATGGAGGTATTTAAATGTCTGTCATATCTCCTCTCTTTGCCTATCCTCCAAAATATATATACAGTATTGGGATCTTTAAATCTGTCCCATATGCCTTATGATGAAGACCACTGACCATTGTGGTAGCCTCTCTCTGCACAGACTCCATCCTGTTTATATCCTTGTGTTGGGGCATATAGAATGCTGTCTGCCTTGCCAAAGAGATAATAAACAGTCTCCTTTAAAAGAGTCTGCAGCCCATAGTTCAGGGCTGGGAGGTCATGGCTCACAGGGCGAGGTTAAGAAACCAGCAGGCTGCAGAAGGGAGAGAGGCCCGTGGAGCCAGAAGTCCTCCCATGGCAAGCTGTGCAAAGGAGTTCTGAGGTAGGAGCTTTAACTGGGGCTGGTGGAAGACCTGGGAGACCCAACTTGTGAAGATTTAACAAGCTGAGACAGAAAAAAAGCTAATTTTTATTTCCCTGAACTACTGTCTGTCCTGTGTTTTAGCTCTGTAAATGTTAACAAGCTTGAGCCGGAATAAAAACTAATTTTGCTTTTGCAAAACTGCTGTCTGTTCGGTGTTTTAAAGAAAACCCCTTCCCACCACATGTCACATTACCCAGATCCTTTTGAAGGTGTGGTCTCCAGAATTGCATATAATACTTCAAATGAATTCTTACAAAGACGTATACAAAGGCACTATCACCTCCTTCTTCCTACTGGCCATTCCTCACCCCTATGCACCCAAGCATCCTTCTGGCTTTTGCAGTTGCCAATTACATGCATAAACTTAATATGTTACTAAGAAAACTTGGAGAGCCACACAAGTAACTAATTACTAGTTAAAATAATTGTATTTACTGCAGGGGTTTCATGTTTGCTACAGTGTTATTAATATTTAATGTATTAACTTCTCTAGGTATCTTTGCAGGAGAAAAAGTAGAAAGACTAGGGGACATGCAATTAAGCTACAATGCAATATAGTCCATTTAAAACAAATAGGAGAAAATATTTTTTTACTCAATGCATAATCAAACTCCGGAATTTGTTACGGGAAGATGTAGTAAAAGCTGTTAGTATAGCTGGATTTAAAAAAGGTTTGAACAAGTTCCTGGAGGAAACGTTCATAAATCATTATTAAAAGGGGCCAGGGAAATCTACTGCTTACCCCTAGGATAGGCAACATGGACTCTGTTTACCTTTTTGGGAACCTGACAGATATTTGTCACCAACATTGGCCACTGGTGGAAACAGGATACTGGACTTGATGGACCCTTAATCTGACTCAGTATGGCCTCTTATATTATGTTATCTGTTTAGCAACTTTAAGATCATCAGAAACGGTCATGTCCAGGTGTCACTCTTCTTTTGTAGACAGAAGTATTTCATCTCCTATACTGTACCACTTCCTTGGATTTTTGTAGCCCAAATTCATGATCCAGCATTTTTTAGCATTAAATCTCAGCTGACAAATTCTCGACCATTCTTCAAGCTTAGCTACGTCCCTCATCATGTTATTTACTCCTTCCTGGATGTCTACTCTATTGCAGATTTTGTTATCATCTGCAAAGAGGGGAAACCTTGCCCAACAGCCCTTCTGCAATATCTCTAACAAAAATGTTAAAAAGAATTGGACCAAGGACAGATCCCTATGGCACACCACTGGTTTCATCCTTCTCCTCAGAGTAAACTCCATTTACCTGTATCCTTTGTTGCCTCCTACTCAACAAATTTCTAACCCAGTTAGTACCTTGCTTTCCTGACTGCTTTGCTAGCTTCTGTAAGTTTTTACAAATATACATCCCTGTCTTCCTCTTTCTGTGATTTTTTTATATTTTATGAAAGCCACCCTCTTTTTCTTCACTTTTTCAGCTACTTTTGGGAGCCACATTGGCCTCCTTTTATTTATTTAACATTTCTTCTATACCGCGCTCTTACCATCAGCGTGGTTTACATTAAACAAACATATACATACAGGGTAACTGTAGTGTATTTTACATTTAACAGGAGTTGAAACTTGGGGGAAAAGGGGTAACTATCTACAGTTATTCACATAGTCAAAAATCTCTGGTTATATGCATGGTGTGTGTATTTCCCTATGGAATCTACACTGGAAAGTAACTTGTGAATAGGTAGTGCTTGAGCCTTTTCCTGAATTGGGTTAAGCTGGTGATAGCTCTCAAGTCTGGTGGGAGGGCGTTCCAGGCTTTTGGGGCATAAATGCTGAAGGCTCTTTTAGATGTTGCCTTTGTGCATCTCGCTATTTCTTTTGGGACAATTAGGGTGTTTATTACTGCGGATCTTCTGATTCTATTGGGGGATGAAGTGCGTAATAGTTCAGTGATGGCTGCGGGAGATTGATTGTTCAGGGCTTTGAAGGTCGTGATTATGATCTTATGTTGGATTCTGGCATGGGTCGGTAACCAGTGGAGTCTTTTCAGGATTGGTGTAATGTGGTCTGTCCTCGATATTCCTTCCAATACTCTGGCGGCTGTGTTCATTGCCAGTTGGAGAGGGTTTAGCGTTGCTTGTGGGAGTCCATATAAGATTGCATTTGAGAAATCGAGGTGTGGCATCACCAAGGCTTGGTAGATGGTTCTGAAATCCGTGGGTTCAAGTAGTGGTCGTAAATGCCGGAGTGTACGTATTTTGTGATATATCAATTTAGTTGTATTTTTTATGTGTGTTTTCATGTCTAGTCGTTGGTCCAGGGTGAATGCCTAGGTATCGAATATTTATTTATTTTTTATTTATTTAGACAGTTTTTGTATACCGCCTTATCCTTCAATCAAAGCGGTCACAGCACAATTGGGGGATACATTTAACACGCGGGGATATGAGACACATACACTAATACTTACAGGGAACATGGGCTATGGGGTTTAATTGTTAGTGGGTTTAACTGTTAGTTCTGTGCCCTTTATCTTTAATGTGGTTGGGGGTGTGAAATCCTGGTTCCTCGTGATGAACAGTACGTCAGTCTTGCTATGATTGATTCGTAAGTTCTGTGTGAGGAGCCACTCTTCAACTGCTTTGAAACAGCTCACCAGTGGGGTAAAGTCGGGTTGGTTGATTGTGAATGGCGTATATAGGAGAATGTCATCTGCATAAGATAAGCAGGCAACATTAAAAGAATGAACTAGGTCACAGATAGGTTGCATGTAGTTGTTGAACATTAATGCGGAAAGCGAGGAGCCTTGAGGCACACCCTGTTCTTGTAGAAATGGGTCTGATGTTGTGGTGCCGGTCCTCACTTGTTGCCATCGGTTGGACAGGTATGATTTACACCAGTTCAGTGCAGAGTCATGGATTCCTTTTTCCTTGAGACGATCGATAAGTATTTGATGACTTACAGAATCGAACGCAGCCGAAATGTCCATGAATATAAGGATGAAGCCTTTTCGGATGTTATCTATTCCTGTGATTAGAGTGTTGAAGAGGGTGATGAGGAGACTCTCCACGCCATGTGCTTCCCTGAAACCATGTTGGGACGGGTCAAGCGATTACATTTTTTCCTTTACAAAACAAAAAGGTTTGTTGCCCTTAAAATATCCCCTTTCAGTTTTGTCCATTGCTTTTTCTACATCTTCCAGCTCTTCACATCCCACTAACGACTCCTTGAAGTATTGTCACATCTTGACAATATTAGTTTTCCTAAAGTCTAGAACCCTCACTTTTGAATGGATTTTAGTCACTCTAGTGCTAATACTGAACCACATCATATGGTGATCATTGGATGCAAGATGATCTTCCAATATAACATCATTGGTAAGCACCAGGTCCAATATGGCCCCTTCATGTATGGGTTCTGTTACTAGTTGCTGGAATAATTCTCCCTGTAGAGAATCCAGGATCTCCTCACTTCTAGATGACACTCCAGCAGGGATGTGCCAATCAACATCTGGCATACTGAAATCATCCATCAGTAGCACTTATCCTTTCATGGCAATACTGTAAATGTCTTCAGTTAAATCTCTATCCACTTCTGCCTGTGAAGGAGATCTCCAGACTGTGAGCTTCTCTGCCTCAGCCTTTACCATCAACAGGGAGGATTGAAAAGAACACCACCTGCACACCTATCTGCTTCACCCTCTGTCCCAGAGCCATGAAGTCATGCTTGATATGCTCAGAGGAATACCTGGCAGTATCAGTTGAGCTGACATGGATGAGCAGCATTGGATAATAATCAATAGGAGTCTTGGCAAAATCTCTGTAGCTTCTCGAATTTTGGCACCTAATAGACAACAACCTCCCTGGACATCAAATCTGGTCAGTAAATGGATACTTTGGTACCCCTCGATTCCTTGTGGTCACTGATTCTGCAAATTTGGGGAACTTGAGCTCTGGTTCTTCCTGTTCCTGGGATGTTTTCACTACATCCACTTCCAGGACTGCATACTGGTTGTTCAATTCAAGGGCTGGAGGAGTTGGATTGTTGATTCTGTAGGCTCTGGTGACTCGTGTCCAACTCTCTTCATTTTTTAGCATACCATCTTCACCTCTGTTGGAGAGCTTGGTTGCATCAAGAACCATCTCACTGATGTGCTTCTCACTGTCATGGATGCTTCTCAGCCTCACCACCCCCTCTTTGAGGTCCTCAGCTTACAAGTATTGTGCATATGGAACCAGTCCCTCAACTGGGATCGGGCTGTCTTTCTGGATAGAGACAGAAGCTATAATGGGGGTAACAGCTTTGACAAAACTATTCTCCCCAGTCATAGTTTAGTTGTTGGAGCTTTGGTACCTGTTGAAGGAAATGAGGAAGATCTACCAAAGTCCCTAACTTTTCCTCAGAGCAAAAGCAGCTAGCCTCTTTTATGTCTTTTCTGACAGCTCTGTTCTATGTACCGGTGTGTAGTCATGCTAGCTTGCTGAACAGCTATTATTTTATACTACTAAATTCTGATATTACATGTCTGAGGTATATTGTTTAATGCATTCCCTATGTAAATTAACTAAGCAAAACTCCTTCAAGAATATCAAATTGTTTACTTTTAGAAGATATCCAAATGTGGAACTATTTAATACTTAGATTTTCCCTACCAACTAATAAAAAATCTATTATCTTTGCTAACAAGCTAATTGGTGAGTTGCCCTATATAGGAAGAATTCTCACATAGAGTGGGTGAGAGCTGGGAAGGGAAGGGAGGGAGGGATCTAATATCTAAGAAATGCGGTGACTTCAATGAGCTTACCTTGCTCTTTGAACCTGAAGGCTAGAGGAGAAAAAAAATGACTATAATAGCAGAAAAAAAGTTTTGCCTAAGAACACAAAAATACCCGTTTCGCAATATAGCTACAATTCACTAGGCGATGCAGCAGAAAAAGTTAGCAATTAAAAATAAAAAAGACCCTTTAAGATGCAGAGAGTTTGTATTGAAGAGCCCCAGAAATACCTTGTTTGCAATGGAGACCCTCTAGGAATGGTCGCAGTGGAGATCCGCTAGGAATGGAATGAAAAACATCCTAGGAATGGCCTGAAAAACATCTAGAATGTGTGAAGAAGAAAGCACTCTATCATCCCCAGTACTCAACAAAATTTCAGTTATAGCAGCAGAGGAATTTAACCCCTGGCTGCTCTGTTCCTAACCCACTACTCTAACCATTATGCTATCCTAGACTTCGATGAGTCTTCCGCTATTCTGCACACATGCTGCCAGGATTGCCAACTTTGCCCATATATTTCCTTAATGTCAAGAATTCCCTGAACCAATTCAAAACTCTTCCTGATATACCCATCTCATTTAATCTCTTTAATAGAAGATTGTGATCTATCATATTAACTGTGGATGACAGATCTAGTTGAATCAGCATAGCAGATTTTCCTTTTCCAAAAAAGCATTCTAACATCATACAATAAAATGGCTAATAGAGTTTCAGTACCATAATTACTACAAAATCCACATTTTTCAGAATTCAATAAAGAAAAATCTTCTCAATACTTCAACAACAAGGTGGCCATGAATTTTTCCAAGATCTTTACAAAAATGGGAATATCTGCAATGCATCTATATCTTTTAATACCAATTTTCCATCTAAATGCTTTCTTTTCAAAACAGGACTTAATACTATAGAACCTGCCTTCAATGGAAAACTACCCTGCTGAAGAAATAAAAACAGAATCAATGTAATCCACTGTACAATCATCACTGGAGGATTTCTTAAAAGATTTTCTAAAGAACAATGTGATTTGGAATATTTCTTCAGCAAGCTTTTTTACTTCCTCTGCCTTAATTGGCAAGAATGAATTAATGAGCAGTTGTGATGCAAAACCTTGAAAAACCAGCTTATTAATGCCAAAAATTCTAAAAACAAGCATGCAAAAATGTTTGTTGGCATGTTTTTGTAAAAAACAAAACAATGATACCTTTTTTCAGAGCTGTATATATAAAAGAGGCTCATTACATGGCTGTGGCTGCTGTTTAAAGTACCTTCATGACCTGTTTCAAAGGCTCCAGAGGGGCTGAGGGGACCTTTGATCCCTGGTAGGTCAGCAGCTCCTGAAACCCCCTAGCCTTGAAGCAGGACATAAATGTTTACAGAAAGTGTCCTTCTGGGAGTCCTTAAGACCTGGTGGTCTAGTATGTCATAACCCCTCCATTTTTCTTCACAGAGTCAACACAGCATGCAAATGTCTAAAGAACCTTCCTCTCTATGAAACGTCACCTCCTAAATAAACAAATCTGAGGGCTGGCCCTGTCCTGTGACAGACTCCTTCCCCTCAGGACCCCAACTCACCTGAAGGGTTTTGGAGGTAGTAGAGCAGCAGTTATCTTCACTCACTCCTGCCCTGCCTCAGTGACTGCCTCTTATAAAATAGGGAATGCATTCACAATGTAAATGCAACAAAACAACGCATGTTTTGCAGCATTTACATTGTGAATGCGTTCCCTTTTATATGAAATTTGAATAGGGACCAGCATTCTTTTCCTATAATAAGTGGGATTCGTTCTTTTGAGCGTTTATCCCCTGACTTGTGGTCAGTTTGACTGTTTTTTAAAAATGATTAAAATGGAGGACCTACCCCAAGAGAGGGTTTACCCACTCTCATGGTAGGTGATCTGACAAAAAACCCTTTATTTTCACTGTTCATGGGAATAGGGGGTTTTATTAATGTGGTGAAAGAGATCAGTGCGTGTTTGCCTTTTCCATTAGAGTCTTATAAATTAGTGCCACCAGTTCCTTCCCAGTAGCCTTGCAGTACTACCACTAGGGGTCTGACTGCCAAATAAGGGCATGCAATTTAGTATGAGGGCCATTCTAAAAGGTTTAGTCATGGTTTGGACATCTGCAGATATGTATGTGGATGTCACAATCACAAGCACGCCTCTGTAGCCATTCCACAAATGGTATTTGTACATGTCTCCAGTATGGGGATGTTCAAGTGGGCACAGAGGTGTGGTGGAGGCATATCTGGGGAGGGGCAATGGACTTACACATTCCGGTTCGATCCCAGAAGCAATTGAGCAGGCACAGGCATGTTTATTGCTGCTCCAGGCATGAATAGATATCAGGAAAGTGCTTGCTTTCACCTTAAAACATCCAGAGAGTGTAGAGAAGATGGGGAACTAGATTACTAGCTTTAGATTATAAAGTCTCGCATTGGGATTTGAATCCTGGCCACCCGGCTCCGAAGCCTCTGCCTCTAACCATTATACTATTAGATGTTTTGGCTCTGAAATGCTCTCCTGGGGCGCCTATATACTGTATAGACATTTGATGCACGTGCACATCGGACACATCCACGTTTCTGGTATTGTGCCTGCCTTTCTTTCCAGATGTTCTGGCTTTGACGTCCCAAATTGCACTTGGACATCCCGTTTGGAATGTGCCTCTATATGAGCTTCTATGGTTGCTATATGAGACTCAAACGAAAAAGAAGTATCCAGTAATGCTTCCAGTATATGAATGACTGGGAGAAGCTTAAGCTTTACATCATTTATTGTGGTGGAAAAGATAGCAGACACACTTTTGTGATATCTGTAACAGCTTGCTTTTACTGGGACTCAGCTTAAGCTTATTAGTGACAAGAGAAGCACTGAGGAAGATTACTAATGGCACGATCTTTACCAGTCTCCAAGAGAAACCGGACGTCATCAGCAAAAGCATAACAGTAAAATTCAGATTGATGAATTACATCCAGTAATGGTATCAAATAGATGTCAAACAAAATCTGGAAAAATTCAGAGCCCTGTAGGACCTCTCCAACTAAAATGAATAGAAATTTGGACTGATGACCCATGGGACAGTGAAAATGACTGGTCAGATCAAAATGGCTGAAACCATTATAAGTTTATTCCTACATGGTGTGCAATCGCCCAAGCACCAAGTGATAATCTGAAGCACTCAAACAGATCTAAAGAGACCAAGAGTGAATACAAACCCTCATCTGTTGTTACTTGGAGATTGTCTAATAAAGACTAAAAAAACAGTCATGGTCGCAGAATCTTTCCTGAACTCTGCCTGAAAAGCTGAGATTCATTCAAATAATCAACCAGTCGCTTGTACACCAATCACACAATAAATTTACTAAGCACAGGCAAAATGCAAGCGGATAACTTTCCTTTACCTCGGGGTCCATGTCTCCTTTCTTGAAGATAGGATCCACCAGTGCATGTTTTAAGGAAGGGGGTAGCGACCTTGCTGATGAACTCACATTGATGAGAAAAGAAAGTCAAATTGAAAAGTGCTGCTTAGCTTCCTTAAAAAAGATGAAGGCTCACACTAGAAAGTTGTAAGTTTGTCTTTCCCTGCTAGCCGTTTTACCCCCAATGGAATAACTTCAGGACAGAAAAAGATGTCATAGGGATAAGGTGAAAGATTGATAGGTTTCATATAATTTCTCCCTGACCCCCCTCGATTACTCAGATAAAGCCAGTAATGAACAATAATCACAAATAAGCAAAACCTTTGTAACAAAATGTCAGCAAAATCATCTGGGCTTAAATCTTCTGATATACTAGCTTTGGAAAGTGAAACAGGGGATGTAGAAGCCTGATGCAGCTGGAGTGCACCACAGTTATTTTTTGCAGCAATAATTGCTTTTACACAGTGTTTTTCTGCATGTTTTGCCCTGGACTTCCCAGATTGCACTTTAACACCATTTCTAAAATGGCACTTCAAGGGCATAAGTGGTCACTTACATGTGTACATCACTAAAATGCCATCATCTATGCACGTCACCGTGTATGTAAATGTAGGTGACCCTTATAAAATTACCCGCAAATTGGCCACACTTCCTCCATTTTCTCTACAGTTGTCACCTTTATGCTTAAACGATGTAAATCATCCATTAACCAAGGAGAGAGAAAAGTGTTGTATCTAACAAGAGCAAGCAATCTTGCTAGCAGATAACAACTCTATTACAAGAACCATCTTAGCCAAATCAGGCACTAATGCTTTGGGAGAGTACACAGGAGAAAACTGCAGTCTGGTCAGATGTTAAATGTATTTTAGTCTGCAACAAATTCTCTTCATTGGGAGACCCCCCTCCATGTGCTAAGATCAGAGAGCCAAAAATTTACTAAAGAATAGCCAGGCCATGAGATAGGCAAGGCA
This sequence comes from Ichthyophis bannanicus, assembly GCA_033557465.1. NCBI lineage: Eukaryota > Metazoa > Chordata > Amphibia > Gymnophiona > Ichthyophiidae > Ichthyophis > Ichthyophis bannanicus. The sequence goes on along the minus strand of CM066031.1, from coordinate 701,309,186 downwards.
AAGAGATCCCACTGGCCAGACTGAAAATACATTGGAGAAAACACCAAATCTAATAAATGACCCTTCCAATGTGTAGAGGATATATCGACTTACAAAACCCAAGGATTCTAGATTAGATACTGGAAAATATCTACAGCCTGAGAACTTCCCAGCACAATAGCTACTGGAATGTTAAAAATTCCCTGTATACAAAGATCTTCAAATTCCACAGCTTTTAATAGCTCATTTAAAGCCAATATCTTTGTTAGTGAAATTGCAGAAGGGCTGTTGGGTAAGGTTTGCCTCTTTTTAGATGATAGCAAAATCTGCAATAGAGTAGACACCCAGGAAGGAGTGGATAACATAAAGAGGGATTTAGCTAAGCTTGAAGAATGGTCAAGAATTTGGCAGCTGAGATTTAATGCTAAAAAATGCAGCATCATGCATTTGGGCTGCAAAAATCCAAGGGAGTGGTACAGTGTAGGGGGAAAAGTACTTCTGTCCACCAAAGAAGAGCGGGACATGGGCGTGATTGTTTCTGATGATCTTAAAGTGTCTAAACAGGTAGCAAAGATAACGGCGAAAGCCAAAAGGATGCTTAGGTGCATAGGGAGAAGAATGGCCAGCAGAAAAATGGAGGTGATAGTACCTCTGTATAAGTCTTTGGCGCAACCTCATTTGGAGTATTGTGTGCACCTTCAAAATAATATAAACAAGTTGGAGTAGGTGCAGAGCATGGCTACTAAAATGGTTAGTGGCCTTCATTATAAAGCATATGGGGACAGACTTAAAGATCTTAATATGTATATGTTAGAGGAAAGGTGGGATAGAGGAGGTATGATAGAGATGTTTAAATATCTCTGTGGCATAAATGCACAGGAGGAGAGCCTCTTTTGAATGAAATTAAGCTCTGCTATAAGGGGATGTAGGATGAGGATGAAAGGGGATAGACTCAGGAGTAATATGCGGAAATATTTCTTTATGGAAAGAGTGGTAGATACATGGAATAGTCTCCCAGTTGAGATAGTAGAGACGAGGATAGTATGGGGTAGATTCTGAACCGTATTTAGTGGGTCTGGATGTCCGATCTGGATGTCCAGACCCACTAAATGCCTGGATCACTATGTAGGAAACAGGTTTCCCTGCACATAGAACAGGGTTATGCAGGGAGCTCTTTATGTGGGTGGGAGGGGGCAGGCTGGAGGTGGATTGAGGGCGGGCAGTAGGCGGCACCATAACCCTGAACATACAGGGCTGATTCCGAGGTCGGCCCTGTTCGTTGTGGGTCGGCCATTTCAACGGGGGATACCAAAGCCGGGGCACAAAAAACAGGCGAGTGGGTTCAGGGGGTGCCCCACAACTTGACCCTGGCCATGGAAAGCCTGATCGGGGCTTGGGCTCTGGGGAATGAAGAGTCTGCTGTTGCCATTGGGAACGAAGCTCCTGCATGGAGCCATGGCACTGCTGCACCATGCAAGAGCCAGGCTGAGCTAACCAGGGATGTGGCTGGACGTCTGGGGTGCCTGAATTGGGGCACGTCCCAGATGTCCAGCTACTGTGCTGCGATTCTGCTCCCCCGGGGCCATCTAGCCTCCTTGGGAGCTGAATTGGGTGCATGAAATAAACACAGAGGATCTCTAAAAGAAAAAAGAGACTACTGTATTGTGGTAGGCTATGGCCTGTAAACTAGGCCTAGACCCCAACCCCCACCTGAGACTAGTGTTGAAGAGAACCAGAGTTTGAGAAACTGCTTTAAACTGCTTTTGAAAAATTTGTATAATTCCTTTATGCTGATGATAGACATGTTCCTGCATGCCCTGAGCTAGAAATGGCCTTGAAGTAGAAATTTATTTATTTATTTATTTAACAACTTTTATATACCGCGCTATTTGTTATCAGTGCGGTTTACATATAACAAAGGTTGCACAGTCAGAAGACTGTTCTGTGCTTACATTGTAACAGGAGTTTAAACTTGGAGCAACAGGGTAACTATAAACATATGTACAAAAACACAATTAGATTAGGTTGGAATATTCAAGAAGGGCTAAGGCAAGCTCAAAAATACTTGTGACAGGGTTATTTATGTAGAGCATGAAAGGTTTGTGGGCATTGGTGTGTGCGTGAGCAGAGGCGGGGTGGATGCTTGTGCAAAGTGAAGTAGAAAAATGTGGTGTTTGATTGCCTTACAGAACTGAATAAGGTCTTTGATGGATCTAATTTCTGGTGGAAGTTCGTTCCAGCATTTTGGGGCGTAGAAGGCGAAGGTTCTTTTCTTGTATCAATGTCTAAGACTATGCCTTTGTTAGAATAGCCTGAGAAGGGGGAACAGGGAGCTAGATCCAGAGAGGGTCCCCGATTGGACAGGTGCAAGGGGCGTTGAGACCAATAGAAAGTTTGCCTGTATCAAACTGTAAAAATTGTATATAAGGAATTTGTTCCTGTACTCCATTGCTCAGTCTCTTTTGGACACGATTCTGTCTGAGCCTGTGCACAATAAATTGGCTTGGATCCTGCAACTGACTTCTGGTTTTATTCATTGCATGCACTTCGCTGCTACATATTCTTGGTGCGTTGGCCGGGAATGTGCGAGTAGTGGATGGTATTCAAGTGAGTATACCATGTTTTACCACCTCAAGGTTTGGTCCGGCTGGAACCGTGTCTGGCCGACCGCAGGGGAAACCTCAGGCGCCACCGGTCCTCTTGTATCGGAGAGGGTTCCGCCTTGCCTCGGCGGGCTACTGGGTCTGGCCGGCCAACACCTCCGAACCCGAGGGGAGCCCAGGATTCAACCCAAGACCTGGTTCTGTAGCGGGTACCGGATCTGGTGAGTAGAACTTTTGTTGCTATCTAGTCAGCTAGCTTGGGACACGTCTTGCATGAGTGCGCGAGACTAAATTGGTACGGTACCGAGAGCCTGATCACCTCTCAGGGCAAGTCCGAGTATGCCTTGCATGAGTGCGCGAGGCCGAAAATACTGCCCTTGGTTCAGCAGTCCGAGTACGTCTTGCATGAGTGCGCGAGATGCCTTGCATGAGTGCGCGAGGCCGGCTGCTGTTGGTTAATAAGGTAGGCCTGGGAATTTGGGAAAACGTTGCTAGCATCTCTGTTTGTGTCTCCCTCTGTTTCTAGGGCTGCCCGGGCCCCCTACCGGCAGTCCGATCACCCGCACCCTCTGTCTGTTGTCTAACCGCGGGTTTCACTTCTGGTATAATGTAAGGTTATTAATTAAGGAACAGTACTGAGAAAAGGAAAAAAAACAAACCTTAGCAGTCACTTTAAGGAATCGAGTCTAAGCACAGCACAGCGAAGACGAACTGTGTCTGTGTTCTTTCAGCACAGCGTGAGAGACGGTATCTCTAGCAAGCAGAGGGAGAAGGGGTGTGTGTCTTTCACACAGCCTGCAGAAAGGAATGTTTTAGTTCCTATTAACCCCTTCGGATCTCCTCAACTGTTTTAGTTATATCTCTGCACTGCCTGTATTTCTACGTCAACTGTTCCTGTTATCTTATTATTTTTATTTATTTGTTTATTCTCTGATTTATGGGGGAAACCTGAATGGCTTCTTGGTCCGAGTACGGACCAAGGGAGGAGGAAAGTGTTAATTTTCCAGTTGCTGGAGAGTGAGAGAGTGATTTCTGTGGGATTTGATAGAGAGAAACCTGAATGAGTGAGAGAGAGACAAAGGTTTTGAACAGCATTTTTGAACAGCATGGGCGGGGGTGTATCTATACTGAGCCTTCTGCAGTGTTTCCTTAAGAACTTTAAGAGGGGTTTCTCTGGTGATTATGTAATTGTAATGACCCCAGGTCGATGGGAAGTTTTATGTGAACGGGAATGGCCCCCCCCCCCGTCTTTATAGAGTGCACCCAGAGGAACACTGCCATATAGTTCTGTCACGCTGGAAATGTTGGATTTTGCTGGCATGTCTGTTTGTGTGTGTGTGAATGAGAGGTCTTGAAACACAGACCAAGCGAGTGCGGACTCCTGATTAGCGCAGTTCCTGGCCGGGCGACCGCGCCCAGGTCGCAAAAAGGAGGAAGCGTTTGGTGTTTGTCTACCTATTTGTTCCTAGGGCTGTACGAACCCCTTACCTGCAGCCCGACTACCCGCCCCTACTGTCTGTTGTTGTGTACGTCATTATGGGAGGGTCGGAGTTCATGTAAACTCCGTTGAAATGTATGATCAAGAATTTTAGCAAGGGATTTGCCGGAGACTATGGAATAAAAAATGTCTCTGTCCCGATTAGAAATGCTTTGTGAGAGGGAGTGGCCTATACTGGTCACTTCGTGGCCCCTTTGTCTTCACGATCCGTCACTATCGTCGGCGCTACCGGAACCAGAACCACCAAACCCTTTTTGCAGAACTGCACCTGTGAATTAGGGGGACAGAAAATAACACACCAGTTCCTGTATATGCCTGAATGCCCAATCCCCCTCTTGGGCCGGGACATGCTCACTAAGCTCCAGGCGCAGATATCCTTTGTTGAAGGGGGAGGGATGGAAATGACTCTAAACTCGAAACCTGCTGGCCTGATGGTGTTAACTGTGCCCCGAGAAGAATGGTGGTTCTACAGTGCATCTCCGATCAAGGCAACCAGTCCCCATATACCCACCAGAATTTCAGCTCCGCCTGAGGTATGGGCAGAGGATAATCCTCCTGGCCTAGCAAAGAATATAGCCCCTGTCATTTTCACCCTCAAACCAGGAGTGGAACCAGTGCACGTGAGACAATACCCTCTCCCGCGACCGGCGATTGAAGGAATTCACTGTCATTTAATGAAATTATTGAAGTATGGACTTCTCAGGGAGTGCCAATCGCCCTCTCCTCCCAGTCAAGAAGCCTGGGACAGGTGACTACCGCCCAGTGCAGGACTTGAGACGAGTAAATAATGCAGTGGAAACTATACATCCAGTAGTACCAAACCCTTATACTCTCCTGGGACTGATCCCCACTGAGGCTACTCACTTCACCGTCTTGGATTTAAAGGATGCCTTTTTCTGCATACGGCTAGCATCAACCAGCCAACTTTTGTTTGCCTTTGAATAGGAAGACCTTACTACAGGAAGACGGGGTCAACTCACCTGGACTTGACTACCCCAAGGATTTAAGAACTCACCTACTCTCTTCAGTGCTGCTCTCAACCAAGATCTTTCAAGTTACTCTGTTACTCCGGGAAAAAGAGTCCTCCTCCAGTATGTAGATGACCTATTGATAGCCACCAACTCTAAAAATGAATGCTCTGGGCGTTTTGACCCAATCCCTCGTATCTTGGCAGCGACCTGTAGCATATCTATCCAGACAACTGGACACTGTAGCAAAAGGATGGCCACCTTGCCTGAGAACCATGGCAGCTACAGCTCTCTTGGTGAGTGAAGCCGACAAGCTCACTTTGGGTCAGAAGTCTCCAAGTAACGGTACCACATTCTGTCCTGACTCTTATGGAACACAAAGGGAATTACTGGTTCACAAATTCACGAATGCTGAAGTACCAAAGCATGTTGTGTGAAAACCCCCAATTGCAGTTAATCGTCAGTCAAGCTTTGAACCTAGCTATGCTGTTTCCAATTGGTCCAGGCCCCCCCCCTTGATCATGATTGCTTGGAAATAATGGACACTGTATTCTCCAGTCGCCCTGATCTAACTGATGTCCCATTAAATGACCCTGAACGAACTTTCTTCGTGGATGGAAGTAGTCTTGTCATCAACGGACGACGATGTGCTGGTTATGCAGTGGTGACCCTGGACATGGTAATAGAATCATCAGCTTTGGCCCTGGGGACTTCAGCACAGAAAGCTGAACTGATAGCCCTCACTAGGGCACTGATAATAGGGACAGGGCTCCACTTGAATGTGTACACAGATTCCAAGTATGCCTTCACCACATTACACGCCCATGGAGACCTGTACAAGGACGTGGGTTAATAACCTCAGGAGGCAAGTCTATTAAATATGGTCCCTCATTTGTATCTCAAGTGACTCAACAGTTGGCCCAAGCTCTACAAGTGCAATGGAAATTACATTCAGCTTACAGACCCCAAAGCTCAGGAAAGGTAGAGTGTATGAACCGCACTCTGCAATCCCAGTTGTCTAAATTCTGCCAGGAAACTCACCTGAAGTGGCCTCAGGTTCTTCCTATAGTCCTTCTCAGGATACGTTCAGTCCCCACAAAGTCACTGGACTTCAACAAACAATCCAGAATTGCCATTGCGACTCACGCTGTGGCGACAACCACCGCTGTAAGAGTCAACAGCCCTACTCCTGCCACCTACCGGAAGCTGACAGGTCTATGTACGGTGGAAGCTGTGGAAAAAGAGAACTTCAGTAAAGAATTTGCAGATTTCTAGACAAATTCATTGAGATATTGTAATCATGATATATCTGTGTATTTATGTTGTACTTACGGTAGCCCTGGGGCCCCTTAGAATGCCCACTGATATACCTCCTTGTATCACATGTTATGGACCAGCCACATGGGCGAATGATGGGTCCTGGGGATACTGCACTCCTGTTTAGGTTTGAAGACTATTGTGTTTGCAGTTTTACTAATGGCAGCTATGTGTTTACTCCTTCCATGTTTTCTGCCTCTTTGTTTACATATGGTTACCTCCATCGTTGACAGTACCGTTGAACGTAAGACAGCAGCACAGGTACTAGCCATGTGGAAGTATCAAGCTATACCCCGAGAAGAAGCATCAGTTTGCACAGGGTTTGATATGTGATTATTTTCTCACCCTCTTTTATTCGGGCTGAGAATAATCAAAGGGGGGAATGTGGTAGGCTATGGCCTGTAAACTAGGCCTAGACCCCAACCCCCACCTGAGACTAGTGTTGAAGAGAACCAGAGTTTGAGAAACTGCTTTAAACTGCTTTTGAAAAATTTGTATAATTCCTTTATGCTGATGATAGACATGTTCCTGCATTCCCTGAGCTAGAAATGGCCTTGAAGTAGAAATGTATCAATGTCTAAGACGATGCTTTTGTTAGAATAGCCTGAGAAGGGGGAACAGGGAGCTAGACCCAGAGAGGGTCCCTGATTGGACAAGTGCAAGGGGCGTTGAGACCAATAGAAAGTTTGCCTGTATCAAACTGTAAAAATTGTATATAAGGAATTTGCTCCTGTACTCCATTGCTCAGTCTCTTTTGGACACGATTCTGTCTGAGCCTGTGCACAATAAATTGGCTTGGATCCTGCAACTGACTCCTGGTTTTATTTTTATTTATTTATTTGTTTAGCATTTCTTCTATACCGCGCTATTATCATCAGTGCGGTGTAAATCAAAACAGAAACGTATGCATTCAGGGTTACTGAAAATGCATTTACAATTGAACAGGGATTAGAACTTGCATAACAAGGTAATTGACAACAATTATTCATTGCATGCACTTCGCTGCTACAGTTGTTGATATGGGAGGGCAGACTAGATAGGACATGTGGTCTTTTTCTGCTGTCATATTTCTCTTTCTGTAAGTAGGTGTTCTGTAAAGTAACAAAAAAATAATCTGAAGAAGGGATGGGCATTGTATTGCTAATCATTCAATTCCCTTACAACAATCAAAAGATCTTTTAATATGCTCAATATAGAGTCATAAATAAAAGTCACTTCTCCTTGAAAACAGACAAAAACACAAAGCTAGGTGGAGACAAACAGTACATCAAATACACTCTATCCCCTCCCAGATCATTGTTTTGTCAGACATTTGGCTAATGAATGAACTCACTGATCAATTGTGTCTCATTAACCTCAGACCTTTGCATTAAAGAGCCCAGCCTTAGAGTCCCCCAGATTAAACTGACATGTCATTCAGATGTCGACTATAAGAAGTCAGAGCAATAGGCAAAACACCAGTGTTGATACAGGGCCTGATTTTCGAGGTCATTGACATAGGTAACTGCCCTAGTTACCCATGTAAATGCTTTATCCAGGATTTTCGAAAGCACCTTCAGGGGTAGTGTCCTTGGAAAATCCCCGATATGTACCTAACGTGCCCAGACGCTATGCGGTTAGGATCAGGGCATGTTAGGGGCATTATGGGGCAGAGTGGGGGTGGAGGAAAGGGCTAACCGGGTATCACTGATTTTTAAAGCTACCCACTTAGTCCTCTACACCTTAAAGATAGGGGAAGTTAAAATTGGGCCCATAGTAATTACTTAATTTTGTATGGGCTCCTGCCCCACACCAAATGGATAACAAAATACTGGCAAGACAAACAAATTACTTCCTAGAAATGTTAAAAACAGTAAAATTCTACAAAGGGTCACACATAAGGGTAACACTTCCTTGACATCAGCAGACCTGTGGCGGCACTCCTGTGGGAATGCATCGTGCCTGATGTGGTATTTATGGGGCAAGTTCTGCTGCTGCTGTCATTATCAGTGTACTGTAGGGAGGAACTTACCAACCCTCAGGGCCGTCTAGGCAGAAGCTGACAGGGAACAAAAGAGATCAAGGCAGAGCAGAGCATCTGCTCCTGCAGGTGAGAGAGCTGAGAAGAAAAGTAAGCAAATAGCACTTTCTTAGCCACATAGGACATAGGTTTTAGAGGACAAGGTCCACTGCTGATGATGTCACCAATGAAACACTGGGTAGAGCTAATTGACCTGCAGAACAGTCCAGGTAGGAGGCAACAAGTGAACAATAAATGGAATCAGAGAAGACCAGAGCCCCTACTCCTGTATGTGAGAGAGCTGAGCTGAGATGAGAAATGAGCAGTTCCTTGAGCACTGTATGGAGGTCATTTTGGAAGCCCTATTCCTGCTTTAGATTTCCAAAAAGCCAATTTAGAAGCCAGGTCTGTGGATATCCCCAGCTTGTTTTGGCTGAAAAATATCCAGAGGGTGTAGAGAGGAAAGGACTCCATCATTCCCAGTACTCAGCACAATTTCAAGGATAACAGTAGTGCAATTTCAACCCTGGCTTCCCTGTTTCTAGCCCACTAGTCTAACCATCAAGTTATTCCTAGACATCCAGATTCTGAAATATGGTTCTGGGGATGTCTATGTAGACCCCCTTGCAGACATAAATATTGGGCACATCCACGTTTGTGAAATCATTTCTGCACCTGGACATGCTTGCTTTTTCTTTAGACGTACTGGCTTACAAATCCCAGATTGCACTTGGACGTCCTTTCTAATATCCCTCTTCACAGTTTTATCCACCTGAGCCCTGTATGAACCAGTTTTACTGACTTTCACATTATGCATGGGTAAGTCTCATGCATGGCTCTGGTCCTAGTGCTGCTGAGAAGTAGAAGATATTAAATGTGCACAGGCCTTGTCCAATTGCTTTTCTGGCTTATTTCAAAGCAGTCCATTTTATTTTTCTTCTTCTCTTTCTTAAAGCATCTGCAAAATCAGTCTGCTCTCTTCACCTTTCTCTTTATAAATATTTTATGTGTTTTATAAAACTTGTGTTCTGCTAATTAAAAAAAAAAAGGAACATTGCAGATTACACAGTGAGAAATTAACCTAAAATGACATGAAGCTAAACAGACATGGTAATAAATATTAAAAATAAGATGGAACTCACTGTAAAATTATAGACACCATATGGATGAATGATGACCAGCACTCTATACATCAGAACCAAACGTTTGCCCAAATAAGTAGGCTTTTACCTTCTAGGGGAATCCAAGTAATTGACTTCTGCATGGATGTAGACAGATAATGAGTTCTACAGCTTTGGACCTGTAATTGAAAAGATACGATTTGTGATTTGTGCAAAGCATATCATATTTAAGGAAAAGTTGACAATGAAGCTACCTCTGAGAAGACTAAGGGAAGAGGAGGCATGTGGCGCTGAAGTAATGCGGACTCTCCTTCCAATGCCCAGCAAAACATTTTTTCTGTTGGAAGCCAATATCCTCCCTTCTTCCATGTCCTAAGACCAGAGAACCAAAAACATGCTAAAGGGTGGTAAATACATGAGATAGGCAAGGTTGAGCAGTCTAACTTCAACTGTCTATCATATGTTATTTATTAGCATTTAACTCACCCCTTTCCAGTAGCAGTTCAATTTCAGTTACAATCAGGCACGGTATGCAATTCCCTGTCCCTAAAGGACTTACAATCTAAGTTTGTACTTGAAGCAATGGAAGGTTAAGTGACTTGACCAAGGCCACAAGGAATGCCAGTGGGATTTAAATCCTGTGCCTCGCTAGGCCCAGGCTACTCTTCCACTATATTATAATGCCATGGGAGATATGTAAAAAGCTTTTTAAAAATCATTGACTATATTTTCTTATGGCAAAAGCTAGTTTTAAAAAGACAATGCTGCTTTCGGCACAAGAGATTGTGGCACCCACCTTTTTTAAACGTGCTTGGCCAGAACCTTCATGATACACAACTATCCTAGCAATGTCACCTATCAAATATTCCCCTTCCTTCCTATGCTACTTCAGCTCGGCATCCTACATACACTTTCAGAAAGAACAAAAAGAAGGTCATATTTCTGCTTAGATTAGCCTAACTGAAATGAATATGTTAAAAGATTGCAGACACACACTGTCCCTTTGAAAGATGGTGAAAAGGCAACGTTCCATAAAAACACTGCAGCAGCTTTGATAAAGCTTAGAGACACAGAGCTGTATCTGAGGTACAATTCTGTCTCTCTAAGAACATATCTACACTTTTGTGTAAAATAAAAATTTAGAATGCACTTTATTAAAGAGCTATCATGCCCAAAAGTGCAAAAAAGATATACAAAGTAGGTCTCTCAGGACCCTGAATCTGTGAAGTTCAAATGCATCCTGTTTTTCAGAAAAATTAGAAAGAGTTATTTTAAAAGCTTTATTAATGATTTGTAGGTGTGGATACTGGCGATTTCTGTAAGTAGATATTTTAGAAAGGGTAGAATTTACATGTGGATGCCCCTTCTATGTGGAAATTGCAAGGGGGCATAGTTACGGGGTGGCCAGAGCATGGTAAAAATCGTATTTATTTTATTTATTTGGGGTTTTTTTATACTGCTTTTCACCAGGGCAAAGCGGTGTACATTACAACAACTGGGTTTTACATGTAACAGTAGAACTTAATTATATAGATAATTTATATTTACAAATTGTATTTTAACTGAGTAACATATACAATAGAGGATTCTTGTTAGGGGGGATGATATTCAGGGCTGGCGGCTGGATAGGGTCGAAGGAGGGGGGTGCGGGTGGGGGAGGGTACAGAGGGGAGGTACAGGGGGAGGGTACTCATGTGTATTACCCATTTTATATAAGGGATGCACATGTATGACTAAAAATGTCCATGTTAGGATTTCAGCTGTTCCCTGGCATGTTTAGGTTTGTGCTTGGTTCGTCCAGCCCCTTACAGGAGGGATTAAGGGGGATATCCTACTTAATCCACTCTTGTTCATTTCTCCATCAAAAGTAGGAATAGATAGAGATTGCAGCATCTGTAGGCTTGCAAAGTAGTCAATATGCACATGTAAGTACCAGCACTTATATATGGAAGTTGTTAAATCTGGCACTTAGCGTGTTCGCGTTGGCCACGTTTCCCAGTTGCTTTTTCCCACCTGTACAATTGCAAAATGGCTCCTCCAGCTCCACAGATTGGCACCTACAGCTGCACTCCTGCACCTCTGTATTCAGTGCTTTAGAAAAGGCTCCACATTCAGCAGAACCGTTTCTAAAATACCACTGGAACTGTGTAAGCTACGAGCATGACATCTCAATTCCCATCTTCAGGTAGTATCCAAAATGTGCTTTTTAATATACTACTAAAGGACTGTCATACAAGGGAGGAGTTGGCACTTCATAGTTCTTTGTCCTATATTCTAACTATGGGTTCTTAAAAACTGCTACCGAAGACATTTTCATTCTCTTTTGTCTTACTGCAAAGAAAGGCATCGCTTTCAGATCAAACTAGTTCATCTGACATGGTTCCATGCTTAGAAACTTTATTTGCATTAGGGCACTGCAGAAAGGATGACAGCAGCCCCAAAACCAACCCATTAGCTGAAACGATGGAATATCCCCAGAAAGGAGAGAACGACCTAAGATTTGTGTGCCTTAGAAACTGTGTAAATAATGGGAATATTTACTATTAAATGTTGGGTAATAAAGCTCATCTGATTTGCTCTGAAGCTAATATTTGTATCCATTGAAGTATTTCCACTGTAAAGCCTTTTGATGATTTTTTTTTTTTAAATAATGTGATATGACAGTGAGTTGCCTTCACATCTGTCATATACTGCTGCTATTATGGACAACAATCGCTCCATCCTTGTATGCTAGCTTAGTTACAAGATCTGTTTTGGAAGCCAGGGCTCTCGGTGTCTTATTCTCCATACTGAATAGATTGAAAAACGTTGAACTAAACTTCTAGTGCAATAGTACAAATTCTTGGAAGACAGCTAGGTATGGTTTCATTAGTCCCAAGGGTACTTGTGGGAATCTTCTAAACCTGTGAATATCAAGATGACATTGAAAAGGCTCATGCAATTTACTGGGAACAAATGAAAGTTCTTTATTTATGAATTCTTATGCTTGAACATATACTAGAGACTCATCTAAAAAGTCAACCATTGCTAGTTTTGTTGTGTTTGTGATCCATGGACTTTTAACCAAGTATTACGGCCTGTGCATGTTACTGAATGGGTGATGTGACCTATAGAATGGATGGCCTTCTCCTACAAAGACTGATGCCACTGTTCTTTATTTTGACAATCTTCCATGCTGCTAGCTGACTCATCAGAAATGATTAATAAGTTACATATTGGATAGTTTAGACCTAATAGTGTTGTTGGAGAGTTCTAGTTCCGAAGAACAAGATGGGGTCGCTTTACTGTGCAACTGTGTAATAGTACACACTGCTGCAAAGGAGTGTGCACTATTGCTCAATAGCACAGTAAGGTGCGCACTATTGATGGGAAATGGGAAATGCCAACAACTTTGTCATTTCCTGTTTCGCCAATATCGCGCCTTTAATTTTAAACACGAGCCCATTCCTAGTTTATCACCTCCCTCCCCCGCTGACCACATCAGCACTTTAAAATATCAATTTGTATGTTTTCTTTGTCTCAGATTAGCTGAGATCTTTCCTAGATGCTAAAAAGATCACTGGCTGTAATCCAGAGGCCTATGTTGGATTTAAGGGGTAATTCCAGCCACGTGTGAAAGGGCACGTACATGTGTACATCAGCTGGTTGCTGTTCTATAAGTATTTGCATATGTGTCACCTCATGTATTTGCAGGGTGGGCATGCAGAGGGGTGGCACTGGGGCAGAGAGGAGGTGAAGCAAGGGATACGCATGTAGGCTATAGAATTCTATAACATAAGGGCGTGCCTTTCAAAATTTAGCCATGAGTATTTACATCTACCACGGGGCAGGGTTAAGTGCCTGTGCCTGACGTGTGTGCACTGGGGACCACTTTGGCCCTATTCTAAAGGTAAGGCATGCCTGCGCTTTACTTTATAAAATCTGCATGCACCTTAAGTGTGCCGTTATAGAATTACCCTGCATATGCCTGAGTAATGGTCTATTATATTTCTATCCAGGTAGAAGGCTAGTCTAGTTCCTGTTGCTTATTTAGTTTGTTCCTTATTTTACTCATGTTGGTCAGCATGTGCATGTGCATCACAGTTCAAACCCATATGTCCCAGCATATCAAGGATAAAGATAGGGGGAGTAGCTAATGATACTATTTATATCAAAATGAGCTTATGGGCAATTTTTTCTTTCATTCTCCAATAGCCAGTTCTGCAAAAGGAAAGACACAGTGCAGTAAAAAAAAAAAAATAATCCAGCACTTTTAATTAATGAAGTGGAGAATCACTGTAGAAGGAACTGAATATCAGAGCTGCTCTCTGCTGTCGAATGGGCTTTGTATTCATGCTCCGGCTTCTTGTAAAACTGTGTCAATCTATTGGAACCTATGTACTGTCACTGTTGCCCCAAAACTGTGAGTCCTCACAGGGAATTGACTGAAAAGCTGGTCACTTCTCCTGAGTACACTTTGCTGCAGCAGGTTTTTAAAACTGAAATGTTGCCTCTTTTTTTTCCCCACAGTCTTTCAAAAGGACAACGACATAGAACACCATCACTGTGTTCTTTTATAATCCGTAACAGGTCATATAAATGAGGCATGGGTGGTGAGTGGTTATCTTCAATTTTAGAAGCAAAATATAAGGCCCATGAGATGAGCCCCTCATCCCTTGCTCTTGAGAAGAAGAGAGCAGGAGAGAGAGAGAGAGAGAGAGCGAAGCGCAGAAGCTGAGAGCAGCACTGCACAGCCTGGGAAGGACACAGCTAGGTGAAGCGGCAAGAGAGGCTGAGCTCTGTGGAGTGCTTCTGCAAAGAGGATCAGCCCAATTAATAGCTGTGGAAGCCAGGAAGACATCCTGGGGAGTGCTCACAGCTACTAGCATCCCAGGGCCATGTGTTGTTGTCTGTTCTCTCTACTGCGGTGTGGTGGGCTGCATCCACCCACTGCATTGCTCTTACTCTTCTCTAACATTTTATAGCATGCATTCCATTTGCATCGGCACACCCTTGTACTGTAGCCATTCCCAGGGGTCCCATATGCAAGCTATCTGCTGTCATGCCTCCCTGGTTCCATGACATGCTGCAGATGCCTGGATGTGTCCTCTCTGATCTTGAAGACATCCGTCATCAGGGCTGGGCCAACTACTAGGCAAACCAGGAAGTTGCCTAGGGCAGCAACTTCTGGGGTCGGCAAAGAGTAGGGCATTGATGCTACATAATAGATTTTGACAGCCGGGGAGGGGGTGCTTAAGGTTTTCCTAGGGTGCCAGCTGCCAAGACCTTGAACAAACTCAGGGTCAGCCCTATCTGCAACCCTCCACATAACACAGTATTGGGCCCCAGTGAAATACACTTGGCTAGGGTGGGTTGCATTGATGTTAGCATGCAAGTGCAGGGGGCAAGTAGAGTGCGCCTACACAGCACACATGTGCACTTGATGTGCAGTCACTATTACCACATGACCGAAGTGCTTAGCGTAACATGGCTTCACTTCCATGACCACACGCCCTGCATTTACTACAGCTGCTCCACCCCTACCTCATTAGAAACATGCACTAACCGCACATTAGTCCAACGCTATTTGCAGCACTTTAGTAAATATGCCCTGTTGTGTTTTATTTATTATAATGTTAAGCAGTTTTATCAGTTTATTATGATATTGTATAAAGATTACGTACAAATATGCCATTGCCATCTTTATTTAGAATTCAGTGCATCATAAAAACTGAAGAAAGAAATAGAAAAAAAAATTACATCCCTATTCTGTTATAAACCATAGAGGTGCTGAGGCAAGATGAATGACGATATTAAAAAAATATAAAAAGAGGAAAACATTGCTCATATCTTAAAATCAAACTCAACAAATTTATTATTATACTAATAAAATCAGATATACATTAAAATAACGGGCATGTTTACTAATGTGCCTTAGCTATTTAGCGCCAGACAGAACACCACAAGGACCTGATTGTTGTATCAGGGGTGGAAGCGGGAGCTACAGGCCCCTCCAGCTCCTCCCACCAAGGCCCAATTGGGCCCAAGCAAGACGCTTTAAAGCCGACAATCTCCAGGTGTGCCCCTGCCTGGTGGTCCTGCGCCTGAGGGCCTCGCCAGAGGGCTCTTAGGCCAGGATCATTGGCAGGACCAAGAATTGCAAGAAGAGACCCTCCTTAGACAGCAGATACTTCTTAACCACGAACGCTATCCTGCTAAAAGTAAGTTCACACTCCTAACACAGTTGAATATTAACTTAAACATAAAATTTCTATCTTGTTTAGAAGACACTAGCCAGCACACTTTTAATAATTCAACCCCTCTCCTTCATTATTTTTATAGTGCTGCCATTCTATATCAGCTTGCCTCATTTGTACCTCACCACTTAGATTCTGTTACATTGTTATCAAGAAACAAACACTATTTCCAACTCTAATTGTAAATGTTGCCATGGATACTATCCCCTCTGTTCACAATGTTCTATTGATATCTCATTGATAATGTTCATTACTACCATGTGGCTTTCGCTGTTCAGCCCTCATGCTGAAATTTTGAGATTGCATACCTCTCCCATTCTATACCACCTTGCCTGATTTGTACCTCACCACTTAGGGGTATGTTTACTAAACTATGCTAAAGTTACTGGTGAAAAGTGCAGCATTAACATGAGGAATGCCATATAAGGAAGTGGGCGGTCTGGCGTCAAGTTAGCAATGACTTTGTATCGGGCGATAGAGGGCGCCTTGGTTCGTTATCGTGCGGTAACCTTAATTTAGTGCCAGCAGTGTGATAGAAGCTATAGAGGTGTAGCCCACTGGTTAATACAATGACTGCCAAGCCAGAGGATGGGTTCAATCCCTCAGAGGTCTCATCTAATAAAGCTGTTGGAGGCAAACCACTTTTCCTGCCTGTAACAAACAGACACATCTCTACAATCTGTGCTGCCAGCAAAAACATCCTCACCTAAATGCTGTAACCTAAGGTGCCCCATAGGGCACATTATAACAGCACTTTGGCTAACAAGGCACTTTATATTGTGCCCTTATAGGTTACAGCACTGAGCTGAGGATGTTTCTGCTGGCAGCACAGATTGTAGAGATGTGTCTGACTATTACAGGCAGGAAAAGGGATTGCCTTGGACATCCCTATTAGATGAGAGACCTGAGGAATTGAACCCATGACCTCTGGCTTTGTAATCATTGTATTAACCAGTGGACTACATCTCTATAGCAGCTATCATAGCACTGGCTGGCTACAGAAAGACTGCAGGTCGCCACACAAAATGTCTGCTGTGGTTACCAGGATAGGGTAAATCCACCACTACCCATGATGCAATGCACATGCAGAACAGCAGTCTACATCTGATCACAGGATGGGGTATGCGCCCCTAGAGCACCTCAGTCTGGTAGGGGGAACTGACTGTGTGTGTTACTGGCACAGAGTAGCTACAGACCGTGACATTGTGCGGTTCCTGTGCTCACCCTGAGGATGAGGTGGGGTGCCCAGCACCAGGTCTGCAGCACCTGGCTTTACCAAGATAAGCTGTGCTGCAGGTCCTTGTCAGTGCCAGTGTGTGATAGGTAGTCCTTGCAGATACACCTGTGTCCATCTGTATTCCCCAGTCATGTCTAGCCCTTGTGGACTATGATGCACCCAGAATAGTGCATATCCTGTGTGGTTGCTATGGTCACTTGCTATAAGAGCAGAGGAATGGGAGTGTCTGGACCCACATGCAGACTATGTAGCACCACCCAACCCACCTTCTCCAGGTCAGGGTGGGGGACAGGATCTGCCACCAACAGAACCACACTCTACATCAATGCAATGGAGGCAGTAGAGGGAACCATCAACCACAGTCTTGCTGTGGAAAGGGTGCTCTCCATGGCAGTCAATGCAGATCTGTACCTATTATATAGGGCACTGCCAGTAGGCCTGGAAAAACTCAGCTGCCCCCCCACCACAATCTGACATTTACCAGAAGAGTGTACAGTCAGTCTTCACCTGCTGCATGGTGTTCCAAACATACACATGCTAACTGCAGACAGTCTACTAGCCAGTACATAGTGTATGTTGCTAGAAGAGCTATGTGCACCCAGAAGTTGGATGTAAGCACAAACACCAAACAGGTATGTCAGTGATTGGGCCCCAGAAAAGAGAACTCACAGATGTCACTTGAGAGAAACACCATATAGCACTATGTGGGAACCTATACATGCCATGGTCAGTGCTCAGTCAGGGTGAGAGTGACCTCCCAGCAGGACATGCTGTGGCCACCTTGTCTGTGCAGGCGGTGGTCGGGCACTACAACGTCCCAGCCATTGCCCTATGCCCTGTGCAGATGCATCCTGCCTAGAATGCCATATCTGGGCCATACCCAAAATACCTTGCTCCTCATTATGCACATTGGCAGGCTGATGCTGGAAACAGTGTAAGCATTGTGGGCTCAGTAAGGTGTAGGCAGCCACAAAACACTGGATAGACATACACACACTCTCTCACCTATTTCAGCATTGTGCAAAGATAGAGGTGGTTGGCAGTCCTGCCCGCCACACCAGTCCAGAGCACAGTGCAGGCATTGCTAAGGTATTCAATACTGTTAGGGTCACTCTCCGGGGTGGTAAACACTGTCAGAAAAAAAGGAAACACACTCCATATATATCAGAAAGGTTGCTATGATGCATCTCTTTTAACAAATTGTGTTTAATTTATGATTTGTTATCTGACATTAATCATAGCAATCTTTTGATATATGTGGCATGTGTTTCCATGTTTATGACGGTGTTAAGGTATGCAGGTGCTAGTAGTGGTAACTGCTGCTCCGCGCCGGGCCCAACAGCCTGACTCTCCATGAGGCTTTGAATAGTGGGAGCCTGTGGGTGTGGGTATTTGTGCCCCTGTTGGCTGATGTTCTAGGGAGTGCACATATTTATGTTGTCTGTGTTCTGTAGGGTAAAATATAGGGGCATGGTTTGCTGGAGCCACAGCTGGGACTTGAACCTGTGACCTTTTGCTGTGTGTACTGCCCCAAACTGTTGCCACAGAGGCCAGTCATTTCCTGGGGATACCATGACTGTTCTTCAGACAGGCCTTGTTTGTTGCACTGCACGCCACCCACCTAAACAGGGCTTGGCCTTGGTCTGCTGTGGGCAGATGCCACTGCCCCCTCCACCACCAGCACCCCTCCATCGCCATGCTGACATGCCCTTATGCCGGTGGTGCTGGTGGTGCGCAGTCTCAGGCCATCCAGTGTGCCAGTAGGCGGCTGCTTATGGTGTGGTGTCTGGGGTAGGGGTGCCTACATAGACATCCACGCTTCCCCCGGAACCGCCTGCCAATGTTATATGCCCTTTGTGGTACCTGCTGGGTACTGTCCCCTGGTACACTGTGGCACACACACTCATGGGCATGTTTGACGCTGGTCAGTTGCTGCCATGCTTATTTTCCGTTTCTGCATTCCTATGTGCCACCTAGGCATCTGCCTAGTCCACACTGTGCCCCAGCTGCCCCACTGCATGTCCTGCTTGCAGCCCCCTGTACCCCATTTGCAGCATCACCATAGTGCCCTTTCATACTTGGGCATTATGCTGTTGCTGCACATGTAGCACTACTATCACTTTTCTTGGTCTCCCTGCCTTTGCAGTACATTGCTGACGGAAATGGTTTCTTTCTCCTGCAATTGTGCCTCTAACGCGAGGTTTTCTCTCGCGGTAATTTTTGGCCCTTCATTTCACAGCGTTAGTGTAGCAGGAGCCTCTCCCCGCCCACTCTCCACCCATTGACCCCTTCTCTCCGCCCTCTCTGCACCTTCTGCGGGACTTAACGCCGCTGGAGACATTATCGCGCGATAAATTTACTTTATCGCGCGATAAATTTACTTTATCGCGCGATAATGTCACTTATCACCATTTAGTAAACATACTCCTTAGATTCTGTTACTTTGTTATCAAGAAACAAACACTGTTCCTGATTCTAAAGTAATTGTTACCATGCATACTATCCCCTCTGTTCACAATGTTCTATTGATATCTCACTGATAACGTTCACTGCTATCATGTGGCTTTTGCTGTTCTGCCCTTATGTTGAAATTTTGAGACTGCATACTTCTGCAATTTGTCTGATACTATTATACTGTTCAAAATGATTAAATTTGCTACCTCGTGGCTAACGATGATGATGCTGTTCCCCTTGACCTGAAACTCATTATCGTACAGTGCACTGCTTAATTGTTACCCTCAATGTTAGGTCAAGAGTCCATGGTTACCACCATTGAACCTAGCCCTTCTGCTACTATACTGTTATAACCAAAATAGGTCCACTGCTACCCAATTCCCATTTTATGGTTGCTAACTTCCTACCAACTTACATTGCAACCATATGGTATTCATTACCTTTCTCACATTCTAGTTAGGATCTTGGTACTCTCTACTGTTTATGAGCTACCGATAAATTGCTCTACTAACTTGTATTGACAAACCCAACTCTGTACAGCCCTGCCATACACAGAGATGGAGATCAAAAATACTATAACCTACACCCTGTACATCATCTTACTGTTCATAGCTTTATCCAGTGCCCTACTGACCTACCAGGAACCCCTCCCTTTCTACCCCATACCCATCATTTATCACCGACCTAATCATAACCAAATATACCATATAAATGGACATAGTAATTTGAGAGAGAGCTGCCATCACATTCACAAACATCACACCTAGTACACATCAATCTAATCCCTAATACCCAACTTCCGAAACAGGCAGAAAACATTATCCCTTTAAAATGCATACTAATAAACACAAGATCTATAAGAAATAAAATCCCAGTAATCCAGGACATCCTAATAGATGAATCCCCGGACCTACTCTGTATCACAGAAACCTGGCTTACTGAACATGACTCTTTTCTATTAAATTAGCTAAATACAAACAACTACAGTATATTTAACTTCCCCAGAGACTCCAAAAGAGGTGGTGGAGTCCTTATGTTAACCAAAGCAAACCTAAATGCCTCCGTGTCTGTAGCAACTGTGATGGTATAGACCTACTCAAAATTGAAAATAAAAAGCTAGCAATATGCCTTCTCTACAGACCACTCACCAACAATCACCTTAACTTCACATCGATCCTTGAATTGGCCTGCACCTCCACCATGAAGAAACCACATTTATTTATTTATTTGACAATTCTTATATACCGTGCTATTTCTCATCAGTGCGGTTTACATTGAAACAATAAACACTTGGACGTACAAATAGTCCTACGTTTACAGAAAACAGGGATTTGAACTTGGATAACTGGGGAAACTATATACATTTGAGTTGAGCTACATGTAATTAACAGGGTGGGATCGTAATATCGCAAATCGCAAATAGTGCGGTATAGAAGAAATGTAAATAAATGTAAATAAATAAATAAAGTAATAAGGTTTTGCTGCCAAGTTTAGTTACAGCATGTTTGTATTCTGTTGGTAAAGAGGAGATAGAGAGCTGTAATGTCATGTGGGGTAGGGTTAGGTTTTAGTTTTATTGTGGAGGTGTTTCAATTGCCACATATGAGTGAGTGTGTGGGTGGGGGGGATCCCCGGGCTGAGTGAAGTGCATAAGGAACAGGCGATGTTTGATGGCTTTTCTGAACTGCGTGAGGTCTTTGATTGCTCTTATGTTAGAAGGGAGCTTGTTCCAACATCTGGGGGCATAGCTTGTAAATGCCCTATTGATGGTTGATTGGTTAAGTTTTATGGATTCTTTTGGTATGACCAGAGTGTTTTCAGCAGGTGCTCTTCTGGCTCTGTTATTGGGGGTCTGGATGAGTAGAAGAGCAATTGAGGAGGATGATAACTTATTGAGTGCTTTAAAGGTAATGAGGAGGGTTTTGTATAGGATTCTGCAGTTTATTGGGAGCCAATGAAGCTCTTTTAGTATAGGTGAGATGTGGTCCTTCCTGGATGCTCCACATAGAACACGGGCTGCTGCATTCATGGCTAGCTGCAGTGGGTTGAGTGTACGCTTTGGGAGACCATGCAGTATTATATTCGCCTAATCAAAGTGAGGTGTTACCAGGGCTTGGAAAACTGTTCGAAAGTCGTCTGTTTCCATCATAGGTCTCAGGTGGCGGAGGGTTTTTATTTTGAAATAGATAGTTTTTACTATTCGTTTGATGTGGTCTTTGAAGTCCAAATGTTGGTCTAATATTACTCCTGAATTGCGTATGTTGGATTTGACCGGAAGTTCTGCGTCTCTAACTTTTAGTTTTGATGGTGGGGAGAAGTCTTTGTTCCGTGTGACAAATAGCACTTCTGTCTTCTTGAAATTTATACGTAAATTCTGGCTGAAGAGCCAATCAGTTAATGCATCAAAGCACTTGATTAACATTGTGAGGTCTGGGCCTACGACCGTTATTGGAGTGAATAAAAGGACATCGTCTGCATACATGAGGCAGGATATGCCGAAAGAGTGGGTTATGTCACAGATTGGCTGCATATAAATATTGAAAAACAGTGCGGATAATGATGATCCTTGTGGTTCTCCCTGTCTTTGTCGGAAGGGTTCTGATGTTTTGTTGCCGATCAGGACTTGCTGCCATCTGCCTTGAAGGTAAGACTTGCACCAATCCCATGCACGGTTGTGGATTCCTTTAGCATGGAGTCTTATGAGGAGTTGTTCATGATCCACTGAGTCGAACACAGCAGAGATATCTAGGAAGATCAGGGCAAAGCCTTTCTTAATGTTATCTATCCCGTTTGTGAGAGTGTTTATTAATGAGGTCAGCAAAGTTTCTACGCCATGCGCCTCCCTGAAACCATATTGGCACGGGTCTAACGGAGAGGTTGTGTCTATATGCTGTTGAATCTGTCTTTGAGTTGTTTTCTCCAGTATTTTGGCTAGGAAAGGGATACTAGAGATTGGTCGGTAAGAGTCCTCTTGATTTGGGTCTAGCTGATTGTTCTTCAGTAATGGTCGTATGGATGTTTTCTTTAGGTCCTCAGGGAAGATTCCAGTTATGAAGGATTGCTTTGCGATATCGGCTATGAATGGGCTTAGTTCTGAACACATTGTTTTGATCCAGTGGGCAGGGCAAGGGTCATTTGGAGCTGTCGTGGTGTTGATGTTGGCAATTGTTTCCTCGATGGTTTTCACTGGTGGGGGTGTCAGCTTCGTAAGTGGGGGTTGAGTGTGGTGGTTATGATAGGATTCACAAGGTGTAGTAGTAGTCACCTTTATTGCTTTGGATTGGATGTAGTTAGCGTATGCCTGCGGCTGGATACACTCCTGTTGTGGTTGGGGTGGTTGGTTTGTCAGTGATTTTACTAAGTTGAAAAGGTCACGCGGCTTATTTAATGAGCGATTGAGGAGCTCAGTATGGAATCTGATGCACAGGGAGTGAAGCTAGGTTAAAGTCCCCATATCATTCTTGGGGACTTTAACCTAGCTTCACTCCCTGTGCATCAGTCCACAGCTTTTATGGAATTTATGGAAGATATGGGCTTCCAACAAACAGTGAACAACCCTACTCATATCAGGGGTAACATCCTAGACCTGGTATTCCTCCCAAAACTGCTTACCATTACCCAAACCATTAAATACCCCACCCCCCAGCTCAACCCAGGTCCCTTGGTCTGACCATTTCATCCTACAAATAGACCTCCCAATCCCCCAATCCACTCAGAAGCCCCCTAGCACACCTTACCAAAATATTCAAGCGTTTCGACAAAGAAGCTTTCCTGAACATTATATCTCAACTCTCTTCACCTTCACCTGATCTTGATAACTCAATAAAGAACTGGTACACTACAATAAAGAAAGCTGCTATTCCCACAACTACTAGCAAGAAAATCAACTGCAGACCTTACAAAAAATGGTACACACATGATATACACACCCTAAAGAAGGAGCACTGTAAACTTGAGAAAAAATGGAGGGCCAAAAACACCCCACAAACATAAAGCTCTTTACTCCACAGCACTGAATACCTATAGAGAATCTATACACAGTGCAAAGAGGAACCTTCACACAAGCATACTAAATAGAGCAATTAATCGCCCCAGAGCTTTTTAAAATCCTTAACCAAAACTCATCTAAACGATACGATCCAAACATCCATTAATCCACAAACTCTAGTCAACTACTTTGCAACAAAACTAAAAAGTAAAAAGCTCACAATTAGCCTCTCACTCACCGAATGCCAAGCCTCCCCTAATAAATGGCACACCTTCCACCTAATTAAGGAAAGACAATTACTTGAAACAATTACAAAAATCAACTCCACTACCTCACATCTAGATCCATGCCCCATAGCATGGATAAAAACTGTTAAAACAGAACTAGCCCCATTTATACTCAATATAGTCAATCAATCTTTCCTCCAGGGAGCAATGCCCAGGGAACTCAAGCTTTCCACCATTCGCCCTATACTCAAGAACAGATGCCTTAACAAAGAAGACCTTATCTCATATAGGCCAATAGCCAGCATCCCATTTCTTGTGAAAATAATAATAAAAAAAAAAATTCAAATTCAGCTTCAAGACTTAATTGACCTAAATGCACCCCTTGATGAACATCAGTATGGTTTCTGGCCATTCCATGGCATCAAAACCCTGCTCCTGATTTTATTAGACTCCCTCATTTGCAGTCTGGACAATGCCAGTCAAGTCTTTGTTCTGGTCTTTATAGACATTGCATCTACATCTGACAACATGGACCATAATATCCTCCTGGCAAGATTAGCCCAATTAGGTATAGCTAGAACAACCCTCAAATGGTTCAAATCATACATTACTAACCAATCTCTATATGTAAAAATCGATCAAGAATCCTCAACCACCTTCCCCCAAGAAAAGGGAATACCTCAAGGCTTGGCATTATCCACTCTTCTGTTCAATCTCTACCTTCAATCAATTTGAGCAATCTTCAAAAAGCACAAGATACAATATCACATTTATGCTGATATTATGTTATATTCGCCAGTAGATGTAACAAACCCCACTTACTGCAACCTCGCTGATTGTATACAGGAAGCAGAATCCTGGTTAAAAGCAAACAACCTTCACATCAACTTCAAAAAAACAGAAATATGTTCACTACCAGAAATCAAAACTTCACCCCCCCCCCCCCCAACAATCAACTTACAGAACACTCCCATCCCAGTAAAACAAGAGGTAAAATTCCTAGGAATCATCTTAGACAGCACTCTCAGTATGTCATCCCAAATAAAACAAACAGCGAGAACCATATTCTTCAAACTAAAAACCATTCAGCACCTCAGACCTCTCCTAGAAACCCATGATTTCAGAAACGCAGTCCAAGCCCTAATCACCCCCCATCTGGACTACTATACTAGTTTGTTACAAGGGCTACTTAAAAAGAATCTACACGTACTACAAATAGCCCAAAAGGTAACCGCCAGAATTATATTCAAAGCCCGTCTAACAGATCACATCACCCCCATACTTTATAACCTCTACTGGGTCCCGATAGCAAGCAGGATAAAATACAAAACAATAGTTATCACATTCAAGTTAATCAATAACATCTCCCCCTTTTACATCAAGGATACACTCTAAAACTGATATTAGGAGCAGAAGAAAAACCAACCGACCAAAACCTCCTCTCAATATCTTCATCTTTCCGCAAGACCATACAAGCCACCAGCAACAGGGCTTTTACGTACACAGCACCCAGACTATGGAACTCCCTCCCAGACCCTCTCAGATCAATCAGGGACCTTCAGACCTTCTGAAAAGAGCTAAAAACACTACTCTTCTCCGAGTGCTATAATAACACCTCTCACAGAAATACTAGGACACATTTTTCCCCTCATAGTTTCCCTTGATAGGACCATCTTCCACCACCCCATGCAACTATGCACCCATTATGAGTACACCCTCTGTAACGTGTACATATTGAAAAGTTATCATGTAAATAATTGGATTATTACCACCTACCACTATGCTTTATGTTGAAAGCTGCTATGTAAACAGTTAAATGTTTCACTGTTCGCCACAATAGTCTCTGTCATTGTTTGTTAAATGTAAACTGCCCCTGATTTTTGGAAGGGGTGGTATAAAAGCACCGTTCAAATAAAATAAATAATTAATGTGGCAGATAGCACCTGAGCAGCACGCCATGTTTATTTATTTTATTTTATTTATTTTTATTTCTTATATACTGCGCTATTAAGATCAGTGCGGTTTACATTAGAACTGAACAGTGCAACAATGCATTAATATCACAATGTGCTTACATAGTTAACAGCCAACAAGAGCCAAATGCAGATAATGTAGCAATTTTATGCAGTATCTGCAGATTATATGTTATCTGTATGTGCGTGTGGGATAAGGGCAGAGAGTGGACTCGTTGGCAATGCACATTTACCATAAGCGTTACTAGCGCGTGATAACTGTCAAAGTTGCAGACATCGTGAGTGCAACTAACAGCATCTCAATGGATGGCATTAGCTGCATAAGTACAGTGATCTCTGTTGTTTTGCCACGTTCTCTGCCGGGGAATTGCTGTGCCCACCCCCACAGATAACGCACGGCTTTCGCAGCTAACATGTGCTTTTTGCACTAACGCCCTATGTTAGCTATAAAAGCCTGATGCATGACCCTAAGAGAGCATTGGAAACAAATAAGTTACCAATCCACAGATAATAAACACCTAAAAATGTTAAACAATCCAGAATAATAACCATCATAAAATCATCATCAAAACAAATAGAATGCTAGAGCCCGATATTTATCAATGGTGGCTGGCATGATTACCGCGGCTAGATACTGCCACTGAATATTAAACCTAGATATTCAATACTGGGGCCATATATAGCCACTAGCATTGAATATTTGGGTTTGCTGCTGAAACAGGAAGCGGTGATATTCAGCCACTGCCTGGTTGGCTTCTGCGGCAAACGTTAAGACAGCCTTTTCTGTGCCTAACTTTCATTACCGAGGGAATACTCCTGGAATGGCCTGATGCTAACTGGTTGGCACTGGGACATGTAGTGGTAGTACCCATGGATTTTCAGTGACACTAACTGTGTAACCTCCGCCGAAAATCCTGATAGTGGCATTTACATGGTTTGCAGGTCTGTAAACCACGTAAATGCCTTTGAATATCAGGCCCCTAGTATAAATAGTCAATTGTTTGCAGTTTTCCTAAACTGTAAATAATTTGATAAATGAGCATCTCTAGGGAGAATATTCCAAAGCAGAGGGAAATGCTTTCATAGGAGTTAACTTTAATTTGACTTTTTGGCTGCCAGTAAGATTTGGTAGGTGACAATTATGACAAGTCAAAATTATTTAAACTTCTAAAACTTAGTGGCAGAATTTTAAATTAAGGCGCCTGTTTACTAAAATATTAGAACCAGTGCGCAAATAAGTATACATATGCTGTTAATGCACAAACCTGGTAACTGTTACCGCAGTGATGTGACAGTGCACACTAATTCAGATGCTCACTTCATTCCATGCTATAGGGTGGTAACTGGGTCGGGTATGGGCAAAGGATGTGGACTACATACTGACGTATGAAGTGCATCCACATTCTTGTATATGCAGTGATGCGGTCTGCTACAGTTAACAAAAAAATACTATCCCTCTGATCAGCATTCAGGACACCCCCAGCCCCCAGTGAACATCCAGAAATACTCCCCCTGATAAACATCCAGAATCTTTGCACCATTTGGCACTTACCAGGGATGTCCCTGCCAGGTTAGTGAGGGGTAGGAGCTATCATTGGATGCTCCCGCTCCCTTGTTACCCAAATTCAAAATGGCAGATCCTTATTTGGCAGCTTGATCCTTAGTGGTACATATCTGGAGACCACCGCCAGGTGGGAGAGAGTTACCATTTTGAACCCAGGCCAGCGAGGAGGCAGGAATGCCTGTGGATTTGCTCTTGCCCCCACTAATCTGCCCTGGGGAAGATTCGCTTGCAGGGTAAGTCTTAACCTTCCCTTCCTTTTCCCCATGAATGTTGGGATTTAAAAATAGCACTATTAAGCAAAACTGGAAGGCAGAACCGCCGCAAGGCAAGCCGATCAGAGCAGGGCTAACATGCTGCCGCCATCTTGGATCTCCTCCTTCTAACAGCTTTTAACACATCCTCCGGCAGCAAATTCCAGAGTTTGATTATGCATTGAGCGAAATATATTTTCTCCGATTAGTCTTAATATACATTGTAGCTTCATTCTGTATTCCCCTTGTCTTTCTACTGTTGTCTGTAAGCTCTAATGAACAGGGACCGTCTTGTACACGTGCCTGCTCAGCACTGCATGCACCTTGTAGTGCTATACAAATGTTCAGTAGTAGTAGTAAACATTATGCTGCAAGATAAACAACCAATCTACCCATTCCATCCCATCCCATTCCATCCCATTCCATTCCATTCCATCCCATTCACTATTTTATAGACCTGTATCATATCCCCAGACCTCAGCCATCTCTTTTCCAAGCTGAAGAGCCCTAACCTTTTAAGCCTTTCCTTGTCAGGGTATCCTTCCATCCATTGCATCAATTTGGTCACTCTTCTCTATACTTTTTCTATTTCTGCTCCTCTTCTCTTCCTTGGCCAATATCATTTCCTACTTATAAGTAAGTAAACATTATTCCCTATAATTGTGCATTGAGAAATTGAATCTCTTTCCAGCTGTTGAGACTAAACTTAAGTGCTGAGGAATGTTGGGCATCTAAAACATTCTAGTAGGGGGCAAGATTATAGTAAACATATGGATTGTAGCATGACTACCTGAAAAATATATTAATTAATAATGATTATATGTTACAGAGGAATCAACACTCAGAGGCATGTTTATTTATTGTATTTATTTATTTATTTATTTAACCAGTTTTGTATACCACCTTGTCCTTCAATCAAAGTGGTTAGCAACACAAATTTAACAGGAGGGGAAGTAAGACAGGACATACATATAGACTATCAGCAATTAGTTCTCAGTTCTCATTTGTATGTGCAGGCTGTTGGTGGGCCATATGCGGCAGAGTTGTGGTTCTTGACATTTTTATGTTACTTGTCCATAGAACTCCATGAACAGGAGGGTTTTGAAGGATTTGCGGAAGTCCTTGAGATTGTTTAGGGCTCTTAATTCTTCAGGGAGGGAGTTCCATAGGGCAGGCGCCAAGAGTGAAATAACTCTATTGGACGTTGCTTATTTTGTCTTATGGTATCCTGCGGGAGTGTGGAGTCTATTACTGCCATTCGTTCACCTGGATCTGCTGCTTGTATCCTTGGTTATGTCTCGAAGCACATCTGCTGAGCAGTGATGTATGACTTTGAATATGTTTAGAGATGCTTTGAATCTCACCCGTGCAATTATCGGTAGCCAGTGCAGCTGTTGAAGTATGGATGTGATGCATTCATATTTGGCAGTGCCCATAATGATGCACGCTGCAGTATTCTGCACTAGTTGAAGTGGGTGGATAATCAGCTTGGGTAGACCTTGGTATGAGTTTCCATAGTCCAATAATGGAGTGATGACATACGGTGGCATATGGTGCAGAAATGGTCCTGGTCCAATAATGGGGTGATGACATACTCGTATGCTTGGCATACGGTGCAGAAATGGTCCTGGCTGAGGATTGGTTTGAATCTCCTGATGAGCTTTAATCAGAGGTATGCCTTCACTGCAGTTTTGTTTATGTGCACTTGTAGATTCAGATTCTTGTCTAGGGTGATGCCTAGGTACTTTACCTCATCCTTTAGTGCTATTGTCCTGTTTAGGATACTGATTGCTTGGGATGGGTTGAATGTGGAATTTCTGGAAATGAACATTGCCTCTGTCTTATCAAAGTTGACCTTCAGGTTATTATCGGCGAGCCAGGTGTTCATATCTTTGAGGCACTTAGTCATTGGAGTCATGTCGGGTGCACACAGGTCTATTGGAGCATACACCATGATATTGTCTGCATAGAGGTGATAATGTATCCCGTGACATTTGATGATGTTGCATATGGGTTGGATATATATGTTGAATAGGATAGATGAGAATGCTGATCCTTGAGGTATTCCCTGTGTGATGGGGAACTGTATTGATTTTTTCTCGCCGCATTTGACTTGCTGTGTTCGATTGTTCAGATAGGAGATGAACCATTTTAGAGTGTTATTGCATAGTCCGATCTCTTGTAGGCGCTGTAACAGTATGGAGTGGGACACTATGTCAAAGGCTGCTGAGATGTCCATGAAAACTAGCAGAAATCTGGACAGCTATGTTTACTAAAGGGTAACATGCATTAAGTGTCACTGTGTCCATAGAAATAAAATGGCTGTGGGCACTTACTGTAACACCCCCCCTAAGTGTTGGTTCTTCTATAGCATATAGTTAAGAACCTTGGCCCATATTTACAATTACTGTGCTAATCTATCACCATTTTAGGAGAACGTTACTGACCATATCTAAAGAAATGAGGCAGGAATACATTTTCAGGTGGTCCCTTATTGGAGGACCTGACAAATCCCAGTCACCAGGTTACCATGGTGCCTAAAAATTGCACCCTGGCATCTGGGATTTCCTGCTCCAGAATGCTGCCGCCAGCAGGGACTCCATCCCCCACCAACTGAAGATGACAGTCGTGGCAAAGATCATAGCCAGACAGCTATGGCGAAGATCACAGCTGCACAACCACGTTGAAAATCATGGTCAGACAGCCATGGCTGCAGTGAAGATCAGAGCCACACAATCCCATGGCTGTGGAAAATATCAGAGCCACACAACCCCATGGCCATGGCGAAGATGACAACCACACCGCCATAGCTTCCAGAGAACTGCACCCAGTGGGGTCCCCCATACCCCGTAAGTGGAAGAGGAGCTGTGGTCATAGACAGCTGCTGAAAAACAGCACAGTGTACTCTTCCCCTACTGGAATTGGCTTTGTGCATTGTTGAGCCCTGCGGTGAAGGAAGTTTAGGGAAACTTGCAAGCATGGAAACCTCAAGATCACCTGAACGTCCTCCACAGTGGAGTCAACTGTGCTCAGAGCCCATTGCAGTGGGGGAAGTGTGCACTGTGCTGTTATCCAGGATCTGCATACAGCCACAATGGGTGAAAGAGAGGAAATGGATGTGGGAGGGTGGATGGGAGAAAGAGACGTACTAGGTGACGTCTTGGTGGGGGGGGGGGGACGACATGAGAAAAAGACTGGAGGAAGCCTGGGTTGGGGACAGTCATGAGAGGGAGACTTTGGGAAGCCTGGGGGAGTCATGAGAAGGAGAAAGACTAGGTGAAACCTTGGAAGGGGGTTGTGTGAGAGAGAGAGAAAGAGAGAGGGAATGAGTGAAGCCTTAGAGGGGCATGAGAAAGAGAATGTGGGAAACCTGGGAGGATTCATCAGAGGGAAAGAGTCTAGGTGAAGCCTTGAGGGGGAGTTATGAGAGAGAGACACTGGGTGAAGGCTGTCCATAGGCTCTGAGAAAAATAGAGAAACATGCTGTGGGGGGCTATGAGAAAGAGAGAGACACTGGATGATAGATGAGCGGGGTTGCTTCATGTATTACCAGATTATGGTGATATGTGAAGCAAAAAAGGAAGCAGGTTCAGATGCAGCTATAAAGGGTCACCAATATGGTGCTGATAATCTACTCAGTGGGGTTGGTGGTTGGGGGAGGTAAAGGGCTGCTGTCTTCTATTAGCACTGTGTTAAGGGCCAGCTTTATTAAGCTTTCTTTTCCCATATAAATTGGGAAAACAGTAAATCAGGCCCTTAAAAAAGGAACTGCAATTTACCTTTTGGGGGAAGGGGGGAGGGGGAGGGGAGCATTGTGACCAAGGTTTCAGCAGCCAGCTCCTAAATTTCTAACCTGGCTCCTTGATGCCAAGAAAATAAGCCCTGCCTTATAGCATTAAAATTTTGAGCTCCAATCTAAGACCGCTGAGGTCCATATATAGTGGGGGTCATTCT